>CM060915.1:249436818-254236818 GCA_030737875.1 Allium sativum | reverse complement strand
AAATGGAGTGTATAAAAGGAAACATTATTCATATTCGATGTAAATGATGAAATTAAGAAAATATTGTGCAAATAAACATATTCGTAAATGAAATTGGATTTTTAAAACAAGATTTCAAATAGAAATGAAATTCCGAATGATTAGAAATAAATAACTTGTTTAATAATGAAAACAAGTAGTCAGATTTATAAACATTGTTTATAAATGGATTAAATTATAATTATTAGTGGGCAATTGAGATTGCAAATTCAACAGTGAATGTAAAATGGGAAATTGGAAGTTATTTAAAAAGGAAATGATGAAATCCATTTCGATGTTCGAAATGTAAAAAGAATTAAATAAAATCCGCAAAGGTATGTAATTAGCATTCGACTAGAAACTAATAGTTATGATCGAATATAAGTTATTCGAAGTGAATTAATCGAATCTAAGCTATTCGAAGTGAGTTAATCGAATGTAAGTCATCTGAACGAGAATTTATCGAATATGAGTTATTCGAGAAGAGATAATCAAATTGAGATTACTCGAAAGAGAGTTATATGTCGAATCCGATTATACCGAATTCGAGAAAGTACTATTTAATTTCCGGGTTTCTAAATCAAGATTTATTTATTTATTAAATAAATAAATTATCATTTAATGAAATAAAAGAAACAAAAGTTATAGTTTTAAAGTTAGATATTCTGGAAGTACGAATTAGAACGTTATCGTTATAATAAATATTTTCATAAAAGAAATGGAATTGTAAACTGAAATCCGAGAATTGGCGTAAACAATAAGTATTAAGATTTGAGTTGTGAACTTTATTTGTTGCAAGGTTAAGAACGTGTTCAGTTAAGGTCTGAGAGGTAATAATACCCCAACTTGATTGACTTCGTAATTAACTAAGGAATAGTGAAGTTCGATGGCGAAGGTTGATTAGAAATACTGTTATGTAATAAACGATAAATGGATTGAGCGATCATAATGATGTTTTATATAACATTAGTTTGAAATCCATATAAATGAGATTTGGAAATGTTTTCCAAATATAATCAGAAATGTTTTCTAAGCATAGAAAATGAAATATTCTGATGATAAGAAATGCTGGAAAGACAATGATACGAGAACAAGAGATGAAAGGTTTTCCAATGATTAAACAGATATTTTCTAGATTTAGAAAATAAGAAATTATGGATGTATTGAAAATAGGAAATGGAAAATAAATTGATGATAAGTGAATTTAAGAAATAAATGATGATTGATTGATGATTGATCGATAGAATTTCCATCTGGGAATAATATCCTTGTTTGCACACGTATTTTTCTTTGATAGTTAAATCATCGACCATCGAAGTTTTTGACCATTTTTACGTTGTCAATACGGAGAGACCAGGATCAGATTCATTATCTGAAAACCACTCTATATGGGCATTAGCGTTGCGAATCAAATATGATGAAGATAATTGAAGACGGAGTTATGCAAGGGCTGTCCTGTTTATATAATAGTGCCTTAAATTTGTCTAGTCCCAGGACAAATTTTATATGGAAGAATGCCTGACAGAGTATATCTAAAGGATCGCGTAAGTTGATCTCTTCAAACGTAGTTACGTTTGGTGGCGGAGGAATTCGTTTCTCTTAGCTGTATACCCGTAGTATGTTTGGTGAAATCAGTTTGTGATTCGGCGGATATGACAATGTGACATTCAAAGTGAATGAAGACCAAAAGATACGTTATAACCTCTAGCCTCACAACCGGAAAATGGTATAAAATCAGGTAGATCGCATAGCTAGTTGGTTCATACCCAAGCAGGGTGTATTGTCACCTGACCTAGAGAAATTCCTCTTGCTTCTTAAATCTATCGATGTTGTCGCTTTCGGGAAACGGTTGCTGAGACGACCCGAATTTCCCCGTGAAGGAAAGCACGGATAGAATTGAGGACAAGACAAAATAGAACGCATACAGAAGAACATTTCATTGCTATTACAACAATTCCATCAGATACAAGAATATACAGAGTATAAATGAATAAATTACATTCGACAAATATCAGAGATTACAATAAGTTACATAGCAGCGGAAAAATATACAAAACACAACTGAAAGTGATACACGGATACAGAGCTTTCCGAGCATCGTTCCAGCTGTTAATCAGGACCCTGTGAATATAAATCTGCAAAACCAAAACTACTAGCTGCCCGTGTGGAAAATAGGGGCACCCAGAGTTTAGGTTAAACCAATAAACTCCAGGTCAGTCATGTGACTGGTGTGAGAACTAAAACAGTTATTAATATTGGTTTTAAAGTCAGGTAAATCAAGGGACCACGCCGTATAACACGGAACGGGTTTCCTCCCAAGAATACTAGTGCATATAACAAAACAACGCAATGTTTTTTTGAAAATGAAGCTATTATAAGACCCAGGTCCCATCACACAATGCAACGCAAGCCGAAGGATAGGGTTTTTCCTTATAATAGCCAAACATGCTTGGTACGTTTAAAACAAATCATCTGATACTATTATAAGTGTATAGTGTCAAAACAATTTTCAATCATAAATATCAATCATAGGCGACATGGGTACCATCTATCATGTCGCCATACTAGGCTCTACAATTAAAACCGCAATACACGTATTGGAAATTGGATTCCATCATGAGTCGAGGCAAGGGGCAAGCTCCTCTCCGCGTTCGAGACACTCTAGCAAATGCCTCAGGACCCCACTATGATCCTTGGAATCGGCTGGGCCGATCCTCTCTTACTTTTGAGGATTGGCAATTCCTGAACACACGTTTCCCGGTCCTTACAGACCTATATCCGAGGCGCCTCGTATCCAACAACCACACAGGTGAAAAGTATATAAATGTCAGGGCTGGTAGGTCACTGACACCACCCTAGCTAGAAAGAAACGTCGTGCTCTCCCAGCGGTCCATCTCCCGTTTTTGACTCATACCGAGGTGTGAGGCTCACGAATTCACGTTATACACAAAGCTACGCCACACAGGCCGTGCTTTGATCATCAACCACAAGACTTTGCTTTTCAACAGAAGCCTTGATCAATTGCCACTTATGCGTGCCACATTGGCAATTCACTCCATGCGACTGATGTCCATCGATATACAACCTCTGAGCTCGTACGTCTCAGAGAAGGGCGTTAAGCAAGAGAATAAATTCTCCGCCGCCAAACAGATGTATATTTAATAGAGATCAATCAACACAGAATAAAATCCAATGTCAGACACGCAATCCATTTACAAGTTTGTTCTGGGTCTGAACGAAACCGGAGGCACTTTCCTCGCATATCCATCGATCTCCAAGTACGTCTGGACGATCACCAACTGTTTCCCTCATCTTGGGTGTACAGCCCAATCAAGATCATCAGTAATCACCCAAACGATGTGAAGACTTCCGGTCTTCAACCACCGTCTTCATCTTCGACATCTCGTCGAATCGGTTATTCAGAATGGGTACAAACCCGGCCTTTCTGAATAACCCACGTATATAATAAACGGATGTTACACAGACACAACAAACGTCTCATTCCAATTCAGAATATTCTTTTATTCACAAAATCACATTCTTAGGGTAATGTTCCCATTAATTTTATCCAAGATAAATTCTTCTAAATTTATCCTTAAATCTTCCTTTGGATATCATTTCAAACCATTTTATGGTTTTTCCTAACTGGTCGGGATTAGCGAACCACACCGAAGTAATTATTTATTTTATTTCCCAATCCCAACCTATATATCCCATGGAGCAAAACTGGTGATACTCCATTCCTAACACCACGGTGTTATCGGTAAAATTAATTACCATTTCACGTTCAAATCTAATTAAAGATTTAACTATCGCTTTGGAGCAAAACTGGTGATACTCCACTCCCGATCACTTTTCAGATTTGATAATTTAAATTATCAATTCACATTTTAATCTAATTAAAGATTCATTAAAACTCCACTTAGTTTTAATCTTCTCAAAAATCAACATCCTGCCTTTAACTGGGTTAAAGAACCAATGTCATCTAAAACACGATTCACGACAAACCCAAATCACATTTGATATTAAATACAAGGCTCTGAATAGAAAATATATCGGCTTAGATTCAATATCAAATTCTGAAACCAACAAATATCGTATTGGAAATAACGATATATAATATATCTTTCAAATTCCCAAAACAATATCTGTATAGTCACGAAATCCAACATCGAAATATTACGAAGATAATTTCGATTCAACTCCACTTCCACTTCACCTATTGGGAATATTGATTATTTTTAAAATCACTTTCAAATTCAATTTATTTATTTCAAAAATAAATTGATTTTAATTCTAGTTCAAAACTAGTTCATTTCGATAAAAATCTATTTTTATCTTTTCAAATGTGGAATTTTTCAACCCGATTTTTTCCCAAATCATTCCTTATGATTTTACACGAATTATAGATATTTTTGATAATTTTATCAAGGCCCGTACAGTCGATTTCCATCAATGGCCATCGAACTGCACTTACAACGACCTTTTCTGAATATGATTTGGACATAATTCCAAATCCAACCGTTAGATTTCAAATTTCTAATATTCATTGGAAAGCTCTTTTCGATACGAACCCAACGGTTCCGGTTTTAGGAGAATCCGACGGTCGGATCTCCCGCAACGTCAATTCGAAGTCAATGGTCGAAATACACGAACTGCCGCGGAGCGGCGCGTTCTATTCAGGCCATTATATATATAATATATATATATATGTATATATTTCACCGATTTCCTTTTTAAAACGTATTTTATATATCATTTTAAATTCGTTTTCAAAACCATTTCAACACTATATTCAATTTCTAATCAAAATTGAATATTTCATATCATTACTATATAAATGATAATATTTTCAAAATGTTATATTTTGAAATCACTACTTTTCTATATTCATTATAAAAACGAATATAATCGATATAAATATCGTTCACGTCAAAATAGCGCAACTCTAATCAACACGGCTTTATATATTTCAATAAATTCGTTATTCTATTCAACAAATGAATATTTATTCCATTCAACACATGAATCTATATTTCTTTCAACACATGAATCTATATTTCTTTCAACACACGACTAATCTCAACACATGAGTACTGTCAACACATCACTATTTTTGTTATGTAAAATATTTTACAAAACTATGGTATCTATCGTTTGATTTTAATTAGACTCCACCGTGAAGTAGATTCTAATTGTAAATATGATGAAGATGTAATTTTTATTATTTAAAATATTTTACTCAACACGTGAATATTTTCAACACATGAACATCGTCAACACATGACTATTTTTATATTCAACACATGAATTTTCTTTTATAACATTCATTATTTCCCCGATTGGAATGAGGCCCAATCAATCACCATATAATGTTAATTATATGGATTTCCATACATCACACGTATATAATAGCATTGAAAAATAATCAACCATCAACCAAAGTGCACTACATTGTATAAGCATCAAATATAGATATCTAACGCTTATAACAGCCTGTCAATCAATCGATCGACATATTTAATTAATCAGGATGAGTGAACTTCAAATTTCATCCCAACATCCGTGTGGAGTTTCAAACAATCAAACACAGAATTTATTTGTGCAGTTGGGCGATGTGTAAAATTTATCGACCCAATTGATATCAGTCAAATCAGTGTATATAAACAAATCGGCCGATTTGTTTATAAATATTTATTTATTCACTTTCACGTTAAAAATTATATTTTTAACGATAATATATCTTATTTCCACGCATGAATTTTTATTGAGTTCATTTATTCAAATAAAATGATATTTTTATTTTTCTAACCTATTTTAGAAAATTTCGGCGGCATAACGACACGATACTAGAAACGGGACGAGGCCTAGCCTTATCCCCGGTCTAGTGAAGGCCCACGCCATTCACACATCAATCAAATCAATTTCAATTCACCAAACAATTAAATTCAGCCCAAATCATCTAACTAATTTATGCAACCAAACAAACAAGTCCATGGTATGTGGACGATTGTGTCGGGTGCTACTAAGCACCGTCTGCATCCTAGTATATATATATATAACTAGAAAATGAAATTGAAAGGTGAGAAATTCTCACCGGTAGCTATCCAATCATCTTGACTCTTCATTGATAGAAATCTTCATCGTTATCGCATCTTTGTTATCTTCGTTGCTGTAGCCACTACATATATAAAAATCGAATTTTTACTTCGCTATTCAATATATAAAAATCGAATTTTTACTTTGTTATCAATATATAAAAATCGAATTTTTACTTTGCTATTCAATATATAAAAATCGAATTTTTACTTTGCTATTCAATATATAAAAATCGAATTTTTACTTTGCTATTCAATATATATAAATCGAATTTTTACTTTGTTATTCAATATATATAAATCGAATTTTTACTTTGCTATTCAATATATATAAATCGAATTTTTACTTTGTCTACCTCACATATATACGAATTGAATTTTTATCACGCTTTCTTCTATATAAAAATATCGTCTTTCTTCCTTTAAAAATCTGGTCTTTCTATTTAAAAAAAAAACTAATCTTTTCTATATTCTTTCCTATTACAAAGACAAAACTGATTTTTTCATACGGTAATTATATTTTAAAATAGAAATAAATTTAAATAAATGTAAATAAAATAAATAAGAAAGCAAAACTTACTGTTTTTTTTTTGAAGGTCGGAGAAGAGGAGCTCGCAGGGGGAGGGGCTTTGGCTGCGTCGGTCGTCGACTGGGGAGGGGGAAACAGGCGGCGTCGGCGGTGTGGCTTTCAGGCGGCGGTGGGGCTTCGCGATTGGGGGAGGAGGCTGGAACGGGCGCGGAAGAGGGAGAATCGGGAGAGGGGAACGAGGAGGAGGGTCTGCGAAGGGGAGGGAAGGCGGCGCCTGGCCTGCGGCGGCGCCAGGAGGCTGGGCGGCGGCCTCCTCCGTCTTCCGTCGATCGATTTTCCTCTTTTTTTTTTATATCGTTTTGAATCGATCTGAAGGGGGGGCCAAAATGAATTAAGGGGAAGGGAGAGAGAAAGTTTATTTTTAATTAATTTAATTAATTTATTTTCAAAAAGTTGACTTTTACATACGACCTCGAAACGAGACCCACCGCCTGTCGTCCATAGCGTTTAACCCCCATTCCGAACACAATGGGATATGCCACGTAGGACAATTCAATTGTTTCGATCAGTTTCCATTAAATTTACATTTAAATCACTATATTGAATTTTAAACGTACATTTCAATTTACCGGGGTCACATACTAACTAGAAAGATTCCAGAAAAATATTTTCTAGCTTCGTATTGACGGTACGGTCTTAACAAAACTAATTTCGTCGAATTCCGAGACCGTTGGAAAAATGGCCATTTTCCAGTCGATTAAAATCAACTGAAACTGGTCAAACGCGTTTTCCTTTGCCACGCTCACCTATTGATTCGAAAAATTATGAAATTTGGAATCTAGCAATAATTTGACATCACGGATCCAACAAAAGTGGTTTCGTCGAAATCCGAGGTCGTTTACAAAATTCCCATTTTTAAGGGCCTGAATTCCATAGCGACTATTCAAAATTTTCAACTGGACGTATCTTTTGATTCCCGCTATGAAATTTTGATTTTTCGGATTCATTGGAAAGATGTCATCAATTAGATCCTAATGTTTTTGGTTTCACTAAAATCCGGATTGTTTTGCACCCGGTACATTCAATTGAAGTTTGAAATCGAATTATCGAACTACCGCGCCATTTTCAATTCTATTTATAATTATATATAAATATTTATATTCTAACGACGACGTATATAATATATACGTTCTATTTATATTCTAAATAATTTTTTCGTCGATTTTATTTAAAATAATCTATTTTAAATATTCAAAATTCGCTAAAATTGCAAAAACAAAAATTTTTAAACTGGCCCAGATTTTCCGGGTTAATACAATCTCCCCCACTTAAAACTTTTCGTCTCCGAAAAGGAACAAAGTCGAAAGTGGTTTGATTAATCAGCTCTACATTCGATCTGGCTTCCATTCTCCAACTTTTCAGTTTCTGAGAATTTTCAAATTTTCAAAAATTTGGCTAACACCCTAAATTTTCGAAAAATTTCGCCATAACCTCCCCTGCACCGGGAGCATCGGGGAATTTCAAATAGCTTCCCCGGTCCTTCTAATCTCAAAAAGAAAAAGAAAAAGCCAAGCGGCTAGCCAATAGGCTCATAAAATCATCATCACCCAAACAAAACAGTAAATTATGTAGTAAACATGTACCTATTTGTCGGGCAAACAAATTTTATTCTCTGGCTCTAGCCTCCTTGCTATGACCTGTTCAATGTAAGTACATATGTATGCAAGCAAATGCGACCAATTTTCAATACAAGTCAATATGTGATTCAATTAGGCATAATGGTTCAAAATTAGCAAACAATTAAACAAACAACACAAACATCAATCAATTAGTGAATTAGAGTTTCAAATTCATAATTTTGATACATATATACAAAAAATCATGTTTTTGATGCCAATTCACAACAATGTATTCTAGCTATATAGGTTTGGTTCTCACACCAGTCTAATGGAAATATATAGAAATCACACCTTCGAAATACGAACATAAATACTGATGATGTGGCCACATCATCAGAATTATCCCCGGATATCTAGAATGTGATTCTATATCTACCCAATATATTAAAACTTCGAATATACGTTCATGACGCGTATACGCGAAATCTTTATATACTCGATTGTCCATATTCAAAATAAATAAATTATTCAAATACGTATAAAACGATTTAAATTTTTAAAACAATATTGTTTTCATTTGAAAAATATACTCTTTTCACTCATTCTAGGATACTACTGATCCTATCTCTAACGAGTCATTCTAATTGGATATTACTAATCCAATATCTGATGAATTCTTTCATATGGTTCTAATGTGTCTTGTTCTCGAGCTCTGTAAACCAAAGCTCTGATACCAAACTGAGACGACCCGAACTTCCCCGTGAAGGAAAGCACGGATAGAATTGAGGACAAGACAAAATAGAACGCATACAGAAGAACATTTCATTGCTATTACAACAATTCCATCAGATACAAGAATATACAAAGTATAAATGAATAAATTACATTCGACAAATATCAGAGATTACAATAAGTTACATAGCAGCGGAAAAATATACAAAACACAACTGAAAGTGATACACGGATACAGAGCTTTCCGAGCATCGTTCCAGCTGTTAATCAGGACCCTGTGAATATAAATCTGCAAAACCAAAACTACTAGCTGCCCGTGTGGAAAATAGGGGCACCCAGAGTTTAGGTTAAACCAATAAACTCCAGGTCAGTCATGTGACTGGTGTGAGAACTAAAACAGTTATTAATATTGGTTTTAAAGTCAGGTAAATCAAGGGACCACGCCGTATAACACGGAACGGGTTTCCTCCCAAGAATACTAGTGCATATAACAAAACAACGCAATGTTTTTTTTGAAAATGAAGCTATTATAAGACCCAGGTCCCATCACACAATGCAACGCAAGCCGAAGGATAGGGTTTTTCCTTATAATAGCCAAACATGCTTGGTACGTTTAAAACAAATCATCTGATACTATTATAAGTGTATAGTGTCAAAACAATTTTCAATCATAAATATCAATCATAGGCGGCATGGGTACCATCTATCATGTCGCCATACTAGGCTCTACAATTAAAACCGCAATACACGTATTGGAAATTGGATTCCATCATGAGTCGAGGCAAGGGGCAAGCTCCTCTCCGCGTTCGAGACACTCTAGCAAATGCCTCAGGACCCCACTATGATCCTTGGAATCGGCTGGGCCGGTCCTCTCTTACTTTTGAGGATTGGCAATTCCTGAACACACGTTTCCCGGTCCTTACAGACCTATATCCGAGGCGCCTCGTATCCAACAACCACACAGGTGAAAAGTATATAAATGTCAGGGCTGGTAGGTCACTGACACCACCCTAGCTAGAAAGAAACGTCGTGCTCTCCCAGCGGTCCATCTCCCGTTTTTGACTCATACCGAGGTGTGAGGCTCGCGAATTCACGTTATACACAAAGCTACGCCACACAGGCCGTGCTTTGATCATCAACCACAAGACTTTGCTTTTCAACAGAAGCCTTGATCAATTGCCACTTATGCGTGCCACATTGGCAATTCACTCCATGCGACTGATGTCCATCGATATACAACCTCTGAGCTCGTACGTCTCAGAGAAGGGCGTTAAGCAAGAGAATAAATTCTCCGCCGCCAAACAGATGTATATTTAATAGAGATCAATCAACACAGAATAAAATCCAATGTCAGACACGCAATCCATTTACAAGTTCGTTCTGGGTCTGAACGAAACCGGAGGCACTTTCCTCGCATATCCATCGATCTCCAAGTACGTCTGGACGATCACCAACTATTTCCCTCATCTTGGGTGTACAGCCCAATCAAGATCATCAGTAATCACCCAAACGATGTGAAGACTTCCGGTCTTCAACCACCGTCTTCATCTTCGACATCTCGTCGAATCGGTTATTCAGAATGGGTATAAACCCGGCCTTTCTGAATAACCCACGTATATAATAAACGGATGTTACACAAACACAACAAACGCCTCATTCCAATTCAGAATATTCTTTTATTCACAAAATCACATTCTTAGGGAAATGTTCCCATTAATTTTATCCAAGATAAATTCTTCTAAATTTATCCTAAAATCTTCCTTTGGATATCATTTCAAACCATTTTATGGTTTTTCCTAACTAGTCGGGATTAGCGAACCACACCGAAGTAATTATTTATTTTATTTCCCAATCCCAACCTATATATCCCATGGAGCAAAACTGGTGATACTCCATTCCTAACACCACGGTGTTATCGGTAAAATTAATTACCATTTCACGTTCAAATCTAATTAAAGATTTAACTATCGCTTTGGAGCAAAACTGGTGATACTCCACTCTCGATCACTTTTCAGATTTGATAATTTAAATTATCAATTCACATTTTAATCTAATTAAAGATTCATTAAAACTCCACTTAGTTTTAATCTTCTCAAAAATCAACATCCTGCCTTTAACTGGGTTAAAGAACCAATGTCATCTAAAACACGATTCACGACAAACCCAAATCACATTTGATATTAAATACAAGGCTCTGAATAGAAAATATATCGGCTTAGATTCAATATCAAATTCTGAAACCAACAAATATCGTATTGGAAATAACGATATATAATATATCTTTCAAATTCCCAAGACAATATCTGTATATTCACGAAATCCAACATCGAAATATTCCGAAGATAATTTCGATTCAACTCCACTTCCACTTCACCTATTGGGAATACTGATTATTTTTAAAATCACTTTCAAATTCAATTTATTTATTTCAAAAATAAATTGATTTTAATTCTAGTTCAAAACTAGTTCATTTCGATAAAAATCTATTTTTATCTTTTCAAATGTGGAATTTTTCAACCCGATTTTTTCCCAAATCATTCCTTATGATTTTACACGAATTATAGATATTTTTGATAATTTTATCAAGGCCCGTACAGTCGATTTCCATCAACGGCCATCGAACTGCACTTACAGCGACCTTTTCTGAATTTGATTTGGACATAATTCCAAATCCAACCGTTAGATTTCAAATTTCTAATATTCATTGGAAAGCTCTTTTCGATACGAACCCAACGGTTCCGGTTTTAGGAGAATCCGACGGTCGGATCTCCCGCAACGTCAATTCGAAGTCAATGGTCGAAATTCACGAACTACCGCGGAGCGGCGCGTTCTATTCAGGCCATTATATATATAATATATATATATATTTCACCGATTTCCTTTTTAAAACGTATTTTATATATCATTTTAAATTCGTTTTCAAAACCATTTCAACACTATATTCAATTTCTAATCAAAATTGAATATTTCATATCATTACTATATAAATGATAATATTTTCAAAATGTTATATTTTGAAATCACTACTTTTCTATATTCATTATAAAAACGAATATAATCGATATAAATATCGTTCACGTCAAAATAGCGCAACTCTAATCAACAGGCTTTATATATTTCAATAAATTCGTTATTTTATTCAACAAATGAATATTTATTCCATTCAACACATGAATCTATATTTCTTTCAACACATGAATCTATATTTCTTTCAACACACGACTAATCTCAACACATGAGTACTGTCAACACATCACTATTTTTGTTATGTAAAATATTTTATAAAACTATGGTATCTATCATTTGATTTTAATTAGACTCCACCGTGAAGTAGATTCTAATTGTAAATATGATGAAGATGTAATTTTTATTATTTAAAATATTTTACTCAACACATGAATATTTTCAACACATGAACATCGTCAACACATGACTATTTTTATATTCAACACATGAATTTTCTTTTATAACATTCATTATTTCCCCGATTGGAATGAGGCCCAATCAATCACCATATAATGTTAATTATATGGATTTCCATACATCACACGTATATAATAGCATTGAAAAATAATCAACCATCAACCAAAGTGCACTACATTGTATAAGCATCAAATATAGATATCTAACGCTTATAACAGCCTGTCAATCAATCGATCGACATATTTAATTAATCAGGATGAGTGAACTTCAAATTTCATCCCAACACCCGTGTGGGGTTTCAAACAATCAAACACAGAATTTATTTGTGCAGTTGGGCGATGTGTAAAATTTATCGACCCAATTGATATCAGTCAAATCAGTGTATATAAACAAATCGGCCGATTTGTTTATAAATATTTATTTATTCACTTTCACGTTAAAAATTATATTTTTAACGATAATATATCTTATTTCCACGCATGAATTTTTATTCAGTTCATTTATTCAAATAAAATGATATTTTTATTTTTCTAACCTATTTTAGAAAATTTCAGCGGCATAACGGCACGATACTAGAAACGGGATGAGGCCTAGCCTTATCCCCGGTCTAGTGAAGGCCCACGCCATTCACACATCAATCAAATCAATTTCAATTCACCAAACAATTAAATTCAGCCCAAATCATCTAACTAATTTATGCAACCAAACAAACAAGTCCATGGTTTGTGGACGATTGTGTCGGGTGCTACTAAGCACCGTCTGCATCCTAGTATATATATATAACTAGAAAATGAAATTGAAAGGTGAGAAATTCTCACCGGTAGCTATCCAATCATCTTGACTCTTCATTGATAGAAATCTTCATCGTTATCGCATCTTTGTTATCTTCGTTGCTGTAGCCACTACATATATAAAAATCGAATTTTTACTTCGCTATTCAATATATAAAAATCGAATTTTTACTTTGTTATCAATATATAAAAATCGAATTTTTACTTTGCTATTCAATATATAAAAATCGAATTTTTACTTTACTATTCAATATATATAAATCGAATTTTTACTTTGTTATTCAATATATATAAATCGAATTTTTACTTTGCTATTCAATATATATAAATCGAATTTTTACTTTGTCTACTTCACATATATACGAATTGAATTTTTATCACGCTTTCTTCTATATAAAAATATCGTCTTTCATCCTTTAAAAATCTGGTCATTCTATTTTAAAAAAAACTAATCTTTTCTATATTCTTTCCTATTACAAAGACAAAACTGATTTTTTCATACGGTAATTATATTTTAAAATAGAAATAAATTTAAATAAATGTGAATAAAATAAATAAGAAAGCAAAACTTACTGTTTTTTTTGAAGGTCGGAGAAGAGGAGCTCGCAGGGGGGGCTTTGGCTGCGTCGGTCGTCGACTGGGGAGGGGGAAACAGGCGGCGTCGGCGGTGTGGCTTTCAGGCGGCGGTGGGGCTTCGCGATTGGGGGAGGAGGCTAGAACGGGCGCGGAAGAGGGAGAATCGGGAGAGGGGAACGAGGAGGAGGGTCTGCGAAGGGGAGGGAAGGCGGCGCCTGGCCTGCAGCGGCGCCAGGAGGCTGGGCGGCGGCCTCCTCCGTCTTCCGTCGATCGCTTTTCCTCTTTTTTTTTATATCGTTTTGAATCGATCTGAAGGGGGGGCCAGAATGAATTAAGGGGAAGGGAGAGAGAAAGTTTATTTTTAATTAATTTAATTAATTTATTTTCAAAAAGTTGACTTTTACATACGACCTCGAAACGAGACCCACCGCCTGTCGTCCATAGCGTTTAACCCCCATTCCGAACACAATGGGATATGCCACGTAGGACAATTCAATCGTTTCGATCAGTTTCCGTTAAATTTACATTTAAATCACTATATTGAATTTTAAACGTACATTTCAATTTACCGGGGTCACATACTAACTAGAAAAATTCCAGAAAAATATTTTCTAGCTTCGTATTGACGGTACGGTCTTAACAAAACTAATTTCGTCGAATTCCGAGACCGTTGGAAAAATGGCCATTTTCCAGTCGATTAAAATCAACTGAAACTGGTCAAACGCGTTTTCCTTTGCCACGCTCACCTATTGATTCGAAAAATTATGAAATTTGGAATGTAGCAATAATTTGACATCACGGATCCAACAAAAGTGGTTTCGTCGAAATCCGAGGTCGTTTGCAAAATTCCCATTTTTAAGGGCCTGAATTCCATAACGACTATTCAAAATTTTCAACTGGACGTATCTTTTGATTCCCGCTATGAAATTTTGATTTTTCGGATTCATTGGAAAGATGTCATCAATTAGATCCTAATGTTTTTGGTTTCACTAAAATCCGGATTGTTTTGCACCCGGTACATTCAATTGAAGTTTGAAATCGAATTATCGAACTACCGCGCCATTTTCAATTCTATTTATAATTATATATAAATATTTATATTCTAACGACGACGTATATAATATATACGTTCTATTTATATTCAAAATAAATTTTTCGTCGATTTTATTTAAAATAATCTATTTTAAATATTCAAAATTCGCTAAAATTGCGAAAATAAATTTTTTTAAACTGGCCCAGATTTTCCGGGTTATTACAGTTGCTGATCCCAACCGTTGGTGATAATACCTTCGGTACTCTCAAGCTAAGTGAGGGACCGGTCATGTTTAGCCTGGGTTGCAAGATGTTCTTGTTGAACCAGTGTATTTCTCTCTAGAGGTACACTGTCGGAAGGTGGTACCATACCTTGTCAGTTGGAATCCATTATCCAATAAGAGCCCATGGTTTTGATTGTATACTATATATGTAGAGCGTGAGATGCAAGCGTTTTGCTAGATTGATATTACTTGTATTTAGACATTATTATAATATCAGACGGATATTGATTTCAAAGAATGCTTTGGGTTATCTTAAGGTAAAAAACATCTGTATTTATGTATGCATCGATCTTACTATTATCCTTTCTTTTAAAAGGATTTTTAAAAGTTAAACAAAGTGGTTGGAGTTTACTCACACCAGTCCCATGACTGACCCAGAGTTTATTTTTATTTTTTATTTTTCCCTAAATTATTGGGTGCCCAAATTTGTATAGGCAGTCAAGTAGTTTAGGTATTTTCAGATATCATTGGAGGAGCTTCGAGCAGGAGGCTTCAGCGTTATCTAGTATTGTTATTTTGGCTGTGTTGTAAGTGTTGTACTCTGATAATGTTATTGTATTTATATATACTGTTTTATTTCAAAGTTATGTTTTATTTTATTCGTTCCAATGTGAGATTCATGTTACTCTGATGTGTTGTATGTTCTTCTCCTTCTATTCTAATTTTCTATCTTATCTATTCTCACCCTCTAACTTCTTTTTATTGATGATCTGGAATGTTCAGTTGTTGAATAATTGACATTGGTTTTATGTTGATTTTCTAGGTCGAAATCCCGATTCGTTACAGAAATAGATTCATTTATAAAATTCGATAAAATCGAATTATAATTATAAATCCTTAGATTTATGTCAATTTCGTTTATATTTCAAATTCCAGAATAAAATCCGTTGTTCTCATTTTGAAATGATTTCCAATTATATTTTTAAATTCATACTTGAATTTAAAATTTCAAAATATCTATTGATAATTAATTTACTACATTTATAAACATCATTTATAAATTTACTTGTTTAATGTACTAAAACAAGTTCTATTCAAATCTATTTAAAACCCGATTCTTTTTTTTGGAATATTTCATTTTTATAACTTATATATAAATATATATAATCTAGTTTCATATTTTATTTTATCAGTTTAATACAATTTAAATATCCTTTCTAGAAATAAGTTATTTTTAATAAATCCAACATAGTCGAATTTAAATCATAAATCCATATGAATTTATTTTAACTCAATTTACATTCAGAACATCAGAATAAATTTCATTGTTTTCCTTTTTAACATGATTCCCAATTCTCACTTTTAAATTCATATTTGAATTTGAATATTTAAATTATCCAAATGATAATTTTTCACCATTGTTCATAAACATCATTTATATTGCTTTATATATTTAAACAAGTCTTGATTTCAAATCCATTTGAAATTAAATTTCTACTTTGGAAAAATAATTTTCCCTTTTCATATTCACACTTGTATTTACATTTCCCGAATTATCCAATGATAATTCATTTCATTTCATTTATAAACACCGCTTACAAAATTCATTTCAATTCCGCACCTTATCCAATGAACATTATTATTTAATTTATAATCAGCGTTTATAAATTCATTACTTGTTTTATATATTATTCATAACAAGTTAATATTTCCCAACCCATTCGAAAAATGAAATTCTATTTTAGAAAAATAGTTTTTTCCCTTATGAATCTCAAAATCCCTTTTCATGATATTTTTATAATCAACTTTTAGGCCCAATGATATTTTTAACATCCAAATCACCCAATTATCAATCGTAGGTTTTCTAACAAATAATATATGACAATATATGTAAAAAAACAATAATAAATTATTAGGAATCTAGTTGGATCCTCCAACCTGTTTTCCTACATCCACAGATGTTAACCAACATAAATAATACCCATCCTGCTTTAAGGCATGATATTGTGGTTTAGAAGGTTATCCACTATCATATTGTGGGGCGCATAGTGTAACAACCCGGAAAATTAGATTCAATTTAAAAATTTATTTTAAGGAAATTTTGTTAGAAAATGTATCAAAATTTAAAAATTCCATTTTCAAATTTAATTGTTGAGTAAAAAATAAAAATTTTAAATAAAGTTATGATGTTATTAATGAGATTTATTAATATATGCTTATAGGTTGATTTGAAAATAATGTGTGCATTCTAGATGAAATAAATACATACATGTATATATCTTTAGCTATCGTCTTTAATTCTTTCCCTGCTTGTTCGAAATGGAATTTTTAGGAATTCAAAACGTGGATTACATGTCCAATTAAACTTCATTAATTAATTTAATTAGCAATGTTAATTATGCATTCATTTCATTCCTTTATATATTTGTTTATTTCCCTTCATTTTATTAACTTTTCTTTCCTTCAATTTATTAATTTATTTCCCTTTTTTTCTATTTTTCATGCATTGAATTCTAACGTTTCACTTATAGTTTATATTGCATTCATTCATTTCAACTTAATTCATTTTCGTTATTTTTCAATACATGCATGCAAGTCTCTTACCTTGTTTTCAATGCATGCATTCATTTTCTCATTTATGTCCATTTTCTTTTTGAAATGTTTCATGCTTCTCTGCCACTTTCTTTCAATTTTCCATACATGCGTTTCCTATTATCTTACTTTAAAACCTAACCATTTATTTACTTAAGTAAACAAAAATGTTGCTTCTTTGAATTTGAAGCAAATTTTATTCATGTGCCTGGAAACTCAAAGTTTCAAAGCTTATGAACGTTTTTCTGACTTCATATTACATGGATAGTTAAGAGTCCAGCTTACGGGAAAAAAATCATGAAACTGCTTTAGATGTAAAAATGGAATATATTGAATGAACTATGTTGTTATTCATGAACAGCATATGCATGACCTATCAAAATTTAAGTAACGACATAAAAATAACATTAGACTTGAGTTAACATGGATAACAAATGTATAGAGAAAAGAAAAATAATAAATAAATTATAATCAAAATTAAATTTAAAAATAATTAAATTTGGAATATGTGAAATTGGATAGAACATAGGAATTACTTTCATATAGGAATATGCAATTTTGTTTTCTTTCTTGTTTTGTCACTAGGAAAAGTGGAAACAATAATTCAATTGTCTGAAATAAATATCTACATGTAACCATGCTTTACAAAATTTAATAAATAAATTATAACGCACGAAACCTGTCATTATAAAATTTCAAAATTCAAATGTAACACGTTGAATGGGTATTTTTAATATTTAGTGGTGTGATTGGTGGATCTCGTGACCGCTTCTCTTCATATACCTGAAACTAAACCCTCCACTATATAATATCTTTTTCTCTCCACAAATCCTCATTTCTCTTCTTCCACAAAAATTAACAGCAGCCCTCTTTCCCTCTCTCTCTCTAAAAATTCTATAGGAAAGCCGCCACTATTTTCTCCAATGGCCATAATTGTTCAATTTTCCTTCTCTAATCTTTCACAATCCGATCCAAATTAAATTACCATTCCAAAGTGAAATTCAAAGAGATTTTCGAGGTCTACATTTTCATACAGTAGTGATCAGATGAGGTAGAAGATTGGAGCTGATGGGTTCGGTTCCATCTAAAGTAACGAAGAAGAGGGATAAGGTTTAAAGTAAATAACTTATTTAATTACAAAATTAATTATAATAATTATGTCATTAACCTTTATAACAACATAACTTTTTAATTCGATGTCTGTTTTACAAACCATCAGATGTGTTGGACTCGTGTTGATCAGAACTACGTGATGGAACAGTCGGAAAAATAGATTTGGAGCTCGTCTCAATTTAACGTTCAGTGAGATTTCTTATTTAAAAAAAATTAAAATTAACTATTGTTGCATTGGAAATTTTTATATACACTGTCAAGATTCGATTGTGTGTTGTATATGATATTAATTGGTTGATATTATTTGTATTGATCCGTTGGATCGAATTTGAAATTGTTAGAATTGATTGTTGTAACGACCCACATTTTTGACTGTTCAAATCGAAAATAAACCACACATGTCGACCCAAACACATCAAAAATGCAGGTAGTTATTGGGGAAAGGAAGAAAAAGAAAGAAAGAAGAGGAAGCCAATCATAGAATCTCACAGCGGAAGGATAACATATACTAAACAAATAGCAGTTTTAAAACAGTTGAAATGTATACATTGGTTATAACGTTCAATGATTATCAGAGTTACATATACATACAGATGTCCATAATAAGAAGCGGAAATACATACTTATAATATATATGCCAAATCCTCGTCTTCATCCTCCAAGCTGTTGCAATCTTCGCTAACTGCAACTTCTGCTGACCCAAGCGTATTGCATAAAAAGAAAACACAACAAACACTCAGATCAGCAATAAATCATCCTCATATTAGTCAAAATAAAATATGAAGTAACTTGAGTGACATGGGTGCAGTAACTCAAGATATGTTATGGGATTTTTCCATCTCTCGAGGATCCGTTAAACTAATACATACATAGTATAATACGCTATTATGATAATGTCTATCCAGTAAAGTAAATATCATAAAAATAGCGCAAGCGGAATTTCCATATTACCCTTATGCCGTTTACAGGCATCAACGGTCTATACAGTACCGTAAATTCACCGTACTGGTGTTATCAGAGGGCACTCCATAGAAGGCAATGCTAAATCAAAATCTTATAGGGCTCGATATGGATAAATATGACAAGGCATTCGAGGCAATGACCAGGGTAGGATTCTACCAATTGCACTCCTGGACCCGTGGTAACGCATAGCAGCCACTACCGCCCACCTCGGAACACACTCCTAAATCAAAAAGGGCCCTAATCATCATCATCATCATCATCATAGTCAAAGAAATAGTATTGAAGAAGTGCGTCCGATCAAAGGTGCTACCTCAATTAGTCACGGTATAGCTCCTGTTTTAATCATTTCAATTCTGACCCGAAGGTTAGGGCTATTTCGTCATCGTTCATCTTCTTTAATCCAAAAATTGCCTCTAAATCATCACATTCATTCTAGATACGTCATAACGTTCATAGTTGTTAAAGTGGTATCGACACTGACAGAGAGTATGCCTTATGACGACTCCGGTCTCTTTAACAATTAATGCTCACATCTTTCACATTGGTTGCTTCTTTTATATTTCGCAAAGGTTCACTTCATATCAAAATATCATATTCTGTTTCGAACCAAATTTATATTCAAATAGAATATAATTTCATATCAAAATGTCATAATCATACCAAACCGATTATATACTAAATTAGAATATATTTCCATATCCTTATATTATGATCATATAATATTACAAAATCGACATATATTCAAATAAAATATATTTTATCTCAAAGATTTCAAATTCTTCCAAATCGATTTATGTTCGAAATACATTCATATTCAAATGGAATATATATACTTCCACTTCAACTCATTTCAATCCCTTAGGAGGTCCGTTTATATTCGAGTAGAATATAATTTACATTTCCATATTAAAATCGGTTTAGAATCGATTCATATTCGAATAGAATAAATTTATCTCAACTCCATTTGAACAACAGTTTTAGATCCACATACTTTCCATTCGGAAGAAATTCAAAATTCAAAAAAACAATTGAAAATAAATGTTTATAATAAAAATCTTTATATAAAATAAATATATATATATATATAATATAATAATTAAAAACAATAAGATAATTTAAAATATCAATGTATTTACATAAATTAAAAGTTTACTAGATATTTTTGAAAAATAAAATATAAAGGAAATAGTTTTTATAATAGAATAGTATATAGGTTAAAGTTGGAATAAAATTTTTTGAAGGAAAGGAATAATTTATTTTGAAA
The DNA here is from genome assembly GCA_030737875.1 of Allium sativum. Classification (NCBI taxonomy): domain Eukaryota; kingdom Viridiplantae; phylum Streptophyta; class Magnoliopsida; order Asparagales; family Amaryllidaceae; genus Allium; species Allium sativum. The sequence goes on along the minus strand of CM060915.1, from coordinate 254,215,844 downwards.
TCAAGCAAGGTATATATACAAAATCTTTGAAAATAAAAATTCAAACTAAAATTGTTCCCTTCTTCCGATTTTCAAATACTTGAATCTAAATTCGAGGCTCAATGGAGTTCATTTAATTCCATTTCTCATTCCAACCTTGATCAAACAAACCGTTCAGTTTAACGGATTCAGAATCATATTCATGCAAAATTCGAATAAATTTCAAGTATCTCAAATAACGTTCATTTCGAACTTAATTTATGGAAAATTATCAATTCCAAATCTTACCATGAACTTTCAAAAAACTTCAAGATATTTTAAAAATCCTTTTAAAGTTCCAAATTTGTTTGGATCGCTCCCTTACAAATTCCTAATTGTTCAAGATTCAGGTTAAAGGAAGAGAAATAAAAATTCATCTAACTCAACACAATTCGTTCAAATAAACATTCCATCAAGTATAATTTCAAATATTTAAAAATCATTTAACCAACCGATGTCCATATATTTTCTATCCTATGGCCAAGTGATTTTAAATCTAATTTCTCGATATTTCAAGGATGGATTTATCATTTCAATCCAAATCAGGGTCACAGATATTTATCATTTCAATTTGTGTTCTTAATTTATTTTCATCGATTAATCCCGGGTTTATTGGATGCCCGTAACATCTAAGGTGGAAATGGGATTAACCGTCATAATAAACACACAACATCCATATACTGAATGACAGAACATCTTGGTATCAATATCAATTCCATACCCAACCATCAAAGCATCCATCACAACCATTTGTTCAACGGTAAATAGTAAAACTTTTCATTAGTTCACAAAATATCAGGTTTCTAACTAGAAATTTGATTTGAACTAAATAACTAGTTATCAACTTAATTGGCATATTAACACATTTCATGTCAGTTTTAAGGGACAACAACAATCAATCACAACCATGCAACCAAACTTATTTCATAGTTTAATTAAATAAATATGGGGATAATTCAGTATTTCATAAGTTAGAAAATCACTCACCTTGGGTCTTAATTGGATTGGACGTCCAAAAGAAGCCCAAAATTTGATAGTCTCCAAACGCCACCAAACTAGCACCAGAACGTCTGCAATCTCGCCGCGATCCCAATGCACCCAACCGCATCCAAATCCGAGTTAAAACGAGAAAGTTATTAGCGTTTTTCTCATTTGAATTTTAAAATATATAAAATTTAATAAAACAAAACCCACCAATAGAATTCTGACACGTCATCCCCCTTTCAAAACAATCCTGCTCACGTTTTTCCTCCAGATATATAGTACTCGCGGAAAGAGAACCCATTAACCTGTGCCTTTGACCGTCGTTTGCGCTGGACTCCGGCCCTCTGACGTTGCATCCTCACCATCGCCGGAAAGCTCTTCCTCGGCTGCACCTTCCTACCCAACGCCGAGATCTCCGGTGTCCTCCACGGCCTACACCAGCGACTACAAGAACCAGGTATTCATACCCTAATACACAAATTCCCGGTGCTCTACTCGGAAAGCTCTTCCTCGGCTGCACCTTCCTACCTAACGCCGAGATCTCCGGTGTCCTCCACGGCCTGCGCCAGCGACTGCAAGAACCAGCACCTTCCTACCCAATGCCGAGATCTCCGGTGTCCTCCACAGTCTGCGCCAGTGACTGCAAGAACCAGGTATTCAAACCCTAATACTCAAATTCCTAGCACTCTACTCCACACTAAGACCTCCGACCACATGCAAAAGACTTGTATCGATCTCCTCTACAATACCCATAAATTAATTTCTCCGATTGAAGCTTAAATCAAAACCCCCCAAATTTTCTATTAGGGTTCCGTGATTTTGAAGTTTGACCATCGATTTCCGGTGAGTTTGGTTGCTGCATGTCGAAACAAATCGTACTAGCAGCTTCGTATCGTCAAGAGCTTCAGTTCAATATATAATACGCTAGGGTTTGAAGAGATTTGATTTTTAAAGCTTGGATTTTTATTCGAATGGGGTTTTGAAATCCTTTTCTTTTTTCCATTAGAGAAAAGAGATGGCAGATGGAAATATACGTGAAATGAAAATGAGCTATTGGTTGGAAAGGAATTTTACTTGTATTGATATAGAAGGCCCAAATGTTAAAACACCAAATTATCCATTTACATTGATCTCTTTCACATTTTCTCTTGTACGATCAAACGGTAAGTCGGATTGTAATGCAAATTGAAATCCTATCATAATTCACCGTTCTGGTTCCGATGAGACTAGTTTCGTCGAATTCCGGGACAGTTGCCAAAACAATTAAATTTCACCGTTAAATAAATTAATAAAATATTCACTAATTCAATTAACTGTTTAATTTCACTTTATATATTAATAGAATTCCATTTTAAATCATATTTCAACTTAAATAAATTTTATAAATAAATTTCACACATTTTAAATCTAAATTTGATTATTTGAATCTTTGATTTGAATTTCAGTTATTGTTTCCCAACTTAGAATTCTCCATTTACCAAATAAAATTTGAATTTCCATCATAAACTAAACAACTCAAATTTATTAAATAAATAAAATATAAATTTTCAAATTGCAAAAATTCTAAGTATAAACTAAATTTAAAATCTATTTATACTCCATTCAAATAATCATCATCATTATAATAAACAAAATTTGATTTTTTTCCAATATTATTCTATTTTATGTATTTAAAATTGAAAATTAAATATACAGAAAATATGGGATGTTACATTTTCCCCCACTTAAAAATCTTTTCGTCCTCGAAAAGAGAACGAAATAAGGTGTTAAACAAATCATACTTTCAAATCCGTTCTTATAAAATAGTATTTATATAATAAGTTATATAATTGAAAAAATCTCATACATTTTTCTAACTCCTGAAATCACGGAAAATTTCGGTAGCATCTCCTTTGTATGGAGAGGTCTGGGAAAAATCCCAACATATATATAAACTTAATATTCATGTCATCACACGATGAGGCATCCCAAAGTGGGGAAAACAAAATATATATAACCACAAAACCATATAATGTAAATACGTACCTTCTTTAGCATTATTAGCAATTTTATTTATCTTAGCATTTAGCGCATGTGAGTTCCGAAGCATAGCGTGACTTCCCTACACCTGCTACATACTCACATATACATGAGAATCAAACACATATACACTAAATAGCAAATGCATATAACTTACAAAACATATCATCGACATTTGGACTACAAAACTATAATATTCATGACAGGCCAGCAAACAAATCATCGATTATCACCCTATAGAAGATGGAATTGGACTAAAACACATGAGGCAAAAGTTGTTGCAATGGTTTCAGGATTTCCGAATTGTCCGGATTCGTCGAATTCGGCTGATCCGTTCGAAAGTTATGACTGTTTAAGTGAAGGCAAACACCTCAGCTCGTACACCGAAAAATGCAGCTCTGAGTTGTTCAACCCAGTTTTAACCCTTTATACATTGAAATTTTACCCAGCATATTAAGGAAAAGTTTTAGTTCAGATCCTGGGCTTCCCGAACTGTAATCGCACGTCGAAATTCGACACTCCGTTAGGAGGTCAAAACAATATTGGTATACGCTTCAGATTTTTATTTTCTGTGTGTTGAACTACGACTAAGGCTTGGATTTCAACCTAATAAACAAAGAAATTATACAAGGCCCTATTAGCAAAACTTTTAGTTCAGGTTCTAAGGTTTCCAAATTGTCCCGAATCGTCGAATTCCGATTAGCCATTCAAAAGTTACGACCATTTTACTTCAGCTTATTGAATATTTCCGATTTACGCATAAACATCGACTTATTTAAATTTAGAGCTTCAAACTTTTCGGTTCCCAAAATTTTGTTAATCTTGAACACTTCAATTTGTTATCACTTCATCGTTTGAGAAACGGATTCACATTCTATTGCTTACTTTAATTCGATATTCTTTCTATTGAATTTCCGGTTTCATTTCAAAAGAGATTTTAAAATCCACCTTCATGTCTATTTAGTTCAACCAAATTTTCCCTTAAATGTTGATTCATTTGAATTGGGGTTTCAAACCTTCGAATTTTTTTAAAACTTAGACAACACTTAACCATATAAAAGGGTTATCGCTCCAATATGCTCATACTGTGATCTATAGTTTTATTGCTTAAGTATATCCATGCTCATTTCACTTTTATTTAATGAATTTCCATTCCATTTACTTATATTCCATTATTGTCTAACTTATTTAAGTTTATTTCCAACTCACCCACTTCGTCCATTCAATCCTTTGCATTCACTACATTATCCAAGAAATGGGTTCATATCCAATTACTTACTCTATTCCAATAACATTTTCTGTTTGTTTCCCATTTCATTCTAAGCATTAATTCTCGAAATAAACTTGAACTCATTGAACGTTTCCAACTAACTTAATTATATTAAATCTTTAATTCATTATCATGAATCAATTTGCCAATATTTATAACTCATTTCTTTTCTGAGTATTAATTTTCAATCAACCTTTATATGGTCTTCTAAGTTGATTCTTATCGAGTCAATTCACTTGGCTCGGCCAAATTTTAGCTTCATTTCGTATCTTAAAAGCTTGTTTATTCTATAAGTGTTAAAGCATTATTCATTTGGCCCCTTTTATTCATTTAAATCTAGTTTTAAATCTGCCAATTTAAATTTATCGAGGCTAGTTCTGTTTATACTAATTTGTTCGACTTAATTGAATCCATTTAGTTCCGATTCTTTCGATCTTCTGATTCAATAAATTAGACTTTGGTTTTACATTTTTAACACCTTATTTCATATTTTAAATTTCAAGTTTATTTCATTTATCCTTTTCAAGTTACTTACTACCTTTCATTTCCCAAGGTTTTTTTTTTTCAAATTCATTTCATTTTAAACTAAATCTTATTCCTTTAACTAAATTTATTTTGTTTGACTCGCCAAATAGGAAATTAACTAAGGATTGTTTATAATTTAAGTTTTATACTTGGTTCTGAAAACACCTTCATTCGATTTCCTAATTTAAACTTTATTTAACTCGTCTAGCTTAATATCCTTATTAGTTAGCCAAGCCATAAGCTATGCCCCTTTATTTGCATAGCAAAACTTTCCAATTTATTTTACTTTAGTTGGATTTCATTTCTTAGTTAATTTCAACCTTATCGTACACTTATATCGACTAAATTTGGAATTTGCTTAAACTATATTATTGCTCATGCTCAAGTATTTCAACGACCATTTCCTTTCTGAATACTTGAGTCAATTCAAAATTTCAAAGTCTAAATTCCGACAAATCAAGTTACTTTAGTACTTAAAGCAATATCATTAGTTAAAATGAACTTAAATACTTTGATTCCGGATTTTTACAGAAAAACATACCATATAAAATTTTAAATCCAAATCTTTACTTACCACAACATAGAATTTTTCAAAGTATGTTTAATTTAAATTTCTACTTTAAGTAACATATTTTAATACCTTTATATAAAAATTATATCACATACAATTAAATCCAAAATCCTTTGTCAAACAAGTTATATTACTATTGAGTGATCTCCCGCACTTAAACACTTTAGAATAAACATCGGAAATGTGTGCACTCATTTCCGAAGTCGTTTCTAAGGTCTAAGTAGGGATTACACTCTTATTCCATTTAAAATCCTTTGAAAACCCTTTCCAGAACTATTTCTTATAATACGATATTTTTTCAAAACTTTGGCAAACTATTTTCAAAAGCCTCCCAGAATCAAGTTTCAAGGTCATTCCTATTTTATCGCAAATATTATGTAACTAATTATACTTAAAGGTAATATTTTATTTCCAAATATTTTCTAACCATTTAATTTTCCTTATTAGATTTATTATCTAATCAACCATAATAGGTAATAACTTAATATTACCCTACTAATAACGAATGCATATATACTAAACCAATAACAATATATTTGATATATTTAAAAATATAATCGAAAACCATATTATGTCGATCCATTCTGTTCAACTACTTAGAAATTCCTATTGATTTCATGGCATCCCATAAATCGACCAGAATCCACAAGTATTCAGCAGAACAAGTCAACACAATATAAAACCATTTTATATCAAAAATACAAGTACGCTCTCTCATATATACTCTCAAACTCATTCTAGGGAGTTTCTAACCCTATCTCCAATGAGTTTATCCCCAAACAGAGCAAAGGTTAGTGCTAACCATCGCTCTGATACCAAAAAGTAATGACCCACATTTTTGACCATTCAAATCGACAATAAACCACACATGTCGACCCAAACACATCGCAAATGCAGGTAGTTATTGGGGAAAAGAAGAAAAAGAAAGAAAGAAGAGGAAGCCAATCACAGAATCTCACAGCGGAAGGATAACATATACTAAGCGAATAGCAGTTTTAAAACAGTTGAAATGTATACATTGGTTATAACATTCAATGATTATCAGAGTTACATATACATACAGACGTACATAATAAGCAGCGGAAATACATACTTATAATATATATACACCAAATCCTCGTCTTCATCCTCCAAGCTATTGCAATCTTCGCTAACTGCAACTTTTGCTAACCCAAGCGTATTGCATAAAAGAAAACACAACAAACACTCGGATCAGCACTAAATCATCCTTATATTAGTCAAATTAAAATACGAAGTAACTTGAGTGACATGGGTGCAGTAACTCAAGAGATGTTACGGGATTTTTCCATCTCTCGAGGATCCGTTAAACTAATACATACATAGTATAATACGCTATTATGATAGTGTCTATCCAGTAAAGTAAATATCATAAAAATAGCGTAAGCGGAATTACCATATTACTCTTATGCCGTTTACAGGCATCAACAGTTTATACAGTACTGTAAATTCACCATACTGGTGTTATCAGAGGGCATCCATAGATGGAAATACTAAATCAAAATCGTATGGGGCTCGATATGGATAAATATGACTAGGCACTCGAGGCAATGCCCAAGGTAGGATTCTACCAATTGCACTCCCGGGCCGGTGGTAATGCATAGCAGCCACTACCGCCCACCTCGGAACACACTCCCAAATCAAAAAGGGCCCTAATCATCATCATCATCATCATAGTCATAGAAATTGTATCGAAGAAGTGTGTTCGATCAAAGGTGCTACCTCAATTAGTCACGGTATAGCTCCTGTTTTAGTCATTTCAATTCTGACCCGAAGGTCAGGGCTATCTCGTCATCGTTCATCTTCTACAATCCAACAATTTCCTCTAAGTCATCACATTCATTCTGGATACGTCATAACGTTCACAGTTGTTAAAGTGGTATCGACACTGACAGAGAGTATGCCTTATGACGACTCGGGCCTCTTTAACAACTAACGCTTACATCTTTCACATTGGTTGGTTCTTTTATATTTCAAAAAGGTTCGCTTCATATCAAAATATCATATTCTGTTTTGAACCAAATTTATATTCAAATAGAATATAATTTCATATCAAAATGTCATAATCGTACCAAACCGATTATATTCTAAATTAGAATATATTTCCATATCCTTATATTATAATCATATAATGTTACAAAATCGACTTATATTCGAATAAAATGTATTTTATCTCAAAATTTTCAAATTATTCCAAATCGATTTATGTTTGAAATCCATTCATATTCAAATGGAATACATATACTTCAACTCATTTCAATCCCTTAGGAGGTCCATTTATATTCGAGTAGAATATAATTTACATTTCCATATTAAAATCGGTTTAGAATCGATTCATATTCAAATAGAATAAAAGTTATCTCAACTCCGTTTGAACAACAGTTTTAGATCCACACACTTTCCATTCGAAAGAAATTCACAATTCAAAAAAACAAATGAAAATAAATGTTTATAAGAAAAATCTTTATATAAAATAAATGTGTATTATATAATAATTAAAAACAATAAGATAACTTAAAATATCAATATATTTACATAAATTAAAAGTTTACTAGATAGTTTTGAATAATAAAATATAAAGGAAATAGTTTTTATAATAGAATATTATATATGTTAAAGTTTGAATAAAATTTTTTGAAGGAAAGGAATAATTTATTTTGAAATAAAGCAAGGTATATATATAGTATCTTTGAAAATAAAACTTCAAACTAAAATTGTTCCCTTCCTCCGATTTTCAAATACTTGAATCTAAATTCGAGTCTCAATGGAGTTCATTTAATTCCATTTCTCATTCCAACCTTGATCAAACAAACCGTTCAGTTTAATGGATTCAGATTCATATTCATGCTAAATTCGAAGAAATTTCAAGTATCTCAAATAACGTTCATTTTGAACTTAATTTATGGAAAATTATCAATTCCAAATCTTACCATGAACTTTTGAAAAACTTCAAGATAATTTAAAAAATCCTTTTTAAAGTTCCAAATTTGTTTGGATCGCTCCCTTACAAATTCCTAATCGTTCAAGATTCAGGTTAAAGGAAGAGAAATAAAAATTCATCTAACTCAACACACTTCCTTCAAATAAACATTCCATCAAGTAGAATTTCAAATATTTAAAAATCATTTAACCAACCGATGTCCATATATAATTTTCTATCCTATGGCCAAGTGATTTTAAATCTAATTTCTCGATATTTCAAGGATGGATTTATCATTTCAATCCAAATCAGGGTCACAAATATTTATCATTTCAATCTGTGTTATTAATTTATTTTCATCGATTAATCCTAGGTTTATTGGATGCCCATAACATTTAAGGTGGAAATGGGATTAACCGTCACAATAAACACACAACATCCATATACTGAATAACAAAACATCTCGGTATCAATATCAATTCAGCATCCAACCATCAAAGCATCTAGCAAAACCATTTGTTCAACGGTAAATATTAAAACTTTTCATTGGTTGACAAAATGCCGGGTTTCTAACTAGAAATTCGATTTGAACTAAATAACTAGTTATCAAATTAATTAGCATATTAACACATTTCATGTCAGTTTTAAGCAACAACAACAATCAATCACAACCATGCAACCAAACTTATTTCATATTTAAATTTAATAAATATGGGAATAATTCAATATTTCGTAAGTGAGAAAATCACTCATCTTGGGTCTTACTCGGATTGGACGTCCAAAAGAAGCCCAAAATTTGACAGTCTCCAAACGCCGCCAAACCAGCGCTAGAACATCAGCAATCTCGCCACAATCCCAACGCACCCAACCACATCCAAATCCGAGTTAAAAAGAGAAAGTAATTAGCGTTTTTCTCATTTGAATTTTAAAATATATAAAATTTAATAAAACAAAACCTACCAATAGAATTCTGACATGTCATCTCCCTTTCAAAACAATCCCTCTCGTGTTTTTCCTCTAGATGAACAGTACTCGCGGAATGAGAACCCATCAACCCATGCCTTTGACCGTCGTTTGCGCTGGACTCCGGCCCTCTAACGTTGCATCCTCACCATCGCCAGAAAGCTCTTCCCGGCCGCACCTTCCTACCCAATGTAGAGACCTCCGGTGTCTTCCAAGGCCTGCGCCAGCGACCGCAACAACTGGGTATTCAAACCCTAATACTCAAATTCCTGGCGCTTTACTCCACACTAAGACCTCCGACCACATGCAAAAGACTTGTATCGATCTCCTCTACAATACCCATAAATTAATTTCTCCGATTGAAGCTTAAATCAAAAATCCCCAAATTTTCTATTAGGGTTCCGTGATTTTGAAGTTTGACCATCGATCTTTGGTGAGTTTGGTCGCTGCATGTCAAGACAAATCGTACCAACCGCTTCGTATCATCAAGGGCTTCAGTTTGATATATAATACGCAAGGGTTTAAAGAGGTTTGATTTTTAAAGCTTGGATTTTTATTTGAATGGGGTTTTGAAATCCTTTTCTTTCTACCATTAGAGAGAAGAGATGGCTGATGGAAATATACGTGAAATGAAAATGAGCTGTTGGTTAGAACGGAATTTTACTTGTATTGGTATAGAAGGCCCAAATGTTAAAACACCAAATTATCCATTTATATTGATCTCTTCCACATTTTCTCTCGTACGATCAAACGGTAAGTCGGATTGTAACGCAAATTGAAATCCTATCAGAATTCACCGTTCTGGTTCCGATGAAACTGGTTTCGTCGAATTCCGGGACAGTTGCCAAAACAATTAAATTTCACCATTAAATAGATTAATAAAATATTCACTAATTCAATTAACTGTTTTATTTCACTTTAAATATTAATAGAATTCCATTTTAAATCAAATTTTATAAATAAATTTCACACATTTTAAATCTAAATTTGATTATTTGAATCTTTGATTTGAATTTTAGTTATTGTTTCCCAACTTAGAATTCTCCATTTACCAAATAAAATTTGAATTTCCATCATAAACTAAAAACCTCAAATTTATTAAATAAATAAAATATAAATTTTCAAATTGCAACAATTCTAAGTATAAACTAAATTTAAAATCTATTTATACTCCATTCAAATAATCATCATCATTATAATCAACAAAATTTGATTTTTATCCAATATTATTTTAGTTTATTTATTTAAAATTGAAAATTAAATATACAGGAAATATGGGATGTTACAATTGTACAAAAAAATATTTCTTTTATTGTGTGTATATATATATATAATCATGAAAGTTGTCAATTTGATTGTACAATAAATATATTTCTTTCTATTGTATATATAATCATGAAATTGTTAGAATTGTATGTACAATAAAAATATTCTTTTATTGTATATGTTAATAATAGAAATTTGTTGTGTAAATAAAATTCTCATTTTTTATACAAATGAAACATAGAATTTGTATGCAAATGAATTATCCTTTTTATTTGTCATGTTGTACTTAGAAATTATGATTTTGTTAAATTAAAACATTGTCATGTTAGCGATGTTAAAAATTATGATTTTGTTAAATTAAAACATTGTCATGTGTGACGACCAAGAATTTCGCTCAATCCGAATCAGTCGCTAAACCGATCAAGACCGTTCGAAATGCCTGATTGTTTTGAGAACACGACAAAATAGAACGCAAACAGAAGAACTTTTCATTGTATGTTACAACAATTCCATCAAAATACAAGAATATACAGAGTATGAATGAATAAAATACATTCGATAAATATCAGAGATTACAATACATTACATAGCAGTGGAAAATAATACAATACACAACTAGAATTAATACGCGGATACAAAGCTTTTCGAGTATCGTTCCAGCTGTAAATCTGGATCCTGTGAATATAAATCTGCAAAACCAAAACTACTAGCTGCCCATGCCAAAATAAGGGCACCCAGTGTTTAGGTTAAAACAATAAACTCCAGGTTAGTCATGGGACTGGTGTGAGAACTAAAACAGTTATTAATCTTTATTTTAAAGTTAGGTAAATCAAGGGACCACGCCGTATAACACGGAACGGGTTTCCTCTCAAGAATACCAGTGCATAAAACAACAGCGCAATGCTAAATAAAGAAAAATGAAGCTATTATAAGACCCAGTTCCCATCACGCAATGCAACGCAAGCCGGAGGATAGGGTTTTTACCTTATAATAGCCAAAGAATGTTTGATACGTTTAAAACAAATTATTTTGATAGTACTATAAGTGTTTAGTGTCAAAAACAACTTCAAATCATAAGTATCAATCATAGACGACAGAACCGCCCCATCCCACTATGTCGCCATACTAGGCTCTACAAATAAAACCGCAAAAACACGTATTGGAAGCTGGATTTCCATCTGCGAACTGAGGCAAAATATAGTCCTCAACCAATTCGAGACGCTCTAGCCCGTGTCTCAGGAACAGAACGCATCATCCCTGGGAGCGACAGGGCCGGTCCACCGATGTGGATTAGTCGAAATCCTGAACACTGCGTTTCCCCGCCCTTTGGGGCGTAGGTGAGCCAACTAAATGACTCCATCGGTTCGAGAATGACCGATATATCCGAGGCACCTCCAATTCCAACAACCACATGAGTCAAACTCGTCAGCCAGTTCAAGAACTGACGCCACTCCTAGCTAGAAGAAAACGCATGTCCTCCCTGAGGTCCGTCTCCCGTTTTCACACCGGGGTGTGAGGCTCGCGAATCAACGCTACACAAAGCTATGCCACACAGGTGGTGCTTTGATCATCACCACAAGACTTCGATTTTCAACAGAAGCCTTGATCAACTGCCACTTAGGCATGCCACACAGGCAATTCAACCCATGCGTTCGATATCCATCAATATATAACCACTGAGCTCGTACGTCTCAGAGAAGGGCGTTAAGCACGAGAATAAATTCTCCGCCGCCAATTAGACATATATTTAATAGAAATCAACCACACAGACTAAAATCCAATGTCAGACACACAATCCATTTACAAGTTCGTTCTGGGTCTGAATGAAACCGGAGGCACCTAGTACCCCGCATATCCATCGATCCCTAAGTACGTCTGGACAACCACTAACTGATTCTCTCCTCTTGGGTGTACAGCCCAATCAAGAACATCAGTAACCACCCAAACGACGTGAAGACCTCCGGTCTTCAACCACCGTCTTCATCTTCGACACCACGTCGAATCAGTTATTCAGAATGGGATAAACCCGGTCTTTCTGAATAACCCGTGTATATAATAAACAAGTGTTACACAAACCCAACATACGCCTCATTCCAATTCAGAATATTCTTTTATTCAAATATTCTTATACTTTGGGGAAAGGTTCCCATTAATTTTATCAAAGACAAATTCTTTAATCTTCTTTGAATATCAATTCAAACTAGTCGGGATTAGCGAACCACACCGGAGTAATCATTTATTTTGTTTCCCAACCCCACCTATTCATCCCATGAAGTAAAACTGGTCATACTTCATATCTAACACCACAGTGTTATCGGTAAATTCAATTACCATTTCACGTTCAAATCTAATTAAAGATTTAACTATCGCCTGGAGCAAAACTGGTGATACTCCATTCTCGATCTTTTCAATCTAATTAAAGATTCATTAAAACTCCACTTAGTTTTAATCTTCACAGAAATCAATATCCTGTCTTTAACTGGGTTAAAGAACCAATGTCATTTAAAACGCGGTTCACGATAAACCCAAAATCACATTACATTAATTATCGGGTTAAAGAACAAGTGTTATTTAAAACACCGTTCACGATAAACCCAAGAATCAGTTCCAACTCAATTCCAATTAAATACCATTTAATTGGTACACTTCATTAAATCTAAATAAAAAGATTTAATCTTTTTCTCAACTGGGTTTAAGGACAGTGTTAATGAAGACACCATTCACGACAAACCTAACTCACATTTGATATTAAATACAAGGCTCTGTATAGAAAATATACCGGCTTATATTCAATATCAAATTCTAAGACCAACAAATATCGTATTGGAAATAACGATATTAATATATCTTTCAAATTCCCATAACAATATCTGTATCATCACGAAATCCAACATCGAAATAAACCGAAGACAATTTCGATTCAAATCCATTTCCACTTTATATATTGGAAATTCTGGTTATATTTCAAATTCATTTTATTTATTTCAAAAATAAATGAATTATAATTCTAGTTCAAAACTAGTTCATTTCGATAAAAATCTATTTTTATCTTTTCAAATATGGAGTTTTTCACCCCAATTCTTCACAAATCAATTCTTACGATTTTACACAAATTATTACTATTTTTAATAATTTTATCACGGCCCGTACAGTCGATTTCCATCAACGTCCATCGAACTGCACTTACAGCGACCTTTTCCAAATTTGATTTGGACATAATTCCAAATCCAACCATTAGATTTCAAATCTCTAATATTCATTAGAAAGCTCTTTTTGATATGAACTCAATGGTTTCGGTTTTAGGAGAATCCGACGGTCGGATCTCCTGTAATATCCGTTCGAAGTCAATGGTCAAAATTCATGAACTGCCGCGGCGCGTTCTATTCAGGCCATTATATTATATATATATAATATATACTTCGTCGATTTCCTTCTAAAACGTATTTTATAAATCGTTTTGAATTCGTTTTCAAAACGATTTCAACTTCTATTTCAAATTCAAATCAAAATTGAATTTTCCCTTACAAATTCGTTTTAAATTCATTTCAAATTGATTTCAATTCAAATCGATTTTTAATTCAATTTCAGTTCATTTTCAATTCAATTTGAATTTCAAATTAATTCAATTTCAATTCGAATTCATTCCTATTCAATTTCAGTTCGAATTCATTTCTATTCAATTTCAATTCGAATTCATTTCTATTCAATTTCAATTCGAATTCAATTCTATTCAATTTCAATTCGAATTCATTTCTATTCAATTTCAATTCGGATTCAATTCATTTCAAAATATCAGATTTTGAAATCACTTTCGATATTCATTATAAAATGAATAAAATCGATATTAATATCGTTTACGTCAAAATGGCGTAAATCTAATCAACACGGCTTCATATATTTCTATTTTCAAATATTCGATTTCAAATATTTCTTATTCAAATAATTCTTTTTCAAATATCTCTTTTTCAAAATTGGAATGAGGCCCAATCAATTACCATATAATGTTAATTATATGGATTTTCTACAACACATGTATAAAAAACAACGATAAATAATCAACCATCATCCAGAGTGCACTACACAACTGCATAAGCATTAAATATAAATAATTAACGCTTACACAGTCTGTCGACCAATCGATCGACATACAACTAAACAATCGGGATTAGTGTATGTCAAATATCATCCCAATACCCGTGTGGGGTTTCAAACAATCAAACACAGATTTTATTTGTGCAGTTGGGCGATGTGTAAAATTTATCGTCCCAATCAATATCAATCAAATCAGTGTATATAAACAAATCTTTCGATTTGTTTATATTAATTTATTTTAAATACACGTTAAAAATTCTATTTTTAACTATAAAATATTTTTAACTATATAAATATTTTATTTCATTTCACATCACACAATCAACTACACATCAAAATCAAATAAACAAGCATACAAGCCGTCCATGGTCTATGGACGATGGGTGTCGGGTGCTACTAAACACCTTCTGCATCCTAGTATATATTTATATAAATAGAAAATAAAATTGAAAGGTGAGAAGTTCTCACAGAGGGTTCCACTCCACCATGCTTTTCTTCTAAACTGCTGAACCGTCTGGATCTGCTTGACATTCCAATGCAGTTCTTTTCCCGTTGTTCATAATAAAAATTATATTTTTATGGCTTCATTCAATAAATAAAAATCATATTTTTATTTCTACTTCATATATTTTTGCAACGCTTATCCTATATAAAAATTACATTTTTATATTGCTTCTTATATAAATATCAGATTTTTACCATCGCTATATATATATAAAAATCTAATCTTTATCATCGTTTAAAAAAAACAAATCTTTACTTTCATAAAAATCATATTTTTAATATCTATATTATATAAAAATCGTTTTCTTATACACTTCTGTATAAATAAAAAATCATATCATTAATATTTGCAAATCAAAACATTTCTTAAATAAAAATTCAGTTTTTCATAAATAAAGTAGAATTTTAAAAACTCACTGTTTCTTTTCTTGAATCGGAGGGGAGCATGGCAGTTCGTCTGAGGTGGCAGGGGGTGCTGGTGGTTGGCGCAGGCGAGGTGGAGGCGCTCTTCAGGCGGCGGATGGCTGGGTGGTGGGATGTTCGATAGGGCGGTCTAGGGTTTACGGGGGAGAGCATCTCGTGGGACCCGCTGTTGACTGGGAGGGTTGGCGAGGCAGTGGGAAAGGGGGACGATGGGAATCGGGGCTCGTGCAGGTAGGCGGGCGGTGGGCCATGGCCGGAGCGGCGGTTAGATGTGGCGGGCTTTAGGGGTTTTCCGCTAGGGCTTGAAAAAGGAAGGGGGGGGGGAGAAGAATGGAGGTTGAAGAGGAGGAGAAGGGGAGTTGGACGCGGTGGTGTAGGCGCGCTCGTCGGGGGCGCGGTGGCGCAGTTCATCGGACGAGTGACAGCTCCTCCTTCCTCTTTTTTATTTTTTTATTTTAATCTTTGTTTTTACCCCGTTGACTAGGAATAGGAGAAAAGGAAGGGGGCAGCCTTATATAATTTAATATATTTTTTTCTGTAAAAGTTACTTTAAAAATTTGAACTCAAAATTGAACCCACCGACTATCGTCCATAGCTAATTACCCCCATTCCGAACACAATGGGATATGTATCGTAAGCTGATTCGATCATTTCGATCAGTTTTCGTCAAAATCAACATATAACTCTATATATTGAATTTGAACGCGCATTTCAGTTTATCGGGGCCACATACTAACTAGAAAAATTCCCCAAAAATATTTTCTAGCTTCGTATTGACGATACGGTCCTAGCAAAACTAATTTTGTCAGATTCTGAGACCGTTTGAAAAATGGCCATTTTCCAGTCGATTAAAATCAACTGAAACTGGTCAAACGCGTTTTCCTTTGCCACGCTCACATATTGATTCGAAAAATTACGAATTTTGAAACCTAGCAATAATTTGACATCGTGGATCCAACAAAAGTGGTTTCATCGAAAACCGACGTCGTTTGCAAAATGGCCATTTTTAAGGGCCGAAATTCCTAGCGACTTTTCTGAAATTTCAACTGGACATAACTTTTTATCCCCGCTATGAAATTTCAATTTTTCTGATTCGTTGGAAAGATATTATCAATTAGATTCAAATATTTTTGGTTTCGCTAAATTCCGCATTATTTTGCACCCGGTACATTCATTTGAAATTTGAAATCGAATTATCGAACTACCGCGCCATTTTCAATTCCTTTTGTATATATATAGAAGTAAATATTTACATTCTAACGACGATTCAAATAAATATATACATTCTAATCTATTCAAAATAAATTTCTCGTCGATATTATTTAAAATAAATCATTTTAAATATTCAAAATTAATTAGAAATGCCAAAATAAAAAATTTAAATTGGCTCAGAATTTCCGGGTTATTACAATCTCCCCCACTTAAAACTTTTCGTCCCCAAAAAGGAACGAAGCCGAAAGTTGTTTAACTAATCAACTCAACTTTCATTATTTTCCTACGGCTTAAGTTCTTTAACTTTTCAGTTTCTAAGAGCTTTTCAAAATTTTCAAAAATTTGGCTAATACCATAAATTTTCGAAAAATTTCGCCATAACCTCCCCTGCACCGGGGACTTCGGGGTATCTCATATAACCTCCCATGGCCTTCTTCAATCCAAAAGAAAAAGAAAAAGCCAAGCGGCTAGCCAAGCGGCTCATAAAATCACCCAAAACTCAAGAAATACAATAAACATGTACCTATTTGTCGGACAAACAATTTTATTCCTCTTCTCTAGCCTCTTTGCTATGACCTGTTCAATGGATACACATGTATATGTATGCAAATGTGACAAATTTTTATACAATTCACTATTTGGTTCAATTTGGCTAAACGGTTCAACATTTAATTAATTCAAACAATAATCAAACAACACAACCAGCAATCAATTAGTTGATTAGCTTTTCAAATTCATAACTTTGATATATAGTCTAAAAATCAGATTTTTGATGCCAAATCACAACAATATATTCTAACTATATTTTGGTTCTCACACCAGTCTAATGGAAATATATAGATATCACGCTTTTGGCACTCGAATATAAATACTGATGATGTGGCCGCATCATCAGAATTATCCCGGGGCGACTAGAGTGTGACTCTATATCTATCCAGTATATTAAAACTTCGAATACACGCGGATCAGACGTATATGCAAAATCTTTATACATTGGATGGTCCAAATCAATTTAAATAAATATTCAAATACGAATAATTGATTTAAATTTTCAAAACAAAATTTGTTTTCATTTTAAAAATATACTCTTCACACCTATTCTAGGATACTACTGGTCCTATCTCTAACGAGTCATTTCCGTTGGATATTACTAATCCAATTTCTGATGAATTCTTTCGTATGGTTCTAACGTGTCTTGTTCTCTGAGCTTTGTAAACCAAAGCTCTGATACCAACTGTGACGACCAAGAATTTCGCTCGATCCGAATCAGTCGCTAAACCGATCAAGATCGTTCGAAACGCCTGATTGTTTTGAGAACACGAAAAAATAGAACGCAGACAGAAGAACTTTTCATTGTATATTACAACAATTCCATCAGAATACAAGAATATACAGAGTATGAATGAATAAAATACATTCGATAAATATCAGAGATTACAATACATTACATAGCAGCGGAAAATAATACAATACACAACTAGAAGTAATACGCGGATACAAAGCTTTCCGAGTATCGTTCCAGCTGTAAATCAGGATCCTGTGAATATAAATCTGCAAAACCAAAACTACTAGCTTCCCGTGCCAAAATAAGGGCACCCAGAGTTTAGGTTAAAACAATAATCTCCAGGTCAGTCATGGGATTGGTGTGAGAACTAAAACAGTTATTAATCTTTATTTTAAAGTTAGGTAAATCAAGGGACCACGCCGTATAACACGGAACGGGTTTCCTCCCAAGAATACCAGTGCATAAAACAACAGCGCAATGCTAAATAAAGAAAAATGAAGCTATTATAAGACCCAGTTCCCATTACACAATGCAACGCAAGCCGGAGGATAGGATTTTTACCTTATAATAGCCAAAGAATGCTTGATACGTTTAAAACAAATTATTTTGATAGTACTATAAGTGTGTAGTGTCAAAAACAACTTCAAATCATAAGTATCAATCATACACGACATAAGCGCCCCATCCCACTATGTCTCCATACTAGGCTCTACAAATAAAACCGCAAAAACACATATTGGAAGCTGGATTTCCATCTGTGAACCGAGGCAAAAGATAGTCCTCAACCGATTCGAGACGCTCTAGCCCATGTCACAGGAACAGAACGCATCGTCCCTTGGAGCGACAGGGTCGGTCCACCGATGTGGATTAGACGAAATCCTGAACACTGCGTTTCCCCGCCCTTTGGGGCATAGGTGAGCCAACTAAATGACTTCATGGGTTCGAGAACGCCCGATATATCCGAGGCGCTTCCAATTCCAACAACCACATGAGTCAAACTCGTCAGCCAGTTCAAGCACTGACGCCACTTCTAGCTAGAAGAAAACGCATGTCCTCCATGAGGTCCGTCTCCCGTTTTTGGTTCACACCGGGGTGTGAGGCTCGCGAATCAACACTATACAAAGCTATGCCACATAGGCGGTGCTTTGATCATCACCACAAGACTTTGCTTTTCAACAGAAGCCTTGATCAACTGCCACTTAGGCATGCCACATAGGCAATTCAACCCATGCGTTTGATATCCATCAATATATAACCCCAGAGCTCGTACGTCTCAGAGAAGGGCGTTAAGCAAGAGAATAAATTCTTCGCCGCCAATCAGACATATATTTAATAGAAATCAACCACACAGACTAAAATCCAATGTCTGATACACAGTCCATTTACAAGTTCGTTCTGGGTCTGAACGAAACTGGAGGCACCTAGTACCCCGCATATCCATCGATCCCCAAGTACGTCTAGACGACCACTAACTTATTCTCTCCTCTTAGGTGTACAGCCCAATCAAGAACATCAGTAACCACCCAAACGACGTGAAGACCTCCGGTCTTCAACCACCGTCTTCATCTTCGACACCACGTCGAATCAGTTATTCAGAATGGGATAAACCCGGTTTTTCTGAATAACCCGCGTATATAATAAACAAGTGTTACACAAACCCAACATACGCCTCATTCCAATTCAGAATATTCTTTTATTCAAATATTCTTATACTTTGGGGAAAGGTTCCCATTAATTTTATCAAAGACAAATTCTTTAAATTTATTCTTTAATCTTCTTTGAATATCAATTCAAACTAGTCGGGATTAGCGAACCACACCGGAGTAATCATTTATTTTATTTCCCAATCCCCCCCTATTCATCCCATGAAGTAAAACTGGTCATACTTCATATCTAACACCATAGTGTTATCGGTAAATTCAATTACCATTTCACGTTCAAATCTAATTAAAGATTTAACTATCGCCTGGAGCAAAACTGGTGATACTCCATTCTCGATCTTTTCAATCTAATTAAAGATTCATTAAAACTCCACTTAGTTTTAATCTTCATAGAAATCAATATCTTCTCTTTAACTGGGTTAAAGAACCAATGTCATTTAAAACACGGTTCACGATAAACCCAAAATCACATTACATTAATTATCGGGTTAAAGAATAAGTGTTATTTAAAACACCGTTCACGATAAACCCAAGAATCAATTCCAACTCAATTCCAATTAAATACCATTTAATTGGTACACTTCATTAAATCTAAATAAAAAGATTTAATCTTTTTCTCAATTGGGTTTAAGGACAGTGTCAATGAAGGCACCATTCACGACAAAACCAACTCACATTTGATATTAAATACAAGGCTCTGAATAGAAAATATACCGGCTTATATTCAATATCAAATTCTAAGACCAACAAATATCGTATTGGAACGATATTAATATATCTTTCAAATTCCCATAACAATATCTGTATCATTACGAAATCCAACATCGAAATATTCTGAAGACAATTTCGATTCAAATCCATTTCCACTTTATATATTGGAAATTCTGGTTATATTTCAAAACCATTTCAAATTCATTTTATTTATTTCAAAAATAAATGAATTATAATTCTAGTTCGAAACTAGTTCATTTCGATAAAAATCTATTTTTATCTTTTCAAATATGGAGTTTTTCACTCCAATTCTTCAGAAATCATTTCTTATGATTTTACATAAATTATTACTATTTTTAATAATTTAATCACGGCCCGTACAGTCGATTTCCATCAACGGCCATAGAACTGAACTTACATCGACCTTTTCCAAATTTGATTTGGACATAATTCCAAATCTAACTGTTAGATTTCAAATCTCTAATATTCATTAGAAAGCTCTTTTCGATACGAACCCAAAGGTTCTGGTTTAAGGAGAATCCGACGGTCGGATCTCCCGTAATATCCGTCCGAAGTCAATGGTCGAAATTCACGAACTGCTGCGGCGCGGCGCGTTCTTTTCAGTCCGTTATATTACATATATATATATATATAATATATACTTCGTTGATTTTCTTTTAAAACGTATTTTATAAATCGATTTGAATTCGTTTTCAAAACGATTTCAACTTCTATTTCAAATTCAAATCAAAATTGAATTTTCCCTTACAAATTCATTTTAAATTCATTTCAAATTGATTTCAATTCAAATCGATTTTTAATTCAATTTCAGTTCGTTTTATATTCAATTTGAATTTCAAATTAATTCAATTTCAATTCGAATTCATTCCTGCTCAATTTCAATTCAAGTTCATTTCTATTCAATTTCAATTCGAATTCATTTCTATTCAATTTCAATTCGAATTCATTTCTATTCAATTTTGATTCGAATTCAATTCATTTCAAAATATCAGATTTTGAAATCACTTTCGATATTCATTATAAAATGAATAAAATCGATATAAATATCGTTTCTGTCAAAATGGCGTAAATATAATCAACACGGCTTCATATATTTCTATTTTCAAATATTCGATTTCAAATATTTCTTTTTCAAATATTTCTTTTTCAAATATCTGTTTTTCAAAACTGGAATGAGGCCCAATCAATTACCATATAATGTTAATTATATGGATTTTCTACAACACTTGTATAAAATAACAACGATAAATAATCAACCATCATCCAGAGTGCACCACACAACTACATAAGCATTAAATATAAATAATTAACGCTTACACAGTCTGTCGACCAATCGATCGACATACAACTAAACAATCGGGATTAGTGTACGTCAAATATCATCCCAATACCTGTGTGGGGTTTCAAACAATCAAACACAGATTTTATTTGTGCAGTTGGGCGATGTGTAAAATTTATCGTACCAATCAATATCAATCAAATCAGAGTATATAAACAAATCGTTCGATTTGTTTATATTAATTTATTTTAAATACATGTCAAAAATTCTATTTTTAACTATAAAATATTTTTAACTATATAAATATTTTATTTCATTTCACATCACACAATCAACTACACATCAAAATCAAACAAACAAGTATACAAGCCGTCCATGGTCTGTGGACGACGGGTGTCGGGTGCTACTAAACACCGTCTGCATCCTAGTATATATTTATATAACTAGAAAATAAAATTGAAAGGTGAGAAGTTCTCACAGAGGGTTCCACTCCACCATGCTTTGCTTCTGAACTGCTGAACCATCTGGATCTGCTTGACATTCCAATGCAGTTCTTTTCCCGCTGTTCATAATAAAAATTATATTTTTATGGCTTCATTCAATAAATAAAAATCATATTTTTATTTCTACTGCATATATTTTTACAACGCTTATCCTATATAAAAATCACATTTTATATTTCTTCTTATATAAATATCAGATTTTTATACTCTATATATATATAAATCAAATCTTTATCATCGTTTAAAAAAAACCAAATCTTTACTTTCATAAAAATCATATTTTTAATATCTATATTATATAAAAATCGTATTTTTATACACTTCTGTATAGATAAAAAATCATATCATTAATATTTGAAAATCAAAACATTTCTTAAATAAAAATTCAGTTTTTCATAAATAAAGTAGAATTTTAAAAACTCACTGTTTCTTTTCTCGAATCGGAGGGGAGCATGGCAGTTCGTCTGAGGTGGCAGGGGGTGCTGGCGGCCGGCAGGCAAGGTGGAGGCGCTCTTCAGGCGGCGGATGGTTGGGTGGTGCGATGTTCGATAGGGCGGTCTAGGGTTTACGGGGGAGAGCGTCTCGTGGGACCCGCTGTTGACTGGGAGGGTTGGCGAGGCAGTGGGAAAGGAGGACGATGGGAATCGGGGCTCGTGCAGGTAGGCGGGCGGTGGGCCATGGCCGGAGCGGCGGTCATATGTGGCGGGCTTTGGGGGTTTTCCGCTAGGGCTTGAAATAGGAAGGGGGGAGAAGAATGGAGGTTGAAGAGGAGGAGAAGGGGAGTTGGACGCGGTGGTGGAGGCGTGCTCGTCGGGGGCACGGTGGCGCAGTTCATCGGAGGAGCGACAGCTCCTCCTTCCTCTTCTTGGTTATTTCTTATTTTAATTTTTTTTACCCCGTTGACTAGGAATAGGTGAAAAAGAAGGGGGTAGCCTTATATAATTTAATATATTTTTTCTATTTTATTCTCTAAAAGTTACTTTAAAAATTCGAACTCAAAATTGAACCCATCGACTGTCGTCCATAGCTAATTACCCCCATTCCGAACACAATGGGATATGTATCGTAAGCTGATTCGATCGTTTCGATCAAGTTTCATCAAAATCAACATATAACTCTATATATTGAATTTTAATGCGCATTTCAATTTACCGGGGGCCACATACTAACTAGAAAAATTCCCGAAAAATATTTTCTAGCTTCGTATTGACGATACGGTCCTAGCAAAACTAATTTCATCAGACTCTGAGACCGTTTGAAAAATGGCCATTTTCCAGTCGATTAAAATCAACTGAAACTGGTCAAACGCGTTTTCCTTTGCCATGCTCACATATTGATTCGAAAAATTACGAATTTTGAAACCTAGCAATAACTTGACATCGCGAATCCAACAAAAGTGGTTTCGTTGAAAACCGACGTCGTTTGCAAAATGGCCATTTTTAAGGGCCGAAATTCCATAGCGACTATTCTGAAATTTCAACTGGACATAACTTTTTATCCCCGCTATGAAATTTCAATTTTTCTGATTCGTTGGAAAGATACTATCAATTAGATTCAAATATTTTTGGTTTCGCTAAATTCCGGATTATTTTGCACCCGGTACATTCATTTGAAATTTGAAATTGAATTATCGAACTACCACGCCATTTTCAATTCCTTTTATATATATAAATAAATATTTATATTCTAACGACGATTCAAATAAATATATACGTTCTAATCTATTCAAAATAAATTTCTCGTCGATATTATTTAAAATAAATCATTTTAAATATTCAAAATTCATTAAAAATGCCAAAATAAAAATTTTAAATTGGCTCAGAATTTCCGGGTTATTACATCATGTTAGCGATGTTAGAAATTATGATTTTGTTAAACTAAAACATTGTCATGTTAGCGATGTTTGAAATTATGATTTTGTTAAATTAAGACATTGTCATATTAGGGATGTTAGAAATTTGATTTTGTTAAATTAAAAATATGTCATGTTTGTTAAATTAGAATTGGCAAAATAAATATGTCATGTTTGTTAAATTAGAATTGACAAAATAGATAGAATTTGGTGAAATGATCATGGTTGAATAAAAATATGTTAACATTAAAAATCATATTTTTGATGTAAAGGTGAATTCTTTCAAAAGATTAAACTTTGATAAGAATTTGTAGACACTAATTTACATTTTTAATGTAATAAAGGATTGATAAAAGATTGCATTTTTATTGTAAAATAAAGATGATCATTATATGTAATGAAAATAAGTTAACGATAAAATTTACATTTTTATCGTATATGTAGAAAAGATTAAAAATGTTCATTTGTTTGAAATGAAAATAGTTAATGATAAAATTTACATTTTTATCGTATATGTAGAAAAGATTAAAAATGTTCATTTGTTTGAAATGAAAATATGTTAACGATAAAATTTATATTTTTATCGTATATGTAGGAAAGATTAAAAATGATCGTTGTTTTGAAATAGAGATATGTTAACAAACAAATATTCACTGTAAAAAGCCGGAATTTTGGGGATAATTTAAAAAAATTATTTTAGAAATTTTTAATGAATTTAGAATATTTAAAATGGTTTATTTTAAATAATAACGGCTAAAATTTTATTTTAATAAAAGAACGAAATAATTTAATTTAATTATAAAAGGAGTTTAAAACAGCGCTGCAGTTTGAAAATTTGAATCTGAACTTTGACTGATTGTGCAGGGTGCAAAATTAATCGGATTTGAGCGAAACAAGAAATATTTAAATCTGTTTGATCATATCTTTTTAACGAATCTGAAAAACTGAAATTTCACTTTAAAAACAATAAGTTATGCCCAGTTTAAAATCTAGGAAAGTCGCTATAGAATATTTATATATATTTTTTAAAATAATATATTGGCCTTAAAAATAGCCATTTTACAAACTACCTCTGTTTTCGACGAAACCACTTTTGTTGGAACCGGGATGTCGAATTATTGCCAGGTTTCAATTTTCATAATTTTTCGAATTAATATGTGAGCGTGGCAAAGTAAAACGTGTTTTGACTATTTCAATCAAATTTGATCGATTGCATTAAAAAAAATCAAATTTAATCGACTAGAAAATGGCCATTTTTCAAACAGTCTCAGAATTTGATGAAATTAGTTTTGTTAGGACCGTATCGTCGAAAAATAACTAAAAATAATTTTTTTGGGATTTTTAGAGTCAGTATGTGGCCCGGTAATTTAAAATGTACGTTTGAATTAAACATAAATTGATTTATATTTTAATTTTGGGAATAAACTAATCGTAACAGCCGAATTGGGTTACGAAACCTATTCCATTGTATCCGGGATGGGGGTTATTAGCTAGGGGCAGCACTCGTTGGGTCTCGTTTGGTGTTCGGATGGTTTAACAAGTTATTTTCTTGAATTAATTAATTAATATAAAATGCGTTATGAATACACACTATAAATACACCATACATACAGTATACCGTATCTCTAAACCCTAGCTGTATAATACCAGCTGCCTCCTATACATTTTAATGGCCACAAAACACCGTCGTTCTCCCTCTTCTTTCTGTCGATCCACTCAGAAATTCGAAGAACTCAATACCAAAAATGAACGAGCTCGGCGAGATCTACCTCGTCAACGGTGGTGATCTCCTTTGATGAACTGTGGAGGATGGAATCTCAGCAGGAAGTGGCCAACTTTCGAGGGTTTTTGGGAGCAGGTGGGGCCACCGCACAAGCCGCCTCTGGTGGCGCCTGAAGGGGGGTTCGAGGGCAGTCGGAGGGGTCATCGCGGATCGGAGGTCAGTCGCTCCTTGGGAGACGCGCAGGCGACACCTAATGGGGTGCTGATGGGTTTTTCTGAGCGTGAACAAGAAGACAGTGAAGAAGGGGTAATTACCTTAGTCAAGTTAATTAATCCTTTTATTTCAAATTCAAGCAATTGTTTTGTAATATTAATAAGCATTGGTTTGTGATAACAAAATTGACATGGTTTAAAAATCTGATAATAATTCATAAATATACATTGTTTATAAATATAAATGAATTGCATCAATTCTATGAAAATATAATTCACGTTATTCGAAGAACTAGCATATGATTTGTAAATAAAAATAATGTAACGACCCAGAAAATCTGAACCAATTTAAAAATTTTAAATTGGCTAAAATAATGGATTTTAAATATTTAAAAATAAATATTTTAAATTATAGCAATGAAAAGTGAGTTTGAATCGACGTTTGAAAATGAATATAATTAATTATAATTATAAACAAGGCCTGAAAAGGCGCTGCAGTTTCAAAAATAGAATTCAAACTTTGTCGGACTGTACCGGGTGCAAAACAAAACGGATTTGAGCGAAACCAAAAATATTTAAATCTGTTAGTGAATGCCTTTCTAACGAATCTGAAAAATCGAATTTTCATAGCGGAAAGCAAAAGTTATGGCCAAATGAATTTTCAGAAAGGTCGCTATGAAATTTATATAGCCCGTGAAATTGGCCATTTTGCATACGACCTCGGAATTCGACGAAACCACTTTTGTTGGATCCGGGTTGTGAATTTATTACTTATTTTCAAATTTCATAATTTTTGAAGCTAGTATGTGAGCGTGGCAAAGGAAAACGTGTTTTGGTCAATTATAGTTAAATTGAATCGAGCAGAAATGGGCCTTTTTGCAAACGGTCTCAGAATTCGGCGAAACTAGTTTTGTTGGGACCGTATCATCAAAACATAGCTAGATTTATTTTTCTGGAATTTTTCAAATTAGTTTGTGGCCCTGGCAAATTGAAATGTACGTTCGAATTGAATATTATATATTTTAATTTGAAGGAAAACTGACTGAAATAGTCGAATGGGCCTACGAAACATATCCCATTGTGTTCGGAATGGGGGTAAAACGCTAGGGACGACATTCGTTGGGTTTAGATTGGTGATCGGGTTAGAAAACCCCTTTAAAACTCCCCCGGCCAATCATATTTTTTTTAAATAAAAAAAGGAAAATCCTCATTTCACTCTCCCCGACGAACGACGAAAACCGCTCATAACCTTCCCGTCCATTTTCTGATCAATCCACTCACTAATATCAAGAGCTCCAGTTGAAGATTTTGAAGAGCTCGAGACAAGCTTCAAATCCATAACTGGTTTCGATTTTTTCGTGGAGTATTGAGGGAGAATCGGGCTTGGGAAGTTTCGCCGTTTGAAGCCCCGTCGCCGCCACGTCGCACCACCGAGTTGACCGCCAATGGAGGGGTAGGCGCGCCTCTCCTAGCCCTTCGAGGTGGCATAGGCCAATCGTCATATAGTTGCACGGATGGAAAGAAAATTGAAAACCTAGTTTTGAACATTTATTGAAAGGTACGGGTTTTATTTTCTGAAATGATTTTAACACCTTTAAACCGTTGCAAACTTTGAAAAATCATATCTTTTTCGTTTCTTGACGAAATTCGATGAAACAGAAACATCGTGACCGTGTGGATGTCTTCTACATTCTAGAAGAGACCGCATATTTTTCTGAGCCTTCTGCTATTTTTGGTGGAGTGGAACCCAATGTGAGATTTCTAATTTATAAACGATATGGAAAACGACGATGTATAAATTCTATAGTCGATGTACGAGTTATATAAGCGTTGTACACCTCTTGTATAAGTGTTGTATAAGTTGTACGTTCGATGTATAAGTTATATATGCGTTGTAAAAATTATATATGTGTTGAAATAGAAGTGAATTGCTATATATATATATATATATATATATATATATATACACACGCCCCTCGTCCACAAACCATGGGCGATATTTATTGGTTGTGATTGGTGTGAAATTTGATTGATAGCGAATGGTTGTTTGGGATTGTTTGTGGTTGATATTGATTGATTGTGGGTGAAAAATACCCGTTTGTGGTTGAGGAATATTTGGTTGAAACCACATAGGATTAGTTTATGGAAATGAAATGAATATATACATGCCGCCTGCATGCGAACTAGATGCATGATCCCCATTGTCAAAAACCGCGAGGTTTTAAGGTAGAGCGAGGAGCCGTACAAGGGACGGTCCCGGTTTTTACTACCCTGCCGTTATGCTGCCGAAATTTTGAATAATATTCATGTGTTTGAATTATTTTCATTTGCTGAAACTATATTTATTCGTTGAATAGAAAACCTTCATGTGTTGAATTGAAATTCATTCGTTGATTAGATATTCATGTGTTGAATGGTGTTCGTGTTTTAAATATAAAAATCACATTTTTATCTATATATATAAACTATAGAAAACCTTCATGTGTTGAATCGATATTCATTCGGTGAATTGAAATTCATGTGTTGAATGGTATTCATATTTTGAAAGAAATTGTTTTATAATAAAAATCCCATTTTTAACATCAATATGAAATGTATAAAATCATCTTGTTTAGAAATAAATTGTTTTATAATAAAAATCTTATTTTTATTACCTATATAAACTATATAAAATAATAGAGTTTTGAAATGAATTGTTTTACAATAAAAAAAATCACATTTTTATTATATAAATGAATTGTTAAAAATAGTGAAGTGTTGAAATAGAAGACAGTTGGATAAAAATATCATTTTTATCAAATGTATGAAAAGAATATAGCTTTGAAATCGAAGAATCGATATACTTATATAAATAGAATTAAAATGTATCGAATAACGACGCTGCAGTTCGTATTTTGAAACTGTGATTTCAAACGATTATACCGGGAGATCCGACCATCGGATTTTCCTGAAATCGCAACTGTTGGGTTCGCTTTGGAAAAATCTTTCCAACGGCACCAACTTTGTAAAAATCCAACGGTTGGATTGTCTGGAATGTTTAATTCAAATCTGAAGAAAAACAGCGCCAAAATCGATTATATTTATATTTATATATAAATATAATTATAAATAATCGAATAACGACGCTGCAGTTCGTATTTTGAAATCGAAACTTCAAACGATTATACCGGAGATCTGACCGTCGGAATTTCCCGAAATTGGAACCTTAGGATTCGTTTTGAAAAGATCTTTCTAATGATGTAAATTTTGTGAAGATCCAACGGTGAGATTTTCATATATGTGTAAATCAAGTCTGAAGAAAAACAGCGCCACGGTCGCGTTATGGCCCGAAGCGTCGTTTTGAATAAAATGGCTATTTTAAAATAAATAAAAATAGCGATAAATCGTTATAAAATATTATAAACGATATGGATGTAAATTTAGAAATTAACTGAAGGTTGGCTAAGTCGAATGGTTTCTTGGGTATTGATCTGATGTTGGTTTCGGCCTTCGGGGTTAATATTTGGGAAATCGTTCTCTTACTGATTGACGGTTAGTGACTAATGAATTGAAATGATGCTTGTGTATGTTAGTGTTGCACTTGTTTATTATATACGCGAGTTGCTTAGAAAGACCGGGTTTATCCCATTTTGAATAACTGAATCGACGATAAGAAATGGAAGATAAAGACGCTGGTCGAAGACCGGAGATCTTCACCCCGTTTGGATGGTAACCGAGGTCCTGATTGGGAGGCATCCCGAAATATGGATAATGAGTGGTGATCGTCCAGACGTACGTGGTGATCAATGGGTTTGCGGGGTATATAGTGCCTCCGGTTTCGTTCTGACCCAGAACGGACTTGTAAATGAACTGTGTGTCTGACATTGGATTTTATTCTTTGTTGACTGATCTCTATTTAATATACATCTATTTGGCGGCGGAAAATTTATTCTTTTGCTTAACTCCCTTCTCTGAAACGCACGAGCTCAGAGGTTGTATATCGATGGACATCAGTCGCATGGCATGAATTGCTAGTGTGGCATGCCTAAGTGGCAAATGAACAGGGCTTCTGTTGAAAAGCAAGGTCTTGTGGAGATGATCAAAGCACCGCCTGCGTGGCGTAGCTTTGTGTATAACGTAAAATCGCGAACCTCACACCCCGGTATGAACCAGAAACGGGAGAGGACATCATGGAGGGCCTGTGTTTCTTTCTAGCTAGAAGTGGCATCAGTGGTTTTACACGCCCTGACGAGTTTGACTTATGTGGTTGTTGTTGTTGCGAGGCGCCTCGGTTTGATCGGACGATCCGGGTCCGATGGAGTCATTCGTTGGCTCGTTTACGCCCTAAAGGGCGGAGAGACGTAGTGTTCAGGCATAATAATCCACATCGGTGGACCGACCCTGACGATACAAGGGGCAGTTGCGGCTGTTCCTGAGACATAGGCTAGATTGTCTCGAATTCGGTAAGGACTAACTTTTGCCTTGGTTCAGGACGGAAATCCAATTTCCAAATACGTGACTGTGCGGTTTTGATTGTATATATATATATGGCGACATGATATATGGTACCCATGCCGCCTATGATTGATAGTTATGATTCAATTTGTTTTTGAAACATATAAACACTAGTAATAATATCAAATGCTTTTGCTTTATTGGTATCAATCATACTTTGGCCATTATAAGGTAAAACTATATCCTCCGGTTTGCATTTCATTGTGTGGTGGGAGCTGAGTCTTATAATGGCTTCATTTTTATAAAAAGCATTGTGATGTTTAAAAGAAAGATTTGTTTTAAAGCACTGGCAATCCAATGGAGTAAACCCGTTCCACGAAAGTGGCGTGGTCCTGTGATTAGCCATATTTGAAATGTGTTGAGTAGATTTCTCACACCAGTCCCATGACTGACTCGTAGTTTTTTCACTTTCAAACTCGGGTGCCCCTTTTTCTACACGGGCGGCCTTGTATTCAGGTTTAGCTAGTTTTCTCTGGATAGCTGGAGCTGAAGATGGATTCTATCATTTATCTCTTTTTATGTTGTTCAGCTCCTATTGTACATTATGTTTGTTCTCCGCTATAGACATATATGTATAGTTGAACTGTAATTGTACTAAGTAAGATCCTGTGTACTGTGTAACTCTGATGATTACGTTTATCCAGTATATTCTATTGTTCATTATCTAGTGTATTTATTTATTTCTGTTCTG
The DNA here is from genome assembly GCA_030737875.1 of Allium sativum. NCBI lineage: Eukaryota > Viridiplantae > Streptophyta > Magnoliopsida > Asparagales > Amaryllidaceae > Allium > Allium sativum. The sequence goes on along the minus strand of CM060915.1, from coordinate 254,184,627 downwards.
CTATTATCTGTTTCTGTGTTATATTCCAAAGATTACCATTGTCTCCGTCTGTACTGGAAATGGGGTCGTCACATCGTGGTATCAGAGCTTTGGTTAAGCTTAGTTCTGGAATATAACATATTAACGAACTCGTCAGAAATAGAACCAGTAGTGTTCTAGGACAGGTAACTCATTACAGATAGGATCAGTAATATCCTAGTATGAGTAAAGCAGAATGAAATTACACCCAATAGACACATTTACATTTGAAGTATTTGTTTCTATGTTTTAAAATTTCTTTTCTGTGACCTGACACTCGATCTGCTATTTGCAGAAGAACTAGAAAATGAGTGCCAGAAACAGAAGAAGTGACATTGACTGGGATATTGAAGCCCTGTATATGGAATATAGAAATCTGGGTGGAAAGCCCTTCTCGGGTGAGGAATCAATTATGAGAACACAAGCTTGGATTCGTTCGGCTGAGAAAATTTTCGAAGGATTAAAGCTGAGGGATGACCAGAAAAGATTACTGGCCTCCTGGGCACTCAAAGACGAAGCTTTGTTCTGGTGGGATTCTGTTATTAAGGATAATCCAGAAGGTGATATCACCTGGGATAGATTTAAAGTGATTTTCCTGGAAAGATTTACTCCTCCAGAAGCAATAGAGCGACTATGTGATGAATTTTCTTATTTGATACAAGGAGATATGACCATTCCAGAATATCATAAGAAATTCAATGAACTTTCTCACTTTGCCCCTCATCTAATTCAAAATCCGAAGAGGAAGAATTTGAGATTTACCAACAGGCTTCAAAGAAAATACCAGAACAGTGTAATGAGGAACGTGAAGCTCCCCTTTTCTGAAATGATATACATGGCTTATCAGTACGAAGATCTAGACAAGAAGGGTATTTTACGGTATGAAGAAGAAGTCATCTCTAGTAATAAAATTGAGTCTGCAACTGTTCGTCCTGAGGCCGGTACAATGTCTGAGGTAAGTAAGGAGCCCAAAGTCAATCGAAAAAGGGCCAGATCCGAAAAAGAACCAGCAACGACTGCCATATGCAATAACTGCCATAAGAAAGGGCATTTGCAAGGAAATTGTAAATCCTCGAAGAAACGAAAGAATGATGGATTTAAATCCAGCGGAAAGCTTCAGGAAAGTAGAGTATGCAATCTATGCCATCGGGCTGGTCACGTAAAGCAAGATTGCTGGCAGTTGAAGAAGACTGAAGTAGTTCAAGTGAATGAAGTAGCAGAAACTTATGATCCCTCAACAAGTCAAGGAAGATATGATGTTTTAGAAGGAACGCTTATTGTTAAGAACATTCCAGTCAAAGTATTATTTGATACTGGTGTGTCACGAAGCTTTATTGCAAAGAATGCAGTTAAGAAGTTGGATTTGAAATTGAGGAAGCTTAAAGAACCAATGACTGTCCAAAATCCGGTCGGGGGTTCCATCGATCTCAGTTGGGTTTGTGCAGTACCTGTCTCTTTTTCCTGCTATAAATTCCCTACTATCTCTATCGTCATGAATTTTAATGAATTCGATCTTGTTCTGGGATTGGATTGGCTAACCAAATATGAAGCAGAGGTTGATGCGCCGACAGGGTCGTTAGGACAAAGATAAAATCAGGTGGTTATATAACCATTCCCTGTGAAGGTCAGAAAGCTAATAGAAAAGACTTCTGGGCAGCTTTGGATATTTCTCCAGCCTAAATAGAAAATATCCCTGAAGTCACAGAGAATATTCCTGGCCCAGTGAAAGATATTCCTGTCGTCAAAAATTATGCGGATGTGTTCGAAGAAGTTGTTCGCTTACCTCCGCAGAGAGAAATAGATTTCAAGATTGCTTTGATTCCGAATGCAAGGCCGGTAGTTCATGCTATTCGAAGAATGTCCTTGAAAGAGAAAGAGGAATAAGACAATCAAACACGACAGCTAGTATGGAAAGGTCTGATCAGGCCTTGTTTCTCTGATTGGGGAGCAGCAGTGGTGTTTGTCCCAAAATCTGACGGTACTCTACGGCTATGTGTGGATTATCGTGAATTGCACAAGCAGACCATAAAGAACAAATATCCATTGCCGCGAATAGATGATTTGTTGGATCGATTAAATGGAGCATAGGTATTCTCAAGGATGGACCTAGCTACAGGCTTCCATCAACTTCGAATTGCCGAAGAATGTGTTCCAATGACAGCATTTAGAGGTCCCGACTTATTCTACGAGTGGTTAGTAATGTCGTTCGGCTTGTGTAACGCTCCTGCTTACTTCGTCGATCTGATGAATAGAGTGTTCAGAGGGGTTTTGAATAAGTTTGTTCTGGTTTTCATTGACGATATTCTAATCTTCTCTAAATCAAAGGCCGAACATGAATAGCATCTGGAACAGGTTTTGGAAATCCTCAGAAGGAATGTATTGAAAGCCAAACTATCCAAATGTATATTCTGGCAGGATGAAGTAAAATTTCTGGGCCACGTCATATCTAAGGAATTGCTATGGATCCAAGCAAAATCACAACTATTCAGAATTGGAAACAGCCCAGTACCCCCACTAAAGTCCGCAGTTTTCTCGGATTGGCTAGCTATTACCCGATGTTCGTTAAAAACTTTTCGAAGATATCTGGTCATTTAAAGAAGCTTACGAAGAAGCACTATAAATTCAAATGGACTCCAAAGAGTGAGGAGGCTTTCGAAGAGCTAAAGTTAAGATTAACGACAGCTCCAGTGTTAACCATCATCGATGGCAATCAGGATTTGAAAGTCTGGACTGATGCTTCTAGAGAAGGCCTTGGCGCAGTGTTAATGCAAAGGGGCCAAGTGATTGCTTATGCTAGCCGTCAACTGAAGCCACACGAAAAGAACTACGTAACTCATGATCTTGAGTTATTGGCTATAGTATTTGCTTTGAAAATCTGGAGACATTATCTTCTGGGTGAGAGATTCGAACTGTTTACAGATCATCAATCGCTGAAGTATCTATTCACCCAGAAGGACCTGAATCTGAGGCAGCAACATTGGCTAGAGTTCCTTGCAGCAGACGATTTTGAGATTATATACACTCCACGGAAAGCCAATGTCGTGGCCGATGCGTTAAGCCGAAAGAATGAGACGATTGCCAGTTTTATTATCACGACTTCATTGATAGATAAAATATCTACTCTCCAGAAGGATGATCACTTCATTCAGAAGATCAGAGAGATAATTCAACAAGGCGAACCCACGAGTTTTCAAGTTGATAATGATGGAATTCTAAGGCTCAAAGGTCGAATCTGTGTCCCTAACATTCCTGAGCTTCGAAAGGAAGTGCTGGATGAATGCCACAAGTCAAAACTTAGTATCCATTCGGGAGTAAGCAAAATGTATAATGACATCAAACGCACTTTCTGGTGGAAGTCGATGAAAAGGGACATTTCCTTATATGTTAGCCGATGCCCTACTTGCCAGCTAGTCAAAAGCGACCAACAGAAACTTGTTGGACTGTTACAACCGCTAGACGTTCCAGGCTGGAAGTGGGAACATATTTTAATGGACTTCATAGATGGTCTGCCCAGAACCAGAAAAGGAAATGACAGTATTTGGGTGATCGTAGATCGCTTCACGAAGACTGCCCATTTCATACCTGTCAGATCAAACAGAACTGCTAAGAGTCTGGCGCAGATATATTTCAAGGAAATAGTTAGACTACATGGAGTGCCACTCAGTATAGTCATTGATAGAGACACAATATTCACTAGCAAATTCTGGGAGGCGTTTCAAGTCGAGCTGGGAACGAAGTTGAACTTGAGCACCGCTTATCATCCTCAGACAGACGGTCAGACTGAGAGGGTAAATCGTATTTTAGAAGACCTATTGCGGGCTTGTGTTCTAGATTTTGGTGGATCATGGGAAGACCATCTGCATTTGGTTGAATTCTCGTATAACAACAGCTACCAGGCGAGCCTGACAATGTCGCCATTCGAAGAACTGTATGGTAGACCGTGTCGATCTCCTGCTTGTTGGGTCGAACCCGGTAATAGACTTGTGTTGGGGCCAGACATGATCCGAGAAGCTGCCGACAAAGTCGATTTTATTAAGAAGCGATTACTCGCCGCTCAAATCCAACAAAAGAGCTATGCCGATAGAAGAAGAAGAGATATATCCTTTGTTGTTGGCAACTACGTGTATTTGAAAGTATCGCCAATGAGAGGAGTTATCCGGTTCGGTAAGACTGGAAAGTTGGCACCCAAATTCATTGGTCTGTTTCCTATTCTGGAACAGATCGGAACTCTCGCTTATAGGGTCAAACTGCCTGATTGGTTGCCTGGAGTTCATGATGTATTTCATATATCTCAACTTCGAAAGCACGTTCATGATCCAGACTTGATCGTGGAAGAAGCAGCTCAACAGGATATTGAAATTACTCCAGAATTAGCTGTGAGAAGAGAGCCGCTAAAGATTATTGGCAAAGAAACCAAAGAGCTGAGGAACAAGAAGGTTCACTTAGTCAAAGTGAAATGGAGTGGAGATCCGCGAGATTGTACTTGGGAAACTGAGGAGAGCATTCAGAAAGCCTATCCTAGATGCCGAGTGGATATCTCTGATTGACTCCAGTGCAAGGTATATTTACCATACTTTGCATTACCATTTAATTCTCTACTCTGTTGTTATTTTCTTTCCATGGATGTGCACTTTTAATTCTATAGTCTGAATGATTTTTAAAGAATGTAGGAATTTATTTGTATGATTTTGAAAAGTTAAAAACAATTTGATAGATTGTTTGAGTTGTGTGATAGTAAATTAGATTAATTAAATTATTGAAACGATAGTTAATTCAATTAATAAGAGGTTGAATGGTAGAATTTATTCATTTAAATCACACATTGAACTGATTGGAAAATAAATAGAAATATATATATGTGTATTATATATGTTTGAACAGGTAAATGGATTAGCTGTTGAGTAAAGATTTTATTTGCGTGCCCGACAAATAGGTAAACCTTAATGAGTTGGATGCGAAATATTATTATATCAACTCCTGTGAATGCCATTGGATGCGGAGTGCTGGTTTTTCTATGTGAAATAATAAATGTCGCCATAGGATAGTAACAATTAATTTTGTACTACATTACATGGCATACTTCTGGAAGATTGGCATACTTCATCATATACCACATAAGCATTTGGAGCTTGTGTGATGAGGTGGAAGATTTACCATACGAGCGAGAGGCTTGTATGGCGAAGACTATATTTTGCAGGTTGAACTGATGACTGATATGGACTATTTAAATTGTAACGATTAAATTGCCAGATTAATAAAAACCCCACACGGGTCTGGAGCTGACAATAATCACGTCTCTCTAGTTATTAGATACGGCACATGGACTATTTATTTCCTATATGGGACAGGGTGACGAGAATTTATTCTCTGGAGTTATTATCAATACACGCTCCCCCGTAAACACCAGAATATATCACTATAAATATGTGTATGCTTATTAGGGTTTATTGGGTAACTAATACGGCCCAACAAATTTCCAAACCTCTCTCCGTACAAAGGAGGTTATGGCGAAATTTTTCGAAAATTCCGGGTGTTAGCCAAATTTTTGAAGAATTTGAAAATTCTCAGAAACTGAAAAGTTGGAGGATTGAAGCCAAATTGAACATAGAGTTGATTAATCAAACCGCTTTCGACTTTGTTCCTTTTCGGGGACGAAAAGTTTTAAGTGGGGGAGATTGTAACGACCCAGAAAATCTGAACCAATTTAAATTTTTTAAATTGGCTAAAATAATGGATTTTAAATATTTAAAAATAAATATTTTAAATTATAGCAATGAAAAGTGAGTTTGAATTGACGTTTGATAACGAATATAAATAATTATAATTATAAACAAGGCCTGAAAAGGCGCTGTAGTTTCAAAAATAGAATTCAAAATTTGTCGGACTGTACCGGGTGCAAAACAAAACGGGTTTCAGCGAAACCAAAAATATTTAAATCTGTTAGTGAATACCTTTCTAACGAATCTGAAAAATCGAATTTTAATAGCGGAAAGCAAAAGTTATGGCCAAATGAATTTTCAGAAAGGTCGCTATGGAATTTATATAGCCCATAAAATTGGCCATTTTGCATACGACCTCGGAATTCGACGAAACCACTTTTGTTGGATCCGGGATGTGAAGTTATTGCTTGCTTTCAAATTTCATAATTTTTGAAGCTAGTATGTGAGCGTGGCAAAGGAAAACGTGTTTTGGTCAATTAAAGTTAAATTGGATCAACCAGAAATGGGACTTTTTGCAAACGGTCTCAAAATTCGGTGAAACTAGTTTTGTTGGGACTGTATCATCAACACATAGCTAGATTTATTTTTTTGGAATTTTTTGAATCAGTTTGTGGCCTGGCAAATTGAAATGTACGTTCAAATTGAATATTGAATGTTATATATTTTAAGTTGAAGGAAAACTGACTGAAACAGTCGAATGGGCCTACGAAACATATCCCATTGTGTTCGGAATGGGGGTAAAATGCTGAGGACGACAGTCGTTGGGTTTAGATTGGTGATCGGGTCAGAAAACCCCTTTAAAACACCCCCGGCCAATCATATTTTTTTTTTAAAAAAAAAGGAAAATCTTCATTTCTCTCTCCCCGACGAACGACGGAAACCGCTCATAATCTTCCCGTCCATTTTCTGATCAATCAACTCACTAATATCAAGAGCTCCAGTTGAAGATTTTGAAGAGCTCGAGACAAGCTTCAAATCCATAACTGGTTTCGATTTTTTCGTGGAGTATTGAGGGAGAATCGGGCTCGGGAAGTTTCGCCGTTCGAAGCCCCGCCGCCGCCACGTCGCACCTCCGAGTTGACCGCCGATGGAGGGGTAGGCGCGCCTCTCCTAGCCCTTCGAGGTGGCACAGGCCGATAGTCATATAGTTGCACGGATTGAAAGAAAATTGCAAACCTAGTTTTGAACATTTATTGAAAGGTACGGGTTTTATTTTCTGAAATGATTTTAACACCTTTAAACCGTTGCAAACTTTGAAAAATCATATCTTTTTCGTTTCTTGACGAAATTCGATGAAACAGGAAACATCGTGACCGTGTGGATGTCTTCTACATTCTAGAAGAGACCGCATATTTTTCTGAGCCTTCTGCTATTTTTGGTGGAGTGGAACCCAATGTGAGATTTCTAATTTATAAACGATATGGAAAACGATGATGTATAAATTATATAGTCGATGTATGAGTTATATAAGCGTTGTACACCTCATGTATAAGCATTGTATAAGTTGTACGTTCGATGTATAAGTTATATATGCGTTGTAAAAATTATATATGCGTTGAAATAGAAGTGAATTGCTATATATATATATATATATATATATATATATATATATATGTACGCCCCTCGTCCACAAACCATGGATGATATTTATTGGTTGTGATTGGTGTGAAATTTGATTGATAGCGAATGGTTGTTTGGGATATTTTGTGGTTGATATTGATTGATTGTGGTTGAAAAATACCCGTTTGTGGTTGAGGAATATTTGGTTGAAACCACATAGGATTAGTTTGTGGAAATGAAATAAATATATACATGCCGCCTGCGTGCGAATGAGATGCATGATCCCCATTGTCAAAAACCGCGAGGTTTTAAGGTAGAGCGAGGAGCCATACTAGGGACGGTCCCGGTTTTTACTACCCTGCCGTTATGCTGCCGAAATTTTGAATAATATTCATGTGTTTGAATTATTTTCATTTGCTGAAACTATATTTATTCGTTGAATAGAAAACCTTCATGTGTTGAATTGAAATTCATTCGTTGATTAGAAATTCATGTGTTGAATGGTGTTCGTATTTTAAATATAAAAATCACATTTTTATCTATATATATAAACTATAGAAAACCTTCATGTGTTGAATCGATATTCATTCGTTGGATTGAAATTCATGTGTTGAATGGTATTCATATGTTGAAAGAAATTGTTTTATAATAAAAATCCCATTTTTAACATCAATATGAAATGTATAAAATCATCTTGTTTAGAAATAAATTGTTTTATAATAAAAATCCTATTTTTATTACCTATATAAACTATATAAAATAATAGAGTTTTGAAATGAATTGTTTTACAATAAAAAAAATCACATTTTTATTATATAAATGAATTGTTAAAAATAGTGAAGTGTTGAAATAGAAGACAGTTAGATAAAAATATCATTTTTATCATACAGAATATAGCTTTGAAATCGAAGAATCGATATATTTATATAAATAGAATTAAAATATATCGAATAACGACGCTGCATTTCGTATTTTGAAATTGTGATTTCAAACGATTATATCGGGAGATCCAACCATCAGATTTTCCTGAAATCGCAACCGTTGGGTTCGCTTTGGAAAAATCTTTCCAACGTTACCAACTTTGTAAAAATCCAACGGTTGGATTGTCTGGAATGTTTATTTCAAATCTGAAGAAAAACAGCGCCAGAATCGATTATATTTATATTTATATATAAATATAATTATATATAATCGAATAACGACGTTGCAGTTCTTATTTTGAAATCGAAACTTCAAACGATTATACCGGGAGATCCGACCGTCGGAATTTCCCGAAATTGGAACCGTTGGATTCGTTTTGAAAAGATCTTTCTAATGATGTAAATTTTGTGAAGATCCAACGGTTAGATTTTCAGATATGCGTAAATCAAGTCTGAAGAAAAACAGCGCCATGGTCGCGTTATGGCCCGAAGCGTCGTTTTGAATAAAATGGCTATTTTAAAATAAATAAAAATAGCGATAAATCATTATAAAATATTATAAACGATATGGATGTAAATTTAGAAATTAACTGAAGGTTGGCTAAGTCGAATGGTTTCTTGGGTATTGATCTGATGTTGGTTTCGTCCTTTGTGGTTAATATTTGGGAAATCGTTCTCTTACTGATTGATGGTTAGTGACTAATGAATTGAAATGATGCGTGTGTATGTTAGTGTTGCACTTGTTTATTATATACGCGAGTTGCTCAGAAAGACCGGGTTTATCCCATTCTGAATAACTGAATCGACGATAAGAAATGGAAGATAAAGACGGTGGTCGAAGACCGGAGATCTTCACCCTGTTTGGATGGTAACCGAGGTCCTGATTGGGAGGCATCCCGAAATATGGATAATGAGTGGTGATCGTCCAGACGTACGTGGTGATCAATGGGTTTGCGAGGTATATAGTGCCTTCGGTTTCGTTCAGACCCAGAACGGAATTGTAAATGAACTGCGTGTCTGACATTGGATTTTATTCTGTGTTGATTAATCTCTATTTAACATACATCTGTTTGGCGGCGGAGAATTTATTCTTTTGCTTAACGCCCTTCCCTGAAACGCACGAGCTCAGAGGTTGTATATCGATGGACATCAGTCGCATGGCATGAATTGCTAGTGTGGCATGCCTAAGTGGCAAATGAACAGGGCTTCTGTTGAAAAGCAAGGTCTTGTGGAGATGATCAAAGCACCGCATGCGTGGCGTAGCTTTGTGTATAATGTAAAATCGCGAACCTCACACCCCGGTATGAACCAAAAACGGGAGAGGACATCAAGGAGTGCCTGCGTTTCTTTCTAGCTAGAAGTGGCGTCAGTGGTTTTACACGCCCTGACGAGTTTGACTTATGTGGTTGTTGCTGTTGCGAGGCGCCTCGGTTTGATCGGACGATCCGGGTCCGATGGATTCATTCGTTGGCTCGTTTACGCCCCAAAGGGAGGAGAGACGTAGTGTTCAGGCATAATAATCCACATCGGTGGACCGGCCCTAACGATCCAAGGGGCAGTTGCGGCTGTTCCTGAGACATGGGATAGATTGTCTCGAATTCGGTAAGGACTATCTTTTGCCTTGGTTCAGGATGGAAATCCAATTTCCAAATACGTGACTGTGCGGTTTTGATTGTATATATATATATGGCGACATGATATATGGTACCCATGCCGCCTATGATTGATAGTTATGATTCAATTTGTTTTTGAAACATATAAACACTAGTAATAATATCAAATGCTTTTGCTTTATTCGTATCAATCATACTTTGGCCATTATAAGGTAAAACTCTATCCTCCGGTTTGCGTTGCATTGTGTGATGGGAGCTGAGTCTTATAATGGCTTCATTTTTATAAAAAGCATTGCGATGTTTAAAAGAAAGATTTGTTTTAAAGCACTGGCAATCCAATGGAGTAAACCCGTTCCACGAAAGTGGCGTGGTCCTGTGATTAGCCATATTTGAAATGTGTTGAGTAGATTTCTCATACCAGTACCATGACTGACTCGTAGTTTATTTCAATTTCAAACTCGGGTGCCCCTTTTTATACACGGGCAGCCTTGTATTCAGGTTTAGCTGGTTTTCTCTGGATAGCTGGAGCTGAAGATGGATTATATCATGTATCTCTTTTTATGCTGTTCAGCTCCTATTTTACATTATGTTTGTTCCCCGTTGTAGATATATATGTATAGTTGTACTGTAATTGTACTAAGTAAGATCCTGTGTACTGTGTAACTCTGATGATTACGTTTATCCAGTATATTCTATTGTTCATTATCTGGTGTATTTATTTATTTCTGTTCTGCTATTATCTGTTTCTGTGTTATATTCCAAAGACTACCATTGTCTCCGTCTGTACAGGAAATGGGGTCGTCACAAATAACAAGTGATTTGTAAATAGAAGTAACCATTGTTTTGTAATAGAAAATTAAAAAGAACATCGTTTTCAAAATAAAAAGAACTTTTCTTTTCAAAATAAAATTAGCAGTGTTTTCAAAACAATAATAGCGTTATGTTTATAAATGAAAATATCGTTTCGTTTATAAATGAAAATAACATTATTTTTGTCAATAAAATGTACATTGTTTTTGTAAATAAAATATACATTGTTCTGTATATGAAAATAAGCATTGATTTGAAAAGTAAAAGAACATTGTTTGTAACAATGAAATAGCATTGATTTTCAAACAAAAGTTGCATTGTTTTAATCACAAAATTTGCATTGTTTTTAAAGGAAAATCGCATTGTTTTTCAAACTAAAAATATACATTGTTTTCAAATTATCAATAACATTGTTTTGTAAGGAAATTATCATTATTTTGTAAAGAAATTAATATTGTTTTATAAAAACAAAATATCATTGTTGTTACAAAAAGAAATTGGCATAGTTTTTATAAAAGGTCGCATTGTCATCAAAATGAAAGTTGCATCGTTATCAAAATGAAATTGGCATTTTTTTAAAAATAGAAATGACAATATAAAAATATGATTTTTATATATAAGATCATCGAATTAAAAGTGTGATTTTTAATAACATATAAGGCGTGGTTAAAATGTGATTTTTAATATAATCCGTTCGAACACAGACTGCGATGAAACCGACTGGAAGTGGAATGTTACCAAAATCATCAGTTAAAGAATGTCGAAGTGGAAAAGAAGGTGAGAACTCCTCACTAGAAAACTTTACCAGTTATTTATTTATTTTCATAACTGAAAATATATATTAAATCGTTAGTGTAAATTCTTACAAGTTAAATCCTTATAAATTGTATATGGTACTTGTTAGATCACCTTTCTCGTCCACAAACCATGGACGGTTTAAATTGGTTGTATTATATGTTGTTTGTGATGTTGTGATGACTGATGTATTAAAAATAAGGTTAACATATTTATTTACGATAATGTAAATAGGGTTACACTGCCATTAACAAGTTTCCTGACTTGTTATTGTTGATTGGAAGATAATTTTCACACATCGTCCAAGAGCACAATTAATAATACGTTATTCAAATTTGTGTTGGTTGAAACCCCACACGGGTCTTGGGTTGATATTTGAATACACGTCGCCCTTGTATTTAGTTATAAGTTGCACTTTGGCTGTTATGTGAATGGTTGACATTATTATGGAATAAGTGCGGTGTTTGAAATCCGTGTAATCAAATTACATGGAAATTGTGTAAGTTTCATTCCAATTTTGAGTTAAAGAATATTATAATCCAACATTCAATTAAGGGAACCAAATGATGGTTTCCAACATGTTAAATTAAGAAGATTTGTTTCGAAACTGAACATTTTGAAAAGATTAATATTATTGTTATCAATTTAGAATTAATGAATATTTTAATTTATACTCAATTAATGGAATTAATTACCGTTGATTTAAAAAGATTATATCTGTATTGTTTAAAAGTTATAATAAAGGAGATTCAATTAAAAAGATTACATATTTACTGTCCACATGTTAAGATAAGAAAGTTTGATTTCGAAATTTGAACTTTTGGAAAGATTACATTTATTTGTCATTATGTGGCAATAAATAGATTTGACTTCAAAATAAGATATTTAATAATATGGAAAGTTCAGATATTTATAAAGATTTGAAAGGTAAGTTAAGATATTTGGAATTACGACATTTTAGAATTAAAGAAAATTTAAAATTAAGATTCTTTAATGGAAAGGATATTTTCAAAGAGTACGTTTTAGAAAAGTTAATTATAATTATAAAATTATAATTGTACTTGGACACGAGGTTAGGTCACATTTGTGGTGGAAGTCTGCCCGAACCCAACCGGCATATCCAATAGCCACAAATGTTGGGCCTAATGTGAGGGGTCCAAGTGCTCAAATAAGAATAGGTCCATGACACGAGGTTAAGCCCAACTTGTGGTATAAGTCTGCCCGGACCCAGCTGGCATATCCAGCATCCACAAGTCGCAGGTTTAATGCGGAAGGTCTGGCCCAGTATAAAATATAAATGGATAAGATAATGAATTGGGCTATTTAATCTCTTCTAAATAGCAACGCCATTTTTAACCCAAACATGTTTATCGATTTTTTTTATCCAATTTATAATGGATAATAAAAGGGAAATTTCAAAATTAATATAATGAAAATAATATTATTTTAATATGAGAAAGACACAATATTCAATTTGGATTTAAAATTTGAAATAAAGTTGGAATCGTTTTATAAACGAATTTATAAACATTTCAGAATATGTTTAGAAAGGAAATCGATGTAATATAATATATATATTATATATATATATATATATAATGGCTTGAATAGAACGCGCCGCGCAGCGACCTTTCGCGAATTTCGACCATTAACTTTAAATTGGCGTAACGGGAGACCCGACCGTCGGATTCTCCTAAAACCAGAACCGTTGGGTTCGTATCGAAAAGAGCTTTCCAATGAATATAAGAGATTTGAAATTTAATGGTGAGATTTGGAGATATGTCCAAATCAATTTCAGAAAAGGTCGTTGTAAGTGCAGTTCGGTGGCCGTTATTGGAAACCGACTGGACAAGCGATAATAAAATTATTAAAAATATGGAAAAATTATGTAAAATCATAGTAAATAATTTAAAAAGATTTTTGATGAAAAATTCCGGTTTTGAAAAGATAAAATATATTTTTATCGAAATGAACTAGTTATTAACTAGAACAAAAATCCAATTAATTAATATTTAATTGGAATGGAATAAAAGAATTGGATTTTGGGTTATCGTGAACGGTGTCTTTTATAACATTGTTCTTAAACCCCGATTAGAAAATAATAAATCTTCTAAATAAGATTTAATGGAATTTTCCAATTTAAATTTTAATTGGAATTAAATAGTAAATATAAATTTGGAAAAAGATAAATCTTTTAATTAAGATTTTTAGAGTTCTGATTATATTTAGTAATTGGAATAAAACGAAATGTAAATTTGGTTTATCGTGAATGGTGTTTTAAAAGACATTTGTTCTTTAACCCAATTTACAGTGAAGTGTAATTTGGAATTTATAAATCTCATATTTAGATTTAATGAAAATTTTCCAAAGTAAAGCTTTCCAATTTAATATATTAAATTGGAATTGAATGGAATCCGTTTGGTTAATAATTAAGATGAACGTCTGTAGATGAAGACTGTTACTATATATGGAATTTAAAAAGGCCTTGCCGTTATTCCATTTATATTATTAGTCTGATACAGAAATTTATATCAATTATAGGTTGATCTAATTTCAGTGAAGATTCCATATTTTATGGAAGATGATTTTGGGTTTATCGTGAACTGTGTTTTAAATGACACTAGTTCTTTAACCCAGTTAAAGATAAGAATTATTTGTTAAAATTGGTTATCATTGGGTAATGATTTTTGATATTAAAACCGAATCGGAGTTTTAATAAATTCTTAATTGGATTGAAAAGAATAAATTCAAAGGATCTTATCTTTGATAAAATTAATGGGAATCTTTCCCTAAAAATAAGAATATTTTATTAAAAGAATATTCTGAATTGGAATGAGGCATTGGATGTGTTTTTATAGCACTTGATTATAAAATACGCGAATTATTCAGAAAGACCGGGTTTAACCCATTCTGAATGACTAATACGACGATCAAGAGTCGAAGATGAAGACGGTTGATTGAAGACTGGAGTTCTTCACGTCGTTTGGACAGTTATTGCTACCTTGATTGGACCATACACCCAAGACGATGGAAAAGGTGGTGATCATCCAAATGTACTTGGAGATCGATGGATATGCGAGGAATAAGTTGCCTCCGGTTTCGTTCAGACCTAGAACGGACTTGTAAATGGATTGTGTGTCTGACATTGTATTCCTTTATATTGTACTTGTTGATCTCTGTTTTACGTATAACTGTTTGGTGGTGGAGAATTTATTCTTCGCTTAACACCTGGTTATATATTGGTAGATGATCAATGATATGGTATGGTCTGATAATGTGACATACCAAGATGCAAATGATCAAGGCATTAGTTGAAAAGCAGGGCCTTGTGGGATGATCAAAGCATTGCCTATTTCAGCATCGCTTTGTGTTTAGCGTTACTTCACGAGCCTCACACCCCGGTATGAGTCTAAAACGGGAGAAGGGAACGCAGGGAGTGCACACGTTTCTTTCTAGCAAGAGTGATGTCAGGGACCTACCAGCGCTGACATTTTACTTATGTGGATGATGGATTTTGAGGCGCCTCGGGTTTTATAGGTCGTTAGTGGTCATATGGAGGTCCAAAGGGACCGAGAAACGTGTGTTCAGGAATTGCCAATCCACTAACGCTCGGTGTGGACCGACCCTTCCTATCCAAGGGTTGCCCATAGGTGTGATCCTGAGGCATTTGCTAGAGTGTCCTCGAATCAGTAAGGAGCTCCTCCCTAGCCTTGACTCATGATGGAAACCCAATTTCCAATACGACACCATGCGGTTTTGATTGTAGAACTAGTATAGCAACATGATATATGGTACCCATGCCGTCTATGATTGATACGTTTACTTTCGAAATTGATTTCTACACTATGCACTTATAGTAATATTAAAAGATAAATTTCGCGTACCAAGCATATTTGGCTATTATAAGGTAAAACTCTATCCTCTGGCTTGCGTTACATTGTGTGATGGGACCTGAGTCTTATAATAGCTTCATTTTCCTTTATTTAGCATTGTGCTGTTTATTTTTATGCACTGGTATTCTTGGGGGTAAACCCGTTCCGTGTTATACGGCGTGGTCCCTTGATTTACCTAACTTTGAAATCAACTTAATAACTGTTTGTGAGTTCTCATACCAGTCCCATGACTGACCTGGAGTTTATTGTTTCAACCTAAACTCTGGGTGCCCATATTTTCCACACGGGTAGCTGGTAGTTTTGGTTTTGCAGATATTATATTCACAGGATCCTGGTCTACAGCTGAAGCGATATTCGGAAAGCTCTGTATCCGTGTATTTCTTTCAGTTGTATTTTGTACTATTTTTCAGCTGCTATTTAAATGTAATTTAAACTCTGATATTATTGTATTTCCAATGTATATTCTTCACTCATACTATGGAATATTCTTATATTCTGATGTAATTGTTGTAACAACAATAAAATGTTCTTCTGTTTGTGTTCTGATGTGTGTTGTTCTCAAAGCAATCCGGCTTTTGTAAAAACCCGTAACTTCCCTGGTGAGGAAAGCACGGATCGTTCGAGAACAAGCCACAAAAGAGCGCAGACGGTAGAACATTTCATTGCTTATTACAACAATTCATCAGAATACAAGAATATACAGAGTAAAAATCAATATTACACATTCGATAAATACCAGAGATTACAATACATTACATAGCAGCGGAAAATAATACAAAATACAACTGAAGGAGATATACGGATATAAAGCTTTCCGAATATCGTTCCAGCTGTAAACCAGGATCCCGTGAATATAAATCTGCAAAACCAAAACTACTAGCTGCCCGTGTCAAAATAAGGGCACCCAGAGTTTAGGTTAAAACAACAAACTCCAGGTCAGTCATGGGACTGGTGTGAGAACTAAAACAGTTATTATTCTTTATTTTAAAGTTCGGTAAATCAAGGGACCACGCCGTATAACACGGAACGGGTTTCCTCCCGAGAATACCAGTGCGTAAAACAAACAGCGCAATGCTAAATAAAGAAAAATGAAGCTATTATAAGACCCAGGTCCCATCACACAATGCAACGCAAGCCGAAGGATAGGGTTTTTACCTTATAATAGCCAAGAATGCTTGATACGTTTAAAACACATCATCTATTATTACTATCAGTGTATAGTGTATAAAAAAACTTCAAATCATAAGTATCAATCATAGACGGTATAAGCGCCCCATCCCACTATGTCGCCATACTAGGCTCTACAATCAAAACCGCAAAGTAACGTATTTGGAAATTGGATTTCCATCTATGAACCGAGGCAAGGGATCGTCCTCTACTGATTCGAGACGCTCTAGCCCGTCCCTCAGGAACAGCCGCAACTTCCCCTTGGATCGTCAGGGCCGGTCCACCGATGTGGATTATTATGCCTGAACACTGCGCTTCCCCGCCCTATGGGGCGTAAATGAGCCAACGAATGGCTCCTTCGGCTTCACATAGTCACCGGTATATCCGAGGCGCCTCGCAACAGCAACAACCACATAAGTCAAACTCGTCAGGGCATGTAAAACCACTGACGCCACATCTAGCTAGAAAGAAACGCATGTCCTCCCTGATGTCCTCTCCCGTTTCTAGTTTACAATCGGGGTGTGAGGCTCGCGAATCTACGTTACACAAAGCTACGCCACAAAGGCCGTGCTTTGATCATCAACCACAGGACTCTGCTTTTCAACAGAAGCCTTGATCATTTGCATCTTAGCATGCCACACAGGCAGACCACTCTATGCAACCGATATCAGTCACACAGAACGAAATCCAATGTCAGACACACAATCCATTTACAAGTTCGTTCAGGGTCTGAACGAAACCGGAGGCACCTAGTACTCCGCATATCCATCGATCTCCAAGTACGTCTGGACGGTCACCAACTGATTCCCTCCTCTTGGGTGTACAGCCCAATCAAGATCATCAGCAATCACCCAAACGACGTGAAGACCTCCGGTCTTCGACCACCTTCTTCATCTTCGACACCACGTCGAATCAGTTATTCAGAATGGGATAAACCCGGTCTTTCTGAATAACTCGCGTATATAATAAACAAGTGTTACACAAACACAACATACGCCTCATTCCAATTCAGAATATTCATTTATTCAAATATTCTTCTACGTTGGGAAAGGTTCCCATTAATTTTATCAAAGATAAATTCTCTAAATTTATTCTTTAATCTTCTTTGAATATCAATTCAAACTAGTCGGGATTAGCGAACCACACTGGAGTAATCATTTATTTTATTTCCCAATCCCCACATATTCAACCCATGAAGTAAAACTGGTCATACTTCATATCTAACACCGCAAGTGTTATCGGTAAATTCAATTACCATTTCACGTTCAAATCTAATTAAAGATTTAACTATCGCCTGGAGCAAAACTGGCGATACTCAATTCGTGATCTTTCCAATCTACTTAAAGATTCATTAAAACTCCATTTAATTTTAATCTTTAACTGGGTTAAAGAATCAGTGTCATTTAAAACACGGTTCACGATAATCCCAAAATCACATTCCATTAATTATCGGGTTAAAGAACAAGTGTTATTTAAAACACAGTTCACGATAAACCTAAAAATCAATACCAATTCAATTCCAATTAAATATTATTTAATTGGTACACTTCATTAAATCTAAAAAAAGATTTAATCTTTTTCTCAACTGGGCTTAAGAACAGTGTTAATGAAGACACCATTCACGACAAACCCAAATCACATTTGATATTAAATACAAGGCTCTGAATAGAAAATATATCGGCTTATATTCAATATCAAATTCTACGACCAACAAATATCGCATTGGAAATAACGATATATATATATATATATATATATGTATATATATATCTTTCAAATTTCCATAACAATATCTGTATAATCATGAAATCCAACATCGAAATATTCCAAAGACAATTTCGATTCAAATCCATTCCAATTTAATTATTGGAACTTCTGGTTACTTTTAAAACCATTTCAAATTCAATCTATTTTATTTTTAAAAATAAATAGAATTATAATTCTAGTTCGAAACTAGTTCATTTCGATAAAAATCTATTTTTATCTATTCAAATATGGAGTTTTTCATCCCAATTCTTTCACAAATCATTTCTTATGATTTTACGCAAATTATTACTATTCTTAATAATTTTATCAAGGCCCGTACAGTCGATTTCCATCAACGGCCATCGAACTGCACTTACAACGACCTTTTCCATATTTGATTTAGACATAATTCCAAATGCAACCGTTAGATTTCAAATTTCTAATATTCGTTAGAAATCTCTTTTCGATACGAACCCAACGGTTCCGGTTTTAGGAGAATCCGACAATCGGATCTCCCGCAACGTCAATTCGAAGTCAATGGTCGAAATTATATATATAATATATATAATATATACTTCGTCGATTTCCTTTTAAAACGTATTATATAAATTGTTTTAAATTCGTTTTCAAAACGATTTCAACTTCTTTTCAAATTCAAATCAAAATTGAAATTTTCCTTATAAATTCGATTTAAATTCATTTCAAATTGATTTCAATTCAAATCGGTTTTTAATTCAATTCCAGATCGTCTTCAATTCCATTCAATTTCTATTCGAATTCATTTCTATTCAATTTCAAATCTATTCAATTTCAAATCTATTCAATTTCAAATCTATTCAATTTCAATTCGAATTCATTTCTATTCAATTTCAAATCTATTCAATTTCAATTCGAATTCATTTCTATTCAATTTCAAATCTATTCAATTTCAAATCTATTCAATTTCAATTCGAATTCTAATTATTTTCAAAATATCAGATTTTGAAATCACTTTCGATATTCATTATAAAATGAATAAAATCGATATAAATGTCGTTCACGTCAAAATGGCGTCAATCTAATCAACACAGCTTCATATAATCTATTTTCAAATATTCTATTTCAAATATTTCTTTTTCAAATATTTCTATTCAAATACTGGAATGAGGCCCAATCAATTACCATATAATGTTAATTATATGGATTTTCTACAACACATGTATAAATCAACAATGACAAATAATCAACCATCATCCAAAGTGCATTCTACACTGTATAAGCATCAAATACAAATATTTAACGCTCATAACACTCTGTCAATCAATCGATCGACATACAACTAATTATTGGGATTAATGTATGTCATATATCATCCCAATACCCGTGCGGGGTTTCAGACAATCAAACACAAATTTTATTTGTGCAGTTGGTCGATGTGTAAAATTTATCGTCCCAATCAATATCAATCAAATCAGTGTATATAAACAAATCTACGATTTGTTTATAAATATTTATTTTATATACACGTTAAAAATTCTATTTTCAACTATAAAATATTTTTAACTATATAAATATTTATTTCATTTCACATCACATCACACAATCAACTACACATCAAAATCAAACAAACAAGCATACAAGCCGTCCATGGTCTGTGGACGACGGGTGTTCGGTGCTACTAAACACCGTCTGCATCCTAGTATGTATTTTAACTAGAAAAGAAGATTTAAAGTGAAAAGTTCTCACCGATTAGCTAATCCAAACGCCTCGACTCTTCTTATGTAGAAATCTTCGCCGTTTGACATTTTCGTTGCTCGTATTCACTACATATATAAAAATCACATTTTTATATTGTTGCTATGTATATAAAAATCACATTTTTATAATCACTCCATATGGATAAAACTCTATTTTTACATCGCCACTATATAGATAAAAATTCTATTTTTGCACCGTTACTATATAGATAAAAATTCTATTTTTACACCGCTACTATATAGATAAAAATTCTATTTTTATCTTGCTAGTGATATAATAAAAATAATATTTTTAATACTCTACCTGAATAAAAATCATATTTTTTATACTTCTACTTTATAAAAATCACATTTTTACTTCATTATATATATAATAAAAATCAGATTTTTATTTTGTTACATATATAAAGATGATATTTTTACTATCCTACCTATATAAAAATTATATTTTTAAACTTCTACAATATAAAAGATTATATTTTTATTCTTCTACAATATAAAAGATTATATTTTTATAATTCTACAATATAAAAGATTATATTTTTATACTTCTACAATATAAAAGATTATATTTTTATACTTCTACAATATAAAAGATTATATTTTTATACTTCTACAATATAAAAGATTATATTTTTATACTTCTACAATATAAAAGATTATATTTTTAATTCGCATTCATACATTGAAAAATCCTAACTTTTATATATAGAAAAATCCCTTCTTTCTTCGAGTAAAAATCTAATCTTTTCTGTATATAAAATTCTAAACTTTCTTGTTCTAAAATCTCATCCTTACCTTATAAAAAAAAATCTAATCTTTAATGTATGCTAATGTATAGAAAATCCAATTTTTAATGTATGTCATACTTTTAAAAAAACATGCTTTAAACTATGTTAATTTAAACAAAAACGATTACCTTGTCTTGGTGAATTTACTGGAGCATCGTTCGCAGGTGGAGGCCAACATCGGTGGTGGTCCATATCAGCGCAGGGGGGTCGCAGTGGCTCGCTGGCCGTGGGGAAGGAGCTAGGGGCTCGCACGATTCGAGGGTAGAAGACGAGAGAGAGGGAAGGCGGCGGTGGTTTAGGGTGGAGGGAGGAAGGAGAGGAGAATCGAGGGGAGGGGGGAGCTGCGGCGGTGGCCGCGCCTGCAGTGCGGTGGTGCCACGGTGGCGGCTAGGGCTCCGCCCTTTTTTTCTTTTTTTTTCGTTCGATAAATAATACGGGGGAGGGGGGGTCTGGTAGTATAGAGAGAGAGGGGAGAGGAGAAAGAGTTTTATTTTTATATTATTTTATTTCAAAAAGGTTGACTTTTTATTTCGACCTCGAAACGAGGCCCACCGCCTGTCGTCCATAGCTAATTACCCCCATTCCGAACACAATGGGATATGTATCGTAAGCTGATTCGATCGTTACGATCAGTTTTCATCAAAATCCAAATATAACTCTATATATTGAATTTGAACGCGCATTTCAATTTACCAGGGCCACTTACTAACCAGAAAAATATTTTCTAGCTTCGCATTGACGATACGGTCCTAACAAAACTAATTTCGTCGAATTCTGAGACCATTTGAAAAATGGCCAATTTCCAGTCGATTAAAATCAACTAAAACTGGTCAAACGCGTTTTCCTTCGCCACGCTCACATATTGATTCGAAAAATTATGAAATTTGGAACCTAGCAATAACATGACATCGCGGATCCAACAAAAGTGATTTCGTCGAAATCCGAGGTCGTTTGCAAAATTTCCATTTTTAAGGGCCCGAAATCCATAGCGACTATTCTGAAAATTCAGCTAGTCATAACTTTTGATTCACGCTATGAAATCTCGATTTTTCGGATTCGTTGGAAATATATTCACAAATAGATTCTAATATTTTTGGTTTCACTAAAATCCAGTTTATTTTGCACCCGGTCCATTCATTTGAAGTTTGAAATCGAATTATCGAACTACCGCGCCATTTTCAATTCCTTTTATTAATATAAATAAAACTTATATTCTAACGACGATCTATATAAATATATACGTTCAAATTCTATTCAAAATAAATTTCTCGTCGATATTATTTAAAATAATCCATTTTAATTATTCTAAATTCTCTAAAATTGCCAAAATAAAAATTTTAAATTGGCTCGGATTTCGGGGTTATTACATTCTCCCCCACTTAAAACTTTTCGTCCCTGAAAAGGAACGAAGCCGAAAATTGTTTAACTAATCAACTCAACTTTCAGTATTTTCACTACGGCTTAAGTTCTTCAACTTTTCAGTTTCTAAGAACTTTTCAAATTTTTCAAAAATTTGGCTAATACCCTAAATTTTCAAAAAAATTCGCCATAACCTCCCATGCACCGGGGACTTCGGGATATTTCATATAGCCTCCCATGGCCTTCTTCAATCAAAAAGAAAAAAAAAAGCCAAGCGACTAGCCAATCGGCTCACAAAATCACCCCAAACTCAAGAAATACAATAAACGTGTACCTATTTGTCGGGCAAACAATTTTATTCCTCTTCTCTAGCCTCCTTGCTATGACCTGTTCAGTGTAAGTACATGTACATGCATGCAAATGCGATAAATTTCCAATACAATTTACTATTTGGTTCAAATTGGCTAAATGATTCAACATTTTAACTAATCAAACTATAATCAAACAACACAACTAGCAATCACTTAGTTGATTAGCTTTTCAAATTCATAATTTTGATATATAGTCAAAAAAAATCAAATTTTTGATGTCAATCACAACAATAGCCCTATCTAATTTTGGTTCTCACACCAGTCTAATGGAAATATATAGACATCACACTTTCGAAACTCGAATATAAATACTGATGATGCACGTGCTATCATCAGTGCCATCTCCGGGCGACTAGAGTGTAATTCTATATCTATCCAGTATATTAGAACTTCGAATACACGCGGATCAGACGTATACGCAAAATCTTTATATACTGGACTGTCCAAATCAATACAAATAAATAATCAAATACGAATAGTTGATTTAAATTTTCAAAACAAAATTCATTTTCACTTTAAAAATATACTCTTCACACTCGTTCTAGGATACTACTGATCCCATCTCTAACGAGTCATCCTTATTGGATATTACTAATCCAATTTCTGATGAATTCTTTCATATGGTTCTAATGTGTCTTGTTCTCTGAGCTTTGTAAACCAAAGCTCTGATACCAAATGTAAAAACCCGTAACTTCCCCGGTGAGGAAAGCACGGATAGTTCGAGAACAAGCCACAAAAGAGCGCAGACGGAAGAACATTTCATTGCTTATTACAACAATTCATCAGAAAACAAGAATATACAAAGTAAAAATCAATATTACACATTCGATAAATACCAGAGATTACAATACATTACATAGCAGCGGAAAATAATACAAAATACAACTGAAGGAGATATACGGATACAAAGATTTTCGGATATCGTTCCAGCTGTAAACCAGGATCCTGTGAATATAAATCTGCAAAACCAAAACTACTAGCTGCCCGTGTCAAAATAAGGGCACCCAGAGTTTAGGTTAAAACAATAAAATCCAGGTCAGTCATGGGACTGGTGTGAGAACTAAAACAGTTATTAATCTTTATTTTAAAGTTCGGTAAATCAAGGGACCACGCCGTATAACACAGAACGGGTTTCCTCCCAAGAATACCAGTGCATAAAACAAACAGCGCAATGCTAAATAAAGAAAAATGAAGCTATTATAAGACCCAGGTCCCATCACACAATGCAACGCAAGCCGGAGGATAGGGTTTTTACCTTATAATAGCCAAGAATGCTTGATACGTTTAAAACACATCATCTATTATTACTACAAGTGTATAGTGTATAAAATAACTTCAAATCATAAGTATCAATCATAGACGACATAAGCGCCCCCATCCCACTATGTCGCCATACTAGGCTCTACAATCAAAACCGCAAAGTCACGTATTTGGAAATTGGATTTCCATCTATGAACCGAGGCATGGGATCGTCCTCTACCGATTCGAGATGCTCTAGCCCGCCCCTCAGGAACAGCCGCAACTGCCCCTTGGATCATCAGGGCCGGTCCACAGATGTGGATTATTATGCCTGAACCCTGCGCTTCTTCGCCATATGGGGCGTAAATGAGCCAACGAATGGCTCCTTCGGCTTCACATAGTCACCGGTATATCCGAGGCGCCTCGCAATAGCAACAACCACATAAGTCAAACTCGTCAGGGCGTGTAAAACCACTGACGCCACTTCTAGCTAGAAAGAAACACATGTCCTCCCTGATGTCCTCTCCCGTTTTTGGTTTACAACCGGGGTGTGAGGCTCGCGAATCTACGCTACACAAAGTTACGCCACAAAGGCCGTGCTTTGATCATCAACCACAAGACTCTGCTTTTCAACAGAAGCCTTGATCATTTGCACCTTAGCATCCCACACAAGCAGACCACTCTATGCAACCGATATCAGTCACACAGAATGAAATCCAATTTCAGACACATAGTCCATTTACAAGTTCGTTCTGGGTTTGAACGAAACCGGAGGCACCTAGTACCCCGCATATCCATCGATCTCCAAGTACGTCTGGACGATCACCAACTGATTCCCTCCTCTTGGGTGTACGGCCCAATCAAGATAATCAGCAATCGCCCAAATGACGTGAAGACCTCCGGTCTTCGACCACCGTCTTCATCTTCGACACCACGTCGAATCAGTTATTCAGAATGGGATAAACCCGGTCTTTCTGAATAACTCGCGTATATAATAAACAAGTGTTACACAAACACAATATACGCCTCATTCCAATTCAGAATATTCATTTATTCAAATATTCTTCCACTTTGGGAAAGGTTCCCATTAATTTTATCAAAGATAAATTCTTTAAATTTATTCATTAATCTTCTTTGAATATCAATTCAAACTAGTCGGGATTAGCGAACCACAACGGAGTAATCATTTATTTTATTTCCCAATCCCCACCTATTCATCCTATGAAGTTAAACTGGTCATACTTCATATCTAACACCAAGTGTTATCGGTAAATTCAATTACCATTTCACGTTCAAATCTAATTAAAGATTTAACTAACGCCTGGAGAAAAACTGGCGATACTCCATTCTCGATCTTTCCAATCTAATTAAAGATTCATTAAAACTCCACTTAGTTTTGATCTTTAACTGGGTTAAAGAATCAGTGTCATTTAAAACACGGTTCACGATAAACCCAAAATCACATTCCATTAATTATCGGGTTAAAGAACAAGTGTTATTTAAAACACTGTTCACGATAAACCCAAAAATCAATACCAATTCAATTCCAATTAAATATTATTTAATTGGTACACTTCATTAAATCTAAATAAAAAGATTTAATCTTTTTCTCAACTGGGCTTAAGAACAGTGTTAATGAAGACACCATTCACGACAAACCCAAATGACATTTGATATTAAATACAAGGCTCTGAATAGAAAATATATCGGCTTATATTCAATAACAAATTCTACGACCAAGAAATATCTTATTGGAAATAACGATATATTTATATCTTTCAAATTTCCATAACAATATCTGTATAATCACGAAATCCAAAATCGAAATATTCCAAAGACAATTTCGATTCAAATCCATTCCAATTTAATTATTGGAACTTCTAGTTACTTTTAAAACCATTTCAAATTCAATCTATTTTATTTTTAAAAATAAATAGAATTACAATTCTAGTTCGAAACTAGTTAATTTCGATAAAAATCTATTTTTATCTTTTCAAATATGGAGTTTTTCATCCCAATTCTTTCACAAATCATTTCTTATGATTGTACACAAATTATTACTATTTTTAATAATTTTATCAAGGCCCGTACAGTCGATTTCCATCAACAGCCATCGAACTGCACTTACAACGACCTTTTCCAAATTTGATTTGGACATAATTCCAAATCCAACCGTTAGATTTCAAATTTCTAATATTCGTTAGAAAGTTCTTTTCGATACGAACCCAACGGTTCCGGTTTTAGGAGAATCCGATGGTCGGATCTCCCGCAACGTCAATTCGAAGTCAATGGTCGAAATTCACGAACTGCCGCAGCGCGGCGCGTTCTATTCAGGCCATTATATTATATATATAATATATACTTCATCGATTTCCTTTTAAAACGTATTATATAAATCGATTTAAATTCGTTTTCAAAACGATTTCAACTTTATTTCAAATTCAAATAAAAATTGAATTTTTCCTTATAAATTCAATTTAAATTCATTTCAAATTGATTTCAATTCAAATCGTTTTTTAATTCAATTTCAGATCGTCTTCAGTTCCATTCAATTTCTATTCGAATTCATTTCTATTCAATTTCAAATCTATTCAATTTCAATTCGAAATCATTTCTATTCAATTTCAAATCTATTCAATTTCAATTCTAATTCATTTTTATTCAATTTCAAATCTATTCAATTTCAATTCTAATTCTTTTCAAAATATCAGATTTTGAAATAACTTTCGATATTCATTATAAAATGAATAAAATCGATATAAATATCGTTCACGTCAAAATGGCGTCAATCTAATCAACACGACTTCATATATTCTATTTTCAAATATTCTATTTCAAATATTTCTTTTTCAAATATTTCTATTCAAATACTGGAATGAGGACCAATCAATTACCATATAATGTTAATTATATGGATTTTCTACAATACATGTATAAATCAACAATGACAAATAATCAACCATCATCCAAAGTGCATTCTACACTGTATAAGCATCAAATATAAATATTTAACGCTCATAATAGTCTGTCAATCAATCGATCGACATACAACTAATTATTGGGATTAGTGTATGTCATATATCATCCCAATACCCGTGCGGGGTTTCAAACAATCAAACACAGATTTTATTTGTGCAGTTGGGCGATGTGTAAAATTTATCGTCTCAATCAATATCAATCAAATCAGTGTATATAAACAAATCTCCGATTTGTTTATAAATATTTATTTTATATACACGTTAAAAATTCTATTTTCAACTATAAAATATTTTTAACTATATAAATATTTATTTCATTTCACATCATATCACACAATCAACTACACATCAAAATCAAACAAACAAGCATACAAGTCGTCCATGGTCTGTGGACGACGGGTGTCGGGTGCTACTAAACACCGTCTGCATCCTAGTATATATTTTAACTAGAAAAGAAGATTTAAAGTGAGAAGTTCTCGCCGATTAGCTAATCCTAACGCCTCGACTCTTCTTATGTAGAAATCTTCGCCGTCTGACACTTTCGTTGCTCGTATACACTACATATATAAAAATCACATTTTTATATTATTGCTATGTATATAAAAATCACATTTTTATAATCACTCCGTATGGATTAAACTCTATTTTTACATCGCTACTATATAGATAAAAATTCTATTTTTACACCGCTACTATATAGATAAAAATTCTATTTTTACACCGCTACTATATAGATAAAAATTCTATTTTTATCTTGCTAGTGATATAATAAAAAATATATTTTTATTACTCTACCTGAATAAAAATCATATTTTTAATACTTCTACTTGATAAAAATCGCATTTTTACTTCATTATATATATATATAATAAAAATCAGATTTTTATTTCGTTACATATATAAAGATGATATTTTTACTGTCCTACCTATATAAAAATTATATTTTTATACTTCTACAATATAAAAGATTATATTTTTATACTTCTACAATATAAAAGATTATATTTTTATACTTCTACAAAATAAAAGATTATATTTTTAATTCGCATTCATACATTGAAAAATCCTAACTTTTATATATAGAAAAATCCCTTCTTTCTTCGAGTAAAAATCTAATCTTTTCTGTATATAAAATTCTAAACTTTCTTGTTCTAAAATCTCATCCTTACCTTATAAAAAAAACTAATCTTTAATGTATGCTAATGTATAGAAAATATGATTTTTAATGTTTGTCATACTTTAAAAAAACATGCTTTAAACTATGTTAATTTAAACAAAAACGATTACCTTGTCTTGGTGAAATTACTGGAGCATCGTTCGCAGGTGGAGGCCAACATTGGTGGTGGTCCACATCAGCGCAGGGGGGGGGTCGCAGTGGCTCGCTGGCCGTGGGGAAGGAGGTAGGGGATCGCGTGATTCGAGGGTAGAAGAGGAGAGAGAGGGAAGGCGGCGGTGGTTTAAGGTGGAGGGAGGAAGGAGAGAAGAATCGAGGGGAGGGGGGAGTTGCGGCGCGGTAGTGCCACGGTGGCGGCTAGGGCTCCGCCCTTTATTTCTTTTTTTTCGTTCGATAAATAATACGGGTGGGGGGGGGGGGGGGTCTGGTAGTATAGAGAGAGAGG
Source organism: Allium sativum (assembly GCA_030737875.1). Classification (NCBI taxonomy): domain Eukaryota; kingdom Viridiplantae; phylum Streptophyta; class Magnoliopsida; order Asparagales; family Amaryllidaceae; genus Allium; species Allium sativum. The sequence goes on along the minus strand of CM060915.1, from coordinate 254,156,292 downwards.
GGAGAGGAGAAAGAGTTTTATTTTTATATTATTTTATTTCAAAAAGGTTGATTTTTTATTTTGACCTCGAAACGAGGCCCACCGCTTGTCGTCCATAGCTAATTACCCCCATTCTGAACACAATGGGATATGTATCGTAAGCTGATTCGATCATTACGATTAGTTTTCGTCAAAATCCAAATATAACTCTATATACTGAATTAGAACGCGCATTTCAATTTACCAGGGCCACATACCAACCAGAAAAATATTTTCTAACTTCTCATTGACGATACGGTCCTAACAAAACTAATTTCGTCGAATTCTGAGACCGTTTGAAAAATGGACAATTTCCAGTTGATTAAAATCAACTGAAACTGGTCAAACGCGTTTTCCTTCGCCACGCTCACATATTGATTTGAAAAATTGCGAAATTTGGAATCTAGCAATAACTTGACATCACGGATCCAACAAAAGTGGTTTCGTCGAAATCCGAGGTCGTTTGCAAAATTTCCATTTTTAAGGGCCCGAATTCCATAGCGACTATTCTGAAAATTCAACTAGACATAAATTTTGATTCCCGCTATGAAATCTCGATTTTTCGGATTCGTTGGAAAGATATTCGCAAATAGATTCTAATATTTTTGGTTTCACTAAAATTCGGTTTATTTTGCACCCGGTACATTCATTTAAAATTTGAAATCGAATTATCGAACTACCGCGCCATTTTCAATTCCTTTAATAAATATAAATAAAATTTATATTCTAACAACGATCTATATAAATATATACGTTCGAATTCTATTCAAAATAAATTTCTCGTCGATATTATTTAAAATAATCCATTTTAAATATTCTAAATTCACTAAAATTGCCAAAATAAAATTTTTAAATTGGCTCGGATTTCCGGTTTATTACAGCTTTCCATTACTGGGAAGTTTTGGGTCGTCACATTTGGTATCAGAGCTTTGGTTTACAGTGCTTGAGGACAAAACACATTAGAACCGAACAAAAGAATTCATCAGAGATTGGATAAATAATATCCAATAAGAATAACTCGTTAGAGATAGGATCAGTAGTATCCTAGAACAAGTGTGAAGAGTATTAATTTTATAAATTAAAATGAAAACAAATTTAGCTTTGAAAAATTTAACTTAAAATTCGTATTTGAGATATTATTATATTTTATTTTGGACAACCGAGTATATAGGGATTTTAATATACGTCTGATCCACGTGTATTTGAAGTCTCAAATATACTGGATAGATATAGAATCGCACTCTAGTCGTCCGGGGATAATTCTGGTGATGGGGCCCCATCATCAGTATTTATGTTCGAGTTTCGAAAGTGGTATATCTCTATATTTCCATTAACTGGTGTGAGAACCAAAATATAGATAGGATTTATTACTGTGATTTGCACTAAAAATGTGATTTTGACTATAAATAAAATTATATATGTTTAAAAAGTTAATCACCTAATTGACTGCTGGTTGTGATGTTTGAAAATTAGTTTAACTAATTAAAATGTTGGAATGATAAATTTAGCTAAATCAAATTTAATATTGAACTGGATTGAAAATTGATTAGAATGAAAATTGAGTTAATTAAGTAAGCAACTTTTAGCTTCGTTCCTTTTCGAGGACAAAAAGATTTTAAGTGGGGAGATTGTAACAACCCGGAATTTTGGGGCCAATTTAAAAAATTTATTTTAGAATTTTTTAATGAATTTAGAATATTTAAAATGGTTTATTTTAAATAATAACGGCTAAAAATTTATTTTAATAGAAGGTAAAACGAAATAATTTAATTTAATTATAAAAGGAGTTTAAAACAGCGCATGAGTTTGAAAATTTGAATCTGAACTTTGACTGACTGTACAGGATGCAAAATAAATCGGATTTGAGCAAAACAAGAAATATTTAAATCTGTTTGATCATATCTTTTTAATGAATCTGAAAAACTGAAATTTCACTTTACAAATAATAAGTTATGCCCAGTTTAAAATCTAGGAAAGTCGCTATAGAATATATATATATATTTTAAAATAATATATTGGCCTTAAAAATAGCCATTTTACAAACGACCTCTGTTTTTGACGAAACCACTTTTGTTGGAACCGGAATGTCGAATTATTGCTACGATTCAATTTTCATAATTTATCGAATTAATATGTGAGCGTGGCAAAGTAAAACGTGTTTTGACTATTTCAATAAAATTTAATCGACTAGAAAATGGCCATTTTTCAAATAGTATCAGAATTTGATGAAATTAGTTTTATTAGGACCGTATCGTCAAAACATAACTAAAAATATTTTTTTGGAATTTTTAGAGTCAGTATGTGGCCCCTGTAATTTAAAATGTACGTTTGAATTAAATATAAATTGATTTATATTTTAATTTTGAGAAAAAACTAATCGTAACAGCCGAATTGGGTTACGAAACCTATTCCATTGTGTCCGGGATGGGGGTTATTTGCTTGGGACAACACTCGTTGGGTCTCGTTTGGTGTTCGGATGGTTTAACAAGTTATTTTCTTGAATTAATTAATTAATTAATATAAAATGCGTTATGAATACACACTATAAATACACCATACATATAGTATACCAAATCTCTAAACCCTAGCCGTATAATACCAGCCGCCTCCTATACATTTTAATGGCCACAAAACACCATCGTTCTCCCTCTTCTTTCTCTCGATCCACTCAAAAATTCGAAGAACTCAATACCAAAAATGAACGAGCTCGGCGAGATCTACCTCGTCAACGGTGGTGATCTCCTCTGATGAACCGTGGAGGATGGAATCTCAGTAGGAAGTGGCCGACTTTCGAGGGTTTTTTGGAGCAGGTGGGGCCACCGCACAAGCTGCCGCTGGTGGCGCCTGAAGGGGGTTCGAGGGCAGTCAGAGGGGTCATTGCGGATCGGAGGTCAGTCGCTCCTTGGGTGGCGCGCAGACGACCCCTAATGGGGTGCTGATGGGTTCTTCTGAGCGTGAACCAGAAGACATTGAAGAAGGGGTAATTCCCTTAGTCAAGTTAATTAATCCTTTTATTTCAAATTCAAGCAATTGTTTTGTAATATTAATAAGCATTGGTTTGTGATAACAAAATTGACATGGTTTAAAAATCTGAAAATAATTCATAAATATACATTGTTTATTAATATAAATGAATTGCATCAATTCTATGAAAATATAATTCACATTATTCTAAGAACTTGCATATGATTTGCAAATAAAAATAACAAGTGATTTGTAAATAGAAGTAACCATTGTTTTGTAATATAAAATTAGAAAGAACATTGTTTTCAAAATAAAAAGAACTTTTCTTTTCAAAATAAAATTAGCAGTGTTTTCAAAACAATAATAGCGTTATGTTTATAAATGAAAATATCGTTTCGTTTATAAATGAAAATAGCATTATTTTTTTCAATAAGATGTACATTTTTTTTATAAATAAAATATACATTGTTCTGTATATGAAAATAAACATTGTTTTGAAAAGTAAAAGAACTTTTTTTGTAACAATGAAATCGCAATGATTTTCAAACAAAAGTTGCATTGTTTTAATCACAAAATTTGCATTGTTTTTAAAGGAAAATCGCATTGTTTTTCAAACTAAAAAGATACATTGTTTTCAAAATATCAATAACACTGTTTTGTAAGGAAATTATCATTATTTTGTAAAGAAATTAATATTGTTTTATAAAAACAAAATATCATTGTTGTTACAAAAAGAAATTGGCATAGTTTTTATAAAAGTCGCATTGTCATCAAAATGAAAGTTGCATCGTTATCAAAATGAAATGTGCATTTTTTTAAAAATAGAAATGACAATATAAAAATATGATTTTTATATATAAGATCATCGAATTAAAATTGTGATTTTTAATTACATATAAGGCGTGGTTAAAATGTGATTTTTAATATAATCCGTTTGAACACAGACTGCGATGAAACCGAATGGAAGTGGAACGGTACCAAAATCATCAGTTAAAGAATGTCGAGGTGGAAAAGAAGGTGAGAAATCCTCACTAGAAAACTTCACCAGTTATTGATTTATTTTCATAACTGAAAATATATATTAAATTGTTAGTGTAAATTCTTACTAGTTAAATCCCTATAAATTGTATATGGTACTTGTTAGATCACCTTTCTCGTCCACAAACCATGGACAGTTCAAATTGGTTGTATTATATGTTGTTTGTGATGTTGTGATGACTGACGTATTAAAAATAAGGTTAACATATTTATTTATGATAATGTAAATAGGGTTACACTGCCATTAACAAGTTTCCTGACTTGTTATTGTTGGTTGGACAATAATTTTCACACATCGTCCAAGAGAACAATTAATAATACGTTATTCAAATTTGTGTTGGTTGAAACCCCACACGGGTCTTGGGTTGATACTTGAATACACGTCGCCCTTGTATTTAGTTATAAGTTGCACTTTGGCTGTTATGTGAATGGTTGACATTATTATGGAATAAGTGCGGTGTTTGAAATCCGTGTAATCAAATTACATGGAAATTGTGTGAGTCTCATTCCAATTTTGAGTTAAAGAATATTATAATCCAATATTCAATTAAGGGAACCAAATGATGGTTTCCAACATGTTAAATTAAGAAGATTTGTTTCGAAACTGAACATTTTCAAAAGATTAATATTATTGTTATCAATTTTGAATTAATGAATATTTTAATTTATACTCAATTAATGGAATTAATTGGCGTTGATTAGAAAAGATTATATCTGTATTGTTTAAAAGTTATAATAAATGAGATTCAATTAAAAAGATTACATATTTACTGTCCACATGTTAAGATAAGAAAGTTTGATTTCGAAATTTGAACATTTTGGAAAGATTACATTTATTTGTCATTATGTGGCAATAAATAGATTTGATTTCAAAATAAGATATTTAATAATATGGAAAGTTCAGATAGTTATAAAGATTTGAAAGGTAAGTTAAGATATTTGGAATTACGACATTTTAGAATTAAAGAAAATTTAAAATTAAGATTCTTTAATGGAAAGGATATTTTCAAAGGGTACGTTTTAGAAAAGTTAATTATAATTATAAAATTATAATTGTACTTGGACACGAGGTTAGGTCACATTTATGGTGGAAGTCTGCCCAGACCCAACCGGCATATCCAGCAGCCACAAATGTTGGGCCTAATGTGAGGGGTCCAAGTTCTCAAATAAGAATAGGGCCATGACACGAGGTTAAGCCTAACTTGTGGGATAAGTCTGCCCGGACCCAACCGGCATATCTAGCATCCACAAGTCGCAGGCTTAATGCGGGAGGTCTAGCCCAGTATAAAATATAAATGGATAAGATAATGAATTGGGCTATTTAATCTCTTTTAAATAGCAACGCCATTTTTAACCGAACATGTTTATCAATTTATTTTATCCATTTTATAATGGATACTAAAAGGAAAATGTCAAAATTAATATTATGAAAATAATATTATTTTAATATGAGAAGACAGAATATTCAATTTGGATTTAAAATTTGAAATAAAGTTGGAATCGTTTTATAAATGAATTTATAAACATTTCAGACTATGTTTAGAAAGGAAATCGATGTAATATAATATATATATATATTATATATATAATGGCCTGAATAGAACGCGCCGCGCAGCGACCGTTCGCGAATTTCGACCATTAACTTTAAATTGGCGTAACGGGAGATCCGACCGTCGAATTCTCCTAAAACCGGAACCGTTGGGTTCGTATCGAAAAGAGCTTTCCAATGAATATAAGAGATTTGAAATCTAATGGTTAGATTTGGAGATATTTCCAAATCAATTTCAAAAAAGGTCGTTGTAAGTGCAGTTCGGTGGCCGTTATTGGAAACTGACTGGACGAGCGATAATAAAATTATTAAAAATATGGAAAATTTTTGTAAAATCATAATAAATAATTTAAAAAGGTTTTTGATGAAAAATTCCAGATTTGGAAAGATAAAATATATTTTTATCGAAATGAACTAGTTATTAACTAGAATAAAAATCCAATTAATTAATATTTAATTGGAATGGAATAAAAGAATTGGATTTTGGGTTGTCGTGAACGGTGTCTTTAATAACATTGTTCTTAAACCCCGATTAGAAAAGAATAAATCTTCTAAATAAGATTTAATGGAATTTTCCAATTTATATTTAAATTGGAATTAAATAGTAAATATAAATTTGGAAAAAGATAAATCTTTTAATTAAGATTTTTAGAGTTTCGATTATATTTAGTAATTGGAATACAATGAAATGTAAATTTGGTTTATCGTGAACGGTGTTTTAAAAGACATTTGTTTTTTAACCCAATTTACAGTGAAGTGTAATTTGGAATTTATAAATCTCATATTTAGATTTAATGAAATTTTTCCAAAGTAAAGCTTTCCAATTTAATATATTAAATTGGAATTGAATGGAATCCGATTGGTTAATAATTAAGATGAACGTTTGTGGATGAAGACTGTTACTATATATGGAATTTAAAAGGCCTTGCCGTTATTCCATTTATATTATTAGTCTGATACAGAAATTTATATCAATTATAGGTTGACTAATTTCAGTGCAGATTCCATATTTTATGGAAGATGATTTTGGGTTTATCGTGAACTGTGTTTTAAATGACACTAGTTCTTTAACCCAGTTAAAGATAAGAATTATTTCTTAAAATTGGTTATCATTGGGTAATGATTTTTGATATTAAAACCGAATCAGAGTTTCAATAAATTCTTAATTGGATTGAAAAGAATAAATTCAAAGGATCTAATCTTTGTTAAAATTAATGGGAATCTTTCCCTAAAAATAAGAATATTTTACTAAAAGAATATTCTGAATTGGAATGAGGAGTTGGATGTGTTTTTATAGCACTTGATTATAAAATACGCGAATTATTCAGAAAGACCGGGTTTAACCATTCTGAATGACTAATACGACGATCAAGAGTCGAAGATGAAGATGGTGGATTGAAGACCGGAGTTCTTCACGTCGTTTGGACGGTTACTACTATCTTGATTGGGCCGTACACCCAAGACGATGGAAAAGGTGGTGATCATCCAAATGTACTTGGAGATTGATGGATATGCGAGGAATAAGGTGCCTCCGGTTTCGTTCAGACCCAGAACGGACTAGTAAATGGGTTGTGTGTCTGACATTGTATTACTTTATATTGTACTTGTTGATCTCTGTTTTACGTATAGCTGTTTGGTGGTGGAGAATTTATTCTTCGCTTAACACCTGGTTATATATTGGTAGATGATCAATGATACGGTATGGTCTGACAATGTGACATGCCAGGATGCAAATGATCAAGGCTTTTGTTGAAAAGCAGGGCCTTGTGGGATGATCAAAGCATTGCCTATTTCGGCATCGCTTTGTGTTTAGCGTTACTTCACGAGCCTCACACCCCAGTATGAGTCTAAAACGGGAGAAGGGAACGCAGGGAGTGCACACGTTTCTTTCTAGCTAGAGTGATGTCAGGGACCTACCTGCGCTGACATTTTACTTATGTGGATGATGGATTTTGAGGCGCCTTGGGTTTTATAGGCCGTTAGTGGTCATATGGAGGTCCAAAGGGACAGGGAAACGTGTGTTCAGGAATTGCCAATCCACTAACGCTCGGCGTGGACCGACCTTGCCTATCCAAGGGTTGCCCATAGGTGTGATCCTGAGGCATTTGCTAGAGTGTCCTCGAATCGGTAAGGAGCTCCTCCCTAACCTTGACTCATGATGGAAACCCAATTTCCAATACGACACCATGCGGTTTTGATTGTAGAACTAGTATGGCGACATGATATATGGTACCCATGCCGTCTATGATTGATACATTTAATTTCGAAATTGATTTCTACACTATGCACTTATAGTAATATTAAAAGATAAATTTCACGTACCAAGCATATTTGGCTATTATAAGGTAAAACTCTATCCTCCGGCTTGCGTTGCATTGTTTGATGGGACCTGAGTCTTATAATAGCTTCATTTTCCTTTATTTAGCATTACGCTGTTTATTTTTATGCACTGGTATTCTTATGGGTAAACCTGTTCCGTGTTATACGGCGTGGTCCCTTGATTTACCTAACTTTAAAATCAACTTAACAACTGTTTGTGAGTTCTCATACCAGTCCCATGACTGACCTGGAGTTTATAGTTTCAACCTAAACTCTGGGTGCCCATATTTTCCACACGGGCTGCTAGTAGTTTTGGTTTTGCAGATATTATATTCATAGGATCCTGGTCTACACCTGAAGCGATATTCGGAAAGCTCTGTATCCGTGTATTTCTTTCAGTTGTATTTTGTGTTATTTTCAGCTGCTATTTAAATGTAATTTTAACTCTGATATTATTGTATTTCCAATGAATATTCTTCACTAATACTCTGGAATATTCTTGTATTCTGATGTAATTGTTGTAACAGTAATAAAATGTTCTTCTGTTTGTGTTCTGATGTGTGTTGTTCTCAAAGCAATCCGGCTTTCCTTTACTGGGAAGTTTTGGTTCGTCACATTCACATTTATTTGTCATATTAAAGATTGAAATTTGTGTAGAAAAAAATATTCACTTTTATTTGTTATGTTAAAGATAGGAATTTGTATACAAATAAAAATCTCCTTTTTATTTGTCATTCGCAACATAGAAATGTCATGAAAATAAAATTTCCTTTATTTTGTCATTAGAATTGTATAACATGTTGTGTAGACAAAATTATCTTTTATCCTGTCATTAGAATTATAGAACATGTTATGTAGACAAAATTATCTTTCTATTTTGTCATTAGAAAATATATAACATATCCAACATAGAAAATGTTATGACAATAAAAATCCTTCTTTTTATTTGTCATAAGCAATATAGAAAATTTGTTTACAATAAAAATTCCCTTTTTATTGTATATGTAGAATATGAAATGTGATTAAACCAAATACACTTGGTTATTGACAAGTTATGGTTGATTTATTGGATGGATTGTGCTCGACCAGTTTATAAGCAAAATATGTTTTTACATTTAGCATTGGGTTGGGTAAAAATATCTATGTGCTAACACCTTGTGAAACACTTCACGATTTGACTATAAGGTGTCCATCGATTGTTTATTTCAAATTTTAATGACTGATTTTGAAATGAGATTTCTTAAGTTAAAAAAAATAGAATAGTATTCTCGATTTTGGATAGGGAACGTTTTATAAAATGTTTTATAAAACAGAAAGGATTTCGAGGACTACGCCCGATGATTTAGAAATGATTTGGAAGTAGAAATCTATATTGATTTGAAAGTACTTGTGATTATTATGTTGTGAAATGATTTTCCCTACTTCGGGATATGAAATGATGTAGTATGTGGCTAAAGATGCGGGTGACTCTGTAACGAACTGGGATTTTCGACTCCGAAAATTAACACAAACTACTATGTTGACTATTCAGACATTGGAAATACATGATCATTAATAGAAAGAAGTTAGAGGGTGAGAATAGATAAAATAGAAAATTAGAATAGAAGAAGAAGATCACTATAGAACAGAATCAGAGTAACACGAATCTCACAGCGGAACGAATAAAATATAATATATATCATAACTTTGCAATAAAATATATATATATATATATATATATATATAGAATAACATTATCAGAGTACAACACTTACACACAGCGGAAATAACAATAGTTATATAATCCTGAAGCCTCCTGCTTCAAACTCCTCCAAGTATATCTGTGAAGACCTGAACTGCTTGACTGTCCGTACAAATTTGGACACCCAAGAGTTTAGGGAAAACAATACAAAATAAACTCTGGGTCAGTCATGGGACTAGTGTGAGTAAACTCAAATCATTTGGTTTAACTTTTCAAAATCCTTTTCAAAAGAAATGATAATCGTAAGACTAATCCACACATAAACACGGATGGTTTTTACCTTACGTGTAACGACCCAGGGATTTTCGGCCTCGGAAATCGACATAAATACCCTTACCGTAACTTATGCCGACCATCCAAACACCGAAAACACTGGAACGTTTATAGAAAGAATTTAGAGGGTGAGATAAGAAAGAAAGAAAGTTAGAATAGAAGAAGAAGAAGAATCATCACATCACAGAGTCTCACATCGCAGCGGAACAAAAATATAATACAGAAATAAATCTTTATTGAGAGCTTCAAATACTTACAATATCAGAGTACATCACAAACAGGCAGTTATAATAACCTGTTCCCATATACGACACACAACGGAATAGTATCATACGTCTGGACTCTTCCAGCTCGTCTCTTCACAGCTTTCGATAACCTGAACCTGTACATCCCGGGCTAACCCGAGCATTTACAAAACACCGGGTCAGTCTGGTGAACCAGAGTGAGAAAACTCGCACAGCTTAAGGGTATCACACAACTTGATTTTAAGTTCAAAATCTTTCGAAAGAAAAGGGTAATCGTAAGACCAAATCCATACATAAACACGGACGGTTTTTACCTTACGATAACCCAAAACATTTTTGAAACCAATATCTTGTCTGATATTATCATAGTGTCTAAATACAAGTAAATAGAATCTAGTAGAACACTTGCATCTCATGCTCTACATATACAGTACACAAACAAAACCGCGGCCGCTTATTGGAGATTAGATTCCGACTACGACAAGGTATGAGACCACCTGCCCATCGTGTATCTCTAGAGGCAAATACACTGGGTTCAACAAGAACGTCTTGCAACCCGGCCCTCACATGACCGACCACTCATTTCGCTTGAGTGTATCGAATGTATATCACCAACGGTTGGGTGCGACCCACCGTCTTCCCGACAAGGGACAACATCGATAGATTAAAGAAGCAAAAAGGAATTTCTCTAGATAGGTGATCATATACCCTAATGGGAGCGACCCACATAGCCATGCTGCCTGCCCGATTTCTGTCATTTCCCGGTTGTGAGGCTTGAGGCCAGAATTTACTTGAAAACATCTGATCGCCACTCACTTTGAATGCCACATCATCAAATCCGCCAGATTTCACTAATTGACTTCCACAAAAATACTCTGAAAGTTAAGCTAAGAGAAGTGCCCCTCTCCGCCACTAACAGAAATACGTTTGTAAAAATCAACGTACGTGATCCCTTTGGAAATACTCTGTCAGACATTCGTCCATACGAGTCATCCAGGGACAGGATGAACCGAAGGTACTCTCCTACTGCATCCAATAAAGGAATCACCCTATGGATCAGTAGCGAGAAGTCCTTGCAACCCGTGGGTTCCAACCACGACAGAATCACAGTGTATCTCGGGCCGCTAAGCCAGAGATTATAGGTAATCCTTCCGCTTATGAAGGTCCACGGTCTTCAATGCTCCATCTCGATCATCTTATGATCTCTTCACGTATCTGTTGGTCGGAATGGTTTTCGAATATAAATTCGATCCTGGTCTTTCCGTACCAACAGCGCATTGGACATGATCTTGATAGTCGGTTATTTAACTATCAAAATAAACAAACATCAAACAAATAAATTCATTTGTTTGCTATGCAGCATCACTTGGCCATTTGAAATAACATCCTTATCTTAATATATTTATCCTCAAATCATTTTATGGTATATCTTAAACCATGTCAAATCCTTCCTTTAACCATCCTTTAAAACCTTTGGTACTCATTATTTATCAATTGTAAATCGATTAAATTCATCCTACGTAAAATCATCGTTTCGATCCCTCCTTTTCATTTTCGTTTAGGAAACCATAATTACCATTTCTATTTCAAAATCTTGACTCCTTACTTCTGGAAATATCGTTATTTTCCATCGATCCCCTTTTCTATTCTTTTTGCCATGGAAATACCATTTAAATTCTCAAGCCCCCTTTTTAAAATCCCCTTCTTATTTTGAAATTCCAAAGTATATATATATATATATTCCCAAAATCCTCAAATAATGCTACATTATTTATTTCCAAAGTAATTTGTTTTATCATCTCCACTATTACGACCAATATCATCCTTCGGAAATCTTGAGGTCGTTCAAGTTGGGGTATTTAAATTACCTCTCAGACCTAGATCAACATCGTTCTTACCTTGAGATAATATCAGTTGTAAATAAACCCGATATTCATTCTCAATATCTATCCAAATCCTCTTTTACTTATCTCTTGACGAAACATCATTTCCTTTTTTATATACGGCAAATCTATTTCATCTTTATAACTCCGTCTATTTTGGAAATAAGACCTCAGCAAGGATAAAATTTTAAACTTCAAATTAAACTTAACTTATCATCGTTTACATAACTTGTTTAAATCCTTACTATAAACAATGGTTTTAAACTTTATAACCCTTTTGTCTATAACTTTTAAATCCCAAGATGTCACTTTATTATTGTTCAACAAATACCAATATTTAAAATGGTTATCCATTCTATTTCAATTTCGAATAACACAGTTAACTCTACATGATTAACCCATTAATCAAATCCCAGTTCGTCTTTCCATTTTAAGTTAATTTCAAATTAAATTAATTTAAATAATTCCATTGATTTTGAGTATAAATCCCCCCTTAAATTGCTCCTTAAATTCAATCATCCTTGGTTATTAAATATCCACTCACTTCCTTACCAATTTCATAAGGTCAAAACACGTGCTTTATATACAGATATACTTTGTACCAAAAATGATTAAAATATCGATATCGGTATGGTTGGTCTATTTTTCTTTTTATAAACCCAATTAAATAATATATTTAAAAATAAATTTCACATCTTCATTAACGGTAATCTTCTTTTATAAGAAACGTATATTCAGGCCGTCCACTGCCAGCTTCTTAACCAATATAGTCTATTGGTTAATAACAACAACAGTTGAATTTAGAATCAACAATCGACAAGCAACTCAATAACCCAATCATTTTGATTCAACAGCTCATATAACAATCATTTGAAAATAAACAACAATCAATACCACTCATAGTGGTCAACCAATAACACTTCAAGCATCCAGTCTAATTTAAATTTGTTCATTCAACCAACAAGGTAAATTACCTTTATTGGAAATCATCGTTAAAAATAACGATATTATTTTATTTAAATTAAACCATATTTAATTTAAATAAATGATATAACAATATATCGACGTCCAATCAATCATCAAATCAGCTAACTTAGCAAAACATGGCATACAATTAACAAACCCAATTTATAAAAATTATAAATGGGATTACTGAGTGAGTAAAACTCACCTTGGCCTAGTTTGGTCGTTAAAGGCTGGTTTTTCAATTAAATTAAACATCGTTTAATTTATATGAAAATTCTTTTTGCTTTCAGTCCTGCCCGACACTGCTCCATCACAATATTCTCGTCTCAAGGGTCTCAACGAAGCTGACGGTGTTCAATTCTGTTAATGTGTGTTCGAGATATGGTAGAAATAAATTAATTAACTAACTTGATTATTTAACTTTAATTAAAAAAAAACCGGCCCAATACCTTATCACTTCGGCCCGTTACCCCCCCCCCCAGCCCACTTCCCTTATCGAAACCCTACATCAGCCCCCATCCTCATTCAACCCGCCGCCTCAAACATTTTCCCCAAATCCACAAAAAAACGAGTGCTATCTTCCTTTCTTAACCAGCCGCTGTCTCCTCCTGGGCCACCGAACCCCACCGCAACGACCTCCGCCTGATCGCCATCCTCCATGCTTCAACCTCCCCTTCGTTCTCCCTTCGCTCTCCTCAATTGATTTATTAACCGCAACGAACCCTTCAACGACCACCATCGCTTCGCGGTCAACCCTCCACCTTAGAATCGAAACGGCTTCCTCCTCCCTACACTTCAGGCTTCAGACAACCGAACAAAGCTTCCAGCGTGAGGATGGATCCCCAATTCCGAACCGATTCAGCAAAGTTTTTGATGAAAGTCTCCAGATTTTTGGAGTGCCTACTCCTTTGAATCCAGATAAGTAGCTAACTTGATTTTAGAATTTCGGTATTATTTATTTTGATTTTTCTATCAGTGGTTTGAATGGTTTACTCTGTTGTTCAATTGGTTAAATTCCTATGCGTGGATACCTGTATTTATAGTGTGATTTCTTTGGTTAGATAAGGTCACTGTCTATCAAGTTTGTCCTAGGTAGCTTCGGCTACGTTTAGGCCATTGGGTTTTTGCTGTTAGATCAGTGTACTAGTGATGGTATTGTTGATGGTTCATATCAGAAAATCTTGTTGGATTGAGTATTAAATCCCAATATTGTCGCTCTGTTCAAAAAGAGCAGTGATCAAACTAAATGGGTATGTATAGACTAGGCTATGACTTGTTTATCTCACACAATATTTGAAAACTGTAGATTCTGATTGTGTATAGATTTTAAATGTTCAGTACCGTCTTGTATAAATCTACAAAAAAACATATAGATACGTATTTAGATGAATATCAAGTTGATTAGCTGTTCATTTATATTTCCTATAGATTCTGCGTCCTAAAAAGATATGGTAGCAGTGAATTGGTACATGAAATCACTGTTTGTCTGCATAGATTTGGTAACTCTTGTTTCATGTACTTATAGGATCGATATAAAAATATATCTTCATATCTTTAGTAGTTCAATTTATATTTTTCTTAGCTGATTAGCTCTATATATAGGAGCTATGTATTGTTGATTTCTTCTAGCTGCACCTAGTCTATATCCTTCATGTTCATGATTTATTTATGCATAAATATGTCCAGCTATTTAGCTGTTTATGATCTATGCTGGGGAGATTTTCAGTTTACTGTTTCATGAGTGAAACAAGTCATGCATCAAATTTTAAAAATGAACTGTTTTTTTTTTCTTTTTCTTTCTTTTCTCTTCTTTTCCTCTCTTCTTTTTAGACCATATCTTAGATTTGATGTTAGCAGAATGTACATCCTCGTGGCTTAGCTGTTTTAGCTATATGTGCATTGCTATGTATACGAATTGGTGGTGTGCATACATATTTTAACTTCTTGTTTTTAGTTCTTTTTGATTTGCTTGGCAGAAAGATGAATTGTCATATCTTCACTGTTTTGTATTGTACACAAATGTATAGGCTTCCCTTTTTCCTACATGTATTTTCTTGTCACCTTTAGCTGTCCAATTCTACTGTTCTCTTTTTTTTCTTTTTATAAAGCTGTTCATTTATGTACTTAGTTGGTTTTTTCCCTGGTTTGATTGGAATTGTCTTACTGTTTCAGGAAGGAAAAGAGACGATAGCGAGACTTACAAGGAAAACGGTGATATCCATTCAGCTTTTTATTGGATTCTACTTACATGTGTATGAACATAAAGTTTTCCACATTTCATTAGCAAAAGCCTACAAAAATTCAAATTTAGGATTATGAAATTTAACGTTCTCCTTTATCTTCCTATTCTTACCCAATAGATAGACCCAACTCTTTAATGCTTGCACCTCATTTAGCTTAAAAAGGTGTAGCCTAGGCTTTGGTACCAATATTTGGTCTGTCAATATTTTCCGCAACAAAAATGAAAGGCCGAGCAACTTAGAAAAAAGGAAGAATGCAATGATCTTGTGCACACCACAAATGGAGCGGCTACGACCAGATGGACCGAGCTCCCATCACCATTGGGGCTGCTATCAAGATTAGCTTATATTTCTCTCTTTTTTTTCTTTATAATTTCCATTCATGAAAAATGTGTATGGTCTTCTTTTTTTTGTGCATTTGTATCAATAAAAGTACGAATAAATATGCTGTTCTTTACATTGTGTTGTGCGTTTGTGCGAACCAAATATGGGTTAATATGTTTATTTCTATATTGTACTTAAAAATTTCGGTTCCAAGTATATTATAGTTCTTATGTTCATATATATATATATATATATATATATATATATATATATTGTTCGTCGAACCAAGTGAAGTGCAGACGGTGTATATATAGATATATACCCAGTGCAGTTTGTATTACAAATATGGTTTGTGTTTACGTTGTACACCAGCCTTTAGAATGGTAAAGCATTTTTAATCTCATATAGTTTTCAATACAAATTGAATTAAGTTTTAAACAGCTATAATAAATTAATACCATCATATTAAAGTAAACAACTTAAATTTCAAACATGATAGAATTCAAACTCAATTGTTAGGGTTATAAATGCCATCTCATTCATAATATAACTAATTTATATTTCTAAATAAATTAACCCTCAAACTCCGCTTTTTTAAATACGAATTAAATATTTAAACCCCATTAATATTCCATATAAAATATTTAAAATAATAAATTAAATTAAATATTTTACTACCAAAATTACGGGACGTTACATTACGATAACCCAATACAGTTTTGGAAATCAATACTTCTCTTATATTAGAATAATGTCTAATCACAAGTAGATAACAATCTAGCAAAACGCTTGCATCTCACGTTCCACATATATAGTATACAAACAAAACCGCGGGCGCTTATTGGATATTGGATTCCGACTATGAGAAGGTATGGGACCACCTGCCGATAGTGTATCTCTAGAGACGAATACACTGGGTTCAACAAGAACATCATGCAACCCGGCTCACACATGACCGACCACTCATTTCGCTTGAGTGTATCGAATGTATATCACCAACGGTTGGGAGCTACCCACCGTTTCCCAAAAAGGGACAGCATCGAAAATAGATAAAATAATGAAATGGATTTTCTCTAGATAGGTGATATACACCCTAATGGGAGCGACCGACTTAGCCATGCTGCCTGCCCGATTTCTGTCATTTCCCGGTTGATGAGGCTTCAGGTCGTAACATATCTTTTGAAACACCTGACCACCCTTCACTTTGAATGCCACATCGTCATACCCGCCAAAGCACAAATTGATTTCCCCAAAAATACCATGGGTATAAAGCTAAGAGAAACAAATTCCTCCACCACCAAACGTAAGTATGTTTGAAGAGATCAACTTACGCAATCCGTTAGATATACTTTGTCAGACATTGGTCCATTCACGTAGTCCCGGGACCTGGCAAATCGAAGGAACTATTCTGTAAATAGGATAGCCCTTGCATAACTCTGTCTTCACTTATTTTCATCATATTTGATCGCAACGCTAACGTCCATACAGAGTTGTTTTCAGATAATGAATCTGATCCCGGTCACCTTATATTGACGACGGAAAAATGGTCAAAAACTTCGATAGTTGGTTATTTAACTATCAAAGAAAAATAGGTGTACAACCAATGATCTTATTTCCAGATAGAAATTCGATTAATCAATCATCGATCAACACTGATCTCCTTTAATTTAATTTATCATTAATTTATTCATTTCCCATTTCTATATGTTTGTAAATTTTTGTTTGCTAAATTTAGAAAATGTACTTTATTAATCATTTGAAAACATCTCTATATTTACTCCCATTTCTTGTTTTCTATATTAGAAAACATTTCTGATTCTTATTTGGAAAACATTTCCAAAACTCTTTCATTTGATTTAAATAGATGTTTAAAATAAAACATCACTAACCCAATCCAAACCATTGTACTCATTAACTAAATTCACTTAACCAACTTTCACTATCGAACCTTAACCATTTCTTAATGAAAACTGAAGAAAATCAAGTTGGGGTATAATTACCTCTCAGACCTTAACTGAACAACATTTCTAACCTCGAAATAGACAAAGTCCACCTTTCAAATCTTTAACAAACTTCCTTACGTAACTTTCAGATTATATTTCTGAATCAAATTCTTTATTTTAAAACATTGATTATAAGGATAACGTTATAATCCATACTTCTTAAATATCTAACTTCAAAATATAATTTTTATTTCTTAATTTAACTAAATAACTATATAGACAATTTATGAAGAAATTATTAAATCTTGATTAAAAATGGAAAGTGTACTTTCCCAAATTCGATATAATCGAATTTCAACATATAACTCTCTTTCGAATAATCTTTATTCGATAACTCCTTTTCGAATAAACTAATATTCGATAATTCTTTTTTCGAATAACTAATATTCGATAATCTCTCTTCGAATGATTTACATTCGATTAACTCTCTTCGAATGATTTACATTCGATTAGTCTCCTTTAATTCTATTCGAATATACTATTTCGAATAACTCCTTTAATTCTATTCGAATAAACTATTTCGAATAACTCCTTTAATTCTATTCGAGTACACTATTTCGAATAACTCCTTTGGATTATCTCATTTGGATTAACTCGGTTGGATTAACTCATCTTGACTAACTCAACTTGATTAACTTACTTGATTAACCAACTTGTTTAACTCAACTTGTTTAACTCAACTTATTTAACTTAACTTATTTAACTCAACTTATTTAACTCCTATCGAATAACTAAAATTTGATTAACTTATATTCGAATAAATATGTCTGGTTTTAACTTTATTTCGAATGGCTAATATTCGATTTAACTCCATTCGCTTGACTCTAGATCGCAGCGATCACAATGGTTACGCTTGATTCCCTCAGGAAACATCCGACCGCCATAGGCTATCTGCAGCCCTGCGAATTACGCTAGCAGTCGTACGAAATGGCAACCCATCCTGAATAACTATGTTTGACTAACTCTATCTCAAATAACTATATTCGATCAACTCTAATTGAATAACTAATATTCAGTTAATCCTAATTCGATTAACTATGTTCAATATACTCTATCTGGTAAATTCTTACTGGTTAACTCTATCTAATTAACTCTAACTGGTTAACTCTATCTAATTAACTCTTACTGGTTAACTCTAACTGATTAACTCTAATCAATTACTCTAATTCGATTAACTCTAATCGATTACTCTTAATCGACTAACTCTTCGTCCATATTCAGTTTCAAATATCGATGTTGAAATCGATTCTTACTTCTCTATATAAGTCCTGACTTATATATTCTATTTATCCAATGATAAACATTTTATTTAATTTATAAAACCTTATTTATAAATTTATCTTCTTACTTTATCTGTTAAAACAAATTTCTCTTAAATGTTCACTTTGAATTCATATTTTGTTATACCCGTGTGCGAAGCACGGGTCTAAACCTTCCTAGTGTAAAATTCTCTTTTTATACAATTCTATTCATTTTTCAAGTATTTCTTTTTTTATAGTCTATTTATTTTCAAAATAAATATTTTATTTATAATTCTATTTATTTTCCTAAATAAATATTTCTATTTATAATCTATTTGTAAATGTTTTACAAATATTCCCTTTTCAATTCTATTTATAATTGTTTTTCAAATACCTCTTTTTTCTATTTATTTCACAAATATTTTCCTTTTCTATTTGTTTCACAAATATTTTCCTTTTTGTATAAAATCCTTTGATTTTGTATAAATATTTTATTTCAAATTATAGTTTTGAAATTTCCCTTTCCACACTCCAGTATTTCCTCTAGTATTTAAAAGTACCAAATATCAATGATCAAACACACATAATGAACAACAGATTATAAATCACATCATATATCACAATATATGAAAATAGTAAAATAAATCTTGAGGAACCCAGTTGGGTCCCTTCGACCTGTTTCCCTGTATCCACAGATGTTAATCAACATAAAAAACATGAATATGAAATATTCGTGATAAACAGAATGAATATTCGATTAACGATTAATAAATATCGTTATCGATATTTTCAACCAATTAACTAGCAGTTCAACCAAATAGCCAACACACAGTAAATCGACAAATATTTATCAATTCTAAAATACTTTATAAAAATTTAAATTGATCAGAGTTAGTGAGATTTACTCACCTTGGACGGTTTATCGTTAAATAACGACCATCGGTCATTGATTTGATTATGGCGTTTAATTCCACCATAAATTCAACCGAGCTCCAATTCACTCCCGGTCAGTTCCATGTGTAGTCACCGTACATAGGATCCCAACGGATCTTGTTTTGCTGAATTTCGATACCGTATGAACAAGTTATTGATTTTACAAGATTATACACATTAATTAAATAACAATTTAGAATTTAAATTCCATTTTGGGCCTCACCCTCAAACCGTTGCCCCAACCTCTTCAAACCCATGATGAATAGTGTCGTCTCCTTCTCCAATTACTCCCGTAACTTCCTCCAACGCCAATGGCCATTACCGTAGCTTTGCAATCCACGTTCTCACCCAACTCTCCATGAAATCAACTGAGACCACTTCCAAACTTCATCTCCTCGAAAACTTTACCAACCCAAACCTATTTTATCCAACTCGCACCTTCACAGAAAAAGGCGACTTCAGCAATGTCTTGTAGCGTGAATGGAACTTGCGATTTCATTTACTACCGGAATTCACCAAAGTTTGCCACCGCTTGCTATTCGATCTCCCAAATTCAAGACTAAGCTCGTGTAACGGCTGGAAATTTCCGACTCCTCGAGAGTCGGAAATTCCGAGACGTTAGTGAAAGAAAGTAGAGGGTGAGGAAGAAAAGGTAGAACTAATAGAATAGAAGAAGAAGAAGAACTTACATCATCAGAGTAAACACGAATCTCACAGCGGAACGAATAAAATATAACATAACTTTGAAATACAAATCAGTACTCGTATATACATACCATCTCAAAGTACAACACTTAACAACACAGCGGAATAATAATAGCTATAATCCTGAAGTCTCCTGCTCCAAGCTCTCCAAGTGTATCTGTAAAATCCCGACTACTTGACTGCCCGTACAAATTTAGGCACCCAAGAGTTTAGGGAAAACAAACAAAATAAACTCCGGGTCAGTCATGGGACTGGTGTGAATAAAACTCCAACACTTGGTTAAATAAAGGATATCTTTCTGATATTATAATAATGTCTAAATACAAATAGATATCAATTTAGCAGAACGCTTGCATCTCACGTTCCACATACATAGTATACAAATAAAACCGTGAGCGCTTATTGGAGATTGGATTCCAACAGACAAGGTATGGGAGCACCTCCCGATCAGTGTACTCTAGAGGAGATACACTAGGGTTCAACAAGAACGTCTTGCAACCCGGCCACACATGACCGTCCACTCATTTAGCTTGAGTGTGACGAATATATTATCACCGATGGTTGGGATCAGCAACCATCCTTCCCGATAAGGGACAGCATTGAAATAGATTATAAAGAAGTACAATTGAATATTCTCTAGATGGTGATAATACACCCTGCTTGGGTATGGCCCAACTAGCCATGCTGCCTAGCCCAACTTCTGTTATTTCCTGGTTGTGAGGTTTTGAGGTCACGTTTATCACTTTGACAGATTATTTCTTCAATTACTTTGAATGCCACATCGTCATACCCGCCAAATCATTATCGATTTCACAAGGCATCACGAGTATATAAAAACTAAGAGAAACGAATTTCTCCGCCACCAACGTAATACATTTAAAGAGATCAACATATGATTCGTTAAGAATACTTTGTCAGACACTCGTCCATATACGTTATTCTGGGACTGAATAAATCGAAGGCACTATTCAGTGAATCCATCCTACCTAGGCTTTTCACAATTGCCCTTGCACTTCACTCCGTCTTCAATTATCTTCAGCGTACTTGATTCGCAACGCTTATGCTAATACGGAGTGGTTCTTCGGATAATAATCCAACCGGTCTCTCCATATTAACAACGTAAAAATGGTCAAAACTTTGATAGTCTGTGATCTAACTATCAAATGAAAACATGTCGGTGTACAAACAACGATCTTATTTCCAAATGGGAATTCGATCGATCAATCATCATATGTTCATATTTCATTATTTCATATATTTAGAAAATATATGTTATTAATCATTGGAAAACAATTCCATAGTTTATTTTCACATCACTATTATTTCGCAACTATCAGTCCCTAACTGTAACTAGTATGAGAACAATTCTCTAAGTATCAGTTCGGAAGGTCGAAACCAACATCAGATCGTCACTTAGAAAACCGTTCAACTTACCCTCTCCAGTCAGTTTCTGAATTTGCTTAACTCTATTTCTTAAATTCTTATCATGAAAACATTTCATTTTCTATGTTTATAAAACATATCTGACTATATTTGGAAAACGTTTCCAAAACTCATTTACGGATTTCCAATGAACGTTGTATAAAACATCGTTTCGCTTAATCCATTTATCGCTTATTCCTTAACTTTATTCCTAATCAACCTTTTAGATCGAACCACAACTATTCCTTTGTCAATTCTGAAGTCAATCAAGTTGGGGTATAATTACCTCTCAGACCTTAATTGAACAACGTCCTTTACTGTGAAATAGATGAAGCTCATCACTCACTTTTTACAATCATCTGTTTACGTAAATTCTCGGATTCAGGTTACGAATCCACTTCTTATATGACAGCGTTTGATTATAACTATAACGTTATAATTCCTACTTCTGCAATATCTCCTAAATTATAACTTTATCTCCTAACTCGAATAATTTAACAGACACCTAATTTCTAAATCAATAACTAAATCTTGATTTAAACCCTGGAAAGTAAATAGTACTTTCCCGAATTCGCTATAATCGAATTCGACGTATAACTCTCTTTCGAGTAATCTCTATTTGATTAAGTCTTCTTCGAATAACCTATATTCGATTATCTCTCTTCGAATAACTCATATTCGAAATCTCTCTCTTTCGAATAAACAATATTCGATCTCTTTCTTTCGAATATGCTATATT
Source organism: Allium sativum (assembly GCA_030737875.1). Classification (NCBI taxonomy): domain Eukaryota; kingdom Viridiplantae; phylum Streptophyta; class Magnoliopsida; order Asparagales; family Amaryllidaceae; genus Allium; species Allium sativum. The sequence continues at coordinate 254,133,689 of CM060915.1, read as the reverse complement.
CGAAAATCTCCTTTCGATTTACTAATCGATAACTCCTTTCGATCAAACTAAAATCGATAACTCCTTTAACTCTATTCGAATAACTAATATTCGACTAACTCCTTTGGATCAACTCATTTGATTAACTCCTTCGAATAACTAATTCGAATAACTTACCTTCGAATAACCAATATTCGATTTACTCTAACTCGATTAACTTAATTCTAATCGATTTACTCCATTTCAATTCAACTTAATTCAAATCGATTAACTTAACTCAAATTGATTAACTCCTTTCGAATAACTAAATTCGATTTAACTCTAATTGAATAACTAACATTCAATTAACTCTTACGTGTTTAACTCTATTTGAATAAGTAATTCAAATCACTCTAATGTGTTTAACTCTATTTGAATAAGTAATTCAAATCACTCTAATGTGTTTAACTCTATTCAAATGTCTAATTCGAATAACTCATTTCGAATAACTAAATTCGATTAACTCTTTTAACTTTACTCGAATAACTATATTCGATTAACACCTTCTTTCGAATAACTATATTCGATTAACTCTTCGACTAACTCCTTTGGATTAACTAACTTCGAATAACTCCTTCGGATTAGCTAACTTCGAATAACTCCTTTGGATTAACTAACTTCGAATAACTCCTTTGGATTAACTAACTTCGAATAACTCCTTTGGATTAACTAACTTCGAATAACTCCTTTGGATTAACTAACTTCGAATAACCAATATTCGATAACTACTCTTCGAATAAATAATATTCGGTAACTCTTCTCAAATGAATAACATTTGATTTCTCCACTCGAATAAACTATATTCGATTACTCTTCCCTCGAATACACTATATTCGATAACTCTGCTTCGAATAAGTGATATTTGGTAACTCTACTCGATTAACTCCACTTGGATAACTCTAACTGGTCAACTCTAACTGGTCACTCTAACTGAGTAACTCTAACTGATCAACTCTAACTGGTCAACTTTAACTGGTCAACTTTAACTGGTCAACTTTAACTGTTTATCTTTAACTGGTAAATTTTAACTGGTTAACTCAAATGGTTTAACCTAACTTGATTTACTTGTCTCGATTAACTGAACTAATCCACTTAGTTTAACTTAGTTAATTCACTTTGATTAACTCTAACCGATTTACTTAGTTTAACTCAGCTAATTCACTTTGATTATCCCAACTAATTTACTTCGATTAACCAATTAGTTTAACTTGACTAATTCACTTAGTTTGACGCAACTAATTCACTTTGATTTACATATTAGTTTAACTTAACTAAGTCACTTAGTTTGACGCAACTAATTCACTTTGATTTACCAATTAGTTTTACTTAACTAATTCATTTCTATTAACCGCTTAGTTTATCTTAACTAATTTACTTTGGTTAACTTAACCAATTACTTTGGTTAACTCGACTAACTTGCTTTGGTTAACCTAACAAATTACTTTGTTTAACTCTATTCGAATAAGTAATTCGAATCACTCTAATGTGTTTAACTCTATTCAAATATCTAATTCGAATAACTAATTTCGAATAACTAAATTCGATTAACTCCTTTTATTAACGTTTATTCATTTCAAAAGATTTCCTTTTTACAACGTTTATCCATTGATAAAGATTTACTTTTTACAACGTTTATCCATTTATAAAGATTTACTTTTAGTAACGGTTCTTCACTTTATAAATGTCCTTTTAATAACGTTTCTGCTTCTCTATATAAGTCCAGACTTATATATATTCCATTTATCAACGATAAATAATTTATTTAATTTACAAAACATTATTTATAAATTAATCTACTTCAATTTATCTGTTTAAAACAGATTTCCTATTTAATATCTCATTTAAATCCATATCATGTTATACCGTGTGCGAAGCACGTGTTTAAATCTATCCTTGTATAATTCTATTTATTTTCCGAACAAGTGTTCCTTTATTTATTCCCTAAATAAATATTCCTTTATTCCATTTATTTAAAATCTAAATAAATGTTCCTTTATTTATTTCCTAAATAAATATTCCTTTATATTCTAATTCATTTATTTTCTAAATAAATGTTTCTATTTTATTTCATTTATTTTCTAAATAAATGTTTCCTTTTATAAAATCCTATCGATTTTATAAATAAGATTCATTTTCAATATAAACATTGAAAATCCCCTTATCAACATTTCGGTATGTTATGGTATTCAATCATATCAAATCACGATGTTCAATATCGTCCAAGCACATATAATCGCCCACATATTTTATATCACATCATATAACAATATATGGAAAACAATAAAATAACTGTTGAGGAATCCAGTCGGATTCCTCCAACCTGTTTCCCTGCATCACAGATGTTAGACAATATAGATAACATCACTTTCAGTTCCATATGATATATTCTGTTAAACAGAATCAATATAGAAATTTAACTAACTGACTAGCAGTTCAATCAAACAATCAACACACAGTCAAACAGTCAATTTTAACAGTCCTAACAATACAACATGAAATTATAAACTGTTCAGAGTTAGTGAGATTTACTCACATTTGCGCGTTAGCCGTTAAATAACGGTTTGCGTTATTTGATTCAGTCGGACAATTTATTTCGCCATAAATTGTAACGAGCTCGGATTCACTCCCAGTCAGCTTCATTGTGAAGCTCTCGTCCATATGATCCCAACGCAACTTACGGTTTGTCAATCTGATATCGTATGACTAAGATATCGCCATTACAAGTTGTTAAACTATTTAAATTAAAAATTAAACTTAAAGCCATTTAAACCTGGGCCTCACCCAATTTCCATCGGCCCAATACCTCTACTCAAGCCCACTCGTTAATACCCTTCTTCCTCAAACTTCAGAACCGTATTCTTCCTGTAACCCAAATGGCCAATGCGCCTTCTTTTCTCTCCACGTTCTCCCTACACAAAACATTACAAATCAAACCGACAACACCATTACACTCCCCTTCGAATTCTCCATCTACCCAACCCTTCGAAGCACAGTTCGATCCTCCGTTCGATTTCCGTCCATCCGCCTCATCCTCGATGTATAGCAGAGACCACCGAACTCCCATGCACTCCTCCCCGTACTCCTTCAGCAAGTTACCATGTTTCTGTTTGAAGACCCCCTCGTACAAATGCCACCATCAACTCACATTCATCAACACGCTCACCCACCCGAACTACTATCAAAACAGACACCCTCCTTCCCCCTATCCGCATGCAAACCTTCCCTCACCATGCTTTCTACTCCGGCGCACCCTACCCAAAGCCTGAAACCTCCCTCTCGAACACGTTCAAGAGCAGCTCCTCCACGTCAGCTTTCTTGAACACACAGGACCGAACTTCATGTCTTAGCCTACTGTAAAACTAGCGAACCCAAACAACGTTCGTACCCATAGAATAATATATAAGGTGGAAGAGAATTCCGACAATATTTCGAAAATACTAGTTTTGAATTTTATAACTTTATTTTTCGATTGATATTGGTTTTTGAGAGATTGTTTCTTTCCGAAGGATCTTGTATGCTGAAAAGAAAAATAAGAGGGGGCAACTAACGGTGCAATTTGTTTTTTTTTTTGTGTTCTTTTAATCTGCTGAAACGTGAATGGGTGCCTTGCGTGGTGTTTATATAGGGTATTTAGTGGAAGAGAGAAGAGGACGTGTCCACTTTATGTCCATGCGTGGTGAAACAACAGACAAGAATTAGGAAGAATATAATATATATATATGGGACGTGGATGGTTTTATTGCATAGGACGTGGATGGTTATATTTCAAATGTTGGTTTGGTTGGGATACTTCAACGTGTATAAACCATGTACTATTGTTAATAAATTCTGTCCATTTGTGAAGTGTATCAACGTGGTTCTAGTTTCAACGTGAAGTTGCACGCACTTTGTTTCACACAGTTCATTTGTTTTACGGACTGTCATAGACAGAATTAAGCATATCGATGTGTCAAGCAACGTATCACGATCCCAAAGATGTAATAATACCGGTAGATTAACTCATATTTTGAAACCCCAAAATTGATGATTAAGGGTGCAAAATACTCCAAATAAAAAGTGCTTATTTAATTTATTAAAAATTACAGTAAAATTCTAAAAATTAAATTAACTCTACGCCTCAAAAGAACCACGTCTAAATTCAAACCCCATATCTAGTTATATTGAAAAACCCTTTTATAACGTAAATAAAGCGTCGCAAATTATAAAGGAATTCTACAGCGACTTTTCTGAAATTTGATTTGGACATAACTCAAAATCTACACGACGAAATCTCGATTTTTCTCTTCCACTAGAAAGATATACTCTACCAGCTCCACACGTTTCTTGTTTCACAGAAATCCGATTTAAAACGGATTCTGTATATTCAGTTGAAGTTCAAATCGCCAAATTGCGAACTGCCTCGACGTTTCAGGTTCGTTTTAATTATAATTATAAATTATAAGTTCGAACGTTGTACTTTAAGTTATCGATATCGCCAAATCGATATATAAATCATTAAATAAATTAATTATTCGACAGCTAACAAAACGCGCCATTACAGACTTCCCCCCTTAAAATAATTTCGTCCTCGAAATTGCTAAGTTAGAAAAATGCTACTAACTCTACTAACTAGGTTTAAAAATCTTTTTTTTTTGTTTACCTCTAAATTTCAGTTTCGACTGGACCATTTAATTTTAATTAATTTATTAATTCATTTCCGACCAACTAAAATTTTCAAAAATTCTAAAAAAATTCTAACACCTTAAATTTTCGAAAATTTTCGCCATAATCTCCTTTGTACGGCTCAATACGTCAAACCACAACTCGCCTCTCTAGGCCTCCTCCAATCCCAAAAGAAAATCAAACAGCCAAGCGGCTTGCCAATTCGGCTTATAAATCTCATATCCATATATAATATAAACTGGTACCTTTTTGTCGGGCATTTAACTCTATCCCTTTCATCTGCTACCACTTCAACATATACCAATGTTATCCATTCTAATTGATCTCCAATCAGTTCATATCCTCAAATCCAAATCGAATTTCATTCGAACTCTAATATCAAATTCCAAATTATTGACTTATCAATTTGGTTCCATTCTAGATTATCTCTAATCCAATTCAATTTTTATTTAACTCGGTTCAAGTTAAATTTCAATTTATTTTTACCATCTCATTTTATTTAACTTCATTAGTTAAATTTTAATTCCAGAACATAAGTTCCTGGGTTTCTTTCAAATCAATTTGAAATCATAATGCCAATTCAAAACATTTGAATTTCTAAATAACTTGTTTTCTCAAAAAAAATTCAAAAACAAAACCTTTGGTAGTAATCCATCACTTAGAACTCGAAAATGAACACTGATGATGTCTAGATTCATCATCAGAATCTATTTTCCAGCTATCGAAGTGAGTTCAATATTATATCATTTTCAATTTGAAAAACATTTTCAAAATCTCCTAGGAACTTAAAATTTCCTTATTTTAAATTCCAAATTCTGATTTAAATTCATATTTAATTCAAACTATTTCATATATTACATTCATATGAATTCTGATTGGTCATTTATGACCATTTCACCCTTTTATAATCTTATTCGATTATAATAACAACCAACACAATCAGTATACTATAAAAATTTCAAGATATATATTTCTTCTATAAACAAATATATTTTGGGAAAAATTATTTCATTTACCCTCTTTCAAAACATACCATGTCAGTTCATCGTATTCGAGTGTTTAGTAACCCTTATCGATACAGTGGATCAAACTGATCGACCAGAATTCATAAGCCACTCAACCAATGAGTCTCCACAATATAAAACCATTTTATATTGAATAACAATTACACGCTCATATATATACACTCAAACTCAATCTAGGATATTACTAATCCCATCTCTATCGAGTTATGCCACAGAGCCAAGGTAATCACTTAACTTAAGCTCTGATACCAACTGTAACGGCTGGAAATTTCCGACTCCTCGAGAGTCGGAAATTCCGAGACGTTAGTGAAAGAAAGTAGAGGGTGAGGAAGAAAAGATAGAACTAATAGAATAGAAGAAGAAGAAGAACTTACATCATCAGAGTAAACACGAATCTCACAGCGGAACGAATAAAATATAACATAACTTTGAAATACAAATCAGTACTCGTATATACATACCATCTCAAAGTACAACACTTAACAACACAGCGGAATAATAATAGCTATAATCCTGAAGTCTCCTGCTCCAAGCTCTCCAAGTGTATCTGTAAAATCCCGACTACTTGACTGCCCGTACAAATTTAGGCACCCAAGAGTTTAGGGAAAACAAACAAAATAAACTCCGGGTCAGTCATGGGACTGGTGTGAATAAAACTCCAACACTTGGTTAAATAAAGGATATCTTTCTGATATTATAATAATGTCTAAATACAAATAGATATCAATTTAGCAGAACGCTTGCATCTCACGTTCCACATACATAGTATACAAATAAAACCGTGAGCGCTTATTGGAGATTGGATTCCAACAGACAAGGTATGGGAGCACCTCCCGATCAGTGTACTCTAGAGGAGATACACTAGGGTTCAACAAGAACGTCTTGCAACCCGGCCACACATGACCGTCCACTCATTTAGCTTGAGTGTGACGAATATATTATCACCGATGGTTGGGATCAGCAACCATCCTTCCCGATAAGGGACATCATTGAAATAGATTATAAAGAAGTACAATTGAATATTCTCTAGATGGTGATAATACACCCTGCTTGGGTATGTCCCAACTAGCTATGCTGCCTAGCCCAACTTCTGTTATTTCCTGGTTGTGAGGTTTTGAGGTCACGTTTATCACTTTGACAGATTATTTCTTCAATTACTTTGAATGCCACATCGTCATACCCGCCAAATCATTATCGATTTCTCAAGGCATCACGAGTATATAAAAACCAAGAGAAACGAATTTCTCCGCCACCAACGTAATACATTTAAAGAGATCAACATATGATTCGTTAAGAATACTTTGTCAGACACTCGTCCATATACGTTATTCTGGGACTGAATAAACCGAAGGCACTATTCAGTGAATCCATCCTACCTAGGCTTTTCACAATATCCCTTGCACTTCACTCCGTCTTCAATTATCTTCAGCGTACTTGATTCGCAACGCTTATGCTAATACGGAGTGGTTCTTCGGATAATAATCCAACCGGTCTCTCCATATTAACAACGTAAAAATGGTCAAAACTTTGATAGTCTGTGATCTAACTATCAAATGAAAACATGTCGGTGTACAAACAACGATCTTATTTCCAAATGGGAATTCGATCGATCAATCATCATATGTTCATATTTCATTATTTCATATATTTAGAAAATATATGTTATTAATCATTGGAAAACAATTCCATAGTTTATTTTCACATCACTATTATTTCGCAACTATCAGTCCCTAACTGTAACTAGTATGAGAACAATTCTCTAAGTATCAGTTCGGAAGGTCGAAACCAACATCAGATCGTCACTTAGAAAACCGTTCAACTTACCCTCTCCAGTCAGTTTCTAAATTTGCTTAACTCTATTTCTTAAATTCTTATCATGAAAACATTTCATTTTCTATGTTTATAAAACATATCTGACTATATTTGGAAAACGTTTCCAAAACTCATTTACGGATTTCCAATGAACGTTGTATAAAACATCGTTTCGCTTAATCCATTTATCGCTTATTCCTTAACTTTATTCCTAATCAACCTTTTAGATCGAACCACAACTATTCCTTTGTCAATTCTGAAGTCAATCAAGTTGGGGTATAATTACCTCTCAGACCTTAATTGAACAACGTCCTATACTGTGAAATAGATGAAGCTCATCACTCACTTTTTACAATCATCTGTTTACGTAAATTCTCGGATTCAGGTTACGAATCCACTTCTTATATGACAGCGTTTGATTATAACTATAACGTTATAATTCCTACTTCTGCAATATCTCCTAAATTATAACTTTATCTCCTAACTCGAATAATTTAACAGACACCTAATTTCTAAATCAATAACTAAATCTTGATTTAAACCCTGGAAAGTAAATAGTACTTTCCCGAATTTGCTATAATCGAATTCGACGTATAACTCTCTTTCGAGTAATCTCTATTTGATTAACTCTTCTTTGAATAACCTATATTCGATTATCTCTCTTCGAATAACTCATATTCGAAATCTCTCTCTTTCGAATAAACAATATTCGATCTCTTTCTTTCGAATATGCTATATTCGAAAATCTCCTTTCGATTTACTAATCGATAACTCCTTTCGATCAAACTAAAATCGATAACTCCTTTAACTCTATTCGAATAACTAATATTCGACTAACTCCTTTGGATCAACTCATTTGATTAACTCCTTCGAATAACTAATTCGAATAACTTACCTTCGAATAACCAATATTCGATTTACTCTAACTCGATTAACTTAATTCTAATCGATTTACTCCATTTCGATTCAACTTAATTCAAATCGATTAACTTAACTCAAATTGATTAACTCCTTTCGAATAACTAAATTCGATTTAACTCTAATTGAATAACTAATATTCAATTAACTCTTACGTGTTTAACTCTATTTGAATAAGTAATTCAAATCACTCTAATGTGTTTAACTCTATTTGAATAAGTAATTCAAATCACTCTAATGTGTTTAACTCTATTCAAATGTCTAATTCGAATAACTCATTTCGAATAACTAAATTCGATTAACTCTTTTAACTTTATTCGAATAACTATATTCGATTAACACCTTCTTTCGAATAACTATATTCGATTAACTCTTCGACTAACTCCTTTGGATTAACTAACTTCGAATAACTCCTTTGGATTAGCTAACTTCGAATAACTCCTTTGGATTAACTAACTTCGAATAACTCCTTTGGATTAACTAACTTCGAATAACTCCTTTGGATTAACTAACTTCGAATAACTCCTTTGGATTAACTAACTTCGAATAACCAATATTCGATAACTACTCTTCGAATAAATAATATTCGGTAACTCTTCTCAAATGAATAACATTTGATTTCTCCACTCGAATAAACTATATTCGATTACTCTTCCCTCGAATACACTATATTCGATAACTCTACTTCGAATAAGTGATATTTGGTAACTCTACTCGATTAACTCCACTTGGATAACTCTAACTGGTCAACTCTAACTGGTCACTCTAACTGAGTAACTCTAACTGATCAACTCTAACTGGTCAACTTTAACTGGTCAACTTTAACTGGTCAACTTTAACTGTTTATCTTTAACTGGTAAATTTTAACTGGTTAACTCAAATGGTTTAACCTAACTTGATTTACTTGTCTCGATTAACTGAACTAATCCACTTAGTTTAACTTAGTTAATTCACTTTGATTAACTCTAACCGATTTACTTAGTTTAACTCAGCTAATTCACTTTGATTATCCCAACTAATTTACTTCGATTAACCAATTAGTTTAACTTGACTAATTCACTTAGTTTGACGCAACTAATTCACTTTGATTTACATATTAGTTTAACTTAACTAAGTCACTTAGTTTGACGCAACTAATTCACTTTGATTTACCAATTAGTTTTACTTAACTAATTCATTTCTATTAACCGCTTAGTTTATCTTAACTAATTTACTTTGGTTAACTTAACCAATTACTTTGGTTAACTCGACTAACTTGCTTTGGTTAACCTAACAAATTACTTTGTTTAACTCTATTCGAATAAGTAATTCGAATCACTCTAATGTGTTTAACTCTATTCAAATATCTAATTCGAATAACTAATTTCGAATAACTAAATTCGATTAACTCCTTTTATTAACGTTTATTCATTTCAAAAGATTTCCTTTTTACAAAGTTTATCCATTGATAAAGATTTACTTTTTACAACGTTTATCCATTTATAAAGATTTACTTTTAGTAACGGTTCTTCACTTTATAAATGTCCTTTTAATAACGTTTCTGCTTCTCTATATAAGTCCAGACTTATATATATTCCATTTATCAACGATAAATAATTTATTTAATTTATAAAACATTATTTATAAATTAATCTACTTCAATTTATCTGTTTAAAACAGATTTCCTATTTAATATCTCATTTAAATCCATATCGTGTTATACCGTGTGTGAAGCACGTGTTTAAATCTATCCTTGTATAATTCTATTTATTTTCCGAACAAGTGTTCCTTTATTTATTCCCTAAATAAATATTCCTTTATTTCATTTATTTAAAATCTAAATAAATGTTCCTTTATTTATTTCCTAAATAAATATTCCTTTATATTCTAATTCATTTATTTTCTAAATAAATGTTTCTATTTTATTTCATTTATTTTCTAAATAAATGTTTCCTTTTATAAAATCCTATCGATTTTATAAATAAGATTCATTTTCAATATAAACATTGAAAATCCCCTTATCAACATTTCGGTATGTTATGGTATTCAATCATATCAAATCACGATGTTCAATATCGTCCAAGCACATATAATCGCCCACAGATTTTATATCACATCATATAACAATTTATGGAAAACAATAAAATAACTGTTGAGGAATCCAGTCGGATTCCTCCAACCTGTTTCCCTGCATCACAGATGTTAGACAATATAGATAACATCACTTTCAGTTCCATATGATATATTCTGTTAAACAGAATCAATATAGAAATTTAACTAACTGACTAGCAGTTCAATCAAACAATCAACACACAGTCAAACAGTCAATTTTAACAGTCCTAACAATACAACATGAAATTATAAACTGTTCAGAGTTAGTGAGATTTACTCACATTTGCGCGTTAGCCGTTAAATAACGGTTTGCGTTATTTGATTCAGTCGGACAATTTATTTCGCCATAAATTGTAACGAGCTCGGATTCACTCCCAGTTAGCTTCATTGTGAAGCTCTCGTCCATATGATCCCAACGCAACTTACGGTTCGTCAATCTGATATCGTATGACTAAGATATCGCCATTACAAGTTGTTAAACTATTTAAATTAAAAATTAAACTTAAAGCCATTTAAACCTGGGCCTCATCCAATTTCCATCGGCCCAATACCTCTCCTCAAGCCCACTCGTTAATACCCTTCTTCCTCAAACCTCAGAACCGTATTCTTCCTGTAACCCAAATGGCCAATGCGCCTTCTTTTCTCTCCACGTTCTCCCTCCACAAAACATTACAAATCAAACCGACAACACCATTACACTCCCCTTCGAATTCTCCATCTACCCAACCCTTCGAAGCACAGTTCGATCCTCCGTTCGATTTCCGTCCATCCGCCTCATCCTCGATGTATAGCAGAGACCACCGAACTCCCATGCACACCTCCCCGTACTCCTTCAGCAAGTTACCATGTTTCTGTTTGAAGACCCCCTCGTACAAATGCCACCATCAACTCACATTCATCAACACGCTCACCCACCCGAACTACTATCAAAACAGACACCCTCCTTCCCCCTATCCGCATGCAAGCCTTCCCTCACCATGCTTTCTACTCCGGCGCACCCTACCCAAAGCATGAAACCTCCCTCTCGAACACGTTCAAGAGCAGCTCCTCCACGTCAGCTTTCTTGAACACACAGGACCGAACTTCATGTCTTAGCCTACTGTAAAACTAGCGAACCCAAACAACGTTCGTACCCATAGAATAATATATAAGGTGGAAGAGAATTCCCACAGTATTTCGAAAATACTAGTTTTGAATTTTATAAATTTATTTTTCGATTGATATTGGTTTTTGAGAGATTGTTTCTTTCCGAAGGATCTTGTATGCTGAAAAGAAAAATAAGAGGGGGCAACTAACGGTGCAATTTGTTTTTCTTTCTTTTTGTGTTCTTTTAATCTGCTGAAACGTGAATGGGTACCTTGCGTGGTGTTTATATAGGGTATTTAGTGGAAGAGAGAAGAGGACGTGTCCACTTTATGTCCATGCGTGGTGAAACAACAGACAAGAATTAGGAAGAATATAATATATATATGGGACGTGGATGGTTTTATTGCATAGGACGTGGATGGTTATATTTCAAATGTTGGTTTGGTTGGGATACTTCAACGTGTATAAACCATGTACTATTGTTAATAAATTCTGTCCATTTGTGAAGTGTATCAACGTGGTTCTAGTTTCAACGTGAAGTTGCACGCACTTTGTTTCACACAGTTCATTTGTTTTACGGACTGTCATAGACAGAATTAAACATATCGATGTGTCAAGCAACGTATCACGATCCCAAAGATGTAATAATACCGGTAGATTAACTCATATTTTGAAACCCCAAAATTGATGATTAAGGGTGCAAAATACTCCAAATAAAAATGCTTATTTAATTTATTAAAAATTACAGTAAAATTCTAAAAATTAAATTAACTCTACGCCTCAAAAGAACCACGTCTAAATTCAAACCACATATCTAGTTATATTGAAAAACCCTTTTATAATGTAAATAAAGCCTCGCAAATTATAAAGGAATTCTACAGCGACTTTTCTGAAATTTGATTTGGACATAACTCAAAATCTACACGACGAAATCTCGATTTTTCTCTTCCACTAGAAAGATATACTCTACCAGCTCCACACGTTTCTTGTTTCACAGAAATCCGATTTAAATCGGATTCTGTATATTCAGTTGAAGTTCAAATCGCCAAATTGCGAACTGCCTCGACGTTTCAAGTTCGTTTTAATTATAATTATAAATTATAAGTTCGAACGTTGTACTTTAAGTTATCGATATCGCCAAATCGATATATAAATCATTAAATAAATTAATTATTCGACAGTTGACAAAACGCGCCATTACAGCTCGAAATCATGAATTACTTCATATATGATTCGAGATTTTGAACCCTAAGTTCCATGGACTAACGCTGTGTATTTTCAGCGATCCAAAACTTGTATCGAACCCACCAAAAATCCTACAGCATGAAGAGCGTGCGATCCCCTTTTAAAATATATAAGTGGTTTGATTTATAGGTTTTATTTTGAATTGATTGGGATTTTTGAAATGGCCGAATTTGTTTTCCGAAGAATAAACATGACGGCGGAAATTTCATTGACTGTGGGATGATTTTGAATTAGGGTTAAGGGTATGTAGGGTATATATAGGTAAAGAAAAATATATTTTTTATTTGATTTTATATTCATTTATAATCAACCGCTCTTTGTTTTCGATGTTTAAAATCCGTATAATTACATTCGATATCCAAAAATCATGGAAATTGACATGTAGCTAGAGTTTAACATTTCGGACCCAACGAAACTGGTTTTGTCGAATTCCGACTTCGTTTGCTCATACTGCGTATTTTTAACTGTCAAAATACTGATTTTTTTTTACATTAAAATCCCGTACGGCCACACACTGACTTCAAAAGTCACGGAAATTTAAATCTAGCAATAATTTAATATTACAGATCCAACAAAATTAGTTTCATCGAAAATGGAGTTCGTTTGCAAAACTGGCTATTTTTAAAGCTCTAAATAACCCTTTTAAATATATAAATATATTTAAAAATAATTAAATTTAATATTTAAAAATAAATATTATCGTATATATACACAAAGAATATCACCTAGCTCCATATCGGGATTTATAACTCGATATTCCAAATCCAGTGTTACATCGATATTCGATTTATATTTAAAATCCATTTAAAATATAAATAAATCGATATAAATTATAAAGGAATTCCATAGCAACTTTTCTAAAATTTGATTTGGACATAACTCAAAATCTACACGATGAATTCCCGATTTTTCTCTTACCCTAGAAAAATATACTTCACCAGCTCCTAACGTTTCTTGTTTCACAGAAATCCGATTTAAAACGGATTCTGTATATTCAATTGAACTTCGAATCGCTAAATAGCGAACTGCCGCGCCATTTTGAGCTCGATTATAATTATATTATACATTCTACGTTCAAACTGTCGTTATCTAAATATATTCGTTATTATAAATCAAAATCTAAACTGAATTAAATCAGTTAAATGATTCAATTTTCACATATTACCATTTCGGCTAATTCTGATTATTTCAGAATTAAATATACTATTTAATTATTATATTAATTAAATATTCGCCATTATTAAATTTAAACCATTTAAATCTACAAATTAATATTTAAATAATTAAATAAATTAATTATTATAAAACTGAATATACGGGTCGTTACATTCTTCCCCCCTAAAAATAATTTCGTCCTCGAAATTACTAAGGTAGAAAACACTAACTGGTTATAAATTATTTGTTTACTTCTTACTCCAGTTTTAACTAAACCAATTTAATTTCAATTAAATATTAATTCATTTCAATTAATCAAAATTCTAAAAAAATTCTAACACTCTAAATTTCCAGAAAATTTCGCCAGCACCTCCTTTGTACCGGTCAATAGTTCAAACCCCAACTCACCTCTCTAGGCCTTCTCCAATCCAAAAGAAAATAAAACAGCCAAGCAACTTGCCAAATCGGCCAATAAATCACCAAATCCATAAAAATAAATGTGTACCTTTTTGTCGGGCATATCATTATATCCATGCACTTGCTTCTACCCAATACCTGCTGATCATATATCCATCTATACTAATCAATTTCCAATTAATTTCAATCAATCAAATCTCAACACAATTATTCGCTTATCCAAAGCCAAATTCCATTCTCAATTCCAAATTCCTAACTCACCAATCCAATACCATTCCAGATTCTTATCTTATAATTCAAAATCTGATTTTACTTGATATGTTATATTCCAATTCAATTTCCAGTTAATTGATTTCAATTCAATTCCATCTTGTTTTCACAAATTTCTATTTAAATTTGTTTTTGTTCAACAATCCCTCCTGGGACTTTTTATACAGTTTAGCTCTTTCAAAAATCAAATATTCCTTTTCAGGATTTAAAACAACTTGTTTTCTCAAAACAATTCAACACAAAATCTTTGGTAGTAATCCGTCACTTAGAAACTTGAAAACGAACACTAATGATGTGGCCAGCATCATCAGAGTTATTTCCCAGCTATCGAAGTGAGTTCGATACTATATCACTTTTCAAAACCATTTCTTAATCATTACCATTTTGAAATTTTCTTCAAAATATCCTTCACAATCCTTGTAAATAATTTAAAATCTCTCAAGATCTTAAAATTCTCATATATTTAATCCAAACCCATTTAAAAATAATTTTCCAATTTTTCAGGGGTTTTAATTCCAATTCTGATTTAATTCATTTCATAACACTTATATGAATTTTATTTGGTTATATATACATAGCCAACTCAACTTTAAGCTTTATTCGATTTATATAACAACCAACACATCCAATATACTATAATACTTCAAATATTAATATTTTGTTTATATCAAAATATAATTCGGGTAAAATGATTTCATTTACCCTTTTTCAAAACATACCGTGTCGGTTCATTGTATTCAAGTGTTTATAAAGCCCTACCGATACAGTGGATCAAACAGATCAACCGGAATCCATAAACAACTCAACCAATAAATCTCCACAATATAAAACAATTTTTTTATAAAATCTACAAATACGTTCTCTCTTATATATACATTCAACTCAATCTAGGGCATTACTTACCCTATATCTACTGAGCCACGCCACAGAGCTAAGGTAATCACTTACCCTTAAGCTCTGATACCACTGTAACGAACTGGGATTTTCGGCTCCGAAAATCAAAACAAACTACCATGTTGACTACTCAGACATCGAAAATACGTGATCATTAATAGAAATAAGTTAGAGGGTGAGAATAGATAAGATAGAAAATTAGAATAGAAGAAGAAGAAGATCACCATAGAATAGAATCAGAGTACATGAATCTCACAATGGAACGAATAAAATATAATATATAACACAACTTTGCAATAAAACAGTATATATATATAATAACATTATCAAAGTACAACACTTACACACGGTGGAAATAGCAATAGTTATATAATCCTGAAGCCTCCTGCTTCAAACTCCTCCAAGTATATCTGTAAAGACCTGAACTGCTTGACTGCCCGTACAAATTTGGGCACCCAAGAGTTTAGGGAAAACAAAACAAAATAAATCAAATCATTTGGTTTAACTTATCAAAATCCTTTTCAAAAGAAATGATAATCGTAAGACCGATCCACACATAAACACGGATGGTTTTTACTTTACGATAATCCAAAACAGTTTTCGAAATCAATACTTCCCTGATATTTTAATAATGTCTAATCACAAGTAGATAACAATCTAGCAGAACACTTGCATCTGACATTCCACATATGTAGCATACAAACAAAACCGCAGGCGCTTATTGGAGATTGGATTCCGACTATGACAAGGTATGGGACCACCTGCCGATAGTGTATCTCTAGAGACGAATACACTGGGTTCAACAAGAACATCTTGCAACCCGGCCCATACATGACCGTCCACTCATTTCGCTTGAGTGTATCGAATGTATGTCACCATTGGTTGGGAGCTACCCACCGTTTTCCGAAAAGGGACAGCATCGAAAATAGATAAAAGAATGAAATGGATTTTCTCTAGATAGGTGATATACACCCTAATGGGAGCGACCCACTTAGCCATGCTGCCTACCCGATTTATATCATTTCCCGGTTGATGAGGCTTGAGGTCATAACGTATCTTTTGGAACACCTGACCACCCTTCACTTTGAATGCCACATCGTCATACCTACCAAATCACAAATTGATTTCCCCAAAAATACCACGGGTATAAAGATAAGAGAAACGAATTCCTCCGCCACCAAACGTAAGTACGTTTGAAGAGATCAACTTACGCGATCCATTAGATATACTTTGTCAGACATTCGTCCATTCACGTTGTCCTGAGACTGAACAAACCGAAGGCGTTATTCTGTAAACATGATAGCCCTTGCTTAACTCCGTCTTCACTTATTTTCATCATATTTGATTGCAACGCTAACGTCCATACAGAGTGGTCTCCAGATAATGAATCTGATCCCGGTCTCCCCGTATTGACGATGGAAAAATGGTCAAAAACTTCGATAGTCGGTGATTTAACTATCAAAGAAAAATAGGTGTACAACCAATGATCTTATTTCCAGATAGAAATTCGATCAATCAACGCTGATCTCCTTTAATTTAGTTTATCATTAATTTATTTATTTCCCATTTCTATATATTTGTAAATTCTTATTTGCTAAATTTAGAAAACGTACTTTATTAATCATTTGAAAATATCTCTATATTTACTCCCATTTCTTGTTTTCTATATAAAAAAACAATTCTAATTCTTATTTGGAAAACATTTCCAAAACTCTTTCATTTGATTTAAACAGATATTTAAAATAAAACATCACTAAACCAATCCAAACCATTATACTCATTAACTAAATTCACTTAACCAACTTTCACTATCGAACCTTAACCATTTTGTAATAACCCAGAAATCCGAACCAATTTTAAATTTTTATTTTGGCAATTTTAATGAGTTTTGAATATTTAAAATGAATTATTTTAAAACATAACGACAAGAAATTTATTTTGAATAGAATTATAACGTATATATTTATAGGAATAGTTGTTTGAATATAAATATTTATTTTTAATTATAAAAGGAATTAGAAATGGCGCGGTAGTTCGAAAATTCGATTTCAAATTTCGAATGAATGTACAGGATTCAAAATAAACCGGATTTTAGCAAAACTAAAAATATTTGAATCTGTTTGAGAATATCTTTCCAACGAATTCAAAAAATTGAAATTTCATAGCGGGAATAAAAAGTTAACCCCAGTTGAAAATTCAGAATAGTCACTATGGAATTCTGGCCCTTAAAAATGAAAATTTTGCAAACGACCTCTGTTTTCGACGAAACCACTTTTGTTGGATCCGGAATGTTGAATTATTGCTAGATTCCAAAATTCATAATTTTTCGAATCAATATGTGAGCGTGGCGAAGTAAAACGTGTTTTAACAGTTTCAGTCAATTTCGATCGACCAGAAAATGGCCATTTTTCAAACGATCTCAGAATTTGACGAAATTAGTTTTGTTTGAACCGTATTGTCAATACGAAGATAGAAAGTATTTTCGGGAATTTTTAGAGTCCGTATGTGGCCCCGGTAAATTGAAATGTGCGTTCAAATTCAATATATAGATTTATATTTGAGTTTGACGGAAACTGATCGAAACGATCGAGCTGGCTTACGGTACATATCTCATTGTGTTCGGAATGTGGGTAATTAGCTAGGGACGACAGGTGTAACAACCCGTAAAGAGCCAATTTAAAATTTTTATTTTGGCTATTTTATTGAATTTTAAATAGTTGAAATAATTTATTTTAAATAATAACAATTAAAAATTTATTTAAATCGAAGTAAGAAAAAATATATTTATTTTAATTCTAAAAGGAGTTAGAAATAGCGCGGCAGTTTGAAAATTTGAATTCAAACTTTGACTGACTGTATAGGATGCAAAATAGATCGAATTTTAGTGAAACCAAAAATATTTAAATCTGGTTAAGATTATCTTTCCAACGAATACGAAAAATTGAAATTTCATAGCAGGAATCAAAAGCTATGGTCAGTTGAATTTTCAGAATAGTCGCTATGGAATTTAATAGAATATATAGCCCGTATAAATTGCCATTTTTCAAATGACCTCCGTTTTCGAGAAAACCACTTTTGTTGGAACCGAAATGTCAAATTATTGCAGGATTCCAATTTTCATAATTTTTCGAATTAATATGTGAGTGTGGCAAAAGAAAATGTGTTTTGACTATATTTGCCAATTTCGATCGACTAGAAAATGGCCATTTTTCAAATGGTCTTCAAATTCGACGAAATCAGTTTTGTTGAGACCGTATCGTCAAAACAAAACCATATATAATTTTTCTGGGATTTTTAGGATCAGTCTGTGGCCCCGGTAAATTAAAATGTTCGATCTAATTAAATAATTAAATGTTTTTTTATTTAAAATGAAGAATATCAGACCGAATCAGTCGAATGGGCCTACGAGACCTATCCCATTGTGTCCGGAATGGTGGTATTTGGCTAAGGGCATCACTCGTTGTGTTTGATTTGGAATTAGAGGCGATATAGTAATTTAAAAAGAATTAAATAAAATTAAAATACGTATATATACCGTATAAAATACAGTATATAGTATAAACCCTAGTACGTATTCTTCTTAGCCGCCGTATACCCTCTTTCAATGACGATGAACAAACGAAACTTCCCTCCTCAATAACTCTCCACCCTCTCCACGAAATCGAGCAATCCTTCAGAGAATTTTGCAGAGATTCTCGAGCCCTTCACATTAAAAGTTTCATTTTTTATGTAAATATAGAATATAGGAAAATTGCACATTATTTTAAAACAAAACATAATTACATTGAAAATACCATTTTTGAAGTGAATTTAGAATATAGAAAATATATTCATGTTTTTTTAGAATAGAAATGATTACATTAAAAATGCTCATTTTAATGTAAAGTAGTAAATTAGAAAAATGATCATAACTTAGAAATGAAAATATGATTTCATTAAAATTATCATTTTAAAAGTAATGTTAGAAAACAAGAAAAAGGATCATATAGTGAAAATAAAACTTGTTACATTAAAAATCTCATTTTTAATGTCATGTATGAAAAATGAAAAATGAAAATTAGTTTACATTAAAAATCTCATTTTTAATGTAGTGAATGAAAACATTGGAATGTACTTTTGTTTTAGAATGAAACATGATTAACGTTAAAAAGTTCATTTTTCTAATGTGAATAAAGAATATGAGAAATTTTGCATGTTTTAAAATAAAACAAGTTTATATTAAAAATCCCCTTTTTAATGTAAATGTAGTCCATGATGAAAATGTTCATGTTTAAAAAAAAAAAAGAGAAAACAAGTTAACATAAAAAGAATACATTTTTAATGTGATCGATGAATCAAGATTTACAATTTTCAATGTAAATTAAAGAATGAATCAAGATGTACATTTTCCAATGTGAATTAAAGAATGAATTGAAATTTACATTTTTCAATGTAAATTAATAATGATTAAAACAAATTGCATTTTTAGTGTAATGAATGATTCCACATAAAAGAAATCACTGTTGAATTGAAATTGGTTTGAAATCATTGAACAATTTATTCTTATATATATATATTTATATATAAATATAAATTAAAATAAAACGAACCGCGCTGCTGCAGTTCGCGTTTTGAAATCGTAACTTCAAACGATCATACCGAGAGATCCGACTGTCGGATTTTCTCAAAACTGGAACCATTGGGTTCGTTTCGAAAAGATTTTTCCAACGATTTAAAGTTTGTTAAGATCCAACGGTTAGATTTGGGGAAATGTGTAAATCAATTTTTGAGGAAAGCAGCGCCAGGGCCATGTAATGACTCGAAGCGTCGTTTAATTGAAAACGACTATTTTTAAATAAATAAAAATAGCGATAAATTGTTATAAAATATTATAAGCGATATGGAATGAAAAGAAATGATTTTGAACTATATATATTCGAGAATTATTTGAAAAGACTGAGTTAAATCTCATTTCAAATAATGATACGACGATTGGAAGTCGAAGATTTGAAGACGGTGGTTGAAGACCGGCGATCTTCACATCGAATGGATGTGTGGCTATTGATGCCCATGATTGGAGTAGCTACCTTGAAGGGGCTATAGTGGTAACTGTCTAGACGTATTGTTGATTGTTCGGATATGTGGGGTATAAGGTGCCTTCTGTTTCGTTCAGACCCAGAACAGACTTGTAAGTGGATTGTATGTCTGACGTTGTATTCCTTTATACTGTATTCGTTGATCTCTGCTAAATATATATCTGTTTGGTGTTTAACGCCCTTCTCTAAGACGTACGAGCTTAGAGGTTATATATTGGCAAAAATCAATGGTATGGTATGGATTGACAATGTGGCATGCCAAGATGCATTTGATCAAGGCTTATTGTTGAAAAGCAGAGCCTTATGGTTGATGATCTAAGCACAGCTTTAAATAGCATAGCTTTGTATAGCGTTACTTCGCGAGCTTCACACCTCGGTATGAACCAGAAACGGGAGTAAGGACTTCAGGGAGGACATACGTTTCTTTCTAGCTAGAAGTGGTGTTTGGTTTTACACGGCCCGACATTTTACTTATGTGGTTGATGGAATGAGGCACCTCGGTTACTTGAGTCCCGAGTGGCTCTTTTTACGCCCCATAGGGCGGGGAAACGTATTGTTCAGGCATTACTAATCCACTAACATATTCGTGGACCGGCCCTGAAGATCCAAGGGACGATGCATTCTGTTCCTGAGACATGGGCTAGATTGTCCCGAATTCGGTAAGGACTATCTTTTTCCTTGGTTCATGACGGAAATCCAAGTTCCAATACGACCCATGCGGTTTTGATGGTATTACTAGTACGTCGACATAGTATATGGTAGCTATGCCGTCTATGATTGATATTATGATTGAAATGTTTTTAAAACTTATACACACTAATAATAATACCAAATTCGTTTTATCGTATCAAGCATTTTTGACCATTATAAGGTAAAACTCTATCCTCCGGTTTGCGTTGCATTGTGTGATGGGACTTTAGTCTTATAATGGTTTCATTTTTATAAAAAGCATTGCGTTGTTTAAACGATTTACTTTATTTATGCACCGACAATCCAATGGAGTAAACCCGTTCCGCGTTAGCGGCGTGGTCCTGTGATTAGCCTTATTATCAAATAGGTTAAATAAGATTTCTCATACCAGTCCCATGACTGACTCGTAGTTTGTCTCACTTTGCAAACTCGGGTGCCCTCTTATCCACATAGGCAGCCTTGTATATAGGTTTAGCAGATTCATTCGGGATAGCTATGGAGCTGAAGATGGACTTTACCATTCCTATTTTGATGTTCAGACTTCACTTTGTATATCATGTTTTTATTCTGCTGCAAACATTTTATATTAAGATGAAACTGTATTATTGCTAAGTATGATCCGACTATGCTGTGTAACTCTGATGATGTATTATTTCCAGTGTAATTTGATGAACATTTTCTGCTGTAATTCTCTATTTCTGATGCTATTGTTATTGTTATGTGTTATATTCCAATGATTATCCTTACTTCCGTATACGCGGAGTTTGGGGTCATAACAACAGGCGGTGGGTCTCGTTTGGAGATCGAGATAGAAAGTTACTTTGTGAAAATATTAAAATATTATATATATATATATATTAATAATAAACTCCCCCCTAAATTCTCCTTTATACGGTCAACCTCTTCTCATTCAACACGATCGAAATTAAAAAAAAGGAGGGAAAGAGGACGCGCTGTCGCGCAACCACGCCACCCAGTTGTCGTCACCGCTGCCGCCTGGGAGCGCTGCTCCGCCGCAGTCGATGCCCCTACTCCCTCCAAGGCTGACGCCCCTTTTCCCTCCCAAACCCCATGATTGAGTCGTTGTTCAACCCTTGCCACGCCCAAACCCCATCGAAGACCACCGCTGATTTTTATTTAAGGAAAGTTATAATTTTTAATATGAAAAAGGGTTGATTTTTAATTATATAAAGTTGAGATTTTTAAAACATAAATGCTGAGATTTTTGCATACATAAAGAGGCGATCTTTGAGTGGAAAAGATGAGATTTTTGAATGAGAAATGATGAGATTTTTGAGTGAGAAAATATGAGATCTTTTAATATATAAAGATAAGGGTTTCGAATATATAAAAATATGATTTTTATATTATAGAGATAATAAAAATGTAATTTTTTATTACCTAGGAAACGAAGTAAAAATATGGTTTTTATATATATGAATGGTAAATAAAGATACGATTTTTATATATGAAGTGGCGATATAAAAATGTGATTTTTATCATATAATTAGCGAAGTAAAAATACGATTTTTATTGGTAGAATGGTTAAAGGAAGATATGATTTTTAATGAGTAAACATCATATTAAAAATATAAATTTTATTATGAACAGCGTGGTAAGGACTGCATTGGAATTTCAAGAAAATCTAAACCGTTCAGAAAGAAAGAATGACGGAGTGGATCCCAAATGTGAGAACTCCTCATTGAATTTATTTATATAGTTATTTATTTTATAACTGCATATATGAACCGTTCCCCATCGTCCAGAAACCATGGACGACTTGTTAGGTTGTTTGATTTGTTGTTCGGGGTTGATTGATTTATTTGTTTGAATGTGGTTTAGAATGTGAATTAAATTGATTATGGGTATGGCGTAAGCCAGTAAAGGAGAGGGGTAATGCTAGACATTACCCGATTTCAATATCACGCCGTTATGCTGTCGAAATTTTCTGAAATATAAAGTGTTAGTTAAAAATAACATTTTTATTGAATGTATGTACTGTTAAAAATAGTAATGTGTTGTAATAAATATTTTAACATTAAAAATATAATTTTTAATGTGTAAATGAACGGCGTGAAATTCTCCTAAAATGAAAATGAATATTCATCTACAAATCAGAACGATTTGTTTATGTACATCTATTTGACTAACATAGATTGGGACGATAAAATTTACACCTCGCTCAACTGCACAAATAAAATATGTGTTTGATTGATTGAAATCCCACAAGGGTGTTGGGATGATATTGGCGTACACTTATCCCAATTGTTTAGTTGTATGTCGATCGATTTGTTGACAGGCTGTTGTAAGCGTTGATTGTTTATATTCAATGCTTATGCAGTTGAGTAATGCACTCTGGATAATGGATGATTGTTTATCACTGTTGATATATACATGTGTTGTATGGAAATCCATAGAAATAAAATCTATGGTAATTGATTGGGCCTCATTCCAGTTTTGAAATAGAAATATTTGAAAAGAAATATTTGAAATAGAAATAACGGAAATAGAAATATTTGAAAAGAAATATTTGAAATAGAAATATTTTAAATAGAAATATTTGAAAAGAAATATTTGAAAAGAAATATTTGAAATAGAAATATATAAAGCCGTGTTGATTGGATATGCGCCATTTTGACGCGAATGATATTTATATCGATTTTATTCATTTTTGTAATGACTATAGAATAGGAAATTATTTCAGAAAATAATGTTTTGAAAATATTATCATTTATATATCGTTGATATGAAATATTCAATTTTGATTTGAAATTGAATATGAAGTTGAAATCATTTTGAAAACGAATTTAAAACGATTTATAAAATACGTTTTAAAAGGAAATCGACGAAATATAATATATATATATATATTATATATATTATATATAATGGCCTGAATAGAATGCGCCACGCTGCGGCAGTTCGTGAATTTCGACCATTGGCTTCGAACGGACATTACAGGAGATCCGACCGTCAGATTCTACTAAAACTAGAACCTTTGGGTTCGTATCGAAAAGAACTTTCTAACGATATTAGAGATTTGAAATATAAAGGTTGGATTTGTAATTACGTCCAAATCAAATTTGGAAAATGTCGCTGTAAGTGTAGTTCGATGGCCGTTTATGGAAATCGACTGTACGGGCCTTGATAAAATTATTAAAAATAACAATAATTTATGTAAAATCATAAGAAATGATTTGGAAAGAATTGGGATGAAAAATTCATATTTAAAAAGATAAAAATAGTTTTTTATCAAAATGAACTAGTTTGGAACTAGAATTATAATCCATTTATTTTTGAAATAAATAAATTGGATTTGAAAAGGCTTTAAAAATAACCAGAATTTCCAACAGTTGAATTGGAATGTATTTGAATCGAAATTGTCTTTGGAATATTTCGATGTTGGATTTCGTGATTATACAGATATTGTTATGGAAATTTGAAAGATATATTTTTATTGTTATTTCTAATACGGTATTTGTTGGTCGTAGAATTTGATACTGAATATAAGCCGATATATTTTCTATTCAGAGCCCTGTATTTAATATCTAATGGGATTTGGGTTTGTCGTGAATGGTGTCTTCATTAACACTGTTCTTAAACCCAGTTGAGAAAAGATTAAACTTTTTATTTAGATTTAGTGAAATATACCAATTAAATGATATTTAATTGGAATTGGATTGAAATTGATTTTTGGGTTTATCGTGAATGGTGTTTTAAATAACACTTGTTCTTTAACCCGATAATTAATGGAATGTGAATTGGGTTTATTGTGAACTGTGTTTTAACGACATTCGTTCTTTAACCTGATTTACAGTGAAATGGGATTTGGAATTTATAAATCTTTTTGATAAGATTTAAAGGAGATTTTCCAAAGTAAAGTT
The DNA here is from genome assembly GCA_030737875.1 of Allium sativum. Lineage (NCBI taxonomy): Eukaryota > Viridiplantae > Streptophyta > Magnoliopsida > Asparagales > Amaryllidaceae > Allium > Allium sativum. The sequence continues at coordinate 254,108,447 of CM060915.1, read as the reverse complement.
TTCCAATTGAATAGAATAAATTGGAATGGAATGGAATTCGATTTGGTAATGATCGAAGTGAACTTCTGTTGAGGAAGACTATTAATATATATGGAATTTAAAAGGCTTTGCCATTCTTCCATTTATATTATTAGTCGGATATGGGAGTTCATATCGATTATATATATTGATCTGTTTTCCGTGAAGATTCCATTGTTAATGGAATGTGATTTTGGGTTTATCGTGAGATGTATTTTAAATGACATTAGTTATTTAACCCAGTTAAAGATAGGATTTATTTCTTGGATTTGAATAATCATTAAGTAATGATTTTTGGAAATAAAAACTGAATTAGAGTTTTAATGAATCTTTAAATAGATTGAAGGGTGAATTTGATAACTAAAATTATCAAATTCAAGAAATGATCGAGAATGGAGTATCACCAGTTTTGCTCCAAGCGGTAGTTAAATCTTTAATTAGATTTGAAAGTGAAATGATAATTGAATTTATATATAACACCGTGGTGTTAGATATGAAGTATTACCAGTTTTACTTCATGGGATGAATAGGTTAGGGTTGGGAAATTAAAACAAATGATTACTTCGGTAAGGTTCGTTAATCCCGACTTGTTTGGATAAACCATAATTTCGTTTGAATTGATATTCAAAGGAAGATTAAAAAATAAATTTAGAGAATTTATCTTTGATAAAATTAATGGGAACCTTTCCCAAAGTAAAAGAATATTTGGAAAAGGAATTGAAAGAAGGCGTATGTTGTGTTTTTATAACACTTGGTTATTATATACGCGAGTTATTCGGAAAGACCGGGTTTATCCCATTCTGAATAACTGAATCGATGGGAAGTTGATGATGAAGACGGTGGTTGAAGACCAGAGGTCTTCACATTGTTTGGATAATTACTGATGATCTTGTTTGGGCTGTACACCCAAGAGGAGGGAATCAGTTGGTGATCGTCCAGACGTACTTGGAGATCGATGGATATGCGAGGAATAAGGTTCCTCCGGTTTCGTTCAGACCCAGAGCGGACTTGTTAATGGATGTGTGTCTGACATTGGATTTTATTCTGTGTTGATTGATTTCTATTAAATATATATCTGTTTGGCGACAGAGAATTTATTCTCTTTCTTAACGCCCATCTCTGAGACGTACGAGCTCAGAGGTTATATATCGATATATATCAGTGGCATGGCATGAACTGCCTATGTTGCATGCTGAGATGCAAATGATCAAGGCTTCTATTGAAATGTAGAGTCTTGTGGTTGATGATCAAAGCACGGCTTTAATACAGCGTAGCTTTGTGTAGCGTTAATTCGCGAACCTCACACCCCGGTGTGAACCAGAAACGGGAGATGGACCTCAGGGAGGGCATGCGTTTCCTTCTAGCTAGGAGTGGTGTTTTGGGTTTTACACGCCCGAACATTTTACTTATGTGGATGATGGATAGCGAGGCGCCTCGGTTATATCGGTCGATCCGGGACCGATGGAGTCATTTGGCTCATTGACGCCCCACAGGGCGGGGAAACGCAGTTTTTGGGCATTATAATCCATATCGAGTGGACCAGCCCTGACGATCCAAGGCTTGCCTGCGCGCTTGCCTGAGACACGGGCTAGAGCGTCTCGAAGCGGTGAGGACGATCCCTTGCCTCGGTTCACAGACGGAAATCCAACTTCGAATACGTGACTTTGCGGTTTTGATTGTAAACATATATATGGCGACATAGTGGTATGGGGCACTTATGTCGTCTATGATTGATACTTATGATTGAAATTGTTTTGACACTATACATGTATAGTAATAGTAAAAGATGTATTTTACGTACCAAGCATTTTTGGCTATTATAAGGTAAAAACTCTGTAACAACCCGGAAAATCTGAACCAGTTTGAAAATTTTAAATTGGCTAAAATAGTGAATTTAAAATATTTAAAATAAATATTTAAAATAATAGCGACAAAAAGTAAGTGTAATGACCCAGAAAATCTGAACCAATTTAAAAATTTTAAATTGGCTAAAATAATGGATTTTAAATATTTAAAATAAATATTTTAAATCACAGCAATGAAAACTGAGTTTGAATCAACGTTTGAAAACGAATACAATTAATTCTAATTATAAACAAGGCTTGAAATGGCGCTGCAGTTTCAAAAATTGAATTCGAACATTGTCGGACTGTACAGGGTGCAAAACAAAACAGATTTGAGTGAAACCGAAAATATTTAAATCTGTTAGTGAACACCTTTCTAACGAATCTGAAAAATCGAATCTTCATAACGGAAAGCAAAAGTTATGGCCAAATGAATTTTCAGAAAGGTCGCTATGGAATTTACATAGCCCGTGAAATTGGCCAATTTGCAAACGACCTCGGAATTCGACGAAACCACTTTTGTTGGATCTGGGATGTGAAGTTATTGCTAGGTTTCAAATTTCATAATTTTTGAAGCTAGTATGTGAGCGTGGCAAAGGAAAACGTGTTTTGGCCAATTATAGTTAAATTGGATCGACCAGAAATGGGCCTTTTTTGCAAACGGTCTCAGATTTCGACGAAACTAGTTTTTTTGGGACCTTATCGTCAAAACATAGCTAGATTTATTTTTTTGGAATTTTTCGAATCAGTTTGTGGCCCTGGCAAATTGAAATGTATGTTCAAATCAAATTTTGAATGTTATATATTTTAATTTGAAGGAAAACTGACTGAAATAGTCGAATGGGCCTACGGAACATATCCCATTGTGTTCGAAATGGGGGTAAAACGCTAGGGACGACAGTCGTTGAGTTTGGATTGGGGTTCGTGGGCGAAGAGGGTATTTTAGAGATTTTAATATATATATATATATATATATGTATAATCTATTGGGCCAACTCAGCATTCTCTCTCCCCGCTGAACCGATTAACGGCGGAACCCCCTTCCCACCTTCTCTCCTCAAATCCGGCGCCTCCGTTCATCGTTGACCCACGCCACCACCCAAAATCGAACCGCCTCCCTCCCCTCTTCAAATCAAGACCGACCTCGTCCTTCATCGTTGCTCCATCGTCGAGCACGAGCTCCACGAAGTCCGCCCGCCTCGTGTTGATTATCTCCTTCGCCGTGGCATCGGACCGGACCCCACCACCACCCCTAGACGCGGATTTCGAGGCTCAACAGCGTAGCGCTAGTGGATCGGCCTCATACTACATCGTTCGATCGCAAAATGAAAACCTAGTTTTGAACAACTTTAGAAGAGGTACGGCTTTGGTTTTAATAAACTGATTTCCACATTTAAAAGCGTTGCTAACTTAGAAAAATCATATCTTTTTGCTATGTGGTCGAAATTCAGTGAAACAAGAGACGCCGGGATCGTGTGGATGTCTTCTACATTTTAGAAGAGACCGCATATTTTTCTGAGCCTTCTGCTATTTTTGGTGGAGTGGAACCCGATGTGAGATTTCTAATTTATAAACGATATGGAAAACGATGATGTATAAATTATATAGTCGATGTATGAGTTATATAAACGTTGTACACCTCTTGTATAAGCGTTGTATAAGTTGTATGTATAAGTTTTATATGCGTTGTAAAAATTATATATGTGTTGAAATAGAAGTGAATTGCTATACATAAATATAAATATATATATATATATATATATACACGCCCCTCGTCCATAAACCATGGACGATATTTATTGGTTGTGACTGGTGTGAAAATTGATTGATAGCGAATGGTTGTTTGGGATTGTTTGTGGCTGATATTAATTGATTGTGGTTGAAAAATACTTGTTTGTGGTTGAGAAATATTTGGTTGAAACCACATAGGATTAGTTTGTGGAAATGAAATAAATATATACATGCCGCCTGCGTGCGAACTAGATGCATGATCCCCATTGTCAAAAACCGCGTGGTTTTAAGGTAGAGCGAGGAGCCGTACTAGGGACGGTCCCGGTTTTAACTACCCTACCGTTATGCTGCCGAAATTTTGAATAATGTTCATGTGTTTGAATTATTTTCATTTGCTAAAACTATATTTACTCGTTGAATAGAAAACCTTCATGTGTTGAATCGATATTCATTCATTGAATTGAAATTCATGTGTTGAACGGTATTCGTGTTTTAAATATAAAAATCACATTTTTATCTATATATATACACTATAGAAAACCTTCATGTGTTGAATCGATATTCATTCGTTGAATTGAAATTCATGTGTTGAATGGTATTCATATTTTGAAAGAAATTGTTTTATAATAAAAATCCTATTTTTATCACCTATATAAACTATATAAAATAATAGTGTTTTGAAATGAATTGTTTTACAATAAAAATCACGTTCTAATTATATACCTGAATTGTTGAAATGTGAAGTGTTAAAAATAGCCACTCGTTCAAATAAATATGCATGAGTTGAAATATTCATTAATTAGCTAATGATATGACTTTTCCTATGCATGCAACATTAGAATGAATGGTGCTTTTAAACCAAATGGAATCAAATATGAAGTTGAATGGAAAATGATAAGTGATAAGAACTATATATATGTACATGCATATTTATTGAACAGGTTATAGCAAAGGGGCTAGAGAAGAGGAATAAAATTTTTGTGCCCGACAAATAGGTACACATTTACTGTTTTGTTTGGGTGATGATTTTATGAGCCTGTTGGCTAGCCGCTTGGCTTTTTCTTTTTGACATGAGACGCCCGTGTGGCTATTTGGGAATTTTCCCAGCCCCTCCCGTACAAAGGAGGTTATGGAGAAATTTTCCAAAATTTAAAGGCGTTAGTGAAATATTAGAAGTGGAAACAATATAGGAATTTTTGAATGAACTATATTTATATAATTATATAAATATAAATAAAATTAAAACAAAACGTGGCCGTGCAGTTCGCAGTTTGAAACCGTGATTTCAAACGATTATACCGGGAAATCCGACCATCGGATCTTCCTGAAATCGTAACCGTTGGGTTCGCTTTGGAAAAATCTTTCCAACGGCACCAACTTTGTAAAAATCCAACGGTTGGATTGTCTGGAATGTTTAATTCAAATCTGAAGAAAAACAGCGCCAGAATCGATTATATTTATATATATATATATATATATATATATAATTATATTTAATCGAATAACGACGCTGTAGTTCGTATTTTGAAATCGAAACTTCAAACGATTGTACCGGGAGATCCGACCGTCGGATTTTCCCGAAACCGGAACCGTTGGATTCATTTTGAAAAGATCTTTATAATGATGTAAATTTTGTGAAGATCCAACGGTTAGATTTTCAGATATGTGTAAATCAAATCTGAAGAAAAACAGCGCCACGGTCGCGTTATGGCCCGAAGCGTCGTTTTGAATAAATGGCTATTTTAAAATAAATAAAAATGGTGATAAATCATTATAAAATATTATAAACGGTATGGATGAGATTTAGAAATTAACTGAAGGTTGGCTAAGATGATTGGTTTCCTGGGTGTTGATCTGATGTTGGTTTCGGCCTTCGGGGTTAATATTTGGGAAATCGTTCTCTTACTTATTGACGGTTAGTGATTAATGAATTGAAATGATGCGTGTATATGTTAGTGTTGATCTTGTTTATTATATACGCGAGTTGCTCAGAAAGACTGGGTGTTTCCCATTCTGAATAACTGAATCGACGATAAGAAATCAAAGATGAAGACGAGGGTCGAAGACCGGAGATCTTCACCTCGTTTGGATGGTAACCGAGGTCCTGATTGGGAGGCATCCCGAAATATGGATAATGAGTGGTGATCATCCAGACGTACGTGGTGATCGATGGGTTTGCGAGGTATTTAGTGCCTCCGGTTTCGTTCACACCCAGAACGGACTTGTAAATGGACTGTGTGTCTGACATTGGACTTTATTCTGTGTTGATTGATCTCTGTTAAATATACATCTGTTTGGCGGCGGAGAATTTATTCTTTTGCTTAACGCCCTTCTCTGAAACGCACGAGTTCGGAGGTTGTATATCGATGGACATCGGTCGCATGGCATGAATTGCTAGTGTGGCATGCCTAAGTGGCAAATGATCAGGGCTTCTGTTGAAAAGCAAAGTCTTGTGGTGATGATCAAAGCACCGCCTGTGTGGCATAGCTTTGTATATAATGTGAATTCGCGAGCCTCACACCCCGGTATGAACCAGAAATGGGAGAAGGACCTCAGGGAGGGAATGCGTTTCTTTCTAGCTAGGGTGGTGTCAGCGACCTACCAGCCCTGACATTTATATACTTTTCACCTGTGTGGTTTTTGCTGTTGCGAGGCACCTCGGTTAGATCGGACGATCCGGGTCCGATGGAGCCATTCGTTGGCTCATTTACACCCAAAGGGTGGGGAAACGCAGTGTTCAGGAATTTTAATCCACATCATTGGACCCGCCCTGACGATCCTAGGGCCCACCTGAGTCTGGGTCCTGAGGGGCAGGCTAGAGCGTCTCGAAGTCGGTAAGGACTATCTTTTGCCTTGGTTCATGACGGAAATCCAATTTCCAAATACATGACTGTGCGGTTTTGATTGTATATATATATGGCGACATGATATATGGTACCCATGCCGCCTATGATTGATAGTTATGATTTGAAATTGTTTTCAAAACATATAAACACTAGAAATAATATCAAATGCCTTTGTTTTATTCGTATCAAGCATATTTTGGCCGTTATAAGGTAAAAACTCTATCCTCCGGTTTGCGTTGCATTGTGTGATGGGAACTGAGTCTTATAATGGCTTCATTTTTATAAAAAGCATTGCGATGGTTAAAAGAATGATTTGTTTTAAAGCACTGGCAATCCAATGGAGTAAACCCGTTCCACGAAAGTGGCGTGGTCCTGTGATTAGCCATATTATATATGTGTTGAGTAGATTTCTCATACCAGTCCCATGACTGACTCGTAGTTTGTTTCACTTTCAAACTCGGGTGCCCCTTTTTCTACATGGGCAGCCTTGTATTCAGGTTTAGCTGGTTATTTCTGGATAGCTGGAGCTGAAGATGGATTCTATCATTTATCTCTTTTTATGCTGTTCAGCTCCTATTGTACATTATGTTTGTTTTCCGCTGTAGACATTTATGTATAGCTGAACTGTATTTGTACTAAGTAAGATCCTGTATACTGTGTAACTCTGATGATTACTTTTATCCAGTATATTCTATTGTTCATTATTTGGTGTATTTATTTAATTCTGTTCTGCTGTTATCTGTTTCTGTGTTATATTCCACGGATTACCCTTGCCGCCGTCAGTACGGGGTTTGGGGTTGTCTCATTTTGGTATCAGAGCTTTTGTTAAGCTTAGTTCCGGAATATAACATTTGAACGAACTCGTCAGAAATAGAACCAGTAGTGTTCTAGGATGGGTTACTCTATACAGATAGGATCAGCAATATCCTAGTATGAGTAAAGCAGAATGAAATTACACCTCGATAGACACATCTACATTTGAAGTATATGTTTCTATTGTTAAAATACCCTTTCTGTGACCTGACACTTGATCTGCTATTTGCAGAAGTACTAGAAAAATGAGTGTCAGAAACAGGAGAAATGCAGAACTCGATCTAGAGGCTCTATTAAAGAGATATCGAAATCTAAACGGAGCGTAGTTCTCAGGCAATGAATCTATAATTCAGACTCAAGCTTAGATGAGTTCTGTCGAAAGAATTTTTGAGCATATCCAGCTGAGAGATAACCAGAAAAGGCTAGTAGCATCTTGGGCGCTCAAAGAAGAAGCTTTAATCTGGTGGGAAACAATCATCAAAGATAATCCAGAAGGTGATATCACCTGGGACAGATTCAAAGTGATTTTCCTGGGAAGATTTACTCCTCCTGAAGCGACGGAGCGATTATGTGATGAATTTTCTTATCTGATACAAGGTGATATGACCATCCCAGAATATCATAAGAAATTCAACGAACTTGCTCACTTTGCTCCTCATCTGATTCAAGATCCAAAGAGGATAAATCTGAGATTTATTCATGGCCTGCAAAGGAGATATCAGAATAGTGTACTGAGGAATGTGAAGCTTCCTTTTTATGAAATGATATACATGGCTTATCAGTATGAAGATCTCCATAAGAAAGGAATGTTGCGCGACAAAGAAGAAGTCTGTTGTAGTGACAAAGGAGAGTTGGAAACTGATATTCCTGAAGCCAGTACGAGGTCGGAGGTCAATAAGAAGCCCAGTGCCAAGAGAAAAAGGGCCAGATCAGGGAGAGAACCAACAACGACCGCCACGTGCTCAAGCTGCAATAGAAAAGGACATTTGGCGATAAGTTGCAAATCTTGGAACAAACGAAGAAAGAGTGGATTTGAACCCAGTAAGAAGGTTCCTGAGGGCAGAGGATGCCACAAGTGCCATCAGGATGGGCATATTGCAAAAAACTGCCCGCCATCTTAGAAATCTGAAACAGTACAGGTAAATGAAGTAGCAGAAACTTCTGAGCCCTCAGCTAGTCAAGAAAGGGCTGATGTTTTAGAAGGAACGCTCACTGTCAAAAACATTCCAGTCAAAGTACTGTTTGACACAGGCGCGTCACGAAGCTTCATTGCCAAAAATGCAGCTAAGAAACTAGATTTGAATTTGAAAAAGCTCAAGGAACCAATGACTGTCCAGAACCCGGTTGGGGGTTCCATTGATCTCAGTTGGGTTTGTGGAGTGCCGGTTTCCTTTTCTCGTTATCGGTTTCCTACCATCGCAGTCGTCATGAATTTTAAAGAGTTTGATCTTATCTTGGGGTTAGACTGGTTGACCAAATATGAAGCTGAAGTTAAATGCGCTTACAGAGTCGTAAAGGCGAAGATAAAATCAGGTGATTATATAACCATTCCCTGTGAAGGTCAGAATGCTAATAGAAAAGACTTCTGGGCAGCTTTGAATGTTTCTCCAGCCCAAATAGAAAATATCTCTGAAATCACAGAAAATATTCCCGACCTAGTGAAAGGTATTCCTGTCGTCAAGAATTATGCGGATGTGTTTGAGGAAGTTGTTCGCTTACCTCCACAGAGAGAAATAGATTTCAAAATTGCTTTAATTCCAAATGCAAGGCCGGTAGTTCACGCTATTCGAAGAATGTCCTTAAAAGAGAAAGAGGAATTAGACAATCAAACACGACAACGAGTATGGAAGGGTATGATCAGGCCTAGTTTCTCTGATTGGGGAGCAGCAGTGATGTTTGTCCCAAAATCTGACGGTACTCTACGGTTATGTGTGGATTATCGTGATTTGAACAAGCAGACAATAAAGAACAAATATCCATTGCCGCGGATTGATGATTTGTTGGATCGATTAAATGGCGCACAAGTATTTTTCACGAATGGACCTAGCTACAGGTTTCCATCAACTTCGAATTGCCGAAGAGTGTGTTCCGATGACAGCATTCAGAGGTCCCGACTTATTCTACGAGTGGTTAGTAATGCCGTTCGGCTTATGTAACGCTCCTGCTTACTTCGTCGATCTGATGAATAGAGTATTCAGAGGGGTTTTGAATAAATTTGTTCCGGTTTTCATTGACGATATTCTAATCTTCTCTAAATCAAAGGCCAAACATGAAAAGCATTTGGAACAGGTTCTAGAAATTCTGAGAAAGAATGTATTGAAAGCAAAGTTTTCCAAATGTATATTCTGGCAAGATGAAGTAAAATTTCTAGGCCACGTCGTATTGAAAGAAGGAATTGCTGTGGATCCAAGCAAAATCACAGCTATTCAGAATTGGAAACAGCCCAGTACCCCTACTGAAGCCCGCAGTTTTCTCGGATTGGCTAGCTATTACCGGAAGTTCGTTAAAAACTTTTCGAAGATATCTGGTCATTTAATGAAGCTTACAAAGAAGCACTCTAAATTCAAATGGACTCCAGAAAGTGAGGAGGCTTTCGAAGACTAAAGTTAAGACTAACGACGGCTCCAGTGTTAACCATCATCGAAGGCAATCAGGATTTAAAAGTCTGGACTGATGCTTCTAGAGAAGGCCTTGGCGCAGTGTTAATGCAGAGGGGCCAAGTGATTGCTTATGCTAGCCGTCAGCTGAAGCCACATGAGAAGAACTACGTAACTCATGATCTTGAGTTATTGGCTATAGTATTCGCCTTGAAAATCTGGAGACACTATCTTCTGGATGAGAGATTCGAATTGTTTACAGATCACCAGTCGCTAAAGTATCTGTTCACCCAGAAAGACTTGAATCTGAGGCAGCAACATTGGCTAGAGTTTCTTGCAGCATATGACTTTGAAATTATATACACTCCAGGGAAAGCCAATGTCGTGGCCGATGCGTTAAGCCGAAAGAATGAAATGATCGCCAGTTTTATTATCACGACTTCACTGATAGATAAAATATCTGCTCTTCAAGAGGATGATCACCTCATTCAGAAGATCAGAGAGATAATTCAACAAGGCGAACCCTCGAGTTTTCAAGTAGATAATGATGGGATTTTAAGGCTCAAAGGTCGAATCTGTGTCCCTAACATTCCTGAGCTTCGAAAGGAAGTACTGGATGAATGCCACAAGTAGAAACTTAGTATCCATCTGGGAGTAAGCAAAATGTATAATGACATCAAACGCACTTTCTGGTGGAAGTCGATGAAGAGAGACATTTCTTTATATGTTAGCTGATGCCCTACTTGCCAACTAGTCAAGAGCGACCAACAGAAACTAGCTGGATTATTACAACCGCTAGAAGTTCCTGGTTGGAAGTGGGAACATATTTCTATGGATTTCATTGATGGTTTGCCCAGAACCAAAAAAGGAAATGACAGTATTTGGGTGATCGTGGATCGCTTCACGAAGACCGCCCATTTCATACCTGTCAGATCAAACAGAACTGCTCAGAGTCTGGCACAGATATACTTCAGGGAAATAGTTAGACTGCATGGAGTGCCGCTCAGTATAGTCAGTGATAGAGATACAATATTCACTAGCAAATTCTGGGAAGCGTTTCAAGTTGAGCTAGGAACGAAGTTGAACTTAAGCACCGCTTATCATCCTCAGACAGACGGTCAGACTGAGAGGGTGAATCGTATTTTAGAAGATCTATTGCGGGCTTGTGTTATAGATTTCGGTGGATCATGGGAAGACCATCTGCATTTGGCTGAATTCTCATATAACAACAGCTACCAGGCGAGTCTGACAATGTCGCCATTCGAAGCATTGTATGGTAGACCGTGCCGATCTCCTGCTTGTTGGGTCGAACCCGGTAATAAACTTGTGTTGGGTCCTGATATGATCCGAGAAACTGCTGACAAAGTCGATTTTATTAAGAAGCGATTACTCGCCGCTCAAAGCCGACAAAAGAGCTACGCCGATAGGAGAAGAAGAGATATATCCTTTGCTATTGGCGACTACGTATATTTGAAAGTATCGCCAATGAGAGGAGTTATCTGGTTCGGTAAAACTGGAAAGTTGGCGCCCAAATTCATTGGTCCGTTTCCTATTCTGGAACGGATCGGAACTCTCGCTTATAGGGTTAAATTGCCGGATTGGTTGCCTGGAGTTCATGATGTATTTCATATATCTCAACTTCGAAAGCACGTTCATGATCCAGACTTGATCGTGGAAGAAGCAGCTCAACAGGATATTGAAATTACTCCAGAACTAGCTGTGAGAAGAGAGCCGCTAAAGATTATCGACAAAGAAACCAAAGAGCTGAGAGACAAGAAGGTTCACTTAGTCAAAGTGCAATGGAGTGGAGATCCACGAGATTGTACTTGGGAAACTGAGGAGAGCATTCAGAATGGCTATCCCAGATGCCGAGTAGATATCTCTGATTGACTCTGGTGCAACGTACATTTACCCTACTTTGCATTACCATTTAATTCTCTACTCTGTTGTTATTTTCTTTCCATGGATGTGCACTTTTAAATTCTATAGTCTGAATGATTTTTTTTTAAAAAAAGAGTATAGAAATTGATTAGTATATTTTTGAAAGGTTGAAAACAATTGGATTGGTTGTTGTGTTGTGTGATTGTAGATTTATCAAACCACTTTCGACTTTGTTCCTTTTCGGGGACGAAAAGTTTTAAGTGGGGGAGATTGTAACGACCCAGAAAATCTGAACCAATTTAAAAATTTTAAATTGGCTAAAATAATGGATTTTAAATATTTAAAATAAATATTTTAAATCATAGCAATGAAAACTGAGTTTGAATCGATGTTTGAAAACAAATATAATTTATTCTAATTATAAACAAGGCCTGAAATGGCGCTGCAGTTTCAAAAATTGAATTCGAACTTTGTCGGACTGTACAGGGTGCAAAACAAAACGGATTTGAGTGAAACCAAAAATATTTAAATCTGTTAGTGAACACCTTTCTAACGAATCTGAAAAATCGAATTTTCATAACGGAAAGCAAAAGTTATGGCCAAATGAATTTTCAGAAAGGTCGCTATGGAATTTATATAGCCCGTGAAATTGGCCAATTTGCAAACGACCTCGGAATTCGACGAAACCACTTTTGTTGGATCCAGGATGTGAAGTTATTACTAGGTTTCAAATTTCATAATTTTTGAAGCTAGTATGTGAGCGTGGCAAAGGAAAACGTGTTTTGGCCAATTACAGTTAAATTGGATCGACTAGAAATGGGCCTTTTTGCAAACGGTCTCAGAATTCGACGAAACTAGTTTTGTTGGGACCGTATCGTCAAAACATAGCTAGATTTATTTTTTTGGAATTTTTCGAATCAGTTTGTGGCCCTGACAAATTGCAATGTACGTTCAAATCAAATATTGAATGTTATATATTTTAATTTGAAGGAAAACTGACTGAAACAGTCGAATGGGCCTACGGCACATATCCCATTGTGTTCGGAATGAGGGTAAAACGCTAGGGACGACAGTCGTTGATTTTGGATTGGGGTTCGTGGGCGAAGAGGGTATTTTAGATATTTTAAAATATATATATAAAAAAGAAATCTATTGGGGCAACTCAGCATTCTCTCTCCCCACTGAACCGATTAACGGTGGAACCCCCTTCCCACCTTCTCTCCTCAAATCCGGCGCCTCAGTTCATCGTTGACCCGCGCCACCACCCAGAATCGAACCGCCTCCCTCCCCTCTTCAAATCAAGACCGACCTCGTCCTTCATCGTTGCTCCATCGTCGAGCACGAGCTCCACGAAGTCCGCCCGCCTCGTGTCGATTATCTCTTCCGCCGTGGCATCGGACCGGACCCCACCACCACCCCTGGACGTGGATTTCGAGGCTCAACAGTGTAGCGCTAGTGGATCGGCCTCATACTACATCGTTCGATCGCAAAATGAAAACCTAGTTTTGAACAACTTTAGAAGAGGTACGGCTTTGGTTTTAATAAACTGATTTCCACATTTAAAAGCGTTGCTAACTTAGAAAAATCATATTTTTTGCTATGTGGTCGAAATTCAGTGAAACAAGAGACGCCGGGACCTTGTGGACGTCTTCTACATTTTAGAAGAGACCGCATATTTTTCTGAGCCTTCTGCTATTTTTGGTGGAGTGGAACCCGATGTGAGATTTCTAATTTATAAACGATATGGAAAACGACGATGTATAAATTATATAGTCGATGTATGAGTTATATAAGCGTTGTACACCTCTTGTATAAGCGTTGTATAAGTTGTATGTTCGATGTATAAGTTGTATATGCATTGTAAAAATTATATATGTGTTGAAATAGAAGTGAATTGCTATACATAAATATATATATATATACGCCCCTCGTCCACAAACCATGGACGATATTTATTGGTTATGATTGGTGTGAAAATTGATTGACAGCGAATGGTTGTTTGGGATTGTTTGTGGTTGATATTGATTGATTGTGGTTGAAAAATACCCGTTTGTGGTTGAGAAATATTTGGTTGAAACCACATAGGATTAGTTTATGGAAATGAAATAAATATATACATGTCGCCTACGTGCGAACTAAATGCATGATCCCCATTGCCAAAAACTGCGAGGTTTTAAGGTAGAGCGAGGAGACGTACAAGGGACGGTCCCGGTTTTAACTACCCTGCCGTTATGCTGCCGAAATTTTGAATAATGTTCATGTGTTTGAATTATTTTCATTTGCTGAAACTATATTTACTCGTTGAATAGAAAACCTTCATGTGTTGAATCGATATTCATTCGTTGAATTGAAATTCATGTGTTGAATGGTATTCGTGTTTTAAATATAAAAATCACATTTTTATCTATATATATACACTATAGAAAACCTTCATGTGTTGAATCGATATTCATTCGTTGAATTGAAATTCATGTGTTGAATGGTATTCATATTTTGAAAGAAATTGTTTTATAATAAAAATCCTATTTTTATCACCTATATAAACTATATAAAATAATAGTGTTTTGAAATGAATTGTTTTACAATAAAAATCACGTTCTAATTATATACCTGAATTGTTGAAATGTGAAGTGTTAAAAATAGCCACTAGTTCAAATAAATATGCATGAGTTGAAATATTCATTAATTAGCTAATGATATGACTTTGCCTATGCATGCAACATTAGAATGAATGGTGCTTTTAAACCAAATGGAATCAAATATGAAGTTGAATGGAAAATGATAAGTGATAAGAACTATATATATGTACATGCATATTTATTGAACAGGTTATAGCATAGGGGCTAGAGAAGAGGAATAAATTTTTTGTGCCCGACAAATAGGTACACATTTACTGTTTTGTTTGGGTGATGATTTTATGAGCCTGTTGGCTAGCCGCTTGGCTTTTTCTTTTTCTTTTTGACATGAGACGCCCGTGTGGCTATTTGGGAATTTTCCCAGCCCCTCCCGTACAAAGGAGGTTATGGCGAAATTTTCCAAAATTTAAAGGCGTTAGTGAAATATTAGAAGCGGAAACAATATAGGAGTTTTTGAATGAACTATATTTATATAATTATATAAATATAAATAAAATTAAAACGAAACGTGGCCGTGTAGTTCGCAGTTTGAAACCGTGATTTCAAACGATTATACCGGGAGATCCGACCATCGGATCTTCCTGAAATCGCAACCGTTGGGTTCGCTTTGGAAAAATCTTTCCAACGGCACCAACTTTGTAAAAATCCAACGGTTGGATTGTCTGGGATGTTTAATTCAAATCTGAAGAAAAACAGCGCCAGAATTGATTATATATATAAATATATATATATATATATATAAATATAATTATATTTAATCGAATAACGACGCTGCAGTTCGTATTTTGAAATCGAAACTTCAAACGATTGTACCGGGAGATCCGACAGTTGGATTTCCCCGAAACCGGAACCGTTGGATTCATTTTGAAAAGATCTTTCTAATGATGTAAATTTTGTGAAGATTCAACGGTTAGATTTTCAGATATGTGTAAATCAAATCTGAAGAAAAACAGCGCCACGGTCGCGTTATGGCCCGAAGCGTCGTTTCGAATAAATGGCTATTTTAAAATAAATAAAAATGGCGATAAATCGTTATAAAATATTATAAACGATATGGATGAGATTTAGAAATTAACTGAAGGTTGGCTAAGATGATTGGTTTCCTGGGTGTTGATCTGATGTTGGTTTCGGCCTTCGGGGTTAATATTTGGGAAATCGTTATCTTACTGATTGACGGTTAGTGACTAATGAATTGAAATGATGCGTGTATATGTTAGTGTTGCACTTGTTTATTATATACGCGAGTTGCTCAGAAAGACCGGGTTTTTCCCATTCTGAATAACTGAATCGACGATAAGAAATCAAAGATGAAGACGATGGTCGAAGACCAGAGATCTTCACCTCGTTTGGATGGTAACCGAGGTCCTGATTGGGAGGCATCCCGAAATATGGATAATGAGTGGTGATCGTCCAGACGTACGTGGTGATCAATGGATTTGCGAGGTATTTAGTGCCTCCGGTTTCATTCAGACCTAGAACGGACTTGTAAATGGACTGTGTGTCTGACATTGGACTTTATTCTGTGTTGATTGATCTCTGTTAAATATACATCTGTTTGGCGGCGGAGAATTTATTCTTTTGCTTAACGCCCTTCTATGAAACGCACGAGTTCGGAGGTTGTATATCGATGGACATCAGTCGCATGGGTGGCATGCCTAAGTGGCAAATGATTAGGGCTTCTGTTGAAAAGCAAAGTCTTGTGGTGATGATCAAAGCACCGCCTGTGTGGCGTAGCTTTGTGTATAATGTGAATTCGCGAGCCTCACACCCCAGTACGAACCAGAAACGGGAGAAGGACCTCAGGGAGGGGATGCGTTTCTTTCTAGCTAGGGTGGTGTCAGTGACCTACCAGCCCTGACATTTATATACTTTTCACCTGTGTGGTTGTTGCTGTTGCGAGGCGCCTCGGTTAGATCGGACGATCCAGGTCCGATGGAGCCATTCGTTGGCTCATTTACACTCCAAAGGGTGGGGAAACGCAGTGTTCTGGAATTTTAATCCACATCAGTGGACCGGTCCTGACGATCCTAGGGCCCACCTGAGTCTGGGTCCTGAGGGGCGGGGTAGAGCGTCTCGAAGTCGGTAAGGACTATCTTTTGCCTTGGTTCATGACGGAAATCCAATTTCCAAATACGTGACTGTGCGGTTTTGATTGTATATATATATGGCGACATGATATATGGTACCCATGCCGCCTATGATTGATAGTTATGATTTGAAATGGTTTTCAAAACATATAAACACTAGCAATAATATCAAATGCCTTTGTTTTATTCGTATCAAGCATATTTTGGTTGTTATAAGGTAAAAACTCTATCCTCCGGTTTGCGTTGCATTGTGTAATGGGAACTGAGTCTTATAATGGCTTCATTTTTATAAAAAGAATTGCGATGGTTAAAAGAATGATTTGTTTTTAAGCACTGGCAATCCAATGGAGTAAACCCGTTCCACGAAAGTGGCGTGGTCCTGTGATTAGCCATATTATATATGTATTGAGTAGATTTCTCATACCAGTCTCATGACTGACTTGTAGTTTGTTTCACTTTCAAACTCGGGTGCCCCTTTTTCTACACGGGAAGCCTTGTATTCAGGTTTAGCTGGTTATTTCTGGATAGCTGGAGCTGAAGATGGATTCTATCATTTATCTCTTTTTATGCTGTTCAGCTCCTATTGTACATTATGTTTGTTTTCCCTGTAGAATTTATGTATAGCTGAACTGTATTTGTACTAAGTAAGATCCTGTATACTGTGTAACTCTGATGATTACTTTTATCCAGTATATTCTATTGTTCATTATCTGGTGTATTTATTTAATTCTGTTCTGCTGTTATCTGTTTCTGTGTTATATTCCACGGATTACCATTGCCGCCGTCGGTACGGGGTTTAGGGTTGTCTCAGTAAGTTTGAATCGTTGTTTGAAAAGAAATATAATTAATTCTAATTATAAAAAAGGCCTGAAACGGCACGGTAGTTTCAAAATTTGAATTCAAACTTTGCCTGACTATACCGGGTGTAAAACAAAACGGATTTGAGTGAAACCAAAAATATTTAAATTTGTTAGTGAATATCTTTCTAACGAATCTGAAAAATCGAAGGTTCATAGTGGGAAGCAAAAGTTATGGCCAAATGAATTTTCAGAAAGGTCGCTATAGAGATTATATAGCCCGTGAAAATGGCCATTTTGCAAACGACCTCGGAATTCGACGAAACCACTTTTATTGGATCCGGGATGTTAAACTATTGCTAGGTTTCAAATTTCATAATTTTTGAAGTTAATATGTGAGCGTGGCAAAGGAAAACGTGTTTTGGTCAATTAAAGTTAAATTGGATCGACCAGAAATGGGCCATTTTTAAAACGGTCTCAGAATTTGACGAAACTAGTTTTGTTGGGACCGTATCGTCAAAACATAGCTAGATTTATTTTTCGGGAATTTTTAGAATCAGTATGTGGCCCCGGCAAATTGAAATGTACGTTCAAATCGAATATTGAATGTTTTATATTTTAATTTGAAGGAAAACTGACTGAAACAGTCGAATGGGCCTACAAAACATATCCCATTGTGTTCGGAATGGGGGTATTTAGCTATGGACGATAGTCGTTGGGTTTGAATTGGTGTTTGTGTGTGACAAGGGGTATTTTCGGATTTTAAAAATTTATAATTATAAAAAAGTATCATTGGTCAATGCTTTTTCTCTCTCCCCGACAACAGCCGACGCACGACGGAAAACATTCAAACTTTCCACCCTCGAGTCCTCCTTACACACTCAATAAAATCACTAGCTCCAGTTCAAGATTTTGTAGAGATTCTCAAGGGCTTCACATCCATATAAATTTTGCTACCTATCGTGGAGTATTTTGGTCGGATCGACGCTGTGAAGTCAGCGACTTCAAACCGCCACCGCCGCTGATAGAGGCGATCGAATTGACCCCCTCCACCTCGCGCCTGAGCGCCTCTCTCCCCACTTCGATGCTACAAAACCCGATCGGCCTGAAGTGCTTCGGATTTAGCGTAAATCTATAACCTAGTTTTGAAGAAAATAAAGAGGTAACGGCTGATTATATATTAAACTATTTAATAGCAGTTTAAAGCGCTACGGTTTTTGATTTCACTGTAAAAATCATATTTTTTCGTTTGTTGACGAAATTCAGTGAATCAAGAGACAGTGGACTTGTAATAACCTGGAAATTTGGCGATCTTGGTTATTTGATATACAACACATATCGAACATCCAAGGATCGAAAATAACGGGTTATTAATGAAAGAAATTAGAGGGTGAGGAAAGATAAGATAGAAACTTAGAATAGAAGAAGAAGAGGAACACAACATCAGAGTAACACGAACCTCACAGCGGAACGAATAACATATAATATATATAACATAACTTGAAATATACATTTGTACTTGAATATACATCATTATCAAAGTACAACACTTACAACACAGCGAAAATAACTATAGCTATGTAATCCTGAAGCCTCCTGCTCCAAGCTCTTTCAGTATATATGTAAATCGCGACTACTTGACTCCCCATACAAATTTAGGCACCCAAGAGTTTAGGGAAAACAAAACAAATAAACTCCGGGTCAGTCATGGGACCGGTATGAGTAAAATAGTTTAAAACGGTTTGAAACAAGTAAACAATATCTCATAAGACCACGCCGTATAACGGAACGGGTTTTTCCCTTATGAGAATCCAAAATATCTTTATATCAAAACCCTTTTGATATTATAATAATGTCTATCAACCACAACTATAATAATCATCTAGTAGAAACGCTTTCATCTCACGTTCTACATATATAGTACACAAATCAAAACCGCAAGCACGTATTGGGTAATGGATTTTCAACTATGACAAGGTATGGAACCACCTTTCGCTAGTGTACCTCTAGAAAGGAATACACTGGGTTCAATAAGAACATCTTGCAACCCGGCCACACATGACCGACCACTCGTTTCACTTGAGTGTATCGAATGTATATCACCAACGGTTGGGATCAGCAACCGTTTCCCAAATGGGGCAGTATCGACAATAGATTTTTAGAAATAAATGAAACTCTAGATCAGGTGATTATACACCCTACTTCGGAGCGACCGACTTAGCCATGTTGTCTGCCCGATTTCTGTCATTTACCGGTTGATGAGGCTTGAGGTTACGCTTCATCATCACATCAGATTCACTTCGAATGCCACATTGTCAGATCCATCGAAAATCACTAATTGATGTCTACAACAGTACATTACGTGTTAGCTAAAGAAGTTTCCTTCTCTGCTTCCACTCTTGGTACGGTTAAAGAAATCAATGTACGTGACCTTTCTGGAAATACTCTGTCAGACATTCATCCATACAAGTCACCCAGGAACAGGATGGACCGAAGGCACTATTCAGTATATCCATCTTAGGCACTGTTATCTAAGATTTATACAACAGCCCTTGCACTTTACCCCGTCTTCACTTATCTTTGGCATATATGATTCACAACGCTTATGCCAATATAGAGGGGTTCTTTGGATAATAATCCAACCGGTCTCTCCATATTAACAACGCTAAAATGGTCAAAAACTTCGATAGTCGGTGAGTTAACTATCGAAGAAAAACACGTGTGCAAACAACAATATTATTCCCAGATGGAAATTCTATCAATCAATCATATATATATATATATTCATATTTCCTTATTTCATTTTTCATCTCATGTTTCCCTATATTCAACATTTCTTATTTTCTAAATTTAGAAAATATATGTTATTACCATGGGAAAACATTTCCATTTCTTGTTTTCTATATCAATATTTGATTACATTTCTGATTCTATTTGGAAAACATTTCCAAAATTCCTACGTTTGGATTATACAGATGTTTAGATAAAACATCGCTATGCCAACTCAAACCATTTCCTTTAATTACTAAATTCACTTAACAATCCTTTACTGTCGAACCTTAACCATTCCTTAGTTAAATACGAAGCCAATCAAGTTGGGGTAGAACTACCTCTCAGACCATAACTGAACAACATTTCTAACTTTGAAATAGGCAAAGTTCACTTTATATTTCTTTAACTAACTTCCTTACTTAACCTCTCTTTTCGAATAACTATATTCGATTATCTCCTTTTGGATTACCTCGGTTTGATTAACTCATCTGACTAACTCAACTTGATTTACTTACTTGATTAACTCAACTTGATTCGATTAACTAGGCTCGACTAACTTGGTTCGACCAACTCGATTCGACTAACTCCTTTAGACTAACTCACTTCGACTAACTCCTTTGGATTTACTAACTTCGACTAACTCCTTTGGATTTAAATCACTTCGAACAACCAATATTCGATAACTCCTCTGGATTAACTACTTCGACTAACTCCTTTAGGTTAACTAGTTTAACTAACTCAATCAACTTGGTTTGATCAACTCATTTAACTTGGTTTGACTAACTCATTTGACAATCTGGTTTAACTAACTCATTTGACAAACTGGTTTAACTAACTCATTTGACAAACTGGTTTAACTAACTCATTGATTAATTTATTCCCTGAATAAATACTCCCTTTTAATCATTCTATTTATTCTAACCAATAATATTTCCTTTACTATAACTTATCCTTCGATTTTATAATTATTCTCTTTTATAAAAATCCCTTTCCTTTTCTATATAAAATCCATCGATTTTATATAAAAAATTCATTTTCAAAATACACTTTGAAAATCCCCTTTCCCACATCTAGTATTTCTTATGGTATTTAACATACCATATAACAACGATAAATATCGTCTAAACACACATAATCAACACAGATTATATATCACATCATATATCACAATATATGAATCACAGTAAAATAAATGTTGAGGAATCCAGTTGGATTCCTCCAACCTGTTTCCCTGCATCACAGATGTTAAACAATATAGATAACATCACTTTCAGTTCCATATGATATATTCTGTTAAACAGAATCAATATAGAAATTCAACTAACTGACTAGCAGTTCAATCAAGCAGTCAACACACAGTCAATCAACCAATATTTAACAGTTCTAAAAATACAATATGAAATTATAAACTATTCAGAGTTAGTGAGATTTACTCACATTGGACGATCATCGTTAATAACGATAACCATCGCTTAACTCAGACGGACAATTTATTTCGCTATAAATTGTAACGAGCTTCGATTCGCTCTCAGTCAATTCCATCGTGTAGTGTCCGTCCATACGATCCCAACGGATCTTGTTTTGCCGAATTCCATTAACGTATGACGAAGTTATGAATTTACGAAGTTTAAATACAATTTAAATTAAAATTAATCTAAATTTTCCCTTTATTTCTTCTTTTGGGCTTTACCTCAACAAAATCGGCCCATCCATTTGTTTAGAAACCCAGCTCGCCACGCCCTTTCTTCCTCACGTGTTCGAACGAGATCCTCCAGTAAATCCTCAAGCCATTTCCCAACTTCGATCTCCCACTGCTCCTCTGTTACCCCACCGATCCACAAACTACCAATTCCATTTCAATCCACTTCCAAATCTCATCTGCATCGACATAAAAACCTAGAGCTCGCGCCCATAATGGTATTCGCGATAACAGGGACTTCGAGCGCAACTAAGACGACTGATCGACAAATTTAATTCCGATAAAATCCCCAAAATTCACAACTACTGCTATTCTTCATCCTTAATTCAAAAACGAAATCGAAACAACCCAAAAACCAACCAATTACAAGAATTTCTCAGCCCTAACTCTCCTGAACCCGACGCTGTACGTTTCC
The DNA here is from genome assembly GCA_030737875.1 of Allium sativum. Lineage (NCBI taxonomy): Eukaryota > Viridiplantae > Streptophyta > Magnoliopsida > Asparagales > Amaryllidaceae > Allium > Allium sativum. The sequence goes on along the minus strand of CM060915.1, from coordinate 254,086,311 downwards.
GCAAATGAAAAGCCTACGTCGAACTCCACAAAATGCTCCTTAGTCTGAAGATCTCCTCACAACGAATTCAAGAATATATGTTTTCAGGATTTGTAGGATTTTATTTGGTTTTATAAAGATTTAAGAAGAGATGAGCGACAGTAAATGTTTGACCGCAGAAAAATGAAGAATTAGGTCTTAACGAGGTTGTAAAGGTATTTTATATAAGTTGTTTTGAGGGTCCACTTAATTCCACGTTGAAGAAGATAAAAGGGAACGGTGGCTTGTTTCTTGACCGAGGAGATACGTGAGGCTGAGAAAAAAAACAACGTGGACTTCATTTAATCAGAGAAATGTTAGGATATTAAATTTCGCATTGAAAAAATCAACATACCATATTATATGAAACTCTGTTTGTTCACGGACTGATATAAAAATATCATTAAATCGAGTAATGTGCCCTGATCCCAAAAATATAAAAATACAGGTAGATTAACTCATATTGTGAAAATCCAAAATATTCATATAGGGTGCACAATACTCCAAATAAAAAGTTGCGTATTTAATTAATTAAAAAATACAGAAAAATTCTAAAACTTAAATTATCACTATTTCCCAAAAGAACCTTGTCTAAATTCAAACCCGATATATAGTTATTTTGAATAAACCGTTATGGTTGATAAACGATTCTATAGCGACTATTTTAAAATTTGATTTGGATATATCTCAAAATCTACACGACGAAATCATGATTTTTCTCTTCCCCTAGAAAGATATACTCCACCAGCTCCGTACGTTTCTTGTTTCACAGAAATCCGACTTAAAACGAACTCTGTACATTCAGTTGAAGTTCAAATCGCCAATTTACGAACTGCGGCGCCATTTCGAGCTCGATTATAATTATATTAAAATTCTACGTTCAAACTGTCGTTTATATAATATATTCGTTTTTCAAATTAAATTCCAAGCTGAATTAAATAACAAAGATGATCCGGTTCACACCATATCGTAATTTCAGCCAATTCTGATTATTTCAGAATTAAATATATTGTTTAATTTATTATTTTAATTAAATATTCATCATTATTTAATTCCACGACCATTTAATCCACTATATCACTATTTATATAATTAAATAAATTAATTATAATACTTCTGCAAATGCGGGTCATTACATTCTTCCCCACCTAAAATAATTTCGTCCTCGAAATTGCTAAGGTAGAGAACGACCCTATCGACTGGTTAGAACATATTTGTTCACTTCTTACTTTCAGTTTCAACTGAACCAATTTAATTTTAATTAAATTATTCTGATTAACGAAAATTTTCAAAAATCCTGAAAATTTTCTAATGCCTTGACTTTTCGAATTTTTTTATTTTTTTTACTATAACCTCCTTTGTAAAGCCCTATCAGTAAAACCCCAACTCGCCTCTCTGGGCCATCTCCAACCCAAAAGAAAATCAAACAGCCAAGCAGCTTGCCAGATCGGCTCATAAATCTTATTTCCAATAGAAATATAAACTTGTAACTTTTGTCGGCATATCATTATATCATTTCCACCTGTTATCAATTCATCGGATACAAGGGTCATCCCAATCAAATTCCAATCTGCTTTTATCCCCAACACAACCATTCGCTTATATCCGAGCCAAATATTATTTCAACTTGAGTTTCTTCTCGATTCCCAACTCTTAACTTGATTATCACATTACACTTCAAATTTGAATCTCACAATCCAATTTGTCTTGATATCATTCTAATTCAATCTCAGTTACCACTTTACTGGCTTTACTTTAATTCAATTTTGCTTTCACAAATTTCTGTTAAATTTGTTTTTTAATTCAAATAGTCTTTCCCTGGGAGTTTTCAAACAGTTTACTCTTTTCAAAAATCAAATTTTCCTTTTGAACATGTCACTGAGCCCTTAATTAATATTCCATTAGTTAAATCACTTCCCTATTTCTTTATCAATATTTGTTAACCAAATATTTTCAATAACCATATTGGCCTTTTATGTTATTTGGAAAACATTTCCGAATATCGCCTTCCTTTATTTTCTAAACTTTAGAAAATATATGCTATTTATAATTGGAAAATATTCCAATTACTTATCTCTTTTCCGATCTCGTTTATTTTTATACTTAGGAAATATTCTTTATTATATTTCCAAGCTTACACTTATTTGGGTTAAAACGGATGTTGTGTAAAACATCGTTACGACAACCCAAATACTATATTCAACTAACTCTAATTCAACATTGATCTTCGAGCCTGAAATCTTACTATTTATTTGTTAATAATGAAATCAATCAAGTTGGGGTATAACTACCTCTCAGACCTTGACTGAATAACATTTAATAACGTCAAAACAGATATGACTACTTACTCGAATAATCAATACCATACAACTACTTATTCACTTTTAAACACGTAACGCTTCCTCTTACAATTCTTACTAGATTTTATTCTTAGTCTTCCTTTTTGATTTTACTATTCTATTTCTAAGTTTGATTCCTTATCGACTTTTATATATATATATATATATATATATATATATATATATATATCGATACGTTGATTTCTAACTATCAAATTATCATAAAAGTATTCTAACTCCTTAAATTCTCCAGAAAAATTCGCCATAACCTCCTTTGTACTAGGAGCATCAGGATATTTCAAATAGCCTCCCATGGCCCTCACCAATCCAAAAGAAAAAGCAAAGCGGCTAGCCGATACGGCGCATAAATTCTCATATATGAATTAAATACATACCTTTTCGTCGAGCATTCTATTTATATACCTTCATACCTTATCCATACCTATCTCATGTATATTTATACCTGCCCAATCTATTTTAACTATACCTGATCATTTTAACTCAATTCGTTAATTAATTTATTAATTAACTCTTTAGTCTATTTAACTTTTATATTTGAACATGACATGTTCAAATATATTTTAACTTGCTTATTAACTAATTTGAATCCAAATTTCAAATTTAAGTTCAATATTCGATTTCGAATATCCATTTACAAATCCAATTCACCTTTCCAAGTTCAACTTCAAATTCAAAACTCGATTAACTAATTCCTCTTCGACTTAGTTAATTCTATTCCATTTCAATTCAAATTTTATATCACTTCTAATATTCAAATCTATATATCAAATTCTATTCAAATTCTATGTATCAAATTCTATATTATAAATCCCATTTTGAAATTCAACACAACTTGTCTTTCCCAAAACAAATTCAAAACAGTATCTCTGGTAGTAATTCGTCACTTACAACTCGAAAATGAATACTGATGATGCAGCTGTCATCATCAGAATCTATTTTCCAGCGATCGAAGTGAGTTCAATACTATAAAACCATTTCTAAACATTTCCACTTTGAAATTCATTTCAAAATATAATTCACACTGCTTGTAAAACAAATTTAATATCTCCTAGGATCTTAAATTTTCCTTATTTTTAATCCAAATCCATTTACAAACACTTATCCAATTTTTTTCCAGAATTTTAACTCAATTTCTGGTTTAAAATTTTAGATTCAACTCATCTGATTTCACGTATTTCACTTATATGAATTCTGATTGGTTATTTACATAACCATTTAATTTATAATCTTACTTGCTTATAATAACAACCAATATATCCACTATATTATAATTTCGATATATATATCTTCTCTATATCAAAATATACCTTGGGTAAACTTATTTTAATTTACCATCTTTTCAAAACATATCGTGCCGACCATCGTATTCGAGTGTTTAGTAAGTCCTACCGATAGAGTGGATCAAACTGATCGACCAGAACTCATAAACGACTCAACCAATAAATCACCACAATATAAAACAATTTTTATATCAATAACAAATACGCTCACTCGTATATATACACTCAAACTCAATATAGGGTATTACTAACCCTATCTCTACTGAGTCACGCCACAGAGCCAAGGTAATTCACTTAACTTAAGCTTTGATACCAACTGTAATGACCCGAAAAAATGGCGATCTTGGATGTTCGATATGTGTTGTATATCGGATAACCAAGATCGCCATTTTTCCGGGTCATTACAGGACTCGTGTGGACGTCTTCTACATTTTAGAAGAGACCGCATATTTTTCTGAGCCTTCTGCTATTTTTGGTGGAGTGGAACCCAATGTGAGATTTCTGAATTATAAACGATATGGAAAACGACGATGTATAAATTATATATTTGATGTATGAGTTACATAAGCGCTGTACACATCATGTATAAGCATTGTATAAGTTGTACGTTCGATGTATAAGTTATATATGCGTTGTAAAAATTATATATGTGTTGAAATAGAAGTGAAATGCTTATATATATATATGGCCCTCGTCCACAAACCATGGACGATATTTATTGGTTGTGATTGGTGTGAAAATTGGTTGATAGCGAATGGTTGATTTGAATTGTTTGTGGTTGAAATTGATTGATTGTGGTTGAAAAATACCCGTTTGTGGTTGAGAATTATTTGGTTGAAACCACATAGGATTAGTTTGTGGAAAAGAAAAAAATATGCATGCCGCCTGCGTGCGAACTAGGTGCATAAAATCCCCATTGTCAAAAGCTGCGAGGCTTTAAGGTAGAGCGAGGAGCAGTACTAGGGAAGGCCCCGGTTTTAAGTACCCTGCCGTTATGCTGCCGAAATTTTGAATAATATTCATGTGTTAGAATTATTTTCATGTGTTGAAACTATATTCATGTGTTGAATAGAAGCCATTCATGTGTTGAATAGAAATTCATTCGTTGAATAGAAATTCATGTGTTGAATGGTATTCGTGTTTTAAATAAATTGTTTTAAATATAAAAATCACCTTTTTATTGTATATATATAAACTATAGAAAACATTCATGTGTTGAATAGAAATTTATTCGTTGAATAGAAATTCATGTGTTGAATGGTATTCGTGTTTTAAATAAATTGTTTTAAATATAAAAATCACCTTTTTATTGTATATATACGAACTATATAAAATAGTCATGTTTTGAAATAAATTGTTTTATAATAAAAATTATATTTTTATCATCTATATGAACTATATAAAATAGTCGTGTTTTGAAATAAATTGTTTTATAATAAAATTCACATTTTTTTTATATACATGAATTGTTAAAAATGGTGAAGTGTTGAAATAAATGTCGGTTGGATAAAAATATCATTTTATCAAATATATGAAAAGAATATCGTTTTGAAATCGAAGAATAGATTATATATATATATAATTAAATTAAATTGAATAACGAAGCTGCAGTTCGTGTTTTGAAACCGTGATTTCAAATGATTAGTGCGGGAGATCCGACCATCGGATTTTCCCAAAACCGAAACCGTTGGGTTCGGTTTGGAAATATCTTTCCAACGATACCAACTTTGGAAAGATCCAACGGTTGGATTGTCTGGAATGTTTAATTCAAATCTGAAGAATAAAAGCGCCAGAATCGATTATATTTATATATATATATATATATATATAATTAAATTAAATCGAATAATGACGCTGCAGTTCGTATTTTGAAATCGAAACTTCAAACGATTGTACAGGGAGATCCGACCGTCGGATTTTCCCAAAACCGGAACCGTTGGATTTGTTTTGAAAAGATCTTTCTAATGATATAAATTTTGTGATGATCCAATGGTAAGATTTTCATATATGTGTAAATCAAATCTGAAGAAAAACAGCGCCACGGCCGCGTTATGGCCTGAAGCGTCGTTTGAATAAATTGGTTATTTTTAAATAAATAAAAATAGCGATAAATCGTTATAAAATATTATAAACGATATGGAATGTGAAATTTAGAAACTAACTGAAGGTTAGCTAAGTCGAATGGTTTCCTGGATTTTGATCTGATGTTGGTTTCGGCCTTCGGGATTAATATTTGGGGAATCGTTCTCTTACTGGTTTACGGTTAGTGACAATGAATTGGAATAAGGCATATTTTTTGTTTGGGTAGCACTTGTTTATTATATACGCGAGTTGCTCAGAAAGACCGGGTTATCCCATTCTGAATAACTGAATCGACGGTAAGAAATCGAAGATGAAGACGGTGGTCGAAGACCGGAGATCTTCACCTCGTTTGGATGGTAACTGATGTCCTAATTGGGAGGCATCCCGAAATATGGATAATGAGTGGTGATCGTCCATAGGTACGTGGCGATCGATGGGTATGCGAGGTATATACTGCCTCCGGTTTCGTTCAGACCCATAACGGACTTGCAAATGGACTGTGTGTCTGACATTGGAATTCATTCTGTGTGATTGATAGCCATCAGTTGCATGATGTGAATTGCCTATGTGGCATGCTAAGATGCAGTGATCAAGGCTTCTATTGAAAAGCAAAGTCTTGTGGTTGATGATCAAAGCATCGCCTGTGTGGCGTAGCTTTGTGTATAACGTGAATTCGCGAGCCTCACACCCTGGTATGAACCAAAAACGGGAGAGGACCTCAGGCAGGGCATGCGTTTCCTTCTAGCTAGAGGTGGTGTCAATGCTTAAACTGGCTGACATTCATATTTTTTTCACCTGTGTGGTTGTTGCTGTTGCGAGGCGCCTCGGACATATCAGTGACTATGTGAAGCCGATGGAGTCATTCGTTGGCTCATTGACACCCCATAGGGCGGGGAAACGCAGTGTTCAGGCATAATAATCCACATCGGTGGACCGGCCCTGACGATCCAAGGGGCAGTTGCGGCTGTTCCTGAGACACGGGCTAGAGCATCTCGAAGTCGGTAAGGACTATCTTTTGCCTTGGTTCATGATGGAAATCCAATTTCCAAATACGTGACTGTGCGGTTTTGATTGTATACCTATATATGGAGACATAGTTGTATGGGGCATTAATGTCTTCTACGATTGATACTTATGATTTGAAATTGTTTTTGAAACATATAAACACTAGTAATAATATCAATTGCTTTTGTTTTGTTCGTATCAAGCATATTTTGGCCATTATAAGGTAAAAACTCTATCCTCCGGTTTGCGTTGCATTGTGTGATGGGAACTGAGTCTTATAATGGCTTCATTTTTATAAAAAGCATTGCGATGTTTAAAAGATTTACTTGTTTTAAAGCACTGGCAATCCAATGGAGTAAACCCGTTCCACGAAAGTGGCGTGGTCCTGTGATTAGCCATATTATAAAATGTGTTAAGTAGATTTCTCATACCAGTCCCATGACAGACTCGTAGTTTGTTTCACTTGCAAACTCGGGTGCCCCTTTTTCTACACGGGCAGCCTTGTCTCGAGGGTTTTTACAGGCTCTTTCTGGATAGCTAGAGCTGAAGATGGATTCTATCATTTATCTCTTTTTATGCTGTTCAGCTCCTATTGTACATATTATGTTTGTTTCCGCTGTAGACATTTATGTATAGCTGAACTGTATTTGTACTAAGTATGATCCTGTATACTGTGTAACTCTGATGATTTCGTTTATCCAGTGTATTATTTGTTCATTATCTGGTGTATTTATTTATTTCTGTTATGCTATTATTTGTTTATGTGTTATATTCCAAAGATTACCTTTGACACCGTCGTACGGGGTTTTGGGGTCGTCACATCGTGGTATCAGAGCTTTGGTTAAGCTTAGTTCTGGTATATAACACATTAACGAACTCGTCAGAGATAGAAACCGGTAGTGTTCTAGGACGGGTAACTCATTACAGATAGGATCAGTAATATCCTAGTATGGGTATAGCGGAATCAGAATAACTCGTTAGAGATGGGGTCAGAAATGCCCCAGAACGAGTTGAGAGTTATATGTTTATAAATAATGTATTTGTGATTATATTTATAGTTTGGCTTTAGAAATATGATCTTTGAATATTAAAAGGTATATTTTTGAAAAGTTAAAAAAAATTGCTTGTTGTTTGTGTTGTGTGATAGTGGGTTGGATTAATTAAATTATTAGAACGATAGTTAATTTAATCAATAAGAGAATGAATGGTAGAATTTATTCGATTAAATCACACATTGATCTGATTTAAAAATAGATAGAAATATATACATGTGCATTATATGTGTTTCAACGGGTAAATGGATAGCTGTTGAGTAAAGAAATTATTTGCGTGCCCGACAAATAGGTAAACCTTAATGAGTTGGATGCGAAATATTATTATATCAACTCCTGTGAATGCCATTGGATGCGGAGTGCTGGTTGTTCTGTGTGTAATAATAAACGTCGCCATAGGATAGTAACAATTAATTTTGAACTACACTACATGGCATACTTCTTGAAGATAGGCAAACTTCATCATATACCACATAAGCATTAGGAGCTTGTGTGACGAGGCTGAAGATTTACCATACGAGCGAGAGGCTGGTATGGCAATGACTATATTTTACAGGTTGAACTGATGACTGATATGGACCATATAAAATGTAACGGTAAATTGCCAGAATAATAAAAAAAAACCACACGGGTCTGGAGTTGACAATAATCACGTCTCTCTAGTTATTAGATACGGCACATGGATTATTTATTTCCCACACGGGATGAGGTGACGAGATTTTATTCTCTGGAGTAATTAAAAATACACACTCCCTCAGGCTTAGACAGGGTGACGAGAATTTATTCTCTGGAGTTATTATCTATACACGCTCCCTGTAAACACCAGAATATATCACTACAAATATGTGTATGCTTTATAGGATTTATTAGGTAACTAATACGGCCCAATAAATTTCCAAACCCCTCCCCGTACAAAGGAGGTTATGGCGAAATTTTTCGAAAATTTAGGGTGTTAGCCAAATTTTTGAAGAATTTGAAAATTCTCAGAAACTGAAAAGTTGGAGAATGGAAGCCAGATTGAAAGTAGAGTTGATTAATCAAACCACTTTCGACTTTGTTCCTTTTCGGGGATGAAAAGTTTTAACTGGGGGAGATTGTAACAACCCGGAAAATCTGAACCAGTTTGAAAATTTTAAATTGGCTAAAATAGTGAATTTAAAATATTTAAAATAAATATTTTAAATAATAGCAACGAAAAGTAAGTTTGAATCGTTGTTTGAAAAGAAATATAATTAATTCTAATTATAAACAAGGCCTAAAATGGCGCGGTAGTTTCAAAATTTGACTTCAACTTTGCCTAACTATACCGGGTGTAAAACAAAACGGATTTGAGTGAAACCAAAAATATTTAAATCTGTTATTGAATATCTTTCTAACGAATCTAAAGAATCGAAGTTTCATAGCGGGAAGAAAAAGTTATGGCCAAATGAATTTCAGAAAGGTCGCTATAGAGATTATATAGCCCGTGAAAATGGCCATTTTGCAAACGACCTCGGAATTCGATGAAACCACTTTTGTTAGATCCGGGATGTTCAACTATTGCTAGGTTTCAAATTTCATAATTTTTGAAGTTAATATGTGAGCGTGGAAAAGGAAAACGTGTTTTGGTCAATTAAAGTTAAATTGGATCGACCAGAAATGGGCCATTTTTCAAACTGTCTCAGAATTTGACGAAACTAGTTTTGTTGGGACCGTATCGTCAAAACATAGCTAGACTTATTTTTTTGGAATTTTTTGAATCAGTATGTGGCCCCGGCAAATTGAAATGTACGTTCAAATTGAATATTGAATGTTTTATATTTTAATTTGAAGGAAAACTGACAGAAACAGTCGAATGGGCCTACGAAACATATCCCATTGTGTTCGGAATGGGGGTATTTAGCTAAGGACGACAGTCGTTGGGTTTGAAATGGTGTTCGTGTGTGACAAGGGGTATTTTCGAATTTTTAAAATTTATAAATATAAAAAAAAAATCATTGGTCAATGCTTTTTCTCTCTCCCCGACAACAGCCGATGCACGGCTTAAAACGTTCAAACTTTCCCCCCTCGATTCCTCCTTCCACACTCAATAAAATCAATAGCTCCAGTTCAAGATTTTGTAGAGATTCTCAAGGGCTTCACATCCATATAAATTTTGCTACCTATCGTGGAGTATTTTGGTCGGATCGACGCTTTGAAGTCAGCGACTTCAAACCGCCGCCGCCGCCGATAGAGGCGATCGAATTGACCCCCTCCACCTTGCTCCTGAGCGCCTCTTTCCCCTCTTCGACGCTGCAAAACCCGATCGGCCTGAAGTGCTTCGGATTTAGCGCAAATCTAAAACCTAGTTTTGAAGAAAATAAAGAGGTAATGGCTGATTATATATTAAACTATTTAATAGCTGTTTAAAGCTCTACGGTTTTTGATTTCACTGTAAAAATCATATCTTTTTCGTTTATTGACGAAATTCAGTGAATCAAGAGACAGTGGACTCGTGTGGACGTCTTCTACATTCTAGAAGAGACCGCATAATTTTCTGAGCCTTCTGCTATTTTTGGTGGAGTGGAACCCAATGTGAGATTTCTGAATTATAAACGATATGGAAAACGACTATGTATAAATTATATATTCGATGTATGAGTTATATAAGCGTTGTACACCTCATGTATAAGTGTTGTATAAGTTGTACGTTCGATGTATAAGTTATATATGCGTTGTAAAAATTATATATGTGTTGAAATAGAAGTGAAATGCTTATATAAATATATATATACATATATATACACGCCCCTCATCCACAAACCATGGACGATATTTATTGGTTGTGATTGGTGTGAAAATTGGTTGATACCGAATGGTTGATTTGAATTGTTTGTGGTTGAAAAATACCCGTTTGTGGTTGAGAAATATTTGGTTGAAACCACATAGGATTAGTTTGTGGAAAAGAAAAAAATATACATGCCGCCTGCGTGTGAACTAGATGCATGAAATCCCCATTGTCAAAAGCTGCGAGGCTTTAAGGTAGAGCGAGGAGCCGTACTAGGGACGGCCCTGGTTTTAAGTACCCTGCCGTTATGCTGCCGAAATTTTGAATAATATTCATGTGTTAGAATTATTTTCATGTGTTGAAACTATATTCATGTGTTGAATTGAAGCCATTCATGTGTTGAATAGAAATTCATTCGTTGAATAGAAATTCATGTGTTGAATGGTATTCGTGTTTTAAATAAATTGTTTTAAATATAAAAATCACCTTTTTATTGTATATATATAAACTATAGAAAACATTCATGTGTTGAATAGAAATTCATTTGTTGAATAGAAATTCATGTGTTGAATGGTATTCGTGATTTAAATAAATTGTTTTAAATATAAAAATCACCTTTTTATTGTATATATAGGAACTATATAAAATAGTCTTGTTTTGAAATAAATTGTTTTATAATAAAATTCATATTTTTATCATCTATATGAACTATATAAAATAGTCGTGTTTTGAAATAAATTGTTTTACAATAAAATTCACATTTTTATTATATACATGAATTGTTAAAAATAGTGAAGTGTTGAAATAAATGTCGGTTGGATAAAAATATCATTTTATCAAATATATGAAAAGAATATCGTTTTGAAATCGATGAATAGATCATATATATATATATATATATATAATTAAATTAAATCGAATAACGAAGCTGCAGTTCATGTTTTGAAACCGTGATTTCAAACGATTAGTGCGGGAGATCCGACCATCGGATTTTCCCGAAACCGAAACCTTTGGGTTCGCTTTGGAAATATCTTTCCAACGACACCAACTTTGTAAAGATCCAACGGTTGGATTGTCTTGAATTTTTAATTCAAATCTGAACAAAAACAGCGCCAGAATCAATTATATTTATATATATATATATATATATAAATAAATATAATTAAATTAAATCGAATAACGACGCTGTAGTTCGTATTTTGAAATCGAAACTTCAAACGATTGTACAGGGAGATCCGACCGTCGGATTTTCCCAAAACTGGAACCGTTGGATTCGTTTTGAAAAGATCTTTCTAATGATATAAATTTTGTGATGATCCAACGGTTAGATTTTCAGATATGTGTAAATCAAATCTGAAGAAAAATAGCGCCACGGCCGCGTTATGGCCTGAAGCGTCGTTTAAATAGATTGGGTATTTTTAAATAAATAAAAATAGCAATAAATCATTATAAAATATTATAAACGATATGGAATGTGAAATTTAGAAACTAACTGAAGGTTAGCTAAGTCGAATGGTTTCCTGGATTTTGAGCTGATGTTGGTTTCGGCCTTCGGGGTTAATATTTGGGGAATCGTTCTCTTACTGATTTACGGTTAGTGACTAATAAATTGGAATAAGGCGTATGTTGTGTTTGGGTAGCACTTGTTTATTATATACGCCAGTTGCTTAGAAAGACCGGGTTATCCCATTCTGAATAATTGAATCCACGGTAAGAAATCGAAGATGAAGACGGTGGTCGAAGACCAGAGATCTTCACCTCGTTTGAATGGTAACTGGTTTCCTGATTGGGAGGCATCCCGAAATATGGATAATGAGTGGTGATCGTCCAGACGTACATGGGGATCGATGGGTATGCGAGGTATATAGTGCCTCAAATTTCGTTCAGACCCAGAACGGACTTGCAAATGGACTGTGTGTCTGACATTAGAATTCATTCTGTGTGATTGATAGCCATCAGTTGCATGGTGTGAATTGGCTGTGTGGCATGCTAAGATGCAGTGATCAAGGCTTTTGTTGAAAAGCAAAGTCTTGTGGTTGATGATCAAAGCATCGCCTGTGTGGCGTAGCTTTGTGTATAACGGGAATTCGCGAGCCTCACACCCCGGTATGAACCAGAAACGGGAGAGGACCTCAGAGAGGGCATGCATTTCCTTCTAGCTAGAGGTGGTGTCAGTGCTTAAACTGGCTGACATTCATCTTATTTTCACCTGTGTGGTTGTTGCTGTAGCGAGGCGCCTCGTATATATCGGTGACTATGTGAAGCCGATGGAGTCATTCGTTGGCTCATTGACGCCCCATAAGGCGGGGAAACGCAGTGTTCAGGCATAATAATCCACATTGGTGGACTAGCCCTGACGATCCAAGGGGCAGTTGCGGCTGTTCCTGAGACACGGGCTAGAGCGTCTCGAAGTCGGTAAGGACTATCTTTTTCCTTGGTTCATGACGGAAATCCAATTTCCAAATATGTGACTGTGCGGTTTTGATTGTATACCTATATATGGCGACATAGTGGTATGGGGCATTAATGCCGTCTATGATTGATACTTATGATTTGAAATTGTTTTTGAAACATATAAACACTAGTAATTATATCAAATGCTTTTGTTTTTTCGTATCAAGCATATTTTAGCCATTATAAGGTAAAAACTCTATCCTCCGGTTTGCGTTGCATTGTGTGATGGGAACTAAGTCTTATAATGGCTTCATTTTTATAAAAAGCATTGCGATGTTTAAAAGATTTACTTGTTTTAAAGCACTGGCAATCCAATGGAGTAAACCCGTTCCACGTAAGTGGCGTGGTCCTGTGATTAGCCATATTATAAAATGTGTTAAGTAGATTTCTCATACCAGTCCCATGACTGACTCGTAGTTTGTTTCACTTGCAAACTCAGGTGCCCCTTTTTCTACACGGGCAGCCTTGTCTCCAGGTTTTTTACAGGCTCTTTCTGGATAGCTGGAGCTGAAGATGGATTCTATCATTTATCTCTTTTTATGCTGTTCAGCTCCTATTGTACATATTATGTTTGTTTCCGCTGTAGACATATATGTATAGCTGAACTGTATTTGTACTAAGTATGATCCTGTATACTGTGTAACTCTGATGATTTCGTTTATCCAGTGTATTATTTGTTCATTATCTGGTGTATTTATTTATTTCTGTTATGCTATTATTTGTTTATGTGTTATATTCCAAAGATTACCCTTGACACCATCATACGGGGTTTTGGGGTCGTCACAAACTCTATCCTCCGTCTTGCGTTGCATTGTGTGATGGGACCTGAGTCATATAATAGCTTCATTGTTTTTTTTTTAGCTTTACGCTATTGTTTTATGCACTGGTATTCTTGGGAGGAAACCCGTTCCGTGTTATACGGCGTGGTCCCTTGGTTTACCTAACTTTAAAATAAAGATTAATAACTGTTTTAGTTCTCACACCAGTCCCATGACTGACCTGTAGTTTATTGTTTTAACCTAAACTTTGGGTGCCCTTATTTTCCGCACGGGCAGCTTGTGGTTTTGGTTTTGCAGATTTATATTCACAGGATCCTGGTTTTCAGCTGGAATGATATTCGGAAAGCTCTGTATCCGCATATCTCCTTCAGTTGTGTTTTGTATTATTTTTCCGCTGCAGTAATGTACTTAAACCTCTGATGTTTTTCAAATGTATATAATTTATTCATACTCTGTTATATTCTTGTATTCTGATGGAATTGTTGTAATAAACAATGAAATGTTCTTCTGTTTGTGTTCTGATCCATCTTGTCCTCAAAGCAATCCGGGCTTTCCGTCACGGGGAAGTTCGGGTCGTTATATTTGATATCAGAGCTTTGGTTTACAGTGCTCGGAGAGCAAGACACGTTAGAACCAAACAAGAGGATTCATCAGAGGTTGGATTAGTAATATCCAAAGAGAATGACTCGTTAGAGATAGGATCAGTAGTATCCTAGAACGAGTGTGAAGAGGGTTAACTTTTCAAAATAAAATTAAAAACAAGTTTTGTTTTGAAAATTTAAATCAACTATTCGTATTTGAATATTATTTTTATATTGATTTGGACAATCCAGTATATAGAGATTTGAATATACGTCTGATCCACGTGTATTAAAGCCTCAAATATACTGGATAGATATAGAATCACACTCTAGTCGCTCGGACCTGATTCTGATGATTGACGCGTCATCATTAGTAATTATTTTCGTGTTTCAAAAGTGGGATTTCTATATATTTCCAATTGACTGGTGTGAGAACCAAAACTAGATAGGGCTATTGTTGTGATTTGGCATCAAAAACATGATTTTTTGTATATGTATCAAAATTATGAATTTGAAACGTTAATCAGCTAATTGATTGATGGTTGTGTTGTATGATTATTCATTTAAACCCATATGTGAAAGAATGACATATATAACCAAATTGTACCAAATATTAAACAGAATTGAAAATTGTTTGGAATTTCATGCATTTACATGTGTATACATTGAACAGGTCATAGCAAGGAGGCTAGAGCAGAGGAATAAAATTGTTTGCCCGACAAATAGGTACATGTTTATTGTATTTCTTTGGATTTTTGATGATTTTATGAGCCTCTTGGCTGTTTCTTTTTCTTTTTGGATTGGAGAGGCCTGTATGGCAATTTCGGGATTTTCCCGGTGCTCACGTGCAGGGGAGGTTATGGCGAAATTTTTCGAAAATTTAGGGTGTTAGCCAAATTTTTGAAAAATTTGAAAAGTTCTTAGAAACTAAACACTTGAAGAACTTAGGCCATAATGAAAAGAATGAAAGTTGGGTTGATTTGTAAAACAACTTTCAGCTTCGTTCCTTTTCGGGGCCGAAATGTTTTAAGTGGGGGAGATTGTAATAACCCGGAAATCCGAACCAATTTAAATTTTTTATTTGGGAAATTTTAATGAGTTTTGAATATTTAAAATGAATTTTTTTAAATAATAACGACAAGAAATTTATTTTGAATAGAATTAGAACGTATATATTTATAGGAATAGTCGTTAGAATATAAATATTTATTTTTAATTATAAAAGGAATTAGAAATGGCGCGGTAGTTCGAAAATTCGATTTCAAATTTCAAATGAATGTATAGGATTCAAAATAAACCGGATTTTAGCAAAACCAAAAATATTTGAATCTATTAGAGAATATCTTTCCAACGAATCCGAAAAATTGAAATTTCATAGCAGGAATAAAAAGTTATGCCCAGTTGAAAATTTTGAATAGTCGCTACGGAATTCTAGCCCTTAAAAATGGAAATTTTGCAAACAACTTCTGTTTTCAACAAAACCACTTTTGCTGGATCCGGGATGTCGAATTATTGCTAGATTTCAAAATTCATATTTTTTCGAATCAATATGTGAGCGTGGCAAAGTAAAACGTGTTTTAACAGTTTCAGTCAATTTCGACCGACCATAAAATGGCCATTTTTCAAACGATCTCAGAATTTGATGAAATTAGTTTTGTTAGAACCGTATCATCAATACAAAGCTAGAAAATATTTTACGGGAATTTTTAGAGTCCGTATGTGGCCCCGGTAAATTGAAATGTGCGTTCAAATTCAATATATAGATTTATATTTTTAGTTTGTTGGAAACTGATCGAAACGATCGAACTGGCTTACGGCACATATCCCATTGTTTTCATAATGTGGGTAATGAGCTAGGGACAATAGGCGGTGGGTCTCATTTGGAGATCGAGATAGAAAGTTACTTTTTGAAAATATTAAAATATTATATATATATATATATATTAATAATAAACTCCCCCCCCCCCCTAAATTCTCCTTTATACGGTCAACCCCCCTTCTCATTCAACACGATCGAAATAAATAAATTAAAAAAAGGGGAAGAGGACGCGCTATCGTGCAACTACACCCCCCAGTCGTCGTCGCCGCCGCTGCCTGGGAGCACTCCACCGCCGCAGTCGATGCCCCCTCCTCCCTCCAAGGCCGACGCCCCTTTTCCCTCCCAAACCCCACGATTGAGTCGCCGTTCAACCCTAGCCGCGCCCAAACCCTCGCCCCATCGAAGACCACCGCCACCTGAGGACCTGACCGCACCACCAACCACCTCCCGTGCGCCATCTCCTTCGCCTGACAGCCCCTCCACTCCTCTGAAAAACCGAATTTAGGTAAGTTTTGATTTATTTTATTTAGTTTATTTATAAATCTGTTTTAACTATTTATAGAAAGGAAATTTTAAAATATTTAAATCAGTTTTAATTTATAGAGAAACATTTTATAAAGTAGTGAATTTTATTTAAGGAAAGTTATAATTTTTAATATGAAAAAGGGTTGATTTTTAATTATACAAAGTTGAGATTTTTAAAACATAAATGCGGAGATTTTTGCATACATAACAAGGCGATCTTTGAGTGGAAAAGATGAGATTTTTGAATGAGAAATGATGAGATTTTTGAGTGAGAAAATATGAGATCTTTTAATATATAATGATATGGGTTTCGAATATATAAAAATATGATTTTTATATTATAGAGATAATAAAAATGTGATCTTTTATTATCTAGGAAACGAAGTAAAAATATGGTTTTTATATGTATGAATGGTAAATAAAGATACGATTTTTATACATAAAGTGGCGATATAAAAATGTGATTTTTATCATATAAGTAGCAAAGTAAAAATACGATTCTTATTGGTAGAATGGTTAAATGAAAATATGAATTTTAATGAATAAACATCATATTAAAAATATAATTTTTATTATGAACAACGTGGTAAGGACTGCATTGGAATTTCAAGCAAATCCAAACCGTTCAGAAAGAAAGAATGACGGAGTGGATCCCAAATGTGAGAGCTCCTCACTGAATTTATTTATATAGTTATTTATTTTATAACTGCATATATAAACCGTTCCCCGTCGTCCACAGACCATGGACGACTTGTTTGATTGGTTGTTTGGGGTTGATTGATTTATTTGTTTGAATGTGTTTTAGAATGTGAATTAAATTGATTATTGGGTATGGCGCAAGCCAGTAAAGGAGAGGGGTAACGCTAGACATTACCCAATTTCAATATCACGCCGTTATGCTGCCGAAATTTTCTGAAATATAAAGTGTTAGTTAAAAATAACATTTTTGTTGAATATATGTACTATTAAAAATAGTAAAGTGTTGAAATATATATTTTAACATTAAAAATATAATTTTTAACGTGTAAATGAATGGCGTGAAATTCTCTTGAAATGAAAATGAATATTCATCTACAAATCAGAACGATTTTTTTATGTACACCTATTTGACTGGCATAGATTGGGATGATAAATTTTACACCTCGCCCAACTGCACAAATAAAATATGAGTTTGATTGATTGAAATCCCACACGGGTGTTGGGATGATATTGGCATACACTAATCCCAATTGTTTAGTTGTATGTCGATCGATTCGTTGACAGGTTGTTGTAAGCGTTGATTATTTATATTCAATGCTTATGCAGTTGAGTAGTGCACTCTGGATAATGGATGATTGTTTATCACTGTTGATATATACATGTGTTGTATGGAAATCGATAGAAATAAAATCTATGGTAATTGATTGGGCCTCATTCCAGTTTTCAAATAGAAATATTTGAAAAGGAATATTTGAACAGAAATATTTGAAATAGAAATAACGGAAATAGAAACATTTGAAAAGAAATATTTGAAATAGAAATATTTGGAATAGAAATATTTGAAAAGAAATATTTGAAAAGAAATATTTGAAATAGAAATATTTGAAATAAAAATATATAAAGCCGTGTTGATTGGATATGTGCCATTTTGACGCGAACGATATTTATATCGATTTTATTTGTTTTTGTAACGAATATCGAATAGGAAATTATTTCAGAAGATAATGTTTTGAAAATATTATCATTTATATATCGATGATATGAAATATTCAATTTTGATTTGAAATTGAATATGAAGTTGAAATCTGTAACATCCCGCCTCCGCTAGGGTCACTCGCAAAGGAATGCACTAGCTTTAGAGGGGCATTATTGGTAAACATGCACAGAAATATCACAAGACAGACCATATAAAATAGTGGAAGTAAAATCAAACTTTCATAAACATTAATAATTAAGGTCTAATGCCTTTTACATCAGAGTACATCAAAACCTGTCTTGCAATAGTAAAGAAGCATAAAGACTTTTCCATAAATTATTCCCCAAGTAAAAACAGTAAAGTAGCCATAGCCAAGAAAAGTCCAAGCCATCCATGATGACCTTCAAGCAGAAGAAGTCCGAACTAAACAACAGTGTTTCCTCCCTGTAACCTGGGGGGGAAACGGAAGAAAAGAGGCGAAACAAAACAGGTCAGTCAAAAAGACTGAGTAAGCCCTATCTACTATCAGCATAAAAACTAGTAAAGTTAACTGACATGAGAAACTGAGATGAACATAAGCATGGTGACATGATAGATAAGCTAAATCAAAATAACAGGATGAACTACTGAACTCAGGTAAACTAAGGTGTCATGATAAATTACGGTGTCAAGATAAAACAAGGTATCCCATCGTCAAGTTCCCGTCAAATATAATATCCCCAAGATATCTATCACATATAACATCCCATGGTATCTATCCTGTCTTTTAGCTCTGCACCTACCGTACTAGTATCCCCACCGTATCATGTGTTAACCATGAATGACCCTTACTCAAAAGTCGTGTAATGGTCCATGCCAACCTAATATATCGCATATATAGGTTACTCAACTCGTATGTTTTATTCCATGTAAATGTTCAGTCCCTTACCGTAGACCATACGGGCTTTTCCCATGAGATTCTATACTACTTTAACATAGTTCCATGATCCTTAAGATCGTTTTGGATTGTCACCCTATATCTAACTAGGGTCTTTCAACATGAATCATCGTTTGTACAACTAGGACTTATGCTACCTAGGACTACTAGGGATTACGCTTACCTATTGCACGTTTTCGTATCTCGGTTTTGGTTCAACCACCCAGGGCCACTAGGATTTACGCTAACCGTTAACCGCGCCCTTTTTCCCACGCATTCATCGTGAATCGTTTTCCATGACTGTATGCACATGTATCACATCGTGCCATCCGAGTCCTGTCACAGGGCAGATCAAGAAATACAGGACTCGGTCGGGAGCTTTCGATTTATCTGCCGATGCAGATGCTAAGGTCTGTTTTTCTATACGTGGCTATGGTCCCACGCGACCCCTCCCTCAACTAGTGAAAGACAAGACAGGATAAATCCTGTATGAGAACACAACACTGGCCAACCCACATAAAAGCCTTACCGCAACCATAATTAGATAGCAATTATGGTCTTTTGGGTGTTCTCTGCCTTTCCGTACGTACACGCTTGAACAAGGATGGTAGGTAGCCTGACGAAAATGCTATCTAGGGTACGACCGTGTATCGTCGACTATCCCCTATCCATCCCCGTCTTTAGGTCGCTCGTATAGCAACCAAGGCATACTCTTGGTTCTTCTAACGCAGACCTTAACCTCTCATGAGCCTAGTATGATCACCTGGCAGCTCACAGAGGGATCCCAAGAATATCCTCACGTTCCCCGAAGCCGCTGCTTCGCTACCCAGTTCGCTGGAGCCTTTATCTAAATCAGATACTTGCTCCTACTCGTATACTTAAACGATGACCTACCGTATCAGGTTACTCATCTATCTACGAACTGGTCTAAATTTCCTTGACTAAGAATCATTACTTAGTTATTCTTCAACTAAGGTTTACCACTTAGCCTCATTCCCGTTATCTTTGTTAACTACGGTTATCCACCTAATCCTCCGAACTAGGGTTTACATAATGGGTTAAGTGTCACTTAAGTTCATGACTTAACCCGTCTACAAATCATGTCAAAATTGGCTAAGTATCCAAGTCCAAGACTTAACCCTACAAACCATGCTCACGTTGGTTAAGTGTGTATTAAGCAATTCACGACTTAACCTCGTCCAATTATCATTCTAGATTGGTTAAGTATATATTAACTTGACCCTATTACTTTACTTAGTCAAATCGGTCAAGTGTATTTAAGCGATTCGTGACTTAGCCTTATCATGTTTTCACGCTAGATTGGTTAAGTATGGGTTAACTTAACCTCCATAAATTCACGAGTTAGATTGGTTAAGTATAGGCCACTTAACCACCTCGAATCATCATGTTAGATTAGTTAAGTGTTTAACTTAACTCCATTAAACTACCAAGTGGGATTAATTAAGTCTAGGCTAACTTAACCCCATCCGATTTCCAGGCTTAGACTAGTTGAGCCCAATCTTAACCCCATCCGATTTCCATGTTTAGACTAGTTGAGTCTAATCTTAACCCCATCCGATTTCCATGTTTAGACTAGTTGAGTCTAATCTTAACCCCATCCGATTTCCATTTTAGACTAGTTGAGTCTAATCTTAACCCCATCCATTAACTGTATTCTTCGGTTAAGTGTCATTAAGAAAACTTACTTAACCTTACCAAATTATCGTGTTGGATTGATTAAGTGTTGGTTAACTTAATCCCCGTCCACTAGTCGTATAAAAATGGTCAAGTGTCATTAGGCAAATCAAGTTACTTAACCTACCCAACCTTGTCCTGTTTTGTTAAGTATCATTAGCCTAATCAAATTACTTAACCCATTTGTCCATGTCGTATTTGGTTAAGAGTCATTAATCAAATTAACTTAACCCTATCATGTGGCATTAATTACTTAATGCACCTCAACCTCTCACATTAGACTTTGTTGCTGTTACTAGTTAAGTCGGTCGGTTCCGGGTAGCTTTACACCACAACTTGGTCTAACCTCGGGTTTAAGCACAACATGACCAACTTCTCACATTGGGTCCTATTGTTTGCAACTACTAGTTAGGCCGGTCGGTTCCGGGTAGTTTTATGTTGCAAACTCAACCCAACCTCGAGTTGGTCACACTTATATTATCTAAGTGTCATGTCCATTATGTTTCCAAAACATATTACAAGTTTTCAAGCAATTGGGTAGACCTAACTTAATAGGTAAATTCCCAATGGGTAGACCTAACTTAATAGGTAAATTCCCAAGCTTATGTTTTCAAGCATACTTACATGTCAACTTCCATGTTATATTTCAAGTCATGTTTTCAAGTATAAACACATGTCATATTTAACGTTACATGTTGTCATGTTTATACCCATTTACCCAAATCATGTTCATATCATTATGTTTTCCCATAATGTGACCCCAACGCTTTTTAAACTCGCATATACGTTCGCAACAACGTAATGGATTAAAAGAAGAGACTTGGCAAAGGCATGACAAAAATGGATATTAAGACACAAGTTAATCATGGTGGCAAATGAGGCACAAATGTGTTCATTAGCTTGCATGTTACATTCTTAAGCCACAAAAACATGCATAAACCCAAACTTGGCACATAAGCGAATCATGGTGACAAAAGACATGGAATGATGACTAGAAACTCGCATGTATCATCATATAAGGTTTATGACTTCATATGCAAGTTGACATAAAGATTTTGAAGGTTCTCATGTTGCATAATGCAACATTTCAACATAAAGGTTGTAGCTTTTAGCTCACAAGATCAAGATAATGACTTCATAAACTTGCATGACATGGTAGCATGTATCATTCTCAATGATCAAACCCAAACTTGCAACATGAACATTTAACTTCATAGTTAATATCTAAGAGTAGGGAAAGGGCTTACATTGCTATGAAGGCCTAAATCGATTAAATTAAAGCTTGTGATGAAGCCTATGCATGCCATCACCCAAAAACCCAAAGATGAACACTCCAAATCAATAAAAACCCCATCTTGATGAACAAAGGTCATAGCTTTAGCCTTGAAATCAACTTGAGAAGCTCTCATACTAACATAGAGGCTCTCTAACACTCACATGATCATGAAACCTCTCATAGAAATGAAGATAGAAACTTTGAGCAAGAGGATGGAGGCCATGAGAGTAAAATTTTTGCCATAGTTTAGTTGCATGAATGAATAATGAGGGTTTAGGAGAGGGTTAGAGGCTTATTTATAGAGATTAGGAATGATTAGGACCTTAGGATTAACCCTAGGATCATCCTGAGCCATCGGATTCGAACCAGGCCCAAAAGCATGACCAAGGACTCAAAATGGTGCACCAGGCAAAACTGCCCGGCCACCATGTGTCGACCCCCAAGTCGACAGGGCTGTCGACTTGGGTCCTGGCATGTCGACTCCCAAGTCGACAGGGCTGTCGACTTGGGGTGCCTGGCGGGAACTTTTCCTGCCTAGCCTTCCAGCCCTAATTTTCGAAATTAGAACTCGTTTTTGAACTTGAATTTTCTGAAAACTTCGTCGGACCATAACTTGGTCATACGGACTCCGATTCTCGAAAACTCAGACTCTACTTCGTGTATTTTTTCGAGACGAACGCAATGGCATAGCCCGTTTAACTTTATTCAGAATTTAAAATTAAATTCTGCCTTGATTCTCGTCTTAACACGTTATCGAAAATACGGGTTGTTACATTCTCCCCACCTTTTAGGATTTCGTCCCCGAAATCTCCAAGTTAGGAAGAACATATCCTATCATCCATCAATCATCTACTCAAATCATCATCCACAAGCAACCATTGTCCTTAGATGATTTCTAATGCTGTATGAATATATGCATAACGTGGGTGTATATGCACTTATCTAATGTAAATGATCAGGCCTGAGTGATCTAATGCAAAATATGTATAGTGCCATGAATCCAACATGTATGCAAATAGTCCTAGTCATATAGATACTATATGCGTGCACAATCATTCATTCATATGCAACAACCGCATGATAATACATTCGATTTCATCCATAAACAAGTATAAATACTCGTGCATATGCAATATGAAATGTGACCGAGTCGAGCTAGTATCTAATGTGTATTCGCGCATCCACGAGCAACCACTTGCAACCACTTGCAACCATATCAATCATAACATGTTTCAAATACATGTTTACATCCATAGGGTTCTACCTAGGATTCCCTGAAACAGGGTCGAGAAGATAAACAAGACAAACTCCTTACGGGGTTTGTAACAGAAAATAGGACCAAGAAGATGTCCACAAAAGATAGCCTACAAGTAAGCTCTACAGAAAACAGGGATCAAGGATACACTCCCAAAAAGAGATATCATGCGCGTATCTAGTCTTTGACCATCAAAGTCATATTTCCTTGGGCTTAACTCCATTGTGCCTTGACCGTCCTTTAACTTCGCGATTTCGTAGCTTCTTATTTCCTGTTTCCATAACATGAGTTGGAACTCATTTCTTCGTCGCCTCTCGTTCCACTTGCACTAACCCTTTTCCTAGAATACTTGACGCAAACATGGCTGCGTACTCATGATCTCATGCAAGCTTTCCAAAATTCACTAATGAATCTTGGATCTTGTTTATATACTATAAGGTATTCCATGTAGAAGAGCTTCCTCTTGAAAGTAAACAGATGTCAACCAAGTTACCAAGCGCACTTACTAGGGTGATTTCCATAACCCATGCATAAGTGAAATAAACCATCCATCTTATCGGCGAACACCACTCGATCGGGCTTCAAATTTCCAATAAAGGCATCACGGGATTCTAAGTAACCAATCATGACCGAACCCAAAAGGTTACACGAGACTCCGAGGGTATTACCAAGGCTAGTCAAGAGTCTAACTACCCTCCCATCAAAACCGAGAGTGGCACCCCTTACTGGATAACCACTTCATCCTTAGAATCCATCCATAGCTTATAAACATAAGCATTATTTCCAAGCTCAACACTTGACATAGACATTCTCAAATCCAAACAAGCCATGAATAAATGGACTGATTCTCCAATAGGACTTTGAGACAAAAATGGGATTCTCTATTACGCTAGTACTTAAGGTGCAGAGACTCAACTATCGAGGCAGACTCAAATGATGCGGGGATCAAAACAAAGTCTTGGCGGGATAATAGAAAAGAACAACTAGATCTTCAACAAGGATGTTATCCCCCTACTCAGGTACTCTAGTGAGGGTATACAATTGTCTTCACGATGATCTTGTCCTTGTCCCACAATACTTAACTATCCGTCCCGTTTCACCATACCAAAGATTCCTTCTCGTTATGGGTTGAGCCATACCAACAAGTTGCTCATCCTTAAGCTCGTATCCTTTATCCTCTTTCTCACGATCCTTTCTTATAACGCGGCCACTGGTCTCTCGAGAACCACCTCTATCACATGGAAAGCACTTTCGTAGATAGAAAAGACTAGTCGCAGTTAAAACCACTGTGACTACAGATGGAGGAAAGAAAGGAAAAGAGATTCAATTAAGGAAACGAGGATAGTGCTAATGGCCTTTGGGGAATAGCCTTTTTCTTTTAAAAGAAAATTTTCTTGAAAAATGCTTCTTTGTAAACGATTTTCAAATAGTTTTCAGAAGGTCTTTAAAAACTTTTGCCCAGTCTGGTAATCTTCTGCTCTGATACCAAATGTAACACCCCGCCTCCGTTAGGGTCACTCGCAAAGGAATGCACTAGCTTTAGAGGGGCATTATTGGTAAACATGCACAGAAATATCACAAGACAGAACATATAAAATAGCGGAAGTAAAATCGAACTTTCATAAACATTAATAATTAAGGTCTAACGCCTTTTACATCGGAGTACATCAAAACCTGTCTTGCAATAGTAAAGAAGCATAAAGACTTTTCCATAAATTATTCCCCAAGTAAAAACAGTAAAGTAGCCATAGCCAAGAAAAGTCCAAGCCATCCATGATGACCTTCAAGCAGAAGAAGTCCGAACTAAACAACAGTGTTTCCTCCCTGTAACCTGGGGGGAAACGGAAGAAAAGAGGCGAAACAAAACAGGTCAGTCAAAAAAACTGAGTAAGCCCTATCTACTATCAGCATAAAAACTAGTAAAGTTAACTGACATGAGAAACTGAGATGAACATAAGCATGGTGACATGATAGATAAGCTAAATCAAAATAACAGGATGAACTACTGAACTCAGGTAAACTAAGGTGTCATGATAAATTACGGTGTCAAGATAAAACAAGGTATCCCATCGTCAAGTTCCCGTCAAATATAATATCCCCAAGATATCTATCACATATAACATCCCATGGTATCTATCCTGTCTTTTAGCTCTGCACCTACCGTACTAGTATCCCCACCGTATCATGTGTTAACCATGAATGACCCTTACTCAAAAGTCGTGTAATGGTCCATGCCAACCTAATATATCGCATATATAGGTTACTCAACTCGTATGTTTTATTCCATGTAAATGTTCAGTCCCTTGCCGTAGACCATACGGGCTTTTCCCATGAGATTCTATACTACTTTAACATAGTTCCATGATCCTTAAGATCGTTTTGGATTGTCACCCTATATCTAACTAGGGTCTTTCAACATGAACCATCGTTTGTACAACTAGGACTTATGCTACCTAGGACTACTAGGGATTACGCTTACCTATTGCACGTTTTCGTATCTCGGTTTTGGTTCAACCACCCAGGGCCACTAGGATTTACGCTAACCGTTAACCGCGCCCTTTTTCCCACGCATTCATCGTGAATCGTTTTCCATGACTGTATGCACATGTATCACATCGTGCCATCCGAGTCCTGTCACAGGGCAGATCAAGAAATACAGGACTCGGTCGGGAGCTTTCGATTTATCTGCCGATGCAGATGCTAAGGTCTGTTTTTCTATACGTGGCTATGGTCCCACGCGACCCCTCCCTCAACTAGTGAAAGACAAGACAGGATAAATCCTGTATGAGAACACAACACTGGCCAACCCACATCCAAGCCTTACCGCAACCATAATTAGATAGCAATTATGGTCTTTTGGGTGTTCTCTGCCTTTCCGTACGTACACGCTTGACCAAAGATGGTAGGTAGCCTGACGAAAATGCTATCTAGGGTACGACCGTGTATCGTCGACTATCCCCTATCCATCCCCGTCTTTAGGTCGCTCGTATAGCAACCAAGGCATACTCTTGGTTCTTTTAACGCAGACCTTAACCTCTCATGAGCCTAGTATGATCACCTGGCAGCTCACAGAGGGATCCCAAGAATATCCTCACGTTCCCCGAAGCCGCTGCTTCGCTACCCAGTTCGCTGGAGCCTTTATCTAAATCAGATACTTGCTCCTACTCGTATACTTAAACGATGACCTACCGTATCAGGTTACTCATCTATCTACGAACTGGTCTAAATTTCCTTGACTAAGAATCATTACTTAGTTATTCTTCAACTAAGGTTTACCACTTAGCCTCATTCCCGTTATCTTTGTTAACTACGATTATCCACCTAATCCTCCGAACTAGGGTTTACATAATGGGTTAAGTGTCACTTAAGTTCATGACTTAACCCGTCTACAAATCATGTCAAAATTGGCTAAGTATCCAAGTCCAAGACTTAACCCTACAAACCATGCTCACGTTGGTTAAGTGTGTATTAAGCAATTCACGACTTAACCTCGTCCAATTATCATTCTAGATTGGTTAAGTATATATTAACTTGACCCTATTACTTTACTTAGTCAAATCGGTCAAGTGTATTTAAGCGATTCGTGACTTAGCCTTATCATGTTTTCACGCTAGATTGGTTAAGTATGGGTTAACTTAACCTCCATAAATTCACGAGTTAGATTGGTTAAGTATAGGCCACTTAACCACCTTGAATCATCATGTTAGATTAGTTAAGTGTTTAACTTAACTCCATTAAACTACCAAGTGGGATTAATTAAGTCTAGGCTAACTTAACCCCGTCCGATTTCCAGGCTTAGACTAGTTGAGTCCAATCTTAACCCCATCCGATTTCCATGTTTAGACTAGTTGAGTCTAATCTTAACCCCATCTGATTTCCATGTTTAGACTAGTTGAGTCTAATCTTAACCCCATCCGATTTCCATGTTTAGACTAGTTGAGTCTAATCTTAACCCCATCCATTAACTGTATTCTTCGGTTAAGTGTCATTAAGAAAACTTACTTAACCTTACCAAATTATCGTGTTGGATTGATTAAGTGTTGGTTAACTTAATCCCCGTCCACTAGTCGTATAAAAATGGTCAAGTGTCATTAGGCAAATCAAGTTACTTAACCTACCCAACCTTGTCCTGTTTTGTTAAGTATCATTAGCCTAATCAAATTACTTAACCCATTTGTCCATGTCGTATTTGGTTAAGAGTCATTAATCAAATTAACTTAACCCTATCATGTGGCATTAATTACTTAATGCACCTCAACCTCTCACATTAGACTTTGTTGCGGTTACTAGTTAAGCCGGTCGGTTCCGGGTAGCTTTACACCACAACTTGGTCTAACCTCGGGTTTAAGCACAACATGACCAACTTCTCACATTGGGTCCTATTGTTTGCAACTACTAGTTAGGCCGGTCGGTTCCGGGTAGTTTTATGTTGCAAACTCAACCCAACCTCGAGTTGGTCACACTTATATTATCTAAGTGTCATGTCCATTATGTTTCCAAAACATATTACAAGTTTTCAAGCAATTGGGTAGACCTAACTTAATAGGTAAATTCCCAATGGGTAGACCTAACTTAATAGGTAAATTCCCAAGCTTATGTTTTCAAGCATACTTACATGTCAACTTCCATGTTATATTTCAAGTCATGTTTTCAAGTATAAACACATGTCATATTTAACGTTACATGTTGTCATGTTTATACCCATTTACCCAAATCATGTTCATATCATTATGTTTCCCATAATGTGACCCCAACGCTTTTTAAACTCGCATATACGTTCGCAACAACGTAATGTATTAAAAGAAGAGACTTGGCAAAGGCATGACAAAAATGGATATTAAGCCACAAGTTAATCATGGTGGCAAATGAGGCACAAATGTGTTCATTAGCTTGCATGTTACATTCTTAAGCCACAAAAACATGTATAAACCCAAACTTGGCACATAAGCGAATCATGGTGACAAAAGACATGGAATGATGACTAGAAACTCGCATGTATCATCATATAAGGGTTATGACTTCATATGCAAGTTGACATAAAGATTATGAAGGTTCTCATGTTGCATAATGCAACATTTCAACATAAAGGTTGTAGCTTTTAGCTCACAAGATCAAGATAATGACTTCATAAACTTGCATGACATGGTAGCATGTATCATTCTCAATGATCAAACCCAAACTTGCAACATGAACATTTAACTTCATAGTTAATATCTAAGAGTAGGGAAAGGGCTTACATTGCTATGAAGGCCTAAATCGGTTAAATTAAAGCTTGTGATGAAGCCTATGCGTGCCATCACCCAAAAACCCAAAGATGAACACTCCAAATCAATAAAAACCCCATCTTGATGAACAAAGGTCATAGCTTTAGCCTTGAAATCAACTTGAGAAGCTCTCATACTAACATAGAGGCTCTCTAACACTCACATGATCATGAAACCTCTCATAGAAATGAAGATAGAAACTTTGAGCAAGAGGATGGAGGCCATGAGAGTAAAAATTTTGCCATAGTTTAGTTGCATGAATGAATAATGAGGGTTTAGGAGAGGGTTAGGGGCTTATTTATAGAGATTAGGAGTGATTAGGACCTTAGGATTAACCCTAGGATCAACCTGAGCCATCGGATTCGAACCAGGCCCAAAAACATGACCAAGGACTCAAAATGGTGCACCAGGCAAAACTGCCCGGCCACCATGTGTCGACCCCCAAGTCGACAGGGCTGTCGACTTGGGTCCTGGCATGTCGACTCCCAAGTCGACAGGGCTGTCGACTTGGGGTGCCTGGCGGGAACTTTTCCCGCCTAGCCTTCCAGCCCTAATTTTCGAAATTAGAACTCGTTTTTGAACTTGAATTTTCTGAAAACTTCGTCGGACCATAACTTGGTCATACGGACTCCGATTCTCGAAAACTCAGACTCTACTTCGTGTATTTTTTCGAGACGAACGCAATGGCATAGCCCGTTTAACTTGATTCAGAATTTAAAATTAAATTCTGCCTTGATTCTCGTCTTAACACGTTATCGAAAATACGGGTTGTTACAAAATCGTTTTGAAAACGAATTTAAAACGATTTATAAAATACGTTTTCAAAGGAAATCGATGAAATATATATAATACATATATTACATATATAATGGCCTGAATAGAATGCGCCGTGCTGCGGCAGTTCCTGAATTTCGACCAATGACTTCGAACGTACATTACGGGAGATCCGACCGTCGGATTCTCCTAAAAACGGAACCGTTGGGTTCGTATCGAAAAGTGCTTTCTAACGAATATTAGAGATTTGAAATCTAAAGGCTGGATTTGGAATTATGTCCAAATCAAATTTGGAAAAGGTCGTTGTAAGCGTAGTTCGATGGTCGTTTATGGAAATCGACTGTACGGGCCTTGATAAAATTATTAAAAATAGCAATAATTTGTGTAAAATCATAAGAAATGATTTGGAAAGAATTGGGATGAAAAATTCCATATTTGAAAAGATAAAAATAGAATTTTATCGAAATGAACTAGTATGGAACTAGAATTATAATCCATTTATTTTTGAAATAAATAAATTGGATTTGAAAGGGTTTTAAAAATAACCAGAATTTCCAATAGTTGAATTGGAATGTATTTGAATCGAAATTATCTTTGGAATATTTCGATGTTGGATTTCATGAGTATACATATATTGTTACGGAAATTTGAAAGACATATTTATATCGTTAATTCCAATACGATATTTATTGGTCGTAGAATTTGATATTGAATATAAGCCGATATATTTTCCATTCAGAGCCTTGTATTTAATATCAAATGGGATTTGGGTTTGTCATGAATGATGTCTTCATTAACACTGTTCTTAAACCCAATTGAGAAAAGATTAAATCTTTTTATTTAGATTTAATGAAATATACCAATTAAATGATATTTAATTGGAATTATATTGAAATTGATTTTTGGGTTTACCGTGAACGGTGTTTTATATAACACTTGTTCTTTAACCCGATAATTAAAGGAATGTGAATTGGGTTTATTGTGAACTGTGTTTTAACGACATTCGTTCTTTAACCCGATTTACAGTGAAGTGGTATTTGGAATTTATAAATCTTTTTGATAAGATTTAAAGGAGATTTTCCGAAGTAAAGTTTTCCAATTTAATAAAATAAATTGGAATGGAATGGACTTCGATTTGGCAATGATCGAAGTGAACTTCTGTTGAGGAAGACTGTTAATATATATGGGATTTAAAAGGCTTTGGTGTTATTCCATTTATATTATTAGTCGGATATGGGAGTTCATATCGATTATATATACTGATCTGTTTTCCGTGAAGATTCCATTGTTAATGGAATGTGATTTTGGGTTTATCGCGAGCTATGTTTTAAATGACATAAGTTCTTTAACCCAGCTAAAGATAGGATTTATTTCCTGGATTTGAATAATCATTAAGTAATGATTTTTGGAAATAAAAACTGAATTAGAGTTTTAATGAATCTTTAAATAGATTTAAGGGTGAATTTGATAACTAAATTTATCAAATTCAAGAAATGATCGAGAATGGAGTATCACCTGTTTCACTCCAAGCAGTAGTTAAATCTTTAATTAGATTTGAACGTGAAATGGTAATTGAATTTACCGATAACACCGTGATGTTAGATATGAAGTATTACCAGTTTTACTTCATGGGATGAATAGGTGGGGGTTGGGAAATTAAAACAAATGATTACTTCGGTAAGGTTCGTTAATCCCGACTAGTTTGGATAAACCTTAATTTGGTTTGAATTGATATTCAAAGGAAGATTAAAGAATAAATTTAGAGAATTTATCTTTGATAAAATTAATGGGTACCTTTCCCAAATTGAAAGAATATTTGGATAAAGGAATATTCTGGATTGGAATAAGGCGTATGTTGTGTTTTTATAACACTTGTTTATTATATACGCGAGTTATTCAGAAAGACCGGGTTTATCCCATTCTGAATAACTGAATCGACGAGAGTCGATGATGAAGACGGTGGTTGAAGACCGGAGGTCTTCACATCGTTTGGATAATTACTGATGATCTTGATTGGGCTGTACACCCAAGAGGAGGGAATCAGTTGGTGATCGTACAGACGTACTTGGAGATCGATGGATATGCGAGGAATAAGGTTCCTCCGGTTTCGTTCAGACACGGAACGGACTTGTAAATGGATGTGTGTATGACATTGGATTTTATTCTGCGTTAATTGATTTCTATTAAATTTATATCTGTTTGGCGGCGGAGAATTTATTCTCTTGCTTAACGCCCTTCTCTGAGACGTACGAGCTCAGAGGTTATATATCGATAGATATCAGTCGCATGACATGAACTGTCTGTGTGGCATGCTGAGATGAAAATGATCAAGGCTTCTGTTGAAAAGCAAAGTCTTGTGGTTGATGATCAAAGCACGTCTTTAATACAGCATAGCTTTGTGTAGCGTTAATTCGCGAACCTCACACACCAGTGTGAACCAAAAAAGGGAGAAGGACCTCAGGGAGGGCATGCGTTTCCATCTACCTAGGAGTGGTGTTTTGGGTTTTACACGCCCGAACATTTTACTTATGTGGATGATGGATAGCGAGGCGCCTCGGTTATATCGGTCGATCCGGGACCGATGGAGTCATTTGGCTCATTGACGCCCTAAATGGCGGGGAAACGCAGTGTTCGAGCATTATAATCCACATCGAGTGGACCGGCCCTGACGATCCAACGCTTGCCTGTGCGCTTGCCTGAGACACGGGCTAGGGCGTCTCGAAGCGGTGAGGACGATCCCTTGCCTCGGTTCACAGACGGAAATCCAACTTCCAATACGTGACTTTGCGGTTTTGATTGTAAACCTATATATGGCGACATAGTGGTATGGGGCACGTATGCCGTCTATGATTGATACTTATGTTTGAAATTGTTTTGACACTATACACGTATAGTAATAGTAAAAGATGAAATTTCACGTACCAAGCATTTTTGGCTATTATAAGGTGAAAACCCTATCCACTGGCTTGCGTTGCATTATGTGATGGGACCTGAATCTTATAATAGCTTCGTTGTTCTTTATTTAGCATTGCGTTGTTGTTTTATGCACTGGTATTCTTGGGAGGAAACCCGTTCCGTGTTATACAACGTGGTCCCTTGATTTACCTAACTTTAAAATAATGATTAATAACTGTTTTAGTTCTCACACCAGTCCCATGACTGACCTGTAGTTTATTGTTTAAACCTAAACTCTGGGTGCCCTTATTTTCCGCACGGGCAACTTGTAGTTTTGGTTTTGCAGATTTATATTCACAGGATCCTAGTTTTCAGCTGGAATGATATTCGAAAAGCTCTGTATCTGCATATCTCCTTCAGTTGTGTTTTGTATTATTTTTCCGCTGTAGTAATGTATTTAAATCATCAAATGCATATAATTTATTCATACTCTGTTATATTCTTGTATTCTGATGGAATTGTTGTAATAAACAATGAAATGTTCTTCTGTTTATGTTCTGATCCGTCTTGTCCTCAAAGCAATCCGGCTTTCCATCATGGGGAAGTTCGGGTCATTATATTTGGTATCAAAGCTTTGGTTTACAGAGCTCGGAGAACAAGACATGTTAGAAACAAACGAGAGGATTCATCAGAGATTGGATTAGTAATATCCAATGAGAATGACTCGTTAGAGATAGGATCAGTATTATCCTAGAACGAGTGTGAAGAGGGTTAACTTTTCAAAATAAAATTGAAAACAAGTTTTGTTTTGAAAATTTAAATCAATTATTCGTATTTGAGTATTATTTTTATATTGATTTGGACAATCCAGTATATAGAGATTTGAATATACGTCTGATCCACGTGTATTGAAGCCTCAAATATACTGGATAGATATAGAATCACACTCTAGTCGCTCAGACCTGATTCTGATGATTGAGGCGTCATCATCAGTAATTATTTTTGTGTTTCAAAAGTGGGATTTCTATATATTTCCAATTGACTGGTGTGGGAACCAAAACTAGATGCGGCTATTGTTGTGATTTGGCATCAAAAACATGATTTTTTGTATATGTATCAAAATTATGAATTTGAAACGTTAATCAACTAATTGATTGATGGTTGTGTTGTATGATTATTCATTTAAACCCATATGTGAAAGAATGACATATATAACAAAATTGTACCAAATATTGAAAAGAATTGACAATTGTTTGGAATTGCAAGCATATACATGTGTATACATTGAACAGGTCATAGCAAGGAGGCTAGAGCAGAGGAATTGTAACACCCTTAAATCCCACATCATGGAAGCCTGGGTGAAGTGGGTATTTATATAGTAGAGCCCATCTCCTACTAACGCCGAGGCCTTTTGAGAAACAAAACCCCGCACCTATACGGTGGCAAAGTTGGGGACAATATCTTACATCAATGGAGGTGCGGACTTGTTACAGGAATAAAATTGTTTGCCCGACAAATAGGTACATGTTTATTGTATTTCTTGTGATTTTTGATAATTTTATGAGCCAGTTGACTAGCCTCTTGGTTGTTTCTTTTTCTTTTTGGACGGGATTTTCCCGGCGCTCCCGTGCATGGGAGGTTATGGCAAAAAGATTAGAAAATTTAGGGTGTTAGCCAAATTTTTGAAAAATTTGAAAAGTTCTTAGAAACTGAAAAGTTGAAGAACATAGGCCATAATGAAAAGAATGAAAGTTGAGTTGATTTGTAAAACAACTTACAGCTTCGTTCCTTTTTGGGGACGAAAAGTTTTAAGTGGGGGAGATTGTAATGACTCGGAAATCTGAACCAATTTAAAATTTTTATTTCGGCAATTTTAATGAGTTTTGAATATTTAAAATGAATTATTTTAAATAATAACGACAAAAAATTTATTTTGAATAGAATTAGAACGTATATATTTATAGGAATAGTCGTTAGAATATAAATATTTATTTTTAATTATAAAAGGAATTAGAAATGGCGCGGTAGTTCGAAAATTCGATTTCAAAATTCAAATGAATGTACAGGATTCAAAATAAACCAGATTTTAGCAAAACCAAAAATATTTGAATCTATTTGAGAACATCTTTCCAACGAATCCGAAAAATTGATATTTCATAGCGGGAATAAAAAGTTACGCCCAGTTGAAAATTCAGAATAGTCGCTTTGGAATTTTGGCCCTTAAAACTGGAAATTTTGCAAACAACCTCTATTTTCGAAGAAACCACTTTTGTTGGATCCGGGATGTTGAATTATTGCTAGATTCCAAAATTCATAATTTTTCGATTCAATATGTGAGCGTGGCGAAGTAAAACGTGTTTTAACAGTTTTAGTCAATTTCGATCGACCAAAAAATGGCCATTTTTCAAACGATCTCAGAATTTGAAGACATTAGTTTTGTTAGAACCGTATTGTCAATACGAAGCTAGAAAATATTTTTCGGGAATTTTTAGAGTCCTTATGTGGCCCCGGTAACTTGAAATGTGCGTTCAAATTCAATATATAGATTTATATTTTGAGTTTGACCGAAACTGATCGAAACGATCGAACTGGCTTATGGTACATATCCCATTGTGTTCGTA
Source organism: Allium sativum (assembly GCA_030737875.1). Taxonomy (NCBI): domain Eukaryota; kingdom Viridiplantae; phylum Streptophyta; class Magnoliopsida; order Asparagales; family Amaryllidaceae; genus Allium; species Allium sativum. The sequence goes on along the minus strand of CM060915.1, from coordinate 254,051,239 downwards.
ATGGGGGTAATTATCTAGGGATGACAGGTGGTGGGTCTCTTTTGGAGATCGAGATAGAAAGTTACTTTTTGAAAATATTAAAATATTATATATATATATATATATATATATATTAATAATAAACTTCCTCTCCTGAATTCTCCTTTATACGGTCAACCCCCCTTCTCATTCAACACGATCGAAATAAATAAATAAAAAAAGGGGGAAGAGGACGCGCTATCGCGCATCTACACCCCCAGTCGTCGTCGTCGCCGCTGCTTGGGAGCGCTCCACCGCCGCAGTCGATGCCCTCCTCCCTCCAAGGCTGACGCCCCTTTTCCCTCCCAAACCCCACGATTGAGTCGTCGTTCAACCCTAGCCGCGCCCAAACCATTGCCCCATCGAAGACCACCACGGCCTGAGGCCCTGACCGCACCACCAACCACCTCCCGTGCGCCATCTCCTCCGCCTGACAGCCCCTCCACTCCTCTGAAAAACCGAATTTAGGTAAGTTTTGATTTATTTTATTTAGTTTATTTATAAATCTATTTTAATTATTTATAGAAAATCAGTTTTAATTTATAGAGAAACATTTTATAAAGTAGTGATTTTTATTTAAGGAAAGTTATAATTTTTAATATGGAAAAGGGTTGATTATTAATTATATAAAGTTGAGATTTTTAAAACATAAATGCAGAGTTTTTTGCATACATAAAGAGGCGATCTTTGAGTGGAAAAGATGAGATTTTTGAATGAGAAATGATGAGATTTTTGAGTGAGAAAATACGAGATCTTTTAATATATAACGATAAGGGTTTCGAATATATAAAAATATGATTTTTATATTATAGAGATAATAAAAATGTGATTTTTTATTATCTAGGAAACGAAGTAAAAATATGGTTTTTATATGTATGAATGGTAAATAAAGATACGATTTTTATACATGAAGTGGCGATATAAAAATGTGATTTTTATCATATAAGTAGCAAAGTAAAAATACGATTTTTATTAGTAGAATGGTTAAATGAAAATATGATTTTTAATGAATAAACATCATATTAAAAATATAATTTTTATTATGAATAGCGTGGTAAGGACTGCATTGGAATTTCAAGAAAATCCAATCTGTTCAGAAAGAAAGAATGACGGAGTGCATCCCAAATGTGAGAACTCCTCACTGAATTTATTTATATAGTTATTTATTTTGTAACTGCATATATGAACCGTTCCCCGTCATCCGTCGACCATGGACGACTTGTTTGATTGGTTGTTTGGGGTTGATTGATTTATTTGTTTGAATGTGGTTTAAAATGTGAATTAAATTGATTATTAGGTATGGCGCAAGCCAGTTAAGGAGAGGGGTAATGCTAGACATTACCCGATTTCAATATCACGTCGTTATGCTGCCGAAATTTTCTGAAATATAAAGTGTTTGTTAAAAATAACTTTTTTATTGAATGTATGTACTGTTAAAAATAGTAAAGTGTTGAAATAAATATTTAACGTTAAAAATATAATTTTTAACGTGTAAATGAACGGCGTGAAATTCTCCTTAAATGAAAATGAATATTCATCTACAAATCAGAACGATTTGTTTATGTACACCTATTTGACTGACATAGATTGGGACGATAAATTTTACACCTCGCCCAACTGCACAAACAAAATATGTGTTTGATTGATTGAAACCCCACACGGGTGTTGGGATGATATTGGCGTACTCCAATCCCAATTGTCTAGTTTTATGTCGATCGATTGTTTGACAGGCTGTTGTAAGCGTTGATTATTTATATTCAATGCTTATGCAGTTGAGTAGTGCACTCTGGATAATGGATGATTGTTTATCACTGTTGATATATACATGTGTTGTATGGAAATTGTGAAGACCCGTAACTTCCCCGGTAAGGAAAGCCCGGATTCTTCGAGAACAACACACAAAAGAACCCAGACATAAGACCATTTCATTGTTTATTACAACAATTCCATCAGAATGCAAGAATATACAGAGTATAAACAAATAATATACATCAAAAAATATCAGAGATTTAAATACATTACTGCAGCGGAAAAATAACACAATACACAATTAGAAGCAATACACGGATACAGAGCTTTCCGAGTATCGTTCCAGCTGTAAATCAGGATCCTGCGAATATAAATCTGCAAAACCAAAACTACTAGTTGCCCATGTCAAAATAAGGGCACCCAGAGTTTAGGTTAAAACAATAAACTCCAGGTCAGTCATGTGACTGGTGTAAGAACTAAAACAGTTATTAATCTTTATTTTTAAAGTTAGGTAAATCAAGGGACCATGCCGTATAACACGGAACGGGTTTTCTCCCAAGAATACCAGTGCATAAAACAACAGCGTAATGCTAAATAAAGAACAATGAAGCTATTATAAGACCCAGGTCCCATCACACAATGCAACGCAAGCCGGAGGAAAGGGTTTTACCTTATAATGGCCAAAGAATGCTTGAAACGCTAAATTTCATCTTTTATTATTACTATAAGTGTATAGTGGATAAAACGATTTCTAATCATAAGTATCAATCATAGACGGCATGGGTGCCATATATCATGTCGCCAATACTAGGCTCTACAATCAAAACTGCAAAGTCACGTATTTGGAAATTGGATTTCCTTCTATGAACCGAGGCAAGGGATTGTTCTCTACCGAGTTCGAGACAATCTAGCCCATGTCTCAGGCAAGTACTAAGTCAAGCCTTTGGATCGTCAGGGCCGGTCCACCGATGTGGATTAAAATGCCTGAACACTGCGTTTCCCCGCCCTTTGGGGCGTAAATGAGCCAACGAATGACTCCATCGGCTTCACATAGTCACCGATATATCCGAGGCACCTCGCAACAGCAACAACCACTAAGTCAAACTCGTCAGGGCGTGTAAAACCACTGATGCCACTTCTAGCTAGAAGGAAACGCATGCCCTCCCTGAGGTCCTTCACCCGTTTCTGGTTCACACCGGGGTGTGAGGCTCGCGAATCCACGCTACACAAAGCTATGCCACACAGGCCGTGCTTTGATCATCAACCACAAGACTCTACTTTTCAACAGAAGCCTTGATCATTTGCCACTTAGGCATGCCACATAGGCAATTCACTCCATGTGTTTGATATCCATCAATATATAACCCCTGAGCTCGTACGTCTCAGAGAAGGGCATTGAGCAAGAGAATAAATTCACCGTCGCCAAACAGATATATATTTAATAGAAATCAATCACACAGACTAAAATCCAATGTCAGACACACAGTCCATTTACAAGTTCGTTCTGGGTCTGAACGAAACCGAAGGCACCTAGTACCCCGCATATCCATCGATCTCCGAGTACGTCTGGACGATCACTAACTGATTTCCTCCTCTTGGGTGTACGACCCAATCAAGATCATCAGTAATCACCCAAACGACGTGAAGACTTCTAGTCTTCGACCACCATCTTCATCCTCGACGCCACGTCGAATCAGTTATTCAGAATGGGATAAACCCGGTCTTTCTGAATAACTCGCGTATATAATGAACAAGTTTTACACAAACACAACATACGCCACATTCCAATTCATCAGTCACTAACCGTAAATTTGCAAGAGAATAATTCCCCAAACATTAACCCCGAAGGCCGAAACCAACATCAGATCAATACCCAAGAAACCACTCTTCTTAGCTAACCTACAGTTAGTGTCTAAATTTCACATTCTTAGGGAAAGGTTCCCATTAATTTTATCAAAGATAAACTCCTTAAATTTATTCTTTAATCTTCTTTTGAATATCCATTCAACTAGTCGGGATTAGCGAACCACACCGAAGTAATCTTTTATTTTATTTCCCAATCCCAACCTATTCATCCCATGAAGTAAAACTGGTCATACTTCATATCTAACACCACGGTGTTATCGGTAAATTCAATTACCATTTCACGTTCAAATCTAATTAAAGATTTAACTTTCGTCTAGAGAAAAACTGGTGATACTCCACTCTCGACCATTTCAATCTAATTAAAGATTCATTAAAACTCCACTTAGTTTTAATCTTTAATTGGGTTAAAGAACCGATGTCATTTAAAACACGGTTCACGATAAACCCCAAAATCAAATCACATTTCAATCAGTCCCTAACCGTAAATTGGCAAGTGAGCAATTCCCTAAGTATTAACCCCGAAGGCCGAAACCAACATCAGATCAATACCCAAGAAACCATTCAACTTAACTAATCTCTAGTTAGTTTCTGATTTTTTTAACTCCGTTGGGTCTAAGAACAGTATTTTTGAAGATACCATTCACAACAACCCAAAATCACATTCCACTAATTATAGGGTTAAAGAACAAGTGTCAGTTAAAACACCATTCACGATAAACCGAAAAATCAATTCAAACTCAATTCCAATTAAATTCCATTTAATTGGTACACTTCATTAAATCTAAATAAAAAGATTTAATCTTTTTCTCAACTGGGTTTAAGAACAATGTTAATGAAGACACCATTCACGACAAACCCAAATCACATTTGATATTAAATACAAGGCTTTGAATAGAAAATACATCGGCTTATATTCAATATCAAATTCTACGACCAACAAATATCGTCTTGGAAATAACGATATAAATATATCTTTCAAATTTCCATAACAATACCTGCATAATCACGAAGTCCAACATCGAAATATTCCAAGGACAATTTCGATTCAAATCCATTCCAATTCAATTATTGGAAATTCTGGTTATTTTCAAAACCATTTCAAATCCAATTTATTTATTTTAAAAATAAATAGAATTATAATTCGAGTTCAAAATTAGTTCATTTCGACAAAAATCTAATTTTGTCATTTCAAATTTGGAGTTTTTCATCCCAATTCTTCACAAATCATTTATTATGATTTTACACAAATTATTACTATTTTTAATAATTTTATCAAGGCCCGTACAGTCGATTTCCATCAACGGCCATCGAACTGCACTTACAACGACCTTTTCCAAATTTGATTTGGACATAATTCCAAATGTTAGATTTCTAATTTCTAATATTCGTTAGAAATAACTTTTCGATACAAACCCAACGGTTCCGGTTTTAGGAGAATCCGACGGTCGGATCTCCCGTAATATCCGTTCGAAGTCAATGGTCGGAATTCACGAACTGCCACGGCGCGGCGTGTTCTATTCAGGCCATTATATTATATATATAATATACATAATATATATTTCGTCGATTTCCATTTAAAACGAATTTTATAAATCGTTTTAAATTCGTTTCAAAAACAATTTCAACTTCCATTTCAAATTCAAATCAAAATTGAATTTTTCCTTATAAATTCGTTTTAAATTCATTTCAAATTGATTTCAATTTAAATCTATTTTTAATTCAATTTCAGTTCGTTTTCAATTCAATTTGAATTTCAAATTTATTCAATTCCAATTTGAATTCCTTTCTATTCAATTTCAATTCGAATTCAATTCTATTTAATTTCGATTCAAATTCAATTCTATTTAATTTCAATCCGAATTCAATTCTATTCAATTTCAATTCAAATTTATTTCTATTCAATTTCAATTCGAATTCATTTCTATTCAATTTCAATTCGATTTTATTTCTATTCAATTTCAATTCGAATTTATTTCTATTCAATTTAAATTCGAATTCATTTCTATTCAATTTCAATTCGAATTTATTTCTATTCAATTTCAATTCGAATTCATTTCAAAATATTCGATTTTGAAATCACTTTCTATATTCATTATAAAATCAACAAAATTCCCGTTCGTGTTAAATTGGCGTGTAACTACTTAACACGGCTTCACATGTTTCTATTTTCAAATATTCTATTTCAAATATTTCTTTTTCAAAACTGGAATGAGGCCCAATCAATAACCATATAATGTTAATTATATGGATTTTCTACAACACATGTATAAAATAACCATGATAAATAATCAACCATCATCCAGAGTGCACCACACAACTGCATAAGCATTAAATATAAATAATTAACGCATACGCAGTCTGTCAACCCATCGATTGACATACAACTAAACAATCGGGATTAGTGTACGTCAAATATCATCCCAATACCCGTGTGGGGTTTCAAATCAACAAACATAGATTTTATTTGTGCAGTTGGGCAATGTGTAAAATTTATCGTCCCAATCAATATCAGTCAAATGTGTGTATATAAACAAATCGTCCAATTTGTTTATATTTATTTCATTTTAAATACACGTTAAAAATTCTATTTCCAACTATAAAATATTTTTAACTATATAAATATTTTATTTCATTTCACATCATACAATCAACTACACATCAAAATCAAACAAACAAGCATACAAGCCGTCCATGGTCTGTGGACGACGGGTGTCGGGTGCTACTAAACACCGTTTGCATCCTAGTATATATTTTTAACTTGAAAATAAATTAAAAGTGAGGAGTTCTCACTGTCTAGCTAAAACAATTCACCGCGCCCCTTCTTATGTAGAAAATCTTCGTCGCTCGCCTTTTGTCACTTTCGTCGTCCGTGTTCGCTACATATATAAAAATCACATTTTTTTATATTATCACTATGTATATAAAAATCACATTTTTACACGGCTACTATATAGATAAAAATTCTATTTTTATACCGCTACTATATAGATAAAAATTATATTTTTATTCTTCCTTTGATATAAAAAATCATATTTTTATTATCTATACTATATAAAAATTATATTTTTATATTTCTACTTCTTATATAAAGATCAAATTTTTATTATCTATATAATATAAAAATCGTATTTTTATTATTCCTATCATATAAAAATTATCTTTTTAACCTTTCTATAATATCAAAATCTCGTCTTTATAATTTTATAACCCCACTTCATAAATAAAAATCAAATTTTTTTTACATCACTACTTCATATATGAAGATCAAGCCTTTATCATGTCATTCGTATAATAAAAATCTAATCTTTTTCAAGTTAAAAATCAAATCTTTGTCCAAACAAAAATCATAGCTTTGTAAATAAAATCTAACCATTTCAATTCGCTGAAATATGTATTAAAATCAGATTTTATAAAGTTATATATAAAAATTAAACTAACTAAATAAAAAAAACTGAAATCAAATAAATAAAGATAAAGGGACTTACTGTTAGAAGGGGAGGGGGTGGTCTGTCCGGGTTCGGGAAGGTGGCGCGGTGAGGGGGGGTGTAGGCGGTTAGGGTTTCAAGGGGGGGTTGCGGTTTGGTTTAACAGTAGAGGGGGAGGGGGAGAGAAGGAAGGAGCGGGAGAAGAGGGGGGAGGGAGAGAGTAGAGCGGTGGTCGGAGCTGCGCCCGCTCCGGCGGCGCGATGGCCAGCGCGCCTGGCGGCGCGCGATTCCTCCCCCTCCCTTATCTCTTTTTTTCTTTGAATGAATCGAATCGGGGGGGCAGAGTGATAAGGGGGGAGAGAGATTATTTTATTTATTTATTTAATTTCAAAAAGCAACTTTTTATTTCGACCTCGAAATCGAACCTACCGCCTGTCGTCCATAGCTAATTACCCACATTCCGAACACAATGGGATATGTATCGCAGGCTGATTCGATCGTTTCATTCAGTTTTCGTCAAAATCAAAATATAACTCTATATTTTGAATTTGAACGCAAATTTCAATTTACCGGGCCCACATACTAGCTAGAAAAATTACCAAAAAATTATTTTCTAGCTTCGTATTAACGATACGGTCCTAACAAAACTAATTTCGTCAGATTCTGAGGCCGTTTGAAAAATGACCATTTTCTAGTCGATTAAAATCAACTGAAACTGGTCAAACACGTTTTCCTTTGCCAAGCTCACATATTGATTCAGAAAATTACGAATTTTGAAACCTAGCAATAACTTGACATCACGGATCCAATAAAAGTGGTTTCGTCGAAAACCGAGATCGTTTGCAAAATTGCTATTTTTAAGGGCCAGAATTCCATAGCGACTATTCTGAATTTTCAATTGGATATATCTTTTGATTCCCGCTATGAAATTTCGATTTCCCAGGTTCGTTGGAAAGATATTCTCAATTAGATTCAAATATTTTTGGTTTCACTAAAATCCAGTTTATTTTGAATCCTGTACATTCATTTAAATTTTGAAATCGAATTTTCGAACTACCGCGTCATTTTCAATCCCTTTTATAATTATAAATAATTATTTATATTCTAACGTCGATCTATATAAATATATTCATTCGAATTCTATTTAAAATAAATTTCTCGTCGTTATTATTTAAAATAATCTATTTTAAATATTCAGAATTCACTAAAATTTCCAAAATAAAAATTTTAAATTGGCTCAGATTTCCAGATTATTACAATCTCCCCCACTTAAAACTTTTCGTCCTCGAAAAGGAACAAAGCCGAAAGTTGTTTCACAAATCAACTGTACTTCCATTATTTTCTTTACGGCTTAAGTTCTTCAACTTTTCAGTTTCTAAGAACTTTTCAAATTTTTTTGAAAATTTGGCTAACACCCTAAATTTTAGAAAAATTTCGCCATAACCTCCCCTGCACCGGGGACTTCGTGATATTTCATATAGCCTCCCATGGCCTTCTTCAATCCAAAAGAATAAGAAAAAGCCAATTGGCTCATAAAATCATCATCACCCAAACAAAACAGTAAATTATGGTAAACATGTACCTATTTGTCGGGCAAACAATTTTATTCTTCTGCTCTAGCCTCCGTGCTATGGCCTGTTCAATGTAAGTACATGTATATGCATGCAAATGTGACTAATTTTCAATACAACTCACTTTTTGGTTCAATTGGGATAAGGTTCAACATTTAATTAATCCAACGATAATCAAACATCACAACCAACAATCAATTAGTTGATTAGCTTTTCAAATTCATAACTTTAATACTTAGTCAAAAAATCAGATTTTTGATGCCAAATCACAACAATAAGCCCTATCTAATTTTGGTTCTCACACCAGTCTAATGGAAATATATAAAAATCCCACTTTCGAAACTCGAACAAAAACACTGATGATGAGATCTCAATCATCAGTATCTTCTTCGGGCGATTAGAGTGTGATACTATATCTATCGAATATATTTGAGGCTTCAATACAAGTGGATCAGACGTATACTAAAATCTCTGTATACTTGATAGTCCAAATCAATATAAATAAATATCCAAATACGAATAATTGAATTAAATGTTCAAAACAAAACTTGTTTTCAATTTTATTTTAAAAACACTACTCTTCACACTCGTTCTAGGATACTACTGATCCTATCTCTAACGAGTCATTCTCGTTGGATATTACTAATCCAATTTCTGATGAATTCTTTCGTATGGTTCTAATGTGTCTTGTTCTCGAGCTTTGTAAACTAAAGCTCTGATACATACTGTGAAGACCCGTAACTTCCCCGGTTAGGAAAGCCCGGATCCTTCGAGAACAACAGACAAAATAACCCAGACATAAGAACATTTCATTGTTTATTACAAAAATTCCATCAGAATACAAGAATATACAGAGTATAAACAAATAATATACATCAGAAAATATCAGAGAATAAATACATTACTGCAGTAGAAAAATAATACAATACACAATTAGAAGTAATACAGGGATACAGAGCTTTCCGAGTATCGTTCCAGCTGTAAATCAGGATCCCGCGAATATAAATCTGCAAAACCAAAACTACTAGCTGCCCGTGTCAAAATAAGGGCACCCAGAGTTTAGGTTAAAACCATAAACTCCAGGTCAGTCATGTGAATGGTGTGAGAACTAAAACAGTTATTAATCTTTATTTTTAAAGTTAGGTAAATCAAGGGACCACGTCGTATAACATGGAACGGGTTTCCTCTCAAGAATACGAGTGCATAAAACAACAGCGCAATGCTAAATAAAGAACAATGAAGCTATTATAAGACCCAGGTCCCATCACACAATGCAACGCAAGCCGGAGGATAGGGTTTTACCTAATAATGGCCATAGAATGCTTGATACGCTAAATTTCATCTTTTATTACTATAAGTGTATAGTGTATAAAACGATTTCTAATCATAAGTATCAATCATAGACGGCATGGGTACCATATATCATGTCGCCAATACTAGGCTCTACAATCAAAACCGCAAAGTCACGTATTTGGAAATTGGATTTCCTTCTATGAACCGAGGCAAGGGATCGTCCTCTATCGAGTTCGAGACAATCTAGCCCATGTCTCAGGCAAGTACTCAGTCAAGCCTTTGGATCGTCAGGGCCGGTCCACCAATGTGGATTAAAATGCCTGAACACTGCATTTCCCCGCCCTTTGGGGCGTAAATGAGCCAACGAATGACTCCATCGGCTTCACATAGTCACCGATATGTCCGAGGCGCCTCGCAACAGCAACAACCACATAAGTCAAACTCGTCAGGGCATGTAAAACCACTGACGCCACTTCTAGCTAGAAGGAAACGCATGCCCTCCCTGAGGTCCTTCTCCCGTTTCTGGTTCACACCGCGGTGTGAGGCTTGCGAATCCACGCTACACAAAGCTATGCCACACAGGCCGTGCTTTGATCATCAACCACAAGACTCTGCTTTTCAACAGAAGCCTTGATCATTTGCCACTTAGGCATGCCACACAGGCAATTCACTCCATGTGTTTGATATCTATCAATATATAACCCCTAAGCTCGTACGTCTCAGAGAAGGGTGTTAAGTAAGAGAATAAATTCTCCGCCGCCAAACAGATATATATTTAATAGAAAGCAATCACACAGACTAAAATCCAATGTCAGACACACAGTCCATTTACAAGTTCGTTCTGGGTCTGAACGAAACCGGAGGCACCTAGTACCTCGCATATCCCTCGATCTCCAAGTACATCTGGACGATCACTAACTGATTCCCTCCTCTTGGGTGTACGGCCCAATCAAGATCATCAGTAATCACCCAAACGACGTGAAGACTTCCGGTCTTTGACCACCGTCTTCATCCTCGACACCACGTCGAATCAGTTATTCAGAATGGGATAAACCCGGTCTTTCTGAATAACTCGTGTATATAATAAACAAGTGTTACACAAACACTACATACGCCTCATTCCAATTCATCAGTCATTAACCGTAAATTTGCAAGAGAATAATTCCCCAAACATTGACCTCGAAGGCCGAAACCAACATCAGATCAATACCCAGGAAACCACTCTTCTTAGCTAACCTACAGTTAGTTTCTAAATTTCACATTCTTAGGGAAAGGTTCCCATTAATTTTATCAAAGATAAATTCCTTAAATTAATTCTTTAATCTTCTTTTGAATATCCATTCAACTAGTCGGGATTAGCGAACAACACCGAAGTAATCTTTTATTTTATTTCCCAATCCCAACCTATTCATCCCATGAAGTAAAACTGGACATACTTCATATCTAATACCACGGTGTTATTGGTAAATTCAATTACCATTTCACGTTCAAATCTAATTAAAGATTTAACTTTCGTCTGGAGCAAAACTGGTGATACTCCATTCTCGACCATTTCAATATAATTAAAGATTCACTAAAACTCCACTTTGTTTTAATCTTTAACTAGGTTAAAGAACTGATGTCATTTAAAACATGGTTCACGATATACCCCAAAATCACATCATATTTCAATCAGTCCCTAACCGTAAATTGGCAAGTGAGAAATTCCCTAAGTATTAACCCCGAAGGCCGAAACCAACATCAGAACAATACCCAAGAAACCATTCAACTTAACTAATCTCCAGTTAGTTTCTGATTTTCTTAACTCCGTTGGTGTCTTCATTAACACTATTCTTAAACCCAGTTGAGAAAAGATTAAATATTTTTACTTAGATTTAATGAAATATACCAATTAAATGATATTTAAATGGAATTTGATTGAAACTGATTTTTGGGTTTATCGTGAACGATGTTTTAAATAACACTTGTTCTTTAACCCGATAATTAATGGAATGTGAATTGGATTTATTGTGAACTGTGTTTTAACGACATTCATTCTTTAACCCGATTTACAGTGAACTGGGATTTGGAATTTATAAATCTTTTTGACAAGATTTAAAGGAGATTTTCCAAAGTAAGTTTTCCAATTTAATAAAATAAATTGGAATGTAATGGAATTCAATTTGGTAATGATCGGAGTGAACTTCTGTTGAGGAAGACAGTTAATATATATGGAATTTAAAAGGCTTTGCCATTATTCCATTTATATTATTTGTTAGATATGGGAGTTCATATCGATTATATATATTGATCTATTTTCCGTGAAGATTCCATTGTTAATGGAATGTGATTTTGGGTTTATCGTGAGCTATGTTTTAAATGACATTAGTTCTTTAACCCAGTTAAAGATAGGATTTATTTCCTGGATTTGAATGATCATTAAGTAATGATTTTTGGAAATTAAAACTGAATTAGAGTTTTAATGAATCTTTAAATAGATTGAAGGATGAATTTGATAACTAAAAATATCAAATTCAAGAAATGATCGAGAATGGACTATCACCAGTTTTTCATCAAGCGGTAGTTAAATCTTTAATTAGATTTGAACATGAAATGGTATTTGAATTTACCAATAACACCGTGGTGTTAGATATGAAGTATTACCAGTTTTACTTCATGGGATGAATAGGTTGGGGTTGGGAAATAAAAGCAAATGATTACTTCGGTAAGGTTCGTTAATCCCGACTAGTTTGGATAAACCATAATTTTGTTTGAATTGATATTCAAAGGAAGATTAAAGAATAAATTTAGAGAATTTATCTTTGATAAAATTAATGGGAACCTTTCCCAAATTAAAAGAATATTTGGATAAAGGAATATTCCGGATTGGAATAAGGCGTATATTGTGTTTTTATAACACATGTTTATTATATACGCGAGTTATTCGGAAAGACCGGGTTTATCCCATTCTAAATAACTGAATCGACGAGAAGTCGACGATGAAGAAGGTGGTTGAATACCGGAGGTATTCACATTGTTTGGATAATTACTGATGATCTTGATTGGGTTGTACACCCATAAGGAGGTAATCAGTTTGTGATCGTCCAGACGTACTTGGAGATCGATGGATATGAGAGGAATAAGGTTCCTCCGGTTTCGTTCAGACCCAGAACGGACTTGTAAATGGATGTGTGTCTGACATTGGATTTTATTCTGTGTTGATTGATTTCTATTAAATATATAACTATTTGGAGGCGGAGAATTTAAACTCTTGCTTAACGCCCTTCTATGAGAGGTATGAGCTCAGAAGTTATATATCGATAGATATCAGTCGCATGGCATGAATTGCCTGTGTGGCATGCTGAGATGCAAATGATCAAGGCTTCTGTTGAAAAGCAGAGTCTTGTGGTTGATGATCAAAGCACGACTTTAATACAGCGTAGCTTTGTGTAGCGTTAATTCGCGAACCTCACACCTCGGTGTGAACCAGAAATGGGAGAACGACCTCAGGGAGGGCATGCGTTTCCTTCTGGCTAGGAGTGGTGTTTTGGGTTTTACACACCCAGACATTTTACTTATGTGGATGATGGATAGCGAGGAGGCTCGGTTATCGTGGTCAATCCAGGACCGATGGAGTCATTTGGCTCATTGACGCCCCGTAGGGCGGGGAAACGCCGTGTTCAGGCATTATAATCCACATCGAGTGGACCGGCCCTGACGATCCAAGGCTTGCCTGCGCGCTTGCCAAAGACACGGGCTAGAGCGTCTCGAAGCGGTAAGGACGATCCCTTGCCTCGGTTCATAGACGGAAACCCAACTTCCAATACGTGACTTTGCGGTTTTGATTGTAAACCTATATATGGCGACATAGTGGTATGGGGCACTTAGGCCGTCTATGATTGATACATATGATTGAAATTGTTTTGACACTATACACGTATAGTAATAGTAAAAGATGATATTTCACGTACCAAGCATTTTTGGCTATTATAAGGTAAAAACTCTATCCTCCGTCTTGCGTTGCATTGTGTGATGGGACCTGAGTCTTATAATAGCTTCCTTGTTCTTTATTTAGCATTGCGTTGTTGTTATATGCACTGGTATTCTTGGGAGGAAACCCGATCCGTGTTATATGGCGTGGTCCCTTGATTTACCTAAATTAAAATAAAGATTAATAACTGTTTTAGTTCTCATACCAGTCCCATGACTAACCTGGAGTTTATTGTTTTAACCTAAACTCTGGGTGCCCTTATTTTCCGCACGGGCAGCTTGTAGTTTTGGTTTTGCAGATTTATATTCACATGATCTTGGTTTTCAGCTGGAATGATATTCGGAAAGCTCTGTATCCTCATATCTCCTTCAGTTGTGTTTTGTATTATTTTTCCGCTGCAGTAATGTATTTAAATCTCTGATGTTTAACAAATGTATATAATTTATTCATACTCTGTTATATTCTTGTATTCTGATGGAATTGTTGTAATAAACAATGAAATGTTCTTCTGTTTGTGTTCTGATCCGTCTTGTCCTCAAAGCAATCCGAGCTTTCCGTAACGGGGAAGTTCGGGTCGTTATACATTTCTTACTTAAAACTGAAGCCAATCAAGTTGAGGTATAATTACCTCTGAGACCTTAATTGAACAACATTTCTAACCTCGAAATAGACAAAGTCCACCTTTCAAATCTTTAACAAACTTCCTTACGTAACTCTCGGTATCTATTTATGAATCAAATTCTTTATTTTAAAACATTGATTATAACGATAACGTTATAATCCCTACTTCTTAAATATCTAACTTCAAAATATAACTTTTATTTCTTAATTTAACTAAATAACTAAATAGACAATTTATGAAGAAATTATTAAATCTTGATTAAAAACGGAAGGTGTACTTTCCCGAATTCGATATAATCGAAATTCAACATATAACTCTCTTTCGAATAATCTCTATTCGATAAATCCTTTTCGAATAAACTAATATTCGATAATTCTTTCTTCGAATAACTAATATTCGATAATCTCTCTTCGAATGATTTACATTCAATTAACTCTCTTCGAATGATTTACATTCGATTAATCTCCTTTAGTTCTATTCGAATAAACTATTTTGAATAACTCCTTTAATTCTATTCGAATAAACTATTTCGAATAACTCCTTTGGATTAACTCATTTGGATTAACAAGATTTGATTAACTCATCTTGACTAACTCAACTTGATTAACTCAACTTGATTAACTTACTTGATTAACTCAACTTGTTTAACTCAACTTATTTAACTCAACTTATTTAACTCCTATCGAATAACTAATATTCGATTAACTTATATTCGAATAACTATGTCTGTTTTAACTTTATTTCGAATGGCTAATATTCGATTTAACTCCATTCGCTTGACTCTAGATCGCAACGATCATAATGTTTACGCCTGATTCCCTCAGGAAACATCCGACCGCCGTGGGCTATCTGCAGCCCTGCGAATTACGCTAGCAGTCGTACGAAATGTCAACCCATCATGAATAACTATGTTTGACTAGCTCTATCTCCAATAACTATATTCGATCAACTCTAATTGAATAACTAATATTCAATTAATCCTAATTCAATTAACTATGTTCAATTTACTCTATCTGGTTAACTCTTGCTGGTTAACTCTATCTAATTAACTCTAACTGGCTAACTCTATCTAATTAACTCTAACTGGTTAACTCTAACTAATTAACTCTAATCAGTTACTCTAATTCGATTAACTCTAATCGATTACTCTTAATCGACTAACTCTTCGTCCATATTCAGTTTCAAATATCGATGTTGAAATCGATTCTTACTTCTATATATAAGTCCTGACTTATATATTCTATTTATCCAATGATAAATATTTTATTTAATTTATAAAACCTTATTTATAAATTTATCTTCTTACTTTATCTGTTAAAACAGATTTCTCTTAAATGTTCACTTTGAATTCATATTCTGTTACACCCGTGTGCGAAGCACGGGTCTAAACCTTCCTAGTGTAAACTTCTCTTTTTATACAATTCTATTCATTTTTCAAGTATTTCTTTTTTTATAGTCTATTTATTTTCGAAATAAATATTTTCTTTATAATTCTATTTATTTTCCAAAATAAATATTTCTATTTATAATCTATTTGTAAATGTTTAACAAATATTCCCTTTTCAATTCTATTTATAATTGTTTTTCAAATACCTCTTTTTTCTATTTGTTTCACAAATATTTTCCTTTTTATATAAAATCCTTTGATTAATATATATATATTTTTTATTTCAAATTATAGTTTTGAAATTTCCCTTTTCACACTCCAGTATTTCCTCTGGTATTTAAAAATACCAAATAACAATGATCAAACACACATAATCAACAACAGATTATAAATCACATCATATATCACAATATATGAAAACAGTGAAATAAATGTTGAGGAACCCTGTTGGGTCCCTCCGACCTGTTTCCCCGCATCCACGGATGTTAATCAACATAACACGAATATGAAATATTCGTGAAAAACAGAATCAATATTCGATTAACGATTAATAAATATCATTATCGATATTTTCAACCAATTTACTAGCTGTTCAACCAAACAGCCAACACACAACAAATCAACCAATATTTATCAATTCTAAAAATACTTTATAAAAATATAAATTGATCAGAGTTAGTGAGAATTACTCACCTTGGACGGTTTATCGTTAAATAACGATTATCGGTCATTGATTGTATTTAGGCGTTTAATTCCACCATAAATTCAACCGAGCTCCAATTCACTCCCGGTCAGTTCCATGGTGTAGTCACCGTCCATACGATCCCAACGGATCTTGTTTTGCTGAATTTTGATACCGTGTGAACAAGTTATTGAATTTACAAGAATATACACATTAATTAAATAACAATTTAGAATTTAATTCCATTTTGGCCTCAACCTCAAACTGTTGGCCCAACCTCTTCAAACCCGTAATGAATAGTGCGGTCTCCTTCTCCAATTACTCCCGTAACTCCCTCCAACGCCAATGGCCATTGCTGTAACTTTGCAATCCACGTTCTCACCCAACTCTCCATGAAATCAACCGAGACCACTTCCAAACTTCATCTTCTCGAAAACGTTACCAACCCAAACCTATTTTGTCCAACTCGCACCTTCAAAGAAAAAGGCGACTTTAGCAATGTCTTGTAGCGTGACTGGAACTCGTGATTTCATTTACCACCGGAATTCACCAAAGTTTGCCACCGGTTGCTGTTCGATCTCCTAAATTCAAAACTAAGCTTGAAATCATGAATTACTGCACATATGATTCGAGATTTTGAACCCTAAGTTCCATGGACTAACGCTGTGTATTTTCAGCGATCCAAAACTTGTATCGAACCAACCAAAATCCTGCAGCATGAAGAGCTTACGATCCCCTTTTAAAATATATAAGTGGTTTGATTTATAGATTTTATTTTGAATTGATTGGGATTTTTGAAATGGCCGAATTTGTTTTCCAAAGAATAAACATGACGGCGGAAATTTCATTGACTGTGGGATGAACTTGAATTAGGGTTAAGGGTATGTAGGGTATATATAGGTAAAGAAAAATATTTTTTATTTGATTTTATATTCATTTATAATCAACCGCTCTTTGTTTTCGATGTTTAAAATCCGTATAATTACATACGATATCCAAAAATCATGGAAATTGACATGCAGTTAGAGTTTAACATTTCGGACCCAACGAAACTGGTTTCGTCGAATTCCGACTTCGTTTGCTCATATTGCATATTTTTAACGGTCAAAATACTGACTATTTTTCACATTAAAATCCCATACGGCCACACACTGACTTCAAAAATCACGGAAATTGAAATCTAGCAATAATTTAATATTACAGATCCAACAAAATTAGTTTCATCGAAAACGGAGTCCGATTGCAAAACTGGCTATTTTTAAAGCTCTAAATAACCCTTTTAAATCTATTTAAAAATAATTAAATTTAATATTTAAAAATAAATATTATCGTATATATACACAAAGAATATCACATAGCTCCATATCGGGATTTATAACTCGATATTCCTAATCCAGTGTTACATCGATATTCGATTTATATTTAAAATCCATTTAAAATATAATTAAATCGATATAAATTATAAAGGAATTCCACAGCGACTTGTCTAAAATTTGATTTGGACATAACTCAAAATCTACACGATGAAATCCCGATTTTTCTCTTTCACTAGAAAAATATACTTCACCAGCTCCTAACGTTTCTTGTTTCACAGAAATCCAATTTAAAACGGATTCTGTATATTCAACTAAAGTTCGAATCGCCAAATAGCGAACTGCCACGCCATTTCGAGCTCGATTATAATAATATTATAATTCTACGTTCAAACCGTCGTTATCTAAATAAATTCGTTATTATAAATCAAATTCTAAACTGAAATAAATCAGTTAAATGATTCAATTTTTCACATATTTCAATTTCAGCTAATTCAGATTATTTCAGAATTAAATATATTATTTAATTATTATATTAATTAAATATTCACCATTATTAAATTTAAACCATTTAAATCTACAAATTACTGTTTAAATAAATTAATTATTATAACACTGAAAATACGGGTTGTTACAGACTCGGACGACTGAAACACGGGGGTTGGTGGTGGAAGAGGCGTGCATGTCTTCCCCACTTGGTGGGATGGTGCATTGTCAATGTAGCCTGCCCCTAGATGGGAGGTGCGCACACACACACATACACACACACACACACACACACACATATATATATATATATATATATATATATATATCGAGCTGGTGTGGTAAGTCCTATAGCCTTGTCTAAGGGGAGCCCGATATTTAGTTGCATATTTATTTTTATGCATTTGTTTTGGAATTCATATTTCCAAAGATTTTGTTTTTGAGATCCCGAAGTGAAATCTACTTTACTATAAAAGCTAGAAATGTATTTCAATGATTTGAAATAAAAGAAATCGGGAAATAAAGTCCAAAGAAATAATTTCTGTAAAGTGAATTGGATTTTGAAATCTAAGTTTAGGGATTAAGCCTAAATGGGTAGATTAAGGAACTGCATGTTGATTGATGCATTGCAGATCCAATGGAGTAAACCCATTCAGCGTTAGCGGCGTGGTCCTGTGATTAGCCCTATTATTAGATAAGTTAAGTAATATTTCTCATACCGGTCCCATGACTGACCCGTAGTTTGTTTCACTTTGCAAACTTGGGTGCCCTCTTTTCCACATGGGCAGTCGAGTAGCTTATTTTGCAGATACATTGAGCAGGATTCTGGATCAAAGCTTAAAGCTACGTCCAAAGCATTGATAGCCTTCTGATGTGATTAGTTATTTGTTCCACCGCATTGTAATAAAATTATTGTAAATTATCTTCCGCTGTATTTTATTCGATGTACTCTGATATATTATGTACTCTGATGTAACATTATTATAATGTTTATAAAAGTCTTTTGTTATTTTTTCCGATGTGTTGTATTCCTAGAGTTAGTGTATTCAGGTTTTGAACGGTTTTGGTTGATTCAGCAATCGATTAAGTCCACGCGAAATCCGAATTGTTACAGTTGGTATCAGAGCTCTGGTTAGCTCAAATCTTTGGGGTACAACTCGTTAGAACTGAACAAAAGATTCATCGGAGATTGTATTAGTAATATCCAATAAGAATACTCATTAGAGATAGGATCAGTAGTACCCTAGAATGAGAAAAACTCATTAGAGATGGGGTTAGAAATGCCCTAGAATGAGTTGAGAGTGACGAGTATATAATTAACGTATTTGTGACTATATATACAATCCGATCTTATAAAATATGATTTTTGAATATATAAAAGTTAAACATATTTTTAAAGCTAATCAACTAATTGATTGATGATTGTGTTGTGTGATTATTAGTTCAACTAATAAAATTATTGAAACAAAAAAAAGATCTTTTAGCACAGTGGTTAGTGCATGGTATTGCTTTCCGGGAGGTCAGGGGTTCGAATCCCGTGGTTGTCACACATAGGGTCATCCGCTAATGATACTGCGAGCATCCTCTAATGGTACCGCGGGAAATATCCAACCACCAATATATATATATATATATATAATAGCCATAAACACCAATCCTATATAACTAATAATATATATAATAACCATAAAAATATTTAAATGCATCCAATCAACCAACAAGCAGTATATAATATTATATTAAAAAATACAGAGAGTGATTTTACTCACATTGATTTTATTTGATGACTTCGTAATAACCATTGGTTTCTGATTAAATTAAACAGGTGTTTAATTTAATCATAATACCAACAGGCTCCAATCTGGTTCCATTCAATCCAGGAATGCAAATAATCCTTTTATTATCGCAATACAATTCGTTTTGGACCAGGAATGGATATGTTATCTTATTTATTTATTTACCACACAAGTTTGAATATAATTGTTCATATTAAACTAAAATAATTCATAACTGATTACCTTTAATCAAGCTAAATCCTTTCTTCCCAAATTCAAATTTGCATCTCTTGTTGTTGAAACGTATAGCCGATCCCACTTTCAGCAAACAAATCTTGTCCAACAAGAACCCCATTCACGAGTTACACCACTGCATCACCAAGATCTACAGCTCGAGCCTACCTAGAAAATAAATCGTGACTGCCTACTATAGTAATCAATGCCAGCATCCACCACGCATCACCCAAATCCCCTGTCAATAGTAACTCAACTCAACTCGTAACCCTTGTCGTCCAACTTAACCCCTCCTTGGCCATTGCGATTTCTTCGTCGCAACGATGCTTTAATCGTGACCACGACTTCACCCAATTTCGCATTACAGGATGCGACGAAAATAAATCATCGAATGATTCGAACTCCCCATTTCCATCTCTTCAGATCAAATGCTCCACTGTGCCTCGATTGCATGAAAACCCTATAACAACCGAGCATTGCCAAATGTTGAACTGTCGTGCTACTCATATTTGGTCGTGACTTCTTAATGAACGTAGAGAAATCAATTCGAATTTATAAAAATTAATTCAAATGTGCTTATTTGAATTCCTCTTCTTTTTTCTTGCTTCTGCAAATTTTGGTTTTGATTTTAATTCAAATGAATTGAATGAAGGGAAAACAATGGTAACCGTGATTTGCAAAGAAAAAAGGGGTATGGTATATTTATGTTGAATAGAGTTTGATTTTGCAAGGAAATGAAACAACGGCATTTTTATTGCTTGATGCTTGTAAACTATTTTGGTTTTGTAATAACCCGGAAAATCAGAACCAATTTAAAAAATTTATTTTAAGAAATTTTGTTAGAAAATGTGCCAGAATTTAAAAATTCCATTTTTAAATAAAATTCAAGCTAATACAAATAGTCATTTTATAAATGACCTCCATTTTTGATGAAATCATTTTTGTTGGATCCGGAATGTCAAATTATTGCTAAGTTTAATTTTCCATAATTTTTGTAATTAATATGTGAGCGTGGTAAATTAAACTGTGTTCGATAATTTCTATTGAATTTAATTGACCGTTAAAAAGGCCATTTTTCAAACGGTCTCCAAATTTGAAGAAATTAATTTTGTTAGGACCATATCGTCAAAACATAGCCAGATTTATTTTTCGGGAATTTTTGGAGCCCGTATATGGCCCCGGTAAATTTAAATGTACGACCAAATTAAATAATTAAATGATTTATATTTTAATTTGAAGAAAACAAGCTGAAAATGATCTCATGGGCTGACGAGACCTAGCCCATTGTGTCCGTAAGGGGGGTATTTGGCTAAGGGCAACTCTCGTTGGGCTGAATTTGGAGCTACTAAGGGTTAACGGGCTTTAGCTAAAAAATTAAGGAATTTAATATTATTTTATTATAAATACCTAGGACTAATCAAAATCCTAATCTACAATGAGCCACCGCCCTCTTTGTTCATGGCCATAATTGATCAACACTTCCCCCATTAAAATCTGTCGATCCATACAATAAAACACCCCATTCCTTTTGACAATATTGAAGTCCTCTCCATCCCCTTCCCATCCATGGGGCAAATTAAATTCTGAATTGTAAAGAATTTGAAGCACTGTGAGAATTAATTTTAAATAATTAAAATTAATTAATTATGATTGTGTTTAGAAATCTTTACAAATCCGTTGTTAAATTCAGTTTGATGTTATACGCGATTTGATCTATATTGATTGATGTTGTTTGGTGTGATCTGTTTGGTTAAGCTGTATATAATGGAATTATGGAGATTTGTCAACAAAAATAAAATTGTCATTTTTGTTGAATTGGAATAGACAAAAATAAAATTGTCAATTTTGTTGAATTAGAATTGAAAAAATAAAATTGAATTTTTATTGAATTAGAATAGACAAAAATAAAATTGTCATTTTTGTTGAATTAGAATAGACAAAATAAAATTGTCATTTTTATTGAATTAGAATAGACAAAAATAAAATTGTCATTTTTGTTGAATTAGAATTCCCAAAATAAAATTGTCATTTTTATTGAATTAGAATTGACAAAATAAAATTGTCATTATTGTTGAATTAGAATTGTCAACAAAACAAAATTATCATTTTTATTTGTTTTGTTGAAATAGAATTATCAACAAAAACTAAATTATCATTTTTATTTGTTTTGTTGAAATAGAATTGTCAACAAAATAAAAGAATCATTTTTATTCGTTTGTTGTAATAGAATTGTCGACAAAATAAAAGTATCAATTTCATTTTTTTGTTGAACTAGAATTGTCAACAAAATAAAAGAATCATTTTTATTCGTTTGTTGTAGTAGAATTTCAACAAAATAAAAGTATCAATTTTATTTGTTTTGTTGAAATAAAATTGTCAACAAAATAGAAATATCATTTTTATTTGTTTTGTTGAAATAGAATGATCGAAAAAATAAAAATATCATTTATTGTTAGAATTAGATTTGTATGCAAATGAAAATGTCATTTTTATTTGTTATGTTACATATTAATGTAGAAATTGTAAAACACATAAAATATCATTTTTATGTTACATGTTAAAGTAGGAACTGCAAACAAATAAAAATATAATTTTTATTTGTTATGTTAAAAAAAGATTTGTAAACAAATAAAAGTAGTCATTTTATTTGTCATATTAATGCAAGAATTTGTATATACACAAAAATATCATTTTATGTTACATGTTAATGTAGGTATTTGTATACAACATTAAAATATCACTTTTATTGGCAATGTTAAAAATAGATTGTATACAAAATTAAAAGAGACATTTTTATTGACATGTTATACATTATAATTGTATACAAATTAAAAGAGACATTTTTATCGTCATGTCATACATTAGAATTGTATACAAAATATAAACAAATATTTTTATGTTGTGTTATACATTAGGATTTGTATACAAATTAAAAGAAACATTTTTATGTGTCATGTTATACATTGAAATTATATACAAATAAAAATATTTCTTTTTATTTGTTAAAGTTAAATATAGAAATTGCATACAAATAATGAAAATAAAAATTATCTTTTTATTTGTCATTAGCGACACAGTAATGTAAATAATTACATTTTTATTTGACATTTGAAACATGTAGTGAATGTATGCAAATAAATTACATTTTTATTTGACATTAGAAACATGTAGTGATGTATGTAAATAAATTATATTTTTATTTGACATTAGAAACATGTAGTGATGCATGCAAATAAATTACATTTTTATTTGAAATTAGAAACATGTAGTGAAGTATGCAAATAAATTACATTTTTATTTGACATTAGAAACATGTAGTGATGTATGCAAATAAATTACATTTTTATTTGACATTAGAAACATGTAGTGATGTATGCAAATAAATTACATTTTTATTTGACATTAGAAACATGTAGTGAAGTATGCAAATAAATTACATTTTTATTTGACATTAGAAACATGTAGCGAATGTATGCAAATAAATTACATTTTTATTTGACATTAGAACCATTTAGCGAATCTATGCAAATAAATTACATTTTTATTTAACATTAGAAACATGCAGCGAATGTATGCAAATAAATTACATTTTTATTTGACATTAGAAACATGCAGGAAAGTTTGCAAATAAATTACATTTTTATTTGACATTAGAAACATGTAGTGAATGCATGCAAATAAATTACATTATTATTTGACATTAGAAACATGTAGCGAATTATGAAAATGAAATACATTTTTACTTGACATTAGAAAAATATAGTGAAGTATGCAAATTAAATACATTTTTATTTGACATTAGAATCATGTATAAATGTAAGGCAAATAAGATACATCTTTTATTTGATATTAGAAAACATTGGAAATGTATGCAAACTAAACCTCTTTTATTTGCTATTAGAAAATATAGTAATTTGTTTACAAACATTATATCCTTTTATTTTGTCATTAAAAACATTTAAATGGTTATGCAAAATTAAACATCTTTTATTTGGCGTGTTAAACACATTAGTGGAATCGTCGAATGATTTTTATTTATATATAATTATATATATATATATATATATATAAATTAAAATTAAAATTAAATGAATCGCGCGCGGTAGTTCGCGTTTTGAATCGTAACTTTAAACAATTATAACGAAAGATCCGACCATCGGATTTTCCGAAAACTGGAACCGTTAGATCCGCTTTGGAAAGATCTTTCCAAGGATATAAAGTTTTCTAAAATCCAACGGCTAGATTTTGTGAAAAGTGTAAATCATATTTAGGTAAAAACAACGCCAAGGCAGCCCATTTACCCGAAGCGTCGTTGAATTAAATTGGACTATTTTTATATAAATAAAAATAGCGATAAATCGTTATAAAATAAAACTAATGATATGAGACGATTTAAAATTATATATATTCGAGAATTATTTGAAAAGACCGAGTTCAATTTCATTTCAAATAATTATACGACAATTTAAATCGAAGATATTAAAGATGGTGTTTGAAGATCGACGATCTTCACATCGAATGGATAACTACTGATGCCTTTGATTGGAGTTGTTGCCTTGAAAGGGTTACAGTGGTAATTGTCCAGACATACTTGTTGATTGTCCGGATAAGAAAGCATCTCTCTTCTGTATTGGACATATGAGACGAGGAATAAGGTGTCTCTGGTTTCGTTCAGACCCAGAACAGACTTGTAAATGGATGTGTGTTTGACATTGGATTTCATTCTATGTAAATTGATTTCTATTTAATATATATCTGTTTGGTGGTGGAAAATTTATTCTCTTACTTAACACCCTTCTCTGAGAAGCATGAGCTCAGAGGTTATATATTGATAATTATTGATCGCATGGCGTGGATTATCAATGTGGCATGCCAAGAGACAAATGATCGAGGCATTTGTTGAAAAGCAGAGCCTTGTGGTTGATGATCAAAGCACCGCCTGTTTAGGCATATCTTTGTGTATAAGCATTACTTCGCGAGCCTCACAACCCGGTATGAGTCAAAAACGGGATAAGGACCGTAGGGAGTGCATGCGTTTCTTTCTAGCTAGAAGTGGTGTCATGGTATGGAGCCTAGACATTTTTACTTATATGGATGATGGGTTACGAGGCCTCAGATATATTGGTTGATAGTGGCAAATTGATAGGTCCAATAGGACTGGGACATGTATTGTTCGAAATAATTAATCCACTAAAGTATTTGTGGACCGGCCCTACCGCATCAAAGGGCTGCCCATAGGTGTGATCTGAGGCATTTGCTAGAGTGTCTCGATTGGTGAGGAGCCATCCCTAACCTCGACTCATGATGGAAACCCAATTTCCAATACGACATTATGGATTTGATTGTAAACCTATATATGGCGACATAGTAGGATGGGGTACTATGCCGTCTAGGATTGATACATTTATCTTGAAAGTGTTTTAAAATTGACTAGACACTAATAATAATATTAAATATTATTTTACTCGTATCAAGCATGTTTGATCATTATAAGGTAAAACTCTATCCTCCGGTTTGTGTTGCATTGTGTGATGGGACTTGACTCTTATAATGATATCATTTTTCAAAAAAGCATTGCATTGTTTTGAATAAAAGATTTACTTATTTTATGCACTGGCAATCCAATGGAGTAAACCCATTCCGCGTTAGCGGCGTGGTCCCGTGATTAGCCATATTGTTAGATAAGTTAGGAAAGATTTCTCATACCATTACTATGACTGACTCATAGTTTGTTTCACTTGCAAACTCGGGTGCCCTTATTTTTACATAAGCAGCCAAGTGACAAGTATCAGTCATTTTGTATATGTGCTGGATTGGAGTATGCTTATGGATAGAAGATGAAGATTTCCTCTATCTTTTATTTCTATTTTGAAATAATTAGACATCATTTATCGATGTTGTACTTGATGTTATTTTAGACTTATTTCTATTCGCTGAGACTTTTTATATGCTAAGTTGTATCCTGTAACTATGTCACTTTGATATTCTGATGTTGATGACATTTCTATTTTCCGCTGATATAATTTATGTGTTATGCTGTTATCTGAAATCTATTATTGTTGTAAATATGTTATATTCCAATGACTATCCTTGCTTTCGTACTACGGGAGTTTGGGGTTATCACGGGTTTGCAGAAGATAGGAGGGGATATGCGCGATTTTATGGATGATGAAGACTTAAGCATTAAGGAAATGTTCTGTATAAGGTACCACTGTAGGAGTTAGGCTAGGGTAGGTCAAGTACAATGGGTTTAAATACGATTTGATTTTGATTTAACTACTATTTGAGTTTGAGCTTATCCACGAAATTTGATAATAATATATTTTGCGGTTAACGACCAACATTTCTAACGTTATTCGCTATTCTGGACTCAACCGAACAGATTCTGAAATTCAGTTTGAAGGTATATATAAAATAACCATATTAATCGATATAATATGATTTATATTCAGAAATAGTCGATTCCTCGATAATAAATTATTATTATTATTATCGCTCCTATTCAAATAGAATTTTTATAAATCATTTGAATCATTTTGACTCAGTTTTAAATTGAATTATTTCAGATTCTCGTATTACGATAATTTTATATATATATATATTCGAAATAAATTGTATCTCGGTTATTGAATAGGTAACTCAATATAAAATTTCATTTATATTATCTACTCAATATTTAAAACAATATTAAGTATTTAAATATTATCGAACCAAAAATCCGGGTCGTTACAAAAACTATATGTAATATAATTATAAACATATATATAGGAATTTATATAGAGATATTTATAAACTATATAAACAAAAAGGTTATATGAAAACTTAAGAGTTCAAATAAGAATATTTGAAATTATAATCAAATATAAACTTAGTAATATATATATATATATGATTTAATAAAACTATAAAAATAAGAATACTTATAAATTAGGTGTAACATCCCATATTTTTATGGTATAATAATTAATTTAATTATTTAAATAGTGATATAGAGATTTAAGTGGTTGTTCAATTAAATAATATTGAATATTTAATTAATATAAATAATAGAATAATATATTTATTTCCGAAATAGCCGAAATCAGTGGAATTCACAATATTGTGTGAATTGGATTATTTATATAAGATTTAATTTAGTTTGGAATTGAATTATAATAACGAATTTATTATTTAAAAGAAGTTTGAACGTGTAATTATATTATAATTATAATCAAGCTCGATATGGCGCGATAGTTCGTAATTTGGCGATTCGAACTTTAATTGAATATACAGAATCCGTTTTAAGTCGGATTCCTGTGAAACAAGAAACGTTCTGATCCGGTGAACTATATTTTTCTAATAGAAGAGAAAAATTGAGATTTCATCTTGTAGATTATGAGTTATGTCCTAATCAAATTTCCAGAAAGTCGTTATGGAATTCGTTTATAATGTATAATGATTTATTTATATTTTAAATGGATTTTTAATATAAATGGAATATCGATTTAACTTGGATTTGAGAATATCGAGATATAAATCCAAGTGTGTTTATTTTATAGTTGTATAATATTCTATGTGAATATATATGATAATATTAATTTATTAATATATAATTTAATTATTTTTAAATATGTAAATATTAAATTAGTTTACTTAGGGCCTTAGAAAATGGTCATTTTTACAAACGACCTCCGTTTTCGACTAAATTAATTTTGTTGGATTTGAAATATTAAATTATTGTTGGATTTCAAGTTTCATGATTTTTGGAGTCAATATGTGCTCGTATGGGATTTTAGTGTGAAAAACAGTCGATATTTTTACTTTAAAAATACGCTGTGTGAGCAAACAGATTCGGAATTTGATGAAACAAGTTTCGTTGGGTCCGTAATGTCAAACTGTGGCTGCATATCCATTTTTATCGAATTTGGATATTGTATGTGATCATGTGAATTTTTAAACAATAAATACAAATAGCGTGACGATATAAATTAATAAAAATATATAGGAAGCTTCCCTTAGAAGCTAGCCTAACTTCTGTATATAAACACACCTTAACACACTCTAACCTCGACTTCTTCATTCTCAGTCAACAAGTTTTCTACCGCTGCTTCTATCCTCTTGTTTTCAGCAAAACGCAAATAGAAAAAATGCAAAAAATTCATGGAAAAATCAACAAATCCCAAATCAATTATATTTGTAGTCCTCATCGTATTCTCTCCAATCCGGTATGCTTATTATATGGTGCAATGCAGTCTCCTTGATGTCGAAAATGTACAGTTGACTTAGGGTTGGTGCTCGCCGTTGATTAAAGGGGAGTTAGAGATGGAGTTGTTAAGGAGAAAGGTGCGGGCCACATTGTTTGATCGACCGGTGGAAGTTGGTGACCTCCGATCACGGGAGTCGGTCAGACCAGGGATTCAAACGCAAGTTTTCTGTAACAACATGGAAAATCAGATTTAAATTTTTTATTTTAGCTATTTTAATGTATTTTGAATATTTTAAATAATAAAAACTAAAAATTTATTTTAAACGAAGTTATAACGAATAAATTTGTTTTAATTATATAACGAGCCAAAAATGGCGCAGCAGTTTGAAAATTCGATTTGAAATTTCAAATGAATGTGCAGAATTCAAAATAAATCGAATTTCAGTGAAACACGAAATATTCGAATCTGTTTGAAATTATCGTTCCAACGAATGTGAAAAGTACAGATTTCATAACGGGAATAATAAGTCATGTCTAGTTTAAAATTCAAAATAGTCGCTATGAAATTTAATACAATATATAGCCCTTAAAAATAGCCATTTTGCAAACGACCTCTGTTTTCGATGAAACCACTTTTGTTGGATCCGGAATGTCAAATTATTGCTAGATTCCAATTTTCATAATTTTTGGAATTAATATGTAAGCGTGGTGAATTTAAACGTGTTTGGTCAATTCAATTTGAATTTAATTGACTGAAAAATGACCGTTTCTCAAACGATCTCCAAATTTGACAAAATTAGTTTTGTTAAGACCGTATCATTAAAACATAATTAGATTTATTTTTCTGTAACTTTTGGAGTCAGTACGTGGCCCCGGTAAATTTTTTTTTTTTTTTTTTTTTTTTTTGCAAGGCTAACCGGTTTTTTTAAGTGATCCGTAACACTTTATTATTGAAAAAAGAAGAAAGTACAATCAACACAGGTGATATACCAAGTGTATATCAGCTACAAAGAGCATAATCCCACGCAGGGGATCTTACAGTTAGTTTGGTACTTAAACGAGATATACATTACAGATACATAATTAGCTCCATTGTGCCAGAAAGAGCACTCTAGTCTTGAATTGCACTCAACCATTATCAAATAGGGTACGAACCCCAGCTCTTGTCATGCTGCGTGTAGTAGGGGATTTCCTACCGCTACCCGGACCGGCAGTTGAGCAGGAAGGAGAGTCAGCTACAATAATGTCTGGAGGTCTTGGTTTATAACCAGGTGGCGCTGGAATGTTAGCATAGGGATTGGTAACCTGTTTCTTTCCACTAGGATTCTCAACTTTCCTATTTTGAAGTGCCGTGTAGTTCTTTGACATAAGCTCCATGAGCTTTCTCTTTTCATTACACATATATGGGTCAAGCTCTCCACTGTCGATCTCATCGCCTAAGCTCGCTATAGTTTCTAGAACCGTTTTCTCAATATTAGGCCTCGTTTTCTCTTTTAGCTTGGACTGCTTTGTTTTGACATTACCATTACTTGTCGCTAGATCAAAGTTCTCACGAAGGAAGCTATCAAGATTACCTATTATTTCATTCGCAGCAGTATCCAATGCAGACTGCTGGGCTGGCAACACTACGGTTTCCGGTTGAACTTGCATTGAGCTTTGCACTGAAGTTTCATTATGTTTCTTGTTTAGAGGTGAAGTTCCTTGCAGAAAGCCCGGCTTGAAACCATAAGCATTGCTTGTCTGGAAATTGTTAACAGTTAAGGGAACGTGAACATCAAACCCACCCTCTTTCAATGTTTGTTCGAAATCAGTAACATCACTAAGGATTGTTTGCATAGCATCAAAATTGCCAGTTCCTTCAAGCTGAACACAGGCATCAGATCCAAGTTCACTGGACTGAATATTTGTGTGCACTTTAGCTGAATTATCAATGTTTAAAATGTACGTTTGAATTAAATATATATTTATTTATATTTTGATTTAAAAAATGATCGAAACATCCGAACTGACTTACGAAACATATCCCATTGTGCTCGGAATGGGGCTATTTAGCTAAGGGTGACAGTTGTTGGGTTCGATTTGGAGTTCGTAGCAATAAAGGGATGTCTTTGGAATAAAAATAAAATATATATATATATATATGTATATGAAATGAAAATAATATATATATGAAATGTGAATAATATATATATATGAAATGGAAAAAAATATGAAATGAAATTATTATATATATGAAATGAAAATAATATATATATATATGAAATATGGAAAAATAATATATATATATATATATGTGTGTGTGAAAACAATATATATATATATATGAAATGGAAATATATATATATATATATATATATGAAATGTGAAATATGGAATGTGAATATAACATATATATGAAGTGTGAGTAAAAAATATATATATGAAATGAAAATATTATATATATATATGAAATGTAAATAATATATATATATATATGAAATGTGAAATATGTATTATATATATATGAAATGTGAATTATATATATATATATATATGAAATGTGAAAATCATTAGTTCGTTAAAAATATAATTTTTAACATATATATATATACACACTGTACAAAATTGCCATGTATATGGAATATTCAATTTTGATTTGAAAATTGAAATGAAGTTGAAATCATTTTTAAAACGATTTATAAAATATGTTTTAAATGGAAATCAACGAAATATATATATTATACATATTATATGGCCTAAATAGAATGCGCCATGCTGCGACCTTTCACGAATTTCGACCGCTGACTTCGAGTTGACGTAACGGGAGATCCCACCGTCGGATTCTCCTAAACTGGAACCATTGGGTTCGTATCGAAAAGAGCTTTCCAATGGATATAAGAGATTTGAAATCTAACGGTTGGATTTGGAATTATGTCCAAATCAAATTTGGAAAAGGTCGACGTAAGTGCAGTTCGGTGGCCGTTATAGGAAACCGACTGTACGGGCCTTGATAAAATTATTAAAAATATTAATAATTTGTGTAAAATCATAATAAATTATTTGGAAAGAATTTGGGTGAAAAAATCCAATTTCATAAAGATAAAAACGTATTTTTATTGAAATGAAGTAGTTATTCACTAGAAATAATAATCCAATATTTTTATATAAATAAATTGGATTGAAATGGTTTTAAAATAACCAGATTTTTTCAGTGTATGAATTGGAATGGATTTGAATGAAAATAATCTTCACAATATTTTGATATTGGATTCCGTGATTGTACGGATATTGTAGAGGGATTTGGATGATATATATATATATATATATATATATATATATATATATATATATATATATATGTCTTTATACCCAGTACGATATTGTTGATTTCAGAATTTTTATTGAACATAAGCCGATATTATTTTCTATTCAGAGCCTTAATATCAAATGGGATTTTGGGTTTGCCGTGAATGGTGTCTTTGTTAACACTGTTCTTAAACCCAATTGTGAAAAGATTAAATCTTTTAATTAAGATTTAATGAAGTTTACCAATTAATTAATATTTAATTTGGATTGAATTGAAATTGGATTTTAGGTTTGTTGTGAACTGTGTTTAAATGACATTTGTTCTTTAACCCGAGTAAAAGCTGTGTTAATTTCCAGAAAGTTGAACAATCAATATGAAATGATTTTTGGGATTAAAATCAATTGAAGTTTGAATGAATCTTTAATTAGATTGTGAATGAATAAATGGTAATTGAATTAACCAAAACACGTGATGTGATTAAACCAAATTTACTTGGTTGTTGATATTCATGATTGTGATTGATTGATTGTTTGGATTGTGCTCGACCAGTTTATGAGCAAGATATGCTTTTACATTTAGCATTGGATTAGGTAGAAAAACTGGTATGCTAAAATCTTGTGACACACTTCACGATTTGACTATGAGATGTGTAGCGATGTTGTTGTGTTCATTTCAAATTTAATGAATGGTTTTGAAATGATATTTTTCTTAAGTGAAAAGAATAGTATTCCCGATTTCGGATAGGGAATGTTTTATAAAACAGAAAGGATTTTGAGGGCTAAAACCCAATGATTTCAAAATGATTTGGAAATGTATTATGGTTTTACATTGTAGTTCATCACATATTCGATTAGTTTCTATTAACGATGTATCTGTTTGGTGGCGGATAATTTATTCTCTTGCTTAACACCCTTCTTTGAGATGTACGAACTCAAAGGTTATGTGATTAATAGTGACTGATCATATGTGTGAATGGCTAATGTGAAGTACTATAGTTTGAATGTACTTGTGATTATTATGTTGTGAAATGATTTTCCCTGCTTCGGGATATAAAATGATTTAGCAAGTATGTGGCTAAAGATCGGGTGACCTGGACGACTAAAAGTATGGGCAGGATCCAGGACCTTAGTTGTTGGGTGGTCAGCGTGTAGCCTGCTCCATAGTGGGAGGTGAATATATATATATATATGTATATATATATATGTATATATATATATGTATATATGTATATGTATATATATATATATATGTATATATATATATATGTATATATATATCGAGTTGGAGAGGCGCTTACAGCCTTGTCTGAGGGAAGATTCTCGAAATTTGGTTTGTATACTTGTTTGTATGCATTGTCCTGTTTTGGAATTCATATTTCCAAATGATTTGGTTTGAGATCCCGTAGTGAAATCTACTTTGATATAAAAGCTGGGTATGTATTTCAAATGATTTGAAATAGATATTGGGAAATAAAGTCCAAAGGAATAATTTCTGTAAATTGGATTGGATTTGAAAAATCTAAGAGTGCTGGTTAATCTAAATAGGTAGATTGGAATATTGCATGTTGATTGATGCATAGTAGATCCATATCTATAATACTGATTGTTGTTTATACACTGGCATTCATGGGGGTAAACCCATTCCGTGTTATACGGCGTGATCCTGTGATTTGTCTTATTATTAAATAAGTTAATTTTAACTGTAGAGTTTCTCATACCAGTCCCATGACTGACCTGTAATTTTATTTTCCCTTGCAAACTCGGTTGCCCATATTTTCCACACGGGCAGTCGAGTAGTTTTATTTTACAGATATATTGAGTAGGATTCTGGATTGAAGCTTAAAGCTGTCCAGAGCATTGATAGTCTTCCGCTGTGCTAGTTTATTTATTTTCCGTTGTGCATTGTATTACATTTATTGTAAATAAATCTTCCGTTGTATTATTATTTTTCGATATACTCTGATATTCTATACTCTGATGTAACATTATTATGATGTTTATAAAAATCTTTTGTTATTTGTTCTGATGTGTTGTATGCCCAGAGTTAGCGTATCCAGGTGTCGAATGGTCTTGGTCGATTTAGCGATCGATTAGGTCCGAGCGAAATCCATATCGTTACAGTTGGTATCAAAGCATTGGTTTACAAAACTCGAGAACAAGACACATTAGAACCGAATGAAAGAATTCATCAGAGATTGGATTAGTATATCCAATAGGAATGACTCGTTAGAGATAGGATCGGTAGTACCCTAGAATGAGTCCAAAGAGTGTTATTTTTTAAAATAAAAATGAAAACAAATTTTGTTTTGAAAATTTAAATCATATTATACGTATTTGATTATTTATTTTATATTAAATTTGGACAATCGAGTATATGAAGATTTTGCATATACTCCTAGCTAGCGTGTATTTGAAGTCTCAAATATACTGGGTAGATATAGAATCACATTCTAGTCTCTCGGAGATGATTTTGATGATTGATATATCATCATCAGATTCTATATTCGAGTTTTGAAAGTGGGATATCTATATATTTCCAATTGGTTGGTGTGAGAACCAAAATTAGATAGGGTTATTGTTGTGAATTGGCATCAAAAACATGATTTGTTTATATATATCGAAGTTATGAATTTGAAAATTTGATTAACCAATTGATTGTTGGTTGTGTTGTTTGATTATTAGTTTAACTAATAAAAATACTGGAAAGGCAATTAATTAAAACCAGTATAAGAATGTATGGTAAATTTAGCCAAATTGAATCAAATTATTGAACTAAATTGAAAATTGATTGAAATTGCATGCATATACATGTATACACATTGAACTGGTCATAGCAGGTAAGCTAAGCAGAGAAATAAAATTATATGCCCGACAAATAGGTACGTGTTTACTAATTTGTTGGGTTTGGATGATTTTATGAGCCGATTGGCTAGCCACTTGGCTTTTTTCCTTTTCTTTTGGATTGGTGAGGGCCATGCGTTGCTAGTTGTGGTTTCAAAAGTCTCCCCGTACAAAGGAGGTTATGGCGAAAATTTTCGAAAGTTTAAGGTATTAGCTAAATTTTTGAAGAATTAGAAATTTCTTAGAAACTGAAAAGTTGAAGAATGAAAGGCAGAATGAAAGTTGAGTTGGTTGGTTAAACAACTTTCAGCTCCGTTCCTTTTCGAGGACGAAAATATTTTTAAGTGGGGAGATTGTAACAACCAGGAAAATCAGAACCAATTTTAAAAATTTATTTTGTTATTTTAATGTATTTTGAATATTTAAAATGATTATTTTAAATAATAATGACTAAAAATTTATTTTAAACAAAGTTAGAACGAATAAATTTATTTAAATTATATAACGAGCCTGAAATGGCGCGGCAGTTTGAAAATTCGATTTTAAATTTCAAATGAATGTACAGGATTCGAAATAAATCGGATTTCAGCGAAACAAGAAATATTCGAATCTGTTTGAAAATATCCTTCCAACGAATGTGAAAAATCCAGATTTCATAACGAGAATAAAAATTTATGTCCAGTTTAAAATTCAGAATAGTCGCTATGGAATTTAATATAATATATAGCCCTTAAAAATAATCATTTTGCAAACGACCTCCGTTTTCGATGAAACCATTTTTTGTTGGATCAGGAATGTCAAATTATTGCTAGATTCCAATTTTCATAATTTTTGGAATTAATATGTGAGCGTGGTGAATTTAAACGTTTTTGGTCAATTCGGTTTGAATTTAATCGACTGGAAAATGACCATTTTTCAAACGGTCTTCAAATTCGACGAAATTAGTTTTGTTAGGACTATATCATCAAAACATAACTAGATTTATTTTTCTGTAATTTTTGGAGTCAGTATGTGGCCCCGGTAAATTAAAATGTACGTTTAAATTAAATATATATTGATTTATATTTTAATTTAAAGAAAAACAGATCGAAACAGCCAAATTGACTTGCAAACATATCCCGTTGTGTCCGGAATGGGGGTATTTAGCTAGGGGCGATAGTCATTGGGTTCGATTTGGAGTTCGTAGCAATAAAGGCTTGTTTTTGGAATAAAAATAAAATATATATGAAATGAAAATAATATATATATATGAAATGTGAATAATATATATATATTTATATATGAAATGGAAATATATATATATATATATGAAATGAAAATAATATATATATGTGAAATGTGAAAAATAATATATATATATATATGAAATAAAAACAATATATATATATGAAATGGAAAAAAAATATGAAATGTAGAATGTGAATATAACATATATAATAAATGTGAATTATATATATATATATGAAATGTGATATATATATATATATGAAGTGTGAATAAAATATATATATGAAATGAAAATATTATATATGTGAAATGTAAATAATATATATATATATATATATATGAAAAGTGAAATTTGAATTATATATATGAAATGTGAATTTTATATATATATATATATATATATGAAATGTGAAAATTATTAGTTCGTTAAAAATATAATTTTTAACATATATACACTATACAAAATTGTCATGTATATGGAATATTCAATTTTGATTTGAAAATTGAAATGAAGTTGAAATTGTTTTTAAAACGAATTTAAAATGATTTATAAAATATGTTTTAAATGGAGATCAATGAAATATACATAATATATATATTATATGGCCTGAATAGAACGCGCCGCGCTGCGACCAATCGCGAATTTTGACCATTGACTTCGAATTGACGTAACGGGAGATCCGACCTCGAATTCTCCTAAAACCGAACCATTGGGTTCGTATCGAAAAGAGATTTCCAACTGATATAATAGATTTGAAATCTAACGGTTGGATTTGAAATTATGTCCAAATCAAATTTGGAAAAGGTCGTTGTAAGTGAAGTTCGGTGGCCGTTATTGGAAACCGATTGTACGGACCTTAATAAAATTATTAAAAATATTAATAATTTGTGTAAAATCATAATAAATGATTTGGAAAGAATTTGGATGAAAAACTCCAATTTTGTAAAGATAAAAATATATTTTTATCGAAATGAAGTAGTTATTCACTAGAAATAATAATCCAATATTTTTATATAAATAAATTGGATTGAAATGGTTTTAAAATAACCATAATTTTACAATATATGAATTAGAATGGACATAATCTTTGGAATATTTCGATGTTGGATTCTATGATTATACGGATATTGTAGAGGGATTTGGAAGATATATATCGTTATACCCAATACGATATTTGTTGATTTCAAAATTTGATATTGAATATAAGCCGATATTATTTTCTATTCAGAGCCTTGTATTTAATATCAAATTGTATTTTGGGTTTGTCATGAATGGTGTCTTCATTAACACTGTTCTTAAACCCAATTGAGAAAACATTAAATCTTTTAATTAAGATTTTATGAAGTTTACCAATTAATTAATATTTAATTGGAATTGAATTGAAATTGGATTTTGGGTTTCTCGTGAACTGTGTTTAAATGACATTAGTTCTTTAACCCGAGTAAAAGCCGGGTTAATTTCCAAAAAGTTGAACAATCAATAAGAAATGATTTTTGGGATTAAAACCAATTGGAGTTTGAATGAATCTTTAATTAGATTGTGAATGAATAAATGGAAATTGAATTTACCAAAACACATGATGTGATTAAACCAAATTTACTTGGTTGTTGATATTCATGATTGTGATTAATTGATTGTTTGGATTGTGCTCGACCAGTTTATGAGCAAGATATGTTTTTACATTTAGCATTGGGTTGGGTAGAAATACTGGGATGCTAGCATCTTGTGAAACACTTCACGGTTTTACTACGAAATGTGTAGCGATGTTGTTGTGTTCATTTCAAATTTAACGAACGATATTGAAATGATAATTTTCTTAAGTGAAAAGAATAGTATTCCCGATTTTGGACAGGGAATGTTTTATAAAAATCTTTTATAAAACATAAAGGATTTCGAGGGCTAAAACCCTACGATGTCAAAATGATTTGGAAATTTATAATGGTTTTACATTGTAGTTCATCACATATTCAATTAGTTGCTATTAATGATGTATCTGTTTGGTGGCGGAGAATTTATTCTCTTACTTAACACCCTTCTTTCAGACATACGAGCTCAAATGTTATGTGATTAATAATGACTGATCATATGTGTGAATTGCTGATGTGAAGTACTATAGTTTGAATGTACTTATGATTATTATGTTGTGAAATGATTTTCCCTACATGGGGATATAAAATGATTTAGCTAGTATGTGGCTGAAGATTGGGTGACCTGGACGACTAAAAGTATGGGCTGGATCCAGGAACTTAGTTGTTGAGTGGTCAGCGTGTAGCCTGCTTATAACACCCCGTATTTTCTGTTAACTGTAAATTAACAAATTAAAATATAATTAATCCTTAATGAAAGAATTAAGGGAAACAGGTTATGCTATTGCGTTCGTCTCGGAATTCTGCTTGAGATAGAGTCTGAGTTTGCGGGAATCGGACTCCGTATGAAGGAGTTATGACCTCCGAAAGTTTCAGAATTCAAATTACAGTTCAAACGTAGTTCAAAATTTCGAATTTAGACCCAAACTGGGCTGGGCGGGAAAATTCCCGCCCAGGCACCAGGTCGACCTGGGGGTCGACCTGGTTTGGCCCTGGCTGGCCTGGTCGGGTTCTGGTCGATTTCTGAGACTTGGCTATGTCACTAGGGCTGACATGTCACATTTTGGTTGGCTCCTTTCGAAGTGAATGGTCTAGATTCGTCTATGATCATCTGATGGCTCAAATCAATATGAAATTCTATATACACAGCCTAAGACTCCAACCTAAATTCACATACGAAATTAGAGACGGAGCCGCCATGCTGTCGGTAGAAAATTGAGAGGAGCCTCCACTTGTAGAAAAGCTTAGTGACGAGCCAAATTAGAATTAAAACACAAATCAAATCAATGTTAGTCTACCCAAAGGAAATCATATCAAATTCAGAACTCAGAATCCAGAATTCAAGTTCTGCAGTCATTGTAAGTATAGTGATCCTTCCGATGTGAATAAGGTTAAGTCTTGATTTGATGTAAATTGGAAGTGAAATTGTGTTGTTGTATAATAACGATATTGATTCGTATGCGATGTAATGATTGTAGTATTGTGATGTTTGTGGTATAATTGAACTTATGTTGATCCAATTGTATATGTATAGAATCACATGCAAGTTGTATAGTTCATGTTGCAATCAACACCTATACGTTTATGTGATTATATAGGTTGTATGTGATTAAGATTTCATGTATATGTATGCTAGAACATTTTATGCCAAAACGATTATGTTCACATACATGCTAGTATGTTTGTAGGAAAGTTGCAAGTTAAGTGGATCCATGTCAAGATCCACCTTAATATGTGTTTCATGATGGAATTAGACATATGAATGGACCTAGTTCACACCCTTGTCATAAAATTATGAAATTATCATATCCTTGTCATGTGCTAGTTATGCCTGATGTTATGCATAGATCCAAAAACAAGTTAGGTTTATGTTGTCTAAATCATATGCTAATTTATGTGACACCTAATTTGTTAGACCCCTATTTCAATGCAAGTTCACATACATGGAAGTTGATATAGGCTATGTTGTAAATTTACATGTATGTTGATTAGTCTATGTTGCAAGTTCACACCTATGACATTCATGTTGACTATTTTGCAAGTTCACACCTATGACATCCATGTTGACTATTTTGCAAGTTCACACCTATGATGTTCATATTGACTAGGCCAAAAATGCCAAGTTTACACCTATGTCATGTTCATGTTTATGAATTCCCTTATGCCAATTTTATATGCGTTAAATTAAGCTATGTTTTTAGCCTAATATCATATGTTAAAATCATGCGAACGAAAAATTAGGCTAAGATTGTTAGCCTAATATTTAAATGGAGTAACGTTGGGGATATTGGTAGAACTTGACATAAATTGGTAAAAATATATGATATTGGCGTGTTTGTCACATGCCAAAATTGGTGGCATTCAAATGATATAAATTCTTTATACCAAATATGTTAAGTTTGGAAAGTGGGCCACAACATTTAATTGTTGACAAATTTACATATATTAAGTAATAAAGACAAATATGTAAATTTAGAAAATACAAATATGCTTAACACGAGGTTGGATTGAGTTGTGATGTAAACCAGCCCGGACCCGCCCGGTTGTCCAGTAATCACAACAATACCTATCCAATGTGGGTAGTTAAGCATGGAGCCCAATAAGGACCCGAGGTTAGACTGAGTTACAGTGTAAATCTGCCCGGAACTGACCGGCACATCCAGTAACCGTAACAATATCTGTCTAATGTGAGTGGTCGGTGCTTTATAAAGCTAAGGATAGAGTGTCAGGATGGTAGGGTTGAGTTAACTAAAACACTTAACCAATTCAACATGTTAATCAAATTGATGGGCAGGGTTAGGTAAATACAGACACCTAACCACTTAACATGTTTGACTAGAAAACCCTAGTAACGGGGACCCATTTCAGCAGTAACCTAATTAGGTATCATGGTACCCTGAAACTAGGCAGGGTGGGGCACGCTGGGCTGATTGTAAGCGGTCAAAAGCGACGGCGGTGGGTGCAACAGTGTGGGTTCTAACGGAGTGTGGGCATGCACACACTTCGGAGCAGACAAACAGGTCACTGGGGGCACCAGTAGTATAACCTATGTATTTCCAGTTTTTGTGTCGGGTTGCCACCATGGGACTTGATACACCCCATGGCGGGGCCAGCATAGGTATCTACAAAATCTTTGGGGGCCGTAAGACACAGATGATTATGCGAGTAGGAGTCGATCTTTAGAAAAAGGCGATCACTTCACCCTCAGCATGGGGTGCCAGTTTAGAACTAATGCATGTAGGTGCAGATATATATATATATAGTACGGGGTGTGATAGTATAATTCGATTCGAACTGCTTTATCTTAGTTTATGACACTTTCCTGTTCCAGTTTATACTTATCATGCCCTTATTCTTATTCTCATAATGAAGAGTCACTAGACTTACCAGGCTTTATGTCTGACCCTATTTTTCTTTCGTCTTCTTTTCTTCCGTTCCCCCCCCAGATCCACAGGGAGGAAACAACTCAGCTTAGTCAGACTCTTTGCAAACTTCAAGATAGTAGACGTACGGTTTGGACTCTCTTGCTTAGCTATGGCTGTTGGACACAATCATAGGGATTTATGCGGTTTTAATTATGTTTTATGTTTCATTATTTAATAACCAAGACAGAAGTGATGTTGTAATGTTTTGGAAGATGTTTTGTGACAGTTATGGAAATCTTTTTA
Source organism: Allium sativum (assembly GCA_030737875.1). Taxonomy (NCBI): domain Eukaryota; kingdom Viridiplantae; phylum Streptophyta; class Magnoliopsida; order Asparagales; family Amaryllidaceae; genus Allium; species Allium sativum. The sequence continues at coordinate 254,010,055 of CM060915.1, read as the reverse complement.
TATGAACACATTTTATGAAATAAAGTCCGTTTGTTTTCCGCTGCTTATATGTATGTGTTTATGTATCTGTCTTGTGTTTATCTGTGACTTTTACTTACAAACCTCCACTAAAGTTAAGGCAGTCCCTTGTGAGTGACCTTAATGGAGGGTGGGGGTGTTTCACTGCTCCATAGTGGGAGGTGCATATATATATATATATATATATATATATATATATATATATATATAGTTGGAGAGGCGCATATAGCCTTGTCTAAGGGAAGATTCCCGATTTTTGGTTTGCATAATTGTTTATATGCATTGTTATGTTTTGGAATTCATATTTCCAAACGATTTGGTTTGAGATCTCAAAGTGAAATCTACTTTGACATAAAAGCTAGGTATGTATTTCAAATGATTTGAAATAGATATCGGGAAATAAAGTCAAAGGAATAATTTCTTTAAATTGAATTGGATTTGGAAAAATCTAAGAGTGGTAATTAATCTAAATGGGTAGATTGGGATATTGCATGTTGATTGATGCATAGTAGATCCATATCTATGTTACTGATTGTTGTTTGTACACTGGCGTTCATGGGGGTAAACCCGCTCCGTGTTATACGGCGTGGTCCTGTGATTTGTCTTATTATTAAATAAGTTAATTTTAACTGTAGAGTTTCTCATACCAGTCCCATGACTGACCTATAGTTTACTTTTCCCTTACAAACTCAGATGCCTATATTTTCCATATGGGCAGTCGAGTAGTTTTATTTTACAGATATATTGAGCAGGATTCTGGATTGAAGCTTGAAGTTGTCCAGAGCATTGATAGTCTTCCGCTATGCTAGTTTATTTATTTTCCGCTGTGCATTGTATTACATTTATTGTAAATAAATCTTCCGCTCTATTTTTTTTTGATGTACTCTGATATTCTGTACTCTGATGTAACATTATAATGATTTTTATAAAACTCTTCTGTTATTTGTTCTGATGTGTTGTATGCCCAGAGTTAGTGTATCCGGGTTTTCAATGGTCTTGGTCGATTTAGCAATCGATTAGGTCCGAGCGAAATCCGTATCATTTTTTCAAAATCATTTTCTGGCGATTTAAGGTAGCGTGGGGGACGAGGCGGGTGTCAGAAGGAGGCTGGTGCCTGGGCGCGTCGACGGTGGCGAGAAGGTGCGGTCCGGTCACCTGAAGTGATAGCGGTGATGGATTTAAAGCCATAGTGGATGGGTTCGAATATTAAATGGGGAGGATGGGAGTTTTAACAGGTACAAGAATGAATTGTGAAGTAAACAGTTAGCTGTGGTGTCTCAGGAGCGTGTTCCTGTTTGATCAAAGTGGGAATTCATGGTAATGGTGAGTAAAAATGGTGGGTGCTATGCTACGAAGGGTAGAACACGATGAGGAGTGGGAAGAAGATATTAATGTTAATCATGGATTAAGAAATAAAGGGTAATTTATTTTTGTTTAATTTATACAAATCACTTATAAAGACATTATAATGGCATAAACGTTGCAGGTTTCGAATTGCTTTGATTGGGAAAGAAGTACATTAGCAGTAATCACCAGGATTAAGGATCCAAAAGCATGGGTTAAGGGATGTTTATGTAAGGGATCTAAACGTTGGACTTGGGGTGTTGTTTTCTAAAAATTGCAATTTAAGTTGGGAAGAAGACTTAAAGAAAAGGTGGGTGGAATGTGAGCAATTAGTAGTTTCTGAAAATGGGGCCTTCATGTTGAACTGGAAGAAATAGGGAAGACAAAATGTAAACTGCAATTATTTTAAATCGTGGTTAATTTAGGATAACATACTAATTAGGGATAAACAATTTAATTAATTAATTTAATTCTAATAGATTTGAACTTGTAATGATCATAACGTGGTCATTCGTGAACAAAATCTGACAAAAGAAGTCATGTTGGAATCGTAAAAAAGAGATTTAACAAATGGAAATTCATGATAAAATCAAACACTATTTGATTTTAAAAATGAAACTGTAACAACCCGAAAATCTGGGCCAGTTTAAAATTTTTATTTTGGCAATTTTAGCGAATTTTGATTATTTAAAATGAATTATTTTAAATAATATCGACGAGAAATTTATTTTGAATATAATTCATACGTATATATTATACGCGTCGTCGTTAGAATATAAATAATTATTTATAATTATATAATAGAATTGAAAATGGCGCGGTAGTTCGATAATTCGATTTCAAACTTCAATTGAATGTACCGGGTGCAAAACAATCCGGATTTTAGTGAAACCAAAAACATTAGGATCTAATTGTGAATATCTTTCCATCGAATCCGAAAAATCGAAGTTTCATAGCGGGAATCAAAAGATACGTCCAGTTGAAAATTCTGAATAGTCGCTATGGAATTCAGGCCCTTAAAAATAGACATTTTGCAAACGACCTCGGATTTCGACGAAACCAGTTTTGTTGGGTCCGTGATGTCAAATTATTGTTAGATCCCAAATTTCATAATTTTCTGAATCAATATGTGAGCGTGGAAAAGGAAAACGCGTTTGACCAGTTTCAGTTGATTTTAATCGACTGGAAATTGGTTATTTTTTCAATGGTTTTAGATTTTGACGAAACTAGTTTTGTTAGGACCGTATCGTCAATACGAAGCTAGAAAATATTTTTCTGCAATTTATAGAGTTAGTATGTGACCCCGGTAATTTGAAATGTACGTTTAAAATTCAATATAGTGATTTAAATGTAAATTTAACGGAAACTGATTGAAACGATCGAATCAGCTTGCGGTACATATCCCATTGTGTTCGGAATGGGGGTGAAACTCTATGGACGACAGGCGGCGGGCCTCGTTTAGAGGTCGTATGTAAAAGTCAACTTTTAGAAATAAAATAAAACAAAAATATCCCTCCTTCCTCTTTTATTCGTTCTGCCCCCCCCCCCCCCCCCACGTTCATTCTGATAATCGAAAAACAAAAAAAAAAGAGCCTCGATCCCTCCCCGATTCCTAGACCCACCGCCGCCCTCTCCTATCAGCGCCGCCCTTCCCCAACGCGCCGTCGATCCCCCTCCGGCTACCCACCTCGACCCCACTGCCCTTCGCTCCTCCGTCCCAGACCAACGAAGGAAACCGACGCAGTCCCCTTTCCATCGCGATCTGCAACCAACCCTCCACCAGCCTCCGACGTCGCCACCTCCCATCGACGATTCCCCCGCTCCTCTGCTCCATCTACAGCCTGCCGCGCCCACTCGAGAGCAGCCCTGTCCCCTGCCATCATCGTTTTGGAGCTGCTGCGTTACGGTGTTCGAACGGGAAAAGAGACAACGATTTAAAGGTGAATAAATCATCATTGATATTCTCTTTTCTGATCTTTGTATAGTTAGTATTGAATTTACAAGCTGAAATTAACATGTCTTAGAAATGAAATAATTTCTAATAAGTTTTTCTATTTTATAGCATAGGTAAAATCAGTTTATTTTATTATGTGGAAAGAGTTAAAGAGATTTGATTTTTAATTATAAAAATCCGATTTTTAATTTATAAAGATTCAATTTTTAGTGTGATAAAAATCTGATTTTTATGGGATAAAAGGTTTAATTTTTATTCATTAGAAAGATTCGATTTCTAAAGTAGACATCGATATAAAAATATAATTTTTATATCATGTAAAGGTTAAAAATATGATCTTTATATTTTTAAAGTATTAAAAATATAATCTTTACTATATAGAAGATGTAAAAATATGATTTTTGTTTAGGTAGAGAATTAAAAATATGATCTTTATAAGGTAGCAGTATTAAAAATATAATCTTTTACATTATAGAAGTGGTAAAAATACTATCTTTATATTTGAAAAGGCAAAATCTTTATATTTGAAAAGGAGAAATCTATATTTTTGAAATGGAATTTTATCTATATGAGAACAAAGTAAAAATTCGATTTTTATATATTGAATAGCATAATAAAAATTCGATTTTTATATATTGAATAACAAAGTAAAAAATCGATTTTTATATATGGAATAGCGAAGTAAAAATTCGATTTTTACATATGTAGTGGCTACGGCAACGAAGATGACGAAGATGCGATAACGATGAAGATTTCTATCAATGAAGTGCCGTGGAATTGGGATAGCTATCAGTGAGAATTTCTCACCTTTCAATTTCTTTTTATAGTTATATATATATACTAGGATGCAGACGGTGCTTAGTAGCACCCGACACAATCGTCCAAAGACCATGGACTTGTTTGTTTGATTGCAAAAATTAGTTAGATTATTTGATTGAAATTGAATTGTTTGGTGAAATGAATGGATTTGATTGATGTGTGAATGGCGTGGGCCTTCACTAGACCGGGGATAAGGCTAGGCCTTGTCCTGTTTCTAGTATCGTGCCGTTATGCCGCCGAAATTTTCTAAAATAAGTTAGAAAAATAAAATATCATTTTATTTAAAGAATGAACTGAATAGAAATTCATATGTTAAGATAAAATGTTTTATCGTTAAAAATATAATTTTTAACGTGAATATGAATATACGTGAAAGTGAATAAATAAATAATTATAAACAAATCGGCCGATTTGTTTATATACACTGATTTGACTGACATTGATTGGGTCGATAAATTTTACACATCGCCCAACTGCACAAATAAAATCTGTGTTTGATTGTTTGAAACCCCACACGGGTGTTGGGATGAAATTTGAAGTTCACTCATCCTGATTGATTAAATATGTCGATCGATTGATTGACAGGCTGTTATAAGCGATAGATATCTATATTTGATGCTTATACAGTGTAGTGCACTTTGGTTGATGGTTGATTATTTTTCAATGCTATGATATACGTGTGATGTATGAAAATCCATATAATTAATATTATATGGTGATTGATTGGGCCTCATTCCAATTTAAAAGATAAAGAATAATATAAAATAAAGGTTCATGTGTTGACTGTACTCATCCGTTGAGATTAGTCATGTGTTGAACGAAATATTTTAATAATAAAATTTACTTCTTTATCAATATAAAATAAAGGTTCATGTGTTGACTGTACTCATCCGTTGAGATTAGTCATGTGTTGAACGAAATATTTTAATAATAGAAATATTTGAAAAAGAAATATTTGAAAACGAAATATTTGAAATAGAATATATGAAGCCGTGTTGATTAGATTGACGTCATTTTGCCTTGAACGATATTTACATCAATCTCATTCATTTTGAAATGAATATTGAAAAGTGATTTCGAAATTGAATATTTTGAAATGGAATTTGTTTTGATTTGAATAGAAAACCGGAATGAATTGAATATAAAACGATTTCGAAATGAATTGAATATATAACGATTTCGAAATGAATTGAATTAAAAACGATTTCGAAATGAATTGAATATAAAACGATTTCGAATTGAATGGAATAGAAAACCAATTTGATTTCAATTGAATATATAACGAATCGAATTCGAATTGAATTGAAAACGAATTGAATTCGAATTGAATATATAATGGATTTGATTTCAATTGAATATATAATGAATTTGATTCAAATAGAAAACGAAACGAATTTGATTTGAATAGAAAATGAATTTGAATCGAATAGAAAACCAATTTGAATTGAATTGAATTGAAAACGAATTCAAATTGAATTGAAAGCGAACTGAAATGAACTCAAATTGAATTGAAATTTGAATTGAATTGAAATGAATTTTAAAATGAATTTATAAAGAAGAATTCAATTTTGATTTGAATTGAAATGGAAGTTGAAATTGCTTTTGAAACGAATTTAAAACTATTTATATAATTCGTTTTAAATAGAAATCGACGAAATATATATTATATATATAATATAATGGCCTGAATAGAACGCGCCGCGCCGCGGCAGTTCGCGAATTTCGACCATTGACTTCGAACGGATATTACGGGAGATCCGACCGTCGGATTCTCCTAAAACCGGAACCGTTGGGTTCGTATCGAAAAGAGCTTTCTAACGAATATTTGAAATTCAAAATCTAACGGTTGGATTTGGAGATACACCCAAATCAAATTTGAAAAAGGTCGCTGTAAGTGCAGTTCGATAGCCGTTGATGGAAATCGACTGTACGGGCCTTGATAAAATTATTAAAAATAGTAATAATTTGTGTAAAATCATAAGAAATGATTTGGGAAAAATTGGGATGAAAAACTCCATATTTGAAAAGATAAAAATAGATTTTTATCGAAATGAACTAGTTTTGAACTAGAATTATAATTCTATTTATTTTTAAATAAACAAATTGAATTAGAAAATGGTTTTAAAAATAACCATAATTTCCAATGATTGCATTGGAGTGGATTTGAATCGAAATTGTCTTCGGAATATTTCGATGTGGGAATTCGTGATTATACAGATGTTGTTATGGAAATTTGAAAGATATATATTTATATCGTTATTTCCAATACGAAATTTGTTAATCGTAGAATTTGATATTGAATATAAGCCGGTATATTTTCTATTCAGAGCCTTGTATTGAATATCAAATGTGATTTGGGTTTGTCGTGAATGGTGTCTTCACTAACACTGTTCTTGAACCCAGTTGAGAAAAGATTAAATCTTTTTATTTAGATTTAATGAAGTGTACCAATTAAATAATATTTAATTGAAATTGAATTGATATTGATTTTTGGGTTTATCGTGAACAGTGTTTTAAATAACACTCGTTCTTTAACCCGATAATTAATGGAATGTGACTTTGGGTTTATCGTGAACCGTGTTTTAAATGACACGGATTCTTTAACCCAGTTAACGATTAAAACTAAGTGGAGTTTTAATGAATCTTTAATTAGATTGAATAATCGAAATGGAGTATCACCAGTTTTGCTCCAGGCGATAGTTAAATCTTTAATTAGATTTGAACGTGAAATGGTAACTTAATTTACCGATAACACCGTGGTGTTAGATATGAAGTACACCAGTTTTACTTCATGGGATGAATAGGTTGGGATTGGGAAATTAAAACAAAGGATTACTTCGGTAAGTTTCGTTAATCCCGACTAGTCGAATCGAAATTCAAAAGGATAGATTAAAGAATAAACCTTAATGATTTATCTTTGATAAAATTAATGGGAACCTCTCCCTATGAATGTGAAATTTAGAAACTAACTGTCGGTTAGCCAAGCAGAATGGTTTTCTGGATATTGATCTGATGTTGGTTTCGGCCTTCGGGGTTAATATTTGGGGAATTATTCTCTTGATTAATTTACGGTTAGTGACTGATGAATTGGAATGAGGCGTATGTTGTGTTTGTGTAACACTTATTTAAAATATACGCGAGTTATTCGGAAAGACCGGGTTTATCCCATTCTGAATAACTGATACGACGATAAGTCGAAGATGAAGACGGTGGTCGAAGACCGGAAGTCTTCACGTCGTTTGGATAATTACTGATGATCTTGATTGGGATGTACACCCAAGAAGATGGAAACAGTTGGTGATCGTCCAGACGTACTTGGAGATCGATGGATATGCGGGGTACTAGGTGCCTCCGGTTTCGTTCAGACCCAGAACGGACTTGTAAATGGATTGTGTGTCTGACATTGGATTTTAGTCCGTGTGATTGATCTCTATTAAATATATATCTGTTTGGCGGCGGAGAATTTATTCTCTTGCTTAACGCCCTTCTCTGAGACGTACGAGCTCAGGGGTTATATATTGATGGATATCAAACGCATGGAGTGAATTGCCTGTGTGGCATACCTAAGTGGCAATTGATCGAGGCTTCTGTTGAAAAGCAAAGTCTTGTGGTTGATGATCGAAGCACGGCCTTTGTGGCGTAGCTTTGTGTAACGTTTACTTCGCGAGTTTCACACCCGGTATGAACCAAAAACGGGAGACGGACCTCAGGGAGGGCATGCGTTTCCTTCTAGCTAAAAATTGGCGTCAGTGGTTTTACACGCCCTGATGAGTTTGGCTTATGTGGTTGTTGCTGTTGCGAGGCGCCTCGGATTGATCGGTCGTTCTCGAACCGATGGAGTCATTTAGTTGGCTCATTTACGCCCCAAAGGGCGGGGAAACGTAGTGTTTAGGCATTTTAATCCACATCGGTGGACCGGCCCTGTCGCTCCAAGGGTCACTCGAGCTCTGATCCTGAGACATGGGCTAGATTGTCTCGAATCGGTTGAGGACTATCTTTAGCCTCGGTTCATACCATAAATGATAACCCAACTTCCAATACGACATTTGCGGTTTTAATTGTAGAACTAGTATGGCGACATGATATATGGTACCCATGCCGCCTATGATTAATACTTATGATTTGAAGTTGTTTTATACACTATGCACTTATAATAGTATCAAATAATCTGTTTTACACGTATCAAGCATTCTTTGGCTGTTATAAGGGAAAACCCTATCCCCCGGCTTGCGTTGCATTGTGTGATAGGACTGGGTCTTATAACAGCTTCATTTTTCTTTATTTAGCATTGCGTTGTTTGTTTTATGCACTGGTATTCTTGGGAGGAAACTCGTTCCGTGTTACGGCGTGGTCCCTTGATTTACCTAACTTTAAAAATAAAGATTAATAACTGTTTTAGTTCTCACACCAGTCACATGACTGACCTGGAGTTTATTGTTTTGACCTAAACTCTGGGTGCCCCTATTTTGACACGGGCAGCTAGTAGTTTTGGTTTTGCAGATTTATATTCACATGATCCTGGTTTACAGCTGGAACGATATTCGGAAAGCTTTGTATCCGTATATCTCCTTCTAGTTGTGTATTGTATTATTTTCCGCTGCTATGTATTTAAATGTAATTTAAATCTCTGATATTTCTGTGTAATATTCATTTATACTCTGTATATTCTTGTAATCTGATGCATTGTTGTGATATACAGTGAAATGTTCTTCTGTATGTGTTTTGTTGTGGCTTGTTCTCGAACTATCCGCGCTTTCCTTCACGGGGAAGTTACGGGTTTTTACAGTTGGTATCAGAGCTTTGGTTTACAAAGCTCAGAGAACAAGGCACCTTAGAACCGTACGAAAGAATTCATCAGATATTGGATTAGTAATATCCAATTAGAATGACTCGTTAGAGATGGGATCAGTAGTATCCTAGGACGAGTGTGAAGATTATATTTTCAAATGAAAACGATTCTGTTTTGAAATTTAAATCGTTTTACACGTATTTGAATAATTTATTTGTATTGATTTTGGACAATTCAGTATATAAAGAATTTGCATATACGCCTTGCAAACGTATATTCAAAGTTTTAATATATTGGATAGATATAGCATCACACTCTAGTCGCCCGAAGATGATATTGATGATAGCGATCGCATCATCAACATTTATGTTCGAGTTTCGAAGGTGTGATTTTCTATATATTTCCATTAGACTGGTGTGAGAACCAAAACTAATATAGCTAGAATACATTGTTGTGATTTGGCATCAAAACATGATTTTCTTTATATATATCAAAATTATGAATTTGAAACGTTAATCCACTAATTGATTGATATTTGTGTTGTTTGTTTAATTGTTTGATAATTTTGAACCATTATGCCTAATTTGATCAAATAATGAATTGTATTGAAATTGGTCGCATTTGCTTGCATATACATATACTTACATTGAACAGGTCATAGCAAGGAGGCTAGAGCAGAGAATAAAATTTGTTTGCCCGACAAATAGATACATGTTTACTACATAATTTACTGTTTTGTTTGGGTGATGATGATTTTATGAGCCGATTGGCTAGCCGCTTGGTTGTTTCTTTTTCTTTTTGAGATCAGAAGGACCGGGGAAGCCATTTGAGATTTCCCGATGCTCCCATTGCAGGGGAGGTTATGGCGAAATTTTTCGAAAATTTAGGGTGTTAGCCAAATTTTTGAAGAATTTGAAAATTCTCAGAAACTGAAAAGTTGGAGAATGGAAGCCAGATCGAACGTAGAGTTGATTAATCAAACCACTTTCGACTTTGTTCCTTTTCGGGGACGAAAAGTTTTAAGTGGGGGAGATTGTAACAACCCGAAAATCTTGGCCAGTTTAAAATTTTTATTTTGGCAATTTTAGCGAATTTTGATTATTTAAAATGAATTATTTTAAATAATATCGACGAGAAATTTATTTTGAATATAATTCATACGTATATATTATTCGCGTCGTCGTTAGAATATAAATAATTATTTATAATTATATAATAGAATTGAAAATGGCGCGGTAGTTCGATAATTCGATTTCAAACTTCAATTGAATGTACCGGGTGCAAAACAATCCGGATTTTAGTGAAACCAAAAACATTAGGATCTAATTGTGAATATCTTTCCATCGAATCCGAAAAATCGAAGTTTCATAGCGGGAATCAAAAGATACGTCCAGTTGAAAATTCTGAATAGTCGCTATGGAATTCAGGCCCTTAAAAATAGACATTTTGCAAACGACCTCGGATTTCGACGAAACCAGTTTTGTTGGGTTCGTGATGTCAAATTATTGTTAGATCCCAAATTTCATAATTTTCTGAATCAATATGTGAGCGTGGTAAAGGAAAACGCGTTTGACCAGTTTCAGTTGATTTTAATCGACTGGAAATTGGCCATTTTTCCAACGGTCTCAGAATTCGACGAAACTAGTTTTGTTAGGACCGTATCGTCAATACGAAGCTAGAAAATATTTTTTTGCAATTTATAGAGTTAGTATGTGACCCCGGTAATTTGAAATGTACGTTTAAAATTCAATATAGTGATTTAAATGTAAATTTAACGGAAACTGATTGAAACGATCGAATCAGCTTGCGGTACATATCCCATTGTGTTCGGAATGGGGGTGAAACGCTATGGACGACAGGCGGCGGGCCTCGTTTAGAGGTCGTATGTAAAAGTCAACTTTTAGAAATTAAATAATATAAAATAAAATAAAATAAAATAAAAATATCCCTTCTCCCCCTTTTATCCGTTCTGCCCCCCCCCCCCCCCACGTTCATTCTGATAATCGAAAAAAAAAAAAGAGAGCCTCGATCCCTCCCCGATTCCCAGACCCACCGCCGCCCTCTCCTATCAGCGCCGCCCTTCCCCAACGCGCCGTCGATCCCCCTCCGGCTACCCACCTCGACCCCACTGCCCTTCGCTCCTCCGTCCCAGACCAACGAAGGAACCCGACGCAGTCCCCTTTCCATCGCGATCTGCAACCAACCCTCCACCAGCCTCCGACGTCGCCACCTCCCTTCGACGATTCCTCCGCTCCTCTGCTCCATCTACAGCCTGTCGCGCCCACTCGAGAGCAGCCCTGTCCCCTGCCATCATCGTTTTGGAGCTGCTGCGTTACGGTGTTCGAACGGGAAAAGAGACAACGATTTAAAGGTGAATAAATCAGCATTGATATTATCTTTTCTGATCTTTGTATAGTTAGTATTGAATTTACAAGCTGAAATTAACATGTCTTAGAAATGAAATAATTTCTAATAAGTTTTTCTATTTTATAGCATAGGTAAAATCAGTTAATTTTATTATATGGAAAGAGTTAAAGAGATTTGATTTTTAATTATAAAAATTCGATTTTTAATTTATAAAGATTCAATTTTTAGTGTGATAAAAATCTGATTTTTATGGGATAAAAGGTTTAATTTTTATTCATTAGAAAGATTCGATTTCTAAAGTAGACATCGATATAAAAATATAATTTTTATATCATGTAAAGGTTAAAAATATGATCTTTATATTTTTAAAGTATTAAAAATATAATCTTTACTATATAGAAGATGTAAAAATATGATTTTTGTTTAGGTAGAGAATTAAAAATATGATCTTTATAAGGTAGCAGTATTAAAAATATAATCTTTTACATTATAGAAGTGGTAAAAATACTATCTTTATATTTGAAAAGGCTAAATCTTTATAATTGAAAAGGAGAAATCTATATTTTTGAAATGGAATTTTATCTATATGAGAACAAAGTAAAAATGCGATTTTTATATATTGAATAGCATAATAAAAATTCGATTTTTATATATTGAATAACAAAGTAAAAATTCGATTTTTATATATGGAATAGCGAAGTAAAAATTCGATTTTTACATATGTAGTGGCTACGGCAACGAAGATGCGATAACGATGAAGATTTCTATCAATGAAGTGCCGTGGAATTGGGATAGCTATCAGTGAGAATTTCTCACCTTTCAATTTCTTTTTCTAGTTATATATATACTAGGATGCAGACGGTGCTTAGTAGCACCCGACACAATCGTCCACAGACCATGGACTTGTTTGTTTGATTGCAAAAATTAGTTAGATTATTTGATTGAAATTGAATTGTTTGGTGAAATGAATGGATTTGATTGATGTGTGAATGGCGTGGGCCTTCACTAGACCGGGGATAAGGCTAGGCCTTGTCCTGTTTCTAGTATCGTGCCGTTATGCCGCCGAAATTTTCTAAAATAAGTTAGAAAAATAAAATATCATTTTATTTAAAGAATGAACTGAATAGAAATTCATATGTTAAGATAAAATGTTTTATCGTTAAAAATATAATTTTTAATGTGAATATGAATATACGTGAAAGTGAATAAATAAATAATTATAAACAAATCGGCCGATTTGTTTATATACACTGATTTGACTGACATTGATTGGGTCGATAAATTTTACACATCGCCCAACTGCACAATTAAAATCTGTGTTTGATTGTTTGAAACCCCACACGGGTGTTGGGAGGAAATTTGAAGTTCACTCATCCTGATTGATTAAATATGTCGATCGATTGATTGACAGGCTGTTATAAGCGATAGATATCTATATTTGATGCTTATACAGTGTAGTGCACTTTGGTTGATGGTTGATTATTTTTCAATGCTATGATATACGTGTGATGTATGAAAATCCATATAATTAATATTATATGGTGATTGATTGGGCCTCATTCCAATTTAAAAGATAAAGAATAATATAAAATAAAGGTTCATGTGTTGACTGTACTCATCCGTTGAGATTAGTCATGTGTTGAACGAAATATTTTAATAATAAAATTTACTTCTTTATCAATATAAAATAAAGGTTCATGTGTTGACTGTACTCATCCGTTGAGATTAGTCATGTGTTGAACGAAATATTTTAATAATAGAAATATTTGAAAAAGAAATATTTGAAAACGAAATATTTGAAATAGAATATATGAAGCCGTGTTGATTAGATTGACGTCATTTTGCCGTGAACGATATTTACATCAATCTCATTCATTTTGAAATGAATATTGAAAAGTGATTTCGAAATTGAATATTTTGAAATGGAATTTGTTTTGATTTGAATAGAAAACCGGAATGAATTGAATATAAAACCATTTCGAAATGAATTGAATATATAACGATTTCGAAATGAATTGAATTAAAAACGATTTCGAAATGAATTGAATATAAAACGATTTCGAATTGAATGGAATAGAAAACCAATTTGATTTCAATTGAATATATAACGAATCAAATTCGAATTGAATTGAAAACGAATTGAATTCGAATTGAATATATAATGGATTTGATTTCAATTGAATATATAATGAATTTGATTCAAATAGAAAACGAAACGAATTTGATTTGAATAGAAAATGAATTTGAATCGAATAGAAAACCAATTTGAATTGAATTGAATTGAAAACGAATTCAAATTGAATTGAAAGCGAATTGAAATGAACTCAAATTGAATTGAAATTTGAATTGAATTGAAATGAATTTTAAAATGAATTTATAAAGAAGAATTCAATTTTGATTTGAATTGAAATGGAAGTTGAAATTGCTTTTGAAACGAATTTAAAACTATTTATATAATTCGTTTTAAATAGAAATCGACGAAATATATATTATATATATAATATAATGGCCTGAATAGAACGCGCCGCGCCGCGGCAGTTCGCGAATTTCAACCATTGACTTCGAACGGATATTACGGGAGATCCGACCGTCGGATTCTCCTAAAACCGGAACCGTTGGGTTCGTATCGGAAAGAGCTTTCTAGCGAATATTTGAAATTCAAAATCTAACGGTTGGATTTGGAGATACGTCCAAATCAAATTTGAAAAAGGTCGCTGTAAGTGCAGTTCGATAGCCGTTGATGGAAATCGATTGTACGGGCCTTGATAAAATTATTAAAAATAGTAATAATTTGTGTAAAATCATAAGAAATGATTTGGGAAAAATTGGGATGAAAAACTCCATATTTGAAAAGATAAAAATAGATTTTTATCGAAATGAACTAGTTTTGAACAAGAATTATAATTCTATTTATTTTTAAATAAACAAATTGAATTAGAAAATGGTTTTAAAAATAACCATAATTTCCAATGATTGCATTGGAGTGGATTTGAATCGAAATTGTCTTCGGAATATTTCGATGTGGGAATTCGTGATTATACAGATGTTGTTATGGAAATTTGAAAGATATATATTTATATCGTTATTTCCAATACGACATTTGTTAATCGTAGAATTTGATATTGAATATAAGCCGATATATTTTCTATTCAGAGCCTTGTATTGAATATCAAATGTGATTTGGGTTTGTCGTGAATGGTGTCTTCACTAACACTGTTCTTGAACCCAGTTGAGAAAAGATTAAATCTTTTTATTTAGATTTAATGAAGTGTACCAATTAAATAATATTTAATTGAAATTGAATTGATATTGATTTTTGGGTTTATCGTGAACAGTGTTTTAAATAACACTCGTTCTTTAACCCGATAATTAATGGAATGTGACTTTGGGTTTATCGTGAACCGTGTTTTAAATGACACGGATTCTTTAACCCAGTTAACGATTAAAACTAAGTGGAGTTTTAATGAATCTTTAATTAGATTGAATAATCGAAATGGAGTATCACCAGTTTTGCTCCAGGCGATAGTTAAATCTTTAATTAGATTTGAACGTGAAATGGTAACTTAATTTACCGATAACACCGTGGTGTTAGATATGAAGTATTACCAGTTTTATTTCATGGGATGAATAGGTTGGGATTGGGAAATTAAAACAAAGGATTACTTCGGTAAGTTTCGTTAATCCCGACTAGTTGAATCGAAATTCAAAAGGATAGATTAAAGAATAAACCTTAATGATTTATCTTTGATAAAATTAATAGGAACCTCTCCTTATGAATGTGAAATTTAGAAACTAACTGTCGGTTAGCCAAGAAGAATGGTTTTCTGGATATTGATCTGATGTTGGTTTCGGCCTTCGAGGTTAATATTTGGGGAATTATTCTCTTGATTAATTTACGGTTAGTGACTGATGAATTGGAATGAGGCGTATGTTGTGTTTGTGTAACACTTATTTAAAATATACGCGAGTTATTCGGAAAGACCGGGTTTATCCCATTCTGAATAACTGATACGACGATAAGTCGAAGATGAAGACGGTGGTCGAAGACCGGAAGTCTTCACGTCGTTTGGATAATTACTGATGATCTTGATTGGGATGTACACCCAAGAAGATGGAAACAGTTGGTGATCGTCCAGACGTACTTGGAGATCGATGGATATGCGGGGTACTAGGTGCCTCCGGTTTCGTTCAGACCCAGAACGGACTTGTAAATGGATTGTGTGTCTGACATTGGATTTTAGTCCGTGTGATTGATCTCTATTAAATATATATCTGTTTGGCGGCGGAGAATTTATTCTCTTGCTTAACGCCCTTCTCTGAGACGTACGAGCTCAGGGGTTATATATTGATGGATATCAAACGCATGGAGTGAATTGCCTGTGTGGCATACCTAAGTGGCAATTGATCGAGGCTTCTGTTGAAAAGCAAAGTCTTGTGGTTGATGATCGAAGCACGGCCTTTGTGGCGTAGCTTTGTGTAACGTTTACTTCGCGAGTTTCACACCCGGTATGAACCAAAAAAGGGAGACGGACCTCAGGGAGGGCATGCGTTTCCTTCTAGGTAAAAAGTGGCGTCAGTGGTTTTACACGCCCTGACGAGTTTGACTTATGTGGTTGTTGCTGTTGCGAGGCGCCTCGAATTGATCGGTCGTTCTTGAACCGATGGAGTCATTTAGTTGGCTCATTTACGCCCCAAAGGGCGGGGAAACATAGTGTTCAGGCATTTTAATCCACATCGGTGGACCGGCCCTGTCGCTCCAAGGGTCACTCGAGCTCTGATCCTGAGACATGGGCTAGATTGTCTCGAATCGGTTGAGGACTATCTTTAGCCTCGGTTCATACCATAAATGTTAACCCAACTTCCAATACGACATTTGCGGTTTTAATTGTAGAACTAGTATGGCGACATGATATATGGTACCCATGCCGCCTATGATTAATACTTATGATTTGAAGTTGTTTTATACACTATGCACTTATAATAGTATCAAATAATCTGTTTTAAACGTATCAAGCATTCTTTGGCTGTTATAAGGGAAAACCCTATCCCCCGGCTTGCGTTGCATTGTGTGATAGGACATGGGTCTTATAACAGCTTCATTTTTCTTTATTTAGCATTGCGTTGTTTGTTTTATGCACTTGTATTCTTGGGAGGAAACCCGTTCCGTGTTACGGCGTGGTCCCTTGATTTACCTAACTTTAAAAATAAAGATTAATAACTGTTTTAGTTCTCACACCAGTCACATGACTGACCTGGAGTTTATTGTTTTGACCTAAACTCTGGGTGCCCCTATTTTGACACGGGCAGCTAGTAGTTTTGGTTTTGCAGATTTATATTCACAGGATCCTGGTTTACAGCTGGAACGATATTCGGAAAGCTTTGTATCTGTATATCTCCTTCTAGTTGTGTATTGTATTATTTTCCGCTGCTATGTATTTAAATGTAATTTAAATCTCTGATATTTCTGTGTAATATTCATTTATACTCTGTATATTCTTGTAATCTGATGCATTGTTGTGATATACAGTGAAATGTTCTTCTGTATGTGTTTTGTTGTGGCTTGTTCTCGAACTATCCGCGCTTTCCTTCACGGGGAAGTTACGGGTTTTTACAGAAACAAAAGCAGAGTCGTCAACTGCGAACCCAAACTAAACAAAACTCACTAATTTTGCCAGTTATATTTTTATAACATATTTTTAGAATTGATAAATGATGGTTGATTGTTGTGTGTTGATTGTTTGGATGAACTGCTAAGTAATTGGTTGAAAATATAAATATAATTATATATATAAATCGTTGAACAAATATTGATTCTATTTATCAGAATATTTCATATTGAAATGAAATTGATGTTATTTATATTGTTTAACATCTATGGATGCAGGGAAACAGGTTGTAGGGATCCAACGGGATTCCTCAATATTTATAATACCGTTATTTTCATATATTGTGAAATATGATGTGATATATAATCTGTGATTGATTATGATGACACTGGTATTGTTATTTGGTATTTTAAATACCATAAGAAATACTAGAATGTAAAAAGGGAATTTTCAAGGTGTATTTTGAAAATAAAATATTTATATAAAATCAATGGATTTTATATAAAAAGGAAATATTTATAAAAAGAAAATGGCAACATATAAAATATTTATATAAAATCAATGGATTTTATATAAAAAGGAAATGTTTATAAAAAGAAAATGGCAACATATAAAAGGAATTATTTGGAAAATGGATAGAATTTTATAAAAGGAATTATTTGGAAAATGAATAGAATTTTATAAAAGGAATTATTTGGAAGATGAACAGAATTTTATAAAAGGAATTAACTAGGAAAATAAATAGAATTATAAAGGGAATTATAGGGAAAATAAATAGAATTATAAAAGTAGTTATTTCGGAAAATAAATAGAATTATAAAAAGGATTTATTTGGAAAATAAATAGAATTATGAAAAGGAAATGGCAACGTATAAAAGAATTTTGAGAGATGGATTTAAAGTAGATTTTAAATAGAATCTGTTTTAATAAATAAATTGAAAAGATTAATTTATAAATAATGTTTTATAAATTAAGTAAATTATTTATAATTGGATAAATTGGATATATATAAGTCTGAAATTATATAAAGAAGTAGAAATCATTTTTAACACCGATATTTTTACGGATTGTAAACATAGAATATATAAAGGGATTTATAAACGAGATTATAGCTGATTGGAATTGAAAATAAGATTATGTATGAATAATTCTATAAATAGAAGTATAAATAGAATTTGGAAATGGGATATTATTTTTAAATGAAAAATCAAACTGATTGATTATATAAAAAAACATTATTCACATTTGATGTGAATAGTGGATTAAAATAAATATTTTATAAATTAAAACATTTATAAGGAAACTTGAGTTTTGAAATGCGAATTCAAATGGGAATTTGAATGAGATAGGAAATAGGGTTAAAATAAAAGGAGTTAATCGAATATTAGTTATTCGAATAGAGAGTATCGAATATTAGTTATTCGAAGGGAGTTAATTGAATATTAGTTATTCGAAGAGAGTTAATCGAATATTGGTTATTCGAAGAGAGTAAATCAAATATTAGTTATTCGAATAGAGTTACTTGAATATTAGTTATTCGAAGAGAGTTAACTGAATATAAGTTATTCGAAGAGAGATAATCGAATATAAGTTATTCGAAGAGAGATTTTGAATATAGTTTATTCGAAAGGGAGTTAGAGTTTATTCGGAAAAGAGTTCTCGAATATAGTTATTCGAATGAGAGTTATCGAATAGAGATTATTCGAGAGGGAATTTGATCGTCGCTTTCCTATGAACTAGAAAAGCGCGATTTATGAAATAAATACTGCAAGCGCACAGATCGTGTAGTATGCAGGTCGAATCACAGGGAGGCAAATTAAATCAAATTATTTAAATAATTTCTTGGGCTAGTTAGACGAAGCTTGGGGATTGATTTTGAAAAACAATAAAACTATTATTGAATTGAGCACAGATCTGAATCTAATCAAATCTATATTCAACCCAATATGACCTAAGAACGCAATAAAAAGAACAGAAATTAAAACTGAAGAAATTGAAATAACAAACAGGAATTAAAATTAGGATTACCATTGAATCTAATTAGACGGTCTATCACTAATGAAAATAAATGTAAAATACAACTAGTACTCTACCAAATCTAATTGTGTAGAAGGCACTAGTTGCTAAGAAATAGAAAACTGCAGAAAATAAAACGAAGAAGAAGGACTATATTAATGGAGAAGAAATAGAAAATGGGATGGTGGCTACAATGATATTACAAGGGTATTTATAGGAGATAACCAAACCCTAACCCTAATTACAAATAGGCCTAGCTATTTCAAGTAAGTTTTAGGCCTTTTGTCATTTGGAACAAGTTCTAGGCCTTTTCTCCTTTTCTCTTGCAAGCCTCCTTTAATTTGAGATGTGCATGGCCTTTTTATCAATCATTTTCTTGTCCAACAGCAACTAGATGTGAGATCTTCATCTACAATTCTTCAAAATGTAAATATATTGTAATCTGATCTTCATTTCTCTACTTTTCTGGTTGCATGCGGGCTGGATTGAAATATCTGTAAAAGTGACAAAACAATACCCAGGTAATATTTATTTATATACAAAAGATAAGATATAAGAGCATAAAATAAACACATTTCTATGTTAATCAAATACCCCCACACTTATCTTTTACTTGTCCTCGAGTAAAATAAAAAATGAAAAACTAAACTAGATAGGTCACACTTTCGTAGGAAACACGATTGCATTGAGCGTATGCAACAAGCCGTTAAACCTCTAGTGTCCCTAGTAGGACGAGTGGTGTCTCGTGAGGGTTTTCAGCGGATACTACCCACAAAATCCAAATGCAGTATGTAGTGATTTAATGCAACTATATGAATTCAACGGACATATGCAAATAAAAACAAAATAAAATAAAATGAAAACACGACTTGTTTCAGGAAAGTGGTACAACAAATTAAGTTAACAATTTCTAGTCAGTTGATTTTATTTCAGATACCTTAACTTGTCACAAATTTTCAACATAAATCAAGTTTTCAATGTTTAAACTCTAGTTTGGCCAGTTGGTTCCGTCGATCACATAGTGCAACCATGAAATAAATTCTTAGTTTGCTTGTCACAGTTCGCAAAGTGGTATTCTAATTTCCTTGTCTATGGCTAGTCAAATCAGTAAGGTCAAGAAATGTTTGGGCATCGTTGCTTATTCTCTATCTCTATAAAAGTTAAAATGTATGATTAATTATATACACCTAACTTAAAAGACCAAGGTATACCACCCATACACTGCCTTGCGGACTGACGGAGAGTTAGGACAGAGCTTGGCGGATTGTGTTGACCGACGCTGACTTTGTCAACAACATGTCGGTAATCCTTAGGTGTCCAACTCATAAAATGAGACCAAGATATTCCAACGCTGACTTTGTCAACAACATGTCGGATAGAGCTTGGCGGGTTCGCACACCAACGCTTGATATACAAGCAATGTTGGATACCCTTGGATTACTATTATTATTATTGAAAATATAAGAACAAGAGAGTTCCGTGAATTCAGCTTAACACAACTTAGTTTTAAAGATTCAAAGAGCCAAAATAAGTATTTTAAGTCCTCCTCTTATCTAAACAAAGACTACAATATAGAATAGATTTCATGGCCATCACCTAAGAATCTCCCTATGTACCGGTTACACTATTGTCCCTCAAAATTCAACTTTTCATTATATTTCTAATTCGATCTTAGTTGAGAAAAAAAAATACTATCAACTGATTAACAATCCTTAACTTATTTTATTGTACCAAATCTAAAATGAGTCGTATTTTCAAAAAAAAAAAATTATGGTATGTTACTACGACCTAAAATGCATGATGGTCCTATCTAAATGCATGAAATTGGAAAAAAGAAGAAATAAAATAACATAAAAATAAAAAGGATGCAATGCAAACTACCCCCACACTAGAACTAAACAGTGTTAACACTGTAAACGTTTCCTAAATTTGAAAGATCGTACCCAAAGATGGATTAAATGCAAAATGATTTGTAAAATGAAATGCAGTTTAACTATATGTAAGAATGGATCATATGTACAATGATATATGTGTTTACGATGCATGCGATGCAAAGAATGCCACCAACCATTTCCCCCACACTTGGTTCTAGTCCGATGAATTCTGTTCCCACTATGTCTAGGCATGTTTTCTAATAAGCAAAGGTTTTTGAAAACCATTTCATCTTTATACCTAGTTTTATAGTCTAGCAAATAAATGTCCAGGGTCATCCTAACATGAAGTTTTTCAACCAAGCCAGCATTCTAAAGATAATTCATGTGTTCAACAAATTAATCAGTGTCATTGTTCAAAAATTTGTGATCGTATATAAATTCAGTGAAATTTGAATTCCGAGTGTTGTTCAAAACTATGTGATCACATTTCTCAGTTTCATTACTGGACAACATATTTTCGACACTGACAATATCAAGCTCTTTTGACATCTCAAAATCAAAATTTTCAAATTTGGATTGGTGGTTTGACTCTATTTTGTCCTCATTTGGCAACTCATCCTCATACAATCCAAAAAATTCATGTTCATTGAAATCTTTCCCCAATTGTGTGTTTTTGAAAAATTCAACATTTTCATTTTGTTCAATTTCTAAAATTTCCAGTTTCTCGCAGCCTGAAAGAGGAAGATCAAAATCTGAGCATAAATCTTTTTCCTGAAAAGAATCGAAATCCAAATCATTTACTGAATTGTGATCAACTTCATTTAGATTGTTATTTTCAGTTTCCAAAGTTGTTATTTGAAAACTTTCACTATCCGTAAAGAATTGATTATTTCCTGATTCATCGCACGTTTGAATTTGATTTTGTTGCTCGAGTTGTTCTTTAAAAGATATCATTAAAGAAAGAAGTTCATCAAGCTATCTATCTTTTTCATCAAGCTGTCTATCTTGCTTTTCTACCCTCTCTCTAAGAATGTTAAGATGATATTCTTCAGAATCGTTGATTTGAGAGCTCTCGTTTTGGATTTCTTGATTCTCAAAATTATAGTTCATATCAATTTCATGATCAATATTATTTCCAATGAGATGGTTGTTCGAATTTTCAGAAAATTGACACTGATATAGGAAATCATTTTGATTATAAAAATTATGTTCGTGACCAAAATTGTTGGAATTCGAGGAAAAATTGCAAATTTGGTTATTTTCAAGATGTTGATATGGGCTATAATTTTGAAAATTTTGGTTTTCAACCCCATAATGATGTGGATCAAAACCATATTGAGATTCAAAGATATTTTCATGTAGATGTGGCCCATAATCGAAATTATTGAAATATGAGTTGAAATCGCAATTTTGATCATATCCATGGTTTTGAAAATGTTGGTCATCTTGAAAATTTTGAAAATTGTCGACATTGGGTTCACGAAATTTCGGAAAATCTTGTCTCATGAGTTGTAATTCATAGTCATACTCTTCAAGATGACGTCTACTCCGATTATTATCCCACATTTCTCTCAATGATTTTTTTGAATCAGACATTTTAAAGAAGTCACGGCAAGACAGAAATTATTCTTAGTTCAAAATAGTATAAAAGAAAGAGTAGTGCTCTATTAATTAACTGACTCAATTAGAAGGGGGAAGAGGGTCTTATGGCCGTTCACATATAATATAAATACTAAGGGATACGACCAATGTTTTACGGGTAGTATGCAACCTCTTTTGCTAATAGTTCAATAAATTGAACTACTATATATCCGCGATCCAATTATATGAGACAATCAACTTCACAAAGCTACACTTTTCAATTATATTATTTTAAAAATCAAAATTTAATTTTTGAAAAATGATGAGAGTGGTGGTTGTAATTATGGAAATTCGTTGCTTACAACAGGTTCAGAAATTTCAGCATAGAACAATCAGACAAGAATAACAACAAGAATTTAAAAAAAACTTGTACAAGTAAGCGGCCGCCCCTGCAGAAAAATTTTACAAGCAATTTCTATATTTTTTTAAGCAGTAGAGCACCTGTAGAGTTAAGAGAATTTTAAAATGTGGTACGGCAGTCCAGAACGATTGAAAAACACTGGCAATTCAAATCAATTGTTTGCAGATCGGTTGACTTCTGTATTCCTTGTTCGCTTTGCTTGAACTCTCGCTCACTTTGGTCTTTGTTGTTTGCTTGAGCGCTTTTCTAGCTTTGCTTTGAATTCGGTGCGCTGCTTGTTGCAGGGAAAGGTGATTTTGGACAGTGAATTGAATGCTTGGTGGATAATCAGGCAGAAGAGGATGTTTGATCAGTTTTGATGGCTGGTAGATGTCGGTGAATTATGAGAGGGAGAGAGAAATTACCTTATAAGAAATCTAAAGAAAGAAGGTACAAGTGGTAAATTTGAAGAAGGTGGTGAATTTGTTTCTTTTTTTTTCTTTTTTTTGTGAAAAGAATGTAATGAATTGGGAAAAATAAAAAGAAAGTGGAAACCAAATAAAAATGAAAAATGGAAAGAAATCTAAAAATTGGCAACAAATTGAATGAAAAAAGCTACAATTTGTTCAAGGCAGAGGAGCAACAAGAATTTTGTTGATGGGGGAGGGGGGGATAAAGGCTGTTGTGTATGTGGGTGGGAGGTTTGAGAGGATTTTGTGTGGAAGAAGGGTGGTGAAGTTTTGTGATGGTAAGGGCTTGAGATGAATAAGGAATTTGTTGGCAGTGAAGAAATAAAGAAAGAGGACTTTTTTATTGTATATTTATTTTTATTTTGGAAAGAAGAAAAACCATTTGTAAACAAAAGGAAAGTAAAAGATTGGAAAGGGATTTTGTAACGACCCGGAATTTTGGGCCGAATTTAAAATTTTTATTTTAATCATTTTAATGGGTCTTTAATATTAAAAATATTTTATTTTATATAATAACGACTATAAATTTATTTTAATCGAAGTTAAAACGAATGAATTTTATTTAAATTATAAAAGGAGTTAGAAATAGCGTGGTAGTTTTAAAATTTGAATTTTAACTTTGACTGACTACACACGATGCAAAATAAATCGGATTTTAGCGAAACCAAAAATATTAGAATCTATTTAAAAGTACCTTTCCAACGAATCCGAAAAATTGAAATTTCATAGCGGGAATCAAAAGTTATGCCCAAATCAAGATATCAGAAAAACACGGGAAAGTTTATATATATAGGACCCAAAACGCTACTTTTTACATACGAATGAATTTGGGCTCGAAACCACTTCCATTGAGTTCAAAATGATTTTTCTGCATTGAAAAAGTATAAACACTTATATATTTTGAGTTTGGGAAATTAGTCATATATAAAATATATTTTTAAATATAAAATATATACGCCTTGAAAAGTGAAGTTTAGCAAACGGTCTTCAAATTCAACGAAATAAATTTTGTTCGGTTTGTATCGTCAAAACAAAGCTAGAAATGATTTTTCTGGAATTTTTAGAATTAATATGTAATTATAATTGATTTTTCAGTGAAAACGGTCAATTTTCAGACTTTAAAAATTCATTATTAATTCATACGGACTGGGAAAATGACGAAACCAGTTTCTTTAAATCCGTAATGTCAAGGAATATTTATGTTTCAACTTTCAATTACAATGGAATTCGTAGGTGTTAACACGAATTTTTAAACTACGAAAAGCGGACAAAAAAATGTATTAATATATGTACATAAGGGTAATTAGGCCTAATTGAGTTTATAACCTACCTATATATTATCTTTTAACAGCCATTAGCGGAACCCTAAGCATAACATAGCCACCTTTTTCTTCCTCTATTCCATGGCGGCTCCCTCCTCTAAAATTTATTTTGCAAATTAGCCCCTGAAAACAAAATAATTTATATCTCTCGATCAGAACAAAATCAGACCAAACCCTTTCTGAGTTTTGTTCATCTTCTTATTCTCTATCTACCACGAAAAATTCAAGACCTATCGTCGCACGGATTCGCCGGGATGTAGCTTGAAAGACAGAAAGATGATTTGGGTTATTTGTTCGCTGCGGGCCCCACGAAGAGAGATAGGTCGAGCGACTTCATGCAGTGGTAGAGGGGAAGCATACGGTTGTTTTGGCGGTGATGGCATGGTCACAGGTGGTCGGAGTTGGCCGGAATGTCAATTTTACTGGAGGGGTACTGAAAAAAGGACAGTCGCAAAGATGAGCAATTTCCCGTCGATCCGTGCATTTTCAGGTGAAGTGACCCAAACAGAAGTTGTCCGGGAGGTCGAGATCTAGCTACTGGCAAAAATTGGTGGCATTTGGAGTACCGAGGCGGCCGCAACACTGAGATGAAAGGAAACTGCACTTTTCCGTTCAACTACAGATCGTGGGCCCCACATGGCGAACTGGAGGGGGTGACCACGAGGCGTGGAAAGAGGGGGAGAAGCCGGAGAGAATGGTGTTGGTTTCGTGTAATTCCGACTTACGGTTTGGCCGTGGCGAGCATTTTAAGTTCAGGGTGCTGTTGGAAAAAAGGTTAAGGGCTTAAACGCGAAACATTTATTTAATTTTATGTTCAATGTTTATAACGCGATATCTATCACATACGAGGTCGAAATCTAACGATTTAAGATCCGCTGGAATCGTGGTGACGAGATCTTCGAATGACACTAACTACGTTCAATTCTGAGCAAGTTGAAAATTTGGGTAATTTTTACCATTTAAATTAATTATTTAAGTGAATATTAGGCTCACATCCCTATTTTGAAACTTAATTAGGCTCACATCCAGTGATAAACTTATTATAAATTTGGTCCCTATTTTTCAAAAGTAGCCAAAAAAATGGAAAAAAAAAGAAAAAAAAACGAAAATTATTATTTAAATAAATTATGCATTCGACAAAAAATTTGCCCAAAAAAATAAAAAAAAAGTGCACTAAAAATAATAAACAGTAAAAAACGTCGAAAATATGCAGTTACGTGCATAATATTATGCAACAATTCCTATTTCTGTCATATATATGTGCATAATTTCCACTGTTGCATCTCCTTTTGATTTTTCTGCACATTTATGTGTAACTATTGCACCATTCTTGCATAAAAACATGCATTATTTCGTAACACTGCAACTCAGTTCATTTTTTACCTTTATGCAATAATGGCATATATGTATGCAAGTATTGGCAATATTTGCATACATATATGCAACTATTTTTTTTCTTGTCGTGGACTTCTGGGATTATTTCCAGATTTTAGAATTTTTTTATTTTTTTTAGAAGAGCCGCACTTTTTTCTGGAGAAAAAATGAAGGAAGCAAAGTAAAAAGGAGGAGCAAGCGGAACTACAAAAGAGGAAGCGGATCCACTAAAATAGCATGCGGCAATTCAAAAGTAGGGGGTTTAAACGTATGTGAAACTATGACCGGGTTTTATTTTATTTTGAAACTTAATAGGGTCCTCTAAAAAACGCACCCATTATTTAACTTGGTCAAACTTTGAAAATTCATATCTTTTTTATACGAACTCAAAATCGTACGAAACAGGATTTGCTGCGATCGTGGCATCGAGAGCTTCGCGCAGACATCAATTTTGTCAACTTTAGAGCATGTTGGATTTTGGGCTAAAAATTGGGCCTAAACCGTCTATTACAGCCCGGCCAAGGTGAGAACTTTTATCTCACTCAAATTTCTGAATATTTATTTATTTTTAGTTAACTGTGTTGAAATTGTTTGTTGGAATGAATACGGAGTTGGATGAATATTGTGAATTGTTTAACATTTGAAATATGTGAGTATGGCGAATAATGTTATGTCATTTATGATATATAAAATTTGTTGACACTGTCATAACAAGTTTTCTGACTTGTCTATGTTCATTGGATGATCAATTTCCACACATCGTCCAAAAAGCACAATTAATAATGTATTATCTGAATTTGTGTTGGTTGAAACCCCATACGTGTCTTGTGTTGATATTTGAATACACGTCACCCTTGTATTTAGTTATAAATTGCACTTTGGCTGTTATGTGAATGGTTGACATTATTATGGAATAAGTGCGATGTTTGAAATCCGTGTAATCAAATTACATGGAAATTGTGTGATTTTCATTCCAATTTTGAGTTAAAGAATATTATAATCCAATATTCAATTAAAGGAACCAGTGGATGGTTTCCATGTTTTCAAAAGGGAAGGTATGTATTGCCAAAGTTACAATAAAAAGAGTGAATTGGAAAGATATCATTTTTATTAGTAAAAAAAATTACAATAAAAGATTAGAATTAAAAAGATACCCTTTTTAATTGTCAACATGTTAAATTAAGAAGATTTGTTGCAAAACTGAACATTTTGAAAAGATTAATATTATTGTTATCAATTTCGAATTAATGAATATTTTAATTTATACTCAATTAATGGAATTAATTGGCGTTGATTTAAATAGATTATATCTTTATTATTAAAAAGTTATAATAAAGGAGATTTAATTATAAATATTACATATTTACTATCCACATGTTAAGATAAGAAAGTTTGATTTCGAAATTTGAACGTTTTGGAAAGATTACATTTATTCGTCATTATGTGGCAATAAATAGATTTGATTTCAAAATAAGACATTTTGGGAAGATTATTATTAATTGTTATAATAACATGGAAAGTTCAAACATTTATAAAGATTATAAAGGTAAGTTAAGACATTTGAAATCACGTCATTTTAGAATTAACGAATATTTAAAATTAAGATTCTTTAATGGAAAGGATATTTTCAAAGA
The DNA here is from genome assembly GCA_030737875.1 of Allium sativum. Taxonomy (NCBI): domain Eukaryota; kingdom Viridiplantae; phylum Streptophyta; class Magnoliopsida; order Asparagales; family Amaryllidaceae; genus Allium; species Allium sativum. The sequence goes on along the minus strand of CM060915.1, from coordinate 253,982,487 downwards.
GTGCGTTTTAGAAAAGTTAATTATAATTATAAAATTATAATTGTACTTGGGCACGAGGTTAGGTCATATTTGTGGTGGAAGTCTGCCCGGAACCAACCGGCTTATCCAGCAGCCACAAATGTTGGGCCTAATGTGAGAGGTCCAAGTGCGCAAATATGAATTGGGCCATGACACGAGGTTAAGCCCAACTTGTGAGATAAGTCTGCCCGGAACCAACCAGCATATCCAGCATCCACAAGTCGTAGGCTTAATGTGGGAGGTCTGGCCCAATGTAAAATATAAATGAATAAGATAATGGATTGGGCTATTTAATCAGTTTTAAATAGCAACACCACTTTAACCCGAACGTGCTTGTCAATTTATTTTATACATTTTATAATGCATGTTTTAAAGAGCTAATTCCAAAATAAATATTTTGGAAATAATATTATTTTAATATGATAATAGATAGAATATTCAATTTGGATTTAAAATTGAAATAAAAGTTGGAATCGTTTTATAAACGAATTTATAAACATTTTAGAATAAAGTTTGAAAGGAAAACATTACATTTTTCAATGTAATAAAGTTGAAATGAAAATATTACATTTTTCAATGTAATAAAGACTGAATTGAAAATAAAGTTGAAATGAAAGTATTACATTTTTCAATGTAATAAAGTTGAAATGAAAACATTACATTTCCCAATGTAATAAAGTTGAAATGAAAATATTACATTTTTCAATGTAATAAAGGTTGAACTAAAAAGATTACATTAAAAAGATTTCATTTTTATTTAAGATTGATTACATTAGAAAGAATACCTTTTTTCAGTTAATTTGTTTCAAAAGAATGAATAAGATTCATTTTAATGTAAATATACGTTTCAATGTAAAAGAATGAGTGATTTATTTATTTTAACAAATTAATTGAAATAAATAAAAGGATTAAAGTGGTTTTAATAAAACCAAGATTTTCCGGTACATATATTGGAATGGATTTGAATGGAAATAATCTTCGGATTATTTCAGTATTGGATTTTGTGATTATACGGATATTATTGTGGGAATTTGGAAGATATTAATATCGTTATTCCCAATTTGATATATGTTAATTTTCAGAATTTGATATTGAACATAAATCGATATAATTTCTATTCAAAGCATGATATTTAATATCAAATTAACATTTGGGTTTGTCGTGAATAGTGCCTTAGATAACACTGTTCTTAAACCCATTTGGGAAAGAATAAATCTTTTAATTAAGATTTAAATAAGATTTCCAATTATTAAACATAATTGAAATTTAGTGAAACTGACTTTTGGGTTAATTGCGAACAATGTTTTTAAATGACATTAGTTCTTTAAACCCGATTGACAGTGAAATTTAGATTGGTAATTCATACATATTTTAACTAAGATTTAGCGAAATGTTTTAAAGAGAAGTTTCAATTTAACATATTAAATTGAAATACGATTTTGGGTTTATTGTGAACGATGTTTTTAAGCAACATTTGTTCTTTAACCCAGTTAAAGGCAAGATTATTTCTTGAAAGATAATTAATCATTAAATAATGATTCTTGAAGATTAAAACTAAATATAGTTTTAATAAATCTTTAATTGGATTGAATGAGGATAAAAGTAATTAAATTTACTTAATTCAAGAAATGAACGATAATGGAGTACCACTAGTTTTACTCCAAGCGGTAGTTAAATCTTTAATTATATTTGATCGATAAAACGGTAATTATGTTTACCGTAACACATTGGGTGTTAGATATGGAGTACCACTAGTTTACTCCATGGGTTGTGTTGGTTGGGAATGGGATATTAATTAATGATTACTTCGGTAAGGCGTTAATCCCGACTAGTTGAATAAACCTTAATTTGGTTTAAATTAAAATCAAAGAATACTCTTGATTGGAATGAGGCGTTGGTTGTGTTTTAAAGCACGTGATTTTAAATTACGCAAATTATTCAGAAAGACCGGGTTTAACCCATTCTGAATAACTCATACGACGATTGAAGATCGATGATGAAGCCGGTTATTCAAGACCGGGAAATTTCCATAACGAATGGATGATTATTGATATCTTGATTGGACCGTACACCCAAAATGAGGGGAAAATTGGTGATCATTCAGACGTATTTGGAGATCTACCGGATATGGTTTCGTTCAGACCCAGAACGGACTGATAAATGGATTGTGTGTTTGACACTGTATTCCTTTATATTATATTCGTTGATCTCTATTTAATATATAGCTGTTTGGTAGCGGAGAATTTATTCTCTTGCTTATCACCCTGTTATATATCGATAGATGAATCAATGATATGGTATGGTCTGATAAGTGGCATGCTAAGATGCATATGATCAAGGCTTTTATTAAAAAGCAGAGCCTTGTGGATGAAGGCCAAAGCATAGCTTTTATATAGCGCCGCTTTGGATACAACGTGACTTCGCGGGCCTCACACACCACGGTATGGTGGTGAACGATTTGTTTGATAATGTTCGGTTTGACCAATATACTTTATACGGATTTGGGGTCGGCCGATGGGCTAGGGTGGTCGCTCCACCCTAGAAGTGGGATAGGTCATTTCAGCCGAATCTCATGAGGATAGATCAGATTACTGCTCATCCAAAGTGCGTAGTATATGTATTTCGGTGTTTTCTCTTGCCGAGACGTAAGCCTTGGAGATACATTCGCGATTGATCTTTCGAATCAGTAGTCATCATGATGGAACGATCTTACGGTTTTTTAGTTGTATACTTATATGGTGACATAACATATTATGCCGCTTACATAACATATTATGCCACCTAATTTTGATACTTTTATATTCGAAATTGTTTTCTACACTGTGCACTCATAGTATAAAAGATGAATTTCGCGTATTAAGCATTTTTGACCATTATAAGGAAAAACTCTATCCTTCGGCGTACGTGCAAGGGATTGAGTCTTATAACGGTTTCATTTTTCTAAAAAGCATTTCGTTGTTTTATGCACTGGTATTCTTGGGAGAAACCCGTTCCGCGAAAGTGGCGTGGTGCCTTGATTTACCTAACTTTAAAAATTAAAGTTAATAACTGTTTTTGAGTTCTCACATCGGTCCCATGACTGACCTGGAGTTTATTGTTTTAACCTAAACTCTGGGTGCCCATATTTTCCACACGGGCAGCTAGTAGTTTTGGTTTGCAGATATTATATTCACAGGATCCTGGTCTACAGCTGGAGCGATATTCGGAAGGCTCTGTATCCGTGTATTTCTTTCAGTTGTGTTTTGTATTATTTTTCCGCTGCTATTTAAATGTAATTTAAACTCTGATATTATTGTATTTCCAATGTATATTATTATTCATACTCTGGAAAAATTCTTGTACTCTGATGTAATTGTTGTAATAGCAATAAAATGTTCTTCTGTTTTGTGTTCTGATGTGTGTTGTTATTAAAGCAATCTGACTTTCCTTTATGGGGAAGTTTGGGTCGTCACATTTGGTATCAGAGCTTTGGTTTACAGAGCTCGAGAACAAAACACATTAGAACCGAAAGAAAGAATCCATCAGAGATTGGATTAGTAATATCCAATAAGAATAACTCGTTAGTGATAGGATCAGTAGTATCCTAGAACGAGTGTGAAGAGTATTATTTTCTTTAAAATAAATAAGAAAACAAATTTAATATTTTGAAATTTTTTATCTTAAAAATACGTATTTGATATATTATTTTATTTTATTTGGACAATCGAGTATATAAAGATTTTGAATATACGAGTAATTAACGGATATTCGAAGTTTCAATATACTGGATAGATATAGAATCACACTCTAGTCGCCCGGGGATAATCCTGATGATGACAGCTGCATCATCAGTATTTATGTTCAAGTAACGAAGGTGGAATGTCTATATATTTCCAATTGACTGGTATGAGAACCAAAGCTAGATTGGGTTATTTGCTGTAATTTGCACTAAAAATATGATTTTTATCTATATATATTAAAGCTGTATATGTTTGAAAAGTTAATCACCTATTGACTGCTGGTTGTGATGTTTGATTATTAGTTTAACTAATAAAATTATTGAAATGGTAATTAACAAAACCAATATATAATAGAATGATACATTTAACTAGATTAAATTCAAAATTGAACTGAATTGAAAATTTATTAGAATGAATATTGAGTTAATTAAGTAAACGACTTTTAGCTTCGTTCCTTTTGGAGGACGAAAAGTTCTTAAGTGAAGGAGATTGTAACGACCCGGAATTTTGGGCCGAATTTAAAATTTTTATTTTAATCATTTTAATGGGTCTTTAATATTTAAAATAATTTATTTTATATAATAACGACTATAAATTTATTTTAATCGAAGTTAAAACGAATGAATTTTATTTCAATTATAAAAGGAGTTAGAAATAGCGCGGTAGTTTTATAATTTGAATTTTAACTTTGACTGACTATACAGGATGCAAAATAAATCGGATTTTAGCGAAACCAAAAATATTAGAATCTATTTAAAAATATCTTTCCAACGAATCCGAAAATTTGAAATTTCATAGCAGGAATCAAAAGTTATGCCCAAATTAAGATATCAGAAAAACACGGGAAAGTTTATATATATAGGACCCAAAATGCTACTTTTTACATACGAATGAATTTGGACTCGCAACTACTTCCATTGAGTTCAAAATGATGTTTCTGCTTTGAAAAGGTATAAACACTTATATATTTTGAGTTTTGGAAATTATTCATATATAAAATATATTTTTAAATATAAAATATATACGCCTTGAAAAGTAATGTTTTGCAAACGGTCTTCAAATTCAACGAAATTAATTTTGTTCGGTTCGTATCGTCAAAACAAAGCTAGAAATGATTTTTCTGGAATTTTTAGAATTAATATGTAATTATAATTGATTTTTCAGTGAAAACGGTCAATTTTCAGAATTTAAAAATTCATTATTAATTCATACCGACTGGAAAAATGACGAAACCAGTTTCTTTAAATCCGTAATGTCAAGGAATATTTATGTTTCAATTTTAAATTACAATGGAATTCGTAGGTGTTAACACGAATTTTTAAACTACGAAAAGCGGACAAAAAAATGTATTAATATATGTACATAAGGGTAATTGGGCCTAATTGAGTTTATAACCTACCTATATATTATCTTTTAACAGCCATTAGCTGAACCCTAAGCATAACATAGCCACCTTTTTCTTCCTCTATTCCATGGCGGCTCCCTCCTCTAAAATTTATTTTGCAAATTAGCCCCTGAAAACAAAATAATTTATATCTCTCAATCAGAACAAAATCAGACCAAAGCCTTTCTGTGTTTTGTTCATCTTCTTATCCTCTATCTACCACGAAAAATTCAAGACCTATCGTCGCACGGATTCGCCGGGATGTAGCTTGAAAGACAGAAAGCTGATTTGGGTTTTTTGTTCGCTGCGGGCCCCCCGAAGAGAGATAGGTCGAGCGACTTCAGGCAGTGGTAGAGGGGAAGCATACGGTTCTTTTGGCTGTGATGGCATGGTCACAGGTGGCCGGAGTTGGCCGGAATGTCAATTTTACTGGAGGGGTGCTGAAAACAGGACAGTCGCAAAGATGAGCAATTTCCCATCGATCCTTGCATTTTCAGGCGAAGTGACCCAAACAGAAGATGTCTGGGAGGTCAAGATCTAGCTACTGACAAAAATTGGTGGCATTTGGAGTACCGAGGCGGCCGCAGCACTGAGATGAAAGGAAACTGCACTTTTCCGTTTAACTGCAGATCGTGGGCCCCACATGGCGAACTGGAGGGGGGACCACCAGGAGTGGAAAGAGGGGGAGAAGCCGGAGAGAATGGTGTTGGTTTCGTGTAATTCGGACTTACGGTTTGGCCGTGGCGAGCATTTTAAGTTCAGGGTGCTGTTGGAAAAAAGGTTAAGGGCTTAAACGCGAAACATTTATTTAATTTTATGTTCAATGTTTATAACGCGATATCTATCACATACGAGGTCGAAATCTGACGATTTCAGATCCTTTGGAATCGAGGCGACGAGATCTTCGAATGACACTAACTACGTTCAATTCTGAGCAAGTTGAAAATTTGGGTAATTTTTACCATTTAAATTAATTATTTAACTTGGTCAAACTTCGAAAATTCATATCTTTTTGATACGAACTCAAAATCGCATGAAACAGGATTTGCTGCGATCGTGGCATCGAGAGCTTCGCGTAGACATCAATTTTGTCAACTTTAGAGCATGTTGGATTTTGGGCTAAAAATTGGGCCTAAACCGTCTATTACAGCCCGGCCAAGGTGAGAACTTTTATCTCACTCAAATTTCTGAATAAATATTTATTTTTAGTTAACTGTGTTGAAATTGTTTGTTGGAATGAATATTGAGTTGGATGAATATTGTGAATTGTTTAACATTTGAAATATGTGAGTATGGCGAATAATGTTATGTCATTTATGATATATAAAATTTGTTGACACTGTCATAACAAGTTTTATGACTTGTTTATGTTGATTGGATGATCAATTTCCACACATCGTCCAAAAAGCACAATTAATAATGTATTATCTGAATTTGTGTTGGTTGAAACCCCACACGTGTCTTGTGTTGATATTTGAATACACGTCACCCTTGTATTTAGTTATAAATTGCACTTTGGCTGTTATGTGAATGGTTGACATTATTATGGAATAAGTGCGATGTTTGAAATCCGTATAATCAAATTACATGGAAATTGTGTGATTCTCATTCCAATTTTGAGTTAAAGAATATTATAATCCAATATTCAATTAAAGGAACCAGTGGATGGTTTCCATGTTTTCAAAAGGGAAGGTATGTATTGTCAAAGTTACAATAAAAAGAGTGAATTGGAAAGATAACATTTTTATTAGTAAAAAAATTACAATAAAAGATTAGAATTAAAAAGATACCCTTTTTAATTGTCAACATGTTAAATTAAGAAGATTTGTTGCAAAACTGGACATTTTGAAAAGATTAATATTATTGTTATCAATTTTGAATTAATGAATATTTTAATTTATACTCAATTAATGGAATTAATTGGCGTTGATTTAAAAAGATTATATCTTTTTTATTTAAAAGTTATAATAAAGGGGATTTAATTATGTGAAAATTAGGGACACATCCCTAAAACCAAAGTTAATTCACGCCACGTCCAGCCAAAGTTTTCCATACGTTTCCGGTCCCTAAAATTAGATGCCGCCCAAAATTTTTGATCCCTTCGCCTGCTCCTCATGTCCCCTTCGCCTTTTTCAATTTCTGGCCAAAAAAAAATGCGCTCATGCATAAAAAAAAAAAATTTATAAAATCTGGAAATAATCCCAGGAGCCCACGCAAATCGAAAAAAAAAGTTGCATACATGTATGCAACTATTGCTGATAGTTGCATACATGTATGCAACTTTTTAAATACACATGCAAATAAAATCCGCAAGCCTGCTGAATAATTGCATACAAGTATGCTGTTATTCAGAATAGCTGCATACATGTGTGCAGTAATGCGTTGAAGGCCGAAGGCATGGCAATATGTGCATACTTGAATGCATATTTTCTACATAACTGCATGCTCGTATGCACATATGCAAGCATGCGTGCTTTTCATGCGGAAACCGAATACATGCATGAAATCATGCATGTATTTCAGAAAATCTGCATACATGTATGCATATATGCTGCTTTATGATGCGGAATTGAAATAGATGCATACATGTATGCAACTATTTGAATTATGTGCATGTTTTTATGCATTTTACTGCATTTTTCGCTGTTTTGTGTATTTTTTGATTTTGACGTGTTTGTTGATTGATTTTCCACCAGATTTTTTTGGTGTGAACATGTTTTATTTAATTATGAATTTACGTGATTTTTTTATATATTTTTTATATTTTTTTAATGAATTTTCAAAAAATAGGGACCTAATTTACATGAAAAGTTGGACCGGATGTGAGCCTAATTTTGAAACTTAATAGGGACCTGTGACAAACGGACCCTTTAATTATAAAGATTACATATTTACTGTCCACATGTTAAAATAAGAAAGTTTGATTTCGAAATTTGAACGTTTTGGAAAGATTACATTTATTCGTCATTATGTGCCAATAAATAGATTTGATTTCAAAATAAGACATTTTGGGAAGATTATTATTAATTGTTATAATAATATGGAAAGTTCAAACATTTATAAAGATTATAAAGGTAAGTTAAGACATTTGAAATCACGTCATTTTAGAATTAAAGAATATTTAAAATTAAGATTCTTTAATGGAAAGGATATTTTCAAAGAGTGCGTTTTAGAAAAGTTAATTATAATTATAAAATTATAATTGTACTTGGGCACGAGGTTAGGTCATATTTCTGGTGGAAGTCTGCCCGGAACCAACCGGCTTATCCAGCAGCCACAAATGTTGGGCCTAACGTGAGAGGTCCAAGTGCGCAAATATGAATTGGGCCATGACACGAGGTTAAGCCCAACTTGTGGGATAAGTCTGCCCGGAACCAACCGGCATATCCAGCATCCACAAGTCGTAGGCTTAATGTGGGAGGTCTGGCCCAGTGTAAAATATAAATGAATAAGATAATGGATTGGGCTATTTAATATGTTTTAAATAGCAACATCATTTTAACCCGAACGTGCTTATCAATTCATTTTATACATTTTATAATGCATGTTTTAAAGAGCTAATTCCAAAATAAATATTTTGGAAATAATATTATTTTAATATGATAATAGATAGAATATTCAATTTGGATTTAAAATTGAAATAAAAGTTGGAATGGTTTTATAAACGAATTTATAAACATTTTAGAATAAAGTTTGAAAGGAAAACATTACATTTTTCAATGTAATAAAGTTGAAATGAAAATATTACATTTTTCAATGTAATAAAGACTGAATTGAAAATAAAGTTGAAATGAAAGTATTACATTTTTCAATGTAATAAAGTTGAAATGAAAACATTACATTTTCCAATGTAATAAAGTTGAAATGAAAATATTACATTTTTCAATGTAATAAAGGTTGAACTAAAAAGATTACATTAAAAAGATTTCATTTTTATTTAAGATTGATTACATTAGAAAGAATACCTTTTTTTAGTTAATTCATTTCAAAAGAATGAAAAAGATTCATTTTAATGTAAATATACGTTTCAATGTAAAAGAATGAGTGATTTATTTATTTTAACAAATTAATTGAAATAAATAAAAGGATTAAAGTGGTTTTAATAAAACCAAGATTTTCCAGTACATATATTGGAATGGATTTGAATGGAAATAATCTTCGGATTATTTCAGTATTGGATTTTGTGATCATACGGATATTATTGTGGGAATTTGGAAGATATTAATATCGTTATTCCCAATTTGATATACGTTAATTTTCAGAATTTGATATTGAACATAAATCGATATAATTTCTATTCAAAGCATGATATTTAATATCAAATTAAAATTTGAGTTTGTCGTGAATAGTGTCTTAGATAACACTGTTCTTAAACCCATTTGGGAAAGAATAAATCTTTTAATTAAGATTTAAATAAGATTTCCAATTATTAAACATAATTGAAATTAAGAACTGACTTTTGGGTTAATTGCGAACAATGTTTTTAAATGACATTAGTTCTTTAAACCCGATTGACAGTGAAATTTAGATTGGTAATTCATACATATTTTAACTAAGATTTAGTGAAATGTTTTAAAGAGAAGTTTCAATTTAACATATTAAATTGAAATACGATTTTGGGTTTATTGTGAACGATGTTTTTAAGCAACATTTGTTCTTTAACCAAGTTAAAGGCAAGATTATTTCTTGAAAGATAATTAATCATTAAATAATGATTCTTGAAGATTAAAACTAAATATAGTTTTAATAAATCTTTAATTGGATTGAATGAGGATAAAAGTAATTAAATTTACTTAATTCAAGAAATGAACGATAATGGAGTACCACTAGTTTTACTCCAAGCGGTAGTAAAATCTTTAATTAGATTTGATCGATAAAACGGCAATTATGTTTACCGTAACACATTGGGTGTTAGATATGGAGTACCACCAGTTTACTCCATGGGTGGTCTAGGTTGGGAATGGGATATTAATTAATGATTACTTCGGTAAGGCGTTAATCCCGACTAGTTGAATAAACCTTAATTTGGTTTAAATTAAAATCAAAGAATACTCTTGATTGGAATGAGGCGTTGGTTGTGTTTTAAAGCACGTGATTTTAAATTACGCAAATTATTCAGAAAGACCGGGTTTAACCCATTCTGAATAACTCATACGACGATTGAAGATCGATGATGAAGCCAGTTATTAAAGACCGGGGAATTTCCATATCGGATGGATGATTATTGATATCTTGATTGGACCGTACACCCAAAATGAGGGAAAAATTGGTGATCATTCAGACGTATTTGGAGATCTAACGGATATGGTTTCGTTCAGACCCAGAACGGACTGATAAATGGATTGTGTCTCTGACACTGTATTCCTTTATATTGTATTCGTTGATCTCTATTTAATATATAGCTGTTTGGTGGCGGAGAATTTATTCTCTTGCTTAACACCCTGTTATATATCGATGGATGAATCAATGATATGGTATGGTCTGATAATGTGGCATGCTAAGATGCATATGATCAAGGCTTTTATTAAAAAGCAGAGCCTTGTGGATGAAGGCCAAAGCATAGCTTTTATATAGCGCCAGTTTGGATACAACGTGACTTCGTGGGCCTCACACACCACGGTATGGTGGTGAACGATTTGTTTGATAATGTTCGGTTTGACCAATATACTTTATACGGATTTGGGGTCGGCCGATGGGCTAGGGTGGTCGCTCCACCCTAGAAGTGGGATAGGTCATTTCAGCCGAATCTCATGAAGATAGATCAGATTACTGCTCATACAAAGTGCGTAATATATGTATTTCGGTGTTTTCTCTTGCCGAGACGTAAGCCGTGGAGATACATTCGCGATTGATCTTTCGAATCAGTAGCCATCATGATGGAATCCAATTTTCCAATATGATCTTACGGTTTTTTAGTTGTATACTTATATGGTGACATAACATATTATGTTGCTTACATAATATATTATGCCACCTAATTTTGATAGTTTTATATTCGAAATTGTTTTCTACACTGTGCACTCATAGTATAAAAGATGAATTTCGCGTATTAAGCATTTTTGACCATTATAAGGAAAAACTCTATCCTTCGGCGTACTGCAAGGGATTGAGTCTTATAACGGTTTCATTTTTCTAAAAAGCATTTCGTTGTTTTATACACTAGTATTCTTGGGAGGAAACCCGTTCCGCGAAAGTGGCGTGGTCCCTTGATTTACCTAACTTTAAAAATTAAAGTTAATAACTGTTTTTGAGTTCTCACACCAGTCCCATGACTGACCTGGAGTTTATTATTTTAACCTAAACTCTGGGTGCCCATATTTTCCACACGGGCAGCTAGTAGTTTTGGTTTGCAGATATTATATTCACAGGATCCTGGTCTACAGCTGGAGCGATATTCGGAAGTCTCTGTATCCGTGTATTTCTTTCAGTTGTGTTTTGTATTATTTTTCTGCTGCTATTTAAATGTAATTTAAACTCTGATATTATTGTATTTCCAATGTATATTATTATTCATACTCTGGAAAATTCTTGTACTCTGATGTAATTGTTGTAACAACAATAAAATGTTCTTCTGTTTTGTTTTCTGATGTGTGTTGTTCTCAAAGCAATCCGACTTTCCTTTACGGGGAAGTTTGGGTCGTCACATTTGGTATCAGAGCTTTGGTTTACAGAGCTCGAGAACAAAACACATTAGAACCGAAAGAAAGAATTCATCAGAGATTGGATTAGAAATATCCAATAAGAATAACTCGTTAGAGATAGGATCAGTAGTATCCTAGAACGAGTGTGAAGAGTATTATTTTCTTTAAAATAAATAAGAAAACAAATTTAATATTTTGAAATTTTTTATCTTAAAAATACGTATTTGATATATTATTATATTTTATTTGGACAATCGAGTATATAAAGATTTTGAATATACGAGTAATTAACGGATATTCGAAGTTTTAATATACTGGATAGATATAGAATCACACTCTAGTCGCCCCGGGGATAATCCTGATGATGACAGCTGCATCATCAGTATTTATGTTCGAGTAACGAAGGTGGAATGTCTATATATTTCCAATTGACTGGTATGAGAACCAAAACTAGATAGGGTTATTTGCTGTAATTTGCACTAAAAATATGATTTTTATCTACATATATTAAAGCTATATATGTTTGAAAAGTTAATCACCTAATTGACTGCTGGTTGTGATGTTTGATTATTAGTTTAACTAATAAAATTATTGAAATGGTAATTAACAAAACCAATATATAATAGAATGATACATTTAACTAGATTAAATTCAAAATTGAACTGAATTGAAAATTTATTAGAATGAATATAGAGTTAATTAAGTAAATGACTTTTAGCTTCGTTCCTTTGGAGGACGAAAAGTTCTTAAGTGGGGGAGATTGTAACGACCCGGAATTTTGGGCCGAATTTAAATTTTTTATTTTAATCATTTTAATGGGTCTTTAATATTTAAAATAATTTATTTTATATAATAACGACTATAAATTTATTTTAATCGAAGTTAAAACGAATGAATTTTATTTAAATTATAAAAGGAGTTTGAAATAGCGCGGCAGTTTTAAAATTTGAATTTTAACTTTAACTGACTATACAGGATGCAAAATAAATCGGATTTTTGCGAAACCAAAAATATTAGAATCTATTTAAAAATATCTTTCCAACGAGTCCGAAAATTTGAAATTTCATAGCAGGAATCAAAAGTTATGCCCAAATCAAGATATCAGAAAAACACGGGAAAGTTTATATATATATAGGACCCAAAATGCTACTTTTTACATACGAATGAATTTGGACTCGAAACTACTTCCATTGAGTTCAAAATGATGTTTCTGCATTGAAAAAGTATAAACACTTATATATTTTGAGTTTTGGAAATTATTCATATATAAAATATATTTTTAAATATAAAATATATACGCCTTGAAAAGTAAAGTTTTGCAAACGGTCTTCAAATTCAATGAAATTAATTTTGTTCGGTTCGTATCGTCAAAACAAAGCTAGAAATGATTTTTTTGGAATTTTTAGAATTAATATGTAATTATAATTGATTTTTCAGTGAAAACGGTCAATTTTCAGAATTTAAAAATTCATTATTAATTCATACTGACTGGAAAAATGACAAAACCAGTTTCTTTAAATCCGTAATGTCGAGGAATATTTATGTTTCAATTTTAAATTACAATGGAATTCGTAGGTGTTAACACGAATTTTTAAACTACGAAAAGCGGACAAAAAAATGTATTAATATATGTACATAAGGGTAATTGGGCCTAATTGAGTTTATAACCTACCTATATATTATCTTTTAACAGCCATTAGCTGAACCCTAAGCATAATATAGCCACCTTTTTCTTCCTCTATTCCATGACGGCTCCCTCCTCTAAAATTTATTTTGCAAATTAGCCCCTGAAAACAAAATAATTTATATCTCTCAATCAGAACAAAATCAACCAAACCCTTTCTTGGTTTTGTTCATCTTCTTATCCTCTATCTACCACAAAAAATTCAAGACCTATCGTCGCACGGATTCGCGGGGATGTAGCTTGAAAGTCAGAAAGCTTATTTGGGTTATTTGTTCACTGCGGGCCCCACGAAGAGAGATAGGTCGACCGACTTCAGGCAGTGGTAGAGGGGAAGCATACGGTTCTTTTGGCGGTGATGGTATGGTCACAGGTGGCCGGAGTTGGCCGGAATGTCAATTCTACTGGAGGGTTGCTGAAAACAGGACAGTCGCAAAGCTGAGCAATTTCCCGTCGATCCGTGCATTTTCAGGCGATGTGACCCAAACCGAAGTTGTCCGGGAGGTCGAGATCTAGCTACTGACAAAAATTGATGGCATTTGGAGTACCGAGGCGGCCGCAGCACTGAGATGAAAGGAAACTGTACTTTTCCGTTCAACTGCAGATCGTGGGCCCCACATGGCGAACTGGAGGGGGGACCAACAGGCGTGGAAAGAGGGGGAGAAGCCGGAGAGAATGGTGTTGGTTTCGTGTAATTCCGACTTACGGTTTGGCCGTGGCGAGCATTTTAAGTTCAGGGTGCTTTTGGAAAAAAGGTTAAGGGCTTAAACGCGAAACATTTATTTAATTTTATGTTCAATGTTTATAACGCGATATCTATCACATGCGAGGTCGAAATCTGACGATTTCAGATCCGCTGGAATCGTGGCGACGAGATTTTCGAATGACACTAACTACGTTCAATTCTGAGCAAATTGAAAATTTGGGTAATTTTTACCATTTAACTTAATTATTTAACTTGGTCAAACTTCGAAAATTCATATCTTTTTGGTACGAACTCAAAATCGCACGAAACAGGATTTGCTGCGATCGTGGCATCGAGAGCTTCGCGTAGACATCAATTTTGTCAACTTTAGAGCATGTTGGATTTTGGGCTAAAAATTGGGCCCAAACCGTCTATTACAGCCCGGCCAAGGTGAGAACTTTTATCTCACTCAAATTTCTGAATAATTATTTATTTTTAGTTAACTGTGTTGAAATTGTTTGTTGGAATGAATATTGAGTTGGATGAATATTGTGAATTGTTTAACATTTGAAATATGTGAATATGGCGAATAATGTTATGTCATTTATGATATATAAAATTTGTTGACACTGTCGTAACAAGTTTTATGACTTGTCTATGTTGATTGGATGATCAATTTCCACACATCGTCCAAAAAGCACAATTAATAATGTATTATCTGAATTTGTGTTGGTTGAAACCCCACACGTGTCTTGTGTTGATATTTGAATACACGTCACCCTTGTATTTAGTTATAAATTGCACTTTGGCTGTTATGTGAATGGTTGACATTATTATGGAATAAGTGCGATGTTTGAAATCTGTGTAATCAAATTACATGGAAATTGTGTGAGTCTCATTCCAATTTTGAGTTAAAGAATATGATAATCTACTATTCAATTAAAGGAACCAATGGATGGTTTCATGTTTTCAAAAGGGAAGGTATGTATTGTCAAAGTTACAATAAAAAGAGTGAATTGGGAAGATAACATTTTTATTAGTAAAAAAAATTACAATAAAAGATTAGAATTAAAAAGATACCGTTTTTAATTGTCAACATGTTAAATTAAGAAGATTTGTTGCAAAACTGAACATTTTGAAAAGATTAATATTATTGTTATCAATTTTGAATTAATGAATATTTTTATTTTTTCTCAATTAATGGAATTAATTGGCGTTGATTTAAATAGATTATATCTTTATTGTTTAAAAGTTATAATAAAGGAGATTTAATTATAAAGATTACATATTTACTGTCCACATGTTAAGATAAGAAAGTTTGATTTCGAAATTTGAACGTTTTGGAAAGATTACATTTATTCGTCATTATGTGGCAATAAATAGATTTGATTTCAAAATAAGGCATTTTGGGAAGATTATTACTAATTGTTATAATAATATGGAAAGTTCAGACATTTATAAAGATTTGAAAGGTAAGTTAAGACATTTGAAATCACGTCATTTTAGAATTAAAGAATATATAAAATTAAGATTCTTTAATGGAAAGGATATTGTCAAAGAGTGCATTTTAGAAAAGTTAATTATAATTATAAAATTATAATTGTACTTGGGCACGAGGTTAGGTCACATTTGTGGTGGAAGTCTGCCCGGAACCAACCGGCTTATCCAGCAACCACAAATGTTGGGCCTAATGTGAGAAGTCCAAGTGCGCAAATACGAATTGGGCCATGACACGAGGTTAAGCCCAACTTGTGGGATAAGTCTGCCCGGAACCAACCGGCATATCCAGCATCCACAAGTCGTAGGCTTAATGTTGGAGGTCTTGCCCAGTGTAAAATATAAATGAATGAGATAATGGATTGAGCTATTTAATCTGTTTTAAATAGCAACACCATTTTTACCTGAACGTGTTTATCAATTTATTTTATACATTTTATAATGCATGTTTTAAAGAGCTAATTCCAAAATAAATATTTTGGAAATAATATTATTTTAATATGATAATAGATAGAATATTCAATTTGGATTTAAAATTGAAATAAAAGTTGGAATCGTTTTATAAACGAATTTATAAACATTTTAGAATAAAGTTTGAAAGGAAAACATTACATTTTTCAATGTAATAAAGTTGAAATGAAAATATTACATTTTTCAATGTAATAAAGACTGAATTGAAAATAAAGTTGAAATGAAAGTATTACATTTTTCAATGTAATAAAGTTGAAATGAAAACATTACATTTTCCAATGTAATAAAGTTGAAATGAAAATATTACATTTTTCAATGTAATAAAGGTTAAACTAAAAAGATTACATTAAAAAGATTTCATTTTTATTTAAGATTGATTACATTAGAAAGAATTTTTTTTTCCGTTAAATTGTTTCAAAAGAATGAAAAAGATTCATTTTAATGTAAATATACGTTTCAATGTAAAAGAATGAGTGATTTATTTATTTTAACAAATTAATTGAAATAAATAAAAGGATTAAAGTGGTTTTAATAAAACCAAGATTTTCCAGTACATATATTAGAATGGATTTGAATGGAAATGATCTTTGGATTATTTCAGTATTGGATTTTGTGATTATACGGATATTATTGTGGGAATTTGGAAGATATTAGTATCGTTATTCCCAATTTGATATACGTTAATTTTCAGAATTTGATATTGAACATAAATCGATATAATTTCTATTCAAAGCATGATATTTAATATCAGATTAAAATTTGGGTTTGTCGTGAATAGTGTCTTAGATAACACTGTTCTTAAACCCATTTGGGAAAGAATAAATCTTTTAATTAAGATTTAAATAAGATTTCCAATTATTAAACATAATTGAAATTAAGTGAAACTGACTTTTGGGTTATTTGCGAACAATGTTTTTAAATGACATTAGTTCTTTAATGTAACGACCCAGAAAATCTGAACCAATTTAAAAAATTTAAATTGGCTAAAATAATGGATTTTAAATATTTAAAATAAATATTTTAAATAATGGCGATGAAAAATGAGTTTGAATCGACAATTGAAAATGAATATAATTAATTATAATTATAAACAAGGCTTGAAAAGACGCTGCAGTTTCAAGAATTGAATTCAAACTTTGTCGGACTGTACCGGGTGCAAAACAATCCGGATTTTAGTGAAACCAAAAATATTTAAATCTGTTAGTGAATACCTTTCTAACGAATCAGAAAAATCGAATTTTCATAACGGAAAGCAAAAGTTATGGCCGAATGAATTTTCAGAAGGGTCGCTATGGATTTTATATAGCCCGTGAAATTGGCCATTTTGCATACGACCTCGGAATTCGACGAAACTACTTTTGTTGGATCCTGGATGTAAAGTTATTGCTAGGTTTCAAATTTCATAATTTTTGAAGCTAGTATGTGAGCATGGCGAAGGAAAACGTGTTTTGGCCAATTACATTTAAATTGGATCGACCAGAAATGGGCCTTTTTGCAAACGGTCTCAGAATTCGATGAAACTAGTTTTGTTGGGACCGTATCGTCAAAACATAGCTAGATTTATTTTTCTGGAATTTTTCGAATCAATTTGTGGCCCTGGAAAATTGAAATGCACGTTCAAATTAAATATTGAATGTTTTATATTTTAATTTGAAGAATAAATGACTGTAACAATCAAAATGGCTTACGAAACATATCCCATTATGTCCGGGATGGGGGTAATTAGCTAGGGGCGACAGTCGTTGGGTTTGAAAAGGAGTTCGTTTGCGAAAACACTATTTTAAAATTAAATAAACCTCCCGGCCAATAGAAATTTTCCTTTATAATTTAATTTTTAAAAATATCTCAAAAATCCCTCGTCTCCTTCCAGACCGACGGCGGAACTTCTCTCCTCCCTTCCCTTCCATTTTCCGGCGAATCCCTTCATCAAAATCCATAGCCCCTTTGCAACTTTTTGTAGTTCATCTCGTCCTCTTCAAATCAACACCAACCACACCACCCCTCGTCGCTCCACCAGCGAGGACCACCGCTCCAAACTTCGGAGCTTTCGACCACCGCCTCGTCCTGATCTCGCCACCGAACGCCATCGCACCACCGTCGATAGGAGCGCCTCTCCAAGCTCTTCGCCGCTGCGAAGGCCGATCATCCTAACACGCATCGATTCGCGCGAAATCTGGTGACCTAGTTTCGAACAAACCAAAAGAGGTTCGGTTTTTATTTTCTGAACTGATTTTAACAGTTTAAAACCGTTGCAAACTTCGAAAAATCATATCTTTTTGCTGTGTTAACGAAATTCGATGAAACAGGAAACATCGTGACCGTGAGGACGTCTTCTACATTTTAGAAGAGACCGCATATTTTTTTGAGCCTTCTGCTATTTTTGGTGGAGTGGAACCCAATGTGAGATTTCTAATTTATAAACAATATGGAAAACGATGATGTATAAATTATATAGTCGATGTATGAGTTATATAAGCGTTGTACACCTCATGTATAAGTGTTGTATAAGTTGTACGTTCGATGTATAAGTTATATATGCGTTGTAAAAATTATATACGTGTTGAAATAGAAGTGAATTGCTATATATATATATATATATATATATACACACGCCCCTCGTCCACAAACCATGGACGATATTTATTGATTGTGATTGGTTTGAAAATTGATTGATAGCGAATGGTTGTTTGGGATTGTTTGTGGTTGATATTGATTGATTGTGGTTGAAAAATACCCTTTTGTGGTTGAGAAATATTTGGTTGAAACCACATAGGACTAGTTTGTGGAAATGAAATAAATATATACATGCCGCCTGCGTGCGAACTAGATGCATGATCCCCATTGTCAAAAACCGCGAGGTTTTAAGTAAGAGCGAGGAGCCGTACTACGGACGGTCCCAGTTTAACTACCCTGCCGTTATGCTGTCGAAATTTTGAATAATATTCATGTGTTTGAATTATTTTCATTTGCTAAAACTATATTTATTCATTGAATAGAAAACCTTCATGTGTTGAATCGATATTCATTCGTTGATTAGAAATTCATGTGTTGAATGGTATTCACGTTTTAAATATAAAAATCACATTTTTATCTATATATAGAAACTATAGAAAACCTTCATGTGTTGAATCGATATTCATCCGTTGATTAGAAATTCATGTGTTGAATGGTATTCGCGTTTTAAATATAAAAATCACATTTTTTTCTATATATAGAAACTATAGAAAACCTTCATGTGTTGAATCGATATTCATTCGTTGATTTGAAATTCATGTGTTGAATGGTATTCATATATTGAAATAAATTGTTTGATAATAAAAATCACCTTTTATCGACTATATGAACTGTGTAAAATAATCTCGTTTTGAAAGAAATTGTTTTATAAGAAAAATCCTATTTTTATCACCTATATAAACTATATAAAATAATAGTGTTTTGAAATGAATTGTTTTACAATAAAAATCACATTTTTATTATATACATGAATCGTTGAAATGTGAAGTGTTAAAAATAGCCACTCGTTCAAATAAATATGCATGAGTCGAAATATTCATTAATTAGCTAATGATATGATCTTTGCCTATGCATGCAACATTAGAATGAACGGTGTTTTTAAACCAAATGGAATCAAATATGAAGTTGAATAGAAAATGATAAGTGATAAGAACTGTATATATGTACATGCATATTTATTGAACAGGTTATAGCAAAGGGGCTAGAGAAGAGAAATAAAATTTTGTGCCCGACAAATAGGTACACATTTACTGTTTTGTTTGGGTGATGATTTTATGAGCCTGTTGGCTAGCCGCTTGGCTTTTTCTTTTTCTTTTCGACATGAGACGCCCGTGTGGCTATTTGGGAATTTTCCCAGCCCCTCCCGTACAAAGGAGGTTATGGCGAATTTTTCCGAAATTTTAAGGCGTTAGTGAAATATTTGAAGTGAGAACGATGTAGGAATTGTTGAATGAACTATATTTATATAAATATATAAATATAAATAAAATTAAAACGAAACGTGGCCGTGCAGTTCGTGTTTTGAAACCGTGATTTCAAACGACTATACCAGGAGATCCGACCATCGGATTTTCCTGAAATCGCAACCGTTGGGTCCGCTTTGGAAATATCTTTCCAACGGCACCAACTTTGTAAAAATCCAACGGTTGGATTGTCTGGAATGTTTAATTCAAATCTGAAGAAAAACAACGCTAGAAACGATTATATTTTTATATATATATATAAATATAAATATATTTAATCGAATAACGACGCTGTAGTTCGTATTTGAAATCGAAACTTCAAACGATTGTACCGGGAGATCCGACCGTCAGATTTTCCCGAAACTGGAACCGTTGGATTCGTTTTGAAAAGACCTTTCTAATGATGTAAATTTTGTGAAGATCCAATGATTAGATTTTCAGATATGTGTAAATCAAATCTGAAGAAAAACAGCGCCACGGCCGCGTTATGGCCCGAAGCGTCGTTTTGAATAAATTGGCTATTTTAAAATAAATAAAAATAGCGATAAATCGTTATAAAATATCATAAACGATATGGAAAGGAAATAAACTGAATTTGCTCGATTTATGTGGTACTTGATGGTTGAATGTGTTTGGTGTGAAAATTACATTAAAGAACAAAATTGGTGTTGTCGAATGATTTAACCATTGAAATAAATTGATTTGAAATTCTAAATATACGTGAATTATTTGAAAAGGCCGAGTTAATTCTCATTTCAAATAATTGACCGACGATTGAAAGTCGGAGATGAAGATGGTGGTCGAAGACCGGAGATCTTCACCTCGTTTGGATGGTAACCGAGGTCCTGATTGGGAGGCATCCCGAAATATGGATAATGAGTGGTGATCGTCCAGACGTACGTGGTGATCGATGGGTTTGCGAGGTATTAGTGCCTCCGGTTTCGTTCAGACCCAGAACTGACTTGTAAATGGACTGTGTGTCTGACATTGGATTTTATTCTGTGACGATTGATCTCTGTTAAATATACATCTGTTTGGCGGCGGAGAATTTATTGTTTTGCTTAACGCCCGTCTCTGAAACGTACGAGCTCAGAGGTTGTATATCGATGGACATTAGTCGCATGGCATGAATTGCCTGTGTGGCAAGCTAAGATGCAGTGATCAGGACTTCTGTTGAAAAGCAAAGCCTTGTGGTGATGATCAAAGCACCGCCTGTGTGGCGTAGCTTTGTGTATAACGTGAAATCGCGAGCCTCACACCCCGGTATGAACCAGAAACGGGAGAAAGGACCTCAGGGAGGGCCTGCGTTTCCTCCTAGCTAGGGTGGTGTCAGTGACCTACCAGCCCTGACATTTATATACTTTTCACCTATGTGGTTGTTGCTGTTGCGAGGCGCCTCAGTTAGATCGGACGATTCGGGTCCGATGGAGTCACTTGTTGGCTCGCTTACGCCCCCAAAGGGCGGCGAAACGTAGTGCTCAGGCATTTTAATCCACTCCGTGTGGACCGGCCCTGTCGCTTCAAGGGTCGATGCGTTCTGATCCTGAGACTCGGGCTAGGCAGTCTCGAATTCGGTGAGGACTATCTTTTGCCTTGGTTCATGACGGAAATCCAATTTCCAAATACGACATTCTGCGATTTTGATTGTATACCTATATATGGCGACATAGTGGTATGGGGCATTAATGCCATCTATGATTGATAGTTATGATTTGAAATTGTATTCAAAACATATAAACACTAGCAATAATATCAAATGCCTTTGTTTTATTCGTATCAAGCATATCTTGGCCGTTATAAGGTAAAAACTCTATCCTCCGGTTTGCGTTGCATTGTGTGATGGGAACTGAGTCTTATAATGGCTTCATTTTTATAAAATGCATTACGTTGTTTAAAAGAATGATTTGTTTTAAAGCACTGGCAATCCAATGGAGTAAACCCGTTCCACGAAAGTGGCGTGGTCCTGTGATTGGCCAAATTATATATGTGTTGAGTAGATTTCTCATACCAGTCTCATGACTGACTCGTAGTTTGTTTCACTTTCAAACTCGGGTGCCCCTTTTTCTATACGGGCAGCCTTGTATGCAGGTTTAGCTGGTTCTTTCTGGATAGCTGGAGCTGAAGATGGATTCTATCATTTATCTCTATTTATGCGGTTCAGCTCCTATTGTACATATTATGTTTATTTTCCGCTGTAGACATTTATGTATAGCTGAACTGTATTTTTTCTAGGTATGATCCTGTATACTGTGTAACTCTGATGATTACTTTTATCCAGTATATTCTGTTGTTCATTATCTGGTGTATTTATTTAATTCTGTTCTGCTATTATCTGTTTTTGTGTTATATTCCACGGATTACCCTTGCCGCCGTCAGTACGGGGTTTGGGGTCGTCTCAATTTGGTATCAGAGCTTTGGTTAAGCTTAGTTCTGGAATATAACATTTGAACGAACTCGTTAGAAATAGAACCAGTAGTGTACTAGGACGGGTAACTCAATACAGATAGGATCAGTAATATCCTAGTACGAGTAAAGCAGAATGAAATAACGCCTCGATAGACACATTTACATTGAAGTATATGTTTCTATATTTTAAATTATCTTTTCTATGACCTGACACTTGATCTGCTGTTTGCAGAAGTACTAGAAAATGAGTGTCAGAAACAGAAGGAATACAGAACCGGATATTGAGGCCCTATTAATCAAATATCGAAATATGGGTGGAATACCGTTCTCTGGTGAAGAATCTATTATGAAGACACAGGCTTGGATTCGTTCGGCTGAAAAGATCTTTGATAGTTTAAAGCTAAGGGATGACCAGAAAAGATTACTGGCCTCCTAGGCACTCAAAGATGAAGCTTTGTTCTGGTGGGATTCAGTTATTGAGAATAATCCAGAAGGTGATATCACCTGGGATAGATTCAAAGTGATTTTCCTAGAAAGATTTACTCCTCCAGAAGCGACCGAGCGATTATGTGTCGAATTTTCTTATCTGATACAAGGTGATATGACCATCCCAGAATATCATAAGAAATTCAACGAACTCTCTCACTTTGCTCCTCATCTGATTAAAGATACGAAGAGGAAGAATATGAGATTTATTAATGGCCCGCAAAGAAAATATCAGAACAGTGTAATGAGGAACGTGAAGCTCCCCTTTTCGGAAATGATATACATGGCTTATCAGTACGAAGACCTAGACAAGAAAGGTATGCTACAGTACGAAGAACAAGTCAGCTCTGGTAATAAAATTGAGTCTGAAACTGATCGTCCTGAGGCAAGTACAAGGTCTGATGTCAGTAAGAAGCCCAGTGCCAAGAGAAAAAGGGCTAAATCGGAAAAGGAACCGGCAACGACTGCCACATGCTCTAACTGCAATAAACAGGGGCATCTGACTAGGAAGTGTAAAACCTCGAAGAAACGAAAGAAGGGGTCTAAACCCGATAACCAGTTTCGAGAGAATAGAAAATGCATTCAATGCCGTCAGACTGGCCATCTTGAAAAGGACTGCAGGCAATTTAAGAAGTCCAAAGCAATGCATGTAAATGAAGTGGTAGAAGTACCTGCATCTTCGTCTGCTCAGGAAAGGTCTGATGTTTTAGAAGGCACGCTCAATGTCAAGAACATTCCAGTTAAAGTACTGTTTGACACAGGCGCGTCACGAAGCTTTATTGCAAAGAGTGCAGTCAAGAAGTTGGATTTGAAATGGAAAAAGCTCAAAGCACCAATGACTGTCCAAAATCCAGTTGGGGGTTCCATCAATCTCAGTTGGATTTGTGCAGTACCTGTCTCTTTTTCCTGCTATAAATTCCCTATTATCTCTATCGTCATGAATTTTAATGAATTCGATATTATTCTGGGATTAGATTGGCTAACCAAATATGAAGTAGAGGTTAGATGCGCCGAGAGAGTTGTAAAGGCAATGGTACAATCGGGGAATTATATAACCATATCATGTGAAGGCCCGACTTCAAATAGAAAAGATTTCTGGTCAGCTCTCGATGTTTCTCCAGCTCAAATAGAAAATTTCCCTGAGGTCACAGAGAATATTCCTTACCTCATCAAAGACATTCCTGTCGTCAAAAACTATGCGGATGTGTTCGAGGAAGTAGTTCGCTTACCTCCGCAGAGAGAAATAGATTTTAAAATCGCTTTAATTCCGAATGCAAGGCCGGTAGTTCACGCTATTCGAATAATGTCCTTGAAAGAGAAAGAGGAATTAGACAATCAAACGCGACAGCTAGTATGGAAAGGTCTGATCAGGCCTAGTTTCTCTGATTGGGGAGCAGCAGTGGTGTTTGTCCCAAAATCTGACGGTACTCTACGTTTATGTGTGGATTATCGTGATCTGAACAAACATACGATAAAGAACAAATATCCATTGCCGCGAATAGATGATTTGTTGGATAGATTAAATGGAGCACAGGTATTCTCAAGGATGGACCTAGCTACAGGTTTCCATCAACTTCGAATTGCCGAAGAGTGTGTTCCAATGACAGCATTCAGAGGTCCCGACTTATTCTACGAGTGGTTAGTAATGCCGTTCGGCTTGTGTAACGCTCCTGCTTACTTTGTCGATTTGATGAATAGAGTGTTCAGAGGAGTTTTGAATAAATTTGTTCTGGTTTTTATTGATGATATTCTAATCTTCTCTAAATCAAAGGCCGAACATGAAAAGCATCTAGAACAGGTTCTAGAAATTTTGAGACGGAATGTATTAAAAGCCAAATTTTCCAAATGTATCTTCTGGCAAGATGAAGTAAAATTTCTAGGCCACGTCGTATCGAAAGAAGGAATCGCTGTGGATCCAAGAAAAATCACAGCCATTCAGAATTGGAAACAGCCCAGTACCCCCACTGAAGTCCGCAGTTTTCTCGGATTGGCTAGCTATTACCAGAAGTTCGTTAAAAACTTTTCGAAGATATCCAGTCATTTAACGAAGCTTACGAAGAAGCACTATAAATTCAAGTGGACTCCAGAAAGTGAGGAGGCTTTCGAAGAGCTAAAATTAAGACTAACGACTGCTCCAATGTTAACCATCATCGATGGCAACCAAGATTTGAAAGTCTGGACTGATGCTTCTAGAGAACGCCTTGGCGCAGTGTTAATGCAAAGGGGCCAAGTGATTGCTTATGCTAGCCGGCAACTGAAGCCACACGAGAAGAACTACGTAACTCATGATCTTGAGTTGTTGGCTATAGTATTCGCCTTGAAAATCTGGAGACACTATCTTCTGGGTGAGAGATTTGAACTGTTTACAGATCACCAGTCATTAAAGTATCTGTTCACTCAGAAGGACCTAAATCTGAGGCAGCAATGTTGGCTGGAGTTTCTTGCAGCATATGACTTTGAAATTATATATACTCCAGGAAAAGCCAATGTCGTGGCCGATGCGTTAAGCCGAAAGAATGAGATGATCGCCAGCTTTATTATCACGACTTCCTTGATTGACAAATTATCTATTCTTCAGAAGGAGGATAACTTTGTTAAGGATATGATTAAAAGGATTCAGAAAGGCGAACCCTCGTGTTTTCAAATAGATAACGATGAGACCTTGAGGTTGAAAGGAAGGATTTATGTTCCTGATATCCCAGAGTTAAAAAGGGAAGTGTTAGACGAGTGTCACAAGTCCAAGCTGAGTATCCATCCTGGTGTGGCCAAAATGCATAACGATCTCAAACGAACATTCTGGTGGAAGGCTATGAAAAGGGACGTTTCAATATACGTTAGCCGATGCCCTACTTGCCAACTAGTCAAAAGCGACCAACAGAAACTGGCTGGATTGTTACAACCACTAGAAGTTCCTGGTTGGAAGTGGGAGCATATTTCCATGGATTTCATTGATGGTCTGCCCAGAACCAGAAAAGGGAATGACAGTATTTGGGTGATCGTAGATCTCTTCACGAAGACCGCCCATTTCATACCTGTCAGATCAAACAGAACTGCTCAGAGTCTGGCGCAGATTTACTTCAGGGAAATAGTTAGACTACATGGAGTGCCGCTCAGTATAGTCAGTGATAGAGATACAATATTCACTAGCAAATTCTGGGAAGCATTTCAAGTCGAACTGGGAACAAAGTTGAACTTGAGCAGAGCTTATCATCCTCAGACAAACGGTCAGACTGAGAGGGTGAATCGTATTTTAGAAGATCTATTGCGGGCTTGTGTTATAGATTTCGGTGGATCCTGGGAAGACAATCTGCATTTGGCTGAATTCTCTTATAACAACAGCTACCAGGCGAGTCTGACAATGTCACCATTCGAAGCATTGTATGGTAGACCGTGCCGATCTCCTGCTTGTTGGGTCGAACCAGGTAATAGACTTGTGTTGGGTCCTGATATGATCCGAGAAGCTGCTGACAAAGTCGATTTTATTAAGAAGCGATTACTCGCCGCTCAAAGCCGACAAAAGAGCTATGCCGATGGAAGAAGAAGAGATATATCCTTTGCTGTTGGCGACTACGTGTATTTGAAAGTCTCGCCGATGAGAGGAGTTATCCGGTTCGGTAAAACTGGAAAGTTGGCGCCCAAATTCATAGGTCCGTTTCCTATTCTGGAACGGATCGGGACTCTCGCTTATAGGGTCAAATTGCCTGATTGGTTGCCTGGAGTTCATGATGTATTTCACATATCTCAACTTCGAAAGCACGTTCATGATCCAGACTTGATCGTGGAAGAAGCAGCTCAACAGGACATTGAAATTACTCCCGAACTAGCTGTGAGAAGAGAGCCGCTAAAGATTATCGGCAAAGAAACCAAAGAGCCGAGGAACAAGAAGGTTCACTTAGTCAAAGTGCAATGGAGTGGAGATCCGCGAGATTGTACTTGGGAAACTGAGGAGAGCATTCAGAAAGCTTATCCTAGATGCCGAGTGGATATCTCTGATTGACTCTGGTGCAAGGTACATTTACCCTACTTTGCATTACCATTTGATTCTCTACTCTGTTGTTATTTTCTTTTCATGGATGTGCACTTTTAAATTATATAGTCTGAATGATTAAGAAAAAAAAAGAGTATAGAAGTTGATCAGTATATTTTTGAAGGGTTAAAGCGATTTGATTGTTGGTTGTGTTGTGTGATTGTAGATTAATCAAACCACTTTCGACTTTGTTCCTTTTCGGGGACGAAAAGTTTTAAGTGGGGGAGATTGTAACGACCCAGAAAATCTGAACCAATTTAAAATTTTTAAATTGGCTAAAATAATGGATTTTAAATATTTAAAATAAATATTTTAAATAATGGCGATGAAAACTGAGTTTGAATCGACAATTGAAAATGAATATAATTAATTATAATTATAAACAAGGCTTGAAAAGGCGCAGCGGTTTCAAGAATTGAATTCAAACTTTGTCGGACTGTACCGGGTGCAAAACAATCCGGATTTTAGTGAAACCAAAAATATTTAAATTTGTTAGTGAATACCTTTCTAACGAATCTGAAAAATCGAATTTTCATAACGAAAAGCAAAAGTTATGGCCGAATGAATTTTCAGAAGGGTCGCTATGGATTTTATATAGCCCGTGAAATTGGCCATTTTGCATACGACCTCGGAATTCGACGAAACTACTTTTGTTGGATCCGGGATGTAAAGTTATTGCTAGGTTTCAAATTTCATAATTTTTGAAGCTAGTATGTGAGCGTGGCGAAGGAAAACGTGTTTTGGCCAATTACAGTTAAATTGGATCGACCAGAAATGGGCCTTTTTGCAAACGGTCTCAGAATTCGACGAAACTAGTTTTGTTGGGACCGTATCTTCAAAACATAGCTAGATTTATTTTTCTGGAATTTTTCGAATCAATTTGTGGCCCTGGCAAATTGAAATGCACGTTCAAATTAAATATTGAATGTTTTATATTTTAATTTGAAGAATAAATGACTGTAACAATCAAAATGGCTTACTAAACATATCCCATTGTGTCTGGGATGGGGGTAATTAGCTAGGGGTGACAGTCGTTGGTTTTGAAAAGGAGTTCGTTTGCGAAAACACTATTTTAAAATTAAATAAACCTCCCGGCCAATAGAAATTTTCCTTTATAATTTAATTTTTAAAAATATCTCAAAAATCCCTCGTCTCCTTCCAGACCGACGGCGGAACTTCTCTCCTCCCATCCCTTCCATTTTCCGGCGAATCCCTTCATCAAAACCCATAGCCCCTTTGCAACTTTTTGAAGTTCATCTCCTCCTCTTCAAATCAACACCAACCACACCACCCTTCGTCACTCCACCAGCGAGGACCACCGCTCCAAACTTCGGAGCTTTCGACCGCCGCCTCGTCCTGATCTCGCCACCGAACGCCATCGCACCACCGTGGATAGGAGCGCCTCTCCAAGCTCTTCGCCGGTGCGAAGGCCGATCATCCTAACACGCATCGATTCGCACAAAATCTGGTGACCTAGTTTCGAACAAACCAAGAGAGGTTCGGTTTTTATTTTCTGAACTGATTTTAACAGTTTAAAACCGTTGCAAACTTCGAAAAATCATATCTTTTTGCTGTGTTAACGAAATTCGATGAAACAGGAAACATCGTGACCGTGAGGACGTCTCCTACATTTTAGAAGAGACCGCATATTTTTCTGAGCCTTCTGCTATTTTTGGTGGAGTGGAACCCAATGTGAGATTTCTAATTTATAAACAATATGGAAAACGATGATGTATAAATTATATAGTCGATGTATGAGTTATATAAGCGTTGTACACCTCATGTATAAGCGTTGTATAAGTTGTACGTTCGATGTATAAGTTATATATGCGTTGTAAAAATTATATATGTGTTGAAATAGAAGTGAATTGCTATATATATATATATATATACACACACGCCCCTCGTCCACAAACCATGGACGATATTTATTGATTGTGATTGGTTTGAAAATTGATTGATAGCGAATGGTTGTTTGGGATTGTTTGTGGTTGATATTGATTGATTGTGGTTGAAAAATACCCTTTTGTGGTTGAGAAATATTTGGTTGAAACCACATAGGACTAGTTTGTGGAAATGAAATAAATATATACATGCCGCCTGCGTGCGAACTAGATGCATGATCCCCATTGTCAAAAACCGCGAGGTTTTAAGGTAGAGCGAGGAGCCGTACTACGGACGGTCCCAGTTTAACTACCCTGCCGTTATGCTGTCGAAATTTTGAATAATATTCATGTGTTTGAATTATTTTCATTTGCTAAAACTATATTTATTCATTGAATAGAAAACCTTCATGTGTTGAATCGATATTCATTCGTTGATTAGAAATTCATGTGTTGAATGGTATTCACGTTTTAAATATAAAAATCACATTTTTATCTATATATAGAAACTATAGAAAACCTTCATGTGTTGAATCGATATTCATCCGTTGATTAGAAATTCATGTGTTGAATGGTATTCGCGTTTTAAATATAAAAATCACATTTTTTTCTATATATAGAAACTATAGAAAACCTTCATGTGTTGAATCGATATTCATTCGTTGATTTGAAATTCATGTGTTGAATGGTATTCATATATTGAAATAAATTGTTTGATAATAAAAATCACCTTTTATCGACTATATGAACTGTGTAAAATAATCTCGTTTTGAAAGAAATTGTTTTATAAGAAAAATCCTATTTTTATCACCTATATAAACTATATAAAATAATAGTGTTTTGAAATGAATTGTTTTACAATAAAAATCACATTTTTATTATATACATGAATCGTTGAAATGTGAAGTGTTAAAAATAGCCACTCGTTCAAATAAATATGCATGAGTCGAAATATTCATTAATTAGCTAATGATATGATCTTTGCCTATGCATGCAACATTAGAATGAACGGTGTTTTTAAACCAAATGGAATCAAATATGAAGTTGAATAGAAAATGATAAGTGATAAGAACTGTATATATGTACATGCATATTTATTGAACAGGTTATAGCAAAGGGGCTAGAGAAGAGAAATAAAATTTTGTGCCCGACAAATAGGTACACATTTACTGTTTTGTTTGGGTGATGATTTTATGAGCCTATTGGCTAGCCGCTTGGCTTTTTCTTTTTCTTTTCGACATGAGACGCCCGTGTGGCTATTTGGGAATTTTCCCAGCCCCTCCCGTACAAAGGAGGTTATGGCGAATTTTTCCGAAATTTTAAGGCGTTAGTGAAATATTTGAAGTGAGAACGATGTAGGAATTGTTGAATGAACTATATTTATATAAATATATAAATATAAATAAAATTAAAACGAAACGTGGCCGTGCAGTTCGTGTTTTGAAACCGTGATTTCAAATGACTATACCAGGAGATCCGACCATCGGATTTTCCTGAAATCACAACCGTTGTGTCCGCTTTGGAAATATCTTTCCAACGGCACCAACTTTGTAAAAATCCAACGTTTGGATTGTCTGGAATGTTTAATTCAAATCTGAAGAAAAACAACGCCAGAAACGATTATATTTATATATATATATGTATAATATATATAAATATATTTAATCGAATAACGACGCTGCAGTTCGTATTTTGAAATCGAAACTTCAAACGATTGTACCGGGAGATCCGACCGTCGGATTTTCCCGAAACTGGAACCGTTGGATTCGTTTTGAAAAGACCATTCTAATGATGTAAATTTTGTGAAGATCCAACGATTAGATTTTCAGATATGTGTAAATCAAATTTGAAGAAAAACAGCGCCACGGCCGCGTTATGGCCCGAAGCGTCGTTTTGAATAAATTGGCTATTTTAAAATAAATAAAAATAGCGATAAATCGTTATAAAATATCATAAACGATATGGAAAGGAAATAAACTGAATTTGCTCGATTTATGTGGTACTTGATGGTTGAATGTGTTTGGTGTGAAAATTACATTAAAGAACAAAATTGGTGTTGTCGAATGATTTAACCATTGAAATAAATTGATTTGAAATTCTAAATATACGTGAATTATTTGAAAAGGCCGAGTTAATTCTCATTTCAAATAATTGACCGATGATTGAAAGTCGGAGATGAAGACGGTGGTCGAAGACCGGAGATCTTCACCTCGTTTGGATGGTAACCGAGGTCCTGATTGGGAGGCATCCCGAAATATGGATAATGAGTGGTGATCGTCCAAACGTACGTGGTGATCGATGGGTTTGCGAGGTATTTAGTGCCTCCGGTTTCGTTCAGACCTAGAACGGACTTGTAAATGGACTGTGTGTCTGACATTGGATTTTATTCTGTGACGATTGATCTCTGTTAAATATACATCTGTTTGGCGGCGGAGAATTTATTCTTTTGCTTAACGCCCTTCTCTGAAACGTACGAGCTCAGAGGTTGTATATCGATGGACATCAGTCGCATGGCATGAATTGCCTGTGTGGCATGCTAAGATGCAGTGATCAGGACTTCTGTTGAAAAGCAAAGTCTTGTGGTGATGATCAAAGCACCGCCTGTGTGGCGTAGCTTTGTGTATAACGTGAAATCGCGAGCCTCACACCCCGGTATGAACCAGAAATGGGAGAAAGGACCTCAGGGAGGGCCTGCGTTTCCTCCTAGCTAGGGTGGTGTCAGTGACCTACCAGCCCTGACATTTATATACTTTTCACCTATGTGGTTGTTGCTGTTGCGAGGCGCCTCGGTTAGATCGGACGATTCGGGTCCGATGGAGTCACTTGTTGGCTCGCTTACGCCCCAAAGGGCGGCGAAACGTAGTGCTCAGGCATTTTGATCCACTCCATGTGGACCGACCCTGTCGCTCCAAGGGTCGATGCGTTCTGATCCTGAGACTCGGGCTAGGCAGTCTCGAATTCGGTAAGGACAATCTTTTGCCTTGGTTCATGACGGAAATCCAATTTCCAAATACGACATTCTGCGATTTTGATTGTATACCTATATATGGCGACATAGTGGTATGGGCATTAATGCCGTCTATGATTGATAGTTATGATTTGAAATTGTATTCAAAACATATAAACACTAGCAATAATATCAAATGCCTTTGTTTTATTCGTATCAAGCATATCTTGGCCGTTATAAGGTAAAAACTCTATCCTCCGGTTTGCGTTGCATTGTGTGATGGGAACTGAGTCTTATAATGGCTTCATTTTTATAAAATGCATTGCGTTGTTTAAAAGAATGATTTGTTTTAAAGCACTGGCAATCCAATGGAGTAAACCCATTCCACGAAAGTGGCGTGGTCCTGTGATTGGCCAAATTATATATGTGTTGAGTAGATTTCTCATACCAGTCTCATGATTGACTCGTAGTTTGTTTCACTTTCAAACTCGGGTGCCCCTTTTACTATACGGGCAGCCTTGTATTCAGGTTTAGCTGGTTCTTTATGGATAGATGGAGCTGAAGATGGATTCTATCATTTATCTCTCTTTATGTTGTTCAGCTCCTATTGTACATATTATGTTTATTTTCCGCTGTAGACATTTATGTATAGCTGAACTGTATTTTTTCTAGGTATGATCCTGTATACTGTGTAACTCTGATGATTACTTTTATCCAGTATATTCGGTTGTTCATTATCTGGTTTATTTATTTAATTCTGTTCTGCTATTATCTGTTTTTGTGTTATATTCCACGGATTACCCTTGCCGCCGTCAGTACGGGGTTTGGGGTCGTCTCATTTAAACCCGATTGATAGTGAAATTTAGATTGGTAATTCATAAATATTTTAACTAAGATTTAGTGAAATATTTTAAAGAGAAGTTTCAATTTAACATATTAAATTGAAATACGATTTTGGGTTTATTGTGAACGATGTTTTTAAGCAACATTTGTTCTTTAACCCAATTAAAGGCAAGATTATTTCTTGAAAGTTAAATAATCATTAAATAATGATTCTTGAAGATTAAAACTAAATATAGTTTTAATAAATATTTAATTGGATTGAATGAGAATAAAAGTAATTTAATTTACTTAATTCAAGAAATGAACGATAATGGAGTACCACTAGTTTTACTCCAAGCGGTAGTTAAATCTTTAATTAGATTTGATCGATAAAACGATAATTAAGTTTACCGTAACACATTGGGTGTTAGATATGGAGTACCACCAGTTTACTCCATGGGTTGTGTAGGTTGGGAATGGGATATTAATTAATGATTACTTCGGTAAGGCGTTAATCCCGACTAGTTGAATAAACCTTAATTTGGTTTAAATTAAAATCAAAGAATACTCTTGATTGGAATGAGGCGTTGGTTGTGTTTTAAAGCACATGATTTTAAATTATGCAAATTATTCAGAAAGACCGGGTTTAACCCATTCTGAATAATTCATACGACGATTGAAGATCGATGATGAAGCCGGTTATTGAAGACCGGGAAATTTCCATATCGAATGGATGATTATTGATATCTTGAATGGACCATACACCCAAAATGAGGGAAAAATTGGTGATCATTCAGACGTATTTGGAGATCTACCGGATATGGTTTCGTTCAGACCCAGAACGGACTGATAAATGGATTGTGTGTCTGACACTGTATTCCTTTATATTGTATTTGTTGATCTCTATTTAATATATAGCTATTTGGTGGCGGTGAATTTATTCTCTTGCTTAACACCCTGTTATATATCGATAGATGAATCAATGATATGGTGTGGTCTGATAATGTGGCATGCTAAGATGCATATGATCAAGGCTTTTATTGAAAAGCAGAGCCTTGTGGATGAAGGCCAAAGCATAGCTTTTATATAGCGCCGCTTTGGATACAACGTGACTTCGCGGGCCTCACACGCCACGGTATGGTGGTGAACGATTTGTTTGATAATGTTCGGTTTGACCAATATACTTTATACAGATTTGGGGTCTGCCGATGGGCTAGGGTGGTCGCTCCACCCTAGAAGTGGGATAGGTCATTTCAGCCGAATCTCATGAGGATAGATCAGATTACTGCTCATCCAAAGTGCGTAGTATATGTATTTCGGTGTTTTCTCTTGCCGAGACGTAAGCCGTGGAGATACATTCGCGATTGATCTTTCAAATCAGTAGCCATCATGATGGAATCCAATTTTCCAATACAATCTTACGGTTTTTTAG
The DNA here is from genome assembly GCA_030737875.1 of Allium sativum. Taxonomy (NCBI): domain Eukaryota; kingdom Viridiplantae; phylum Streptophyta; class Magnoliopsida; order Asparagales; family Amaryllidaceae; genus Allium; species Allium sativum. The sequence continues at coordinate 253,948,411 of CM060915.1, read as the reverse complement.
TTGTATACTTATATGGTGACATAACATATTATGCCGCTTACATAACATATTATGCCACCTAATTTTGATACTTTTATATTCGAAATTGTTTTCTACACTGTGCACTCATAGTATAAAAGATGAATTTCGCGTATTAAGCATTTTTGACCATTATAAGGAAAAACTCTATCCTTCGGCGTACGTGCAAGGGATTGAGTCTTATAATGTTTTCATTTTTCTAAAAAGCATTTCGTTGTTTTATGCACTGGTATTCTTGGGAGGAAACCCGTTCCGCGAAAGTGGCGTGGTCCCTTGATTTACCTAACTTTAAAAATTAAAGTTAATAACTGTTTTTGAGTTCTCACACCAGTCCCATGACTGACCTGGAATTTATTGTTTTAACCTAAACTCTGGGTGCCCATATTTTCCACATGGGCAGCTAGTAGTTTTAGTTTGCAGATATTATATTTACAGGATCCTGGTCTACAGCTGGAGCGATATTCGGAAGGCTCTATATCCGTGTATTTCTTTCAGTTGTGTTTTGTATTATTTTTCCGCTGCTATTTAAATGTAATTTAAACTCTGATTTATTGTATTTCCAATGTATATTATTATTCATACTCTGGAAAATTCTTGTACTCTGATGTAATTGTTGTAACAGCAATAAAATGTTCTTCTGTTTTGTGTTCTGATGTGTGTTGTTCTCAAAGCAATCCGACTTTCCTTTACGGGGAAGTTTGGGTCGTCACAGATTTGAAATAGGGAAAGCAATAAAAGAGAAGACAAAAACAGAAAGAATTTATTTTTTTGTTTATTGTTGTAAAATTAGAAGAGAGAGAGAAAAAATGAAAAAGGAAAAATTTTAAAAGGGAAAGAAATAAATGAAAGAGAATATAAAATGTTAAAGGCAGAAAATCAGTGAAAATGACAGTTTTTTTTGTAATGAAAGCAAATTAAAAAAGATGGAAAGAAAATAAATGAAGGAAAGAACCAGAAAAACAAGCAAGTTGTAAATGTAAAAGAGGGAAGAAAAAAATTGAAAGAAATAAAGAAAACTGCAAAAGAGGGAAGAAATAAATGACAAAGCAGAGAATTATTTACAAGGCAGAGAAGGAAAGATTTTAAAAGAGAATTTTTTTTGGAAAGAAATTGTGGAAAGAAGAGGGAAACAAAAGTGGAAAGAAAAGAAAAAGAAATAAATGTAAAAATTAGAAGGGTGATTGAATGATGGAAAGAGAGATTAGAGGAACTGAGAGAGAGTTGTAATTAGAAAGCAATCAATAAAAAAAATGCATGTTTTTTTTGGTTATTATTGTAAAAGAATGGAAACCTGTGTATTGACAATTGGCAAAAAGTAAAAGGAAAGAAGGAATAGATGGAAACCAATTAAAGAAAATTGGCAAATTAAATATACAACAATAATGAACAATAAAAATAAAATAAAAATTGGAAAGAAGGAATATATGAAGAGGGAAAGAAAAAAAAGAAATATAAAAGGAAAAACAAAAATGAAAAGGAAAAAAAATCAAGAGAATTTGGCAAGTTCTGTTTTTTTTTATTTTTTGTCTAAAGTAGGAATGAATTTGCAAGAGGGAAACAGATTAATGAAAAAAAAGGGAAAGGGGAAAGATGTTGAAAACAGGAATGAAATAAAAGGAAAATAATTTTTTTTCTCTTGTTTAGATGATTAAAGTATCAGCAATCAATACCAAATCAACTAATTGAGAATTTTTTTCTGTATATACAAAAAAACAAATGGAAACAAAATAAAATAAAAAACTAACACGAATCAGAAATTAAATAAATAATAAAATTTAATCGTTATCTCCCCGGCAACGGCGCCAAAAACTTGTTCGTCACTTTCCTATGAACTAGAAAAGCGTGATTATGAAATAAATACTGCAAGCACACAGACCGTGTAGTATGCAGATCGAATCACAAGGAGACAAATTAAATCAAATTATTTAAATAATTTCTTGGGCGAGTTAGACAAAGCATGGAGATTGATTTTGAATAACAATAAAACTATTATTGAATTGAGTACAGATCTAAATCTAATCAAATTTATATTCAACCAAATATGACCTAAGAACGCAATAAAAAGAACAGAAATTAAAACTGCAGAAATTGAAATAACAAACAGGAATTAAAATTAGGATTACCGCTGAATCTAATCAGAAGGTCAATCACTAATGAAAATAAATGTAAAATACAAATAGTACTCTACCAAATCTAATTGTGTAAAAGGCATTAGTTGCTAAGAAATAGAAAATTGCAGAAAATAAAACGAAGAAGAAGGACTATATTAATGGAGAAGAAATAGAAAATGGGATGGTGGCTATAATGATATTACAAGGGTATTTATAGGAGATAACCAAACCCTAACCCTAATTACAAATGGGCCTAGCTATTTCAAGTAAGTTTTAGGCCTTTTGTCATTTGGAACAAGTTCTAGGTCTTTTCTCCTTTCCTCTTGCAAGCCTCCTTTAATTTGAGATGTGCATGGCCTTTTTATCAATCATTTTCTTGTCCAACAGCAACTAGATGTGAGATCTTCATCTACAATTCTTCAAAATGTAAATATATAGCAATCTGATATCTATTTCTCTACTTTTCTGGTTGCATGCGGGCTGAGTTGAAATATCTGTAAAAGTGACAAAACAATACCCAAGTAATATTTATTTATATACAAAAGATAAGATATAAGAGCATAAAATAAACACATTTCTATGTTAATCAAATACCCCCACACTTATCTTTTACTCGTCCTCGAGTAAAATAAAAAATGAAAAACTAAACTAGATTGGTCACACTTTCGTAGGAAACACGATTGCATTGAGCGTATGCAACAAGCCGTTAAACCTCTAGGCGTCCCTAGTAGGACGAGTGGTGTCTTGTGAGGGTTTTCAGCGGATACTACCCACAAAATCCAAATGCAGTTTGTAGTGATTTAATGCAACTATATGAATGCAACGGACATAGGCAAATGAAAACAAAACAAAATAAAATGAAAACACGACTTGTTTCAGGAAAGTGGTACAACAAATTAAGTTAACAATTTCTAGTCAGTTGATTTTATTTTAGATACCTCAACTTGTCACAAATTTTCAACATAAATCAAGTTTTCAATGTTTAAACTCTAGTTTGGCCAGTTGGTTCGGTCGATCACATAGTGCAACCATGAAATAAATTCTTAGTTTGCTTGTCACAGTTCGCAAAGTGGTATTCTAATTTCCTTGTGTATGGCTAGTCAAATCAATAAGGTCAAGAAATGTTTGGGCATCATCGCTTATTCTCTATCTCTATAAAAGTTAAAATTTATGATTAATTATATACACCTAACTTAAAAGACCAAGGTATACCACCCATACACTGCCTTGCGGACTGACGGAGAGTTAGGACAGAGCTTGGCGGATTGTGCAGACCGACGCTGACTTTGTCAACAACATGTCGGTAATCCTTAGGTGTCCAACTCATAAAATGAGTCCAAGATATTCCAATGCTGACTTTGTCAACAACATGTCGGATAGAGCTTGGCGGGTTTGCACACCAACGCTTGATATACAAGCAATGTTGGATACCCTTGGATTACTATTATTATTATTGAAAATATAAGAACAAGAGAGTTCCGTGAATTCAGCTTAACACGACTTAGTTTTAAAGATTCGAAGAGCCAAAATAAGTATTTTAAGTCCTCCACTTATCTAAACAAAGACTACAATATAGAATAGATTTCATGGCCATCACCTAAGAATCTCCCTATGTACCAGTTACACTATTGTCCCTCAAAATTCAACTTTTCATTATATTTCTAATTCGATCTTAGTTGAGAGAAAAAAATACTATCAACTGATTAACAATCCTTAACTTATTTTATTGTATCAAATCTAAAATGAGTCGTATTTTCAAAAAAATAAAAAATAAAAAATTATGGTATGTTACTACGACCTAAAATGCATGATGGTCCTATCTAAATGTATGAAATTGGAAAAAAGAAGAAATAAAATAACATAAAAATAAAAAGGATGCAATGCAGACTCCCCCCACACTAGAACTAAACAGCGTCCACACTGTAAACGTTTCCTAAATTTGAAAAATCGTACCCAAAGATGGATTAAATGAAAAATGATTTATAAAATGAAATGCAGTTTAACTATATGTAAGAATGGATCATATGTACAATGATATATGTGTTTACGATGCATGCGATGCAAAGAATGCCACCAACCATTTCCCCCACACTTGGTTCTAGTCCGATGAATTCTGTTCCCACTATGTCTAGGCATGTTTTCTAATAAGCAAAGGTTTTTGCAAACCATTTCATCTTTATACCTAGATTTATAGTCCAGCAAATAAATGTCCAAGGTCATCCTAACATGAAGTTTTTCAACCAAGCAAGCATTCCAAAGATAATTCATGTGTTCAACAAATTTATCAGTGTAATTGTTCAAAAATTTGTGATCGTATTTAAATTCAGTGAAATTTGAATTCCGATGTTGTTCAAAACTATGTGATCACATTTCTCAGTTTCATTACTGGACAACATATTTTCTACACTGACAATATCAAGCTCGTTTAACATCTCAAAATCAATTTTTTCAAATTTGGATTGGTGGCTTGACTCTATTTTGTCCTCATTTGGCAACTCATCCTCATACAATCCGAAAAATTCATGTTCATTGAAATCTTTCCCCAATTGTGTGTTTTTGAAAAATTCAACATTTTCATTTTGTTCAATTTCTAAAATTTCAAGTTTCTCGCAGCCTGAAAGAGGAAGATCAAAATCTGAGCATAAATCTTTTTCCTGAAAAGAATCGAAATCCAAATCATTTACTGAATTGTGAACAACTTCATTTAGATTGTTATTTTCAGTTTCCAAAGTTGTTATTTGAAAATTTTCACTATCCGTAAAGAATGGATTATTTCCTGATTCATCGCACGTTTGAATTTGATTTTGTTGCTCGAGTTGTTCTTTAAAAGATGTCATTAAAGAAAGAAGTTCATCAAGCTGTCTATCTTTTTCATCAAGCTGTCTATCTTGCTTTTCTACCCTCCCTCTAAGAATGTTAAGATGATATTCTTCAGAATTGTTGATTTGAGAGCTCTCGTTTTAGATTTCTTGATTCTCAAAATTATAGTTCATATCAATTTCATGATCAATATTATTTCAAATGAGATGGTTGTTCGAATTTTCAGAAAATTGACACTGATATTGGAAATCATTTTGATTATAAAAATTATGTTCGTAACCAAAATTGTTGGAATTCGAGGAAAAATTGCAAATTTGGTTATTTTCAAGATGTTGATATGGGCTATAATTTTCAAAATTTTGGTTTTCAACCCCATAATGATGTGGATCAAAGCCATATTGAGATTCAAAGCTATTTTCATGTGGATGTGGCCCATAATCGAAATTATTGAAATTTGAGTTGAAATCGCAATTTTGATCATATCCATGGTTTTGAAAATGTTGGTCATCTTGAAAATTTTGAAAATTGTCGACATTGGGTTCACGAAATTTCGGAAAATCTTGTCTCATGAGTTGTAATTCATAGTCATACTCTTCAAGATGACGTCTACTCGGATTATTATCCCACATTTCTCTCAATGATTTTTTTGAATCAGACATTTTTAAGAAGTCACGGCAAGACAGAAATTATTCTTAGTTCAAAATAGTATAAAAAAGAGTAGTGCTCTATTAATTAACTGACTCAATTAGAAGGGGGAAGAGGGTCTTATGGCCGTTCACATATAGTATAAATACTAAGGGATACGACCAATGTTTTACGGGTAGTATGCAACCTCTTTTGCTAATAGTTCAATAAATTGAACTACTATATATCCGCGATCCAATTATATGAGACAATCAACTTCACAAAGCACCACATTTCAATTATATTATTTTGAAAATTAAAATTTAATTGTTGAAAAATGATGAGAGTGGTGGTGGTAATTATGGAAATTCGTTCCTTACCACAGGTTCAGAAATTTCAGCATAGAACAATCAGACAAGAATAACAACAAGAATTTAAAAAAAAATGTACAAGCAAGACGCTGCCCCTGCAGAAAATTTTTACAAGCAATTTCTATATTTTTTAAGCAGCAGAACACCTGCAGAGTTAAGAGAATTTTACAATGGGGTACGGCTGTAACGACCCGCATTCTACGCATCGTAGGATCGTAGAATATTTATTTCTTTCACATACGAAGTTGTATGGTCATGTGACTTTGGGAGACGACTATTGGAGTCATTTCCCATGTTGATGATTTTTGCCGATTTTTAAATGACCATTTTACCCCTAGCCGATACTGTTTTGGCCATAACTTTTGATTGGAAAGGAGTTTTGACCTGAAACCAATTCCATTGGCTCCGGATGATGGTTTATAATTCCATAGAGTGGTTACATTAGCCAAACAGACTTACCCTTTGGGAGATATGGCTGAAATAAGTTTCAGATGGTGAAAAACAGCTTAATTGGGCATAACCGGGTAATTAACAGCTAGGCCCAATGGGGAATTTCGGGATTAGGGTTATGAGGAGGCTGAAATCAGTTAGAGAATGATCTTATTTTCAATTTTTTTCAGCCGCCACTTTCATTCTTGAACCCTAACAATGGCCGCCAACATCTAGAAACATCCCCAAATCACTTTCTAATCAAGGATTAAGCTTAGCAACATCAAATCAACAAGAAATAACACCAAATCAGTATTAGAGCTGCTGTTAGACATCAGTATTCACCCAATTCAGCGAGGTTTCAGTTCTGAAAATTTTATTTGTGGCCAAGGTGAGTGATTTGCATAGTTTTGCACTAATTACGGTTAATTAAGGGTAATTAGTGAAGATTATCGAATTTATACACTAATAAATTCTGGAAAAATATTTATAAACTCTAAAATAATGTTTTAGACCTCTGATAGAAATTTGGTTTGATTTGATTAAGTTTTACTAATCATACCATTAGTTTTGCCTAAACATGCTTAAGGGAAAATATGGGTTTTTGGGTATATTTGATCCGTTTTGACATGTTATTTCATTGTTTTGGTGTTTATGGTTAGTTTGCTATGATTGTATGGTATGTTTTACGATTGATTAGAACTGATAGATTGGTCGAAAACACCGTCGAATGGCGTAGAACACTCGTTGGAAAAGTTGCAGGGAATTGGTACAGGTTTTTGGATCGGATCGGCTGGATGGGCTCGGATCGGATGGTGGACTGGGCAGGAAAGTCGAACCGGATCGGAACTTTGCACTAAAGGAGACTTGGCAAGAAGGAAGGCCATTTGCTTAGAGTTTGATTTGGGTAGGGGATCAGATCGGGAAGACCAAGAGGGAATCGGATCGGAAAGACCAAAGGGGGACTGGATCGGACTTATGAAGGGAAGGGGGATCGAATCGGGACATTTAGGAGGGAGCAACCACCGAACAGAACCAGGAGGTAATCATCGAACCACACTCAGGCAGAGGACATCCGAACCGAACCGAGCTAGAAGGGGAACATCCTAACCGAACCGCACCCAGGAGCATACTAAGAAGTATTGGACCGAACCAAACCGACGAGGACACCCAAACCGAACCGATGTGGCATGAAGGACCCCATACACCGAACCGAATGACCGATTGTTTCTACTATCACACGACGACTCTTTTGAAGACCAACTCCAATTCGATCAAAACCCGAGATGCAAAGGAAGTCCAAATGAGGAGCTTTGACTCAGGATCCAGTTGGGAACCAATGAGTGGGCTTCATGATTGGGCTTTGCTGCGGGACGTGTGCCAAGGGGCTGTCGATGTCTATGACTTTAGATCACTATGTATAGGAGGTACGTGGACGGATTCAGGGCCACAGTGGCCTAGGTACGACTAAAGAGCTATAGACCAATGAAGTAGGGTCATTTGTACAGATTTGGTCATGACTCAATGAGGTAAGCTTGGTAGTAGCAGTAGTTGTACAAGTCGAACTCCGTCACTACTTCGATGGGTCTAGTGATTGACAGTGGTGGACATCGTATGCTTTACGCACTGAGGGAGAGACGTGAAGATGGTTGCTATGCTTGATTTGTTTGCCATCATTATGACATGCACACCCCCACCCCCATATTCTTTACACCATTTGCTATGGCACCTTAGAGTATTGTACGATATGTAGTGCTAACTCTTTGGTTGCAGGTCCAGGTTCAGGTATGGTTTAATATACCTGTTATTGTTCTGTTTAGCTGCTTATCGCTCATACCAGACGTTTTGTCTGACCCAGAGTTTTATGTCTCTTCTTATTACTCTGGGTGCTCTCACGAGCAGACTAGAGACAGGTTAGCTGGTGATGCACGGGTAGCTATATCGGGGACGAGCAGGAGGCTTCCACGTATGATACATATAGATATTCTCCCTGTGTTATTGAAGATCACTGCTTGGGCATTAGTAGTGCATCTTAAACTTTAGCTTTCCTTTGCTTTAGAGACAGTTTTAAAGTTATAATAATGATGTTGAATAATAAGCTATATTTGGATTTCCGCTGCTATGTTGGTTTAGTTTTCAGCTTATTTGCTGTCTCGCCTGTTTTATGTCAAAGCTTTGTTATTATTATACTTTGTTCCATGCGCTGTGAGACATTCTGCAGGTTCCTTGTTAGTTCATTCCCTTCTTTCCTTTCTTTGACGACCGTTCCGTGCTAGTCGGGCATGTGTACAGCGCACCTTTAGAGGAAATGCAGGCTGGTGCAGGGCGGGGCGTCACATTTGGTATCAGAGCTCTAGGTTGCGTAGTTAACCTAGGGAAGTCATCGTTGAGAGATAGTATACGTATTTGAGAGCGCGTATTTGTGATTATTTTGGTTTTCAAAAGCTATATATATACTATTAGTATAGCTAAGGATGAAGTCGCACTACACTAACACCACAAAGAGGATGGTTAATCGTTTTCTCTTTACAGATTGAACGATGAGCCGATACGCAAGAGGTGCCGGTAGGGGAGCCAATAATGGGAATGTTGCTGACATGAGAACGATGTTTACTGACCTCATGAGGGAGATGCTTAGAGATGTGCTGAGGGTAGCTCCCAATGGTGGTAATGGTGGTGGACCAATAGTGCAGGCGCCTAGGGCCGATTTCGCCAAGCTGAACAAGGATTATACTAGTCTTGGTGGGAAGCCGTTCCACAGAACGGAATCGGCCACGGATGTTCAGTATTGGCTGGATAGCTGCGAACGTATCTTCGAAGACTTGGGTATCGAGGATGTGATGAAGAGAAGGCTAGCATCCTGTCAGCAGCAAGGACGAACAATGAATTGGTGGAATGCTATAAAGGCAGCTACTCCCGAGGATCAGATTACTTGGGATCAGTTTAAGGTTCGCTTTAGCGAGAAGTTCATCCCAGCTGCCCAGAAGTCAGTGTTGTTTAAGAGATTCTTGGAACTAAAGCAGAATGGCTGAGCTGTCTCGGAGTATATTGCCGAATTTGACACTTTATCAAAGTATGGATTATCTCTTATTGATACTGCCGAGAAGAAGAATGAGAAGTTCATAACTGGTTTGGATCAGTACTTGGGGGAAAGGCTTATAAACCACATTGATGAGACGTTTGAATCGATTGTGGGGAAAGCATTGAGGTCAGAGAGCTTTTAGCCTAATCCGAAGACTGAGATTGCATTTGTAGAGGAGCCAAAACCACAAGCAAGTGGTGGAGGTAAGAGTGGTTCTCAGAATAAGAGGAAGCAGAACCAGACTAAGGATGGCCAGAAGAAAAAGAATAAGCAAGATGTTGAGTGCTTCAGTTGTGGTAAGAAGGGCCATTATGCTAGTAATTGTCGGGCCAAGCCAGCGGATAGGAAGTGCTTCTACTGTGGCCAAGTGGGACATCACAAGGACAAGTGTCCGCAACCCCCTGAAGAAAAGCAGATGGTGAAAGCATATGCTCTTAATGCTGTTCCTTCTTCGTCGAATGCCCCAACTGCGGCGGAGAAGGGAAAGAATGTTGTTATTCAAGGTATTCTATCTGTTTATGATGTTCCTGTTAGAGTTTTGTTTGATACCGGAGCTTCCAGTTCTTTCATATCTAGTGACCTGGTAGATAGGTTGGGATTGGAGCCCGAGATTGTCGATAGACCTTTAGTAGTGACGAACCCGGTTGGTGGTTCAACTAGCCTTAGCATGATTTGTCGTAATGTGGTCTTATCGAGTCATGGATGCATGTTTGTTTGTGATTGCTTTGTTTTGGGCTTTACTGGGTTTGGCATTATTTTGGGAGTAGATTGGCTCCAAAGATACGGGGTGGTGGTAGACTGTGAGGGCTTTTTGGTGACAACTAGAGCGGATGATGGGCAGAGGGTAGTGTTTGGTGGTCTACCTAGTGATGGGGTAATGGCTACTTTTCTAAATTCCCTCGACATCCCGCAAGGTGAGTTGTCAGGTTTGCCCGTGGTTGGCCAGTATCCGGACGTCTTCGAAGAAGTGACCGGGCTTCCACCACACCGAGAGATTGAGTTCCGTATTGATTTGATGAAAGATGTCAGACCTATAGTGATGCCACTTCGTCGCATGGCACCAAGGGAGCAGCGAGAGCTCGGGGTGCAAGTCAGCAATCTTTTGAAGAAGGGATTTATCAGAAGGAGTGTTTCTGAATGGGGAGCACCAGTTGTGTTTGCTACCAAGGCGGATGGTTCCCTTCGTTTGTGTATAGACTACCGCGAGTTGAATAAAGTGACGAGGAAGAATAAGTATCCTTTACCGCGGATAGATGATTTGTTTGATCAGTTGAGTGGCGCGAGAGTGTTCTCCCAGTTGGATCTCGCGACAGGTTTTCATCAGCTTAGAGTGGAAGCTGAGAGTATAGCTAAAACGGTATTTCGAACGCCGTCTGGATTTTATGAGTGGTTGGTCATGCCATTCGGGCTGACCAATGCCCCAGCATATTTTGTGGATCTTATGAATAGGGTATTCAGAGATCAGTTGAATAAGTTTGTCCTTGTGTTCGTGGATGATATTTTGGTCTACTCGAGGACAGAGGAGGAACACAAGGAACATTTGGGGATAGTGATGGAGGTGTTGAGAAAACACCAATTGAAAGCAAAGTTTTCGAAGTGTCACTTCTGGAGGAGGGAAGTGAGGTTCTTGGGCCATGTTGTTTCAGAAAATGGTATCGCCGTGGATCCGGCTAAAGTGGCTACGGTGCAAGATTGGCCTACGCCCAAGAATGCAACAGACATAAGAAGTTTCTTGGGGTTAGCTGGATATTATCGTAAGTTTATCCAAGGCTTCTCCAAGATAGCAGCACCGTTGACTCAGTTGACCAAGAAGAATCAAGCTTTTGTTTGGGACGAAAGGTGCGAGATTGCATTCAAGAGTCTAAAGGACAAGTTGACATGTGCACCAATGTTAGTCATTCCTAAGGGGAATGAAGAGATGACGGTATATACAGATGCATGTGGCACAGGGCTAGGTGCTGTATTAATGCAAGGAGGTAGGGTTGTAGCTTATGCAAGTCGGCAATTGAAACCGCATCAGAGAAGATACCCTACCCATGATTTGGAATTGGCAGCAATCGTGTTTGCATTGAAGATGTGGAGACATTATCTCTTGGGAGAAAGACTCGAGTTGTTCACCGACCATAAGTCACTAAAGTATCTTTTCTCTCAGAAGGATCTAAATCTCCGTCAGCAAAGATGGTTAGAGTTCTTAGCTTCCTATGATTTTAATATCGCATATACACCTAGAAAGGGCAATGCAATAGCCGATGCCTTGAGTAGAAGATATGCCAGTTTAGGGGCTATGTTTTTAGAATGGAAGCAACTGGAGTACATCGCGGGGTATGATTTCAGACCGAAGTGCGAATTGGATCCAGAAATGTTAGCAAGTTTGACGATCAGACCCACTTTGATTGAGCGGATTGGTTCCAGTCAGAGGAACGATCCTAACCTATTAGAAATAATCTCAAAGTTAGAGATGGGAATCGACGGAGAGATGAACAAGTATGGGCTTGATCGAGATGGATGGCTTAGAAAGAATGGAAGACTTGCTGTACACAATGTCAATGGATTGAGAGATGAAGTACTTGGAGAATGTCATCACTTAAAACTGACTATACATCCCGGTGGTAACAAGATGTATTGAGACATGAAGAGGACCTACTACTGGGAAGGGATGAAAAGAGACGTTGGGAAGTTTATATCCAAATGCATGAATTGCCATCTAGTTAAGGCTGAGCAAAAGAAGCCTAGTGGTTTATTGCAACCATTAGAAATTCCAGAATGGAAATGGGAACAAGTCTCAATGGATTTCATTGATGGGTTACCAAGAACTAGGTCAGGACATGATAGCATTTGGGTGATTATGGACCGATTGACCAAGAGTGCAAGATTTATACACGGCAAGTCAGACTGGACGGCAGCTAAGTTAGCGGAACTGTATATAAAGTGGGTAGTAAGATTTCATGGAATACCCAATGGCATTGTGAGTGACCGAGATCCGTTGTTCACTAGTGGATTTTGGAAGAGCTTACAAAAGGCGTTAGGAACGGAATTACATCTCTGTACCGCGTATCATCCTCAAACCGACGGTCAGACAGAGAGGGTGAATCGTGTATTAGAGGATCTCTTAAGAGCTTGTGTACTGGATTTTGGTGGATCATGGGATGACCATTTGCATCTAGTAGAGTTTGCATATAACAATAGCTATCAATCCAGTATCGGTATGGCTCCATTTGAAGCTTTGTACGGAAGACCGTGCAACTCACCGTCATGTTGGTTAGAAACCGGTGAGAAGTATGTGCTTGGACCAGAAATAATAATAGAAACCTCAGACAAGATTAAGACCGTCCGACAACGAATGAAGGCTTCCCAAGATAGGCAGAAGAGTTATGCCGATAAAAGGAGAAGAGATTTAAAATTCTCCATAGGCAACTTGGTGTTTGTCAAGATTTCTCCGTTGAAGAGCGTGATACAATTTGGCAGGAGAGGCAAGTTGGCACCAAGATTTGTTGGCCCATTCCCAGTTCTCGAACAAGTTGGGAATTTGGCGTATAGAGTTGACTTACCAGAGAAGATGGCGGGAGTTCACAATGTATTTCATGTTTCCCAGCTAAGGAAGTTCGTCCACGGCCCAGATGTGACTATTTCACCTGATCAGTTGGATGATGTCGAAGTTGAACCCGAGGCGGTTGGGAACCGCAGGCCTATACGTATTGTTGGGATTGATACGAAGCAACTTCGAAGGAAGGCGGTGAAATTAGTCAAAGTTCAGTGGGGCGAGAACGAGAATGACTGTACTTGGGAGACAGAGGAGAGCATTAAGAACACGTATCCAGAACTCTTTGCCTGGTAAGGTTTTCTTTACGATTTAGTCTTTCCGCATGCTAGGATAGGTTTGTTTGTTTGTTTTGCATGTTTGATTGTTGTATATGGCTGATAGGCATGCGGGACCCTTTGTGTGTTTTGGTTAAGGAATTTCGGGGGCGAAATTTCTTAAGGGGGGAAGAATGTAACGACCCGCATTCTACGCATCGCAGGATCGTAGAATAATTATTTCTTTCACATACGAAGTTGTATGGTCATGTAACTTTGGGAGACAACTATTGGAGTCATTTCCCATGTTCATGATTTTTGCCGATTTTTAAATGACCATTTTACCCCTAGCCGATACTGTTTTGGCCATAACTTTTGATTGGAAAGGAGTTTTGACCTGAAACCACTTCCATTGGCTCCGGTTGATGATTTACAATTCCGTAGAGTGGTCACATTAGCCAACGGACTTACCGTTTGGGAGATATGGCTGAAACAAGTTTCAGACGGTGAAAAACAACTTGATTGGGCTTAACCAGGTAATTAACAGCTAGGCCCAATGGGGAATTTCGGGATTAGGGTTATGAGGAGGCTGAAATCAGTTAGAGAACGATCTTATTTTCATTTTTTCAGCCGCCACTTTCATTCTTGAACCCTAACAATGGCCGCCAACTTCTAGAAACATCCCTAAATCACTTTCTAATCAAGGATTAAGCTTAGCAACATCAAATCAAGGAGAAATAGCACCAAATCAGTATTAGAGCTGCTGTTAGACATCAGTATTCACCCAAATCAGCGAGGTTTCAGTTCTGAAAATTTTATTTATGGCCAAGGTGAGTGATTTGCATAGTTTTGCACTAATTACGGTTAATTAAGGGTAATTAGTGAAGATTAACGAATTTATACACTATTAAATTCTGGAAAAATATTTATAAATTCTAAAATAATGTTTTAGACCTCTGTTAGAAATTTGGTTTGATTTGATTAAGTTTTACTAATCATACCATTAGTTTTGCCTAAACATACTTAAGGGAAAATATGGGTTTTTGGGTATATTTGATCCGTTTTGACATGTTAATTCATTGTTTTGGTGTTTGTGGTTAGTTTGCTATGTTGCTATGACTGTATGGTATGTTTTGTGATTGATTAGAACTGATAGACTGGTCGAAAACACCGTCGAATGGCGTAGAACACTCGCTGGAAAAGTTGCAGGGAATTGGTGCAGGTTTTTGGATCGGATCGGCTGGATGGGCTCGGATCGGATGGTGGACTGGGAAGGAAAGTCGAACCGGATCGGAACTTTGCACTAGAGGAGACTTGGTGAGAAGGAAGGCCATTTGCTTAGAGTTGGAGTTGGGTAGGGGATCAGATCGGGAAGACCAAGAGGGGATCAGATCGGAAAGACCAAAGGGGGACCGGATCGGACTTATGAAGGGAAGGGGGATCAGATCGGGACATTTAGGAGGGAGCAACCACCGAACCGAACCAGGAGGCAAACATCGAACCGCACCCAGGCAGAGGACATCCGAACCGAACCGAGCTAGAAGGGGAACATCCTAACCGAACCGCACCCAGGAGCATACTAAGAAGTATTGGACCGAACCGAACCGACGAGGACACCCGAACCGAACCGATGTGGCATGAAGGACCCCATACACCGAACCGAATGACCGATTGTTTCTACTATCATGCGACGACTCTTTTGAAGGCCAACTCCAATTCGATCAAAACCCGAGATGCAAAGGAAGTCCAAATGAGGAGCTTTGACTCAGGATCCAGTTGGGAACCAAGGAGTGGGCTTCATGATTGGGCTTTGCTGCGGGACGTGTGCCAAGGGGCTGTCGATGTCTATGACTTTAGATCACTATGTATGGGAGATACGTGGACGGATTCAGGGCCACAGTGGCCTAGGTACGACTAAAGGGCTATAGACCAATGAAGTGGGGTCATTTGTACAGATTTGGTCATGACTCCATGTGGTAAGCTTGGTAGTAGCAGTAGTTGTACAAGTCGAACTCCGTCACCACTTCGATGGGTCTAGTGATTGACAGTGGTGGACATCGCATGCTTTACGCACTGAGGGAGAGACGTGAGGATGGTTGCTATGCTTGATTTGTTTGCCATCATTATGGCATGCACACCCCACTCCCGTATTCTTTACACCATTTGCTATGGCACCTTAGAGTATTGTACGGTATGTAGTGCTAACTCTTTGGTTGCAGGTCCAGGTTCAGGTATGGTTTAGTATACCTGTTATTGTTCTGTTTAGCTGCTTATCACTCATACCAGACTTTTTGTCTGCCCCAAAGTTTTATGTCTTTTCTTATTACTCTGGGTGCTCTCACGAGCAGACTAAAGACATGTTAGCTGGTGATGCACGGGTAGCTGTATCGGAGACGAGCAGGAGGCATCCACGTATGATACATATAGATATTCTCCCTGTGTTGTTGAAGATCACTCCTTGGGCATTAGTAGTGCATCTTAAACTTTAGCTTTCCTTTGCTTTAGAGACAGTTTTAAAGTTGTAATAATGATGTTGGATAATAAGCTGTATTTGGATTTCCGCTGCTATGTTGGTTTAGTTTTCAGCTTATTTACTGTCTCGCCTATTTTATGTCAAAGTTATGTTATTATTATACTTTGTTCCATGCGCTGTGAGACATTCTACAGGTTGCTTGTTAGTTCATTCCCTTCTTTCCTTTCTTTGACGACCGTTCCGTGCTAGTCGGGCATGTGTACAACGCACCTTTGGAGGAAATGCAGGCCGGTGCGGGGCGGGGCGTCACAACGGCAGTCCAGAACGATTGAAAAACACTAGCAATTCAAATCAATTGTTTGAAGATCGGCTGACTTCTGTACTCCTTGTTCGCTTGAACTCTCGCTCACTTTGGTCTTTGATTTTTGCTTGAGCACCTTTTCTAGCTTTGCTTTGAATTCGGTGCACTGCTTGTTGCAGGGAAGGTGATTTTGGACAGTGAATTGAATGCTTGGTGGATAATCAGGCAGAAGGGGATTTTTGATCAGTTTTGATGGCTGGTAGATGTCGGTGAATTATGAGAGAGACAAATTACGGTAGAAGAAATCTAAAGAAAGAAGGTACAAGCGGTGAATTTGAAGAAGGTGGTGAATTTGTTTCTTCTTATTTTTTTTCTTTTTTTGTGAAAAGAATGTAATGAATTGAGAAAATTAAAAAGAAAGTGGAAACCAAATAAAAATGAAAAATGGAAAGAAATCTAAAAATTGGCAACAAATTGAATGAAAAAAGCTAGAATTTGTTCAAGGCAGAGGAGCAACAAGAATTTTGTTGAGGGGGGAATAAAGGCTGTTTTGTATGTGGGTGGGAGGTTTGAGAGGATTTTGTGTGGCAGAAGGGTGGTGAAGTTTTGTGATGGTAAGGGCTTGAGATGAATAAGGAATTGGTTGGCAGTGAAGAAATAGAGAAAGAGGACTTTTTATTGTATATTTTTTTTGTTTTGGAAAGAAGAAAAAAAAATTGTAAACAAAAGGAAAGTAAAAGATTGGAAAGGGATTTGAAATGGGGAAAGCAATAAAAGAGAAGACAAAAACAGAAAGAATTTATTTTTTGTTTATTTTTGTAAAATTAGAAGAGAGAGAAAAAATGAAAAAGGAAAAATTTGAAAAGGGAAAGAAATAAATGAAAGAGAATATAAAATGTCAAAGGCAAAAAATCAGTGAAAATGATAGTTTTTTTTGTAACGAAAGCAAATGTAAAAAGATGGAAAGAAAATAAAGGAAGGAAAGAACCAGAAAAACAAGCAAGTTGTAAATGCAAAAGAGGGAAGAAAAAAATTGAAAGAAATAAAGAAAATTGCAAAAGATGGAAGAAATAAATGACAAAGCAGAGAATTATTTACAAGGCAGAGAAGGAAAGATTTTAAAAGAGAAATTTTTTTTGGAAAGAAATTGTAGAAAGAAGAAGGAAACAAAAGTGGAAAGAAAAAGAAATAAATGTAAAAATTAGAAGGGTGATTGAAAGATGGAAAGAGAGATTAGAGGAAGTGAGAGAGAGTTGTAATTAGAAAGCAATCAATAAAAAAAATGTAAGTTTTTTTTGGTTATTATTGTAAAAGAATGGAAACCAGTGTATTGACAATTGGAAAAAAGTAAAATGAAAGAAGTAATAGATGGAAACCAATTAAAGAAAATTTGGAAAATTAAATATACAACAATAATGAACAATAAAAATAAAGTAAAAATTGGAAAGAAGGAATAGATGAAGAGGGAAAGAAAAAAAAGAAATATAAAAGGAAAAACAAAAATGAAAAGGAAAAAAAATCAAGAGAATTTGGCAAGTTCTGTTTTTTTATATTATTATTTGTCTAAAGTAGGAATGAATTTGCAAGAGGGAAACAGATAAATGGATAAAAAGGGAAAGGGGAAAGAGGTTGAAAATAGGAATGAAATAAAAGGAAAATAAAAAGAATTTTTTTCTCTTGTTTAGAAGATTAAAGTATCAGCAATCAATACCAAATCAACTAATTGAGATTTTTTTTTCTATATATACAAAAAAACAAATGGAAACAAAATAAAATTAAAAAACTAACACAAATCAGAAATTAAATAAATAATAAAATTTAATCGTTACCTCCCCGGCAATGGCGCCAAAAACTTGTTCGTCGCTTTCCTATGAACTAGAAAAGCGCGATTTATGAAATAAATACTGCAAGCGCACAGATCATGTAGTATGCAGGTCGAATCACAGGGAGGCAAATTAAATCAAATTATTTAAATAATTTCTTGGGCGAGTTAGACGAAGGTTGGGGATTGATTTTGAAAAACAATAAAACTATTATTGAATTGAGTACATATCTGAATCTAATCAAATCTATATTCAACCCAATATGACCTAAGAATGCAATAAAAAGAACAGAAATTAAAACTGCAGAAATTGAAATAACAAACAGGAATTAAAATTAGGATTACCGCTAAATCTAATCAGACGGTCAATCACTAATGAAAATAAATGTAAAATACAACTAGTACTCTACCAAATCTAATTGTGTAGAAGGCACTAGTTGCTAGGATATAGAAAATTGCAGAAAATAAAACGAAGAAGAAGGACTATATTAATGGAGAAGAAATAGAAAATGGGATGGTGGGTACAATGATATTACAAGGGTATTTATAGGAGATAACCAAAACCTAACCCTAATTACAAATGGGCCTAGCTATTTCAAGTAAGTTTTAGGCCTTTTGTCATTTGGAACAAGTTATAGGCCTTTTCTCTTGCAAGCCTCCTTTAATTTGAGATGCGCATGACCTTTTTATCAATCATTTTCTTGTCCAACAGCAACTAGATGTGAGATCTTCATCTACAATTCTTCAAAATGTAAATATATAGCAATCTGATCTCCATTTCTCTACTTTTCTGGTTGCATGCGGGCTGTGTTGAAATATCCGTAAAAGTGACAAAACAATACCCAAGTAATATTTATTTATATACAAAAGATAAGATATAAGAGCATAAAATAAACACATTTCTATGTTAATCAGAATTATATATTGAAATTCGACTATATCGAATGTAGGAAAGTATTATTTACTTTCCAATTTTTAATCAAAATTTATTTATTTATAAATAAATTGTTTAGTTAGTTATTTATTTAAATTAAATAATAAAAGTTATATTTTTAAGTTAGATATTTCGGAAGTACGGATTATAACGCTATTGTTATAATACAACTTTTCATAAAAGAATTGGATTCATAAATTAAATCCGAGAGTTGCGTAAGCAATGATTTGATAAAAGGATAAGAAACGAAGTTAAGGAAATTAGAAACTGACTGGAGATTAGTTATGTTGAGCAGCTTTTCTAGATATCGATCTTATGTTGGTTTCAGCCTTCGGGGTTGATATTCAGGGTATCGTTCTCTTACTAGTTTACAGTTAGAGACTGATGGTTATGGGGAGATAGTGATACGTGAATAAGAAATGGAAATGTTTTCCAATGTTAATAACGTATATTTTCTACATTTAGAAAATAAGAATTTATGAATATATGGAAATGGGGAAATGAATAAATTAATGATTAATTAAATAAAAGGGAAAAATGATGATTGATGATTAATCGATACAATCTCCATTTGGAGATAAGATCGTTGTGTTTATGGATGTTTCACTTTGATAGTCAAATAACCAACTATAAAAGTTTTGACCATTTTTCCATCGTCAATACGAAGACACCGGGATCAGATTTATTATCTGGAAAAAACTCTGTATGGGCACAAGCGCTGCGAATAAAATATGATGAAGAAAATTAAAGACGAAGTTTATGCAAGGGCTGTTCTGGCTAATCCTAGGTAGAAATTTCCTAAGAAGGGTTTACAGAATAGTTTCTTCGGCTTGTCCAGTCCCAGGACAACATGTATGGAAGAATGTCTGACATAGTATATTTAATAGATCACGTAAGTTGATCTCTTCAAACGTATTTATGTTTGGTGGCAGAGGAATTCGTTTTTCTTAGCTGTATACCCGTGGTATTTTTGGAGAAATCAATTTGTGATTTGGCGGGTATGACAATGTGACATTCAAAGTTAATTAAGGTGTGATCTGTACGTTATGGCCTCTAACCTCACAACCGAGAAATTGTATAAAATCGGGTAGGTCTCATGGCTAAGTGGTTTGCTGCCTATTTGGGTGTATTGTCACCTGATCTAGAGAAATTTCATTTACTTATTTAACCTATTTCGATGTTGTCCCTTTCAGGAAAACGGTTGCTGATCCCAACCGTTAGTGACAATATATTCGGTACACTCAAGTTAAATGAGTGACCAGTCATGTTTAGCCCGGGTTACAAGATGTTCTTGTTGAACTCGGTGTATTCCTCTCTAGAGATACACTGTTGGAAGGTGGTCCCATACCTTGCCAGTTGGAATCGATTACCAAATAAGCGCCGACGGTTTTTTAACATATATTATGTATGTGGAACGTGAGATGAAATGTTTTGCTAATGATTATTTAGTTGTGATTGATAGACACTATTATAATATCAAATTATGATTTAATATAAAGATTATCATTTCTTTCGAAAGGATTTTGAAAGTTAAATAAAGTGTTTTGGATTCTTATAATGGAAAAACCCGTTCTGTGTTATGCGGCATGGTTTTATGAGATATCATTTATTTTCTCAAACTATTTTAAATTGTTTACTCATACCAATCCCATGACCGACCCGGAGTTCATTTTGTTTTGTTTTCCTTAAACTCTTGGGTGCCCAAATTTGTATGGGCAGTCAAGTAGTCGGGATTTTACAAATATGTTGAGAGCTTAGAGCTGGAGGCTTCAGGATTTTATAGCAATTGTTTATTTCCGCTGTGTTGTAAGTGTTGTACTTTGATAATGATATGATATTCAAGTACAGATTTGTATTTCAAAGTTATGTTATATAGTATATTTTATTCGTTCCGCTGTGAGGTTCGTGTTACTCTGATTCTGTTGTTGTTCCTCTCCTTCTTCTATTCTAATTTTCTATCTTATCTGTTCCCATCCTCTAAGTTCTTTCTATTAATGATTTGGAATGTTCGATGCCTGAATAATTGACATGGGTTTTGTGTTGATTTTCTGGATCGAAAATTCCGTTCGTTACATTAGGAAATATATATTTGAAATCATAATTTTGAAATCCTTGGATTATTAAAAATAATTTTGAGAGAAATTTTAAATCAACTTGAAAATAGTTTGAAATCAATTTTGAAAAGAGAATTTGAAAAAAAGTTTGAGTTCTATTCATACTTTTACATAATTTCTAGACTTTATTACTCTGATACTCTTGGACTCTTGATATCTTGATATTCATGAGTCTTGATTTATATATACACACACACACATTATTGATAAAAGTGTTAAAATATATTTTATAATCAATAATGATTGAAACATAGTTGTTGTCATCAAAATATCATCAACATTCCATTCTTCAACAATCTCCCCCTTTTTGATGATGACAACCTTGGTTTATAAAATATTCATACCTGATATTACGTAGTGATCTGCTTCCTAGATTACTCCCCTTTTCATTATTAATTCCATCTGACTCCCCATTAAACTCTGCCTATCTTAACTATATCTTATTTTATATTTTATATTTTCTCCCCCTTTGTCATTACCAAAAACTATCGTATACTAAACTAAAGTATACTCCCCCTAAATCTATGCTATAACTGATCCTAATGACTAATTATATATATAAGTCCCACATAATCTATAACTCTCTCTAAACCTATAAATTTCAATAACTCCCCATAAATCTATGGCTATAAATATAATTTAAGCCTAAACAAGCAACTCAGACAATATTCAGACTAATAATTAAATCAAACATATTCAATACAAACTTTCTATATAAACAAGCATCCAATTAATCCAAAAAATTTAGATCTTATTTATAATAAATTCAAATTTAAGGTAGTCAAACCTCATCATTCTTAATTATATATAGATTAAATCAACAATCCAGACCAAATCAACCAAATCGAAATAATATATGTCAAATCAAAACACTTCTTGAACCTTCAACTTAGAAACTATAAAAAAAAACTTAATCTAATATCAGACTAAACCTAGCCTAAACTCTAATTGTGAAAACCCCAAACCCCCATGCCGCGGAAGTAAGGATAATCATTAGGAATATAATACATTAATCAACATCAGCAGATTACAAATAATAGCATAAACATGAAATAGAATAATTTACATCAATATGACAGCGGAATCATAAAATGTAATAAACATCAGAGTTGCACAGTCATAGGATACAACTTAGTGCATAAAAGAAATAATCAGTCTACATCGAGATCAGCTGGTAGATGATATACATCAGATAATACAAAATAGAGATAATCAGTCTACATCGCAATCAGCGGTACATATACATAAAGTAATACAGGCGGAAATGTCAACAGTCCAAAATACATATATAAACTAGTCTTTGCCATCGTCCAAAAGTGCACTCCATGCTATAATGCAAAGCCAAAATACATCCTATAACCTGTCACTTTGCTGCCTGTGTAAAAATAAGGGCACCCGAGTTTGCAGGTGAAACAAAGTACGAGTCAGTCATGGGACTGGTATGAGAAATCTACTTAACTGTTTTAACAAAAATAATAAGGAAAAGCATAGGACCACGCCGCTAACGCGGAACGGGTTTCCTCCAGTGATTGCCAGTGCATTAAATAAAGTAAATTTTTAAACAGCGCAATGCTTTTTAGAGAAATGAATCCATTATAAGACTCAGGTCCCATCACGCAATGCAACGCAAGCCGGAGGATAGAGTTTTACCTTATAATGGCCAAAATATGCTTGATACGTATAAAGCAAATCATCTGATACTATCACTGGTGCGTATATGTTTCAAACTCAATTTTAATCATAATATATCAATCATAGACGGCATAGTACCCCATACTACTATGTCGCCATATATAGGTTTACAATTAAATCCGAAATGTCGTATTGGAAATTGGATTTCCGTCATGAGTCAAGGCCGGGGATGACTCCTCACCGCTTCGAGACACTCTAGCAAATGTCTCAAGATTACACACTCTGGGCAACTCTGTGATGCTTCAAGGTCGGTCCGCTCTTACGTTTGAGGATTGGTTATTCCTGAACACAAGTTTCCCGGTCCTATCGGACCTATCCATCGGCTCCGTAGTAACCGGTATATCCGAGGCACCTCGCAATCCAACATCCACATAGGTAAAAATATAATAAATGTCTGGGCTCCATATCATGACACCACCCATAGCTAGAAAGAAACATCCTGGGCTCTCTGCAGTCACGATCCCGTTTTTGACTCATACTGAGGTGTGAGGCTCGCGAATTAATGCTATACACAAAGCTATGCTATTTAAAGTCGTGCTTCTATCATCAACCACAAGGCTTTGCTTTTCAACAAAAGCCTTGATCATTTGCATCTCAGCATGCCACACTGACATTCCACGCCATGCGACTAAAGTCTATCGATACATAACCTCTAAGCTCGTATGTCATAGAGAAGGGTGATAAGAAAGAGAATAAATTCTTCGCCACTAAACAGATATATATTTAATAGAGATCAATCAACACAGAACGAAATCCAACGTCAAACACACATCTATATGTCCAATACGGAAGGGAGGCCCTCGCATATCCGGACGATCAACAAGTACGTCCAAACCACTACCACCGTAACCTCATCAAGGGAGCTACCCATATCTAAGGCATCAGTAGCAATCCGTACGATGTGAAAATCACAGGTCTTGCACCGTCTTCATATCTTCAACTTTTAAACGTTGATCAATTATTTGAAATGAGAATTAACTCAGCCTTTTCAAATATTTCACGTATATATATAAATATATATTTCCAATCAATTCTTTTCATGGTTAAATTATTTGACATTTACGTTTCAATTCAATATAATAATTTCATGTCAAATACATCTAACCATCAGAATATCCAATAAACCAAGTAAAATCGGCTTATTTCCATTCCATATCATTTATAATATTTTATAACGATTTAATGCTATTTTAATTTATATAAAAATAGCTCGTTTTAATTAAACAACGCATCAGGTCATAACGCGGCCCTGGCGCTGTTTTTCTCCAGATTTGAATTACACATTTCTCAAAATCTAACTATTGGATCTTAACAAATTTTATGCGTTGGAAATATCTTTCCAAAGTGAACCCAACGGTTCCAGTTTCGGGAAAATACGACAGTCAGATCTCTTGATATAATCGTTTAAAGTTACGATTCCAAAACAGGAACTACAGCGGCGCGATTCTTTTTAATTTAATTTATATTTATATAAATATAATTGATTCGATGTTTTCCAAACCGTTTTCACTTCAAAATTTTGGCTAATGCCTTTAAATTTTGAAAAATTTCACCATAACCTCCTTTGGAGAGAGGTTTGGAAATTTATTGGGCCGTATTAGGGAATCAATAAATCCAGTATAAGCATACACAATTTTTATTGACTAATTTAAGCCCAAGAGAGAGTGTAAAAATCATTTCTCCAGAGAATAAGTTCTCGTTACGTTGTCCAGTGTTAGAAAATAAATAATCCATATGTCGTATCTAATAACTTGAGAGACGTGATTATTGTCAACTCCAGAACCGTGTGGGGTTTTTATTTAATCTGGCCATTTACCATAATATTTTATTTAGTCCATATCAGTCCTTAGTTCAACCTGTAATTCCGTCATCGCCATACGAGCGTCTTGTTCGTATGGTAATCTCAACCTTGTCATATAAGCACCTATTGCTTATATGGAATATGATATGCTATGACATCAATAGTTTGTCTTCGGTTCAACCAGAAACGCAGTCATCGCCATACAAGCTTCTCGTTTGTATGGTAATTCCAACCTCGTTATACAAGCTCCAAATGCTTATATGGGATATGACAGAGTATGTTATCTTCACGAAGTATGCCATGTAGTGTAGTCTAAAATTAATTGTTACTATCCTATGGCGTTGTTTATAATCTCACACAGAACAACCAGCACACCGCATCCAATGGCATTCATAGGAGTTTATATAATAAAAAAATTGTGCAGCCAACTCATTAAGGTTTACCTATTTTTCGGGCACGCAAATAAATTCTTTACTCAACAGCAAATCCGTTTACCTGTTTAGCACGTGTATATACATGCATGTCTAAGCTAAAAGTAATATTTTTAGCGAACAAATATTTATTTCCATACATGACTATTTTTAACAGTTCATGTACATGTTAAAAATAATATTTCTAATGAACAAGCATTTATCTCAACCCGTGGTTATTTTTAACACTTAATACATGTGATAAAAATAATATTTTTAATGAACAAAAATATTTTTCAACACATGACTATTTTTAACACGTCATATACATGTTAAAAATAATATTTTCAATGAACAAATATTTATTTCAACACATGATTATTTTTAACACTTCATACATGTGATAAAAATAATACTTTTAATGAACAAAAATATTTTTCAACACATGACTATTTTTAACACTTCATATACATGTTAAAAATAATATTTTCAATGAAAAAATATTTATTTCAACACATGGTTATTTTTAACACTTCATATACATGTTAAAAATAATATTTTCAATGAACAAATATTTTAATCAACTCATGGTTATTTTTAACACTTCATATACATGTTAAAAATAATATTTCTAATGAACAAACATTTATTTCAACACATGTTCATTTTTAACACTTCATATACATGTTAAAAATATTATTTTCAATGAAAAAATATTTATTTCAACCCGTGGTTATTTTTAACACTTCATATACATGTCAAAAATATTATTTTCAATCAACAAATATCTATTTTAACATACAGTTAATTTTGACACTTTATATACATGTTAAAAACAATATTTTCAACAAACAAACATTTATTTTAACACATGTTTATTTTATATAGTTCATCAACACATTAAAAATGATGTTTTTAATGTTCAAACATTTATTTCAACCAATGACTATTTTTAAAGGTTCATACATATAATAAAAATGTGATTTTTATCGTTCAAACAATTTATTTCAAAAATGAATATTTTATATACTTCATACATAAGATAAAAATGTGATTTTTATCGTTCAAACAATTTATTTCAAACATGAATATTTTACATACTTCATACATGAGATAAAAATGTGATTTTTATCGTTCAAACAATTTATTTCAAACATGAATATTTTATATACTTCATACATAAAATAAAAATGTGATTTTTATCATTCAAACAATTTATTTCAAACATGAATATTTTATATACTTCATACATACAATAAAAATGTTAATTTTTTAATCGTTCAAACAATTTATTTCAAACATGAATATTTTTCAACACATGAATATTTCAGAAAATTTTGGCATTACAACGGCAGGGTATTTAACACCGGCACTGTGTCCAGCACGGCTCCTCTGCTATCCTAGGCCTTGCGGCAATACAATGGTTTCATTTCAATGATTTCCACAATATCATTCATTTTCACAACATAACGAATATACCACAAACATAACCAATTTTGTTGCAACCACAATCAATCATTCACAATCACAATCCAAACAATTTATATCGTTCATGGTCTGTGGACGAGGGAAGTGTGTGTGTATATATATATATATATATGTATGTATGTAGGTATGTATGTATATATGTATATGTATATTAATATATTTCATTTCCATTTCAATTTCATTCCATTCAATGCATATATGATTTATAAAACATATATATAATTTATACATCGCATATATAATTTATACAACGCTTGTATACGAGACATACAACGCTTATATAATTTATACATTGCTTATATAACTTATACAATGCGTATCCATTCCAATTTGAATATAGAAATCTCACATTGGGTTCCACTCCTTCGTAATTCATAGAGAGCTCCAAATGTGTTCTAGCCTCTTCTAGAATGTAGTGTACAATGTCTCGGTCCCAATGTCTCCTGTTTCATTAGATTTTGACAACATACGAAAAAGATATGATTTTTATACGATAATCAAACTTCGCAACGCTTAAAAGTGTTATAAAAAGTTTATATAAACTAAGTCGTTACCTTCCACGTTGGATTCAAAACTAGATTTAGATTTAACTTCCAAACCGTTGCTGTAGGTGTTGATCGGAATATACCGCAACGTAGGGGGAGGAGAGACAGACCCGCGCCTGGGGGTGAGGCCCAGCTCGATGGCAGATCCGAGGCATGGCGGTGGTTTAAAACATGCAACTGCGAGGCGATGTATCTTATGATACACTAAACCATGGAGGGTGCAGTTGGTATGGATTTGAAGAGGAGGAGGAGATCAACAAAATCCTCAACAGGACCGTTTGATTTTAAAGTGTCGTTTGGGATTTAATGAGGAGAGATGAACTGAAGAGTAGCCGCCATTCAAACGAGAGGGGATGTGGGTTTTCTGGGTAACGAGATTAATGGATGGAAAATTCTCATTGGCTATATTTATATTTAAATTATTTTTAATTCCAAAAATATTTGTTTCTCCATATGATCTCCAAGTGAAACCCATAAAATGACACAATGGAATATGTTTCATATGACCATTCGACTGTTTCAATCAGTTATTCTTCAAATTAAAATATAGAACATTCAATATTAGATTTGAACGTACATTTTAATTTACTAGAGCCAGATACTAATTCCAAAAATTCTTGAAAAATAAATCTTGCTATGTTTTGACGATATGGTCGTAGCAAAATTAATTTCGTTGAATTTGGAGACCGTTTGAAAAATGGCCATTTTTTGGTCGATCCAATTCAAACTGAAATTACCCAACGCACTTTTGTTTACCATGCTCACATATTAATTCCAAAAATTATGGAATTTTAAAGCTAGAAATAATTTGATATTCTGGATCCAACCAAAGTGGTTTCGTCGAAAACGGAGGTCTTTGCAAAATGGCTATTTTTAAGGGATTTATTATTATTTAAAAATGGAATTTTTAAATTCTAACCAAATTTCTGTTAAAATCACTTGAAATAAAAAAATTTAAATTGGTTCTGATTTTCTGGGTTGTTACAATCTCCCCCATTTAAAACTTTTCATCCCCAAAAAGGAAACAACAGTAAAGTAGGAAACAAAACATAAACGCAAAATATTGTAAATGTACCTTGCACCAGAGCTAATCAGAGATCTTTACTCTGCACTTGGGATAAGCTTGTTTAATTCTATCCTCTGTCTCCCATGTACAGTCTCGAGGATCACTACTCCACTGCACTTTGACTTAGTGAACTTTCTTGTTCCTCAGAACCTTGGTTTCTTTGCCAATAATTTTCAGTGGCTCTCTTCTCACTGCCAATTTTAGAGTAATATCCAAATGATGTTGCGCTGCTTCTTCTACAATCAGATTTGGACCATATACATGCTTTCGAAGTTGAGACACGTGAAATACATCATGTAATTCTGGCACCCAGTCTGGTAATTGAACCCTATAAGCAAGAATTCCAATCCTTTCAAGTATAGGAAATGGACCAATAATTCTAGGCGCCAACTTCCCTGTTTTCCCGAATCAGACTACTTGTTGTATAAGACGTAGTTAATGATTTTTTTTTGATGATAACAACCAATTATATATTATTTATAAATGTGTTTGTTGTTGTACTGTTTCACATATACATATAGATATAAATATAATATTTATATTTAAATAAAATACGACGGTACAGAACTTTAAATATTCACACAGTATTTTATTTAAATATAATAATTTATTTCAATATTTAAAACAGTACAAATTCATAACTCTACTATTAGTACATTTTCTTTGATATACAATTAATACATACATTCATTTCATACTCATATACATTTACAAATTGACACACTGTTATTGCCTTCATGTTCTGTCTTCTGTCTTCACTGCACAGTCAGTCCTGTCATCTACATATCTGTCACATACAGAACCACACACAGTATCTAGAACAGAAATAATAATTCAAAATTCTAGCGAATATAATTTTTATTTTAAAAATTTATTTGCCTTAGAATTTCGGTGTGTTTCTCATCATTTTTCCGACTCGATCTGATTTGTCAATTCATCCGACTGTGTCCAGACAGCTTGTGATATTCACAATGATACACTGTAAATACCACAAGGCAGACACCATATATATATATATATATCAGAAAGCCTATCCTAGATGCCGAGTGGATATCTCTGATTGACTCTGGTGCAAGGTACATTTACCATACTTTGCATTACCAATCAGTTCTCTATTCTATTGTTATTTTCTTTCCATGGATGTGCACTTTTAATTCTATAGTCTGGATGATTTTAAAAGAATATAGAAATTGATTTGTATGATTTTGAAAAGTTAAAAACAATTTGATTTTTGTTTGTGTTGTGTGATAGTAGAATTGATTAATTAAAGTTATTAAAACGATAGTTAATTTAATCAATAATAGGATAATGGTAGGATTTATTCATTTAAATCACACATAGAACTGATTTAAAAATAGATAGAAATATATATACTTGTGCATTATATATGTTTGAACAGGTAAATGGATTAGCTGTTGAGTAAAGAATTTATTTGCGTGCCCGACAAATAGGTAAACCTTAATGAGTTGGATGCGAAATATT
The DNA here is from genome assembly GCA_030737875.1 of Allium sativum. Taxonomy (NCBI): domain Eukaryota; kingdom Viridiplantae; phylum Streptophyta; class Magnoliopsida; order Asparagales; family Amaryllidaceae; genus Allium; species Allium sativum. The sequence goes on along the minus strand of CM060915.1, from coordinate 253,919,033 downwards.
ATTATATCAACTCCTGTGAATGCCATTGGATGCGGAATGCTGGTTTTTCTATGTGAAATAATAAATATCGCCATTGGATAGTAACAATTAATTTTGAATTACACTGCATGGCATACTTCATCATATACCACATAAGCATTTGGAGCTTGTGTGACGAGGTGGAAGATTTACCATACGAGCGAGAGGCTTGTATGGCGATGACTATATTTTACAGGTTGAACTGATGACTGATATGGACTATTTAAATTGTAACGATTAAATTGCCAGATTAATAAAAACCCCACACGGGTCTGGAGTTGACAATAACCATGTCTCTCTAGTTATTAGATACGACATATGGACTATTTATTTCCCACACGGGACGAGGTGATGAGGATTTATCCTCTGGAGCATTTAAAATACACACTCCCTCAGGCTTTGACAGGGTGACGAGAATTTATTCTCTGGAGTTATTATCAATACACGCTCCCCTGTAAACACCAAAATATATCACTATAAATATGTGTATGCTTATTAGGATTTATTGGGTACCTAATACGGCCCAATAAATTTCCAAACCTCTCCCCGTGCAAAGGAGGTTATGGCGAAATTTTTCGAAAATTCCGGGTGTTAGCCAAATTTTTAAAGAACTTGAAAATTCTCAGAAACTGAAAAGTTGGAGAATTGAAGCCAGATTGAACGTAGAGTTGATTAATCAGACCACTTTCGACTTTGTTCTTTTTTGGGGGCGAAAAGTTTTAAGTGGGGGAGATTGTAACGACTCGGAAAATCTGAACCAATTTAAAAATTTTAAATTGGCTAAAATAAAGGATTTTAAATATTTAAAATAAATATTTTAAATAATAGTAATGAAAAAGGAGTTTGAATCGACAATTGAGAACGAATATAATTAATTTTAATTATAAACAAGGCCTGAAATTGGCGCTGCAGTTTGAAAAATTGAATTCAAACTTTGTCGGACTGTACCGGGTGCAAAACAAAACGGATTTGAGTGAAACCAAAAGTATTTAAATCTGTTAGTGAACACCTTTCTAACGAATCTGAAAAATTGAATTTTCATAGCGGAAAGCAAAAGTTATGGCCAAACGAATTTTCAGAAGGGTCGCTATGGAATTTATATAGCCCGTGAAATTGGCCATTTTGCATACGACCTCGGAATTCGACGAAACCACTTTTGTTGGAACCGGGATGTGAAGTTATTACTAGGTTTAAAATTTCATAATTTTTGAAGCTAGTATGTGAGCGTGGCAAAGGAAAACGTGTTTTGGTCAATTATAGTTAAATTGGATCGACCAGAAATGGGCCTTTTTGCAAACAGTCTCAGAATTCGACGAAACTAGTTTTGTTGGGACCGTATCGTCAAAACATAGCTAGATTTATTTTTCTAGAATTTTTCGAATCAGTTTGTGGCCCTGGCAAATTGAAATGTACGTTCAAATTGAATATTGAATGTTATATCTTTTAATTTGAAGAAAAACTGACTGAAACAGTCGAATGGGCCTACGAAACATATCCCATTGTGTTCGGAATGGGGGTAAAGCGCTAGGGACGACAGTCGTTGGGTTTGAATTGGCGTTCGTGTGGGAAAGGGGGTATTTTCGACATTTAAAAAAAAATATAAATATAAAGAAAATCTCTCATTGGCCAGTGACCATCTTCTCTCTCCCCGATATATACTGCGCACGACGGAAATGATGTCGCCACCTTCTCTCTTCGATTTCTCCCACGTTTCACAATGAAATCGAGTGATTCTTGATTCATTTCAAAGCTCTTCGTCTCCTCTTTAAATCCATCTAAGGTTTGCTAGCTATCATCAAGTGTGGAGGGAGATACGGGTCCTCAAAGTCAACGACTTTGGAGCGCCGCCGAGCCTTCAGGGCGCCTGATCGTCGTTAATCTATGAATTAGAAAAGCGCGATATTTGTAATAAAATTCTGCAAGCGCACAGGTGTGTAGCATACAGGTCGAACACAGGGAGGTAGATTAAAATCAAATTATTTATCTGATCTCTTGGGCGAGTTAGAAGAAGCCTGGAGATTTTGTTGAAATAAAAACAAATTGAAATTGCGAACTTAGGATTATCGTTGAATCTAATCAACGATTAATCACTAAAGAAAGTAAATTGCAAAACAAGAACAACAAGGCAGAAAATAAAAGTGCAGAATAAGAAGAACAACAAAAATTAAAATTAGGATTGTCGTTGAAACTAATCAAATGACTAATCACTAATGAAACAAATGTAAAATACAATTGGTGCTCTTCCAAAACTAATTGTGAAGACAACACCTATTGCTAAGAAAGAAAAATGCAGAAATAGTAAAAAGGAAGAACTTTTATTAATGGAGAAGAGAATACAGAATAATGGATAGGATGGTGGCTACAATGATACTACAAGGGTATATATAGGGGATAACCAAACCCTAACCCTAACCCTAATATAATGATAGATGGGCCTTAGGGAATTCACCAAAAGAGTTTACAATGAGAGTCTCAATGGGCCTTAGTTAAATCTATTAAATTTTTGGCCTTTCTTCTTTTCCTCTTGGTTCTTTGACAAGCCTCCTTTAATTTGAGATGTGCATGGCCTCTAAATCAGTTATTTTCTTGTCCAACAGCAGCCAGATGTGAGATCTTCATCTACAATTCTTCAAAATGCAAATACATAGCAAATTGATCTCTATTTCTCTACATTTCTGGTTGCATGCGGGCTGGGTTGGAATATCTGTAAAAGTGACAAAACAATACCCAAGTAATATTTATCTATATACACAAGAAAAAAATGAATTAAAATAAAAAAAACGAACACGAATCAGAAATTAAATAAATAATAAAATTTAGTGTTTACCTCCCCGGCTACGGCGCCAAAAACTTGATCGTCGCTAATCTATGAATTAGAAAAGCGCGATATTTGTAATAAAATTCTGCAAGCGCACAGGTGTGTAGCATACAGGTCGAACACAGGGAGGTAGATTAAAATCAAATTATTTATCTGATCTCTTGGGCGAGTTAGAAGAAGCCTGGAGATTTTGTTGAAATAAAAACAAATTGAAATTGCGAACTTAGGATTATCGTTGAATCTAATCAACGATTAATCACTAAAGAAAGTAAATTGCAAAACAAGAACAACAAGGCAGAAAATAAAAGTGCAGAATAAGAAGAACAACAAAAATTAAAATTAGGATTGTCGTTGAAACTAATCAAATGACTAATCACTAATGAAACAAATGTAAAATACAATTGGTGCTCTTCCAAAACTAATTGTGAAGACAACACCTATTGCTAAGAAAGAAAAATGCAGAAATAGTAAAAAGGAAGAACTTTTATTAATGGAGAAGAGAATACAGAATAATGGATAGGATGGTGGCTACAATGATACTACAAGGGTATATATAGGGGATAACCAAACCCTAACCCTAACCCTAATATAATGATAGATGGGCCTTAGGGAATTCACCAAAAGAGTTTACAATGAGAGTCTCAATGGGCCTTAGTTAAATCTATTAAATTTTTGGCCTTTCTTCTTTGTTCTTTGACAAGCCTCCTTTAATTTGAGATGTGCATGGCCTCTAAATCAGTTATTTTCTTGTCCAACAGCAGCCAGATGCGAGATCTTCATCTACAATTCTTCAAAATGCAAATACACAGCAAATTGATCTCTATTCCTCTACATTTCTGGTTGCATGCGGGCTGGGTTGGAATATCTGTAAAAGTGACAAAACAATACCCAAGTAATATTTATTTATATACAAAAGATAAGATATAAGAGCATAGAATAAACACATTTCTATGTCAATCAGCGCCACCGAACGGAGTGAAATCACCGACGCCGGGATGGTGGTTCGAAGCTCTTCGACGTTGTGTGAGCTGATTCTCCTATCGCGCAACGGTTTGATCGAAAGATCAAAACCTAGTTTTGAACCATCGTGAAAGGTGGGTCTTTTAATTACATCTGAACTTTGAAAAATCATATTATTTTCGTTTCTTGACGAAATTCGATGAAACAGGAAACATCGTGACCGTGTGGACGTCTTCTACATTTTAGAAGAGACCGCATATTTTTCTGAGCCTACTGCTATTTTTGGTGGAGTGGAACCCAATGTGAGATTTCTAATTTATAAACGATATGGAAAACGACGATGTATAAATTATATAGTCGATGTATGAATTATATAAGCGTTGTACACCTCATGTATAAGCGTTGTATAAGTTGTGCGTTCGATGTATAAGTTGTATATGCGTTGTAAGAATTATATATGTGCTGAAATAGAAGTGAATTGATATATATATATATATATATATATATATATACGCCCCTCGTCCACAAACCATGGACGATATTTATTGGTTGTGATTGGTGTGAAAATTGATTGATAGCGAATGGTTGATTGTGATTGTTTGTCGTTGATATTGGTCGATTGTGGTTGAAAAATACCCATTTGTGATTGAGAAATATTTGGTTGAAGCCACATAGGATTAGTTTGTGGAAATGAAATAAATATATACATGCCGCCTACGTGCGAACTAGATGCATGATTCCCCATTTTCAAAAACCGCGAGGTTTTAAGGTAGAGCGAGGAGCCGTACTAGGGACGGTCCCGGTTTTAACTACCCTGCCGTTATGCTGCCGAAATTTGGAATAATATTCATGTGTTTGAATTATTTACATTTGTTGAAACTATATTTATTCGTTGAATAGAAAACCTCCATGTGTGGAAACATTGTTGAGTTGAAATTCATGTGTTGAATGGTATTCATATTTTGAAATAAATTGTTTTATGATAAAAATCCTATTTTTATCATCTATACGAACTATATAAAATAACAGTGTTTTGAAATAAATTGTTTTAAACAAAATTCACATTTTTATCATCTATACGAGCTATATAAAATAACAGTGTTTTGAAATAAATTGTTTTATAATAAAATTCACATTTTTATCATCTATACAAACTATATAAAATAACAGTGTTTTGAAATGTATTGTTAAAAATAGTGAAGTGTTGAAATAAAAGGCAGTTAGATGAAAATATCATTTTTATCAAAAGTGTGAAATTCATATGGGTTTGAAATCGAAGAATCGATATATATATATATATATATATTTACATGGAATTGAAATATATTGAAAAATGACGCTGTAGTTCGTATTTTGAAATCGTGATTTCAAATGATTAGTGCGGGAGATCCGACCATCGGATTTTCCCGAAACCGCAACCGTTGGGTTCGCTTTGGAAATATCTTTCCAACGGCACCAACTTTATAAAAATCCAACGGTTGGATTGTCTGGAATGTTTAATTCAAATCTGAAGAAAAACAACACCAAAAACGATTATATATATATATATAATTATATTTAATCGAATAACGACGCTGCAGTTCGTATTTTGAAATCGAAACTTCAAACGATGATACCGGGAGATCCGACCGTCGGATTTTCCCGAAACTGGAACCGTTGGATTCGTTTTGAACAGATCTTTCTAATGATGTAAATTTTGTGAAGATCAAACGGTTAGATTTTCAGATGTGTGTGAATCAAATCTGAAGAAAAACAGCGCCACGGCCGCGTTATGGCCCGCAGCGTCGTTTTGAATAAATTGGCTATTTTAAAATAAATAAAAATAGCGATAAATCGTTATAAAATATCATAAACGATATGGAATGGAAATAAACTGAATTTGCTCGATTTATGTGGTATTTGATGGTTGAATGTGTTTGCTGTGAAAATTACATTAAAGAACAAAATTGGTGTTGTCGAATGATTTAACCATTGAAATAAATTGATTTGAAATTCTAAATATACGTGAATTATTTGAAAAGGCCGAGTTAATTCTCATTTCAAATAATTGACCGACGATTGAAAGTCGAAGATGAAGACGGTGGTCGAAGACCAGAGATCTTCACCTCGTTTGGATGGTAACCGAGGTCCTGATTGGGAGGCATCCCGAAATATGGATAATGAGTGGTGATCGTCCAGACGTACGTGGTGATCGATGGGTTTGCGAGGTATATAGTGCCTCCGGTTTCGTTCAAACCCAGAATGGACTTGTAAATGGACTGTGTGTCTGACATTAGATTTTATTCTGTGTTGATTGATCTCTATTAAATATACATCTGTTTGGCGGCGGAGAATTTATTCTTTTGCTTAACGCCCTTCTCTGAAACGCACAAGCTCAGAGGTTGTATATCGATGGACATCAGTCGCATGGCATGAATTGCTAGTGTGGCATGCCTAAGTGGCAAATGATCAGGGCTTCTGTTGAAAAGCAAAGTCTTGTGGTGATGATCAAAGTACCGCCTGTGTGGCGTAGCTTTGTGTATAACATGAAATCGCGAGACTCACACCCCGGTATGAACCGGAAACGGGAGAGGACATCAGGGAGAGCCTGCGTTTCTTTCTAGCTAGAAGTGGCGTCAGTGGTTTTACATGCCCTGACGAGTTTGACTTATGTGGTTGTTGCTATTGCGAGGCGCCTCGGTTAGATCGGACGATCCGGGTCCGATGGAGTCATTTGTTGGCTCATTTACGCCCCATAGGGCGGGGAGACGTAGTGTTCAGGCATAATAATCCACATCGGTGGACCGGCCCTGACGATCCAGGGGGCAGTTGCGGTTGTTCCTGAGACATGGGCTAGATTGTCTCGAAGTCGGTAAGGACTATCTTTTGCCTTGGTTCATGACAGAAATCCAATTTCCAAATACGTGATCGTGCAGTTTCGATTGTATATATATTTGGCGACATAGTGGCATGGGTCGCTCATGTCGTCTATGATTGATAGTTATGATTCAAATTGTTTTTGAAACATATAAACACTAGTAATAATATCAAATGCTTTTGTTTTATTCGTATCAATCATATTTTGGCCATTATAAGGTAAAACTCTATCCTCCGGTTTGCGTTGCATTGTGTGATGGGAACTGAGTCTTATAATGGCTTCATTTTATAAAAAGCATTGCGATGTTTTAAAAGAAAGATTTGTTTTTAAAGCACTGGCAATCCAATGGAGTAAACCCGTTCCACGAAAGTGGCATGGTCCTGTGATTAGCCTTATTTGAAATGTGTTGAGTAGATTTCTCATACCAGTCCCATGACTGACTCGTAGTTTGTTTCACTTTCAAACTCGGGTGCCCCTTTTTCTACACGGGCAGCCTTGTATTCAGGTTTAGCTGGCTTTCTCTGGATAGCTGGAGCTGAAGATGGATTCTATCATTTATCTCTTTTTATGATGTTCAGCTCCTATTGTACATTATGTTTGTTTTCCGCTGTAGACATATATGTATAGCTGAACTGTAATTGTACTAAGTAAGATCCTGTATACTGTGTAACTCTGATGATTATGTTTATCCAGTATATTCCATTGTTCATTATCTGGTGTATTTATTTATTTCTGTTCTGCTATTATTTGTTTCTATGTTATATTCCAAAGATTACCCTTGTCTCCGTCTGTACGGGATTTGGGGACGTCACAATGTGGTATCAGAGCCAGGTTAAGCTTAGTTCTGGAATATAACATATTAATGAACTCGTCAGAAATAGAACCAGTAGTGTTCTAGGACGGGTAACTCATTACAGATAGGATCAGTAATATCTAGTAAGAGTAGCATAATGAAATAACACCTAGATAGACACATTTACATTCAAGTATTTGTCTCTATATTTTGAAGTATCTTTTTTGTTGACCTGATACTTGATCTGCTATTTGCAGAAGAACTAGAAAATGAGTGCCAGAAACAGAAGAAGTGATACCGACCCGGATATCGAAGCCCTATATATGAAATATAGAAATCTGGGTGGAAAACCTTTCTCGGGTGAAGAATCAATTATGAAAACACAAGCTTGGATTCGTTCTGCTGAGAAAATCTTCGAAGCATTAAAGCTGAGGGATGACCAGAAAAGATTACTGGCATCCTGGGCGCTCAAAGATGAAGCTTTGTTCTGGTGGGATTCAGTTATCAAGGATAATCCAGAAGGTGATATCACCTAGGACAGATTCAAAGTGATTTTCCTGGAAAGATTTACTCCTCCCGAAGCGATTGAGCGATTATGCGATGAATTTTCCTATCTGATACAAGGAGATATGACCATCGCAGAATATCATAAGAAATTCAACGAACTTTCTCACTTTGCTCCCCATCTAATTCAGAATACGAAGAGAAAGAATCTGAGATTTATTTACAGGCTTCAAAGGAAATACCGGAATAAAGTAATGGGGCATGTGAAGCTTCCTTTTTCAGAAATGATTTATAAGGCTTATCAGTATGAAGATCTCCATAAGAAAGGCATGTTGCGCGACGAAGAAGAAGTCAGCTCTGGTAATAAAATTGAGTCTGAAACTGATCGTCCTGAGGCCAGTACAATGTCTGAGGTCAGTAAGAAGCCCAAAGTCAATCGAAAAAGGGTCAAATCTGAAAAAGAACCAGCAACGACTGCTGTATGCAGTAACTGCAATAGGCAAGGTCATCTCTCGGTAAGTTGCAGATCTCTCAAGAAACGAGTAAAGGATGGGTCTAAATCCGGTAAGAAGTTTCAAGAGAATAGGAAGTGCAGTCAATGCCAGCAGACTGGTCATCTTGCAAAGGATTGCTGGTTCTTAAAGAAGCCTGAAGTAGTTAAAGTGAATGAAGTAGCAGAAACTTCTGATCCCTCAGCTAGTCAAGAAAGGGCCGATGTTTTAAAAGGAACGCTTACTGTCAAAAAACATTCCAGTCAAAGTACTGTTTGACACAGGCGCGTCTCGAAGCTTCATTTCAAAGGATGCAGCTAAGAAACTGGATTTGAATTTGAAAAAGCTCAAGGAACCAATGACTGTCCAGAATCCGGTTGGGGGTTCCATAGATCTCAGTTGGGTTTGTGGAGTGCCAGTTTCTTTCTCTCGTTATCGGTTTCCTACCATCGCGGTCGTCATGAATTTCAAAGAGTTTGATCTTATCTTGGGGTTAGACTGGTTGACCAAGTATGAAGCTGAAGTTAAATGCGCCGACAGAGTCGTAAAGGCGATGATAAAATCATGTGATTATATAACCATTCCCTATGAAGGTCAGAATGCTAATAGAAAAGACTTCTGGGCAGCTTTGAATGTTTCTCCAGCCCAAATAGAAAATATCCCTAAAATCACAGAGAATATTCCTGACCTCATCAAAGACATTCCTGTCGTCAAGAACTATGCGGATGTGTTCGAAGAAGTTGTTCGCTTACCTCCGTAGAGAGAAATAGATTTCAAAATTGCTTTAATTCCGAATGCAAGGCCGGTAGTTCACGCTATTTGAAAAATGTCGTTGAAAGAGAAAGAAAAACTTGACAATCAAACACGAAAGCTCGTATGGAAGGGTCTGATCAGGCCTAGTTTCTCTGATTGGGGTGTAGCAGTGGTGTTTGTCCCAAAATCTGACGGTACTCTACGGCTATGTGTCGATTATCGTGATTTGAACAAGCAGACCATAAAGAATAAATACCCATTGCCGCGGATTGATGATTTATTAGATCGATTAAATGGCACACAAGTATTTTCATGAATGGACCTAGCTACAGGTTTCCATCAACTTCGTATCGCCGAGGAGTGTGTTCTTTTGACAGCATTCAGAGGTCCAGATTTATTCTACGAGTGGTTAGTAATGCCGTTCGGCTTATGTAATGCTCCAGCTTACTTCGTCAATCTGATGAATAGAGTGTTCAGAGGGGTTTTGAATAAATTTTTTCTGGTTTTCATTTACGATATTCTAATCTTCTCTAAATCAAAGGTCGAACATGAAAAGCATTTGGAACAGGTTTGGAAATCCTCAGAAGGAATGTATTAAAAGCCAAACTATCCAAATGTATCTTCTGGCAAGATGAAGTGAAATTTCTAGGCCACGTCGTATCGAAAGAAGGAATCGCTGTGGATCCAAGTAAAATCACAGCTATTCAGAACTGGAAGCAGCCCAGTACCCCTACTGAAGTCCGCAGTTTTCTCGGATTGGCTAGTTATTACCGGAAATTCGTTAAAGACTTTTCGAAGATATCTGGTCACTTAACGAAGCTTACAAAGAAGCACTCTAAATTCAAATGGACTCCAGAAAGTGAGGAGGCTTTTGAAGAGCTAAAGTTAAGATTAACGACAGCTCCAGTGTTAACCATCATTGATGGCAATCAGGATTTGAAAGTCTGGATTGATGCTTCTAGAGAAGGCCTTGGCGCAGTGTTAATGCAGAGGGGCCAAGTGATTGCTTATGCTATCCGTCAACTGAAACCACACGAGAAAAACTATGTAACTCATGATCTTGAGTTATTGGCTATTGTATTCGCCTTGAAATTCTGGAGACACTATCTCCTGGGTGAGAGATTTGAACTGTTTACAGATCACCAGTCGTTAAAGTATCTGTTCACCGAGGGTGACCTGAATTTGAGGCAGCAACATTGGCTAGAGTTCCTTGCAGCATATGATTTTGAGATTCTATACACTCCAGGGAAAGCCAATGTCATGGCCGATGCGTTAAGCCGAAAGAATGAAATGATCACCAGTTTTATTATTGCGACTTCGTTGATTGACAAGATATCGGCTCTCCAAGAAGACGACCAATTTATCAAAGGAATGAGTCAGCGAATTCGTGAAGGCAATGCTTCGGATTTCCAGCTAGACAGCGAAGGGATTCTGAGGTTAGAAGGACGAATTTGTGTTCCCGAAATTCCTGAACTCAGAAGAGATGTGCTTGATGAATGCCACAAATCTAAGCTCAGTATCCATCCGGGTGTGAGTAAAATGTATAACGATATCAAGCGCACATTCTGTTGGAAGTCGTTAAAGAGAGACATCTCGATATATGTTAGTCGATGCCCTACTTGCCAGCTAGTCAAAAGCGACAAACAGAAACTGGCTGGATTGTTACAACAGCTAGATGTTCCTGGTTGGAAATGGGAACATATTTCTATGGATTTCATTGATGGTCTGCCCAGAACCAGAAAAGGAAATGACAGTATTTGGGTGATCGTAGATCGCTTCACGAAGACCGCCAATTTCATACCTGTCAGATCAAACAGAACTGCTCAGAGTCTGGCGCATATATATTTCAAGGAAATAGTTTGGCAACATGGAGTGCCGCTCAGTATAGTCAGTGATAGAGACACAATATTCACTAGCAAATTCTGGGAGGCATTTCAAGTCGAACTGGGAACGAAGTTGAACTTAAGCACCGCTTATCATCATCAGACAGATGGTCAGACTGAGATGGTGAATCGTATTTTAGAAGATCTATTGCGGGCTTGTGTTCTAGATTTTGGTGGATCGTGGGAAGACCATCTGCATTTGGCTGAATTCTCATATAACAACAGCTACCAGGCGAGCCGGACAATGTCGCCATTCGAAGCATTATATGGTAGACCATGCCGATCTCCTGCTTATTTGGTCGAACCCGGTAATAGACTTGTGTTGGGGCCTGATATGATCCGAGAAACTGCCGACAAAGTCGATTTTATTAAGAAACGATTACTGACCGCTCAAAGCCGACAAAAGAGCTATGCCGATAGGAGAAGAAGAGATATATCCTTTGCTGTTGGCGACTATGTATATTTGAAAGTATCGCCGATGAGAGGAGTTATCCGGTTCGGTAAAACTGGAAAGTTAGCGCCCAAATTCATTGGTCCGTTTCCTATTCTGGAACGGATCGGAACGCTCGCTTATAGAGTTAAACTGCCGGATTGGTTGCCTGGAGTTCATGATGTATTTCACATATCTCAACTTCGAAAGCACGTTCATGACCCAGACTTGATCGTGGAGGAAGCAGCTCAACAAGATATTGAAATTACCTCAGAATTAGCTGTGAGAAGAGAGCCGCTAAAGATCATCGGCAAAGGAACCAAAGAACTGAGGAACAAGAAGGTTCACTTAGTCAAAGTGCAATAGAGTGGAGATCCGCGAGATTGTACTTGGGAAACTGAGGAGAGCATTCAGAAAGCCTATCCTAGATGCCGAGTGGATATCTCTGATTGACTCCGGTGCAAGGTACATTTACCATACTTTGCATTACCAATCAGCTCTCTACTCTGTTGTTATTTTCTTTCCATGGATGTGCACTTTTAATTCTATAGTCTGAATGATTTTAAAAGAATATAGAAATTTATTTGTATGATTTTGAAAAGTTAAAACCAATTTGATTTTTGTTTGTGTTGTGTGATAGTAGAATTGATTAATTAAAGTTATTAAAACGATAGTTAATTTAATCAATAATAGGATAATGGTAGGATTTATTCATTTAAATCACACATAGAACTGATTTAAAAATAGATAGAAATATATATACTTGTGCATTATATATGTTTGAACAGGTAAATGGATTAGCTGTTGAGTAAAGAATTTATTTGCGTGCCCGACAAATAGGTAAACCTTAATGAGTTGGATGCGAAATATTATTAAATCAACTCCTGTGAATGCCATTGGATGCGGAGTGCTGGTTTTTCAGTGTGAAATAATAAATATTACCATAGGATAATAACAATTAATTTTGAACTACACTGCATGGCATACTTTAGAAGATAGGCATACTTCATCATATACCACATAAGCATTTGGAGCTTGTGTGACGAGGTGGAAGATTTACCATACGAGCGAGAGGCTTGTATGGCGATGACTATATTTTACAGGTTGAACTGATGACTGATATGGACTATTATATTTGTAACGATTAAATTGCCAGATTAATAAAAAAAACCACACGGGTCTGGAGTTGACAATAACCACGTCTCTCTAGTTATTATATACGGCACATGGACTATTTATTTCCCACATGGGACGAAGTGACGAGGATTTATCCTCTGGAACATTTAAAATACACACTCCCTCAGGCTTTGACAGGGTGCCGAGAATTTATTCTCTAGAGTTATTATCAATACACGCTCCCCTGTAAACACCAAAATATATCACTATAAATATGTGTATGCTTATTAGGATTTATTGGGTACCTAATACGACCCAATAAATTTCCAAACCTCTCCCTGTACAAAGGAGGTTATGGCGAAATTTTTCGAAAATTCAAGGTGTTAGCCAAATTTTTGAAGAATTTGGAAATTCTCAAAAACTGAAAAGTTGGAGAACTGAAGCCAGATTGAACGTAGAGTTGATTAATCAAACCACTTTCGACTTTGTTCCTTTTCGGGGACGAAAAGTTTTAAGTGGGGGAGATTGTAATGACCCAGAAAATCTGAACCAATTTAAAATTTTTAAATTGGCTAAAATAATGGATTTTAAATATTTAAAATAAATGTTTTAAATAATAGTAATGAAAAAGGAGTTTGAATCGACAATTGAAAACGAATATAATTAATTTTAATTATAAACAAGGCTTGAAATTGGCGCTGCAGTTTGAAAAATTGAATTCAAACTTTGTTGGACTGTACCGGGTGCAAAACAAAACGGATTTGAGTGAAAACAAAAATATTTAACTCTGTTAGTGAATACCTTTCTAACGAATCTGAAAAATCGAATTTTCATAGCGGAAAGCAAAAGTTATGGCCAAACGAATTTTCAGAAGGGTCGCTATGGAATTTATATAGCCCGTGAAATTGGCCATTTTGCATACGACCTCGGAATTCGACGAAACCACTTTTGTTGGATCCGAGATGTAAAATTATTGCTAGGTTTCAAATTTCATAATTTTTGAATCTAGTATGTGAGCGTGGCAAAGGAAAACGTGTTTTGATCAATTATAGTTAAATTGGATCGACCAGAAATGGGCCTTTTGGCAAACAGTCTCAGAATTCAACGAAACTAGTTTTGTTGGGACCGTATCGTCAAAACATAGCTAGATTTATTTTTCTGGAATTTTTTGAATCAGTTTGTGGCCCTGGCAAATTGAAATGTACGTTCAAATTGAATATTGAATGTTATATATTTTAATTTGAAGAAAAACTGACTGAAACAGTCGAATGGGCCTACGAAACATATCCCATTGTGTTCGGAATGGGGGTAAAACGCTAGGGACGACAGTCGTTGGGTTTGAATTGGCATTCGTGTGGGAAAGGGGTATTTTCGACATTTAAAAAAAAATAAAGAAAATCTCTCATTGGCCAGTGACCATCTTCTCTCTCCCCGATGTATACTGCGCACGACGGAAATTATGTCGCCACCTTCTCTCTTCGATTTCTCCCACGTTTCACAATGAAATCGAGTGATTCTTGATTCATTTCAAAGATCTTCGTCTCCTCTTTAAATCCATCTAAGGTTTGCTAGCTATCATCAAGTGTGGGGGGAGATACGGGTCCTCAAAGTCAATGACTTTGGAGCGCCACCGAGCCTTCAGGGCGCCACCGAACGGAGTGAAACCACCGGCGCCGGGAAGGTGGTTCGAAGCTCTTCGGCGCTGTGTGAGCTGATTCTCCTATCGCGCAACGGTTTGATCGAAAGATCAAAACCTAGTTTTGAACCATCGTGAAAGGTGGGTCTTTTAATTACATCTGAACTTTGAAAAATCATATCTTTTTCGTTTCTTGACGAAATTCGATGAAACAGGAAACATCGTGACCGTGTGGACGTCTTCTACATTTTAGAAGAGGCCGCATATTTTTCTGAGCCTTCTGCTATTTTTGGTGGAGTGGAACCCAATGTGAGATTTCTTATTTATAAACGATATGGAAAACAACGATGTATAAATTATATAATCGATGTATGAGTTATATAAGCGTTGTACACCTCATGTATAAGCGTTGTATAAATTGTGCGTTCGATGTATAAGTTGTATATATGTGTTGAAATAGAAGTGAATTGCTATATATATATATGTATATATATATATATATATATATATGCCCCTCGTCCACAAACCATGGACGATATTTATTGGTTGTGATTGGTGTGAAAATTGATTGATAGCGAATGGTTGATTGTGATTGTTTGTGGTTGATATTGGTCGATTGTGGTTGAAAAATACCCATTTGTGATTGAGAAATTTTGGTTGAAACCACATAGGATTAGTTTGAGGAAATGAAATAAATATATGCATGCCGCCTGCGTGAGAACTACATGCATGATTCCCCATTGTCAAAAACCGCAAGGTTTTAAGGTAGAGCGAGGAGCCGTACTAGGGACGGTCCCGGTTTTAACTACCCTGCCGTTATGCTGCCGAAATTTGGAATAAAATTCATGTGTTTGAATTATTTTCATTTGTTGAAACTATATTTATTCGTTGAATAGAAAACCTCCATGTGTGGAAACATTGTTGAGTTGAAATTCATGTGTTGAATGGTATTCATATTTTGAAATAAATTGTTTTACGATAAAAATCCTATTTTTATCATCTATACGAACTATATAAAATAACAGTGTTTTGAAATAAATTGTTTTATAATAAACTTCACATTTTTATCATCTATACGAACTATATAAAATAACAGTGTTTTGAAATAAATTGTTTTATGATAAAATTCACATTTTTATCATCTATACGAACTATATAAAATAACAATGTTTTGAAATGAATTGTTAAAAATAGTGAAGTGTTGAAATAGAAGGCAGTTAGATGAAAATACCATTTTTATCAAAAGTGTGAAATTCATATGGGTTTGAAATCGAAGAATCAATATATATATTTAAATGGAATTGAAATACATTGAAAAACGACGCTGCAGTTCGTATTTTGAAATCGTGATTTCAAATGATTAGTGCGGGAGATCCGACCATCGGATTTTCCCGAAACCGCAACCGTTGGGTTCGCTTTGGAAATATCTTTCCAACGGCACCAACTTTATAAAAATCCAACGGTTGGATTGTCTGGAATGTTTAATTCAAATCTGAAGAAAAACAGCGCCAGAAACGATTATATTTTTATATATATATATATATAATTATATTTAACCGAATAATGACACTGCAGTTCGTATTTTGAAATCGAAACTTCAGACGATGATACCGGGAGATCCGACCGTCGGATTTTCCCGAAACTGGAACCGTTGGATTCGTTTTGGACGGATCTTTCTAATGATGTAAATTTTGTGAAAATCCAACGGTTAGATTTTCAGATGTGTGTGAATCAAATATGAAGAAAAATAGCGCCACGGCAGCGTTATGGCCCGAAGCGTCGTTTTGAATAAATTGGCTATTTTAAAATAAATAAAAATAGCGATAAATCGTTATAAAATATCATAAACGATATGGAATGGAAATAAACTGAATTTTCTCGATTTATGTGGTATTTGATGGTTGAATGTGTTTGGTGTGAAAATTACATTAAGGAACAAAATTGGTGTTGTCGAATGATTTAACCATTGAAATAAATTGATTTGAAATTCTAAATATGCGTGAATTATTTAAAAACGCCAAGTTAATTCTCATTTCAAATAATTGATCGACGATTGAAAGTCGAAGATGAAGATGGTGGTCGAAGACCGGAGATCTTCACCTCGTTTGGATGGTAACTGAGGTCCTGATTGGGAGGCATCCCGAAATATGGATAATGAGTGGTGATCGTCCAGACGTACGTGGTGATCGATTGGTTTGCGAGGTATATAGTGCCTCCGGTTTCGTTCAAACCCAGAACGGACTTGTAAATGGACTGTGTGTCTGACATTGGATTTTATTCTGTGTTGATTGATCTCTATTAAATATACATCTGTTTGGCTGTGGAGAATTTATTCTTTTGCTTAACGCCCTTCTCTGAAACGCACGAGCTCAAAGGTTGTATATCGATGGACATCAATTGCATGGCATGAATTGCTAGTGTGGCATGCCTAAGTGGCAAATGATTAGGGCTTCTGTTGAAAAGCAAAGTCTTTTGGTGATGATCAAAGCACCGCCTATGTGGCGTAGCTTTGTGTATAACGTGAAATCGCGAGCCTCATACCCCGGTATGAACCAGAAACGGGAGAGGACATCAGGGAGGGCCTGCGTTTCTTTCTAGCTAGAAGTGGCGTCAGTGGTTTTACATGCCCTGACGAGTTTGACTTATTTGGTTGTTGCTGTTGCGAGGCACCTCGCTTAGATCAGACGATCCGGGTCCGATGGAGTCATTCGTTGGCTCATTTACGCCCCATAGGGCGGGGAGACGTAGTGTTCAGGCATAATAATCCACATCGGTGGACCGGCCCTAACGATCCAGGGGGCAGTTGCGGTAGTTCCTGAGACATGGGCTAGATTGTTTCGAAGTCGGTAAGGACTATCTTTTGCCTTGGTTCATGACAGAAATCCAATTTCCAAATACGTGATCGTGCGGTTTCGATTGTATATATATTTGGCAACATAGTGGCATGGGACGCTCATGTCGTCTATGATTGATAGTTATGATTCAAATTGTTTTTGAAACATATAAACACTAGTAATAATATCAAATGCTTTTGTTTTATTCGTATCAATCATATTTTGGACATTATAAGGTAAAACTCAATCTTCCGGTTTGCGTTTCATTGTGTGATGGGAACTGTGTCTTATAATGGCTTCATTTTATAAAAAGCATTGCGATGTTTTAAAAGAAAGATTTGTTTTTAAAGCACTGGCAATCCAATGGAGTAAACCCGTTCCGCGAAAATGGCGTGGTCCTATGATTAGCCATATTTGAAATGTGTTGAGTAGATTTCTCATACCAGTCCCATGACTGACTCGTAGTTTGTTTCAATTTAAACTCGGGTGCCCCTTTTTCTACACGGGCAGCCTTGTATTCAGGTTTAGATGGCTTTCTCTGGATAGCTGGAGCTGAAGATGGATTATATCATTTATCTCTTTTTATGTTGTTCAGCTCCTATTGTACATTATGTTTGTTTTCCGCTGTAGACATATATGTATAGCTGAACTGTAATTGTACTAAGTAAGATCCTGTATACTGTGTACATCTGATGATTACGTTTATCCAGTATATTCTATTGTTCATTATCTGGTGTATTTATTTATTTCTGTTCTGCTATTATCTGTTTCTATGTTATATTCCAAAGATTACCCTTGTCTCCGTATGTACGGGATTTAGGGACGTCACAACAAGGAAACTTACTGGATGACTGCATATACACACGTGTATATATACACACGTGTGCACTGCCACGCCAGTCAGTATGCAACTGAGGAGTAGCCATGAGGACCATCTCAACTCAGTACATATGAATATGGTCAAGGATAGATGCTAATATACAAACAAGTCAGCAAGAATACTCAAGGAAAATTCAACATGCAAGTGGTCGAGCATAAGGCCGAGCCAACACAAATGCAGCTAGAAGCAAAGACATCAATACAAGTACAAGAGAGCATACAATAGCAAGATAGAGTAAATGGGGGCTAAGCAGCATGTATATGCAAGAAGTTGATGCATCAGCTCAACAGTTCAAGGTGAAGCAGCATGTTCAAAGAAGCAAATGGCAATGCAGCAACTAAATGGTTGTAGCATGTGTGAAGGTGTGCTTATATATACATGGATGAAGAATAGCCAAACCAAATTCAAAGCAATGGTGTGCGGTCATACATGTTGATGCAAGTCATGTTCAACATGATTCAGCACAAATTTTCATTGCATAATCAACAAAGAGATCACAGCAGCAAAAAGAGCAAATGGGACAAAGCATAATGGTGGAGCCAAATTGCATTCATGATTGACACAGCAATATGCGATGAGAATAGACACAAGGCAGCCCAAACATACATGAAGACCAACATAGTAAGCACACAAACATGAAGTTTTAAAAGCAGCATGTAAGTGTATAAGGTCAAGCACAAAGCAACATGACAATCAACATGGCAATTCAAAGTAATCAAAACCAAGGTCAAGACAGGTCTTCAAATGCTAGAACAACTCAGCGTTGAATGGTGAATCAAGTTTATACATGGCAACATACAAAACAGTGGTGAACATGTACAAGTGATGGTAAAGCAAAATAGAGAAACAACTTGCTCAAGTTTAAGCCAACATGCATAATGATTAAACAAGACAAGTTATATGGATGCAAACAGGAAAGCACAATCTCACAAAGAATTTTAGCCCAGGTGTTCCAAGTTAGTATTGCAAATAGTTTGATAATTAAAGTGCCAAATGAATGTACCAAATATATGTGCTAAAAGGATCATGCCTAGTCATATGTGATGAATAAATCCAGTTTGAATCTCAAGGAATCACTGAAGTATGGAAAGAAATGTATTGGCAAATTTTAATTGCATTCCAGAATTGAGTGAAATTAAAATTCAATCAAGAAATTATATTTGGCAAGTGTTAATTGTGGAATTTCGAATAAAAGAAAACAGTTCCATAATTTTATTTTTTCAAATGATCATATAGGGAAAGTAATCAATGTCACAATGCAATTTCAAAATGAATTTCCAGAAATCTGACTGTGATATATTTGGCAAGAGCATTAATTCATTCGAATCCATGAAAAACAAATGGAAACTCACAGTTCACACCACACAAGAATTAATCTTATATTTGGAAATGGATTCCAAAATTATAGCCTACAAAAAATTGGATAAGAAAATCTTGTTTGCTGTTTAGAACAACACATTCTTGGCAATTTATCAAGCAAGAAATCATTCAGTTTTTTTTTCTAGCCAAGAAATTCAGTTTATTTCCAGGATTGTTCGAAATCATTAACGGTGGGTCAAAGTTTTTTTTCCAGAAATCGAGCAAATTATCAATGCCGATTTTATCAAGATATTCAAAAGGGAAAACCGCAAAATCTGTCAAGCCAATTTATACGAAATCATAGATGTATAACGATGTAAAATCCTATTTAAACTACACCCATATCATCACTGGCAAGGATCGGAAAAAACAACAAAATCGAGAGCAACAATCAGAAAATTTTCTCAGAGAAACTCACTCATTTTCGATCACTATCAATCCAAAATCGAAGCATCGTAAAGCCATCCAGATTTCCAGCATCACAGAATAGATTCCAGAGGAAAACAATCAAGAATCAATTTGGGATTTTTGAGGAAACCCTAATTCTTTTTCTCAGTTTCCATCATTTAGAGGAACGAAGGAACTCAAGAGAAAAGGAAGTGGTCGGCCTACATTTTCAGTGGCTAAGCCCTTGTGTTAAAAGAGAATTATGGTGTCTTTTGTTTTTATTTTATTTGTATTTTTAATTTCCATTGTAACCATTTTTCAAACAGTTTCTAGATCTGTAAAAATCTAGAAATCCAGTTAGGGTTTAGCTAGCAGTTTACTAGAGTCTGTAAAAATCTAGGGGAATCGGTCAGGGTGTTGACTGACAGTTGCTAGAGTCTGTAAAATCTAGGTTACTGGTCACGGGGACGTAATCAGGGGAAATCTGATCGAGGGGATATCGGTCAGTCTAGGGTTTTGAGTGTAGGGTAGTACAGGAGCAGAGAGTGCAAGTTTACATGGTCTTGTAAGCGGGATCTGTTCTATCACCTAGTAGAAACCTCAGGAATGCAGCAGTGGCCGGGGTTTTGCCGAAGCTAGGTATCTCTGTGTGTTATTTCCTTTCTGCTTTTTATTTCTGCTGCATTCAGCAATCTGTTTATTATTTAATATCCCGTATGATTTTTAGCCAAGCGGAAAACTGTGATAAACCCTATTCACCCCCTCTAGTGTTAATCTAGATCCAACAAGCGGTATCAGAGCCTGGTTTTCATTAACTCTAGAGTCATGGTGATTCCTAGTTGTCAACCTTTTGAGAGTCAATCCAGTCGTATTCCACTTATTTTCAATGGGACAAAATTTTTAATTTGGAAATCGAAAATCGAATTCTATCTAAAATCTGTTAATTCTGAATATTGGAATATTATTATAAATATGGGTGATATGCTAGATGAGAAAAATAAAGTTATAAATGCTCGTGTCATGTATATTCTCTATTCTTATCTTAGTAATAATCATCTTGATCTTATCTCCCATTGTTTGTCTGGGCAGGAAATCTGGAATAATCTCAATACGAAGTATGGACAAATTGACAATAGCAGCTCAAAACCCCGAAATGTCAACTCAAATTCAGATCTATGCTTAACCGGCCTTACAGATGTAAATTCAGATAGATCAGTTGATGGAGACTCAACAGACGATGAAATTAGAAATTTTTCATATGAAGATCAGGTTTATTTTTGTGTTGATTTAACCAAATCTGTTGATAAACTCCAACTGAAAAATAAATCTTTGAAATCTAAGAATCATGAGTTGACTAGCAAAATTAAATGTTTGGAATTAAAAATGTCAAATGTCATAAAATTTGAAAATTCTGATTGTGAAAATTGTTTGAAATTAAAAACTGATCTCGTTCATCTCAATAATAATATTTAAATGCTTGAAGAAGAAAATCCGTTTTTGAAAGATAACGAGATTGAGCTGAAAGATGTAAACAATTCTTTACAAAAGGAATTTGAAAATTTTAAGACTATCAAAAATTCCAAACATGAAATTGCTAAAAATAAAAGTTTGTTGAAAAAGATTTGATTTTTAAAGAGCTTGAAGATGAGATTGAAAATTTAAAGAAACTTGAATCTGAAAAGCAAAATCATTTTGAATTTGAAATTTCCGAATCCTAAGCCAAAATTAAATTACTTGAAAATGAGAATTTGGTTTCGAAACAGTCCAATGCTGAACAGAAGATCGCTATAAATCATTACCCAAATTTGATAAAAGAAAATAGAGACCTTAAATCCTAAATTCAACGATCAGAGTCAACTTTGGATAAATTTTCTAATGGGGAAAAATCGTTGAATATGCTGTTACAAAACCAAGTTTCTGTTGGAAATAAATGTAGTCTTGGCTTTGGGAGAAATAATGTTTTTGAAAATCAGAATTCTAATGATTTAAAAAATCCTCCAAACTGCTTTGAAATGAATTGATATGAAAATTCTAACTCTGATAACCTCAAAGGATTTTTGAACCATAAATGTGATATGAATTTGTTTTATAATAATCCATTTTGGATCCCAAAAAGAAATAGAATGAAACAGATTTGGGTTCCAAAGGGCATAAAGGTAAACTCCAATGGATTGTTATACAAACAGGTTTGGGTACCAAAAGATGTAAACACAACAGTGAGTGGTTTTACTGTTTTTGTTAGACCACTCAATCCGCTTAACAGTTAGGTACCGAAGGAGGCTGAGGAACTGCATTGCTAAAGAAAATCTGGATTTAAACTGCTACATATCACAGAATCATTCACAGTTCCTTTGCTGCATCTATTGAGTTAGAGATTCATTTTCTTACATAGATTTCAGGTATATCTCTATCCTCATTCCTTTGTATATTCTCTGTTTTTTTCCTATTTTTCTTATTCCCCTTCTTTTTTATTTTTTTTATTTGATTTGTCATTGCATTATTTTTCTGTTTCTTTCTTCTTGGGCTTCATTAACTTCCATTTGCAGTATTCATGGTCTTCTAGAAATTCACATTATTTGAATAGAACTCTGAATTTTTTTTAGACTTTCCAGATCTTGAATTTTAACTTTGTAAATATCTGCAATTATTTTAAAGTTTATTTTCTGATTTCTGAATTCATAACAGTGTTGATGTATTCTTGCCATACCTTGAACACTGTTAATTTGAATTCTAAATTTCTAAAGATTTGAAAAACAATTGAAATTTCACACAAATCTGCTGTTTTGAGTTCCTTCTAATTCATTTTAGAAAATCTTGAAATAATATACTCATTATAGCACACTTTTATTTATTTGTTGTGATAATTTCATTGATTTTCATATTGGCTTAAATTTTTTGAATTGTCTTGAATCAGTGATACATCATGAAATTCATCTTTATTCATGATCAATGTGATTGAAATTGGTTTGTTTGAAATCACCTGAAATTCTTGATATCACACACCTCTAAAATTTGAAATTATCAATCTTGTGTGACTGATTCATTATGTCTCAAAACTTGACATTGATTCATGTGATTTCAAATGAATTATTTTCTAAATTTTCTGGATCATGAATACCTCACAAACAAGATGTAAATGATCTGAATTTTTTTCTATAATTTGGAAAAAATTCTTTGAAAATCCGGTCTTGAAACTCACTGTTATTTCATGATTATTTGATTTGAATATATGTTTGTTTAAAATCATTTGAAATTATTGATTTATTGAATTACACACATATCTTGGATCTGAAATTTGTAATCTGGTGTTATTGACTCATTGAATCCTGATTTTTCAGTTTTCCTCAAATGATTTAAAATAAACTAAATTTCCTAATCTTAGATCATGGAATATATTTTGTGACCATCAGTAACATTTTCTGAAAAGTCTGTTGTGCTATTGGTTTCTGTGCTGCTCTGATACTGCTTTTGAAAATGATCTTAGATAACCGCTTGTTTTGATTAAAATTGACTGCTGCTGAAATTATTTTTTGTATTCTTGGACCTTATGATTGAATTTCTGTTTGTCTATGATATTCTGGTTTGTCTCCGGTGTTTTGTTACAATCCTCATTAATAGGGACACCAAGTGGTATCAGAAGTGCCTTATATTTGTCTCACCCATCTGTACTTAGATTCTAATCTTCACCTTGTATAGATCCACGCACTCCTTTTGCCTTGTACAAATTTTTTTCCACTTGTTTTGTATATATCTCCATATCCCACTTGTAATTGATTTTCAATTATAAAGTTATTTATTGATTATTCATTCAGAAATTGAAATCTATATCCAAATTGAACTGTACTTATAATTCATCAAAATTATTAATAGATTTTGAAATTGGGATGAATTGTGACTGCAATATATTTCACAACAAGAGGAGATTTTATTTAGATTTTTCATGATGGTTGAACATTTATTATAATATCTTTGAATTAGCAATTATTTCATGACCATCTCCTTTATCTATCATCATTCTGACATCCATCTTGTTTTTTATATTAATGTGGAGAGTTAATATTTTTTAAAATCATCTTGAATAAACAGTGGAAATATTTGTGATGAAATATGACTGTATTATTATTCAGAACTAGTGATAATTGAAAATTTTCAATGATCTCGGTATAGTTGATTATATTTCATAATATGATTAATTTAGAAATTTATTTCACAAACCATTTCTGTACCTACTGCATTTTTATCATCCATATTGGTTTTATATACTGAGGAAATTTTCTTCTTTTGGAGCTGAAAATAATAAAAATATAATATTCATAAGTGTTTCTCTAACCTCATTTAAAAATCCAAGCTCTGGTTATGCATGGTTATGGGATTACTTATATTAATTTAAGCTGTAACTGATCTCATTTAAAAATCCAAGATCTGGTTATGCATGGTCAATGTGCTCTTAAATAACAATAAAAAGATAAAGAAATGAAAACATTTTGCTATAAATTGAAATTAATCTGAAATTCTCTTTGGTGTGTAAAAACCAGCCTATCGATCCATTTTCCTATTTGTGAAATGTGTTGAAATCTTATGACGTATTATGAGTTGTTGATTAATAGGTATTGGGATTTGAGATTATTCGACTTTGTCACTTAAATTGAATTATTAACTATAGTCCAAATCCATCACTGTTTTTGTACTTCATGCTTAAAATTCATTTCGAAAATAATTGGAAATCAATTTTTTACATTCCCCATTTTTATAAATTTCATCGTAAATCCGTCATTTTCTACATTGTGAAATATAACACCAGTTCTCAGTTTATTATGATTTTTGTTTGACTGATTGAGATTTATGATGATCGTTCTTCCTCTTAAGTTGAAATTATATTTTTTAGTCATTTTTATGTATATTTTGAATTATTATCCTTTTGATGATAACAAAAGGGGGAGAATGGATTGAGATTTTGATTTATGAGTGAACATTTTATAAATATTTTTAATTTTGAAAATTCATTCATTTTTTCTCTTTTAACTCATGCACAGTTATAGGGGGGTTCGGTTGTAGGGGGAGCATATGAATAGGGGGAGTTTAATATTCACTGTTAAAACACATATATTGTGCTCAAAATCTTTTATTTGTTTGTCATCATCAAAAGGGGGAGATTGTTGTATATGACGTAGTTGTATACACAATTATATGATTTTTGTTTGATGATAACAACCAAATATATATTATTTATAAATGTGTTTGTTGTTGTACTGTTTCACATATACATACAGATAGAAATATAATATTTATATTTAAATAAAATACGACTGTACAGAACTTTAAATATTCACACAGTATTTTATTTAAATATAATAAATTATTTCAATATTTAAAATAGTACAATTCATAACTCTACTATTTGTACATTTTCATCGATATACAATTAATACATACATTCATTTCATACTTGTATACGTTTACAAATTGACACACTGTTATTGCCTTCATCTTCTGTCTTCACTGCACATTAGTCCTGTCATCTTCATATCTGTCACATACAGAAACACATAGTATCTGGAATAGAAATAATAATTCAAAATTCTAGCGAATATAATTTTTTTTTAAAAATAAAATTTATTTGCCTCAGAATTTCAGTGTATTTCTCATCATTTTTATGAATCGATCTGATTTATCAATTTATCCGACTATGTCTAGTCAGCTTGTGATATTCACAGTGACACACTGTAAATACCACAAGGCAGACAATATATATATATATATATATATATATATATATCAATGCAGGGACAAGGAAACTTACTAGATGACTGCATATACACACGTGTATATATATACACGTGTGCACTGCCACGCCAATCAGTATGCAACTGAGGAGTAGCCACGAGGACATCTCAACTCAGTACATATGAATATGGTCGAGGATTGATATACAAACAAGTCAGCAAGACTAGTCAAGGAAAATTCAACATGCAAGTGGTCGAGCACAAGGCCGAGCGAACACACATGCAGCTAGAAGCAAAGACATCAATACATGTACAAGAGAGCATACAATAGCAATACAGAGTAAATGGGGGCTAAGCAGCATGTATATGCAAGAAATAGATGCATCAGCTCAACAGTTCAAGGTGAAGCAGCATGTTCAAAGAAGCAAATGGCAATGCAGCAGCTAATTGGTTGTAGCATGTGTGAAGGTGTGCTTATATATACATGGATGAAGAATAGCCAAATCAAACTCAAAGCAATGGTGTACGGTCATATATGTTGATGCAAGTCATGTTCAACATGATTCAGCACAAATTTTCATTGCATAATCAACAAAGAGATCACAGCAGCAAAAAGAGCAAAGAGGACAAAGCATAATGGGGGAGCCAAATTGCATTCATGATTGACACAACATTATGCAATGAGAATAGACACAAGGCAGCCCAAACATACATGAAGACGAACATAGTAAGCACACAAGCATGAAGTTTTAAAAACAGCATGTAAGTGTATAAGGTAAAGCAAAAAGCAACATGACAACCAACATGGCATTTCAAAGTAATCAAAACCAAGGTCAAGACAGGTTTTCAAATTCTAGAACAACTCAGCAATGAATGGTGAATCAAGTTTATACATGGAAACATACAAAACAGTGGTGAACATGTACAAGTGATGATAAAGCAACATAGAGAAACAAAATACACAAGTTTAAGCCAACGTGCATAATGATTAAACAAGACAAGTTATATGGGTGCAAACAGGAAAGCACAATCTCACAAAGAATTTCAGCCGCGGTATTTCAAGTCAGTATTGCAAATAATTCGACAATTAAAGAGCCAAATGAATGTACCAAATATATGTGCTAAAAGGATCATGCCTAGTCATGTGTGATGAATAAATCCAGTTTGAGTCTCAAGGAATCACTTAAGTATGGAAAGAAATGTATTGGCAAATTTTAATTGCATTCCAGAATTGAGTGAAATTAAAATCCAATCAAGAAATCATATTTGACAAGTGTTAATTGTGGAATTTTGAATACAAGAAAACAATTCCAGAATTTCAGTTTTTCAAATGATCATATAGGGAAAGTAATCAATGTCACAATGCAATTTAAAAATGAATTTCCAAAAATCTCGTTGTGATATATTTGGCAAGGGCATTAATACATTCAAATCAATGAAAAAAATGGAAACTCACAGTTCACACCACGCAAGAATTATTCTTATATTTGGCAATGGATTCCAGAATTATAGCCTACACAAAATTGGATAAGAAAATCATATTTCCTGTTTTGAACAACACATTCTTGGCAATTTATCAAGCAAAAAATCATTCAGTTTTTTTTTTCAAGCCAAGAAATTCAGTTTATTTCCAGGATTGTTCAAAATCATTAACGGTGGGTCAAAGTTTTTTTTTATAGAAATCGAGCAAGTTATCAATGCCGATTTTATCAAGAAATTCAAAAGGGGAAATTGCAAAATAAGTCAAGACAATTATACGAAATCAGAGATGTATAAGGATGTAAAATCCTATATAAACTACACCCATATCATCACTGGCGAGGATCGAAAAACACAACAAAATCGAGAGCAACAATCAGAAAATTTTCTCAGAGAAACTTACTCATTTTCGATCACTATCAATCCAAAATCAAAGCATTGCAAAGCCATCCAAATTTCTAGCATCACATAATAGATTCCAGAGGCAAACAATCAAGAATCAATTTGGGATTTTTGAGGAAACCCTAATTCTTTTTCTCGGCTGCCATCATTTAGAGGAACTCAAGAGAAAAGGAAGTGGCCGGCCTACATTTTCAGTGGCTAAGCCCTTGTGTTAAAAGAGAATTAAGGTGTCTTTTGTTTTTATTTTATTTGTATTTTTAATTTCCATTTTAACTGTTTTTCAAACAGTTTCTAGATCTGTACAATCTAGAAATCCAGTTAGGGTTTAGCTAGCAGTTTACTAGAGTCTATAAAAATCTAGGGGAATCAGTCAGGGTGTTGACTGACAGTTGCTAGATCTGTAAAATCTAGGTTACTGGTCATGGGGACGTAATCAGGGGAAATCTGATCGAGGGGATATCGGTCAGTCTAGGGTTTTGAGCGTAGGGTTAGTACAAGAGCAGGGAGTGCGAGTTTACATGGTCTTGTAAGCGGGATATGTTATATCACCTAGTAGAAACCTTAGGAATGTAGCAGTAGGCAGGGTTTTGCCGAAGCTGGGTATCTCTATGTGTTATTTCCTTTCTGTTTTTTATTTCTGCTGCATTATGTGATCTGTTTATTATTTAATATCCCGTTTGATTTTTAACCAAGCGAAAAACTGTGATAAACCCTATTTACCCCCCTCTAGGGTTAATCTAGATCCAACACTACTCCTCTCACTGGAGAAACTCTCAAATATACATAATCACCAACAACAAATGCTAAATCCCTTCTTCTAGAATCTGTATAACTCTTCTATCGGCTTTGAGTTGTTTGCATTCGCTTCTTAATGAAATCGACTTTATCCGTAGCTACTCGAATCATGTTGGGACCCAATACTAGTCGATTGCTAGTTTCTACTCGACATGCGGGAGATCTACATGGTCTACCATACAATACTTCAAATGGTGACATTTCTAAGCTCGCTTGGTAGCTGTTATTATATGAGAACACAACCAAATGCAAGTGATCTTCCCACGACCCGCCAAAATCTAGAATACATGCCCGCAATAAATCTTCTAGTATAGGATTCACTCTCTCAGTTTGGCCTTCAGTTTGAGGATGATATGCGATGCTCAGATTTAACTTTGTTCCCAACTCTTCTTGGAATGCTTCCCAGAATTTACTAGCGAATATCGGATCACGATCACTAACAATACTACTGGGAACTCCATGTAGTCTAACGATTTCTTTGAAATAAATCTGCGCCAGACTTTAAGTTGTCCTAGTCGATCTAATAGGAATAAAATGGGTGATCTTCATGAAATGGTCTATGGTCACCCATATACTATCATTACCTTTCCTAGTTCAGGGCAAACCATCTATGAAATCCATGGAAATTTGATCCCACTTCCAATCTGGAATCTCCAATGGTTGTAACAATCCGCCGAGTTTTTGTTGATCGCTTTTGACTTGCTAACAAGTGGAACATCGGATAACATATATCGAAATGTCCCTTTTCATTTCCTTTCACCAGAATGTGCGCTTGAGATCCTTATACATTTTACTCACTCCGGGATGGATAATAAGCTTGGATTTGTGACATTCATCCAGTACCTCCCTCCCAAGCTCTGGAATATCTGGAACACAAATTCATCCTTTCAACCTAAGAGTTCCATTGCTATTGATTTGAAAGCTTGAAGCTTCGCCTTTTTGAACTTGTTCGCTGATCATCTGAATAAACTTATTGTCTTTCTGCAGAACATAGATCTTATCAATCAATGAAGGCATAATAATAAGGCTAGCGATGATTACATTCTTTCTGCTAAGTGCATCAGCTACAACATTGGCTTTCCCCGGAGTATACAAAATATCTAGATCATACGCCGTAAGAAATTCTAGCCAATGCTGCTGTCTCAAATTCAAATCCTTCTAGGTGAATAAATACTTTAATGACTTATGTTCCGTGTATAATTCGAACTTCTCACCCAATAGGTAGTGCCTCCATATTTTCAAAGCAAACACGACGGCTAACAACTCAAGATCATGAGTTGCATATCTCTTGTCATGCGGCTTCAACTGATAGTTAGAATATGTAACTACTTGGCCTCTTTGCATTAATACTGCACCAACACCTTCAAGAGAAGCATCTGTATAGAATGTCAAATCTTGATTGCCATCGATAATTGTAAATACTGGAGCAGTAGTTAATCTTAATTTCAGCTCTTGGAAAGCTGCCTCACATTCTGGAGTCCAGTTAAATCTTGCATGCTTCTTTGTAAGCTTCATTAATGAACTAGATATCTTCGAAAAATCCTTAACGAATTTCCGATAAAAACTAGCCAATCCTAGAAAACTTATGACTTCTATGGGTGTAGTAGGCTGCTTCCAATCTTGAATAACTGTAATTTTACTTGGATCAACCTTCCTTTGATACTACGTGACCAAGGAACTTCACTTCTTCTTGCCAGAGTATACACTTAGAAAATTTAGCTTTTAGGACGTTCTTTCTCAGAATCTCCAACACTTGTTCAAAATGTTTCTCGTTCTCACTATCGGACTTAGAGAAGATTAAAATGTCATTAATGAAGACCAGCACGAATTTATTCAAGACTTCTCTGAATACTCTGTTCATTAAATCAACAAAATAAGTCAGAGCGTTACATAAGACGAACGTCATTACTAACCACTCATAAAATAAGCCTAGACCTTTGAAAGCTGTCAAAGGAACACGTTATTCGGCAATACGCAGTTGATGGAAACCTGTAGCTAGGTCCATTCTCGAAAACACTTGCACTCCATTCAATCGATCTAATAGATCATCAATGTGGGGTAATGGATATTTATTCTTGAGCATCTACTTGTTGAGGTCTCGGTAAACAACACATAATCTGAGAGTAAAGTCTGACTTTGGAACAAACACTACTGCTGCACCCCAACATGAGAAGCTAGGTCTGATTAGACCCTTCCATAGCAATTATCGAGTTTGATCGTCTATTTCTTCTTTCTCTTTTAGTGTCTGTGACGGCCCGCCCCGCACCAACCGACATTTACTCCAATTGTGCGCTGTACACATGTCCAATTGGCATGGGACGGTCGCCAAAGAAGAGAAAGAAAGAAGATGAACCAAATAAAGAACCTGTAATATGTCTCACAGCGCATGGAATAAAATATAATAACCAACATATACTTGACATAAAACAGATGAGACAGTGCATAAGCTGAAAACTTGAACTAACATCATCAGAGTAGCGGAAATATCAAATACAGCTTATTACAACTTCAAAATACTGTCTCCAAGATAAACAAAATAGGTATGCTACTAATGCCCAAAGTAGATACCAATCACGACACAGGGAGAATAACTATATATCATACGTGGAGCCTCCTGCTCGTCTTCAGTCCATCTACCAAGCGCACTACCAGCTATCCCTGTCCCTAGTCTGCTCGTGTGAGCACCCAGAGTAATAAGAAGAAACATAAAACTCTGGGTCAGACATCAGTCTGGTATGAGTGGTAGCAAGCATAAACAAAAGGAATAACAGGTATACTAAGTCATACCTGAACCTGGACCTGCAACCAAAGAGTTAGTACTACACGGTACAATACTCTAAGATGTCACTAACATATGGTGTGTAAATATACGGGGGTGGGGATGTGTATGTCAAACAATCAAGCATAGCAACCATCCTCACATCTCTCACTCAGTGCGTAAAGCATACGGTATCTACTTCTTTGATCACCATAACCCTTCAAGAAAACGACAGAACTCGACTTTGTACGACTATGACCATTCCTACTACCGCCAACGCCAAACCTATGGGACCACGCCCAACGTTTCCATGATCCCACTCCATTGGTAGGTAGCTCCCTAGTCACACCATATCCAAAGCCCGAGTCCGTCCATACACCTCTAATACATAGTGATCCAAAGTCATAGATACCGACAACTCCTTAGCACACGTCCCGCAGCAAATCCCAATCACGAAGTGAACTCATTGGTTCCCGTCTGGATCCTGAGCTCGAACTTCCACTTGAACTACCTTTGCATTTCGGGTTATGGGTCTTCATTGGATCGGTTCGGATTTCCTTTCATCCTCATTGGGATCGTGGTCTCCATCTCCTCGGTTCGTGGCTGCTACCCCGGGTCGGGTCGGAGTACACCATCGATTCGTGGCCTCCAGTCCCATCCGGATCGGATCGGGTTCTCCACCACGCAACGGCTCGGGTCACGCCTCCTGGTCATAGTTCCAAGCGCCTCGCCCTCCTCCAAGTCTTTGATTCGTTGTCCTCAAGGTGATCAGATCGGATCGTGTCGTTATCACTCCAGGCGGGTCGGGTCGGAGTCTTCAATCACCAAGTCTTGAATCGCGACTTCTCGGATCGGTTCGGATCCTTCAGCTCGTGGCGCAGCTTGCTTCACTATAACGATCGGTTCGGTTCGTGGTGAAGAGAAATGGGCGGTTCGGATCGGGGTGGGGGCGATCCGATCCGATTTCCTGCACTAACTTTTCCAGCGACTGTTTACGCCACTCGACGACGTTTTTGACCATTCTAACTATTGCAATCCATCACAAAGCATACCAAAGAGTCATATCAACACATACAAGTGACCTCAAACACCAAAACAACCATATGATATGATAAAATGGATCAAACTGAGCCAAAACACCATGTTTTCCCTTAATCCCTCTTAATCATGTTTAAGCATATGATTAGCAAAACTTACCCAAATTAACCCAAACTCATATCAGAGGTCTAAAACATTATTTATGATTTTATAAACATTTTTCCAGAATTTATTTTCCTTTAAAAACACTGATTAGCACTAATCACCCCAATTTAGCCATAATTAGTGCAAAAAGCAAGCTAATCACTCACCTTAGCCACAAAACAAACTAAGATCTGAAATAATTCTCTGATTTGATGCGAATACCAATGCTAACAGCAGCTCCAAGGTTGATTAGGTGGAGATCTTCTTTGATTTGATCTTGCTAATCTCTTTTTCTTCAAGTTGGAGTGGTTTGGAGGTGATTTGGAGACTTTAGAGAGTGGAGGCCATTATTAGGGATCCTTGGTGATAAGTGGAGGCTAGAAAACTGAAATGGAATGATTCTCCATCTCATTTCAGCCCTCCCATAACCCTAATCCCGAAATGGGTTATGGGCCTACTCACTAATCACCCGATTTGGCCCGGTTAAGCAGTTTTTCACCCTCCAAACCTTGTTTCAGCCATATCTCCCAAACGGTAAGTCCGTTTGGCTATTATGACCACTCTACGGAAAGAGAAACCATCAAACGAATCTAATGGAAGTGGTTTCAGGTCAAAATTCCTTCCCTATCAAAAGTTATGGCCAAAACAGTACTGACTAGGGGCAAAATGGTCATTTAAAAATCGGCAAAAATCATGAACATTGGAAATGGCTCTAATAAATGTTTCCCAAAATTACATGACCATAGAACTTCACACGGGAAAGAAATAAATATTCTACAATCCTATGATGTGTAGAACACGGGTCGTTACAGTGTCATTCTCCGAATAGCGTGCACAACTGGCCTTGCATTCGGAATTAAATCGATTCTGAAGTCAATTTCTCTTCGCGGAGGTAAGCTATCAACTTCTTCAAACACATCTGCATAATTTTTAATGACAGGAATATTTTCTAATAAAGTGGGAGTAACTTCTAGTGTAGACCAAAATTCTTTTCTATCTGAATTTGAGCCTTGGCATGGTATATATATATTCCCGAGTTTCGTTTCAACTTTAATGATCCTTTCGGCACATGTAACTTCGGCCTTATATTTTGTTAACCAATCCAGCCCCAGAATAACATCAAACTCAGCAAAATCCATAACGATCAAATCAAAAGAAAACCAGTAACAAGAATAAGAGATCGGCACTCTACAATATAAACTAAGAACAAGAGAACCTCCTATCGGATTATGAAC
Source organism: Allium sativum (assembly GCA_030737875.1). Taxonomy (NCBI): domain Eukaryota; kingdom Viridiplantae; phylum Streptophyta; class Magnoliopsida; order Asparagales; family Amaryllidaceae; genus Allium; species Allium sativum. The sequence continues at coordinate 253,885,740 of CM060915.1, read as the reverse complement.
TCTTATCGATTCTTTAAGCTTTATTAGTTTTAACTTTAACTTTTTAACTGTGTTACTTGCCATAAAGCTTTGTGATGCACCAGTTTCAAATAATACTGAAATATGAATATTTTTAATAGTAAGGGTACCTCCCAAAACATCAGGTTTACCTGCTCCCTCAGAAGAAGCTGGCGGATCCGCCCCATCATACACGTGAGCGGCTTGGGAACATTTAAGCAAGGGACAGTTCCTCCTAATACTCCCCATCTTATGTCAGTTGTAGCACTCACTAGAATTGTGGGGATTCTGACTTGAGCCTATTTGATTTGTCATTTGACGCTTTGGAGCATTGCACTTATTAGTCCAATGTCCGAGCTGATTACAATTGAAGAATTTTCCCTTTGGCATTCTGTTTGCTGGAAGCTTTTCTACTGCTATGTTGCTTGCCTCGAGCTACTTACCAAAAGATTTCTGTTTGTTGTTAGCTTGCTTCTTCTCGCTGTCCTCCCGAAAGTTCCTCTTGTCCAAACTTTCATATCTGCATGCCATCACAACCACCTCAGTGAATGGGAGGTTAATATGTCTAGTGGTTTAGCTTTTGTACCTACGAAGAAGTCCATGGATAAATTGCTTACTCTTCTCAATAGGATCTTGAATAAGCTCGAGCGCATAGCGAGACAATTTGTGAATTTGGTGAGATATTCATGGATGGTGCGATCTCCTTGCTGGAGATTAACGAACTCATCATGTAAGCGCTCGACTTCCTGTCGAAGGATGAATTTCTCATTGAACAACTCCTTGAATTTGGCCCATGTCATATCTATCTCAATCTCACCTAATGTGATGGCCTCCCACCATATCAGTGCTTCATCCTTTAACGACCAGGATGCCATGAATATCTTCCTATGATCTTCTAGCTCTAGGCCTGTGAAGATTCGTTCGCATGTCTTCAACCAAGCTTGGGCTATAGCCATTGTACCATTGCCAGAGAATGGCAGTCCACCTAGATTCCTGTATTTCTTAGCCACCCTGTCAAGATCAAACGGTTGCGGGGGCGGTGGTTGTAACAACCCGGAAAATCAGAGACAATTTAAAATTTTTAATTTGGTTTTTTAATGAATTTAGAATATTTAAAATAATTTATTTTAAATAATAATGACTAAAAACTTATTTGAATCGAAATTAGAAAATATAAATTTATTTTAATTATATAACGAGTTAGAAATAGCACAGCAGTTTGAAAATTTAACTTTGAACTTTGACTGAATGTACAGGATTCAAAGTAAAGCGGATTTTAGTGAAACCAAAAATATTTAAATCGGTTTGAAAATATCTTTCTAACGAATCAGAAAAAATTGAAATTGCATAGTGGGAATCAAAAGTTATGGCCAGTTGAATATTCAGAATAGTCGCTATGGAATAAATATATCCCTCAAAAATAGATATTTTGCAAACGACCTCTATTTTCTATGAACCACTTTGGTTGGATCCGGAATGTCAAATTATTGCTAGGTTTAAAATTCCATAATTTTTGGAGTTGAGATGTGAGGGTGGTGAAGAAAAACGAGTTTGGTAATTTAAGTTTGAATTGGATCGACTAGAAAAGTCCATTTTTCAAACGGTCTCCAAATTCGAAGAAATTGATTTTGTTGGGAACGTATCGTCCCAACATGGCTAGATTTATTTTTCGGGAATTTTTGGAATCAGTATGTGGCCCCGGCAAATTAAAATATATGTTCAAATCTAAAATTGAATGTTTTATATTTTAATTTGAAGAATAACTGACTGAAACAGTCGAATGGGCTTACGAAACATATTCCATTGTTTCCGGAATGGGGATAATTAGCTAGGGGCATCAGTTGTTGGGAGTTGTTGGGTTTGATTTGGAGTTCGGATTAGAAACTCTATTTCAAAATTAAATATAAGTGTGGGCCAATGAAATTAATCCTTTCATTAATTAAATTTTCCAAAAAAAAAACCCGTAAACTCCTGACATCGACGGCGGAAAAGGGTTTGCACCTTCTCTCCTAATTTTCGGCCAAACAACGCAATAAAAACCCTTGCTTCGGTTGAAGTTTTTGATGAGCTCTCCTTCCTCTTCAAATCCATACCCACCACTCCCCATATCGTTGCGCAATTGTTGAGATCTGCTCCTATGAAGTTCACAACTTCGAACCGCCGCCGGAGCTTCCTCATCGTGTCGATCTGGGCCCTATGGCCATCGATAGCTGCGCCTCTTTAAGCCTTAGAACGTGGCACCAACCGATCTTAACCTCATGGTACGGATTTGGCGTAAAATCTGGGCCTAATTTTGTACCACTTAGAAAGGTATACAGCTGTTTAATTTTAAACAGTTGTTAACGCTTTAAAGCGTTGCAAAGTGTGATTTTCTAATAAAAATCATATCTTTTTCGTATGTTATCGAAATCCAGTGAAATAAGAGACATTGGACTCATGAAAATGTCTTCTACATTCTAGAAGAGACCAGAGAATTTTTGGAGCCTCCTACAATTTTAGATTGAGTGGAACCCAACGTGAGAACTTCTCACTATAATTTCTTGTACAGTTATTTATTTATTTTATAACTGCTTATATGAATTGCTCCCCGTCGTCCACAGACCATGGACGACTTGTTTGATTGTATCGTGTTGTGGAAATTGATTGTATAGAATAAAATATTTGAATAATAAAAATATCATTTTTATTGAGTGAATAAAATATATAAAAAATTCATGTATGGAATAAAATATTTGAACAATAAAAATATAATTTTTATTGAATATATGAACCATATAAAATGGTTATGTGTTGAAAATAAATATTCGTTTACAAACTGCACGGTTTGTTTATGTACACCAATTTATTTGATATTGATTGGGATGATAAATTTTACACATCGCCCAACTACACAAATAATAAACAGTATTTGTTGATTAAAAACCCCACACGAGTATTGGGATAATATTTGACATACAGTGATCCCAATAATTAGTGGTATGTCAATCGATGGGTTGACAGACTATATAAGCGTTATTTATTTATTTTAATGCTTATAGAGTTGTAGAATGCACTCTGGATGTTGTTTGAATTTTTAATGATAGTTTATCATTATTGTTGTATACACACGATGTATGAAATCCATATAACTGAAATTATATGGTAATTGATTGAGTCTGATTCCAGTTCAGAATTAACGAATATTTTAAAATAATATTCATAAAATATTGAAATGTGAAGCCGTGTTAAGTAGTTAAACGCCATTTTAACACGAACGGGAATTTCTGTCGATTTTATTCATTTTAAAATGAATATCGAAAAGTGATCTCAAAATCTGATATTTTGAAAATATTATCATTTTAATATTGAAATGATATGAAAAAATAAATTTTGATTTAAATTTGAAAATCAAATTGAAATCTTTTTAAAATGAATTTATATAAAGAATATTCAATTTTGATTTGAATTTGAAAATAGAATTGAAATCGTTTTAAAATGAATTTATATAAAGAATATTCAATTTTGATTTGAATTTGAAAATAGAATTGAAATTGTTTTAAAATGAATTTAAAACGAATTAAAATGGAATTGAAATCGATTTGAATTGGAATCAATTTAAAATGAATTTAAAACGAATTGAAATGAAATTGAAATCGGTTTGAATTGAAATCATTTTAAAATGAATTTAAAACGAATTGAAATGGAATTGAAATCTATTTGAATTGAAATCTTTTTAAAATGAATTTATATAGGAAAATTCAATTTTGATTTGAATTTGAAAATGGAATTGAAATCGTTTTACAATGAATTTAAAACGAATTTATAATGGAATATTCAATCTTTTTTTGAAATTGAAATGGAAGTGGAAATCGTTTTTAAAATGAATTTAAAACAATTTATAAAATTTGTTTTAAATGGAAATCGAAAAAATATGTATAATATATATATTATAATGGCCTGAATAGTACGCGCCGCGCATCAACCGTTCCCGAATTTCAGCCATTAACTTCAAATTGATGTTACGGGAGATTCGACCATCCGATTCTCCTAAAACCGGAACCATTGGGTTCGTATCAAAAAGTGCTTTCCAATGAATACAAGAGATTTGAAATCTAATAGTTAGATTTGGTGATATGTCCAAATCAATTTCAGAAAAGGTCGCTATAGATGCAGTTCGGTGGCCGTTGTTTGAAACCGACTGTACGGGCGATAATAAAATTATTAAAAATATGGAAAATTATGTAAAATCATAATTAATAATTTGGAAAGATTTTTGATGAAAATTTCAGTTTTTGAAAAGATAAAAATATATTTTTATCGAAATAAACTAGTTATTAACTAGAATAATAATTCAATTATTTTTAAAATAAATAAATTGGATTTGAAAAATGGTTTTAGAATAACCAGAATTTTCCAATGATTAAATTGGAATGGATTTGGAATGGAAATAATCTTCGGAATATTTCGATATTCGATTCCGAGATTATACGGATATTGTTGAGGAATTTGGAATATATATATATATATATATATCGTTATTCTAATACGATATCCATTGGTTTTAGAATTTGATATTGAATATAAGCCGATATATTTTCTATTCAGAGCCTTGTATTTGATATCAAATTGGATTGTGGGTTTGTCGTGAATGTTGTCTTCATTAACACTATTCTTAAACCCAATTGAGAAAAGAATAAATCTTTAAACTAAGAATTAGTGAAGTTTTCCAATTAATTAATATTTAATTGGAATGGAATAAAAGAATTGGATTTTCGGGTTTATCGTGAACGGTATTTTAAATAACACTTGTTCTTTAACCCAATTAATAGTGAAAAATATGATTTGGAATTTATAATCTTTTAATTAAGATTTACAGAATTTTCCAAAGTAAAGATTTCCAATTTAATATATCAAATTGGAATTGAACGGAATTCAATTTGGTAATAATCGAAGTGAGTTTCTATGGAGGAAGACTATTAATACATGTGGAATTTAAAAGGCTTTGTCGTTATTCCATTTATATTATTAGTAGAATACGGAAATTGATATCGATTATATATTGATCTGTTTACCGTGAAGATTCCATGGTTAATGGAATTTGATTTTGGGTTTATTGTGAATTGTGTTTTAAATGACATTGGTTCTTTAACCCAGGTAAAGACAAGATTACATGTCTAGCATTGTATTTCAATACCATATTCGTTGATCTCTGCTAAATATATATCTATTTGGTGGCAGAGAATTTATTCTCTTGCTTAACACCCTACTCTAAGACGTACGAGCTTAGAAGTTATATATCTGCAGAAATTAATGGTACGGTGTAGATTGTCAAGGCGGCATGTTTGTTTTCCCAAAGTTAAATAATCATTAATATTGATTTTTGGGAAGATTAAAACTAAGTGGAGTTTTAATGAATCTTTAATTAGATTGAAAAGTTATTGTGATAATCGAAATTATCAATTCAAGAAAATGATCGAGAATGGAGTATCACCAGTTTTGCTCCAAGCGATAATTAAATCTTTAATTAGATTTGAACGTGAAATCGTAATTAATTTTTGCCGATAACACCGTGGTGTTAGATATGGAGTATTACCAATTTTTCTTCATTGGATGAATAGGTTGGGATTGGGAAAATAAACAAATGATTACTTCAGTAAGGTTCGCTAATCCCGACTAGTTTGGAAAACCTTAAATTGGTTTATAATTGAAAAGATAATGAAATCTTTTGTAATGATATCCAAAGTAAGATTAAAGAATAAATTTAAAAGAATTTATCTTTGATAAAAAGTAATGGGAACCTTTCCCTAAAGATGAGAATATTTGAATAAAAGAATATTCTGGATTGGAATGAGGCGTATGATATGTTGTTATAGCACTTGATTATAAGATACGCGAGTTATTCAGAAAGGCCAGGTTTAACCCATTCTGAATAACTGATATGATGAAAAGTCGAAGAGATTGAAGATGGTGTAAGACCAATGATCTTCACATCGAATGGATGGGTTGCTACTGTTGTTGATGATTGGAGTACCTACCTTGAAATGGCTATAGTGGTAGCCGTCCGGACGTACTTGTTGATTGTACGGATATGCGAGGGCCTCTCTCCTGTATTGGACATACGGGACGAGGAATAAGGTGCCTCCGGTTTCGTTCAGACCTAGAACGGACTTGTAAATGGATGGTGTGTCTGACATTGTATTCCTTTATATTGTATTCTTTGATCTCTACTAAATATATATATATATATATATATATATGTTTGTTGGCGGAGATTTTATTCTCTTTCTTAACACCCTTCTCTGAGATGTACTAGCTCAGAGGTTATATATCGGTAGAAATCAGTGGTACAGTATGGATTGATAGTGTAGCATGCTGAGATGCAGTGATCCAAACTTTTGTTGAAAAGCAAATTTTGGTGGATGATGATCAAAGCACAGCTTTGTGTAGTGTCAATTCACGAGCCTCACACACTGGTATGGTGGTAAACTGATGGTTAGATCAGTATACTTTAGAGATGAGGATAGACATCCTACGGGTTGTCATGGATTCGGTCGACCGAGGTTACTAGGTGTGGTCTCTCCACACCAGTAGGGATAGGGCACACTTCCCGATTCCCATATGGATGGAGTTAGAAGTGTTTTCCAATGCTTGGACGTAAGCCATAGTAACTTGTATCCTGGATAGTGCGGATGTGCATTACAGTGTTTTCGCATGCCTGCGACGTAAACCGTTGGGAATTGCAGTACGCGATAGATCATTCGGATTAGGAGCCACCTATGTGGAAATCCAAACTTCTAATACGACATTTTGCGGTTTTGATTATATACTATATATGGCGACATAGTGGGATGGGGCGCTTATGCCGTCTATGATTGATACATTTATATTTGAAGTTGATTTCTTCGATTATAGTAATAATAAAAGATTTGTTTTAAATATACCAAGCATATTTGGCTATTATAAGGTAAAACTCTATCCTCCAGTTTGCGTTGCTTTGTGTGATGGGACCTGAGTCTTATAATAGCTTCATTTTTCTTTATTTAGCATTGCACAGTTTTTTTTAGGCACTGGTATTCTTACGAGTAAACCCGTTCTGTTTTATACGGCATGATCCCTTGATTTACTTCATTTTAAAGTAAAGTTTTAAATAACTGTTTTATTTCTCACACCAGTCCCATGACTGATCTGGAGTTTATTGTTTTAGCCTAAACTCTGGGTGCCTCTATTTTCCACACGGGCAGCTGGTATTTTTGGTTTTGCAGATTTATTTATACAGGATCCTGGATTTACAGCTGGAGCTATATTCGGAACGCTCTGTATCCGTGTATTTCTTTCGGTTGTATTAGTTATTGTATTTTCCGCTGTGCATTATATTTATACATTTTATTTCCGCTGCTATTATTTTAATCTCTGATGTTTTTCTATGTAATACTTATTCATACTCTGAATATTCTTGTACTCTGATGTAAATTGTTGTAAATAGCAATGAAATGTTCTTTTGTTTGTGTTCTGATTTGTCTTGTTCTCGAAGCAGTCCGCCTTCTTGTTCGGTTTAGGTCGGCTGGGAAGCACGGGTCGCTACATTTGTTATCAGAGCTTTGGTTTACAGAGCTCGAGAACAAGACATATTAGAACCAAACGAAAGAATTCATCAGAGATTGGATTAGTAATATCCAATAAGAATGACTCGTTAGAGATAGGATCAGTAGTATCTTAGAATGAGCGTGAAGAGTGTTATTTTTAAAATAAAGATGAAAACAAATTTTATTTTGAAAATTCATAACTTTTATTCAAATTTGAGTATTTTATTTTAAATTGAATTTGGTCTATCGAGTATATGAAGATTTTGAGTATACGGGTATTCGAAGCCTTGAATATACTGGATAGATATAGAGTCACACTCTAGTCGCCCCGGGATGATTCTGAGGATGACGCCTCATCATCAGATTCTATGTTCGAGTTTCGAAAGTGAATATCTGTATAATTTCCAATCGATTGGTGTGAGAGCCAAAACCATATTTTGAATTTATTGTTTTGAATTTGACACTAGAAATATGATTTTTGAATATATACAAAAGTATACATTTGAAAATTTAATCAACAAATTGATTGCTGGTTGTGATGTTTGATTATTGATTCAACTAAAAAATACTGGAATGATAAATAAAGTATAAATAAAGATATGTGTTAAGTGGAAAAAAATAATGCAAACTCTCTTGATGAAATCCTCAAAATAATATATAGGATATGGACGACTATGGCTTATCTCATATTGAATTCTGGATGACTCCGAAACAAGCAAGGAGAGCTCACCAGAAAGCAAAAAGAGAGTTGAACTTAGGAACACACAAGGTTGTTTATTGTCATAAATGCAGAAAAGAAGTCCATATGCAATTGTGTGTCCTGAAAAAATGAAGAAGAAAGAGAAACAGATAAGACCGGAGATAGCCTGTTTCAAATGCAAAGAGACGGACCATTTTATGCATAAATGTCCAAACGTAAAGAAAAACCCCAAAAATCTAGGAAAGGAAAAGAAATGATTTCGATGCAAAGAAGTAGGGCATCAAGCTCGAGATTGCCCGTTAAAGAAGGGTAATAAGAAATCCAAAGGAAAGGAGCTATGAACTTTGGAAATTATGCAAGAAGGAGGCACGACTTCCTAGAAAGTTGGGTTTTGATGTAATGAACTAGTATTTTGGATATATGTATGATGCTTGTATGAACGTATGAACGCTTTTTGTTTTAGAAATGTATCGGTATTGTATAATATAACTAATGTAAGAAAAATAATGAACTAAGTCGAATTTAGCACCAACTATTGAACTGAATTGAAAATTTATTAGAATTGCATATATGTACATGTGTATATAATGAACAGGTCATAACAGGGAAACTAAGAAGAGGAATAAAATTGTATGCCCGACAAATAGGTACGTGTTTACTAGTTTTCATTTTTCTTTTAAAGATTTATGAGCCTAAGGCTGGCCGCTTGGCATTTTCTTTTTCTTTTAAAGAGTTTATGAGCCTAAGGCTGGCCGCTTGGCATTTCTTTTAAAGAGCTTATGAGCCTAAGGCTGGCCGCTTGGCATTTAATTTTTCTTTTGGATTGGTGAGGCCCTATGAGGAAAGTTGCGGTTTTAAATTTCTCTTCGTACAAAGGAGGTTATGGCGAATTTTTTTAAATATTTAGGGTTTTAGCCAAATTTTTGAAAAACTGGAAAATTCTTAGATACTGAAAAGTTGAAGAATGAACTCCAAAATGAAAGTTGAGTTGATTAGTAAAACAACTTTCAGCTCTGTTCCTTTTCGAGGACGAAAAGATTTTAAGTGGGGGAGATTGTAACAACCCAGAAAATCAGAGCCAATTTAAAATTTTTAATTTGGTTATTTTAATGAATTTAGAATATCTAAAATAAATTATTTTAAATAATAACGACTAAAAACTTATTTGAATTGAAATTAGAAAATATGAATTTATTTTAATTATATAACAAGTTAGAAATAACACGATAGTTTGAAAATTTAACTTTGAACTTTGACCGAATGAATAGGATTCAAAACAAAGCTGATTTTAGTGAAACTAAAAATATTTAAATCTGTTTGAAAATATCTTTCTAACGAATCTGAAAAATCAAAATTTCATAGCAGGAATCAAAAGTTATGGCCAGTTAAATATTCAGAATAGTCGCTATGGAATAAATATAGCCCTTAAAAATAGACATTTTGCAAATGACCTCCGTTTTTGATGAAACCACTTTGGTTGGATCTGGAATGTCAAATTATTGCTAGGTTTAGAATCCCATAATTTTTTGAGTTGATATGTAAGCGTGGCAAAGGAAAACGAGTTTGGTAATTTCAGTTTGAATTGGATCAACTAGAAAAGTCCATTTTTCAAACGGTCTCCAAATTCAACGAAATTAATTTTGTTGAGACCGTATCGTCGTAAGATAGCTAGATTTATTTTTCGGGAATTTTTGGAATTAGTATGTGGCCCAGGCAAATTAAAATGTACGTTCATATCTGAAATTGAATGTTTTATATTTTAATTTGAAGAATAACTGATTGAAACAGTTGAATAGGCTTACAAAACATATTCCATTGTTTCCGGAATTGGGGTAATTAGCTAGGGGTGTCAGTTGTTGGGTTTGATTTGGAGTTCGGTTTTAAAAACCCTATTTTAAAATTAAATATAAGTGTGGGCCAATGAAATTATTCCTTTCATTAATTAAATTTTCCAAAAAATAAAAAAAACCTCGTAAACTCCTTACGTCGATGGTGGAAAAGGGTTTGCACCTTCTCTCCTAATTTTTGGCCAAACCACGCAATAAAAACCCTTGCTCCAGTTGAAGTTTTTGAAGAGCTCTACTTCCTCTTCAAATCCATACCCACCACTCCCCCTATCGTTGCGCCATCGTCGAGATCTGCTCCTCTAAAGTTCACAACTTCAAACCGCCACCAGAGCTTCCTCGTCGCGTCGATCTGAGCCCCACAACCATCGATAGCTGCGTCTCTCCAAGCCTTAGAACGTGGCACCAACGGATCTTGACCGCGTGCTACGGATTTGGCGTAAAATCTAGATCTAGTTTTGAACCACTTAGAAAGGTATACGGCTATTCTATTTTAAACAGTTTATAATGCTTTAAAGCGTTGCGAAGTGTGATTTTTACATAAAAATCATATCTTTTTCGTACGTTGTCGAAATACAGTGAAACAAGAGACATTGGACTCGTGACAACGTCTTCTACATTCTAGGAGAGACCAGAGAATTTTTGGAGCCTCTTACAATTTTAGAAGGAGTGGAACCCAACGTGAGAACTTCTCACTATAATTTCTTGTACAGTTATTTATTTATTTTATAACTGCTAACTGTTCCCTGTCGTCCACAGACCATGGATGACTTGTTTGATCGTATCATGTTGTGGAAATTGATTGTATGGAATAAAATATTTGAATAATAAAAATATCATTTTTATTGAGTGAATAAAATATATAAAAAATTCGTGTATGGAATAAAATATTTGAACAATAAAAATATAATTTTTTTTGAATATATGAACCATATAAAATAGTCATGTTTTGAAAATAAATATTCATTTGAAAACTGGACGGTTTGTTTATGTACACCAATTTATTTGATATTGATTGGGACGAAAATTTTTACACATCGCCCAACTGCACAAATAATAAACAGTATTTGTTGTTTGAAAACCCCACACGGGTATTGGGATAATATTTGGCATAAACTGATCCCAATAATTGGTGGTATGTCAATCGATGGGTTGACAAACTGTATAAGAGTTATTTATTTATTTTAATGCTTATATAGTTGTAGAATGCACTCTGGATGTTGTTTGAATTTTTCATGATTGTTTATCATTATTGTTGTATACATACGATGTATGAAATCCATATAACTGAAATTATATGGTAACTGATTGAGTCTGATTCCAGTCCAGAATTTACGAATATTTTAAAATAATATTTAGAAAATGTTGAAATGTGAAGCCTTGTTAAGTAGTCAAACGCCATTTTAACATGAACGGGATTTTATTCATTTTAAAATGAATATTGAAAAGTGATTTCAAAATCTGATATTTTGAAAATTTTATCATTTTAATATTGAAATGATATGGAAAATTATATTTTGATTTAAATTTGAAACTCAATTTGAAATCATTTTAAAATGAATTTAAAACGAATTTATATAAAGAATATTCAGTTTTGATTTGAATTTGAAAATAGAATTGAAATCGTTTTGAATGAATTTAAAATGGATTTATATAAAGAATATTCAACTTTGATATGAATTTGAAAATAGAATTGAAATCGTTTTAAAATGAATTTAAAACAAATTGAAATGGAATTTAAATTGATTTTAATTGGAATCAATTTGAAATGAATTTAAAACGACTTGAAATCGATTTGAATTGAAATCGTTTTAAAATGAACTGAAATGGAAATGGAATTGAAATCGATTTGAATTGAAATCGTTTTAAAATGAATTTATATAGGAAAATTCAATTTCGATTTGAATTTGAAAATGGAATTGAAATCGTTTTAAAATGAATTTAAAACGAATTTTGTGACAACAAGGAATTCCGCTCGATCCGAATCAGTCGCTAAACTGATCAAGACCGTTCGAAACGCCTGATTGTTTCGAGAACACGACAAAATAGAACGCAGATGGAAGAACATTTCATTGTATATTACAACAATTCCATCAGATTACAAGAATATACAGAGTATAAACAAATAAAATACATTCGATAAATATCAGAGATTACAATACATTACATAGCAGCGGAAAATAATACAATACACAACTAGAAGTAATACGCGGATACAAAGCTTTACGAGTATCGTTCCAGCTGTAAATCAGGATCCTGTGAATATAAATCTGCAAAACCAAAACTAATAGCTGCCCGTGTCAAAATAAGGGCACCCAGAGTTTAGGTTAAAACAATAAACTCCAGGTCAGTCATGGGACTGGTGTGAGAACTAAAACAGTTATTAATCTTTATTTTAAAGTTCGGTAAATCAAGGGACCACGCCGTATAACACTGAACGGGTTTCCTCCCAAGAATACCAGTGCGTAAACCAACAGCGCAATGCTAAATAAAGAACAATGAAGGTATTATAAGACCCAGGTCCCATCACACAATGCAACACAAACCAGAGGATAGGTTTTAACCTTATAATAGCCAAAGAATGCTTGATACGTTAAAACAAATCTTTTAATATTGCTATAAGTGAAGAAATCAATTTCAAATCATAAGTATCAATCATAGGCGGCATGAATGCCCCATACCACTACGTTGCCATATATAGTTTATACAATCAAAATCGCAAAGTCACGTATTTGGAAATTGGATTTCCATTTATGAACCGAGGCAAAAGATAGTCCTCTACCGATTCGAGATGCTCTAGCCCGCCCCTCAGGAACAGAACGCATCGTCCCTTGGATTGTCAGGGCCGGTCCACCGATGTGGATTAAAATGCCTAAACACTGCGTTTCCCCACCCTATGGGGTGTCAATGAGTCAACGAATGACTCCATCGGCTTCACATAGTCACCGATATATCCGAGGCGCCATGCAACAGCAACAACCACATAAGTCAAACTCGTCAGGGCGTGTAAAACCACTGACGCCACTTCTAGCTAGAAGGAAACGCATGCCCTCCCTGATGTCCTCTCCCATTTCTGGTTCACAACCGGGGTGTGAGGCTCGCGAATCCACGCTACACAAAGCTATGCCACATAGGCTGTGTTTTGATCATCAACCACAAGACTCTGCTTTTCAACAGAAGTCTTGATCATTTGCATCTTAGCATGCCACACAGGCAAATCACTCCATGCAACCGATATCCATCAATCACACATAATGATATCCAATGTCAGACACACAGTCCATTTACAAGTCCGTTCTGGGTCTGAACAAAACCGGAGGCACCTAGTACCCCGCATATCCATCGATCTCCAAGTACGTCTGAACGATCACCAACTGTTTCCATCTTCTTGGCTGTACAGCCCAATCAAGATCATCAGCAATTATCTAGATGACGTGAAGACGACCGGTCTTCGACCACCGTCTTCATCTTCGACACCACGTCGAATCAGTTATTCAGAATGGGATAAACCTGGTCTTTCTGAATAACTCACGTATATAATAAACACGTGTTACACGAACACAACATACGCTTCATTCCAACTCAGAATATTCTTTAGCTCCAATATTCTTATACTTTGGGAAAGGTTCCCATAAATTTTATCAAATATAAATTCTTTAAATTTATTCTTTAATCTCCTTTGAATATCAATTCAAACAAGTCGGGATTAGCGAACCACACCGAAGTAATCATTTATTTTAATTTCCCAATCCCAACATATTCATACCATGAAGTAAAACTGGTAATACTTCATATCTAACACCACGGTGTTATCGGTAAATTCAATTACCATTTCACGTTCAAATCTAATTAAAGATTTAACTATCGCATGGAGTAAAATTGGTGATACTCCATTCTCGATCTTTTCAATCTAATTAAAGATTCATTAAAACTCCACTTAGTTTTAATCTTTAACCGGGTAAAAGAATTAGTGTCTTTTAAAACACGGTTCACGATAAACCCAAAATATCATTCCATTAATTATCGGGTTAAAGAACAGGTGTTATTTAAAACACTGTTCACGATAAACTCAAAAATCAATACCAATTCAATTCCAATTAAATCTTATTTAATTGGTCCACTTCATTAAATCTAAATAAAAAGATTTAATCTTTTTCTCAACTGGGCTTAAGAACAGTGTTAATGAAGACACCATTCACGACAAACCCAAATCCCATTTGATATTAAATACAAGGTTCTGAATAGAAAATATACCGGCTTATATTTAATATCAAATTCTACGACCAACAAATATCGTATTGGAAATAACGATATTAATATATCTTTCAAATTCCCATAACAATATCTATATCATCACAAAATCCAACATCGAAATATTCCGAAGACAATTTCGATTCAATTCCCTTCCAATTCAATTATTGGAAATTCTGGTTATATTTCAAAACCATTTCAAATTCACTTTATTTATTTCAAAAATAAATGAATTATAATTCTAGTTCCAAACTAGTTCATTTCGATAAAAATCTATTTTTATCTTTTCAAATACGGAGTTTTTCATCCCAATTCTTCACAAATCACTTCTTATGAATTTACACAAATTATTACTATTTTTAATAATTTTATCAAGGCCCGTACAGTCGATTTCCATCAACGGCCATCGAACTGCACTTACAACGACCTTTTCCAAATTTGATTTGGACATAATTCCAAATCCAACCGTTAGATTTCAAATTTCTAATATTCGTTAGAAAGATCTTTTCGATACGAACCCAACGGTTCCGGTTTCAGGAGAATCCGATGGCCGGATCTCACGCAATATCCATTCGAAGTCAATGGTCGAAATTCACGAACTGCCGCGGCGCGGCGCGTTCTATTTAGGCCATTATATTATATATATAATATATACTTCGTCGATTTCCTTTTAAAACGTATTTTATAAATCGTTTTAAATTCGTTTTCAAATCAATTCTATTTCAATTTAATTCGAATTTCAATTCTATTCGAATTTCAAATCATTTCAGTTTATTTCGAATTTCAAATCAATTCAATTTAATTCGAATTTCAAATCAATTCGATTTAATTCGAATTTCAATTCACTTTAATATTCATTTCAATTTGAATAAAATCGATATAAATATCAGTCACGTCAAAATGGCGTCAATCTAATCAACATGGCTTCATATATTTCTATTTTCAAATATTCTATTTCAAATATTTCTTTTTCCAATATTTCTATTCAAATATTTCTATTTCAAATATTTCTATTCAAATATTTCTATTCAAATATTTCTATTCAAATATTTCTATTCAAATATTTCTATTCAAAACTGGAATGAGGCCCAATCAATTACCATATAATGTTAATTATATGGATTTTCTACAACACATGTATAAAATAACAACGATAAATAATCAACCATCATCCAGAGTGCATTCTACACTGTATAAGCATCAAATATAAATATTTAACGCTTATGACAGTCTGTCAATCAATTGATCGACATACAACTAATTTTTTGGGATTAGTGTATGTCATATATCATCCCAATACCCGTGCGGGGTTTCAAACAATCAAACACAGATTTTATTTGTGCAGTTGAGCGATGTGTAAAATTTGTCGTCCCAATCAATATCAGTCAAATGTGTGTTTACAAACAAATCATCCAATTTGTTTATATTTATTTATTCACATTTACGTTAAAAATTATATTTTCAACTATAAAATATTTTTAACTATTTAAATATTTTAATTCTTTTCACATCACATCACACAATCAACTACACATCAAAATCAAACAAACAAGCATACAAGTCGTCCATGGTCTGTGGACGACGGGTGTCGGGTGCTACTAAACACCGTCTGCATCCTAGTATATATTTATAACTAGAAATAAATTAAAGGTGAGGAGTTCTCACCTTGGGGTTCCACTCCGCCATTCTTTATTTCTGAACGGCTCGGGCTTCGTTTTGATTTCAGTCGATACCATCGCTATCTTTTCCCTCTACTTCCTATGTAAAAATCATATTTTTTAACGCTACTTGCCATTTTAAAAACAATGCCTATTTATATTTTAAAGCGAAGCGAATTTATATTTCAAAGCGAAGCGAATTTATATTTCAAAACAAAGCGAATTTACATTTCAAAACAAAGGGAATTTATATTTCAAAACAACAATGTTTATATTTTCAAATCAAGAATGTTTATATTTTCAAATCAATGACAATTTCAGTTTTTATACAATTTCAGTTTTATACAATGAAAAAAAAATCAGTTTTTCCTATCAACAAAATTCAGCTTTTCCTATGAACAAAATTCAGTTTTTCCTATAAACAAAAATCAGTTTTTCCTATCAACAAAATTCAGCTTTTCCTATGAACAAAATTCTGTTTTTCCTATAAACAAAATTCAGTTTTTTTTTGAACAAAATTCAGTTTTTTTTTCCTATCACAAAATTCAGTTTTTTTTCTACTAGAAATCACAATTTTTATCAATCAATTAAAATCAAAAATAGAAAGACTTACTTTTTATTGAAGAGTATTGGATCCTTGCTGAAAGAGGGGGGGGGTTCACTGGTGGTCGTCAGAGATGGGGAGAAGCGGGAGCAGGCGACGGCTCAGGGGGGGTGGCGTCATCTGGCGCGGAGGCTCAGGGTTGCGGTAGTTCGAGAGGCTCGAGTGGAAGGGGAACAAGGAGTGAGCGTCGGAGGGGGGGCGCGGGCTTCGTACTGGAGGCGGGTGAAGGGGGAGGGAGGGGGGAACAGCCAGAGGCGCGACGCCTGGCGCCGGCGTGGGTGGCGACGGGATCGAGATCCCCTTTCGTTTCTTTTTTTTTACTGATCAGTTGACTTTGAGGGGAAAGAGAAAGGCCTTGGGCCAATATATATTAATAAATATTTATTTTATTTTAACTCAACAAAGTAACTTTTATTTTCAAACTCGAAACGAAACCCACCGCCTGTCGTCCCTAGCTAATTACCCCCATTCCGAACACAATGGGATATGTATCGCAAGCTGATTCGACTGTTTCGATCAGTTTCCGTTTAATTTAAAATATAAATCTTTATATATTCAATTTGAACGTACATTTCAAATTACCGGGGCCACACAATAACTCTATAAATTCCCAAAAAATATTTTCTAGCTTCGTATTGACGATATGGTCCTAACAAAACTAATTTCGTCGAATTCCGAGACCGTTTGAAAATGGCCAATTCCTAGTCGATTAAAATAAACTGAAATTGGTCAAACGCGTTTTCCTTTGCCACGCTCACAAACTGATTCGAAAAATTACGAAATTTGAAATCTAGTAATAATTTGACATCACAGATCCAACAAAAGTGGTTCGTCGAAATCCGAGGTCGTTTGCAAAATTTCCATTTTTAAGGGCCTGAATTCCATAGCGACTATACTGAAAATTCATCTGGACATATCTTTTGATTCCCGCTATGAAATTTTGATTTTTCTGATTCGTTGGAAAGATATTCTCAATTAGATTCTATTATTTTTTGTTTCGTTAAAACCGGTTTATTTTTCACCCGGTATGTTCAATTGAAATTTGAAATCGAATTATCGAACTACCGCGCCATTTTCAATTCCTTTTATAATTTAAAATAATTATTTATATTCTAACGACGATCTATATAATATATACGTTCAAATTCTATTCAAAATAAATTTCTCGTCGTTATTATTTAAAATAATTCATTTTAAATATTCAAAATTCATTAAAATTTCCAAAATAAAAATTTCAAACTGGCTCAGATTTTCGGGTTGTTACAAATTTATAATGGAATATTCAATCTTGATTTGAAATTGAAATGGTAGTGGAAATTGTTTTTTAAATGAGTTTAAAACAATTTATAAAATTCATTTTAAATGGAAATCGACGAAATATATATTATATATATTATAATGGCCTGAATAGATAGCGTCGCGCAGCGACCGTTCGCAAATTTCGACCATTTACTTCAAATTGATGTTATGGGAGATCCGACCATCGGATTCTCCTAAAACCGGAACCTTTGGGTTCGTATCGAAAAGAGCTTTCCAATTAATACAAGAGATTTGAAATCTAATGGTTAGATTTGGAGATATGTCCAAATCAATTTCAGAAAAGGTCGCTATGGATGCAGTTTGGTGGCCGTTGTTGGAAACCGACTGTACGGGAGATAATAAAATTATTAAAAATATGGAAAAATTATGTAAAATCATAATAAATGATTTGGAAAGATTTTTGATGAGAGATTCCATTTTTTGAAAAGATAAAAATATATTTTTATCATAATGAACTAGTTATTAACTAGAATAATAATTTAATATTTTATAATAAATAAATTGGATTTGAAAAATGGTTTTAAAATAACCAGAATTTTCCAATGATTAAATTGTAATGGAATTAATCTTCGGAATATTTCGATATTGGATTCCGTGATTATACAGATATTGTTGAGGAATTTGGAAGATATATATATATATATATCGTTATTCCAATACGATATCCGTTGGTTTCAGAATTTGATATTGAATATAAGCCGATATATTTCCTATTCAGAGCCTTGTATTTGACATCAAATTGGATTGTGGGTTTGTCATGAACGGTGTCTTCGTTAACACTGTTCTTAAACCCAGTTGAGAAAAGAATAAATCTTTAAACTAAGATTTAGTGAAGTTTTCCAATTAATTAATATTTAATTGGAATGGAATAAAAGAATTGGATTTTTGGGTTTATCGTGAACGGTGTTTTAAATAACACTTGTTCTTTAACCCAATTAACAGTGAAGAATATGAATTGGAAATTATAATCTTTTAATTAAGATTTATGGAATTTTCCAAAGTAAAGATTTCCAATTTAATATATCAAATTAGAATTGAATGGAATTCGATTTGATAATAATCGAAGTGAGTTTCTGTGGAGGAAGACTGTTAATACATATGGAATTTAAAAGGCTTTGTCATTATTCCATTTATATTATTAGTCGGATACAGAAATTGATATCGATTATATATTGATCTGTTTTCCATGAAGATTCCATGGTTAATGGAATTTGATTTTGGGTTTATCATGAACTGTGTTTTAAATGACATTGGTTCTCTAACCCAGGTAAAGACAGGATTACATGTCTAACATTGTATTTCGATACTGTATTCATTGATCTCTGCTAAATATATATTTGTTTGGTGGCAGAGAATTTACTCTCTTGCTTAACACCCTTCTCTAAGACATACGAGATTAGAGGTTGTATATCGGTAGAAATCAATGGTGCGGTGTAGATTGTCGAGGCGGCATGTTTGTTTTCCCAAAGTTAAATAATCATTAATATTGATTTTTGGGAAGATTAAAACTAAGTGGAGTTTTAATGAATCTTTAATTAGATTGAAAAGTGATTGTGATAATTAAAATTATCAATTCAAGAAAATGATCAAGAATGGAGTATCGCCAGTTATGCTCCAAGCGATAGTTGAATCTTTAATTAGATTTGAACATGAAATGGTAATTAATTTTCACCTATAACACCGTGGTGTTATATATGGAGTATTACTGGGTTTTCTCCATGGGATAAATAGGTTGGGATTGGGAAAATTAACAATTGATTACTTCGGTAAGGTTCGCTAATTCCGACTAGTTTGGAAAACTTTAAATTGGTTTAGAATTGAAAAGATAATGAAATCTTTTGTAATGATATCCAAAGGAAGATTAAAGAATAAATTTAAAAGAATTTATCTTTAATAAAAAGTAATGGGAACCGTTCCCTAAAGATGAGAATATTTAAATAAAAGAATATTCTGGATTGGAATGAGGCATATGATGTGTTGTTATAGCACTTGATTATAAGATACGCTAGTTATTCAGAAAGGTCAGGTTTAACCCATTCTGAATAACTGATACGACGAAAAGTCGAAGAGATTGAAGACGGTGCAAGACCGACGATCTTCACATCGAATGATGGGTTGCTACTGTTGCTCATGATTGGAGTATCTACCTTGAAGGGGCTACAGTGGTAGCCATCCAGACGTACTTGTTGATTGTACGGATATGCGAGGGACTCTCTCATGTATTGGATATACAGGGCGAGGAATATGGTGCCTCCGGTTTCGTTCAGACCTTGAACGGAATTGTAAATGGATGGGGTGTCTGATATTGTATTCCTTTATACTGTATTCGTTGATCTCTGCTAAATATATATTTGTTTGGTGGCAGAAATTTATTCTCTTGCTTAACAACTCTCTCTGAGACATATGGGCTCAAAGGTTATATATCGGCAGAAATCAGTGGTACAGTATGGATTGGTAGTGTGGCATGCTGAGATGTAGTGATCCAATCTTATGTTGAAAAGCAAAGTTTAGTGGATGATGATCAAAAGACAGCTTTAATATAGGAAAACTTTGTGTAGCGTTAATTCGCGAGCCTCATACGCCGGTACGGTGGTAAACTGATGGTTAGATCAGTATACTTTAGAGATGAGGATAGACATCCTACGGGTTGTCATGGATTCAGTCGACTGAGGTTACTGGGTGTTGTCACTCCACACTAGTAGGGATAGGGCACACCTCCCGATTCCCAGATGGATAGAGTTAGCGGTATTTTCCAATGCTTGGACGTAAGCCACGGTAACTTGTATCCTGGATAGTGAGGATGTGCATTACAATGTTTTCGCATGCCTGGGACCTAAACCGTTGGGAAATGGACTACACGATAGATCGTTCGGATCAGGAGCCACCAGTATGGAAATCCAAATTTCCAATACGACATTTTGAGGTTTTAATTGTACATTATGTATGGCGACATAGTGGGAGGGGGCGCTCATGCCGTCTATGATCGATACATTTATATTTGAAGTTGATTTCTTCACTTATAGTAATAATAAAAGATTTGTTTTAAAACGTACCAAGCATATTTGGCTATTATAAGGTAAAACATTATCCTCCGTCTTGCATTGCATTGTGTGTTGGGACCTGATCATATAATAGCTTCATTTTTCTTTATTTAGCATTGTGCTGTTTGTTTTAGGCACTGGTATTCTTGGGGGTAAACCCGTTCCGTGTTATATGGCGTGGTCCCTTGATTTACCTCATTTTAAAATAAAGTTTTTAATAACTGTTTTAGTTCTCACGCCAGTCCTATGACTGACCAAGAGTTTATTGTTTTAACCTAAACTCTGGGTGCCCTATTTTCCACACAGGCAGCTAGTAGTTTTGGTTTTGCAGATTTATTTATACAGGATTCTGGATTTACAGCTGGAGCTATATTCAAAACGCTCTGTGTCCATGTATTTCTTTCGGTTGTATCAGTTATTGTATTTTACGCTACGCATTGTATTTATATATTTTATTTCTGCTGCTATGTATTTTAATCTCTGATATTTTTCTATGTAATATTTATTCATACTCTGAATATTCTTGTACTCTGATGTAAATTGTTCTAAATAGCAATAAAATGTTCTTCTGTTTGTGTTATAATTTGTCTTGTTCTCGAAGCAATCCGCCTTCTTGTTCGGTTTAGGCCGGCCGGGACGCACGGGTCGGTATGGTGGTGGTACTATAGCCTTAAGATTAGGCTGATTCTAAGCAGCCGGGATTTCACCTCTTCCTTGACCTCTGCCTGCTCTACCTCTACCTTCGGCTCTAGTGCTCATCTCAGTCAGTTCTGTACAAGCAAGAAAAGAGTCAGACCAATAGAAATGATAATTTTAAGGAATGGTAAAAGAAGAAGGACATAAGGAAAAGAAACAATGTATCGATCAAATTATTATTCTATTATGCTGTGCTAATTCTAGGACATTAATAATCCTATCTCTAATGAGCTACTCGCCCTAGAATATTATTGATTCTATTTCTGACGAGTTGTTTAATGTGTTTAATTCCAGAACTAAGATTAACCAAAGCTCTGATACCAACTGTGAAAACCCCAAACCCCAGTGCCACGAAAGTAAGGATAATCATTAGGAATATAACACATTAATCAACATCACCAGATTACAGATAATAGCTTAAGTATGAAATAGAATAATTTACATCAATATTACAGCGGAATCATAAAATGTAATAAACATCAGAGTTACATAGTCATAGGATGCAACTTAGTGTGTAAAAGAAATGATCATTCTACATCGAGATCAGCTGGTACACATACATCAGATAATACAAAATAGAGATAATCAGTCTACGTCGCGATCAGCGATACATATACATAAAGCAATACAGGCGGAAATGTCAATAGTCCAAAGTATAGATATAAACTAGTCTTCGCCGTCGTCCAAAAGTGCACTCCATGCTATAGTGCAAAGCCAAAATACGTCCTGTAACCTATCACTTGGCTATCCATGTAAAAATAAGGGCACCCGAGTTTGCAAGTGAAATAAACTACGAGTCAGTCATGGGACTGGTATGGGAAATCTAATTAACTGTGTTAACAATAATAATAAAGCAAAGCATAGGACCATGCCACTAACGCAGAACGGGTTTCCTCCAGTGATTTCCATTGCATGTAAAGTAAATTTTTAAACAACGCAATGCTTTTTAGAAAAACGAAGCCATTATAAGACTCAGGTCCCATTACACAATGCAACGCAAGCCGGTGGATAGGGTTTTACTTTATAATGGTCAAAATATGCTTGATACGTATAAGCAAATCATCTGATACTATCACTAGTGCATATATGTTTTAAACACAATTTCAATCATAATGTATCAATCATAGGTGGCATAGTACCCCATTCTACTATGTCGCTATATATAGGTTTACAATCAAAAACGAAATGTCGTACTGGAAATTGGATTTTCGTCATAAGTCAAGGCCAGGGATGGCTCCTCACCGCTTCGAGACACTCTAGCAAATGTCTCAGGATTACACACTCTAGGCAACCATATGATGCTCCAGGGCCGGTCCTCTCTTACGTTTGAGGATTGGTTATTCCTGAACACACATTTCCCGGTCCTATCGGACCTATCCATCGGCTCCGTAGTAACCGATATATCCAAGGCACCTCGCAATCCAACATCCACATAGGTAAAAATATAATAAATGTCTGGGCTCCATACCATGACACCACCTATAGCTAGAAAGAGACATCGTGCAGTCCCTGCAGTCACGATCCCGTTTTTGACTCATACCGAGGTGTGAGGCTCGCAAATTAACGCTATACACAAAGCTATGCTATTTAAAGTCGTGATTCAATCATTGACCACAAGGCTTTGCTTTTCATCAAAAGCCTTGATCATTTGCATCTCAGCATGCCACACTGACATTCCATGCCATGCGATAGATGTCTATCGATATAACCTCTAAGCTCGTATGTCTTAGAGAAGGGTGTTAAGCAAGAGAATAAATTTTTTCACCACCAAATAGATATATATTTAATAGAGATCAATCAACACTGAACGAAATCCAACGTCAGACACACATCCATTTACTAGTCCGTTCTGGGTCTGAACAAAACCGGAGGAACCTTATTCCTAGTTCCATATGTCCAATACGGAAGAGAGGCCTTCGCATATCCGGACGATCAACAAGTACGTCCAGACCACTACCGCTGTTACCTCATCAAGGGAGCTACCCATATCTGAGGCATCAGTAGTCATCCATACGATGTGAAGATCACCGGTCTTGCACCGTCTTCGTATCTTCGACTTTTAATGGTCGATCAATTATTTGAAATGAGAATTAACTCGGCCTTTTCAAATGATTCACATATGTATATTGAAACTATCCAAACTTCCCCTTGTAAGAAACCCGGGATTGAATTGAGAACATGACAAATCAGAACACAAACAGAAGAACATTTCATTGCTTATTACAACAATTACATCAGAGTACAAGAGTATTCCAGAGTATGAGTAAATATTACACATTGGAAATACAATATCCTAGATTTAAATTACATTTAAATAGCAGGGGAAAAATAATACAAAACAAAACTGAGATAAAGACATAGATATAGAGCTTTCCGGATATTGCTTCAGCTGTAAACCGGGATCCTATGAATATAATATCTGCAAAACCAAAACTACTTGTTGCTTATGTGGAAAATAAGGGCACCCAGAGTTTAGGTTAAAACAATAAGCTCCAGGTCGGTCATGGGACTGGTGTGAGAATTAAAACAGTTATTAGCATGATTTTTAAGTTAGGTGCATCATGGGACCACGCCGCATAACACAGAACTGGTTTACTCCACATGAATCTTAGTTTAAAATAAAACAACGCAATGCTTTTTGGAAAAATGAAGCTATAATAAGACTCAGGTCCCATCACACAATGAACGCTGTAGGAGGATAGAGTTTTCCCTTATAATAGTCGAAAATGCTTGATAGCGAAATTTCATCTTTTATTATTACTATAAGTGAAGAAATCAACTTCAACTATAAATGTATCAATCATAGGCGGCGTAGGTACCATTATATTACGTCGCCATATATAAATTTACAAATAAAACCGAATATCGCGTATGGGAGATTGGGTTTCCATCTATGAACCGAGGCAAGGGATTATCCTCACCGATTCGAGACTCTCTAGCCCGAGTCTTAGGATACAGCCGCAACTGCACCTGCGGTTAGCGACAGGGCCGGTCATCCGTCGATGATCGGCAATACTGTAAACTATATGTTAGCCTGCCCTATGGGGCATAAAATAATCTGGTCAGTAATGTCGACTAGAACATCCATCGATCCTGCAGTGACCAATATATATATATATATATATATATATATATATATATATATATATATATATTCGAGGCGCCTCTCTATCCATCAAGTAATAAGCAACGTCCACATGAGTAAACAATCTCGGCTCCATACCATGACGTTACTCCTAGCTATAAACTAATATATGTCCATTTCCCTGCAGTCTACATCCATTTTTTTGTTCATACCGGGGTGTGAAGCTCGCGAAGTAACGCTATACAAAAAGCTACGCCAAAATAAGCTGTGCTTCGATCATCAACCACAAGGCTCTCTTTTTCAACAAAAGCCTTGATCATTTGCATCTTAGCATGCCACATTGTCATTCCATACCATACCATTGATTTCTTTCAATATATAACCTCTAAGCTCGTACGTCTCAAAGGAGGTTGTTAAGCAAGAGAATAAATTCTCCGCCACCAAACAGATATATATTTAGCAGAGATCAACGAATACAGCATAAAGGAATACAACGTCAGACATACCATCCATTTACAAGTCCATTATGGGTCTGAACTGTAACACCCCACTGCCGCTAGGGTCACTCACAAAGGGAATGCACTAGTTTTGGAAGGGGTATTATCGAGATAACACCACAGAATTATCATAAGACAGAACATTAATAATAAAAAATTAAGTAAACAGCGGAAGAATTTACGAGCAAAACAGAACTTCATTTTTTTCCAAAATAAACCATGTCTTTTACAAACATTTCAAATAACTTCATTACAACTGTCTTGTAATAATAGCCAAAGAAGCAATAACTTAAAAACAGAAAAACAGCTTATTCCCCAAGTGCAGTAAAAAGAAGCAGCCATAGCAAACCGTACATGCTGAGCCAAAGCAAGTGATATCCAAGCTAAGAGCTAGTGTTTCCTCCCTGAGAACCTGGGGGGAAACGAAAGAAAAAGAGGCGAAAGGAAAAGGGTCAGTCATAAAGACTAAGTAAGTCCTAGTGACTTTTAGTGTAAAAACGGTTAAAACAACCTGTCATGTATGAACTGGAACTAAACTTAAGAATGGTGTCAAGGTGAACAAGATAGACTAAGGTGATCAGGATAAGTCAAGACAAGTCAAGTAAAGCATCCCATGTTCGAGATTCGTTGCATCGACTGTACTAGTATACTAAGCCCATGTCACAAGTTAATCACGAAATAAATCCCACGGCCCAATATCATGAAATGACCCTGAAACGGGGTCTGACCCAAGTACGGGGTCCTACAGAGCGATTATCTAGTCGATCGGCTCCCTACAAGTTCTAGCTTGTCAAGTGTCTGTGTCATACGGCTAATCATGAATGTAGTCACCTGTGCTGGGTCCACCTTCGGGTGTATCAGCCCTAGGGTGTCAACCCCTGACACGATTCAAGATGCACAGATAAATCTACGGATACCCAGTGCCTGCCCCGGAATACGTGCACGACCGTAGTCCACCGAACCTACACTGGCATACCCCACTGCCGTCGTTCACCTCTTATAATCAGCCCATTAATCGTGCCCCACCCGGCCTAGCCCCAGGGTACCTTGATACATCTAGAGGGTTACTGCTGAAAAGGGTCGTGTCTAGGGTTTCGCCTAACAGATTAGGTCATGTAATTCGTGACCTAACCCGCCTAACCGATTAAGTCATGTAATTCGTAACCTAATCCTTTTCCAGTCTAGTCGTGTCAAGATGGTTAAGTATGTCATTTAAATTCGTGACTTAACCCGCCTACGTGTCATGTCAAGTTGGCTAAGTGTTGTCGTTTCAAGTTCATGACTTAGCCCTACAAATCGTGTTCAAGTTGGTTAAGTTGTCTTTTCATGTTCATGACTTAACCCTAATTGGCATTAATTGATTCGTTAATGCACCGAACCACTCACATTGGATCCTATTGTTCGTAGCCACTGGATTTGCCGGGCGGTTCCGGGCAGGTTTACGCTACGAACTCAACCCAACCTCGGGTTTCAAGCGCGATGTGATCAACTACCCACATTGGATCCTATGGTTTGTAGCAACTGGATTTGCCGGGTGGTTCCGGGCAGGTTTACACTACAAACTCAACCCAACCTCGAGTTGGCCACTTTCTTGTTTTCTAAAGTCATGCCCATGTTCTTATCAGATTCGTGCTATTTTCATAGCATGTTCATATGTCAATTTCGTGCCCAACTAAGGCACGTTTCAAGTCAAGTTATGGCATGTTCAAGTTGAGTTTTCGTGCCATATTTCATGTTCTACTTATGCCAAATTTCACGGTTTATGATTATAATCAATTCAAGTTTTGCCTATTCTACCCAATCGTATCTCAACGTATATAAACGTACTTCGTTCACAAGCATAAATAATTCAAGAGATAAAGGGGAATAACACCAAACATGTGATAGGCATACGTGACAATTCTAACATCACTTGCATAATAAACAGACTATAACATATCACATGGTTTCAATACTAGCATGATGATAACTTGGCATAGTAATGGTTCCAACTTAGTTCAACATGATGATTTCAACTTTACATCCTAGCCATAATAATCATTGCGGGCATAATAATAATTTTATTACAAACATGAAACATTAAAGGCATGGTAATTCTAATAGGCATAGTGGATTCCAATTTAGTATTTTTAACATAATGATTCTCATCTAGCATTATAAACATAATGATTCCAACTTTTCATCATGACCTAGCAATTCCCAATTTGTCATTAGCATGATAGGTATATTAACGTCACATGCATAGTTTCATTAATATCTTAGACATGGTTTAATTAGCATCATAGGCATGGTTTAATCAACATGAGGATTTCAATGGACATAATGATTCCATGGACATGTATTTGTTCAACTTGCAATAAAATTAAGCCCAAGTGATTCATAACAACATCAAAATCATGATAAGTTTAACTTGCAACATTATCATAGCAATATTCCCAAATTTTGATTCAAAGTTAAACAATATAAACATGGATTAATAATAGTTCTTAAATCCGGTTTCAATTCATAGCATGTCCATGTTATTTTAGCGTTTTTGCCTAAAAAGTGACATAGAACTTACAATATGAAGCAAGCAATCCAAATCAAAACTTTAAATCAAATAGCCCCAAATCAGTTGTCTAAAGCGTCGTAGTTGTTGTAGCTTCTAGTTGTAGCCTTCAAGAATCATCCTTCGTCTTCTTTAATTTTTGTTCTTTGTATTTTTAATAGTTCTAGGTTTAATGGCGGCTGCATGAGTGCTAAATGAAATAGTATGATTTAGGCTAGGTCTTAGGGTCTTTTTATAGTTGTAGGAAATTGATTTCAGCCTTTAGATTAACCCTAGAATAGGTCTGAGCCATCCAAAATCGTCACAAGCCCCTAAAACAAGGCCCAGGAGCCAAAACAGGTGCACCAGAAAAATTGGTCCGACCGGGGGGGTCGACATGGGTGTCGACCCATGGGTCAACATGGGTGTCGACCCATTGGGGGGGGTCGACACTGGTGTCGACCCCTGTGTCGACCCTGCCTGGGGCAGGAAAATTCCCGCCCATTCTGCCTTGGTTGTAATTTAAATCTGAATTCGAATTTGAACTGTTTTCGGGCTTGGAATTTTCTGAAAACTTCATTGGGCCATAACTTGGTCATACGGACTCCGTTTTTCGAAAACTCGGACTCTATTTCGCGTATTTTCCCGAGACGAATGCAATGGCCCAACCCATTTTCCCTGATTTAGATTTTAATATTTAATTCTTCCTTGATTCTTGTCTTAACACGTTGTTAAAATACGGGTTGTTGCATTCTCCCCTCCTTAAAGGATTTCGTCCCCGAAATCTCCAAGTTAGGGAGGATGTGTCCTACCATCCAATCATCCATCTACTCAAAACATCATCCACAAGCAACCATGGTCCTTAAAAGACTTCTAATGTTTTATGAACACATGCAAAGAGTGTGTGTATATGTTCCTTAGCTAATGCTAATGATCAGGCCTGATTGATCTTCTAAATGCAAAATATGTTTAGTGAAATGAATCCAATATGTATGCAAAATTTTCCTATTATAATTCATAATTTTTACATGAGTGCACAAACATTCAATCATATGCAACAACCAAATGATAGTACAACCAAGTTTCCAAGATAAACACTCATGCATATGCAAGTATGAAACTGTGACTGAGCCGATCTAGTGCCTAATGTGTATTCATGCATCCACGAGCAACCACTTGCGACCACTTGCAACCATTTCGCAATCATAACATGTTTCAATTACATGTTTACATCCAAAAAGATTCTACCTATGGTTCTCAAGATAGGATCGAGGAGATAACAAGATAAAACAAAGCATCTAGAAAAAGAAGTTAAAGATGTACCCCCGGAAGGTCCGTTCTGCTTCATAGGGCAGTCCTTGCTGATGTGTCCAGTCTCCCCACAATGAAAACATTCACCTTGCTTTCTTTTCCTCTTCCTACAATCCTTGGCTATGTGCCCTTCCGTACCACAGAAATTGCATTTCCTTTTATCACGTGAGTTGTCGTTCTTACCTCCTTTCTCGGGGTCTACCTTCTTATTCTAAGAATCGTTGGGCTTGACCTCTTTCTTGCCCTTCTTATCTTCCTCATACAGTAGGTCCATATCCACCAAGCTTTCAAAGGTCGCCCCCATGGGCACATGAGCCATGGCCAAACCATGTAGTGGCTCGTTCAAGCCTCGTGCAAAACGTAGCGCCTTTTTCTGAGGAGTGTTGACTAACTCCAATCCGAAGCGAGCAAGCTGATTGAAACGGTTCACGTATTCTTTAACTGTCATATTTCCTTGTTTAAGGGCCAGAAACCATTCCATTTGGAGACTCTCCTCTGTCGATGACAAGAACTTAAGCCCAAATCTCCCTTTAAAGTCCGCCCAAGTCTCAATGGGCCTAGTAGCGTTGGTGACTTCCCACCAATAAGAAGCTTCCTCTTTCATGAGCCACGCTGCCAACTTTACTTTCCTATTGTCCTCTACCTCAAAGATAACAAACAAGTCTTCGGTTTCCTTCAACCAATTCTGTGCCTCAACAAAAGTCTCAGTTCCTAGGAAATCCTTTCCGCCCATGGCCTTAAAGTCCTTGCATATCTTTGAAAAAGAGGTTTCTCGTGGAGGTTGAGGAGGATGAGGAGGAGGATTGGCTGGGCCTGCCACATTAGCCCGAGCCTCGAGGAAACTACAGAAACAAGTGGGTATATTGACCCCCTCGGGAAGATTAAGGTCGTCGGCCAAGATAAGCTGAAAACGAAAAAGGAAAAGATTCAAACGAGGAAACAAAGATAGTGCTAATGGCTTTGGGGAATATGCCTTTTAATCAAAACAAAATTTTCTTGAAAATTTGCTTCTTTGTAAATGGTTTTGAAAAGAAAATTCAAAAGGTTTTCAAAACTTTTGCCCAGTCTTGGTAACCTTCTGCTCTGATACCAAGTGTAACACCCCACTGCCGCTAGGGTCACTCACAAAGGGAATGCACTAGTTTTGGAAGGGGTATTATCGAGATGACATCACAGAATTATCACAAGACAGAACATTAATAAAAAAATTAAGTAAACAGCGGAAGAATTTATGAGCAAAACAGAACTTCATTTTATTCCAAAATAAACCATGTCTTTTACAAACATTTCAAATAACTTCATTACAACTGTCTTGTAATAATAGCCAAAGAAGCAATAACTTAAAAACAGAAAAACAGCTTATTCCCCAAGTGCAGTAAAAAGAAGCAGCCATAGCAAACCGTACATGCTGAGCCAAAGCAAGTGAGATATCCAAGCTAAGAGCTAGTGTTTCCTCCCTGAAACCTGGGGGGGAAACGAAAGAAAAAGAGGCGAAAGGAAAAGGGTCAGTCATAAAGACTGAGTAAGTCCTAGTGACTTTCAGTGTAAAAACGGTTAAAACAACCTGTCATGTATGAACTGGAACTAAACTTAAGAATGGTGTCAAGGTGAACAAGATAGACTAAGGTGATCAGGATAAGTCAAGACAAGTCAAGACAAGTCAAGTAAAGCATCCCATGTTCGAGATTCGTTGCATCGACTGTACTAGTATACTAAGCCCATGTCACAAGTTAATCACGAAATAAATCCCACGGCCCAGTATCATGAAATGACCCTGAAACGGGGTCTGACCCAAGTATGGGGTCCTACGGAGCGATTATCTAGTCGATCGGCTCCCTACAAGTTCTAGCTCGTCAAGTGTCCGTGTCATACGGCTAATCACGAATGTAGTCACCTGTGCTGGGTCCACCTTCGGGTGTATCAGCCCTAGGGTATCAACCCCTAACACAATTCAAGATGCACAGATAAATCTACGGATACCCAGTGCCTGCCCCGGAATACGTGCACGACCGTAGTCCACCGAACCTACACTGGCATACCCTACTGCCGTCGTTCACCTCTTATAATCAGCCCAGTAATCGTGCCCCACCCGGCCTAGCCCCAGGGTACCTTGATACATCTAGAGGGTTACTGCTGAAAAGGGTCATGTCAAGGGTTTCGCCTAACAGATTAGGTCATGTAATTCGTGACCTAACCCGCCTAACCGATTAAGTCATGTAATTCATGACCTAATCCTTTTCCAGTCTAGTCGTGTCAAGATGGTTAAGTATGTCATTTAAATTCGTAACTTAACCCGCCTACGTGTCATGTCAAGTTGGCTAAGTGTTGTCGTTTCAAGTTCATGACTTAGCCATACAAATCGTGTTCAAGTTGGTTAAGTTGTCTTTTCATGTTCATGACTTAACCCTAATTGGCATTAATTGATTCGTTAATGCACCGAACCACTCACATTGGATCCTATTGTTCGTAGCCACTGGATTTGCCGGGCGGTTCCGGCCAGGTTTACGCTACGAACTCAACCCAACCTCGGGTTTCAAGCGCGATGTGATCAACTACCCACATTGGATCCTATTGTTTGTAGCAACTGGATTTGCCGGGCGGTTCCGGGCAGGTTTACACTACAAACTCAACCCAACCTCGAGTTGGCCACTTTCTTATTTTCTAAAGTCATGCCCATGTTCTTATCAGATTCGTGCTATTTTCATAGCATGTTCATATGTCAATTTCGTGCCCAACTAAGGCATGTTTCAAGTCAAGTAATGGCATGTTCAAGTCGAGTTTTCGTGCCATATTTCATGTTCTACTTATGCCAAATTTCACGGTTTATGATTATAATCAATTCAAGTTTTGCCTATTCTACCCAATCGTATCCCCAACGTATATAAACGTACTTCATTCACAAGCATAAATAATTCAAGAGATAAAGGGGAATAACACCAAACATGTGATAGGCATACGTGACAATTCTAACATCACTTGCATAATAAACAGGCTATAACATATCACATGGTTTCAATACTAGCATGATGATAACTTGGCATAGTAATGGTTCCAACTTAGTTCAACATGATGAATTCAACTTTACATCCTAGCCATAATAATCATTGCGGGCATAATAATAATTTTATTACAAACATGAAACATTAAAGGCATGGTAATTCTAATAGGCATAGTGGATTCCAATTTAGTATTTTTAACATAATGATTCTCATCTAGCATTATAAACATAATGATTCCAACTTTTCATCATGACCTAGCAATTCCCAATTTGTCATTAGCATGATAGGTATATTAATGTCACAGGCATAGTTTCATTAATATCTTAGACATGGTTTAATTAGCATCATAGGCATGGTTTAATCAACATGAGGATTTCAATGGACATAATGATTCCATGGACATGTATTTGTTCAACTTGCAATAAAATTAAGCCCAAGTGATTCATAACAACATCAACATCATGATAAGTTTAACTTGCAACATTATCATAGCAATATTCCCAAATTTTGATTCAAAGTTAAACAATATAAACATGGATTAATAATAGTTCTTAAATCCGGTTTCAATTCATAGCATGTCCATGTTATTTTAGCGTTCTTGCCTAAAAAGTGACATAGAACTTACAATATGAAGCAAGCAATCCAAATCAAAACTTTAAATCAAATAGCCCCAAATCCGTTGTCTAAAGCATCGTAGTTGTTGTAGCTTCTAGTTGTAGCCTTCAAGAATCATCCTTCGTCTTCTTTAATTTTTGTTCTTTGTATTTTTAATTTAGAGTTCTAGGTTTAATGGCGGCTGCATGAGTGCTAAATGAAATAGTATGATTTAGGCTAGGTCTTAGGTTCTTTTTATAGTTGTAGGAAATTGATTTCGGCCTTTAGATTAACCCTAGAATAGGTCTGAGCCATCCAAAATCGTCACAAGCCCCTAAAACAAGGCCCAGGAGCCAAAACAGGTGCACCAGAAAAATTGGTCCGACCGGGGGGGTCGACCCCTGGGTCGACATGGGTGTCGACCCATAGGTCGACATGGGTGTCGACCCATTGGTCGACATGGGTGTCGACCCATTGGGGGGGGTCGACACTGGTGTCACCCCTGCCTGGGGAGGGAAAATTCCCGCCCATTCTGCCTTGATTGTAATTTAAATCTGAATTCGAATTTGAACTGTTTTCGGGCTTGGAATTTTCTGAAAACTTCATTGGGCCATAACTTTGTCATACGGACTCCGTTTTTCGAAAACTCGGACTCTATTTCGCGTATTTTTCCAAGACGAACGCAATGGCGCAACCCGTTTTCCCTGATTTAGATTTTAATATTTAATTCTTCCTTGATTCTTGTCTTAACACGTTGTTAAAATACGGGTTGTTGCATGAACGAAACCGGAGGCACCTTATTCCTCGTCCTATATGTCCAATACAAGAGAGAGGTCCTCGCATATCCGTCGATCTCGAAGTACGTTTGGACGATCACCACTTATTACCTTGTCTTGGGTGTACGACCCAATCAAGACTTCAGTAATCATCCAAACGACGTGAAGTACTCCGGCCTTCAACCACCGTCTTCATCTTTGACTCTTGGTCGTTGTATTAATTATTCAGAATGGATTAAACCCGGTCTTTCCGAATAATTTGCATAATTTATAATCAAGTGCTATAAAAATACATCATACGCCTCATTCCAATTAAGAATATTCTTTTAATAAAATATTCACATTATTAGGGAAAGGTTCCCCTTAATTTTATCAAAGATAAATTATTTTAAATTTATTCTTTAAACTTCCTTTTGATACTGATTTCAAAAGATTTTATTTTATCTTTCACAATCTTAAACCATATTAAGTTTTACCCACTAGTCGGGATTAACGAGCCTTACCGGAGTAATCATTTTTTATTATTTATTATCCCACTCCCAACCTATTCATCCCATTATACAAAACTGGTAGCATTCCATATCTAACACCCACTGTGTTATTGGTAAAATTAATTACCATTTCAAGTTTAAATCTGATTAAAGATTTTACTATCGCCTGGGGTAAAACTGGTGGTACTCCATTCTCGATCATTTCAAGAATTCGATAAATTTAATTATCTCCTTTGCATTTTAATCTAATTAAAGATTCACTAAAACTCTAGTTTAGTTTTAGTGTCAAAAATATTACTTAATAATTTTTCAAATTTAAGAAATTAATCTTATCTTTATCTGGGTTAAAGAACAAATGTTATTTAAAAACATTGTTTACGATAAACCCAAAATCATCTCCCATCAAAATGGAATCCACACGAAAATCACAATAGTATATAATTGATATAAATTCCCGTGTCAGACTAATATTATAAATGGAATAGCGGCAAAGCCTTTTAAACTCCATATATAATAACAGTCTGCATTCACAGAAGCTCATCTCGATTATTACCGAATCGAATTCCATTAAATTTATATTTAATATATTAAATTGGAAAAAGTTTTACTTTGGAAATTTCCATTTAAATCTTAATAAAAGATTTATAAATTCCAAATTATATTTTTCGCTGTTAATTGGGTTAAAGAACGAAAGTCATTAAAAACACAGTTCACAATAAACCCAATCCACATTTCATTTATTCCACTTACTAAATATAAATGGAAATTCTAATAATCTTAATTAAAAGATTTATACTTTTCACACCGGGTTTAAGAATAATATTATTAAAGACATCATTCACGACAAACCCAAAATCCAATTTATTATATTTAAAAACATTGGATTATTATTCTAGTTAATAACTAGTTCATTTCGATAAAAATATATTTTTATCTTTTCAAAATTGGAATTTTTCATCCAAATTCTTTCTAAATCATTTATTATGATTTTCCATAATTTATCCATATTTTTAGTAATTTTATTATGGCTCGTATAGTCGGTTTCCAATAACGGCCACCGAACTGCATCCATAACGAACCTTTTCAAATTTGATTTGGACATAATTCCAAATCCAACCATTAGATTTCAATCCTCTTATATTCATTGAAAAGCTCTTTTCGATACGAACCCAACGGTTTTGGTTTTAGGAGAATCCGACAGCCGGATCTGCTGTTGCATCGATCTGAAGTTAATGTTTGAAATTCGCGAACAATCGCTGCGCGGCGCATTCTATTTAGGCCATTAAATATATATAGTATATTTATTATATATATTTCGTCGATTTCCAGTTAAAACGTATTTTATAAATCGTTTATAAATTCGTTCTAAAACGATTCCAACTTCATTTTCAATTTTAAATCAAAACTAAATATTCTACATCTTTATCATATTAAAATAATAATATTTTCAAAATACTAAATTTTGAAATCACTTTTTTTCGATATTCATTATAAAATGAATAAAATCGATCGATAAACCTGTTCGGGTTAAAAGGTCGTTTCTATAATTAACCCGGCTTCATATTTTTATATTTTTGTGTCCATCTAAAATCGGACATCAAAATCATAATTTTATTCTTCACTGAATATCATTTTAAAATATTCATTATTTTAAAATATTCTTATTTTAAAAGATTTTTTATTTAAAGTATTCTTTACATAAAAATGTTCTTTTACATTATTTACATTGAAAATGTTCGATTACATTAAAATGATTCCTTTACATTATTTATATTAAAAAATTTCCTTTACATTAAAAATGTTCTTTTATATTATTTATATTAAAAATGTTCTTTTACATTATTTATATCAAAAATGTTCTTTTACATTATTTACATTATAAATGTTCGATTACATTAAAATGATTCTTTTATTTTTTATTCATACAATAAAAATGTGAATTTTATCTATAAAACCTTTTATTTTAAAAGATTCTTTATTTTAAAAGATTCTTTATTTTTAAAATGTCATTTAGTTGTTCTGAATCAGAATACGACTCAATCAATTACCATATAATTTCAGTTATATGGATTTCATACATCGCATGTATGCAATAATAATGATAAATAGCCATCAAACAGTCCAATCACATCCAAAGTGAAATTTAAAACTGTGTGAGCATTAAAATAAATAAATAACGCTCATCACAGACTGTCAATCCATCGATTGACATACAACTAAATATTGGGACTAGTGTATGTCAGATATCATCCCAACACCCATGTGGGGTTTTCAAACAACAACAGTTTATTTAAATAAAGCATTGGTTAATAATTTTAACTAGTTCTAATTCAGATTGAATTATTTTTCTAATTAGCCAATTTTCACTGTTGAAAGTATAAATGAATATTTATAATTTAATTTCAACTACCATATTTATGTTAACATTGTTTTTAATATGTTAAACATTTCAACATCACAAACAACACACAATACAATCAATTTAAATCGTTCATGATTTGTGGACGAGGAAAGTGATCTAACATGCACCATGTAAAATTTATAATGATTAAACTGATAAAAATCTAAACTAGCAATTCTATATATTTTCCAATTACGAAAATAAATAAATAACTGTGCAAAAATTTTAGTCAGAAGTTTTCACCTTTTGGGTTCCACTCCGCCATTCTTTAACGGACGATGGTTCGGATTCAGTTTTGCTTCCAGTCAGTTCCATCGAAATCTGTTTCACGAGGTTTATGTTAAAAATCTCATTTTTAAACAACAGTCTTTATAAATAAATATCACATTTTTATTACGCTATTTTTATATTAAAAATCATGCCTTTATTTCAAAGCCATATATATATATATATATAAACCATAGTTTAAGCTAATATTATATATATTTTAAAATCAATACTATTGTTTTTAAAATTTATACATAGCATTGTTTTTTAAATATACAATAGTATTGATTTTAAAAAACAATGCTATGTATAAATTTTAAAAACAATAGTTTTTATTCATGCTATTTTTATTTTTTTATTTTAAAAAAACTCATATTTTTATTTTTAATGTTGTTTTATAAAAATCATACTTTTATATTGCAATTTCTATTTTGAAAACAATGCTATTTTTATTTTTAAAATCTATGCAAATTCTGATTTAAAAACATTTCAACTTTTATTTTAAAAACAATGCTACTTTTTAAATTAACAATGCTAATTTCTTTTTATAAAAACAATGATATTTTCTTTTCAAAACAATGTTAATTTCTATTTCAAAAAAAACACTGCTATTTTATTTTCAAAGCATTACTATTTTTATTTTTCAAAACAATAGTATTTTTATTCTTAAAACAAAGGTATTTTAATTTTAAAACAAAGGTATTATATAAATTAAAAACTGGGTTTTTTTCCATTGTTTAAATTAAACAAAGTAGTTACATCATTTTATACGTTAATTACATAAATGATTAATTAATTGAATAATTAACAACCTTAATCACCGTTATTTCGTTAATCTTCCTTCCCGATAGTTTCTGGAAACAAAGAACCCATTCACCGATTTGAACAAGCCGCTGCAGCCTGCCGCGTACACTGCCGAAATTTGATCGAACCCTTCTAGTCGATAGCCACTTGCGTCGCCTTCCTCCAGCAGCAACACTGGCGAACTCAACCCCCATCGGCCTCCAGAAAACCCTCTCGAAAGTTGCGAGTTTCATATGGAAAATCAACCTACTTAGGCGATGGTTGCAGATCATCACCGTACAGAATTAACAAGCTCGAAAATCCCTTTGACTTTGCTTTAGGAATTGGATTTAATTCGAATTGGGTAAAGAGATTATAGGGTTTAAAATCTGAATGAATTGGGGCGTCCATTTTCAGAACCGGCGGCGGCATACGATTGTGAACGAGGGTTTTGGGATTATACGGAAATACGGGGTATTAATACATATTTATTTATTTATTTCCATTTTATTTCAATATAACTCCTGTATCATTCCGAACTCCAAATCAAACCCAACGAGTGTCACCCGCAGCTAAATACCCTCAATCCGGACACAATGGGATATGTTTTGTAAGCCCATTCGATTGTTTCAGTCAGTTTTTAGCAAAATTAATATATAAATTAGTGTATATTTAATTTTAAATGTACATTTTAATTTACCGGGGCCACATCCTGACTCCAAAAATTCCCAAAAAAATAAATCTAGCTATGTTTTGACGATATGGTCCTAACAAAATTAATTTCGTCAAATTTGGAGACCGTTTGAAGAATGGCCCTTTTTTGGTCGATCTAATTCAAATTTAAATTATCAAACAAATTAAAATTTATGCGCTCACATATTAATTCCAAAAATTATGAAATTTGAAACCTAGCAATAATTTGACATTGCGGATCCAGCAAAAGTGGTTTCAGCAAAATTGGAGGTCGTTTGCAAAATGGCTATATATTATATTAAAATATATATATATATTCCATAGCGACTATTCTGAATTTTCAACTGGACATAACTTTTTATTCCCGTTATGAAATCTGGATTTTTGACATTTGTTGGAAAGATATTTTCAAAAAGATTTAAATATTTCTAGTTTGACTAAAATCCGGTTTATTGTGAATCCAGTACATTCATTTGAAATCGAATTTTCAAACTACAGCGCCATTTCAGGCTCGTTATATAATTAAAATAAAATTATTCGCTCAAACTTCGATTTAAATAAATTTTAGTCATTATTATTTAAAATAAATTATTTAAAATATTTAAAATCCATTAAAATTGCTAAAATAAATTTTTAAATTGGTTCTGAAAATTCGGGTTGTTATAATCTCCCCGACTTTAAATCTTTTCGTCCTCGAAAAGGAACGGAGCTTAAAGTTGTTTAACTAACCAACTCAACTTTCAATTCTAATCAATTTCAATTCAGTTCAATATTAAGTTCGATTTAGCTAAATTTATCATTCTTTTATATATTGGTTTTATTAGTTTATCATTCTAATATTTTAACTAGTTAAACTAATAATCAAACATCACAACCAGCAATCGATTAGTTGATTAGCTTTTAAAATATATATAACTTTTATATATAGTTAAAAATTATATTTCTGATGCCGAATCACAACAATAAACTCTAGCTAGTTTTGGTTCTCACATTAGTTAGTTGGAAATCGATAGATATCCCACTTAATCATCTTCGAGCGACTAGGGTGTGATTCTCTATTTATCCAGTATATTAAAACTTCGAATATACGTTAATTACGCGTATATTCAAAATCTTTATGTACTCGATTGTCCAAATTAAAATAAAATAATATACTCAAATGTTTATAATATGATAAAATTTTCAAAACTAAATTTATTTTCTTTTTTGTTTTAAAAATTAATACTCTACACACTTGTTCTAGGATACTACTGATCTTATCTCTAACGAGTCATCCTTATTGGATGTTACTAATCCAATCACTGATGAATTCTTTTGTTCGGTTCTAATGTGTCTTGTTCTCGAGCTCTGTAAACCAAAGCTCTGATACCAAATGAAACGACCCAAACTTCCCCTTACGAGAAATCCCGGATTGAATTGGGAACACGAAAAATCAGAATACAAACATGTTGTATATAATGGTGTTGTATACACAATTATATGATTTTTTGTTTGATGATAACAACCAAATATTTATTATTTTAAATGTGTTTGTTACTGTACTGTTTTCAAATATCATCACAGATAGGAATATAATATTTATATTCAAACAAAATACAACTGTACAGACATTCAGATATTTACACAGTATTTTGTTTAAATATAATATTTTATTTCAATTTTCAAATAGTACAGTTTTACAACTCCACTATTTGTACACTTCACTAATATTTCACATTTCATATACGTTCACATGATATTGTACTTGTATATAAACTGAATACGATAGATAAATTTGTTTGAACACAATAAAATAATATTTTATTTCAATCAAATTTGTTTATTACAAATATCAATACAATTTTTCTCATTCTATACATTTGTTCCTCACTATAAACGCTCATCACAAATACAGTCATTGTCTCCCTACAGCATTTCACTCATTCACATTACAATTATGGAACACAAAAAAGGAGGAACAACATTTTTTTCTGTCCAAGTAGCTCACAATGATACTAATACAAATTAGCAAGCCAAAGAACAAAACAAGAAACCAGGTATGCAAGCAGGTGGTGTTCACAAGTGTACAACAGTGATAAAGGGCATGTTTCAATTATTATTTGAACATGTGAAAATTTGGCAACTACAAAGCAATCTTCATTTCAAGCAAGATGTTAAAAAAAGGGCCAAAAGCAACAGTGTACAACATGCATCAACATGCAATGCTCAAGTGAACTAATTTGATGAAAATATACATGCAGAGGTTCAGTGGAGCAACAAAGAATTCTTTTCATGTTCAAATGGGTAAAAAAAAAGGGGAATCTCTTTTGAAATTTGAAAAGAAAGGTCACAGGTTCAAAAGAAGGAAAGAGATTAAGCTTGCAATCTTGGAAAATGTAAAAAAAGATTTGGATAAAACATTTTTTTATCATGCATGTATACATAATTGCATGGTGCAATAATACACAATCAAAAAGCAGTTTCCTGGTTTGAAAAATCTAGCATATGCAGAATCTAACTTAGAAAACATTTTTATTTTGTAGGAACATACAAGCAGGGGATAAGACAACAAGCATGCATGCAACATCATGTTAGGATGATACCTCAAGTCAACATGAACCAGTATGATCAAGTATGGTTAAGCAAGTACAAAATAATGGACCAGTGAAAAACATAGAAGGTTTACAAAAATATGTGTACGAGCAATTCAGAAAGTATACAAGGGAAGTTTCTTTTTAACTTTAATGTCTCATTTGTGGAAAAATATAAAAAGGCAATTCAGTTCATCAACATGCACAGTTTTTGGGCAAGAACATTCTCAAAAATGTTTTCAGTTTTTCAGAAGCATGGCAAAAAGTTTATATTTGGCAAGTGCGCATTCACATTGACAAAGAACAGTGTCAAGGCCTTTGTACACATTCAACCCGACACGGCAATTTTTTTAAGTGTACAAGTTGCATGAACATGGAGCAACTTCAATGCATGTGAATATTGTTTTTGCATGTAGTGCAACACATGAATATGGACAACAATGGTAAAGAAGAGTGATCAAAGGCAGGAGAAATCATGCACAACAAATCAGTTTCCAGAAAACCACAATTCAAGTCTTTATGGAAAAATACAGTTTTTAAATGATTGTCTAAATCACACAAGAGCACACATGTTTTGGACAAAGATACCTTTGGCAAGAAAACATTTTTTATGTTTCCAGAGTTGACAAAAATCAAATTGAACATGTAACACCCCACATCTGTTAAGGTCACTCACAAAGGGAATGCCTTAACTTCAATGGAGTATTATGGGTACTGGAACAGAAATATTACAAGACAGACATATATAAAACAGCAGAAAATAAAGTGGAAGTACCTCAAATCATTTATTAAATATAAATGTTTACAAGAAAAGCCCATCAACTCCCAATACCCAATTTCATAGTTAAGATATCCGTCTTGCTCAAAAACAAAGAAGAATAAAAACAAACTGCAGTATTCCCCAATAAAGCAAAGCAAGCCATAGCCAAGAGAAATCCAAGCCATACATGAAAGAGCCTTGGAGCTTGGTAAGATCCGAACTAAGCTGTATTCCCACCCTGTGAACCTAGGGGGGGGGAACGGAAGAAAAAGAGGCGAAACAAAACGGGTCAGTCATAAAGACTGAGTAAGTCCTAGTGACTTTCAGCATAAAAATAGATAAAGATAACATGGCATGAATAAACTGAAAGTAAACATAAGCATGATGACAAGGTAGGCAAGATAAACTAAGACAACAAGATAAACTATGATAACAAGGTAAACTAAGGTAACAAGATAAACTTCGGGCACGACGAAACAAGTATAACGTCCTATAATTCCTATCAAGTATCCCACCGCATGGTTTCTATCAAGAATAACATCGCAAGGTTTCTAAGCTTTACCATTAAAACGATATCTATTTGCTCTGCACCACCTAACTAGCATCCTCATAAGTGTCTTACATGGAATGATCCGTATTCCTACTAGTGTCCCAAATAGTGTCCTGTGTAACAAGGATCCGTACCCCCTACTAGTGTCCCAACTAGTAGCCCGTGTTATATAATAATTATAACGTGATCCCAATCCCCGCAATTATGGTAGCCTTCAGGTGTACATCGATTATGAGGATTCCACCTCGATCGCCCCAATGGCCATGTATATATTCGATGCACCCTTACTACCTTATCGATCGGCTCCCTACTTGACCTAGTTCTCGTTTGTGTCACGCGGCCCCCTACTTGTAGATACCTGTGCTGGTCCCACCATGGGGTGTATCAAGTCCCATGGTGGCAACCCTGACACAATCAAGATGCACAGTTTTATACCTACTGATGCCCAGTGGCTAAATTTTCTGCGTCGAAGTGTGTGCACGCCCGCACTCTGTTAGAACCTGCACTGTTGCACCAACCGCCGCTAATTTGACCTCCTATAATCAGCCCAGTAATCGTGCCCCACCCTGCCTAGCTCAGGGTTCCGTTGATACCTAATGTGGGTTACTGCTGAAATGGGTCCCCGTTACTAGGTTTTTCTAGTGGTTAAGTCTGTGGGCCTATATTCTCTGATATTACCCACCAGCCTTGATGTGTACTTAACCCCGCTACTGATTCAAGCATGTGTATTTAATGGTTAAGTGTATGTGGGCCTATATTTACTAATATTACCCACCAACCCGATATGTACTTAACCCTTCTACTCGTTATGTTACCATGGTTAAGTGTTTACCTTAGTTGACTTAACCTTTCTCACTTATTATGTTTGATTGGTTAAGTGTGGTTTATGAACTTAACCCCGTTCGTCTATCTGGTTACATTGGTTAAGAAATTTCTTGTTAACTTAACCCAGTGTGTTACTTAACCCTACCACGTATCACATCAGATTGGTTAAGTGCATGTTAACTTAACCCCATCCACTAGTCATATTATAATGGTTAAGTGTTATCAACTTATTCAAGTTAACTTAACCCACCCGCTTGTCCTGTTATGTTGGTTAAGTGTTTCTACTTAACCGCAATCACTTGTCTAATTAACCCATCGTATTAGTTAAGTGTTCTCATTAACTTAACCTCACTCTCTAGTCCAATTTAATCATGTTATAATGGTTAAACATTTGCTTAACCTTACCCACTCCCGTAGTCAACATATTAAATTGGCTAATTGTCCAGATTAACCTAATCATATTACTTAACCCTCCCATTTATATCATATTGGTTAAGTGTTCTTATTTACTTAACCCTACCCACTGGTCTAATTACCATGTTACGTTGGTTAAGTATTACTATTCGTATTTCCACATGTCACCCACATGTCACCCACTTAACCCCCATGTCCCACCACATGTTTATCTGGTTAAGTATTTCTTAATTCATTAAGGCTGTAACCTTATAAAGACCTCTCACATTAGACTGACATTTATGGCAGCTGGATTTTCCGGGCGGGTCCGGGCAGTCTTACACCATAAAAGAGTCTAACCTCGTGTCTTTACAACTGTTACGCTTTTAATTTGGGCCTAGGACATCTCACATTGGGCTGACATTTGTGACTACTGGATTCGCCGGGCGGTTCCGGGCAGGTTTACGTCACAAATGAGTCCAACCTCGTGTCCTAAACATTGATTATTACTTATAATCTTTTACCCCAATTTGAATTTATTTCCCCTATTCAAATTATCAATTTATTCCTAATTTAACGATGTCCATAATTGACTCAATTATGTCCATCAATTAATGGTATGCAAAATCACACCAATTTTACCACAATTTATCTTAGGCCATTAAAGGCAACTTATCTCAATTTATATTTATCCCTCTTTTAAGGCTATTACATGCCAACTAATATATGTACCCAATTCTAGTCAGTTTACATATATACCAAGTTTCATGCCTTTTTACATATGTCAAGATCTAGCCAAAATTACATGTATCAAGTTTCATACCCAATAAACCCAAATCCGATGATTCATGATGTAGTTATCCCAAACTATAATCTTTTTATTTCAATACATGCCAGTTGCCCAAGTTCAAAATACATGTTTATGCCAATTATAAAGTTTACAATCGCTTTCATGCTCAAATTTCCAAGTCTACACATGCCTAATTAACATAAGCCCAATCTTTTGATTTAATTTACATAGGCTTCAAAACTCATAATTTTATTTTACATGCCAAATTACATACATGTTATATATACCAAATTTCATGTTACATTACATTGATCCAATTGGTGTCGAATTCCATGTATATAATATTTATGCAAATTTTATCATAACAGGATTATACCAAAATTTACAGATCTACCCCAAACTTGCAAATAAAATGATAACATCCAATTTCATGTTGCCAATTATTAATCATATTCTTATAGGCAATAATCCCATTATTCCCCCGTATACATCTCGTATGCGAATCGCGATTTTAGGCCAAGGTCCGAAATTGACCAAGGTTCATCAAAAGAAAATTAATAGGAGAAGGTAGAAATTTGCATAATAAATAGATCAGAGAGAAAACAACATCATGATAGGCATAAAGATTACAACTTGATGATAACATCATTACGAATCAAGGAAACTGCTGAATAAATCACAAACTTGTCATGAGAATAAAGGTAGACAAGTCTCAAAACTAAAGAT
Organism: Allium sativum; assembly: GCA_030737875.1. Lineage (NCBI taxonomy): Eukaryota > Viridiplantae > Streptophyta > Magnoliopsida > Asparagales > Amaryllidaceae > Allium > Allium sativum. The sequence goes on along the minus strand of CM060915.1, from coordinate 253,841,029 downwards.
TCAAAAAGCAATAGGAATATATCTGAATCGATAAACATACTTAGATCCAATTCCACTTTATTTCATGCCCATATTAAAATTAAATATTTAGATCTGAAAATAACTAGCACTTACATAGAACGGCTACTGAATTAAGAAGTGAATTTGTCTTAGAAAGTTGCGGTGTCACTGATCTATCCCCTTGAATTTGTTGTAGAAGCATTGATCTTTGATTTGATTTGAGTTTGGACGCTTAAGCTTTAATTTGGAGACGGCGGCCATGGCTCAAGAGAGATTTTAGTAGCATAACGGTGTAAGAATGATTTTTGTGAGTTAGGCTAGGTCTAGGTGTTATTTTATAGGTGTAGGAAACTCATTTAGGCCATTAGATCAACCCTAGAGTCAATCCGGACCATCAAAACTCATCCCGGGCCTCAAAAATGGGTTCTAGGCCACCCTAGGCCGACCAGGTCGACTTGTACAGGGGGGAGTCGACACTACAGTCGACACGGGGGGGGGGGGGGGGGGTAGGTCGACTTGGGTGTCGACACTACAGTCGACACGGGTAGTCTGCCAGAAAGTCTGCTGAAATCTTGTTTTGGCCATATCTTGGTCATACGGACTCCGATTTTCGAAAACTCGGACTCTATTTCGCGTATTTTTCCGAGAGGAACGCAATGGTGATGTCCATTTTACCTAATTCCTGATTCTTGAATTAGTTATCCTTATTTTACTATCTTTTTCGTTACATACGCCGTTATCGAACTAATTTTTCTTCTCTTCCATGTATTAATTAATTCTCCTTATGCATCACCATTATTTACCTATCATAAGCATATTTTCATATATTTTATTTCATTTTTAATTATATTAAAAAAAATATGGGGTGTTATATTCTCCCCTCCTTAAAGGATTTCTTCCCCGAAATCTTCAAGTTAAGTAGAATGTGTCCTACCATCCATCATCCATCTACTCAATCATCAATCACAGGCATTCATTGTCCTTAAGAGATTTCTAATGCTGTATGAACATATGCAAGAAGTGTGTGTATATGTTCCTTGTCTAATGCAAATGATCAGGCCTGATTGATCTTCTAAATGCAAAATATGTTTAGTGCCATGAGTCCAACATGTATGCAAATAGTCCTAGTCACATAAACACTATATGTGTGCACAAACATCCATCCATATGCAACATTCACATGATAACACATTCAATTTCATCCACAAACAAGTGTAAACACTCATGCATTTGCAATATGAAAGGTGATTGAGCCGATCTAGTGCCTAATTTGTGTAAATGCATCCACGAGCAACCACTAGCAACCACTTGCAGCCACTTGCAACCATCAATCATAACATGTCTCAAACACTTGTTTACACCCAATTGTTCCTATCTAAAGGTATAGTCGAATGATAGAAGCAAGTAAAAACTTTGTGCCCATTAGGCAATGTCAAAACTGGAAATCTATGCCACATATATATTGATTAGGAGAAAAACTCTCTAAGCATCAGCCCCGAAGACCGAAATCAACATCAGACTGACACCCAAAGAATTACTCAACCCAACCACTATATATGATTCTAGGAAACTAATCATGATGGACTCCTTTTAGGTCACAAGGGAATCCCTTCCTAAGACCAACCCGTATCCTATAAAACCCAAAAGGTTTAGTCCACCCGACGGACATCCTCAAGCCCCAACATATATTACTAACAGACGAGTCATACTCCCTATGAGGTTCGCAATAGAAATAGGATTGAGAATAGGACCGAGAGGATATACACAAAAGATAGCATGTGAGTAAGCTCTATAGGAAAAGAGAGATCATGGATATACTCTTAAAAATAGATATGATGCGCGAATCTAGTCTTCAATCTTCTAAGTTGCATTTCTTTGAGCTTAACTCCATTGTGCTTTGACCGCCTTTAACTTCACAATTCCGTAGCTTCTTAATTCTTGTTTCCAAAATATGGGTTGGAATCCATTTCACTTTTGCCTCTCGTTCCACTTTCACTTATTCTCCTCCTAGTATACTCGGCTCAAACATAACTGCGTACTCATGGTTTCATGCAAGCTCTCCAAAATTCACTAGTGAATCTTGGATCTCGTCCACTTACTATCAGGTATTCCACGTAGAAGAACTATCTCTTGGAAATAAATGCCAACAATGTTGCCAAATGTACTTACTAAGGTGATTCTCTACAACTCATTCATAAGCGAAATGACCCATCCGCCTTAGTGGCGAACACTACTCGATCGGATTACAAATTACCAATAAATGTGTCAAGAGATTCTAGGAAACAAATCATGATAGAACCCTAAAGGTTACCTGCGACTTCGAGGGTATTACTGAGGCAAGTCAAGAGTCTAACTACCCTCTTTTCAAAACCGAGAAGGTCACCCTTACTGGATAACCACTCCATTGCTAGAATCAACCCATAGCCCAAAACATAAACATTACTTCTAGACTCAACACTTAGCATAGACATTCTCAAATCCAAACAAGTCATGAATAAATGAGTCGATTTCCCCAACAGGATTTGAGAAAGGAAGAAAAAAAATGGGATCCTCTACCATGCTAGTACTAAGGTGCAGAGACTCAACTTTCGAAGTAGAATTAAAAGGATGCAATGTACAAAAACAAAGTTCTAGTGGGATGATAGAAAAGAAAAGCTAAACCTTTAACAAAAATGTTACCACCCTCTTAGGTACGCTAGTGGTGAGAGCATTCAATTGCCCTCTCGACGATCTTGTCCCTTGCCATTGTCCTATAATACTTAACAGCATGTCCATTCTCATTAAAGATACTCTCTCTTGTCATGGGTTTTACTATTCTTTCACTTAGGCCCCTTTCCTTTCACCTTTTTCCTCCTTCGTGGATTAAGCTATAACAACTAGTTCCTTGTTCTTACTGTCCTTGTATAGTTTGTTGACAAGTCTTTTGAAGCTACCTCCAACGCACGGCACTCTACCTAACTTGAAATAAGATTAGATGCAGATGGAACTTCTACGGCTACAGATGGAGGTTGGGCACTCCTCTGCCCTCCGACATGTGTCGGATGCCTACGAAACTATGGTGAAAAGAGAGAGAAGAGATTTCAAGAGAGAATCAAAAGATAGTGCATATGGCTTTGGGGAATATGCCTTTTAATTAAAACAAAATTTTCTTGAAAATTTGCTTCTTTGTAAATGTTTTGAAAATAATTTCAGAAGGTTTTTGAAAACTTTTGCCCAGTCTGGTAACCTTCTGCTCTAATACCAAATGTAACACCCCACATCTGTTAAGGTCACTCACAAAGGGAATGCCTTAACTTCAATGGAGTATTATGGGTACTGGAACAGAAATATTACAAGACAGACATATATAAAACAACGGAAAATAATGTGGAAGTACTTTAAATCATTTATTAAATATAAATGTTTACAAGAAAAGCCTATCAACTCCCAATACCCAATTTCATAGTTAAGATATCCGTCTTGCTCAAAAACAAAGAAGCATAAAAACAAACTGCAGCATTCCCCAATAAAGCAAAGCAAGCCATAGCCAAGAGAAATCCAAGCCATACATGAAAGAGCCTTGGAGCTTAGTAAGATCCGAACCAAGCTGTATTCCCACCTTGTGAACCTGGGGGGGGAATGGAAGAAAAAGAGGCGAAACAAAACGGGTCGGTCATAAAGACTGAGTAAGTCCTAGTGACTTTCAACATAAAAATAGATAAAGATAACATGGCATGAATAAACAGAAAGTAAACATAAGCATGATGACAAGGTAGGCAAGATAAACTAAGACAACAAGATAAACTATGATAACAAGGTAAACTAAGGTAACAAGATAAACTTCGGGCACGATGAAACAAGTATAACGTCCTATAATTCCTATCAAGTATCCCACCGCATGGTTTCTATCAAGAATAACATCGCAAGGTTTCTAAGCTTTACCATTAAAACGATATCTATTTGCTCTGCACCACCTAACTAGCATCCTCATAAGTGTCTTACATGGAATGATCCGTATTCCTACTAGTGTCCCAACTAGTGTCCTGTGTAACAAGGATCCGTACCCCCTACTAGTGTCCCAACTAGTAGCCCGTGTTATATAATAATTACAACGTGATCCCAATCCCCACAATTATGGTAGCCTTCAAGTGTACATCGATTATGAGGATTCCACCTCGATCACCCCAATGGCCATGTATATATTCGATGCACCCTTACTACCTTATCGATCGGCTCCCTACTTGACCTAGTTCTCGTTTGTGTCATGCAGCCCCCTACTTGTAGATACCTGTGCTGGTCCCACCATGGGGTGTATCAAGTCCCATGGTGGCAACCCTGACACAATCAAGATGCACAGCTTTATACCTACTGATGCCCAATGGCTAAATTTTCTGCGCCGAAGTGTGTGCACGCCCGCACTCCGTTAGAACCTGCACTGCTGCACCAACCGCCGCTAATTTGACCTCTTATAATCAGCCCAGTAATCGTGCCCCACCCTGCCTAGCTCAGGGTTCCGTTGATACCTAATATGGGTTACTGCTGAAATAGGTCCCCGTTACTAGGTTTTTCTAATGGTTAAGTCTGTGGGCCTATATTCTCTGATATTACCCACCAGCCCTGATGTGTACTTAACCCCGTTACTGATTCAAGCATGTGTTTTTAATGGTTAAGTGTATGTGGGCCTATATTTACTAGTATTACCCACCAACCCGATATGTACTTAACCCTTCTACTCGTTATGTTACCATGGTTAAGTGTTTACCTTAGTTGACTTAACCTTTCTCGCTTATTATGTTTGATTGGTTAAGTGTGGTTTATTAACTTAACCCCGTTCGTCTATCTGGTTACATTGGTTAAGAATTTTCTTGTTAACTTAACCTAATGTGTTACTTAACCCTACCACGTATCACATCAGATTGATTAAGTGCATGTTAACTTAACCCCATCCACTAGTCATATTATAATGGTTAAGTGTTATCAACTTATTCAAGTTAACTTAACCCACCCGCTTGTCCTGTTATGTTGGTTAAGTGTTTCTACTTAACCGCAACCACTTGTCTAATTAACCCATCGTATTAGTTAAGTGTTCTCATTAACTTAACCTCACTCTCTAGTCCAGTTTAATCATGTTATAATGGTTAAACATTTGCTTAACCTTACCCACTCCCGTAGTCAACATATTAAATTGGTTAATTGTCCAGATTAACCTAATCATATTACTTAACCCACCCATTTATATCATATTGGTTAAGTGTTCTTATTTACTTAACCCTACCCACTGGTCTAATTACCATGTTACGTTGGTTAAGTATTACTATTCGTATTTCCACATGTCACCCACATGTCACCCACTTAACCTCCATGTCCCACCACATGTTTATCTGGTTAAGTATTTCTTAATTCATTAAGGTCGTAACCATATAAAGACCTCTCACATTAGACTGACATTTATGGCAGCTGGATTTGCCGGGCAGGTCCGGGCAGTCTTACACCATAAAAGAGTCTAACCTCGTGTCTTTACAACTGTTACGCTTTTAATTTGGGCCTAGGACCTCTCACATTGGGCTGACATTTGTGACTACTGGATTCGCCGGGCGGTTCCGGGGAGGTTTATGTCACAAATGAGTCCAACCTCGTGTCCTAAGCATTTATTATCACTTATAATCTTTTACCCCAATTTGAATTTATTTCCCCTATTCAAATTATCAATTTATTCCTAATTTAACGATGTCCATAATTGACTCAATTATGTCCATCAATTAATGGTATGCAAAATCATACCAATTTTACCACAATTTATCTTAGGCCATTAAAGGCAACTTATCTCAATTTATATTTATCCCTCTTTTAAGGCTATTACATGCCAACTAATATATGTACCCAATTCTAGTCAGTTTACATATATACCAAGTTTCATGCCTTTTTACATATGTCAAGATCTAGCCAAAATTACATGTATCAAGTTTCATACCCAATAAACCCAAATCCGATGATTCATGATGTAGTTATCCCAAACTATAATCTTTTTATTTCAATACATGCCAGTTGCCCAAGTTCATAATACATGTTTATGCCAATTATAACGTTTACAATCGCTTTCATGCTCAAATTTCCAAGTCTACACATGCCTAATTAACATAAGCCCAATCTTTAGATTTAATTTACATAGGCTCCAAAACTCATAATTTTATTTTACATGCCAAATTACATACATGTTATATATACCAAATTTCATGTTACATTACATTGATCCAATTGGTGTCGAATTCCATGTATATAATATTTATGCAAATTTTATCATAACAGGATTATACCAAAATTTACAGATCTACCCCAAACTTGCAAATAAAATGATAACATCCAATTTCATGTTGCCAATTATTAATCATATTCTTATAGGCAATAATCCCATTATTCCCCCGTATACATCTCGTATGCGAATCGCGATTTTAGGCCAAGGTCCGAAGTTGACCAAGGTTCATCAAAAGAAAATAAATAGGGAAAGGTAAAAATTTGCATAATAAATAGATCAGAGAGAAAACAACATCATGATAGGCATAAAGATTACAACTTGATGATAAAATCATTACGAATCAAGGAAACTGCTGAATAAATCACAAACTTGTCATGAGAATAAAGGTAGACAAGTCTCAAAACTAAAGATTCAAAAAGCAACAGGAATAGATCTGAATCGATAAACATACTTAGATCCAATTCCACTTTATTTCATGCCCATATTAAAATTAAATATTTAGATCTGAAAATAACTAGCACTTACAGAGAACGGCTAATGAATTAAGAAGTGAATTTGTCTTAGAAAGTTGCGGTGTCATTGATTTATCCCCTTTAATTTGTTGTAGAAGCATTGATCTTTGATTTGATTTGAGTTTGGACGCTTACGCTTTAATTTGGAGACGGCGGCCATGGCTCAAGAGAGATTTTAGCAGCATAACGGTGTAAGAATGATTTTTGTGAGTTAGGCTAGGTCTAGGTGTTATTTTATAGGTGTAGGAAACTCATTTAGGCCATTAGATCAACCCTAGAGTCAATCCGGACCATCAAAACTCATCCCGGGCCTCAAAAATGGGTTCTGGGCCACCCCAGGCCGACCAGGTCGACCTGTACAGGGGGGCAGTCGACACTACAGTCGACACAGGGGGGCAGGTCGACTTGGGTGTCGACACTACAGTCGACACGGGTAGTCTGCCAGAAAGTCTGCTGAAATCTTGTTTTGGTCATATCTTGGTCATACGGACTCCGATTTTCGAAAACTCGGACTCTATTTCGCGTATGTTTCCGAGAGGAACGCAATAGTGATGTCCATTTTACCTAATTCTTGATTCTTGAATTAGTTATCCTTATTTTACTATCTTTTCCGTTACATACGCCGTTATCGAACTAATTTTTCTTCTCTTCCATGTATTAATTAATTCTCCTTATGCATCACCATTATTTACCTATCATAAGCATATTTTCATATATTTTATTTCATTTTTAATTATATTAAAAAAATACGGGGTGTTACAGAACACTCTTTAATGTTTCATGCATTTAAGGATTTTATTCGGGGCCAAGAAAAACAATTGAATGATTTCCTAAATCGTATACAATTGTTTTTTCAGAAATGAATAAATATTGTGGCAAGTACTCAATCAGTGAACAACATTTTTTGGCAAGTAATTACATCTTTCCAGCAAAACAATCAATTGACAATTTATGGCAAGTTGTAAATTTCCTGGAAATAAGTTTTTTTTTCTAGTATGGTACTAGGCAAGAAAACTTTTTAGGAAAACCATTTTTGGCGATAGTTTCTGTAGCATCAATCAAGCAAAATGTTTTTTTTCAAGAATTCAGAGAGACATATTTGGCAAGGTCTTTAAAATATTTCCTGAGATGTTCATGTCGGTTTTTAATTTCTAGGAAACATGCCGTCAAACATTTCCACAAATACACAATCAGTGAGGAATTCTTCTGTTAAGGTTCAATGTATTTCCAGCATTAAACAAGTTATTCACGGCAAAGTTTTTAAATCACTCAAATTCAAACTTGGCAACAAAGAAGGTAATTTACAGAGCATTCAAAAGGTGCAACACAAAATCAAAGCCAAGTCACTAGTCGAAATCAGAGCATTAATAGGATTCTATAATCCTATTTAATCACCACTTCATCACAGGAATTAGTGCACTGAAAAACCAAAGCAACAACTCAAAAAGAAAACAAGTTCGAATCAGTACTACTCACTTTGTTTTCGATCGCAACCTCAGCCAAATCATCGACGAAGAACAACGTTAAAGATCATCAGAGAATCATTTTTTTTTCAATCGAAGTCGAATTGATTTGGGGCAAAACCCCACTTTATTTTCTCAGCCACCATCAACAAAGAGGAGAGCAAGTTTTTTTTTTTGAGAAAGCAAAGTGGAAGGCCTATATTACTTTAGACAAAGGCGGTTTTATTGTTTTTATTTCTTTTGTAATCGTTTATACAGTTTTCTTGAGTCTGTAAAATTCTAGGGGAATCCAGTTAGGGTGTTAACTGGCAGTTTACTAGCGTCTGTAAAACTAGGGGAAATCTAGTCTAGGGGATTTAGATAAGTCTAGAGTTTTGAGCGTAGAGTTAGAATAGGAGCTAGGGGTTCGAAAGTGTACATGGTCTTGTATGCTGGATCTGTTCTATCATCTAGTAGAAACCTTAGGAATGCAGCAGTAGGCAGGATTTTGCCGAAGCTGGGTATATCTTGTGTCAATTACTTTTCTGCATTTATATTTCTGCTATATTCTATGATCTGTGAATGTTTTAATATCCCGTGATATTTGAACTCTGCGATAATTTGCAATAAACCCTATTCACACCCCTCTAGGGTTAATCTTGATCCAACAAGTGGTATCAGAGCAGGTTATTTCTTTTACTCTAGAGTCATGGGTCATTCTAGTTGTCAGTCCTTAGAGAGTCAGTCCAGTCGCATTCCATCTATTTTTAATGGTTCAGGTTTTTCAAATTGGAAGTCAGAAATGGAATCCTTTTTATAATCTATTAATTTTAAATGTTGGGATGTTGTTATTAATGGTTATGATAAGGAAGATAAATGTTTTAATAATCATGCTACACATATCTTATATTCCCATATTGATGATGTTCAGTATGGCCTTATCTCCCATTGTTTAACTGTGCAGGAAATATGGAATACTCTCAACACGAGGTATGGAAAAATTGACAACAACAACTCAAAACCCAAAAAGATCAACTCAGATTCTGATCTATGCTCGGAAGAAGAAACAGATGAAAATTCAAGTAGATCAGACGATAGAGACTCAACAGACAATGAAACTGAAAGCTTCTCATATGAAGATTTGGTTTATATGTGTACTGATTTGACAAAAATCGTTGATAAACTCCGTCGTAAAAATAAATCTTTAAAATCTAAAAATCACGAGTTATATAGCAAAATTAACTGTTTGGAATCAGAAGTTACAAATGTCGTGAAATTAGAAAGTTCTAACTGTGAAAGTTGTTTGAAGTTGAAAACTGACGTCGTTCATCTCTATAAAAATATTCAAAGGCTTAAAGAGGAAATTTTGATTTTCAAAGATAACAAGGTTGATTTAAAAGATTCAAACAATTCTTTGCAAAAAGAATTTAATAATTTTAAGGCCATCAAAAATTCCAAACATGAAATTGCTGAAAAAGAAAGCTTGTTGAAAAGTGATTTGATTTTAAATGAGCTTGAAAGGGAGATTGAAAATTTCAAGAAAGTTGAATTTGAAAAACAAATTAATTTTGAATCTAAGATTCTTGAATCCAAGACCAAAATCAAGTTCCTTGAAAATGAAAATTTGATTTTGAAACAGAAAGATACTGAAAAGAGAAAGATTAGCATTAATCGTTGCTCGAATCTAATGAAAGAGAATTCTGACCTTAAATCTAAAATTCAACAACTTGAATTAACTCTAATCAAATTCTCTAACGGAGAAAAATCTTTAAATATGTTGCTGAAAAATCAACAATTTTCAGGAAATAAAAAGGGTATTGGTTTTGGGAAAGGAAATGATTTTTTGAGCTCGTGTGATTTTAAAAATCCTTCAAACTGCTTCAAGATGGGTCATTCTGAAAATTTGAATTGTGAAAATTCCAAAAGGTTTTTAAATCACAAATGAAACAAGAATTGGTTTGATAACAATCCAGTTGAACAGTTGTGGACCCCAAAAAGAAATAAAATGATTTTTGGAAAAACTAAACATGCTTGGGTTACCAAAGGCACAAAGGTAGATTCAAATGGACTGTTATACAAACAAGTTTGGGTACTGAAAGATGTTAACAAAACTGTGAGTGGTTTTACAAATTTTGTTAGACTACTCGATCCTTTCAACTGTTAGGTACCGAAGAAGGTTGAGGAACTGTTGTGCTGAATAGAGATTGATTTCAAGTTGTTCTATATTTCTGTATTCTTTATAGTTCCTTGGCCAAGATTTGTTGAGTTAGAGATTCTGATTTACATTGGATTCTGGTATGATCTCTAAACTCACCTTTGTGAATATTCTCTGTTTTTATTTTCTTTGTTTATTTCTCCTTCTGTCCCTTCTGTTTATTTTTCTTTGTTTTCTGTTTTGATTTGTCACTGTTATATTATTGTAACTTCTTTTGGGCTTCATTAACTTCCAATTGCATAACTCTTGATTTTCTGGAAATGTGCTTCACTTGAATGAAAATCTAATGTTTTAGTCTTTTTTAGATCTTGAATATAAATTTGTAAATATCTGCAATTGTTTTGAAGTTTATTTTCTGTTTTCTGAATTCCTAACAGTGTTGATGTATTCTTGTTATATCTTGAACACTGTTAATGTGAATTCTAAAATTTTGAAGATCTGAAAATTAAATGGAAATTCACGCACCTCTGCTGTTTTGAGTTTCTTCTAATTCATTTTAGAAAAGCTTGAAATATTATACTCATTACAGCACACAGCTACTTCTCAGTTGTGAAAATTTCATTGTTTTTCAGATTGGCTTGGATATTTTGAAATGTCTTGAATTACAGTGATACATCTAGAAATTCTTTTTATATTCATGATCATTTTATGGTTGAAATCTGTTTGTTTGAAATCATCTGAAATACTTGATATTCTGAATCTCACATACCTCTTAAATTTGAAATTCTCAATCTTTTGTGACTGATTCATTATATCTCAAAACTTGACATTGATTCAAGTGATTTCAAATAAATTATTTTTTAATTTTCTGGATCATGAATAACTCTTAAGTTTAATGTAAATGATCTGAAATTACTCATGTGCTTGTCAGAAATTGTTTTGAAAAATTCCTTGAAAAATTTGGGTCTTGAAATTTATTGGTATTTCATAATTATTTGATTTGAATATTTGTTTGTTTAAAATCATTTGAAGTTATTGATTTATTGAATCACACACATATCTTGAATCTGAAATTTACATTCTGGTGTGACTGATTCACTGAATCTTAAGAGTTTCATATTTCTCAAATGATTTCAAATAAACTGTATTTTAATCTTGGATCATGAATCATCCTATGTGACTATCATCTTGACAAGTCTGCTTTAAAATTGGTTATCATGCTGTTCTGATTATATGATCTTGATTTGAAAAATGCTTTAAATGACTTCTTGTTTTGAGAAGAACTGTTTGCTGCTCTGATAAAAAAAAGTCTGATTTGTTAGTCTTGTCTATTTGGGCTTTGTGCTTAAAATTCTTTTGTTTGTGATATCCTTGTTTGTGTCCAGTGTCTTGTTACAATCCTCATTAACAGAGACATAAAGTGGAGGTACTGAATTTGTTTTGCTGTATATATTTTTAATCTCTTATGTCTTGTATAGATCTTTCAAATCCCTCTTGTAATTGATTTTCAATTTTAAGATTATTTATTGACTATTCATTCAGAAATTGAAATCAATATCCAAATTGAACTATATTTTTAATTCATCAAAATTATTAATAGATTTTGAAACTGTGATGAATTGTGACTGCAGTATATTTCACATCAAGAGGAGATTTTATTTAGATTTTCATGATGGTTGAATAATTGTTATAATATCTTTGAATTGGCGATTATTTCACGACCTTCTTCTTTATCTACCATTATTCTGTCATCCGTCATGTTTTTTATATTAATATGGAGAGTTTAATATTTAAAAAAAACTTTTTAAATAAACAGTGAAGATATTTGTGATAGAAATTGGACTATGTTGTTTTTCAGAATTAGTGATAATTGAAAATTTTCAATGATCCCGGTACAGTCGAGCATATTTCATAATATAATTAATTTAGAAATTTATTTCATAGTCCATTTCTGTACCTACCACATTTCTATCATTCATATTGGTTGTATATACCGAGGAGTTTTTTCTTTTGAAGCTGAAAACGATAAATATATAATTAATACATAAGTGTGTCTCTAACCTCATTTAAAAATCCAAGCTCTGGTCATGCATGGTTATAAGACAACTTGTAATTTAAGCTGCGACTGACCTCATTTAAAAATCCAAGCTCTGGTTATGCGTGGTCAGTGTGCTCTTAAATAAAATAAAAAGAAAAAGGAAATATTGTGCTATAAATTGAAATTAATCTGAAATTCTCCTTGGTGTATAAAAACCAGCCTATCAATCCATCTTTCTAATCTGTGAAATGTGTTGAAATCTTATGAAGTATTATGATTTGTTGATTGATAGCTATTGGGATTTGAGATTATACGACTTTGTCACTTAAATTGAATTATTAACTATAGTCCAAATCCATCACTGTTTTTGTGCTAAATTTTACAAAATAATTGGAAATCATATTTTTGTAAATCTCTCCATTTTATATAAAATTCATCATAAATCCGTCATTCTCTACAATGTGAAATATGCCACCAGTTCTTAGTTTATAAAGATTTTTGTTTGACTGATTGAGATTTATGATGACTATTCTTCCTCTTAAGCTGATATTGTATTTGTTAGTCATTTGTCATCTATATTTTAAATTCTATATCCTTTTGATGATAACAAAAGGGGGGAGAATGGGTTGAGATTTTGATTTATGAGTGAATATTTTATAAATATTTTTAATTTTGAAAATTCATTATTATTCAAATTTTTTCACTCATGCACAGTTATAGGGGGAGTTTTTTTGCTGTAGGGGGAGCTAATAAATAGGGGGAGTTCAGTATTCACTGTCAAACACATTTATTGTGCTCAAAATCTTATATTTGTTTGTCATCATCAAAAGGGGGAGATTGTTGTATATAACGGTGTTGTATACACAATTATATGATTTTTTTGTTTGATGATAACAACCAAATATTTATTATTTTAAATGTGTTTGTTACTGTACTATTTTCATATATCATCACAGATAGGAATATAATATTTATATTCAAACAAAATACAACTGTACAGATATTCAGATATTTACACATTATTTTGTTTAAATATAATATTTTATTTCAATTTTCAAATAGTACAGTTTTACAACTCCACTATTTGTACACTTCACTAATATTTCACATTTCATATACGTTCACATGATATTGTACTTGTATATAAACTGAATACGATAGATAAATTTGTTTGAACACAATAAAATAATATTTTATTTCAATCAAATTTGTTTATTACAAATATTAGTACAATTTTTCTCATTCTATACATTTGTTCCTCGCTACAAACGCTCATCACAAATACAGTCATTGTCTCACTATAGCATTTCACTCATTCACATTACAATTATGGAACACAAAAAAGGAGGAACAACATTTTTTTCTGTCCAAATAGCTCACAATGATACTAATACAAATTAGCAAGCCAAAGAACAAAACAAGAAACCAGGTATGCAAGCAGGTGATGTTCACAAATGTACAACAGTGAAAAAGGGCATGTTTCAATTATTATTTGAAAATGTGAAAATTTGGCAACTACAAAGCAATCTTCATTTCAAGCAAGATGTTCAAAAAAAAGTCCAAAAGCAACAGTGTACAACATGCATCAACATGCAAGGCTCAAGTGAACTAATTTGATGAAAATATACATGCAGAGGTTCAGTAGAGCAACAAAGAATTCTTTTAATGTTCAAATGGGTAAAAAAAAAGGGAGAATCTCTTTTGAAATTTGAAAAGAAAGTTCACAGGTTCAAAAGAAGGAAAGAGATTAAGCTTGCAATCTTGGCAAATGTAAAAAAAGATTTGGATAAAACATTTTTTTATCATGCATGTATTCATAATTGCATGGTGCAATAATGCACAATCAAAAAGCAGTTTCCTAGTTTGAAAAATCTAGCACATGCAGAATCTAACTTAGAAAACATTTTTATTTAGTAGGAACATACAAGCAGGGGATAAGCCCACAAGCATGCATGCAACATCATGTTAGGGTGATACCTCAAGTCAACATGAACCAGTATGATCAAGTATGGTTTAGCATGTACAAAATAATGGACCAGTGAAAAACATGGAAGGTTTACACAAATATGTGTACGAGCAATTCAGAAAGTATACAAGGGAAGTTTCTTTTTAACTTTAATGTCTCATTTCTGGAAAAATATAAAAAGGCAATTCAGTTCATCAACATGCACAGTTTTTGGCCAAGAACATTCTCAAAAATGTTTTCAGTTTTTCAGAAGCATGGCAAAAAGTTTATTTTTGGCAAGTGCGCATTCACATTGACAAAGAACAGTGTCAAGGCCTGTGTACACATTCAACCCGACACGGCAATTTTTTTAAGTGAACAAGTTGCGTGAACATGGAGCAACTGCAATGCATGTGAATACTGTTTTTGCATGTAGTGCAACACATGAATATGGACAACAATGGTGAAGAAGAGTGATCAAAGGCAGGACAAATCATGCACAACAAATCAGTTTCCAGAAAACCACAATTCAAGTCTTTATGGCAAAATACAGTTTTTAAATGATTGTCTAAATCACACAAGAGCACACATGTTTTGGACAAAGATACCTTTGGCCAGAAAACATTTTTTATGTTTCCAGAATTGACAAAAATCAAATTGATAACTCTTTAATGTTTCATGCATTTAAGGATTTTATTCGGGGCCAAGAAAAACAATTGAATGATTTCCTAAATCATATACAATTGTTTTTTCAGAAATGAATTAATATTGTGGCAAGTACTCAATCAGTGAACAACATTTTTTGGCAAGTAATTACATCTTTCCAGCAAAGCAATCAATTGACAATTTATGGCAAGTTGTAAATTTCCTGGAAACAAGTATTTTATTTCCAGTATGGTACTAGGCAAGAAAACTTTTTAGGAAAAACATTTTTGGCGATAGTTTCTGTAGCATCAATCAAGCAAAATGTTTTTTTTCAAAAATTTTGAGAGACATATTTGGCAAGGTCTTTGAAATATTTCCTGAGATGTTCATGTCAGTTTTTAATTTCCTGGAAACATGCTGTCAAACATTTCCACAAATACACAATCAGTGAGGAATTCTTCTGTTAAGGTTCAATGTATTTCCAGCAATCAACAAGTTATTCACGGCAAAGTTTTTAAATCACTCAAATTCAAACTTGGCAACAAAGAAGGTAATTTACAGAGCATTCAAAAGGTGCAACACAAAATCAAAGCCAAGTCACTAGTCGAAATCAGAGCATTAATAGGATTCTATAATCCTATTTAATCACCACTTCATCGCAGGCATTAGTGCACTGAAAAACCAAAGCAACAACTCAAAAAGAAAACAAGTTCAAATCAGTACTACTCACTTTGTTTTCGATCGCAACCTCAGCCAAATCATCGACGAAGAATAATGTTAAAGATCATCAGAGAATCATTGTTTTTTCAATCGAAGTCGAATTTATTTTGGGCAAAACCCCACTTTATTTTCTCAGCCACCATCAACAAAGAGGAGAGCAAGTTTTTTTTTTGACAAAGCAAAGTGGCAGGCCTATATTACTTTAGACAAAGGAGGTTTTATTGTTTTTATTTCTTTTGTAATTGTTCAAACAGTTTTCTAGAGTCTGTAAAATTCTAGGGGAATCCAGTTAGGGTGTTAACTGGCAGTTTACTAGCGTCTGTAAAACTAGGGGAAATCTAGTCTAGGGGATTTAGACTAGTCTAGAATTTTGAGCGTTGAGTTAGAATAGGAGCGAGGGGTTCGAAAGTGTACATGGTCTTGTATGCGGGATATGTTCTATCATCTAGTAGAAACCTTAGGAATGCAGCAGTAGGCAGGATTTTGCCGAAGCTGGGTATATCTTGTGTCATTTACTTTTCTGCATTTCTATTTCTGCTATATTCTATGATCTTTGAATGTTTTAATATCCCGTGATATTTGAACTCTGCGATAATTTGCAATAAACCCTATTCACCCCCCTCTAGGGTTAATCTTGATCCAACAAAACAGAGGAATATTTCATTGCTTATTCAACAATTACATCAGAGTACAAGAATATTCTGGAGTATGAGTAAATATTACACAATGGGAATACAATATCAGAGATTTAAATTACATTTAAATGGCAACGGAAAAATAATACAAAACACAACTGAAAGAAATACATGGATACAGAGCTTTTCGAATATCGCTTCAGCTGTAAACCAGGATCCTGTGAATATAATATCTGCAAAACCAAAATTACTAGTTGCCCGTGCGGAAAATAAGGGTACCCAGAGTTTAGGTTAAAACAATAAACTCCAGGTCAGTCACTGGTGTGAGAACTAAAACAGTTATTAGCTTGATTTTAAAGTTAGGTGCATCACGGGACCACGCCGTATAACACGGAAAGGGTTTACTCCACATGAATCTTAGTTTAAAATAAAACAACGCAATGTTTTTTGGAAAAATGAAGCTATTATAAGACTCAGGTCCCATCACACAATAAACGCAGTTGGAGGATAGAGTTTTCCCTTATAATAGCCAAAATGTATGATACACGAAATTTCATCTTTTATTATTACTATAAGTGAAGAAATCAACTTCAACTATAAATGTATCAATCGTAGGCGGCGTAGGTACCATTATATTATGTCGCCATATATATATTTACAACTAAAACCGAATATCGCGTATTGGAGATCGGGTTTCCATCTATGAACTGAGGCAAGGGATTATCCTCACCGATTCGAGACTCTCTAGCCCGAGTCTCAGGATACAGCCGCAACTGCACCTGCGGTTAGCGATAGGGCCGGTCATCCGTCGATGATTGGCAATACCATAAACTATATGTTAGCATGCCCTATGGGGCATAAAATAATCTGGTCAGTAATGTCGACCAGAACATCCATCGATCCTGTAGTGACTGATATATATATCTGAGGCGCCTCTCTATCCATCAAGTAATAAGCAACATACACATGAGTAAATAGTCTGGGCTCCATACCATGACGTTACTCCTATCTAGAAACTAACATATGTCCATTTCCCTG
The DNA here is from genome assembly GCA_030737875.1 of Allium sativum. Lineage (NCBI taxonomy): Eukaryota > Viridiplantae > Streptophyta > Magnoliopsida > Asparagales > Amaryllidaceae > Allium > Allium sativum. The sequence goes on along the minus strand of CM060915.1, from coordinate 253,823,667 downwards.
CAGTTCTCATCCCGTTTTTGGTTCATACCAGGATGTGAAGCTCGCAAAGTAACGCTATACACAAAGCTATGCCTAAATAAGTTGTGCTTTGATCATCAACCACAAGGCTCTTCTTTTCAACAGAAGCCTTGATCATTTGCATCTTAGCATGCCACATTGTCAGTCCATACCATACCATTGATTTCTACCAATATATAACCTCTAAGCTCGTACGTCTCAGAGAAGGGTGTTAAGCAAGAGAATAAATACTCCGCCACCAAACAGATATATATTTAGCAGAGATCACTGAATATAGCATAAAGGAATACAACGTCGGACATACCATCCATTTACAAATCCATTCTGGGTCTGACCGAAACCGGAGGCAACTTATTCCTCATCCCATATGTCCAATACAGGAGAGAGGTCCCCGCATATCCATTGATCTCCAAGTACGTTTGGACGATCACCACTTATTACCTTGTCTTGGGTGTACGACCCAATCAAGACATCAGTAATCATCGAAACGATGTGAAGATCTCCGGTCCTCAACCACCGTCTTCATCTTCGACTCTTGGTCGTCGTATTAATTATTCAGAATGGGTTAAACTCGGTCTTTCTGAATAATTCGTGTAACTTATAATCAAGTGCTATAAAAATACATCATATGCCTCATTCCAATTCAGAATATTCTTTTAATAAAATATTCACATTATTAGGGAAAGGTTCCCCTTAATTTTATCAAAGATAATTCTTTTAAATTTATTCTTTAATCTTCCTTTTGATATTGATTTCAAAAGATTTTATTTTATCTTCCACAATCTTAAACCATATTAAGGTTTATCAACTAGTCGGGATTAACGAGCCTTACCGAAGTAATCATTTATTATTATTTATTATCCCAATCCCAACCTATTCATCCCATGGAGCAAAAATGGTAGCATTCCATATCTAACACCCACTGTGTTATTGGTAAAATTAATTATCATTATACGTTCAAATCTAATTAAATATTTTACTATCGCCTGGAGTAAAACTGGTGGTACTCCATTCTCGATCATTTCAAGAATTCGATAAATTTAATTATCTCCTTCGCATTTTAATCTAATTAAAGATTCATTAAAACTCTAGTTTAGTTTTAATGTCAAAAATCATCACTTAATAATTATTCAAATTTAAGAAATTAATCTTATCTTTATCTGGGTTAAAGAACAAATGTTATTTAAAAACATAGTTCACGATAAACCCGAAATCATCTCCCATCAAAATGGAATCTACGCGGAAATCACAATAGTATATAATTGATATAACTTCCCGTGTCAGATTAATAATATAAATACAATAGCGACAAAGCGTTTTAAATTCCATATATAGTAACGGTCTTCATTCATAGAAGCTCATCACAATAATTACCGAATCGAATTCCATTCAATTCCAATTTAATATAATAAATTGGAAAAAACTTTACTTTGAAAATTTCCATTTAAATTTTAATAAAAGATTTATAAATTCCAAATTATATTTTTCACTGTTAATTGGGTTAAACAACGAATGTCGTTAAAAACACAGTTCACAATAAGCCCAATTCACATTTCGTTTTATTCCACTTACTAAATATAAATGGAAACACTAATAATCTTAATTAAAAGATTAATTCTTTTCACATGGGGTTTAAGAACAGTGTAACTGAAGACACCATTCAAGACAAACCCAAAATCCAATTTATTTTATTAAAAAACATTGGATTATTATTCTAGTTAATAACTAGTTCATTTCGATAAAAATATATTTTTATCTTTTAAAAATTGGAATTTTTCATCCAAATTCTTTCTAGATCATTTATTATGATTTTACATAATTTATCCATATTCTTAATAATTTTATTACGGCCCGTACAGTCGGTTTCCAATAACGGTCACCGAACTGCATCCATAGCGACCCTTTTCAAATTTGATTTGGATATAATTTTAAATCCAACCATTAGATTTCAATCCTCTTATATTCATTGGAAATCTCTTTTCGATATGAACCCAACGGTTCCAGTTTTAGGAGAATCCGACGGTCAGATCTCCTGTTACATCGATTTGAAGTCAATGGTCGAAATTCGCGAAGGGTCGCTGCACGACGCGTTCTATTCAGGTCATTAAATATATATAATATATTTATTATATATATTTCATCGATTTCCAATTAAAATTTATTTTATAAATCATTTATAAATTCGTTATAAAACGATTCCAACTTCATTTTCAAAATTAAATCAAAATTGAATATTCTATGTCTTTATCATATTAAAATAATTATATTTTCAAAATATTAAATTTTGAAATCACTTCTTTACGATATTCGTTATAAAATGAATAAAATCGATTGATAAACCCATTCGGGTTAAAATGGCGTTTCTATAATTAACCCGGCTTCATATTTTTATATTTTTGTGTCCATCTAAAATCGGACATCAAAGTCATAATTTTATTCTTTACTGAATATTATTTTAAAATATTCGTTATTTTAAAATATTCTTTATTTTAAAAGATTCTTTATTTAAAATATTCTTTACATTAAAATGTTCTTTTACATTATTTACATTAAAAATGTTCGATTACATTAAAATGATTCTTTTACATTAAAATGATTCTTTTACATTATTTATATTAAGAATGTTCTTTTACATTATTTATATTAAAAATGTTCTTTTACATTATTTATATTAAAAAATTTCTTTTACATTATTTATATTAAAAATGTTCTTTTACATTATAAATGTTTGATTACATTAAAATGATTCTTTTTTTTATTCATACAATAAAAATGTGAATTTTATTGTTAAAACCTTTTATTTTAAAAAATTCTTTATTTTAGAATATTATTTATTTTAAAAGATTCTTTATTTTAAAAATATTCTTTATTTAAAAATATTCTTTATTTTTAAAATGTCCATTGTTTCTAAATCGGAATGCGACTCAATCAATTACCATATAATTTCTGTTATATGGATTTCATACATCGCATGTATGCCAAAATAAGGATAAATAGTCATCAAACAGTCAAATCGCATCCAGAGTGAAATTTACTACTGTGTGAGCGTTAAAATAAATAAATAACGCTCATCACAGACTGTCAATCCATCGATTGACATACAACTAAAAATTGGGACTAGTTTATGTCAAATATCATCCCAACACCCGTGTGGGGTTTTCAAACAACAATAGTTTATTTAAATAAAGCATTGGTTAATTATTTTAACCAATTCTAATTCAGATTGAATTACTTTTCTAATTAACCAACTTTCGATGTTCAAATTATAAATGAATGTTCATAACTTAATTTCAACTACCATATTATGTTAACATTATTTTTAATATGTTAAACATTTCAACATCACAAACAACACACAATACAATCAATTTAAATCGTCCATGGTTTGTGGACGAGGAAAGTGATCTAACATGCACCTATACTATTTATAATGATTAAACTGATAAAAATATAAACTGGCAATTCTATATATTTTCCAATTATGAAAATTAATAAATAACTGTGTAGAATTTTTAGTAAGGAGTTCTTACCTTATGGGTTCCACTCCGCCATTCTTTAGCGGACGATGGTTTGGATTCAGTTTTGCTTCCAGTCAGTTCTATCGAAATCTATTTCACGCGGTTTATGTTAAAAATCACATTTTTAAACAACGATCTTTTTAAATAAAAATCACATTTTTATTACGCTATTTTATATTAAAAATCATGCTTTTATTTTAAAGCCATATATATATATATATAAAAACCATACTTTAAACTAATATTATATATATATTTCAAAATCAATACTATTATATATTTTAAAAAATAATGCTATGTATAAATTTTAAAAACAATGATTTTTATCCATGCTATTTTTATTTTTTATTTTTTTATTTTAAAAAACTCATATTTTTATTTTCAGTGTTGATTTATAAAAATCATACTTTTATATTGCAATTTCTATTTTAAAAACAATGCTAATTTTATTTTTAAAAACAATGCAAATTCTGTTTTAAAAACAATGCAACTTTTATTTTAAAAACAATGAAACTTTTATTTCGAAACAATGATCTTTTTTATATCAATAATGCCAATTTCTTTTTATAAAAACAATGGTATTTTCTTTTCAAAACAATGTTAGTTTCTATTTCAAAAAAAACATTGTTATTTTGTTTTCAAAACATTACTATTTTTATTTTTTAAAATAATAGTATTTTTATTTTTAAAACAAAGGTATTTTATTTTTAAAACAAAGGTATTATATAAATTAAAAACTGATTTTTTTTCCACTATTTAATTTAAATAAAGTAATTACATCATTTTATACGTTAATTACATAAATGATTAAATAATTAAATAATTAACAACCTTAATCACCGTTATTTCGTTAATCTTCCTTCCCGATAGTTTTTGGAAACAAAGAACACACTCACCGATTTGAACATGTCGTTGCCGCCCGCCACATACACCACCGGAATTAGATCGAACCCTTGCAGTCGACAGCCACTTGCGTCACCTTCCTCCAGCAGCAACGCCGGCGAACTCGACCCCCATCGATGCCCAGAAAAAACTATCGAAAGTTGCGAGTTTCAGATGGAAAATTAGCCTACTTAGGTGATGGTTGCAGATCATCACCGTACAGAATTAATGAGCTCGAAAATCCCTTTGACTTTGCTTTTGCAATTGGATCTAATTCGAATTGGGTAAAGAGATTATAAGGTTTAAAATCGGAATGAATTGGGGCGTCTGTTTTCAGAACTGGCACCGGCATACGATTGCGAACGAGTGTTTTGGGATTATATGGAAATATGGGGTATTTATACATATTTTTATTTATTTTATTCCATTTAATTTCAATATAACTCCTGTATTGTTGAGAACTCTAAATCAAACCCAACGAGTGTTGCCTCCAGCAAAATACCCTCATTCCATACACAATGGGATATGTTTCGTAAGCCCATTCGATTATTTCAGTCAGTTTTTAGCAAAATTAATATATAAATCAGTGTATATTTAATTTTAAATGTGCATTTTAATTTACCAGGGCCATATACTGACTCCAAAATTCCTGAAAAATAAATCTAGCTATGTTTTGACGATACGGTCCTAACAAAACTAATTTCGTCAAGTTTGGAGACCGTTTGAAAAATGGCCTTTTTCTAGTCGATCCAATTCAAATTTAAATTACAAAACACATTTAAATTTACTGCGCTCACATATTAATTCCAAAAATTATGAAAGTTGAAACCTAGCAATAATTTGACATTCCGGATCCAACAAAAGTGGTTTTGTCCAAAACAGAGGTCGTTTGCAAAATGGCTATATATTAAAATATATATAAATTCCATAGCGACTATTCTGAATTTTCAACTGGACATAACTTTTTATTCCCATTATGAAATCGGGATTTTTCACATTCGTTGGAAAGATATTTTCAAATAGATTTAAATATTTTTTTGTTTCACTAAAATCCGGTTTATTTTGAATACTACATTCATTTGAAATTTGAAATCGAATTTTCAAACTACCGCGCCATTTTAGGCTCCTTATATAATTAAAATAAAATTATTCGTTCTAACTTTGATTAAATAAATTGTTAGTAATTATTATTTAAAATAAATTATTTTAAATATTTAAAATCCATTAAAATTGCTAAAATAAAAATTTTAAATTCCTCTGAAAATCCGGGTTGTTACATATATATAGAATTCAAATCAATTCTTTTCATAGTTAAATTATTTGACATTTACGTTTCGATTTAATATAATAATTTCATTTCAATTACATCTAACCATCAGAATATCCAATAAACCAAGTAAAATCGGTTTATTTCCATTTCATATCGATTATAATATTTTATAACGATTTAACGCTATTTTTATCTATATAAAAATAGCTCGTTTTGATTAAACGACACTTCAGGTCATAACGTGGCCCTAGCGCAATTTTTCTCCAAATTTTAATTACGCATTTCTCAAAATCTAACCGTTGGATCTAAACAAATTTTATACCGTTCGAAAGATCTTTCCAAAGCGAACCGAACGGTTCCGGTCTCGGGAAAATCCGACAGTCGAATCTCTCGGTATAATCGTTTAAAGTTACGATTCCAAAATGCGAACTGCAGCGGCGTGATTCATTTTAATTTAATTTATGTATATATAATTCATTCGATGATTTCCAAACTGTTTTCACTTCAAAATTTTGGCTAACGCCTTTAAATTTCGAAAAATTTCGCCATAACCTCCTTTGTATGGGGAGGGGTTTGGAAATTTATTGGGCCGTATTAGGCACCAAATAAATCCAGTATAAGCATACATAATTTTTAGTGACTAATCTAAGCCCAAGGGAGAGTGTAAAAATCATTTCTCAAGAGAATAAATTCTCTTCACCTTGTCCAGTGTTGGAAAATAAATAATCCATGTGTCGTATCTAACTAGAGAGACTTTATTATTGTCAACTCCAGACCCATGTGGGTTTTTTATTTAATATGGACATTTACCGTTATATTTTATTTAGTCCATATCAGTCCTCAGTTCAACCTATAATTCAGTCATCGCCATACGAGCGTCTTGCTCATACGGTAATCTCAACCTCATCATACAAGCACCTATTGCTTATATGGAATATGATATGCTATGACATCAATAGTTCGTCTTCGATTCAACCTGAAATGAAGTCGTCGCCATACAAGCTTCTCGCTTGTATGGCAATTCCAACCTCGTCATACAAGCTCTAAATGCTTATATGGGACATGATAGAGTATGTTATCTTCACGAAGTATGCCATGTAGTGTAGTACAAAATTAATTATTACTATCATATGGCGTTGTTCATAATCTCACACAGAACAACCAGCACACCGCATCCAATGGCATTCACAGGAGTTTGTATAATAAATAAAATTGCGCAACCAACTCATTAAGTTTTACCTATTTGTCAAGCACGCAAATAAATTCTTTACTCAACAACCAATCCATTTACCTGTTTAGCACGTGTATATACATGCATTTCTAAGATAAAAATAATATTTTTAGCGAAAAAATATTTATTTCCATACATGACTATTTTTAACAGTTCATATACATGTTAAAAATAACATTTCTAATCAACAAGCATTTATTTCAACCTGCGGTTACTTTTAACACTTCATACATGTGACAAAAATAATATTTTTCACGAACAAAAATATTATTCAATACATGACTATTTTTAACACTTCATATACATGTTAAAAATAATATTTTCAATGGTCAAATATTTATTTCAACACATGTTTATTTTTAACACTTGATACATGTGATAAAAATAATATTTTTAACGAACAAAAATATTTTTCAATACATGATTATTTTTAACACTTCATATACATGTTAAAAATAATATTTTCAATGAACAAATATTTATTTCAACACTTGGTTATTTTTAACATTTCATATACATGTTAAAAATAATATTTTCAACGAACAAATTTTTAATCAACTCATGGTTATTTTTAACACTTCATATACATGTTAAAAATAATATTTCTAACGAACAAAAATTTATTTCAACACATTTTCATTTTTAACACTTCATATACATGTTAAAAATATTATTTTCAATGAACAAATATTTATTTCAACCCGTGGTTATTTTTAACACTTCATATATGTAATGACCCGTATTCTACGCATCGGAGGATCGTAGAATATTTATTTCATTTTCATATGAGGTCATATGGTCGTATAACATTCGGGAATGACTATTGGGGTCATTTTCAATGTTCACGATTTTTGCCAATTTTTAAATGACCGTTTTACCCCTAGCGAATCTTGTTTCGCCTATAACTTTTGATTGATAAGGAGTTTTGACCTGAAATCTCTTCCATTAGATCTAGATGATGGTTTACCTTTCCGTAGAGTGGTCACATTAATCAAACGGACTTACCGTTTGGGAGATATGGCTGAATTAAGGGTTGGAAGGTGAAAAACAACTTAAATGGGCTTAATAGGGTAATTAGCAGCTAGGCCCATTGGGGATTTCGGGATTTGAGCTATAAAGGGGTCGATTAGGGTTAGAGAAACCTTTTCTTTGTCATTTTCCAACCACCACTTACCTCTCTTCAACCCTAACAATGGCCTCCAACACCCAAATGACCTTCTAATCACCGTTTAATCAAGTTTCATCCTAATCTACATCAAACCAAGGCAAATTAGCATAGAATTTGGGATAGAGCTGCTGGAACACATAGAGATTCAACCCAAATAAGATATACTTTCAGATCTATAAATTATTTGCGGCTAAGGTGAGTGATTTGCATTGTTTTTCACTAACTATGGTTAATTAGGGGTGATTAGTGTTAATTAGCGAAATTATTGGAAAAATATTCAGAAATTCTAGAATATTATTTTAGGGCTCTGATAAAAATTTGGGTTAATTTGGACATGTTTTACTAATCGTATGGTTAAATCATGATTAAGGAGATTAAGGGGAAAACGTGGGTTTTGTGTATGTTTGATCCTTATTAGAATGTTAAATTTGTTATTTTGGTGTTTGTGGTTGATTATACATGTTGCTAGGACTGTTTGGAATGTTTTATGATTGTTTAGCGAAGTTAGAATGGTCGAGAATGTTGTCGTGTTGCGTAAAACAGTCGATGGAAAAGTTGTAGAATATTATGCAGGAACCAAATCGGATCGGCCCCTTCTGAACCGAGCCGTTCGTGACCCCCGAACCAATCGTGGCTACCCATCATGAGCCACACCAGTACCGAACTGCTTGCACAGGAAGACCCCGACCCAGATGGTCCCCACGAACTAAGAAACCAGCTCCAAACCGAACCGAAGAGAAATCACGAACTTAACTGACCAGGACCTTGGAGCTCACGAACCGAACAACTAGAGGAAGGACACCACGACCTGAACCGGTGGGGGAAGCCGACCCGACCCGATGCGATGACCACGAACCCAGTGAGGCACCATGACCCGAACCGATCTGGAGAGGGTGCTACGAACCGAACCGCTTAATGGCCATGAACCAGAGCTGCTCACGAACCGATGGAGGACCCGAGCCCAGATGATGATTATGAACCGAATGGAGACTGGTCCAGAGGAGACCAAAATCCGAGATGCAAAGGTAGTCCAAACAAGAAGTAGGACTCAGGATCCAGTTGAGAACCAACGAGTTAACTTCATGAATTGGACATTGCTGCGGGACGTGTGCAAAGGGGTTATTGATGTCTATAGCTTTGACTCACCACTGAGAGAAGGATATTGGCTATGGATCAGCGCAGTGGGACCTATTAAGACTCCCAAGGGCAAGTGATCCTAGCAAGGGCTATGGGCCAGTGTAGTGGGGTTGTCATGACTCCATGGGGCAGAGTGGACATAGCAAAGGATTAGTGGCTATGGATTAGTGCAGTGGAGCCGTTATGACTCCATGGGGCAGAGTGAACATAGCAAAGGATTTGGGTGGTCAAAGTAGTGGATATCGTATGCTTTACGCACTAAGTGAGAGATGTAAGGATGGTTGCTATACTTGATTTTTGACATCACTATGACATGCATGCCCCACCCCCGTATCTTTACACCATATGTTAATGCCACCTTAGAGTATTGTACATCTTGTTGTGCTAACTCTTTGGTTGCAGGTCCAGTGTCAGGTATGGTTAGTTATACCTGTTATTGTTCTATTTTGTTGCTTATCGCTCATAGCAGACTTTTGTCTGACCTAGAGTTTTATGTCTCTTCTTATTACTCTGGGTGCTCTTAAACGGGCAGACTAGAGATAGGTCAGGTGATTATGCACGAGTAGCTGTACCAGAGACGATCAGGTGGCTTCCACTTATGATATATATATATATATATAATCTCCCTGTGTTGATGCTGGTCACTATTTGGGCATTAGTAGTGCACCTCTTTCTTTTGCTTTAGAGACAGTATTTCAAAGTTGTAATAATGTTGGTTTGGATGATAAGCTGTGTTTTGGATTTCTGCTGCTATGATGGTTTAGTTTCCAGCCTATGCACTATCTCGCCTGTTTTATGTCAAGGTTATGTCATTATTATATTTTATCCCATGCGCTGTGAGGCATTTTACAGGTTCCTTGTTAGTTCAAATTTCTTTCTTTTCCTTTCTTTGATGACCGTCCCATGCTAGTCGGGCATTGGCACAGCACACTTTCTTTGAAAATGTCGGCTGGTGCAGGGCAGGCTGTCACACTTGGTATCAGAGCTGTAGGTTGCGTGGTTAACCTAGGGAAAGACACCAAGGAGATATAGTATACGTATATGAGAGCGCGTAATTGTGATATTTTGTTTTTTAAAGCTATATATATGTACTATTAATATGTTTAAGGATGGAGTTGCATTGCACTGGCACCACTGAAGAGATGGTTAATTGTTTTCTCCTTACAGATTGAACGATGAGTCGATATATGAGGGGTACTGGTAGAGGAGCTAGTAATGGGAATCCTCTTGATATGAGGACGATGTTCACTGACTTCATGAGAGAGATGCTTAGGGATGTTCAGAGGGCAGCTCCTAATGCTGCAAATGATGGTATGCAGCGGTGCAGGCGCCTAGGGCCGATTTCGCCAAGCTCTGTAAGGACTACACTAGTCTTGGTGGGAACCCGTTCCATGGAATGGAATTGGCTACAAAAATTCAGGATTAGCTTGACAGTTGTGAGTGTATCTTCAAGGATCTGGGAATTGAAGACGCGATGAAGAGGAAGCTAGCATCCCGTCAGCTGCAAGGACGGGCTATGAATTGGTGGAATGCTATTACGGTAGCTACCCCTGAGGATCAAGTTACTTGGGATCAATTCAATGCCCGATTTAGCGATAAGTTTATCCCAGCTTCCCAGAAATCAGGGTTGTTTAGGAAGTTTTTGGAGCTTAAACAGAATGGTAGGGCAGTCTCGGAATATATTGCTGAGTTCGATACCTTATCGAAGTATGGATTATCCCTTATTGACACTCCCTAGAAGAAGAACGAGAAGTTCATAACAGGCTTAGATTAGTACTTGGGGGAAAGGCTTATAAACCATATTGATGAGACTTTTGAATCGATTGTTGGGAAAGCATTAAGATCAGAGAGCCTTAATCCTAAGCCCAAGGCTGAAATTACTGTTGCATCTGCAGAGGGGCCAAAGTCGCAAGCAAGCGGTGGAGGCAAGAATAATTCTCAAAATAAAAGGAAGCAGAGTCAGATCCAAGCTAAAGATGGTCAGAAGAAGAATAATAAAGAGGTTGAGTGTTTTACTATGGCAAGAAGGGCCACTATGCCAAAGAATGTCGAGCAAAGCCAGCGGACAGGAAGTGCTTCAGCTGGGGCCAAGTGGGACATCACAAGGATAAATGTCCGCAACCCCCTAAAGAGAAGCAGATTGTGAAAGCATATGCTATTAATGATGTTCCTTCTTCGTTGAATGCCCCAACTGCGGCGAAGAAAGGAAAGAATGTCGTCATTCAAGGTATGCTTTCTGTTTATGATGTTCCTGTTCGATTATTGTTTGATACTGGGGCTTCCCGTTCCTTCATATCTAGTGATCTAGTAGATAGGTTGGGATTGGAACCCTGGATAGTCGATAGACCTTTAGTGGTGACGAACCCGATTGGTTTTTCGACTAGCCTTAGCATGATTTGTCGAAATTTGGTCTTATCGAGTCATGGATGTATGTTTGCTTGTGATTGCTTTGTTTGGGCTTTACTGGGTTTGGCGATAATTTGGGAGTCGATTGGCTCCTAAGATATGGGGGGTAGACTGTAAGGGATTTTTGGTGACTATTAGGGCGGATGATGGGCGGAGGGTAGTGTTTGGTGGCCTACCTAGTGATGAAGTGATGGCTAGTTTTCTAAATTCCCTCGACATTCCGCAGGACGAGTTAGCAGGAATTCTCATTGTTGGCCAGTATCCGGATATCTTCGAGGAAGTGACCGGACTTCCACCATACCGAGAGATTGAGTTCCTTATTGATTTATTGAAAGATGCTAGATCTATAGTGATGCCACTTTGTTGTATGGCACCAAGGGAGAAGAGAGAGCTCGGAGTACATGTAAGCGATCTTTTGAAGAAGGGATTTATCAGAAGAAGTGTCTCCGAGTGGGGAGCACCAGCTATATTTGCTACCAAGGAAGATGGTTCCCTTCGTTTGTGTGTGGACTATCGCGAGTTGAATAAGGTGACTAGAAAGAATAAGTATCCTCTTCCGCGGATAGATGATTTGTTTGATCAATTGGAGGGAGCAAGAGTGTTCTCTCAATTGGAACTCGCGACAGGATTTCATCAGCTTCGAGTAGCAGCCGAGAGTATTCCTAAACGGCTTTTCGGACGCCGCCTGGATTCTATGAGTGGTTGGTCATGCCATTCAGGTTGACCAATGCACTAGCATATTTGTGGATCTTATGAATAGGGTATTCAGAGATCAATTGAATAAGTTTGTTCTTGTGTTCATAGATGATATCTTGGTTTACTAGAGGATAGAGGAAGAACACAAGGAATATTTGAGGATAGTGATGGAGGTGTTGAGGAAACACCAATTGAAAGAAAAGTTTTCTAAGTGTCACTTCTGGAGGAGGGAAGTGAGATTCATGGGCCATGTTGTTTCAGAAAATGGTATTGATGTGGATCCTACGAAGGTGGCTACGGTACAAGACTGGTCTACGCCCAAGAATGCAACAGAGGTAAGAAGTTTCTTGGGATTAGCTGGATATTATCGTAAGTTTATCAAAGACTTCTCCAAGATAGCAGCACTGTTAACTCGGTTGACCAAGAAGAACCAAGCTTTTGCTTGGGACAGAAGGTGCGAGAATGCATTCAAGAGTCTAAAGGAAAAGTTGACGCATGCGCCAGTGTTGGTCATTCCTAAAGGGAATGAAGAGCTGACAGTATACATGGATGCATGTGGTATCGGACTAGGTGCAGTATTGATGCAAGGAGGTAGGGTAGTAGCTTACGCTAGTCGACAACTGAAACCACATGAGAAAAGATATCCTACCCATGATTTGGAATTGGCAGCGATCGTATTCGCATTGAAGATGTGGGGACATTATTTCTTGGGAGAAAGATTCGAGTTGTTTAAACGATCATAAGTCATTAAAGTATCTCTTCTCTCAAAAGGATCTAAATCTTCGACAACAAAGATGGTTAGAATTCTTGGCTTCCTGTGATTTCGATATCGCATACACACTAGAAAAGGGCAATGCGGTAGCCGATGCATTGAGTAGGAGACATGCCAGTCTAGGGGCTATGTTTCTAGAATGGAAGCAAATAGAGTATATTGATGGGTATGATTTCAGACTAAAGTGCGAATTGGATCCAGAAATGCTAGCAAGTTTGACGATCAGACCCACTTTGATTCAACGGATTGGTTCCAGTCAGAGGAACGATCCTAACCTATTGGAAATCATCTCCAAGTTAGAGATGGGTATCGACGAGGAGATCAACAAGTTTGGGCTTGATCGAGATGAATGGCTTAGAAAGAATGGAAGACTAGTTGTACCCAATGTCAATGGATTGAGAGATGAAGTGCTTAAAGAATGTCATCACTCAAAACTGACTATACATCCCGGTGGTAATAAAATGTATTGAGACATGAAGTAGACCTACTACTGGGGAGGGATGAAAAGAGACTTTGGGAAGTTTATATCCAAATGCATGAACAGCCAGCTAGTTAAAGCTGAGCAAAAGAAACCTAGTGGTTTGTTGCAACAATTAGAAATTACAGAATAAAAATAGGAACAAGTCTCAATGGATTTCATTGATGGGTTACTGAGGACTAGATCGGGCCATGATAGCATTTGGGTGATTGTGGACCGATTGACCCAGAGTGCAAGGTTTATACCCATCAAGTTGAATAGAACAACAGCTAAGTTAGCAGAACTGTATATGAAGTGGGTAGTGAGATTTCATGGAATACCCAAAGGCATTATGAGCGACCGAGATCCGTTGTTTACTAGTGGATTTTGGGAGAGCTTACAAGAGGCTTTAGGATCAGAATTACATCTCAGTACCGTGTACCGTCCTCAAACCGAAGGTCAAACAGAGAGGGTGAATCGAGTATTAGAAGATCTATTGAGAACTTGTATATTGGATTTTGGTGGATCATGGGGTGACCATTTGCATCTAGTGGAGTTTGCATATAATAATAGTTATCAGTCCAATATTGGTATGGCTCCATTTGAAGCTTTGTATGGAAGACCGTGCAACTCACCATCATGTTGGTTGGAAACCGGTGAGAAATTTGTGCTTGGACCAGATTTAATAAGAGAAACTTCAGACAAGATCAAGGTTATCCAACAGCGAATGAAGGCTACCCAAGATAGGCAGAAGAGTTATGCTGATAAGAGGCAAAGAGATTTAAAATTCTCCGTTGGCGACTTGGTGTTTGTCAAGATTTCTCCGTTAAAGAGCGTGATTCGATTTGGTAGGAGAGGCAAGTTAGCACCAAGATTTGTTAGTCCATTCCTAGTTCTCGAACAAGTCGGGAATTTAGCATATAAAGTTGAATTACCTGAGAAGATGGCGGGAGTTCACAACGTATTTCATGTTTCACTGTTATGGAACTTCGTGCACGACCCCGATATGACTATTTCACCGGATCAGTTTGACGACATCGAAGTAGAACCCGAGGTGGTTGGGAACCGCAGGCCGATCCGTATTGTCGAGAGCGATACGAAGCAACTTCAAAGGAAGACAGTGAAATTGGTCAACGTTCAGTGGGGTGAGGATGAGTGTGACTGCACTTGGGAAATAGAGGAGAGCATAAAGGAATCGCATCCAGAACTCTTTGCCAGGTAAGATTTTAATAGTGATAGTTTCTTCCCTTGTTAGTAGGCTGCATGCTAGGGTAGGCCTGTTGCGCTAGTTGTGTATGTTTGATTGTTTGTGAATGACTAATAGGCATGTAGATCACTTCTGTATGTTTTTGGTTAAGGAATTTCAAGGGGCAAAATTTCTTAAGGGGGGGAGAGTGTAACGACCCATATTTTATGCATCGGAGGATCGTAGAATATTTATTTCATTTTCATATGAGGTTATATGGTCATGTAACTTTGGGGAACGACCATTGGGGTCATTTCCAATGTTCACGATTTTTGCCAATTTTTAAATGACTGTTTTACCCCTAGCTATTTTGTTTTGTCTATAACTTTTGATTGGTAAGGAGTTTTGACCTGTAACTGCTTCCATTAGATCCGGATGATGGTTTACATTTCCGTAGAGTGGTCAAATTAATCAAACGGACTTAACGTTTGGGAGATATGGCTGAAATAAGAGTTGGAAGGTGAAAAACAGGTTAAATGGGATTAATAGGGTAATTAGCAGCTAGGCCCATTGGGGATTTCGGGATTTGAGCGATAAAGGGGCTGATTAGGGTTAGAGAAACCTTTTCTTTGTCATCTTCCGGCCGCCGCTGACCTCTCTTCAACTCTAACAATGGCCTCCAATACCCATATCACCTTCTAATCACCATTTAATCAATTTTTAGCCTAACCTACATCAAACCAAGGCAAATTAGCATAGAATTTGGGATAGACTACCGGAACACATAGAGATTCAACCCAAATCAGAGATACTTTCAGATCAATAAATTATTTGCGGCTAAGGTGAGTGATTTGCATTGTTTTTCACTAATTATGGTTAATTAGGGGTGATAAGTGTTAATTAGCGAAGTTATAACTCAGAAAATTTTGGAAAAATATTCTAAAATTCTAAAATATTATTTTAGGGCTTTGATAAAATTTGGGTTAATTTGGACATGTTTTACTAATCGTATGGTTAAATCATGGTTAAGGAGATTAAGGGGAAAACATGGGTTTTAGGTACGTTTGATCCTTATTAGCATGTTAAATTTGTTGTTTTAGTGTTTGTGGTTGATTACACATGTTGATATGACTGTTTGGAATGTTTTATGATTGTTTAGCGAAGTTAGAATGGTCGAAAACGCTGTCATGTGGCGTAAAACAGTCACTGGAAAAGTTGCAGAATATTGTGCAGGAACCGGATCGGATCGCCCCCTTCCGAACCGATCCGTTCGTGACCCCCGAACCGAACCGATCATGGCCACCCATCATGAGCCACTCCAGTATAGAAATGCTCGCACAGGAAGACCCCGACCCGGATGCTCTCCACGAACCAAGAAGCCAGCTCCGATCCGAAAAGGAATCACCAACTTAACTGACCAGGACCTTGGAGCTCACGAACCGAACCGCTGGAGGAAGGACACCATGACTCGAACTGGTGGGGGAAGCCAACCCGATCTGATGCAATGACCACGAATCCAGTGAGGCACCACAACCCGAACCGATCTGTAGAGGGTTCTACGAACCGAACAGCTTGATGGCCACGAACTAGAGCTGCTCACGAAGCGATGGAGGACACGAGCCTAGATGATGATCACGAAACGAATGGAGACTGATCCGTAGGAGACCAAAACCCGAGATGCAAAGGTAGTCCAAATAGGAAGTAGGACTCAGGATCCAGGTGGGAACCAACAAGTTAACTTCATGAATTGGACTTTGCTGCGGGACGTGTGCAAAGGGGTTATCGATGTCTATAGCTTTGACTCACCACTGAGAGACGGATATTGGCTATGGATCAGCGCAATGGGACCATTAAGTCTCCCAAGGGCAAGTGATTGTAGCAAGTGTTTTGAGCCAGTGCAGTGGGGTTATCATGACTCCATGGGGCAGAGTGGACATAGCAAATGATTAGTGGCTAGGGATCAGTGCAGCGGAGCCGTTATGACTCTATAGGGCAGAGTGATCATAGCAAAAGATTCTGGTGGTCAAAGCGGTGGATATTGTATGCTTTACGCACTGAGTGAGAGATGTGAGGATGGTTGCTATTCTTGATTGTTGACATCACTATGACATGCATTCCCCTCCCCCGTATCTTTACACCATATTTTAGTGTCACCTTAGAGTATTGTACATCTTGTTATGCTAACTCTTTGGTTGCAGGTCTAGGTTCAGGTATGGTTAGATATACCTGTTATTGTTATGTTTTGCTGCTTATCGCTCATACCAGACTTTTGTCTGACCCATAGTTTTATGTCTCTTCTTATTACTCTGGGTGCTCTTAAACTGGAAGACTAGAGATAGGTCAAGTGATTATACATGACTAGCTGTACCAGAGACGAGAAGGAGGCTTCCACGTATGATATATATATATATATATATATATATATATAATCTCCCTGTGTTGATGCTGGTCACTACTTTGGGCATTAGTAGTGTACCTCTTTCTTTTGCTTTAGAGACAGTATTTCAAAGTTGTAATAATGTTGGTTTGGATGATAAGCTGTATTTTGGATTTCCGCTGCTATGATGGTTTAGTTTCCAGCTTACGCGCTATCTCTCCTATTTTATGTCAAAGTTATGTCATTATTATATTTCATCCCATGCGTTGTGAGGGATTCTATAGGTTCCTTGTTAGTTCAAATTTCTTTCTTTTCCTTTCTTTAACGACCGTCCTGTGCTAGTCGGGCATTGGCATAGCGCACTTTCATTGGAAATGTCGGCTGGTGCAGGGCGGGCTGTCACAATATACATGTTAAAAATATTATTTTCAATTAACAAATATCTATTTTAACACACAGTTAATTTTAACACTTCATATACATGTTAAAAATAATATTTTCAACAAACAAACATTTATTTTAACACATGGTTATTTTATGTAGTTCATCAACACATTAAAAATGATGTTTTTAATGTTCAAACATTTATTTCAACCAATGACTATTTTTAAAGGTTCATACATACAATAAAAATGTGATTTTTATTTTTCAAACAATTTACTTCAAACATAGATAATTTACATACTTCATACGTATAATATTGTTCAAACAATTTATTTCAAACATGAATATTTTATATACTTCATACATATAATAAAAATGTTATTTTTATTGTTCAAACAATTTATTTCAAATATGAATATTTTATATACTTCATACATAAGATACAAATTACATTTTTGTCATTCAACTAATTTATTTCAAACATGAATATTTTATATACTTCATACATAAGATAAAAATGTGATTTTTATCGTTCAAACAATTTATTTCAAAAATGAATATTTTATATACTTCATACATAAGATAAAAATGTGATTTTTATCGTTCAAACAATTTATTTCAAACATGAATATTTTATATACTTCATACATAACATAAAAATGCGATTTTTATCGTTCAAAGAATTTATTTCAAACATGAACATTTTATATACTTCATACATATAATAAAAATGTTTTTTTAATCACTCAAACAATTTATTTCAAACATGACTATTTTTCAACACATGAATATTTCATAAAATTTTGGCATTACAACGGCAGGGTATTTAACACCGACGCCATGTCTAGCACGACTCCTCTGCTATCCTAGGCCTTGCGGCAATACAATGGTTTCATTTCAATGATTTCCACAATATCATTCATTTTCACAACACAATGAATATACCACAAACACAACCAATTTTGTTGCAACCACAATCAATCATTCACAATCACAATCCAAACAATTTATATCATCCATGGTCAGTGGACGAGGGGAGTATGTATATATATATATATATTTTATTTTCATTTCAATTCCATTCAACGCATATATGATTTATACAACGTATATATAATTTATACAATGCATATATAATTTATACAAATCTTGTATGTGTGATAAACAATGCTTATATAATTTATACATCGCTTATATAACTTATACAACGCGTATCTACTCCAATTTGAATTTAGAAATCTCACACTACGTTCCACTCCTTCGTAATTCGTTGAGAGTTCCAAATGTGTTCTAGCCTCTTCTAGAATGTAGTGTACGATGTCACGGTCCCAATGTCTCTTGTTTCACTGGATTTCGACAACAGACGAAAAAGATATGATTTTTATATGATAATCAAACTTTGCAATGTTTAAAAGTGTTATAAACAGTTTATATAAACTAAGTCGTTACCTTCCACGTTGGATTCAAAACTAGGTTCAGATTTTACTTCCAAACCGTTGCACTAGGTGTTGATCGGAATATACCACGACGTAGGGGGAAGAGAGATGCACCCGCACCTGGGGGTGGGGCCCAGCTCGATGGAAGATCTGAGGTACGACGGCAGTTTAAAACCCGCGACTTCGAAGCGATGGATCTCGGGATACACTGAACGATGGATGGTGCAGTTGGTATGGATTTGAAGAGGAGGAGGATATCTACAAAATCCACAACAGGACCGTTCGATTTTATAGTGTGGTTTGGGAGTTAATGAGGAGAGATGAATTGAAGAGTAGCCGCCGTTCAAACGAGAGGGTTTACGGGTTTTCTGCGTAACGAGATTAATGGATGGAAAATTCGCATTGGCTATACGTATATTTAAATTAATTTTAATTCTTTTAATTCCAAAAATATGTGTTTCTCCATACGAACTCCAAATCAAACCCAACAACTGTCGCCCCTAGCTAAATACCCCCATTCCGGACATAAAGGAATATGTTTCGTAAGCCCATTCAACTGTTTTAGTCAGTTATTCTCCAAATTAAAATATAGAACATTCAATATCAGATTTAAACGTACATTTTAATTTACCAGGGCCACATACCAAAAATTCCCAAAAAATAAATCTGGCTATGTTTTGATGATACGGTCCTAAAAAAATTAATTTCATCGAATTTGGAGACTGTTTGAAAAACGGCCATTTTCTGGTCGATCCAATTCAAACTGAAATTACCAAACGCGTTTTAATTTACCAAGTTAACATATTAATTCCAAAAATTATGGAATTTTAAAGCTAGCAATAATTTGACATTCCGGATCCAACCAAAGTGGTTTCATCAAAAACGAAGGTTGTTTGCAAAATGGCTATTTTTAAGGGCTTTATTATTATTTAAAAATGGAAATTTTAAATTCTGACCAAATTTCTGTTAAAATTACTCGAAATAAAATTTTTAAATTGGTTCTGATTTTCCGGGTTGTTACACTAATTCCCTTAAAACATATAATAAGACTAAATCTGGACTAAGAAATAATTCTGATAAGATATCCTAAAAACTATGATATAAGCCAAGTAAAGCAATTTAATCCAAACAATTGATTAATTTAAGTTTTGTTGTCACAAAACATCAATTCAAATAAATTCAAACATAAAGCCAAACATTTCTTGTAATTTCTATTTATCCTAACAAACCTATTAAATTCCTGTTAACCACAAATGCATAAGTATATTTCTAATAAACCTATCAACCACTAATGAAATTCAACCATGTCAAACGAGTCAATCAAGTTATTCATGTCAAACAAATCAGACAAGTCAATTAAGTCAAACAATTCAAACAAGTCAACCAAATAAATCAATCAAGCCAAACAAGTCAATCAAGCCAATCAATTCAATCAAGCCAAACAAGTCAAACAAGTCAATCAAGTCAAAGTAAATATGTTATGTATTTGATTAATAATCCTATATATTTCAAATTAGACAAAGACTCCTCATAGGTATACTTGTTGTGTGTGAAGTTAAAGTTAACATGTAATGCAGTGTGTGCAATGTGTTGGTTATAATGTAGTATGCCATATGCAAAGCTATATGAAGTAATATATTGAATGAAATGCAACTTGTGATGTGAATGATTTTAATTTGAGATGCACTATAATTTATAATAATGATGTATGATATGAAATAAAATGTGTAATGATAGTATGCAAAATGATTTGGTGATGAAATCTATTTTGGTAAAAGATATTCAAAGTACTACATATATTATAAATTATTCCAATCGAACAAAGGTAATAATAATTTCTAGACTTAGGTTTACTATGCTAATGAAATGAATTAAGAATCTAATGGTAATTAAAAATATATTCATTATAGGTGGTAAAATATTTAAAATTTCTATGAGAAATATGGAGTTAAATAATCTTAGTAGGTGCTTCTTTAAAAATAATATACTAAATATTGAAGATCATTTTAAAGGAAGTTTTATCATACAAAGTAAACTATTTTGATATGAACATATATTCATAATTGTAAATATAAAAACTAACAAATATTAGTGTATTGCGAAATATACATCAACATTTTAATACAAATTAA
The DNA here is from genome assembly GCA_030737875.1 of Allium sativum. Classification (NCBI taxonomy): domain Eukaryota; kingdom Viridiplantae; phylum Streptophyta; class Magnoliopsida; order Asparagales; family Amaryllidaceae; genus Allium; species Allium sativum. Next base: position 253,802,597 of record CM060915.1, on the reverse strand, counting down.
CTTTAAATTTATACTATAAAATAAATTAATTTACTAAAGAACCACTAAAATGTTAAAACTTCAAATTAGAAAATTATTATAATATTAAATCTTTAATTATAATAAGATTAATTTTTTGCTAAACCTAGTAATATAGAGTAAACTATAAAATTATGTTTTATATACCAAAGTTTAAATATACAAGTTTCATAAAAATAAGATAATCATGATTAGAATTCTATTTACGTTGTAACCCAAATCTTTATGTAATCATAGGTGAAAAACATATATATGTTAGACAATGTATGTCTAAACTATATATAAATGATATATAAATTTATATTTTATAATATTATCAAATATTTGAAAATTTTAAATTATTTTAAGCATATATCTATGTACTATATATAATTTTATTTATTTATAAAATTTCAGTATATATATTTTTGAAACGAAATATATGAAACATAAGTAGATAAACAAAATTGATAATTAGAGTTTAGGCATACATTTTTATATTGAGAAGATGTCCTTTCAAATTTTCAAATCCAAATCAAATGAATTAAATTTAGAATAAGAAAATATTTTAATTAGATTGGTATATTGATAAGTATACTATGGTGTATCAACCAATGAACCAAACTATCTAAATTTATAAAAGAGATAAATCTCTACATCTTACTATGTGCATAGATGTATATTCCTAAATATAATGACAATTATGACATCATTGTATAGCGTACCTCTTTTTGCAATCCTCTATTTTGTTGTTCTTCCATTGTCATGAACCATACATTCATATCTTTCAGAATTTGGCGATGAGATCTGCTTTATTGTAACAGAGTCGTTTTTCTGTTCAGAATAGTATATTCATTTGCTGAGTCTGAAGACCGTATGAGAAGGATACCGATGATTTAGTAGTTTAACCAACTTGGCGCCAAAATTTTGAATTTTGAATGAATGGACATTTAACTACAATGTAACAACCCGGAAAATCAAAACCAATTTAAATTTTTTATTTTAGTAATTTTAATGATTTTTGAATATTTAAAATGATTTATTTTAAACAGAAACGACTAGAAATTTATTTTGAATAGAATTAGAACGTATATATTTATATAAATTGAAGCTACAGTATAAATTTTTATTTTAATTATAAAAGGAATTGGAAATGGTGCGGTAGTTTGAAAATTCAATTTCAAATTTCAACTTAATGTATAGGATTTAAAATAAATCGGATTTTAGTGAAACCAGAAATATTTGAATCTGTTTGAAAATATCCTTCCAACGAATGTGAAAAATCCAAATTTCATAGCGGGAATAAAAAGACATGTTCAGTTGAAAATTCAAAATAGTCGCTTTGGAAATATAGCCCTTAAAAGAAGAAATTTTGCAAACGACCTCCGTTTTCAACGAGACCACTTTTGTTGGATCTGGAATGTCAAATTATTGTTAGATTCCAATTTTCATAATTTTTGGAATCAATATATGAACGTGGCGGATTTAAACATGTTTGGTAATTTCAATTTGAATTTAATCGACTGGAAAATGACCGATTTTCAAACGGTCTCCAAATTCGATGAAATTAGTTTTTTTAGGACCGTTTCATCAAAACATAAGCAGATTCATTTTTCTGGAATATTTGGAGTTCGTATGTAGCGCCGTAAAATTAAAATGTGCATTTGAATTTAAAATATATTGATTTATATTTTAAATTTAAGGAAAACCGATCATAACAGCCGAAATGGGTTACGAAATATATTCCATTGTGTCCAGAATGGGGTTAATTAGCTAGGGGCGACAGTCATTGGGTCTCGTTTGGAGTTCGGATAAAAAGTAAACCCTTTTTGAAATATATATATATATATATATATATATATATATAATGATGCATGTTCGAGGGCACCCATAACAGCGCAGCACCCCAAATGCCCCTCATTCTCCACCAAGCATTTCTCCTTCTCTCTCCTTCCACTAATTCTCTCACTTCCCACTCACTTTCTTTAATATAAATCGGTGGTGGATATCAGGGGGCATTTGGGGTGTTCCATTGGTGTTGTCGATCCCTTGCCATATATAATAGAAAACCTTTTCAATTAACCCCCCTATTACATTTTCTTCGATCAGATCACTTTCCCCCTCTCAAAAAACACACGATGCCCTCTTAGTCGTCGCCCCTCCCCACGCCTCACCACCACGTCGGAGGACTGCCGCCACGCTTCCAGGCCGTCGACCCCTACTCTTCTCTCTCTCCTCTATCTCTCCACCCTCCATTCGAAGTAAATCCACCCAACCCCAAGCCCTAGTTTGAGATAGCTGCCGCCTCCGTCCACCCTTGCCGCTGCCGGTTACCAAAGTCTTCCCCAGACCAACCAGACCCCGACACCATCACAAAACCTCCTCCTCCGATCAAGACAGTGGGTTTCTTTTGTTTTTATTTATTTTATTTTCTAGATGATATATAACCTAGTTTAAATTCAGATTTTAATATATAATAACATTGTTTAAACTTCAGATTTTTATGCATAATGATATAGGAATAAAAATGAGGTTTTTATTCGAGTAAAAATATAATTTTTAGCGAAGTAAAAATATAATTTTTAGCGAAGTAAAATATAATTTTTAGTGGTGTAAAAACATGATTTTTATATATAAAACCGAACTATAAAAATATGATTTTTATTTATATAATAGAATAATAAAAATATGATTTTTATTTATATGTAGAGCTATAAAAATATGATTTTTATTATAAAGATAGAACTACAAAAATATAATTTTTATTATGAAGATAGAACTATAAAAATATGATTTTTATTTATATGATATAACTATAAAATATGATTTTTATTATGAAGATAGAACTATAAAAATATGATTTTTATTATGAATTTAGTGAAGTAAAAATATGATTTTTATAATATAAACATCGATATAAAAATATGATTTTTATATAAAAAACTAAATTGTAAAAGTACGAATTTTATTATATATGAAGCGATAAAATTAATGGGATTTTTAAAATATAAGCATCAATGGAAAAATATGATTTTTAGTTTGATAAAATATATAAACATCATACTGAGTATGTGATTTTCAGTATAAACAGTGTGGAAAAGACTGCATTGAATTTCGGGAAAATCCCAGCTATTCAGAAATGAAATGGAGGAGTGGATCCCAAAGGTGAGAACTTTTCACTTTAATTTTGTTTTCTAGTTAAAATATATACCAGGATGCAGACGGTGCTTAGCAGCACCCGACACCCGTCATCCACATACCATGGACGATTTGTTTGATTTGATTGTGTTGTGGAAATTGATTGTGATTGTGATGTGGAATGGAATGGAATAGAAAATGTTCATGTGTTAAATAAAGTGTTAGAACAATAAAAATATCATTTTTATTGTATAAATGAATGAAATGAAATATTTCTTGAAATAAAATAAATATTCATTTAAAAATCAGACGATTTGTTTATGTACACACATTTGACTGATATGGATTGGGACGATATATTTTATACATCGCCCAACTACACAAATAATAATCAGTATTTGTTGTTTGAAAACCCCACGCGGGTATTGGGATGATATTGGACATACATTAATCCCAATATTTAGTTGTATATCAATCGATGGGTTGACAGACTATAGTAAACATTAATTATTTATATTTAATGCTTATGCAGTTGTGTAATGCACTTTGGATGATGGTCGATTGTTTATCATTGTTGTTGTATTCATGTGTTGTATGAAATCCATATAAATAATATTATATGGTAATTGATTATGTCTGATTCCAGTTCAGAAAGAAAGAATATTTTAAAATAATGAATATTTTAAAATAAGGAATACTTTAAAATAATATTCAGTAAAAGATCAAAATATGATTTTGATGTCCGATTTTGGAAGGACACGAAAATATTGAAATATATATAACCGTGTTGATTAGATATGCGCCATTTTTACGTGAATGATATTTATATCAATTTTATTCGTTTTTATAATGAATAACGAAAAAGAAATGATTTCAAAATCTAAAGTTTTGAAAATATTATCATTTATATATTAATGATATGGAATATTCAATTATGATTTAAAATTGAATATAAAGTTGAAATCGTTTTTAAAACGGATTTAAAATGATTTATAAAATACGTTTTAAATTGAAGTCGACGAAATATAATATATATATATATATATTATACATATATATTATATAGCCTTAATAAAACGCGTCGTGCCGCGGCAGTTCGCGAATTTTGACCATTGACTTTGAATTGACATTACGGGAGATCCGACCATCTGATTCTCCTAAAACCGGAACCTTGGGTTCGTATCGAAAAGAGCTTCCCAACGAATATAGGGAATTTGAAATCTAACGGTTGGATTTGGAATTATGTCCAAATCAAATTTGGAAAAAGTCGGTGCAATTCGATGACCGTTTATGGAAATCGACTGTACGGGCCTTGATAAAATTATTAAAAATATCAATAATTTGTGTAAAATCATAATAAATGATTTAGAAAGAATTAGGATGGAAAATTCCATATTTGAAAAGATAAAAATATATTTTTATCGAATTGAAATAGTTATTAACTTGATTTGAAATCCAATATTTTTATATAAATAAATTGGATTGAAATGGTTTTAAAATAACCAGAATTTTCCAATATATGAATTGGAGTGGATTTGAATGGAAATCATCTTCGGAATATTTCGATGTTGGATTCGGGATTATACGGATATTATTATAGAAATTTGGAAGATATATTTTATGTCGTTATTTCTAAAACAGCATTCGTTGGTTTCTGCATTTGATATTGAATATAAGCCGATATATTTTCTATTCAGAGCCTTATATTTGATATTAAATTGGATTTTGGGTTTGTTGTGAATGGTGTTTTAAATAACACTGTTCTTGAACCCCGTATGAAAAGAATTAATCTTTTAATTAAGATTATTAGTGTTTCCAATTAATTAACATTTAATTGGAATTGAAAATGGAATGTGAATTGGGTTTATTGTGAACTGTGTTTTTAACGACATTCATTCTTTAACCCAGTTTATAGTGAAATGTGATTTGGAATTTATAAATCTTTTCATTAAGATTTAACGGGAATTTTCCAAAGTAAAGTTTTCCAATTTAATATATTAAATTGGAATTGAATGGAATTCGATTTGATAATAATCGAAATGAGCTTCTGTGAAGGAAGACTGTTAATATATATGGAATTTAAAAGGCTTGGTCGTCATTCCACTTATATTATTAGTCGGATACGGAAATTGATATCGATTATATATTGATATGTTTTCCGTGAAGATTCCATAATCAATGGAATGTGATTTGGGTTTACTGTGAACTATGTTTTAAATGACATTAGTTCTTTAACCTAGTTAAAGACAGGATTACATGTCTAACATTGTATTTCGAACTGTATGGTTGATCTTCGCTAAATATATATCTGTTTGGTGGCGGAGAATTTATTCTCTTGCTTAACACCATTCTCTAAGATGTACGAGCTTAGAGGCTATATATCGGCAGAAATCAATAGTACGATGTAGATTGTCGATGCGGCATGTTTGTGTTTCCAAAGTTAAATAATCATTAATATTGATTTTTGGGAAGATTAAAACTAAGTGGAGTTTTAATGAATCTTTAACTAGATTGAAATGGGAATTGATAATTCAAATTATCAAATTTGGGAAATGATCGAGAATGGAGTATCACCAGTTTTGCTCCTAGCGATTGTTAAATCATTGATTAGGATTGAATGGGAAATGGTAATTAATTTTACCGATAACACCGTGGTGTTAGATATGGAGTATGACCAGTTTTGCTCCATGGGATGAATAGGTTGGGATTGGGAAATTAAATGATTACTTCGGTAAGGTGCGTTAATCCCGACTAATTTGGAAAACCTTATATGGTGTGAATGATATCCAATGGAAGATTAAAGAATAAATTTTAAAGAATTTTTCTTTGATAAAATTAATGGGAACAAATCCCTAAAGATGTGAATATTTGAATAAAAGAATATTCAGAATTGGAATGAGGCGTATGTTGTGTTTTTATAGCACTTGTTTATTATATACATGAGTTGTTTGGAAAGGCCGGGTTTGTACCCATTCTCAATAACTGATTCGACGATAAGTCGACGATGAAGACGTGGTTGAAGACTGGAGGTCTTCACATCGTTTGGATGGTTACTGATGTCTTGATTGGGCTGTACACCCAAGACAAGGTAATAAGTGGTGATAGTCCATACATACTTGGAGATCGACCGGATATGCGAGGACCCCTCTCCTGTATTGGACACGGGACGAGGAAAAAGGTGCCTCCGGTTTCGTTCAGACCCAGAACGAACTTGTAAATGGACTGTGTGTCTGACGTTTGATATTCTGTATTGATTGATCTCTATTAAATGTATATCTGTTTGGCGGCGGAGAATTTATTCTCTTTCTTAACGCCGTTCTCCGAGATGTAAGAGCTCAGAGGTTATATATCGATAGACATCAATCGCGTGGCGTGAATTGCCTGTGTGGCATGCTAAGATGCAAATGATCAAGGCTTCTGTTGAAAAGCAGAGTCTTGTGGTTGATGATCAAAGCACGGCCTGTGCGGCATAGCTTTGTGTATAGCGTTAATTCGCGAGCCTCACACCTTGGTATGAGTCAAAAATGGGATTGTGACTGCAGGGAGTGCATGACGTTTCTTTCTAGCTATGGGTGGTTTCAGGGTTTTGCAAGCCCTGACATTTTTTTATTTTTACCTGTGTGGTTGTTGGATTGCGAGGCGCCTCGAATATATTGGTTTCTGCGGAGCCGATGGATATAGGTCCGATAGGACCGGGAAACGTGTGTTCAGGTATAATTAATCCGATGTGTATGGACCGGCCCTAAAGATCCAAGGGTTCGCCAGCGTCTGTACCCTAAGGCATTTGCTATAGTGTCTCGAAGCTGACGAGGATGATCCCTTGTGAAACACCCCACCTCCGTTAAGGTCACTCACAAAGGGAAGGCCTTAAATTTGGTGGAGGTTTATAGGTACAAGACATAGAAAAATTTACAAGACAGATAAATTTAAGCAGTGAAATTCAAATATTTATTGCATACATAGTTCAATACAAAAGCATTACATCAAATTGTCTCAAAATAACTTCCAAAACATTACACCATAATTTCTTTCTTGATTATTTAATAAAGTAGCATAAACCATAAATAAAACTGCATAAATCCCCAAGTGTAGTATCCAAAAGCCATAGCCAAGGTAAGAGAGTCCCAATCATACATCTACTTTCTTTTATCTTGCAAAGAGTCTGACTAAGCTGGAATATTCCCTCCTTGTGGACCTGGGAGGGGGGAACGGAAGAAAAGAAGACGAGAGAAAACGGGTCAGACAATAAGTCTGGTAATTTCAGTGATTACTAGTATTTAAACAAGGAAAGGGACCATGATAGTGATAACAGAACATAGGACAATACCCTAATATAAGTTAAGAGGAACATGTGATCGCACCCATTACTATAGTCTATGCACCTACTTAACCATTGGTTCAACCAGCCCCACGTGTTTATAACAAACGATCCCCTTAATGATCGTCTCCCACTCGCATGCATTCATATCCTGTGTCATTAGGCCCCGCTTGACTGTAGCTACCTGTGCTGGTCCCACCATGGGGTGTATCGGTCCCTCTGGTGGCAACCCGACACGATTCAAGATGCACAGTGTATACTATTAATGCCCAGTGCCAGCTTTTTCCACTCCGTAGTACATGCACGCCCATGCTCCGTCGGAACCTACACTGACACACCAACTGCCGACGTTTTGACCACTTATAATCAGTCCAGTAATCGTGCCCCACCCTGCCTAGTTTCAGGGTACCATGATACATCTATGTGGGTTACTGCTGAAATGGGTCCTCGTTACTAGGGTTTTCTAATCAACATGTTTATTTGGTTAAGTGTCCAAGTTTACCTAACCCCACCCATTCGTTTCGTTAACATGTTGAATTGGTTAAGTGTTTCCCTAATTGACTTGACCCTACCAATCCTGACTTAGCTTTAATTTATTAAAGCACCAACCACTCACATTAGACAGGTCTTATTGTGGTCACTGGATATGCCGGTCGGTTCCGGGAAGATTTACACCACAACTCAGTCTAACCTCGAGTTCTTTTTGGGCTTGATGCACTAACTGCCCACATTAGACAGGTCTTGTTGCGGTCACTGGATATGCCGGTCGGTTCCGGGCAGATTTACACCACAACTCAGTCTAACCTCGGGTTAGGCATATTTGTCTTTTCTAAATTCACATTTTCCTATATATGTCTAATTTCTTTATGTAAATTTAATTTAATCATGCCATAATTACCCTTTCATTATGCTCGCCATAAATGGTATATCAAATATACCATTTAATGAACAAATCTATGCCATGAATTTTCATATTTCCCATCGCTACTCCTATGGAACGTACGCATGAATCACATAAAATGTTGGGCTAGTAAATTAGCCCAACCCATAAACAAGAAAAGGGGTAATAAACAAGGGACATGAAATAAACATAAAATAGCATACATTTCAACTTGTCATTGTAACTTGGCATAGACGTATCATTAACTTTAATTAAATGGGTAAAGGTGAACTTGTGACTAAGTTGGGTCTAATTGTCATGTAAACTTGACAAAGGTCTAGCATGGAGGTTTAACATATAATCACAGTTTCAGCCCACAACTTAGCATATTAACTTATGTATGCCAAAACATAAGAAAGCTATTATAATTATTTTTAAATCGCAACTTAGCATATTGACTTATGTATGTCAAAACATAAAAAAACCTACTATAATCATTTTTACAACATAAATAGATTCAATGTTAACATGAATATACATGAGTGTTGATCTAACATATAAGCATGTGTTTTAGATCATAAACTTGCAAATAACCACCAATTTATAACATGACATATTTCACCATTTAATTGGCAAAATAAATCCATTACCCAATCATAATAGATTCCAATAACATACAATATGTTCATCACCACAAGCATATAAATATGATTAATATAAAATATGCTCATCACCACAAGCATATGATTAATATAAAATATGTTCATCACCACAAGCATATGATTCATTTCAACGATACTTTAAGATAAACAAGAATCAAATCTTATACATAAGCATCACTCTATATTCAAATTACAACATGTCATGATCATTTGAAACGTTTAAATCAGCGTAATAACCAACTTACAAACTAAAAAGGAATTCTTGCGTTCTGAAATCTGAATTCTGAAATTGGTAAGCTCGCCTTTGATGTAGATCGTTGAATTTGATAATTTTTAATTTGATTTTTGATTCAAGTTCTTATCTTGTCTTTGAATTGGTGACGGCTACTCCAAGTTCTCAATTGACAGCAGGATAGTTCTAGGATTATTTTTGTGTGATTTTTAGGTTTAAGCATTGGGTTGTTTATATAGAATTTCAAATCAATTTGAACCGTCGGATGATCCTAGGGTTAATCGCAACCATTCAGACCAGATCAGAACTATCCAGAAACCCTAGTGACTCAGCAGCAAGTCATCAGTCATCAAAATTCAAATCTGGTCGGGGGTAGGTCGACCCCCAGGTCGACCTGTAGGGGGGAGGTCGACACTAGGGCCGACCCCCTGGTCGACCTGGGTCCTGGGAGGGTATTTTCCCGCCCAGCACGCTTCTGACTTCTGATTTGAATTTGAATTTGTTTTCGAGCTGTTTGAATTTATTTGAATTTTCTGGAAACTCCTGACAACCATAACTTCCTCATACGAAGTCCAATTTACGAGAGCTCGGACTCTATCTCAACCAGAATTCCGGGACGAACAAAATGGCGTAACCCGTTTCCCTTAATTCTCACATTTTAAATTAAGTATTCTTAGATTCGTTATTATAACGTTAATAGAAAATACGGTTGTTACATTCTCCCCTCCTTTTAGGATTTCGTCCCCGAAATCTTCAAGTCGAGAAGAACTTATATCCTACCATCCAATCACCCATCTACTCAACCATCAAGCACAGGCGTCCATTGTCCTTAAAAGATTTCTAATGCTTCATGATCATATGCATTGTGTGTGTACATGTCCTTATCTAATGCAAAATCAGTCGGTCTACTGATTCAGTTGACCTCCTTAATGCAAATTATGTCAGTGCCATGAGTCCATTGTGAATGCAATTTTTCCTACACAAAATTTCTTACATGAGTGAACAATCATTCATACAAATTCAACGTCCATATGATAACACATCAAGTTTTAATCCATAAACCAATACATATATGCATATGCAATATGGAAGTAACAGAGCTGATCTAATACCTAATGTGTGTGTATATGCATCCACTAGCAACCACTTGCAACCACTTGCAACCATCAATCATAACATGTTTCAATTACATGTTTACATCCAAATGGGTTCCTACCTAAGGATAAAGGATAGGATCGAGGAGATATACCTAAAAATATAGATACAAGCATAAACTTGAGGAAAAAGAGATTAAAGACGTACCCTCGAAAAGAAAAGGGTAGGTTGCACGTATTCTGTCCTCAGTTTCCCAAGTCGCATCTTCCTTGGTGTCGCTCCATTGAACTTTGACGAGCTTAACTTCACGGTTGCGTAGCTTTTTGACTTCTATTCCCAAGATACGAGTTGGAACTCTCCTCACAGTTGCTACTCATTCAACTTCAACTTCCTCTAGCATACTTGGTTCTACCACTTCCGCAGACTCGTGTAGGCACTTCCGCAGTTGAGAGACATGAAAGACATTATGAATCCCTGCCAATCTTTCGGGCAAGTGTACCCTATAAGCCATCTTCCCAATCTTCTCGATGATAGGGAACAACCCTACAAATCTTGGTGCTAACTTTCCTGCGGATCTAAAGCGAACAACGTTCCTCAAAGGAGATACTTTAAAGAACACCTTGTCTCCAACTTCGAACTCAAGGTCAGTTCTTCTTTTGTCTGCGTAGGACTTCTGTCTATCTTGGGCAGTCTTCATTCTTCTTTGTATCAAGTCTACTTTCTCCGAAGTTTCCCTAATCATATCTGGTCCAAGTATGAGCTTGTCTATGGACTCCCACCAGTAAGTTAGTGATCTGCATGGTCTTCCATATAAAGCTTCGTAAGGTGCCCTGCCTGTGGTGGCTTGGTAGCTATTATTGTACGCGAATTCCACCAAAGGTAGATGTTCCTCCCACATACCTCCGAAGTCAATAATGCATAACCTCAAGAGGTCTTCTAATACTCTGTTGACTCTTTCCGTTTGGCCATCGGTTTGAGGGTGATAGGCCATGCTTAAGCATAACTGTGTGCCTACAGCCTCTTGTAAACTCTTCCAAAACTCGCTCGTGAAGATAGGGTCTTGATCACTCACTATGCTGGAGGGTATCCCATGTAGTCGAACTATTTCTTTAAGATATATGGATGCTAGAAATGAGGCAGTCCTTCTACTCTTGACAGGTATAAAGTGGGCGATTTTTGTGAGCCTGTCCACTATTACCCAAATGCTGGTATTGCCCCTTCTTGACCTAGGCAACCCATCTACAAATTCCATCGAGATGCTATCCCATTTCCACTGTGGGACCTCTAGAGGATGGAGCAAACCACCAGGCTTCTTCTGTTCCGCCTTGACTTGTTGGCATATTAAACACTTAGAAACAAATTCAGCTACGTCTTGCTTCATCCCATTCCAAAAGAAAACTCTTTTGATGTCTTTATACATTTTTTCTCCGCCTGGATGTATGGTCAGTTTGGAATGGTGTGCCTATCCTAGAACCGCCTTTACCAAGCCCCTTGCTTGTGGGACACATAGTCTTCCATCTCATCTCAACCAGCCCTTGGCATCCATGGTGTATCTATTGAGGTGACTAGAAGTCTCAGCCATAAATAACTTGTCCACCACATCGGCTAACGGAGGGTCGTCTCTTTGCACGGCTCCGATTGAGTCTAATCGAGTTCGCCGCACTTTTAACGTTGCTAGCAAGCCAGGTACAAAGTCAGTGGAGTGTCTAAAGTTAAAGCTTGCTATGAACTCCAAGCTTTTCCTTTCCACAAAGAGAGGGCTTAAGGTCAGTTTCTTTCTACTCAAGGCGTCTGCTACTGCATTGCCCTTGCCAGGAGTGTAGGAAATCTCAAAATCATATGAGGCAAGAAACTCCATCCATCTCTGTTGCCTCAAGTTGAGATCTTTCTACGAGAATAGGTATTTCAACGATTTATGGTCAGTATACAGTTCAAATTTCTCACCTAGGAGATAATGGCGCCAAGACTTAAGTGCAAAAACAATGGCTGTCAACTCTAGGTCGTGGGTTGGATATTTTTCTCATGTACTTTCAACTATCGTCCACCATAAGCCACTACCTTCCCTTCTTGCATTAGAACAGCGCCTAGTCTCGTTCCGCATGCATCTGTGTATACTGTAAACATCTTGCTTCCATCAGGCAATGTCAGAACTGGGGCTGTTGTTAGGGCCCTTTTTAAACGTTGGAAAGCATCGCAATCCAAATCCCAATTGAAAGATAGGTTCTTCTTTGTCAATCTTGTAAGTGGAGCTGAGATTTTTGCAAAATCTTTGATAAATTTTCGATAAAAGCCTGCTGCCCGAGAAAGCTTCAAACTTCGGTTGCATTTCGAGGAACCTTCCAATCTTGCACAGCAACCACTTTCGCGAGGTCCACAGCTATCCCCTCTTTGGACACCACGTGTCCAAGGAACCTGACTTCTTCTCTCCAGAAATGGCATTTGGAGAATTTAGCTTTCAACTGATGTGCACGGAGAGTATCCATGACTTCCTTTAGATGCTGAGCATGCTCTTCCTCATTCTTTGAGAAGATCAAAATATCGTCTACGAAGACCACCACAAACTTGTTGAGGAACTCTCGGAGCACCCTGCTCATTTAATCAACGAAGTAAGAAGGTGCGTTTGTCAAGCCGAAAGGCATGACAAGCCACTTGAAGAACCCATTGGAGTTCTGAACGTGGTCTTATCAATGTTGTCTTCAGCCACTCTTAGCTGATGAAATCCGGTAGCTAAATCTAATTGGGAGAAAACCGATGCACCTGCAAGTTGATCGAACAAATCATCTATTCTTGGGAGTGGGTGTCTATTCTTCTTGGTCAGCTTGTTTAGCTCCCTATAATCAACGCACAGGCGGAGTGAACCATCAGCTTTGGTCGCGAACACTACCGGAGCACCCCATTCAGAAATACTCCGTCTTATGAACCCCTTTTCAAGCAGCTCTTTGATTTGCTTGCTGAGCTCCTTTCTCTCCCTTGGGGCCATGTACCTAACGGGTAAAGCAACGGGCTTTGCATTTTCCATGAGGTATATGCAGAAATCTATCTCCCGCTTCGGAGGTAAGCCCTTTACCTCTTCAAACACATCCGAGTATTCACGGACTACCCTTACAGACTGCAAGTTCTCAACAGACGCATCAAGAGATTCTAGATAACTAAGCATAACGGAGTTCATGGGATTACAAGAAATTTCAAGAGTTTTACCGAGGCGAGTCATGAGTCTAACCACTCTCTTTTCGCAATCGAGGACGGCACCATTACTAGATAGCCAGTCCATGCCTAGAATCAACCCATAGCCCGTGAAGCCCAAAACAAAGGCATTACATCTAAATCCAACGCTTAGTATATATATTTTCAAATCCAAACAAACCATTGACAAATAAGCTAAGCCCCCAATTGGATTTGAAACAACCAAGGGATCCTCTACTATACTGGTATCTAGGTGTACAGATTCCACTAAAGCAGTGGATATAAAAGAGTGCGATGCTCCAGAATCAAATAGTGTACGTACAGGATGATCAAAAAGATAGACTAAACTTTCGACAGAAATATTTCTACCTCGTTCTTGCGGAGGTGTCGTGAGAGCGTGAACTTGTCCTCCAGGAGAAGGTACAGCTCCCTGCCCTTGCGTCCTTGGGCAGGCCCTAGCCATGTGTCCTGTCTCACCACAGTGGAAGCAGCCACCCATCTTCCTTTTCTTCTTCTTGCAGTCTTTGATCGGATGCCCGGGAATGCCACAGAAATTACACTTTCTCTTTTCACGGGGTTTGTTGTTCTTCCCTCCTTTCTTTGAATCAGCCTTCTTGTTCTGCGATCCCCCTTCTTATCTTGAGGCACTTCCGCTTTTGCCTCATTCTTGCCCTTGTCTTCCTCATGTAAGAGTGTCATGTCCACTAACCTCTCGTAAGTAGCCCCCATAGGTATATGGGTCATAGCCAAGCTGTGAAGTGGCTCATTTAATCCCTTGACAAAACGGAGAGCCTTCTTATGAGGAGTATTCACTAAGTCCAGTCCAAATCGGGCCAGCTGATTGAATTGATTGACGTACTTCTTGACCGACATACTTCCTTGCTTAAGAGATAAGAACTTTTCCAGCTGTAAACTTCGTTCAGCTTGTGAGAGGAATTTCATCTCAAACCTTATTCTGAAATCCATCCATGTTTCAACTGGTCTTTCAGCATTAGTGACTTCCCACCAATAGGAAGCTTCATCAATGAGCAACCATACCGCCAACTGTATCTTCTGCCTATCGTCCACCTCGAAGATAACGAACATATCCTTAGTTTCTTTGAGCAAGTTCCTTGCTTCTACGAATGATTCAGTTCCCTTGAAATCCTTTCCACCCATGGCCCCTAAAGTCTCTACAAATCTTTGAGAAAGCATTTGCACGAGGAGGAGGAGGGGAGGAGGAACTGCTGCAGCTGGAGGAGGAATATCTATTGGGCCTGCGTCGTTGGCCCTAGCCTCTAAGTACCTCTTGAACCAGCCAGGTATCGGTACACCCTCTGGAAGGTTAAGATTCCTAGACATGCTGAAACGAAAAAGAAAAGATTCAAAACGAAGGATAAAAAGATAGTGCATATGGCTTTGGGGATTATTCCTTTTTTAATTTAAAACAACACTTTTCCTTGTAAAATGCTTCTTTATATTTCTTTTTGAAAAATAGTTTTCAAAAACTCTTATCTGATCTGGTAAACCTTTGCTCTGATACCAAATGAAACACCCCACCTCCGTTAAGGTCACTCACAAAGGGAATGCCTTAACTTTGGTGGAGGGTTATAGGTACAAGACACAGAAAAATTTGCAAGACAGATAAATTTAAGCAGCGAAATTCAAATATTTATTGCATACGTAGTTCAATACAAAAGCATTACATCAAATTGTCTCAAAATAACTTCCAAAACATTACACCATAATTTATGTCTTGATTATTTAATAAAGAAGCATAAACCATAAATAAAACTGCATAAATCCCCAAGTGTAGTATCCAAAAGCCATAGCCAAGGTAAAAGAGTCCCAATCATACATCTACTTTCTTTTAGCTTGCAAAGAGCCTGACTAAGCAGGAGTATTCCCTACTTATGGACTTGGGGGGGAACGGAAGAAAAGAAGACGAGAGAAAACGGGTCAGACAATAAGTCTGGTAAGTTCAGTTATTACTAGTATTTAAACAAGGAAAGGGATCATGACAGTGATAACAGAACATAAGACAATACCCTAATATAAGATAAGAGGAACATGTGATCCCACCCATTACTATAGTCTCTGCACCTACTTAACCATTGGTTCAACTAGCCCCACATGTTTATAACAAACGATCCCCTTAATGATCGGCTCCTACTCGCCTGCATTCATATCCTGTGTCATTCGGCCCCGCTTGACTGTAGCTACCTGTGTTGGTCCCACCATGGCGTGTATCAATCCCTCTGGTGGAAACCCAACATGATTCAAGATGCAGAGTGTATACAACTGATACCCAGTGCCTGCCTTTTCCACTTCGGAGTACGTGCACGCCCATACTCCGTCAGAACCTACACTGACGCACCAACCGCCGACGTTTTGACCGCTTATAATCAGCCCAGTAATTGAGCCCCACCCTGCCTAGTTTCAGGGTACCATGATACATCTATGTGGGTTACTGCTGAAATGGGTCCCCGTTACTAGGGTTTTCTAATCAACAAGTTTATTTGGTTAAGTGTCCAAGTTTACCTAACCCCCCCCCCCCTTCGTTTAGTTAACATGTTGAATTGGTTAAGTGTTTCCCTAATTGACTTAACCCTACCAATCCTGACTTAGCTTTAATTTATTAAAGCACCAACCACTCACATTAGACAGGTCTTGTTGTGGTCACTAGATGTGCTGGTCGGTTCCGGGCAGATTTACACCACAACTCAATCTAACCTCGGGTTCTTTTTGGGCTTGATGCACTAACCACCCACATTAGACAGGTCTTGTTATGGTCACTGGATATGTCGGTCGGTTCTGGGCCGATTTACACCACAACTCAGTCCAACCTCGGGTTAGGCATATTCGTCTTTTCTAAATTCACATTTTCCTATATATGTCTAATTTCTTTATGTAAATTTAATTTAATCATTCCATGATGACCCTTTGATTATGCTCACCATAAATGGTATATCAAATATACCATTTAATGAACAAATCTATGCCATGAATTTTCATATTTCCCATCGCTACCCGTGGAACATACGCATGAATCACCTAAGATGCTGGGCTAGTAAATTTGCCCAACCCATAAACAAGAAAAGGGGTAATAAACAAGGGACATGAAATAAACATAAAATAGCATACATTTCTACTTGTCATGTGTAACTTGGCATAGAGGTATCATTAACATTAATTAAATGGGTAAAGGTGAACTTGTGACTAAGTTGGGTCTAATTATCATGTAAACTCGACAAAGGCCTAGCATGGAGGTTTAACATATAATCACAGTTTCAACCCACAACTTAGCATATTAGCTTATGTATGTGAAAACATAAGAAAGCTATTATAATCATTTTTAAATCACAACTTAGCATATTGACTTATGTATGTCAAAACATAAAAAAACTACTATAATCATTTTTACAACATAAATAGATTCAACTTAACATGAATATACATGAGTGTTGATCTAACATATAAGCAAGTGTTTTAGATCATAAACTTGCAAATAACCACCAATTTATAACATGACATATTTCACCATTTAATTGGCAAAATAAATCCATTGCCCAATCATAATAGATTCCAATAACATACAATATGTTCATCACCACAAGCATATAGATATGATTAATATAAAATATGTTCATCACCACAAGCATATGATTCATTTCAATTATACTTTAAGATAAACGAGAATCAAATCTTATACATAAGCATTACTCTATATTCAAATTACAACATGTCATGATTCATTTGAAACGTTTAAATCTGCGTAATAACCAACTTACAAACTAAAAAGGAATTCTTGCGTTCTGAAATCTGAATTCTGAAATTGGTAAGCTCGCCTTTGATGTAGATCGTTGAATTTGATAACTTTTAATTTGATTTTTGATTCAAGTTCTTATCTTGTCTTTAAATTGGTGACGGCTACTCCAAGTTCTCCATTGACAACATGATAGTTCTAGGATTATTTTTGTGTGATTTTTAGGTTTGAGCATTGGGTTGTTTATATAGAATTTCAATTCAATTTGAACCCGTCGGATGATCCTAGGGTTAATCGCAACCATTTATACCAGATCAGAACTATCCAGAAACCCTAGTGACTCAGCAGTAAGTCATCAGTCATCAAAATTCAGATTTGGTCGGGGGCTAGGTCGACCCCCAGGTCGACCTGGTGGGGAGGAGGTCGACACTAGGGTCGACCTGGGTCCTGGGCGGGAATTTTCCCACCCAGCCCGCTTTTGACTTCTGATTTGAATTTGTTTTCGAGCTTTATGAATTTATTTGAATTTTCTGGAAACTCCTGACAGCCATAACTTCCTCATACGAAGTCCAATTTATGCAAACTCGGACTCTATCTCAACCAGAATTCCGAGACGAACACAATGGCGTAACCCGTTTCCCTTAATTCTCACATTTTAAATTAAGTATTCTTGGATTCCTTATTATAACGTTAATAGAAAATACAGGGTGTTACACCTTGCCTCGACTCATGACGGAAATCCAATTTCCAATACGTGACATTTCGGTTTTGATTGTAGAGCTTAGTATTGGCGACATAGTAGCATGGGATATTATGCCGTCTACGATTGATACATTTATATATGGAGTTGTTTTCATACACTTTACACTATAATAGTATCAAAATGATTTGTTTTAAACGTACCAAGCATGTTTGGCTATTATAAGGTAAAACTTTATCCTCCGGCTTGCGTTGCATTGTGTGATGGGACTTGAGTCATATAATAGCTGAATTTTCCAAAAAAGCATTGCGCTATTTGTTATATGCACTGTTATTCTTGTGAGGAAACCCGTTCCATGTTATAAAACATGGTCCCTTGATTTACTTTATTTTTAAAGTAAAGATTTAATAACTGTTTTAGTTCTCACACTAGTCACATGACTGACCTGGAGTTTATTGTTTTAACCTAAACTCTGGGTGCCCCTATTTTCCACACGGGCAGCTAGTAATTTTGGTTTTGCAGATTTTTATTCACAGGGTCCTGGTTTACAGCTGGAATGATATTCGGAAAGCTATGTGTCCTTGTGTCTCCTTCAGTTGTGTTCTGTAATACTTCCCGCTGCATTGTAAATTTGTAAATCTCTGATATTTATCAAATGTATTTTATTTGTTCATACTCTGTATATTCTTGTACTCTGATGTAAATTGTTGTAATAAGCAAAGAAGTGTTCTTCTGTTTGTCTTCTGATTTGTCGTGTTCTCAACTCAATCTACGCTTTCTTTTACGGGGAAGTTTGGGTCATTTCAGTTGGTATCAGAGCTTTGGTTTTACAGAGCTCAAGAACAAGGCATATTAGAACCAAATGAAAGAATTCATCACAGATTGGATTAGTAATATCCAATGAGAATGACTCATTAGAGATAGGATCAGTAGTATCCTAGAACGGGTGTGAAGAGTGTTGTTTTAAAATAAAAAGTGAAAACAAATTTTTCTTTAAAAATTTAAACCTTATAATACGTATTTAATTATTTATTTTATCTTGAATTTGGACAATCAAGTATATAAAGATTTTGCATATACGCCTTGCAAACGTGTATCCGAAGTTTTAATATACTGGATAGATATAGAATCACACTCTAGATGCCCGAAGATGATTCTGATGATTGAGATCTCATCATCAGACCTTATGTTCAGATGTCAAAGGTATGATATCTATATATTTCCAATTGACTGGTGTGAGAACAAAAATTAGATAGGATTTATTTGTTGTGATTTGGCATCAAAAATGGATTTTTATATATATAAAAAAATTATGAATCTGAAAAGATAATCAACTAATTGATTGCTAGTTGTGTTGTTTGATTAATTAAAATTTTGAACCACTAAGCCAAATTGAATCAAATATTGTACTGAGTTGGAAATTGTTTAGAAATGCATACATGTATATATACACATTCTTGAACAGGTTATGGATAAACTGCTAAGAAGAGAAATAAAATTTTATGCCCGACGAATAGGTACGTGTTTACTATTTTTCTTTTTCTTTTAAAAGGGTTATGAGCCTAAGGCTGGCCGCTTGGCAAATTTCTTTTTTCTTTTAAAAGGTTTATGAGCCTAAGGTTGGCCGCTTGGCAATTTTCTTTTTCTTTTAAAAGGTTTACGAGCCAAAGGCTGGCTGCTTGGCATTCTCTTTTTCTTTTGGATTGGAGAGGGCCTGTGTGGCAAGTTGTGGTTTTGAATGTCTCCCCGTACAAAGGAGGTTATGGCGAAATTTTCCAAAAATTTAGGGTGTTAGTTAAATTTTTAAAGAACTGGAAAATTCTTAGAAACTGAAAAGTTGAAGAATGTAAGCCAAACTGAAAGTTGAGTTGGTTTGTAAAACAACTTTCAGCTCCGCTCCTTTTCGAGGATGAAAAGATTTTAAGTGGGGGAGATTGTAACAACTCGGAAAATCAAAACCAATTTAAATTTTTTATTTTAGCAATTTTAATGAATTATGAATATTTAAAATGATTTATTTCAAATAATAATGGCTAGAAATTTATTTTGAATAGAATTAGAACATATATTTATATAAATTGAAGTTAGAATATAAATTATTATTTTAATTATAAAAGGAATTGGAAATGGCGCAATTGTTTGAAAATTCGATTTCAAATTTCAAATGAATGTACAGGATTCAAAATAAACCAGATTTTAGCGAAACCAGAAATATTTTAATCTGTTTGAAAATATCCTTCCAACGAATGTGAAAAATCCAAATTTCATAGTGGGATTAAAAAGATATGTCCATTTGAAAATTCAGAATAGTCGTTATGAAAATATAGCCCTTAAAAATAGAAATTTTGCAAACGACCTCCGTTTTCGACGAGACCACTTTTGTTGGATTCGGAATGTCAAATTATTGTTAGATTCCAATTTTCATAATTTTTGGAATCAATATGTGAACTTGGCAAATTTAAACGTGTTTGGTAATTTCAGTTTGAATTTTAATCGACTGGAAAATGACCATTTTTCAAACGGTCTCCAACTTCGATGGAATTAGTTTTGTTAGGACCGTATCGTCAAAACATAGCCATATTTATTTTTCTGGAATTTTTGGAGTCCATATATGGCTCTGGTAAATTAAAATGTGCATTTGAATTTAAAGTAAATTGATTTATTTTTTAAATTTAAGGAAAACCGATCGTAACAGCCGAAATGGGTTACCAAACATATTCCATTGTGTTCATAATGAGGGTAATTAGCTAGTGGCGACAATCGTTGGGTCTCGTTTGGTGTTCGGATAAAAAGTCAACCCTTTTTGAAAAAATATATAATATAATACCTTTTCAATTAACCCCCTCCACCCTTACTTCATTTTCTTCAATCAGATCACTTTCCCCCTCTCAGAAAAAACCCGATGCCCTCTTAGTCGTCGCCCCTCCCCGCGCCTTACCACCACGTCGGAGGACCGCCGCCACGCTACCAGGCCGTCACCCCCTCCTCTTCTCTCTCTCTCCTATATCTCTCCTCCCTCTGTTCGAAGTAAATCCACCCAAGCCCTAGTTCGAGATAGCTGCCGCCTCCGTCCACCCTTGCCACCGTCGGTCACCAAAGTCTTCCCCTGACCGACCAGACCCCGACGCCATCACCAATACCTCCTCCTCCAACCAAGACAGTGAGTTTCTTTTGTTTTTATTTATTTTATTTTCTTTATGATATATAACCTAGTTTAAATTCAGATTTTAATATGAAATAAATTTGTTTAAACATCAGATTTTTATGCATAATGATAAAGGAATAAAAATGAGATTTTTATTCGAGTAAAAATATAATTTTTAGCGAAGTAAAAATATAATTTTTAGCGAAGTAAAATATATTTTTTAGTGGTGTAAAAACATGATTTTTATATATAAAACCGAACTATAAAAAATATGATTTTTATTTATATAATAGAATAATAAAAATATGATTTTTATTTATATGATAGAACTATAAAAATATGATTTTTTATTATGAAGATAGAACTATAAAAATATGATTTTTATTATGAAGATAGGACTATAAAAATTTGATTTTTATTTATATGATAGAACTATAAAAATATGTTTTTTATTATGAAGATAGAACTATAAAAATATTATTTTTATTATGAAGTTAGCGAAGTAAAAAATATGATTTTTATACTATAAACATCGTTATAAAAATATGATTTTTATATGGAAAACTGAATTTTAAAAATATGATTTTTATTGTATATGAAGAGATAAAATTGATGGGACTTTTAAAATATAAGCATCGACTAAAAAATATGATTTTTAGTTAGATAAAAAAAATATAAACATCATATTGAGGATGTGATTTTCATTACGAATAGTGTGGAAAAGACTGCGTTGAATTTCAGGCAAATCCCGGCTATTTAGTAATTCTGAAATGAAATGGAGAAGCAGATCCCAAAGGTGAGAACTTCTCACTTTAATTTTATTTTCTAGTTAAAATATATACCAGGATGCAGACGATGCTTAGCAGCACCCGACACCCGTCGTCCACAGACCATGAAAGATTTGTTTGATTTGATTATGTTGTGGAAATTGATTGTGATTGTGATGTGGAATGGAATGGAGTGGAAAATATTCATGAGTTGAATAAAGTGTTAGAACAATAAAAAATATCATTTTTATTGTATAAATAAATGAAATAAAATATTTACTGAATTAAAATAAATATTCATTTACAAATCGGACGATTTGTTTATGTACACACATTTGAATGATATGGATTAGGACGATATATTTTACACATCGCCCTAATCAGTGTTTGTTGTTTGAAAACCCCATACGGTTATTGGGATGATATTGGACATACACTAATCCCAATATTTAGTTGTATGTCAATCGATGGGTTGACAGGCTTTTGTAAGCGTTAATTATTTATATTTAATGTTTATGCAGTTGTGTAATGCACTTTGGATGATGGTTGATTGTTTTTCATTGTTGTTGTATTCATGTGTTGTACGAAATCCATATAAATAATATTACATGGTAATTGATTGTGTCTGATTCCAGTTCAGAAAGAAAGAATATTTTGAAATAACGAATATTTTAAATAAGGAATATTTTAAAATAATATTCAGTAAAAGATCAAAATATGATTTTGATGTCTGATTTTGGATAAACATGAAAATATTGAAATATATATAGCCGTGTTGATCAGATATGCGCCATTTTGACGCAAACGATATTTATATCGATTTTATTCGTATTTATAATGAATATCAAAAAAGAAATGATTTCATAATCTAATGTTTTGAAAATATTATCATCTGTATATTTATGATATGGAATATTCAATTTTGATTTAAAATTGAATATGAAGTTGAAATCGTTTTTAAAACGAATTTAAAACGATTTATAAAATACATTTTAAATTGAAATCGACGAAATATATATAATATATATTATATGGCCTGAATAGAATGCGTCGCGCCGCGGCAGTTCGCGAATTTCGACCATTGACTTCAAATTGACATTACGGGCGATCCGACCGTCGGATTTTCATAAAACTGGAACCGTTGGGTTCGTATCGAAAAGGGATTCCCAACAAATATAAGGAATTTGAAATCTAACGGTTGGATTTGGAATTATGTCCAAATCAAATTTGGAAAAAATCGTTGTAAGTGCAGTTCGATGAACGTTTATGGGAATCGACTGTATGGGCCTTGATAAAATTATTAAAAATATCAAGTTTGTGTAAAATCATAATAAATGATTTGGAAAGAATTAGGATGAACAATTCCATATTTGAAAAGATAAAAATTTTATTTTATCGAATTGAACTAGTTATTAACCAGATTTGAAAACCAATATTTTTATATAAATAAATTGGATTGAAATGGTTTTAAAATAACCAGAATTTTCAAATATATGAATTGGAGTGGATTTGAATGGAAATCATCTTTGGAATATTTCGATGGTGGATTCGGGATTATATGGATATTAGTATGGAAATTTGGAAGATATATTTTATATCGTTATTTCCAAAGCGATATTCGTTGGTTTCAGCATTTGATATTGAATATAAACCAATATATTTTCTATTCGGAGCCTTATATTTGATATTAAATTGAATTTTGGGTTTGTCGTGAATGGTGTCTTAAATAACACTTTCTTGAACCCCACATGAAAAGAATAAATCTTTTAATTAAGATTATTACTGTTTCCAATTAATTAACATTTAACTGGAATTGAATATGGAATCTGAATTGGGTTTATTGTGAACTGTGTTTTTAACGACATTCGTTGTTTAAACCAATTTGCAGTGAAATGTGATTTGGAATTTATAAATCTTTTCATTAAGATTTAATGGGTATTTTCCAAAGTAAATTTTTCCAATTTAATATATTAAATTGGAATTGAATGGAATTCGATTTGATAATAATCGAAATGAGCTTCTGTGAAGGAAGACTATTAATATATATGGAATTTAAAAGGCTTAGTCATTATTCCATTTATATTATTCGTCAGATACAGAAATTGATATCGATTATATATTTATTTATTTTCCGTGAAGGTTCCATAATCAATGGAATGTGATTTGGGTTTATTGTGAACTGTGTTTTAAATGACATCAATTTTTTAACCTAGTTAAAGACAGGATTGCATGTCTAACATTGTATTTCAAACTGTGTGGCTGATCTTTGCTAAATATATATATTTGTTTGGTGGCAGAGAATTAATTCTCTTGCTTAACACCCTTCTCTAAGACGTACGAGCTTAGAGGTTATATATCGGGAGAAATCAATAGTACGGTGTAGATTGTCGATGCGGCGTAAACTGTTTCCAAAGTTAAATAATCATTAATATCGACTTTTGGGAAGATTAAAACTAAGTGGAGTTTTAATGAATCTTTAACTAGTGTAACAATCCAGAATTTTTAACCAATTTAAAATTGGAATTTTTATTACTTAATTTGAATTTAAATTTGAATTTGACATAAATATATATGGTTAAGATTATTTAATAATTTTGATAAGTTAAATGATAGATTTTACATGAATTATAAATGAGAATGATTATTAATGAGTTTGGATTTATTGATACTATTTGTCGTTCGATCGGATTTGTCAAACCATAACACGAATTAGTAGCGTTAGAATTAAGTATTGCCTTTAGTTTTCATAACATTTAAAAGAAAGTGCTACCAAAAGTTCTTTTTTCTTCTTAAGACAAGTGTTAAGACACATGTCTTTATGCATGCTCCCTTTCATGCATGATTGCCACTTCCCCCTTATGTGTCTTTACCTCCTTACTCCTCCTTTCCTATATAAGGGGGCTCTTTCTCCATTTTTTACCATTCCATTTGCATTTCCTCCTTTCCACCTTCTTCTTAAAGCTTATGGCCATGGTTTCCATGGAATAAGTCTTCCTCTTTTCCACCACCACCTTGCCAAAGTTCGTCATTCTTCTCCTCCTCTTATAATACAAAGAGAGATTAGTGTATATTATATTATATATATTTTGATGAAGAAGACGTTGCGCTGAAATACTGTCCGACGGTTCGCTTAGCTAGGCTTGCCTACCGTGAAGATTTGGAAAACTATTAGGTGAGAACTCTTTAACCATGGTTTATATATTTAATTAGTAGTTAGAATAATTTAAATATAGTGATGAATTATTATTGGTTAATGATGATTGATATTTGTTGTGATGGATGATGGATGCAAAGTTTAGAACACACACTATTAAGCGTTAGTGTTATAACGCTTGTGCACAATTATGATTTATTGAATCATGTTGATAATGGTTGCTATGGATGTTTAAATGGTTGTTGATGTTGTTTTGCACACACTATGACACAACAATTATGGTATCACATTGGTGCTCGACAAATCTCCTTCATAATTAAAAGCAATATCATTATTGAAATTGTAGGTTAATAATTGGAAAAGACCATATGTATGAATTCATATATATTGTTAAAGTCCTCTAAATGAATAAATAAATTACGGAACATTCTAGGATGACAGAGAGGATAGTGTCTAGGCTTGGGTTTGGAAATAAAGTTTCCTGCTCTCCCTAGCTATCCCTAACTGATCCGACGAATGGGAAGGTTAATTCGAAGATATGAAAGTTGAATTTTATATCCAAATTAATTTGGAAAGTAAATTTAATTGATTTTAAAAGGGTTATATAAGGATATAATGGTTTTCTAAGATATTTTGGAGTATCATAGAATAATGGTTATTATGGTCAAAATATAGCTTGTCGCATAACGGCAATTTACGTATTTTAGATGCAAACTTTAAACGCTTAATAACTTTTGCAATCTGAATCGGATTTCCATGAAATGAAAAATGTTTGATTTCCATTAACAAGAACTTTCAAATGAGTGAAAGTAGATTTTAAATTCGAGTTATAATTTTCAAGTTATGTTTAAAACCATTTTGGAAAAGGTCGCTATAAGAGAAGTTATCGACCATAACCATAAACACCATTTTTTAATGTTTCTAAAAATATAGAAAAAATGGTAAAATCATTATAAATTATGTAAAAAAAATTGAATTGTAAAGTTTAAGTTTTGACTAGGAAAAGCGATGTGTTGATCGAAGTAATTAAGATAACTGTTTTGTAACACTTTTGAAAACACTGTTGTAACGCTTTCTTCGAAAACAATCTATTTTGAAGTTTTTAACCCGCAAACTATTTTCCGAACTACAAGTAATCATTTTTAAATGATTTGTGGAATGTTTTCAAAGGTTCAAAAGTATTGGAAATATTTTATATGGAATTTAAATTGATATTAATATGGGTTTTCAATTTTAAATAATTGGATATGATTGGAGATAAATCTTCGGATGTTTGATATTAATCTGGTAGATGATGATTCTTACTATTTGAGGAATTTAAAAGGTAGTTCACCATTATTCCGCTTGTAGTGTGAGTTGGATATCGAGATTAATATTAAGTATAAGTTGATGGTATTTCTATCCAGATCTAATGTCAAAGAGTTGAATAAATCTTTTAATTAAGATACGAGTTTCCTAAGTTGACTGGGATAAGATGGATAGAAATAATCTTCAGATATTTGATATGAAATTCTGTGGTGTAAATGTATACTATTTGAGGATTTTGGAAGATATTATTATATCGTTATTCCACTTATAGTATTTGTTGATTATGAGAATTGATATCGAATATAAGTAGATACAATTTCTATGTAACTTATGTTCAATATCAATTGATTTGGGTTTTGTCGTGAATCATATCTTAAATAATATCATTCTTGAAACCCAATGAGAGCGAGTTATGGAAATTCATACCGTAATTTGAGGATTTAGTCAGATCTTTGATTTGAGGAAATTAAAAGTGAGGAATTGGAAAAAAAAGTATAATCTTTTAGTTAAGATTAAAGAATGGAATGTTGGAAAATCAATTTAATTGAAAACTAGGGTTGAAATGTTGGGTAAGGGTTTTCAAAGGAAACTGGGTTTTTGATAACGAGTTATCAAACGGAAAATTAATTAAGGCTTTGGGGCTTGATTATCTTGGATTTAAGGGATGTGTTTTAAAGAAGAAGGGTTAAATATGGATTTTGTTAAAGATAATTTGAGAATAGATTTAAAGAAGTTTAATTTAACGAAATCCAAAATGGAAGGAGATTTGGTAGGAAGCCCGTGTGTTCCGTGATTGTGTTTTTAATTGCGCTTATTATTTGGAAAGACCGGGATCGGAGTTATATCTGAAAACCATTCCAAGTAATAATACGACGTTGTGGAGCAATTGAAGACATTGGAGACGGCATTGAAGACCGGGACCCTTCGTGTCGTAAGGGCGACTTGCTGAATGTCTCGAATGGCTGGCTCCCATTTGCAGATGGATTTTATATATCAGCTAAGTGGCAAGAAGCCCGAACATATATGAAGGAATTCCATATTGTTGTTTCGTTCAGACCTAGAATAGACATGTATGGATTGTGTGTCTGACATTATAATTGACTGCGTAGCACTGATCTTTATTAATATATATCTGCTTGGTGGCAGAGAATTTATTCTCTTTCTTAACACACTTCTCTAAGACGTATAAGCTTAGAGGTTATATATTAATAGAAATCAGTGATGCATAGTGAATGGACAATGTGGCATACTTAAGTTATGTGATGAGCTATGGATGATCAAAGCATGGCTTATTTAAACGTAGCTTTGTGTATATCGTGACCTCGACGAACCACACATCCCGGATTGATGGTAAACCGGTGGTTAGATTTTTATGTTCGTTTCATATGTTCGGTGCATCGAGATGTGATGATGAAAGGGTACTGCGAAGTCACCAGTCTGGGACGCTAATTGTTGGGTACTCTGATTCATGTATGGTGGGTTAGCAACAGAGTCCGAGTCTGGACGTTATCCGCGAGCACTGGGATGATGCGCGCAAGAAAGTTTGGGAGCCCACGAATGATCTTTCATACCAGGAACCATCATGTTCGAAACCCAATCTCCACAACGAGCCCGTATGGTTTTGATTGTATAGCCTACTGGTTAGCGGCAGGATTGTCAGTATAATGGGATGGGGCATTATGCTGGCTAGGATTAATATATTTATTTGTGAAAAAGTTTTTCACACTATACAGTAGTAAAAGAGGATTTTCACGTATGAAGGCATTTTTGGTTATCATAAGGCAAAACTCGCCCATTTGGTATTTGCTTGCATTGTGTGATGTGGGACGAGCTTATGATAGCTTCATTTTTTTAAAAAGTCATTGCGGATTTCTATGCACTGGTATTCACATGGAGTAAACCCATTCCGCATTGGCGGTGTGGTCCGGTGAATTACCTAACTTTAAAACAAACCCTAAAGACGACTGTTTTGAGTTCTCACACCAGTCCCATGACTGACCTAGAGTTTATTGTTCCCACACCTAAACTCCAGGTGCCCATAATTTTTACACGGGTAGCGTAGTAGTTTGGTTCATAGATTTAGCCATGGAGTTAGTTAGAGCAGGATTCTGGTTTAACTGGAGCTATTATGTTTGGAGCATTCACATTCTTCCGCTGAGTTTAGTATCATTTCCACTGTGTAACCGATGTACTCTGATGTACCTCTTGTAACTCTGATGTACCTCTTGTAACTTTGATGTAATATTATTTTAATGATAATGGAAAAGTTGTTTTTATTTTGTGTAAATGTGTAAGTGCCCCTAACAATCAGTCTTTGTGAACAGTTTAAGTTGGTTAAATTACCGAACCGAGCAAAAAGCCGGGTCGTTACAACTAGATTCAAATGGGAATTGATAATTCAAATTATCAAATTTGGGAAATGATTGAGAATGGAGTATCACCAGTTTTGCTCCTGGCGATAGTTAAATCTTTGATTAAATTTGAACGGGAAATGGTAGTTAATTTTACTGAAAAAGTCGTGGTGTTAGATATGGAGTATGACAGGTTTTTCTCCATGGGATGAATTGGTTGGGATTGGGAAATTAAATAAATGATTACTTCGGTAAGGTGCGTTAATCCCGACTAGTTTGGAAAACCTTAATATGGTTTGAATGATATCCAAAGGAAGATTGAATAATAAATTTTAAAGAATTTATCTTTGATAAAATTAATGGGAACAAATCCCTAAAGATGTGAGTATTTAAATAAAAGAATAAAAGAATATTCTGAATTGGAATGAGGCATATGTTGTGTTTTTATATCACTTGTTTATTATATATGCAAGTTATTTGGAAAGGCCGGGTTTATACCCATTCAGAATAACTGATTCGATGATAAGTCGACGATGAAGACAGTGGTTGAAGACCGGAGGTCTTCACATCGTTTGGATGGTTACTAATGTCTTGATTAGGCTGTACACCCAAGACAAGGTAATAAGTGGTGATCGTCCAGACGTACTTGGAGATCGACCGGATATGCGAGGACCTCTCTCCTGTATTAGACACGGGACGAGGAATAAGGTGCCTTCGGTTTCGTTCAGACCCAGAACGAACTTGTAAATGGACTGTGTGTCTGACATTGGATTTTATTCTTTGTTGATTGATCTCTTTTAAATATATATCTATTTGGCGGCGGAGAACTTATTCTCTTGCTTAATGCCCTTCTCCAAGACGTACGCGCTCAGAGGTTATATATCGATAGACATTAGTCTCATTGCGTGAATTGCCTGTGTGGCATGCTGAGATGCAAATGATTATGGCTTCTGTTGAAAAGAAGAGCTTGTGGTTGATGATCAAAGCACGACCTATTGGCATAGCTTTGTGTATAGCGTTAATTCGCGAGCCTCACACCTCGGTATGAGTCAAAAACGGGATCGTGACTACAGGGAATGAATGACGTTTCTTTCTAGCTTTGGGTGGTGTCAGGGTTTTGCAAGCCCTGACATTTTTATATTTTTACCTGTGTGGTTGTTGGATTGCGAGGCGCCTCGGATATATCGGTTTCTACGGAGTCGATGGATATAGGTCCGATAGGACCGGGAAACGTGTGTTCAGGTATAATTAATCCGCTGTGTGTGGACCGGCCCTAAAAATCCAAGGGTTCGCCAGCGTCCGAACCCTGAGGCATTTGCTAGAGTGTCTCAAAGCCGGCAAGGATGATCCCTTGCCTCGACTCATGAGGGAAATCTAATTTCCAATATTGGCGACATAGTAGCACGGGATACTATTCCGTCTATGATTGATACATTTATATATGAAGTTGTTTTCATGCACTTTACACTATAATAGTATCAAAATGATTTGTTTTAAACGTACCAGGCATGTTTGGCTATTATAAGGTAAAACTCTATCCTCCGGCTTGCGTTGCGTTGTGTGATGGGACCTTAGTCTTATAATAGCTGCATTTTTCCAAAAAGCATTGCGCTGTTTGTTATATGCACTGGTATTCTTGGGAGGAAACCCGTTCCGTGTTATACGGCGTGGTCCCTTGATTTACTTTATTTTTAAAAGTAAAGATTTAATAACTGTTTTAGTTCTCACACCAGTCACATGACTGACCTGGAGTTTATTGTTTTAACCTAAACTCTGGGTGCCCCTATTTTCCACATGGGCAGCTAGTAGTTTTGGTCTTGTAGATTTATATTCACAGGTTCCTGGTTTACAACTGGAATGATATTTGGAAAGCTCTGTATCCGTGCATCTCTTTCAATTGTGTTTTGTATTATTTTCCGCTGCATTGTAAATTTGTAAATCTCTAATATTTATCAAATGTATTTTATTTGTTCATACTCTGTATATTCTTGTACTTTGATGTAAATTGTTGTAATAAGCAATGAAATGTTCTTCTGTTTGTCTTCTGATTTGTCGTGTTCTCAACTCAATCCGGGCCTTCCCTTGCAGGGAAGTTTGGGTTGTTTCATACTATAAGCCCAAAAATCATACCCTTTCATAAAATTTTCTCTTCTTGATTGATGAATGATCATCTTGGTGTATTTCATCCAATAGTCATCAGACATAACTCTTCCCCTGCAAAACAACACAACTTTTCAAAGAATCAAGTGTTTTTTCAAAAAAAAACTGATTGTAATTTTAAATAATAACATCATGATGATTCTATGACATATCCATATGAAAAATAGTGTTAAAACATTACCATTTTAAACTTTTCAAAAAAGAATTATGGTAACTTGATTTTTTAACAAAATAAAATGCAGACCTATCTAATACTGGTGCAATGCACGAATTTAAACTAGTGATATAAATCATTTCAAAATTTTGCATTTAATATTTCAAAAATTCAGATGATGAACTTTTGAAAACCTGGCTCCGATACCAATTGTTAAGGATGCGGAATGTGTATCTTAATGAAAAATTAACCCTAGAGGGGGTGAATAGTGTTTATGAGGAATTTATAGAAATCTTAAACTTACTTGTATTACTATATGAATCGCTCAATGATTATCACACTAGAAATGATCACAAACACAGAAACAATCACAGACACTGTAATGACCCGCATTTTCCAGCGGTATAATAATTAATTTATTTAATTATTTAAATGGTGATTAAAGGGATTTAATGGTCATGGAATTAAATAATGGTGAATATTTAATTAAAATAATAAATTAAATAATATATTTAATTCAAAAATTTATCAGGAATATTGGAAATCACAATATTCTGTGAACAGGGTCATCCCTAAGATTTAATTCAGCTTAGAGTTGAATTATATTGACGAATATATTCAATCGACGTCAGTTTGAACGTATAATTATATTATAATTAAAATCGAGCTTGAAAGGGCGCTGCAGTTCGCGATTTGGCGATTTGAACTTCAACTGAATGTACAGGATTCGTTTTAAGCCGGATTTCTGTGAAACCAGAAACGTGTGGAGCTGGTGGAGTATATCTTTCTAGGGGAAGAGAAAAATCGGGATTTCGTTGGATAGATTTTGATTTACGTCCAAATCAAATTTCAGAAAAGTCGCTGTAGAATTCCTTTATAATTTGCGACGCTTTATATACGTTATAAAAGGATTTTCGATATAAACTGAATATCGATAAATCTAAAATCTGAAATATCAAGCTGTAAATTCTAATATGATATTATGGAGCTGGACGATATCATATGTGGAGATATACGATAATATAAATTTATTTATATTTAATTTAATAATATTTAAATATATTTATATATTTAAATGGGTCATCCAGAGCTTTAAAAATAACCACTTTTGCAAACGAAGTCGGAATTCGATGAAACTAATTTTTTTGGATCCGCAACATCAAATTATTGTTAAATGTCAAGTTTCATGATTTTTAGAGTCAGTAGGTGGCCGTACAGATTTTTAGAGTGAAAAACAGTCAGTATTTTGACAGTTAAAAATACGCTATGTGAGCATACGGAGTCGGAATTCGACGGAACTAGTTTCGTTGGGACCGTAATGTCGAACTGTAGCTGCATGTCAATTTTCATGATTTTTGGGTGTCGTGTGTGATTACACGAATTTTTAGAAAGCAAAATGAATATAGAAATGAGCATATACCGAGAATATTCCATTCAAAAAAATATCTAGATATTTTGTTATCCTATAAATACCCCCCCCCCCCCTTAACCCCTTAAAACCTAATTCCTCATTTCTGGTCAACGCAAGGATTTTGAGCCTCCACATTTCTTCCAGGAAAAATAATCGCAGTCTTCTAAAATCAAAATAAAATCAAATCTAATTGTATAAATCATGGTATAGATGAGTTTGGATTCTGGAGAGGGTAGTCTTCATTGTCGTAGGATTTTTGAGAGGCTCGACACCTCTTTTGCTCGCTGTCTGCTATGCAGCGTTAGCTTAGGGTTTGCATCGCTCAAGAATTCGAGCATCGAGTGGAGAAATGAAGGTTTTAGTTGTTTTGGGATGGTGATTTGGCACCTTGCTGAAAGGTTTTGTGGGATTTGAGGAGTAAAAATGTCGATCCATGTGTTGGAGCACACAGTAATACCTGTCGACGGAAATTAGAAGGAGTGGGCGAAGTGAGTGTTTGTGGTATGGAGTTAGAGAGAAGTCGATGAGAAGAAGCTTGGTGAAATCGAATTTGCGAGTTCATGGAGTAATGGGGGTGCAATTTAGTTCAAAGATGTGGAAATGGGTTGCTGTTGTTATACGAGTCAAATTAAGGAAGAAGGAGAAGTATTCAAAGCGGGTCTGGGTTTTTAGAGGAGTGGTTGGGCCGGGTTCAAGGAGGGTGAGGCCCGTTTGCTAAAATTCAATTTTTTATTCTTTGAATTTGTATATATACTTGCTAATAGTATAACTTTATCATATGTTGACGGAATTGGACAAAACTGGATCCATTAGGATCGTATGGATGGGAGCAACACAATGAGACTGACCGGGAGTGAATCCGAGCTCGTTACAATTTATGGTGTAATAAATTGTCCGACTGAATCAAATAACGCAAACCGTTATTTAACGGCTAACGCGCAACTGTGAGTAAATCCCACTAACTCTGAACAGTTTATAATTTCATGTTGTATTTTTAGAACTGTTAGAAATTCTCTGTTTGATTGTGTGTTGACTGTTTGATTGAACTGCTAGTCAGTTAATGAAATATTATATATATATATAATATATAAACAGTTATATAGTTATATATTGATTCTGTTTATCAGAATAATACTTATTGAACTGAAAGTGATGACAATCATGTTGTGTAACATCTGTGGATGCAGGGAAACAGGTTGGAGGAATCCGACTGGATTCCTCAACAGTTATTTTATTGTTTTTCATATATTTTGATATATGATGTGAATTATAACCTGTTGTTGATTTTGTGTGTATGGACGATATTGGACATCGAAATTTGATATGTTAAACACCATAACATACCAGAATGTTGGTAAGGGAATTTTCAAAGTGATAGTGAAAATAAAATATTTATAAATGGAATATTTATAAATAAGAAATATTTATAAATAGGAGATATTTAGAAAGGAAATGATTTCAAACAATTTTCTTTTTGAATGGAAAGGCCTGTGTGGCGGGTTTGGGGATTTTCCCGATGCTTCCTTTACAAAGGAGGTTATGGCGAATTTTTCCGGGTGTTTAAAGAGTTAGAATATATTTGTAAATCAAATATAAAAGGGAAATATATTTGTAAATCAAATATAAGGGAAATATATTTGTGATAATCAAATATAAACGAAATATATTTATAAAACAACATAGAGGGAGATATTCGTAAAAACAAATATAAAGGAAAATATGAAAGAGAAATATTTGTAAACCATTTTACAAATAGGTTAAAAAGGGAATTATTTATTTAGGGAATAAATAAAGAGTTAAAGGAATTATTTATTTAGGAAATAAATAAAAGATTTAAAGGAGATATTTATTTGATAAATAAATAGGATTAAATCAAAGGAATATTTATTTGATAAATAAATAGGATTAAATAGAATATGTACCCAACACTTGTATAAGTGAAGTAACGTTAATAAAGAGAACATTTATAAAGTGAAGAACCGTTACCAAAAGTAAATCTTTATAAATGAATAAACGTTATCAAATAGGAGTTATTTGAATAAGATAATCAATTAGAGTTAGAAATGATCGATTAGAGTTAGAATAAATCAATTTGAGTTAGAATTGACCAGTTAGAGTTAATCAGTTAGGGTTAATCAGTTAGAATTAATCAGTTGGAATTTATCAGTTAGAGTTAATCAGTGAGGGTTGACCAGATAAAGTTAGAGTTAACTAATTAGAGTTATTCAAATGGAGTTAATCGAGTAGAGTTATCGAGTATCACTTATTCGAAGTAGAGTTATCGAATATATTGTATTCGAGAGAAGAGTAATCAAATGTTGGTTATTCGAGGTGAGTTATCGAATTTTTTATTCTAAAGGAGTTATCGAATTTATTTATTCGAAAAGGAGTTATCGATTTGTTAAATCGAAAGGGAAGATTATCGAATATCGTTTATCGAGAGGAGATTTTCGAATATAGTTTATTCGAAGGAGTTATCGATTATAGTTTAATCGATAAGAGTTATTCGAATAAAGTTAAACACAAGGAGTTATCGAATATAAGTATTCGAAAGTAAGTTATCGAATTAGTTATTCGAAGAAGGAGTTATTGAATTAGTTATTCGAAAATAGTTATCGATTTTAGTTTAATCGAAAGGAGTTATCGAGTATTGGTTATTCGAAGTTAGTTAATACCAAGGAGTTATTCGAAGTTAGTTTAATCGAAAGGAGTTATCGAACATTGGTTATTCAAAGTTAGTTAATCCAAAGGAGTTAGGCGAAGTTAGTTAATCAAAAGGAGTTATCGATCATAGTTTAATCGAAGAGAGTTATCGATTAGTTTAATCGAAGTGAGTTAATCGAATATAGTTGTTCGAATAGAATTAAAGGAGTTAATCAAATATAGTTATTCGAATAAAATCAAAAGAGTTAATCGAATATAGTTTGTTTAAATATAGTTAAAGGAGTAATCGAATATAGTTGTTCGAAAGGAGTTAGGTAAGGAGTTAAGTGGAAAGAGTTGATTGATTAGAGTTAAAAGAATGAACTTACCCTGTTTCGAGATTTGAAATGTTGTTCAGTTAAGGTCTGAGAGGTAGTTATACCCCAACTTGATCGACTTCGTTTTAATTTAGAAATGGTTAAGGTTCGAGAGTGAAAGTGGTTAAGTGAATTTAGTAAATAAGTATAGTGGTTTGAGTGGTCGTCGCGATGATGATTTAAACACCTGTTTAAATCCAAGTAAAGAAGATTTGGAAATGTTTTCCAAATAAAATAAGAAACGTAATCAAATATTGAAATTGGAAATATGGATTAGAAATGGAAATATTTTCCAGTGTTAACGTATATTTTCTAAACATAGAAAATAAGGAAAATATGAATATATATATATATAGAAATATATATGATTGATTATTGATTGATAGAAT
This sequence comes from Allium sativum, assembly GCA_030737875.1. Lineage (NCBI taxonomy): Eukaryota > Viridiplantae > Streptophyta > Magnoliopsida > Asparagales > Amaryllidaceae > Allium > Allium sativum. Next base: position 253,766,788 of record CM060915.1, on the reverse strand, counting down.
TTCCATTTGGAAATAATATCGTTGTTTGCACACGTATTTTTCTTTGATAGTTAAATCACAGACTATCAAAGTTTTGACCATTTTAACGTTGTTAATATGGAGAGACCGGTTGGATTGTTATCCAAAGAACCACTCTGTATTGGCATAAGTGTTGCGAATCATATATGCCAAGGATAATTGAAGACGAAGTAAAGTGCAAGGGCTATTGTATAAGTCTTAGATAACAGTGCCTATGATGGATGTACTGAATAGTGCCTTCGGTTCATCCTGTTCTTGGATGACTTGTATGGATGGATGTCTGGCAGAGTATTTCCAGACGATCACCTATATTGATTTCTCCAACCGTACCAAGAGTGGAAGCGAAGAAGGAAACTTCTTTTAGCTAACACATAATGTATTGTTGAGGACGTCAATCGGTGATTGGATGGATTTGATGATGTGGCATTCAAAGTGAATCTGATGTGATGATAAAGCGTAGCTTCTAGCCTCATCATCCGGTAAATGACAGAAATCGGGCAGGCAGCATGGCTAAGTCGGTCGCACCGAAGTAGGGTGTATAATCACCTATCTAGAGAATATTCATTTGCTTCTTTAATCTATCAATGTTGTCTCATATATATACGGGAAACGGTTGCTGATCCCAACCGTTGGTGATATACATTCGATACACTCAAGCAAAATGAGTGGTCGGTCATGTGTGGCTGAGTTACAAGATGTTCTTGTTGAACTCCAGTGTATCGTTCCTAGAGTACACTGATCGGAAGGTGGTTCCATACCTTGTCATAGTTGGAAACCCATTACCCAATACGTGCTTGCGGTTTTGATTGTATACTATATGTAGAACGTGAGATGAAAGTGTTTCTGCTAGATGGTTATTATATTGTGGTTGATAGACATTATTATAATATCAAAAGGTTTTTGATATAAAGATATTTTGGATTCTTATAAGGGAAAAACCCGTTCCGTTATACGGTGTGGTCTTATGAGATATCGTTTACTTGTTCAAACTGTTTAAACTGTTTTACTCATACCAGTCCCATGACTGACCCGGAGTTTATTTTGTTTTGTTCTACCTAAACTCTTGGGTGCCTAAATTTGTACGGGCAGTCAAGTAGTTCAGGATTTTTCAGATCTATCTAAAGGAGCTTGGAGAAGGAGGCTTCAGCGTTAGTTATATAGAGTTTTGTTCCGCTGTGTTGTAAGTGCTGTACTCTGATAAGTGCTATTGTATACTTAACTGTTATATTTCAAAGTTATGTTATCTATTATATGTTATTCGTTCCGCTGTGAGGTTCGTGTTACTCTGATGTTGTGTTCTTCTTCTTCTTCTATTCTAAGTTTCTATCTTATCTATTCTCACCCTCTAATTTCTTTCATTAATTACCGGGATTTTTCGATGTTTTGGTTATCGACATCGAGCATATGTCGATAACCAAAGTCGCCGAAAATCCGGGTCGTTACAGTTGGTATCAGAGCTTAAGTTAAGAATTACCTTGTCTCTGTGGCGTGACTCGGTAGAGATAGGGTTAGTAATACCCTAGATTGAGTTTGAGTGTATATATACGAGTGAACGTATTTGTATTTGATATAAAAAATTGTTTTATATTGTGGGGATTCATTGGCTGAGTTGTTTATGAGTTCTGGTCGATCAATTTGATCCACTGTATCGGTAGGAGTAAATAAACACTTGAATACGATGAACCAACATAATATGTTTTGAAATTTACATAGTATAATTGGTTGTGTTGGTTGACAATATAATCCAATAAGATTATAAAAAGTGAAATGGTTATGTAAATAATCAGTCAGAATTCATATAAGTATAATATATGAAATCAAGATGAATTAAATCTGAATTTAAATCAGAATTGGAATTTAAAATAAGGAAATTTTAAGTTCCTGGGAGATTTTGAAAACGCTTTTCAAAACTGGAAGTGATATAGTATTGAACTCACTTTGATTGCTGGAAAATAGATTCCGATGGTGAAGCATGCCATCATCGGTGTTCATTTTCGAGTTGTAAGTGACGGATTACTACCAAAGATTTTATTTTCAAATTTGGTTTGCGAAAACAAGGTGTTCAGAAATTCAATGGGTTTTGAATTGTGATTATGATTTCAAATTGATTTGAAATAAAACCCAGGGATTTAAATCCTAGAATTTAAAATTTAACTTGTGAATTTAAGTAGAGTGAGATGTTAAAAGTTAAGTAAAACTGAAAATGATTAGAGAATAATCTGGGATGGAATCGAGGGATAAGTTAAGAATTTGGAATCGAGAATGAAACTCGAGTTTGAAATGATATCTGGCTTGGATATAAGCGAATGATTTGGTTTTGAGAATGAACTGATGGGAGATCAAGTTGGTAATGCATTGTTATTTGCAGAACTGGTGACGAATGGTAGGGATATAATGATATACCCGACAAAAAGGTACAAGTTTATATTTCATATGAGTTTGGTGATTTATGAGCCGAATTGGCAAGCCGCTTGGCTGTTTGATTTTCTTTTGGGTTGGAGATGGCCCAGAGAGGCGAGTTGGAGTTTGAGATATTGACCAGTACAAAGAAGTTGCTGGCGAAATTTTTCTAAGAGTTAAGGCGTTAGAAAATTTTCAGGATTTTTGGAAATTTTTGTTGATAAGAATTAAATAAATTTTTAATTGATATTAAATTAGTTCAGTTGAAACTGAAGTTAAGAAGTGGATAAATAAGTTCTAACCAGTCGATAGGGTCGTCCTCTACCTTAGCAATTTCGAGGACGAAATTATTTTAAGTGGGGAAGAATGTAATGACCCGCATTTTCCAGCGGTATAATAATTAATTTATTTAATTATTTAAATGGTGATTAAAGGGATTTAATGGTCATGGAATTAAATAATGATGAATATTTAATTAAAATAATAAATTAAATAATATATTTAATTCAAAATTTTATCAGGAATATTGGAAATCACAATATTCTGTGAACAGGGTCATCCCTAATATTTAATTCAGCTTAGAGTTGAATTATATTGACGAATATATTCAATCGACGTCAGTGTGAACGTATAATTATATTATAATTAAAATCGAGCTTGAAAGGGCGCTGCAGTTCGCGATTTGGCGATTTGAACTTCAACTGAATGTACAGGATTCGTTTTAAGCCGGATTTCTATGAAACAAGAAACATGTGGAGCTGGTGAAGTATATCTTTCTAGTGGAAAAGAAAAATCGGGATTTCGTCGGATAGATTTTGATTTACGTCCAAATCAAATTTCAGAAAAGTCGCTGTAGAATTCCTTTATAATTTGCGACGCTTTATATACGTTATAAAAGGATTTTCGATATAAACTGAATATCGATAAATCTAAAATCTGAAATATCAAGCTGTAAATTCTGATATGATATTCTGGAGTTGGACGATATCATATGTGGAGATATACGATAATATAAATTTATTTATATTTAATTTAATAATATTTAAATATATTTATATATTTAAATGGGTCATCCAGAGCTTTAAAAATAACCACTTTTGCAAACGAAGTCGGAATTCGATGAAACTAATTTTTTTGGATCCGCAACATCAAATTATTGTTTGATGTCAAGTTTCATGATTTTTAGAGTCAGTATGTGGCCATATGGATTTTTAGAGTGAAAAACAGTTAGTATTTTGACAGTTAAAAATACGCTATGTGAGCATACGGAGTCGGAATTCGACGAAACCAGTTTCGTTGGGACCGTAATGTCGAACTGTAGCTACATGTCAATTTTCATGATTTTTGGGTGTCGTGTGTGATTACACGAATTTTTAGAAAGCAAAATGAATATAGAAATGAGCATATACCGGGAATATTCCATTCAAAAAAATATCTAGATATTTTGTTATCCTATAAATACCCCCCCCCCTTAACCCCTTAAAACCTAATTCCTCATTTCTGGTCAATGCAAGGATTTTGAGCGGCCACATTTCTTCCAGGAAAAATAATCGCAGTCTTCTAAAATCAAATCAAATCTAATCCTATAAATCATGGTATAGATGAGTTTGGATTCTGGAGAGGGTAGTCTTCACTGCCGTAGGATTTTTGAGAGGCTCGACACCTCTTTTGCTCGCTGTTTGCTATGCAGCGTTAGCTTAGGGTTTGCATCGCTCAAGAATTCGAGCATCGAGTGGAGAAATGAAGGTTTTGTTGTATTGGGATGGTGATTTGGCACCTTGCTGAAAGGTTTTGTGGGATTTGAGGAGTAAAAATGTCGATCCATGTGTTGGAGCACACAGCAGTACCTGTCGACGGAAATTAGAAGGAGGGGGCGAAGTGAGTGTTTGTGGTATGGAGTTAGAGAGAAGTCGATGAGAAGAAGCTTGGTGAAATCGGATTTGCGAGTTCATGTAGTAATGGGGGGTGCGATTTAGTTCAAAGATGTGGAAATGGGTTGTTGTTGTTATACGAGTCAAATTAAGGAAGAAGGAGAAGTATTCAAAGCGGGTCTGGGTTTTAGAGGTGTGGTTGGGCCGGGTTCAAGGAGGGTGAGGCCCGTTTGCTAAAATTCAAGTTTTTATTCTTTGAATTTGTACATATACTTGCTAATAGTATAATTTATCATATGTTGACGGAATTGGACAAAACTGGATCCGTTAGGATCGTATGGACGGGAGCAACACAATGAGACTGGCCGGGAGTGAATCCGAGATCGTTACAATTTATGGTGAAATAAATTGTCTGACTGAATCAAATAACACAAACCGTTATTTAACGGCTAACGCGCAACTGTGAGTAAATCTCACTAACTCTGAACAGTTTATAATTTCATGTTGTATTTTTAGAACTGTTAGAAATTCTCTGTTTGATTGTGTGTTGACTGTTTGATTGAACTGCTAGTCAGTTAATGAAATATTATATATATTTATATAATATATAAACAGTTATATAGTTATATGTTGATTTTGTTTATCAGAATAATTCATATTGAACTGAAAGTGATGACAATCATGTTGTGTAACATCTGTGGATGCAGGGAAACAGGTTGGAGGAATCCGACTGGATTCCTCAACAGTTATTTTATTGTTTTTCATATATTTTGATATATGATGTGAATTATAACCTGTTGTTGATTTTGTGTGTATGGACGATATTGGACATCGAAATTTGATATGTTAAACACCATAACATACCAGAATATTGGTAAGGGAATTTTCAAAGTGATAGTGAAAATAAAATATTTATAAATGGAATATTTATAATAAGAAATATTTATAAATTGGAATATTTATAAATAGGAGATATTTAGAAAGGAAATGATTTCAAACAATTTTCTTTTTGAATGGAAAGGCCTGTGTGGCGGGTTTGGGGATTTTCCCGATGCTTCCGTTACAAAAGAGGTTATGGCGAATTTTTTCGGGAGTTTAAAGAGTTAGAATATATTTGTAAATCAAATATAAAAGGGAAATATATTTGTAAATCAAACATAAGGGAAATATATTTGTGATAATCAAATATAAACGAAATATATTTATAAAACAACATAGAGGGAAATATTCGTAAAAACAAATATAAAGGAAAATATTTGTTAAACAAATAGAAAGAGAAATATTTGTAAACCATTTTACAAATAGGTTAAAAAGGGAATTATTTATATAGGGAATAAATAAAGAGTTAAAGTAATTATTTATTTAGGGAATAAATAAAAGATTTAAAGGAGATATTTATTTGATAAATAAATAGGATTAATTCAAAGGAATATTTATTTGATAAATAAATAGGATTAAATAGAATATGTACCCAACACTTGTATAAGTGAAGTAACATTAATTAAGAGAACATTTATAAAGTGAAGAACCGTTACCAAAAGTAAATCTTTATAAATGAATAAACGTTATCAAATAGGAGTTATTCGAATAAGATAATCAATTAGAGTTAGAAATGATCGATTAGAGTTAGAATAAATCAATTTGAGTTAGAATTGACTAGTTAGAGTTAATCAGTTAGGGTTAATCAGTTAGAATTAGTCAGTTAGAATTTATCAGTTAGAGTTAATCAGTGAGGGTTGACCAGTTAAAGTTAGAGTTAACTAATTAGAGTTATTCAAATGGAGTTAATCGAGTAGAGTTATCGAATATCACTTATTCGAAGTAGAGTTATCGAATATAGTGTATTTGAGAGAAGAGTAATCAAATGTTGGTTATTCGAGGTGAGTTATCGAATTTTTTATTCGAAAGGAGTTATCAAATTTAGTTATTCAAAAAGGAGTTATCGATTTGTTAAATCGAAAGGGAAGATTATCGAATATCGTTTATTCGAGAGGAGATTTTTGAATATAGTTTATTCGAAGGAGTTATCGATTATAGTTTAATCGATAAGAGTTATTCGAATTAGTTATTCGAATAAAGTTAAACACAAGGAGTTATCGAATATAAGTATTCGAAAGTAAGTTATCGAATTAGTTATTCGAAGAAGGAGTTATTGAATTAGTTATTCGAAAATAGTTATCGATTTTAGTTTAATTGAAAGGAGTTATCGAGTATTGGTTATTCGAAGTTAGTTAATCCCAAGGAGTTATTCGAAGTTAGTTTTATCGAAAGGAGTTATCGAACACTGGTTATTCGAAGTTAGTTAATCCAAAGGAGTTAGGCGAAGTTAGTTAATCAAAAGGAGTTATCGATCATAGTTTAATCGAAGAGAGTTATCGATTAGTTTAATCGAAGTGAGTTAATCGAATATAGTTGTTCGAATAGAATTAAAGGAGTTAATCAAATATAGTTATTCGAATAAAATCAAAAGAGTTAATCGAATATAGTTTGTTTAAATATAGTTAAAGGAGCAATCGAATATAGTTGTTCGAAAGGAGTTAGGTAAGGAGTTAAGTGGAAAGAGTTGATTGACTAGAGTTAAAAGAATGAACTTACCCTGTTTCGAGATTTGAAATGTTGTTCAGTTAAGGTCTGAGAGGTAGTTATACCCCAACTTGATCGACTTCGTTTTAATTTAGAAATGGTTAAGGTTCGAGAGTGAAAGTGTTTAAGTGAATTTAGTAAATAAGTATAGTGGTTTGAGTGGTCGTCGCGATGATGATTTAAACACCTGTTTAAATCCCAGTAAAGAAGATTTGGAAATGTTTTCCAAATAGAATCAGAAACGTAATCAAATATTGAAATTGGAAATATGGATTAGAAATGGAATTGTTTTCCAGTGTTAACGTATATTTTCTAAACATAGAAAATAAGGAAAATATGAATATATATATATATATATAGAAATATATATGATTGATGATTGATTGATAGAATTTCCATTTGGAAATAATATCGTTGTTTGCACACGTGTTTTTCTTTGATAGTTAAATCACAGACTATCAAAGTTTTGACCATTTTAACGTTGTTAATATGGAGAGACCGGTTGGATTGTTATCCAAAAAACCACTCTGTATTGGCATAAGCGTTGCGAATCATATATGCCAAGGATAATTGAAGACGAATTAAAGTGCAAGGGCTATTGTATAAGTCTTAGATAACAGTGCCTAAGATGGATGTACTGAATAGTGCCTTTGGTTCATCCTGTTTCTGGATGACTTGTATGGATGGATGTCTGACAGAATATTTCCAGACGATCACGTATATTGATTTCTCCAACCGTACCAAGAGTGGAAGCGAAGAAGGAAACTTCTTTTAGCTAACACATAATGTATTGTTGAGGACGTCAATCGGTGATTGGATGGATTTGATGATGTGGCATTCAAAGTGAATCTGATGTGATGATAAAGCGTAGCTTCTAGCCTCATCATCCGGTAAATGACAGAAATCGGGCAGGCAGCATGGCTAAGTCGGTCGCACCGAAGTAGGGTGTATAATCACCTATCAAGAGAATATTCATTTGCTTCTTTAATCTATCAATGCTGTCTCATATATATACGGGAAACGGTTGCTGATCCCAACCATTGGTGATATACATTCGATACACTCAAGCAAAATGAGTGGTCAGTCATGTGTGGCTGAGTTACAAGATTTTCTTGTTGAACTCCAGTGTATCGTTCGTAGAGTACACTGATCGGAAGGTGGTTCCATACCTTGTCATAGTTGGAAACCCATTACCCAATACGTGCTTGAGGTTTTGATTGTATATTATATGTAGAACGTGAGATGAAAGCGTTTCTGCTAGATGGTTATTATATTGTGGTTGATAGACATTATTATAATATCAAAAGGTTTTTGATATAAAGATATTTTGGATTCTCATAAGGGAAAAACCCGTTCCGTTATATGGCGTGGTCTTATGAGATATCGTTTACTTGTTCAAACTGTTTAAACTGTTTTACTCATACCAGTCCCATGACTGACCCGGAGTTTATTTTGTTTTGTTCTACCTAAACTCTTGGGTGCCTAAATTTATACGGGCAGTCAAGTAGTTCAGGATTTTTCAGATCTATCTATAGGAGCTTGGAGCAGGAGGCTTCAGCGTTAGTTATATAGAGTTTTGTTCCGCTGTGTTGTAAGTGTTGTACTCTGATAAGCGCTATTGTATACATAACTGTTATATTTCAAAGTTATGTTATCTATTATATGTTATTCATTCCGTTGTGAGGTTCGTGTTACTCTGATGTTGTGTTCTTCTTCTTCTTCTATTCTAAGTTTCTATCTTATCTATTCTCACCCTCTAATTTCTTTCATTAATTACCGGGATTTTTCGATGTTTTGGTTATCGACATCGAGCTTATGTCGATAACCAAAGTCGCCGAAAATCCGGGTCGTTACAGACACAGAAATAAGTAAACATAAAATGAATAAAAGGAAAGAACACACCGGATTTTATACTGGTTCGGATTACTCCTACGTTCGTTCCCACGCAACGCTGGAGCATAGAGTTTCATTATTATCAATATCCAAGTACAACATCCTTGATTTCATGGCTAAAAGGTTAATACTAATTCCATCACCCTTGATTTTACGGCTACAAGGTTAACACCGATTCCACCGCCCTTGATTTCACGGTACAAGGTTAACGCCGCTCCTTTTCCTTGATTTCAAGGCTACAAGAAACACATCCTTTTCCAAACAATTACAACAGCCCGAGAACTCCTCGATAGCACTTCAAATAGATAGTAGTAGATAGGGATTGAGAAGATAAGAAGTGCGATATAATTTTAGTAGAAATCGGCAAAGTATAAGTGTAGAAATCGGCAAAGTATATAATGTATATTAATGGTGGTGAGAAACGGGGTGAAGAAGGAGAAGAAAGAATGATTAAAAATTCGAAATCAGCCCCTTTTTATAGTGTCCCAATAGTTGCAATGTTTTTGAAATGTTACAAATAGTGAAAAGACACTTCCTTTGAAACTTGAATTTCCGACAGTTATATGTCGACATATGCATTATGGTATGTCGACATATATACTATATTTTTGAATTTTTAATCATTTTAAAAGTATTTAAACCAATATATATAATCTGGAAATTCCTAAAACAAAACTAGTTGTTAAAACATTATTTTTCAAGTATAAAAGCATAAAAAATATTATTTAAACATATGATTAAAAACTTTATATATAAGTTATAAAAACTATATATAAAATAATTATAAACATATATATAGGAATTTATAAAGAGATATTTATAAACTATATAAACAAAAAGGTTATATGAAAACTTAGAGTTTAAATAAGAATATTTGAAATTATAATCAAATATAAACCTAGTAGAGTATATATAAATGATTTAATAAAACTATAAAAATACGAATACTTATAAATTAGGAAATATATATTTGAAATTATAAGTTTGAAATCCCTGAATGATTAAAAAATCATTTTGAGAGAAATTTGAAATCAATTTGAAAATAGTTTAAAATAAATTTTGAAAAGAGATAATTTGAAAACAGAGTTTGAGTTCTATTCGGAGATTTACATAATTTCTAGATTTTATTACCCTAATAGTCTTGGACTCTTGAACTCTTGTTATCTTGATACTCATGAGTCTTGATTCTCCTTCGAAATCTTGAATCTCTTAACTCTTGAAACCCTTAACTGTACATTCTTCAATATCTTACTACCTGCATATAAATTCTGCATACACACACACATACACACAGACACACACACACACACACACACACACACACATATATATATATATATAGTGGAGTTTTGGCATGCCTCCTTTTCCTTTGCTTGTTCATCCATCCATCCAAGCATTGAGTGAGCCAAGAATTTATCATTTAAGCTCCTCGAATTCTGACTCAAGACTCTCTCGTTCCTCAGACGGGTCCCCATGCGAAGAAAGCGCTTCTCCACATACTCCAGGCCAAAGCTCCAGCCAGGGAAAAGAATAGAAGAAGAATCTGACTCTTTCATGCATACTCCACTTGGCTCGGGGGGATATAGCTCAGTTGGTAGAGCTCCGCTCTTGCAATTGGGTCGGTGTTTACTGGACCTCATACATACTCTTCATCCTCTCAGTCCAATAATACCACTCTTCATGAAGACCCTGTTGCAGAGAGCTCCAATGCTGTTGGTATCCAGGTTCCTGAGATTAGCTTCAATTTGCTCACACTTTTCATCTAGACTAGGAAGTGACAAGGTAAGCAACATCAGTTCAGGGTTGCCCATAAATTCGATTGGTTATATATATTCTAGATAAAAATATTAATATGTATTTTATAATCAATAATGATTGAAACATGGTTGTTGTCAATAAAACATCATCAACATTCCATTCTCCAACAGTTTTGGATGATAAATAAAATATTTTTGGTGTGATAAGGATGGATTGGATAGCTTAAGCTATAGAAGCAAATCTATATCAAGATTTGGAATTTTACAAACAACGTAATGTGAGTGGATTTAAATTATACCTTTCGGTAACGGTATACTTATCGTTTAAATTCCTTGTAATTCTTAACGTAAAGAATAATTGAAATTGTGGTAATTGTGATATACTTTATTCCCTAAGTGCATTAAGATTGTTACTGTTGTATAAATCTATTCCTATAACTTTCTATTTGGATTTGAGAATTACTGTAATATTAAAATTGTGAATGTGACAGTGACTATGTGTACATTCTTAAGACTGTAATTCGATGGTAAATTATGTTTGTTTTAAAAATATGTTGTTAGAATAAAATCAAGATGTTAGGTTGAGAAAGATTATAGTAGATTATGGAAATAGTGAAAAAATAATTAGTATGCCTAAATTTACACGGAAATTTATCGTAGTTGGGAATTGTGTATGAAAAACAGGAAATAATATATAACTCAGAAAAAGGGAATTAATAATGGACTGAATTAGTCGAGGATGGAAAATGGATACATTTTCATAATTACCATTGCGATAAATTACAGAGAACATAGTTGCAAGAAAAGAAAGGTAATAGAGATTAGTATGAAATATGAGCTCTTTTACCGTATTGCACACTAATCAAATAAATATATATGTATATATGTGTGAACATGATCTAAATAAAAGAAATAGCTTGCAAGTGCGGATCTTAATTGAAGTACATTATGGAAATAGATCTTATACCTTTCCACCAACCAATCTAATTAAATGTGCAAAATATTTTTCTGAAATAATAAAAATGTACAAAACGGTAAATACAGAAAAGTTACAACAGCGTAGGTTTTGTTAAATAATAAGGAACCTAGGGAAAATGTGATGAATGGGAATATAACCTATTATAATAGGCTTATCCTAGGGACAAGCGGAAATATAACCTAAGTTAAAATTAATGGTCAACAGAGAACTTATTAATAAACCTTAATTAAGCGAACTAAGTTAATAAGAAAACCCGCAACAACGGTTGTGGTAACGGTGTAAGATAAGGTCATAAGAGTAACGTAGGCTTATTATTAATAGACTTATAATTGGGAGTATTAAGTCTAATGAATGTGGTAATAATAATAAGCGGAAGTCCGCTCCACCGGCGTGGGGATATTTAAAGAAAGCGGCCAAATGTGAGCTAATAATAAACCAGCAACTTGAATAAAAAGTAAATATGTAAATAATCAAGTAAATTAGCAATGTGATAAGGTAAATCAAGCACATGACTAAAATATTAGACATAGAATCTAATAATGTGATGGCATGATGCGCTCATACCAACCCGTACGTATGGAGATAAAGAACCTAACGGGGTAGATCATCGTGGTGTTTGGAGACACGAGAGGAGCACGTCCATGTAATTATTCTACGTGACTGGAGGGAAACACGGGGCTTCTGAAGGACATGGTAGGGTACTATGAGATGGACTCTTGAGTAATAACTAAACGAAGCTGTCACTCGGAGGCTGGTTTATTGCACCATGTAGAGTATACCTGTAATGGCCCGAAAATCCGTACCAATTTGAGCTAGCTAATATCTTACACATTCAACTCAAAATGCATGAAAATTCAGAACATTAACAGAAAGAAATTAGAGGATGAGATAGAAAAGATAGAACTAATAGAATAGAAGAAGAAGAACACAGCTGAACATAATTAGAGTAACCACGAATCTCACAATGGAACGAATAAAATGCATTATATAACATAACTTTGAAATACAAACCTGTATTGCATATACATACCATTATCAGAGTACAATACATCATATCACAACGGAAATAGTCTCTAAATACTAACGGTGAAACCCTTCTGCTTTTAGCTAACCCAAGTGTATCGGTAAAAGCCTGAACATTTGACTGCCCGTACAAATTTGGGCACCCAAGAGTTTAGGAAAAGAAACAAAATAAACTCTGGGTCAGTCATGAGACTGGTGTGAGTAAATTCCAACCATACTGTTTAACTTTGAAAATCCTTTTTGAAATTAAAGGATAATAGTAAGACCAGCCCACACATAAATACAGACGGTTTTTAACTTAATATAACCCAAACATATTTTGATATCAAAATCCAGTGATATCATAATAATGTCTAATCAAATAAATATCCAAATAGCAGAACGCTTGCATCTCACGCTCCACATATATATAGTAAAAAATCATAAACCGCAGGGCGCTTATTGGAGATTGGATTCCAACAGACAAGGTATGGGAGCACCTTCCCATCAGTGTACTCTAGAGGGTATACACCTGGGTTCAACAAGAACGTCTTGCAACCCGACCACGCATAACCGACCACTCATTTAGCTTGAGTGTATCGAATATATTGCCACCCACGGTTGTTGGCCATCTAACCGTAATCCAAAGATACAGAATTGAAAAAGAAGAACAAATATGAATTTTCTCTAGATCGGTGATAATACGCCCTGCTTTGGGATGACCCAACTTGCCATGCTGCTTTGCCCAACTTTTGTTACTTCCTGGTTGTGAGGCTAGAGGTTACGTCTATCTTCAAAACATCTGATCACCATTCATTTTGAATGCCACATCGTCAAATCCGTAATCACATATTGAATACACAAATGCACACTGGGTGTAGAATAAAGAGAAGTTACCTTCTCCCCACCAACATGGTATATTCGTAAAAATCAACGGCGTGACCGTTGGAAATACTCTGTCAGACACTCGTCCATACAAGTTGTCCGGGGACTGGACAAACAGAAAGCACCATTCTGGAACTGGACGACCCTTGCATTTTACTCCGTCTTCAATTGCCTTCAGCATAATATAATTCGCAGTGCTTATGCCTATACGGAGTGGTTTCCGGATAATATATCCAACCGGTCTCTCCGTATTGACAACGATGGTCAAAACACTTCGATAGTCGATAATTTAACCATCGAAGTAAAAGCAAACATTCATTCAAATGTATAACTAGACATCACACAGACATGGGTACTTTTTGTTTAACATTCGTTTTTATTACTTGAATTCCCATATCTTACCAGATATTTCACAAATCCTGTTTTAGCCTTTTTACACTTCTTGGAAAACATTTCCAGTTACTATAGACTCTTATTCTTTCTTGTTCTAGAAAACATACATTATTAACGTTTGAAACATTTCCATTCTTTTTACGTTCTCTGTTTTCTACACTTGGATAATATACTCTAACTATATTGGAAAATATTTCCAATTTCATTTAAACATTTTAATCTGCCAAGCGTTCACTTTAAAACATTATTCACTTTAAAATGTGAATATCATTTTTAGTATAAAAATCTGAACACCTTTATCAATATATCTCATTATTCAAGTAGTAAATACCGTTATCTTGTTTTTCCGAAATCTCTTTTATATTCCTATTTCACTTTATAAACTCTGTTTCTAAGTTAACTTCTTGTTAAATCAATATCAAGTTTATAACTAATATTGATTACATATCCTTCTATAATTTATTGGTTTAGACCTAAAAATTAACTATTCTATTAGATTATAATTCCTAAAATAATTTACTTTTAATACATTCGACATCGTCGAATTCTAGTTCCAAATCCTAATTGTTTAATTCTATTCACATTTCGAACATCGAAATGCTTTCATCGTTTTCTAACACGATTCTCCAATTTCTCTTTCTAACTTATTCTTATTTTTTTCTTTGTACAAACATTGTTATTTATTACTTTCTAATAAGTGGATTTCGAACCAAACTGTTTACATTCCCTAGGTAGTAGTGCTATATATAAAAATCATGCTTAAGTTTGGTGTAACGACCCAGCAATTTTCGGCCCCGAAAATCGACATAAATACCTTTACTGTAACTCATGCCGACTCTCCAAGCACCGAAAACACTGGATAGTTATTAGAAAGAAATTAGAGGGTGAGATAAGAAAGAAAGAAATATTAGAATAGAAGAAGAAGAGGAAACACCACAACACAGAGTCTCACATCGTAGCGGAACAAAATATAATAAAGAAATAACTTTATCGAAAAGCTTTTAAAATACTTACAATATCAGAGTACATCAACATCTGGACAGTGATAATTTGTCCTCATACAACACACAGCGGAATACTAGTAATATCATACGTCTGGACTCTTCCAGCTCGTCTCTTCACAGCAGTCGATATCCTGAACCTGTACAACCCGGCCTAACCCGAGCATTTCAAATACCGGGTCAGTCTGGTGAACCAGAGTGAGATAAACTCGCACAGTATTTAGGGTGATCATCCAACTTGATTTTAAGGTTCAAAATCTTTTCGAAAGAAAAGGATAATCGTAAGACCAAATCCACACATAAATACGGACGGTTTTTACCTTACGATAACTCAAAACATTTTTGAAAACAATATCTTTTCTGATATTATCATAATGTCTAAATACAAGTAAATATCAATCTAGTGGAACGCTTGCATCTCACGCTCCACATATATTGTATACAATCAAAAACCGCGGGCGCTTATTGGAGATTGGATTTCCAACTATGACAAGGTATGGGACCACCTGCCGATAGTGTATCTCTAGAGACGAATACACTGGGTTCAACAAGAACTTCTTGCAACCCGGCCCACACATCACCGACCACTCATTTCGCTTGAGTGTATCGAATGTATATCACCGACGGCTGGGATCAGCAACCGCCTCCCGAAAAGGGACAACATCGAATACAGATTTAAGAAAAACAAATAGGAATTTCTCTAGATAGGTGATTATACACCCTAATGGGAGCGACCTACATAGCCATGCTGCCTGCCCGATTTTTGTCATTTCCCAGTTGATGAGGCTTGAGGCCAGAGTTTATCTTTGAACACCTGGCCACCATTCACTTTGAATGCCACATCGTCAGATCCGTCAGATATCACTAATTGACGTCCACAAAAATACTCTAGCTGGAAGCTAAGAGAACGGGAGTCCTCCGCCAACAACTATAGCACGTTTGAAGAAATCAACGTACATGACCCTTTGGAAATACTCTGTCAGACACTCGTCCATACAAGTCATCCAGGAACAGGATGAACCGAAAGCACTCTCCTACTGCATCCAATATAGGAATCACCCCATGGATCAGTAGCGATAAGTCCTTGCAACCCGTAGATTTCAACCACGACAGAATCACAGCTTATCTTTGCTTGCCAGGCAGAGAATATTAGTGGTTCTTCCGTTTATGAAAATCCACAGTCTTCAATGCTCCATCTCGATCATCTTTTGATATCTTCACGTATTTGTTGGTCGGAATGGTTTTCGAATATAAATTCGATCCCGGTCTTTCCATACCAACAATCGTATTGGACAGATTTGATAGTCGGTGTTTTAACTATCAAAATATATAGTGTTTCAAGCATGACACTCCAATGAGTTCATTGGTTCAGTATTCGGCATCACTTGGCCTTTTAACAAACTGATTTACTTTTGTTAAATTAAAACTTATAATTCTTTTAATATTCAAATATACGATATTTGAATAACTCTAATTCGATTTAACTCTAATCAATTAATTCTAATTGATTAACTCTAACTGGTTAACTCTAACTGATTAACTCGACTTATTTAACTCCTATCGATTTACTAATATTCGACTTAAATCCATTCGCTTGACTCTAGGTCGCAGCGATTACAATGGTTACGCCTGATTCCCTCAGGAAACATCCGACCGCCGTAGGCTATCTGCAGCCCTGCAAATTTCGCTAGCAGTCGTACGAAATGGCAACTCGTCCTGAATAACTATGTTTTACTAATTTTATCTCGAATAACTATATCCTTACATACTGATTTACTTTACTTTGGATCTCTTGTTATCTATATATTCTCCAAGATTCCATCAATGTTGCTTTATTATTTCACAAATGGAACTAATTGATTATCGCTAATCTCTCTTACGATTACCAACTAATACTGTCTTCAGATAATCCCGATGTTGTTCAAGTTGGGGTATTTTTGTTACCTCTCAGACCTTGATCAACAACGTTCAAATCTTCAGATAGATATAAGTTGTAATCAGGAACCCAATATTCCATTCAAATCTCAAAACAAATTCCATTTAACTCTGATTTGGTTATACAACCCTATGACCCCTTACTTAACCCCAATTCACCTTTTCCAATCTCCTTTCAAATATATTCAACTATTTCTACTTTTTTTGAAAGTCTTATTTCGATTCCCGCTTTTTACTTAATCTCATTTTTCAGTAACGTTAATATAAAATTAACGCCTTATCACTTTATTTCTCATTTATATACTCCTGGTTTATTATAACCCTTTTCTTAATCTCCTTTCACTTAATTCAAATAATTAAGTAACCTTTATTTTAAGTTGTCATGTTCGCTTAAAATTCTCTTTATACTCTATTATAAAAATTTGGGTTTTAAATGTAAAACTCATTCATAGCCTTCTTACATCATCCCCTTTAGATTTCACTTTGATTACCTTTGAAAAATGATTTTCTAAATTATTATTAATTAAAATAATAATTTATTTCAATCATTAACTACATTAGTAGTTAGCTTCTTTATTTACTAAAATAAAAAATAAATTCTTTTTAAAACCTTATCTAAATTTAAACAATATTTGTTTAACTATTTTAAATCAAAACACATTAATTCGATAAGCACTTCCAATTCCAAATTGTAAATTACATTTACTAAAGTGCGGTTATTTCACTAACCGATTCCAATTAATTCTCACTTTAAATTAATTAAAATATAATTTATTTAAATAAATTCCATTAACTGTTTCTTAACACAACAATTATCAAAGTTTAACCATTCGCTTCCTTCCTTATTCTCACGCTTGTAAATCTGATAAACATCAGCATATACTTTATAAAATAAATTAATAACAAATCAAAGTCTTAAATAAATAAAAATATTTATTTATTTCTCTTTAATAACTTCTATTCAAAATAATACTTTTCAAAATCTAACTGCAGTTATAAAATAAATTTTATAACTTCATCTCTATCGATTTACCTGACGGTGAATCAATATTTATAAAGCGATTGATTTTATAGGCCATACGCTGTCAAACACTTAACCAATATCACCCATTGGTTTAAACCAAACAGATGTTGAATATTCAGTCAATAATCAACCATCAAATCAATCACACAAACAGATCAGTTCATATATGATAATATGAAAATAAATAATACATTTGAGGGATCCGTTTGGGTCCCTCCAACCTGTTCCTCCCTGTATTCAAATGGTTATCTCAAATCACCACATTCAGTTTTGTTTGACTGATAAAATAAATAACGACCATTTAACATCAACCACAAGCAATTCAAACCATTCAACCCTTTAGAACACGTTTATAAATAAACGTGACCAATAAGGTAAGTTACCTTTATTGGAACCAACCGTTAAAAATAACGATTTGGTGTTTCACTGAAATTAAACACAGTTTAATTTCATCAGTTAAATCAACAAACAAAGGTATAACTAGCAAACATGCAAGCAACAGCCAGTAGAGCACACAAAATAGAAACCCAATTTATATAAAATATAAATGGGAAAAATACTGAGTGAGTTTAACTCACCTTGAGTTGCGTTGTTACAATAACAACTGATTTGATTAAATTAAACTCGTGTTTAATTTAACTGGGATCTCCAGCTATATTCTACTGCGTCCGTTTCTGTTCCATAATGAAGATCTCGTCCAGACGAATCCAATGTCTCTTGAATCGTCCAATTCTGGTAACACAGTCAAAAGATATAAATGTTTTAACCTCAACACTTATAAATTATAATTAAATTTCCTTAATTATAAATCATTAAACTTAATTTCTTAACTATCAATTTAATTACATTTTGTTAGTGGAAAATAATCTAGACCGGCTTCTTTTGCTTCTCATTCCCAATTGTTCACTCGCGAATACCCTATGCTGAAACGATACCTGCAAACTATTTACGTTTTAGTTTGTTATTTAATTTTAAAACAAATAACTTTATTAAGCAGGACTAATTAGCATTTTAATCACTTTACTTAGTGCATTGATCAGCCAAGTCTCCTCCATGATCGTTCCTGAGTTCTCCACCGCAAACAAACCCAGCTCCTTCTTGGTTTTTAAAACAAAACTTGAGTTAACTACCATTTTCTTAATTAATTAGTAAATAAACTCAATTATGTTAAACTAAATCATACTTTTGGCCGTCCATTTCACGTTACAGGAAGTACCAGCCAACTCAACTCCTTGTCCATCCCCTTCGTTCTCGCTTTGGTTCTGGAATTCCAACTTGCGGTTATGGTTTGAAAGCAAAACCGGTCATCCTTGTTTTCTTCTCAAATCTCAATGCTTCTGTTTGAATTTCGGTGAACCCAGCACCCTCAAACTTCCATACCAGTTGACCTCGTGACCAAAAAAATGAAGCCCGATTAATCAGCATCTTCCCCCTTTTAAATTATGTTCCCAGTTCTCGTTTGTATCACGTCCCAGTACAAGCCGGAACTGAGTCCCTTCCACCTTACAGAGAACCGCAACCGATATTTCCCTCTTGTTCGTCCTCTTCTTCGTATTTTTATTTTCTTTCTTTCTCTTTTTTTTCATGAATGTCTTGAAAGAAAAGGAGAAGCGGTGGGTATTTATATTCATAAGAGCCTTGGCGAGCACGGTTGTAGGTGGGTAGGTATCAAGATAGAGGAAGCAGTGAGTTTTCTTTTTTCATCAGTGTTTTCACTTTGGCGCAGGGCTATTTGATTTAATTTGTAATGGTCAGACTAGACATAGGGTAGTCTGCTCTGTGTTTTCATTTCAGACGCGCGTATGGTGTTTTCATTTCAGTGGTCATCTTGTTTAGATTAGGTAGCCGTATGCTTCAGTATTGTTCAGCCTTTTAGGGTAATGGGTTTACATTTATGTGATTTAACTGTGATTTAACTTTTCATGTTAGAGTTGCTCGTAGGGTGTGTATGGTGGATGGATTTTATATTAGTTTATTTTCAACGAAACTTTGCCGTAAAGTAATTAATTAAAATTCCTATAAATGATTCCTGTTTACTGATAAAAAGGCTATTCTTAGTATAAAAAGATATTCCGGATCCAATGGGACAAGTTTCGTCGAAATTCGAGGTCATATGAAATATTTTCCTTTATAAAACCAGAAATTAACACGCATTTTAATTTACCACGATCACCAGATAAATCGAATCAACTTGAAACTGCGAACATCGACAATAACTTTTCAATACGAACCCAACGGCACTAATTTCGTCGCATTCTGAGACTGTCGCCCCGGTAGGCTGTTTTCACCGCGCACCGCAATATCCCTTTCAACGCCAAATTTGCCGATCTCTAAAAATAACAAACTATGTACCTACCCTGACTATAATCGACGCTACGAACTCAACGGAACTGGTTTCAAGGCCTAATTCGATCGTCTGTTCGATTTACGCCTAAATATCTCTTTGTTTATTTGAATACGTGCTGTAGAAATTGAACGGACGTTTAAGGCTACCGTGACCACATACGACATCGGTTTTCCACGCCTCTCACCACCGTACAATAATTTAACGATACGGTTCTAATGAAACTGGTTTCGTCGAAAACAGAGTCCGTTTGCAAAACGGCTATTTTAACGCGTATATTTTAAATAACGATTTTCCATAGCGATTATTTCAAAATTTGATTTGGCCATAACTGGCAATATATAACACGAAATCTGGATTTTTCTCTTTCATATGAAAATTATCGTTAATACGGTCCCAGCTTTTCTTGTTGCGCAGAATTCCGGCTTATATCGAATCATGTATTCTCAGTTGAAGTTCAAATCGCCAAATAGCGAACTGCAGCGCCATTTCGAGCTCGATTTATAATATATAAATTATATAACGTTCAAACATCGTTTTAAATAACGAATTAAATATTAAAACCCATTATATTCCCAAATAAAATATTTAAAATAAATAAATTGAATTAAATATTCAACGGCCAAAAACACGGGTCGTTACATTTGGTCAACAATGCTAATTTATCGTTATAGTTCAAAAACTTGTCATACGCTGTAATATTCCCCTTTATAACTAATCTCGACATAACAATCACGCTTAAGCCTAGTCAACAGCGTTATTTTATCGCTATAGTTCTAAGACTTGCAATACGCTGCCATATCCCCTTTATACTAATCTTGTCATCTCTTTCCGTTACAAACTGATATCGTTCCTCGATAATAGTGAAGCCATTCAAGTTGGGGTATTTTATTTACCTCTCAGACCTTGATCGACAACGTTCTTATCTTAGAACAGATATAAGTCCATAACTTTAAACTTCCTTAATACTTCTACCCATTTAAACCGTATTGCTTGTTCTATTTAAATATGGTTTACACACTATCTACTTACTTTGAGGAACTTGGTTATTTATAACTATTTATATTAAATATTTACCCTTCCCTTCAACCTTGCTATAGGATTCCATTTATAGCTTCTTTACCAAAAACCATTAACGCTCTTCGTCTTCTGACGTTTTCACTCTCTATAAGTATACATCATTCAAGTAACATCTTGTTATACCCTAATGATTATCTTAAATTATCCCCATTCAAGTCGTACCTACTTAACTAAAATAATTGAATAATGATTAACTTCATCCTCGTTGAAGTAAAACAGTATACTTCTTTATTAATCTAAATAGATTAGTTGCTTACTTTGGATAGACAATAACTAATTATATTAGTTCAACAATCATTTAAGCTTCATAAATAGGGTAATTAATAATTAAGAAAAATCTTATTTATTTATACAATTAATTTCTAATCTATTATTATTAGATTAATCTAAGACCTATTCAATCTAATAATCATTTTCCCATAATCCAGTTGATTTAGTCCACTTTAAACCATCAGCAAATTCGTTAACTAATTATAATTACTTTACTTCATTAGATTAATATAATTAATCCAATATTATTTCTTAACTGTTTACTTTAAAATAATTATCTGTTACAAAACAAAGGAAGAACACAAGAAAATGAGAGAGAGAAGCCATTATTATTCATTCAGATGTAATTACAGCATACACAAGATCTCTATTTATAGGCTTTACATGTCTCATCAATTACAATAATGTCCCTTGCATTAAGCGTATTCACCCTTAAAGATATATATATTACAACACTCCCCCTTGAATATGCGTATGCAAAGATGATAAGATTGATTGCCTCATTAAAAACCTTTTTATGAAAAACCATGTGGGAAAAATCATAAACAAGGAAAAGAGTACAATTTTCATCTCTAGGTAACATTTTGACAATGTTCCAATGAGGGTTGATACTTCTGGATCAAAATAATGCCTCGTTAAAAACCTTACTAACAAAAACCCAGTGGGAAAAATATTAGTGAAGGAAAAGAGTACATTACAGCATAATATATGCTCCCCCTGATTCGTAACGCATTATTCAAATAATTTGGTGATGCAAACGACGCATACCAATTTTATAGACCATCTTCTGAAATGTTGACTTTGGAAGTGCTTTGGTGAATAAGTCTGCTGGATTTTCTTGAGATTGAATTTGCTTCACTTTTATCTTATTGTCTTTTTGAAGTTCATGTGTGAAGAAGAATTTGGGAGAAATATGCTTCGTCCTATCACCCTTGATGTATCCTGCTTGAATCTGAGCTACGCATGCGGCATTGTCTTCATAAATAATGGTTGATCTTTCTGTAGTTGAGGGAAGTTGACATGTGTTTCGGATATGTTCGATTAATGATCTTAACCAAATACATTCTCGGCTTGCTTCATGTAGTGCTAGTATTTCAGAATGATTAGATGATGTTGCTACCAATGTTTGCTTTGTAGATCGCCATGAAATAGCTGCATTGCTGTTAGTAAACACATATCCAGTTTGTGATCTTGCTTTATGTGGATCAGAAAGGTAACCTGCATCAGCATAACCAACTAGAATCGGATTATTGCCTGTGTTAGAATAAAATAAGCCCAAATCTGTGGTTCCTCGCAGATATCTCATGATATGTTTTATGCCATTCCAGTGTCTTTTAGTTGGTGCAGAGCTATATCTTGCTAGAAGATTGACTGAAAATGCAATATCTGGTCTCGTGCATTGGGCTAAATATAACAATGCACCAATTGCACTGAGATATGGTACTTCTGGACCAAGTATATTTTCATCATCTTCTTTTGGTCGGTAAGGGTCCTTTTTAATATCTAGTGATCTGACAACCATAGGTGTACTAAGTGGATATGCTTTATCCATTTGAAAACGCTTCAGGATTTTCTCAATGTAATTGGATTGATGGATTAATATACCATTTTTACTGTGCTCAATTTGTAGACCAAGACAGTATTTGGTTTTTCCAAGATCTTTCATTTCAAATTCCTGTTTTAGGTAATCTATTGTTTCATTGATCTCTTCTGGAGTTCCAATCAAATTTATATCATCAACGTATACCGCTAAGATAACAAATCCCTTTACCGATTTCTTTATAAAGACACATGGACAAATGAGGTTGTTTTTGTATCCAGCTTTTACTAAATATTCACTAAGACGGTTATACCACATTCTTCCAGATTGTTTCAAACCGTATAGTGATCGTCTCAATTTTAATGAATACATTGACTTTGATTTTGCTTCAGGCAATTTATATCCGTCTGGGATTTTCATGTAAATATTGGTATCTAATTCACCGTATAGATAAGCTGTCACAACATCAGTCAATCTTATGTCAAGCTTCTCAGAAACTACAAGGCTTATTAAATATCGAAATGTTATGACATCCATAACAGGAGAGTACGTTTCTTTGAAGTCAAAACCTGGTCTCTGCAGGAAACCTTGTGCAACAAGCCTTGCTTTGTATCTCACAACTTCATTTTTATCATTTCGTTTTCTAACGAATACCCATTTGTAACCGACTGGTTTAACACCTTCTGGTGTTTTCTCTATTGGTCCAAATACACCATGTTTTTGAAGTGAATCTAACTCAACCTGAATAGCATCTTTCCACTTTGGCCAATCTTGTCTTTTTCGACATTCATTTATGCTAGTTGGTTCATTATCATTATTCTCATTATAGTCATGACTTTCAGTTATTTCAGTAGCTACTGCGAATGAGAATACATCATCAATTGTTATTTTACTTCGATCCCACATTTCTCCATAATTCGTATAGAATATTGAGATCTCATTATTATTAGGTACCATTTTGTTTTCGGAAGCTTCTATTACTTCTTCTGGAATAATAGTTCCTTCACTGATTTTTGGAGAATTGGAATTTTCTTTTGAGTTATCCTTTGGATCATTTATAACCTCTTCGGGAGGTTTGCTAATTGATGATTTTTCATTAGACTTTCTTTTTCTAGGCGCCAAGTCTTTTGAACCTATCGGTCTTCCACGTTTTTGTCTAGCTTTAGATTCATTTGCTGCTATTGGTCCTTCGGGGATTTCAATTCTAGCTGGTGTATTTGCTGCTGGAATGTGAGATTTAGTTATTTTTGCAGCATCATTAAATGCATCTGGCATTTGATTTGCAATATTTTGAATATGCAAAATTCTTTGTACCTCGTATTGACATTGTTTGGTACGTGGATCCAAATGAAACATAGAGGGATTATTCCATGAAATTTCACGCCGTTCTACTGGAACGGTCTTTTCTCCCCCTAACGGCGCGAAATTTGACTCATCAAATTTGCAATCTGCAAATCTTGCAGTAAAGACATCACTCGTAAGAGGTTCAAGATAACGAATTATCGAAGGTGAGTCAAATCCCACATAAATTCCCAACCTTCTTTGAGGACCCATTTTAGTACGAAGTGGGGGACTAATGGGTACATGCACAGTGCAACCAAATTTTCGTAGGTGTGAAATATTTGGTTGAGATCCAGTTAAAAGCTGTGATGGTGAAAATTGATGATAAGCCGTTGGTCTAATTTTAATCAATTTGGATGCATGCAAAATTGCATGTCCCCAAGCTGTAACAGGCAACTTTGTTTGCATAAGTAAAGGTCTTGCAATAAGTTGCAAACGCTTAATTAATGATTCTGCCAGACCATTTTGAGTGTGAACATGAGCTACTGGATGTTCAACTTCAATTCCCAGTGATAAACAATAATCATCAAATACTTGAGAAGTGAATTCTCCTGCATTATCTAGCCGTATTGATTTGATTTGATGATCGGGGAAATGTGCTCTTAATTTAATTATTTGAGCAAGTAATTTGGCAAATGCCATGTTTCTAGTAGATAGCAAACATACATGTGACCAACGAGTTGATGCATCAATTAACACCATAAAATATCTAAATGGCCCACAAGCGGGATGAATCGGACCACATATATCACCTTGAATTCTTTGCAAAAATGCTGGAGATTCAGAGGTGATCTTACTGTATGAAGGTCGAGTAATTAATTTTCCTTGTGCACATGATGTACACATGTAATCATTTGGTAAATTCAACTGATTTGGTAAATCATGCCCATTTGAGTTCTTAGCAATTTTACGCATCATAGTTGATCCAGGATGACCTAAACGATCATGCCAAAGAATCATTTTCTTTGTATCTGTGAGCTTCTGGCTCATGTTTATAAAATGAGATTCAACTATGCCAATTTTGGTAAAGTATAATCCAGTTGAAATTGTACCAAATTTTTCTAAGATAAGCTTCTGGCTTTCAATTTTAGAAATAACACAAAGATATTCTTTGTTGTTTTCATTTATAGTTTCAATATGATATCCATTCATTCTTATATCTTTGAAGCTAAGCAGATTTCTTTTAGAATTGCTTGAATATAGTGCATTTTGAATGAATATATGTGTACTATTTGGTAATACTATATGGGCTCTTCCGGACCCTTCAATTATATTGGCTGAACCAACAATAGTTGAAACTTTATATGAAATATTTTCAGATAATTCAGAGAAAAACTTCGGGTTTTTCAATATCGTATGAGTAGTTCCACTATCTACCAGACAAATATCATCATTTAAACACTGTCGATCCATACCTTAAGAAATAAATACAACCGGTCAATAACAGAAAGAACTCATAAATATAAATAAATATCCACGAGAATAAACTAGTCATCATGTCCAACATTACACATTATTTCTGCAGTTCCATACGAAAAGACTAAAAGAAAAATAAATAAATAAAAGTTCCAAACTAATACATGCTGAAAAGAAACAAACTGAAAGTCATATAATAAGCTTCAGGCTACTTATTGGTTGGTTCGGTCATCTCTTCGAATATTGCATTTAAATTTTCGTCGCTGAACAAATTCCCATCATAGTCTTCGAAGAAATCATCTAACTTCAGGTCAGTGTTATCGGACAATCCCTCAGTGTTATTTGTCTCGATATTCTTGGACTTATGATATTCTTCAATTGTTTTCTTCGACGATCTACAAGTCCGTGACCAGTGACCAGTACGCCCGCATCTGTAGCAAATTTCCTCATAATGCTTCTTATTTTCAGCAGCTGAATTATTGCTATTTTCAGGCTCATTTTTCATTTGCTGCTTAAAATCAGTAGTTTTGTTGACTCCAAAACCACTATAACCACCTCTGCTGGGGTTGTATCCACGTCCACGTCCACGTCCACGACCACGCCCTCTTCCTCTTCCTCTGCCTCTGCCACGACCTCTTCCGGAGTGGGCAAAGTTAGCATTAACTTCAGGTAATGCAGCTGAACCAGTTGGTCTTGAGGAGTGGTTTTTAAGAAGTAGTTCATTGTTTTGTTCAGCAATCAACAAGCACTCAATAAGTTCAGAATATTTTGTAAAGTGACGCTCTCGATATTGCTGCTGCAGGAGCACATTCGATGCATGAAATGTTGAAAAGGTCTTTTCTAACATTTGTGCGTCATCTACCTTCTCTCCACATAATTTCAGTTTAGAAGTTATTCTAAACATTGCGGAATTGTATTCCCTTACGGTTTTAAAATCTTGAAATCTCAAGTTCAACCATTCTTGTCTCGTATTTGGAAGTATGACCGTCTTCTGGTGGTCATATCGCTCCTTCAGGGAGTTCCATAGGTGGAGAGGGTCTTTTTCAGTTAAATATTCTGATTTTAAATCATCGTGGATGTGGCGTCTTAAAAATATCAGAGCCTTTGCTTTGTCCTGCTGGGACATATTATTGCCATTTTTAATAGCATTTTCTAGGCACTGAGATTGTAAATGGATCTCAGCATCTAGTATCCATGACAAATAATTGTCCCCAGATATATCTAGAGCTTTGAATTCAAGCTTAGCAATGTTCGACATTTTAAGAACTACACAAAAAAATTACACTGAATAAATTGTATGATAATAATGATAATAAAAGATGAAATAGTAGCATAAACAGATCTACACATCAATGGCATGCATTTGTAAATAAGTTATTGAGCGACCAAAAATATACATGAGTACTATTAAGAAACCATGCAAGTTACATAATATATACATCAACTGGTAACGTCTCAAATATGGCTACATTAATAAGGATATGAAACAAACTGGTATCACAAAACATTTTTATAATGAAACATTTCAGTAAGCCAAACAGGGACGTTTTGTCCGAAACAAAAGCAGCTTATTCAAGCTTATTAATCATGAAAAGGGCATATAAAAAAAAATAGAAATTCGAAACAAGCAGGACGTGATTCAATAATTAAACATCTCAGTAAAATATGAGCATGAAATTACAATGTAAATGTGTCAAGACATTACCACATATGTTCATATAAACAGTGAAACTGAGAATATTTCCATGATAAAATGATAAAAGCAACTTACAGTAGGTACAACGACTTATCTGGTTTGCAAAAACAAAACAAAAAAAAATGATAAAAGTAGTGTTTGTACTGTTGAGAAGATAGCATCTATTATAATATAGTACGGCTATTAAATGATACAACATGAAATTGCACTCTATATTATAAAAACTTGTATAGCATGTTCACAAACCTTCAGTTGCTTTTTGGACGAAGGTAAGATGAAGAACCAGCTTTTGAACCAATATACTTTTGTAAAGAGAACTCTAACTGCCGAATTAAGTAAAGCAATGACGGCAAGGTTTTGTATATAAAGGAGAGAAAATATCTAGCAATAGAATAGGTAATACAGTATAACAGGCAATACTAGATATTTATTCAAAAATTAAAAAAAAAAAAATAACTCCAACCGAAATACTAGTTCAAATAAGCAACGTGGCATAATGAAGACTTGGTATTGTATCTCGCATGTGCCATGCATGCAGCAGCAAGTCATATGACATCTATTATACATATAAAATAAATGATCTAAATTTATTCGTGCTGATAACGTGTTACAAAACAAAGGAAGAACACAAGAAAATGAGAGAGAGAAGCCATTATTATTCATTCAGATGTAATTACAGCATACACAAGATCTCTATTTATAGGCTTTACATGTCTCATCAATTACAATAATGTCCCTTGCATTAAGCGTATTCACCCTTAAAGATATATATATTACAACATTATCCAAATTATTTACTTATAGGATAATTACAGCTTCATATCTTATCAAAAAATCGTTTATATCTACATTAAAAACTAAACTATAAATATCAGTTTATAATAGAACTTCTATTGTAATTTAAACTTCTCCTTAATTACAAAAATATAATTTTTATAATTAACCTCGCTGATTTACCTGACGGCTAATCAACTTCTTAACAACAGATGAGTTTATGGTCAATTGTTGCCATTTGCTTAATCGATATTGTCTATTTATTAAATCAACATAACGTTGAATTTCCATTTAACATGGTTCAAACAGTGCAAACAGTACATATAAATATCCAGGAATCCGGTTGAATTCCTCCAACCGGTTTCCGCATCCACGGATGTTAGTCAAACAATTATCACTGATTTAATACTAGGGGATATTAAAATCGATGGAATCATTATCCAACCGGTGATGTGTACATATGCAACGATATATAATATTCAACCAATTTAATTGTAATCTACCTAATCGATCATCACACAGCATTCAAACAACATTAAAATATAATTATAATATTTTAAAACAGATCAGAGTTAGTGATTTTACTCACATTTGTGCGTTAACCGTTAAAAACGATTTGCGTTAGTCGATTAAATTAGACGTTCAGTTTTGTACCGTTCGAGCTTCGTGACCAACCTGCACCGTTTCTCACATTGTCACCGTCGCACTCCTAAGTGACAAACCATGAAACTTGCTCCATCATTTTTCTAGTTCAATCTTCCATCTCCAAACTTCAATGCCCCCGTCACCTTGATAAGCTAGACCCCTTGACCGACCGTGCTGGAACCACTTGCGCCAGCAACCGACAACATCCCTGAACAAATGAAAACTCCCCCCATAGTCTTTCTTTTCTCACTGCTTGTTTGACATTCATCCACACCCCTTTATATATTTTTATTTATTCTGACCAACACAATTTTCTTTCGAACTCTTTTTGATCAACGCAGATATCACCACGTTTCCATCTTCTCCTTTGAAATCCTACCTTAAAGTAGGATCCAAGCTGCCTTTCCCTTAATAGTTTACAAACAAACCATTTCCTCCCCATGCACAATAACGTCACCCACTCCAAGCCTGCTCCTCACCCAACCGTGTATATAACCTCATCTGCATGTTTCAAAACCTCATGCTTTTGATCTCCATTTGTCCTGAACGTATATAACCCTCTTGCGCCATTCTCTTTCATGAAATAAAACTAAAACTCCTTTACACAAAAGAAATCCTCGTTAGCAACTCCAACGCTGTACTCCCATTTTCCATCATGCTAAACCCTCTTCCCCTTATTTATTTTGTTCTGCTCTAGTATCGGCTTTCCACCTGCTCTTGTATATTTCTCCCTCTCGTTATTCATTGTGTTTCACGGAAAACTTCATGCACAACTTCCACAAGCCCTTCCTTTTACGTCCAAATTAAAAATATGCATCAGTTCTTAAATATGTTCATTACCGCAATTTTCCCTAATGATGTCAACAGCTGCTCCTATATAAATCACCAAAACAAAGAAATGGCCTACCACTTAAGACACGCGCTTTCTTCCTTTTATGCCCGCGCATGTATGTCACAGCCTTCATGCTCCTTCTTTGTCCGTTATAAATGCGGCTCTCCAGTATATTCCCCATCAACGTAAACTCACTCTATTCTCTTCCTGCTGAAACCGATCATCACTTCTTGGACTCAGCACGCCTCCCAGAAATGGCAGTTTCAGCCTCAACGTGCCCAGTGTAGAAAACTCATGGTAAAAATGCACAGCCTGCTATAGTAACTTTCGGTAGACATCCCCCTAGCATTCTCACTCCTAGGCCAAACATGCCATCCTTTTCCATCATTCATGTAGAACACGCTGCAAGCTTATTTCCAATTTTTTTTTGTTTTTATACTGGTTTTCTTTTTTCGACATTTCAACCAATGGCACCATGATGCCATGGCTTCAGCAATGGTGTTTTTATTTAGCTTTTGCTTCTAGGAAGAAACAACTAAGAGTGTTGTATTTATAAATTAAAGTTCCTTCATGATGAAGGAATAGTTTATAGGGTAGGTCATGCTCCTCTAACAATAGGCGTATGGTTTTGTTTTGCTTAAATACAAAGCAATAGGTAGATAGCATATGACACAGCTAATTATTTTTATATGTTGCTTTGGTGTGAAGTATTAGGTTGTACTTGTTGTGTATTTATGAGGGATACAACATTGTTGATGGGTTGGTATAGTACAGGTTAAGATATAGATGGCCTGCGTTTATTTTGTCGATTATCACTGAATGGTACTCACTGTTATATTGAAGATAATAGGGTGGACTCAGTTGAATTGAAAATGAAATGTTGGGAAGTTTACTCATCCAGCAAAAATCACATCTCTGATGCCATCACCCAAACACGTTGAAACCATAAGACTTAATATGATTATGATGCACATCGTTTCTGTGTACATAGTTTGTAAGAAATTTAAATTATATATTTATATATATAGTTGGGTTCGTTCGTTTCCAAAGTCTAAATTAAATGGAAGCTTTAGTTGGCCGAGAGAGTTGGTTAACCCCTTTTTGTGACAATTAAGCCGGTTTCATTATATATATATAGGTATATATCGTGTATATTTTCTTTTTAGTTTAGCGTACCTGTTTATAAAACTTCATTCATTTATGGACTGCTATGGACGAAAATAAAATTATGGTTGTGTCCAGCGAGGTGGCACGATCCTAGAAATATAATAATATCGTAGGTTAACTCATATTGTAAAATCCCAAAATGTTGTTACAGGGTGCAAAACACTCCAAATAAAAAGTTGCATATTTAATTAATTAAAAAGTATAGAAAAATTCTAAAAATTAAATTATTACTGCATCTCAAAAGAATCTTGTCCAGATTTGCAACTGGTATCTAGTTATATCAAATAAACTATTACGGTCAATATATGATTCTATAGCGACTATTTGGAAATTTGATTTGGACATAACTCACACTCTATAACACAAAATCTTGGTTTTTCACTTCCCTTAGAAAAATACAGTTCAACAGATTCAACGTTTCTTGTTTCGAAGAAATCCGGTTTATAACGAGTCCTGTACACTCAGTTGAAGTTCAAAACGTTAAATTACGAACTGTCGCGATATTACATGCTCGATTATATTTAATATATATTTTTATACATTCAACTCCATTTAAATTAATATATAAATCCATGAATTCAATATTTAAACTGATTTAAATATTCAAATACAAACCGATAAAAATGTGGGACGTTACATTCATTCTCCCTTAAAAGAATTTCGTCCCCGAAATTACTAAGGTAGGAAAATACTACAATCCAAATTGATTTGGTTAAAAATCTTCTGTTTTACTTCTTATCTTTAGTTTCAACGGAATCCATTAACTTTAATTAAAATATTAATTTTCTTCTTATTAACGAATACCTTCAAAAATTCTGAAAATTTCCTAACAGCTTAAATTTTCAGAGAATTTCATCAGCATCTCCTCTGCATGGCTCATTCGGTATTACTACAACTTGCCTCTTTGGGCTTTCTCCAATTCACCAGAAAATAAAACAGCTAAACGGTTTTCCAAAATTGCTCCTAAATCTCTTACTCAATATAATTTAAACATGTACCTCTTTGTCAGCATTCAGCTCTTTCGCTGTCGTTTGCTATCAAACCAGCATACATCCAAGCATTTCCGACTTTGGTCTCTGCTCGCTTTATCCTCAAATTCAATCATTCGCTTACCCCAACCAAAATCCATTTCAAATTCTAAATTCCTACTTGGTAATCCAATTTCACAACCAAGTTCGGTTCCATCCCAAATCTCAATTCACAATTTCAACCACTTTGCCAAGTTGAAACCTATTGCATTACGATTTTCTACTTAATCGCCTTCAATTCAGTTTCAAATTTTATTTGACTTGGTTTAAGGTAAACTCTAATTCATTTATTTATTCTTTTATCATTTCTAAATTTTTAACTTTACAAGTTAAATTGAGATTTCAGAATTCAAATTCCTGGGTTTTATTTCAAATCAGTTTGAAATCATATATCTTTACATATAATGATGTCAATTCAAAACATTTAAATTTTTGATAACTTGTTTCCTCAAATAATTCAAAAACAAAATCTTTGGTAGTAATCCGTCACTTAGAAACTCGAAAATGAACACTGATGATGCGGCCGTCATCATCAGAATTATTTTCCAGTGATCAAAGTGAGTTCAAACTATATCACTTTCAAAATTCATTTTAAAACATTTCTATTTTGAATTCTACTTCAAAATATCTTTCACAACACTTGGAAAACAATTTCAAATTTCCTAGGATTTTAAAATTCCCATATATTTAATCCAAACATTATTTCCAATTCTTTTCCAAGTTTCTAGAGTTTTATTTCAATTCTGGTTTTAAATTCAGGTTCAGTTCATCTAATTTTGCATATTATACTAATATAATATTTCAATTGGTTATTTACATAACCAACTCAATTATGATCTTATTCGATCATAATAATGATCAACACATCCAATATACAATAATATTATCAAGTTAAATATTTCTTTTTATATCAAAATATATTTTGGGTAAAATTATTTCATTTACCCAGCTTTTCAAAACATACTGTGTCGAATTACTCTGTTCAAGAGTTTAGAAACACCTATCGACACAGTTTGCATTACTGTTTCGACCAGAATTCATAAACCACTCGACTGACCAGTCAACACAATATAAAAAAGTTTTTATATTAATTCACAAATACATGCTCATATTTATATATATATATACACACACTCATACTCAATCTAGGGTATTACTTACCCCATCTCTGTTGAGTTACGCCGCAGAGCCAAGGTAATCACTTAACCTTCTGCTCTGATACCAACTGTAGTGGCCCGAAAATCCGTACCAATTTGTGCTGGCTAATATCTTACACATTCAACTCAAAGTGCACGAAAATTTAGAACATTAATAGAAAGAAATTAGAGGATGAGATAGAAAAGATAGAACTAATAGAATAGATGAAGAACACAGCTGAACATAATTAGAGTAACCACGAATCTCACAATGGAACGAATAAAATGCACTATATAACATAACTTTGAAATACAAAACTGTATTGCATATACATACCATTATCAGAGTACAATACATCATATCACAGCGGAAATAATCTCTAAATACTAACAGTGAAACCCTTCTGCTTTTAGCTCCTCCAAGTGTATCTGTAAAAGCCTGAACACTTGACTGCTCGTACAAATTTGGGCACCCAAGAATTTAGGATAACAAACAAAATAAACTCTGGGTTAGTCATGGGACTGGTGTGAGTAAATTCCAACCATACTGTTTAACTTTGAAAATCCTTTTTGAAACAAAAGGATAATAGTAAGACCAGCCCATACATAAATATGGAGTTTTTTACCTTACTATAACCCAAACATATTTTGATATCAAAATCCAGTGATATTATAATAATGTCAAATCAAATAAATATCCAAATAACAGAACGCTTGCATCTCACGCTCCATATATATATAGTAAAAAAATCATAAACCGCAGGGCGCTTACTGGAAATTGGATTCCAACAAACAAGGTATGGGAGCACCTTCCGATCATTGTACTCTAGAGGGTATACACCTGGGTTCAACAGGACGTCTTGCAACCCGGCCACACATGACCGACCACTCATTTAGCTTGAGTGTATCGAATATATTGCCACCCACGGTTGTTGGCCATCTAACCATAATCCAAAGATACAGAATCGAAAAAGAAGAACAAATATGAATTTTCTCTAGATCGGTGACAATACACCCTGCTTGGGGGTGACCCAACTAGCCAAGCTGCCTAGCCTAACTTTTTTTACTTCCTGGTTGTGAGGCTAGAGGTTACGTTTATCTTCAGAACATATAATCACCATTCACTTTGAATGCCACATCGTCAAATCCGTAATCACATATGGATTACACAAATTCACACTGGGTGTAGAATAAAGAGAAGTTACATTCTCCCCACCAACTTGGTATATTCGTAAAAATCAACGGCGTAACCGTTGGAAATACTCTATCAGACACTCGTCCATACAAGTTGTCCGGGGACTGGACAAACAGAAAGCACCATTCTGGAACTGGACGACCCTTGCATTTTACTCCGTCTTCAATTGTCTTCAGCATAATATAATTCGCAGCGCTTATGCCTATACGGAGTGGTTTCCGGATAATATATCCAAACGGTCTCTCCGTATTGACAACGATGGTCAAAACACTTCGATAGTCGGTTATTTAACCATCAAAGTAAAAACAAACATTCATTCAAATGTATAACTAGACATCACACAGACATGGGTACTTTTTGTTTAACATTCGTTTTTATTATTTGAATTCCCATATCTTACCAGATATTTCTCAAATCCCGTTTTAGCCTTTTTACACTTCTTGGAAAACATTTCTAGTTATTATAGACTCTTATTCTTTCATGTTCCAGAAAACATACATTATTAACGTTCGAAACATTTCCATTCTTTTCACGTTCTCTGTTTTCTACACTTGGATAATATACTCTAACTATATTGGAAAATATTTCCAATTTCATTTAAACATTTTAATCTACCAAGCGTTCACTTTAAAACATTATTCACTTTAAAATGTGAATATCATTTTTAGTATAAAACTCTGAACACCTTTATCAATATAACTCATTATTCAAGTAGTAAATACCGTTATCTTGTTTTTTCGAAATTTCTTTTATATTCCCATTTCACTTTATAAACTCTGTTTCTAAGTTAACTTCTTGTTAAATCAATATCAAGTTTATAACTAATATTGATTACATATCCTTCTATAATTTATTGGTTTAGACCTAAAAATTAACTATCCTATCAGATTATAATTCCTAAAATAATTTACTTTTAATACATTCGACATCGTCGAATTCTAGTTCCAAATCCTAATGGTTTAATTCTATTCACATTTCGAACATCGAAATGCTATCATCGTTTCCTAACACGATTCTCCAATTTCTCTTTCTAACTTATTCTTATATTTTCATTGTACAAACATCGTTATTTATTACTTCCGAATAAGTGGATTTCAAACCAAACTGTTTACATTCCCTAGGAATATATAAAAAAAAAATCACGCTTAAGTTAGGTCAACAGCGCTAATTTATCGTTATAGTTCAAAAACTTGTCATACGTTGTAATATTCCCCTTTATAACTAATCTCGACATAACAATCACGCTTAAGCCTAGTCAATAGCATTATTTTATCGCTATAGTTCTAAGACTTGCAATAGGCTACCATATCCCCTTTATACTAATCTCGTCATCTCTTTCCGCTACAGCTGATATCGTTCCTCGATAATAGTGAAGCCATTCAAGTTAGGGTATTTTATTTACCTCTCAGACCTTGATCGACAACGTTCTTATCTTAGAACAGATATAAGTCCGTAACTTTAAACTTCCTTAATACTTCTAATACCCATTCAAACCGTATTGCTTGTTCTATTTGAACATGGTTTATACACTATCTACTTACTATGAGGAACTTGGTTATTTATAACTATTTATATTAAATATTTACCCTTCGCTTCAACCTTGCTATAGATTCCGTTTATAGCTTCTTTACCAAAAACCATTAACGCTCTTCGTCTTCTGACATTTTCACTCTCCATTAGTATACTTCATTCAAGTAAGATCTTGGTATACCCTAATGATTATCTTAAATTATCCCCATTCAAGTCGTACCTACTTAATTAAAATAATTGAATAATTATTAACTTCATCCTCGTTGAAGTAAAACAGTTTACTTCTTTATTAATCTAAATAGATTAGTTGCTTACTTTAGGTAGACAATAACTAATTATATTAGTTCAGCAATCATTTAAGCTTCATAAATAGGGTAATTAATAATTAAGAAAAATCTTATTAATTTAAACAATTAATTTCTAATCAATTATTGTTAGATTAATCTAAGACCTATTCAATCTAATAATCATTTTCCCATAACCCAGTTGATTTAGTCAACTTTAAACCACCAGTAAATTCGTTAATTGATTATAATTACTTTAGTTCATTAGATTAATATAATTAATCCAATATTATTTCTTAACTGTTTACTTTAAAATAATGATCCAAATTATTTACTTACAGGATAATTACAGCTTCATAACTTATCAAACAATCGTTTATATCTACATTAAAAACTGAACTATAAATATCAGTTTATAATAGAACTTCTATTATAATTTAAACTTCTCCTTAATTATAAAAAAATAATTTTTATAATTAACCTCGTTGATTTGCCTGACGGCTAATCAACTTCTTAACAACAGATAAGTTTATGGTCGATTGTTGCCATTTGCTTAATCGATATTGTCTATTTATTAAATCAACATAACGTTGACTTTCCATTTAACATGGTTTAAACAGTGCAAACAGTACATATAAATATCGGGGAATCCGGTTGAATTCCTCCAACCGGTTTCTGCATCCACAGATGTTAGTCAAACAATTATCACTGATTTCATACTAGGGAATATTAAAATCGATGGAATCAGTATCCAACCGGTGATGTGTACATATGCAACGATATATAATATTCAACCAATTTAATTGTAATCTACCTAATCGACCATGACACCGCATTCAAATAACATTAAAATATAATTATAATATTTTAAAACAGATCAGAGTTAGTGATTTTACTCACCTTTGCGCGTTAACCGTTAAAAACGATTTGCGTCAGTCGATTAAATTAGACGTTCAGTTCTGTACCATTCGAGCTTCGTGACCAACCTGCACCGTTTCCCACATTGTCACCGTCGCACTCATAAGTGATAAACCGTGAAAATTGCTCCATCATTTTTCCAGTTCAATCTTCCATCTCCATACTTCAATGCCGCAGTCACCTTGATAAGCTAGACCCCCCTTGACCGACCGTGCTGGAACCACTTGCGCCAGCAACCGACAATGTCCCTGAACAAATGAAACCCCCCCCCCCATAGTCTTTCTTTTCTCACTGCTTGTTTGACATTCATCCACACCCCTTTATATATTTTTATTTATTCTGACCAACACAATTTTCATTCGAACTCCTTTTGATCAACGCGGATATCACCACGTTTCCATCTTCTCCTTTGAAATCCTACCTTAAAGCAGGATCCAAGCTGCCTTTCCCTTAACAGTTTTCAAACAAACCATTTCCTCCCCATGCACGACAACGTCACCCACTCCAAGCTTGCTCCTCACCCAACCATGTATATAACCTCATCTGCATGTTTCAAAACCTCATGCTTTTGATCTCCATTTGTCTTGAACGTATACAACCCTCTTGCGCCATTCTCTTTCATGAAATAAAACTAAAACTCCTCTACACAAAAGAAATCCTCGTTAGCAACTCCAACCCTGTACTCCCATTTTCCGTCATGCTAAACCCTCTTCCCCTTATTTATTTTGTTCTGCTCTAGTATTGGCTTTCCACCTGCTCTTGTATATTTCTCCCTCTCGTTCTTCATAGTGTTTCACGGAAAACTTCATGCACAACTTCCCCAACCCCTTCCCTTTTACGTCCAAATTAAAAATACGCATCAGTTCTTAAATATGTTCATTACCGCAATTTTCCCTAATGATGTCAACATCCGCTCCTGTATAAATCACCAAAACAAAGAAATGGCCTACCACTTAAGACACGCGCTTTCTTCCTTTTATGCCCGCGCATGTATGTCACAGCCTTCATGCTCCTTCTTTGTCCGTTATAAACGCGGCTCTCCAGTATATTCCCCATCAACATAAACTCACTCTCTTCTCTTTCTGCTGAAACCGATCATCACTTTTTGGACTCAGCACGCCTCCCAGAAATGGCGGTTTCAGCCTCAACGTGCCCAGTGCAGAAAACTCATGGTAAAAATGCATAGCCTGCTACAGTAACTTTCGGTAAACATCCCCATAGCATTCTCACTCCCAGGCCAAACATGCCATCCCTTTCCATCATTCATGTAGAAAACGCTGCATGCTTATTTCCATTTTGTTTTTGTTTTTATATTGGTATTCTTTTGTCGACATTTTAACCAATGGTACCATGATGCCATGGCTTCGGCAGTGGTGTTTTTATTTAGCTTTTTCTTCTGGGAAGAAACAACTAAGAGTGCTGTATTTATAAATTAATGTTCCTTCATGATGAAGGAATAGTGTATAGGGTAGGTCATGCTCCTCTAACAATAGGCATATGGTTTTGTTTTGCTTAAATACAAAGCAATAGGTAGATAGCATATGACATAGCTAATTATTTTTATATGTTGCTTCGGTGAGAATTATTAGGTTGTACTTGCTGTGTATTTATGAGGGATACAACCTAGGTGATGGGTTGGTATAGTATAGGTTAGGATATAGATGGCCTGCATTTATTTTTTCGATTATCACTGAATGGCACTCACTATTATATTGAAGATAATAGGGTAGACTCAGTTGAATTGAAAATGAAATGCTGCGGAAGTTTACTCATACAGCAAAAATCACATCTCTGATACCATCACCCAAACATGTTGAAACCATAAGACTTAATATGATTATGATGCACATCGTTTCTGTGTACATAGTTTGTAAGAAATTTAAATTATATATTTTTATATATATAGTTGGGTTCGTTCGTTTCCAAAGTCTAAATTAAATGGAAGCTTTAGTTGGCCGAGAGAGTTGGTTAACCCCTTTTTGTGACAATTAAGCCAGTTTCATTATATATATACGTATATATCGTGTATATTTTCTTTTTAGTTTAGCGTACCTATTTATAAAACTTCATTCGTTTATGGACTGCTATGGACGAAAATAAAATTATGGTTGTGTCCAGCGATGTGTCACGATCCCAGAAATATAATAATATCGGCAGGTTAACTCATATTGCAAAATCTCAAAATGTTGTTACAGGGTGTATAACACTCCAAATAAAAAGTTGCATATTTAATTAATTAAAAAGTACAGAAAAATTCTAAAATTTAAATTGTAACTATGTCTCAAAAGAATCTTGTCCAGATTTGCAACTGGTATCTAGTTATATCAAATAACCTATTACGGTCAATAAACGATTCTATAGAGACTATTTGGAAATTTGATTTGGACATAACTCACACTCTATAACACGAAATCTTGGTTTTTCACTTCCATTAGAAAAATACAGTTCAACAGATTCAACATTTCTTGTTGCGAAGAAATCCGGTTTATAACGAGTCATGTACACTCAGTTGAAGTTCAAAACGTTAAATTACAAACTGCCGCGAT
Organism: Allium sativum; assembly: GCA_030737875.1. NCBI lineage: Eukaryota > Viridiplantae > Streptophyta > Magnoliopsida > Asparagales > Amaryllidaceae > Allium > Allium sativum. The sequence continues at coordinate 253,727,305 of CM060915.1, read as the reverse complement.
ATTACGGGCTCGATTATATTTAATATGTATTTTTATATGTTCAACTCCGTTTAAATTAATATATAAATCCACGAATTCAATATTTAAACTGATTTAAATATTCAAATACAAACCGATAAAAATGTGGGACGTTACAATACCTTGACTGCAACTATGGTGTAATAGTCAGTAGGTAGTGGTAGATGGCTTTGGGTGATTCAGCGGTTTTCCTCTCTCTAGAGGAGGTGGTTAGGAGAAAAATAAGGATAGTAATTGTCGGATACCTATCATTGGTAGTCAGTGGGATGCGGAAAGACTAAGAGCTAAACCAACGGACCAACGATCTTTCACTATCGGGACTTTGTTTGAGGAACACACCAAATTGGATGCTAGTTGGTTGTTTGGGGCATGTCATTAACTCTTGATCTAGTCTTTCATTAGTTGAGGGAGGGGTCAGAGTGGGGCCATAACCACCGTGAAAAGAGACAGACCATATATTGATATCTGTATTGTAGGCCTAACGAAGCTGTCTTTTACAGATACCGAAAGCTCCTGATTGAGTTCCGTACACTTGATGCTGCCCTATTACGGGACTCAGGTTATAGTAGGTAATACGGTCGGATGAGGGTCTAGATACTTACATTGGGTGGTGTATTGTAGAAAGTTAGGCAGTACTTCGTGTTGAGACTTGATTCGACTGAGGAGTTCGGATACGTGGATCTGTACGCTTACATGGCATAAGGATGGTGATCCTGTGCGATTACGTGGCGTAACAATATAGATTTTTGTATGCGGTTTGGCGTAGGACGGAGGTTGTGCATACTTCCGTGGTGTGACGACGGAGACCGTACGAGGAAGGTACTGTGGGGAGTACCTTGAGATGTTGGTATAGCAACATATATATTATACTAGTTTGGAACCCATGCTTCACACACGAGCAGGTAAGGAAGAGTTAGTGTGAAGGAGCAGCAGGTTAAAGTTGGTTTGTGAATCTCGTTGGTGTGTACGGGTAGACATTAAATGAATTGACAAGTGTATTATCAATGTAAGCATATGTGAGAGTTGGATGTGTAAGGAAATATTATGTGGTATTAACATAATTAGTTCGTTGCAATAAAGGTTAAATAGTATTTGATCATTGGTTATGTAATTGGAAATTGTTGGAAATTTGTAGTTATGTGTCATAGTTAGAGGGGCAGTTGGTATTGTGATGGATTGTAAAAGTAGTGTGTGGTGCATATGGACCTAATGTAAATGGTGCAATTAAATAGAAAATTTTAGTGGCTAATGTAAACATAGACAGAAGCTCAGTTGGAAATACATATATGGCTTCATTCTAGTCAGTTAAGGGCACTACACCAAAACAGATGATTCCCAACGAGTATAACTGTCGCAAACAATTTTAGCAACACTTATTATTGTTGCTATCAGGGCGTGGCAATTCATTTCCAATGCATATAAGAGTTGGTAGATTTTCCCTCCTAACGCTTATAAGCGTTGGTATATTTTCAGTCGCAACGGTTATAAGTGTTGTTATATTTTCAGTCGCAACGGATATAAGTGTTGGTATATTTTTGTTCACAACGGTTATAAACGTTGTAAGATTTTTGTGGCAATGCTTGTACATGTTGCTATAGTTCTGTTTGCAACGCTTATACATGTTGCAATATTTTTGTTTCCAACGCTTATACTTGTTGCAAGATTTTAATTCAAAACGAATATAAATATTAATATTAAAACATTGATAGTCAATTATAACTAACATGATTATAATATTGACGATATTTAATATGAACCCAAAACTAGTATTATTCTCAATTTAAAAAGCATAACTCAATGCATACCAATATACAACATTCTTAATCAAGTAACGAGATAGAATATCAGTTAATAACAGACCAGTACAATACATAATTAAGTTGATAAATTCAATACATAATTGGGTTACCAAATTCGATACATAATTACGTTGCTAAATTGGATACATAAATGAAATTCTGCAAATACTGAATATGAAACTCCGTCCATATAACGAAGCCTCCATCTGAAAACTCACATAACTTGTACATTCCGTTTTGAGGACCATCATAAATTGGTGCATCCGGTTCGAGAACATCAACCACCCAAATTACTTTCTCTACACTTGGTATCACCTTCCTAAAATGACAAATTATTTGTGTTCCAACATAACCTTTAGCTACTTCCTTCTCTAAATTATGTGACAATAGCAATACGAATTTTTTTTTCCATTGTAGATGAATGAAGATCATTATGTGACATGGTTGTAGTAACAGTTCCATTATTATTTATATGAGGATCTCCTAAATTAGAAGCACCTTCGGTATGTGGAGTAATAGGACTTGAAACAATTTTTCTTTAAAAATTTGATATAAATTCCATAAAAGTTGAAGTAATTGAATTGATGGTGTTATTAACTTGATTAACTACTTTCCTTTCTATCTCCAATTTCCAAACAGAGAAATCCACGGCTTGTTTTTTTCAGTTACAACTTTCACAGCTTGAGCCACCTTTACTTGTTTTATAGAAGAAAAAGAACCAACCACTCGGCAATACTTTTCTTCGTGTCAGAACCAAAAACTTATGCAATTGGATCATTTTCAAGATCTTCTACTGTATCTTTAGAACTACCATCCAATTTTCTCTTTTCTTCTGCTGCCTCTAGAATTGCCTGCATTCATTGAATATAACATTAGATTAAAATTTTTAGCTTTTTGTTAAAAGCAAAAAACATAAGCACGAATCACGTATAAAAAAAATGAATACCTTCTAATGTACCACACCGACATTAGAAATCATATATAAAACAAGAATTTCAGCTCCTACTAGTCTCAAGTAAACTGATAGCCCAAAAAAAATTATATTCACAGTTTGTTGTATGATAACAGGAATATACTGATAGCCCAAAAAAATTTACACCCCTAGCATTATTCCAAAAATCAGGAAAATGAACCTCACATTATCCAATTTTGATGTTTTTTTGGTTATTGCTTATCAGGTGGTAACAACTAATAAAATGAAAACCTTACATTATCCTGATTTTCTTTTATGCCTAGCCTTCCAAATTGTCGTTCGTGAAATATTTGTTTCTGGATTTGAAAGGCTGGGCGTAAAAGAAAATCGGGATAATGTGAGGTTTTTATTTTATTAATTGTTACCACCTGATAAGCAACAACCAAAAAAAACATCAAAACTGGATATGTGAGGTTCATTTTCCTGATTTTTGGAATATTGCTAGGGGTATAAAAAAAATTTAGGCTATCAATATATTACTGTTATCATACAACAAACTATGAATATAATATATTTTTTTGGCTATTAGATTACCTAAGCCTAGCAGGAGCTGAAATTCATGTTTTATACGTGATTTCTAATGTTGGTGTGGTATGTTAGAAGATATTCAGATTTTTTATATGTGATTCATGTTTATGATTTTTTTGCTTTTAACAAAAAACTAAAATTTTCAATTTAATGTGATATTCAATGAATGCTGGCACTTATAGAGGCAGGAGAAGAAAAGAGGTAATTGGATGGTAGTTCTAAAGGTGCAGTAGAAGATTTTGAAAATGATCCAATTCCAGAAGTTTTTGGTTTCAACATGAAGAAAAGTTCTTGTTGAGTGGTTAGTTCTATTTCTTCTATAAAACAAGTAATGGTGGCTCGAGTTGTGAAAGTTGTAATTGAAAAAAAAAAACAAGCCGTGGATTTGTCCATTTGGAAATTGGAGATAGAAAGGCAAGTAGCTAATCAAGTTAATAATGCCATCAATTCAATTACTTCAACTTTTATGAAATTTACCAAATTTGCAGGAAAAACTTGTTTCAAGTCCTATGACTCTACATACGGAAGGTGCTTCTAATTTAGGAAATCCTCATATAAATAATAATGGAACTGTTATTCCATCCATGTCACATAATGATCTTCATTCGTCTACAATGGAAAAGAAATATGTAATGCTATTGTCACATGATTTGGAGAAGGAAGTAGCTAAAGGTTATGTTGGAACACAAACAATTTTTCATTTAGGGAAGATGACACCAAATGTAGAGAAAGTAAGTTAGGTGGTTAATGTTCTCGAACCGGATGCACCAATTTATAATGATCCTCAAAATGGAATGTACAAGTTATGTGAATTTTCAGATGGAGGGTTCGTTATATGGCTAGAGTTTCATATTCGGTATTTGTTGAATTTCATCTATATATCTAATTTGGCAACCTAAATATGTAACGAATTCGGCAACCTAATTACGTATTGAATTTAGCAACTTAATTACGTACTGGTGTGCTATTAACTGATATTCTATGTCGTTACTTGATAAAGAATGTTTTCTATTAGTATGCACTGAGTTATGCTTTTTAAATTAAGAATAATATTTGTATTGGATTCATATTAAATATCGTCAATATTATAATCATTTTAGTTACTAGTTGACTATCAATGTTTTAACATTTATATTTATATTCGTTTTGAATTAAAATCTTGCAACATGTATAAGCGTTACAAACAAAAATATTGCAACATGTTGCAAACAAAACTATAGCAACATGTATAAGCGTTGCAAACAAAAATCTTACAACGTTTATAATCGTTGCGAACAAAAATATACCAACACTTATAACCATTGCAGCTGAAAATATACCAACACTTATAACCTTTGCGACCGAAAATATACCAACACTTTGGGAATGAAAATATACAAACGTTTATAAGCGTTGGGAAAGAAAATATTCCAATGCTTATAAGCGTTGGGAGGGAAAATATAGCAATGCTTATATGCGTTGGAAATGAATTGTCACGCCCCGTTAGCAACACTAAAGTGTTGCTAAAATTGTTTGCGATAGTTATACTCATTGGGAATCACCTGTTTTGGTGTAATGAATCATGAGTGAAGTCTAGTCCGAGTAGAACTTTGTCGGTAGTTTACCACCAACAAGTTAGCAATGTGCATGGCCTCCCATAAAGCGCTTCAAAAGGGGCCATACTAATCGTCGTTTGAAAACTATTATTGCACGTAAACTCCACAAACGGTAGGTGCTACTCCTCCAAAGTCAATAATGCAAGCTCTGAGAAAGTCCTCTAGGATCCGATTTATTCTTTCTGTTTGGCCATAAGTTTGCGGGTCATAAGTTGTACTTAAGTTGAGGGTCGTTACCAATGCTGTTGTAAACTTCTCCAAAATTCACTTGTGAATAAGAGGTCTCTGTCACTAACTATAATAGATGGGATACCATGTAATCTGACTATTTCTTTGACATATAATTCGGCCAATGCGGCTGAAGTCCTATTCTTTTTCATTGATATAAAGTGGGAACTCTAGGTCAAACGGTTTACCACAACCCAAATAGCCTCATTTCCCTTCTAACTTCTTAGAAGTCCATCAACGAAACCCATGGAAATATGTTCCCACTTCTACATGAGAATCTCTAGAAGTAATAGCAATCCTCCGGGGTTTCCTTGCTTTGCTTTTAATTTTTGGCATGTTAAACATTTATCTACGAACTCGGCTACATCCCTTTTCATCCCTTCCCAATGGAGATTCCTCTTCATATCTTTATATATTTTATCTCCACTAGGGTGTATGGTCATATTCGACTTATGGCACTCCTCTAAAATTTATTTTCTTAACTCTTCATCTTTAAGGACGCTAAGTCGTCCATCCCTAAGCAAACTTTCGTCATTTCCTAATAAATATCTAACCAAATGGGGGAAGGTCGCCTACTTTCCCACTTTCTCCTTCAAGTTCCTTATTTCTTCATCAAGGTCTTGCGTATTCTAAATTCTTTCTCTTAGAGAAGGTGTAACAAGCGTAACTCCAAGAAAACTGTTAGAAGCTATTAGCGGGGGTTGCAAGTTAAAGCTAGAGGGAAACTCCATTTGTTTTCATTCCAAAATTGCATTCAAAGATGCATGCTTTCTACTTAATGCGTCTACTACGTTGTTCCCCCTTCCTTGGGGTATACTGGATCATAAAATCAAAAGAGGCAATGTACTCCATCCATTGTTGTTGTCTCAAATTCAGGTCACGTTGAGAGAATAAATACTTTAGGTATTTATGGTCGGTAAAAAACTTAAACTTCTGCCCTAAAAGATAATGTCTCCACATCTTTAAAGCGAACACCACTGTGGCCAACTTTAGGTTATGAACTGGGTACCTTTTCTCGGGGTCCTTGAGTTGTCTACTGGCGTAAGCAACAACTCTTCCTTTCTTCATAAGAACTGCTCCTAAACCGATTCTGCATGCATCGGTGTAAACAGTGAACATTTCTGAGCCATTAGGGTCTAATAAGAACAGGCGCCTTTAATTTCTTAAAGGCTACATCGCATTTATTACTCCAAGAAAACACCAAACTCTTCTTCGTAAGCTGAGTTAAAGGAGTTGAAATTTTTGCCAAGGCTTTAATAAACTTCCCATATTATCCGGCCAATCTAATGAAGCTCCTCACTTCCGTAGCATTTCGAGGTATTCTCCATTACTTAATTGCCTTGATCTTCGTGGGGTCTACTGCCAAGCCTTTTCTTGACACAATATGTCCCAAAAATCTAACTTCTTCCCTCCAGAGATAGCACTTGGAGAATTTTGCTTTTAACTGGTTCTTTCTTGATATCCTTGGAACCTGTCTTAAGTGACTTTCATGCTCTTTATAGTCCTTTGAAAATATAAGGATATCATCTATGAAGACTACCACAATTTTATTCAAAATGCCCCTAAACACTCTACTCATGAGGTCAACAAAGAAGGCGGGTGCATTTCTCAGTCCAAAGGGCATAACTTCCCATTAGAACAATCGATCCAGGGTCCTTAACACGGTCTTATCCTTACTGTGCTCTGAAATCCTCAATTGGTGAAATCCAGTTGCAAGGTCTAATTAGGAAAATACTCGAGCTCCTCCGAAGTGGTCAAATAGGTCATCAATTCTAGGTAAGGGGTACCTATTCTTCTGGGTCAACTTATTAAGCTCTCTATAATCCATGCAATACCTTAGAGATCCAGCTGCTTTTGTGGAAAACACAATAGGTGCACCCCATTCAGAGGTACTTTGTCGAATGAAGCCTTTTTGTAGAAATTCCGAAATTTTCTTATCCAATTCCCTTCTTTCTTTAGGTGTCATATGCCTTAAGGGTAAAGCTACTTGTCTAGCATCCTTCTCTAGATCAATACGAAAAAAGATTTCTCTATGGGGTGAAAGTCTCGTGGCCTCCTCAAAGATATCCAAGAACTCGCATACTATAGCGACCGAAGATGGTCCTTCTGAACTCGGAGATAAGGTATATAATAAGGCTTTATCCTTGTTCCTAATGTCACAAGGAATTTTCAGACTACGTCCTCCTCGATTCCTAAGATGAACAACTCTCTTGTCACAATCTAGGATGGCCCCATAAAATGATAGCCAATCCATACCTAGGATAAGGTCATACCCCATAAAATCCAACACATACGCTTTGTAGAGGAATTCGACATTGTCGATATCCAATACTAGGTTTTTTCATATCAACTCAAGATACTTAGCTCCTCAGATAGGATTGGCCACCTCTATCGGATTACTAGAGATAGATAAGGGAAGGTTCAACAAATTAGCTAGCCTCTTACAAATAAAAGAACGGGTTGCTCCTTAGTCGAATAAGGTGTATATGGAGATTCCTAAAATAGAAGTTATACCTTCAAGCGCGGGTTGACCTTGATCTCTTGGGGGTCAACTTTGTATCGGTGCTGCCTCCAATGCATAATTCTGACCACTTTGAATAACCTTAGGCTTTGGTCAATCTTTAGACATGTGTCCTTTCTCGTGGCATTTGTAGAATATTCATATAAATTCTTTCTTTGCCAAAGCAGTCCAGTAATCCTTGGCCTTATGCCTCTACTGTTACACCTTGTACAAGTCTTAACTTCATTCTTAAACTTGCCCCCTTTCTTCTTGTTCCCCCAGCACCCCTTTTTTATTATTCGTACTAGGGCCAGAACTTCCTTCTCCTTTCCTACTACCTTTATTCTCCTTAGAGCCTTCAGCTGTGCACAAAATAGCTGTCTCCACTAATGTTTCAAAGGTTGCTCCGAATGTTACTTATGCTAACAAAGTGTCCTTCAATGGGAGAATCAACCCCTTGACAAACCTCAAGGCTTTACTCATCGTAGTATCCACCAAACCCCTATCAAACTTACATAAAGTGGTAAATTTAGCCACATACTCTTGTAGACTCAAACTTCCTTGCTTGAGACGGATAAACTTCTCTAACTGGATCGTGATCTCATCTTTTGGTAGAAACTTTGCTTCAAAGCAGGTCTTGAATTCAGCCTATGTAAATATTCGGCCCTTGTCCTCTCCAGATACTAAGTTCCACCATTCAAGGGCTTCTCCCTTTATGTGCCAGGTTGCAATTCTCCTTTTTACTTTATTTGGCCATCCAACGGCTTCAAAAATCCTTTCGCAATCCATTATCCAAGCTTGAGCACTAACAAAACCCTATGTTCCTAAGAACGTTTTTCCATCGAGGTTCACAAAGCTTTTACAGAATTGGGAGAATCAAATGCTACCTCAACGACAGGAGCTGTAGACACCGCTGGATAGGATTAGCAACACGGACCTGTTCCACAGTACGGAGATACTATTGGAACCATTCTGGAAAATACCGAGGTCTTGCCTGGTTTCCCTGTTCGGGAGGATTATCATCCATTTTACTATCTGAAAGAGAAAAGGAAGAATCCTTCAGCGGACACTCCTGAGATAGTATTTTAAGCTGAAAAGGGAAGAAAACGATAAATTTGCCTAGCATATTTTCTTATGCTTATTGGGATAAATATGTATCTTATATATATAGTTTGAAACCCTTTTTCAAAATACAAATACGTCTCTCTTATGTATAATTTCCCTATAATCGGGTAACTTATGCTATGATACCAAATGTAATAACCAGCCCAAAGTGGGCCTAAATTTTGACCTAGAAAAGGCCTATCAAAACTTAAAGCCACTCTAAACCTATCGTTGGTTCCTGTAAGGAAGTAAATTTTCATATAATAACAGATAAACATAGCATTACAGAATCTCACACAGCAGAACGAAAAAGTATAATACCGAAATAAGATGTACCATTTCATAAAAGCCACAGAATTCAAATACAAATTGTTAAGATACAATTATTAAATCAGTACATCATTATGGTTCATAGTCTAGAGTTTCCATACGAAAAACAGCAATGATAACTAATAATAACACAATATCTCCATCGCCTTCGTCAGGCTCTAGCTTCTTTTCCTTCATTGGATTGCAACCTCACTTACAGACTTGTTGGATATGTTAAGGAGAGGGGTTAGAACATATAATCCTATATGATTGGAAATAATATTTACTTGAAGACCATACCCTAGATTAAGAAGGTTATATATGTCAAGGTTTGTCTACGAACACACAAGCATACAATGTACAAAAAGAATTTAACCAATGTGGTGGATATCTGAATCAATCACTAAGACCTTATTAGTGAGTTTAGGGTGGAGACCCAATGAGGTGGACATTCTCGGCCACTTCAGGCATGTTCTAACTTTTTTCTTAAGGGTGGATTCTCATGATCTCTTATGACCCTAAGGCGGACCATAGCCACTTAAGACCATGTCCTAATACGTCAACGTTTTTAAGTATATATACTCTTACAAGTAAAATGAGAAGTAGTAACTCGCCGCTTAATACCGCTTTAGGGTAAGCCCGCACATAGCCATTTATGACCCCTCTAGAGGATGCCTTATGTTACTACTTAACTGATATTACGGTAGAACACCTATGTCGCTTAAGACTTCCCTTAGATAGTTGGTGAAATGATTAGCATGCCATGTCCAACGTATACCAAATTTGTCCCTAGCTGGGCCCTCACGCAGCTCCTAGAGGAAGTGGACATTCCGGTAAACTACCCTACTCCGTTATCGCCATGTCTAAACCTGAAACACCCCACCTCCGTTAGGGTCACTCTCAAAGGGAATGCCCTAATTTTGGTGGAGGTTTATAAGTACAAGTCACAGATATACAAGACAGATATAATAACACATATTTGTAAACCAGCGGAAGAACAACAAATTTTATTTCATAAAGTCAAATACGTGTTACAACAACATCCCTTCCAAAAACATAACATAATACTTCATAATCTGTCTTGAGTACATTATTTTTAAAGAAGCATGAATAAAACATAGATAAACTGCCAAAGCCCCATAGTGAATTGTCCAAAGCCATAGTTCAAAACAGGAAAGTCCAAGCAATACATTTCTCTTCTTCAAGCTGGATGTTGAGGTAGGTCAAGCTGCTGTGTTCCCTCCCTGAGGACCTGGGGGGGGGGAAACGGAAGAAAGAAGACGAAAGAAAAATAGAGTCAGACATAAAGCCTGAGTAAGTCAAGTACTACTTTGTCTATGAATAAAGAACTGGGTATGATAAGTAAAACAGGAAGTGGGCAACACTATGAACTTGGTTAAGTTGTCTAGGGTCGAATATACTATCGTACCCCCTGTTAATCTCTGAACCCATATAAACTAGTTTCCAATTTGCACCCCATAATCAGGGTAGTGTGATCCATTCTACGATGATCGGCTCCTACTCGCATAGTTACATGTGTCTTACGGCCCCCGATGTCTGTAGTTACCTATGCTGGTCCCACCATGGGGTGTATCAAGTCCCATAGTGGCAACCTGACACAACCTTAGAGTGCAAAGGTATGCTACTGGTGTCCAGTGCTTTATTTTTCTGCGCCGGAGTGCGTGCACGCCCGCACACCGTTAGAACCTACACTGCTACACCACCGCCGTCGATTTGACCTCTTACAATCAGCCCAGTAATCGTGCCCCACCCTGCCTAGTTTCAGGGTATCCTGATACACCTTTTAGGGTTACTGCTGAAAAGGGTCCCCCGTTACTAGGTTTTCAATCCCTAGCCAACATGCTAAGTTGGTTAAGTGTTTCCTAACCTAACCCCACCAGTCCGTTTAGTTTAGCATGTTCCATTTTGATTAAGTCTTTAGTTCACTTAATCCTAACAATCCTGACTCAGCCTTAATTGTCTTATTAAGGCCCTGACCTCTCACATTAGACAGGTATTGTTGTGGCTGCCTGTTGCCGGTTGGTTCCGGGCAGTCTTACGCCACAACTCAGTCTAACCTCGGGTCTTTGCTGGGCTCCATGTTTAACCTCCCACATTGGATAGGTATTGTTGTGACTACTGGACAGCCGGGCGGTTCCGGGCAGGTTTACATCACAACTCAATCCAACCTCGGGTTAAACACATCGTCTTTTCTACATTTACATATTTTGTCATTCTTCTTTATTTCTTATATGTAAATATTTGCGGCCCATTATTATGTTAATGGTGTAAAGGTTACACCAACCATGGGCCCAACCCATACTTGAATTTGGGCCCTTTTACTTTAGTTTTCATTCATTAAATTAATGTTAACCCAACGTTATTTTCCCCCGTTTTACACGTCCATTTATATATATTGGGCTTAGCCTTTTAAAGCCCAATTTAGCCATGCGAAAAGGGGAGGCTTATGGCGTATACACAAAGAGGGGAAAGTGAGCGCATGAACTTGCATATGACGTTGGAAAATACATAATAGAAATTGGTGTACTTGCATAGTGGTGACATGTATTTTGGTCATACAACATAGGTGACATAAATCAAGGCATGTAAACTTGCATAGGTTTAACTACAACATGAACCTATATTCTTATTTAGGCATAATGTCAAACATAAGCATGGCCTAAATACTTCTAGCATAAACATGGCATATTGTCAAACATAAGCATGGCATAAAATACTTCTAGCATAGGCATGGCATATTGTCAAACATAAGCATGGCATAAATACTTCTAGCATGAACATAACATAATTCAACTTAATCATGATTTAAGCCTAATCACATAACGATGGTATAAACATACTTATGCATAAATATTCCTAATCATGGTGTTTTGCTTTAAACTTGCAAAAAGGGGATTTTTGAGTCTAATCATCATATAATTCTTTAAAACAAGATAGACTTAATCCTAGATCTCAATTATGCCAAATATCATTCCTAGCCATATTCATAAGTTTGCAAAAGCATGACTAATACATGGTGTCAAAATTCCACATAGTTTCATATGAACTATAATAACCAAACTTGTTTCAATTACTTGCAAAATGATTTATACATAAAAACATACATCATAATGGCATAATAACAAAGCCTCAAATTTGCATGAATCTCCATTAACTACATACATGTAGCTTCAATATAGTTTACACAATTTGCGCAATATTCCAAACGTTTATTTGCATAGAACTACCGCATGTAGTCCTTTATAATGAATACATAATTTTGCACAAATATAAATTACTTCCATTGCCACAATCCAAGCATACACATCAACACAGTTGTTTATTATACCAAAGTAATACTCTACTTACAATGGTTTGATGAATTCTCTAGTTTAGGGATTGAAGACGCAAATTCCTTTGTTGAATTGATTAGCTTTAGGTTGCTTTGAATTGCTTTAGGCCTTAGAACTTCCTCCCTAATCCTCTCTTTAGTTGGCGGCTATGCTTTGTCGTTCCTCAGCAACATGGCGGCTATAGTCTTAATTTTTAATGAATAGATTAGGGTTTAGTCTAGGGTTGTTTATATAGAGGTTAGGAACTAATTAGGACCCTTGATGTTGCTAGGTTAGATCATAGCCATTCATTAGGAAGAGAGACCAATAAAAACCCGCCACCTAGCCCTAATGACAAAGCAGACCACAGAAATTCGACCACACACCGACCTGGCCAGCCAGGTTGACTGGGCTCGACCAGGTCGATACCCCTGTCGACAGGGCTGTCGACAGCCCTGTCGACATGGGTAGCCCAGGTCGACAGCCCAGTCGACCTGGGTGGCCCAGGCGGCGCTTTTCTGGCCCAATGGGCCCCACTTCGGAATATTTAATTATTTAATTCTGTTTGAGTTTTTAAATTTAATTCAAATCTTCCGAAGGCCATATCTTCTTCATACGGACTCCGTTTTTCGAAAACTCGGACTCTATTTCGCGTATTTTTCCGAGACGAACGCAATGGCGTATCCCGTTTCCCTTAGTTCTTTGATTTCAGATTAATTATACTTTAATTCATGAATTTCACAGTTATAGAATTTTCGGGGTGTTACATTCTCCCCCACTTAAAAGGATTTCGTCCCCGAAATCTTCAAGTTAGGAGGAATGTAAATCCTAACATCCAATAATCCATCTACTCATCCATCAAACACGAGCATCCATTGTCCTTAAAAGACTTCTAATGCTTCATGATCATATGCAAAGTGTGTGTGTACATGTACTTATCTAATGCAAAATCAGGCGGTCTACTGATTCAGTTGACCTCCTTAATGCGAATTATGTAAGTGCCATGCATCCATTATGTATGCAAAATTTTCCTATTCTTGATTCTACATGAGTGCACAACCATTCAATACAAATGCAACATCCACATGACAACACATTATAGTTCAACCACATACGAATACAAACATATATGCATATGCAATATGAAGTGACTGAGCCGATCTAAAACCTAGATTGTGTGTGTATATGCATCCACGAGCAACCACTAGCAATCACTTGCAACCACTTGCAACCATCATACATAACATGTTTCAACTACATGTTTTCATCCAAAGGTTTTCTACCTAAAAGATACGGTCGAGGGAATATACCTAAAAAGATAGATGGATAAAAGCGCAACTTAAGGAAAAGAAAGATCAAGGATGTACCCTCGAACAGAAAAGGGTAGGCAGTACGGATTCTAGCTTCAGTTTCCCAAGTCGCGTCTCCCTCGGCGTCGCTCCACTGAACTTTGACGAGCTTGACTTCGCGGTTGCGTAGCTTCTTCACTTCCGTCCCTAAGATGCGGGTTGGAACTCTTCTTATGGTTGCTTCGCGTTCCACTTCGGCTTCTTCGAGGATATTTGGCTCTACCACTTCAGCAGACTCATGCAGACATTTTCGGAGATGTGAAACGTGAAAAACGTTGTGGACTCCCGCCAACTTCTCGGGTAGCTCTAATCTATAAGCCATTTTCCCAATTTTCTCGATAATAGGGAATGGCCCTACGAATCTTGGCGCTAGCTTTCCTGTGGTTCCAAAACGAACAACGTTTCTTAGTGGTGATACCTTGAGAAAAACTCTGTCTCCAACCTCGAATTCAAGGTCGGTCCTTCTCTTGTCGGCATAGGACTTTTGTCTGTCTTGGGCCGTCTTCATCCTTCTTCGTATTAAGTTTACTTTCTCTGAGGTCTCTCGGATCATGTCTGGTCCAAGTATGAGCTTATCCGTGGACTCCCACCAACAAGTGGGCGATCGGCACGGTCTTCCATATAAAGCTTCGAAGGGCGCCATTCCGATGGTTGCTTGATAGCTGTTGTTGTAGGCAAATTCCACCAAAGGGAGGTGGTCTTCCCATGTCCCTCCGAAGTCGAGGACGCATAGCCTTAAGAGGTCTTCCAAAACTCTGTTCACTCTCTCTGTTTGGCCGTCGGTTTGGGGATGATAGGCCGTGCTCAAGCATAGCTGCGTTCCTACTGCTTCTTGCAGACTCCGCCAAAACTCGCTGGTGAAGATGGGGTCTCGGTCACTAACGATGCTAGATGGTATTCCATGGAGTCGCACGATTTCCTTGAGGTAAAGTGATGCTAGGGATGAGGCGGTTCTTTTACTTTTGACAGGTAAAAAGTGGGCGCTTTTAGTAAGCCTATCCACTATTACCCAAATGCTAGTGTTGCCTCTCCTAGACCTAGGCAGCCCATCGATGAAGTCCATTGAGATGCTATCCCACTTCCACTGCGGGACCTCTAGAGGATGTAGTAGTCCGCCAGGCTTCTTCTGTTCCGCCTTAACCTGTTGGCACACCTTACACTTAGAAACGAATTCTGCCACGTCCTTTTTCATGCCGTTCCAGAAGAAAGTCCTTTTTATGTCTTTGTACATTTTATCTCCGCCGGGGTGTATCGTCATCTTGGAGTGATGTGCTTCTTCGAGAACCTTCTTTACTAAATCTTTCGTCTGTGGGACGCATAGTCTTCCATCTCGCCTTAGTACACCCTTATCGTCAATGGAGTATCTATTGAGGTGACTTGAAGTCTCACCCCTAATTAGTCTATCAATTATTTCCACAAGCTGAGGGTCTTCGCGTTGCGCTGCCCCTACTGAATCTACTAAAGTTGGGCGCACTTCGAGAGATGCAAGCAAGCCCGGTACGAAATCGGAGGAAGGCCTAAAGTCGAAGTTGGCTATAAACTCTAGGCTTTGTCTTTCAACAAACAACGGGCTTAGGGTCAATTTCTTTCGGCTCAACGCGTCTGCCACTACGTTGCCTTTGCCCGGAGTGTAGGATATTTCGAAATCGTACGAGGCAAGAAACTCCATCCACCTTTGTTGCCTCAAGTTAAGATCCTTCTGCGAGAAAAGATATTTCAACGATTTATGGTCAGTGTAAAGTTCGAACTTCTCACCTAGGAGATAGTGTCGCCAAGACTTGAGTGCAAAGACGATGGCGGCTAACTCAAGATCGTGGGTTGGGTAGTTCCTTTCATGCACCTTCAACTGCCTCCCGCCATAAGCTACTACCCTTCCTTCTTGCATTAAGACGGCGCCTAGCCCTGTCCCACATGCATCCGTATAAACAGTGAACATCTTGCTCCCATCTGGCAGCGTCAAAACTGGGGCTGTTGTGAGAGCCCTCTTCAGTCGTTGGAAAGCAAACTCGCAATCCAAATCCCAATTGAACACTAGATTCTTCTTAGTCAATTTCGTGAGCGGAGCTGAAATTTTCGCAAAATCCCTTATGAATTTTCGATAGAAACCCGCTAGCCCTAGAAAGCTTCGGACCTCAGTTGCATTCCTTGGCGTCTTCCAATCTTGTACCGCCACTACCTTAGCAGGGTCCACCGCTAACCCTTGTTTGGATACTATGTGCCCAAGGAACCTCACCTCTTCTCTCCAAAAATGGCATTTGGAGAATTTGGCTTTTAGTTGATGGACTCGCAAAGTTTCCATGATTGCCCTTAAGTGCTGAGCATGTTCCTCTTCATTCTTTGAGAAGATAAGGATATCATCTACGAAGACCACTACGAATTTGTTGAGGAAATCTCTAAATACCCTACTCATCAGGTCCACGAAGTAAGCAGGTGCATTTGTCAAGCCGAAAGGCATGACAAGCCATTCAAAGAAGCCGTCTGGGGTTCTGAAAGCCGTTTTATCGATGCTATCTTCAGCCACCCTTAGCTGATGAAAACCGGTTGCTAAATCGAGTTGGGAGAAAACAGACGCTCCTACAAGCTGGTCAAATAAATCGTCAATTCTAGGGAGAGGGTGCCTATTCTTTTTCGTTAGCTTGTTGAGCTCCCTATAGTCAACACATAGACGGATTGAACCATCCGCCTTTGTAGCGAACACCACTGGAGCGCCCCACTCTGAAATGCTCCTCCTAATGAACCCCTTTTCTAGAAGCTCTTTAATTTGTTTACTGAGCTCTTTCCTTTCTCGTGGAGCCATATGTCTAACGGGCAATGCAACGGGCTTTGCATTATCTACAAGATATATGCGGAAGTCTATTTCCCGCTTCGGAGGCAAGCCCTTCACCTCTTCAAAGACATCCGGATATTCCCGGACCACTCTAACTGATTGCAAATTTTCAGCAGAGGCATCTAGCGATTCAAGATAACTAAGCATAACCGCATACGAGGGATTACAAGAAATTTCCAAAGTATTACCGAGCTGGGTTAGGAGCCTAACAACCCTTTTCTCACAATCAAGGATGGCCCCATTACTGGATAGCCAATCCATACCCAAAATCAAACCATACCCCGAAAAGCCCAAAACAAAGGCACTACATTGAAATTCAACACTTAGGATAGAAATTTTCAAATCCAGACAGATCATAGACAAATGAGCTGGGCCCCCAATTGGGTTTGAAACAATTAAGGGGTCCTCTACCATACTAGTTTTTAGGTGCAGAGATTCTACTAAAGTAGACGAGATAAAGGAGTGTGATGCGCCAGAATCAAATAAAGTGCGAACGGGGTGATCATAAAGATAAACTACACTTTCTACAGAAGTATTTATACCTCGCTGTTGCAATGGTGGCGCTTCTAGCACATGAACCTGTGCCCCTGGGGTGGATCCAGCCCCCTGCCCCTGCCCTTGTTTCCTTGGGCAGTCCTTAGCCCTGTGGCCTGTCTGACCGCACGAAAAGCACCCACCATTCTCCTTGGCCTTCTTTTTCCGGCAGTCCTTTACTAAGTGCCCCACTTTGCCACAGAAATTACACTTCCTCTTCTCCTTGTTGCCTTTCCCGCCTTTCTTGAAGTCTGTCTTCTTAGGCTGCAAACCCTCTTTCTTCCCTTGAGAGCTTTCTGCCTTGGTCTCCTTCTTGCCCTTGTCCTCTTCGTTCAGCAATGCCATTTGCACCAATCTTTCATACGTGGCTCCCATGGGTATATGGGTCATGGCCAAACTATGTAATGGCTCATTTAACCCCTTGACGAAACGGAGAGCCTTCTTATGAGGGGTGTTGACTAGGTCAAGCCCAAACCTAGCCAGCTCATCAAACTGATTTACATACTCTCTAACAGTCTTGTCTCCTTGCTTAAGAAATAAGAATTTTTCCAACTGCAAACTTCTTTCTGCATCTGAGAGAAACTTAGTTTCAAACCTTGCCCTAAAGTCCTCCCATGTATCCACTGGTCTTTCAGCATTGGTGACTTCCCACCAGTAGGAAGCCTCGCCCTTCAATAGCCACACCGCTAGTTGTACCTTTTGTCTATCTTCTACCTCAAAGATGATGAATAGGTCCTCCGTTTCTTTTAGCCAATTCCTAGCTGCTACGAAGGACTCAGTTCCATGGAAATCCCTTCCTCCCATAGCTTTAAAATCTTTACATATCTTAGCGAATGTGTTTCCACGTGGAGGAGGTGGAGGAAAAAGTACTGCTGCGGCTGGATGATTCCCTTTAGCTGGAGGAGGAGGAACGGTAGGACCTGGCTGAGTGGCCCTAGCTTCTAAGAAACGTCTAAACCAACCAGGTATGGGCACCCCTTCAGGCAAGTTAAGTTCTTGGGACATGCTGAAACAAAAAGGATCGATTCAAAACGAAGGATAAGAGATAATACCTATGGCTTTGGGGAGTGGACTTTGCCTTTTTAAAATAAAATAATATTTTTCTTTTAAAAATGCTTCTTTAAATTTCCTTTTTGAAAATAAATTTTCAAAACTTTTTATCTTATCTGGTAAACCTATGCTCTGATACCAAGTGAAACACCCCACCTCCGTTAGGGTCACTCTCAAAGGGAATGCCCTAATTTTGGTGGAGGTTTATAAGTACAAGTCACAGATATACAAGACAGATATAATAACACATATTTGTAAACCAGCGAAAGAACAACAAATTTTATTTCATAAAGTCAAATACGTGTTACAACAACATCCCTTCCAAAAACATAACATAATACTTCATAATCTGTCTTGAGTACATTATTTTTAAAGAAGCATGAATAAAACATAGATAAACTGCCAAAGCCCCATAGTGAATTGTCCAAAGCCATAGTTCAAAACAGGAAAGTCCAAGCAATACATTTCTCTTCTTCAAGCTGGATGTTGAGGTAGGTCAAGCTGCTGTGTTCCCTCCCTGAGGACCTGGGGGGGGGGGGGGAAACGGAAGAAAGAAGACGAAAGAAAAATAGAGTCAGACATAAAGCCTGAGTAAGTCAAGTACTACTTTGTCTATGAATAAAGAACTGGGTATGATAAGTAAAACAGGAAGTGGGCAACACTATGAACTTGGTTAAGTTGTCTAGGGTCGAATATACTATCGTACCCCCTGTTAATCTCTGAACCCATATAAACTAGTTTCCAATTTGCACCCCATAATCAGGGTAGTGTGATCCATTCTACGATGATCGGCTCCTACTCGCATAGTTACATGTGTCTTACGGCCCCCGATGTCTGTAGTTACCTATGCTGGTCCCACCATGGGGTGTATCAAGTCCCATAGTGGCAACCCGACACAACCTTAGAGTGCAAAGGTATGCTACTGGTGTCCAGTGCTTTATTTTTCTGCGCCGGAGTGCGTGCACGCCCGCACACCGTTAGAACCTACACTGCTACACCACCGCCGTCGATTTGACCTCTTACAATCAGCCCAGTAATCGTGCCCCACCCTGCCTAGTTTCAGGGTATCCTGATACACCTTTTAGGGTTACTGCTGAAAAGGGTCCCCCGTTACTAGGTTTTCAATCCCTAGCCAACATGCTAAGTTGGTTAAGTGTTTCCTAACCTAACCCCACCAGTCCGTTTAGTTTAGCATGTTCCATTTTGATTAAGTCTTTAGTTCACTTAATCCTAACAATCCTGACTCAGCCTTAATTGTCTTATTAAGGCCCTGACCTCTCACATTAGACAGGTATTGTTGTGGCTGCCTGTTGCCGGTTGGTTCCGGGCAGTCTTACGCCACAACTCAGTCTAACCTCGGGTCTTTGCTGGGCTCCATGTTTAACCTCCCACATTGGATAGGTATTGTTGTGACTACTGGACAGCCGGGCGGTTCCGGGCAGGTTTACATCACAACTCAATCCAACCTCGGGTTAAACACATCGTCTTTTCTACATTTACATATTTTGTCATTCTTCTTTATTTCTTATATGTAAATATTTGCGGCCCATTATTATGTTAATGGTGTAAAGGTTACACCAACCATGGGCCCAACCCATACTTGAATTTGGGCCCTTTTACTTTAGTTTTCATTCATTAAATTAATGTTAACCCAACGTTATTTTCCCCCGTTTTACACGTCCATTTATATATATTGGGCTTAGCCTTTTAAAGCCCAATTTAGCCATGCGAAAAGGGGAGGCTTATGGCGTATACACAAAGAGGGGAAAGTGAGCGCATGAACTTGCATATGACGTTGGAAAATACATAATAGAAATTGGTGTACTTGCATAGTGGTGACATGTATTTTGGTCATACAACATAGGTGACATAAATCAAGGCATGTAAACTTGCATAGGTTTAACTACAACATGAACCTATATTCTTATTTAGGCATAATGTCAAACATAAGCATGGCCTAAATACTTCTAGCATAAACATGGCATATTGTCAAACATAAGCATGGCATAAAATACTTCTAGCATAGGCATGGCATATTGTCAAACATAAGCATGGCATAAATACTTCTAGCATGAACATAACATAATTCAACTTAATCATGATTTAAGCCTAATCACATAACGATGGTATAAACATACTTATGCATAAATATTCCTAATCATGGTGTTTTGCTTTAAACTTGCAAAAAGGGGATTTTTGAGTCTAATCATCATATAATTCTTTAAAACAAGATAGACTTAATCCTAGATCTCAATTATGCCAAATATCATTCCTAGCCATATTCATAAGTTTGCAAAAGCATGACTAATACATGGTGTCAAAATTCCACATAGTTTCATATGAACTATAATAACCAAACTTGTTTCAATTACTTGCAAAATGATTTATACATAAAAACATACATCATAATGGCATAATAACAAAGCCTCAAATTTGCATGAATCTCCATTAACTACATACATGTAGCTTCAATATAGTTTACACAATTTGCGCAATATTCCAAACGTTTATTTGCATAGAACTACCGCATGTAGTCCTTTATAATGAATACATAATTTTGCACAAATATAAATTACTTCCATTGCCACAATCCAAGCATACACATCAACACAGTTGTTTATTATACCAAAGTAATACTCTACTTACAATGGTTTGATGAATTCTCTAGTTTAGGGATTGAAGACGCAAATTCCTTTGTTGAATTGATTAGCTTTAGGTTGCTTTGAATTGCTTTAGGCCTTAGAACTTCCTCCCTAATCCTCTCTTTAGTTGGCGGCTATGCTTTGTCGTTCCTCAGCAACATGGCGGCTATAGTCTTAATTTTTAATGAATAGATTAGGGTTTAGTCTAGGGTTGTTTATATAGAGGTTAGGAACTAATTAGGACCCTTGATGTTGCTAGGTTAGATCATAGCCATTCATTAGGAAGAGAGACCAATAAAAACCCGCCACCTAGCCCTAATGACAAAGCAGACCACAGAAATTCGACCACACACCGACCTGGCCAGCCAGGTTGACTGGGCTCGACCAGGTCGATACCCCTGTCGACAGGGCTGTCGACAGCCCTGTCGACATGGGTAGCCCAGGTCGACAGCCCAGTCGACCTGGGTGGCCCAGGCGGCGCTTTTCTGGCCCAATGGGCCCCACTTCGGAATATTTAATTATTTAATTCTGTTTGAGTTTTTAAATTTAATTCAAATCTTCCGAAGGCCATATCTTCTTCATACGGACTCCGTTTTTCGAAAACTCGGACTCTATTTCGCGTATTTTTCCGAGACGAACGCAATGGCGTATCCCGTTTCCCTTAGTTCTTTGATTTCAGATTAATTATACTTTAATTCATGAATTTCACAGTTATAGAATTTTCGGGGTGTTACAAAACCGCTTTCAAAGAAGGAGGACCCATAGAACTACTCTGAATCTAATAAGGGTGGGTCCTATGACTTAGATCCACATCCAAGGAATAAACCTTCAAATTGGTCCTAGTTTTAACCACTTAAGACCCAAACTAGATAAGGAGAGAGTCATCTACTTAAGACCTTCTCAAGGCGTAGTAAACCTACCTATTTACATACATAATAGGTATTTATATATATATATACACACACACACACACAAGACCTCTCACATTAAACCGTCTACCTGTAGATGCTCGACATGCGGTGCAGTTCTGGGAAGACTTCCACTACAAGTGGGTTTAGCCTCGGGTCATAGAGTATTAAATTTAAATGGCCCATGACACCCAAACCTCTCACATTAGCTAGACTCATTTGTGGTTGCAGGATTGTCGGTCGGTTCCGGGCAGACTTCTACCACAATGGCAACTAACCTCGTGTCTGTGTGTCATTATTTAATATATATATAAGCCATTTATACACACACACAAACAACAATTTATATGGGGAAATTTCAAATTCAATTCTTATCCTAATCGCATTTATTACATCATTATTACGCTAATTACGTTAATTACGCTATGTAAGTAGGATATTTAGTACGCATAAATAACGTTAGTTTTCGTATGAACTAAGGAACATTTTAACGAGATAAAATTGTGAACTTGGTCCATATTCAAGGACTACAAGTTAATTCCCATATCACACTGCTACATGGAATAATGGTATAACAATATAATTACAAATAGCAGTAATGAGAAAAATACAACATATAGTCAAAACTTGCATCCTAGGCTTTACGAATAATCCTAGTAATGAATCAAGAACACGGAGTAAATTTCTTACATCATATATATATATATGTCTATGTATATAAATATATACATATACATACATAGACCTTTATTTTTCTAATTTATCCTTTCTTATGTTGTACATAAAACGTTGATATTTGATTTGTTTCAAATCTGAATACGTTTAGATTATCCACTTAGAATGGAAATCCATACCTATTCAAATAATAAACTAATCAAATCTAAACCTTTTTACATCACAAACCAAGATTTAGATAAAAGGATAATCAAATCAAATAAAAGTATATCGCCCAAATGTTCTAATTCCGCTACTAAACAAATTCACAAACCCAATATCAATTGACAATTCTTACAATATATATAGGAGACTTGGTGGTTTTATAATTTGATATTATCGTTATTCCAAATCTCCTTAGGCATACTAATTCATATAATAATCTACAAATGTAGAATATGCCTTAAGTAATTACTAATTCCACTCACAGTGATTGGAAATGTTGCGGACCTGACGATGTTTTGTCTATTTGATATGAACTCCAATCCTTAGATATATATATATATATATAAGAATCAAATAATTAGAATTATTATTTATATAAATCTTGTGATTCTAGATCTATATTTTAATTTAAATCCTATAAGAAAACGAGGTTAGAAAAAGAATAACAGATTTTAAGAGAAGAAGTAAGCGTGTTATGAATTTCTCTGGAGTCAATTGTAGAGTGAAGGCACAGATAGAGAGAGTGGCTAGGCTTAGGTCTAGAGTCTAGGGTTTTATTTATAGGGGGTGTGTGTGTGTAAATAAGAACCATAGGATTATTAAGATTTAATCCTAGCTATTAAACCTTATACATTAACCCACATACCTAACCAAAACCCAGCTTTACTGGGCATATGCTGCGCCAGGCGGTTGACCGCTCACCTAGAAGGGCGGTCCACATCCCTCTAGGTGGCGGTCACCCCTTTGTCGTAGTTTTTCCCAGTAAATGTATACGAGGTAGAAAAGATATTTGTTAATCAATTTTGTTTATTTCTTACCTTATAAACATTATTCTTCTCCCCTTATCTTTATCTCTTCGTTTGAAATTCAAATCTACCTAAGGGAATGTTATTATTATCCAAATTATTTTATCTCTTAGATATATATATATATTATTAATTCAACCACATATATATAAATTTACCGTATGATTTATTTAAATTGTAATTTCTTCATGGACACCGTTTTCAACATATTATATATGAAAACGTACTAAAATTTTGCCATGAACATAAATAAAATATCTTCGTGGACAAATTCTCAATGCTACAAAATTCCATTTTTCAGCCTGTTTATAATTTATTACTTTATTGTAGATTTGCATTATTTATTATTAATTATTTTACATATATTTTTATGGGGTGTTACAATCTATCTCCCCCTGCCAACCATTTAAATTTTATTTAGAGCGATTTGTGTTGCCTGATATAGCACAATTTGGTATGATGGGTCCATATTTGTTTTTTAAATAGCTGATCATCATCTAGATTATAAATTAATGATTTTATTTTTTTCACTTGCCTTTTGAATATTAGTGAGCATCCAATGACATTAAATTATTATTGTAGAAGATAAATGAAAATTAACCTTTCCTTGGTATTTACAGAAAGATTTTTACTAACAAGATTTGTGACATGTTTAGAAATTAAAAAAAAGTACTACTAATCAAAATGAGGCACCTAGTCATTTTATTTTACAACTACGTCTTTGATAGCATATAGAAGTCGGTTGTATATTTAGTTGATTTAAAATTGTACTACGAATTTTTTGAACAACCTCTGAGATAATTATTTTTCATCTATAACAATAGATGAATGACTCTTGAACGAATGATTTTGCGTACTAATTACTGAGAGGAAGAAGGTTATGTTGGTTATCGATGAGATAATCAACACAGTTACAGTATTTCCTCTATCCATTCCATCTTTATCAGTATTGCTGCTAATTTTGATATCCCTTATTAATCTTATTTCACTCTGCTTACCATCCTCTAATGATAAAGTTCACAAGGTATGGCCGCACCTGTTGTGGAGAAATTTTGATTCAAGACCGCTTAAATCAATAATCCCCAACGCCGCGGAAAACGAGATCGTGGTAATAGTGCAAAAACAACCAATCGAACAATCTCAATCTTATCAAAGCCAATCACAATCACCAAACAATGGAAATAATAGAGCAATAACGAGAAACAAAACCACACAGGGATTTATAGTGGTTCCACCGACGTCTTGTCAGTGTACGTCCACTTTGAGAGAGAAACCTTTATTAATATCAATAGAAGAGTACAAGAGATTGATTACAATGATCAAATTTACTAGAAAAATTTGATTTTGTGGAGAAAGGAATTGAAGAAGATTAGGATTGCCTAAACCCTAATTAGAATAAACTTAGATCTAATCTCTTGATTTGTGATACACCTCCTTTTGTATTCGATGTAGCTTATATAGGCATAGAGAAGTATATGGAAATTCCCAAAATTTCCTATAGATCCAAAATATTCTCTAGATCCAAAATATCCTCCAGATCCAAAATATTCTCTAGATCCAAAATATCCTACAGATCCAAAATATCCTCTAGCTCCAAAATATCCTCTAGATCTAACACATAGTATCGCACACTTCAACACTCCACCTCGATACTATATCCGTCTACATCACAAACTCCAATGCACCCAAGCATTTCCTTCTATCTTCAATCAAGAAAGCTTGAATGTTTCCCAATGAACTCCGGCATAGCCACCGCCCATTGCACTTCACTAACGAGTTCAGGCATAGCCCCCACCCGTCAATGAAGTGTTGAAACATCCAACTCCTAAACCAGTCTTACCAAATGACAATGTACTCGGGAGTGAAAACGAGTACTTACCATGAAGATAGAACACCAACCTCTCACTGATACTCTTCTACATCCAAGTTTCTCTCTCAACCGTGCCACCCCGTGGCACCTAGCATCTCTCCAAGCAAATTAAGTTCGAGCAAAGCTCGAACTTTCCAACCGGTAACGCCTTAGTGAACATGTCCGCCGCGTTATCCTTTGTGTGCACTTTCCGAAGGCATACTTGCTTGTCTTCGTCCATGGCAACTAGAAATGACTCCCTCACTTCAATATGCTTCGTCCGTGAGCTAAATGCCAAATTCTCAGCCAAGTGAATAGCGCTTTGGCTATCACATTGAACATCAACACTGTCATGTTCAAAACCCAAGTCACACAACAGTCGCTTCAAATAGAGTGCTTCCTTTGCTGCCTCTACCACAGCTATCAACTCCGCCTCCGTAGTGGATAAAGCAACTACAGTCTGCAATCTCGATCTCCAACTTATGGTTGTACCACCAAGAGTGAAGACATATCCAGAAGTTGATTTTCTTCGATCACTATCACCAGCGTAGTCTGAATCACAGTAACCAACCAACATGCAATTGTTCTCTTTACTACCCCCAAAAACAAGGCCATGACATGCTGTACTTTTCAAGTATCTCAAGATAAGCTTCATTGTTTCCCAATGTGATTTCCCCGTATTAGCCATGAACCGACTAACCACCCCAATGGCATTTGCAATATCGGGTCTTGTACATACCATGGCATACATCAAACTTCCAACTGCACTAGCATATGACACCTTTGCCATGTAAGCCTTGTCTTTCTCCTCGATAGGTGATCCCTTACTCGAAAGCTTTATATGCAAAGGTAAAGGTGTATTTGACGCCTTTGCATCCTCCATGCTAAACCGACAAAGAACTTTCTTAATGTACTCCTTTTGAGTCAAACTCAACTCAAAACGCTTTCGGTCCCTTACAATCTCCCAATCTCCATGCCCAAGATTTTCTTTGCTTCTCCAAGGTCTTTCATCTCGAATCCGCCTTTAATTTCTCTTTCAACTTGTTGATTTCTGCCTTGTCCTTAGAAGCAATGAGCATATCGTCCACATACAAGAGTAAATACACCCAACAATCATTTCCTAACCTCTTGAAATAAACGCAAGCATCCTTGATGCTTCAATGGAAGCCACTTTCAAGCATGAAATGATCAAATCTCTTGTACCATTTCCTAGGTGATTGCTTCAAACCATATAGTGATTTCTTCAACTTGCAAACTAGTTTTGACTTACCTTCTACAACAAACCCTTCTGGTTGCTCCATGTAGATGTCTTCATCCAAGTCTCCATGCAAGAAGGCGGTTTTCACATCTAGTTGCTCCAACTCCAAGTCGTGAATAGCAACTATGGCAAGTAATATCCGGATAGAAGTATGTCTTATAACCGGTGCGAAGATCTCATCATACTCCTTTCCTTTCCTCTGTGCAAACCCCTTAGCCACTAGCCTAGCTTTGTATCTTCCATCGTCCTTCACCTTATATATCCATTTGCACCCAATAGCACGGTTTCCTTGAGGAAGTGGAACCAACTCCCAAGTCTGGTTCTTCATCAACGATTGCATTTCTTCCTCCATGGCGCAAATCCACTTCGAGCTATCACTCGAATCCATGACGTCATCAAGGTCCATTGGCTCATCTTGGACTACATGAAGAGCATAGTCCAAATTCTCATAAAAGCTAAGATAGTTCCAATCAACATATCTTTCGGGTGGCCTTATAGCACAACGACCATCCCGAGTAGCAATACCATCACCCAGTCTTCCTTCAGCTCCACCTTGAACCGAATCTTCTCTAGGCTCGTGCACATCACCAACACTACTAGAGGAATCATGTGGACTACGTGATGTAACATCAACCGCATTCACCTCGCAAGCACCTCCAACAACTCTACTCTCTCTAGGCCTGAAAGTGGAAATAACTTCCTTCTCCTTTGATTCACCATGAACCAAATCCGGAACATCCGATGAGCCTTCATTATCCTTGAACATAGCTGACTCATCAAAAGTAACATGACGAGAAACTAAAACCTTCTTCGTTTTCGGATTCCAAATCCGATAGCCTTTGACTCCATCCATATAACCAAGCAAAATCCCTTTGAAAACTCTAGGTGAGAGCTTATCATTCCCCGGATCATGCACATAAACAGGACTGCCAAATACACGAAGATAACTCAAGTCAGTGCTCTTCCGCTTCCACACTTCCTCTGGAATTTTGTTATCAATAGCCGAGCACAGAATTCGACTAATAATATGCACCACGGTTGACAAAACTTCGGCTCGAAATCCCTTAGACAAACCCGATGTCAATCTCAAGCATCGAGCTTTCTCTAATAGAGTTCGGTTCATTCTCTCCGCCACTCTATTAGATTGCAGATCTCCCGTTATAGTAAATGCCTCTGAATACCATGATGCTTGCAAAAATTCAGAAATTCTCCAGAAACATACTCGCCGCCATTATCGGACCTAAGAACCTTCAAAGTCTTTCCACTCTCATTCTCAACAAGAGTCTTCCATTCTTTGAATCTTGCAAATGCCTCCGACTTGGCCTTCATTACATACACCCAAACCTTTCGAGAAAAATCATCAATGAAAGAAATATAATATCTTGCTCCTCCCAAAGAAGCTACAGGTGCTGGTCCCCAAACATCCGTGTGCATATACTCAAGAATCCCTCTTGAATCATGTTTTCCTTCACTGAATGACACTATAGTTTGCTTCCCCATGACACATTCCTCGCAAAACTCTAACTTGTTGAAACTCTCACCATCAATCATCTCCCTTTGACGAAGAACATCTAAATTCTTCTCCGAGACATGACCCAATCTCAAATGCCACAGCCATGTCGCATCTAAGCCACGAGAACTATCAACACTGACACAAGTTTCGCCTTCCACGGTCACTCCTTGAAGCAAATAGATACCATGAGTTCTAGCACCCTTCATAACCACAAGCGCACCATTCGAAACCCTCAAGCTATCACTCTCAATGGTGATCTTGCAACCTAGAGAATCCAACTGTCCCAAAGAGATAAGTGACTTCCGTAGTCCCGGAACATAGCGCACATTAGTGAGAGTACGAACCACTCCGTCAAACATCCGAATTTGCACGGATCCAATGCCTTTCGACTTGCAAACTGCACCATTTTCCATAAAAATTGAATTTCCTTCTCGATCAACATAAGAAGAAAAACAATTCCTATTAGGCGTTATGTGATATGAAGCCCCCGAATCAATCACCCAATCGCTGCCTGAAACATCCGATGTTATAGCCGACAAAACATCTATGTCTTCCTCACCAACATCTCTCTCCACCGCAACTGATGAAGATGCTACTTCCTTCTTCCCCTTGTCTGGACAATCATTCTTCCAATGACCAGGTTTCTTACATATAAAGCACTTGCCATTTCTTTCCTTCGATTTTCCTCTTCCACCGGGCTTCTTCGACTTAGAACGCCCCCGGTTTCCCTTCTTCTCTGACTTTTCTTTCTCCGCAAATAAACCTTGACCATTACCAACACCACTACTACCATCACTCAGCTCCTTCATCTGATCTCGCAGTTCCTCACTAAGAAGACCCGTCTTGACATCATTTAGAGTCAATGTATCCCAGCCATAGATCAAACTATTTGAAAACCCAGTATAGCGTTCAGGCAACGAACATAGCAATATCATCGCCTTCTGCTCCTCCTCAATCTTCAAATCTACTGCCTTCATCTTCATTAGCAAATCATCAAAAACATTTAAGTGCGCCTTTAGCGAAGTTCCTTCCTTCATCTTGTAGGTAAAGAAAGTCCGCAATAAGATAAGTCGATTTGTGAGTGACTTCTTCATATACAACTCCTCCAACTTGTTCCAAATACCTTTAACAGTCCTCTCACCACTAATTTCGGAAATAACATTCTCCCCCATGGCAAGTTGAAGTGTAGTGAATGCCCACTCTTCCATTTCTTCTCTCTCTACATCTGAGATGTCCTCCGGCAATAAATGTGTATCAAACACCACCCGATGTACCCGATTCCGCCTAAGAACCGCTTTCATCTTCCATTGCCACTTTTCGAAATCATTATTGCCATTCCACTTGTCGATAATCAATTGTGAACCAGCAGCTGCATGCGACCCACGTACATAAGGAGCTACACCACTTGGACCACCTGTTGATGGATTATTTGAAACTGATTCCGGCATTTCTACAACTATCCACCAACACTAATGCTCTGATACCAAATGTTGTGGAGAAATTTTGATTCAAGACCGCTTAAATCAAAAATCCCCAACGCCGCGGAAAACGAGATCGTGGTAATAGTGCAAAAACAACCAATCGAACAATCTCAATCTTATCCAAGCCAATCACAATCACCAAACAATGGAAATAATAGAGCAATAACGAGAAACTAAATCACATAGGGATTTATAGTGGTTCCACCGACGTCTTGTCAGTGTATGTCCACTTTGAGAGAGAAACATTTATTAATATCAGTAAAAGAGTACAAGAGATTGATTACAATGATCAAATTTACTAGAAAATTTTGATTTTGTGGAGAAAGGAATTGAAGAAGATTAGGATTGCCTAAACCCTAACTAGAATAAACTTAGATTTAATCTCTTGATTTGTGAAACACCTCCTTTTGTATTCGATGTAGCTTATATAGGCATAGAGAAGTATATGGAAATTCCCAAAATTTCCTATAGATCCAAAATATTCTCTAGATCCAAAATATCCTCCAGATCCAAAATATTCTCTAGATCCAAAATATCCTCTAGCTCCAAAATATCCTCTAGCTCCAAAATATCCTCTAGATCTAACACATAGTATCGCATACTTCAATAGCACCAACCCTCTGCTCCTACCACTACTCTGCATTTTTATACTATTTTGTTACTATTTGTTTTCTATATTTCTTGATTCTACAAAGTTTTAAGGCTGCTTGGAACAAAATAATGTTCTGTTTCCTGTTAGGACTGCTTTTGTTTGTAGCATAGTAGTAAATTAATAATATTGCTTATATTGAAAGAATGTAGGAACAGTATCAAAAACTACTTCTGTTTAGCAATTTTATTTAGTCAACTAAACCCATCGTTGTTTGCAAAGTGGACATTGATAAAGACGTTGGATTCCTTAGTAGTAGTACACTAATATAAAACAATGACTTCGCTTTAGAAAGGTCCAACTTTTCATTTGATATTCACTTAGGGTGTGTTCTTTGCAAGCGGAAGCGGAGAATTTGAGCGGAGTATTTGAGCGGAGAATTTAAGCGGAGAATTGTAGTTAGCGGAGAATGCGTTTGGCGCGTTAAGCGGAGCATTTAAGCGGACCATTTTACTTTTATTTCGTAATTTAATTAATTAATGGTTAATTAATTTATCATTTGTTTTTAGTAAATAATATATATCAATAATTTACATAAATAAATTAATTAATTAAAAAATTGAAAAATTATAAGTTGCTTCAATTCAGTTCAAACCAACTCCATAACGTAGAGCATTTCGATACTATCGCAACGCAAAAAACCGCGTCTTCAACGGATCTCATATGCAAAAGTTATCAATTTTTAAAGTTTATAAAAACTTAAATTAATTAATTAAATAAATAA
Organism: Allium sativum; assembly: GCA_030737875.1. Lineage (NCBI taxonomy): Eukaryota > Viridiplantae > Streptophyta > Magnoliopsida > Asparagales > Amaryllidaceae > Allium > Allium sativum. The sequence continues at coordinate 253,696,450 of CM060915.1, read as the reverse complement.
AATAAATATTTATACCCAACAACTCTAAATTGGGCTGTTTGGGACCCGACGCGTCAGACGCGTCGGGGCCCAATGGCTCAATTTTGAGCCGTTGGGCAAACGGGGCAAAATGGCCTGTTGTCCAACGGACGCGTCCGTTGGTCAAACGGACCGTTTGCCCCAAAAGAACAGGCCAGTGTTAACAATATGCTTACTTCATACTTGATTCTTTTCATGCCTTTCTGAAAACATTAGTTTGGTTTGCTTGCAGCGATTTCAACTTATTACATTATGGACATTGTAGTAGGGGAAAACGGGTAAAAATAATCGATGACAATATAAATCGATGATAAATTTTGAATGTATATTGTTTGTTCACTTGCAGCCATTGTTGAACAACAGAGATATTGGATTCCTTATCCATGCAAAGAAGGAACCAATGGTATTGATTTAATTAAATATATAATATGGATGGTCTTACATTCTTTTTTTTTTATCTTTGTTGCCTTCCATGCTTCAAGTCTTACAATTTTTTATTTACATGAAGCCTAACGCTATTACTTTCTGAATACAGAGCACAAACAACCTTCTTGGTGTTCAAGAGCTTGCTCGCAAACCAACAACACCACATTTACTCCACGACAACAATCAGTAATGAGTAGATATATCACTGCGTGCTTGGGGACAGAATGTTTCTTTTATACCATAGAAGGCTCTAATGATGATTAAAATTTAATACTTAAATACTGTGTTATAGGTTTTTGTTTGAAAAATTACAATTTAGTGTTGATAATTTATGTTGAAGTGGCTGTTAAAATTGTGGGTGGGAATGTAATTTTAGAGAGGTAGCTGGGTGGATCATTTTTGTTTTGCCATAAGCGAGTGAACCTAAGATCACCATTTTGAAATATTGGAAGAAAACGCTGAAAGGTAAAGCTAATTTTATTTCCAATTTTATATAATAGATATAATAGATTTAGATGTAGTCTGAATTAGCTGCTTTAATGTACTAGAACCCTGACATAACGATGATTTATCAAGTGCACGATTTTGATTGCAATAGAATGAAATATTATATATATATATAAGAGGTAGTTATTTAAACACAAAATTAGGTAGAGACACAAAGCCTCGATCGTTAGATCTTTTGTCCTTATATGAAGGGGTGCACTTTGGGAACGATGCAATGGTGGTGACCAATTGTGTCAAAATTTGATGTCTAAATAAACTTTTCCATATATATATATATATATATATATATATATCAGGAGGGTTATATGAAACCTCTCTTTAGTGGCATCCCTTTTGCACCTCAATAATAGTCAGTCAGTTATAATTAAATAAGTTAGTGGAGTAATAGAGAATTAGTGGGAGGAGAGAGAAACGAGATTGTATGGTGGAAATCAGCGAGGCTATAGGGGTGTTGCACTATTTAGGGTGCTCGTAAATATAGTGTGTGTTAATTATGTAACACATGGAAGGTAAGCATGTTGCATTATGCTATTCTATATGGTTTATATGTTCTATATGCATCAATTTGTTGGATAAAGTTTGTCCAATGTAGCCATTGACACTGAATATGAAAATCGCGACATGAAGAATATTGTTAATTTTCCCGTTATGTATGCATTACAATTTTATTTGTATTTTAGAAAAATAAAAAGTGAGGATAAATTATGATGAAATCAAATTCATGCCTAAAAGTATAATAACAAGTTATGTGCGCATTTGTTTATACTATTTCAGGTAAGAATAGGCTAGCCTACATAGTAGTACTATCTATGCATATTATAACCATCGTTTCAATAAACAAGTTTGTTCTAACAGTACTCTGCACACGTCCAATAGATGTGCCAAACATATTGGTATATATATATATATTCTTCTCTAAAACTTTTTTCTACGATATTTCTCTTATACGAACTCAGATTTTAACAAGTTGTACTAGAAAATGATCCAGAAAATAATAATGGACGCATTGGAAAAGGTCCCATAGTGAAATTCAGTCATTTCCAAAAAAAAAATCTTTTTAGCTCTGAGTTTTACAAACTTTATATGTAAATTGATAAGAAAATTTCCATGGATATAAAAGTGCAACTCCCATAGCTAAATTCTGATAATTTTACAAATTTATTTTATTATCAAATTAATTCTTTAATTAGCTTTTAATGTTATGGTTATAACGTTAGCCTTTTATTTCCTCCATTTACTCTTTTATAAAGATACTATTAACATTTATATTAATTCTATTTATTAATTTGTAATGTTATATTTCATAACATTAACTTTTAATATCCAAAAATGTTAATTAAATATTCTTAAATTTTGGAATGATACAACTACGGTCAAAAATGCACCTCCAACCTAGTGATTGACCATCTGGTCGATTGGTTCGATAAGGAAGAAGTGGTGGCGGCTAGGTTTATTTTAGGGTAAGTATTAATGTTTAACGAACTAGAATTTATTCTGAAAGTTTAAAGGTTCTCAATAGTTTACGCAACAATAAATAAAACCCTAGATCAAATTCTTTTTCCTACATTTTTTGGGCAAACATTTTGACTCCACCATCTTCTACCATTAGATCCAAAAAAAATTAGAGTATTAGGTTAGAATCATACTTTGTTCTCCCTTTCTTTACTTTAAGTATATAAATTATGAATCTAATAAACATGTAAATGTATTTCATTATATATATGTATAAGGAGGAATTTAAAGGAGATTACTTCACCATAAATATAATAAATCAAAGGCTAGGAAAAATTATGAATGGAATCTTGTGCTTTTTCATATTTGTATATTATTAGGTTTTGAATTGTTGGATTTGGATGAGCTAAAGAATCTTAGGGATCACAAAATTGGAACCATTATACACCCTCGAAATTCCATTGTAATTGCAGAGATGTTAACCATGTGTGTTGAATTTATATAAATATGATGAAATTGTATATTTCCAGAAGTTTTGTGCAAATCGTAGCTTACTCCACTCCTTTGTTCTTATCTCCTTTTGAATCTTGTGTTATTCATGAAAATTATGGGTTTGTGAAAGGGAAATTATGCGTAAATCAAATCCTTTATGTCCTTAAAAGAAATTCTATATTTGGACGAAAGTGGAATAAACTAGGAACAAAATTATAAAGCCCAATTATTGAACATTCCATTTCAATAATGAAGTAATTTGGAGTTTAAATCGCAAGCTTAGTATTCTGATAAATGTTTATAGTCCTTGTTCTTGTGGGGAATGATTGTGATTGTGGGAAAAAGACTTGTAATTTCAAATTATGTTAAGATTTACATTTTTTACTGTGATTGTGGGAAAAAGACTTGTAATTTCATATTATGTTAAGATTTACATTTTTTACGAATAATTTAGGATGCGACTCAAACGCACATAACTATATGCAATATATATATATATATATATATATCTTATTATGTAACATACTTAACGTATAATTAAGTGAGTAAATGCTTAATAAATTAGGAGTTTTATTTCAAACTTTGTGCCCATATTATGATAATTTATGTGTATTGAATGGTTTACTAAGAAAGATTTCCTTATATATTGTTTGATTCGGTGAGGTGCGTGAATAAAGTGGTTAAGCTATAGGGGTAATTTCCAATAATAAGTAGCATGAAGACGCGATGTTAATCCCTTTGTGTAGGATATGTCTACCTAGTTAATCTAGCTAATAACATGTACAAAAGGTGGATTAATGTGAAACATCATAGTGTGATAGGTCATTAATAGGCGCAAACACCTGCTTTAGGGATAAGAAATTGAGGGTTGGATCCGCCATTGAGTATTAAGTGATCATTGATCTGCCCTGCATTAAGCGATCATCGAACCCGCCTTTCCTTGACATGAAATATTAAATGGTTGAGAAAGGGGTTTTTAAAGGGTATCCTCGAAATGGTCTAGTTCTTATTAGGTATTAAGTACCAGGGTTAGATCCTACCTAGGTATAAGGTATTAAATGTCCGCTACTTAGGTACCAAAGCAATACCTATTCTAATAGAAGTATTAAGCAACTGGAAGATTACCTAATAATGTCACTTATGTAGTAACAAAGGGGTCGGCCGAGGGAAGGTCTTAAATGGTGAAATGTCATCTACCTATCATGTATGTAATGGGTTGGGCCACTGCTTATTAGAAAGGAAAGATAACAAAAGAGGCTCTGCACAGGCACAGAATCTCAAAGCTATTTTGAAGTGCCAGCACACTAATAGTTGTAATACATGAGTTAAGCTTAGTGCTTCCACTACTAGTCTATCACCTGGTAACCTAAGTTACCTCCCCAACAGAAAAACCAGTACCTGGTTCAACTGTGAAGGGTAACATGTATCAGATATGAGAAAAGAGCAGCCCAGCCTATCCCTCAACATAATCTAATGCTTCTTTATTATAGATAAATTTCCTATCCCAGCTTTCATCCTTCATTGTTTTGTCATTCATTTCACCTAAATTACCTGACTTGCATAGCCTCAACTCATTGCCAACTTGTTCATAAAAAAGACATTTTGGCTTACCTATCTCACCAACGAACTTAAAGAAACAGTATCTAGGATTATACCTCATCTCAGTAGCAACATGTACCCCAGCACTCTCAGCTTCTTCCCAGCATATTTCAGCTTTCTTGACCACCTCCTCACTCACTACAAGGGTTTTGATTTTGGGTACCCATATTCTAAGTGGAGGCCTAGGCAGTGGGATCTTCTCAAGACAAGGAAAATCAGCTGGAACTTTACATGACTGTGCAGAGTGACCGAATGACTTAAAAGTATTACATATGTCAGGTTTCCACTTATAAGTGACGTCAACAAAATATTCAGGACCTTTAATGCATACCTTCGACTTATCAGGAAGAGGTTTGGCAGGGGTTATTTCAATTATTTCTCTAGCAAAAACTAAGTTCCCTCTGGCTACCGTACTAGCATCAAAACACCTGAGTTTACCAATGTGGCACGCCAACCAATTAAGGCCAATGGGAGGCTGTAGTGCAAAAGGTACATTATTAAATTGAGTCCAAACCGGAATGGAAAGGACCTGATCTACGATGACACCAAAATTCCGTAGTACGAAAGCAAGGATAATCATTAGAATATAACATAATTACAACAATAGCAGCTCTCAGATAACATCATAATACATAAACCATTGCAGCGGAAATAGAAATGTCATCAACACCACAACATCAGAGCATCAGAGTAGCACAGTTACAGGGTACAACTTAGCAAATAGAAGTCTCAGCAAAAAGAAACAAGTCTAAAACTCTATCAAGTACATCATAAATAAAAAGATAAAAATATAAAAATGATGTCATTTGAAAATTGGCATGCCACATTGACAGTCCATGCCATGCGATCGGTAACTACTAATATACAAAAGCCTCGATCATTTGAAAATTGGCATGCCACATTGACCGTCCATGCCATGCGATTGATAACTACTAATATATAAAAAGATAAAAATGATCTTCATCTTCAACCCATAAGCATGCGCTAATCCAGCATGTGTGCATAAATACCTGAACCTGTCACTTGGCTGTGCGTGTGAAAAAGAGGGCACTCGAGTTTGCAAAGTGAAACAAACTACGAGTCGGTCATGGGACTGGTATGAAAAATCATTCCTAACTTATCTAACAATATAGCTAATCATAGGACCACACCGCTAACGCGAAACGGGTTTACTCCATTGGATTGCCAATGCATAAATTAAATAGATTTTTATGCAAAACAACGCAATGCTTTTTAGAAAAATGAAATCATTATAAGACTCAAGTCCCATCGCACAATGCAATGCAAACCGGAGGATAGAGTTTTACCTTATAATGATCAAACATGCTTGATACGTAGAAAATGACATTTTTAATATTATTATTAGTGTCTAATCAGTTTTAAAATACTTCAAAGTAAATGTATCAATCCTAGATGGCATAGTTACCCTATACTATGTCGTCATATATAGGTTTACAATCAAAACCGTAATGTCGTATTGGAAATTGGGTTTCCATCATGAGTCAAGGTTAGGGGCGATCTCCTTACCGATTCGATACACTCTAGCAATGTCTTAGGATTCGAACGCTGGAGAACCCTTGGATCCTGCAAGGTCGGTCCACAAATACTTTAGTGGTTTAGTTATGCCTGAACACATGCTTCCTGGTCCTATTGAACCTATAATTTGGTCACTATCAACCAAGAAATCCGAGGTACCTCATAATCCATCAACCACATAAGTAAAATGTCAGGGCTTGCAAAACCCTGATACCACTTCTAGCTAGAAAGAAACGTGTGCACCCCCAGCGTTCCCTTGTCTCGTTTCTGACTCCTACTGGGGTATGAGGCTCGCAGGTAACGCTATACAAAAAGCTATTCCGAAATAGGCTATGCTTTGATCATTAACCACAAGGATGTGCCTTACAAAAAAAGCCTCGATCATTTGAAAATTGGCATGCCACATTGACAGTCCATGCCATACGATCGATAACTACTAATATATAACCTCTGAGCTCGTGCGTCTCAGAGGAGGGTGTTAAGCAAGAGAATAAATTCTCCGTCACCAATCAGATATATATTAAATAGAGATCAATTTACGTGGAATGAATTCCAATGTCAGACACACATCCATTTACAAGTCCGTTCTAGGTCTGAATGAAACCTGAGACACCTTATTCCTCGTCCCGTATGTCCAATATGGAAGAGAGGTGCTCGCTTATCCGGACAATCAACAAGTACATCCGGACAGCTACCATTTTAACCCTTTATTGGGATCTAACCAATGTCGGGCATCAGTAGTTATCCATTCGATATGAAGATCGTCGGTCTTCAATCGTCGTCTTCAATATCTTTGACTTAAATCGTCATATAATAATTTGAAATGATATTGAACTCGATCTTTTCAAAAATCCTCGCATATATATAATTTAAAACCATTTCGAATCATTAATAATATTTAATAACGACTTATCGCTATTTTTATTTATATAAAAATAGCTCAATTTAATTCAACGACGCTTCGGGTCAATAGGCGGCCTTGGCACTGTTTTTATCAAAATTTGATTTATACATATCACGAAATCTAACTATTGGATTTTAACAAAATTTATAGCGTTGGAAAGATCTTCCCAAAGCGGTCCTAACGGTTCCAGTTTTGGAAAGATCCGACGGTCGGATCTTTCGGTATAATCGTTTAAAGTTACGATTCCGAAATGAGAACTACTGCGCGCGATTCGTTTAATTTTAATTTATATTTATATATATAATTATATATAAATATAAACCATTTAATGATTCCACTAATGTATTTAACACGCCAAATAAAAGAATGTTTTATTGGCATATCATATCTACATGTTAATAATGTCAAATAAAATATATTTTATTTACATGACAATTGAGCTAATGACAAATAAAAACTAATTTTTATTTGTATTTCTATTTTTAACTTCAAAAAATAAAAAGGATTATTTTATTTGTATATAGTTTCAATGCATGTTTTGACAATAAAGATAAATCATACAAATTCTAATGTAGTCAATAAAAATGTCATTTTAACTTGGCATACAGATTCAAATATATGCATTGTCAATAAAAATGATTCTTTGGCTTTGCATGCAAATTCTAATATATGCGTTGTCCGTAAAATGTTATTTTAACTTTGCATATAAATTCTAATATATGCATTGTCAATAAAATGTTATTTAAAATTTGCATATAAATTCTAATATATGCATTGTTAATAAAATGTTATTTTAACTTTGCATATAAATTCTAATATATACATTATTAATAAAACGTTATTTTAACTTTGCATATAATTCTAATATATGCATCGCCAGTAAGATCTTATTTTAACTTTGCATATAAATTCTAATATATGCATCGTCGGTAAAATGTTATTTAAACTTTGCATATAAACTCTAGTATATGCATTGTTAATAAAAATAATTCTTTGACTATTGTTGAAAATTCCTTTTTCCTAGTTTCTTACATTACATTAAAATTGTGAATTTTTAATGTAGACATGTTTTTATTTTAAAACATGAACATTTCTCTATTTCCTTACATTACATTAAAAATGTGAATTTTTAATGTGGACATGCTTTTATTTTAAAACATGAACATTTTTCTAGTTCTTATTTCAATTCAACAAAATGATAAAAATGGTTCTTTTCATTTTTGTTGAAAATTCTAATTCAACAAAATGATAAAAATGGTTCTTTTCATTTTTGTTGAAAATTCTAATTCAACAAAATGATAAAAATGGTTCCTTTCATTTTTGTTGAAAATTTTAATTCAACAAAATGATAAAAATGGTTCTTTTCATTTTTGTTGAAAATTCTAATTCAACAAAATGATAAAAATGGTTCTTTCCATTTTTGTAGAAAATTCTAATTCAACAAAATGATAAAAATGTTTCTTTCCATTTTTGTAGAAAATTCTATTTCAACAAAATGATAAAAATAGTTCCTTTTATTTTTGTTGAAAATTCTAATTCAACAAAATGATAAAAATGGTTCTTTTCATTTTTGTTGAAAATTCTAATTCAACAAAATGATAAAAATGGTTCTTTTCATTTTTATTGATAATTCTGATTTAACATAATGATAAAAATGGTTCTTTTCATTTTTGTTTCAACTAAACCATTAAAGAAAAGTGATAGTTTTTGTTTCAACTAAACTATGAAGCAAAAGTGATAATTTTTGTTCCAACTAAACTATGAAGCAAAAGTGATAATTTTTGTTCCAACTAAACTATGAAGCAAAAGTGATATTTTAAATGAAATCTTTTTATTATAATCTTTTTATCCTAATCTTTTTATTTTAATTTTATTATTATAATGAAAACAAATTTTTGACACAAAAACCATGTTTCATGTAAACAATAAAAATGAGATTTTTATTATAAATCTAAATTTGACAAAACAATGTTTCATGTTAACAATAAAAATGAATATTTTATCGTCAATCTAAATTTGAAAAAACTTTGTTTCATATTAACAATAAAAATGAATATTTTATTGTTAATCTGAATTTGACAAAACTATGTTCCATGTTAATAATAAAAATGAATATTTTATTATTAATCTAAATTTAACAAAACTATGTTTCATGTTAACAATAAAAATGAATATTTTATTGTTAATCTAAACAAACCATGTTTCATGTGTCTAAATAAATGATGAAACTTATATTATAAAATCAAATAAATATTCATAGGTCTGAAATAAAATAAAATTTTTATTTCAAATCGAGATCTAACAATAAACTATTGATTCAAATAAAAGAAAGAATTTCTATTGTGGATCAAGATCTAACAAACATGAGCATCACAAGCTATCACACAATCAACCATCAACAAATTTCAATTCCAAGCATCACAGATCTGATTTTATTAACATAACTACATGGATTCCGAATAGCGAGAAAATAATAAAAATAGAAATCTCAAAGTCGGTTTTAATTCTGAATAATTCAGAATCGAATTTTGTTCGAAATTTGTTCTGCTCCCAATCAGTTCTAGTCAGCCCAGAAGTGTAGATCTCGGACTCACGATCGTAACGGATTTAAAATTATTCAATTCCGAGTTCATATGTATCAGTTACGAATTAATTTAGATTGGTAATACTTTTTTAAAATAAATTAATTAAATAATAGAAAGGAATATACCCCTTTCTTCTTCAATATGAATCAGCTGCTATCAAACCCAATAGCAACAAATTAGGGTTCGATCCTCCTTTCCAATCGAGACACGGGGTGATGCTCGGGTGGTACCACGCTCGGGAGCTTCGGACGGCGCACCTAGGGGGGACCACTACATCATGTTCGGTGATGGTTTGGGGAAGCACTCCGGTCTCGAACGGCGGAGGTTTCGGCGTCCCAATCGAATGAAATATGGAGTTCCAGACAACCTCACCGTACAGATGTGAAAAGTGTTCGATCCTTTTTGGAGTTACCTTAAGAATCTTTGGATTTTATTGTGTAGATCAGGAATTATTGAATGGGATCGAAATGAACAACTCTGGCCATGGAATTGAGAGGGCGGCGGCTGGTATATTGTAATTAGGGTTTGGTTGAATCCTATTTATAATATAATAATATTAATTCTCTTATTTATTCATTTTAGCCCATCAATCTTTAACAGCTCCAATTTCAGCCCAACAAAAGTTGTTCCTATCCAATTGCCCCTATTCCGAAACCAATGGGCTAGGTCCCGTCATCCCAATCGATTGTCTTCAGCCTATTTTCTATAATTTAAAATTTAAATCATTTATTTATTTAATTCGATCATACATTTAAATTCATCGGGGCCATGTACAGACTCCGAAAATTTCCGAAAAATAAACCTAGCTATGTTTTGATGATACGGTCCTAACAAAATTAATTTCGTTGAATTTGGAGATTGTTTGAAAAATGGCTCTTTCAAGAGTCGGTTAAATTCAACAGAAATTATCGAAAACAGTTTAATTTACTACGCTCACATATTAATTCCAAAAATTGTGGAAAATTAAACTTAGCAATAATTTGACATTCCGGATCCAACAAAAATGGTTTCGTCGAGAACGGAGATCGTTTGTATAATGGTCATTTATACGGGCTATATATTATATTCCATAACGACTATTGTGAATATTCAACTGGCCATAACTTTTTATTCCCGTATGAAATTTTGATTTTTCGGATTCGTTGGAAAGATATTTTTAAACAGATTTAAATATTTTTGGTTTCACTAAAATCCGATTTATTTTGAATTTTGTACATTCAATCAAAGTTCAGATTCAAATTTTCAAACCGCCAGGCTATTTCTAACTCCTTTTAAAATTAAAATAAATATATTCGTTCTAACTTTGATTTAAATAAATTTTAAATCATTATTATTTAAAATAAATTATTTTAACTATTCAAAATTCATTGAAATAGCCAAAAAAAAAATGATTCTGATTTTCCGGGTTGTTACAATCTCCTCCGCATAAAAGCTTTTTGTCCCCGAAAAGGAAACAATAGTAAAGTAGGAAACAAAATGAAAAATGCAACATATTGTAAATGTACCTCAGCACAAGAGTTACTCGGAGATGTCCACTCTGCACTTGGGATAATCCTGTTTGATGCTATCCTCAGTCTCCCATGTACAGTCTCTAGGATCTCCACTGCACTTTGACCAAGTGGATCCTCTTGTTCCTTACAACTCGGGTCTCTTTGCCAACAATTTTCACTGGCTCCCTTCTTACTGCTAAGCTCGGGGTAATCTCCAAATCTTGTTGTGTTGCTTCCTCTACAACCAAGTCTGGATCATGTACATGCTTTCGAAGTTGAGACACATGGAATACATCATGCGCCCCTGGCAACCAGTCCGGCAACTGCACCGTATAAGCGAGAGTTCCAATCGTTTAGAGAATAGGAAATGGACCAATGAATCTCGGCGCCAACTTCCCAGTCTTTCCAAAACGAATTACACCTCTCGGTGGGGAAACCCTCAAGTACACATAATAACCAACAGAGAATTCTAAATCTCTTCTTCGTGAGTCTGCATAGCTCTTCTGTCGGCTCTGAGCAGTCAGTAGGCGCTTCTTGATAAAATCAACTTTATCTGATGCTTCACGAATCATGTCGGGACCCAATACTAATTGATTTCCCGGTTCCACCTAAAATGCAGGAGATCTGCATGGTCTGCCATATAATGCTTCAAATGGCAACATCTGCAAGCTTGCTTGGTAACTGTTATTATAAGAGAATTCAACCAAGTGCAAGTGATCTTCCCATGACCCGCCAAAATCAAGAATGCTTGCTCGCAACAAGTCTTCTAATATGCGGTTCACCCTCTCAGTCTGGCCGTCTGTCTGAGGATGATAAGCGGTGCTTAGATTCAACTTGGTCCCAAGCTCCTCCTGGAATGCTTCCCAAAATCTGCTAGCAAATATCGGATCACAATCACAAACTATGCTACTGGGGACTCTATGTAGTCTGACAATTTCTCTGAAATAAAGCTGCACCAGACTACAAGCTGTTCTATTAGACCTAACAGGGATAAAATGGGCAGTCTTCGTGAAACGATATACAATCAACAATATACTATCATTGCGTTTTCTGGTTCGAGGCAAGCCATCAATAAAGTCCATAGAAATTTGGTCATACTTCCAACTTGGAACCTCTAGCGTTTGCAACAACCCTGCGAGCTTCTGTTGATCGCTTTTGACTTGCTGGCAGATGGGACATCTAGCAACATATATAGAAATGTCTCTCTTCATAGATCTCCACCAAAATGTGTGCTTGACATCATGATACATCTAGGTCACCCCTGGATGAATATTAAGCTTAGATTTATGATATTCATCCATTACTTCCTTTCTGAGCTCAGGGAGGTTCGGAACACAAATTCAGCCTAACAGCCTCAGAACCCCTTTTTCCTATATCTGGAAACTCTTAGGTTCGCCTTCCCTGACTCTTTTGCTAATTCTCTGGATAAATTCATCATTCTTCTGAAGAGAAGAGATCTTATCAATCAAGGAAGGTGTAATAATGAGATTGGCGATGATAAGATTGGTGTTGGCCGCATTCTTTCTGCTGAGCGCATCGGCTACAACATTGGCTTTCCCTGGAGTATATAGGATGTCCAGATCATAGGCCGCAAGAAATTCTAACCAACGTTGTTGCCTCAAATTCAAATCTCTTTGGGTGAACAGACACTTCAAAGATTTATGATCAGTATATAATTCGAACTTCTCGCCCAAAAGATAGTGCTGCTATATCTTTAAAGCAAATACGATGGCCATCAACTCAAGATCGTGAGTGGGGTATCTTTTCTCAAGTAGTTTCAACTGACGGCTAGCATATGCAACTACTCTGTCCCTTTGCATTAGCACCACACCAATACCTTCAATAGAAGCATCTGTCTAGACTTTCAAATCTTGATTGCCATCAATAATGGTCAATAAGGGAGCAGTGGTCAACCTCAATTTCAGCTCTTGGAAAGCCGCCTCACATTCGGGTGTCCAAATAAACTTTGTATGCTTCTTAGTCAGCTTCGTCAATGGACAAGATAGTTTCGAAAATTCTTTAATGAATTTCCGATAATAGCCAGCCAATCCTAAGAAACTTCTGACTTCTATAGGAGTGCTAGGTTGCTTCCAATCTTGGATGGCTGAGATCTTTCCTGGGTCTACAGAAATGCCTTTCTTTGATACGACACGACGAGGAATTTCATTTCTTCTTGCCAGAATATGCATTTAGAGAATTTGGCTTTCAACACATTCTTTCTCAAAATCTCCAAAACTTCTTTCAAATGCTTTTCATGGTCAGCAGTGGATTTAGAAAAGATTAAGATGTCATCGATGAAAACTAATACGAATTTATTCAAGACATCCCGGAATACTCTGTTCATCAGATCGACAAACTAGGCTCGAGTGTTACATAAGCCGAATGGCATTACTAGCCATTCATAGAATAAGTCTGTCCCTCTGAAAGCTGTCAAAGGAACACATTCTTCGGCAATGCGCAATTGATGGAATCCTGCAGCTAGGTCTATCCTAGAGAATACTTGTGCTCCATTCAAGCGGTCCAACAGATCAATAATACGCCGCAGTGGATATTTATTTTTCAGCGTTTGCTTGTTGAGGTCACGGTAGTCCACACATAGTCTGGGGGTACTGTCTGACTTTGGGACAAATATCACTGCTGCACCCCAATTTGAGAAGGTAGGCCTGATCAGACCCTTCCGTAAAAGCTGTTTGGTTTGATTGCTCAGCTTCTCTTTTTCTTTCAGCGTCATTCTCCGAATAGGATGCACAACTGGCCTTGCATTCGGAACCAAGTCAATTCTGAAGTCAATTTCTCTGCGCGGAGGTAAGCTATCAACTTCTTCAAACACATCCGCATAATCTCTGACGACAGGAATATCCTTAATAGAAGAAGGATTAACTTCTAGAGAAGACCAGAATTCTTTCCTATATGTGGCTGAGCCGTGGCATGTTACAGCAATAATATCTCTGAATTTGGTTTTAATTTTGACTATTCTTTCAGCGCATAGTACCTTAGCCTCATACTTTGTTAGCCAATCCATTCCAAGTATGATATCATACTCGGAGAAATTAATGACGATCAAATTAAAAGGGAACTGGAAATAGGAATAAGAAACGGGCACTCTACAATACTGTTCGAGAATAAGTGAACCTCCTATCGGACCATGGGCTCTAATCAATTCTTTAAGTTTTCTTGTTTTCAGTTTTAACATTTTAATTGTGTCACTAGAAATGAAACTTCGCGATGCACCAGCGTCAAACAATACTGTAATAGGAATGTTCTTAATTGTAAGAGTACTTCCTAAAACATCGGGTTTACCTGCTCCCTCGGAAGAAGCTGGTGCAGCCGCTCCATCGTAGACATGAGCCACCTCAGTTTTCTTTAGCAATGAACAATTCTTGATAAGATGCCCTGGCATGTGGCAATTAAAGCATTTCCTGGTGCCATGAGAATTGTGGCTAGGCCCTGGCTCATTTCTCCTTGGTTTCTTTGGAGCTCGGCATTCGTAGTCAAAGTGCCCCATCTTCTGACAATTGAAGAATTTCACCTTGGATTTGTCTCTTTTACTTACTTGAGGCTTGGCGGTAGAAGAATTGCTCGCCTCTGGTTTCTTGTCAGTTTGCTTCCTTTTGTTATTATTCTAATTCTTCTCCCGATCTTGCTGCGAATTTCTATCATTGTCCTCATATCGACAAGCCATCTCGATCACCTCATTAAATGGGAGCTTAATGTGTGATGTGACTCTGTTCAGATATTTCCTAGAGAGACCATTAATGAATCTTTTTTTTTTTCTGGACTGGGTCCCAAATTAATTCTGGAGCATAGCGTGAGAGCTCTTCAAACTTCCGCACATACTCTGAAACAGTCATATCTCCTTGCTACAAGTTGACAAATTTATCGCGGAGATGCTTTACTTCCAACGGAGGAATAAACTTCTCATTGAAGAGTTCCTTGAATCCGGCCAAAGACATGTCGGCCTCATCCGTATCCCACCAATTTTCAGCCTCACCATTTAATAGCCACGATGCCAAAAAACGGTTGCGGTGGTCTTCTAATTCCCGCCCTCCAAATATCTTCTCGCAATTTTTGAGCCAAGCCTGATCTTCTATAACTGTTTCTCGCCCTGTGAATGATACGCCCCCTAAATTCCTGAACTTCTTGGCTACCTTGTCTAGGTCAAAAGGCTGTGGGGGTAGAGGTTGTGGTGTTACAGCCTCGGCAGTGGGCTACACCTAAGCAGTGAGGGTCTCATCTCTTACTAGTCCTCTAGCTCCACCTCTGCCTCGGGCCCTTGCTCTCGCTCTACTGCTCATTTTCAGTTAGTTTTGTACCATTAAGGAAAGAGTCAGACCAACAGAAACGATAAATTTTAAAGGGAAGGTTAAAGTAGAGACATATGAAAAGATGATAATGATGTAATGACTGATTAATATTTGTTATTCTATTGTGCTCATTCTAGAACATTACTAACCCTATCACTAATGAGCTACTCGCCTTAGAATACTATTGATTCTATCTAGACGAATTGTTTTAAATATGTTATACTCATATGCTAAGGTTAACCTTTAGCTCTGATACCAACTGTGATGACTCCAAACTTCCGTAGTATGATAGCAATGATAATCATTGGAATATAACATAATTACAACAATAGCAGATCTCAGATAACATCATAACACATAAATCATTGCAGCGGAAATAGAAATGTCGTCAACACCACAACATCAGAGCATCAGAGTAGCAAAGTTACAGGATACAACTTAGCAAATAGAAATCTCAGCAAAAAGAAACAAGTCTAAAAATCCATCAAGTGCATCATAAATAAAGGATGTCTAAATGTCTCAAAGAAGAAATAAAAAGAGAAAAATGATCTTCATCTTCAGCCCATAAGCATGCTCCAATCCAGCATGTGTACATTAATACCTGAACCTATCACTTGGCTGCGCGTGTGAAAAAGAGGGCACCCGAGTTTGCAAAGTGAAACAAACTACGAGTCAGTCATGGGACTGGTATGAGAAATCCTTCCTGACTTATCTAACAATATGGCTAATCACAGGACCACGCCGCTAACGCGGAATGGGTTTACTCCATTGGATTTCCAGTGCATAAATTAAATAGATTTTTATTCAAAACAACGCAATGCTTTTTAAAAAAATAAAATCATTATAAGACTCAAGTCCCATAACACAATGCAATGCAAACCGGAGGATAGAGTTTTACCTTATAAGGATCAAACATGCTTGATATATAGAAAATGATATTTAAATATTATTATTAGTGTCTAATCAGTTTTAGAATACTTCAAAGTAAATGTATCAATCATAAACGGCATAGCTACCATATATTATGTCGCCATATATATGTTTACAATCAAAACCGTAATGTCGTATTGGAAATTGGGTTTCCGTCATGAGTCAATGCTAGGGACGATCTACTTACCGATTCGATACACTCTAGCAATGTCTCAGCATTCGGATGCTGACGAACCCTTGGATCCTGCAAAGCTGGTCCACAAATACTTTAGTGGATTAGTTATGCATGAACACATGCTTCCCTGCCCTATTGAACCTATAATTTGGTCACTATCGATCAAGAAATCCGAGGTACCTCATAATCCATCAACCACATAAGTAAAATGTCAGGGCTTGCAAAACCCTGATACCACTTCTAGCTAGAAAGAAACGTGTGCACCCCATGTGTTCCTTTGTCCCGTTTCTGACTCCTACGGGGTATGAGGCTCGCGAGGTAACGTTATACACAAAGCTATGCCGAAATAGGCTATGCCTTGATCATCAACCACAAGGCTCTGCTTTTCAACAAAAGCCTCAATCATTTGCATCTTGGCATGCCACATTGACAGTCCTCGCCATGCGATTGATAACTACTAATATATAACCTCTGAGCTCGTGCATCTCAGAGAAGGGTGTTAAGAAAGAGAATAAATTCTCCGCCACCAATCGGATATATATTAAATAGAAATCAATTTACGTGGAATGAATTCCAATGTTAGACACACATCCATTTCCAAGTCCGTTCTAGGTCTGAACGAAATCGGAGACACCTTATTCCTCGTCCCGTATGTCCAATACGGAAGAGAGGTGCTCGCTTATCTGGACAATCAATAAGTACGTCCGAACAGCTACCACTTTAACCCTTTACTGGGAGCTAACCAATGCCGGGCATCAGTAGTTATCTATTCGATGTGAAAATCGCCGGTCTTCAATCGTCGTCTTTAATATCTTTGATTTAAATCGTCGTATATCTATTTGAAATGAGATTGAACTCGGTCTTTTCAAATAATTCTCACATATATATAATTTAAAACCATTTCGTATCGTTAATAATATTTAATAATGATTTGTCGTTATTTTATTTATATAAAAATAGCTCAATTTAATTCAACGATGCTTCGGGTCAATAGGCGGCCCTGGCGTTGTTTTTATCAAAATTTTATTTACACATATCACGAAATCTAACAGTTGGATTTTAACAAAATTTATATCGTTCGAAAGATCTTCCCAAAACGGTCCTAACGGTTCTAGTTTTAGGAAAATCCGACGGTCGGATCTTTCGGTATAATCGTTTAAAGTCACGATTCCGAAATGCAAACTACCGCGCGCAATTCGTTAAATTTTAATATATATTTATGTATAAAATTATATATAAATATAAACCATTTGACGATTCCACTAACATATTTAACACGCCAATTAAAAGAATGTTTTATTGGCATATCATAACTACATGTTCATAATGTCCAATAAAATATATTTTATTTACATGACAATTGAGCTAATGACAAATAAATACTAATTTTTATTTGTATTTCTATTTTTAACTTTAACAAACAAAAAGGAATATTTTATTTTTATATTGTTTCAATGCATGTTTTGACAATAAAGATAATTCATACAAATTCTAATGTATGTATTGTCAATAAAAATGATATTTTAACTTTGCATACAGATTCAAATATATGTATTGTCAATAAAAATGATTCTTTGGCTTTGCATACAAATTCTAATATATGCGTTGTCCGTAAAATATTATTTTAACTTTGCATATAAATTCTAATTTATGCATTATCAATAAAATGTTATTTAAACTTTTCATATAAATTCTAATATATGCATTGTTAATAAAATGTTATTTTAACTTTGCATATAAATTCTAATATATGCATTGTTAATAAAATGTTATTTTAACTTTGCATATAAATTCTAATATATGCATCGTCAGTAAAATGTTATTTTAAGTTTGCATATAAATTCTAATTTACGTATCGTTAGTAAAATGTTATTTAAACTTTGCATATAAACTCTAGTATATGCGTTGTTAATAAAAATGATTCTTTGACTATTGTTGAAAAATCCTTTTTCCTAGTTTCTTACAGTACATTAAAAATGTGAATTTTTAATATAGACATGTTTTTATTTTAAAATATGAACATTTCTCTATTTCCTTACATTACATTAAAAATGTGAATTTTTAATGTAGACATGCTTTTATTTTAAAACATGAACATTTTTCTAGTTCTTATTTCAATTCAACAAAATGATAAAAATGGTTCTTTTCATTTTTATTGAAAAATCTAATTCAACAAAATGATAAAAATGGTTCTTCTCATTTTTCTTGAAAATTCTAATTCAACAAAATGATAAAAATGGTTACTTCCATTTTTTTTGAAAATTCTAAATTCAACAAAATGATAATAATGGTTCTTTTCATTTTTGTTCAAAATTTTGATTCAACAAAATGATAAAATGGTTCCTTTCATTTTTGTTGAAAATTCTAATTCAACAAAATGATAAAACTGGTTCTTTCCATTTTTGTTGAAAATTCTAATTCAACAAAATGATAAAAATGGTTCTTTTCATTTTTGTTGAAAATTCTAATTTAACAAAATGATAAAAATAGTTCTTTTCATTTTTGTTTCAACTAAACCATTAAACAAAAGTGATAGTTTTTGTTTCAACTAAACTATCAAGCAAAATTGATAATTTTTGTTCCAATTAAACTATGAAGCAAAAGTGATAATTTTTTATTCAACTAAACTATGAAACAAAAGTGATATTTTTTGTTCCAACTAAACAATGAAGCAAAAGTGATAATTTTTGTTCCAACTAAACTATGAAGCAAAAGTGATAATTTCTATTTCAACTAAACTATGTTACAAAAGTGATAATTTAAATGAAATCTTTTTATTATAATCTTTTTATCCTAATCTTTTTATTTTAATCTTATTATTATAATGAAAACAAATTTTTGACACAAAAACCATGTTTCATGTAAACAATAAAAATGAGATTTTTATTGTAAATCTAAATTTGACAAAACTATGTTTCATGTTAACAATAAAAATGAATATTTTATTGTTAATCTAAATTTGATAAAACTATGTTTCATGTTAACAATAAAAATGAATATTTTATTGTTAATCTAAACTAACCATGCTTCATGTGTCTAAATAAAAGATGAAACTTATATTATAAAATCAAATCAATATTCATAGATCTGAAATAAAAATAAAAATTTTATTTCAAATCAAGATCTAACAATAAACTATAGATTCAAATAAAAGAAAGAATTTATATTGTGGATCAAGATCTAACAAACATGAACATCACAAGCTATCACACAATCAACCATCAACAGATTTCAATCCCAAGCATCACAGATCTGATTTTATTAACATAACTACATGGATTCCGAATAGCGAGAAAATAATAAAAATAGAAATCTCACAGTCCGTTTTAATTCTGAATAATTCAGAATCGAATTTTGTCCAACATTTGATCTGCTCCGAATCAGTTCGAACCAGATCTCGGACTCACGATCGTAACTGATCTGAAATTATTCAATCCCGAGTTCGTATGTATCAGTTATGAATTAATTTAGATTGGTAATATTTTTTTAAAATAAATTAAATAATAGAAAGGAATATACCCCTTTCTTCTTCAATATGATTTGGCCGCTATCAAACCCAATTGCAACAAACTAGGGTGGTACCACGCTCTAGACCTTCGGACGGCGCACCTAGGGGGGTCCACTTCGTCGCGCTCGGTGATGGTTTAGGGGAGTACTCCGGTCGCGAACGGCGGAGGTTTCGGCGTCCCAATCGAACGAAATATGGAGTTCCAGACAACCTCACCGTACAGATGTGAAGAGTGTTCGATCCTCTTCGGAATTACCTTAAGAATCGATGGATTTTATTGTGTAGATCAGGAATTATTAAAGGGGATCGAATTGAACAATTCTGGCCATGGAATTGAGAGGCGGCGGCTGGTATATTGTAATTAGGGTTTGGTTGAATCCTATTTATAATATAATAATATTAATTCTCTTATTTATTCGTTTTACCCATCAATCCTTAACAGCTCCAATTTCAGCCCAATAAAAGTTGTTCCTAGCCAATTGCCCCTGTTCCGGAACCAATGGACTAGGTCATGTCGGCCCAATCAATCATCTTCAACCTATTTTCTTTAATTTAAAATTTAAATCATTTATTTATTTAATTCGATCATACATTTCAATTCATCGGGGCCACATACTCCGAAAATTCCCAAAAAATAAACCTAGCTACGTTTTGATGATACGGTCCTAACGAAATTAATTTCATCGAATTTGGAGACCGTTTGAAAAATGGCTCTTTTAACTGTCGATTAAATTCAACAGAAATTATCGAAAACAGTTTAATTTACTACACTCACATATTAATTCCAAAAATTATGGAAAATTAAACTTAGCAATAATTTAACATTCTGGATCCGACAAAAATGGTTTCGTCGAAAACGGAGGTCGTTTGTATAATGGCCATTTATACGGGCTATATATTATATTATATTCCATAGCGACTATTGTGAATATTCAACTGGCCATAACATTTTATTCCCGCTATGAAATGTGACGACCCCAAACCCCGTTCCTCGGTGGCAAGGGTAATCTTTGGAATATAACACATAACTAGATAAAAGAAGAACAAAAATAATTAAATACACCAGATAATGTACAAAAGAATACACTGGATAAACATAATCATCAAAGTTACACAGTATACAGGATCATACTTAGTACAAAAATACAGTTCATCTTTACATAAAATGTCTACAGCGGAAACAAAACATAATATGTACAATAGGAGCTGAATAACATAAAAAGTAGGAAGTGATAGAATCCGGCTTCAGCTCCAGCTATCCAGAAAGAGCCTGCTAAAACCTGAATACAAGGCTGCCCGTGTAGAAAATAGGGCACCTGAGTTTGCAAGTGAAACAAACTACGAGTCGGTCATGGGACTGGTATGAGAAATCTACTTAACTTATTTTAATAATAAGGCCAATCACAGGACCACGCCGCTAACGCAGAACGGGTTTACTCCATTGGATTGCCAGTGCTTTAAACAAGTAAATCTTTTAAACATCGCAATGCTTTTTACAAAAATGAAGCCATTATAAGACTAAGTTCCCATCACACAATGCAACGCAAACCGGAGGATAGAGTTTTACCTTATAATGGCCAAAATATGCTTGATACGAATAAAACAAATCATTTGATATTATTACTAGTGTTTATATGTTTCAAAAACAATTTCAATCATAAGTATCAATCATAGACAGCATAAATGCCCTATACCACTATATCGCCATATATAGTTATTCAATCAAAACCGCACGATGTCGTATTTGGAAATTGGATTTTCGTCATGAACCAAGGCAAGGGATCGTCCTTACCACTTCGAGACAATCTAGCCTACCATGTCTCAGGATCAGAACGCATCGACCGTTGGATCGTCAGGGCCGGTCCATACGGAGTGGATTAAAATGCATGAACATTGTGTTTCCCCGCCCTTTGGGGCATAAATTGGTCATATACCGACCAAACCATCGGCCCAGTAGCGACCGATATAACCGAGGCGCCTCGCTATCCATCATCCATATAAGTAAAATGCCCGGGTGTGCCGGGTGTGTAAAACCCAAAACACCACTCCTAGCTAGAAGGAAACGCAGGTCCTCCCTGAGGTCCTCTCCCGTTTCTGGTCCATACCGTGGTGTGAGGCTCGCGAATCAATGCTAAACACAAAGCTAGATTTTCAAAGCCCTGTTTTGATCATCAACTACAAAGCTCTTCTTTTCAACAAAAGATTTGATCACAGCATCTCCGTATGCCACGTTGTCAATCTACAACGTCAGGCACACATCCATTTACAAGTCCGTTCTGGGTCTGAATGAAACCGGAGGCACCTTATTCCTCTCCCATATGTCCAATACAGGAGAGAGGCCCTCGCACATCTGAACGATCAACAAGTACGTCCGAACGACCACCACTATAACCCCTTCAGGGCAGCAACTCCCATCATAGGCATCAGTAGCCATCCATTCGATGTGAAGATCCTCGGTCTTCCACCGTCTTCATATCTTCAACTTCTAACCGTCGACCAATTATTTGAAATGAGAATTAACTCAGCCTTTTCAAATAATTCACGTATATTTAGAATTTCAAATCAATTAATTATAATGGTTCAATTATCTGACATCCATAATTCAGTTTATTAATATAATTTTCACGTCAAACAAATTCAACCATCAATTATCCAATAAACCAGGTAAATTTGGTTTATTTCCATTCCATATCGTTTATAATATTTTATCACGATTTATCGCTATTTTTATTTATTTAAATATAGCCAATTTATTCGAACGACGCTTCAGGCCATAACGCGGCCATGGCGCTGTTTTTCTCCAAATTTGATTTACACTTATTTGAAAATCTAGCCGTTGGATCTTTACAAATTTTATATCATTAGACAGATCTTTTCAAAGCGGACCCAACGGTTCCAGTTTTGGGAAAATCCGACGGTCGGATCTCCCGGTACAATCGTTTGAAGTTACAATTTTAAAATATGAACTGCAGTGTAGTTATTCGATTTATTTTAATTATATTTATATATATATAATCCATTCCGGCGTTGTTTTCATTCAGATTTGAATTCAACATTCCGGACAATCCAACCGTTGGATCTTTGCAAAGTTGGTGCCGTTGGAAAGATATTTCCAAAGCGAACCCAAGGTTTCGGTTTTGGGAAAATCCGACGGTCGGATCTCCCAGTACAAACATTTGAAATCACGGTTTCAAAATACGAACTACAGCTTCGTCATTCGATTTATTTTAATTATATATATATATATATATAATCCATTCTTCGATTTAAAAAACCATTTCAACTCATATAGGTGATAAAAATGATATTTTTATCCAACAGATATTTATTTTAACACATGACTATTTTTAACAATTCATATATATAGAAAAAATGTGATTTTTATTGTCAAAACAATTTATTTCAAACACGATTATTTTTAACACTTCGTATATAGATAAAAATGTGATTTTTATTGTTAAAGCAATTTATTTCAAAAATGAAGAATTTTAGAGATTCATATATATTATAAAAATGGGGTTTTTATTGTTAAAACAATTTATTTCCAACATGACTATTATATATATTTCACACATACAATTAAAATGTTATTTTTATCGCTTAAACTATTTTATTTCATACATTCTATAAAAATGTTATTTCTATCATTCAAACCATTTTTATTTCATACATTCCATAAAAATGTTATTTTTATCATTCAAGCCATTTTTATTT
Organism: Allium sativum; assembly: GCA_030737875.1. Lineage (NCBI taxonomy): Eukaryota > Viridiplantae > Streptophyta > Magnoliopsida > Asparagales > Amaryllidaceae > Allium > Allium sativum. The sequence continues at coordinate 253,672,810 of CM060915.1, read as the reverse complement.
CATACATTCGATAAAAATGTTATTTTTATCATTCAAGCCATTTTTATTTCATACATTCGATAAAAATGTTATTTTTATCATTCAAACCATATTTGTTTCATACATTCGATAAAAATGTTATTTTTATCATTCAAACCATTTTTATTTCATAAATGAATATTTCCCAACACATGAATATATTTCAATACATGAATACAAATCAAACACAGGAATATTTCAGAACATTTCGGCAGCATAACGGCAGGGTAGTTAAAACCGGCACCGTCCCGAGTACGGCTCCTCGTTCTACCTTAAAGCCTCGCAGCTTTTGACAATGCGGTTTTCAATATCTAGTTCGTACGCAGAAGAATTTTCCCATATATTAATCCTATTGGGATTTCAACCACAATCAATCATATCAAATCAACCATTCGTGAAATTCAACCAAATTTCACATCAGCCAAAATCCAAACAATCACAACCAATTTATATCGTCCATGGTCTGTGGACGAGGGGAGTATATGTATATAAATATATGTATATAAATATATTTCGATTTCAATTCAATATTATTTCAATTCCATTCAACGCATATATGATTTTTACAACGCATATATAACTTATACATCGCACATACAACTTATACAACGATTATACATGATGTGTACAATGCTTATATAACTCATACATCGACCGTATAATTTATACATCGTCATTCCATATCGTTTATAAATCAGAAATCTCACATTGGGTTCCACTCCTCCAAAAATTGGAGAAGGCTCAAAAAAATATCTGGTCTCTTCTAGAATGTAGAAGACGTCCACACGAGACCAATGTCTCTTGTTTCACTGGATTTCGTCAACATACGAAAAAGATATGAATCTTATTGTAAAATCAAAATTCATAGCGCTTTAAAGTGCTATAAATAATTAAAATAAATTCAGCCGTATACCTCTATATTTCGTTCAAAACTAGGTTTCAGTTTTTCTTGCAATCCGTGTAGCTAGGGGCCGATCGGCTTGTGCCACAACGAAGAGCTAGGAGAGAGTTTTCCGGCGCCTGGGGTCTTGTGCAACTCGATGGCGTCAGGTCCTCACGGCGGCGGCTTGAAGTTGTTGACTTCGTGGGCTCGGATCTCGATGCAAATGAGACGAGGGAGGGCGAGGCTAGAACGGATTTGAAGAGGAAGGAGAGGCCTTCAAAAAGCTTAACTAGGTCGAAGGCTATCGATATGTGGTTTGGTCGGAAATTGGCCAGGAAGATTTGAAGCGGTTTCCGCTTTTCGGCGATGAAGAAGAGTCGGGGGGAGAGAATGAATATGATTGGCCTATATTTTTTTATTTATATATTTTTAAAATCCAAAAATACCCCTTACCACATACGAACTCCAATACAAACCCAACGACTGTCGTCCCTAGCTAAATACCCCCATTCCGAACACAATGGGATATGTTTCGTAATCTCATTCGACTGTTTCAGTCAATTTTTCTCCAGATTAAAATATAAAACATCCAATATTTGATTTGAACGTACATTTCAATTTGCAGGGGCCACATACTGATCCCAAAAATTCCAGAAAAATAAATCTAGCTATGTTTTGACGATACGGTCCCAACAAAACTAGTTTCGTCGAATTTGTAGACCGTTTGAAAAATGGCTATTTTAGGGTCGATCCAATTTAACTGAAATCAACCAAACACAATTTCCTTTGCCACGCTCACATATTAACTCCAAAAATTACGGAATTTAAAACCTAGCAATAATTCGACATCCCGGATTCAACAAAAGTGGTTTCGCCGAAAATGGAGGTCTTTCGCAAAATGACTATTTTCAAGGGCTATATAAACTCCATAGCGACCTTTCTGAAAATTCATTTTGCCTTAACTTTTGATTCCCGCTATGAAATTTTGATTCTTCAGATTCGTTAGAAAGATAATCATAAACAAATTTAAATATTTTTGGTTTCACAAAAATCCATTTTATTTTGCACCCGGTACAGTCAGTCAAAGTTTGAATTCAAATTTTCAAACTGCCGCGCCATTTCAAGCCTTGTTTAAAATTAAAATAATTATATTCATTTTCAAACATCGATTCAAATAGACTTTTAGTCGTTATTATTTAAAATAATTTATTTTAGATATTCAAAATCCCCTAAAATAGCCAAATTAAATTTTTTAAATTGGTTTAGATTTTCCGGGTTGTTACATGAAATTTTGATTTTTCGGATTCGTTGGAAAGATATTTTAAACAGATTTAAATATTATTGGCTTCACTAAAATCCAATTTATTTTGAATTCTGTACATTCAGTCAAAATTCAGATTCAAATTTTCAAACTACCATGCTAGTTCTAACTCCTTTTAAAATTAAAATAAATATATTCCTTCTAACTTCGATTTAAATAAATTTTAAATCGTTATTATTTAAAATAAATTATTTTAACTATTCAAAATTCATTGAAATAGCCAAAATAAAAAAATTAAATTGGTTCTGGTTTTCCAGGTTGTTACATGGTCCTTAGCCTTATCCACAGAGGCATTCCACGAAGTAACCATAAACGGTTTACCAGTATTGATAGCAGGGCCAGCTTCTAACACTCTAAGCTTCTCCTTGTTAGATGAAAATTTCAGATGAAACATTCGATTAACTATCGAAATACAGATCTCACCTTTAAGACGCCAGGTGTGACGACCCAAACCCCCGTTCGACGGTGGAACTACAAGAAAAGCTGCTTTTAGATGCATGTATTAGCAGCGTTTGTAAACTAAGTGCATCTAAACAATCGTAAGTCCTTTGACTTTTACTATTTTATTTCGTTAAAACACAAACGATAACCCTCTACCTTCTACTTGGCGGGATATCAAATTTTCATTTCCCTACGTTTGTTGTGTTCCTTTTTTTCTTTCGCTTTCTCCATGGTTTGCGGTTACCCAAAACCCCAAATAAAACACTGAATCAAGCACCATCCTCTGTGTAATTTCTTCTCCCCACCCTCCTCTCCTTACGCTCCGCGCTCCTCTCCCTCAGCTCCAAATCCAATGCTGAACCCTAATCCATTTATAACGAATAAAGTCGTTGCTTTTCCAATTGACATACATGATGCTATAAGGAGGGTGCAGATCTGATTGATTCGATTTTGGATGTTGTTTAGGAGGACGTTGGAAATTATGTTTCTCACAAGGTACGATTTCAGTTTTATAGGTTTTTTTTATTTATTTATTTTCTTTTGTAGAAAATTAGAACGCTGGAGCTTGACGTGAGCGCACTTAAGCTACAAATCATAAGTGGAACCTGTTGACATTAGAAATGTAATTTTTTGGTAATTGGGTAAACGTTATCAGCTCTTCATAATCCAGTGTCAACAATACCAATTTCTTTCATTTGTTAAACATCAGAAATGTATTTTTTGGTAGTTTGGTTAGATTCTTGCTGCTTTGGTTGAAATTTCATTATTCATTATCACTATTTGCAAGTTAATATCGCATATTTTAAGCAGCATCAAAATTATATGGAAAGGTTAACCTATATTTATTACAAGTATCTTAGCTATATTTAATTGTTTAGCTGCAGTTTTTAGCTTTTCATTTACGATACCCTTCATTGAGATGTAGTTTACATCAGAATTTGGTTCCCTTTATAAATTGGGATTGGGTGTCCCATGTGCACAAAAGGAACTCAACCATACAATATTGCTTTATTTGCTTACAACAATTTTGTTTAGTGAAAATTTTGAGATTATATTTTTGTGGGCGGGCCATCCAGTTTGGGAATATATGAACCCTACTGTATATTACAAACCCCAGCTTGCTAGAATAAAATGTTACGTTTAGTTAAAAGTAATCTATATATAATATAGAAATGGTAATTGACTTGTACTTGAGGATGAGCCCAACTGTCTCTCAATATCATCTTTTGTTTGGATTATAGAATAAGGTTTTGTATATGAAAGCTTTTGGGCTAAAACCACTTGAATGCATGCAACTTTGCTATCGTTAGCAACGGGCATAAGTCACACTGATAGGTGAAATCCTACTGCACCGAACCAATAAAATAGCATGGAAAATTGTTCCATATTATCCAACTGAAACAAATAAATACGGTTCTAGTCTGAAAGTTTGAGCCGATTGGATTAAACTAGTTCAGAACACTTGTTAAATTTTAATAGTTTTAAAAAAAAGGTTGAAATTCACACCGTCGAAATTTCTTCGGACGTTGAGTGTTCACAAGTAATGTGTATTTAACCATTATTTAGTGTAACAAGGCTATTCTCTATTGTCATGCATTTAGATCGTGTAACATGACTTGTATTTATTGATAACCAGTAACACATCTTGTTACGAATGCTTGGTTTCACATATTGTCAAACTTGGCTGCTGTTTTCTAAGTTATAGTAATTGCTTACTGATATACTTCTAATGCAAAGATAAAGTTTCACCAATTTATTTTTAAATCTATATAATTTTTTATCATCATACTGAGCAACAGTACTTTCCATTTTCAGCTTTATATTATGAAGCACTTGCATTCTTATCTTTATTACCTATCAACGGACTTAATCATTGCATGTGTTAACGTATTTAGTAGGATGTAGCACTACATATACTTGCAAATAATTTTGTACAATAGAATTTTGAAAAGTCTTAACTCTGACATACTTTTAAAACATGAAATGGTGTTAATTTATTATAATTGAGAATGTTCATTTTCCTTCTTTCAGTGGGATACTGCAGGGAAAGAACGATTCAGGACCATAACTGGCGGTTATTAACGAGGAGCACATGGAATCGTTGTGAGAGCCGCATTTTCATAATTTTGTTATAGGCAGAAGTCATGCTGAATCTTCCCTATCGATTGCGCAATGAAACCAAATACCAACTTATGATATCTCCACATTATGTATGATGTTACTGAAATGGAGAGCTTTAACAATGTCAAGCAATGGCTAAGTGAAATTGATAGGTATGCAAATAACAGTGTTTGCAAACTTCTTGCTGGTAATAAATGCGATTTTAAAAAAAAACAACTTTTGACCCATGAACATAATAACAGCTAAGCAATTCATAGAACAACAAATGCCACAACATTATACTTCAAAATGAAAAAATTACTTCATTTGTTGTCATCAACATATGACAGACAGAGAGCTGAAACAACATTTCATACATAAATTAATAATCATCGTTGTCTTCCTCAAAATCAGATTCTTCGGACTCCTCACTCAATTTTGAATACTCCTCTTCAGAATCACTCTCAATATATGTAACCTTAGTAGGTGCCTTCTTCTCCCTCTTTTGCTTGCTCACTACAACCCCAACCGTGTTCATTTCATTTTCCAAATTGCTACTCACCGACGATGAGCCACCACTTCCTCTGCTCCTAAGCGCCGAACCGCTTTTCTTGTTGAATGGTGATTCCCTCATCTTCCTCACTTTTTTCTTAGGCCACTCCACTACTGGTTTCATGCTTCTTTTATCAGCTTCTGGGTTGCAGGTGCTTTTTTTCGCTTGCACCCTTCTCTTTCTACCATTTGCAACTGCTGCAGTTGTATCCTTCGCCTTTGTGTTTGCCGCTGCTTTCTTCCCTTTTGGAGCAACTTCTAGCACCTGAAAATCATTGAAACGTGGCTCGATGCATCGCTGTCTAATCTGAAGGAGAAGATTGACGATGGAAGGCAACTTTATATTACAACAAATAAACCTGACACTTCATTTTTTGACCCGTTGAAGAATAAGTACGGTACACATTTCTTGGATGATTTAGAAGAGTTGTGGGATGAGAATAGCGAGTGGTACAATGAGACAATGCAGTTGAATAATGGAGTGCCAGTTGAGTTTGGTGGATACATGAGAGTGGTTGTGGATACTGAAGTGTTCATAAGGGGGAAGAAGAAAATTGAAACTTTGTGATTGCAAGTATGGTATTAATACTTGTCGACAAGGTGCAGCTGCTGCTTTTTAATTTCAGACTTTATATTTCATCTCGGTAAGCTAATGTTTTGATGTTTAATTCAATTTTTATGTATTGTATGATTAGGTAAGGATTTGAATTTTGTTAACGTGCTTGTTGTATCATGTGATGTCTGGAGAGTGCGAGTAGTTGTGTATTTTAGTTTTTTGCAATTTGCTGCTTCTATTTTATGTTCTGTGTTGTTGGTAGTTATCAAGATGGTGTATTATCTAAAAAAAGGGATATATCGTACAAGCTAAGCTCTTAGACATGCTTGTGCAACCTTTGATGCTCTGACTTGCCATAATCTTTACTTTCAACCTTTACAATAAAATTTCATCAAAGCCAGCTTGGTCAAAATCAAGGCTTTCTAATTATTTTATTTTATCCCAGGTTCTTAATGAAAAATATCCCCGAGCTGCTTGATTTTGATAAAGACTTGCCTCATCTGGAAGCAGCCGTTAAAGTATGTATTTTACTCATTTTAGTTTACATGTTTTCGTTGTATATCAAAGACATTTATTTTGTTGTGTTATATTTTTACAATTATAATCCAGTAACCAACTTTATTGTGAAACTCAAAAAAGATCCAGTTGAGCTCAGTTGTTAAAGAAATGCAAGCAATCAGCAAGGGTCTTGAGAAGGTTGAACAAGAACTTGCTGCTTCTGCAAATGATGGTATTATTTCTGTTGGCTTTCGAAAAGTTAGTGTTGAACTATCCTTTTAATATGAAGAATAGCTAGGGATTTTTTTAAATCTTTCCTTTCTCATACTACTTTTTCTTCAGAATGCAAGGATGAATGATGTGAATGTAATATTCCTTCAATAGATTCTGTAAAGTTTCCTGGATACTGCGAAGGCTGGTGTTAGGTCGGTAACATCGCTTTATTCATAAGTGGTGAGCTTTTATTTTGTATGGCTTATATGAGTTATATTTGTCTAATTTTATGCAAAATTTCCCCCCTTTTCTTCAGGGAAGGAATGTTGATTCCCTAGCTCAATACTTTGGGAAAGATTCAGGTCGATGTCCATTTGAACAAGGTTGAGTTCTCTTAATTATGTTAATATTTCTAGCCTTTCATGTTAACTCAAAACTAATGTTAGTCGAGAAGGGCTGAGGTGTGCAATATACCCAAAATTAATTTTATGCTCTTATTTAAATCGGAAATTGGAATGCGTTTGAAATCGGGGCAACGAAGGCTCTCGAATGTACAGCTGGTTGCTCACCCACATGAATTTGCTTTCAAAGTTCTAGGAGAGGTTATTTTTCCTTGAAATGACAGTGGTTTAACGAGAGCTTAAATTTCTTATGATTTATTCTCACTTTTTTTTGAACTGTAGAGCAGTTCAGTGAAATTGAAGTTGTTTTCTTTGTTTTAATTTTAAGTAGTTCCATAGTTTGCATTTTTGTTATCAACGTGCTTGGAAGTTTTAAATTTTAGTGATAATCCATTTAATTGAGGGTCTTTAGTATTTTAGAGACAAATATTTGTGGTCTTTGTTTATTTAAATATCTAGTTTTAAAGACAGTAAAATTTGTCTTAAGTTAGCCTCAAATATAAATTAGAGATAAAATTATTCGTTTAGTGACAAAATACAAGAATTTCAAATAATATTTTCTTTGTAGTAAGATCTTCTCGTTATTTGTCATTCTGAAATTATGATTTCAGTATAAATATTTGGTTGAGAACCTGAGATATGTGATTCTTTCGCTTTCACTAGAAATTTATTACTATATTTCAATTTTGCGACATATATATTGGAAGTGAATTCCGATAGAGCTGTAGTAGATTCGTAATTTCCACTTGCCTTCAGTCTAACCTTCTTTAACATTTCATTACCTAGCGAAGTTTATTAACTTACATATGATGGCTCAAAAAGAGTTTGGGATTAACTGCTTTCGCATATTAATTATTGATTCCATAATTCCAGAATTTTTGTTGACTTGCAGAACGATGAATTTTATATTGCTGAAACATTGAATGATATATGACTGATACAAAAGCACATGTGCTTGGAAGATAATTTATCGGGTTACCAAGCTGTTGGGTGACAAATGCGCACAGGTTAGGACATGTCGAGCTTCTGTTTGTTGTTGAATATATAATGAGTAGAACTCTATGATCTCTGTGATTTCACACTTGGCATCGTGTATGTTAAAAAAAACAATTGCTAGAATTGAAATGAACCGAATGTGAAAAAGGATTGTTCAGTGTCTCCACTTAAGTGTGATGGAGGGTTATTTGAGTTGCTGCAATTTTTAAATGTGAACTTTGCCAGTGTCAATGGTAAATTTTTCTTGCTCATTTTAATGCCAACCTTTTTTGTTAATTGCTGACTGTACATATCACTGTTTAACGGAACATTCCAGAAAGGTTCGTATTTTACCAAATTATTGGTCAATGCTCAGATTGACGTTTGGCTAATGGAAGTCGGGAAGGACTGAGGTGTGCAATACAAATAAATGTTGATATCAAACATAGTACTGATAGTATTGGAAACAATTCAGTGAAGATTGACAACTAATTCCAGTGATCACCCCTTCCAAGATCGAGTAACTGGTTTGATATAAGACTACATGTTTACTGAGGGATCGGTACTGTGACGGCCCGCCCCGCACTAGCCTGCATTTCCTCCGAAGGTGCGTTGTACACATGCCCGACTAGCACGGAACGGTCGCCAAAGAAAGGAAAGAAGAGAATGAACTAATGAGGAACCTGTAGAATGTCTCACAGCGCATGGAACAAAATATAATAATAACATAATCTTGACATAAAACAGGCGAGACAGTGCATAAGCTGAAAAATAAACCAACACAGCAGCGGAAATTCAAATACAGCTTATTACAACTTTCCAAATTTACTATCTCTAAAACAAAAGAAAGCTAAAGTAGAAGATGCACTACTAATGCCCAAGCAGTGATCTTCAACAACACAGGGAGAATACTATATATATCATACGTAGAAGCCTCCTGCTCGTCTCCGGATCAGCTACCCGTGCATACCCAGCTAACCTGCCTCTAGTCTGCTCGTGAGAGCACCCAGAGTAATAAGAAGAGACATAAAACTCTGGGTCAGACAAAAAGTCTGGTATGAGCGATAAGCAGATAAACAGAACAATAACAGGTATACTAAACCATACCTGAACCAGGACCTGCAACCAAAGAGTTAGCACTACATACCGTACAATACTCTAAGGTGCCACAAAACAAATGGTGTAAAGATAACGGGGGTGGGGCGTGCATGTCATAATGATGGCAAACAAGTCAAGCATAGCAACCATCCTCACATCTCTCACTCAGTGCGTAAAGCATACGATGTCCACCACTATCAATCACTAGACCCATCGAAGTAGTGACGGAGTTCGACTTGTACAACTACTGCTACTACCAAGCTTGCCACATGGAGTCATGACCAAATCTTTACAAGTGACCCCACTTCATTGGTCTATTAGCTCTTTAGTCATACCTAGGCCACTATGGCTCTGAATCCGTTCACGTACTCCCTACACACAGTGATCCAAAGTTACAGACATCGACAACCCCTTAGCACACGTCCCGCAGCAAAGCCCAACTCATGAAGTTCCCTCCTTGGTTCCATCTGGATCCTGAGGTACAACTCCTCGTTTGAACTTCCTTTGCATCTCGGGTTTAGGTCCACTTGGTGTTCGATCCTCCGGTTCGGTTCGGTTCGCCCCCTCCTGCTTGGTTCGGTTCGAATGCTCCTTTCTAGTTCAGTTCGGGTGCTCGGATGCTCTTATTTGGTACGGGTCGGATGCCCCTATCCGGTTCGGATCGGATGCCCCTATCCGGTTGCTCCTATCCGGATGCTCCTATCTGAATGCTCCTATCCGGATGCTCCTATCCGAATGCTCTTATCCGGTTTGCTGCAAGTTTTTCCAGCAAGCTATTTTCGCCAAACGACAGCGTTTTCAACCATTCTAACTTTGCTATGCAATCACAAAACATACCATACAGTCATAGCAACATGTATCCACAAACACTATAACAACAATATGGCATGTTTATACGGATCAAACATACCCAAAAACCCATGTTTTCCCTTAAGCATGTTTAGGCAAGACTAATCATAGAATTAACAAAACTTAACCAAATCAGCCCAAATTTCTAACAGAGGTATAAAACAATATTTTTGAATTTATAAATATTTTTCCAGAATTTATTAATGTATAAATTCGCTAATCTTCACTAATTACCCTTAATTACCCGTAATTAGTGCAAAACTATGCAAATCACTCACCTTAGCCACAAATAAAACCCCAAAACTAAAATGATTCTCTATTTGGCGTTGTCCCCGATGCTACACAGCAGCTCTAACCTTGCTTTGGTGCTATTTCTCCTTAATTTGATGTAGTTTAAGACAAAACTTGATTAGAAAGTGATTAGAAGTTGATTTGGTTTTTGGAGGCCATTGTTAGGGTTCCAAGAATGAAAGTGGCGGCTGAAAGAAATGTTTTCTAACCCTAATCAGCCCCTATACATTTCTAATCCCGAAATGGGTCATGGGCCCTCTTGCTAATCACCCTAATTAGGCCCGGTTAAGCCGTTTTTCACCTTCTAAACCTTGTTTCAGCCATATCTCCCAAACGGTGAGTCCGTTTGGCTAATGTGACCACTCTACGGAAAGGTAAGCCATCATCCGGAGCCAATGGAAGTGGTTTCAGGTCAAAATTCCTTTCCAATCAAAAGTTATGGCCAAAACAGTACCAGCTAGGGGCAAAATGGTCATTTAAAAATCGACAAAAATCTTGAACATGGGAAATGACTCTAATGGTTGTTTCCCAAAGTTACATGACCATACGACTTCATATGGGAAAGAAATAAATATTCTACGATCCTCCGATGCGTAGAATGCGGGTTGTTACATTCTTCCCCCTTAAGAAATTTCGCCCCCGAAATTTCCTAATCAAAACACACAAAAGGTCCTGCATGCCTATCAGTCATGAAACAACAATCAAACAAGCAAAACAAGTCTATCCTAGCATGCGGAATAACTAAATTACAAAGTAAATCTTACCCGGCAAAGAGTTCTGGATACGTCTTCCTAATGCTCTCCTCTGTCTCCCAAGTACAGTCATTCTCATTCTCGCCCCACTGAACCTTGACTAGCTTCACCGCCTTCCTTCGAAGTTGCTTCGTATCGTGCTCGACAATACGAATCGGCTTGCGGTTCCGAACCGCCTCGGGTTCCACTTCGAAGTCCTCTAAATGATCAGGTGAAATTGTCATATCTGGGTCGTGTACGAACTTCCTTAGTTGGGAAACATAAAATACATTGTGAACTCCAGTCATCTTCTCTGGTAAGCCAACTCTATATGCCAAATTCCCAACTGGTTCAAGAACTGGGAATGGGCTAACAAATCTCGGTGCTAATTTGCCTCTCCTGCTAAATCGTATCACGCTCTTCAACGGAGAAATCTTGACAAACACCAAGTCACCAACGGAGAATTTTAAGTCTCTTCTCCTCTTATCAGCATAACTCTTATGCCTATCTTGGGCAGCCTTCATTCGTTGCTGAACGATCTTAATCTTGTCCGAGGTTTCTCTTACCACATCTGGTCCAAGCACAAACTTCTCACCGGTCTCTATCCAACATGATGGTGAGTTACAGGTCTCAGTCACTCACAATGCTTTTAGGTACTCCATGAAATCTCACTACCCACTTCATATACAATTCTGCTAACTTAGCTGCCGTTCTGGTCGATTTGACTGGTATAAATCTTGCACTCTTAGTCAATCGATCCACAATTACCCAAATGCTATCATATCCCGATCTAGTCCTCGGTAAACCATCGATGAAATCCATCGAGACTTGCTCCCATTTCCATTCGGGAATTTCTAATGGTTGCAACAAACCACTAGGCTTCTTTTGCTCGGCTTTAACTAGCTGGCAATTCATGCATTTGGATATAAACTTCCCAACGTCTCTTTTCATCCCTTCCCAGTAGTAAGTCTGCTTCATGTCTCGACACATCTTATCACCACCGGGGTGTATAGTCAGTTTTGAGTGATGACATTCCCTAAGCACTTCATCTCTCAAACCATTCACGTTGGGTACAACTAGTCTTCCATTCTTTCGAAGCCATCCTTCTCGATCAAGCCCATACAAATTCATCTCCTCACCATCGATATTCATCTCTAACTTGGAGATGATCTCCAATAGATTAGGATCGTCCCTCTGACTGGAACTAATCCGCTCAATCAAAGTGGGTCTAATCGTCAAACTATCTAACATCCCTGGATCCAATTCGCACTTTGGTCTGAAATCATACCCAGCGATGTACTCCAGTTGCTTCCATTCTAGAAACATAGCCCCTAAACTGGCATGTCTTCTACTCAAGGCATCGGCTACCGCATTGCCCTTCCCAGGTGTATATGCGATATCAAAATCATACGAAGCCAAGAAATCTAACCATCTCTGCTGACGAAAATTCAGATCTTTCTGAGAGAAGAGATACTTTAAGGACTTATGATCGGTAAACAACACAAATCTCTCTCCCAAGAGATAATGTCTCCACATCTTCAGCGCAAACACGATCGCTGCTAGTTCCAAATCATGGGTAGGGTACATTTTCTCATGTGGCTTTAGTTGCCGACTAGCATAAGCTACAACCCTACCTCCTTGCATCAATACAGCACCTAGTCCGGTACCACAAGCATCCGTGTATACCGTCATTTCTTCATTCCCTTTAGGAATGACTAGCACTGGCGCACGCATCAACTTTTCCTTTAGACTCTTGAATGCATTCTCGCACTTTTCGTCCCAGACGAAAGCTTGATTCTTCTTGGTCAACTGAGTCAACGGTGCTACTATCTTGGAGAAATCTTGGATAAACTTATGATAATATCCAGCTAATCCCAAGAAACTTCTTATGTCCGTTGCATTCTTGGGCGTAGACCAATCTTGTACCGTAGCCACCTTCGCAGGATCCACGGCAATACCATTCTCTGAAACAACATGGCCCAAAAATCTCACTTCCCTTCTCCAGAAGTGACACTTAGAAAACTTTGCTTTCAATTGGTGTTTTCTCAACACCTCCATCACTATTCTTAAATGTTCCTTGTGTTCTTCCTCTGTCCTCGAGTAGACCAAAATATCATCCACGAACACAAGGACAAACTTATTCAACTGATCTCTGAATACCCTATTCATAAGATCCATAAAATATGCTGGGGCATTGGTCACTCCGAATGGCATGACCAACCACTCATAAAATCCAGACGGCGTTCGAAATGTCGTTTTAGCTATACTCTCAGCTTCCACTCTAAGCTGATGAAAACCTATCACGAGATCCAACTGAGAAAATACTCTCGCGCCACTCAACTGATCAAACAAATCATCTATCCGCGGTAGAGGATATTTATTCTTCCTCGTCACTTTATTCAACTCGCGGTAGTATACACACAAATGAAGGGAACCATCTGCCTTGGTAGCAAACACAACTGGTGCTCCCCATTCAGAAATACTCCTTATGATAAATCCCTTCTTCAAAAGATCGCGGACTTGCACCCCGAGCTCTCGCTGCTCCCTTGGTGCCATACGACGAAGTGGCATCACTATAGGTCTGGCATCTTTCACCAAATCAATACGGAACTCAATCTCTCTGTGTGGTGGAAGCTCGGTCACTTCCTCGAAGACATCTGGATACTGGCCAACCACGAGAAAACCTGACAACTCACTATGCGGGATGTCGAGGGAATTTAGAAAACTAGCCATTACCCCATCACCGGGTAGACCACCAAACACTACCCTCCGCCCATCGTCCGCTCTATCTGTCACCAAAAAGCCCTCGCAGTCTACCACCACCCCATATCTTTGGAGCCAATCGACTCCCAAAATAATGCCAAACCCAGTAAAGCCCAAAACAAAGCAATCACAAACAAACATGCATCCATGACTCGATAAGACCACATTACGACAAATCATGCTAAGGTTAGTCAAACCACCAATCGGGTTCGTCACTACTAAAGGTCAATCGACAATCTCGGGCTCCAATCCCAACCTATCTACCAGGTCACTAGATATGAAAGAACTGGAAGCCCCAGTATCAAACAAAACTCGAACTGGTACATCATAAATAAAAAGCATACATTGAATGACGACATTCTTTCATTTCTCCGCCGCAGTTGCGGCATTCGACGAAGAAGGAACAGCATCGATAGCATATGCTTTCACAATCTTCTTCTCCTTAAGAGGTTGTGGACACTTATCCTTATGATGTCCCACTTGGCCACAGTTGTAGCACTTCCTATCCACTGGCTTGGCCCGACATTCTTTAGCATCATGGCCCTTCTTACCACAGCTGAAGCACTCAACATCTTTCTTGCTCTTTTTCTGGCCATCCTTAGATTGGTTCTATCTCCTCTTATTCTGAGAGTTATTCTTGCCTCCACCGCTTGCTTGCGGTTTCAGCCCTTCTGCAGATGCAGCCTCAGTTTTTGGCTTAGGGTAAAGACTCTCTGATCTCAAAGCTTTCCCCACAATCGATTCAAAAGTCTCATCGATGTGGTTGATAATCCTTTCCCCCAAGTATCCATCCAACCCAGTAATGAACTTCTCATTCTTCTTCTCAGGAGTATCGATAAGAGATAGTCCATACTTCGACAAAGTGTCGAACTCAGCAATATAGTCAGAGACTGCCCTACCATTCTTCTTGAGTTCCAAGAATCTCTTAAACAACACTGACTTCTGGGCAGCTGGAATGAACTTCTCACTAAAGCGAGCCTTGAACTGATCCCAAGTAACCTGATCTTCTGGAGTAGCTGTTCTAATGGCATTCCACCAATTCATCGCTCGCCCTTGCAGCTGACGAGACGCTAGCCTTCTCTTCATCGCATCCTCGATACCCAAGTCATCGAAGATACGATCACAGTTGTCCAACCAATCCTGAACATCTGTGGCCGACTCCGTTCCGTGGAACGACTTCCCACCAAGGTTAGTGTAATCCTTGCACAAGTTGGCGAAATCGACCCTAGGCGCCTGCACTACTGGACCACCACCATTTCCGGGATTGGGAACTGCTCCCTGAACATCCCAAAGCATCTCCCTCATGAAGTTAGTGAACATCGTCCTCATGTCAGGAGCATTTCCATTATTGGTCCCTCTACCAGCACCCCTCGTATCTTGACTCATCGTTCAATCTGTAAAGAGAAAACGATTAACGACCCCATAGTGGTGCTAGTGCAGTACGACTTCATTCTTATACTACTAATAGTATATATACATATATATATATATATAACTTTTGAAAACCAAAGTAAGCACAAATATGCGCTCTCATATACGTACTATCTCTCCCTAGTGTCTTTCCCTAGGTTAACTATGCAACCTAGAGCTCTGATACCAAATGTGACGGCCCGCCCCACACTAGCCTGCATTTCCTCCGAAGGTGCGCTGTACACATGCCCGACTAGCACGGAACAGCCGCCAAAGAAAGGAAAGAAGAGAATGAACTAACGAGGAACCTGTAGAATGTATCACAATGCATGGAACAAAATATAATAATAACATAATCTTGACATAAAACAGGCGAGACAGTGCATAAGCTGAAAAATAAACCAACACAGCAGTGGAAATTCAAATACAGCTTATTACAACTTTCCAAATTTACTGTCTCTAAAACAAAAGAAAGCTAAAGTAGAAGATGCACTACTAATGCCCAAGCAGTGATCTTCAACAACACAGGGAGAATACTATATATATCATACGTAGAAGCCTCCTGCTCGCCTCCGGATCAGCTACCCGTGCATACCCAGCTAACCTGCCTCTAGTCTGCTCGTGAGAGCACCCAGAGTAATAAGAAGAGACATAAAACTTTGGGTCAGACAAAAAGTCTGGTATGAGCGATAAGCAGCTAAACAGAACAATAACAGGTATACTAAACCATACCTGAACCTGGACCTGCAACCAAAGAGTTAGCACTACATACCGTACAATACTCTAAGGTGCCACAAAACAAATGGTGTAAAGATAACGGGGGTGGGGCGTGCATGTCATAATGATGGCAAACAAGTCAAGCATAGCAACCATCCTCACATCTCTCACTCAGTGCGTAAAGCATACGATGTCCACCACTGTCAATCACTAGACCCATCGAAGTAGTGACGGAGTTCGACTTGTACAACAACTGCTACTACCAAGCTTGCCACATGGAGTCATGACCAAATCTTTACAAATGACCCCACTTCATTGGTCTACTAGCTCTTTAGTCGTACCTAGACCACTGTGGCCCTGAATCCATTCACGTACTCCCTACACATAGTGATCCAAAGTTACAGACATCGACAACCCCTTAGCACACGTCCCGCAGCAAAGCCCAACTCATGAAGTTCCCTCCTAGGTTCCCATCTGGATCCTGAGGTACAACTCCTCATTTGGACTTCCTTTGCATCTCGGGTTTAAGCCCACTTGGTGTTCGATCCTCCAGTTCGGTTCGGTTCGCCCCCTCCTGCTTGGTTCGGTTCGAATGCTCCTTTCTAGTTCAGTTCGGGTGCTCGGATGCTCTTATTTGGTTCGGGTCGGATGCCCCTATCCGGTTCGGATCGGATGCCCCTATCCGGTTCAGATCGGATGCCCCTATCCGGTTCGAATCAGATGCCCCTATCCGGTTGCTCCTATCCGAATGCTTCTATCCGCATGCTCCTATCCGGATGCTCCTATCTGAATGCTCCTATCCGGTTTGATGCAAGTTTTTCCAGCAAGCTATTTTCGCCAAACAACGGCGTTTTCAACCATTCTAACTTTTCTATGCAATCACAAAACATACCATACCGTCATAGCGACACGTATAATCATCCACAAACACTAAAACAACAATATGACATGTTTATATGGATCAAACACCCAAAAACCCATGTTTTCCCTTAAGCATGTTTAGGCAAGACTAATCATAGAATTAACAAAACTTAACCAAATTAGCCCAAATTTCTAACAGAGGTATAAAACAATATTTTTGAATTTATAAATATTTTTCCAGAATTTATTAATGTATAAATTCGCTAATCTTCACTAATTACCCTTAATTAACCGTAATTAGTGCAAAACTATGCAAATCACTCACCTTAGCCATAAATAAAACCCCAAAACTAAAATGATTCTCTGTTTGGCGTTGTCCCCGATGCAACACAGCAGCTCTAACCTTGCTTTGGTGCTGTTTCTCCTTAATTTGATGTAGTTTAAGCCAAAACTTGATTAGAAAGTGATTAAAAGTTGATTTGGGTGTTGGAGGTCATTGTTAGGGTTCCAAGAATGAAAGTGGCGGCTGAAAGAAATGTTTTTTTAACCCTAATCAACCCCTATACATCTCTAATCCCGAAATGGGTCATGGGCCCTCTTGCTAATCACCCTAATTAGGCCCGGTTAAGCCCTTTTTCACCTTCTAAACCTTGTTTCAGCCATATCTCCCAAACGCTGATTCCGTTTGGCTAATGTGACCACTCTACGGAAAGGTAAACCATCATCCGGAGCCAATGGAAGTTGTTTCCGGTCAAAATTCCTTTCCAATCAAAAGTTATGGCCAAAACAGTACCAGCTAGGGGCAAAATGGTCATTTAAAAATCGACAAAAATCTTGAACATGGGAAATGACTCTAATGGTTGTTTCCCAAAGTTACATGACCATACGACTTCATATGGGAAAGAAATAAATATTCTACGATCCTCCGATGCGTAGAATGCAGGTTGTTACAGGTACAATGATTGGATTTGTTAGGAACAGCATTGTGATTTCTACTCAAAATACTATTTAGTGGAATTGGATCAATCACACCCCTATGCAAAGATAAGAGGCCATGATGTAAGTTTGCTTTAAGTTGGTAGTTATTTCATGAATTGTTGCAAATGAGCTGCGGGTTTTCACATCCCTGGCTTATTGATGCCAGTATTATACGTCGCAACTGCGGTACTGGATCTAAACCAGTGATGTCCCAAGCTTGGATTTAATGAGGTCTGTTTCCCCATAAAAACTTTCATTGTCCTAATATTTTGTAATTGTGGGATGCACCTTTTTTTTTGAAAAGGTAAAAAGGCCCAGGCCCAAAGCCCATGAATCGGGACAAACCTGAACAACAAATACACCAGATATCTCTACAAACCCTCGCCGCCACCATTCTTTATCAAACCCTAGCGACTAAACACTAGAAATGGCGGATTGCTTGAGAAAACAGCTCCTCCATCTTCACGGCGGGTTCCAGACATAATTCTCACTGACTTCACTTCTCCTCTCTCTAGTTCCAAGCTTGTTGACGTCTCCTTTGTCTCTCGTATACCAATTTCTATCACTGGTTCTTTGATGTATAAAACCCATCGGATCTGAGCTTTTTGTGCTGTCAGATTCTCTCATCCTCCTTGTAGGATCTCTGATAACGTATGAGGGTCCTCCACTGCTACTTTCCCCTTCTAACCAGTTGGAAAGATGATAGATCTAGTTATTAAGTAAGCTTTTGTAGTGATTATCACCAATTTTCTGTAAAAGTCTTATTTTTCTTTCTGTCTTCTTTGTTTCCAGGTGATTGTGAGGATCTGGATCACTGCTGAAGGTACCTCCCCCTGTATCAGGTAAAAGTATGCATTTACTATTAGATTTAGCACTAAAATCACGCACAAAAGATGTTGATTTATGTTTACTTCCCTCACAGTTATAAGAATTGAATCGGGGTTGATGGATGCTTAAGGAAGGAAGTCAGGTCTTTCGAAATCACTGGATCTGACCTCTGATTCTTCTCTGCAAGTGATCTGATCTCTACAATCTGCATCAGGCAAGTGAGAAGTTTTAAAATTCTTATTTTTTATCCTAATAAAGTTGTAGTTAGCATTAGCATGATAACTCCCTTTGTTTCTAGGACCATTAATAGCAGATTGGAGTTTAGAATCACCAGGAGGGGATTTAGAGAACATACAACTTGTGCTCTGCTTGCCATTAAGTAAGAAATCTTCCACTATTTTATCACAGTCATTATTGTTGTTATAATGACCCTGGCTATGCACTTTGTCCTACAAATGTCTGTTAGCTTTTTGAAAAAAATATTACTATCATATAAAATAGTATGCCAAAGCTGAGTATAGCTAATCTCTTTGCCTGTGTGTAACCTTTGATTTCTCTCCCTGCAAATAAAATAAATGGTAGCAGTCAGTAAGACACAAGCTTTTTTGAATTTAATGGTCTTGGGATTAAAAAACTTTAAAATGTAATCAACACTATCTCTAATGTTGAGAGTAGCATAATTTTGATTGAAACCCAAAGTGCTTTTGGCATTAAACCAAATGTAGTGGGAGTATTTACAATCAAAAAATAAATGTGTGGAGCTTTCATCCTCATTTTTGCAAAGTAAACAATTTTTTTCGGACTCTTTGTTCCAATTGTAACATTTATCCCTAGTGGGAAGTTTATTTAAAAGAGCAAAATAGGCACAATGGGCCATTTTGGGGCAATTAGATTTACTCCAAATAACTTTATGCCAATCCACTTCTACATCACCACCCTGTAAGAATTCCCAAACTTTTTTGAAAGAAAATTTATCTTTAGAACAAAGGTTCCAACACCAGCGATCCTTGTACCTATTTTGATCAATATGATAATCAGAAATAGCATTTTTAAAAATCAAAGCAGCGGGATTGTTATGAAGGCTCCAACAATTATTTAAAATAATATTATTGACTTTATCATTAACCCCTCCCAATATATGCAAATTATCCCAACCAAGAAGGTTAATTAATGAATTGCCATTTAACCATGGATCAAACCATAAACTGGTTTGAGTTCCATCTTTAAACTTTCTATGAATGAGATTCCTGCCCATATTTCTGCAATCTAAAATGTGTTTCAAAATATATGAATGATGATTCTCTTTTTTTGCCAACCAGAAATTTTTGTTTTTTAAATATTTGGCTCTCAGCCATCTGGCCCAAAGAGAATCACCCTTCAAAAAAATTCCAAAACAACTTAAATTTGCTAACTTCAGCTATGTCTTTTAAGTTCCTAAGCCCAAGCCCACCAAATTTTTTGGGCTTACAAACTGTGTCCCAAGCTACCGTATGATATTTACCTCTCCAAATAAAATTAGAGCAGATTTTATCAATTTTATGAATGACATTGGCTGGGATGTTGTGTGTTTATACCCAATACATGATCATAGCAGTGATGACAGTATGGGTAAGTTCAAGTCTGCCAGCTATTGATAATAGTTTGCTAGACCAACCATCTAATTTACCATGAATCATGTCTATTAATCTGGAACAGTCCCTATCATTAATAGGGTTAATGCTTAAGGGGAGGCCAAGGTATTTAACAGGAAGATTACCTTCCTTAAAATGCAAAAGTTGCAAAATATTATTACTAGCATATTTGCTGAAATAAATTTTGCTTTTGCTCTCATTAACAGTTAACCCTGCATATTTTTCCATATTTTTTAAAATACTGTGAACAGCAATAGCACTAACTTTATCAGCTTTAAGAAAAAGGAGCATGTCATCAGCATATAATAAATGTGTAATGTGAGGCTTGATTCTATTAATAGGTTTAATGTTTCCCCTAATCACTTCAATATCCATTTGCATGGAGAAATATTCCATAACAATTGAGAAAAGATAGGGTGACAAGGGATCACCTTGCCTTATTCCTCTATTGCTATGAATAAAGCCTTTAGGGGAACCATTAATCATAACTGAATATGTTACATTGCTGATGCATTCCTTTATCAGAGTACAAAACCTATTGTTAAACCCCATTTTTTGCAAGATATAAAAGATAAAACTCCTATTAATTTTATCAAAGGCCTTATGCAGATCAATTTTAATACACATAAGGTTGTTATTCCTCATATTGAAGTTCCTTATTAGCTCATGGGCTAATAAGGAATTTTCAGAAATCAATCTGCCTGGAATAAAGGCACTTTGATATTCAGAAATAGTAAATTTTAAAAATCCCTTTAATCTGTTGCAGAGCAAAGAGGAGATAATTTTATAAACAAAGTTACAACATGCTATGGGTCTGTAATCCTCTAGTCCAGAAGGATTTTCCACCTTAGGAATTAAGGTCAAAAAGTATGGTTTGTGTTCTTCAGCAATTTACCTGAACTAAAGAATTCATTTATAGAATCACACAAAAAATACTGAATATCATCCCAATGTGTTTTATAAAACTTGGCTCCAAACCCATCTGGACCTGGGCTTTTGTCAACATTAGCATTAAAGATAATATTCTTAATTTCCTCCTGTCTAATAGGAGCCAAAAGAATATCATCACTATTGCTATTCACAATATATTTAAATTCTATATCTGGAAAGATAGAGGGATAGTCATTGGTGTTATATAAGGCATTGAAATATCTAACAGCCTCTGACTCAATATTAGAGGCTTTATTAATTATATCACCATTAACATCCATTAATTTACCAATATTATTCCTATTTTTCCTGCATGATATTTTGGTGTAAAAAAATTTACTGGCTTCATCTCCAGTAGTCAACCAATTTACCTTAGCTTTCTGCTTAAGATTAACTGAATTAATATGAAGGGCATTAACCAATTTGGCCTGAGAATTAAAAAAATTCTCAACCTTAGTCTTGTCTGAGCTATCTTTGTCAAGATCATTTTGATACCTCTCACACTCATCCCTAATTGCTTTAATGTCATTACTGTTTCTAGAAGAGTTCCAACTTTTAAGATTAGTTTTAACCAACTGCAGAGTTTTATTGAATTTGTATTGAGCAGTTCCAAAAATATTATTATCAAAACACTTAGAGACAACCTCTTTGTAATTATGTTCATACACCCATCCATTTACAAATCTAAATGGGGCATTACTATGAATGTCCTTATCTGTCTTAAATGAAACTAGAATAGGTGTATGATCACTGGTGCTTTGAGGCAGGGTACAACGCTTAATGTTAGAAAAAAGGTTGATGAGAATTAGGTTAAATAAGACCCTGTCCAGCTTGCAATGAATATTCCTGAATTTTCCAGATTTCCAGGTATATTTATTGCCAGAGATGATAGGTTCTATTAAACCAGATTTCAATAAAAAACAGCAACTTTTTCTAATTTTGAAAAAGGAACAGTATTTCCTCCCCTTTTTTCAAATTGGTAAAAGACTGTGTTAAAATCCCCAATAACATCCAAGGCTTTTTAATAATATTACTGAACTGCTCAATGCAACTCCATAACATATTTCTTTCATTTTCAAAATTGGAAGCATAAATAAAAGTGGTAATAATTTCCAGACCATCTTTATTTTTAAATGTGCAGTGTATATACTGCTTATCAATGAAATAATTGATGAGGGTCCAAATGGCAGGATTATGAAAAACCATAATCCTACCATTTCCACCCATTAAATTATTATTAATAATGTTCCAATTTGAGAAAAATCTAGTTTGCATATCATTAATCCTAATGTCATTTAGTTTATGCTCAACTAAACCTAGAATACTAGGCTTGTACTTGTTTATGAAGTTGACTAAGTCTAACTGTCTAGCAGGAGAATTAAGCCCCCTAATGTTCCACACAATGATATCCATAAGAAAAAATATAGAAAAATAGAAGAAAAGGAAATGGATATCACCTATCTAAGGTGGACCAGTGCTTTTGCTGCTGTCCCCTTATCCCTCTGGCTATTTGCCACTCCTTTTGAAGCTGGTGTTTTCAGCTGTTTTGAGTTGTTTTTCCCATTTAGTATTCTTACTAATGTATTTTTGTCTGAAATCATGATCCATTTTATCCTCTGTGTCCTCTACTGAGATTATATCTGTTAGGCTTCTTGTCCTGCTCTTCTTCTTCTTTTTTGGTGATGCAGGTTTAGAGGACTTGGATCCAACTAATGCATGGTTTATTGCCTTTTGAAAGCTGTCCTCAGTAATAGAAGAAGATTTGGTCGGAACGAGGCTTTCTACCAACAACGATTCATCAGTGAAGATGGGATCGGCCGAAAGCAGTTCCGCACATTCAATTTCTTTTCCTTTCGTTTTTATTTTTCCCAAATTTGTAATTAAACTTGGTTTCTCCTTTGGGGGTGAGGAACCATTGACCTGTGCTTCTGAAATCCCCCCTATGTTTATTTGTTTTTCAGTCAATGTCGAGATTTGATCACTCAATTCTAAAGATTCAGTGAAACTGACTTCTTTAGATTTGTATTGATCATTTTCTTGCTGCTTGCTTTGACAAATGCTTGCAGAATTTTGTATTTGTTGGATTACTGGTGATTCTGAATTACCCAGATTTGGGTTGGAAGCGTCGATGATCATGTATTCTTCTTGAATAAGCACCTTATCGTGTGCATTGATTGGAAGATTTTGAGAAATTCCTTGTGAACTAATTTCTGCGTTTACATCATGATCAAGATTTGTGACTTCCTTTGGTGGTTCGTTCGAATCTTTGTTATATAAGCAGTTTTCGGACGAATGCCCAAAGCATTTACACTGCTTGCATCTATCAGGAATTACTTCATAGGTTATCGGCTGAGAGATAATCTCTCCGTCGTGCATGTAGATCGACGCTTCATTTGGTAATTCGGCGTCAGCGCTGATCTCAACAAGAATTCTGGCGTAGCTCAGGCGAGTTTCTTTCGCCGTTTGTTCCTATTAAACTTGCGATGGCACTGAAAACTTCCTTATCCCATAATCTCAGATTCAGCTCAGGTAGCCTTACCCATACGGGCATTGTACTGAGCAAGTCGCGATCAAGAATTGATTTCTTGGTCCACTTCTTTAATATGATTAATTTTCCGTTGATGAAATAAGGTCCCCCCATTAGTAATTTGACACAATCTTCATGATTAGTGAATCTAATGATGAAGAATCCATTTTCACGAGTAAATATTTCGAATGACCCTGTCGGATTCCATGTTCGGCTAACAAAAGCTCTAAAGTGATGATAAAGGGGGCTTACCAAACACGTAGGCTACAACTGACATCTCCCATTTTCCTTTAGTACGTACACTAGTTTCCTAATTGATGATAACAATCTTCTCCTCACTTGGTAATTCAGTCGGCTCTATACAACTCAAATCAAAATTGGTACTCTGTCCTCCGCTTTTGACCATGCCTACCCATGACGAGGCCTTTCCCTCTGATGGCAATCTATTCTTGACCGAATGTCTAATTTCTTGATCAGATCTGACTAGATTTCTTGGCTGAAACCTTATACCATTTGAGGCAGGAAATGGTTTGTGCTTATTTCCGACAGGGTATTCGTTGGATCTTCCAACGCCCTATCGAAAGTGCGCAGAATCATTTGTCTTCTGCTTCGATTTTAGCCCTTTCCTGCGATTATTAACTATGGTGAAGCCTTCTTCATCAACAAGGAAATTAGGAGAAGATTGAGGAAGATTACTGTTAGGAATGGAGGAAGATGGGGGAGAAGATGAGGAGGACCCTAACTGATTAGGGCATTTGTCGAAAATTGGATTTAGGAAAGACTTATTGGCAGCAATGGCTGCATAGGATTATTTGTGTGGGATGCACCTTGCTTCCTCTACAAAACAGAACTAAAAAGAAAACACACATGTAAATGTAATAATAGAATTGCTTTCTTTTGTTTTTATCCTTTTGTGGCTTTTGCTTGTTGTTAACGTTTTCATTTCCAGTAAAAACATTTCAGGAGCTTTTCGAGACTAGTGAATATTTTAGTTGGTGTGATCGCTTTATCCTTTCAAACAATCAGGACATTATATACACAAACAAGATCATAGCAGTTGCGACTTGCAACATGTACATTATATGCATAGCTATTCTAGCACTGAGAAAGGCTCATGTCAATCCTCAAAAAAGGTACTATAAATCTCTGTTTTACTAAATTGACATTGCTTTGCCACTGTCAGGTCTAGGATACATAGTGGGAGTTATGTTTGGGAGGTTGTGGGAAGAGTTGTTTGTTTGATTAAGAATCACATTATAATGTTGGTGTGCTCTATTCCATACAATCGCATGCCTTTGCTGCATTAAACTATTACGTGCCAGGTCTGAATAGGAAGGGCACACTGTCTTTTGTTTGATTTTCAACTAAGAACGTAATATAAGATTAATAACAAAGTTAACGTGATTAACTATATAACTGTAAAATGAAGGACAATCAAAAGGTTGGTGGGATTTTCATTTGTCAAATGAAGCAAAGTCACGTGCACGTGTGTGTTTATATATATATATATATATATATATATATATATATATATATATATATATGAGGAGGGTTCGTCTGTGAATATGATTCTTGCAAGCTCCACCGTGCATGTGAAGACAAGTGACCAAGCCTAGAGTGAGAGGTTGTGTATGATGGTAATGATGCTCCTACCATCTGAGATATTTCTTGCAAAAGGTTTTCGTAAACCCCGGTTTCATCGAGAATACGAGCGGGAAGAGAGTGAGATGGCCCTCGATTAGAGAGAGAATTAAGCGCCACTTCAGCAGCAAAATGCTCCGCTTGCTTTAACGTGGTGTAAAAAAAGTAGGACTCTCGAAGACTTCGCCATTGAAGTTAACAGTAGCCTTATACCTGGAAGCATGGTCAGGCCCTTCTCGTATGCAGGTGTATGATGGGAGGTTGAAGCAGCTGCGTTGAGCTAGCTCTTGGAGCTGTTTTTATACATGCTTTTTAGTTCACCGGACGGTGACCAAATTCAGATCGGATCAGTGAATGGTGAGCAGATTGTCACTGCCGCTCTTTACTTCTGCTGAAATTTCCTTTTGGTTCATGGGTGAAGAATAATTATGGGTTTCGAGGGTTTCTGATTTTAAGAAGAAAAGAATAGAGAGATCTGAGAAAGTGAAGAGAATGAATTAGATTGCTGAAGTAACTTTTTGGAAGAATATTACAATTTTTAATAGATAGTTGGATATGATATGAGATTGTTCGAAATTTATGCTGACCATAGGTCTGACAATAATTTGCATGGATTTTACACTATGTGCTCACAAACTATATACAGTGGAGGATGAGGTTGGTTACATTCAGCCATAGGGGAATCCCTGCGTTTAGGCATAATGAACTACTAACATTTTGTTGAGTTTATTTTGATATAACTTTAGGCTGAAGCAAAAATATTTTGGTACCCTGTTATGAACATTTGTTTCATCATAATCACTGGCTAGCTTGTTAAAATAATTATTAAATATGGCAATCATAAGGAAATTTTGGTGCATTATGAGAAGGTTTACTAATATTTCAGTCAATTAAATGTAATTTATTTCCTGTATGTTGATTGGTTTCTTTTCCATTTCATGTGCTAATTGTTTTCCGATTTGATTGCAGTCATTCCATTATTGCAAGTAAGGACGAGATGAAAACCTAATGAGCTCATACTGTAAGCTCATACTGTAAGCTTGTTCCTTTTTCCCATTTCAAGATATTACATTATACATAATGTTAAAACAAAACGACACCTGCTTTTCACATTTGTTCATCAAAATCTAAAGGTACAAGTCATTCGACGTCCTCGGTAATACTTGCAACTGAGCGAATAAGGTGTCGGGTTGGACAAGAGTGATGTGGTCTGGATGGTGATGAGGAGAGGTGCAGTTGGAAGTTGAGGGAGGCGAGTGGATGTGTGGCATCAGAGCAGGTTGTTGTTAGTGAAGCGGGGAGAACAAAGCTATGTTTAGTGGAGGGTAGCGTGGTGGCGCAGGCACCTAGCAATGGTGCAGCAAGTAGGGGAAGATTGAGTGAGGCGGATGGCAATGGGTTGTTGAGGGCTGCGTAGCCGGTGTTGTGCGCTGGTGATGGTGGTGACGCTGAAGTGGTGGGATGGAGTTTAGAGTATTGACGTGAATGGGTTTCAGGGTTTTTTTGGCACTTTTTTTTTTGAATGTAAACTTCAAGCAAAAGAAAGAGAGGGCTTGGCAAAAGAAAGAGAAGTTTCAGGTTTGGCAAGAGTGAAAACTACAAGCAAAACAGGTGTGGTCATTTTCATTTTTATTATTTTATTAAGATGCGTGAGTTCAAAGTAGATTATTTGGTATATTCACTTAGAATGATCCGTTTATATTAGCAAAGAAAAATGTATATTACATACCCTACAATGGAGATTAAGAAGACTTGAATAACATACACATAATGGTAATTAGGCTGGGCTTATTTAGGCCCAGCTATATGTAGAGGAGATACATACATACATACATATACATATGTGTGTATATATACATATGTATGTATGTATGTATGTATGTATGTATGTATGTATGTATGTATGTATGGGGAGAGGCTATAGAAACAGAAAATTGGACACAAAATCTGGATCACAAGATTTGTTTATCTTTATGTGTCATATATAAACAAAATTTTATAATATTAATTTTCTAAGATATGTATAATTTTGATAAGATGTATTGAATTTTTCATTCTGTATTTATGTGTTATATGATTCTTCCATCTGTTGCATCTATATCATTTCTAGTCAAAATTATTCATATGTAAATACACACATAACACTATTACTTTGCTACTATAAATCTGGCTCGCACCTTTGTCCAGTTTCAATGAATAAAAGCAGGTTTTTCCCCCTGAAGAATTTCAGTAAAGTTCGAAAGATAAATATTCTTCTGTTTACCTCTATTATAGTACAATGTACAAATGTGCATGGTATTCTTATTGAATTCCCTTAAATTTGAGGCATTTTAGTTGAAGTACCCATTGTAGAGGGAAGTGGGGAAATCACCGGTTAGGCTTTTTTGGATGCTGAAATTTTTGGCAGTTATTTTCATGATACAGTAGAATCCTTTTTTTTTGGGTAATATATACATATGTATGTGTGTTTATATCGAAGTTTGAACAAAAAAAGTTGCTATAGAAATGTAGTTAAATTATCATTAATTGTAAATGCAGGGATATAGAAGCGTCAAGTAAAAGTAAATTTACTATTCAGGTTTATTTTATATCTTCACTTTTTTTATTAATCCTAAGCTCAAAATCTTTAGAAAGTTTATTAGATTTTAAGCTAATGTTTATTGTATTATTTATCTTTTGTCCAATTTTCATATTAGTAAATTCAAATTTTAACAAAATTATTTCTTTACTCTGTTTTAATTTATTTATTAAATTCAGATCCATTCTTACTCCTGTTCGGATTTTAAGCTATTATTTCAAATTTTAACAAAATTTCCATATTAGTAAATTCAGATCCATTTCTTCTTACTCCTGTTCTCCACTCTTTTGATTGTAGTCCTGATCTTCCAGTATGGCCGTAGCCAGTGCCTCTATTGCTATGAAGGAGGCTTTAAAGGTGAGTTTCTTTTCCTTTATAATTGACCTTACTTAGTATAGGTTGATACGTAGAGCTCAATTTTGAATAATCAAAGTTCACAAAGCTGTAGGTATACGGATCTCGAGAATTTATGTTATCCTTGAATTTTGAATCAAAAGTTAATTGAGTTGTGAAGAACCCGTGATTCAAAGATGTGAGAACCAACTATAATATCTGAGAAAAGTGGATTTTTACTGTTAATCAATAGATTATTAACTGGAACTGTCCGGATCTGTTCATGCTTTAGTGTTTATTAACTGCCATGTTTCTAAAAGTTTTGATAATTAGCATTCTACTTTGTAATTGGTTATGCTTTCATTTCAGCTTCCAAGTATCGGGATCAACCAGCAATTTATTACATTCACACATGTTACTATGGAATCAGATAAGTATATTTGTGTGAGAGAGACTTCTCCACAGAACAGTGTTGTCATTGTTAACATGAGTACTCCAAATCAGCCTTTGAGGAGACCTATTACAGCTGACTCGGCTTTGATGAATCCTAATAGCTACATTCTTCTCCTCAAAGGTGAAGATTTACCCATTTGGACGATTGTTTGCTTTACAGTTCTTGCATGAATTTATGGAAGTAGCAAAATTGCAGGTGTTGAGTTTTGAAAGAACCAGTCTTATTGACTATGTTATCATATATGCCACTTTCTCAGGTTCAATGTCTAAAACTACCGTACAAGCTTTAATAGATGTTTTACTCAAGTCCCAAAACGTTGTATGCGCACTCTTTACATTGAAAGCAAGGTTTGATATCCTAGTTTTTGGTTCGTTCCGGTCACGTAGAAACTTTAAAAATCCGGTCCTATTCCGGAAATTCCGGTACGGTTTTTTATAAATACGCAGATAAATATGCAGTATTTATTTGTAAATATTCAATGTTAATATTAATTCATAGTGCTATTTATTTGACTAAATTATTTATGTTAGGAGCAAAGCCCAGACTAGCAAAACGTATGCTCACGTGTTTAGTAACATGAAGTGACAAAAATAATAATCAGGGTTTGTTTCCATTAGAGCATGTTTTATAATTCTTTTTATAATGGATGGATTTTGTTGTTCTGTCAATTATTAAATCTGAATTTTTTTATGCATGTGTGATGATGAATGGTTGATGCTGATATCATTTCAGTAATCACGAAAGCAACTTTCTCTTCTTATGCTAACCAATTTTCATGACATATAAAGGTGTTTGAAGCTTGATATTAAGGTTAGGGTACAGTAGAATTTTTTTTTTTTTGGTAATATATACATGTGTGTGTGTATAGGGGAGAGTTCCGCTACACCTCTTACATTGCACGTGAACTCTCCTCCTGAATTTCAGCCACTCATTCCTCCTGAATCAAGCAGTTAGAGTTTATCGTGATATTCTTGGTTTCCATGTGACTGGTAAGATTTAAATGATGACAGGTTAAAATATGGTATTCTTTTTTCTTTCTTTTTTAACAGTAACGACCTGAGTCAATACATCTTCCGCTACAAACTTTGGAAGAAGACCACGAAGATGATGAAAGCAGCGAGGAAGAGGATGAAGATGATAACAATAAGGAAGAAGAAAGTTCTGAAGGAGAAGAGGAAGCCCTAGAGGTGACCAAATTTATCCGCTGATATCTATTTTGATCGTTTAATGTGTTATATTATAATTACTTTGATCAACTATTGTTTTGGAATAGAACACAACTATTTCGGTCCACCAACTTCATGCACTTGTTATATTATTGTTTTCCAATATACTTGTCATCAGCAAAGTTATACCAATCCTTTTGATCGTCTAATGTGTGATATTCTTGTTTATATATATATATATATATATATATTTGTATATAAAAATTCTTACTGTTGATTTTTAAATTTGTCTGTCTACAGGTAATTAGCTTTTTCAAAGTGAAGACTAGCGGCAATAAAAATTACGGTAATTAAGCAATGAATATGGCTTTAATTGTTACATACATTATGAATTTTTTTTGTACTATTTATGTAAACTTCTTTGTGGATGTTTATGGTATGTAACTTATTTTGTCGAAAAACTTGTTTATTTGAATATGATAATTATATGATCGATTGTTGATTTGAATATATCATTTATATGATTGATGATTGGTCTTAGTATGGACATTATCTAAGCGATTGTTGGAAATGATATAGTTCATCAACGATAAATAATAATATTTAAATATGTTATTAAATAACAAATAACTTTTAGTAGCGTTTTAAAAATGTTACAAAAACAAATGTAAACTAATATATAGTTGCATTTTAAAACGCTACAAAAAATCAGAAATATTATACAAGAAAAAATGTAACCTAAAAAATGATAACTTTGGTAGCGTTTTTTAAACACTACGGAAGAACATCAGTTGCATTTTAAAAACGCAACAATATGGTATTTTTGATAGCATTTACTACAACGCAACAAAAAAAATTTGACTTTTAGTTGCATGTCGTGTCGCAGCGTTTACTACAACGCTACTACAAGTTATGGCAGCGTTTTTTCAACGCTACTAAATGCCTTTTCTGGTGTAGTGTGGCAAGGGTAATCTTTGGAATATAACACATAAACATATCACAGCGGAACAGAAATAAATAAATACACCAGATAATGTACAAATAATACACTGGATAAACATAATCATTAGAGTTACACAGTATACAGGATCATACTTAGTACAAAATACAGTTCAGCTTTACATAAATGTCCACAGCGGAATCAAAACATAATATGTACAACAGGAGCTGAACAGCATAAAAAGAAAGAAGTGATAGAATCCAGCTTCCGCTCCAGCTATCCAGAAAGAGCCTGCTAAAACCTAAATACAAGGCTGCCCGTGTAGAAAATAGGGCACCCGAGTTTGCAAGTGAAACAAACTACGAGTCAGTCATGGGACTGGTATGAGAAATCTACTTAACATACTTTACAATAAGGCCAATCACAGGACCACGCCGCTAACGCGGAACGGGTTTACTCCATTGGATTGTCAGTGCTTTAAAACAAGTAAATCTTTTAAACATCACAATGTTTTTTAAAAAAATGAAGCCATTATAAGACTCAGTTCCCATCACACAATGCAACGCAAACCGGAGGATAGAGTTTTACCTTATAATGGCCAAAATTTGCTTGATACGAATAAAACAAAAGCATTTGATATTATTACTAGTCCCCCCCCATGGGGTGTAAACTGGTCATATCCCGACCAGGCCATCGGCTCCGAAGAGACCGAACTAACCGAGGCGCCTTGCTATCCATCATCCACATAAGTAAAATGCCCGGGTGTGTAAAACCCAAAGCACCACTCCTAGCTAGAAAGAAACGCAGGTCCTCCCTGAGGTCCTCTCCTGTAATGACCCGCATTCTACGCATCAGAAGATCGTAGAATATTTATTTCTTTTTCCTGGTAAGTCGTATGGTTACGTACTTTTGGGGAACGACTAGTGGGGTCATTTCCCATGATTCATGATTTTTGCCGATTTTTAAATGACCGTTTTACCCCTAGTTGATCTTGTTTCATCCATAACTTTTGACTGGAGAGGAGTTTTGATCTGAAACACACTTCCATTAGCTCCGGATGATGGTTTCTCTTTCCGTAGAGTGGTCATAATAGCAAAACAGACTTACCGTTTGGGAGATATGGCTGAATTAAGGTTTAGAGGGTTAAAAACAGCTAATTGAGCTTAACCGGGTGATTAGCAACTAGGCCCAATGAGGGATTTCGGGATTTGGGGTATTTAAGGGCTGCTAGGGTTAGGATTTCGGTTTTATACTCATTTTTCCAGCCGCCACTTACCTCCTTCAAGCTCTAGCAATGGCCTCCATCTTCTCAAACACTCCAAAACACCTCCAAATCACCTACAACTTGAAGATTGGGATTAGCAACATCAAATCAAGGGAGATCTTCACCAAATCAAAGTTGGAGCTGCTGGAACACATTAGAATTCGACCCAAATAGAGAATCATTTCAGATCTATAGTTTACTTTGTGGCAAAGGTGAGTGATTAGCTTGCTTTTTCACTAATTATGGCTAGTTATGGTAATTAGCGAAAATTAGTGAAATTATGGCTCAGAAAAATCTAGAAAAATTCCGAAAATTCTAAAACACCATTTTATGCCTCTGATATGAATTTGGGTTAATTTCGACTAATTTTGTTAATCCCGGAATTTAGGGGATTAAAAGGTGATTAGTGATAATTAGCGAATTTATGCAAGATTAAAATCTGGAAAAATGTTCAGAAATTCTTAAATATTGTTTTAGAGCTCCGATATGAAATTTGGCTAATTGGGATAAGTTTTGCTAATTATATGCTTAAACATGATTAAGAGGGATTAAGGGAAATATGGGGTTTTAGCCATGTTTGATCCATTTTGATATGTCATATTGTTGTTTTGGTGTTTGTGGTTGATTCTCTATGTTTCTATGATTGTTTGGTACGCTTTGTGATTGATTAGAAATGTTATATTGGTCGAAAACACCGTCGAGAGGCGAAAATAGCTTGCTGAAATAGTGCAGGTTTTCATTGGGTCGAGTTAGACCGACCAGGGGAAGGTTTTGACCGACCCGAGTTCCTGGAACGACCCTGACAACGACCGACCAGGATGGGTGAAATGCGACCGACCAGGGGGGGACAAAACCGACCGACCAGGATTGGTGAAGTGTTCGACCGACCAGGGGGGACAAAACCGACTGAACATGATTGGTGAAGTGTTCGACCGACCAGGGGGGGCAAAACCGACCGACCAGGGTAGAGATGATGAAAACAGACCAAAATGAAAGGTGCTTGACCGACCGACCCGACCCGATCCACCTCATCTTTCATGATCCGCTCGAGTACATGTGTCACGATCCGATCCAGGAGCTCCATCACGATCTGATCCGTTCGAACGACCTGATGTGGTGACCACGAAAGCCTGGAGAGAACCGATCCGGTGAACGAAGCACGACCGACCAGGACCGACCCCGATCCGAAGAAGGCGACCGACCCGTATAGATGAGCACGATCCGAACCTCGAGCTGGAGCTTGACCACGAGCTGGTGACTGCGACCCGATCCGAGGGGAACGCGATCCGAACCGAGAGGAGCTGACGACGGCCTGAATTAAAGTGAATTGAAAGGAAGACCGATCCGAAGGAGATGCTGACCAAAACCCGGGATGCAAAGGTAGTCCAAATGGAAGTTAGAGCTCAGGATCCAGATGGGAACCAATGAGTTCACTTCATGATTGGGCTTTGCTGCGGGACGTGTGCAAAGGGGTTGTCGGTATTCATAACTTTGGTTCACCACTGAGAGATGGATAGTGGGCTTGTAGTGATAGTTGTACGGGATTGGATTCTGTCATGGCCCGAAGGATTAGGTAACCAAGGTAGTGGATATCGTATGCTTTATGCACTGAGTGAGAGACGTGAGGATGGTTGCTATGCTTGATTGTTTGACATCACTATGACATGCACACCCCCACCCCCGTATTTCTTACACCATATGTTAGTGGCACCTTAGAGTATTGTACAGTATGTAGTGCTAACTCTTTGGTTGCAGGTTCAGGTTCAGGTATGATTGGATTATACCTGTTATTGTTCTATTTAGTTGCTTATCACTCATACCAGACTTTTGTCTGACCCAGAGTTTTATGTCTCTTCTTATTACTCTGGGTGCTCACACGAGCAGACTAGAGACAGGTCAGGTGGATATGCACGAGTAGATGTCGGAGACGAGCAGGAGTCTTACACGTACTATTTATACATATATCTCCCTGTGTTGTTGATGGTCGCTACTTTGGGCTTTAGTAGCACACCTTTTCTTTCTTTTGCTTTAGAGACAGTATTTTGAAGTGTAATAATGTTGTTGGATCGTAAGCTGTATCTTTGGATTTCCGCTGCTATGATGGTTTAGTTTTCAGCTTGTGTACTGTCTCGCCTGTTTTATGTCAAGTATGTTATTATTATATTTTGTTCCATGTGCTGTGAGACATTCTACAGGTTCTTTGTTAGTTCATTCTCTTCTTTCTTTTCTTCTGACGACCGTCCCGTGCTAACTGGACATGTATACAGCGCACAATTGGAGTTAAATGTCGGTTGGTGCGGGGCGGGCCGTCACATTTGGTATCATAGCTCTAGGTTGCGTAGTTCACCTAGGGAAAGACACTAGGGAGAGATAGTACGTATATGAGAGCGCGTATTTGTGATTACTTTGGTTTTCAAAATCTATATATATAGTATTAGTATAGCTAAGGATGAAGTCGCACTGCACTAACACCACTATGGAGATGGTTAATCGTTTTCTCTGTACAGATTGAACAATGAGCCGGTACGTGAGGGGTACTGGTAGAGGAGCCAACAATGGGAATGTTCCTGATATGAGGACGATGTTTACTACCTTCATGAGAGAGATGCTTAGGGACGTTCAAAGGGCAGCTCCTAATGCTGCAAACGGTGGTGGTGCAGCGGTGCAGGCGCCTAGGGCCGATTTCGCCAAGCTGAATAAGGATTATACTAGCCTTGGTGGGAAGCCGTTCCACGGAACGGAGTCGGCTACAGAAGTTCAAGATTGGCTAGATAGTTGTGAGCGCATCATCGAAGATCTGGGAATCGAAGACGCAATGAAGAGGAAGCTAGCATCCCGTCAGCTGCAAGGACGGGCTATGAATTGGTGGAATGCTATTAAGGCAGCTATCCCAGAGGATCAGATTACTTGGAATCAGTTTAAGACTCGTTTTTGTGATAAGTTCATTCCAGCTGCTCATAAATCAGAATTGTTTAGGAATTTCTTGGAGCTTAAGCAGAATGGTAGAGCTGTCTTGGAGTATATTACTGAATTCGATACTTTATCAAAATACGGATTATCCCTTATAGATACTGCCGAGAAGAAGAATGAGAAGTTCATAACGGGTTTAGATGGGTACTTGGGGGAAAGATTTATAAACCACATCGATGAGACATTTGAATCGATTGTGGGAAAAGCATTAAGGTCAGAGAGTCTTTACCCTAAGCCAAAGACTGAGGTTACTATTGTATCTGTAGAGGAGCCAAAGCCGCAAGCAGGCTGTGAAGGCAAGAATGGTTCTCAGAACAAGAGGAAATAAGACCAAGTTAAGGATGGTCAGAAAAAGAAAAGTAAGAAAGATGGCGAATGTTTTAGTTGTGGCAAGAAGGGCCACTATGCCAGAGA
This sequence comes from Allium sativum, assembly GCA_030737875.1. NCBI lineage: Eukaryota > Viridiplantae > Streptophyta > Magnoliopsida > Asparagales > Amaryllidaceae > Allium > Allium sativum. The sequence goes on along the minus strand of CM060915.1, from coordinate 253,637,478 downwards.
TTGTCGAGAAAAGCCTGGGGAAAGGAAGTGCTTTAACTGCGGCCAGGCAGGACATCACAAGGATGATTGTCCACAACCCCCTAAAGGAAAGCAGATCGTGAAAGCATATGCTATCAGTGTTGTTCCTTCTTCGTCGAATGCTCCAACTGCGGCGCAGAAGGGAAAGGGCGTCGTTATCAAAGGTATGCCTTCTATTTAAGATGTTTCTGTTTGACAGACCCGAGATAGTCGATAGACCTTTAGTAGTGACGAACCCGGTTGGTGGTTCGACTAGCCTTTGCATGATTTGTTGTAATGTGGTCTTATCGAGTCATGGATGTATGTTTGTTTGTGATCGCTTTGTTTAGGCTTTACTGGGTTTAGCATTATTTTGGGGAGTCGATCTACTCCAAAGATTTAGGGTGGTATTAGGTACCTACCTAGTGATGGCGATTATAACTGGAGTTAGGAAGCTGGGAAGTTATCATTGGAATAAGTTCTAGTTGTCTCGGGGAGGCAAATGAGTACTCCAGTGCTTGGTTGTTTTGCTAGTATCATTTCACGTAGATTGTCCGAATTCGGAGGAGATGTTCCTTGGGCGCTTGTCTGATATTGGTTTAGGCCTTTGGGGATTGTGCTTGGGGAATGTCGAGTTCGATTAGGATGGTTTGCGTGAGAGATAAAATAGTTGTTGTGATTTTTCATTGGATGGTATCTTGGTTTACTCGAGGAGTGATGGGCAGACGGAACATGATAAGACTATTCGATGGTATGGATTGCCCCGAGTTAGACTCAATAGGGTTATATGATGGCTCGAGTGGGACTCGAGAAAGATGCAAGGTAATGGATTGTTTAGAACCCTATGTTGGTGTTCTCTTTGTATAGTAGGACTTTGAGGGAATAGGATGTGTTCGTTGATCATGGAAGATGCAACGAAGATTAGGACGATTCAAGTTGGACTTGAACTCGTAAAAGAAAATAGGTGTTCGTTGATCTTGGAGATGCAACGAATAGGGAGACGACTCACGTTGGACTCGAGAGGGCAGCAAGATAATGGATAGACTTGGGTTGGACTCAAGTATTTTAGGAGGACTAAAAGCAGGGGTATCTGGGGACGCCCATTACCTTGGATCCGTTGGACGTGATCTAGTTATCCTTGGAGGATAAACGTACGTTGGACGTACGGTAGTCCGATTGGAGGCTGGGCTTCCATTAGTTTAATTATCCTTGGAGGATAAACGTGCGTTGGACGTACGATAGTTAGTTGGAGGCGGGCTTCCATTAGTTCTTGATGTTGGTTAGAACAGACATTCAAGAATGGACATGTTGGGATTGGTTAGACCAGTCAGGTAGGTATCGACGTATGTATGGCTTTAGCAGGTGATAGATAGGACTTGTTTGATGGATGCTATGGTTGTTATGTTTGTTCATATTTTTCTTCTCTTGAGTAGACTATCACCTGTAGGGTTCTAGCGATGGGGGACCAAAGAGATGATGGTACATACGGACATTAGGCTATGAGCCAGTGCAGTGAAGTTGTCATGACTTCATGGGGCAGAGTGGACATAGCAAAGGATTTGAGTATGGTAACAGTTGCATTGAGTAGGAGACATGCCAGTCTAGGGGTTATGTTTCTGGAATGGAAGTAACTGAAGTATATCATAGGATATGATTTCAGAACTAAGTATGAATTAGATTCATAAATGTTAGCAAGTTTGACGATTAGATCGATTTTGATTGAGTGGATTGGTTCCAGTTAGAAGGACGATCCTAACCTATTGGAGATCATCTCTATGATAGAGATGAGTATCGAGGGCAAGAGAACGATCAAGCAAGGATTTGATCGAGAAGGATGGTTTCGAAAGGATGATAGACTAGTTGTACCCAACGTAGACGGATTGAGAGATGAAGTGCTTAGAGCATGTCATCACTCGAAATTGACTATACGTCCCAGTGGTAACAAAATGTATTGAGGCATGGAGCAGACCTACTACTGGAAAAGGATATAGAAAGACATTGGGAAAATTTATATCCAAGTGCATGAATTGCCAGTTAGTTAAAGTTGAGCAAAAGAAGCCTAGTGGTTTGTTACAACCATTAGAAATTCCCGAATGGAAATGGGAACAAGTCTCAATGGATTATATTGATGGTTTACCAAGGACTAGGTCATGATGGTATTTGAGTGAATCGTATATAAGAGGATCTTTTGAGAGCTTGTGTCTTGGATTTTGGAAGGTCATGGGATGACCAGTGACATCTGGATGAGTTATGGATAATAATAGTTATTAGCACCAAGATTTGTTAGTCCATCCCCAGTTCTCGAACAAGTTGGGAATTTGGCGTATAAAGTAGAGTTACCGGACAAGATGGTAGGAGTTCACAATGTATTTCATGTTTCCCAGTTAAGGAAGTATGTGTATGACCCTAGTAGGACTATTTCACCAGATCAGTTGGACGATATCGAGGTTGAACCCGAGGCGTTTGGGAACCGCAAGCCTATGCGTATTGTTGGGAACGATACGAAGCAGCTTCGAAGGAAGGTGGTGAAACTAGTCAAAGTTCAGTGGGGTGAGAATGAGAAAGACTGTACTTGGGAAACAGAGGAGGACATAAGGAAAAAGTATCCAGAACTCTTTGCCTGGTAAGGTTTTGGTAATGATAGTTTCTTCCCTTGTTAGTAAACCGCATGCTAGGATAGGCTTGTTGTGTTGTTTTGTATGTTTTATTGTTTGAAAATGATTGATAGGCAAGCGGAATTCTTTGTATGTTTTGGGGTGAGGAATTTCGGGGACGAAATTTCCTAAGGGGGGGAGAATGTAACGACCCGCATTCTACGCATCGGAAGATCGTAGAATATTTATTTCTTTTTCCTGGTAAGTCGTATGGTCATGTACTTTTGGGGAACGACTAGTGGAGTCATTTCCCATGATTCATGATTTTTGCCGATTTTTAAATGACCGTTTTGCCCCTAGTTGATCTTGTTTCGTCCATAACTTTTGACTGGAGAGGAGTTTTGATCTGAAACCACTTCCATTAGCTCCAGATGATGGTTTCTCTTTTCGTAGAGTGGTCATAACAGCCAAACGAACTTTTGGGAGATATGGCTGAATTAAGGTGTAGAGGGTTAAAAACAGCTAATTGGGCTTAACCGGGTGATTAGCAACTAGGCCCAATGGGGGATTTCGGGATTTGGTGTATTTAAGGGCTGTTAGGGTTAGAATTTCGGTTTTAGACTCATTTTTCCAGCCGCCACTTACCTCCTTCAAGCTCTAGCAATGGCCTCCATCTTCTAAAACACTCCAAAACACCTCCAAATCACCTACAACTTGAAAATTGGGATTAGCAACATCAAATCAAGGGAGATCTTCACCAAATCAAAGTTGGAGCTGCTGGTACACATTAGAATTCGACCCAAACAGAGAATCATTTCAGATCTATAGTTTACTTTATGGCAAAGGTGAGTGATTAGCTTGCTTTTTCACTAATTATGGCTAGTTATGGTAATTAGCGAAAATTAGCGAAATTATGGCTCAGAAAAATCTAGACAAATTCCTAAAATTCTAAAACACCATTTTATGCCTCTGATATGAATTTGGGTTAATTTCGACTAATTTTGTTAATACCATAATTTAGGGGATTAACAGGTGATTAGTGATAATTAGCGAATTTATGCAAGATTAAAATCTGGGAAAATGTTCAGAAATTCTTAAATATTGTTTTAGACCTCTGATATGAAATTTGGCTAATTTGGATAAGTTTTGCTAATTATATGCTTAAACATGATTAAGAGGGATTAAGGGAAAATATGGGGTTTTGGCCAGGTTTGATCCATTTTGATATGTCATATTGTTGTTTTGGTGTTTGTGGTTGACTCTCTATGTTTCTATGATTGTATGGTATGCTTTGTGATTGATTAGAAGTGTTAGATTGGTTGAAAATGCCGTCGAGAGGCGAAAATAGCTTGCTGAAATAGTGCAGGTTTTCTTTGGGTCGAGTTAGACCGACCAGGGGAAGGTTTTGACCGACCCGAGTTCCTGGAACGACCCTGACAACGACCGACCAGGATGGGTGAAATGCGACCGACCAGGGGGGGACAAAACCGACCGACCAGGATTGGTGAAGTGTTCGACCGACCAGGGGGGCACAAAACCGACCGACCAGGATTGGTGAAGTGTTCGACCGACCAGGGGGGCAAAACCGACCGACCAGGGTAGAGATGATGAAAACCGACCAAAATGAAAGGTGCTTGACCGACCGACCCGACCCGATCCGCCTCACCTTTCACGATCCACTCGAGTACATGTGCCACGATCCGATCCAGGAGCTCCATCACGATCTGATCCGTTCGAACGACCTGATGTGGTGACCACGAAAGCCTGGAGCGAACCGATCCGGTGAACGAAGCACGACCGACCAAGACCGACCCCGATCCGAAGAAGGCGACCGACCCGTATAGATGAGCACGATCCGAACCTCGAGCTGGAGCTTGACCACGAGCTGGTGACTGCGACCCGATCCGAGGGGAACGCGATCCGAACCGAGAGGAGCTGACGACGGCCTGAAGCAAAGTGAATTGAAAGGAAGACCGATCCGAAGGAGATGCTGACCAAAACCCGAGATGCAAAGGTAGTCCAAATGGAAGTTAGAGCTCAGGATCCAGATGGAAACCAATGAGTTCACTTCATGATTGGGCTTTGCTACGGGACGTGTGCAAAGGGGTTGTCGGTATTCATAACTTTGGTTCACCACTGTGAGATGGATAGTGGGCTTGTAGTGATAGTTGTACGGGATTGGATTCCGTCATGGCCCAAAGGATTAGGTAACCAAGGTAGTGGATATCGTATGCTTTACGCACTGAGTGAGAGACGTGAGGATGGTTGCTATGCTTGATTGTTTGACATCACTATGACATGCACACCCCCACCCCCGTATTTCTTACACCATATGTTAGTGGCACCTTAGAGTATTGTACAGTATGTAGTGCTAACTCTTTGGTTGCAGGTTCAGGTTCAGGTATGATTGGATTATACCTCTTATTGTTCTGTTTAGTTACTTATCACTCATACCAGACTTTTGTCTGACCCAGAGTTTTATGTCTCTTCTTATTACTCTGGGTGCTCACACGAGCAGACTAGAGACAGGTCAGGTGGATATGCACGAGTAGATGCCAGAGACGAGCAGGAGGCTTACACGTACTATTTATACATATATCTCCCTGTGTTGTTGATGGTCGCTACTTTGGGCATTAGTAGCTCACCTTTTCTTTCTTTTTCTTTAGAGACAGTATTTTGAAGTGTAATAATGTTGTTGGATCGTAAGCTGTATCTTTGGATTTCCGCTACTATGATGGTTTAGTTTTCAGCTTATGTACTGTCTCGCCTGTTTTATGTCAAGTATGTTATTATTATATTTTGTTCCATGCGCTGTGAGACATTCTACAGGTTCTTTGTTAGTTCATTCTCTTCTTTCTTTTCTTCTGACGTCCGTCCCGTGCTAACTGGACATGTATACAGCGCACAATTGGAGTTAAATGTCGGTTGGTGCGGGGCGGGCCGTCACATCTCCCGTTCCTGGCTCATATCGGGGTGTGTGGCTCTCGAAACAATGATAAACACAAAGCTAGCTATTTAAAACCGTGCTTTGATCATCAACCATAAAGCTCTGCTTTTCAACAAAAGCTTTGATCACAGCATCTCTTCATGCCACGTTGTCAATATACAATGTCAGACACACATCCATTTACAAGTCCGTTCTGGGTCTGAACGAAACCGGAGGCACCTTATACCTCGCACATCCGTACAATCAACAAGTACGTCCGGACGGCTACCACTTTAGCCCCCTTCAAGGTAGCTACTCCCATCGTGAGCATCAGTAGCACCCACCGTTGATGTGAAGATCGTCGGTCTTGCACCGTCTTCATATCTTCGACTTCTAACCGTCGATCAACTATTTGAAATGAGAATTAACTCAGCCTTTTCAAATAATTCACGTATGTTTAGAATTTCAAATCAATTCATTTCAATGGTTAAATTATTCGACAACAATAATTTTGTTCTTTAATGTAATTTTCACATCAAACACATTCAACCATCAAATATCCAATAAGCCGGATGAATTCGGTTTATTTCCATTCCATATCGTTTATAATATTTTATCACGATTTATCGCTATTTTTATTCATTTAAAAATAGCCAATTTATATAAACGACGCTTCAGGCCATAACGCGGTCGTGGCGCTGTTTTTCTTCAGATTTGATTTACACATATCTGAAAATTCAACTATTGGATCTATACAAATTTTATATAATTGGAAAGATCATTTCAAAATGAATCCAACGGTTCCAGTTTTGGGAAAATCCGACCGTCGGATCTCCCGGTATAATCGTTTGAAGTTATGATTTCAAAATACGAACTACAGCGTCGTTATTCGATTTATTTTAATTATATATATAGGGAGCGTCTATCTTGACACAATTTGGTGACATAAATGGTGACACAAAAGATCTGCACCATTGGATCTTTTTGTCTTTACATGGGAAGGTGGAATTCAGGGGGCAATCCAATGGTGATAATTCGTTGTGTCACCAATTGTGTCACCAAATTGTGTCAAAATAGACTTTTTATATATATATGTGTGTATGTATGTATGTATGTATGTATGTATATATAATCGATTCTGGCGTTGTTTTCATTTAGATTTGAATTAAACATTCCATACAATCCAACCGTTGGATCTTTACAAAGTTGGTGTCGTTGGAAAGATATTTCCAAAGCGAACCCAACGCTTTCGGTTTTGGAAAAATCCGATGGTCGGATCTCCCGCAATAATCGTTTGAAATCACGGTTTCAAAATACGAACTGCAGCTTCGTTATTCGATTTATTTTAATTATATATATATATATAATCGATTCTTCGATTTCAAAACCATATTCATTTCATGTATTTGATAAAAATGATATTTTTATCCAACAGATATTTATTTCAACACATCACTATTTTTAACAATTCATATATATAATAAAAATGCGATTTTTATTGTCAAACAATTTATTTCAAAACACGATTATTTTATATACTTCATATAGATAATAAAATTGTGATTTTTTTATTGTAAAACAATTTATTTCAACCATTCGATAAAAATGTCATTTTTATCGTCACAGCCATGTTATTTTATTCATTCGATAAAAATGTTATTTTTATCATTCAAACCATCCCATTTCATTTATCACATGAATATATTTCAATACATGAAAATAAATCAAACACAGAAATATTTCGGAAAATTTCGGCAGCATAACGGCAGGGTAGTTAAAACCGGCACCGTCCCTGGTACGGCTCCTCACTCTACCTTAAAGCCTCGCAGCTTTTGACAATGGGGATTTCAATATCTAGTTCGTATGCAAAACGAATTTTCCCATATACTAATCCTATTGGGATTTCAACCACAATCAATCAGTTCCAATCAACCATTCATGATATTCACCAAATTTCACATCAACCAAATCCAAACAATATCACAACCAATATATATCGTCCATGGTCTGTGGATGAGGGGAGTGTATATATATATATATATATATATATATATATATATATTCGTATATAAATAAATTTCAATTTCATTTCAATTTCATTCAACGCGTATATGATTTCTACAACGCATATATAACTTATACATCGAACACACAACATATATAACGCTTATACATGAGGTGTACAATGCTTATATAACTTATACATCGACTATATAATTTATACATCGTCATTTCCATATCGTTTATAAATCAGAAATCTTACATTGGGTTCCACTCCTCCAAAACTGTAGATGGCTCAGAAAAATATCCGGTCCCTTCTAGAATGTAGAAGACGTCCTCACGAGTCCACTATCTCTTGTTTCACTGAATTTCGACCACATATGAAAAGGATATCATTTTTATCGTAAAATCACACTTCGCAGCGCTTTAAAGCGTTATAAACAGTTAAATTTATATCAGTCATGTTCTTTAGAAAAGGGTTTGATTCCTAGCCAAATCCGTAGCACTTCGTTGAAATCCAGTTGCACCACGGCCTGGAGCTTGGCGAGGCGCGCACGACGAGGTCAGGGGGGTCCCACTTGGTGGCGGAACGGAGTAGGTATGGCGGCCGACGCGGGTGAACTTCCCGGAGGTGGTTCGAGTACGACAGTCGACGATGGGGGGTCTAGTGGGTATAGATTTGAAGAGTGAGGAGAGATTTACAAAAAGTTGAACTGGGTGGGGGTCAACGATGAACGACGTGGTCGGAAAAGGGAAGGGAAGAACACTCTTCCGCCGTCGATCGAGGGAGTGGAGCGGTTTTTTTTTTTTTTGAGATATTTTTATAATTTTATTTAATGAATGAATTTTTATGATTGGTCGATATTTATATTAATTCGAAAATTAGGGTTTTCATAAACGAACACCAATTCAAACCCAACGACTGTCGCCCCTAGCTAAATATCCCATTCTGAACACAATGGGATATGTTTCGTAGGCCCATTCGACAGTTTCAGTCAGTTTTTCTTCAGATTAAAATATAAAACATTCAATATTTGATTTGAACGTGCATTTCAATTTTCCGAGGCCACATACTGATCCCAAAAATTCCAGAAAAATAAATCTAGCTATGTTTTGATGATATAGTCCCAACAAAACTAGTTTCGTCGAATTCTGAGACCGTCTGAAAAATGGCCATTTTCTGGTCGATCCAATTTAACTGAAATCAACCAAACACAATTTCATTCGCCACGCTCACATATTAACTTCAAAAATAATGTAATTTGAAACCTAGCAATAATTTGACATCCCGGATCCAACAAAATTGGTTTCGTCGAATTCTGAGGTCGTTTGCAAAATGGCTATTTTCACGGGCTATATAAATTCTATAGCGACCTTTTTGAAAATTCATTTGGCCATAACTTTTGATTCCCGCTATGAAACTTCGATTTTTCAGATTCGTTAGAAAGATATTCATAAACAGATATAAATATTTTTGGTTTCACTAAAATTCGTTTTATTTTGCACCCGGTACAGTCAGTCAAAGTTTGAATTCAAATTTTGAAACTGCTGCGCCATTTCAGGCCTTGTTTATATTTAAAATAAAAATATTTATTTTCAAACATCGATTCAAATAGACTTTTCGTCGTTATTATTTAAAATAATTTATTTTAAATATTTAAAATCCACTGAAATAGCCAAATTAAATTTTTTAAATTGGTTCACATTTCCCGGGTTGTTACACCAGGCATTACGACATGCAGATCACATGTCAAAGTTCGGCATTTTAGAGTCAAGGAAAAGTCCAACAACGTAATCTTTCCAGAAATTCCCTACTTCATTGAGTATTGTAGGTGGCGGTAAATAGCCATGGTCTGTTACTAGAATATCAAAATCTAAGGGTTGGTATTCCCCAGCATTGTTGGGAAGAGCAGCAAAGAGTGTGTTACATTTTGGGGAATTAGGTTGTGGAGCTTTCTTGGTTTGGGGATTATGGCAAACACTTGGAGTGCATGGAGTTTCACTGTTAACGACAATTTGAGGCATTGGATTGGAAGCTCCAACCTTAACATTTCCAACCGAATCACATTTCTCGTTGTCTGTCTGGCTCAAAGGCCGTTCTTTGTTCCACAATTCACTACTTCCACCAATTACAGAATTCTTCAAATCACCCAAAACTAAAGTACAGAGTTCATTACCTCGGAGGTCGGGCCAATCGGAAGGGTTGATGTTAACATCGTGGTGACAGGCGAAGTTCCACAAGTGAGATCCTCCTTATTATTAAGTGATCATAAGACTAGCCTTTACCATATTAGAGTAGTAGACCATTACATAATTATCGTTATTTCGTTAACATATCCTAATTTAGAATTACACTGTCCAAGTACAAATATAAGGTAAAGCTTAAAATTTTATTTACCGGTATTTGTTCTGACCCTTCCTCTTAATAATAAAGGTTAGGTAATGGATAAGGACATAAAGCATGGAGGTAGAAGGCAATTGTACTAGAAGCAGTTATTATATGATTATCATTTTGATTATGTACCCAGACACAATTATTAGAAATTATTTTTTTATGAAAGATTGTTGTATGTGATGTTTTTTTATCAATTATGGTATAAATGGTATATTTGTTGATATTATATTTTATTCCCCGTTGCGAGTTATGAGTTAATATACATGCTGATCTGTGATGTAAGTTTATTTTTCCAACCAACGAGTTGTCGTAGAACAGTTCTAAGCTTCGATAGATCTTTTCTGAATCAAAATTTATGCCCATTCTGAGATAGGTTGTTACTGTCTCACTAATCCATTTGTCTCTGTTTAAATAGACTTTCCAAATTACTTTCATTTATTACTCTTCTTATTAAAGTTGGAAATATTTATTATTTTCGAACTAATTCCAACCTTTTGAATTTAAAATCATATTCATTTCACATTTATTATGGTTGCAATCATATATTTTCATTTATTACAATGTATAAAATTGATGTATTTTCAAATTCCAATCCCTAATTAGTGACGGTTGCAATTTACTCTTCCTTATTCATTGATTGGCGACTTCCATTAAATGGGAATTAATTATCCTTTCCTAATTTTAAGCGTTTTATAACGTATTATTTAATTAGTTAATTTATTCCTTAAGAGGATTATTTAATTTATTCGATTATTATTTTAATCTTCATTAATTTACCTTTCATATTAATCACTTATTTAAATTTATTTCCTTTTATTTTACAGTTATAATGCATTAAATTCTTGTTTTATCGAATTTTACGTGTTCTGGTTAATATTTAATTCACTAGAACACATTTCCATATTCAATTTGTCGAAGCTACAATTCTCTGGAAAATTTTCTAATTAATTTCCATAAATCTAACAAACCAAAAGGTTTTAATCCATTTGAACTCACAAAGAATATTTATGTTCCTTTTTATTTGGAATAGAGAGTGTAAAATAGTGAGAATATCGCGTACTTTACGCTTCTCTTTCTTTTTATTTGATTTCCTTGTCAAATCCAACGTCAAATTTTAGGGAACTTTTGGCATAGGTCCTTATTATAGTTTAAAATACACGAAAAGCCTTCACTAAATTTCAGTGTAAATTAGGTCCTTGTTTTTTATCCCCGATTGTTGCAGATATATCAACAACATTTCATAAAAGTTGCTGACATATCAACAACTTTTCTGTACACGTATAAAAGCTGCTGACATATCAGCAATTATTCACAAAAGTTGCTGACATTTCAGCAATTATTTTTCACTTTTTTGTACACTGTATAAAAGTTGCTGATATATCGGCAATTCTTTGTAAAAGTTGTTGACGTTTCAACAATAAGTTTTCCTTTGTTTCTGGAAAACAGGGACCGGATTACAATGAAACTTTACCATCGAAAGTTGATGACATATCAGCAATAACTTCACTACAACAAATTTGATCTTTTACAACGCAAAAGAACGTCTTAAAAGATTGAGTATCCGTCGTAAAATATTTCTAACAATGTAAAATTTTGTGTCGCATGAGGGTCGCAAATGATGAAGACGAAAATAATAGTTTTCGACGTAAATATACGTTGCAAATAGACAAATTTCTACAACTTAAAAAATGTCGTAAAAAGCTGAGAAATGTTGCAAACGCTTTGCGCCGCGAATTCTCCATTTTTCATCAACATTACCTGCAACATGGTTCAAGTATGGCTATTTAATTACAACTGCAAGATATAATTTTGCTGGAAAATAACGCACTGTTAAAAACATAAATATATGTCGCAGATACTTATATTATTAGATGTCACCAATGTTGTTAATATTTGTGACATCAAATGATTCCATTATCATGTTTCACTCTGTTTCCAATAATGAATAATAATGACTTGTTTAAGCATCGTAAACACTCAATTCATCTACCATAAAAAAAGGTACAAATCTATCTAAATTATCACACATATTACATAGGTACAACGAGAATGCAAAGGAATAAATATTTTATTTCATTATTCAAAAGTACATACAAAGAACTATACAAAGTACAAAATGCTTGTTGTTATCTGATATCAGTCACTGATGTGTCATGTATATGCAACCAAAACGTGTGCGTTCCCCCACTTCCTTTGCACAAATACAAGATTCTACATTTCCACAATCACTTCTTCTTGATTCACGTACCCTATTTTTATTACATACCTAAGTCCTAACCACAAGCTTCTTCTCCCTCTTGCATGCTATCTAACACTGCCACCTCCGTAATGCCAAAACCACTTACATTCACACCATCACTTTCATTACACTTCAACCCCATTGTAATACCTCTTTTCAAGCAAATCTGGACAGCCAATGTGCTTAAGCTCTAGGAACATTTCTGCTAGGCCCAAGAGCTGTAGGTAAACTTGGAAACCTGATGCTGCTTCCTACTCAAGCGGGTTGCGCTTGTGTTTAGATCTACCGTGTACTAGTATTGTACAAACTATATTGCAACCAACGAGTAGAATATTTAGTTGAATCAAACATTAAAACATGACGCATTCAATTAACATAAATATGAAAAAGGAAAACATGATTTGGAGAAAAACTGTACCTTTCCACCTCAAAATGTAGCCAATTGAATAATAACAGTGCACTACTTAAAAGTAATACTGGATGTAAATTTGATGCTTACAATATGACCATCTACTTTAGTGTGTTTATCCGCAGAACACACAATCAGCTCCCTTCCCATATAAATGCATTAGCCATGGCCTGCAAACAAATCAATGATGTCGTTAAGTGGCTCTGTTGTGAAATCAGACCTTTAGAAAATAATATACACCACAAAATTAGGGCACATGTGATTTTCAGAACATAATCGACCAGTTTCTCATCACAATGATACATGTACACTGTCTCCTCGTTTATAAATGAAACATCCCCTTCAACTTCATTACAAAACAAAAAACCAACAAGAAGTCAAAACTCAAAACTGCTCAAAAGCAGGAAGAGGTCAACTGGCTTTACTAGTTAATGGTAGCTACAGCAGCATGTATTGGATCAGCAAGATGAGGGACCATCCTGGAGCTTAATCCTGCCATGTCGATCCTCCTGTATCACATAATTTGGCATTTGAGATCAACATTATCAAAAACAACACTAAGTTGATGCATTAACATGTATATACCATATTTTTGAATTAAGATGTTTACAGTTCAAATATCATAGAGGTCTTTATGATTTGTAGTGAGAGAAAGTGATTAACCAAGTGCGACTGGATCATATGCTTACCCACCAGAAGTCATGTAAACGTGATATTCCCTTTTCATGAATGCAACTTGGTCCGTATTTAAGCCTGTGAAAGTGAACATTCCAGTCTATTTGATTATGTGACTCCAATCGCCAGGTGTTCTTGCATCCGACTGAACAATAATACTAAGGCAGTTTGAATATCAACTTCTCATATACTAAATTTAAACATGACTATATTGCCAATCATTCATAGAAAAGTGAAGTTGGTTAAGACAAAATTAAACACGTAAAATTTTATATGGATGTTACAGAGAACTAGACGAAACTGTAACCTGCAACCATCACTAATTGATGAAAACTGGCATCCCTCGCATTGACTGAAAAAAATTTCTTAGAAAATACTGATACTTACTGTAAATGTAGCTGGTTCTAAGCAATTAGGCTTCAATTGTAATAACACTGCTTTTTTTAAATGGGAAAAACCAGCTCTCCTCAAATGGAAGATAAAATGGTTTAGAGAGATTAAAAGTGGTTGTTGTAGGCTCACTTAGCCATACACACCGAATGGTTGCAGCACATAGAAAGCTATGTGCAGCTTTGAAAGCAACATTGCTTTAATGACGACGAAAAACTTCAACTCCTAAATCAATTTTGAATTTACCTCTTGTTTTAAAGGCATCGAAAAGCTGTTGACGCATGCTAATAATTCAATCTGCCATACCCTTCAACTCAATGGTCCATTGCTTGTACATTTCACTGTGGGAAAATAAAAGACATCAATTTAATCAAAGACTACATTCATAATTGAAAAAATAAGCACGTCGGATTCTATCGTCACATAAATAAAATAATTAATATGACTACTTGTGTATTAGATGCAGTCTTATGAATACCGGGCCGTGAACTCAACCGCGCTACTCTACGGTCACCGGCCCCGACGATCCAACCGCCCGGACCGTCGGTCCATAGCAGGATAAATCAACGGTGGAATTCGGAGGTTTTTGAATATTATGTGGTCCAATAGGAAGTAATCTGGTATAAAATCTTAAACCCAAAGTCAAATCGGGTGTCGCAGGTCAAACTAAACTTAAAATTAGCTCTTTTTTGTGATTGCGGCACACAAGATAACGGGAAAGAAGACGAAGTTGCTACCTTATTTCGCGATTTAGAAATTTTGCTGACAGTTCTAGGGTTTTTGACCATGGCTTGCGCGCATTGCGGCTCTCGCCTCCTCTGGACCGGACTGGCCTTCGGTCGACGGTTTTCGCGGTTGAACCGGAGGTCCGGTCCAGTCTTGATAACATTGATTAGATGTAACTGAAAATAAATAAGTTTAATTTGTGTTTTCCATCAACATTATCGGTTTATCTTCCGGCATAATACTAAAACGAATTATTATGACAAAAAAGACGAGAACTTCATTGCATAAAAAGTTTACAAGCAAAGCTTAAATCTGATTACTAGAACGTGTGCTGCTATTCACACCTCAATTCCCACTTCTCTCCACCTCTATGAATTTAATAGATTATATTATTTTTAGCCTACTTCTTACCACCAATTTCTGTCTTTTCACTCAGTTATTAACCACCAAACCCAATATTCCATTTTCGGTAGTTTGCAGCCGTTTGAAATTTGTTAATTCCATTCCATTAATCTGTTCGGTTTGGAGCTGAACTGAAATCTAATCCGAGGAGACAAAGAGAGCATTTTGGGCATGGATTCTCTAACTAAATTTAGAAAGAAGGCCATGAATCTCATTAAGAAGAAGCCTTCAGCGAAAGGTCGGTTCTTTTTAATAAATTGGTTTTTGGGGGTTATGAACTTTTTGGGCATTTTTCTGTAGGTGTCGAAAGAGAAATTGGATCGCTTCAATTAGAGGTTTGATTGTGTTATTTTGTTTTGATTTGTAAAAGCGCATTTGGAGTGTGATTTGATAAGAAAAGGAATATGGTGCAGGAGAAGAAACTGGTTGCGGAGATTAAGAGAACTGCAAAGGTGGTGGCCTGTTTAAAATTTGGAAAAAGCAAGTGGTGTAAACAAGCATAGATTCATAAAGAAGAGGTGGTCTTTAGTAGAGGTGGCCAGAAGTGGAAAGTGGGTTGTGAATAGCAGCACACTAGAACTTCTCATATTGGTTTCGTTCATAAAAAAAAAGGGGGTTGTCTGATACATGAATTTCAGTCCAAGAAAACAATTAGTAAGTAGTTGTGCCTTCAAGTTTCAACACACATAAATTTAGGTGTATATGTTAGTTACGACCTTTTTCTTTACATAATGAAATGCACGAGCATGCAGCATACGCTCACATAAAAATAACTATAGGGACATTAGTCACATTACCTGTCTTTATGATGGTAGCCATAATACATGCACCATGAATAGGAGGGTTGGAATACATAGGCCTGATCACAAGCTTCAGCTGGCTTTCAACTCAACCTGCCACACCAGCTCTTTTGCACACCTGTAAGCATTTGTTGTAGACTCGTTGCTAAATACAAATGATAAATACAGTACTTAAAAAATTTGAAGGATGACATCTAAATGAATGATGACGCGTTCAAAATTATGGCAAAGATGTACACTGATCAGTACATGACTTTGGACAGCAGCTGAAAATAGCAATATATATATATATATATATATATATATATATATATATATATGTATGTGTGTGTGTGTGTGTGTGTCCCTTGGTTAGACAAACCAACAAACAAGAGCGGCTGAGGTTCTTTCCACTATTAGACATCACACGGCTTAGAAGGCAACAAATATAAAAAGGTGAGGATTGCCATCGTGTCCATAGCCAATCTCACTACTTTTAATCAGCACGTTTCAGCACATGTTTTCCACTCCATTATCTCATCTTCTATCTACACCTTCCTCTATTTTGTTGCCTCACATGCAATCAACGATTGATCCAGCGGTATTTACTATTTTTCCTGAAAATAAGAAATCAAAATGTTTCCTTCCTCTATTAAGTCGGTTACTCTTCACTAATTCATTTCTTCGTCTTTTTCCCTAACCATTTTATTGTTTCACAACAGTTCTACTCTATCGGTTCGAACGAGACTCAAATCTATGTCGGCCTCAGCACAGATCTGAACCCGTTCACCAGCTCATGAGGTGTTCTCCTCACCATCAATTTCATCTTCTTCTAGTTCTCGGGTTTGTACGAGCCACGATTTTTTCTTCTTAAGTCAATCAGGGTGGTGCAAAAAGTAGGTTCTTTTCTTTAATCACAGATCTTGACCTTAGATTTGTATAAATTTTAAGCTATTTTCTTAATTGCTTTTCGTATTCCGCTAGGCGAATCACATTCTATTTTCATTTCTATTCTTTAAGTTGCGTTTCTCCAATGGCTCTTCACATGTACGCAAGAATTGTTTTTTTTTTTTTTTTTGGGGGGGGGGGGGGGGGGGGGGTCTTATTTTCCCTCCTTCAAATTGGCCGGTATCTTCTTCCATGCCAAAATTCAAGATACCACTAATGTTTGTTCATTTTGCTTTTTTTTTTTTTTTAATTTTGTAAATATAAGTTGTTACAAGTATTTGCTTTATGAAGGGGCTAGCTGGATGATATCATGCGTGCAATGTTTTTTTGGCACAAACCGAGAATATGAAGTGCAAATAATATGGAGGAAATTCATTGAAAAATGTTGTACTAGATGAAAAAAGAAATACAAAAACTTTGCACACGCATGTCTGATATAAAGTAAAGGCAATTGGGTTAATAAAAACAGTCATATAACTTTTTTTGTTCATTCATGTAGACATGCACATGTCTGATATATTAGTGCATTCTTTTTTATAGTCTCTAATAAGATCCTGATACACTACAAATGAATGTGAGCTACTCATTTGTAATTTGGTATGCCAACATCATATGGTTTAATGCTCTAACTTTTGCATGCTATTTTCCTACTTTTTCACTTTTCACGCAATATGTGCATATATATAATAAAATGATGGGTGTCTACATATCATATTGAAAAGCATTCAAGTACATTCATTTGCAACATGCAATTATAAAGATATATGGTTTCAGGTGTGAACTACTGTGCATGCTTTCTGACTTTATATACCTGCATTTTTGTTGTATTATTTATGTTTCACTACTTCATCCCCAATTTATTCAGAAAATTAATTATTCTGTGTGATATTATCATTTATTCTACCCCTTTATCTTTTTATGTATGATTATTGTCCACCGGCCTATAGCAACATCAATCTTTATATTATTTGTTGTAAGATATTGAACTGTTCATATGATGCATGGGCAATAAATAAATTTTGGAACAACTTAGATGGATTTGGTTTTAAACAAAATTTCTATTCTTTGTTTGTTCATTAGTTGTGTCATGACAAAAAATTTTACTGTCCTACTTATGTGGCCAAAGAATGCTAACTGCACGATTTTTTAATATTATTTATCATAAACAGGGAATAATGCACAGCATGTGCCATTAAAAGCAGTATCAATCAGAATACTTTGAGCAAGCGCTTAATGCTCAATGAACATACTAGCAAATAATTCTACCGATCATTTTTGAAATATCATTGGAGACTTTCATTAATTATAAAATTCATTTGTATTTTTATGTAACAGTTTGTGTGAGAGTTCATATAAATAGTAGATAAGAGTTACGTTTTAGTGTTTTTTTGAAATAATACCGTTAAAGCAAAACCTTTCTGTGTAGCTTGAAAGATGCAACACATTTTATTTGCTCAATTAAGTATTCTCTATAGAACGGAGTAGAAAGATACACTGCACTTTAAATAAAAATTTAAATGTGTGAAACTGAGTTGCGAGTAATGGATATGCCCAAGTAACTCATGTGTTTGCTAAACTGGCGATTGTGATTCAGACAGTTTTCCATGTTCCCACATACTACTTCCTCCACTCTCCCTTATTTCTCTCTTCATTTCTTCGTCTTCCCATTTAATCTCCTTCGACCCCATATTTTCTAATAACTGCAAAATCAGGCCAAATTTTTACGCTGTTTGTGTCATCTCCCTGCATCAAGTTTTATAGTATCTGCAATGGTTCTCTCTATTCACTACTTTTAGCTCTTTCCACTCATAAAATAGCATCTATCTTTAAAGTAGCATCAAGTTTGAATGGGAGATCTAAAACTGCAACCAGATTATTTGCGTTCATCGACTACAATTTGTATAATGTCTGAATCCTAAAGAGAATGCATAGTTTTCTATCTGGATTGTGATTCAACTCTTCATAAATAAAGAGGCAACCAACGGTAGGTGTTTATCGATGAGGGTTCGATTTGAAGTAAGGTAGTTATTCAGAAAAAAATTATGCATTGTTTTGGTTAATTAGTTACTGAATGACTTATATAAGGTCAACTCTATTTTTATTTGCTTTAATATTCTGACTCATTTTGTTTTCTTTCCATTTTACTGTATACCAATTTAAGTTTGTTCAAAATATGTTCTCACCGCTTATTGATGAATGCAAACTAAAACACTCAAAAGTCTATGCTTTCATGCATCGCACGGGTTTCCACTCGTCTATATAATAAAATCCCCTGGTTAGACAAACCAAGAGATAAAGAGTGGTTTAGATATAATTTGCCAACATCGATCAAGCGGATATGGAAGAAACACGTAACCACTACAGACGTGTATTTTCGATATACCCTGTTTCCAACCCGTCGTGACCACGTTTTATTCCATTTTCGTCCATCTTTCCTTCCATATTTTTCAGTTTCACCGAAACCCACTCTCCTTCCCACCTCTTCCTCTTTGGTCATGGTGAAAAACCTCGACGATTACTTCTGCCCTCCGACGGTGGAAAAACCCAAATTTTCCATCGTCCAATTGACCACGCAATCCAGCTGCTGTTCGTGATTGGGTGAGGGCAACTGACTAGCAAATTTATTTACTCCTAATTTGCTCATAAACTACTCATGTCTTCTCTCTTCTAATCTGTTCAATTTTCATGTTTCAGGAGCCGATATTTAGTACGTACACAGGAAGATCGATTGATTGCAGGTTTGCCTTTCGTTCAGATTTTTCATACTTCTGTAACTAATGTTTGTAATTACTAGGTTTCTCTCTTCTTTTCCATGCTCATTTTCCTTTTGATTTCGAATTATTTACATGTTTGAATATTTGTTTGGATTTGCAACTAGCTGTTTAACTTAGTAAAATGTCCTGTTTTACTTTATTCAACCATGGTGCACATGAACTGTTTGATTGAATGAGTAGAACAAGCGTCTGAAGTATCTTAGTAACATAATACTGCTCCACCTTTCACGGAACATGAACTGGGTTTGCCTCATCCTTGATATTTACTAGATTGTAAAATAGAACATTAGTTTTGAACAGAGCCTTTTTAAGTAGGTTTCCTTTTTTACATCTTGTTCCTGTTTTCCATTTGAATAATCATGTCTTGGTTTCAAAATTTATATATGCCACACTTTTTTGCTTATACAGAGTAAGTGCTTAATTTATGTTTTTCCAGCAATTTCCGTTGTCCACAATTTTTAGCAATTTTTTTATAAATATATTACTTACTGATTGTTAATTTCTACATAGACTTTTTTACTTCTTAGTGCAAGATAATGAAGCTGGTTCGACGTTGTATCTCTGTAAATTAGTTATATTTTTATAGATTTGCATCTTTCTTTGATTTACCACACTACTTTTTCAGGTTTATATAATGATTCAAGCGTTCTTGCGGCGTATGCTGAAAACCTCCATTCAACACTGAATCACCTTATGAATTGATTTTTCATGATGGACCAAGGACTGCCCAGTGATATGCAACTACAAGGTGTTACCCCCATATGATTAATGCTTATTTGTTGTTGATCGGCCTTAAATTATAATGCATGTCTTAACATAGTATCTGCATGTCTTAACATGGTATCCCTATATTTTGGATTAAGAAGTGGAGCATGAGATATTAACGGTGTTTTTATAAAATGGTAATAGGAAGGGATATCATGATGCACTTCGCAATGCATACAGTATGTATTATGCACTATTTTTCTTATATATTGAACGGGTTTAATATCTCCACTTGCAGCATTTTTAGCGGTCCTCTATTTTCATTAATCTGTTTATGATTATGTAGATACTGATTGGTTGTCAAGTTTGATATGAATTTTTAACTTCTTACTGCATTACAAGGAATTTGATTCAGTACACTATCTCCATGCATGAGTTAAATTTAAGAGTTTTATTCATAGGGGTTCATCCTTTTTAATTATAGTGTACACGATGAAAATTTGGTGGTCAACTGCATATGATATTTTACTATATGGAATACGTTTCCACATTTTAGAACTGGTGGGATAAGGAAAAATAGAGGACTTTGAAGGAAAAAAAATAAGTCAACATACGTCAATTTTTATTGTTAAACTGGTGGACAAACATTTTAGATCTATATTTTCACTTTTCCGTTTACAAATCAGAAATAACGATGACCACATTGGAAGATCGCTTCGATCGATAATGAATTTAGTTTAGAACCTATTTACATAGAACTATACAAGCATAAGTTTGGGTAGTTAATGTCTACTTAATCAGTAGTCAGTTGACTGTATCTTAATCATGTCAATTTGAGGCGAAACATGTAGCGTGACTAAACTAGTTGAAGCATCCTTTATCTGAAACATAGGTTGTATTATATCTGCTCATACAATCTTTGTTTTTTATTTTTATTCTTATTTCTCCATGTATGTTTGTTTTCCAGGAACATGAAGCCAGGTAAATGACGACATACAGATTGGTGTTGCATGTGTATGGTTGTGGAACCTTCACACATGGGTTTTTGCGGTTCCTGTCATTCCGTACGAATATAGAATTTGATAACTAATGCTTTTCTATAATCTCATGCTAATTGTCCATTCTAATTTATTCTCATTAGAAGTTTACCCTCAGCCTTGCAAAATAGTTTGGATGTTTACTGTCGAAAATTTATGTCGTACTCAAACAGAGACTGAAGCTGTGAATTATTCATATATGCTTTTGATTTCACATCTGTGTATTTTTAATCTTAATATTTGTTATAGCTTTCGCTGATTTATTGCAAACTATTTATCACGACTGGGATTTTAAAGCATAACATGATTTCAGTGAATTTAAAATAGAAAAAAACATAAGACGGAATAAACATTTGCAGGGTGTGTTAATATTAATGTGATAGAATATTTATGTTAATGAAGCTTCTGCAATTGCAATTGCAGGGTGTGTTAGATAGGAAAACATATGGTTTATGTTGTTTTTTCTGTTAATTACATAGGAAAACAAAAGTATTCCTTAGAGTTGGTCAAATGGCTGGGCTTGATGCTCAAAGAATAAAAGTCTTAGCAAATGCCACTAGATGTATACAGAGGCAAATACGTACATATCTTACACGTAAAGAATTCATTGTCCTTAGGAAAGCTACTGTGGAAATCCAAAACTATGCAGCGGTAATTTGTTTACATACACTTCTTACTTTTACCTATCCAGGAATTTTGTTGTTGATTATGCATAATTGTTATTGGATAACATACTGTCACATAAAACCATCATTGGTTCGTGCACATTGCTATAGAAACTATCTAATTCATGGAAACACGCATATAGAAACACGCATGCGCATGAAGCATGTAAAACATATAGCTGAGAGAATCAACAATTGTTATACGAACATGACTACGTGCAATGTCTGCATGCAATGACTTCCGACACAAAAGGAAGACAAAGGCTGTTATAATCATTTAGGTAAACTAACAGTTAAGTTTAGCTACCTTGAAATTCATGGTTATAATCGATACAATGATGAACTCTATAGTCAATGGTGCCTGTGTAAAGCTTGAACAGAGTACTAAAATCAAAAGAAAGCAAGTTTGATACCTCAATGCTTATAGACAGGTGGAATAGGAAAAATATAACTCTGAAAGCTTCGAATAGTACTCATAATTGTTTAATACAGTTTTCTGTAATATGATATACGCTGAAACAAACACTCAAATACTTCTTTGAATAGGCTGCAAGAGATGTTGGTGCACTAAGAGAAGCCAAGGAAAAATTCGTAAAGAAAGTTAAGGAGCCATGAGATTAGACATCGAAATATATTTATGGGTACTCTATACACATTATTATCATATAGTTTAGAAATTGTTTAACCATGAGCAGATTAGGCGGAGCTGTAGTCGTTTCCTATCAGTGTCATCTTTCTCTCCACTGTATTTTTCATTGAAGTGTGAGTAGCTCAACTCAATATAAGATGTTATTTATGCTGATAATGGAGATGCTCCAAGTAGGGCAGTGAGGAGTTGCCTGTGTGGGATTAATTCTGAACAAACATTAGATGTATGTATGCTCACCAGCGTTCAAGACCTAATTTAGAAGGGTACCCAGTTAGCTGTAGAGCAACAACAATTGGAAGAGATGCTACTTCGGATCAAAATAGGGATAATTTCAGTGTGCTACGATATAGGTATATATGTACTTCTAGATATGATATTGTATGCACATATAAGATTTTATTACATTTATGCTTCTTTGTGATAAAAGTACATAGCATTTTACCTGTATGTTTAAGTCTTCATGTTGGCATATAATTTATACAAGTATATTTGCAAAAAATCAATTTGTAGTAATCCTATGCCGTGTAATGTTTTTACTTATCCATGCATCATAGCCCAAAAGCCTATGCAGTTCAATCCACGCAATTTCATATAATTCTTCAAAATATAATATCATGTTTTAGAAAATACTTGATAATGAAAACTTGAAATTATATGTACTGGAAATGTATTTAACTGATTATTTTTAACTTTACAAGTTTTAGTCTGAAGGGTTTGCAGTTGTAGTTTTCAAGGAACCTACCTCTTACTTTTTTCCTTGGCCGGTGAAAGCGTTGAGGGATCAATTGTTCTGTCCCACCCTCCAATCAGATCCCCCAATTTCCGTTGTTTTGCACTTAAACCCCTGAATTGTTCGGGGACTTAAATGCAAAACAACGAAAATCAGGGGATCTGATTGGAGGAACACAGGGAGACAGCGGGGATGTGAACAGAAAAATTGAGCCCAAACCCTGATGGATGAAATAAAAGTATTATAGACAACTTTGTCCATGATTCATTTTTAGGTGTCAAACTTTTGGATGTTGTATTATCCTTTCTAAAATATCAGCAAATTCATTTCTGGCTACCACGCTTTATAGTATAAGACTTGCATTAGTATTTTGTGTCACAAAATTTATGCATGAGATCGCAACAACTTTAATGTGTTCATTATTATTTACTGGTTGTCAAATTCTAAACATAGTTAATGATTGGAGAGCCTCCATAGTATTCCTTTTCTATTTTTATCAAACTAGCTACACTGTCACGTACATGTATTAGAAACTTGGTATTTTACACATGATTAAATTTTCATTTCAGCGGATGTACCGTCCACTCCACTTGACAAGTCAGTAATTTGACTTTGATTGTGTACATAGGTAAAGATTCTAGAACTCAATTTTAAGTTATCCTTTTGACTGATTGCTCCAATCTAAAGTGAAAATTTAAGATGAGGATGATGGTTGAAGTTTAAACATCGTTCAGTTGTGCGAATACAATCTTCCAATGGATTACGTATGACACATATTTAATATAGAAACCCAAGTAGCAACACAGTTATTAAAATGAAGTATATACACAGTTGTAAATATGCATGTCTACCATAATATATCCCAATAGTTTATTCACGCATAACATTAATACCATCCAGCGTCCAACCCTAACAAATGCATATATCAGAAATTAGTTGTAAATCCTAACAAATGCATATATCACTTACATTGTATATCGCTATCATACGATATATTTTAATCACTTATTCATAAATGCAAATTAGAGCACCAAATATCTATGCTCCCGTGCATCGCACGGGTTTTCACTCGTGTGTGTGTGTGTATGTATGTATATGTGTGTATTTATGTATGTATATGTCTATCAACTGGTCATTGAACTCCCAAGAGTTCCAAATCATGATACAATAAAGTGCCCTTGTAACAATTGGAAATTAAAATGTAAACTAATAAAAGAGTAAACTGAATAACTCGCAAATAAACAAGTTGAAAATATACGCCTGCAAACTTCATGTCAAAATTATCTATTTAAATATCGTTATTTCACTTTAATTCAAGTAATCTTTCAGACTAATAATATGAAAAGAACGGATAATAATATACATAGACTTGGTTACCAAATAAGAAATTAAGCATCACCTATAATTCTTTTAGAAGTAGTGCAAATACCTTAGCTGTTGCATGATTGGGAAGAGCAAGCTCTTCCCAGGCAAGCAGCCATCATTGACACTATTTTATATTCCTTACCTGACCAAAATCTACAGAAAAGAATCCATCATTGACCCTGCGCTGTTTTTTCCAAGCAAGAAATTACCCACTATAATGCATCTGTCAGTGTCCACTCAATAGATAATCAACCTAAGAAGAAAAATAAAAGAGAAAAAGATTGAGGTCACTTGCTTGTTTAGCAATAAAATCCACGAATTTTTTTGATGTGAACATGCTTCCTGTTCAAAGAACATATGCCACTGGAATGACCAGATTCTTCAGAACTATGAAAAAGGATCAATAACCACATACATACAGTTCTCGGTACATGAATTGGAATTTTAATAAATCTATATACATATACATGCAAATATGGTATATGAATGCATTAACACTTAGGACGTCACTCTAATATCAATAATATGAGGGTAAGTAATCAAGATAGCTTCTAAATCAGCTACCGAAATATCAAAAAATACATTACCTTCTAATATGAATATACTTGGAAGAATACTCATAGAAACACAAAGGTAAAAAGATAACACTCAACTGTAACTCAGATCATAATTATGTTATATGATTCATATTAGAAGTCTGATTTTAATTTATTGAATACCATCTTCATTGACAATCAATAAAGTAGCTTGATTGTTGCTCAAATATCCTATAAATATTGATAATTAGCCTATGCTTTTAAGAAAAAGAACAAACACTATTTGTTTAAAAATAGTTGAACTTCTAAACAAGAACACGCATAGATTCCATATACATAGTGGTTGGATCAGGCTTAAACAAGTGATTACATTCGATTGCAGATTTGAAAGTAATGCATATTAAACTCCGATGATGATATATTCACTCGCAGAAAAGAGTCACTGGCCAACGAATATCCTAACCAGACAACCCAATGGCATTAAAATCCCCCTCAGTTCTGTTTCGTTTAATCATTTTACATTTTAAACTTGTATTCAATCAAATAATAAGAAGAAAAAATTACAACATTGCTTGTTTCCACCAATACGTAAAATCAGATGTGTTGTTTGCAAACTTTATATTATGAGTTTTGATGACCCAATATCACATGATAAACAAATAACACATGTATTCGTTTGATCAAAATTTAATTTTTGTGAATCAGAAATTTTCCGCTGATATAATTTTTTGTCAAAGCAGTAACAAATAACAATATAAAACATGCCACTAATTTTGCCTCTAATAAACTTTAACTCATACTTTCTTATTTGCCTCTATTAAACATTATAAAATAAAGCAATTTCATTATTGAAATTATTAATTGCTTCTTAAAGAAGATAAATATGCCTAGTGGTAAAATATGACCACTTACATAACGTACCATTCATTTTCTTCATGGCGACTATGTTTTGCATAATTGGCTAGTGGCGTTTCAATCATTAAGCATTAAGGATTCTAGATTTTAAGTGAAGGTTGTTTGTTAAGAGTAATTGAGAATCATAGCTTATGGTCGGAATATTACATGAATTACATAGATATACCAGTTAATGAGTCAAATAGAATGTTAACTAGAAGACAAACAAAATGCAATTTCATTGCAGCTTTAAGTTTATACAATTGTGTAGAATTTAGCTATATTTTATTTCAAAAAGGAGCATATAATTAGCAAAATAATGTACATCATACATTTGGAAAGGCTAAAGCATTATGCAATTTAAAATAATTTTGACTGTAGTTTGATATTATTATTATTATAATTGTGAACTGTATGATTCTAAATTCTGGATCTTCAGATATAGAAACTTCATTATGTTTTGACATTTACTACTATATTTTCTCAAAATATCAAATTGTATTTTGATTCATTAACTATGCATACATAGTGTATCAACTACTTTGGACAAATCTCCAATCACTGTTCAGCCTTTTGATGTAATTAGTAATTAACCATAAACCCTTATATGACTATAATCAAGTAACAAATATCTTGTACTTAAAAAAGAAAATGTTTACTCACAGTTTATTGAACATGGACATAGTTTGAGGAGCTTCAACAATTGTGAACCATGGATATCGTTTGCATACAACATCTTTTTCCTCCTAAAAATCTCTTGATATTTTGATAAAGATCTACTAATTTCACCATTCTGTAACATGATGATTTGTCTATTTTCACAAATTTTTAATTCAACCATCAATGTTTTTAGTTTGTTCCTTTAGTCTAATTTCATAATTCGAGAAAAAAGATTTTTGAAACAAAATAATTAATGATGGTTGCTTAAAACTATTAAAAAAGACTAAACATCCAGAAAACAAGCAAAAAAATATGTATTATATAAAGTAAGCATGGATATACTATTGTGGCATGAAATTTTTACTGAAGCCATTTTATGGATTAGTTTTCTCTGTGTTTCAGCTTTTATATAGTTTTGTACTTGCCATTTTTTCCCCTTTTTCTGCATTTTGCATGTCCAAAAAGCAGAACAAAATTCAAACTGTATCCTAAGCCAATGGAGGTTGAATTAAACTCCTGTCCATAGAAAAATATTGAAGTATTTTGTCGAGGGAAAAGTTTTTCCTTCACAACATGAGTTGTGTAATGAAACAATCTATATTACAAGCATTATATATATATATATATATATATATATATATATATATATAAGTAGAAAGCATCAAATAATTCACATGAGATAGTTGAACATAAAACATTTATAACCAGAGGTATAATACTTATAAATAAGTATAGTTGAACATGAAAATGGAACGGTCATGAATATATACATTTGCCCCTAAGAAGCTCTTCCCAAGCCCAACAGTACTCCCCTGCACGTAGCAACTATGTTGACGCTCTTCCAGAAGGCACAATAGTTAAAATTTTCAACCCTTTTTGACTTAAATCAAAAAGGGGTTTAGAGAAATCCCCGTCTCCGAAGATCAAAATTATTGTTGCTTGCATGCAACTATGGTAATTAGCAAATGTTTTCATCTCTTTTTTTATCATTTGATTGGCTGACTGTTTTTCTTTACTGTAGGTATAAAAAAGCTCAAATTTGGTTTGCTAGGTATAAAAAAGAGATGAGAACTTTTGTTGAGTACCATAGTTGCACGCAAACAACAATAATTCTGATCTCTGAAGACGGGGGTTTCTCCATGAAACTTTTGATTTAAGTCAAAAAGGGTTGAAAATCTAAACTATTGTGCCTTCTAGAAGAAGATCAACAAAGTTGCTACACGCAGAAGAGTACGTTGGGCTTGGAAGGAGCTTCTAAGGGGCAGACGTGTATATCCATGATCGTTCTATTTTTCATGTTCAATTGTACTTCATAACTATAATACCTCTAGTTATAAATGTTTTATGTTCAATTATCTCATTTGAATTAATTGACGCTTGATACTTATATGTATTAACCCACGATTTTTTGGACTAATCAACTGTGAAGCATCTTAATTTTGTAAAGAACCACATGCACTCATTTTATTCACAGTCTTGCATACTACAAAGCATGGGGGCTTCACAAACGCAGAAGAACTGTGCACCGATACGTATGGGGTGCGGAGGTGCGGCGGGACATGTACGGGGTCACAATTTTTTGGACTAATCGACTGTGAAGCATCTTAATTTTGTAAAGAACCACATGCACTCATTTTATTCACGGTCTTGCATACTACAAAGCATGGGGGCTTCACCAACGCAGAAGAACTGTGCACCGATACGTATGGGGTGCGTAGGTGCGGCGGGACATGTACGGGGTGTGCCACGAGGTGTATCCCCGTATTTCAAGGAAAGGGTGCAATTGAGTGCGGGGAAAAAGGTGCGGGAAGGACAAAGAGGTAATTTTTTTTATCAATTTCAATACATATAGATCTAAAAACATAGAACACGTACTCATCTTCGTATTTCAAATTCGAGTCTAATTTTCAAAATCGAGCCCTAATATGTAATTTGTTCAATTCGAGCTCTAATTCCATTGCTCGTCGTTCGTCGCTCGTCCCTTGTCGCTGCCGCTGGTAAGCGATTTTGATTTGAGGCACTTTTTTATTTTATTTCAAGCATCGCGCGATTCAAATTTGAGGCTTTAAGCGATTTTTTTAACTGGTAAGCTTGAGGCATCGGTTTTCTAACTAGGAAGCGATTTTTTCTTCTTCTTAATTTGAGGCCAACGCAGGTATATTTTCAGATTTTTTTATTTTTATTTGAAAGCGTCTGTTTCAGTTCAAGATGATTGGCGTACTTTTACTTATTTATTTGACTACCTTGTTTAATTAAAATGCATCTATTAGATTATATTTATATATAATATATTTTTAATATTTGTCATATCCCTTCAACCCGAATCCTCATATTTTTTAATTTGCCGAATTCTTGTATCCTCGTACCGCGCACCCGCATCTGCACACCCGCACAAACACTTCCTAGCTTGCATATGATCATGATCAAGTAGGCTTTGTTCACACATAAGGATAGGGTAAAAAGACTATCCACACAATACACGCAAAGTTAGAGTATGAAAATTTTGCAACTTTGCTGATTCTTGATAGATGTGACCTTTTTAAATTTTAATATGTTTTTCTTTAGCCTAATTTCTAATACATAAAACACACATTTTTTTTCTTGATAGCCACTACAAATATTGTATTATTTGGTATTCCTAGAAATGGACAATAATCTTTTGGTGCTATTATTCACACCCCGGTTTACACTTCCGGTCACCTTTCTAAATTTAATACAAATGATTATTTTTCATATTCTTCCGGCCACCATATATTATTCCTTCATTCAGTTATTCACCACCATACTTCTCCTAATAAATCACGTACTTCTCTACAATTTCAAACCTTAAACCCTAACAAAAGCATATATTCTTTTGTGCCAAATAGAGATGGAAGATGAAGGTATAAAAAATGTTAGATTTGCTTGATTTTTATTGTTTTCTATTATTTTATAGAACATGTTTGGGTGTACAATGTATTGATGCAATAATTTATAACGTCGTCGATCGATGATTGGGTCAAATGCCAAACTAACATCTTAGTGCTGCCTAACAGTATATAGATATAATCACCTGGCATTGTTGCTAAATTGCCTACATAATAGAAAGTGATCCCAGGGAACTGATCACTGATTCTACGGCGCCGTAATAAGAAGCAAAGAAGACCAGAAGCCGAGGCCAGAATTCTTCTACATTGAATCGTTTTCTCAGTGAGCAGGTGCTGACAAGGATTGATTGCAAGAGACGAGCCGTAAATGTTGAAAAACTCGATTTTGTTGCTGCTGCAGCATTGGAGAACGACGGCACACTTGAATTTGGCGTCATAAGAGATGATATTGTACCATGTTTTGTTTACGCACTTGAATCTTGATAGGCTTGTGTATGATAACAGTGGAAGAATGCATGTAAAGATCTTCAGGAAGACTACTTGATACTTGCTTAGTTTCATGCATAGTTTTAAAAACCGAGCCGTACGACGAACTCTGATCATTCAAGGTTTAGGGTTCTGAAGGTCCGATCAGTTGAACCATCAAAATCGTTACAATTATTTTCAATAAAGTATAGCTTTTAACTCACATAAAAACAGTGAACAATGTTCAGTAGGTGGTACTACATAAATAATATTTTGTCACCATAATTCATATAATACTAAGCAGTTATACAATATATACAATGGTATATTATTAGACCCACTGTCAAAATACGACATGAGATGGCAAGCAGAAGACGAGCTGATTAAGTCAAATTATATCAACATAATACATTATTTTTTTGTATTCTGGACGCGAAGCTCACATGATTCAATTATACAGGGGATCAAATGAAACTATAATTCATGAAATATAAAAACTAATCTAATAATTAATAAAGGTCATATTGTTCAGTTACATAGTGCAGCAAACGAACCTATGAATTCGTTAAATATAACGCTAATGACCAAATAAACAAACTAATTACCGCATTTGAAGTGTTAGGTAACAACTACAAATTGACATATTATTTCATGAATCTACCACGTATTCTCTATTTAGAAGTCACCTGAAGCCTCGACAGCTTTGTAACTTTGGGGATGGTGCTTTTGTTGCAGTATTGAACAGTTGTATTAGGGTTTTGATCCAGATTTGGGGAAATCGCGAAGGAACGAGTTTGAAAAAATTATCAAAATTACTTCTCATAGCGGTTATCTAAGGTCCGATCTTCACGGTTTTGGAGGTTTTCAAGATCCAGCCTCCGATCCTTTCCATCAACGGCTATATCCTCCTCCGGGCCATGGTGGCGAGCGGTCCACGGTTAATCGAGATCGGACCTGCGGTCCGGTCCGGTCCGGTTATCAAAACTATGGTTTTATGTGTAGAATCCGAAATTTTATCATTTTCGATGAGCTTTCTGGGTGGAGAAGACATTGTATGAAGATGGGGAAAAAATCGGCTGGTGCAACGTTGATGATCAAGATGAGATCTACTTCAATTTATAGAAAATTAGCAGGATATATTATCCCTAATATATCGCAACAGTCGTTTGTTTGCCCAATCTAAGAGCATCTCCAACAGTGGAGGATATTCATGTTAAGGGGTGTAATATCCCTTATTTTTGCAACCAAAAATTGTTACACGGTGTAATATGAAGGCAAATGTTACGGGCTGGATTCAGAGCTCGTAATAGGGCGCGCGAGCTGATTTTATCAGCTCGTGATGTCGCGAGCTGATTTTATCAACTCGCGACTTCAGGAGCTGATAAAATCAGCTCGTGGCCTTTTTTTTTTTTCCCAACTACTTTTACCATATACAATACCAAATGCATTAATTTTTTTGTAAAATAAACTTCGAAACATAATAATAATATTTGATTACTAAGAGCAAAACCAATTTTTTTTTTTAACGTTTTACCCTAGTTTGTCGTATACAAAAACATAACCGATATGTAATTTGTAAAATAAACTTAAGAACATAATAATAGATGATTAATAACTCGTACGAATACAAGAAAAGGAGTTTGTATAATAGAAAATGAAACACAATCGATGATTAATAACTTAGGAACATCTTAGGAAATGAAACATAATCGATGATTAATAACTTAGGAGTTCGTACAAGAGAAGTAATAGTAGAAAAGGAGTTCGTACAATAGATGATTAATAACTTAGGAACATCTTTACTGCATACATAATCGATAAGTTCAGACAAACATAAAATAAAACACATTCAGGTAATGGTTCTTCATAACTAGGTATCGCCGTGGTGGTTCCATAAATGAGTCATAAGATCCTTCTGTAGCCGGTTATGGAGTTCTGCATCTCTGTAGATAACTTGACGGCTCAAATGAACGTTGAAGTCCTCCTCTGTTAGTGGTTGGTTTTGTCGGAATACTGGAGGTGGTAGCGAAGCACCCTCGTAATCGCAGTGACGTTGATCTTCATCCATATCTCTTTCATCTTCTATAATCATGTTGTGAAGAACGATGCAAGCAAACATGATTGTAGACATCTTACTCCTACGCCATAGCCGACATGGATTACTTATCATTGCAAATCTAGATTGTAAAACACCGAAAGCACGTTCCACATCTTTCCTTTGTCCCTCTTGCATCGCCGCGAACATGACTTGTTTAGGAGTTAATGGATTTGGACATGTTTTAACAATGGTGCTCCATTTCGGGTAAATGCCGTCACCTAGGTAATAGCCATGGTTGTAAGTATTTTGGCCTAGGGTAAATGTTAAAGGAGGTACCTGGCCTTTAGCAAGATCATTGAACAAATGAGATCTTTCCACAACATTTAAGTCGTTATTAGACCCGGGCATTCCGAAGAAAGCGTGCCATATCCACAGATCGTACGATGCCACAGCTTCCAAAATGATGGTTGGTCGTCTTTCCTTGCCGTTGTACGCACCTTGTAATCCCTTAGGACAGTTCTTCCATTCCCAGTGCATACAGTCCAGACTTCCTAACATTCCCGGCCAACCCCTGCTTTCGTGCATCTCTCTGATTCGCACTACATCTGCTTCGTTTGGAGACCGTAAGTATTCTTCTCCGTAGACGTCCACAATTGCTTGACAGAAAGTTTCAAGTGTTTCTAGTGCCGTGCTCTCTGCTATGCGGTATGCATCGTCCAAAGCATCGGCTGGAGTGGCATAAGCTAACATTCTCATAGCTGCCGTCATTTTTTGTTCACCGGACAATCCCTGTGTCTTCGATGCATTATGTTTGTACTTAAAGTAATCATTGTTACCTTGAATACCAGCCAATATCCGAAGAAATAGGTTTCTCCGCATCCTGAATCTTCGACGAAACATATCAGGCCCGTAAGTGCAATCCTCATCGAAGTAATCTTGCATCAAAGACTTGTGGTATTTAGCATGATTTCGGTGTATAAACCTCCTTCCAGGAACCGATCCCCCTCTAGTTGTGGACGATGAACCGTACGCTTCACGGTATAGGTCCCGTATTTCTTGTATTTCTTCTGCTTCCTCTTGAAGGATTTCATCTTCCTCTGAATCGCTAGCAAAAGCCAGCAAGCATTTTGTAAAACTGGAATCCATTTATATTTGTTAGTAAGTTTTGATTTGAGATATGTATGACAATGTTGCTGTTATATATAAGGTTTGATTTGAGTGTCTCTTTATTGGATTCCTTTATTGGACTGAGTGTCTCTTTATTGGTTTGTGTGTCTCTTTATTGGTTTGAGTGTATGTTTATTGGTTTGTGTGTCTCTTTATTGGTCTAAGTGTCTCTTTATTGGTTTGTGTGTCTCTTTATTGGTCTGAGTTTCTCTTTATTGGTTTGTGTGTCTCTTTATTGGTTTAAGTGTATGTTTATTGGTTTGTGTGTCTCTTTATTGGTTTAAGTGTATGTTTATTGAAGGATTTAAACATTTACGCACCCGAAGGAGTTAAAAAGGAGTTAAAAAAGGAGTTAAAAACTATGGGTCGTCCACTACCGTCGTTATTTAAACATGTAAACATTTAAGTACCAGGTTTGGCGCTTGGCAAAGTACCAAAACATACAGTCCAAAACATATCGCATACAGTCCAAAACATCGAGACATACATATATACATATATACATCGAGCCATACATATATACACCGCGACATACAGAAATATAAATCATGATAAATCTGCGGCATCATCATCACCACCATCCAAAGACATGTCGTCTCCGCTATCAGGCGGGTCATAATACGTAAAATCGTCATCACTACCTCCACCTGCTCCACCTCCTCCTCCAGAACCAGAACCACCTGCTCCACCTGCTCCACCTCCTCCTCCTCCACCTCCTCCACCACCTCCTCCTCCTCCAGAACCAGAACCACCTCCTCCTCCTCCACCTGCTCCAGAACCACCTGCTCCAGAACCACCTCCTCCTGAACCACCAGTACACGACCCTATTATGGTACCTGATGCTGCTGTCCCCCCACCCTCTGCTGCAGCTAATCTGGCCTGTAAGTCATATATCTGCTCCTGCAATCCCTGCACAATCGCTTGGTGCTCCTGATACATGGACTGAGTATACTGCAACGCCATCTCCTGAATAGCCGCGATATGTATCCTATGCTGGTCCAACCTGGGTGCATACTGCATATATAGAACATATAAAATCAGTTTCTACAGCATATAACATACAACGTAAATTCACAAGTACAAATGTTACCTCATGTGACGGATATAATCCAGCAGTAGGGACACCATACACCATGTATGCAGGTGGGTAAACAATAGGCAGGGATATCTGGTAATAGCATCGGTCTCCCAAGTACCAAACAGGAAGGTGGGCCGGTGGGAAGAAGAGGACACGTCGAGTAGATAAGCTGCATGCAATGACTAATGGATGGGCATCAGGTACTGGGCCACCGGCTGCAAGTAACATCCAATAAGAAGCCCAAGGTGCTCGTAATATGTTCCCCCTCTCCCTCATATCCAACTGGGTACGAGCCTCCATCAAGTCGTGTCTCACACCAGAAGGAGAACGCTGAACTACGTGCAAACTCTCCCATCTACGCATCCGTGGGAAAAAGGCCTCAGCGGCATGACTGGCGGTGGGCTGTATGTGTGGGTGCATGTTGGTCGTGTACTCGTAGTACCAGCACGGCAACATGTACCAAAAACCATACATCTGCTGAACCTCTCTAAAAGCATAGGAGTCAAGAGCGGTGTATAGATAACCCAGTATGGCAGAGCCCCAATCAAACATATGCAGCTGATCTAAATCGACTAGTGCTGCAAGGTAGCCAAGCCTAATCGAACTCTGTTGGTTCGTAAAGAACGTCGAACCAAGGAGGTATAAAATGGTAGCCCTGTACAGTATGTCGTGGAAATCTACCGCATCTACATGCGCTGTAATATAATCAAGTAAATATGTGCAGGGAACGGCACCATTAGCTACACGAGCCGCATCCAAACCTGGCAAATACTGTATGTACGACTCGGGTGACTCAAACTGGGAATCAAATGGAGGTATGACTCTATCTGGAAGGCCTATCTCAATCCCCGAAAGCATGTAAAAATCGGCTGGGGTGATACCTAGCTCAAAATCCGGGAAGTGAAAGGTGTGTGTCGTAGGCCACCATCTCTCTGATAAGGCTTCGACCAAAGGTCGATCGAAGGACTGGGGAGGTATAATACGTAAAAAACGTCCAAATGGACTGCCAAATAGTCTCCCTCGAATATCCAGAGGTAATATGTCTAAGGCTGATGCTACAAACTTCGCCCAACTCCCGCGAACGTTTACATACCGAGTCTATTAAAATAATACCAGTTAAACGACTATAAAACCAAGCACGCCTATGCACTAAACGATAACGTGCATGCACTAAATGACTATTTAACAGTTAAATGAGTATTAAAGTTCGTACTACTAACGTATAACAAACTACTACATGATAAAGTTTTAACAGTTAAAAGACTATTTAACAGCTAAATCAATATTTAACTAGTACGTGCAATAATGTATACTATTTAAATGACTATTGACGTTCAAACCACTAGACCATAGAACGTACATGCACTAAACTATAACGTAAAACTATAAAGTAAAACTAATACCTGAACGGTGTCCAACGCGGTAACTGATCGATGGGTGAATCCCTGTGGCATCTCGTGGAGGATACGTAAGTCCTCAATCGTCGTCCCCTCTGGTGGAGGAAGGTGTACTGGACCAGACATGTCGTCTGGCATAACTCTAACTGTGCGTCTCCCGCTCTTCGTCACGCGTGGCGGCATCCCGACGTTGGAACGATTAAAAAAGAAATTAAAAAGGAGGAAATTAAAATTAAATGAATATAACCAAACACTCCCCCCCTCCCGAGCCATATATAGGCTCGGGAACAGGCGCGAGCTGATTTAATCAGCTCGCAGGCTGCGAGCTGATAAAATCAGCTCGCGCCTGTTGGGAGATATCAAAGATATCTCCCGTAATGTTACGGGCCGTAACGTTACGGCCCGTAACACTGTTGGAGATGCTCTAAACAGGGATAACCTGGAAATAAATATAAGATAAATGGCCATTTCTATGGACTGATCATAAATGCTGCTTTAATTAATGGATATAATAAATCAAGTCCACGGAATTGTCAATTTAATCAATTTGGATTCAAATATGGTTTTCACACTATTAAAACATTAATTTTTACCTTGCTCCTAAAGAGATTCAAATTTGATATGTTTTGATGTATTCTTTTAGGTGTAAACTAGTATAACCGCATAAGATGGGAAAACCGACTTTGTAATACATCTTGATTTACTTTCCATATAATGAAAAAAATACATTTCCGTATTATTGTTTTTTATATATGAACATATTGAAAATTTCACCCAATTACCCTACTATTTGTTCATTTATAATTAATATTTATGACTAATTTGCGCATGGAATTCAAAAGTGATAAGAAAAATAAGCATCATGATTTTGCCTTTAAAGGCAAGGCTATAAGGCTGCAATTAATGTGAAATAACTTTACATATGAAACTTTTTGCATGACATATATGGATAGAAATAAGGTAAACAATTACCATCCCACATTAGGGATAATGTTGAGATTTATAAAATTAACCAGATAGCTACTCCTGAGTTCCACCTATTTTCTTTGAAGTAATAACAAATTATGTAATCAAAATATTTTTTCCTACTACGGATAAATATCATATCATTCTTAATAAAAACCCATATAATAATTATTTAGTATCTTATATTGTCATTTTTTTCATCTTTTTTTTCCTTCCCTCTTTCCAACCTTAAAAACACAATTATCCATAATTAGAAATTCGTTATACCAAATTGAATAAAATTTAACAAAACAGACTTTACTTCTTGCAATAATTTTTTAAATTTTTCAAAAATTTATCAATTTTAATAGAATTGCTTAAATTTTAGAAGAAAAATATCAATATATTTAAATTACAACGATTATTTTTAATGTTGCCTTAATTGAAATTTCAAGTTTCATGATAAAATAATTCATTAACCTTTGAACAAATATATATAATTCGTATCAAATTTTATTACTTTCAAGTTTATTTTATTTACTAATATTTTCTTATTTCCAAAAAATATATTTTGTTTTAAAATAGATTAATAATTTAAATAAGAAGTAGTAGTTACTAATTAACAATTGATGAATAAGAAATAATAATCAATAATTATTATTTTTAATGATTCATAATTAATATGAAATAACTAATATATATATATATATATAGTAAAAAAGACGGTTTGATAATTGTAACGCAAATCTTTTTTAATAATAGATGGAATATCTTTACTGTCGCACTTTTTGTGTAAACGTGAACTACTAAAAATGACGTTTTGTATATATTATCAGATCTCCTTAAAAACGGTTCAAAGTAGAATCCAATTAATAAGTTTACAAATTCAAAACATTTTTCTACATATATTTTCAAATCTTAATATCCTTTAAAAGTAGAATCTAATATTGAATCTAAGAATTAATATCTCCTAAATATGTGATATAAAATTTATTTCTCTTTACAAATTCAAAACATATCTATACAATAATAATAACTTAAAAATATGTTATAACAATTGAAATTTTTCTACAAATAAAAAACGTTTATCTAAAAATATTATCAAATATTAATATATATCACTTAAAATTAGGATCTAACCAAAAACTTTATATACATATTCATTCTTCATTAAATAATAAAAGAAATAGTAATTCAAACTAAGAAAAACATTAGATATTGAAACTTAGAAATAAAAAATAAAGTCACATGATTTTAACATAAAAATATATATGCAAATAATTTTATTTTAAATGTGTTAAACATATAGGATTTGCAAAAAGAAAATATCTCACACGCGAAGCGCGTGCCATAACGCTCGTATTTATATATTACTCTTTGATACAAGCGTTACGACACACGCTCCATGCGTGGTAATAACACACGTATAAATGAAATCATGTAACAAGTTTTATTTTTTATTTTTAGTGACATCAAATTTGTTATTAGCTTGAATTCTATTTCCGTTAATTTGTAAAATAAGCTTATTTGTTAGATTTTATTTCTAATTGGTAGTAAAATTTGTCTAATATTTGCAGAAGGACATTGTTATTGACACTCCAAATATAGTTAAGGGGGGCCAAATATTTTTTTTTTTTCAAAAATTGTTATAGGGAGTACCAATGAAAAAAGTAGTCTGTTGACAAAAAAATGTAATTTTACCTTATTACCTATTTAACCCTTTAACAAATAAAGGTAATTTTACCTTAACAAATATTGCGAGGGTCGTAGTTTTTTCTTTTTTCGATTCGCATGTATCAATTTTTTTAAACCTTATAGGATAAGCGTTTTTGAAGGAGTAGGAACGAATTTTTTTTGTCGACATAAATATCCGAATTTTATAATTACGAAGGCAATGCACCGAAAGGATTATTAATTTTCGACATATCGTTGTTGAAAATATATATAATTGATTATGTGCGGCATTCGATGCAGTGGTGACGAACTGCTTATTTTAATTTGGTTTCCCTTATTGAATAAGTTCTTTTTTTTAATCTAATTTGAAGGGGAAGTCTGGGAATATTGAGTAGTGTGAAATAATATGTTTGTGTAGCCTCTTAACAATTTTTCAAAGTGTGGAGTGTTTTTAAAAAATCCCCCCCCCCTTAACAATAGTTGGAGCATCAATAACAATGATGAAGTAGTAAAGGAAATTTTTTAGCTGGACTATATATTTAAGTGACATTAAAATTTGATAATAACTGCATAATGTAATTTTATTTATGTAATTAATTAATAAACAACGAATTTTTAATGTAGTTTATTTGTTTATATGATGTTTGGTAGATCATATTTCTAAGCATGAAACGACATTTTGAATTTGTAAAAAGGTTAACTATTATATTATATTTTAAAGCATGGATAGATATTTTAAAATTAGCTGTTAAGT
This sequence comes from Allium sativum, assembly GCA_030737875.1. Classification (NCBI taxonomy): domain Eukaryota; kingdom Viridiplantae; phylum Streptophyta; class Magnoliopsida; order Asparagales; family Amaryllidaceae; genus Allium; species Allium sativum. The sequence goes on along the minus strand of CM060915.1, from coordinate 253,598,597 downwards.
ATTGACCTTTCTTAAGCATGGAGGGATATATATACACACACACACACATACACACACACACACACACACATATATATATATATATATATATATATAGAGAGAGAGAGAGAGAGAGAAGGTCTATTTAGACACAAAACATTAACATAATTGGTGACACAATTGATTTGCACTTTTGGATCACCCTATGAATTTCACTCCTTCATGTAAAGACAAAAAGATCTAAGGTTTGAAGTTTTGTGTCTTTCTTTTTGTGTTTAATTTTGTGTTTTTTTGGGCATAGCCGACCGGTTTTTATAGTGATTTGTAACACTTTTTTATTATAACCAATAATAAAAAATACAAATAAGTACAGGTGACTGCGATTGACAATCAGCTAATAATTCAGTTTTTATGGTGGTCATTCATCACCTACGGAGTTTATAGTGTTCCGTCCACTCTACCTATCAGGCTTAAAGTATTGGAGCTAGCTAAATTACTAGACTACGTTTCACTATAGGCAGGGAGGATATTACATGTTATAATACATACTTCAAAAAGAAGTGGGTTACATAAGTACACTACAAGACATAGAATAAGTACATAGGTACACAGTGTTGTGTACAATTACTTGGAGTGCATCAGGGAAATATAAGACATGACATATCAGCAGCTACGGAGATTACTTACGCTCCACAGCTATAGTGCAGCGCGACATGACTTCAGCATGATCTAGGCTGGCCTCGAAGCAAGGGCTTGAAGGTCCCATCAGATGGCCAAAAATGCAATGATCGAGCATTGGTGGAAAGGATGATCAAAGTATTCCATCTAACAATACCATCGACTACCCAGTTTTGAACCAAGGTGATAACATAATTCACTGAAAGCAATACACAATTCCATGAATAGAGAGCAAGATCAGGCACACCACTATGAAATTCAGGTACGATCAGTGCTTGCGCATCTCGTGTGTAGCCAAACAAACATGGTGACAACCCAAATAAGCATAACCCAGACATGAACATGGTAATTAAAAACAACAACTTTTCATAGCAACGACTCTCAGATCCAATTACTGAAGAAAAGAACCAAACACCATAACATAACAAACTACACCAGAACAAAAGACAGATAAAAGAACTACTGGCTAGACGATAAACATAGAAAACATTGAATACTCATACAGCGAGATGAACCATCGTGGGAGCAAGGTTGAGACATGAATTGTGACACCCAACGTCTGTTAGTCACTCACAAAGGGAATGCATTAAGTTTCGTAAAGCATTATAGGTAAACAGAAATAGGAATATTACAAGACAGATATAAAACGACAGCGGAATTAATCATAAAGCATCGTGATTCAAAAACATCACATGTCTGAAATACATAAAAACCGTTACATCATAAAAAAACTACTGTCTTGTACTATAAAACATCAGAGTACATAAAAGAAGCAAAATTCCTCAAATAAAATATAGCCATGGCAGCAAGGATAGGAGCTTGAGCCATATATCTAAGTCGCTCCAGAAAAATGAAAGCAGAATCACGGTCAAGCCTGAGTATTCCCACCCTGAGAGCCTAGGGAATAGAGGAGGGGAGGGAACAGAAGAAAGAAGAGGAAACAAAAAGGGTCAGACATAAAGTCTAGCGAGTCTAGTTACTTTTAGCAAGTAAGTAAGTAAAAGCAGCATAACAGGCATATAAAGTGGATAAGAAAGATAACACCATAAAAGGTAGGTACGACAAGGTAAACATGACAGAGTGTACGCTTCTCTAATGATTACTCTGATTCTCTACACCGATACTAGTATAACCAGAATGAGATGATCCCAACAACTATAAGATGGTAGACTTAGGCGTACTTCTGGAGAGGTTTTAACCCCATATAATCCACACGAAGCCCAACCTAACAGGCTCCTAAACTTTTTACCAGAGTCTAGATGTAACCTAACTACTACCTTAATCGATCGGCTCCCTACACCGTAGATACTTTGTGCCGGCCCCACAGTAGGAGGTATCACTTCCTAAAGTGTCAACCCTTCGTTGATGTGCACAGCCATACCTACTGGTGTGAAGGTCGTCTTAACCTCGTCTACCCGGCCCATGCACACACATGTCCCTGGTCGGTTTGTGTTGCCCACACCTTCCTCCTCGTTTGGATCTCTTACATTTAGCCGAGTAAGCGTACCCCAACTTCGACCAAGTTCGGAGCACTCATTTGATACCTATTAAGGGTTACTGACTGAAATGGGTCCGACACAATATGATACAAGCTCTCCCTTTTGTTTTGTATCTCTTCTAGGATTTCTACCGGTTATGCTTACCTAACAAGATGTCTTTAATTACATAACCCTATCATTTCTACAAGTTATGCTTACCCTAAGGTGTCTTTAATTACATAACTTCGACGTTTCCATAGGTTATGCTTACCTAACAAGGTGTCTTTAATTAAGTAACCCTATCATGTTATGTTTGTGGGCCTAAATATATATATATATATTACCCACCCACTCAGATTTACTTAACCCACCCACTATTCAAACATATTTACTTAACCCCTATTCAAGTTCATGTTCATACAATCCCTATGGATTCAACTAGGTTAAGAATTCAAGGTTTATTACCATATTTTAATTTATGGTGACAGTATGTTAGACCTTCCATATTAAGCCTACTATCTGTGGATGTTGGACATGCCGGATGGGTCCGGGCAGACTTATTCCACAAATCGGGCTTAACCTCGTGTCTTAGCACGTCTCTTATTTGTGCACCTAAACCTCTCACATTAGATTCACCACTTGTGGTCGCTGGATATGCCGGGCGGTTCCGGGAAGTCTTCCACCATAAGTGTAATCTAACCTCGTGTCTTGGCGCAGTTACAGTTTCTAATTACTGTAATCCTAGGCATTCCATTATTAGTCAGTTTTACCTATGTCGTTATAGGTTACATGTTCCATGCCTCTTTTTCCCCAAACATGTTCATAGTGAATTATATGTCCAAATTCATATACATATACATTATTCAAATTATGCCAATTTTCACCTTATTACCAATTATGCTCAAATTCCCAATTCACAAGATATGCCCAATTTCAATGGTTTTCCCCTCGCTCCTAAACTAACGTAATCACATAATTTAGCGGCATGCCTAGGCTCGATAGTAGCCTGGCTATATGTGACGAAATGGAATTTCGCTCGGTCCGAACCAGTCGCTAAACCGACCCAGACCGTTCGAAACGCCCTATCGTTGAGAACACGACAAAATAGAACGCATATAAAAGAACATTTCATTGTATATTACAACAATGCATCAGATTGCAAGAATATACAGAGTATAAATGAATAAATATTACACAGAAATATCAGAGATTAACAATAAGTTACATAGCAGCGGAAAAATAATACAATACACAACTAGAAGAGATATACGGATACAAAGCTTTCCGGATACCGTTCCAGCTGTAAACCAGGATCCTGTGAATATAAATCTGCAAAACCAAAACTACTAGCTGCCCGTGTCAAAATAAGGGCACCCAGAGTTTAGGTTAAAACAATAAACTCCAGGTCAGTCATGTGACTGGTGTGAGAACTAAAACAGTTATTATCTTTATTTTCAAAGTTAGGTAAATCAAGGGACCACGCCGTATAACACGGAACGGGTTTCCTCCCAAGAATACCAGTGCATAAAACAACAGCTCAATGCTAAATTAAAGGAAAATGAAGCTGTTATAAGACCCAGGTCCCATCACACAATGCAACGCAGCCGAGGATAGGGTTTTCCCTTATAACAGCCAAAGAATGCTTGATACGTTTTAAAACAAATCATTTGATACCACTATAAGTGCATAGTGTATAAAACAACTTCAAATCATAAGTATCAATCATAGGCGACATGAGCGTCCCATGCCACTATGTCGCCATATATAGGTTTACAAATAAAACCGCAAAGTCACGTATTTGGAAATTGGATTTCCGTCTATGAACCGAGGCCAGGGATCGTCCTCCACCGATTCGAGACAATCTAGCCTACCATGTCTCAGGAACAGCCGCAACTGCCCCCTGGATCGTCAGGGCCGGTCCACCGATGTGGATTATTATGCCTGAACAATACGTCTCCCCGCCCTTTGGGGCGCAAACGAGCCAACGAATGACTCCATCGGACCCGGATCGTCCGATCAAACCGAGGCGCCTCGCAACAGCAACAACCACACAGGTGAAAAGTATATAAATGTCAGGGCTGGTAGGTCACTGACACCACCCTAGCTAGAAAGAAACGCATGCCCTCCCTGAGGTCCTCTCCCGTTTTGGGTTCATAACCGGGGTGCGAGGCTCGCGAATTCACGTTACACAAAGCTGTGCCACACAGGCTGTGCTTTGATCATCACCACAAGACTTTGCTTTTCAACAGAAGCCTTGATCATTTGTATCTTAGCATGCCACACAGGCAAACCACTCTATGCAACCGATATCAGTCACACAGAATGAAATCCAATGTCAGACACACAATCCATTTACAAGTCCGTTCTGGGCCTGAACGAAACCGGAGGCACCTAGTACCCCGCATATCCATCGATCTCCAAGTACGTCTGGACGATCACCAACTGTTTCCATCTTCTTGGGTGTACAGCCCAATCAAGATCATCAGTAATCACCCAAACGACGTGAAGACTTCCGGTCTTCGACCATCGTCTTCATCTTCGACACCACGTCGAATCAGTTATTCAGAATGGGATAAACCCGGTCTTTCTGAATAACTCGCGTATATATTATAAAAGTGTTACACAAACACAACATACGCCTCATTCCAATTCAGAATATTCTTTTATTCAAATATTCCTATACTTTGGGAAAAAGTTCCCATTAATTTTATCCAAGATAAATTCTTTAAATTTATTCTTTAATCTCCTTTGAATATCAATTCAAACTAGTCGGGATTATCGAACCACACCGAAGTAATCATTTATTTTATTTTCCCAATCCCAACCTATTCATCCCATGAAGTCAAACTGGTAGTACTTCATATCTAACACCACAGTGTTATCGGTAATTCAATTACCATTTCACGTTCAAATCTAATTAAAGATTTAACTATCGCCTGGAGCAAAACTGGTGATACTCCATTTTCGATCATTTCAATCTAATTAAAGATTCATTAAAACTCCACTTAGTTTTAATCTTCGACTGGGTTAAAGAATCAGTGTCATTTAAAACACGGTTCACGATAAACCCAAAACCACATTCATTAATTATCGGGTTAAAGAACGAGTGTTATTTAAAACACTGTTCACGATAAACCCAAAAATCAATATCGATTCAATTTCAATTAAATATTATTTAATTGGTACATTTCGTTAAATCTAAACAAAAAGATTTAATCTTTTCTCAACTGGGTTCAAGAACAGTGTTAGTGCAGACACCATTCACGACAAACCCAAATCACATTCGATATTCAATACAAGGCTCTGAATAGAAAATATATCTGCTTATATTCAATATCGAATTCTACGACTAACAAATGCCGTATTGGAAATAACGATATAAATATATATCTTTCAAATTTCCATAACAACATCTGTATAATCACGAATTCCAACATCGAAATATTCCGAAGACAATTTCGATTCAAATCCACTCCAATGCAATCATTGGAAATTCTGGTTATTTTCAAAACCCTTTTCAAATTCAATTTATTTATTTAAAAATAAATAGAATTATATTTCTAGTTCAAAACTAGTTCATTTCGATAAAAATCTATTTTTATCTTTTCAAATATGGAGTTTTTCATCCCAAATCTTCACAAATCATTTCTTATGATTTTACACAAATTATTACTATTTTTAATAATTTTATCAAGGCCCGTACAGTCGATTTCCACCAATGGCCATCGAACTGCACGTATAGCGACCTTTTTCCAATTTGATTTGGACATAATTCCAAATCCAACCGTTAGATTTCTAATTTATCACATTCGTTAGAAAGCTCTTTTCGATACGAACCCAACGGTTCCGGTTTTAGGAGAATTCGACGGTCGGATCTCCCGTTGTGTCCGTTTGAAATAAATGGTCGAAATTCACGAACTGCCGCGGCGCGGCGCGTTCTATTCAGGCCATTATATTATATATATAATATATACTTCGTCGATTTCTATTTAAAACGAATTATATAAATAGTTTTAAATTCGTTTCAAAAGCAATTTCAACTTCCGTTTCAATTCAAATCAATTCATTTCTATTCAATTCAAATTTCAATTCAATTTGAATTCATTTCAATTTGCTTTCAATTCAATTTGAATTCGTTTTCAATTCATTTCGAAATCGTTTTCAATTCAATTCATTTCGAAATCACTTTCAATTCAATTCATTTCGAAATCACTTTCAATTCAATTCATTTCGAAATCACTTTCAATTCAATTCATTTCGAAATCACTTTCAATTCAATTCATTTCGAAATCACTTTCAATTCAATTCATTTCGAAATCACTTTCAATTCAATTCATTTCGAAATCACTTTCAAATATTTCCTTTTTCAAATATTCTATTTTCAAATATTTTATTTTCAAATATTTCTTTTTCGAAACTGGAATGAGGCCCAATCAATTACCATATAAAATTAATTATATGGATTTTCATACAACACATGTATATAATAGCATTGAAAAATGATCAACCATCAACCAAAGTGCACTACACTGTATAAGCATCAAATAAAGATATCTAACGCTTATAACAGCATGTCAATCAATCGATCGACATATTTAATCAATCAGGATGAGTGAACTTCAAATTTCATCCCAACACCCGTGTGGGGTTTCAAACAACCAAACACATATTTTATTTGTGCTGTTGGGCGATGTGTAAAATTTATCGTCCCAATCAATGTCATTCAAATAGGTGTACATAAACAAACCGTCCGGTTTATAAATGAATATTTTACTTTATTCACTTCACGTTAAAATTATATTTTTAACGATAAAACATTTTATTTCAACCTATGAATTTCTATTCAGTTCATTTACACAATATAACGATATTTTTATTTTCTAACATATTTTAGAAAATTTCGGCGGCATAACGGCACGATACTAGAAACGGGACAAGGCCTAGCCTTATCCCCGGTCTAGTGAAGGCCCACGCCATTCACACATCAATCAAATCAATTTCATCTCACCAAACAATTCAATTCAAACAAATAATTCAACTAATCTATGCAACCAAACAAACAAGTCCATGGTCTGTGGACGATTGTGTCGGGTGCTACTAAGCACCGTCTGCATCCTAGTATATATATATAACTAGAAAAATTAAATTGAAAGGTGAGAAATTCTCACTTATAGCTATCCTAGCTCCACGGCACTTCTTTTGCAGAAGTCTTCGTCGTTTCGCCTTTTTGTCACCTTCGTTGCCCGTAGCCACTACACGTATAAAAATCACACATTTTTATATTTTGATGTCTTTAAAATAAAAATCATATTTTTATTTATTCACTTCAATTTTAAAAAGTCATATTTTTATAATCACTTCATATATTTAAAAATCGAATTTTTTACTATGCTATTCCATATATAAAAATCAAATTTTTAGTTCGCTATTCAATATATAAAAATCTGATTTTTAGTTCGCTATTCAATATATAAAAATCTGATTTTTCTTTCTTTTTAAATTTCTAATCTCCTTCTATTTTAAATCTTAAAATAAATTAGTTTATAAATCATTTTAAAAATTAGTTTAAAAAAAAATCCTTTTGAAAATCAGTTTTTAAATTCTTTTGAAATCAGTTTTAACCTTATTTAAAAAAAACAGTTTTATAATCTTTTTCAAAAATCAGAATTAAAACAAAATAAATAAATAAAATAAAACTTACAGAGAGAGGGGGGGTTTTCGCCGATCGTCGGAGGACAGGCGCCAGGGGTCGTCGGGGGGTGGTGCAAGCGTCGGCGTGAGGCCTGGAGGGGGGGGTGGGGCTGTCGCGGCTTCAGGTGGCGGGTCCTGGAGGCTAGGGCGTCGTTCAAATAGAAGAGAAGGAGGGATTCGCGAGCAGGGGGTGCGTGGGAGGAGCAGCTCGAGGTGGGGAAGAAGGAGGAGAGGGGCGGAGAGGCTCTGGTGGCGGTCGGAGCTCAGGCAATGGCGGGGGGGGGGGGGGGGGGGTCGGCGTTCGATTCGAACGATTCTTTTTTTTTTTTCAATACTGTTTTCTGATTAATTAATCGGGGGGGCCAAAGTATAGGAGAGGGTGAGGAGAGAGAAGAGCTTTTAATTATTTTATTATTATTATTTTTTCCTCAAAAAGTTGACTTTTACATATGACCTCGAAACGAGGCCCACCGCCTGTCGTCCATAGCGTTTTACCCCCATTCCGAACACAATGGGATAAGTATCGCAAGCTGATTTGATTGTTACAATCAGTTTCCGTTGAATTTACATTTAAATCACTTTATTGAATTTTAAACGTACATTTCAATTTATCGGGGTCACATACTAAGTAGAAAAATTCCTGAAAAATATTTTCTAGCTTCGTATTGACGATACGGTCCTAACAAAACTAGTTTCGTCGAATTCTGAGACCGTACGAAAAATGGCCAATTTCCAGTCGATTAAAATCAACTGAACTGGTCAAACGCGTTTTCCTTTACCACGCTCACATATTGATTCGAAAAATTACGAAATTTGGAATCTAGCAATAACTTAACATCACGGACCCAACAAAACTGGTTTCGTCGAAATCCGAGGTCGTTTGCAAAGTTGCTATTTTTAAGGGCCTTATATATATAAAAATATATATAAATTCCACAGCGACTATTTCTAATTTTAAACTGGACATATCTTATCATTTCTAAGATGAAATCTTGATTTTTCGGATTCGTTGGAAAGATATTCACAATTAGATCCCATTATTTTTGGTTTCACTAAAATCCGGATTGTTTTGCACCCGGTACATTCAATTGAAGTTTGAAATCGAATTATCGAACTACCGCGCCATTTTCAATTCTATTTATAATTATATATAAATATTTATATTCTAACGACGACGCGTATAATATATACGTTCGATTCTATTCAAAATAAATTTCTCGTCGATATTATTTAAAATAATTCATTTTAAATAATCAAAATTCGTTAAAATAGCCAAAATAAAAATTTTAAACTGGCCCAGATTTTCGGGTTATTACACTATATAAAATAAAAGCGAAAGGGTGAAGGGAAGATAACAAAGATGATTATTCTAGCAAACTTTACATAAACTTTTCATGGTATAATGTTAAGATGAACATATAAGAACAAATCAGTGAACTTGTGATAATAAATGGGTCCTAACATAGTAGGGATGTCATACTAGGCATGATCATATCTAAATAAGGATTTAGATGTCCAACTAATGACAGATCCAAATTAACCACAACATGATAGGTACAAGATGATCTAAATAATAAATTAGATCCATAATCAAAAGTAGATCTAACATGACAAAAGTTGAGATCCAAGTCATAGATAATTCAGAATATCATGGGTTCACAAATTTCAATAGATCTAATATAATTTAGGGATTAACTTGTGCAGATCCAAAGTACAGTCCTATCATGTTTACTTTTTATTTATTTAAATCTAAAGCAACTTGAAACTCACAGTGTTCGGATCTAGAACTATAGAAGGAGAAAAGAGAAGGTTGAATCTTAGATCTACACTTGAATCTCTAAATTTTGATTGCAGAAGAAGAAAGATTTTTGATTCAGTCCAGGCATTGACAACAGTTAGGCCTCCATTGATTTCCAGTGTAGAAAACAAGAGAAATGAGTCTGTATTTATAGTTGTCAGCCCCTAGAATTCGACCTGCCACCTCAGCCTTAGGGGGTCGACCCCCTCCTATGGGTCGACACCCCCTCTATGCGGTCGACTCCCCTAGGGCGGGAGATTTTCCGCCGACGGAATTTCGAATTTTAAACTAAAATTTGATTTTCTGGTTGATTATATATATATATATATATATAATTCTCTTGCACGTATACAAACTTCAAACCTTCGTAACTACTTCATACTGTGTCCGTTTTACGCAAACCAAATGTCTACCCTGAGCAGAATTTCGATTCCCTTAGTTATGAATATTAAATTAATTATTATTTAATTTATCCTCTTTAATGTTATTAAAATTACGGGGTGTTACATTCTCCCCTACTCAAAGGATTTCGTCCCCGAAATCTCTAAGTTAAGAAGAATGTATATCCTACCATCCATCACCTATATATTCATCCACCAATCACAGGCATCCATTGTCCTTACAGACTTCTAATGCTTATATGAACATATTCAAAGTTGTGCGTATATGTCCCAATATTAATGCGAAGATCAGGCGGTCTACTGATCTAGTCGACCTCCTTAATGCAATGTAAGATAGTGTCATGAATACAACATATATGCAATAATCCTATTATGACATGTAAGTTCTATATAGGTGCACAATCATTCGCCCAAATGCAATATCTATATGGTGATACATCCATTTTCATCCAATAAAAGAAAGAAAAATGCACACACGTCCATATGCAGTATGAAAGTGATTGAGCCGATCTAGTTCCTAATGTGTGTGTATATGCATCCACGAACAACCACTAGCAAACACTTGCATCCTCTTGCATCCATCAAACATAACATGTCTCAAACACATGTATACATCCATGGGATTCCTACCTAAAGGTCGAAGATTCGATCAATAGGATACACTTAAATGATAAAAACAAGCATAAACAAAAGCTCTGGAAAAGGAGTTAAGGAGATACCCTCGAAAAGAAAAGGGTACGAAGCACGAATCTTGTCTTCGATCTCCCAAGTTGCATACTCTGGGTTATCTCCCCATCGAACCTTCACCAACTTGACTTCCCTATTGCGTAGCTTCTTAACTTCTGATCCAAGAATACGGGAAGGAACTCGTCTGACTGTCGCCTCCCGTTCCACTTCTACTTCTTCCAATACACTCAACTCAACTACTTCCGTGGTATCATCCAAACACTTCCACAAGTGAGAAACGTGGAAAACATCATGAACGCCGGATAGTCTCTCTGGCAGCTTTATTCTATAGGCCATTTGGCCAATTCTTTCTGTTATGGGAAATGGCCCTACGAATCTTGGTGCCAATTTCCCTACAGATCCGAAGCGAACCACATTTCTCAAAGGTGACACTTTAACGAAAACCATATCTCCCACTTCAAATTCAATGTCGGTCCTTCTCTTATCAGCATAGGATTTCTGCCTATCTTGAGCGGTCTTCATACGTCGTCGGATAAGATCAATCTTCTCGTACGTTTCCCTAACCATATCTGGTTCAAGTAATAGCCTTTCTATAGATTCCCACCAACAAGTTGGTGACCTACAGGGTCGTTCGTATAATGCTTTGAAGGGTGCCATGCCGATGCTAGCTTGATAACTGTTGTTATAGGCAAACTCTACTAAAGGAAGATGCTCTTCCTAAGTCCCTCCGAAGTCTAGGATACACAGCCTCAAAAGATCCTTAAGTATTATGTTCACCCTTTCCGTCTGTCCATCGGTGTGAGGACGATAAGCAGTGCTCAAACATAATTGTGTACATAATGCCTCTTGCAAACTCCTCTAAACCTCAGTGGTAAAGATGGGGTCATGATCGCTTACGATGCTGGAAGGTACTCCATGAAGACGGACTATCTCACGAACATAAATTGCTGCCAACCAAGCTGCCGCCTCTTACTCTTAACTAGAATAAAATGAGTGCTCTTAGTAAGTTTATCTACTACCACTTAAATACCGGTGTTGCCTTTCTTTGATCCAGGCAAACCATCTATGAATTCCATAGAGATGCTCTCCCATTTCCACTATGGAACCTCCAAAGGATGAAGTAAACACCGGGCTTCTTTTGCTCAGCATTGACTTGCTGACAAACTAAACATTAAGAAACAAACTTTGTCACATCCTTCTTTATCCCAGCCCAGAAGAAAACCCTCTTCATGTCCCTATACATCTTATCACTGCCTGAATGAATAGTTGATTTAGAATGATGTGCTTACTCTAAAACCTCCTTTAGCAAACTTCCAGTTTGAGGAACACAAAGCCTTTCATCTCGTCACAACCACCCTTTATTGTCAATGGAATATCTATTGAGGTGACTAGAAGTCTCCCCTTTACTGAGCCTATCCAAAATGTCTGAAATCTATGGATCATCTCGCTGCGAAACTCCAATCTGATCCATAAGAGTTGGTCGAATCTCTAATGATGCAAACAAACCAGGCAATAACTCAGTGGAGTGTCTAAAATCAAAAGTCAATATGAACTCCAAGCTTTTCCTTTCTACAAACAGAGGACTTAAGGCCATCCTTTGCATACTCAGTGCATCTGCCACCACGTTACCCTTGTCAGGGGTATAAGCAATCTCGAAGTCATAGGATGTTAATAACTCCATCCACCTTTGCTGCCTCATATTAAGATCTTTTTGCAAAAACAAGTATTTGAGAGATTTATGACAAGTGTACAACTCGAACCTCTCTCCAAGAAAATAATGACGCCACATCTTAAGCGCGAATACTATGGAATCTAGCTTTAAATCATGGGTTGGGTAGTTCTTCTCATGAACTCTTAGCTGTCTTTCTCCATAACATACTACCCTTCCTTCTCGCATCAGAACCGCACCAAGCCCTGTGCTACATACGTCAGTGTATACTGTAAACACTTTATTCCCATCAGGCAAGGTCAAGACTGGGGTTGTTGTCAGAGCCCTTTACCATCGTTGGAAAGCAATATCACAATCTATATCCCATGAAAATGCCAAGTTCTTCTTCGTCGGCCTGGTGAGTGGGGCTGATATCTTTGCGAAGTCCTTAATGAACATCCTATAATAGCCTGCTAACCCCAAAAAGCTTCTCACCTCCATCACATTCTTTGGAATCTGCCAGTCCTGAACTACAACCACCTTGCGGGATCTATTGCTATCCCTTCTTTAGAAACCACATGCCCTAGGAATCTCACCTCTTTTCTCCAAAAATGGCATTTGGAGAATTTTGCCTTAAGTTGGTGCGCAAGGAGAGTTTCCAAAACTTCCATCAAATGTTGGGCATGCTGTTCTTCGCACTTTGAAAAGATCAAGATATCATCAACAAAGACCACGACAAATTTATTTAGAAACTCCCGAAACACCCTGCTCATCAAATCGACAAAATAGGCGAGTGCATTCGTCAACCCAAAAGGCATAACTAGTCATTCAAAGAACCATCTAGAGTCCTAAAAGCGGTCTTATCTATACTGTCCTTAGCCACCCTCAACTGATGAAACCCCGTGGCCAAGTCTAACTGAGAAAATACCGAGGCACCAACAAGTTGGCCAAACAAGTCATCTATCCTTGGAAGCGGGTGCCTATTCTTTTTTGTGAGTTTGTTCAACTCTCTATAATCCACACACAAACGAAGTGAACTATCCGCCTTAGTCAAGAATACTACTGGAGCACCCCATTCAGAATGCTTCGCCTGATAAACCCTTTCTCAAGTAGCTCCCCTACTTGCTTGCTTAGCTCCCTCCTTTCCCTTAGAACCATATGGCGCACTGGTAATGCAACCGACTTTGCATTGTCCACCTAATATATATGAAAATCGATTTCGCGCCTCTGGGTAAGCCTCGTACCTCATCAAAAACATCAGGATAATCTCAGACTACTGGAACAGATTGTAGATCATCGATAGGTGCATCAAGAGACTCTAGGAAACTAAGAATAACTAATCCTTTCGTGTCGCAAGAAATCTCGAGGGTCGTCCCATGACAAGTCAGAAGCCTAACCACCCTATTCTCACAATCCAGAATGGCACCGTACATGACTAGCCAATCCATCCCTATAATCAACCCGTAGCCCATAAAGCCGAGAACATATGCATCGCACTCAAACTCGATGCCTAAGATAGATATTATCAAACCCCAAAAAATCATAGACAAATGAGCCGAACCACTGATGGGGTTTGAGACAACAACGAGATCCACTACCATACTAGTATTTAAGTGCAGAGATTCAACCATAGAACTAGATATAAATGAATGTGAAGCGCCAGAATCAAAAATATGATGATTGGAAAGAGAAATCAAACCTTCCACGGAAATTTTCCTACCTTTGTCTGGAGCACTGATCGCGAGAGCATGCACCTGCCCTCCAGAAGCTCCTGCCCTTTGACCTTGTCCCTGTTTCTTCGGGCACTCCCTAGCAAAGTATCCGACCTCTCTACAATTAAAGCAAGTATTCTTTATTCTTTTGCAGTCCTTGACCATGTGACCTTCTTGTCTACAACTGTGACATTTCCTCTTATCCTTAGCCTTGTCATTCTTTCCTCCTTTCTTCTGTTGTTGTTGCTGATGTCCTTTCTTGGGCCATACCTTCTTATTTTGCGTTGTTTGCTCAGCCTTGACTTCCTTCTTTTCTCCTTTTTCTTCCTTATGCATCAAGACCATATCAACTAGCCTTTCGAAAGTTGCTCCCATTGGGATATGGAACATAGCTAACCCATGAAGGGGTTCATTCAGCCCTTTAGCAAACCGTAAAGCTTTCTTATGCGGAGTATCTACCAATTCCAATCCAAACCTTGCTAGCTGGTTGAATTTGTTCACGTATTTCTTAACATTCATATTTCCTTGTTTGAGCGCCAAGAACCTTCCATTTGCATGCTTTTCTCAGCTTGAGAGAGAAACTTCATTTCAAACCTCATTCTAAAATCATCTCATGTCTCCATCGAACGTCCATCTTGGGTTACTTCCCACTAGAACGAGGCTTTATCTTTCAGTAGCCAGGCAGTTAACTGAATCTTCCTTCGATCTTCCACTTTAAAGATTACAAAAAAGTCCTCAGTCTCCTTGAGCCAATTCCTTGCCTCTACGAATGTTTCGGTTCCACGAAATGGCTTCCCTTCCATGGCACATAAATCTTTGTAGATCTTAGCGAAATTATCTGCTCTTAGAGGAGGAGGAGGAGGAGGAGGAAGAATGATGGGTGCAGCTGGGGGAGGAGCGTTTCTTTGGCCTTCAGCAGGCGCCATAGCCTCTAGATACCTACGAAACCAGCCAGGTATCATAATGCCCTCTGGAATGTTGGATTCCCCGGACATGCTGAAACCAAAAGGAAAGAGATTTAGTCAAAGGATCAAAGGATATTACATATGGCTTTGGGGAATATGTTTTTCAAAACAAACTTTTCTTTTTTTGAAAAAATGCTTTCTTAAAACCTTTTTAAAAATAATTTTCAAAAACTTTTATCTAATCTGGTAACCTTAAGCTCTGATACCAAGTGTGACACCCCACGTTCGTTAATGTCACTTACAAAGGGAATGCATTAAGTTTCGTGAAGCGTTATAGGTAAACAGAAACATGAATATTACAAGACAGACATAAAATGACAGTGGAATTAAAAACTTTATTAATCATAAAGCATCGTGGTTCACAAACATCACATGTTTGAAACACACAAAAACTGTTACATCATAAAAAAATACTATCTTGTATTTTAAAATATCAGAGTACATAAAAGAAGCAAAATTCCCCAAATAAAATATAGCCATGGTAGCAAGGATAGGAGCTTGAGCCATACATCTAAGCAGCTCCAGAAAAATGAAAACAGAATCATGGTCAAGCCTGAGTATTCCCACCCTGATAACCTGAGGAGGGGGGAGGGGAACGGAAGGAAGAACAACAAACAAAAAGGGTCAGACATAAAGTCTAGCGAGTCCAGTTACTTTTAGCAAGTAAATAAGTAAAAGCAGCATGACAAGCATATAAAGTGGATAAGGAAGATAAGACCATAAAAGGTAGGTATGACAAGGTAAACATGATAGAGTGCATATGCTTCTCTAATGATAACTCTGATTCTCTGCACCGATACTAGTATAACCAGAATGAGATGATCCCAACAACTATAAGATGGTAGACTTAGGCGTACTTCTGGCGAGAGGTCAATCCACAGGCGGCCCAACCTAACAGGCTCCTAAACTTTTTACCAGAGTCTAGATGTACCCTAACTACTACACTAATCGATTGGCTCTTTACTCCGTAGATACTATGTGACAGCCCCATAGTAGGAGGTATCACTTTCTAAAGTGCCAACCCTTCGTTGATGTGCACAGCCATACCTATTGGTGTCACAGTCATCTTAGCCCCCTCTACCCGGCCCATGCATGCACATATTCCCAGTCGGTTTGCGCCGCCCACACCGTCCTCCTCGTTTGGATCTCTTACATTTAGCCCAGTAAGCGTGCCCCAACTCCGACCTAGTTCGGAGTACTCGTTTGATACCTATTAAGGGTTACTGACTAAAATGGGTCCTACATAATATGATACAAGCTCTCCCCTTTGTCTTGTATCCCCTCTAGGATTTCTACCGGTTATGCTTACCTAACAAGGTGTCTTTAATTACATGGCCCTATCATTTCTACAAGTTATGCTTACCCTAAGGTGTCTTTAATTACATAACTTCAACATTTCCATAGGTTATGCTTACCTAACAAGGTATCTTTAATTAAGTAACCCTATCAGGTTATGTTTGTGGGCTTAAATATACATATTACCCACCCCCTCAAATTTACTTAACCCACCCACTGTTCAAACATATTTACTTAACCCCTATTCAAGTTCATGTTCATATAATCCCTATGGATTCAACTAGGTTATACATTCAAGGTTCATTACCATATTTTTATTTATGGTGACAGTATGCTAGACCTCCCACATTAAGCCTACCATTTGTGGATGTTGGACATGCCGGGAGGGTCCGGGCAGACTTATTCCACAAATCAGGCTTAACCTTGTGCCTTAGCACGTCTCGTATTTGTTCACCTAATTCTCTCGCATTAGATTCACCACTTGTAGTTGCTGGATATGCCGGGTGGTTCCGGGAAGACTTCCACCACAAGTGTAATCTAACCTCGTGTCCAAGCGTAGTGTAACACCCCACGTCCGTTAATGTCACTCACAAAGGGAATGCATTAAGTTTTGTGGAGCATTATAAGTAAACAGAGTGGAATATTACAAGACAGAAAAAGTAGTACTTGAAAATTTTGTAATTTTATTGCAGCGGAAACAGAAATAAGTTTGATTACATTTCCAAATACCAAAATCGAGTACATAATATCAGTCTTGTACAAAATCTTCAGAGTACATAATTTTAAAGCCATAATCCCCAACATAAAAATGCCATACGCAGACCCAAAGCCAAGCAACACACCTTTCAACTTCAAGCTGGAAGAAAGAGATATCTGAACTAAGCTTGAGTATTTCCTCCTTAAGAACCTGGGGGGAGGGGGGACGGATGAAAAGAGGTGAAACAAACTAGGTCAGACATAAGTCTGGTGAGTCCAGTGACTTTAAAAATATAATCATTACAGTAACAGGATAAGAACATAAACTGGAAAGCAAGAAATGATTGTAGAATAAACAGGCATGACAAAGCAGACAAGATGGACAAGATATAACGTTGATTGCGCTTCTAATCACTACAGGATAATTACTACACTGCATCAATACTAGTAACACCGTATCATTACTAGTTACATCGCACCCTTACTAGTCCCATACTAAAAGTTGATCCCTCTTACTAATCATGATAATGGTAGTTTCATGTACTCCTATCTGCTATCGTAGGTGCCCCTTTTTGCTCCTACCCCCACGAGTTGTACCCACTACCTTCCTTGTTCGATCGACTCCCTAACTCGCATGTATTTATTACTCGTGTCATTTGACCTCGCTGGTTTGTATTCACTTGTGTCATTCGGTCCTCTTGTACGTAGATACCGGTGCTGGCCCAATCACGGGGTGTATCAATTCCCATGATGGCAACCCGCCACGATTCAAGATGCACAGTGTATACTACTGATGCCTAGTGCCTGCTTTTTCCACTCCAGAGAACGTGCACGCCCATACTCCATCGGAACCTACACTACTGCACCACCGCCGCTATTTTGACCGCTTATAATCAGCCCAGTAATCATGCCCCACCCTACCTAGCTCAGGGTACCATGATACATCTATGTGGGTTACTGCTGAAATAGGTCCCCGTTACTAGGGTTTCCTAATCAACATGTTATAATGGTTAAGTGTTCTCAATTTAACTTAACCCCACCCATTTTCTTAATTAACATGTTGTACTGGTTAAGTGTTGCCTATTCATATGTTACTTAATCTTCTCACTGATTCATGCATGTTTATTTAACGGTTAAGTTTATGGGCCTATATATACTAATATTACCCACTTACCCAAGATTTACTTAACCCTTCCCCTTATCAAGTCTATATGTATTATTAGTTAAGCTTGCCTAAACTCTATCCACTTTGTTCATGTAATATTAATTAAGTTGTCTTCTTGTCCATGTTAACTTAACCCACCTACCTAACATGTTGTATTGGTTAAGTGTCGCCTGTTCATATGTTGCTTAACCTTTCAATTTTTAGCTTGTCTGTTCCTTAGCTTTAATTTATTCATTAAAGCACCAACCTCTCACATTAGAACTGTTGTTTGCGGTTGCTGGATGTGCCGGGCGGTTCCTGGCAGACTTCTACTACAAACTCATTCTAACCTCGGGTTTTTGGGCTTAATGCGCTAACCTCTCACATTAGAACTATGTTGTTGCGGTCGCTGGATGTGCCGGGCAGTTCCGGGCAGTCTTACACTGCAACTCAATCTAACCTCGGGCTAGGCACGTTCATCTTTTAGCGAAATTTACATATTTACCATTCATGTCCATGTTTATATGTAAATTATCTATAAGTGTGGTCAATTCAAGTTATGCTACATTTTCTAGTTATGCCCAAAATTAATTATATGATTACAACCCCTTTTTATGCCAACTACATAATATTCAACCTTTACCTAAACTTTTCCCCAACGTTCCCACGTCGTTCGTGCATATAATTCATGTGATACGTTAGGCTTGCAATTAGCCCAACTCATAAAAAAGGAAAAAGGGAAGAAACACATGACATCATAACTGGCATAAACAATATAGATCCAAGACTGCATAAATCTAGTAAACATATAAAAATAGATCCAATCAACATATTGAGTGCAAACTAGCATGGATCTAAACATGAACTTTCACGGATTTAAACATATAAACATATAGTTCTAAACATATGGACTGATATGGATCTAATCATATAAACATGTTGATCTAAACATATAAAAATATAGTTCTAAACATATGGACTGATATGGATCTAATCATATAAACATGTAGTTCTAAACAAATGAACATATAGTTCTAAACATATGGACTTATATGGGTCTAATCACATAAACATGTAGATCTAAACATATGAACATATGGTTCTAAACATATGGACTGATATGCATCTAATCATATAAACATGTAGATCTAAATATATGAACATATAGTTCTAAACATATGGACTGATATGGATCTAATCATATAAACATGTAGATCTAAACATATGAATATATAAAATATGATCTTACAGGTATGAACATGACTTGCATATAATCTTTCATAACTTGCATAGATCGAGCAAACTTGCATACATAACTTGCATATGTAATTAGGCATATGAATTAACATAGAACATAACTTGCATATAATGAATCAAATCAATCATAAATCAAAACATAGTTTGCAAAGACATAAACTTTATATGATTTACAAACATTTTCATATAGTCCAATTCATAACTCATCACAATTACGTTTAAACAATTATCTTGTGAAAGTAACTGCACTCACAGAAAACGGATCTTGAATTCTGGGATTTGATTTCTGAAGTTGCTAAGCTAATCCGTTGATGTAGGCGTTGATTCGTTCATTGTTGTTCTTGAATTCCTTATCGCAATTCCTAGGCTTTGAATCTTTATCTGTTATCTTTTTTATCTTTAATCTAGAATTTGATTTGTTATGGTGGCGGCTAAGTTAGTTTGTAGGTGAACAACATGATGGCAATAGAGAATAGGGTTGTGAGGTTAGGGTTTAGGTTTAGAGATGTATATATAGGAGTATAGGATCAATTTGAGCCTTTAGATCAACCTACGAGTCATCAAAGCCATCCAAACCAAAGAGATACATCACCCAGCCAACCACAACGCGACACATATGACCTAATACCTCATAATTCGTCACTGCCACGTCAGTCAGGTACAAAACGAAGTATTTCGCCCAGATCTGAGGGGGGTCGACACCCCTATAGGGGGTCGAAAAATTCCCGCCAGAGGGTGTTGACCCCCCTTAAGGGGTGTCGACATAGGTGTCGACCCCACTATGTCGACACCCCTTAAAGGGGGTCAACACCCTCTGGCGGGAATTTTCCCGCCCAGCCTGTTTTGGATGATTTTGAATTTTGAACTCATTTTTGACTTTCTGGACCTATTTCTGAAGTACTGAACCCAATATATATATATATATATTCTTCCTGCTCGTATACAAACTTCAAAAGTTACGAAGTCCGATTCATGCAAACCTGGACTCTATCTCAAGCAGAATTCCGAGACGAACGCAATAGCATAACCCATTTTACCCAATTCTTCTTTTAAAGATTAAGAATTCTTTAATTATCTCTTATGTCCCATTTTAAAATTACGGGGTGTTACATTCCCCCCTAGTTAAAGGATTTCGTCCCCGAAATCTTCAAGTCAAGAAGAATGTGTATCCTACCATCCAACAACCATCTACTCAACCATTCAATCACAGGCATCCATTGTCCTTAAAGAAGTTTCTAATGCTTTCATGATCATATGCATAGTGTGTGTATATGTCTTTATCTAATGCAAAATCAGGCGGTCTACTGATTCAATTGACCTCCTTAAGGCGAATTATGTCAGTGCCATGAGTCCATCATGTATGCAGTTATTCCTAATCGTACTTTATAACTTCTACATGATTGCACAATCATTCATACAAATGCAACATCTATATGATAACACATCAAGTTTCATTCCATATACAAATACATATATGCAATGCAATATGAAAGTGACTGAGCCGATCTAGTGTCTAATGTGGGTGTAAATGCATCCATGAGCAACCACTAGCAAACACTTGCATCCACTTGCATCCACCAAATATAACATGTCTCAAACACATGTTTACAACCATAGGATTTTCCACCTAAAGATCGAAGATGTAATCGAGAAGACATACTAAACGACAGGACAAGTCTAAACAAAGTGATAGAAAAAGGAGAAGTTAAGAATATCCCCTCAAAAAAAAAGGGTACAGCGTACGCATCTTGTCTCCCGTCTCCCAAGTCGCGTCTCCTTGATCATTTGCTCATTGGATTTTAACCAACTTGACCTCTCTGTTGCGTAACTTCTTGATCTCCGGTCCAAGGATGCATGTAGGAGCTCATATAATCATGGCATCTTGCTCCACTTCCACTTCTCTAAGCATGCTCGACTCCACTATTTCTGCGGTATCATGTAAACACTTCCTCACATGCGACACGTGAAACATGTCATGAACACCACTAAGCTTTTTCGATAACTTCACTCTGTGGTCTGTCCAACTCTTTCTGAAATGGGGGATTGCCCTACGAACCTTGGTGCTAATTTCCCCACACTTCCTAAAGCGAACTACGTTTCTCCACGGTGACACTTTAATAAAAACCCTGTCTCCAACATCGAACTCAAGGTCGGTTCGTCTCTTGTCAATGTTTGACTTTTGTCGGTCCTGTTCCGCCTTCATTCATCTTCGAATCAAGTCTACCTCCTCAGAAGTTTCCCTAACCATATCTGGCCCAAGTAAAATCTTATCCGTAGATTCCCACCAACAAGTTGGTGATCGACACGGTCGTCCATAAAAACCGTAATACTAGCTTAATAACTGTTGTTATAAGCGAACTCCACAAATGGAAAGTGCTCTTCTCATGTCCTCCAAAATCTAGGATGCATAACCTCAAAAGATCTTCAAGGATTCTATTCACCCTTTCTGTCCGTCCATCTGTCTATAGACAATATGCGATGCTCAAACATAAATGTGTACCTACTGCCTTTTGCATGTCACCTTTTCCTCTTGCATCGGAAACTACTCCAAGCCTTGCCTCGCAAGTACTGGTATATACTGTGAACGGTTTGCTCGCATCTAGCAAAGTCAAAACTGGGGCTGATACCTTCGCAAATCCCTTAACGAACTTCCTATAGTAGCCCGCCAACCCTAGAAAAGTTCTTACTTCCATTGCTTTTCTAGGAACCTTCCGATCTTGGTTTGCCACCACCTTTGTAGGATCCATTCCTTAGAGACCATGTGTCTTAAGAACCTCACTTATTTCCTCCAAAAATGACATTTGGAGAACTTAGCTTTGAGTTGATCGCTCTAGGGTCTCTAAGACTTCCCTAAGATATAGGGCATACTCCCTCGCTTCTAGAGAAAATCAAAATACTATCCACAAAGACTACCACAAACTTGTTTAGGAACTCCCTAAACACCGTACTCATCAAGTCTACGAAATATGTGGGTGCATTCGTCAAACCAAAAAAAAAGTATGACGAGCCCTTTGAAGAAACCGTTAGGAGTCCTAAAAGCAACCTTATCTATGCTATCCTTAGCTACCCTCAACTGGTGAAATCCTGTAGTCAAGTCCAACTGCGAGAAAACCGAAGTACCAGCTAACTGATAGAACAAATCATCTATCCTCGGCAACAGGTGTATATTCTTCTTTGTGAGCTTGTTCGGCTCCCTATAGTCCACACAAAATCTAAGCGAACCATCAGTCTTTGTTGCAAAAACAACTGGAGCACCCCATTTCGAAATGCTTCTTATTATGAAACCTTTCTCAAGTAGCTCCCCTACTTGTTTACTGAGTTCCCTCCTCTCCATCTCGGAGCCATGTGGCGCACTGGCAATGCAACCCGCTTTTCATTATATACAAAGTATATTCGGAGGTCTATCTCGCGCCTCCAGGGTCGACCCCGAACCTCATCAAAGATGTCGCCATACTCATGGAATACACGAACAAATTTCAAATCATTGATGAATGCGTCAGGAGATTCTAGATAGCTAAGCATCACTAAACCCCTAGGGTAACAAGAAATATCAAGGGTCTTTCCACAACGAGTCAACAGTCTAACTACCCTCTTTTCACAGTCTTGGATGGCACCATGCCTGGCTAGCTAATCCATCCCTAGAATAAAGCCATAGCCCGTGAAACCAGGAACGAAGGCATTGCATTCAAAACCAATGCCCAAGATAGACACTCTCAAAACCCGACAAACCATAGATAAGTGAGTCGAACCACCAATTGGATTTGGGACTACAATGGGATCCATAACTAGAATAGTATTTAGGTGCAGTGTTTCAACTAACGAAGCAGATACAAACGATTGCGAAGCACAAGAGTCAAACAAAGTTCGAACATGATGACTGAAAAAGGAAAATCAAACTTTTAACAGAAACGCTTCTATCTCTCTCCTGTCCTGGTGCCATCAGAGCATGAACCTGTCCTCCAGAAGTAGGTCATGTCCTCTGTCCCTTCCTCCTTAGGTAATCTTAAATCATATGTCCTGCTTCGCCGCAATGGTTACAATCATGCTTCTTCTTCTTCCTACAGTCCTTAATTATATGGCCCGTTATACCAAAATAAAGACACCTTCTTTTGTTACGGGGGTTAATTATTCTTTCCACTTTCTCTTTTACCTTCTTTGTGGATTAAAGCCATATCAACAATTTCCTCATCCTTGGGTTGTGTTCCTCAGCCTAAACTTCCTCATCTACCAGGAAGCTAGCTGAACTTTCCTTCCATTGTCTATCTCCAAGATACCAAATGAGTCCTTCACTTCCTTGAGCCAATTTATAGCCTCAACAAACATCTCAGTCCCATGAAAATGTTTTTCGCCCAACACACCGAAGTCCTTCCATATCTTAGGAAAGGCATCTAAACGCGGAAAAAGAGACTCAAGAAGGAAAAAGGAAGAGATTCGAAACAAAGAATCGAAAGATAGATATATGGCTTTTGGTGATTATGTTTTTCATAGTAAATCTTTCTCTTGAAAACTCCTTCTTTGAAACATGTTTTTGAAAATAATACTTTTGAAAACGGTTTTCAAAATCTTTTATTTGTTCTGGTAACCTTCAGCTCTGATACCATGTATAACACCCCACTTCCGTTAATGTCACTCACAAAGGGAATGCATTAAGTTTCGTGGAGCATTATAAGTAAACAGAAAAGAATATTACAAAACAGGAAAAGTAGTACTTGAAAATTTTGTAATTTTATTGCAGCGGAAACAGAATTAAGTTTGATTACATTTCCAAATACCAAAATCAAGTACATAATATCAGTCTTGTACAAAACCTCCAGAGTACATAATTTTAAAGCCATAATCCCCAACAGAAAAATGCCATACGCAGAACCAAAGCCAAGCAATACACCTTTTAACTTCAAGCTGGAAGAAAGAGATATCTGAACTAAGCTTGAGTATTTCCTCCCTAAGAACCTAGGGGGAGGGGGAACGGAAGAAAAGAGGCGAAACAAACTAGGTCAGACAGAAGTCTGGTGAGTCCAGTGACTTTAACAATATAATCATCAAAGTAACAGGATAAGAACATAAACTAGAAATCAAGAAATGACTGTAGAATAAACAGGCATAACAAAGCAGACAAGATGAACAAGATATAACATTGATTGCGCTTCTAATCACTACAAGATAATTATTACACTGCACCAATGCTAGTAACATCGTATCATTAGTAGTTACACTGCATCCTTACTAGTCCCATACTAAAAGTTGATCCCTCTTACTAATCATGATAATGGTAATTTCGTGTATTCATAGCTGTTATCGTATGCGCCCCTTTTTTCTCCTACCCCCACGAGTTGTACTCACTACCTTCCTTGTTCGATCGGCTCCCTAACTCGCATGTATTTATTACTCGTGTCATTTGACCTCACTGATATGTATTCATTACTTGTGTCATTCGGCCCCGCTTGTATGTAAATACTTGTGCTGGCCCCATCATGGGGTGTATCAATTCTTATGATGGAAACCCGACACGATTCAAGATGCACAGTGTATACTACTATTGCCCAGTGCCTGCTTTTTCCACTTAGGAGCACGTGCACGCCCATACTCCATCGGAACCTACACTGCTGCACCACCCGCCGCTATTTTGACCGCTTATAATCAACCCAGTAATCGTGCTCCACCCTGCCTAGCTCAGGGTACCATGATACATCTATGTGGGTTACTGCTGAAATGGGTCCCCGTTACTAGGGCTTCCTAATCAACATGTTATAATGGTTAAGTGTTCTCAATTTAACTTAACCCCACCCATTTGCTTAATTATCATGTTGTACTGGTTAAGTGCTGCCTAGTCATATGTTACTTAACCTTCTCACAGATTCACACATGTTTATTTAATGGTTAAGTTTGTGAGCCTATATATACTAATATTACCCACTTACCCAAGATTTACTTAGCCCTTCCCCTTGTCAAGTCCATATGTATTATTGGTTAAACTTGCCTTAACCCTATCCACTTTATTCATGTAACATTGTTTAAGTTGTCTTCTTGTCCATATTAACTTAACCCACCCGCCTAACATGTTGTATTGGTTAAGTGTCGTCTGTTCATACGTTACTTAACCTTTCCATTTTTAGCATATCTGTTCCTTAGCTTTAATTTATTCATTAAAGAACCAACCTCTCACATTAGAACTGTTGTTTGCGGTTGCTGGATGTGCCGGGTGGTTCCGGGCATAATTCTATCGCAAACTCATTCTAACCTCAGGTTTTTGGGCTTAATGAGCTAACCTCTCACATTAGATCTATGTTGTTGTGGTTGCTGGATGTGTCGGGCGGATCCGGGCAGTCTTATACTGCAACTCAATCTAATCTTGGGTTAGGCATGTTCATCTTTTAGCCAAATTTACATATTTACCATTCATGTCCAAGTTTATATGTAAATTATCCGTAAGTGTGGTCAATTCAAGTTATGCCACATTTTCTAGTTATGCCCAAAATTAATTATATGATTACAACCCCTTTTTATGCCAATTACATTATATTCAACCTTTACCTAGACTTTTCCCCAACGTTCCCACGTCGTTCGGGCGTATTGTTCATGTGATACGTTAGGCTCGCAATTAGCCCAACTCATAAAAAAAAGGAAAAAGGGAAGAAACACATGACATCATAACTTGCATAAACAATATAGATCTAAGACTGCATTCTAGTAAACATATAAAAATAGATCCAATCAACATATTGAGTGCGAACTAGCATGGTTCTAAACATAAATTTGCACGGATTTAAACATATGAACATATAGTTCAAAATATAAGGACTGATATGGATCTAATCATACAAAAATGTAGATTTAAACATATGAACATATAGTTCTAAACATATGGACTGATATGGATCTAATCATATAAACATGTAGATATAAACATATGAACATATAGTTCTAAACACATGGGCCGATATGGGTCTAATCGTATAAACATGTAGATCTAAACATATGAACATATAGTTCTAAACATATGGACTGATATGGATCTAATCATATAAACATGTAGATCTAAACGTATGAACATATAGTTCTAAACATATGGACTGATATGGATCTAATCATATAAACATGTAGATCTAAACATATGAATATATAAAATATGTTCTTACATGTATGAACATGACTTGCATATAATCTTTCATAACTTGCATAGGTCAAGCAAACTTGCACACATAACTTGCATATGTAATTAGGCATATGAATTAACATAGAGCATAACTTGCATATAATGAATCAAGTCAAGCATAAATCAAAACGTAGTATGCAAAGACATAAACTTTATATGATTTACAAACATTTTCATACAGTCCAATTCATAACTCATCCCAATTACGTTTAAATAATTATCTTGTGAAAGTAACTGCACTCACAGAAAACGGATCTTGAATTCTGGCATCTGATTTCTGAAGTTGCTAAGCTAATCTGTTGATGTAGGCGTTGATTCGTTTGTTGTTGTTCTAGAATTCCTTATCGCATTTCCTAGGCTTTGAATCTTTATCTCTTATCTTTTTATCTTTAATCTAGAATTTGATTTGTTATGGTGGTGTCTAAGTTAGTTTGTAGATGAACAACATGATGGCAACAGAGAATAGGGTTGTGAGGTTAGGATTTAGGTTTAGAGATGTATATATAGGAGTATAGGATCAATTTGAGCCTTTAGATCAACCTAGGAGTCATCAGAGCCATCTAAACCAAAGAGATACATCACCCAGCTAACCACGGCGTGACACATAAGCCCTAATACCTTAGAATTCGTCACTGCCACGTCAGCCAGGCACAAAATGAAGTATTTCGCCCAGATCTGAGTGGGGTCGACACCGGGGTCAACACCGAGGTCGACACCTATGTCGACACCCCTTAAGGGGGGTCAATACCGTCTGGTAGGAATTTTCCCACCCAGCCTGTTTTGGCTGATTTTGAATTTTGAACCCATTTTTGACTTTCTGGACCGATTTCTGAAGTACTAAACCCGGTATATATATATTCTTCTTGCGTGTATAAAAACTTCACACCTTAATAACTTCTTCATACGGAGTTCGATTCACACAAACTCGGACTCTATCTCAAGCAGAATTCCGAGAAGAATGCAATGGCGTTACCCTTTTCACCCAATTATTCTTTTAAAAATTAATTATTATTTAATTATCTCTTATGTCCTGTTTTAAAATTACGGGATGTTACACTAAAACACCCCACCCTCCATTAAGGTCACTCACAAAGGGAATGCCTTAACTTTGGTGGAAGTTTTTAAGTAAAAGTCACAGATAAACACAAGTTAGATATATATAAACACACATATATATAAGCAGCGGAAAACAACAAACTTTTTATTTCATAAATGTGTTCATACAAATCCTTTCCATGACTGTCACATAATAACTTCCAAAACATTACATCATCATTTCTGTCTTGGTTATTAGATAAAGAAGCAAAAACATAATTAAAACTGTATAAATCCCCATGATTGTGTCCAACAGACATAGCCAAGGAGAGAGAGTCCAAACCGTACGTCTACTATCTTGAAGCTTGCAAAGAGTCTGACTAAGCTGAGTTGTTTCCTCCCTGTGGACCTTGGGGGGGGGGGGGGGGGGAACGGAAGAAAAGAAGACGAAAGAAAATAGAGTCAGACATAAAGCCTGGTAAGTCTAGTGACTCTTTAGTATGAGAATAAGAATAAGAGCATGATAGGTATAAATTGGAAATAGGAAAATATCATAAAATAAGATAAAGCAGTTTGAATCGAATATACTATCGCACCCCACACTATATCTATGCACCTACTTATATTGTCTTAACTGGCACCCCATGATCGGGTGAAGTGATCCCTTTTCTAAAGATCGGCTCCTACTCGCATAATCATCTGTGTCTTACGGTCCCCAAAGACTGTAGATACCTATGCTGGTCCCACCATGGGGTGTATCAAGTCCCATGGTGGCGGCCCGACACAATCCTTAGAATGCATAGGTTATACTACTGGTGCCCCCAGTGCCCTGTTTGTCTGCTCCGAAGTGTGTGCACGCCCGCACTCCGTTAGAACCCACACTGTTGCACCCACCGCCGTCGCTTTTGACCGCTTACAATCAGCCCAGTAATCGTGCCCCACCCTGCCTAGTTTCAGGGTACCATGATACCTAATTGGGTTTCTGCTGAAATGGGTCCCCGTTACTAGGTTTTTTTAGTCAAACATGTTAAATGGTTAAGTGTCTGTATTTACCTAACCCTGCCCATCAATTTCATTAACATGTTGAATTGTTTAAGTATTTTAGTTAACTTAACCCTACCATCCTGAGAGTCCGTCCTTAGCTTTTTAAAGCACCGACCACTCACATTAGACATGTATTGTTACGGTTACTGGATGTGCCGGTCGGTTCCGGGAAGATTTACACCGTAACTCAGTCTAACCTCGGGTCCTTATTGGGCTCCATGCTTAACCACCCACATTGGATAGGTATTGTTGTGACTATTGGACAGCCGGACGGGTCCGGGCAGGTTTACATCCCAACTCAATCCAACCTCGTGTTAAGCATACTCGTATTTTCTAAATTTACATATTTGTCTTTATTACTTGTTATATGTAAATTTGCTAACCATTAAATGTTATGGCCCACTTTCCAAGTTTAACATTTTTGGTATAAGAATTTATACCGTTTAAATGCCACCAATTTTGGCATGTGACAAACATGCCAATTCCATATATTTTTATGTCAAGTTTTTCTATAATTACCAATTTATCCCAACATTACCCCATCTAAGTATTAGGCTAACAACCTTAGCCTAATTTTACGTTCGCATGATTTTTAACATATAATATTAGGCTAAAATCTTAGCCTAATTTAGCGTACATAAAATTGGCATAAAGCAGTTCACTAACATAAACATGACATAGGTGTAAACTTGGCATTTTTGGCATAGTCAATATGAACATCATAGGTGTGAACTTGCAAAATAGTCAACATGAATGTCATAGGTGTGAACTTGCAACATAGACTAATCAACATACATGTGAATTTACAACATAGCCTAAATCAACTTACATATACGTGAACTTGCATTGAAATAGGGATCTAACCAAATAGGTGTCACATAAATTAGCATATGATTTAGACAACATAAGCCTAAACATGTTTTGGATCTAGGCATAACATCGAACATAACTAGCATATGACAAGAATATGACGTTTTCATAAAGTATGTATAATTTCATCGCATGTGTGAACTAGATCCAATCATATGTCTAATTACAACATGAAACATATATTAAAGTGGATCTTGACATGGATCCAATTAGGAACTTGCAACTTTTGTATAAACATAGGAGCATGTATATGAACATAACCATTTAGGCATAGGGGTTCTTAGCATAAAGTATACATACAACCTATATAATCACATAAACATATAGGTGTAGATTACAACATGAACTATACAACTTGCATGCAATGTTGTTTTCATTCTAAACGTACAATAAGATCAACATAAACTCAATTATACCACAAACATCATAATACCACAATCATTTCAATACATGAATTAACATCGTCGTTACATAATAGCACAATTCCATTCCCAATTTACATCGAATCAATTCTAAATTTTATTCACATCGGAAAAATCACTATACTTACAACGAACGATGAACTTGAATTCTGGATTCTGAGTTCTGAATTTGAAATGCTTCCCTTTCGGTAGACTAACGTTGTTTGAATCGTGTTTTAACTTTGATTTTGGCTCGTCTCTAAGCTTTCTACAAGTGAAGGCTACTCTTGGCTTCCTTCCAGCAGCATGACGGCTCTATCTCGAATTTATTTGTGTGAATTTAGGTTTAGACTCAAGTTGTATTTATAGAATTTCAAATTAATTAGAGCTGTCGATAAAGCTAGAGTGAATCCAGACCATCCATCTCAAGAGAAGCCAATCAGAAAGCGACATGTAAGCCCTAGTGACACAACCAAGCCCCAAAAATCGACCAGGCCAGCCAGGGCCAAACCAGGTCGACTGGGCATGTCGACCCCCAGGTCGATCCCTAGGTCGACCCCCAGGTCGACCCCTAGGTCGACCCCCAGGTCGACCTGGTGCCTGGACGGGAATTTTCCCGCCCAGCTCATTTTGGGTCTGATTTTTGAAATTTGAACTTCGTTTGCACCGTTTGAATTTTATTTTGAATTTTGAAACTTCCGGAGGTCATAACTCCTTCATACGGAGTCCGATTCATGCAAACTCGGACTCTATCTCAAGCAGAATTCCGAGACGAACGCAATGGCATAACCCGTTTTCCTTAATTCTTTCATTGAGAATTAATTATACTTAAATTTGTTAATTTATAGTTAACAGAAAATTCGGGGTGTTACATACACGCAGTTACAGTTTCTAATTACTATAATCCTAGGCATTCCATTATTAGCCAATTTTACCTATGTCGTTATAGGTTACAGGTTTCATGCCCCATTTTTCCCAAATATGTTCATAGTGAATTATATGTCCAAATTCATATACATACACATTATTCAAGTTATTCCAATTTTCACCTTATTACCAATTATGCCCAAATTTACAATTCACAAGATACGCCTAATTTCAATGTTTTTCCCCTCGTTTCCAAACTAACGTAATCACATAATTTAGCGGCATGCCTAGGCTTGATAGTAGCCTGGCTATATAAAATAAAAGGGAAAGGGTGAAGGGAAGATGACAAAGATGATTATTCTAGCAAAATTTACATAAACTTTTTATGGCATAATGTTAAGATGAACATATAAGAACAGATCGGTGAACTTGTGATAATAAATGGTTCCTAACATAGTAGGGATGTCATACTAGGCCTGATCAGATCTAAATAAGGAATTAGATGTCTAACTAATGACAGATTCAAATTAACCACAACATGATAGGTACTGTAACACCCCACACCCGCTACGGTCACTCACTAAGGGAATGCCATAACATCGGTGGAGTATTTTAAGTGAATATAGAACAGAAAAATTACAACAAGACAGATATAAGTAATACTTGAGAATTTAAAACATCATTTCATTGCAGCGGAAAGTAAAACATGTTTGGTTACACCAAAACCATAAACAAGAGTCAAGTACATAATATCCATCCTGATAAAACAAAAGTACATAATCCCACTACATAACTTAATAGCCATAATAGAAAAGATAAACTGAGCTTTACATCCACAGTCCAAGCTCCAAAAGATAGATAAAGCAGTCTGATCAAAGCCCACTAGTGCTAGGCCCACTCTGAAAACCTGAGGGTTAGGAAAAAGATAAAAAAACAACGGGGTCAGACATAAGTCTGAGCGAGTCCTATAACCTTAACAATACAATCATTAAAGTAATTAGGGTATGATATAAACAAGGTACGGTACCTCTGGGGATAATGACTACACTAAGTAGCCAACTAAACACAGGATGTACTAAGATAACCGAAAAGACGCATTCACCCACCCAAGGATAATTACTACACTGCACCACACCAGATCTACCCACCCAAGGGTAATTCCTACACTGCACCACCCCAGATCTACCCACCCAATGGTAATTCCTACACTGCACCACACCAGTTCTACCCACCCAAGGGTAATTCCTACTTAAGGTTGATCCCACTAAGTGTACTTAGTAATTTTTAATAGTAGTTTCGTGTACCCCTAGCTGACTACATAGGTGCCGTCTGCCCCTATCTCCACTAGGTGTACCCACTACTCCCCAAGCGATCGGCTCCCTAACGTAGATACCCGTGCTGGCCCCACAGTGGGGTGTATCATTCCCCAAAGTGGCAACCTGATAATATCAACGGTGCACGGCTTATACCTACACGATGCAACAACGTCTTACTTACCAGCCCGGGTCCACACACGCATATGAAACCCGTTGGACTTGCGTTGCCACCGCTAACCCGTTTTGGCCTCTTACAGTCAAGCCCAATATGCGTGTCCCGTCCTCGACTTGGGTCGAGCCCACAAAGATACGTTTAGGATATTGGTTGAAATGGGCCCCCACAAGCTACCCACCTAAGCTTGTCATTTCTAGTGAATCCCACTTAACCCTTTAACCATGTCCACTTACATGTTATAAATTTTGGTTAAGTCTTTTAATCATACTTTAATTGCCACTCAAGACACCCACTAGATTTCCACATGCCACCCAAGGCACTTACTTGATTTCCACATGCCACCCAAGGCACTTACTTAACCCTTTAATCATGTTTAATTACATGTTCCACTTTGGTTAAGTATTCTAATCGTATTTTCTATTGCCACCCAAGGCAACCCACTAGTTTCCTCATGCCACCCAAGGCACCCCCACTAGTTACTACATGCCACCCAAGGCACCCACTTAACCCCTCATGCCCCACTACATGCTAATTTGGTTAAGTGTTTCTTAATTAATTAAGATCGTAACCTTTGTAAAGACCTCTCACATTAGACTGTCTTTTATGGCAGCTGGATATGCCGGTTGGTTCCGGCCAGCCTTACACCATAACAGAGTCTAACCTCGTGTCTTTACACTTGTCACGTATTTAGTTTATGACTAAGACTTCTCACATTGGGCCAATCATTTGTAGCCGCTGGATTTGCCGGTTGGTTCCGGGCAGTCTTATGCTACAAAAGGGTCCAACCTCGTGTCTTAGTCGATTAATTACACCTAATTAATCACCCCCATAATTTGTATTAATTATCCCTAATTAATTACCAACTTCAAGAATATGGGTAGACCTAACTCAATAGGTAAATTCCCAATTCCATAATATGGGTAGACCTAACTTAAT
Source organism: Allium sativum (assembly GCA_030737875.1). Classification (NCBI taxonomy): domain Eukaryota; kingdom Viridiplantae; phylum Streptophyta; class Magnoliopsida; order Asparagales; family Amaryllidaceae; genus Allium; species Allium sativum. The sequence continues at coordinate 253,565,370 of CM060915.1, read as the reverse complement.
AGGTAAATTCCCAATTCCATAATATGGGTAGACCTAACTTAATAGGTAAATTCCCAATTATGTCCATTCACTTTATGTTATGCTTAAGCATACCCATTTCACACCATTTTATTTACATGCATATTAACCCCATCGTTCCCCACGTAATTCGTTCTCATGACATGACATAATAAAGGGAAGATTCATCACAAATGCCATGGGTTTAACCAATCATAGCATATAACTTTATCATGGGTTTAAAAGGTGTCAACTTGCATATATGAGCATACATTAAACCCAACTAGCATTTAACCCAAACTTGCATGAAGCACATATGTCACAAAGGGGGTAACTTGCATATGATTCTTAGGTCATACAAAGGTGTGAACTTGCATAGCATGTCACAAGTTAACTTGCATATAACCAAACACCTAACTTGCATAACATGTTACATATGAACTTGCATATAATCATGCACATAACTTGCATATAACCAAGCACATAACTTGCATAACATGTTACATATGAACTTGCATATAATCATGCACATAACTTGCATATAACCAAACACATAACTTGCATAACATGTTACATATGAACTTGCATATAATCATGCACATAACTTGCATTACATGTTACATATGAACTTGCATATAATCTCACATATAGCTTGCATAACATGTTACATATGAATCAATGTTCAACATAGTGTTTTGCATAATGAGCATCATAAAACATAGCATTAAACTTGCATAACATATAGCATAAAACTCGCAAAACACACAACATACACTATACTAAACTTGCATAAACACATTGATCCACAAACATAGCCATATCTTATCATAATCAATTTAACAATTGATTATTAAGGCTATAGAAACTCACCACTAGCTAATTAGCACTCCTATGAGGAAGATTAAGTTGCTAAAGTTGATTAGAACTTGATTAGAGTTGATTTGAGATGCTAACTTCCTCTCAACTTTGATGGAGGCTCCTTCTAGTTTTAATTTGACGGCATGAGGCCCTTGAATCTATTTTTAGTATGAATTAGGGTAGTCTTAGGGTGTATTTATAGATTAGGCAAGTGTTTTAGGCCATTAGATTAACCCTAAATTAGATTAGGACCATCAGATCTCGGAAGCTTCCAGAAAACAGCCCCAAAACACAACCAAACCCTAAAATGGTGCACCAGGCCAAACTGGCCGAGCACCCCCTGTCGACACCCAAGTCGACAGGGCTGTCGACTTGGTCGTAGCCAAGTCGACTGCCCAGTCGATAGGGCTGTCGACTTGGGTAGCTAGGCGGGAATTTTCCCACCTGCGCCCAATGGCCCCAATTTCGAAATTTGAACCAGAATTTTAAATCTGTTTTGAACTTTGAATTTTCTGTAAACTTCATTGGGCCATAACTGGGCCATATGGACTCCGATTTACAAAATTTCGGACTCTATTTCGCGTATTTTTCCGAGACGAACGCAATGACGCAGCCCGTTTCCACCAATTCTCACATCTGAGATTATTTATTCTGCAATTAGTGAATTTTAGCATTAACTGAAATTCGGGGTGTTACATTCTCCCCTCCTTAAAGGATTTCGTCCCCGAAATCTCTAAGCTAAGGAGAATGCATATCCTACCATCCAAACAACCATCTACTCAATCCATCAAACACGGGCATCCATTGTCCTTGAAACAATTTCTAATGATGTATGAGCATATGCAAAAAGTGTGTGTATATGTTCCCTATCTAATGTATGCATATATGCAAACCATGATAGTGCCATGCATCCAATATGTATGCGAGAGAACCCTATCGACACATACTATATCTACATGAGTGCACAATAATTCACCAAAATGCATCATCCATATGATAACACAACCATTATACATCCATAAATATAGCTACCTACACACCCAATTATATGCAATATGCAATATGAAGTGATTGAGCCGATCTAGTGCCTAGAGTGTGTGTATATGCATCTACGAGCAACCACTAGCAAACACTTGCATCCACATGCATCCATCAATCATAACATGTCTCAAACACATGTTTCAACCATAGGTTTACCCTATCTAAAGGTCAAAAGTACTAACGAGAGGAGATAGATAAGTACTAGACAAACGATAAAGGAGAAGTTAAAAGACATACCCTCAAAAAGGAATGGGTATAGTGAACGCATCTTCGCTTCCGTCTCCCAAGTAGCGTTGCTCTCATCTTCTCCCCATTGCACTTTGACTAGTTGAACCTCTCGATTCCTCAACTTCCTAGTCTCAGACCCAAGGATGCGAGTAGGAGCTCGTCGAATAGTTGCATCACGATCTACCTCCACTTCTCTAAGCAAGCTCGGCTCTACCACCTCAGCGGTCTCATGTAGGCACTTCCTCAAATGTGACACATGGAATACATCATGTACACCACTAAGTCTGTCGGGCAACTCCACTCTATATGCCATCCGTCCAATCCTTTCCTTAATAGGAAACGGCCCTACGAACCTTGGTGCTAACTTCCCAACAGATCCAAAGCGAACCACATTTCGTAACGGAGACACTTTGACAAAGACCATGTCCCCAACTTCAAACTCAAGATCCGTCCTCCTCTTGTCCGCATAAGATTTCTGTCTGTCTTGCGCCGCTTTCATCCTTCTTCTAATCAAATCAATCTTTTCCGAAGTCTCTCTAACCATATCGGGCCCAAGCAAGATCTTATCCGTAGATTCCCACCAACATGTAGGTGATCGACAAGGCCTTCTATAAAGAGCTTCGAAAGGAGCCATGCCAATACTAGACTGAAAGCTGTTATTATATGCGAAATTCCACCAATGGAAGATGCTCTTCCCATGTACCTCCAAAATCCAATATACATAGCCTCAAAAGGTCTTCTAAAATACGATTCACCCTCTCAGTCTGGTCGTCCGTCTGAGGATGATATGCGGTGCTCAAATACAACTGAGTCCCTACCGCCTCTTGCAAACTCTTCCAAAACTCGCTAGTGAAGATAGGATCTCGATTGCTCACAATACTGGAAGGTACACCATGCAATCTAACAATCTCTCGAATGTAAACTGAAGCTAGCCATGGAGCAGTCCTCTTACTCTTCACGGGTATGAAATGGGCGCTCTTAGTAAGTCTGTCTACCACAACCCAAATTCCCGTATTACCCTTCCTCGATCTCGGTAATCTATCGACAAAATCCATCGAGACACTATCCCACTTCCATAGCGGAACTTCCAATGGGTGAAGGAACCCACCGGGTTTCTTCTGCTCCGCTTTCACTTGTTGGCACACCAAGCATCTAGCGACATACTTGGCCACGTCTTTCTTCATACCGGCCCAAAAGAAAACTCGCTTCATGTCTTGGTACATCTTGTCCCCACCGGGATGAATGGTCATCTTCGAACGATGTGCATCATCAAGTATAGCCTTCCTCAAACCCTCGTCTTGCGGTACACAAAGTCTACCGTCTCTACGCAACCACCCCTTACCATCTAGGGTGTACCTACTCAAATAGCTGGACGACTCCCCCTCCTCATGAGCTTCTCTACTAACTCAACCAACTGTGGGTCGTCTCGCTGCGCTCCGCCAATCCGCCCCAAAAGAGTAGGCCTAACCTCCAAGGAGGCTAGCAAACCGGGTACAAAGTCAACGGAAGGTCTAAAGTCAAACATAGAAATAAACTTTAAGCTCCGTCGTTCAACGAACAATGAACTCAAGGACAACCTTTTTCTACTTAAGGCGTCCGCTACCACGTTACCCTTGCCATGGGTATACGCTATCTCAAACTCATAGGATGCTAAGAATCCCATCCACTTTTGCTGTCCTAAGACTAAGCGCTCGAAGAGTCTCCAACACTTCCCTAAGATGTAGGGCATGCTCTTCTCCACTTTTAGAGAAAACCAGGATATTACCCCATCCAAAATCATCACAACTGTCCATCTCTCATGCAGACCACCCTAGTCGAACTCGACATCCCCCAAATGCAAGCCCCAAAGGCCTAAACCAATATCAGACAAACACCCAAGGGATACCTCCTTCGAATTCAGACGACCTACGTGAGATGATACTAGTAAAAACGGCTAAATAATTAAGCCCTTGTCCAACTTTGGATGTCCTCGCCAGTCTCGCTCCAAAACCACTGTTTATCCCATAACTGGCTTTGCTCAACCTATTGAGCACATACGAAAACTTATTTCGCTCCTAGAAAAGACCAAGATGTCATTTACAAAGACCATCACGAACTTATTTAGGTACTCTCTGAACACCCTTCTCATCAAATCAACAAAGTATGCGGGGGCGTTCGTCAAACCAAATGGCATCACCAGCCACTCATAAAAACCATCCGGAGTCCTAAAGGTAGTCTTCTCTATACTATCCTCAGCAACTCTCAACTGATGAAACCCCGTGGCTAAGTCCTATTACGAAAACACTGAGGCGCCAACCAACTGATCAAAGAGATCATCAATCCTCGGCAATGGGTGTCTATTCTTCTTTGTTATCTTGTTAAACTCCCTATAATCTACACAAAGTCTGAGGGACCCATCCGCCTCCATAGAAAAAACTACTGGAGCACCCCACTCCGATATACTTCGTCTTCTAAACCCCTTCTCAAGCAAATCGCCTACTTGCTTATGGAGTTCCCTCCTCTCACGAGGAGCCATGTGGCACACTGGCCAAGATACTGGTTTGGCATTGTCTACCGGATATATTCGGTAGTCAATCTCCCGCTCCGGAGGTAAGCCCTTCACCTCCTCAAACACATCCGAGTATTCCCGGACCACTCTAACAGATCGCAAACTCTAGACCAACGTGTCAAGCGATTCTAGATAACTTAGCATAACAGATTCCATGGGATTACAAGAGATCTCGAGAGTGTTACCCAAGAGGGTCGTAAGCCTAACAACTCTCCTTCCACAAACAAGAACGGCACCATTACTTGATAACCAGTCCATGCCCAAAACTAACCCATAGCCCGTGAAGCCCAAGAAGCATCACATCTAAACTCAACGCTAAGTATAGAAACTTTCAAACCCAAACACATCATGGAGCCCCCAATTGGGTTTGAAACAACTAAGGGATCATCTACTAAACTGGTGTCTAAGTGCAGTGACTCAACTAACAACGATGAGATAAACGAACTCGATGCGTCAGAATCAAATAAAGTTCGAACCGAATAATAAAGAAATCCAAATTCCAACCTAGACGGTCTTATCCCCATCTGGTACACTAGCCGTGAGGGAATACAACTACCCTCCAGAAGATTCCATACCTTGCCCTTGCCCCTTTGGACAACCCTAATAAGGTGTCCTATTCCTCCCAAAAGTATAACTACTCGCCTTCTTCTTCCCATTCTCCACTCGTAACCTCCCACCAATGAGGTTTCATCCTTCATTAACCAAACAACTATTTGAGCCTTCCTCCCATCGTCTATCCAATAGGTACCTACCAGTCCTCCTCCTTCCTGAACCAACTTCTAATCCGACTAACGTCTAAGTCCCTTGAAGTGGTTTTCCATTCTTATCTATCTTAGAAAGATCATCTATACACGGAGGGGAAACTCAAAACGAGAGAGGAAGAGATTCAAAACGGAGAATTCGAAAGATAAAGATATGGCTATCGGGGATTATGCTTTTCTTTCAAAAACTTTTCTCTTAAAAGACATGTCTTTGAAAATACTCCTTTCAAAAATATTCTTAGAAAATAGTTTTTCTAAAATTTTTATCTATTATGGTAACCTTAAGCTCTGATACCACGTGTAACACCCCACACCCGCTACGGTCACTCACTAAGGGAATGCCATAACATCGGTGGAGTATTTTAAGTGAATATAGAACAGAAAAATTACAACAAGACAGATATAAGTAATACTTGAGAATTTAAAACATCATTTCATTGCAGCGGAAAGTAAAACATGTTTGGTTACACCAAAACCATAAACAAGAGTCAAGTACATAATATCCATCCCGATAAAACAAAAGTACATAATCCCACTACATAACTTAATAGCCATAATAGAAAAGATAAACTGAGCTTTACATCCACGGTCCAAGCTCCAAAAGATAGATAAAGCAATCTGATCAAAGCCCACTAGTGCTAGGCCCACTCTGAAAACCTGAGGGTTGGGAAAAAGATAAAAAAACAACGGGGTCAGACATAAGTCTGAGCGAGTCCTATAACCTTAACAATACAATCATTAAAGTAATTAGGGTATGATATAAACAAGGTACGGTACCTCTGGGGATAATGACTACACTAAGTAGCCAACTAAACACAGGATGTACTAAGATAACCGAAAAGACGCATTCACCCACCCAAGGATAATTACTACACTGCACCACCCCAGATCTACCCACCCAAGGGTAATTCCTACACTGCACCACCCCAGATCTACCCACCTAATGGTAATTCCTACACTGCACCACACCAGTTCTACCCACCCAAGGGTAATTCCTACTTAAGGTTGATCCCACTAAGTGTACTTAGTAATTTTTAATAGTAGTTTCGTGTACCCCTAGCTGACTACATAGGTGCCGTCTGCCCCTATCTCCACTAGGTGTACCCACTACTCCCCAAGCGATCGGCTCCCTAACGTAGATACCCGTGCTGGCCCCACAGTGGGGTGTATCATTCCCCAAAGTGGCAACCTGATAATATCAACGGTGCACGGCTTATACCTACACGATGCAACAACGTCTTACTTACCAGCCCGGGTCCACACACGCATATGAAACCCGTTGGACTTGCGTTGCCACCGCTAACCCGTTTTGGCCTCTTACAGTCAAGCCCAATATGCGTGTCCCGTCCTCGACTTGGGTCGAGCCCACAAAGATACGTTTGGGATATTGGTTGAAATGGGCCCCCACAAGCTACCCACCTAAGCTTGTCATTTCTAGTGAATCCCACTTAACCCTTTAACCATGTCCACTTACATGTTATAAATTTTGGTTAAGTCTTTTAATCATACTTTAATTGCCACTCAAGGCACCCACTAGATTTCCACATGCCACCCAAGGCACTTACTTGATTCCCACATGCCACCCAAGGCACTTACTTAACCCTTTAATCATGTTTAATTACATGTTCCACTTTGGTTAAGTATTCTAATCGTATTTTCTATTGCCACCCAAGGCAACCCACTAGTTTCCTCATGCCACCCAAGGCACCCCCACTAGTTACTACATGCCACCCAAGGCACCCACTTAACCCCTCATGCCCCACTACATGCTAATTTGGTTAAGTGTTTCTTAATTAATTAAGATCGTAACCTTTGTAAAGACCTCTTACATTAGACTGTCTTTTATGGCAGCTGGATATGCCGGTTGGTTCCGGCCAGCCTTACACCATAACAGAGTCTAACCTCGTGTCTTTACACTTGTCACGTATTTAGTTTATGACTAAGACTTCTCACATTGGGCCAATCATTTGTAGCCGCTGGATTTGCCGGTTGGTTCCGGGCAGTCTTATGCTACAAAAGGGTCCAACCTCGTGTCTTAGTCGATTAATTACACCTAATTAATCACCCCCATAATTTGTATTAATTATCCCTAATTAATTACCAACTTCAAGAATATGGGTAGACCTAACTCAATAGGTAAATTCCCAATTCCATAATATGGGTAGACCTAACTTAATAGGTAAATTCCCAATTCCATAATATGGGTAGACCTAACTTAATAGGTAAATTCCCAATTATGTCCATTCACTTTATGTTATGCTTAAGCATACCCATTTCACACCATTTTATTTACATGCATATTAACCCCATCGTTCCCCACGTAATTCGTTCTCATGACATGACATAATAAAGGGAAGATTCATCACAAATGCCATGGGTTTAACCAATCATAGCATATAACTTTATCATGGGTTTAAAAGGTGTCAACTTGCATATATGAGCATACATTAAACCCAACTAGCATTTAACCCAAACTTGCATGAAGCACATATGTCACAAAGGGGGTAACTTGCATATGATTCTTAGGTCATACAAAGGTGTGAACTTGCATAGCATGTCACATGTTAACTTGCATATAACCAAACACCTAACTTGCATAACATGTTACATATGAACTTGCATATAATCATGCACATAACTTGCATATAACCAAGCACATAACTTGCATAACATGTTACATATGAACTTGCATATAATCATGCACATAACTTGCATATAACCAAACACATAACTTGCATAACATGTTACATATGAACTTGCATATAATCATGCACATAACTTGCATTACATGTTACATATGAACTTGCATATAATCTCACATATAGCTTGCATAACTTGTTACATATGAATCAATGTTCAACATAGTGTTTTGCATAACGAGCATCATAAAACATAGCATTAAACTTGCATAACATATAGCATAAAACTCGCAAAACACACAACATACACTATACTAAACTTGCATAAACACATTGATCCGCAAACATAGCCATATCTTATCATATCCTATCATAATCAATTTAACAATTGATTATTAAGGCTATAGAAACTCACCACTAGCTAATTATCACTCCTATGAGGAAGATTAAGTTGCTAAAGTTGATTAGAACTTGATTAGAGTTGATTTGAGATGCTAACTTCCTCTCAACTTTGATGGAGGCTCCTTCTAGTTTTAATTTGACGGCATGAGGCCCTTGAATCTATTTTTAGTATGAATTAGGGTAGTCTTAGGGTGTATTTATAGATTAGGCAAGTGTTTTAGGCCATTAGATTAACCCTAAATTAGATTAGGACCATCAGATCTCGGAAGCTTCCAGAAAACAGCCCCAAAACACAGCCAAACCCTAAAATGGTGCACCAGGCCAAACTGGCCGAGCACCTCCTGTCGACACCCAAGTCGACAGGGCTGTCGACTTGGTCCTAGCCAAGTCGACTGCCCAGTCGACAGGGCTGTCGACTTGGGTAGCTAGGCGGGAATTTTCCCACCTACGCCCAATGGCCCCAATTTCGAAATTTGAACCAGAATTTTAAATCTGTTTTGAACTTTGAATTTTCTGTAAACTTCATTGAGCCATAACTGGGCCATACGGACTCCGATTTACAAAATTTCGGACTCTATTTCGCGTATTTTTCCGAGACGAACGCAATGATGCAGCTCGTTTCCCCCAATTCTCACATCTGAGATTATTTATTCTGCAATTAGTGAATTTTAGCATTAACTGAAATTCGGGGTGTTACAGGTACAAGATGATCTAAATAATAAATTAGATCCATAATCAAAAGTAGGTCTAACATGACAAAGGTTGAGATCCAAGTCATAGATAATTCTTTATATAATGGGTTCACAAATTAAAACAGATGTGATATGATTGAGAGATTAACATGCACAGATCCAAATTACAGTCTTATCATGTTTACTTTTTATTTATTTAAATCTAAAAGCAACTTTAAACTCATAGTGTTCGGATCTAGAACAATAAAAGGAGAAAAGCGAAGGTTGAATCATAGATCTACACTTGAGTCTCTTAATTTTGATTGCAGAAGAAGAAAAAGTTTTGATTCAGTCCAGGCACCGGCAACACTTAGGCTTCCATTGGTTTTCAATGAAAAAAACAAGAGAAATGAGCCTATATTTGTAGCTGTCAGCCTTTAGAATTCGACTTACCACCTCAGCCCTAGGGGGGTCGACACCCCCTCTATGGGGTCGACTCCCCGTGGGTGGGAGATTTGCCACCTACAGAATTTCGAATTTTCAACTGAAATTTGATTTTATAATTAATTATATATATATGTATATATAATTCTCTTGCGCGTATACAGACTTCAAACCTTCATAACTTCTTCGTACGTTGTCTGTTTTACGCAAATCAAATGTCTATCCTGACCAGAATTTCGAGATGGAGACAATGGCGTGGTCCATTTCCCTTAATTTTGAATATTAAATTAATTATTATTTAATTTATCCTCTTTAATGTTGTTAAAATTACAGGGTGTTACATGAATCAACTTGGCAGAATGGGAGATGCTGCTCTCCATGCTAACTCCATGCCAGTGCCGGACTCCCCACAAAAGCCATTACTACCAGTTGAATAATTCACCGAAAGGCAAATAGTTGTCTGAATAGTTACAACAAAGAGGTGGGAAGCTTTATCAAAAGTGGATCTGAGGATATTCATCATGGAACAATGATGCGGCAAATAAAGGGGTAAAAATGATCTCAGATGACATTAGGAAAAGCTTAGATTTGGAAATACGAAAATGAAAATTGGTGAAAAACCACGTAAGGCGAAAATAGGATTTGAGGAGAGAAGAAGAGAGAGGTGCAGGACCAGAGGGGGTCAGGAAGAAGAGCTAGTGGCAGAGGTTTTGAGGAGTGAAGAAAGAGAGCGAGAAAATTATCCTGTCGCTATTTACGGTTTTCACCACTTCCGAAGCTTTTTTCAATTTTTGAATGAAAAAAAAACTGCTTTAGTTTCACATGATCGCTTTGAGTTTAGTTTCAAATATATGTATATATATACATATATGTATATATATACATATATGTGTATATATATATATATATTTACGGTTTTCACCACTTTCGAAGCTTTTTTCAATTTTTGAATGAAAGAAAACCGCTTTAGTTTCACATGATCGCTTTGAGTTTAGTTTCATTATATATATATGTATATATATATGTATATATCTATATATATGTATATATGTATATATATACTGTAATGGCTTGCGTTTCGCGTGTGATCATGGCACGCGCTTTGTGCATTGATTGTTGTTTCTAAAATATTGTGCATTTTACAAATGCAAGGGAAAATGATTCATATAAATGTTGCATAATTTATAGATTGTCGCTCCTAGAAAATGAAATAGACATGACAATATAAACATATTCAAAAGCAATAGATATAAAGTATTATTCAACTGATTTGTCTTTTAACAAATATAAGGACATCCCTAAAGATGAATTTTTTAAATCTTAACATGAAAACTGCTTTAGTTTCACATGATCGCTTTCAGTTTAGTTTCATTATATATGTATATATATATAACTGTAACTGCATACCTTTCGCGTGTGATCATGGCACACGCTTTGTGCATTGATTGTTGTTTCTCAAATATTGTGCATTTTACAAATGCAATGGAAAATGATTCATATAAATGTTGCATAATATATAGATTGTCGCTCCTAGAAAATGAAATAGACATGACAATATAAACATATTCAAAAGTAATAGATAAAAAGTATTATTCAAATGATTTGTCTTTTGACAAATATAAGGACATCCCTATAGATGAAGTTTTTAAATCTTAACATGTCAATAGTTTATATATGTCAAGAGTTTATGTACCATTACAAAAGATGCTTAGGAAATATCGGGTTTTTAAAGATGGATTCCATTTCTCACTTCTTAGATCAGCAAACATATTCTTTAAAGGGGATCACATCACTATAATACTACAAAACTACACATATCCCTTCAACAATTTCATGTCAGATAAAAAAAGAAAGGAGAATGTGAAATACAGAAATAGAGCATGGACAAACTCATTCGTTACTTCTTCTTTTCCTGTAGTAATTTTTTAATTCAACTTTCTTGTTGTCCACAGCCAATCACTTAACTGTCGATCCTTTGATTGACTTGCTCAGTTCCTGGTGGGTTTAGGGGTTTGGAAAGGATCTGAGATTGATCCTTTGCAGGCTTATTTCTTGTCTCATTTGATAGAACCTTTGGTGTTCACGTAATAAGACAGTTTTTGACGAAACCCCATATTATCGTTTTCCATCATTCAAAAGGTATTAGATGATGTCTTTTTCAATTTTCGAGAACGACCTTTTTGGGACAACCTTGGTCCTTCTTCGCTTGTTTTAGATGTTGTTTTCTTTATTATCAAGGGACACATCTTAGAGCAGTGATGGGTTGAGGTTTGTTTATTTTCTTCTTTTCAGGTTGAAATGTCAATTTGGAGGGTCTTTCCACTGCTTTGAATATGGCTCTTCTGGATGATGGAGAGAGATTGGGCAGGTTCTTTCTTTCTAGAGGCTTGAGAGAGAGTAGTGGCTAGCTTCTTGAATGTTCTAAGCGGAGCTTTTTGGGTTATTCTTTTGCAACGGGAGCTTCTAGGCAAGGGGCAATGTCTACCGGGATAGATTCCTGATCTAGGGTAGTGGTCGCCTATTGGTTTAGCTCCAGTCGTTCGGAAAGGGGCATCTTGTTTTGAGAGGAAGCGGCTTTTAGTGTTGTTGGTTTGGGTTTTTATTACGATTTGGTGTTGTCTTTTGCCCCATTTTATCGGGTTGGAATTGTATGGTTTGTGCTTTATTTTGCTACCTTGTCGCAATGTTTAACTCTACCATTCTATTTTTGTGAGTCATTGTAGAAAGGATGTTTTTCTCCATTTTTGGCATATATTTCTTTTATAATAAAATCACTTAACTGTGTTTTAAAAAGCATCGACATTTTATTTCTTAACATTACCATGAGTACAACATGCTAACCTTTATCTTATGCAACTCCAATATTTAGCATTTTGGTTCTTCAAATTCCAAGGGCATAGAACACAATGCAACTTTTTAGGAGTTCGAATATTAATTAATTACTGCATATATTCATAATTATTTGATATTTAATGAGAAAAGTATCATTTTTACTATGTTAATAATTATCCTTTTGAATTTTAACTGCAAATATTCACAATTATTTGAAATTTAATGAGAACAATTTCATTTTCACTATGTTAATAATTATCCTTTTGAATTTTAACTGCTAGTATAAATGCTTTATCTTGATGTAATTCATCCTAGTTTCTTCCTCCACTCATCATAGGTTAAAACTTTGATATGTAAGAGAATGACTTTACAACATCAAGGCGTAACTTTGTAATGATGACTGATTTTACTAAAACTGAATGATGTCATCTCTTTGTGAATTCAATAGCCACGGAAAGAAAAATAGTGCATATAACATTATATATACAAAAAACAATTATAAATCTAACCTGAAGTTTTGAAAGTAGTGTAGCTACAGTAAACAATGATCTGTCAAGAGGGATGAAAAGGAGGGTGCAGAAGGAACACTAATCGGCCAAGATGTGAATGGGAAGAGAAGCAATAACTTAAAAGTCTTGAATAGGAACAATGATGGATAATGGTGGAGTAAGTAGCATTTATAGACTAAAGTGCTTTTTTTTAGATAGCTATAAGTTTGCAATACATAAAATATTGGATCGATATATGTTGGACCAAATCAAACCTATATTTTTGTTTAGTACTAACACTTCAATTGGTGGAAAAAAGTTGTTGAATTCTGTATTTTATATGTACAAAAAATATAAAGCCTAATCATTATTCAAACCTAGATATAACTAGAAAGTTACTTTTCAAGAACGCAAGTCTAAATTGCAGCCTAATTAAAAGGAGATGTTATTTCTGAGGATTTTTCATTAGAAGAATTGAATATGAATGGAAATTTAGAAAGTACACTCTCGAATCAAAAATTTGTGCTTTCAAGGCAACAATTAATGAAAATATTATTATATATATATATCCAAATTCTTAGGTTAAAATTATCTTATTTTAGTTTTATGTTGTAATACCCGATGTTTTTTTAGCTAGAACTTTTCAGTATTGTTAACTAATGAAGAATGAATCTGCAAATAAATTTTATTTTTAGATCGTATTTTTCATAGATATTAAAATTTGTTAGTATTTATAGATGAACTGTAACGACCTGCCTTTTTGATCGCTTCAAGTCGGTAATTAAACCAACTCAAAACGTTCTCAAAGACATATTATTAGGGGTAGTTACACATTAAAACAAAAACACAATGAATTTTATCAATATTCTTAAATCAGAGTTACAATGATATAAATCAGAGTACAATAATTATACAGCAAAAAACAACAACTAAAGTACGACGGAATAATACAAATGCTCCAAATATAGCTCCAGTCTAAACCAGCACCTGCTCTGTAAAATAACTCCAAGACTATTTGCAAAACCTTAAATACCTGGCTTCCCGTATAGAAAATATGGGCACCCAGAGTTTAGGTAAAGGAACAATAAACTCCAAATTATTCATGAGACTAGTGTGAGAAAAAAAAACAGTTATTTATATTTATTTTAAAGTTAGATAAACCACAAGACCACACCATATAAACACGAAAAAAGTTTTTCCCTTATGAATACCAGTGCAGAAAATCCGCAATGCTTTTTAGAAATTGAAGCTACTATAAGGTCTCACGGCACATACAATGCAAATCCCCATATGGGAAAGGTTTCTCCTTGTGATTACCAAAAATGCTTAATGAGCAAAAAACCCTCTGTTATTAATTTTAGTGCATTATATAGAAAAATCACTTCGCAAGTAAATGTATCATTCCTAGCCAGCATAATATCCCATGCTATTATGTTAACGTATAGTATATACTAAAACTGTAAGGGCTCGTAGTGGAGAATGGATTTCCAACAAATGACCAAGCTAAGGATCTTCGTTAAACCGAACTGAATTCGAACACCTCTAAAGGGATGTCCGAGGATCAATAGATGCTCCTCATGCTACATAAGCCCAGGGTTATCCCTTTACTAGATAACTTAAAGTACTCCTAAGTATGCCATTCCCCGATCGTAACCGACCATCTCGAGTGCTCTTAAACATCCATATAAGGTAGAGTTTTCCACATAAGTAAAGACCTGGGTTCCATGCTATGATACTACTTTTTACCTAGAAGGAAACAGACATACCCCAAAGGGCGCCACCTACTAACCTTGCAACATTTAATCATGTTTTAGGCATTTCCCGAGGTGTAGGGCTTGACGAAGTCTCGTTACACAAAGTTGTGCTTTACCCTAAAGCCATGCTTTCATCATCTACAACTCAATCGCTTAGCATGCCACATTGTCATTTCATAATATACAACTGATAATTACTAACCATATCACCCTTGAGCTTGTACGCCTCAAAGAAGGGTGTTAAGTTAAGAGAACATATTCTCCGCCACCAACAGAAATTTGTTTAGTAAATGTGATGGCCGACAAATCCATACTATCTAAGTTGACTAAATACCACACACATCCAACCCGAATTATACAGAATTACGAGTAATTAGGGTTAAAGAAGAAAAAGATAGAAGATAGAACAAAAGAAAAACATCAGAATCTCACAGCGGAACAAATAAAATAAATATTATATATCATAACTTTGAAAATACAAATCAGTATTGTATATACATACCATATCAGAGTACAATACATATACGTCACAGCAGAAATACTCTAAATAACGGTGAAGCCTCCTACTTCAAGCTCTTCCAAGTGTATCTGTAAAAGCCTGAAACACTTGACTGCCCGTATAAATTTGGGCACCCAAGAGTTCAGGAAAAAAATTAAAATAATAAACTCTGGGTTAGTCGTGGGACTGGTGTGAGTAAACTCCAACCATATTGTTTAACTTTGAATTTTTTTTTGAAAGATAGGGTAATAGTAAGACCAACCCACACATAAACATGGATGGTTTTTACCTTACTATAATCAAAACATTTTTTATATTAAAAATCCAGTGATATTATAATAATATCTAATCAAATAAACAACCAAATAGTAGAACGCTTGCATCTCATGCTCTACATACATAGTATAAAATCAAAACCCCAAGGCGCTTATTGGAGTTTAAATTCCAACTATGACAAGGTATGGGACTGCCTCCCGATCAGTATACTCTACAGAGGATACACTGGGTTCAACAAGAACATTTTGCAACCTGGCCACACGTGACCGCCCACTCATTTAGCTTGAGTGTAGCGAATATATTGTCACCCACGGTTCATCCAACCGTAATCCATAAGATATAGAATCGAAAGAAGAATAAATAATGAATTTTCTCTAGATCAGCGACAAATATACATTTCTTGGGTATGACCCAACTATCCATGCTGCCTAACCGATTTTTGTCATTTTCCAATTGTGGGGCTTGAGGCTACGGTACCATTTTAGAACATCTGGCCACCATACACTTTGAATGTCACATCGTTAAAACCATCAAGTCACTAGTTGAACTTCCTAACAATATTACGAGTATAATAGCTAAGAGAAATGAATTCCTACGCCACTAGACGTAATATCTTGAAAAGACCGTCTTATGTGATCGGTTAGGATTACTCTATCAGACATTCGTCCATACAAGTTGTCCTGGGACTGGACAAACAGAACATCCCTTGTATTTCACTCTGTCTTCCATTATCTTCAGCATAATCTAATTTGGAATGCCTATGCCTATACGGAGAGGTTTTTGGATAATAACTCCAAAAAGTCCGTATTGACAACGATAGTCAAAAAATCATTGATAGCCGGTGAATTAACTATCAAAGGAAAAACAAACATCCATCAAACAAATCACTGGCCCTTTCTAACTAATTTTCATTCATAAACTATCTTCCAAATTTCTTATCAAATTGTGTGTGTATATATATGTATGTATATATATATATGTCGATATATTTATTTCTAACTATCAATTTTCTCAGAAATATTCTAACGTTAAATTTCCATAAAATTTTGGCAGCACCTCCTTTGTACCGGTCAATAGCTTAAACCTCAACTCGCCTCTCTAGGCCCTTTCCATTCAAAAAAAAATCAAAAAGCCAAGCGGCTTGCCCAGTAGGCTCATAAAATCTCATATGCAAATTGAAACATGTATCTTTCTATCGGGAACTCAAATTATAACCTTCATTCTTTTTATTCCATACCTGTTTAACATGCATACCCCAATTCCCATTTTATTTCAATCAATTTAATCCTTTTTAACTTAATCTGCTAATTAATTCTCTAATTGGCTCTTTTGCCTAATACACTTCCGATTTGAACATATCATAGTCAAATATAATTTAATTCGCTTATACACATGTTGTTCCATTTCTAACTCGAGTTCCATATTTGATTTCACACTTGAATTCATAAATTTGATTTACTTAACAAAGGTTAAACTCGATTCGATATCCCATTAACTATTTTTTTTTTCAAATTAGTTAATACTAAACCACAATCCAAAAATATGATTTTTATATCAAAAATCACTTCATTTACTTTACTTGAGTTTATATTTATTTGATAACTCAACTCCGGATTTTTCTAAAAATATTCGGATTTTATTCACTCAAAATCCCTTTAATTTATTAAATAAACCGTTATGGTTTAAAAACGATTATGGCGCTGTTTTTATGGAAATTTGATTTTAACATAACTCAAAATCTATAAAACGAAATCCAGATTTTTCTCTTCCATTAGAAAACTATTATTCAACAGATTCGGTCGTTTCTTGTTTCATCAAATTCCGACTTATACTGAGTTTTATATACTTAATTGAAGTTCGAATCGTCAAATTACGAACTACCACGCTGCGGCTAGTTCTTTTTAATTTAATTAAATTATAAATGTTAAGCCTCGTTATTAAAATAAAATTTCAACTCTACTTCTTCGACAAATTAATATGAATTAAACCATTCTTCCAAAGCTAACTAAAATCTCCGATTATTTAGAATCAGTGATTATTTTACTTAAACTCGCAAATCAGTTGTAATTTGTATCTACAACTTAATTACAATATTAAAATTCTCATCTCCTATATTAATAAATTATTTATAAAATTCGATATTATCGAATTCCAAATTTTAAATTTCCTTTATAGGAATAATCAATTAATTCAACTTCCTTTACTATTATAAACTAAATATCAACCCTTGATAATAGCGAAGTCGTTCAAGTTGGGGTATTTTATTTACCTCTCAAGCCTTGATCGACAACGTTCTTTTCTTGAGACAGATAAGAGTTTGTAATACAAAAATTGCCATTCCTTATCATAAAAATCCCCTTTTCTATCTCATTTAAAAATACAATTTTTAAATGTCATCTCTTATATTTAAGAAAATCTATTTCCAATTTATCCAATGAAAGTTTATTCATTTCATTTATAAAACATGGTTTATAAATCAACTTCCTTATTTTGTATCTTAAAACAAACTACCAATTTAAACTCCATTTGAAACTAACTTCTAAATTATCCAACGATAATAAATATCGTTTGTAAAGTAACTTCCTTGTTTTATGATTTAAAACAAGTTTTCCCTTCCAAAATTCGTTTAAAAATCAAATCTACTCTACGGAATGTAAATTTCCCTTTTTATTTTACGTTCGAAGATATTTTATAATTTAACTTATAAATGTATAAACATAGAATCTATTTCATATTTAATATAGATTATTGCTTCTAATCAATACAATTTCAAATTCCTTCTGAAAATAGTTGATTTATTTATTTTTATTCAACATAGTCGAATTCGAAATCATAAATCCTTATGGATTTATTTGAATTCAGTTTACATTCCGAACATCAAAATAAATCTCATCGTTTCTTTTTGAAACGATTCGAAATCATAAATCCCCTTTTTAAGTACATACTTGAATTTGAATTTATAAATTATCCACTGAAAATTTCCCTTCTTTATTTATAAACATCGCTTATAAATTCCACTTGTTGTTTTAAATATTTAAAACAAGTTCCTATTTCTAATCTTATTTGAAATCTAATTCCCATTCTAGAAAATAAATTTTCCTTTTTAAATTCAGACTTGAATTTAAATTCTAATATTATTAAATGGTAAAAATTTTCTTTCCATTTATAATATTGTTTATAAATTCATCTACTTGTTTTTATCATCAAAAACAAGTTAATATTTCTCAATCCATTCAAAATTCCATTTCCATTTCGAAAAGTAAAATTTCCTTTTTAAATTCCAAAATCCCTTCTTGATATTTTTAAATATAAATATCTAGGGCCAGTGATATTCAAACATCCACAAATTCCCAATTACCAATCATATGTTTTCAAACACATCATAAATGATAATACATATGGAAACAAACAAATTATAAATTTTGAGAAATCCAGTTGAATTCCTCCAACCTATTTCCAACATCCACAGATGTCAGACAACATAAATAATACCAATCTTACTTCAAGGCAGGATATCGTGGTATAGAAGGTCATCCACTCATATATTGTGGGGCGCTAAGGTCATCCGCTAATGATACTGCGGGAATCTGCGAATGGTACTACGGGAAATATCCAATATATATATATATATATATATATAATAACCATAATCACCAAGCCTAAATAACTAATATATATAATAACTACAATTTATCAATAAGCAGAAATGCAACCAACCAACCAACAAATAGCATATAAATATTTTTATTAAATAAAAATTCGATTATAATAAATTATAATTGAACCAAAGAGTGAGTTTACTCACCTTAATTTTTCCTTTGCTGAATATCCATTTAAATTCAACATCACGCGGCTAACGAATTTTCTCAAATCATCTCGAATGAATTTACTTCGTACCTATTATGATTTATTTTTATTTATTGATTAACTATTGTTTTATTTAACTAAACAAGTTAAAATAATTAAATGAATTGATCATTTAATGTATATTTAAATTTCGAAAAGGTGTGTATGCCTTATTCTCTCAGAATCTCGATTAATCGACGACACAACTTGCCAATCAACTCCACATTACTGAATAACTCCCAAAAACTTTGGTTCTCCACTTTGACATTTCAGTTAACACCTCCCATCTAGTTCTCTAGCAAACACCATTTCTGCCATGCTTCTTCAAACCATACACTGTCAACTTCCCTAACCTCACACCTCGTTCAACATAGTAAAAAATTCCTCTCTAAATGAAATGTAAAAATAACCGCCTGCCTGCTCCTTCAATCCACCAACCTAAGCCTTGCTCACACAGTACACGTCGCATAAAAATAATGGCAACAAAACTCCTCAAAAATCTAAACCTAAAGCCATATATAACCACAATAAGAATTCAATACCCAAATGATATTCGCACTTCAACATATCTCGCGCCTGTCACCTAAACCCACGGCTACAGGGGAAAGTACAGAAGTTTTTTTGCTTACGACGCAACCAAACTTCTCAAATTGGAGCGCCTAGCCTTGCTAGTCATCATGCCAACCCCCACTCAATTCAGCTCCACCTCCATTAAACCGCAACCTTAGGCCAATTGTCGAACTCGAAAATCATCATCGCACCAACTGATTTGCCCTAGCTTTGACTAAAGAGCTCGCCGAACCCTAGACAACGATCGCGATACCCAATTTAGACTTCTTCTTTTTCTAGAACAAAATCGAGAAATCCAAAAATTGATTCGCACCTTGCAACATGTATATCAGCGTGAAGCTCTCGCGAAGAAGGATTCAACGAACCAAAAATTGAGGATTTATGTTAAGTGTTTGATTTTTAAGGAATTGTTGGAGATTGAAAAGGGGGATAACATTTGATTTCTTTGATTTCTCTGAGGAGAGAAAATATAAAAGAAAGCAGATAGGAAGGATATGAAGGTCATAACTTAATTTATAGAAGTAAAGGAGACATAACCGTACCAAGCCATTAAGATTATGCTTGCTTGATATCGAAATAGGGTGGCAAATCTTACTGCTCAAGAAGAAGAAAATAATTGCGTGATGTATACTGTAGGGTGGCCCGCGTTTATAGGTCGGCTAATTTTTTTCTTTTTTAATTAGATTTATTTATTTTATTTTTGAAATGAATCGATATGCTTTATTAATTTCAAAATACCATGTGTTTTCGAACTCTAATTTTAGCGTAGTGGTCTGCATTCCTAAGGTTAGCGCTATTCTCATATTTTTTGAAAAATCTCCATTTCCATATGTTAAATTAAATTGTTTAAAATATAAATTGATTTAGAACAATCAAGTTTATTGATAGTAAATTATTATTACTGTTTATATTCAAATAGAATTTAATTGTTCGACTGAAACGTTTCGTTTTAGATTTTCTCTAAATTTAATTGTCACCGTATCATATTACGATAATTTAATATATTCGATATTAAATCGTATATCAGTTATTAAATCGATAAATTCAATAAAAAATCCATTTATATTTCTAATTCAACAAAAAAAATTAAATGTTCAAAATAAACTGACCAAAATTTGGGATGTTACAGTAAAGAGCAATCAATACATTACAAAATACAATTGTAATAACCCGAAAATCCGGGCCAGTTTAAAATTTTTATTTTGACGATTTTAGCGAATTTTGATTATTTAAAATGAATTATTTTAAATAATATCGACGAGAAATTTATTTTGAATATAATTCGACGTATATATTATACGCGTCGTCGTTAAAATATAAATATTTATATATATTTATAAATAGAATTGAAAATGGCGCGGTAGTTCGATAATTCGATTTCAAACTTCAAACGAATGTACCGGGTGCAAAACAATCCGGATTTTAGTGAAACCGAAAACATTAGGATCTAATTGGTAATATCTTTCCGACGAATCCGACAAATCAAAATTTCGTAGCGAGAATCAAAAGATATGTCCAGTTGAAAATTCTGAATAGTCGCTATGGAATTCAGGCCCTTAAAAATGGACATTTTGCAAACGACCTCGGATTTCGACGAAACCAGTTTTGTTGGGTCCGTGATGTCCAGTTATTGCTAGGTTTCAAATTTCATAATTTTTCGAATCAATATGTGAGCGTGGCAAAGGAAAACGCGTTTGACCAGTTTCAGTTGATTTTAATCGACTGGAAATTGGCCATTTTTCTAACGGTCTCAGAATTCGACGAAACTAGTTTTGTTAGGACCGTATCGTCAATACGAAGCTAGAAAATATTTTTCGAGAATTTTTAGAGTTCGTATGCGACCCCGGTAATTTGAAATGTACGTTTAAAATTCAATATAGTGATTTAAATGTAAATTCAACGGAAACTAATCGAAACGAACGAATCAACCTACGATACATAGCCCATTGTGTTCGGAATGGGGGTAAAACGCTATGGAGGACAGGCGGTGGGCCTCGTTTCGAGGTCGAAATAAAAAGTCAACTTTTAGAAATTAAATTAATTAAAATAATAATAATAAAAAAAAATATTTCCCCCCTTTTTTCTCTCCTATACCTCCAGGCCCCCCCCGTTAGTCCATTTAATCAGAAGAAAATAAAAAAAAAAAAATCAAAACCTCGACGCCTGTGCTCCAGGCGATTACCATCGCCGCCACGCCCTCCCACCGCCGCCTCGACGTTCGCGCCCCCTCTCCTCTTAAATCCAGCGCCGCGACCCCAGCCCCATCGCCTCTCCCTTAGCGCGAGCCCCGAACCACAAACCCGAAAACCTTGAAACCGACAGGAACCGCTCCCCCTTCCATCCGCCGCCAAACGTCGAGTCTCCCCCCCTGCGAGCCACCGCGGCAAGCACCCCGCCCCCTCTCTGTAAGTCTTTATTTAATTATTTATTTATTTTATTTTATATACAAAGATTAAGAAAACTGATTTTTAAAATAGGATTTAGAAAACTGATTTTTTTTAAAAAAAAAGGGATTTAGAAAACTGATTTTTAAAAAGGATTTAAAAACTGATTTTTAAAAGAGGTTTAAAAACTGATTTTATTTTGAACTATTAAAATAGAAAATGATTTGAACTTTAAAATAGAAAATGGTATTAAAAATTTGATTTTTAATATATATAACCATGTCATCGAAATAAAGATTTGATTTTTATATGAATGTCATAGAAGTAAAAATATAATTTTTATAAAAGGAAGATAATCAAAATATGATTTTTATATTTTTAAAGTATTAAAAATATAATCTTTACTATATAGAAATATTAAAAATATGATTTTTATATTTTTAAAGTATTAAAAATATAATCTTTTACATTGTAGAAGGATAAAAATATGATTTTACATAGTAGGAACTATAAAAATATAATCTTTATAAGATAGAGAATATAAAAATATCATCTTTGTATATGTAGCAAAATAAAAATCTGATTTTTATTTTATATACGTTGAAATCAAGTGATGATTTTTATAAAGGCGAAATCTTTATTTTATAAAAGGCGAAATCTGATTTTTATAAAGGCGAGATCTTTATATGAAGAATAGCGAGATAAAAATATAATTTTTATCCATATAATAGCATAGTGAAAATTCGATTTTTAAATATATGAAGTGATTATAAAAATATGATTTTTAAATTGAAAGTAAACAAATAAAAATGTGACTTTTATTTTAAAGACATCAAAATATAAAAATGTGTGATTTTTATATATGTAGTGACTATGGGCAACGAAGATGGAAGAAAAGGCGAGAACGACGAAGATCTCTACAATAGGAGTGTCGTGGTATTGGATAGCTTTCGGTGAGAATTTCTCACCTTTCAATTTCTTTTCTAATTATATATATATACTAGGATGCAGACGGTGCTTAGTAGCACCCGACACAATCGTCCACAGACCATGGACTTGTTTGTTTGGTTGCATAGATTAGTTATATGATTTGATTTGAATTTGGTTGTTTGGTGATTTTGATTGATGTGTGAATGGCGTGGGCCTTCACTAGACCGGGGATAAGGCTAGGCCTCGTCCCGTTTCTAGTATCGTGCCGTTATGCCGCCGAAATTTTCTAAAATATGTTAGAAAATAAAAATATCATTTTATTGTGTAAATGAATAATAGAAATTCATATGTTGGAATAAAATGTTTTATCGTTAAAAATATAATTTTTAACGTGAATATGAATATAGTGAAAGTGAATAAAATAAAATATTCATTTACAAACCAGACGGTTTGTTTATGTACACCTATTTGAAGGACATTGATTGGGTCGATAAATTTTACACATCGCCCAACTGCACGAATAAAAATCTGTGTTTGATTGTTTGAAACCCCACACGGGTGTTGGGATGAAATTTGAAGTTCACTCGTCCTGATTGATTAAATATGTCAATCGATTGATTGACAGGCTGTTATAAGCATTAGATATCTATATTTGATGCTTATACGGTGTAGTGCACTTTGGTTGATGGTTGATTATTTATCGTTGCTATTATGTACATGTGTTGTACGAAAATCCATATAATTAACTTTATATGGTAATTGATTGGGCCTTATTCCAGTTTTAAAATAGAAATATTTGAAATAGAAATATTCGAAATGGAATATTTGAAAATATCAATATATGAAGCCGTGTTGATTATATTGACGCCATTTTGACGTGAACGATATTTATATCGATTTTATTCATTTCGAAATGAATTGAATTGAAAAAGATTTCGAAATGAATTGAATTGAAAAAGATTTCGAAATGAATTGAATTGAAAAAGATTTCGAAATGAATTGAATCGAAAAGATTTCGAAATGAATTGAATTGAAAAAGATTTCGAAATGAATTGAATTGAAAAAGATTTCGAAATGAATTGAATTGAAAAAGATTTCGAAATGAATTGAATTGAAAACGATTTCGAAATGAATTGAATTGAAAACGATTTCGAAAGGAAATGAATTGAAAACGATTTCGAAAGGAAATGAATTGAAAACGAATTCAAATTGAATTGAAAGCGAATTGAAATGAATTCAAATTGAATTGAAATTTGAATTGAATAGAAATGAATTTTAAAACGAATTTATAAAGAAGAATTCAATTTTGATTTGAATTGAAATGGAAGTTGAAATTGCTTTTGAAACGAATTTTAAAACTATAATTCGTTTTAAATAGAAATCGACGAAATATATATTATATATATTATAAATATAATATAATGGCCTGAATAGAACGCGCCGCGCCGCGGCAGTTCGTGAATTTCGACCATTTATTTCAAACGGACATTACGGGAGATCCGACCGTCGGATTCTCCTAAAACCGGAACCGTTGGGTTCGTATCGAAGAGAGCTTTCTAACGAATGTGAGAAATTAGAAATCTAACGGTTGGATTTGGAATTATGTCCAAATCAAATTTGAAAAAGGTCGCTGTAAGTGCAGTTCGATGGCCATTGATGGAAATCGACTGTACGGGCCTTGATAAAATTATTAAAAATAGTAATAATTTGTGTAAAATCATAAGAAATGATTTGTGAAGATTTGGGATGAGAAACTCCATATTTGAAAAGATAAAAATAGATTTTTATCGAAATGAACTAGTTTTGAGCTAGAATTATAATTCTATTTATTTTTAAATAAATAAATTGAATTTGAAATGGTTTTAAAAATAACTAGAATATCCAATGATTGCATTGGAGTGGAATTGAATCGAAATTGTCTTCGGAATATTTCGATGTTGGAATTCGTGATTATACAGATGTTGTTATGGAAATTTGAAAGATATATATTTATATCGTTATTTCCAATACGGCATTTGTTAGTCGTAGAATTCGATATTGAATATAAGCCGATATATTTTCTATTCAGAGCCTTGTATTGAATACCGAATGTGATTTGGGTTTGTGGTGAATGGTGTCTTCACTAACACTGTTCTTGAACCCAGTTGAGAAAAGATTAAATCTTTTTATTTAGATTTAATGAAGTGTACCAATTAAATAATAATTAATTGGAATTGAATTGATATTGATTTTTGGGTTTATCGTGAACAGTGTTTTAAATAACACTTGTTCTTTAACCCGGTAATTAATGGAATGTGATTTTGGGTTTATCGTGAACCGTGTTTTAAATGACACTGATTCTTTAACCCAGTTAAAGATTAAAACTAAGTGGAGTTTTAATGAATCTTTAAATAGATTGAAAAGATCGAGAATGGAGTATCACCAGTTTTACTCCAAGCGATAGTTAAATCTTAAATTAGATTTGAACGTGAAATGGTAATTGAATTAGCGATAACACTGTGGTGTTAGATATGAAGTACTACCAGTTTTAGCCCATGGGGTGAATAGGTTGGGATTGGGAAATAAAATAAATGATTACTTCGGTGTGGTTCGCTAATCCCGACTAGTTTGAATTGATATTCAAAGGAGATTAAAGAATAAATTCAAGAATTTATCTTTGATAAAATTAATGGGAACTTTTCCCAAAGTATAGGAATATTTAAATAAAAGAATATTCTGAATTGGAATGAGGCGTATGTTGTGTTTGTGTAACACTTTTATAATATATACGCGAGTTATTCAGAAAGACCGGGTTTATCCCATTCTGAATAACTGATTCGACGTGGTGTCGAAGATGAAGACGGTGGTCGAAGACCAGAAGTCTTCACGTCGTTTGGGTGATAACTGATGATCTTGATTGGGCTGTACACCCAAGAAGATGGAAACAGTTGGTGATCGTCCAGACGTACTTGGAGATCGATGGATATGCGGGGTACTAGGTGCCTCCGGTTTCGTTCAGACCCAGAACGGACTTGTAAATGGACTGTGTGTCTGACATCGGATTTTAGTCTGTGTGGTTGATTTCTATTAAATATACATCTGTTTGGCGGCGGAGAATTTATTCTCTTGCTTAACGCCCTTCTCTGAGATGTACGAGCTCAGGGGTTATATGTTGATGGATATCAAACGCATGGAGTGAATTGCCTGTGTGGCATGCCTAAGTGGCTAAAGATCAAGGCTTCTGTTGAAAAGCAAAGTCTTGTGGTGATGATCAAATCACGGCCTTTGTGGCTTAGCTTTGTGTAACGTTTACTTCGCGAGTTTCACACCCGGTATGAACAAGAAACGGGAGACGGGCCTCAGGGAGGGCATGCGTTTCCTTCTAGCTAAAAAGTGGCGTCAGTGGTTTTACACGCCCTGACGAGTTTGACTTATGTGGTTGTTGCTGTTGCGAGGCGCCTCGGTTTGATCGGACGATCCGGGTCCGATGGAGTCATTCGTTGGCTCATTTACGCCCCCAAAGGGTGGGGAAACGTAGTGTTCAGGCATAATAATCCACATCGGTGGACCGGCCCTGTCGCTCCATGGGGCAGTTGCGGCTGTTCCTGAGACATGGGCTAGATTGTCTCGAATCGGTTGAGGACTATCTTTTGCCTCGGTTCATAGACGGAAACCCAATTTCCAAATACGTGACATTTGCGGTTTTATTTGTAGAGCCTAGTATGGCGACATAGTGGGATGGGGCATTCATGCCGCCTATGATTAATACTTATGATTTGAAGTTGTTTTATACACTATGCACTTATAGTAGTATCAAATGATTTGTTTTAAACGTACTAAGCATGTTTGGCTATTATAAGGGAAAACCCTATCCTCGGCTGCGTTGCATTGTGTGATGGGACCTGGGTCTTATAACAGCTTCATTTTTCTTTATTTAGCATTGCGCTGTTTGTTTTATGCACTGGTATTCTTGGGAGGAAACCCGTTCCGTGTTATACGGCGTGGTCCCTTGATTTACCTAACTTTAAAATAAAGACTAACTGTTTTAGTTCTCACACCAGTCCCATGACTGACCTGGAGTTTATTGTTTTAACCTAAACTCTGGGTGCCCTTATTTTGACACGGGCAGCTAGTAGTTTTGGTTTTGCAGATTTATATTCACAGGATCCTGGTTTACAGCTGGAATGATATCCGGAAAGCTTTGTATCCGTATATCTCTTCTAGTTGTGTATTATATTATTTTCCCCTGCTATGTATTTAAATGTAATTTAAATCTCTGATATTTCTGTGTAATATTCATTTATACTCTGTATAATCTTGTAATCTGATGCATTGTTGTAATATACAATGAAATGTTCTTCTGTATGCGTTCTGTTGTGGTTTGTTCTCGAACTATCCGACGCTTTCCTTTACGGGGAAGTTGCGGGTCGTCACAACAATGTCAGACACACATCCATACAAGTTCGTTCTAGGACTGAACGAAACTGAAGGCATTTTATTCCTCATCTAATAAAGAAGAGAAACCCTTGATATTCCAAAAATTCTCCAAATATGTCCAGTCCACTGCTATATATATATAACCTCATAATGTGAGCTACCCGAGGCATCAATTAGTCTTTTCGACGCGAAGATTTTTGCATTTAAAATTGGTTTAAATGTTAATTTGGAAATATTAAAGTATTTCTATTTATTTATTTTATGAAGTTTGAACGTATAATCTATATATAATTAAAAACGTGCTCGTAACGTCGCGGTAGTTCATAATACTATGTTTTGAACTTCAATTTAATATACATAATCTATTTTAAGTCGGAATTCTTTGAAACAAGAATCGTCTGAATCTATTTGATTATTACTTTCTAATGAAAAAGAAAAATCGAGATCTCATAAGTTATATCCAAATCAAATTTTCAAATAGTCGTTATGAAATTGTTTATAAACCATTACGTTTTATTTAATAAAAAAGGGCTTTTTATTGAATTAAGTATCGTTCTAATATAGAATTTGATCGAAATGGTTTCTGAATAGTTATGTACGCTATTGGAATGTAACGGTAGTTAACAGAGTTTTAAGAATATTTAATTTAGTATTGATTTGGCAAAAAAGTGAATTTTGTATTATTTTAATCCAGTTAAAAATAGCCAATTTTGAAACATTCATGGATTTTGACGAAATTAGTTTCATTGGATTCGTAACGTTAAATTATTGTATGAAAATAAATAATTCTATAGAGTATGTGACCTCGGTAGCCATAAACGCCCAGTAAGTTTACGTATAAATTAGTTAATTGAATTTAATTTAACAAAAAGAATTTTGTTTATAACTTGAGGTAACAATCAAATTAGAATGCGAGACCTATTCCATTGAATTCATATTAATGTTTAGAGTTAGGGTATGTATAATTCGTTATTTTTG
The DNA here is from genome assembly GCA_030737875.1 of Allium sativum. Lineage (NCBI taxonomy): Eukaryota > Viridiplantae > Streptophyta > Magnoliopsida > Asparagales > Amaryllidaceae > Allium > Allium sativum. The sequence continues at coordinate 253,536,808 of CM060915.1, read as the reverse complement.
AAGATTATGTATTTTGATGTCCAATTATAGCATCGTTTTACGAGTAAAATAACATTTCAGGTGAACAGTCTTGGAATGCGATGAAACTTGTACCATTAAATCCATATTAGCAAGTTACTGTAGGATTTCGATTTTCCTGATGATCGGACTTAGTGTTTGATCGTGGCAACGATAAACGGCTAAGATTTTTATTTAGTCATATTATCGATTTAATTTGAATCTTAAGAATAACAAATTTTCAAACAACCTCGGTTTTCAACGAAACCAATTTTATTAAATCCATAATAATTAATTATTCTAAGATTTCAAATTTTAAGATTTTTGTATTTATTTGGTGATCATACGTAATTTAAACACGTATCGATTCACATTGTGAAGTTATAAAGGAACTTTTACAAATGACCTCAGAATTCGACAAAACCTATTCCATCGTCTCCGGAATAATTAAATCTGCTAGGATTTCAAATTTCGTTTCAAGTGGAGGTTGTATGGAGTCGTTTTAGCATGAGACTTACAACAAAAGTTTCATAAATATTAAAAAAATTAATAAATTCCCCAGGCCAAACCCTACTTTGCGTCAATAAAAAAAGAGTTGTGATCCAAGCATATGCACCACCGCTTATAACATTTCAATTATTAGAAACCGCGCTCGTTTACATTGATTTTGCTCCCAATCCGGTAACCAGTTCCAAAAACCTAAACTAAAATCCTCTTCGACTTGATGAGCCCTTCCAAATGAACGGTCGCCATGGGTTTATACGTGGTAAGTTGGTAGGAATCAAGCCTTAAAGGTCCGGCACTTGGGGTCAAATATCTGGCGGTTGGAGGAACCGGGTAGGTTGGGGGTAGGGTCGAGAGTCGACGGCGATGTAGCGCATCAGCCAATGGCTGCGAATCAAGCTGTGGTGGAAAATGTAGGTAGCGATGAGCGGTTAATGTTTTCTAGCATGGTGTGAGTTGGTGATTATCGCATTCGAATTAGAGCACAAAAGGACGAAGAAAGGGGCGTCGGCTAATCTCTGTATATAATAAGTAATTAAGTTTTATAATTATAAGAATAAGGAATAATTAATTTAGTTAAAATCGAGTTATTATAAACATCAGTAACTTTTTATTTTTTAGGTCAGAATATGGCAAAACAAGTTGCGTTAGGATCGTGGCATCAAACACTACATTTTGGCACTGACTTTGAAGAACAGAAGACTACTAGGATTTTTTTTAAATTAAACACCAGTTTAATTTAATTGAAAACTGAATCGCTTAGAAAAAAATGGAATTCAGTTTGTATAACTCACTCAGTTTTGACCCACTTATATTTTATGTAAGTCGATTTTAATTTTTGTGTGCTATATTTGTTTATTATTGGATGATTGCTAATTATATATTCATATGTTGAATAAATGAATTACATTAAACGTCCATTTAATTTTATTGAAACCCAATCGTTATTTTAACGATTATTTCCAACTGAGGTAACTTACCTTGTTGGTCATGTTTATATTTTTATAAATGTATAAATTAAATAGTTGATGATTGGATTGTTGTTATTGGTTGATTGTTACAATTATTGGCTCAACTATTTATTTCCATCTATTGAGATGGATGATGTTAAATATATTATCGTATTTAATTGGAATGATTATTTTGAGGTAACCTATTCGGATGTAGGGAAAGACAGGTTGGAGGTATCCAACATAATTCCTCACTTAAATTGATAATATTTATCACATATGTTGACTTTGTTGGATTGAATGTGAAATTAGATAAAACAAACACTTAATTTCACAAGTTGGGAATTTCAGTAACCATTTGGCCCTTTTAAATACAAATAATAAATGAGAAATTTTTTGAATCAATTTTTAATCGAATCTGAAATGTTGAGATTTATATCTTATTGAGACGTTGATTTCTGTCAGGAAAATAAACATAGTTTTAGTTTAAAAAAAATCATAAGTGAAGTTAGATTTTCAACTAATATTTTTATAAGTTATTTTAAAATAGATGTACTGTAAAGAAATGTTTATAATTTATTTTATAAAATATTATTAAATGATTTATATAGCGATTTCTTAGTTTTAAGCCAGTAAATGGGAAAGTTAACTAAAGAGGTTAATGACTAGGAATAATTGTTTTGAGATAAACGATGTTTTTAAAATAATTATATTATTAGTTAAGTTATTTAAAAGGAAGGGTTAGCGTAAATCAGTTAACCATTTAATTGATGTTTTCAAAGTGGATTGAGTTGACTTTTTGAAGTGGGATTGTTCATTTGACTAATTTGATCTTAATTAAGTCAATAAAAAATAGTTATAACAAACAGTTGTTGAACTTAATTAATTTTCTTGGAAAATTTTCTAATTCTTTAATAAATTATGTTTAGAAGTAATTATCATTGGAAGTGATCTTTTCAAATGAAAGAAAATGGTTTACTAAACCATATTTTAAATTTAAAAGAGATTTTTGTGATTTGTTTAGAATTACGAACTTTTATTTATCCTATGATAAGAACGTTGTCGATCAAGGTCTGAAAGGTAATTAGAATACCCCATCTTGAATGGCTTCACTATTATCGAGGCATGATATTAGTTTGTAATGGTAGAAGATGTTGAAAATAGTTTGTTATTTCTAGAAAGGAATATTACAACATATTTGCAAAGATTTTGAAATGTAATTAGAATTATTGGATTTTAAATTCAACAATGTATAGTTTAACATTGTTTGGTCAAAAATAAGATATGACTATACATATACTATTCAGTTGAGTATATAACACTACTTTCTAAGTAATGAAATGGTACGTTTTCCCAAAAGTATGTTATAAATAATAATACAATTATATAGAAAAGAGTTATAAATGGGATTTATTGAATAGAGATGGATAGGCTAAGAAATGGGTTTAATGAGTTTAAATGAATAGTCTGAGAAAAGGTGATGATATTTGAAATAAAATTCATAATGTTGTTTTTACGAATATTTAGTTAGAATGATTGGTTAATGAGCTTATATTTTATAAAAAGGAACTTTGTTCCAGTTTTGACAAAGGATAATGGTTTTGGCAAATGTTTTGCAAATGACAGTAAATGAGAATTTTGATAAGATTATAAGAATTTCCTAAGTATTTGAAATAAAATGTTTTGAGGTTATTTTTATATTAAAATAAGAAGTGAAATGTTATGTTCCAAATATTGGAAGATTTATAAGTTTTTAATTAACAAACAGTTAATTAAAAAGGCCAAGTGATGTTATATGCAGAACCAGTGATTTTATTTTATTTTCATGGTTGAATGGTTGTTTCTTTTTGTAGTTAAATAATCGACTATCCAAATCTAGCCTATTATCGATTATTGGTACAGAAAGACTGGGATCGAACTCATTTTCGAAAAACCTTTCTGACAACAAATGCATAAATGTGAAAGATATCAGAAAATGACTGAGATGGAGCATTGAAGACCGTGGATCTACCTGAGTGGAAGAACTACTCATTAAATTTCTCTGGCTAGCTACCAGAGTTATGATGACTTGCGATTATACCATGATTGAAATCTTTGGATTGCAGGGACTTCTCGCTCCTGATCCTTAAGGTGATTCCTACATAGGATGTGGTAGGAGGGTGACTTCGGTTTATCTAGTTCTTGGACGACTTGTACGGACGAATGTCTGACAGAGTATTTCCTAGTAGTCATGTATGTTGATTTTAAAAAATATACCAAGTTTGGCGGCAGAGAAGACACCTTGTCTTAGTTTAACACTGGAGTGTATTTGTGGACGTCAATTAGTGATTTGATGGATCTGACGATGTGACATTCAAAGATATTGAGATTTTCTCTAAAAGTTAAATCGTGACATCAAGACTCATCAGTTGGGATATGAAAAACATCAGGAAGGCAAAATGGCTAAGTGGGTCATTCCCATTAGGGTGTATTATCACCATCTAGAGAAATTTATATTTGTTCTTCTTTCGTTTCTGTATCTGCCGAGAAGTACGGTGGGACTATAAAAGCATAACGTGACAATATATTTGATACACTTATATGATAATGAGTGGTCGGTCATGTGTGGCCAGGTTGCAAGATGTTCTTGTTGAACCCTAGTGTATTGCCCTCTAAAGGTGCACTTTTAGAAGATGGTCCCATACCTTATCATAGTTGGAAATACATTCTCTATTTAGTGCTAGGTTGTTTTTGATTACATACTATGTATGTGGAGCGTGAGATGCAAGCGTTCTGCTAGATGGTTATTTATTTGATTTATACACTATTATAATATCACCGTATTTGGTTAAAAAAATGTTTTGTGTTATCGTAAGGTAAAAGCCATCATTATTTACGTGTGGATTGGTCTTATGATTATCCTTATTTTCAAAAATATTTTTCTAAGTTAAGCAAGTCGGATGTTACTTAAACTTAGTAAGTTTACTCACGCTGGTTAACTAGACTAATTCATGATGTTTACAATGCTCGGGTCAGAACTAGTTTTACAGGTCCAGGTTAGGATGCTACGAACTTCTGAAGACATGTTGGAGGAGTTAGATGTATTAGTATTTATTCCGCTATGTATTGTATATGAGGATTGGTTATCATAACTGTCCAGATGGATTTGTTGACTGTTGTACTATGATGTATGTAAGTATTTATTCAAGTTCTTTATAAAGATATATTTCTATATTATATTTTGTTTCGCTACGATGTGAGATCCGGTATTATTGTCCTCTTCTTATATTCTGAAATATCTTTCTTTTTTCTAACCCTCTAATTTCTTTCTATTAATTATTTAGTGGGTTTGATTCTTGGGTTCTGGCAAGTAATATGGGATTATGTATTATAGTCGAAATCCGAGCAACGAATTCCTTCGTTGGGTCGTTAAAGTGTTATATGAGCTTAAGGTTTAGTAATAACCACTACTACAAAAGTGGACATATTCGACACTAATTTATGTGCGTTGCATGAAAAGTGTGGGGAAAGCTATGCTTTCTTTGATCTTCTGCAACAATATTCATATGTTGTTGCATTATACATGAATGCACTGTTGCGGTGGGAATTTTACTGTTTTGACGTGGAACACCAGTTAAAAGCGTAGCATTACGTATATATAATCCATCTCAGCGATCTGCGTTATCAATATATTAAAACCCCAAACGTAGATGCAAGATTAATCCAATGGTTCAAACCATCTGTGGGTTTGATGATCTTAACGTTAGCCATCATCCAATCATTGACAACCACATCATTGCATTCTTTTGATGAAATTTTGGTGCGATCTTCTCCTTTCACGAAATCGTTTTCTTCTCTATCATCTAATCGTTTTCCCCTTTTTACTATTAACAAAAATTTAAACCTAAATTCACGTCAGTATCGCTCCTCTCCTCGACAGCAAATTCTATTCCGAAAAGGTTGAAGCTTTGAAACGCTTTCTAGCATTGATTGCTCAGGGCATTGACATCGCCAGTTTTTTTCCCCTCAGGTTCAGTTTGTGTAGCACTGTGAATTAGTTGCACTTATTATAGATTGGATTATGAGTAATTAGCAAGTAGTTCATTTGTTACATTTTGGAAAACCCATTCGCTTATGAGTAATTAGTTGCTTGGACATCCCAAACCAAGGAAAACCCGTTCGCTTATGAGTATTAGTCAGTGAAAGATTAGATTATGAGTAATTAGTTGCGCTTTAATCATTGATTTGGGATTATGCTGAGGTTTATTCGAAAATTATACCCAGCAATAAACCACGAGAAACGGGCTATTGGCATGAAAAAGACATTGGCTTATTATAGAGGTCGAGCTAGTTAAGGATAAGGACTTTACCATCAAAATTGATTTGCACTTTGCGTTCATTTACATTATCATATAATTGCAACAACCCAAAAAATCTGAGCCAATTTAATTTTTTTATTTTGGCCCTTTTAGTGAATTTTGAATATTTAAAATGAATTATTTTAAATAATTACGACGAGAAATTTATTTTGAATAGAAAGTGAAACATATATATTTAATTGAATCGACGTTAGAATATAAATATTTATTTTAATTATAAAAGGAAATGAAAATGGCGCGGTAGTTTGATAATTCGATTTCAAATTTCAAATGAATGTACAAGATTCAAAATAAACCAGATTTTAGCGAAACCAAAAATATTTGAATCTATTTGAAAATATCTTTCCAACGAATCTGAAAAATCCAAATTTAATAGTGGGAATAATAAGTTATGCCCAGTTGAAAATTCAGAATAATCGCTATGGAAATATAGCCCTTATGAATGGAAATTTTGCAAACAACCTCCGTTTTCGATGAAACCACTTTTGTTGGATCCAGGATGTCAAATTATTGCTTGACTCCAAAATTCATAATTTTTAGAATTAATATTTGAGCATGGCGATGTAAAACGTGTTTTGACAGTTTCAGTCAATTTGGATCGACCAGAAAATAACCATTTTTTGAACGGTCCTCAAATTTGACGAAATTAGTTTTGTTAGGACCGTATCGTCAATACGAAGCGAGAAATAATTTTTCTGGAATTTTTAGAGTCCGTATGTTGCCCCGGTAAATTGAAATGTGCGTTCAAATTCAATATGTAGATTTATATTTTGATTTTGACGAAAACTGATCGAAACAGCTGAACTGGCTTACAATGCATATCCCATTATGTTCAGAATGAAGGTAATTAGCTATGGACGACAATCGTTGGGTTTCTTTTGGAGTTTGAATGGAAAGTCAACCTTTTAGAGGGAAAAATAAAAATAAAATATAAATAAATATATATTCTCTAACACACCCTCTCCCACTATTCAGTCACGATCAAAAGCAAATAAAATAAAAAGGCGCTGTAGCCCTAACCCTTCATCGCGCCTCCATCTCCACCCTCCGCCGCCGCATCGTCGACGCTCCACTCCCCTGGCCTCGCCATGTAGCTCACCTCCGATTCCCCCCCTCTTCTCCGCCACGCTCCCTTCCTCGATTAGAAGCCGCGCCTCCCCCTTCAGCTTCTCCGCGCTGCCAGTTCCAGACCCCACCGCCACCCTGAAGCCACACCCCGACCACCAGACCCTCCAGTACCCTTCCCCCTTCACCTGTAAGCTTTTTTTAATTTCTACTTGGGTTTATTTGGGTTAATTTAATTATAAAGCATTGTTTTAAATTTATTAAACTTGTATGGCTATAGCGATATAAAATTTAGGTTTTTATAAATGATAAAAATCAAATTTTTATATGAAAGGTTTTGAAATAAAAATCCAATTTTTATATGAAGTTTTTGAAATAAAAATCCAATTTTTATACGAAAGGTTTTGAAATAAAAATACAATTTTATGTATATAAAGTGAAATAAAAATATGATTTTTATATTATAGAGATAAAAAAAATATGATTTTTATATTATAGAGATAATAAAAATAAGATTTTTTATAATTTGAATAGCGATATGAAAATATTATTTTAGCTAGATAAAAATATAAATTTTATCATGTGTATGTAATAATATAAAAATTCGATTTTTATATATATGGAACGACGATAAAGATTTGATTTTTATGTATGAAGTGGCGAAGTAAAAGTATAATTTTAATTTTGTAATAAGAATTATAAAAATGTGATTTTTATAAACAAAAATACGATTTGTATAATATTTTCATTATGATAAAGATACGATCTTTATATGGATATCATTAAGATAAAATTTCGATCTTTATATAAGAAGTAGAAATATAAAAATATAATTTTTATATAGAAAGAAGCATTGTAAAAATATATTAAGTAGAAATAAAAATATGATTTTTATTTATTGGAATGAAGCGATAAAAATATGATTTTTATATATGAACAGCGTGAAAAGGATGCGTTGGAATTTCGAACAAATCTAAACAATTCAAAAAGAAAGACTGACGAAGTGGAACCCAAAGGTGAGAAATCCTCACTTTAATTTATTTTCTAGTTAAAATATAGACTAGGATGCAGACGGTGATTAGCAACACCCAACACCCGTCGTCCACAGACCATGGATGACTTGTTTGTTTAATTGTGTTGTGAAATTTTATTGTGTGGTGTGGAATGGAATGAATAAAATATTCTTGTGTTGAAATAAAATATTTTATCGTTAAGAATATAATTTTACACGTGTATATGAATAAAATAAATATTCATTTACAAATCAGATGATTTGTTTATGTACACTGATTTGACTGATATTGATTGGGACGATAAATTTTACACATCGCCCAACTGCACAAATAAAATTCATTATTTGTTGATTGAAACCTCACACGAGTATTGGGATGAAATTGGACGTACACCAATCCCAATAATTAGCTGTATGTCGATCGATTGATTGACAAGCTGTTGTAAGCGTTAAATATTTATATTCGATGCTTATGCAGTGTAGAATGCACTTTGGATGATGGTTGACTGTGTGATTGTTGTTGTATACATGTGTGTATGAAATCCATATAATCATAATATATGGTAATTGACTATGCCTAATTCCAGTTCTGAAAGGAATGAATATTTTAAAATAACGATTATTTTAAAATAGCGAATTTTTAAAATAATATTCAGTAATGGATCAAAAATGTGATTTTGATGTCCGATTTGGGATGGACACGAATATATTTAAATATGATCGTCGCTAATCTATGAATTAGAAAAGCGCGATATTTGTAATAGAATTCTGCAAGCGCACAGGTGTGTAGCATACAGGTCGAACACAGGGAGGTAAATTAAAATCAAATTATTTATCTAATCTCTTGGGCGAGTTAGACGAAGCCTGGAGATTTTGTTGAAATAAAAACAAACTGAAATTGCAAACTTAGGATTATCGTTGAATCTAATCAACGATTAATCACTAAAGAAAGTAGATTGCAAAACAAGAACAACAATGCAGAAAATAAAAGTGCAGAATAAGAAGAACAACAAAAATAAAATTAGGATTGTCGTTGAAACTAATCAAACGACTAGTCACTAATGAAACAAATGTAAAATACAATTGGTGCTCTTCCAAAACTAATTGTGAAGACAACACCTATTGCTAAGAAAGAAAAATGCAGAAATAGTAAAAAGGAAGAACTTTTATTAATGGAGAAGAGAATACAGAATAATGGATACTTGTTACAATGGGTATACATGTGCTTTTATAGGTGAAATTGGCCAAACGCTAATCAGATTTGTATGAATATATGGGCCTCTTTTCCAAGAATTATTATCATATCACATGCCTTTCTTGACCAAGCTTTGTTTGGAAATGATCTTTTAAGAATATCTGAGCATATCATGGTGAATATCTTCCATATCATTCAAATCTTCCATGTGGCTAATTGATTGACAAAGATCTTCCAATGACATCTTTTGAGATCTTTTCTACCAATCCTCTTCTAATGTGACCAATGTGAACACATCTACTCTCCAATGAAAGCTCCTATGCAATTCTTCAAGTAAATGGCATTTATTCTTCACTTTTAAGGATGAATGAGGTCTGGTCAACAACAAGAAAATACCCAGCGTAACATTTATTTATATACAAAAAAGATAAAATATAGGTGCATAAATTAACATATTTCTATGCTGATTAAATACCCCCACACTTATCTTTTACTCGTCCTCGAGTAGAACAAAAAAAAATGAAAAACTAACTAGATAGGTCTCTTTTTCGTAGGAAACACGATTGCATTGAGCGTATGCAACAAGCCGTTAAACCTCTAGGTGTCCCTAGTAGGACGAGTGGTGTCTCGTGACGGTTTTCAGTGGATACTACCCACAAAATCCAAATGCAGTATGCTATGATTCTAATGAAACTACGTGAATGCAATGGACATATGCAAAATAAAAACAAACATGAAAACAAGACTTGTTTCTGAAGTGGTACAACAAATTAAGTTAACAGTTTCTAATCAGTTGATTGTACTTTAAATACCTCAACTTGTCACAAATTTTCAATATAAATCAAGTTTTCAAATGTTAAACTCTAGTTTGGCCAGTTGGTTTGGTCGATAACATAGTGCAGCCATGAAATAGATTCTTAGTTTGCTTGGCACAGTTTGCAAAGTGGTATTATTATTTTCTCATGTACGGCTAGTCAAATCAATAAGGTCAAGAAGTGTTTGGGCATCATCGCTTATTTTTTATTCTATAAAATTTTAAAATTATGATTAAGTACATACACCTAACTTTGAAGACCAAGGTTTACCACCCATGCACTGCCTCGCGGACTAACGGAGAGTGGGTAAAGAGCTTGGCGGATTGTGCAGGCCGACTTTGACTTTGTCAACAACGTGTCGGTAATCCTTAGGTGTCCAATCTCATAAAATGAGACCAAGATATTCCAACGCTCACTTTGTCAACAACGTGTCGGATAGAGCTTGGCGGGTTTGCACACCAACGCTCGATATACAAGCAATGTTGGATACCCTTGGATTACTATTATTATTATTGAATTTATAAGCACAAAAAGAGAGTTACGCGAATTCAACTTAACACAACTTAGTTTTAAAGATTCAAAAAGCCAATATGAGTATTTTAAGTCCTCCACTTATTTAAACAAAGTCTACAATATAGAATAGATTTCATGGCCATCACCTAAGAATCTCCCTATATACCGGTTACACTATTATCCCTCAAAATTAAACTTTTCATCATATTTCGAATTCGAACTTAGCTGAGAGAGAAAAATACTATCAACTGGCTAAAAATTGTAAACTTATTTTGTTGTATCACTTGAAAATGAGTCGTATTTTCCAAAAAAAAAAAAAATTTAGTGTGTTACTATGATATAAAATGTATGATGGTCCTACATGAAAAGAAAGAAAAATTAAAGAAAAATCAAAAGAATGCAATGCAGACTCCCCCCCCCCACACCAGAACTATACAGTGTCCACACTGTATTTTTTTTCTAAATTTAAAAGACAGTATCCAAAGGTGGATGAAATGCAAAATGATTTGTAAAATAAAATGCAGTCTAACTATATGTAAGAATGGATCATATGTACAATGGTATATGTGTTTGCGGTGCATGCGATGCAAAGAATTCCACCAACTTTTCCCCCCACACTTGGTTCTAGCCCTATAAGTCCCATTCCCACTGTGTCTAGACATGTTTTCTAACAAGCAAGAGTTTTTGAAAACCATCTCATCTTTATACCTAGATTTATAGTCCAGGAGATAAATATTCAGGGTCGTCCTAACAAGAAGTTTTTCAATCAAGCCAACATTCCAAAAATAATTCATGTGCTCAACAAATTTATCAGTGTAATTGCTCAAAAATTTGTGATCGTATATGAACTCAGTTGCAATCGTGAAATTTAAATTCTGAGTGTTGTTCAAGACTATGTGATCACATTTCTCAATTTCATTACTGGACAACGTATCATCGACACTGACAATTTCAAGTTCATTTGAATACTCAAAATCAAAATTCTCAAACTTGGATTGGTGGCTTGATTCTATTTCATCCTCATCATTTAAAAGTTTTAGTTCATCTTCGAAAAGTTCTTCAAAAGCCAATGTGGACACGTCAATTGAAGTATGAGAGGATCTTTGAGATGGTATATTTGTCGTGTCATCAACAACGGTTTCTATCCTGTCTACTTGTTCTGTTTTGGAGTCTTGGTCATTCGAAGGAGAAGGTGTCGACATAGGAAGTGGAAGAAGTAAAGGTATAGAAGATGGTTTGTTGGGATTGCCAACAGTCAAAGAAGAGATAATGTCGGGGTTTCCGACATCAGAAAAAGAGATGTTGGGATTGCCAACATTAAAAGAAGGTGGGGATTTGGAAGGTTCAGACGAATTGGCCTCGGTTGCCATTGGAAGAGCGTCAAAATTTTGATTTGAGGTTGGGATCGAAGAATTATCGTGAGTGCCGAAATTATTTTCAAATGTTGTTTCATATCTAATGGCGATGACCGGATTGACCAAATTATGGCTTTCATCTTCGTACAATCCAAAAAATTCATGTTCATTAAAATCCATTTCCACTTCTGAGTTTTTGAAAAATTCAACATTTCGATTTTGTTCAATTTCAAAAATTTCAAGTTTTTCGCAGCCTGAAAGAGGAAGATCAAAATCTGAGTTTAAATCTTTTTCTTGAAAAGAATTGAAATCCAAATCATTTGTTGAATTTTGAAAAACTTCATCATGATGATTATTAACAATTTCCAAAGCCGTTATTTGAAAAATTTCAATGTCAATAGAAATTGGATTATTTTCTGATTCATCGCTTGTTTGAATTTGATTTTCTTGCTCTCGTTGTTCTTTCAAAGATGTCAATAAACAAAGAAGTTCATCAGCCTTTTTATTTAGTCTTTCTTCCCTCTCCCTAAGAATGTTAAGACGATCGTTGATTTGAGAGCTCTCGTTTTGGATTTCTTGATTTTCAAAACTATAATCCACATCAATTTCACAATCAATATTATTTCCAATGTGGTAGTTGTTTGAATTTTCAGAAAATTGACAATGATATTGGAAATCATTTTGATCATAGAAATTTTGTTCATAACCAAAACTGTTAAAATTTGAGGGAAAATTGCAATTTTGGTCATATTGATGTGGGTTTGGGTTGTAAATTTGGAAATTTTGATCGATTTGAAAATCATTTTCAATTTTTTTTTCGAACTGGTTTCCAACCTCATATTGATGTGGATCAGAGCTATATTGGGATTCAAAGCTATTTAGATGTGGATGTGGCCCATAATCAAAATCATTGAAATTTAAATTGAAATCATCATTTCGATTATATCTATGATTTTGAAAATGTTGGTCAGTTGGAAACTTTTGAAAATTGTTGACATTGGGCTCACGAAATTTTGGAAAATCTTGTTTCATGAGTTGTAATTCGTACTCATACTCTTCAAGAGGACGTCTACTCAGGTTATGATCCCACATTTCTCTCAAGGATTTTTTTTGAATCAGACATTTGAAATGAAATCGACGGAAGACAGAAATTATTCTCACTTCAAAATAATATAAAATGTCGAGTTGTGCTCTATTAATTAACTGACTCAATTAGAAGGGGGAAGAGGGTCTTATGGCCGTTCACGTATAGTATAAAACTAAGGGATACGACCAATGTTTTACGGGTAGTATGCAACCTCTTTTGCTAATAGTTCAATAAATTGAACTACTATATATCCGCGATCCAATTATATGAGACAGTCAACTTCACAAAACACCACTTTTCAATTATATTATTTTGTAGCGTCAATTTTTTTTATATTGTTGAAAACAATGAGAGAGATGACAGTAACTATGGAAATTCGTTTCTCACCTAATTAATTCAGAAATATCAGTCACAGAACAGTCACAGAAATATAAATTGCAGAATTAATTTTTTTTACATTCAAGCCACTACCCCTGCAGAAGATTTTTACAACAATTTCTATATTTTCAAAGCAGCTTCAGCACCTGTAGAGTTTTAAAAATTTATCACCTTGATCGGCAGTCCGTCCAGTGAATTTGGGAAGCGCTAGCGCGTTCACACCCCACTTGGTGTGCAACCGCTCCAACAATCTGTTAACCTTTGAATTCCTGTGTTGCTTGCTTGAATCTGTTTTTTTTTCTATGACCTTTGATTTGTTTTTTTCTGAATGTTTTTTTTAAATGAAAACAAATAGATTGCAAACTAAAATAGAACAGGAGAACCAAAAACACACCACTCACGTGCAAAGCCGGTGAAATTAAAAAAATCTGTGTTTGACTTAGTCAAATAGAAGAAAGTGTAAACAATATTCTCTATCCCACTTTGCACTTAAACAAACAATTCACGCACTAAAAAAAAGCAACAGGACGTGCTCAAATCAAAACTCTCTCCCTTCTCTATTTTATTCAAAACACCCCCACAACGAAAAGATGGAAACAATTTATTTCTAGAAATCATGCCCCTCTTCTGTGTCCAGAAATGAATCTCGCAAGTCTCTCTCTCTTTTTTTCCGTTCCTGATTTCTATCTTTGAACTCGAGATAGTGCCTTGAGTTGCTTCGATTTGTGGTTATGGGTATCGAATTGGGTTTTTGATTTGAGGGATTTCGGTCTTCGATGATCAACACACGGTCTGGCTTTGCAATTTAAGTTTTCAAATCGAATTTCTAGTGAATCTTCAAACGCTGATTTGGTCAAGGGACTGTGATGAATTCGAATTATGAAGGAGGACTGTGAAAGAGGGTTTGTTGCGAGAATTTTATTGTGATGAGAGCAGTTTGTTCGGGGAGGGTATTATGGGGGAAAGTTGTGTTATGAAGGATGATATGTTGTTAGACGTGAGGGCAGATGAGGGTAGTGGAGTTTGAGACTGTGAATTGTGAATGAAGAGGTGTCGAAGAATGTGGTTTCAGCGTGATGTACTGATCAGTTTTCCTTTGGGTTTGTTTTTGAAGTGTGGGGGTATTGCGAGGGCGGTGATGAAAACTTGTGCGAGGTTTGATTGAGTTTGCTCGTGGAGGAATGGTGTTCGCGATGATGAATTCGGATCTGGTATGATCGTGTTGATGAAGTTGAGGGGATTGTGTTGGGTGCGGCAGACTGGGTTTGAAGGAGTAGTATGATGATGGGTTCTGTGATGAAGTTTGTCGGTGCAAGATTTGTGATGAACGCGGTGGACGATGATGTTTGCAGCAGCAAGGAGAACTGTTGATGGATTGGTAGTTGTGGTGATATGGTCGGGATTTGTATGGAAATGATGCGCTGATCCGATGAGGGGATGGAGTGATCGGCACTGGTTTGTTTGTGCGATGTGTTGTAGAAGGAGTTCGGGTGGAAGAGGCTGTTTTATGGTGAAGCAAATGTTTTGGTCGGTGGGATATAGTTTGTTCAACAAGGTAGTGAGTTTGGCTTGGGGCGCTGGTATGTGAAGATGATGAGTTTGGCCTGTGGTGTGGGATTATGGTGAATTTTGTTAGCGAGAAGATCAGCAAGTTGACGGGTGCTTGGTGGAGAAACAGGATTGGGACGTAGGTGGTAGAATTTGCGGTAGTAGCCGTTGAACAGAGGGCAGAAGCAGTGGAGAATACAAAAGAAAGGAAAAAAAAAGATCTGTTTTTTTATTGTTTTATTTATTTTTAGTGTGGGGGGGAGGTTTTGTTTATGGTATGAGGAGTAATGGTGGGGCTATTGCGAGAGGAGATGATGTTTATTTGGGGCGGTGTGATGCGTATGTTTCAGAACGTGGACTGTGGTCGGGAAGGATCGGTGATGTTTTTTTTTTGATGAAGGTGATGAAGTTGAGTTTATATGGTAGACGGTGGTTTCTGGAAAGTTGGGGAGGTTGTTATGGTAAGGGATCGGCTGAAAGGCAGAAAGGAAGATTTTTTTTTTTAAATGTTGGTTGAGGGAAAGAAATTTAAAGAGAAGTGTAAAAAAATGAAAAGTATTGAAAGATGGAAGGAAATAAATGAAAATTGGAAGTTTTGGTATTTTTGTTGTTTTTTTTAGAAAGGAGAGAGGAAATTGTAAAGGAAAGGAATTGATTGGGGAAAAGGAAAGAATTAAAAGAAAATTTGACAAATTTTTTTTAAGCAAGATCAAACAAAAAAATACAAATGTAAACAAAAACTAACACGAATCAAAGATTGAATAAATAATAAAATTTACTCGTTACCTCCCCGGCAACGGCGCCAAAAACTTTATCGTCGCTAATCTATGAATTAGAAAAGCGCGATATTTGTAATAAAATTCTGCAAGCGCACAGGTGTGTAGCATACAGGTCGAACACATGGAGGTAAATTAAAATCAAATTATTTATCTAATCTCTTGGGCGAGTTAGACGAAGCCTGGAGATTTTGTTGAAATAAAAACAAACTGAAATTGCGAACTTAGGATTATCGTTGAATCTAATAAACGATTAATCACTAAAGAAAGTAAATTGCAAAACAAGAACAACAATGCATAAAATAAAAGTGCAGAATAAGAAAAACAACAAAAATAAAATTAGGATTGTCGTTGAAACTAATCAAACGACTAATCACTAATGAAACAAATGTAAAATACAATTGGTGCTCTTCCAAAACTAATTGTGAAGACAACACCTATTGCTAAGAAAGAAAAATGCAGAAATAGTAAAAAGGAAGAACTTTTATTAATGGAGAAGAGAATACAGGATAATGGATACTTGTTACAATGGGTATACATGTGCTTTTATAGGTGAAATTGGCCAAACGCTAATCAGATTTGTATGAATATATGGGCCTCTTTTCCAAGAATTATTATCATATCACATGCCTTTCTTGACCAAGCTTTGTTTGGAAATGATCTTTTAAGAATATATGAGCATATCATGGTGAATATCTTCCATATCATTCAAATCTTCCATGTGGCTAATTGATTGACAAAGATCTTCCAATGACATCTTTTGAGATCTTTTCTACCAATCCTCTTCTAATGTGACCAATGTGAACACATCTAGTCTCCAATGAAAGCTCCTATGCAATTCTTCAAGTAAATGGCATTTATTCTTCACTTTTAAGGATGAATGAGGTCTGGTCAACAACAAGAAAATACCCAGCGTAACATTTATTTATATACAAAAAAGATAAAATATAGGTGCATAAATTAACATATTTCTATGCTGATCAATATATATATATATATATATATATATATATAGCCGTGTTGATTAGATAACGCCATTTTGACATGAACGATATTTATATCGATTTTATTCATTTTTATAATGAATATCGAAAAGGATTTGATTTCGAAATCTAATGTTTTGAAAATACTATCATTTATATATCGATGATATGGAATATTCAATTTTGATTTGAAATTGAATATGAAGTTGAAATCATTTTGAAAACGAATTTAAAATGATTTATAAAATAGGTTTTAAACAGAAATCGATGAAATATATATAATATATATATTATATATAATGGCCAGAATAGAATGCGCCGCGCTGCAGTAGTTCGCGAATTTCGACCATTGACTTCGAACGGACATTACGGGAGATCCGATCGTCGGATTCTCCTAAAACCAGAACCGTTGGGTTTGTATCGAAAATATCTTTCTAACGAATACAAGAAATTAGAAATATAACAGTTAGATTTGGAATTATGTCCAAATCAATTTTGGAAAAGGTCGCTGTAAGTTCAATTCGATGGTCGTTTATGGAAATCGACTGTACGGGCCTTGATAAAATTATTAAAAATATCGATAATTAGAATAAAATCATAACAAATGATTTGGAAAGAATTGGGATGAAAATTTCCATATTTGAAAAGATAGAAATATATTTTTATCGAAATGAACTAGTTATGAACTAGAATTGAAATCCAAAATTTTAAATAAATTAATTGGATTTGAAGTGGTTTTAAAAATAACCAGAATTACCAATACATGAATTGGAATGGATTAGAACCGAAATCGCCTTTGGAGTATTTAAATATTGGATTCCATGATTATACGGATATTGTGGAGGAATTTGGAAGATATATATATATCGTTATTCCAATACGGTATTTGTTGATTCCAGAATTTGATATTGAACATAATCCGATATATTTTCTATTTAGAGCCTTGTATTTAATATTAAATATGATTTTGGGTTGTCGTAAATGGTATCTTTAATAATATTGTTCTTAGACCCACTGGAGTAATGAAAATCAGAAACTAACTGGAGATTAGTTAAGTTGAATGGTTTCCTGGGTATTGATCTGATGTTGGTTTCGGCCTTCGGGATTAATACTTAAGGAATTGTTCACTTGTTAATTTATGGTTAAAGGCTAATGGAATGGAATGTGATTTTGGGTTTGTCGTGAACCATGTTTTAATGGGCATTGGTTCTTTAACTCAGTTAAAGACAGGAATAAGATTTTGGGTTGTCGTGAATGGTATCATTAGTAATACTGTTCTTAGACCCAATGGAGTTAAGAAAACCAGAAAATAACGGGAGATTAGGTAAGTTGAATGGTTTCCTGGGTATTGATCTGATGTTGGTTTCGGCCTTCGGGGTTAATACTTAGGGAATTGTTCACTTGCTAATTTACGGTTAAAGGCTGATGGAATGGAATGTGATTTTGGGTTTATCGTGAACCGTGTTTTAAAGGACATTGGTTCTTTAACCCAGTTAAAGACAGCAATAAGATTTTGGGTTTTCGTGAATGGTATCTTTAATAATACTGTTCTTAGACCCAATGGAGCTAGGAAAATCAGAAACTAATTGGAGATTAGTTAAGTTGAATGGTTTCCTGAGTATTGATCTGATGTTGGTTTCGACCTTCGGGATTAATACTTAGGGAATTGTTTACTTGCTAATTTACGGTTAAAGGCTGATGGAATTAAATGTGATTTTGGGTTTATAGTGAACCGTGTTTTAAATGACATTGGTTCTTTAACCCAGTTAAAGATAGGATATGATTTCCCAAGTTAAACAATCGTTAATATTGGTTTTTAGGAAGATCAAAACTGAGTGGAGTTTTAATGCATCTTTAATTAGATTGAAATGATATCCAAAGGAAGATTAAAGAATAAATTTTAAGAATTTATCTTTGATAAAATTAATGGGAACATTTCCCAAAGTATAAGAATATTTGAATAAAGGAGTATTCTGGATTGAAATGAGGCGTATGTTGTGTTTTTATAGCACTTGTTTATTATATATGCAAGTTATTCAGAAAGACCGGGTTTATCCCATTCTGAATAAATGATTTGATGATATTCAAGGATGAAGACGGTGGTTGAAGACCGGAGGTCTTCACATCATTTGGATGATTACTGATGTCTTGATTGGGCTGTACACCTAAGACAAGGTAATAAGTGGTGATCGTCTAGACGTACTTGGAGATCGACCGGATATACGAGGACCGGGAGAGGACTTCAGGGAGGACATGCGTTTCTTTCTAGCTAGGAGTGGTGTCAGCATTTTGAACACCCTAACATTTTACTTATGTGAATGATGGATAGCTGTAATGTCCTGTGTTTTATCGATATAATAATTAATTTATTTAATTATTTAAATGGTGATATATAGATTTAAATAGTTGTTTAATTAAATTATAGTGAATATTTAATTAATATAATAATTAAAAAAAATATAATTTCTGAAATAGTCAAAAATAGTGAATTGACAATATAATGTGAACCGGACAATTCAAAATATATAATTCAGTTTAGAAATTGAACTAGAATAACGAATATATTATTTGAACGACAGTTTGAACGTATAATTATATTACAATTATATTCGAGCTTGAAATGGCGCAGCAGTTTGCTATTTGGCGATTCGAACTTCGACTGAATATACAGTGTCCGTTTTAAATCGGATTTCTGTGAAACAAGAAACGTTAGGAGCTGGTGAAGTATATTTTTCCGATGGAAGAGAAAATTCAGGATTTCGTCGTGTAGATTGTGAGTTGTGTCCAAATCAAATTTTAAAATAGTCGCCATAGAATCGTTTATCGACCGTAACGGTTTATTCGATATAACTAGATACCGGTTTCAAATTTAGACAAGATTCTTTTGAGACGTAGTGATAATTTAATTTTTAAATTTTTATTGTAATTTTTAATTAATTAAATAAGCAACTTTTTATTTGGAGTATTTTGTACCCTGTAATCAACATTTTGTGGTATCACAATATGAGTTAATCTACCGGTATTTTTATATTTTTGAAATTGTGGTACCTTACTAATCACAACGGTATGTTTATTTCTGTCTATAGCAGTTTGTAAACAAAGGAAATTTCACGAAATGAAGTACCCTAAATAAGTAAATAGTATTGTAAATAAAAATATTTTTTTGGCCATACCTTTCTCATTTGGTACGTGGAGTGTTCATTAACACCAGACGAACCTAACGCACTAGTAAGAATTCCAAGGTGTATATCAATACAACGCAAGCAGGCTCTTCCTCTATTTCAAGACATCAAAACCCAACCACATTCTGTCGTCTCATTTCTTCATTCAGGAAAAAAAATATCATGAGAAGTTCTTACTTTAGAAAATCAAGATCAAATAAAATAAATTGTTACAAATTCCGAAACTGATATGAATGGAAGTGTTGATGAAAGAGTTTCAAGTTGGTGTCCTCAGTATTTGGTGCGATGTGTTTTTGGGAGGCTCCACTTTCTACCAGTCACGGCTAAGTTTGGAACGGGCGTCGATGTGATAAGGGAGGGGCCACGATGAAGGTAGCGTTGTACTGCTAGCAACATTGCATAGGAGGAGGTATTGAGAGGAGCTCCGGTGTCTAGTGGTAAAAAGCGTCAGTATTGGTGGTCGATTTAGGGGCCAGGTCGAATTCAACTGATGGGGATTAAGTACGGAGATGAGGGATTGGCCGGGTAGAGGAGGAGTCGGGGAGTTCCCTGGTAGAGGTGGCACCGTAAATGGGTGGCCGAGGTGATGTCAAAGGACGGTCAAAGGGAGGGTCAACGGTGAAGTATCGGTTTGGGAAATTTTCCGGAGTTGGAGTTGGAAACGTGGAAGAAGAGGAAAACGTTGAGCGGGTGGGCTTTTATGGGTTTGAGATGGGCCAAGGTATTTGTGGTAAGGCCCAAGTGTTTAAAATAAAGTTTTATTTTGAATAAAAATTTACATACAACTTATAATATTCATAACTTCATCATACGTTATCTGAATTGGCAAAACAAGATCCGTTGGGATCGTATGGACGGACACTACCCAATGGAACTAGCTGGGAGTGAAATGAGTCTCGTTACAATTTATAGTGAAATAAATTGTCAGAATCAAATCAAGCGATGGTTATTGTTATTAACGATGATCGTCCAATGTGAGTAAAACTCACCAACTCTGAATAGTTATATTTTTATAACGTATTTTTAGAACTGTTAATCATCCGTTGATTGCTGTGTGTTAACTGTTTGGTTGAATTGCTTGTGTATTGGTTGAAATCATAGATAACGATATATATATAAATCGTTAATCAAATATTGATTCTGTTTAGCAGAATATTTCATATCGAAATGAAATCGATGTTAATTATATTGTTTAACATCTGTGATGCAGGGAAACAGGTTGGAGGGACCCTACTGGGTTCCTTAATATATAAAATACTGTTTTGTTTCATATATTGTAATATATGATGTGATATATAGTATGTTGTTGATTATGTGTGGTTGAATATATCGATCATTGTTATTTGGGTATTTTAAATACTGTAAGAAATACTGGAATGTAGAAAAAGGGGATTTTCAAAGTTTATTTTGAAAATAAATTATTTATATAAAATTAATGGATTTTATATATAAAAGGAAAAGGATTTTATGAAAGAAAATATTTTATAAAATCAAAGAACAATTAGAAAAGAAAATATTTGTGAAACAAATAGAAAAGGGGAATATGTGTTTACCAAATAGAATTGCAAAGAATATTTATTTAGAAAATAAAAAGAATAAGATATAAAGAATATTTATTTAGAAAATAAATAGAATAAGATATAAAGGATATTTATTTGTGAAATAAATAGAAGTATAAAAGGAGTATTTATTTAGAAAGTGAATAGAATTATAAAAGGGAATATATGGAAAAATAAATATTAAATATAAATCTATTTTAATAGATAGCTGGAGAAGATTAATTTATAAGTAATGTTTTCTTAAATTAAGTAAAATAATTTACCATAGGATAAATTGAATATATAAGTCTGAACTTATATAAAGAAGTAGAAATTGGTTTTGACACCGATATGTTAAGTAGAAGGTGAACCCAACATTTTATAAAGGAAACTGATTTTGAAATATAAATTGAAAAAGGAGATAATCAAAAGGAGTTAACCAAATTAGAGTTAACCAATTAGAGTTAATCAGTTAGAGTTAATCAGTTAGAGTTAACCAGCTAGAGTCAAATCGATAGAGTTAATTAAATAGAGTTAATCAAATTTGAGTTAATCGAATATTAGTGATTCGAATAAAGTTAAAAGGAGTTATCAAATATTAGTTATTCGAATAGAGTTATCGAATATTAGTTATTCGAATAGAGTCAAATGGAGTTAAATAGAGTTAATCGAATACTAGTTATTCGAATAGAGTTAAAGAAGTTAATCGAATTTAGCTATTTGAAAAGGAGCTAATTAAATATAGTTAATCGAGAAAGAGTTAGTCGAATATTAGTTTATTCGAATAGAGTTAAAGAAAAAGGAGTCATCAATATAGTTTATTCGAATAGAAGAGTTATCGAATATTAGTTATTCGAAGGAGGTATTATCGAATATAATTTACTCGAAAGTAAATTAGTCAAATATAATCTTTTCGAAAAGAGATAATCGAGTATGATCTATTTGAAAAGAGATAATCGAATATTATCTATTCGAAGAGAGGTAATCGAATATAGGTTATTCGAAGAAGAGTTAATCAAATAGAGATTTCTCGAAAGAGTGTTATACGTCGAATTCAATTATATCGAATTCGGGAAAGTACTTATAATTTCCAGTTTTTAAATCAAGATTTATTTATTGATAAATTAGGTGTTTATTTATTTATTCACATTAAAGAATAAAAGTTATAATTGAAGTTAGGTATTTCGAAAGTAGGGATTATAACGTTATCGTTATAACCAATGTTTCTGTAAAAGAAGTGGATTCGTAAATAGAATCCAAGAGTTACGTAAGGAAGTTTGTTAAAAGATTTAAAAGATAAACTTTGACTATTTCAAAGTTAAAACGTTGGTCTGAGAGGTAATAATACCCCAACTTGATTGACTTCCTTCTTAACAAAGGAATAGTAAGGTTTGATAGTAAAGGAGTTTTGGAAATGTTTTCCAAACAAGAATCAGAACTGTTTTCTGATAATAGAAAATAAGAATTTAGAATATATGGAAATAAGAGATAAATAAATGAATGAACTAAAGAGATAAATGTTCAATAATGATTGATCGATATAATTTCCATTTGGAAATAATATCGTTGCTTGCACACGTGTTTTTCTTCGATAGTTAACTCATCGACTATCGAAGTTTTCGACCATTTTACCGTTGTTTATATGGAGAGTCCGGTTGGATTATTATCCAAAGAACCACTCCGTATTGGCATAAGCGTTGCGAATCGTATATCCCAAAGAAAATTGAAGATGAAGTGCAAGGGCTATTGTATAAATCTTAGGTAAAGATTGCCAAAGATGGTTGTATTGAATAGTGCCTTCGGTTTATCCAGTCCCAGGACGACCTGCATGGAAGAATGTCTGGCAGAATATATTAAATAGATCGCATAAGTTGATCTCTTCAAACGTATTTACGTTTGGTGGCGGAGGAATTCGTTTCTCTAAGCTGTATACCCATGGTATTTTTGGGGAAATCAATTTGTGATTTGGTGGGTATGACGATGTGACATTCAAAGTGAATAAACGTGTGATCTGTCAGAGATAAGCGTGACCTCTAGCCTCACATCCGGAAATGACAAAAATCGGGCAGGCAGCATGGCTATGTAGGTCGCACCTATTAGGGTGTATAATCAACTGATATAGAGTCATATTTACTTCTAAAAATCTATTGTCGATGCTGTCCCATTCGGGAAACGGTTGTTGATCCCAACCGTTGGTGATATACATTCGATAGACTCAAGCGAAATGAGTGGTCGGCCATGTGTGGCCGGGTTGCAAGATGTTTTTGTTGAACCCAGTGTATTCCTCTCTAGAGGTACACTAGCGAAAGGTGGTTCCATAACTTGTCATAGTTGGAAATCCATTACCCAATACTTGCTTGCGGTTTTGATTGTATACTATATATGTAGAACGTGAGATGAAAGCGTTTCTGCTAGATGATTATTATATTGTGGCCGGGAAAAACCCGTTTCGTTATACGGCATGGTATTATGAGATATCGTTTAATGGCTCAAACTGTTTTACTCATACCTCTCCCATGACTGACCTGGAGTTTATTTTGTTTGTTTTCCCTAAACTCTTGGGTGCCCAATTTTGTACGGGCAGTCAAGTAGTTAGGATTTTACAGATATACTTGAAGAGCTGGAGTAGGAGGCTTCAGGATTTTATATAGCTATTGTTATTCTGCTGTGTTGTAAGTTCTGTACTTGATAATGATATGTATATTCAGGTACAATCTTTTATTTCAAAGTTATCGTTCTGCTGTGAGATTCGTGTTTAATCCGATGTTGTATGTTCTTCTTCTTCTTCTATTCTAAGTTTCTATCTTATCTTTCCTCACCCTCTATCTTCTTTCTATTAGTATTCTGATTTCCAATGTAATGTGGGTTGGACTTGTGTTATTTAGTCAGCTCAAATTGGACAGGAATTTCGGGACACTACAGTTGGTATCAGAGTTTAAGGTTAACTAATTACCTTGGCTCTGTGGCGTGACTCAGTAGAGATGGGGTAAGTAATACCCTAGATTGAGTTGAGTGTATATATACGAGTGAACGTATTTTTTATTTGATATAAAATTGTTTTATATTGTGGAAATTCATTGGTTGAGTTGTTTATGGGTTCTGGTCGATCAGTTTGATCCACTGTATCGGTAGGGGTTTCTAAACACTTGAATACGATGGACCGACATAATATGTTTTGAAAAGAGGGTAAAAGATATAATTTTACCCAAATTATATTTTGATATAAAGGATTTATATTGGAATAATTACAAATGAAATGGTTATGTAAATAACCAATCAGAATTCATATAAGTGAAATACGTGAAATCAGATGAAGTAAATCTGAAATTAAAATCAGAGTTGAAATTAAAACCCTGGAAATTGGAAAAGTGTTTGTAAATGGATTTGAATTGAATATATGAGAATTTTAAAATCCTGGGAGATTTTTAATTGTTTTTCCAGCATTGTGAATGGTATTTTGAAATGTATTTCAAAATGGAATAGTTTAAAAGTGATATAGTACTGAACTCACTTCGATAGCTGGGAAATAACCCTGATGATTAATCACGACATCATTGGTGTTCGTTCTGAGTTCTAAGCGACATATTACCACCAAAGATATTGATTTCGAATTGTTTTGGCAAAACAAGTTGTTTTGAATCCTGAAAAGGAAAGTTTGAGTTTTGAGAAAAGCAAAGCTGTTTAAAACTCCCAGGAAGAGACTGTTTGAATTAAAAACAAATTTAAATAAAAATTTGTCGAAATAAATTGGAATTGAATTGAAAACCAATTAAGTAGAAATTGAATTGGATTAGAATGATATCGAGACAAGTTGGATTTGTGGGATAGGAATTTAAAATGGTATTGGATTGGTGAGTTAGAGTTTGAAATCAAGGATGGAATTTGAGTTGATATTAAACTTTAACTTGGGTATAAGCGATTTTCTGTGTTGAGGATAAATGGATTGGAGTTTGAATTAAATGACATTGGTATATGTTCAGATGGAAATGATGTATTGGTATGCCCGACAAAAAGGTACCAGTTTATATTTTATATTAGATATGAGATTTATGAGCCTATTTGGCAAGCCGTTTGGCTGTTTGATTTTATTTTGGGTTAGAGAAGGCCCAGAGGGGCGAGTTGGAGTTTGAGCTATTGACCAGTTCAAAGAAGGTGCTGGGAATTTTTTTTGAAAAGTTAAGGTGTTGGAAAATTTTCAGGATTTTTGAAAATTTTCATTTGGTAGAAATGAATTAAATATTTAATTGAAATTAAATTGGTTCAGTTAAAACGGAAATTAAGAAGTGAACAAATAAGTTCTAACAAGTCAATAGGGTTTGTTTTCTACCTTAGCAATTTCGAGGACGAAATTATTTAAAGGGGGAAAGAATGTAATGTCCCATGTTTTATCGATATTATAATTAATTAATTTAATTATTTAAATTGTGATATATAGATTAAAATAGTTAAATTAAATTATAGTGAATAATTAATTAATATAATATTTAAATAATATATATAATTTCTGAAATAGTCAGAAGTAGAGAATTGACAATATAATGTGAACTGGACAATTCAAAATATATAATTTAGTTTAGAAATTGAATTAGAATAACGAATATATTATTTGAACGACAGTTTGAACGTATAATTATATTATAATTATATTCGAGCTTGAAATGGCGCAGCAGTTCGCTATTTGGCGATTCGAACTTCAACTGAATATATAGGGTCTATTTTAAATCGGATTTCTGTGAAACAAGAAACATTAGGAGCTGGTGAAGAATATTTTTATGATGGAAGAGAAAAATCAGGATTTCGTCGTGTAGATTGTGAGTTGTGTCCAAATCAAATTTTAAAATAGTCACTATAGAATGGTTTATCGACCGTAACGGTTTATTCGATATAACTAGATATCGGTTTTGAATTTAGACAAGATTCTTTTGAGACGTAGTAATAATTTAATTTTTAGAATTTTATTTTAATTTTTAATTAATTAAATAAGCAACTTTTTATTTGGAGTATTTCGTACTCTGTAATCAACATTTTGGGGTTTTACAATATGAGTTAATCTACCGGTATTTTTATATTTTTGAAATCGTGGTACATTACTAATCACAACGGTATGTTTATTTCTGTCTATAGCAGTTCGTAAACAAAGGAAATTTCACAAAATGAAGTACCCTAAGTAAGTAAATAGTAATGTAAATAAAAATATATTTTTTGGCCATACCTTTCTCATTTGGTACGTCGAGTGTTCATTAACACCTAACGCACTAGTAAGAATTCCAAGGTGTATATCAATACAACGCAAGCATGCTCTTCCTATATTTTAAGACATCAAAACTCAACCACTTTCCCCCGTCTCATTTCTTCACTTAGGAAAAAAAATCGTGAGAAGTTCTTACTTTAGAAAATAAAGATCAAATAAAATAAATTGTTACAAATTCTGAAACTCATATGAATGGAAGCGTTGATGAAAGAGCTTCAAGTTGGTGTCCTCAGTATTTGGTGCGATGGGTTTTTGGGAGGCTCCACTTTTTGCCAGTCACGGCTAGGTTAGGAACGGGCGTCGATGTGATAGGGGAGGGGCCACGATGAAGGTAGAGTCGTACTGCTAACAACATAGCACTTCAGGAGGAGGTATTGAGAGGAGCTCCGATGTAACGACCCATCTTTCTGTCCGGTTCTTGCCGGTAATTAAACCGACTTAAACCGTTCATAAAGACGAATTGTTATGGGTACATACATATATTGAACAAAAATAACAGAACCTTTCATTGCAATTTTACAATGTTACATCAGAGTTACATAGAATATCAGAGTTACAACTATATACACAGCGGAAGAAAAGAAAATAACTTTACTCTCAGCGAAAAATCAAAACACAGCGGAAGCTCTAGACTTTAGCGTGTACTCCAACTCAGATAGCACTTCAAATCTTGCTCCGGCGGTCTGTAACTGCAAAACTAAACTACAAGCTGCCCGTGTAAAATAATGGGCACCCAGAGTTTAGGTGTAGGAACAATAAACTCCAGGTCAGTCGTGGGACTAGTGTGAGAACTCAAAATAGTTAGGTTCATTTTTAAAATTGGGAATTTCAATGGACCACGCCGCTATCGCCGAACGGGTTTACTCCAAGTGAACACCCGTGCATGTCAATTCGCGATGAATTTTGGAAAATGAAGCTATCATAATCTCGTCCCACATCACACAATGCAAGCGCACACCAGATGGGCGAGTTTTATCTTATGATAACCAAACATGCTTTAATACGGGAAAATCCTCTTATAATATTATCATATAGTGTGGAAAACAATTTCGCAATTAAATGTATTAATCCTAGACGGCATGATACCCCATAATATATGTCGCCATATATATATACAATAAAAATCGTCTGGCTCGTATTGGGGATTTGGATTTCCAACTTGATGATTCCTGGCACGAAAGGTCAATTGGAACTCAAGCGAAATGTAATCACGGGTTTTTCATCCAGACGCGGACACCAATACAAGTCGCGAGGCAGATCAACGGTTTTCGACCAGACGCGGCCCCCCGAACATACCCTATTCCAGTTCATAAGTGGTTTTACCCACTGCTGCAGCGGTCATCATTAATTCATATATAAGTATAAAACCTAACTGCCAGTTTCTCATCAATCCGGGTGTGAGGTTTGTCGATGTCACATCATACTCAAAGCTACGCTTCGATAAGCCATTCTTTGATCATCACTAGCTCGTCTCATAACTTGGGTATGCCACATTGACAATTCACGACATATCACTGATTCAAATCAATGCATACCCTCTAAGTTCATATGACTTAGAGACGAGGATAATATATTGCCACAAATCCGATATACATTAACGGATATCAGTGCTATGCGGTAAATTTCAATGTCAGACACGCCATCCATACAAATCCGTTCTGGGTCTGAACGGAACAGCCCGAAAATACTTAAATTTGTTCAGGTCTCATGCAACTCAAATCTCGTATTGGGTGGCCTACCCAACCGAGACATTAATCAACAATCAATCTAAACAATTCAAATATTCCAGGTCTTCATTCGTCGTTTACCAAGTCCTGAATTGCTTCATAACGTCGTATTATCACTTGGAATGGTTTTCGAGCAAATATTCGATCCCGGTCTTTCCAAGTAATAAGCGTACTTAAATAGTAGTTATGGTTCACACAGGCTTTTCAATTCAAATCTCCTTCCAAATGGTTATCAATTCATATATATAACTCTAGATTTGAATTACTTTAATTTCATACATCTCATTATCATCTTTAAACTCTTCTTGGAAATCAAAGGTTATACCTTCGCTTCAATTTCTTACTTTAATTCCTTCGAATTAACGATTTTATTAAATCCCCAATTACCATATGAATTTCCACCATTCAATTTCATCGGGTTTCAAGAATGATATTATTGAAAATACGATTCACGACCAAACCCAAATTAATTGATATTGAGTCATAAATTACATAGAAATTTTATCCACTTATATTCGATATAAATTCTCATAATCAACGAATACTATAAGTGAAATAACGATATAATAATATCTTCCGAATTCCCCAGATAGTATACATTTACATCATGAGGTTCATACCAAATATCGAAGATTATTCCTATCTAGCTTATTTAAATCAAAGTGAGAACCCGTATCTTAATTGAAAGGTTTATTCAGCTCTTTGACATTAGATCTGGATAGAGATACCATCAACTTATCTTCAATATTAATTTCCGTATCCAACTCATATTATAAGCGGAATAACGGTGAATTACCTTTTAAATTCCTCAGATAATAAGAGTTTTCATTTACCGAACTAATATCAAACATCCGAAGATTTATCTCCAACCATATCCAATTATTTAGTATTAAAAACCCGTATTAGTATCAATTTAAATTCCATATAAAATATTTCTAATACTATTAAACCTTTGAAAACATTCCACAAAACATTACTTATAGTTCGGAAAATCGTTTACGGGTTAAAACTTCAAAATAGATTGTTTTCGAAGAAGCGTTACAATAGCGTTCCAAAAGTGTTACAAAAGTGTTACAAAATAGTTATCTTAACTATTTTGATCAAAATATCGTTTATCTTAGCCAAAACTTAAACTTTACAATTGAAAACACCTTTTCATAATTTGTAATGATTTTACAATTTTTTTCCATATTTTTAAATAATTTAAAAATAGCTGTTTATGGTTATAGGCAACAATTATTCTTACATCGATCTTTTCCAAAACGGTTTCAGACATAACTTGAAAATTATAACTCGAATTTAAAATCTACTTTCACTCATTTGAAAGTTCTTGTTTATATAAATCAAATGTTTTTCGTTTCATGGAAATCCGATTTAGATTGCAAAAGTTATAAGCGTTTAAAGTTTGCATCTAAAATACATAAATTGTCGTTATGCGACACGCTCTATTTTTACCATAATAACCATTATTCTACGATGCTTCAAAATATCTTAGAAAATCGTTATATCCTTATATAACCCTTTTAAAATCATTTAGCTTTACTTTTCAAATTATTTTGGATTAAAGTTCAATTTTCATAAATTCCAATTCATTTCTAAATTGAAATAACTTCAAATTAACCTTCCCATTTGTCTGATCAGTTAGGTATAGCCAGGGAGAGCAGGAAACTTCATTTCCAAACCCAAGCCTAGACACTATCATCTCTGTCATCCTAGAACATTCTGGTATAATAAAATATTATACTTAAATTTCCAAACCCTATCAAATTAAAATTTTACTTAAAAGAAAAATATTTCAATATTTGAAAAATAAATCTTCAATTACATGGAAGGAGATTTTAATCGATTACCTGCATGATTCCACAACCATAGTGTTGTGTGTGCATCATGCAAAATAAATCAACCATATAAATCGGATGATCATAAAATTAAAATCATCACCCGTACGCATACAATTCAGTTGTGCACAAGCATTACGGTCAATAACGCTTCAGTGTTCAGTGTCATCTAATTACATGCACATCCATTCACACAAGAACATCCATATCCAACCAACAATTAACTATAATTAATATCAACTAATTATAATTATTCAATAACAAAAAATATTTAATCACTACTAATTTAAATAAATAATTTAATTAGAAGTTCTCACCGAACAGCTTTCCAAAACTTCACGTAGACGATCCTAGCTGAACGAATCCTCAGACAGTATTTCTGTGCACCATCTTCTTTGCCAATATATATAGATATATTAATCTTATCTCTTTATAAGAGGAGGAGGAAAAAGGCTAAGCAAAATGGTGAAAGGAAGAGGAGAGATGAATGGAATAGGAAGCCATGGATAAGAAGGGGAGAAGGATGAAAGAAAATGGAAGAAATGAGAAATGGAGAAGGATGGTGAAAAGAGAGGGTTAAGGTGGGTTTATATAGGAAACTTAAAGGTATAAGGAGCTTACACCTCATAGGACACTTGTCCTTTCCTTATGTTTTTGATTCATGCATGTTAACACATGTTCCTTAAGTGAATAAGGTGGTGACACCTCTTTAGGACACATGTTACATTCATATTAAATCATTTTGCGACATTATTTCTAACACTTATTTTGTGTTACTAACTTGAAATGCTTTTCTAACACTTATTTAAGTCACAAATAAATAGATAACAATTCTTATACAATTTTATAAATACCATTATAATTTATCAAAATAAATAAGATAATGATCATTCTTGAAAAAATCATAAAATAAATTATCCTTTACCAAATTCATATTTTACAAATCAATATTATCAAAATTAGAAAATATTATTACTTAAACATAAATCTTATAAATTAAATATAAAATTTCAAAATAAGTTTATTTTTCTTATACAAAATCATATTTAATAAAACAAAATACTTATTCAAAGTTAAAATTTATATTCAAATCTTATAAAAATCAATTTACATTCAGAAAATAAAATTTTATAAATAAAAATCCAAATCAAACTTAGTTAAAATTCTGGGATGTTACATTCACCCCCCCTTTAGAACTTTTCGTCCTCGAAAAGGAAGTCGAGTAAATTTAAATTCCTTTACAAAATTTTTAAATTCCAATTTCTCTCTCAACATACTAGAAATGTAATGGTCAGAACCAAGGCTCACATCATTCTCAGGGTACTCTGTCTGATTCTCACTAAAGGTAGAGTCTAAGGATACTTCTATGATCTCGTGATTACTAGGGTCGTCACGGGTCTTGTTTAAAAATCGCATCCTCTGAGTTAGACTCAGAGCTGCTATCCTACCATTAAGGAGAACTGAGATAGATACTATCTAGTACTTAGAGGTCTATGACCCTAAGAAAATTATCTTTCTAACTTACTCTTACGGAACCCACGGTTTTCTTATCAATTATAAGACTAAACGCTCAAATTAGAAATTTAAATCCAAGTTCTTAAATATAATTTTCCCTAATCGTTCAATTATCTTGCAATATAACATCTTGGCTAAATTCAGTATTAGAAATTCTATTGTTCTCAACACAAATCAAGTTCAATTTTAGAGATAATTCAAAATACTGGTTTCAAATCAAAATTAGTTCACTTGTCCAAGGCTTTATCTAAGCAGGGCAAAAGAAAGAATTCCGAAATAAAGTTGAATAATGACAATTCGGGGTGATATTCAAAATATGACAATGGGCCGAGCAAAACCCAGCGACAAGGGAAGAGATAGAATTATATTTTCGAAATACTCATTCTATTTCAAATTTTTATTTCAATCGTTTCCAAATTAACCCATTTATAAGTTAACTTTTATACTCATTTAATATTCAAATTTTTGTTTTCATATTCACCTAATCGAACTTTAAAATTCAAAATGTATAAAATCTCTTTTTCATTCTTGTTAAAATATCATGTCTTGTTTAGAAACATTTTCTTACTTAACTAGCCGTACAATCTCTTAAAACAGTTTTATTTAAAAAAATACCATCACGCTTCCTCTGCGTACTCTGATTATGCGTATATTCAAACTAGTATTGGTTAAACATCCCAAAACATTGATTTCAAAATTTCCGGAACCAAATCCTCAAAATTAATATTTAAAAATCCAAATTTTCTTGCATAAGTTGGATTCTATATTTCAAAGAAAGCTCATTTATTGAGGTTTTGTTACAAGATATCTTGGACAAATTAAAGTTATCGACACGGTTTCACATGACACAAAGAGGCATACATAGATCAAGTCAAAATTCCATGTGCTCAAGTCAAGTAAAGATGCATAGAAGTTCAATGCTAATTTGTGCATGAAAGGTATACATAGACTAAATCAGGTTTCATGAACTTTGTAACACCCCACGCCCGCTATGGTCACTCTCTAAGGGAATGCCATAACATCGGTGGAGTATTTTGAGTGAATATAGAACAGAGTAATTACAGCAAGACAGATATAAGTAATACTTGAAAATTTAAAACATCATTTCAATTGCAGCGGAAAATAAAACATGTCTGGTTACATCACAAAACCATAATAGAAGTCAAGTACAAATATCCATCCTTGCTAAATAAAAATACATAATCCCAATACATGAACTGATAGCCATAAACGAAAAGGGTAAGCTGAGCTCTACATCTAGGGTCCAAGCTCCAAGAGAGTAATAAAAGCAGCCTGATCAAAGCCCACTCGTGCTGGGCCCACTCTGATAACCTGAGGGTTGGGAAAAAGATAAAAACAACGGGGTCAGACATAAGTCTGAGCGAGTCCTATAACTTTAACAATGCAATCATTAAAGTAATTAGGGTATGATATAACTTGGTACAGTGTGACTGGGGATAAATGACTACACTCGGTAGCCAATCTAACTTAGAATGAACTAAGATAACGATAAAGACGCATTTACCCACCCAAGGATAATTACTACACTGCACCACACCAGTCATTCCTACTTAAAGGTTGATCCCTCCCAAGGACTTAGAAAAATTACCCAGTAGTTTCGTGTACCCCTAGCTGACTACCTAGGTGTCGTCTGCCCCTATCTTCACTAGGTGTACCCACTACTCCCAAGCGATCGGCTCCCTACCGTAGATATCCGTGCTGGCCCCACAATGGGGTGTATCACTCCCCAAAGCGGCAACTCGATACAACAAATGGTGCACGGTTATACCTACACGATGCAACAACGTCTTACCTACCAGCCCGGGTCCACACACGCATATGAAACCCGTTGGACTCGCGTTGCCATCGCTACCCCGTTTTGGCCTCTTATAGTCAAGCCCAGTACGCGTGTCCCGTCCTCGACATGGGTCGAGCCCAAATAAGATACATATGGGTTACTGGTTGAAATGGGCCCCCACAAGCTACCCACCTAAGCTTGTCCCCTTTTTTTCTAGTGCATCCCACTTAACCCTTTAATCATGTTTAGTTACATGTTTCCACTTGGTTAAGTATTCTAATCGTATTTTCTATTGCCACCCAAGGCAACCCACTAGATTTCCACATGCCACCCAAGGCACCCACTTAACCCCTCATGTACCTCTACATGCTAATATGGTTAAGTGTTTCTTAATTAATTAATTAAGATCATGACCTCATAAAGACCTCTCACATTAGACCGTCTTTTATGACTGCTGGATATGCCGGTTGGTTCCGGGCAGACTTCTGTCATCAAAAGGGTCTAACCTCGTGTCTTTACTTTAATCACGTATTTAATTTATGACTAAGACCTCTCACATTGGGCCAATCATTTGTAGCCGCTGGATGGCCGGTCGGTCCCGGGCAGACTTCCGCTACAAAAGGGTCCAACCTCGTGTCTTAGTTGAATTAATTACACCTAATTAATCACCCCATAATTAATTATCCCTAATTAATTATCATTTTCAAGAATATGGGTAGACATAACTAAATAGGTAAATTCCCAATTCCATAGTGTGGGTAGACCTAACTTAATAGGTAAATTCCCAACTCCATAATGTGGGTAGACCTAACTTAATAGGTAAATTCCCAATTATGTCCATTCATTTTTATGTTATGCTTAATCATAACAACTTTACACCTTTTTATAATCATGCATATTAACCCCATCGTTTCCCACGTAATTCGTTCACATAACATGTCATACATAGGGACAACCTTGCATATGTTATGCACATCATAAAAAGAGACAAACTTGCATATGAACTTGCATATAAACTTGCATAAAACTTGCATATGAACTTGCATATGAACTTGCATAAAACTTATATATGAACTTGCATATGAACTTGCATAAAACTTGCATATGATCTTGCATATGAACTTGCATAAAACTTATATATGTTATGCACATCATAGAAAGAGGCTAACTTGCACATGAACTTGCATATCAACTTGCATATCATGTCATATCACAAAGGCAAACTTGCATATGTTATGCATATCATAAAAAGAGACTAACTTGCACATGAATCTTGCATATAAACTTGCATATCATGTCATATCACAAAGGCAAACTCACATATGTTATGCATATCATAAAAAGAGACTAACTTGCACATGAATCTTGCATATAAACTTGCATAAAACTTGCATATGAACTTACATGACACATCATATCATAAAAAGAGGCAAGTTTACATATGAACTTATAACATATGACAACCACAACTTGCATAATCCACATTTACATCCATAGCCTCCTAATATCCTATCCTAATTAGTTTAGCAATTACTTGCTAAAGGCATAGGAACTCACCAAAACCAAGATTAGCAAACTTATGAAGTAGAACTAGTTGCTAAATATGAAGAAGATGATGATTAGAGGTTGATTAGCTTGCAACTTCCTTCATAAACTAGTGGAGGCTCCTCTTAGGTTTGATTTTGGCGGCATGATGGCATCATTTCTATTTTTAGTATGGATTAGGCTTGCATTAGGGTGTATTTATAGGATTAGGGTGTGTTTTAGACCATAGGATTAACCCTAGGTTAGATTAGGTCCGTCAGATTTAGGAAGTCTCTAGAACACAGCCCAGCCCTAGCCAGAAAACCAGACCTGGTGCACCCAGGCCAAGTGGCTCGACACCCCGTGTCGACAGGCAAGTCGACAGGGCAGTCGACTCCCCAGTCGACAGGCCTGTCGACAGCCCTGTCGACATGGCTAGGGCGGGAACTTTCCCGCCTGGCCCCGCTGGTTGAAATTAAAAATCTGAATTTGAATTTTTAAATCTGTTTTTAACTTTGAATTTTCCGCAAACTTCATTGGGCCATAACTGGGCCATACGGACTCCGATTTACAAAATATCGGACTCTATTTCGCGTATTTTTCCGAGACGAACGCAATGACGCAGCCCGTTTCCCCCAATTCTCACATTTGAGATTATTTATTCTGCAATTAGTGAATTTTAGCATTAACTGAAATACGGGGTGTTACATTCTCCCCTCCTTAAAGGATTTCGTCCCCGAAATCTCTAAGCTAAGGAGAATGCATATCCTACCATCCAAACAACCATCTACTCAATTCATCAAACACGGGCATCCACTGTCCTTAAAACAGTTTCTAATGATGTATGAGCATATGCAAAAAGTGTGTGTATATGTTCCCTATCTAATGTATGAACATATGCAAACCATGATAGTGCCATGCATCCATTATGTATGCGAGAGAACCCTATCGACACATACAATATCTACATGAGTGCACAATCATTCACCAAAATGCATCATCCATATGATAACACTATCATTATACATCCATAAATATAGCTTCCTACACACAATTTTATGCAATATGCAATATGAAGTGATTGAGCCGATCTAGTGCCTAGAGTGTGTATATATGCATCCACGGGCAACCACTAGCAACCACTTGCATCCACATGCACCATCAAACATAACTTGTCTCAAACACATGTTTCAACCATAGGTTTACCCTATCTGAAGGTCAAAGGTACAAATGAGAGGACATACTAAAGATAAGATAAGTACTAGACGAACGATAAAGGAGAAGTTAAAAGACATACCCTCAAAAAAGGAACGGGTACAATGAACGCATCTTCGCTTCCGTTTCCCAAGTTGCGTTGCTCTCGTCTTCTCCCCATTGTACTTTGACTAGTTGAACCTCTCGATTCCTCAATTTCCTAGTCTCTGACCCAAGGATGCGGGTAGGAGCTCGTCGAATAGTCGCATCACGCTCTACTTCCACTTCTTTAAGCAAGCTCGGCTCTACCACCTCTGCGGTCTCATGTAAGCATTTCCTCAAATGGGACACATGGAATACATCATGTACACCACTAAGTCTGTCGGGCAACTCCACTCTATATGCCATCCGTCCAATCCTTTCCTTAATAGGAAATGGCCCTACGAACCTTGGTGCTAACTTCCCAACAGATCCAAAGCGAACCACATTTCGTAACGGAGACACTTTGACAAAGACCATGTCCCCAACTTCAAACTCAAGATCCGTCCTTCTCTTGTCCGCATAAGATTTTTGCCTATCCTGCGCTGCTTTCATCCTCCTTCGAATCAAGTCAATCTTCTCAGAAGTCTCCCTAACCATATCAGGCCCAAGCAAGATTTTATCCGTAGATTCCCACCAACATGCAGGTGATCGACAAGGCCTTCCATAAAGAGCTTCGAAAGGAGCCATACCAATACTGGACTGAAAGCTATTATTATATGCGAACTCCACCAATGGAAGATGCTCTTCCCATGTACCTCCAAAATCTAAGATACAAAGCCTCAAAAGGTCATCTAGGACACGATTCACCCTCTCAGTCTGGCCGTCTGTCTGAGGATGATATGCGGTGCTCAGACACAATTGAGTCCCCACTGCTTCTTGCAAACTTCTCCAGAACTCGCTAGTGAAGATAGGATCTCGATCACTCACTATGCTAGAGGGTACCCCATGCAATCGAACTATCTCTCGAAGATATACTGAAGCTAGCCATGGAGCAGTCCTCTTGCTCTTCACAGGTATGAAATGGGCGCTTTTAGTAAGTCTGTCTACCACAACCCAAATTCCCGTATTACCCTTTCTCGATCTGGGTAACCCGTCAATAAAATCCATCGAGACGCTATCCCACTTCCATTGCGGAACTTCCAATGGGTGAAGCAACCCACCTGGTTTCTTTTGCTCCGCCTTCACTTGTTGGCATACCAAGCATCGAGCGACATACTCGGCCACATCTTTCTTCATACCGGCCCAGAAGAAAACCCGCTTCATGTCTTGGTACATCTTGTCCCCACCGGGATGAATAGTCATCCTAGAACGGTGTGCATCATCAAGAATAACCTTCCTCAAACCCTCATCTTGCGGTACACAAAGTCTACCGTCTCTACGCAAGCACCCCCTATCGTCTAGGGTATACCTACTCAAATGGCTGGACGATTCCCCCCTTATGAGCTTCTCTACCAACTCAACCAACTGTGGGTCGTCCCTCTGTGCTTCTCCAATCCGGCCCAAAAGAGTAGGTCTGACCTCCAAGGATGCTAGCAAACCGGGTACATACTCAATGGAAGGTCTGAAATCAAACATCGAGATAAATTCCAAGCTTCGTTGTTCCACGAACAATGGACTCAAGGACAACCTTTTCCTGCTCAAGGCGTCTGCCACCACATTACCCTTGCCAGGGGTATACGCTATCTCGAAATCATAGGATGCTAAGAACTCCATCCACCTTTGCTGTCTCAAATTCAAATCCTTTTGAGAAAACAAGTACTTCAATGATTTGTGGTCAGTGAACAATTCGAACCTCTCACCAAGAAGATAATGGCGCCAAATCTTAAGCGCAAAAACAATAGCGGCCAACTCTAAATCATGGGTAGGGTAATTTTTCTCATGCACTCTCAACTGCCTTCCACCATAGGCTATTACCCTTCCTTCTTGCATTAAGACTGCGCCTAGTCCTGTCCCACAAGCATCGGTATAGACAACAAATGGCTTACTCCCATCTGGCAATACTAAAACTGGAGCAGTGGTTAAAGCTCTCTTTAACCGTCGGAACGCATCATCACAATCTACGTCCCATGTGAAAACAAGATTCTTCTTCGTTAATCGGGTTAATGGGGCTGATATCTTCGCGAAGTCTTTGATAAACTTCCTATAGTAACCCGCCAACCCCAAGAAACTTCTTACTTCGGTAGCATTCTTCGGAACCTTCCAATCCTGAATTGATACTACCTTCGCGGGATCCACAGCTATCCCTTCCTTGGAGACCACGTGCCCCAAGAACCGTACTTCCTTCCTCCAGAAGTGACATTTAGAGAATTTCGCCTTAAGGCTATGTGCTCGAAGAGTCTTCAACACCTTCCCAAGATGTAGGGCATGCTCTTCTTCACTCTTAGAAAATACTAAGATATCATCCACAAAGACCACCACGAACTTATTAAGGAACTCCCTGAACACCCTACTCATCAAATCAACAAAGTATGCAGGGGCGTTCGTCAACCCAAATGGCATCACCAACCACTCGTAAAAACCATCCGGAGTCCTAAAGGCCGTCTTGTCTATGCTATCCTCAACCACCCTCAACTGATGAAACCCCGTGGCTAAGTCCAATTGAGAAAATACTGAAGCGCCAACCAACTGATCGAAAAGATCATCAATCCTCGGCAATGGGTGTCTATTCTTCTTTGTGAGCTTGTTGAGTTCTCTATAGTCTACACAAAGTCTGAGGGACCCATCCGCCTTCGTAGCAAAAACTACTGGAGCACCCCACTCCGATATACTTCGTCTTATGAACCCCTTCTCAAGCAACTCCCCTACTTGCTTATGGAGTTCCCTCCTCTCGCGAGGAGCCATGTGGCGCACTGGTAAAGATACAGGTTTAGCATTATCCACCAGATATATTCGGAAGTCAATCTCCCGCTTCGGAGGTAAGCCCTTCACCTCCTCAAACACATCCGAGTATTCCCGGACCACTCTAACAGATTGCAAACTCTCGGCCGAAGCGTCAAGCGATTCAAGATAACTTAGCATAACCGAATCCATGGGATTACAAGAGATCTCGAGAGTGTTACCCAAGCGGGTCATGAGCCTAACAACTCTCCTTTCGCAATCAAGAACAGCACCATTACTGGATAACCAGTCCATGCCCAAAATTAACCCATAGCCCGTGAAGCCCAAAACAAAAGCATCACATCTAAACTCAATGCTAAGTATAGAAATCTTCAAACCCAAACACACCATGGACAAATAAGTGGAGCCCCCAATTGGGTTTGAAACAACCAAGGGATCATCTACAAGACTGGTGTCTAAGTGCAGTGACTCAACTAATGATGATGAGATAAACGAATGCGATGCGCCTGAATCAAACAATGTACGGACATGATGATCAAATAGAAAAACCAGACTTTCAACGGAAATAGTTCTACCTCTTTCCTGAATCGGTGGAACCGCGAGAGCCTGTACTTGCCCCCTAGCCTGACCCGGTGCCATAAGAGCTTGCACCTGTCCTCCTGAGGTGGATCCCGTCCTTTGCCCCTTCTTAGGGCAATTCTTCTCTATATGCCCTGCTTCACCACAGTGAAAGCAACCAGTCTTCTTCTTCTTTCTACAATCTTTGCTTATGTGGCCTGGTATCCCACAATTGAAGCACTTCTTCTTCCCCTTGCCACCGTTGCCTTTCCCACCTTTGTTTTGCTCTTGTTGCTGAGGTCTCTTTTGATCTCCCTTCTTCTCGGGTGCCTTATTAGCATTGGGACCCTTCTCTTCTTCATGCATGAGTGCCATGTCAACTAGCTTCTCAAAGGTGTCCCCCATAGGGATATGAGTCATAGCCAACCCATGCATTGGTTCATTCAAGCCTTTCACGAACCTCAAAGCCTTCTTCTCTGGTGTATTCACCATGTCTAGGCCAAACCTTGCCAATTGATTAAACTTGTTGACATATTCCTTCACTGAGAGATTTCCTTGCTTTAGAGTCAAGAATCTTTCCATATACAAGTTTTCCTCCGCCCTTGAGAGAAACTTTGCCACAAATCTTTGCCTAAAATCCGCCCAAGAGTCAACGGGGCGTTCTCCATTAGTGACCTCCCACCAGAATGAGGCCTCTCCCTTCATTAACCAAGCAGCTAACTTGACTTTCTTTCCTTCTTCCATCTCA
Source organism: Allium sativum (assembly GCA_030737875.1). NCBI lineage: Eukaryota > Viridiplantae > Streptophyta > Magnoliopsida > Asparagales > Amaryllidaceae > Allium > Allium sativum. The sequence goes on along the minus strand of CM060915.1, from coordinate 253,496,519 downwards.
AAGATATCTATCAACTCTTCCACCTCCTTAAGCCAATCTCTAGCCTCCACAAAAGTTTCAGATCCTTGAAAAGGTTTTCCTCCCATAGCTTTGAATTCCTTACAAGTCTTAGCAAAAGTATCCGTGCGAGGAGGAGGGGGAGGAGGAAGATCGGGTGCTACGGTTGGTGGAGGAACATTTGCTGGACCCGCAGTGGTGGCCCTAGCCTCCATCAATCTCCTATACCATACTGGTATCGTCACACCCTCCGGAAAGTTAAGATCCTCAGCCATGCTGGAACGAAAAAAGGAAAGATTCAAAACGGAGAATTCGAAAGATAAAGATATGGCTATTGGGGATTATGCTTTTCTTTCAAAAACTTTTCTCTTTAAAGACATGTTTTTGAAAATATCTCTTCCAAAAATGTTTTTAGAAAAATAGTTTTCTAAAAATTTTATCTGTTCCGGTAACCTTTGCTCTGATACCACGTGTAACACCCCACGCCCGCTATGGTCACTCTCTAAGGGAATGCCATAACATCGGTGGAGTATTTTGAGTGAATATAGAACAGAGTAATTACAGCAAGACAGATATAAGTAATACTTGAAAATTTAAAACATCATTTCAATTGCAGCGGAAAATAAAACATGTCTGGTTACATCACAAAACCATAATAGAAGTCAAGTACAAATATCCATCCTTGCTAAATAAAAATACATAATCCCAATACATGAACTGATAGCCATAAACGAAAAGGGTAAGCTGAGCTCTACATCTAGGGTCCAAGCTCCAAGAGAGTAATAAAAGCAGCCTGATCAAAGCCCACTCGTGCTGGGCCCACTCTGATAACCTGAGGGTTGGGAAAAAGATAAAAACAACGGGGTCAGACATAAGTCTGAGCGAGTCCTATAACTTTAACAATGCAATCATTAAAGTAATTAGGGTATGATATAACTTGGTACGGTGTGACTGGGGACAAATGACTACACTCGGTAGCCAATCTAACTTAGAATGAACTAAGATAACGATAAAGACGCATTTACCCACCCAAGGATAATTACTACACTGCACCACACCAGTCATTCCTACTTAAAGGTTGATCCCTCCCAAGGACTTAGAGAAAAATTACCCAGTAGTTTCGTGTACCCCTAGCTGACTACCTAGGTGTCGTCTGCCCCTATCTTCACTAGGTGTACCCACTACTCCCAAGCGATCGGCTCCCTACCGTAGATATCCGTGCTGGCCCCACAATGGGGTGTATCACTCCCCAAAGCGGCAACCCGATACAACAAATGGTGCACGGTTATACCTACACGATGCAACAACGTCTTACCTACCAGCCCGGGTCCACACACGCATATGAAACCCGTTGGACTCGCGTTGCCATCGCTACCCCGTTTTGGCCTCTTATAGTCAAGCCCAGTACGCGTGTCCCGTCCTCGACATGGGTCGAGCCCAAATAAGATACATATGGGTTACTGGTTGAAATGGGCCCCCACAAGCTACCCACCTAAGCTTGTCCCCTTTTTTTCTAGTGCATCCCACTTAACCCTTTAATCATGTTTAGTTACATGTTTCCACTTGGTTAAGTATTCTAATCGTATTTTCTATTGCCACCCAAGGCAACCCACTAGATTTCCACATGCCACCCAAGGCACCCACTTAACCCCTCATGTCCCTCTACATGCTAATATGGTTAAGTGTTTCTTAATTAATTAATTAAGATCATGACCTCATAAAGACCTCTCACATTAGACCGTCTTTTATGACTGCTGGATATGCCGGTTGGTTCCGGGCAGACTTCTGTCATCAAAAGGGTCTAACCTCGTGTCTTTACTTTAATCACGTATTTAATTTATGACTAAGACCTCTCACATTGGGCCAATCATTTGTAGCCGCTGGATGGCCGGTCGGTCCCGGGCAGACTTCCGCTACAAAAGGGTCCAACCTCGTGTCTTAGTTGAATTAATTACACCTAATTAATCACCCCATAATTAATTATCCCTAATTAATTATCATTTTCAAGAATATGGGTAGACATAACTAAATAGGTAAATTCCCAATTCCATAGTGTGGGTAGACCTAACTTAATAGGTAAATTCCCAACTCCATAATGTGGGTAGACCTAACTTAATAGGTAAATTCCCAATTATGTCCATTCATTTTTATGTTATGCTTAATCATAACAACTTTACACCTTTTTATAATCATGCATATTAACCCCATCGTTTCCCACGTAATTCGTTCACATAACATGTCATACATAGGGACAACCTTGCATATGTTATGCACATCATAAAAAGAGACAAACTTGCATATGAACTTGCATATAAACTTGCATAAAACTTGCATATGAACTTGCATATGAACTTGCATAAAAATTATATATGAACTTGCATATGAACTTGCATATAAACTTGCATAAAACTTGCATATGAACTTGCATATGAACTTGCATAAAACTTATATATGAACTTGCATATGAACTTGCATAAAACTTGCATATGATCTTGCATATGAACTTGCATAAAACTTATATATGTTATGCACATCATAGAAAGAGGCTAACTTGCACATGAACTTGCATATCAACTTGCATATCATGTCATATCACAAAGGCAAACTTGCATATGTTATGCATATCATAAAAAGAGACTAACTTGCACATGAATCTTGCATATAAACTTGTATATCATGTCATATCACAAAGGCAAACTCACATATGTTATGCATATCATAAAAAGAGACTAACTTGCACATGAATCTTGCATATAAACTTGCATAAAACTTGCATATGAACTTACATGACACATCATATCATAAAAAGAGGCAAGTTTACATATGAACTTATAACATATGACAACCACAACTTGCATAATCCACATTTACATCCATAGCCTCCTAATATCCTATCCTAATTAGTTTAGCAATTACTTGCTAAAGGCATAGGAACTCACCAAAACCAAGATTAGCAAACTTATGAAGTAGAACTAGTTGCTAAATATGAAGAAGATGATGATTAGAGGTTGATTAGCTTGCAACTTCCTTCATAAACTAGTGGAGGCTCCTCTTAGGTTTGATTTTGGCGGCATGATGGCATCATTTCTATTTTTAGTATGGATTAGGCTTGCATTAGGGTGTATTTATAGGATTAGGGTGTGTTTTAGACCATAGGATTAACCCTAGGTTAGATTAGGTCCGTCAGATTTAGGAAGTCTCTAGAACACAGCCCAGCCCTAGCCAGAAAACCAGACCTGGTGCACCCAGGCCAAGTGGCTCGACACCCCGTGTCGACAGGCAAGTCGACAGGGCAGTCGACTCCCCAGTCGACAGGCCTGTCGACAGCCCTGTCGACATGGCTAGGGCGGGAACTTTCCCGCCTGGCCCCGCTGGTTGAAATTAAAAATCTGAATTTGAATTTTTAAATCTGTTTTTAACTTTGAATTTTCCGCAAACTTCATTGGGCCATAACTGGGCCATACGGACTCCGATTTACAAAATTTCGGACTCTATTTCGCGTATTTTTCCGAGACGAACGCAATGACGCAGCCCGTTTCCCCCAATTCTCACATTTGAGATTATTTATTCTGCAATTAGTGAATTTTAGCATTAACTGAAATACGGGGTGTTACAAACTTGGAATTCAACATCTAATGAGCATCAACAGGTGCAAAGGTTCGAATCAAATACTTGGCCAAATGCACATGATACAAAGGTACGCATGACACTACTCAATAGCAGATGGTTGGAATTTAAATGGACAGTCTAGCCCAAGATGGGAACTCACATGCAAACAAGGATACATATTCTAACAGTTTAATCATGGGATACTCGTTAAATTTTCATAATTTTCCTCTTGAATAAATCTTACTTTAACAACTTCATTTTCTTCCTTTGCGCTTCAAGTGAATACTTGTTGAGAAATTTTCGTTTGACCCACTCGTTCATGCTGGTTTCTCTTAACAAGGGAAAATATAAAATTCAATTGATTTGTTCAATACATATCCCATTTTATTATATTAAACTTGTTGCTCAAAATTCGTATAGCTTTAGGTGGGAAAATCGGTCTTCTCCCCCACTTAAGACATTTACCATAATTTTATTAAATTGTATCGTCAAAAATCGAAATATGGGGTGAACCAAGCTCGTTTACATGCATTTTCAAATTTTCACTTTTCAGTTCTTCAAGTGAGATTAGCTTCTAAAATATATCCTTGCGGTTTTGACAAAATAGTCTGATTCACGCTTCTAATTATCAGTTAAGTATGCATTTAACTTAACTACCTTATGTTAAATTCATTTTTTTCGCATATCCCATTTCATAACATAATACATTCAATACTTCGAAAGTCATTTGAAAAATCAATTTTACAATTGTGAGGACGTCGCAAAACACTTTCGATTGTTTATCTATACAGCTTTAAGTACTTCTTGACGTCTCGATCAGAAACATATAGTCATCCCACTTTCGAAACCCAAAAATAAGACTGATGATGATCGATCAATCACCAGAATTATCCCCAAGCGACTAGAATGTGATTCTATATCCATCTAGTATATATTGGACTTCATATATACGTTAGATAGGCGTATATGAAAAATCCTTACATACTTGATCGTCCAACCTTGACGTCAAATAAATACTCGCAACCGTTTTTATTACACGCTGATTATCTTTCAAATCTATAGCTTTGAATTAACGATCTTCTTATATAAATCTTTTATATATAGGCTGCAAAATATTTTGAAATTCTCATTCCAAGCTCGACGTTTTTTTCTTCCAATCCGCTTGTTAAAGCCAATTCACTAATCGCTTATTTCTCGATAACTCCGAACAGATCGACGCTGGATTTTCGAAGTTTTATCACAAAGAGCCCTTTTTATTTTGAAAGTATTTCCTTTAAAAATCTTATTTTTAAATATTCTTAAAAATATTTTATTCCAAATAATTATTATTTTCAAAATGACTAACTTGTTCAAAAATACCTTATATAGATTTCAAAAATTCGCTTTCTCATCATAATATTCCCAAATCTCATTCTAGGGCATTTCTAACCCTATCTCTAATGAGATACTATAGCTCTGATGAGTCCTATCCTTTGTTCAAAATATGTTGTACCCGATTACAAAGCTCTGATACCAACTGTAACGACCCATCTTTCTGTCCGGTTCTTGCCGGTAATTAAACCGACTTAAACCGTTCATAAAGACGAATTGTTATGGGTACATACATATATTGAACAAAAATAACAGAACCTTTCATTGCAATTTTACAATGTTACATCAGAGTTACATAGAATATCAGAGTTACAACTATATACACAGCGGAAGAAAAGAAAATAACTTTACTCTCAGCGAAAAATCAAAACACAGCGGAAGCTCTAGACTCTAGCGTGTACTCCAACTCAGATAACACTTCAAATCTTGCTCCGGCGGTCTGTAACTGCAAAACTAAACTACAAGCTGCCCGTGCAAAATAATGGGCACCCAGAGTTTAGGTGTAGGAACAATAAACTCCAGGTCAGTCATGGGACTGGTGTGAGAACTCAAAACAGTTAGGTTCATTTTTAAAATTGGGAATTTCACTGGACCACGCCGCTATCGCGGAACGGGTTTACTCCAAGTGAACACCCGTGCATGTCAATTCGCGATGACTTTTGGAAAATGAAGCTATCATAAGCTCGTCCCACATCACACAATGCAAGCGCACACCAGATGGGCGAGTTTTATCTTATGATAACCAAACATGCTTTAATATGGGAAAATCCTCTTATAATATTATCATATAGTGTGGAAAACAATTTCGCAATTAAATGTATTAATCCTAGATGGCATGATACTCCATAATATATGTCGCCATATATATATATATATATATATATATATATATATATATATATACAATAAAAATCGTCTGGCTCGTATTGGGGATTTGGATTTCCAACTTGATGATTCCTGGCACGAAAGGTCAATCGGAACTCAAGCGAAATGTAATCACGGGTTTTTCATCCAGACGCGGACACCAATACAAGTCGCGAGGCAGATCAACGGTTTTCGACCAGACGCGGCCCCCCGAACATACCCTATTCCAGTTCATAAGTGGTTTTACCCACTGCTGCAGCGGTCATCATTAATTCATATATAAGTATAAAACCTAACGGCCAGTTTCTCATCAATCCGGATGTGAGGTTTGTCGATGTCACATCATACTCAAAGCTATGCTTCGATAAGCCATTCTTTGATCATCACTAGCTCGTCTCATAACTTGGGTATGCCACATTGACAATTCACGACATATCACTGATTCAAATCAATGCATACCCTCTAAGTTCATATGACTTAGAGACGAGGATAATATATTGCCACAAATCCGATATACATTAACGGATATCAGTGCTATGCGGTAAATTTCAATGTCAGACACGCCATCCATACAAATCCGTTCTGGGTCTGAACGGAACAACCCGAAAATACTTAAATTTGTTCAGGTCTCATGCAACTCAAATCTCGTATTGGGTGGCCTACCCAACCGAGACATTAATCAACAATCAATCTAAATAATTCAAATATTCCCGGTCTTCATTCGTCGTTTACCAAGTCCTGAATTGCTTCATAACGTCGTATTATCACTTGGAATGGTTTTCGAGCAAATATTCGATCCCGGTCTTTCCAAGTAATAAGCGTACTTAAATAGTAGTTATGGTTCACACAGGCTTTTCAATTCAAATCTCCTTCCAAATGGTTATCAATTCATATATATAACTCTAGATTTGAATTACTTTAATTTCATACATCTCATTATCATCTTTAAACTCTTCTTGGAAATCAAAGGTTATACCTTCGCTTCAATTTCTTACTTTAATTCCTTCGAATTAACGATTTTATTAAATCCCCAATTACGATATGAATTTCCACCATTCAATTTCATCGGGTTTCAAGAATGATATTATTGAAAATACGATTCACGACCAAACCCAAATCAATTGATATTGAGTCATAAATTACATAGAAATTTTATCCACTTATATTCGATATAAATTCTCATAATCAACGAATACTATAAGTGAAATAACGATATAATAATATCTTCCGAATTCCCCAGATAGTATACATTTACATCATGAGGTTTATACCAAATATCGAAGATTATTCCTATCTAACTTATTTAAATCAAAGTGAGAACCCGTATCTTAATTGAAAGGTTTATTCAACTCTTTGACATTAGATCTGGATAGAGATACCATCAACTTATCTTCAATATTAATTTCCGTATCCAACTCATATTATAAGCGGAATAACGGTGAATTACCTTTTAAATTCCTCAGATAATAAGAGTTTTCATTTACCGAACTAATATCAAACATCCGAAGATTTATCTCCAACCATATCCAATTATTTAGTATTAAAAACCCGTATTAGTATCAATTTAAATTCCATATAAAATATTTCTAATACTTTTAAACCTTTGAAAACATTCCACAAATCATTACTTATAGTTCGGAAAATCGTTTACGGGTTAAAACTTCAAAATAGATTGTTTTCGAAGAAGCGTTACAATAGCATTCCAAAAGTGTTACAAAAGTGTTACAAAATAGTTATCTTAACTATTTTGATCAAAATATCGTTTATCTTAGCCAAAACTTAAACTTTACAATTGAAAACACCTTTTCATAATTTGTAATGATTTTACAATTTTTTTCCATACTTTTAAATAATTTAAAAATAGCTGTTTATGGTTATAGGCAACAATTATTCTTACATCGATCTTTTCCAAAACGGTTTGTAACGACCCAGAAAATCTGAACCAATTTAAAATTTTTAAATTGGCTAAAATAATGGATTTTAAATATTTAAAATAAATATTTTAAATGATGGCGATGAAAACTGAGTTAAAATCGACATTTGAAAACGAATATAATTAATTATAATTATATATAGAATTGAAAATGGCGCGGTAGTTCGATAATTCGATTTCAAACTTCAATTGAATATACCGGGTGCAAAACAATCCGGATCTTAGTGAAACCAAAAATAATGGAATCTAATTGATGATATCTTTCCAATGAATCTGACCAATCGAAATTTCATAGCGGGAATCAAAAGATATGTCCAGTTGAAAATTCTGAATAGTCGCTATGGAATTCAGGCCCTTAAAAATGGACATTTTGCAAATGACCTCGGATTTCGACGAAACCACTTTTGTTGGATCCGCAGTGTCAAGTTATTGTTAGGTTTCAAATTTCATAATTTTTCGAATCAATATGTGAGCGTGGCAAAGGAAAACGCGTTTGACCAGTTTCTGTTGATTTTAATCGAATGGAAATTGGCCATTTTTCAAACGGTCTCAGAATTCGACGAAACTAGTTTTGTTAGGACCGTATCGTCAATACGAAGCTAGAAAATATTTTTCTGGAATTTTTCTAGTTAGTATGTGACCCCGGTAATTTGAAATGTGCGTTTAAAATTCAATATAGTGATTTAAATGAAAATTCAAAAGGAAACTGATTGTAACGATCAAATCCGCTTGCGATACATATCCCATTGTGTTCGGAATGGGGGTAAAACGCTAGGGACGACAGTCGGCATGTTTGATTTCGAGGTCGTATGAAAAGTCAACTGTGTCGGAGAATAAAATAAATTAATAATTAATAAAATATATATATCTCCCTTTTCCCACTTAAACCCCCCCCCCCCCCCCCGTTCATTTCGGATCTGAAGTAAATTAAAGAAAAAAAACCTCGATGCCCTAATGTCTCGTCGTCGCTGATTTCCTCCGTCACTCGAGGTGCCGCACACCACCGCGCCGCCTTCACGATTGCCGGAGCCTCCCTCTGAATGTCAGCGCCTCCCCTATTGCCTCCATACTCAAATCGAAGACCCCCTTAAACCCATCGCCGGAAAGCAACTCCGCCGCCCTCAGATCAACGCCACCAGACCTCGTTCCCCACCCCTCCGCCTCCGGTAGTGCAGAAACCCCCTCCTTCCTCCGATTGCAGTGAGTTCTTATACATTTTATTTATTTATTTATTTTATTTTGTTTCATAAAATCCGGTTTTATACATATGAATTAGTGTTTATAAAATCTGAAAATAAAGTATATATTTTTGTTTATAAAATCTGAAAATAAAGTTCCAATTTTTCTATGGTGTTCATATATATAAAGAAGTGATTTTTAACTTAGAAAAATATAATTTTTATTCATGGTGTGATAATATAAAAAAAATGAGATCTTTGTTATAAGAAAAACGTGATCTTTGTTATAAAAGGAACGAGATAAAAATAAAATTGTTAGCGGTAAAAATATGATTTTTATATAGCATGAAGTAGCGATATTTTTAAATATGAAAACATCATTCTTGAATACGAAAAATCAGATTTTTATATTGAAAGTCGAAGTAAAAATCATATTTTTACATATGTAGAGAATACGGGCGAAAGCGACAAAAGGCGAGAAAGGCGAAGATTCTCTAAGTGAAGTTGGGTAGCTATTGGTGAGATTTCTGATTTAAAAATATTATATATGTGTGAAATGAAAGTGAATAGCTATATATATATATATATATATATATATATATATATATACGCCCCTCGTCCACAAACCATGGACGATATTTATTGGTTGAAATTGTTGTGAAAATTGATAGATAGCGAATGGTTGTTTGGGATTGTTTGTGATTGATATTGGTTGATTGTGGTTGGAAAATACCCATTTGTGGTTGAGAAATATTTGGTTGAAACCACATAGGATTAGTTTGTGGAAATGAAATAAATATATACATGCCGCCTGCGTGCGAACTAGATGCATGATCCCCATTGTCAAAAACCACGAGGTTTTAAGGTAGAGCGAGGAGCCGTACTAGGGACGGTCCCGGTGTAACTACCCTGCCGTTATGCTGCCGAAAATTTGAATAATATTCTTGTGTTTGAATTATTTTCATATGCTTAAACTATATTTATTCATTGAATAGAAAACATTCATGTGTTGAATTGATATTCATTCGTTGATTAGAAATTCATGTGTTGAATGGTATTCATATTTTGAAATAAATTGTTTGATAATAAAAATCACATTTTTATCACCAACATGAACTATATAGAAAAATAGTGTTTTGAAATGAATTGTTTTTACAATAAAAATCACATTTTTATTGTATGCGTAAATCGTTGAAGTGTGAAGTGTTAAAAATAGCCACTTGTTAAAAATAAACATATATGAGTTGAAATATTCATTAATTAGCTAATGAAATGATTTGCACCTGTTTATGTAACATTAGAATGAATGGTGTTTTTAAAGCAAGTTGAAACCAAATATGAAGTTGAATAGAAAATGATAAATGATATGAACTGTGTATATGTGTACATACATATTCATTGAACAGGTTATAGCAAAGGGGCTAGAGAAGAGGAATAAAATTTTGTGCCCGACAAATAGGTACACATTTACTGCTTTGTTTGGGTGATGATTTTATGAGCCTGTTGGCTAGCCGCTTGGCTTTTTCTTTTTCTTTTTGAGATTAGAAGGACCGGGAACGCTATTTGCGATTTCCCGATGCTCCCGGTGCAGGGGAGGTTATGGCGAAATTTTCCAAAATTTTAAGGTGTTAGAAAAATATTTGAAGTGAAAACGATATGGAAATCATTGAATAAACTATATTTATATAAATATATAAATATAAATAAAATTAAAACGAAACGAGGCCGTGCAGTTCGTATTTTGAAACCGTGATTTCAAACAACGAATGCGGGAAATCCGACCATTGGATTTTCCCGAAATCTCAACCGTCGGGTTCGCCTTGGAAATATCTTTCCAACGGCACCAACCTTGTAAAAATCCAACGGTTGGATTGTTTGGAATGTTTAATTCAAATCTGAAGAAAAACAGCGCCAGAAGCGATTATATTTATATATATATAAATATAATTATATATTTAATCGAATAACGACGTTGCAGTTCGTATTTTGAAATCGAAATTGCAAACGATTGTACCGGGAGATCCGACCGTCGGATTTTCCCGAAACTGGAACCGTTGGGTTCGTTTTGAAAAGACCTTTCTAATGATGTAAATTTTGTGAAGATCCAACGGTTAGATTTTCAGATATGTGTAAAAAAATCTGAAGAAAAACAGCGCCACGGCCGCTGTATGGCCCGAAGCGTCGTTTTGAATAAAATGGCTATTTTAAAATAAATAAAAATAGCGATAAATAGTTGTAAAATATAATAAGCGATATGGAATAGAAATAAACTGAATTTGTTCGATTTATGTGGCTTTTGATGGTTGAATGTGTTTGGGGTGAAAATTACATTAAAAGAACACAATTGGTGTTGTCGAATAATTTAACCATTGAAATAAATTGATTTGAAATTCTAAATATACGTGAATTATTTGAGAAGGCCGAGTTAATTCTCATTTCAAATAATTGACCGACGATTGAAAGTCGAAGATGAAGACGATGGTCGAAGACCGGAGATCTTCACCTCGTTTGGATGGTAACCGAGGTCCTGATTGGGAGGCATCCCGAAATATGGATAATGAGTGGTGATCGTCCAGACGTACGTGGTGATCGAAGGGTTTGCGAGGTATTTAGTGCCTCCGGTTTCGTTCAGACCCAGAACGGACTTGTAAATGGACTGTGTGTCTGACATTGGAGTTTATTCTGTGTTGATTGATTTCTGTTAAATATACATCTGTTTGGCGGCGGAGAATTTATTCTTTTGCTTAACGCCCTTCTCTGAGACGTACGAGCTCAAAGGTTGTATATCGATGGACATCAGTCGCATGGCATGAATTTCCTGTGTGGCATGCTAAGATGCAGTGATCAGGGCTTCTGTTGAAAAGCAAAGTCTTGTGGTGATGATCAAAGCACCGCCTGTGTGGCGTAGCTTTGTGTATAACGTGAATTCGCGAGCCTCACACCCCGGTATGAACCTGAAACGGGAGAAGGACCTCAGGGAGGGCATGCGTTTCTTTCTAGCTAGGGTGGTGTCAGTGACCTACCAACCCTGACATTTATATACTTCTCACCTATGTGGTTGTTGCTGTTGCGAGGCGCCTCGGTTTGATCGGACGATCCGGGTCCGATGGAGTCATTCGTTGGCTCGTTTACGCCCCAAAGGGCGGGGAAACGTATTGTTCAGGCATAATAATCCACATCGGTGGACCGACCCTGACGATCTAAAGGCTTGCCTGCGCGCTTGCCTGTGGCTCGGGCTAGAGAGTCACGAATTCGGTAAGGACTATCTTTTGCCTTGGTTCATGACGGAAATCCAATTTCCAAATACGACATCGTGCGGTTTTGATTGTATATATATATGGCGACATGATATATGGTACCCATGCCGCCTATGATTGATAGTTATGATTTGAAAGTGTTTTCAAAACATATAGACACTAGCAATAATATCAATTGCCTTTGTTTTATTCGTATCAATCATATTTTGGCCATTATAAGGTAAAACTCTATCCTCCGGTTTGCGTTGCATTGTGTGATGGGAACTGAGTCTTATAACGGCTTCATTTTTATAAAAAGCATAGCGATGTTTAAAAGAAAGATTTGTTTTAAAGCACTGGCAATCCAATGGAGTAAACCCGTTCCACGAAAGTGGCGTGGTCCTGTGATTAGCCAATTATATATGTGTTGAGTGGATTTCTCATACCAGTCCCATGACTGACTCGTAGTTTGTTTCACTTTCAAACTCGGGTGCCCCTTTTTCTGCACGGGCAGCCTTGTATTCAGGTTTAGCTGGTTCTTTTTCTGGATAGCTGGAGCTGAAGATGGATTCTATCATTTATTTCTTTTTATGCTGTTCAGCTCCTATTGTACATATTTTGTTTATTTCCGCTGTAGACATTTATGTATAGCTGAACTGTATTTGTGCTAAGTAAGATCCTGTATACTGTGTAACTCTGATGATTACTTTTATCCAGTATATTTTGTTGTTCATTATCTGGTGTATTTATTTAATTTTGTTCTGCTATTATATGTTTCTGTGTTATATTCCAAAGATAACCTTGTTTCCGTGTGAACGGGAAATCGGGTCGTCTCATCGTGGTATCAGAGCTTTGGTTAAGCTTAGTTCTGGAATATAACATTTGAACGAACTCGTCAGAAATAGAACCAGTAGTGTTCTAGGACGGGTAACTCTATACAGATAGGATCAGTAATATCCTAGTATGAGTAGCAGAATCAGAACAACTCGTTAGAGATGGGGTCAGAAGTGCCTCAGAACGAGTCGAGAGTAATATGTTTTTAAATAACGTATTTGTGATTATATATATATAGTCTGGTTTTAGAAATATAATTTTTGAATATATAAAAAAATATATATTTGAAAAGTTAAGAAGGTTAAAAACAATTGGATTGGTTGTTGTGTTGTGTGATTGTAGATTTATCAAACCACTTTCGACTTTATTCCTTTTCGGGGACGAAAAGTTTTAAGTGGGGGAGATTGTAACGACCCAGAAAATCTGAACCAATTTAAAAATTTTAAATTGGCTAAAATAATGGATTTTAAATATTTAAAATAAATATTTTAAATGATGGCGATGAAAACTGAGTTAAAATCGACATTTGAAAACGAATATAATTAATTATAATTATATATAGAATTGAAAATGGCGCGGTAGTTCGATAATTCGATTTCAAACTTCAATTGAATATACCGGGTGCAAAACAATCCGGATCTTAGTGAAACCAAAAATAATGGAATCTAATTGATGATATCTTTCCAATGAATCTGACCAATCGAAATTTCATAGCGGGAATCAAAAGATATGTCCAGTTGAAAATTCTGAATAGTCGCTATGGAATTCAGGCCCTTAAAAATGGACATTTTGCAAATGACCTCGGATTTCGACGAAACCACTTTTGTTGGATCCGCAGTGTCAAGTTATTGTTAGGTTTCAAATTTCATAATTTTTCGAATCAATATGTGAGCGTGGCAAAGGAAAACGCGTTTGACCAGTTTCTGTTGATTTTAATCGAATGGAAATTGGCCATTTTTCAAACGGTCTCAGAATTCGACGAAACTAGTTTTGTTAGGACCGTATCGTCAATACGAAGCTAGAAAATATTTTTCTGGAATTTTTCTAGTTAGTATGTGACCCCGGTAATTTGAAATGTGCGTTTAAAATTCAATATAGTGATTTAAATGAAAATTCAAAAGGAAACTGATTGTAACGATCAAATCAGCTTGCGATACATATCCCATTGTGTTCGGAATGGGGGTAAAACGCTAGGGACGACAGTCGGCATGTTTGATTTCGAGGTCGTATGAAAAGTCAACTGTGTCGGAGAATAAAATAAATTAATAATTAATAAAATATATATATCTCCCTTTTCCCACTTAAACCCCCCCCCGTTCATTTCGGATCTGAAGTAAATTAAAGAAAAAAAACCTCGATGCCCTAATGTCTCGTCGTCGCTGATTTCCTCCGTCACTCGAGGTGCCGCACACCACCGCGCCGCCTTCACGATTGCCGGAGCCTCCCCCTGAATGTCAGCGCCTCCCCTATTGCCTCCATACTCAAATCGAAGACCCCCCTAAACCCATCGCCGGAAAGCAACTCCGCCGCCCTCAGATCAACGCCACCAGACCTCGTTCCCCACCCCTCCGCCTCCGGTAGTGCAGAAACCCCCTCCTTCCTCCGATTGCAGTGAGTTCTTATACATTTTATTTATTTATTTTATTTTGTTTCATAAAATCCGGTTTTATACATATGAATTAGTGTTTATAAAATCTGAAAATAAAGTATATATTTTTGTTTATAAAATCTGAAAATAAAGTTCCAATTTTTCTATGGTGTTCATATATATAAAGAAGTGATTTTTAACTTAGAAAAATATAATTTTTATTCATGGTGTGATAATATAAAAAAATGAGATCTTTGTTATAAGAAAAACGTGATCTTTGTTATAAAAGGAACGAGATAAAAATAAAATTGTTAGCGGTAAAAATATGATTTTTATATAGCATGAAGTAGCGATATTTTTAAATATGAAAACATCATTCTTGAATACGAAAAATCAGATTTTTATATTGAAAGTCGAAGTAAAAATCATATTTTTACATATGTAGAGAATACGGGCGAAAGCGACAAAAGGCGAGAAAGGCGAAGATTCTCTAAGTGAAGTTGGGTAGCTATTGGTGAGATTTCTGATTTAAAAATAATATATATGTGTGAAATGAAAGTGAATAGCTATATATATATATATATATATATATATATATATATATATATATATATACGCCCCTCGTCCACAAACCATGGACGATATTTATTGGTTGAAATTGTTGTGAAAATTGATAGATAGCGAATGGTTGTTTGGGATTGTTTGTGATTGATATTGGTTGATTGTGGTTGGAAAATACCCATTTGTGGTTGAGAAATATTTGGTTGAAACCACATAGGATTAGTTTGTGGAAATGAAATAAATATATACATGCCGCCTGCGTGCGAACTAGATGCATGATCCCCATTGTCAAAAACCGCGAGGTTTTAAGGTAGAGCGAGGAGCCGTACTAGGGACGGTCCCGGTGTAACTACCCTGCCGTTATGCTGCCGAAAATTTGAATAATATTCTTGTGTTTGAATTATTTTCATATGCTTAAACTATATTTATTCATTGAATAGAAAACATTCATGTGTTGAATTGATATTCATTCGTTGATTAGAAATTCATGTGTTGAATGGTATTCATATTTTGAAATAAATTGTTTGATAATAAAAATCACATTTTTATCACCAACATGAACTATATAGAAAAATAGTGTTTTGAAATGAATTGTTTTTACAATAAAAATCACATTTTTATTGTATGCGTAAATCGTTGAAGTGTGAAGTGTTAAAAATAGCCACTTGTTAAAAATAAACATATATGAGTTGAAATATTCATTAATTAGCTAATGAAATGATTTGCACCTGTTTATGTAACATTAGAATGAATGGTGTTTTTAAAGCAAGTTGAAACCAAATATGAAGTTGAATAGAAAATGATAAATGATATGAACTGTGTATATGTGTACATACATATTCATTGAACAGGTTATAGCAAAGGGGCTAGAGAAGAGGAATAAAATTTTGTGCCCGACAAATAGGTACACATTTACTGCTTTGTTTGGGTGATGATTTTATGAGCCTGTTGGCTAGCCGCTTGGCTTTTTCTTTTTCTTTTTGAGATTAGAAGGACCGGGAACGCTATTTGCGATTTCCCGATGCTCCCGGTGCAGGGGAGGTTATGGCGAAATTTTCCAAAATTTTAAGGTGTTAGAAAAATATTTGAAGTGAAAACGATATGGAAATCATTGAATAAACTATATTTATATAAATATATAAATATAAATATAAATAAAATTAAAACGAAACGAGGCCGTGTAGTTCGTATTTTGAAACCGTGATTTCAAACAACGAATGCGGGAAATCCGACCATTGGATTTTCCCGAAATCTCAACCGTCGGGTTCGCCTTGGAAATATCTTTCCAACGGCACCAACCTTGTAAAAATCCAACGGTTGGATTGTCTTGAATGTTTAATTCAAATCTGAAGAAAAACAGCGCCAGAAGCGATTATATTTATATATATATAAATATAATTATATATTTAATCGAATAACGACGCTGCAGTTCGTATTTTGAAATCGAAATTTCAAACGATTGTACCGGGAGATCCGACCGTCGGATTTTCCCGAAACTGGAACCGTTGGGTTCGTTTTGAAAAGACCTTTCTAATGATGTAAATTTTGTGAAGATCCAACGGTTAGATTTTCAGATATGTGTAAAACAAATCTGAAGAAAAACTGCGCCATGGCCGCTGTATGGCCCGAAGCGTCGTTTTGAATAAAATGGCTATTTTAAAATAAATAAAAATAGCGATAAATAGTTGTAAAATATCATAAGCGATATGGAATAGAAATAAACTGAATTTGTTCGATTTATGTGGCTTTTGATGGTTGAATGTGTTTGGGGTGAAAATTACATTAAAAGAACACAATTGGTGTTGTCGAATAATTTAACCATTGAAATAAATTGATTTGAAATTCTAAATATACGTGAATTATTTGAGAAGGCCGAGTTAATTCTCATTTCAAATAATTGACCGACGATTGAAAGTCGAAGATGAAGACGATGGTCGAAGACCGGAGATCTTCACCTCGTTTGGATGGTAACCGAGGTCCTGATTGGGAGGCATCCCGAAATATGGATAACGAGTGGTGATCGTCCAGACGTACGTGGTGATCGAAGGGTTTGCGAGGTATTTAGTGCCTCCGGTTTCGTTCAGACCCAGAACGGACTTGTAAATGGACTGTGTGTCTGACATTGGAGTTTATTCTGTGTTGATTGATTTCTGTTAAATATACATCTGTTTGGCGGCGGAGAATTTATTCTTTTGCTTAACGCCCTTCTCTGAGACGTACGAGCTCAGAGGTTGTATATCGATGGACATCAGTCGCATGGCATGAATTGCCTGTGTGGCATGCTAAGATGCAGTGATCAGGGCTTCTGTTGAAAAGCAAAGTCTTGTGGTGATGATCAAAGCACCGCCTGTGTGGCGTAGCTTTGTGTATAACGTGAATTCGCGAGCCTCACACCCCGGTATGAACCTGAAACGGGAGAAGGACCTCAGGGAGGGCATGCGTTTCTTTCTAGCTAGGGTGGTGTCAGTGACCTACCAGCCCTGACATTTATATACTTCTCACCTATGTGGTTGTTGCTGTTGCGAGGCGCCTCGGTTTGATCGGACGATCCGGGTCCGATGGAGTCATTCGTTGGCTCGTTTACGCCCCAAAGGGCGGGGAAACGTATTGTTCAGGCATAATAATCCACATCGGTGGACCGGCCCTGACGATCTAAAGGCTTGCCTGCGCGCTTGCCTGTGGCTCGGGCTAGAGAGTCACGAATTCGGTAAGGACTATCTTTTGCCTTGGTTCATGACGGAAATCCAATTTCCAAATACGACATCGTGCGGTTTTGATTGTATATATATATGGCGACATGATATATGGTACCCATGCCGTCTATGATTGATAGTTATGATTTGAAAGTGTTTTCAAAACATATAGACACTAGCAATAATATCAATTGCCTTTGTTTTATTCGTATCAATCATAATTTGGCCATTATAAGGTAAAACTCTATCCTCCGGTTTGCGTTGCATTGTGTGATGGGAACTGAGTCTTATAACGGCTTCATTTTTATAAAAAGCATAGCGATGTTTAAAAGAAAGATTTGTTTTAAAGCACTGGCAATCCAATGGAGTAAACCCGTTCCACGAAAGTGGCGTGGTCCTGTGATTAGCCAATTATATATGTGTTGAGTGGATTTCTCATACCAGTCCCATGACTGACTCGTAGTTTGTTTCACTTTCAAACTCGGGTGCCCCTTTTTCTGCACGGGCAGCCTTGTATTCAGGTTTAGCTGGTTCTTTTTCTGGATAGCTGGAGCTGAAGATGGATTCTATCATTTATTTCTTTTTATGCTGTTCAGCTCCTATTGTACATATTTTGTTTATTTCCGCTGTAGACATTTATGTATAGCTGAACTGTATTTGTGCTAAGTAAGATCCTGTATACTGTGTAACTCTGATGATTACTTTTATCCAGTATATTTTGTTGTTCATTATCTGGTGTATTTATTTAATTTTGTTCTGCTATTATATGTTTCTGTGTTATATTCCAAAGATAACCTTGTTTCCGTGTGAACGGGAAATCGGGTCGTCTCACGGTTTCAGACATAACTTGAAAATTATAACTCGAATTTAAAATCTACTTTCACTCATTTGAAAGTTCTTGTTTATATAAATCAAATGTTTTTCGTTTCATGGAAATCCGATTTAGATTGCAAAAGTTATAAGCGTTTAAAGTTTGCATCTAAAATACGTAAATTGTCGTTATGCGACACACTCTATTTTTACCATAATAACCATTATTCTACGATGCTTCAAAATATCTTAGAAAACCGTTATATCCTTATATAACCCTTTTAAAATCATTTAGCTTTACTTTTCAAATTATTTTGGATTAAAGTTCAATTTTCATAAATTCCAATTCATTTCTAAATTGAAATAACTTCAAATTAACCTTCCCATTCGTCGGATCAGTTAGGTATAGCCAGAGAGAGTAGGAAACTTCATTTCCAAACCCAAGCCTAGACACTATCCTCTCTGTCATCCTAGAACATTCTGGTATAATAAAATATTATACTTAAATTTCCAAACCCTATCAAATTAAAATTTTACTTAAAAGAAAAATATTTCAATATTTGAAAAATAAATCTTCAATTACATGGAAGGAGATTTTAATCGATTACCTGCATGATTCCACAACCATAGTGTTGTGTGTGCATCATGCAAAATAAATCAACCATATAAATCGGATGATCATAAAATTAAAATCATCACCCGTACGCATACAATTCAGTTGTGCACAAGCATTACGGTCAATAACGCTTCAGTGTTCAGTGTCATCTAATTACATGCACATCCATTCACACAAGAACATCCATATCCAACCAACAATTAACTATAATTAATCTCAACTAATTATAATTATTCAATAACAACTAATTATTTAATCACTACTAATTTAAATAAATAATTTAATTAGAAGTTCTCACCGAACAGCTTTCCAAAACTTCACGTAGACGATCCTAGCTGAACGAATCCTCAGACAATATTTCTGTGCACCATCTTCTTTGCCAATATATATAGATATATTAATCTTATCTCTTTATAAGAGGAGGAGGAAAAAGGCTAAGCAAAATGGTGAAAGGAAGAGGAGAGATGAATGGAATAGGAAGCCATGGATAAGAAGGGGAGAAGGATGAAAGAAAATGGAAGAAATGAGAAATGGAGAAGGATGGTGAAAAGAGAGGGTTAAGGTGGATTTATATAGGAAACTTAAAGGTATAAGGAGCTTACACCTCATAGGACACTTGTCCTTTCCTTATGTTTTTGATTCATGCATGTTAACACATGTTCCTTAAGTGAATAAGGTGGTGACACCTCTTTAGGACACATGTTACATTCATATTAAATCATTTTGCGACATTATTTCTAACACTTATTTTGTGTTACTAACTTGAAATGCTTTTCTAACAATTATTTAAGTCACAAATAAATAGATAACAATTCTTATACAATTTTATAAATACCATTATAATTTATCAAAATAAATAAGATAATGATCATTCTTGAAAAAATCATAAAATAAATTATCCTTTACCAAATTCATATTTTACAAATCAAAATTATCAAAATTAGAAAATATTATTACTTAAACATAAATCTTATAAATTAAATATAAAATTTCAAAATAAATTTATTTTTCTTATACAAAATCATATTTAATAAAACAAAATACTTATTCAAAGTTAAAATTTATATTCAAATCTTATAAAAATCAATTTACATTCAGAAAATAAAATTTTATAAATAAAAATCCAAATCAAACTTAGTTAAAATTCTGGGATGTTACATCCGACGTCTAGTGGTGAAAAGCGTTAGTATTGGTGGTCGATTTAGGGGCCAGGTTGAATTCAACTGAGGGGGTTCGAGTATGGAGATGAGGGATTGGCGGGTAGAGGAGGAGTCGGGAAATACTCTGGTGGAGGTGGCGCCGGAAATGGGTGGCCGACGTGATGTCAAAGGATGGTCAAAGGGAGGGTCAACAGTGAAGTTTCGGTTTGGGAAATTTTCTAGAGTTGGAGTTGGAAATGTGGAAGAAGAGGAAAATGTTGAGCGGGTGGGCTTTTATGGGTTTGAGATGGGCCAAGGTATTTGTGGTAAGGTCCAAGTGTTTAAAATAAAGTTTTATTTGAAATAAAAATGTATATACAACTTATAATATTCATAACTTCATCATATGTTATCAGAATTGGGCAAAACTAGATCCGTTGGGATCGTATGGCCGGACACTACCCAATGGAACTGATTGGGAATGAAATGAGGCTCGTTACAATTTATAGCGAAATAAATTATCAGAATCAAATCAAGCGATGGTTATCGTTATTAACGATGATCGTCCAATGTGAGTAAAACTCACCAACTCTGAACAGTTATATTTTTATAACGTATTTTTAGAACTGTAAATCATCTGTTGATTGTTGTGTGTTAATAGTTTGGTTGAATTGCTTGTGTATTGGTTGAAATCATAGATAACGATATATATATAAATTGTTAATCAAATATCGATTCTGTTTAGCAGAATATTTCATATCGAAATGAAATCGATGTTAATTATATTGTTTAACATCTGTGATGCAGGGAAACAGGTTAGAGGGACCCAACTGGGTTCCTCAATATATAAAATACTGTTTTGTTTCATATATTGTAATATATGATGTGATATATAATCTGTTGTTGATTATGTGCGGTTGAATGATATCGATCATTGTTATTTGTGTATTTTAAATACCGTAAGAAATACTGGAATGTAGAAAAAGGGGATTTTCAAAGTTTATATTGAAAATAAATTATTTATATAAAATCAATGGATTTTATATATAAAAGGAAAAGGATTTTATAAAAGAAAATATTTTATAAAATCAAAGAAAAATTAGAAAAGAAAATATTTGTGAAACAAATAGAAAAGGGGAATATGTGTTGAACAAATAGAATTGCAAAGAATATTTAATTAGAAAATGAATAGAATAAGATATAAAGAATATTTATTTAGAAAATAAATAGAATAAGATATAAAGAATATTTATTTAAAAAATAAATAGAATAAGATATAAAGAATATTTATTTAGAAATAAATAGAATAATATATAAAGGATATTTATTTGTGAAATAAATAGAAGTATAAAAGGAGTATTTATTTAGAAAGTGAATAGAATTATAAAAGGGAATATATGGAAAAATAAATATTAAATAGAAATCTGTTTTAACAGATAATTGGAGAAGATTAATTTATAAGTAATGTTTTTATAAATTAAGTAATATAAATTATCATAGGATAAATCTATACTATATTATAATTACTGAGCAGGAAATAAAGAGCTGTCAGGCCTTCTCACTTTTGCAGACACGAAGAGTCCCGGGTATATATCCTACTTTCCCTTCGGTCTCCTATTTTATCTGCTACCCTACGCTCAAATAGGGATTTGCATAAAATTACTCTCCGAAAAGCCAAGCAGTGCACTGCTCACAGTTTCCAACCTCGGCTGTTACCGCTATTTTTCATCATCGATTTTCATGGGGCTTCTCCTGCCTTGACTCTTCTGAGTTCCTTTTCAAGAGCGCTGAAGCCTCTGTGTTTTGCAATCTCAACCATCGCAATATTTTCCTTTTGCTGAACAAGATCCATATGTTACTCTCCCAAAGCAATTTCCTGGAAAAAAAATTGTCCAAGCCCTAACTCATCCGATTAATGGTGGCGAATACAATCCTCCTTGGAAATGAACAACCGCCGGCCTTCTTCTTCGTCCATTGGGAGCTATTCTTATTTTGGCCTTTTCCATATTTCCACTCACGTTTCTTAATGCTTCAGGTTATTCTCTGCCAGTACCATTCGCTGTTCCGCTTTAGTTCTTTTATTGATTTGATATCCATTGTTTCTGTTTTTACTCCTTTTACTGATTTATTGTCAAATGTCTCTTCAGTTTGTTTTACTGCCCTAAAATCCATACACATCGATGTTGCTTTGTTGATTTCGATCATCTGCATTTCAGGTATTATTTATGTTAGCAATAATTTCTTTTAACTTGAAATTACTCTTGCATGCTTTTGGCCTTTTTCCCCCATTGATTTCACTATAATTGGCTTAACCCATAATATCATTTGTATGTTGTTCATGCATGAAATTTGTATTTTGTGGATCCTTAAGTTTGCTTCTTGAGATGTTTAGAGAACTTTACATGTGAAATTATAATACCATAACATTTATTTAATTTAAGTGATATAAAATTTCAATGTAGTTTGAGAAATGTTAGAATGCTCTATTATTGCTTAGTAGTATATCTAAGTGGTATTTGATGCTTCTTTATTTTCCTGATATATGCCTGAAAGCGATGTTATTTTAAGTGTGTCGATGAGAAATTTGTCATATAAAAGTAATTTGTCATCCACCGACTTCCTTGATACATACTTTACATGCTCATGTATATGTAATGTTATTATTTTAAATGCTAGAATGATATTTACCCAACTACTACGTAAGTCAGTACATATACATTAATATAATATTTAAGATTTGGCGTAAGCCTAAATCCATATGCAGTTTGATTTAATATTTTTGATTAGTCAATTGGAGTAAGTAATACTGCACACTGCATAACAAAAATGTAAAATCCCATATATCAATTGTGACCATGCAGTAAGTATAATAGGTAGGTTAAATTTCATGTTGTCGCTGCGGTATTCTCTGTTCATGCACTCCTTAGAAGATATAAAATTTGGCATGAATGCACCATGCTCTACTTCCACTGTATTCTTGACTTTTTTTAAAAAGGTTGTTTACATTTTCTAGTACATATTATGATACGACCACACACTATTTGTGAAAAAGATTGCTTATTATATATTTTGATCAAACAGTAGGAATCATTCACATGCAGCTTCAAATTATTGGAAAGCAATCGGTAGTAATACAATGTAACTGAACTTGACCTTTTTTCTGGAATAACGTTCTAAAGAGCCTATTAACATAAATTATATATACTCTATTTGATGTCCACCATCTTCATGTGATTTATGCTTGAAGAATTTTCCAGTGATATTGATATCTTACCAAAACTATCTCTTACTTTAGCTACAATGTTTTTTCTTATATCCCATTACTGTCAGATTATTTTTTCAACTTTTTCCAATAAATTGCTAAATAATCTGCTTCTAAATTGATTTAATTATAATTAGGTTCCCTCTATATTTAATTTGTAAAGCAAAAGTCATCACATGATCTTTAATTCTAACTAATGTAGGTGGTTTTAACGTAGTTTTCTCGCGGAACTTTGCTAGAGATCTTTTTATGTTGGAAAACTAGAATTACCCATATGAGCATGATCATATGCCAATACTCAATTTCATGATAACAGAGCTAATGCCAAAATTCTTTCTTTGCTCAACTAAGTTGCGGTAGCTGATTTCTTATATTAACTCTCTTTACTAATGTCTTCCGAGATTGTTGCTTTATGAACTCCAATGAGATTTTTCGACCTTCAAATGATTTTCTGTTTATCAACACATAGAAATTACAAACTCTTTGTTTGCTTGAGTCATCCTATATAATATTTGTTTACAATTTTAATTTTAAAATATATTTATGTTAGAACACCAGAAATGTATATACTTACATTTGATTTACCAAGTCAGTGGGGTTATGGTTCTAGCTTATATTCAAAAGAATATTACTCTTGCATGCTTTTGTCCCTTTTTCCCAATTGATTTCACTATAATTGGCTTAACCCATAACATCATTTGTATGTTGTTCATGCGTGAAATTTGTATTTTGTGGATCCTTAAGTTTGCTTCCTGAGATGTTTGGAGAATTTTACATATGAAATTATGATACCATAACATTTATATAACATTTTTAAATTAAGTGATACAAAATTTCAATGTTGTTTGAGAAATGTTAGAATGCTCTATTATTGCTTAGTAGGTATATCTAAGTGATATTTTATGCTTCTTTATTTTCCTGATATATGCGTGAAAATGATGTTATTTTAAGTGTGACAATAAAAAATTTGTCATATAAAAGTAATTTGTCATCCACCGACTTCCTTGATACATACTTTACATGCTCATGTATATGTTATGTTACTTTTTTTAAAATGCTAGAATGTTATTTCTTATAGTCGTCAAGTATAATGAGATCATCTAAATGTAATTGTTGTTTTCATATTAATTTTTTTCATCCCCCAGTAAGCAATTTGTTGTAGAAGATACAAAATGTGTAAGGTTGCATTTTTTTTTAAATTCCCACTGGAGATTGAAGTAATGTGACTAAACTGTGTTTATGGCCGGTTGTGCTTATATGGTTGTAAAGTGCCTACCTTTACGGTATTAAAAAATAGAGACTGTTTAATTCTTTACTGCCGTGCATACAGTTTGGCATGAAATAATATTATGGATTGTTTTGTGTTTCTTCTTAATTAACTTTTGTCATGCAAATTTTTTCTTATATGCACTAGAGTTGCATATTGATAATTTTATATATGTTATAGTGCTTTGCATTTAAATGGATTGATTAGTGCTAATATGATAATTTTTCAATGCTTTAGGAACTACCATTTTCTTCTAAAGGGTATTTTCCACCTTGATGAGCTTTAAGTTAAAACCATTAGCAAAAACTTCTTTTATATGAGGAATGTTCAATGTTGTTCTAACTTTTCGTGACTTGGCTTTCCTGTTAAACTGTGATAAACTAATGAATTTAAGCCACATGATGGTATCTATATTGTGAGAAGCTGGTAACAAGCTGAAATGTGAAAACCAATGATTAATTCAAGTGCAAAAAATAAAGGTTGATATTTATGCAAAGCAATTCCCTGTTTACGCACATACTGTAGGTAAATACATATGTTTTTGTAGCCTCTTTTTTGGACATCACATTTTTTTCATACTGATCCCTGAATTTGTCTAAAATTGTGGATATGACATAATTATTACGGAAGTTCATGGTTAATTTAGTGTTTATCACCTTTTCCATTTTTAGGATGTTATGTATTTATAAATAACATAGTTTCTTACCTATTTGATACACCGGCATCATAATCTACCAACTCCATATCAAAGTATGCCCATACCATTAACAAACAAAAAATGACATGGTATATAAACAACCATATACTTAGAATTTTAATCTTTAGCATTATTGTTTTTTTCTGTGTTTTATGATCTATTATATCATGTAAATTTTCAGGCAGAAGCCCTAATGGATGCTACTTTATCTGGCTAATAGTGTTCACTGCAACTGGAAAAACTTCCTACGGCTTTTGAGCTTTACTAGCAATGCTATTTTGATTTAGTTATACTATGTACGGTACTATTTTTTCCCAATTCTACTGCCTTTTTTTTTAGTGCTAGGAAGTATATGGAAAGTGAAAACCCATGACATTGAGTGGATTAATCCAATAATAGTCAACGGTGTTGAAATTTTTCTTATTTCAAACTTTTATTTAATAAACATCAACGTTTTTAAATTGCAATAAACAAACATGTGTTCAAACACGTGAGCCGATTTGATGTTATTGAATATGTTATTTGCTTTTATGATTAGGGTCACTGTTTTATTGAGGTAACCAAAAAAGCGAACAAAGTATCCGTTGTTTGCTGCATTCTATAGGGAACATATATTTTTCATAGTATCAACTGATTAATAGATCTCCTTCTTTTGGTTCACTCGTGCAGAGTCTGAAACTCTTTTGGATCAACTAGCTTTTATAATAAATAGCTTTTCTTGGGCATTCCAGGAACCATACTTTAGAACGTTCGTAATAATCACATTATTAATTTATTATGTGCATATGTTTAATCATAGCTGCATGAACCACAGACTCTATTCTTTTATTTTGAAACTATTACGTTAATTTTTTTTCCACATTGACTTTAAATATTATCTCTTAGCACTAAATTTTATTCTTAGCACGGCTTAAAATATTATGTTAGCATGTAAACTTACTTATATGAAAACCCAAAATGTAATTTAACGATACAAACATTTTCTTCTATCTTAATCTTGCAAGGTGACAATTATTGATTTAGAGCATCATTTCGGGTATCAACGCAACTCTTATTGAAACTTCATTATTTTATGTCCTATCTGTGCGAAGCACGGATGCCCACTAAGACACTTTTTAGGAAAATCGCTTGGTATAATTTGTATTTAGGAATATAATAGCGACACTTCCTTATTTATTTATTTTTTCTGCTGATAGCACAAAATATAAAAATGGTCTGTTTGGTATAATATGTGTTTAGGAATTAAACCTTCCATCTGTTGGAAATAAGGATATGTCCTATGCACAGTTAAAGTAAAAATGGGTAGCCTCTTTATGCTTTCCTTTTACTTCTTTTATATATAAGAAACATGCACCAGAATTATTCTTAAATTCTAAATAAGGAACTAAACGCTGCATGTTTTCCCTTCATTTTGCAACTTTAAAAATGTTCCAAGTTTTAAAATGAAAAAAATTCAAAACTAATCTTCTCTTTGTATTATTTAACGCGAATTTTGATTGAACCAAGGTGCTATATTTGCCCCGTTGTTCAGATACTGTTTTTTTTAAATAAATATAAATGATTGTAATCATATTTTAAAGTAGCAGAGGTGGTTACTAATTTTAGATGATAGGTTTAGGGAGTTTGTATATATAACAAAGTGCATGTTTGACATTTTCTATTCATGTATTGTTGGTTCCTGTCCAATTGCTTATCAGTTTCACAACTCTAATATATGGATAATTATATAGGAACCACAAAACTTGAGTGGTAAATGGGTGAAAATGTTGATGATGGGTAGTTTGAACCTATTAAAGATGCTAATTAGCACCAAGCTTTTTTCCCCGTCCAGTTTTGAACTAACAAGACTGTTATTTCTTTTAATGGTCGATGTCACCAACATATAATCATTGATGGTGACGTTTCTGCTGGAGATTTAGAACATAGCTCAAACTGTGGATCTATTCATTGATTTGCACTTGCCATATTCCAATATTGATTTGTTTTTGTCTGTAGTGTTACATGATATGATATACATTGATTTTTTTCTTTCGAATTTTTATAAATATTTATGCCATTTCCCTATGGTTAGTCTCTTTTAGTTTGGATTTGCAATGAAAAAAGTCATTACTATCAGCAATCATGCTCATAAAATTATCAGCAATCATGCTTATAATATTCCGAAATCATATAAATGAGAGTTATTTTTTACGTCAATTTTTAGTGTTATTTAACTAGATATTCTTCTAAATGCAGAGTTAGTGATTTCATAAATTAGGTTGAATTTGTGTCTTATACAAATAAATATATAGATTTTTCTTTTTATATATAAAAAATACAATTGAGACAAATACTTAGCAACTCCTAATTTGGATTCATTGCGGTTACAGGTTGAGAGCATAAAGGTTAAAGATGATGAAAAATTGACATTGTTTGTTGCATTTACAACATATGATAATGCAAGAGGCACCAATAAGGGAGGAATTGCATTGGTCATTAATTGGGGTAAGCCCATGATTATATTCTCTTTATATTTGTTGCTTCCATGTACATTTTAGTAAGTTATATATTTGTCGTTTAGGATCACATAGAATTTTCCAAAAGCGTACGTAGTGTAGATACAAGCCAAAACAATTAACTATATAAGATAGGCTGAATAAACAGATCAATATATATATATATATATATATATATATATATATATATATATATTAACAGCTAAATAAGACCCTTTTTTAAAACATAAACATAGCACATACTCAAAATAGGAACATAGGACATGTAAATGTGAAGAAAGGGGACAACTTATTAAAAGTCTGCACTTCATTACAATTTATTATTTTGAAGGCAACCACTATGCTACCTGGATAATTTGTATTACTATTTTTCTGTTCATGCTGTCATATACTGTTATAGCCAAAGTGGATATTTTTTAATATAAATAATGGGAAATGTAAATTTTTGTCTAAGATGTATGTAGGGAATCTTTTATTTTTCCAGTTATTTTACATCAGTTTTTTAGATGCAATGTTTAGGAACAGGGATAAAAATCATGTATTATGCATTGAAAATAGATAATCACTTTCAGAATGATTCCGCTACGCTTTTAGTTTTTTTCATACATCTAAGGCTTTAGTTTTTTAATATCATCTTACATTTTCAATGATATTAGCTTGGCAAACATTAAAGAGTCCAAAATTACTTTTTCCACTACGTATCTAAATCGTATTGCAATGCACTGGATTTCTGAGTTAACGACAAACTAATTTGTACAAGTTATCAACAAATGGTTCCCTGTTAAATCTAACTTCAAAGTCAAATAATGAATTGCAAAATGAATGATTATGAATCCAAACCATGCTACTTTATTTGACTTTATTTTTTTAGCCTTTTAGAATTTTTTTAATGGTCAATTATATATTCTTTTCCAATGATCATGACTGGATTTTTTAAATAAATAAATATAAATGACATCTGGTTATTTTGAATATGATATCCTAATTTTTCCATTGATTTGTGTAATTTAAATGAATCTTTCGTTCATCTTAGATGAATTTTCGTGTTAGTTCATTAGTTCCATTAGCAAATCAAGTAAATTCTTTTTGAATTTTTTCATTGATCTAATTCGTAAACTTAACCTATTAATGAAGATGTTTGGCCCTGCCTTTCTTTTGAGAATCTTTAAACCATTGAGCGTAAAATGTAAATATCAATGGTTAACAACTTAAATTTCAATATATGGATATTTTATGAATATTTTCTTGAACTTAGTATTATATATCTTTGGTTTTAATGTTGCCAGGCTAGAAATGATTTTAGTATGCCATTAGGACGTTAACAGGATACTAGGCTTAGCTCTAGCAGGATAAACATCCATTGGATCTAAAATTTTGTGCTTTGCATCAAGCAAATATAAAGAAGGTATCTTCATGCATATTACCGTATTTCTCTTTTTTCTTCCCGTATGACTGATATTTATATGTGCATCATTCCAATAGATGATGTGTATTGTTTGAAAACAGATCTGTCTGAAATAATAGAAAGGCGGTACGTGAAGTTTACATATGTTCATTTGACTCTATAAAAAAATATAATATACATACAAGGTTCAATAATATAATGTGTGAATTATAAAGTTAATGCAGCATACATAAATTTTACATATCTTCATGCATAGATTTTGTTAGATATCTCTTTATACAAGTATGTCGTTATATTTGTTAGTAACCACTATTAATTTGCATTGAATCATTCTATACCATAAAAAGTGTTTCGGTAAAATTGATATCAGTGGTAAATATTTTGCTGTAAAAGTTTCCTGTTAGTATTTTCCGTAAGGATCAATGATTCCTCAATTTTTTCAATCCAAGGAGATCTTAAAAAAATAGAATGAGAAATTTATGATGGATCGAGGTTAGATTTTTTTGTTTTTGTTTTTTTTTGTTTTTTTGTTTTATGTGTTTACTCTACTTATGCACTACTAACTTTGCATTTGTTTTTCTCTAAATTGCAAGTCTTTCCTATAATTAGCAACGACCACGTAGCAATTGTGGATTAGCAATGACGACAAAGAGGTTCAGACCACCTACTGTTTTATTGGATTTGGTGGGATATTGCAGCACCAAAAAGACTTCATATTTTTTTGATCATATTCTTGAAAGGTATGACTACTTTATTACACATACTACTTCTCATTCTTGCTAAAATTATTTATTCAGGTTGTTCCATAGATGTTTTGTACACACAACATGAATGACTCATATTTCATATTTCATTGATGTAAGTGATCCAGTAACAATTTTATTTGTTTTCCCTGTTCTTGATGAAAGTTAAAATAGCTGTTAGTTTAATTCGAATTTTCCTGTTATGTTACTTACAAGCAAATATTGAGTAAAAGGATTTTTTTTTAATCCCAGTATAGTACAAATGAAATGTTTGGATATAGCATTTGATAATTTAGACCCCAGATATGTAAATTATATTCATATACAAATCAAAATAGTGATGGAAAAGGCCACCTCTACTTTGTTATATAGCGTAAATTAACTTAAACTTGGATAAGCGGGAAAAAAACCTAGCATCCTCTCAATATCCTACCATAATCTCGACAATCATTCATATCTTATATGATAGTTTCAACCTGAGATGTTTACCGATAACTGTGTTAATGAACTATTTTCCTCTTGACTTCGTGTTCTCCTATGTTTGCAAGTAGGAAATGATGCATTTAACGGAGAAGTCTTAACTGGCAAGGAAGCGTGTTGCCAGATAAAGTTTGAAATTTGAAAATGGCTTTGGAATACCGTTCAATGAAAGTCTATAGTTTCAAACAGAATCAAGACATTTACTTTAGTCTCCTTCCTTTTCTACTCATTTACAAAATATTAAAACAGTTTGACATCAATTTTTAGTGTTATTCAACTGGATAGTCTTTTAAATGCAGAGTTGGTTATTTCATATATTAGGTTGAATTTGTGTCTTATACAATATATATATAGATTTTTCCTTTTTGTATAAATTTTTTTACAACCGAGACAAATACTTTGCAACTCCTAATTTGGAATCATTGTGGTTATAGGTTGGGTGCATAAGGCAAAAGATGATGAAAAATAGGCATCGTTTGTTGCATTTACAACATATGATAGTGCAAGAGGCACCAAGAAGGAAGGAATTGCATTAGTCATTAATTGAGGTAAGCCCATGGTTATTATTGTCTTTATATTTGTTGCTTCCATATATATTTTAATAAGTTATATATTTGTCATTTCGGATCACATAGAATTTTCCAAAAGCATACATAGTGTAGATACGAGCCAAAACAATTAACTATATAAGATCGGCAGAATAAGCAGATTAATATATATATTAATAGCTAAAGAAGACCCTTTTTTTAAAAACAAGCATAGCACATACTCAAAATAGGAAAATAGGACATGTAAATGTGAAGAAAGGGGGCAGCTTATTTAAAGTCTGCACTTCATTTACAATTTATTATTTTGAAGGCAACCACTATGCTACCTGGATAATTTGTATTGCTATTTTTTTGTTCATGCTGTCATATACTATTATAGCCAAAGTGGATATTTTTTTTATAGAAATAAAGAGAACTGTAAAATTTTGCCTAAGATGTATGTAGAGAAAAAATTTTCTTCAGTTATTTTACATCAGTGTTTATATGCAATGTTTAGGAATAGGGATAATCATGTATTATGCATTGAAATTGTTTCCATCTCAAGTGGAAACTACCATAAAATTAGATAAGCACTTCCAGAATGATTCCGCTATGCTTTTATTCATACGTCTAAAGCTATAGTTTTCTGATATCGTCTTACATTTTCAATGATATTTGCTTGGCGAACATTAAAGAGTCCAAATTTACTTTTTCCAGTACATATCTAAATCCTATTGCAATGCACCAAATTTCTGAGTTAACAGCAAACTAATTTGTCTTTATGTGAGGGAT
This sequence comes from Allium sativum, assembly GCA_030737875.1. Classification (NCBI taxonomy): domain Eukaryota; kingdom Viridiplantae; phylum Streptophyta; class Magnoliopsida; order Asparagales; family Amaryllidaceae; genus Allium; species Allium sativum. The sequence continues at coordinate 253,464,422 of CM060915.1, read as the reverse complement.
GCAAATCATGGGTAATCCTATGGTGACACAATTAATCTTCATCATTGAATCTATATATATTTGAGTGCGTATGTGCGATAATGTGGATTCTTAATTTTTGATTTGCATTTTCAGTACATTTTTATACATACTTCTTGATGAACTCTGCATGGCAATTTCATTCCTTCACTTTGTTTCTTTTTCTATAGTTTGCATTATATTCCTAATTTTGCTAAAGCTTCAGCAAAGAATTAAGGTTGCTGAGATGTTGAACATTCAATCTGCAGCTGACCATATAAATGGATATTTTTTTAATGTGCTATGCTGTGTTTTAAACATCACTACTACTGTTTCCTTTGCGTGGCAGTCAGTATTTCTCATGTAGAGTTCTTTTCTTTACAGTGCATGTTCGTCTTTTTATGAAATTCTAAGCACATATATGCAAACTAGTTGAGCATTTACAGCTTTAGTTGCCGCTTGAATGAATTACCGAACTAATGTGTGTATTAATATTAGATTTATAGCTGAAGTCGATGCTGACTATTTAAATGAATAAGGCATGTCATTCTTATAAAACTTCCTGAAGTCTTTTTGCTCATTAATTTGTTTTATGCAGCTGTTTACTGTTTTCATTTGGATAGGGGCACGTGATGTTTCAATCATTTGTACAAACCATACATCAGTTCTGCACCTACGATAGTAACCCATATGCAAGCTCATTTTACCCCTCATTCTCAGTATTTGTCAAATTAACTTTAACGATGGATTTAACTGTTTATTATGCTGAACTTCAACTATAAATCATTGACTTTAATTTCCTGCATCTTCTTCATTTTGTAAACTACCCGTACCGTTGTATGATTTTAGCTCTTCCTTAATCACTTCTTTTGCTTGCATGCTACATTTAAATAGTCTTTGCGGCCCTTTCTCAACAGTTTTATTTTTACAAAGGTATGCAAGTATTGTTTGCTATCGACAGCTATCAGTAAAAAAAACAAATAATTTTTGCACAGTTTTGTCTATTTACTATGAAAAGTAATAACCAACGCAAGATTTTATAAAAATGCATAATGCGCAAAGATCGCATTCAACTTTGGGCTATCATTAAACAAAAAACTGCATTAGTCTCTAAACATGAAAAAACTATATCTGCAATAATAAATGGGGCTCAAAGTTTAATTTTGCTAAAGAATAAAAAGTTATTTTTTTATTGTGCTTTCAAGCTACTTATAAAATAATTTTTTATATGATTTTGACAAGCCCGTGTGCGAAGCACGGGTTCGCACTTGTTGAATATATAAGTCTGAACTTATATAAACAAGTAGAAATCGGTTTTGACACCGATATGTTAAGTAGAAGGCAAACCCATCATTTTATAAAGGAAACTGATTTTGAAATATAAATTGATAAAGGAGATAATCAAAAGGAGTTAACCAAATTAGAATTAACCAATTAGAGTTAATCAGTTAGAGTTAATCAGTTAGAGTTAACCAGTGAGAGTTAAATCGATAGAGTTAATTAAATAGAGTTAATCAAATTTGAGTTAATCGAATATTAGTGATTCGAATAAAGTTAAAAGGAGTTATCGAATATTAGTTATTCGAATAGAGCTATCGAATATTAGTTATTCTAATAGAGTTAATTGAATATTAGTTATTCGAATAGAGTTAAAGGAGTTAATCGAATTTAGTTATTCGAAAAGGAGTTAATTGAATATAGTTAATCGAGAAAGAGTTAGTCGAATATTAGTTTATTCGAATAGAGTTAAAGAAAAAGGAGTCATCAAATATAGTTTATTCGAACAGAAGAGTTATCGAATATTAGTTATTCGAAGGAGGTACTATCGAATATAATTTATTCGAAAGTAAATTAGTCGAATATAATCTATTCGAAAAGAGATAATCGAATATGATCTATTCGAAAAGAGATAATCGAATATGATCTATTCGAAGAGAGATAATCGAATATAGGTCATTTGAAGAAGAGTTAATCAAATAGAGATTTCTCGAAAGAGAGTTATATGTCGAATTCAATTATATCGAATTCGGGAAAGTACTTATACTTTCCGGTTTTTAAATCAAGATTTATTTATTGATAAATTAGGTGTTTATTTATTTATTCACTTTAAAGAATAAAAGTTATAATTAAAGTTATATATTTTGAAACTAGGGATTATAACGTTATCGTTATAACCAATGTTTCTGTAAAAGAAGTGGATTTGTAAATAGAATCCGAGAGTTACGTAAGGAAGTTTTTAAAGATTTAAAAGATAAACTTTAACTATTTCGAAGTTAAAACGTTGTTCAGTTAAGGTTTGAGAGGTAATTATACCCCAACTTGATTGACTTCCTTCTTAACTAAGGAATGGTAAGGTTTGATAGTGAAGGAGTTTTGGAAATGTTTTCCAAATAAGAATCAGAAATGTTTTTTGATAATAGAAAATAAAAATTTAGAATATATGGAAACAAGAGATAAATAAATGAATGAACTAAAGAGATAAATGTTTAATAATGATTGATCGATATAATTTCCATTTGTAAATAATATCGTTGCTTGCACACGTGTTTTTCTTTGATAGTTAACTCACCGACTATCGAAGTTTTCGACCATTTTAATGTTGTAAATATGGAGAGACCAGTTGGATTATTATCCGAAGAACCACTCGTATTGGCATAAGCGTTGCGAATCATATATGCCAAAAAAAATGAAGACAGAGTAAAGTACAAGGGCTGCTGTATAAAACTTAGGTAAAGATTGGCTAAGATGGTTGTATTGAATAGTGCCTTCGGTTTGTCCTGTCCTAGGACAACCTGCATGGAAGAATGTCTGACAGAATATATTTAATAGATCACGTAAGTTGATCTCCTCAAACGTATTTACGTTTGGTGGCGGAGGAATTCGTTTCTCTTAGCTATATACCCATGGTATTTTTGGGGAAATCAATTTGTGATTTGGCGGGTATGACGATGTGACATTCAAAGTGAATAAACGTGCGATATGTCAGAGATAAGCGTGGCCTCTAGCCTTACATCCGGAAATGACAAAAATCAGGCAGGCACCATGGCTATGTAGGTCGCACTTATTAGGGTGTATAATCACCTGATCTAGAGTTTCATTTACTTCTAAAAACTATTGTCGATGCTGTCCCATTCGGGAAACGGTTGCTGATACCAACTGTTGGTGATATACATTTGATACACTCAAGCGAAATGAGTGGTCGGTCATGTGCGGCCGAGTTGCAAGATGTTCTTGTTGAACCCAGTGTACTCCTCTCTAGAGGTACACTAGCAAAAGGTGGTTCCATACATTATCATAGTTTGAAATCCATTACCCAATACATGCTTGCGTTTTTGATTGTATACTATATATGTAGAACGTGAGATGAAAGCGTTTCTGCCAGATGATTATTATATTGTGGTTGTAGACATTATTATAATATCAATGAGTTTTGATATAAAGATTATTTTGAATTCTCAGAAGTGAAAAACCCGTTCCGTACGGCGTGGTCTTATGAGATATCGTTTAATGGCTCAAAATGTTTTAAACTGTTTTACTCATACCAGTCCCATGACTGACCCGGAGTTTATTTTGTTTGTTTTCCCCTTAGGTGCCCAAATTTGTACGGGCAGTCAAGTATTCAGGATTTTACAGATATACTTGCTATTGTTATTCCGCTGTGTTGTAAGTGTTGTACTTGATAATGATATGTATATTCAAGTACATTCTTTTATTTCAAAGTTATGTTATATTTTTATCGTTCCGCTGTAAGATTCGTGTTTACTCTAATGTCGTATGGTCTTCTTCTATTCTAAGTTTCTATCTTATCTTTCCTCTCCATCTGATTTCTTTCTATTAGTTTTCTGATTTCCAGTGTAATGTGGGTTGGACTTGTGTTATTTATTCAGCTCAAATTGGACCGGAATTTCGGGACACTACAATAGCGAGGCACCTCGGTTATATCGGTCGTTCTGGGGCCGATGGTTTGGTCGGGATATGACCAGTTTACGCCCTATAGGGCGGGTAAACGCATTATTCAGGCATTTTAATCCACTCCGCGTGGACCGGCCCTAACGATCCAAGGTGCAGTTGCGGCTATTCCTAAGACATGGTAGGCAAGAGTGTCTCGAAGCAGTAAGGACGATCCCTCGCCTTGGTTCACAGACGGAAATCCAACTTTCAATACGTGACATTTCGGTTTTGATTGTAGAGCCTAGTATGGCGACATAGTGGTATGGGGCACTTATTCCGTCTATGATTGATACTTATGATTGAAATTGTTTTGACACTATACACTTATAGTTATAATAAAAGATGAAATTTCACGTACCAAGCATTTTTTGCTATTATAAGGTAAAAACTCTATCCTTCGGCTTGCGTTGCATTGTGTGATGGGACCTGAGTCTTGTAATAGCTTCATTGTTCTTTACATAGTATTGCGCTGTTGTTTTATGCACTGGTATTCTGGGGAGGAATCCCGTTCCGTGTTATACGGTGTGGTCCCTGGATTTACCTAACTTTAAAATAAAGATTAATAACTGTTTTAGTTCTCACACTAGTAACATGACTGACCTGGAGTTTATTGTTTTATCCTAAACTCTGGGTGCCCCTATTTTCCACACGGGCAGCTAGTAGTTTTGGTTTTGCAGATTTATATTCAGATGATCCTTGTTTACAGCTGTAATGATATTCAGAAAGCTCTGTATCCGTATATTTCTTTCAGTTGTGTTTTGTATTATTTTTCCGCTGCATTGTAATTTGTAAATCTCTGATATTTAGTAAATATGTAATATGTAACTCATACTCTGTATATTCTTGTATTCTGATGAAATTATTATAATAAGCAATGAAATGTTCTTCTGTTTGTGTTCTGATTTGTCTTGTTCTCAAAGCAATCCTTTCTTTCCCTCACGGGGAAGTTTTGGGTTCTTACAGTGATATCAGAGCTTTGGTTTACAGAGCTCGGAGAACAAGACACGTTAGAACCAAACGAAAGAATTCATCAGAGATTGGATTTGTAATATCCAGTGAGAATGACTGGTTAGAGATAGGATCAACAGTATCCTAGAACGAGTGTGAAGAGTGATATTTTTAAAATAAAAATGAAAACGAATTTTGTTTTGAAAATTTAAACCTGTTTATGCGTATTTAAATATTTATTATAAATCGATTTGGACTATCGAGTATATAGAGATTTTAGTATACGCCTGATCCATGGGTATTGAAGCCTCAAATATACGGGATGGATATAGGATCACACTCTAGTCGCTCGGAGATGATTCTGATGTTCGCTCGAGCATCATCAGCATTTATATTCGGGTTTTGAAAGTGTAATTTCTATATATTTCAAATTGACTGGTGTGAGAACCAAAACTAGATAGGGTTTACTGTTGTGATTTGGCATCAAAAACATGATTTTTGGATGCATAAAAGCTATAAATTTGAAACGTTAATCCACTAATTGATTGATGTTTGTGTTGTATGATTATTCATTTAAACCAACATGTGAATGAAAGGTGAATTAGGCCAAATTGAATCAAATTTTGAGCTGAATTGAAAATTGTTTGGAAATGCATGCATATACATGTATATACATTGAACAGGTCATAGCAAGGAGGCTAGAGAAGAGGAATAAAATTGTTTCTGTTTATTGCATTTCTTGGGGATTTTGATGATTTTATGAACCAATTGGCTAGCCGCTTGGCTGTTTCTTTTTCTTCTTGGCTTAGAGAGGCCTGTATGGCGATTTCGGGATTTTCCCGGTGCTGCCGTACATGGGAGGTTATGGCGAATTTTTTCGAAAATTTAGGGTGTTAGCCAAATTTTTGAAAAATTTGAAAAGTTCTTAGAAATTGAAAAGTTGAAGAACTTAAGCCGTAATGAAAATAATGAAAGTTGAGTTGGTTTGTAAAACAACTTTTAGCTTCGTTTCTTTTCGAGGACGAAAAGATTTTAAGTGGGGGAGATTGTAACAACCTGGAAAATCTGAGCCAATCTAAAAAATTTATTTTGGCCCTTTTAGTAAATTTTGAATTTTTAAAATGTATTATTTTAAATAATTATGACAAGAAATTTATTTTGAATAGAATTGGAACGTATATATTTAATTGAATCGACGTTAGAATATAAATATTTATTTTAATTATAAAAGGAATTGAAAATGGCGCAGTAGTTGAAAATTCGATTTCAAATTTCAAATGAATCTACAGGATTCAAAATAAACCGGACTTTACCTAAACCAAAAATATTTGACTCTATTTGAAAATATCTTTCCAACAAATCTGAAAAATCCAAATTTTATAGCGGGAATAAAAAGTTATGTCCACTTGAAAATTCAGAATAGTCGCTATGGAAATATAGCCCTTAAAAATGGAAATTTTGCAAACAACCTCCGTTTTCGACGAAATCACTTTTGTTGGATCCGGGATGTCAAATTATTACTTGATTCCAAAATTCATAATTTTTAGAATTAATATGTGAGCGTGGCGATGTAAAACATGTTTTGACAGTTTCAGTCAATTTGGATCGACCAGAAAATGACCATTTTTCGAACGGTCTTCAAATTTGACGAAATTAGTTCATTAGGACCGTACCATCAATACGAACTAGAAATAATTTTTTTGGAATTTTTAGAGTCCGTATGTGGCCCCGGTAAATTGAAATGTGCGTTCAAATTCAATATATAGATTTATATTTTGTTTTTGACGGAAATTGATCGAAACAGCCGAATTGGCTTACGATACATATCCCATTGTGTAACACCTCGAATTTTCTGAGAATATTAAAATTAACAAATTCAAGAACACTTAATTTTTAGAAGAAGAATTAAGTGAAATGGGTTGCGCTATTATGTTCGTCTCAAAATTTTGGTCAAGATAGACATTTGGTTTGCATAAAACGGATACCTTATGAAGAAGTTATTAAGCCTTGAAGTTTGTATGCATATGAGAAAAAAGAAACATATATATATAGATATATATAAAAATTAAATAAATATGCAAAAAAGTTCAAAATAACAAATCGGGAGGGGGAATAACCGAACCGGCCCATTTTTGAGGTCGACCCGAGCACGGCTGGATCGACTAGGGATTAATTCAGGGTGTTTGCCTGTCAATCCGTGGGCCGATTCGCTCTAAGGCAGATATGGCATCTGATTGGTTCTGATGGACTCCTTGCTGAATCATTAGGGATGATGTGGCTATTCAATCTTGTCTGAATGGCTTTGATTTGCTCTAGGTTAATCTGACGGTTCCTATTAAATCAAACTTTTATATAAGCAACCTAATACCTCAACCCTAAACCATATTAAAAATCAAACCAAGAGTCGTCATGCTACCGTTGGATAACCTCGAGTAGCCGCCGTTCAACTTGAAGCAAATTAAAAGAGACAAACCAAATCAAATCAAAATTAAACTAAAACAACGATTGTCTACATCAAAGGCGAGCATTTCAACTTCAGAATACAGATTCCAAAAATCAAGATTGTCTTTTGTAAGTGTAGTTATGTTTTAGATGTAAATAAATTTAAGACGTGATTTGATATAAAGTGAAAAATAGAATTATACCATGTTGTATAATATTGACGATGCTAATTCATGTTTGTTTCTTGTGATGATTTTATCATGAATTGTCTTGGAATGTTTGTGACTTGGTGTTGGATCAATTAAAGATTGAGAATGAAACTATCAATATCATATGCAAGTTATATGTTTCATGTTAAGATCTACATATATATGTTTATATGATTAATGCAAGTTGTATGTATTGTGTTAGATCCAAGTCAAGATCTACATATATATATATTCATATGCTTTATGTTAGATCTATATGCCTATATATATGTTCATATGCAAGTTACAAGTTTTTTGTTGGATCCATGTCAAGATCTATCTAGGTTCATATGACTAATGCGAGTTAAATGTTTTATGATAGATCCAAGTCACGATCTAATTATACATATGTTCATATGCAGGTCACATGTTAGATCCAAAACTATATCTATATTTGTATGCATGTTTGTAAAGTGGACTTATGCAAGTTCACCTTGTTAGATCTAGTTCACACCTATATGTTAATGTTAAAATTATACATGCCTTGGGATTGGACATGTCATGATTATGTCATATGCTAGTTATAATTGAGGCTATGTTCACACATGCCTAGATCTACATGTTAACATGTTTTAGGCTTATGATTATCTAAGTCTAAATTATATGCAAGTTCATGTGACATGTTAAATTATATGGATAAAGTTTTATGCAAAATTTACATGTTTGGTTGAATCTATATTATGCATGTTCCCTTCTTTACCTCTTGTTTATAAATTGGGCTAATATGCGGGCCCAATGACTTTATGTGATTAATACGAACGAACAAACGAGGGTAACGTTGGGATAGTTATTAAATGAAAACATGTTAATAATGTAGGTGGGCCCAAAACCATGTAAATGGTTAAGGCCATGAATGGTATAATTTATACCATTAGTCTTGAACATAATTAAAATATGTGACATGAAACACTTGTAGAAAATTCATATATATAAAATGTAAAACATGAATATGCCTAACCCGAAGTTAGACTGAGTTGTGGTGTAAACCTGCCCGAAACCGACCGGCACATCCAGTAACCACAACAATACTTGTTTAATGTGAGAGGTTAGTGCATCAAGCCCACAAAGACCCGAGGTTAGACTGAGTTATGGTGTAAAACTGCCTGGAACCGACCAACACATCCAGTAACCACAACAATACCTGTCTAATGTGAGTGGTTGGTGCTTTAATTAATTAATTAATTAATTAAAGCTCATGAAAAATCAAGCTAGAAATGGTGAGGTTAAGTAATTAAGGGAACACTTAACCAACTTAACATGTTAACAAGACAAGATTGGTGGAGTTAAGTAATTGAGGAAACACATAACCAACTTAGCATGTTAACTAGACAAGATTGATAGGGGTTAAGTCAAACCGAGGATATTTAACCAATTTAGCATATTGACTAGAAAAACCCTAGTAACGGGGACCCGTTTCAGCAGTAACCCACATGGATGTATCAAGGTACCCTGAACTAGGCAGGGTGGGGCACAATTACTGGGCTGAATATAAGAGGTCAAAAGTGTGGCGGTTAGGTGCGTCAGCGTAGGTTCCGACGGAGTACGAGCGGAGTGGAAAAAGCAGGCACTGGGCACCAAGCGTACACTTGTGCATCTCTGAATCGTGTCAGGGTTGCCATTATAGGACTTGATACACCCTATACTGGAACCAACACAAGTACTTAAAAATCATGTAGAGTCGCATGACACCGGGAATACATGAATGCGAGTAGGAGCTGATCAATACATGAATGGGATCACTTTATCATGGATGCACATTGCTTGTTAAACAGCTCTTAGTGGGTGCAGAGAAGAAAAAGTGGGTGCGATATCCAAATCTAGTTAAATCTTACTTTACCTCGTTTTAGGACTACCTTATCCTTATGGTATCATTCTAAGTTCAGTTTATTCATGTCATAGTCTTTTACTTGTTTACACGCTATTAAATAACTGGGCTTACCAGACTTATGTCTGACCCATTTTCCTTTCGCTTCTTTTCTTCTGTTTCCCCCCAAGGTCCGTTGGGAGGAAGCACTTCTGCTTAGTCCAGGTTAGCCAAAGCTTAAAGACCGTAGATGTAAGGCTTGGACTTTCCTTTTTGAGTTATGGCTATGGTCAAGCATTTATTGGGGATTCATGTAACTTTATTTTCAGTATTGCTTCTTTATGTTTTCAGACAGATGAAAAGTTGTAATAATTTGGAAGGTTGAAACAGTTGTTGAATTGTTGTGTTGAACAAGTATTTATGAAATAATATTGATATTTTTCCGCTGTATAAATTTTCTGTCTTGTTATTTATTAGTATCTTGTACCTTAAAACGCTCCACCAAAGTTAAGGCATTCCCTTTGAGAGTGACCTTAACGGAGGTGGGGTGTTACACTTGGTATTAGCGCTAAAGGTTACTAGATCGGATAAAATTTTTGAAACTATTTTTCAAAAAGAAGTCATAAAGAAGCATTTTCAAGAAAAAGTGTTAATTTAGAAAGGCATAATCCCCAAATCCATATGCACTATCTTTCTATCCTTTGTTTTGAACCTTTCCTTTTTGTTTCAGCATGTCTGGGGATCTTAACCTTCCAGAGGGTGTACCGATACCTGGCTGGTTCAAGAGATACCTAGAAGCTAGGGCCAATGACGTGGGCCCAGCAGACATTCCTCCTCCCCCAGCTGCTGTTGCTGCTCCTCCTCCTCCGAGAGGAAATGCTTTCTCAAAGATCTGTAGTGTAACACCCCACCTCCGTTAAGGACACTCAAAAAGGGAATGCCTTAACTTTGGTGGAGCATTTTAGTAAACAGAACAGAAAAATTCAAGATAGATAAACAATACTAGAGAAATTATAACTTTATTACAGCGGAAAATAGAAATCAGTATGGTTACATCTTTACCAAAAACTCAAGTACATAAATATCAGTCTTGTTCAGAAAGTCATCAGAGTACAAAACTTTAAAATCATAATCCCCACAGAAGATGCCATAAGAATTTAAGCCATACTTTACGTAGTTCAAGTACATCAAGCAGAAGAAATCCGGATCAAGCTAAAGTATTCCCTCCTTGGAAAACCTGGGGGGGAAACGGAAGAAAAAGGGGCGAAAACAAGCAAGGTCAGACATAAAGTATGGCAAGTCCAGTGACTTTCAGCATATGAATAGATAATAATAATTATGACATGAAAATAAGCTGGATAAGAGATAACAGTAACAGGAGCAGCAGATGTACTTAGGTTAAACAGAAGAAATTGAATAATATTACTTTTCATTTCTCTGCACTAATACTAGTATAACAGGATTAGGATTTTCCTAATGTCTAAACTGAACAGAAATGGGAACATAATAATTTCCACAGAAGAGAATGCTAGTAATGGGTCCTTACCACTCCAACAGAAACAAACAGAAACATAATGCTAATAATGGGCCTTTACCACCCGAACAGAAACAGACAGAAATAGAATGCTAATAATGGGCCTTTACCACCCGAACAAAAGGTACAGAAACAGAAACAGATTAATCCCTATGGAAACAGAATGTAGAATTAGGTGTACACTAGTAAATGGGCCTTTACCACCCGAACAGACGGTACCACGCAGAAACAGACAGGTGCTGCCACCCAACAGAAACAGACGGTACCAACAGAAACAGACAGAACTAAGTGTACCCTAAAACCCTACCCCAAGCGATCGGCTCCCTAATACATAAATACCCTATGTCGGCTCCACAATAGGGTGTATCACTCCCTAAAGTGACAACCAATTGGCACAGACCTATTTGCAGCTGTCACGGCGTCTTACATCCTCAGAGGCAGACCGGGATCCATGCACGCACATGACCCGGTTGGAATGCACCATCAACACCCCTCGCCATTATCAGAGTGAACCGCTTATAATTAGTTCAGTAAGCGTGCCCGGACCCTACCTACTGTTGGGTCAAAGTTTTGATACCAGAAAGGGTTACTGACTAATATGGGTCCCAAACAACAGATGACAAAAGTAATTTCCCTCCTAACCTTGTGTCCCCAGACTAACAGATTTCAGATTAACTTGTTTACAAGTTCAGACATACAGAGTTCAGATCAACTAGTTCACAGATCAGACAAGTTTTCAGACTAACTGATCAGATATACGGATTTAACAGATTTACAGATTTGTCTAACTTTGTAATTGGGCCTACAGATTCACGAAACGGGATTGTTAAATTCATTAGTCCAATTGGTTTAACCCTATCCACCCAACACGTTTTAGACATCATATTTATCCCAGATTTACATTAATTAAATATTAATGCACAGACCTCTCACATTAGGTCGGTAGCTTGTGGCCGTTGGATATGTCGGGCGGTTCCGGGCAGACTTCTGCCACAAGCCAGACCTAACCTCGTGTCTAATCATATTTTAGTTATGCCTATGACCTCTCACATTAGACTGGCAGTTTGCGGTCGCTGGTTAAGCCGGTTGGTTCCGGGCAGGCTTCTACCGCAAACAGAGCCTAACCTCGTGTCATAGCCAATTCATTCCAATACAGATTTTTCAGATATCAGACTAATTCTGTTTATTTAACAGATTAAACTTCTTCATAGGATATAACAGATTAATCAAATTTCCATGTTTTACTAAATCTTAGGTCGAGCCTACGGATTTCCATACCCAGATTACCATTATCTAGATTCAACAGATCAGACAATTCAACAGGTAGCAGATCTAGCAGTTTAAGCGATTCAACAGATTTAGCAAATAACAGATTTAGCAGTTTAGGCAATTCAACAGTTTTAGCAGATAACGGATTAGGCAATTTAACAGATTTAGCAGATAACAGATTTAGCAGATTATATATATCTAAAACTCTATTTACATATCTTGCATAAATTTAGCCTAAACTTACATGCCTAAATCAAGGTCATAATTCATAATACAATATATGCCCCAAATTTTAGCCTTAATATTCCCATTTACAGTTCATGTCAAAACTAGATTTAATATTCTAGTTCGCCTTTTATGTCCAAGACTACATGTAAATCATTCTCTATTATAGCCAACTCAGATTATGCCAACATATTTTCTATGCCAGATTTACTTAATTAAGCTAAGCCCAATCCCTGTATAACATGTTTCAACAAGTTCTCTAAATACTCATGAAATGGCCCTATAGGCTCGATGTACATAACAGTGAATGGGAATAAAGTAGCAAAGTTACATATTAAATGTGAGATCTAACATCATTAAGGGAATAGGCATAAGAAACTAACTACAATATTTATAGGCAACTAACCACAATAGTCATGGGCGACTAATCACAATAGTTTCTTATTTATTGTCATAGGCAATAGTCTCATAGTCATGAATCATAGTCATAGGCAATAGTCTCATAGGCAACAGTTTCATGTCCAATTATGCATTATTATTTGTCCCAAAATTTAGCGTTCGTGCGTTAATCTCTTATGAGATGTGGCGCAGGATCGTGGTAGCCTGGCTATAGAACAGAAAGAAGAAAGGGATACAGAATAAAATATATCAGAACAGAACGTAAACAACCTCAAATTCAGATTTACAATCATGTCACAATTATAGTTACACTTTATAGCGGAAAATAACTGTACTTGCCTTTCGTGATTTTAAGAAAGGATAATAAACTGTTGTTGATGCAGAAATGCTGAATTATTCCCCTTTAATTGTTGTTGTAGCTCTAAACTTTGATTTGAGATTTGATTTAGCTTTTAATTCTATTCAGGTTGGAAGAAGATGCATCACTCCAAGTTTTGATTCCAGCAGAGTAGCGACGCCATTTTTATTTTTAACTAGAACAGAGGCAGAGTATAGACAGAATGAAATGGTGTAGAGAAAATGAGGCTAGGGGGCTGTTTATATAGGATTAGGCGGACGAATCTAGATAGAAAACGAGACCGGATACATCAGAATGAACCAGGTTCAAAAATTGGGTTTCGGGAGCAGGCCGACCCCCAGGTCGACTCCCTAGTCGACCTGGTCTTGGGGAGGTCGACACCCCAGTCGACCTGGTTGGGGGGGGGGGTCGACTCCTCAATCGACCTGGGTATATGGGCGGGAATTTTCCCATCAGCTTTCTCTGGGTTTGAATTTCGAATTTCTGGCTTTATTTTCGAGCTGTTTTATTTTATTTAAATTCCTGAAACTTCGGAGGGTCATAACTTGGTCATACGGACTCCGTTTTTCGAAAACTCGGACTCGTTTTCAAGCAGAATTTCGAGACGAACGCAATGGCACAAAACGTTTCCCTTGATTCTTATTTTTAAAAATTAATTATTCTCTGATTTGTTACTTATACGTTCACAGAAAATACGTGGTGTTACATGTAGAGACTTTAGATCCATGGGTGGAAAAGACTTTAAGGGGAGAGAATCATTCGTGGAAGCCAGAAACTGGCTCAAGGAGACTAAGGACTTATTCGTTATCTTTGAAGTAGATGAGAGGCAGAAACTACAGTTGGTGGTGTGGTTGCTCAAAGACGAGGCCTCCTTCTGGTGGGAAGTCACTAATGCGGAAACTCCATCAGCTCATAACGTTTCTCATTTCACAGGAATCCGATTTAAAACGAACCCTGTACATTCAGTTGAAGTTCAAATCGCCAATTAACGAACTGCAGCGCCATTTCGAGCTCGATTTTAATTATATTATAATTTTATGTTCAAACTGTCGTTCAAATAATATATACGTTATTCTAATTCAATTCTAAACTGAATTAAATATCATAGATGATCCAGTTCACACCATATCGCTATTTCAGCCAATTCTGATTATTTCAGAATTAAATATATTATTTAATTTATTATTTTAATTAAATATTCACCATTATTTAATTAAACCACCATTTAATTCACTGTATCACTATTTATATATGTCGGCTAGCTTTTTGACCAAGCCACCAAGTTTCACACACAAGAAGAAAGAATGAAACTACGTTCCTTAAATCCATGAAGGATCGGATCGCACCAGAGGGTCGCCCCCATCGGATTTCCCCCATCGTATCAGCGATCCGACTACCTATACACGACTCGATCTGCATTTACACTGCTACCCTGCACAGACCGGTCCGATTCCCCGACACACAGCGAAGCCTCTGACCTGTTCAAGCACGAGCTAGTCTTCGGCGATCCGAGATGCACGGATCCAGCGACACGTGTCCCCAACTGTCACTTTGACCAATTCCTCCTCCTTGCTCGATCCGATATTTAAGGGGATCGCGACACCTGTCCACAACGGCTAATTTTACTAATTCTTCATCAAGCTGCGATCCGATCCGATATTCTCGGGATCTGTGCCATGTGTGACCGCGATCCGCCTGACAAAATCAGCTATAAATAGCCCAGAGTTTGGCATTTTTAGGATCTTTTGGCAGTATTGAGCATTGATTCCACCATTACTGTCATACCACTATTTCTTGTCAGTTTTATTACGAGATTACTAAGAGAAATCACAATTATAAGAGTGAGTTTGAGAGAAATCATTGATTGTGCTAGCATTCAAAGTATAATCGATAACATATAAAGTGGACGTAGGCTCGTTAACGCCGAACCACTATAAATTCTGTGTGTTTTCTGTTTTTCCTTCATTCTCCAGTTATAATTCTTTACGAATCAGAACAATTTGGGTGTTAGGTCCAAATTTTGATCTAACATTTTGGTGCTTTCATTGAGAGTTGAATTCTCAGCCTACCGGATTGCTATTCTACTATTTGGATTTGAAAGTCCGAAGAAAACAGTCCCAAAACTTCACTGTTCAGATTTTTGAAGATTCCAGCGACATCTGATATCATGGCTGGAAAGAAGTCTAAGGAAGCGCGAACTTCACAAGCGAATGAAGTCGCAAATGAAGTGGTTGGCGAAAGTGCACACGAGCAGGTCGTCGAGGGGGTCACGGATTGCGAGGACAGGGGGGCGAACCGAACCAATCAAGATGCCACGATCCGACTTGAGGGTGGCGTTGCGAACCGCGAAGCTGGAGGGGTTGTTACTCGATCCCGTGATAACGCCCCGAATCCTCCGCATACCGTGACCACGAACCGATCCCGGGGGGGCGCTGCGAGCCACCAACCTCGATCCACAGTGATCCAAATTGATGACCAGACTACAACTCGACCTTGAAAGGAGCCTATGGCTCGCTCCTACCGTCCTGGCCCCTCCGCTCGACCTGGCTCAAGCTCTTTGCGCATAAGAGAAAATGATGATGATCAATATTACCCTTCTTCTCCCGTTACTGAGGGAGATCTCTCTCGCTTTTCCGAAATGTGGGAGAGGCTGTTTGATGAATTGGCTGCTCAAAGGCAGGAGAGCTCCGTTCTGCGACAGAACTTGACCGCTATGGATAGAAGGCTTAATGATCTCGCAAGGCAAAGGACGCCCCAGTTCGTCCGCTCACCCCAGAATACTCTTCTTCGTCAGAGGAATCGCCGAGACCTCCGCGGCGAGCATATGAGAGGCCTGAAAACATAGAGCAGCTTCGATTTGGAACCCTGCCATCACGGGAAGAAGAGGCACTGGGTGCAGGGCCCACAAACCGCAATGTGAATGATCGCGCCGCAACTCCCAGAGCTCGGGATGTGGACAGCCCTGTTCAGAATAGACTACCTCAGCCCCGTCGCCATACAAATGCTCATGGTAACAGGGGGCAGCGAAGCCCAATCCGAGCCTCGGATTTCGTGGCCACTCCTGGAAGAGAGATTAGAGAACCCCACCGAGCAAGAAGCGCTGACCCCGAGCCTCCGCTGACCAGTGCAAATGTTGCAGCTATGATCCATCAAATTCTGGCAGATAGCCATGGACAACGGAATGAAGATTGGGGAATTGACCGCGGTCACACCCCTTTCACTGATGACATTTTAGATGCGACAATCCCGAGGCGCTTCTACATGCCGCAGATGAACCGTTACGCGGGTAGATCTGATCCCGTCCAACATCTGATGAGATATTCTTGGTCAATGACCGTTGCCGCAGCTTCTGACGCTGTCAAGTGGAAAGCATTTCCCATATTCCTGGAGGATGTAGCATTATTATGGTTTACTCGCTTACCAGCAAGATCAATTTCCAGCTTCAGGGAGTTGAGTGAAAGGTTCGTGGAACAGTTCCGTATCTATGCACAAAAGACGAAGAGTGTGATTGACTTGTTCCTTGTCAAGCAACGACCTGGCGAGAGTTTGAGGGTGTATCTAGATCGTTTCAACCTAGCCGCTACTGAAGTCAAAGATCCTCATGAGCCAACTGTTGTGGCAGCCCTAGTTGATGGGGTAGATAAAGACACCGAATTTGGGAGATATCTGGCCGGCAAGCCACCTCATACTAGAGAGTTATTCTACGAAAAAGCTAACGTACACTTACGCCGGGAGGAGGTATATGCTAACCGAAAGGCAAAAACGGCCGATAAAGAGGAAATCCAGAGCAATGTCGCCATTAAGCAGACAGGAGACAGCTCGGGGAAGGTCGAGGTTAATGTCGGAAACCGGAACCAGGGCGGTCGTCAGTCAGGAAACAATGATAATAACAGTAATGGCAACAACCGGAAGATGAATCGGGGGAACGACTCCCAGAGAAAGACTCATCCCAGGTCTTTTGAGAGTTATACGCCTATAAACGATACTTTGGAGAATATCTTCATGGATTCGTACAACGTCCTCCAAAATAAAAGGCCTCTTCCCAGAGAGTCGATGGAGAAAGAACGTGAAACGGGGAAGTTTTGTCTCTTCCATCAGATTCATGGCCATTCGACAAATGAATGCCGTCACCTAAGAGATGTGGTCGAGAGGCTTCTCCGAGAAGGAAAATTGGATGAATACAGAGTGACACCAAGAGACAGGGGGCAAGCCGTACATGCCCCAACTCAGAACCATAATCAACCTGCTGTCAGGCCAACTGCCCAACAAAAGGGAAAGGACCTTGTTATCAATACCATAATCGGAGGGCTTTATCTCGCCGGGCACGGTTCCAAGGCATTGGATCAGTATGTCAATGCAGCCAAGCAGCACCTCGGGGTAGGGGAGTGTAGCAACCCTGAGGACAACGTCCCGGTAAAGAAACAAAAGATGATGTCCGACGACGTCGTTTTCTGCGAACGAGAAAGCATTGGAGTCCATGCTCCGACCGAAGATCCATTTGTAATCATAGTACCTATTGGCCCGACCACTGTTCATAAAGTCTTGGTGGATAACGGGAGTTCCGTTAACATTCTTTTCAAAAAGACATTCGACCAGATGAATCTCGAGATAAAAGACTTGAAGCCCTGTGAGGGATGGATCCATGGATTTAACGGAGCATCCACCGCTCCAATGGGTTATGTAGAGCTACCAGTTACGCTTGGGGAAGGAGAACGCCAGAGAGTGAGAATCCTTCCCTTCGTGGTTTTGGATATTGAATCACCCTATAATGCCTTCTTGGGCCGACCGGCCCTCGCAAAGTTTAGAGCCTGTATAGCCCCCTGGTGATTGTTATTGAAGTTTCCTACGTAAGATGGTGTTGGTATTGTCAGAGGAGATCAGGTTGCCGCATGAGCATGTTATATTGCAGAGCTAAAGCTACTCCGCAATGGAGGAGACATAGAAACCAAGGGCGCTTCTCCCCCCGCAAGGGTGGAAACCTTATAGCAATTAAAGAGAATAACCGTAGGAGAGTCGCCCAGAGAGTTGCCCGAGGATATAGATCCCAGAGAGGACAAAGAACCTGGGGGTAGAATGGTGACTCCCAACGAGACAACTGTGGATGTACTGATCGATGATAGTGACCCAGAGAAGGTCCTTAAGATTGGATCCCAGTCAAATCCGAATTTAGCTAAAGAACTGACGGATTTCTTGAAAGATAATTTGGATGTATTTGCTTGGACCCACGCAGACATGTGCGGGATATCTCCATCAATCATGAGCCATTCATTAAGCATTAACCCTAAGCATCCTCCGATAAAACAAAAAAGGCGAATGCTGGGCCCAGAGAGGTCCGCTGCCTTGAAATAAGAAGTTGGAAAGCTAAAGAGTAATGGATTTATCAGAGACTCAATCTATCCAGACTGGATTTCAAATCCATTCCTGGTAAAGAAGGCCAACGGGAAGTGGCGAACGTGTATCGATTTCTCGGATTTGAATAAAGCCTGCCCAAAAGACAGTTTTCCGTTACCCCGGATCGATCAGTTGGTGGACTCAACGGCGGGCCATGAACTTCTCTCCTTTATGGATGCTTATTCAGGATATAACCAGATTCCAATGCACGTTCCAGATCAAGAACACACTAGCTTCATTACGGATCTGGGATTATACTGCTATGTGGTAATGCCCTTTGGCTTGAAGAACGCAGGCACTACATATCAACGGTTAGTGAACAGAATGTTCTATAACCAGATTGGGAAAACAATGGAAGTATACGTCGACGACATGTTGGTTAAGTCTAGGTAATCCACCAATCACACTACGGACTTGGCAGAGATGTTTGGCATTCTTCGAAAGTACGGGATGAAACTCAACCCAACAAAATGTTCATTCGGGGTCGCCTCCGGAAAATTCTTAGGATTCATCGTCAGTTCTCGTGGGATTGAGATTAATCCAGACCAGATCGCAGCAATCAGAGACATTCAGGAACCTAGGCAGATTAAAGATGTGCAAAGCCTTGCCGGGAAAGTAGCCGCACTAAGCAGATTTACCTCCAGGGCTACGGACAAATGCATCCCATTCTTCGAATTGATAAAGCGAGGAAAACGCCACTTCAAATGGACGCCCGACTGCATAGAAGCGTTTCAGAACTTGCTGAGACACCTGGAGAAACCTCCGATATTATCTAAGCCGGTGGATCACGAGGACTTATTCGTGTACTTGGCAGTGTCGTCCCACGCGATCAGCTCAACATTGGTGAGAGAAGAAGATAAAGTTCAAAGACCTGTGTATTACGTGAGCAGAAAATTGACGGCAGCAGAGCGTAATCATCCAAGGATAGAAAAGTTGGCGTACAATTTGCTGATTGCCTCTAGAAAGCTTCGACATTATTTTCAGGCTCATCCCATTACCGTATACACTGAACATCCACTCAAGCAAGTTCTACAGAGACCAGAAGCGTCTGGAAGACTACTCAAGTGGAACATTGAGTTGAGTCAATTTGATCTGAACTTTCAACCCCGGTGGTCAATACGGGGGCAAGCGATAGCCGACTTCATAGCAGAGTTTACTGTCCCAGAGGAAGATATAACGAACGAAGAAGTTAACCCCTCAAAGTTACTTCTCGACCCCGGTGCCTGGAGGTTGTATACTGATGGCGCTAGGAATGACAAGAGATCCGGCGTTGGAGTAGTGCTTGAAACTCCCGAGAAACGGTTGATATCCTATGCTATCCGGATAGAGTTTCACGCCACTAACAACGATTCCGAATATGAAGCCCTGATAGCCGGGCTAAGGATCGCAAAGGAGTTGGAAATCACAAAGCTGGACATCTTTTGCGACTCCAAGTTAGTTGTAAATCAGGTCACTGGAAAATTCCAAGCCAAAAGCCCAAGATTGATTTTATACTTGGAGAAAGTGAAGGAGTTGCTGAACGGCTTCGATCACTACAGCATATCTCATATTCCGCGGTCAGAGAATCAACAGGCGGATAAGTTGGCGAAGATGGCTAGTTCCGACGATCCTGAAGAGACCGGGCTAGTCCCAGTTGAAGTACTACGGTCTCCTAGTATAGATCAGATGGAAATTGATCCGGTACTAGAGACGGAACCAGAAAGGGAGTCATGGATGACTCCTCTAAAGAATTTCTTGATGAATGGAACGCTTCCGACCAAGAAAAGCGAGAGGCGTAAAGTAATTTGTAAAGCTGCCCGATACGTTCTGCAAGGCGGAGTTCTTTACAGACAAGGATTTTCGATGCCCCTTCTCCGGTGTATAGCTCATGGAGACATCAAGCGTGTGCTGCAGGAGGTACATGAAGGTGAATGCGGCGATCACACTGGGCGCAAACATTGGCAAAAAAGGTGTTGCGGCATGGTTATTTCTGGCCTACCATAAACAAAGATGCGGCGAAGTACGCACGACAGTGTGATGCATGCCAAAGATTTTCAAAGATACCTAGGACACCTCCTAGCCAGTTAAAAACGATGACGAGCCCATGGCCTTTCGCTATGTGGGGAATTGATATCATCGGAAGTCTCCCCATAGCTAAGGGCGGAGCGAAGTTCGCTATTGTAGCCGTAGATTACTTCACTAAGTGAGTCGAGGCTGAGTCACTGACTACAATCACAACCAAACGAGTGATCAATTTTGTCGTTAGAAACATCATATGTCGATTTGGGATTCCAAAGATTGTTATAACTGACAACGGAACTCAGTTCGATAGCACTGAATTCAGAGACTTCTGCCAGAAATACCACATTGAGAAACGGTACACCTCTGTGGTGCATCCGCAGTCGAACGGACAGGTCGAAGCGGCAAATAAAGTGATTAAGTCCATTCTGAAAAGAAGACTGAAACGGGCCAAAGCCATGTGGGTTGATGAATTACCCTTAGAACTATGGGCCTACAGGACAACGTATAAATCGGCAACAGGACATACCCCCTTCTCCCTTGCTTTTGGAGCAGAAGCAGTCATCCCGGTTGAAATAGAAGTACCTTCTCACCGAGTGACTTATTACGATCCGATAACTAATAACGAACTGCTCCTTGAATCCCTGGATATGATCGAAGAAAAGAGGGACGAAGCAGACCTGCGTGCCTTGAGATGCAAGCAACAGGTCGCCCGATACTACAACAAAAAGGTTCGAGTCCGAACCTTTGAACCCGGAGATTTGGTTCTGAAGCGTGTCTTTCCAGCCCCAACTCATATGGGCGCGAAGTGGGAAGGACCGTACTCTATTCTGTGCAAGCTTGATAATGGAACTTTCAAGCTAGCGACCATAGATGGAAAGGAAATCCCCAGAGTGTGGAATGCCCAACATTTACGGCCGTATCTAACGTAAAGATGTCAGATCTGTTCTTTTGCTTTATTAAGGACCTTGTACAAGGCACGACTTGCCTAGAATAGTCCGATTTCTTAAGCAAAAATTATAAAGTGGACGTAGGTCATGATTCGACCGAACCACTATAAAAATATTGTGTGTCGTTTACCTTTATTGCACTATTTTTTATCTGCCTTTCTATTTTTATGGAAATTGCTGTGAACCATGCAACGATCACAGAAGCGTATAATTATAGGTGCTTTCCATTAGAATGGAATGCAGTCACCAATCAAAACTCTGAGGGTGCGATAAAGTAAATCATATCATTGATAGCGCTCTAACTCTCCAGAGCCGAGAGAGAGCATAACGGACATGAGGGCGATGTCCGTAAGTCATGACGGTGTACCATGATCGGAACCGCCTTGACGTAACTCTAACCTTGGCGACTGCCAGGAGAGTATAAAAGCGTCTCCGACTGAGCGCTGAGAAAGAGCTCTTGCCCCGCTGAAGGATCGGGGAGCGATTGAACTGCTGAGCTCGAACTCTAACTCTCCAGAGCAGAGAGAGTATAAAAGCGTCTCCGATTGAGCGCTGAGAAAGAGCTCCTTCCCCGCTGAAGGATCGGGGAGCGACTGAACTGCTGAATTCGAACTCTAACCTCGGCGGCCGCCAGGAGGGTATAAAAGAGTCTATGATTAAGCGCTGAGAAAAGTGCCAGAAACTCAGCACCACAAGGACAGTTATCTTATTAAATTTTCTAAGTCCCCCATATTCAGAAATAGGGGGCAACGTGCAAACAACGCTAATCAATTCTTAATAAGCCCTAGTTAAGCGCTACGTTAACGATTGATTGGGGGCCATATACATATACACATGAACCTTGATGCAGCACGGAAATTTTAAAATTTTTCTTTCTGTTGCTTGACTGATTTGTAGTTATAATCAGATGATATATGACTAAGCATGAAAAATTTATTAAATGCAGGTATACGATGATGCAAAAGAGATAAACTTTCACTTATAAACTGCAAGCCTACAAAGTGAAAAACAACCTAAAACAAAAGTGAGGGCCAGTCTCACAATTACATTTCATGGCCAGTGGGAAGCCTAAAGACAAAATATAGACAAGCGACAATATCCTGTTTACGCTTGGACTTCTTCTCCTATTTCTGCTTCTCCAGCTTCGCCTTGTCAGTTTCGGATTGATCACCCTTCTTTCTTTTCCTTTTGTCTATAAGAGGAACGTCCGACTCATCAAAAGACTCCTCCTCCACCTCCTTTCTGTTTCTTTTATCAGTCAAGAAAGCTGGGAAATCATCAGGGTTCGCAAAATGAAGCTGTTTGCTGATGGATTTGGGCTGGAGTTTCAGAAGCATCCCAGTTTTGGGATCAAACTCCGAGATAGGGGCCACGTTCAAAGGCTCTTGTCCCACCTTCTTTGAAGCTAGCTGCTTTTCCTGCCTAGCCTTTCTTTTAGCCAAAGTTTCATCGTCATCGCCTTCGACTTCTTTGGTACTAATGATATCCTCCTCATCATCTACATGGCGCCCGTCCATATCTTTCAAGGCATTAATGGTTTCGTCATCCTTGGGAGCGTCAGCACTGGAAGCGAGGACGACCTTCTCCTTCGGGGCATCTTCAGGTTGTTTTGAATCTTTAGCGCTGGCGGTTGGTGGAATGTCACTCTTCTCTGCCTCCGTCTCTTTCTCAGCATCTTTATCGATTGGTCCGCCACCTGTATTACAAGAAACGAATGTTATTTCAGGAGAGAATGCGGTCAGCTCAGTTGATTGTTCGGCAAGACAGCGACAAGTAATGACAGCCTTGACAAATTGTGGAGAAAATATAGGGATACCTTCCGCTGATCCTCTATCTACGCCAGCGGCAGAAGCTCCGACAACAAGAGGAGTCGGACCCAGAGGAATCAGTGGATCATCAGGATTGTATTCCTCAACTCCGGAGGCCTTGGGCTCTACAGCTGAGCTCGAACCTTCGTCAATCTTGTTTTTGCCCTTAGCCAGGGTCCTCTCTTTCTCCATTTCTTCTTGAATTAGGCGCCGACCTTCTGCCAGATCCTCGGGCTCGTTATCCCTTAGAATGGTCCTCATTAGCTCCTCTTCGTCAATCTCTTCAACTCCTAATCTCTGCTTCTCACCCTCGACGATGGCGTCCCATATGTTGGCTAAAGTGACGTGGTAGTCCGGGATCCACGAGATGTTACGAGTTTTGAGGACGTGGCCGAGGAAGTCAAAAATCATTTCTTTGAACCCTTCGATATCCTTTTCTCTCTCGAGGAGCTTGTTGTTAGAAGCAGTAGCCATTTCAATGGAACTTTCAACATTCTTTTCGTCGAGAGCCGCGCGCCTCTCCGCATCCGCGACTTGATCATTTAAAATCACCTTCTCCGCTTCAGCCAAAGCTAGACTTTATCTCAAACTTGCTTTTTCTTCCTCCCAAGCAGCTCTCTCAGCTTCAAAATGGCCCTGTGCCGTCTTCAACTCAATGTTGGCCATTTTAAGATCTTCTACCTCCTTCTTTAAGGCCATTTTCTCTTGACTATTTGAGTCGAGTTCAAAATGAAAGCATTTCTTAGCATTCTCCAATTCAGTCTTATAATTTTCAGCATCACTCCGTGCTAAGGCAAGTTGGGATTGAGCGTCTTCCAAATCCTTCTCCATTTTTGTCCTAGCCCTTTCATTGTTATCTATCTTCACTTTGGATCTATGTGCTTCCATCTCAAGCGTTCGGATGACCTCTGAAAGATTAACAGCATGTTTCTTCATCACTTCATACTGCCTGGCTACATGGCGAATGTGCCCGATGACTTCAGAATCCCAGTTCCTAGGGACTGGTTCCAAGGCTGGAACAAACATCATCCTTTCGAAGAAGATGTTAGGGAATTGTTCTCGCAACTTTTCCAGCTTAGCCTGAGTCTCGGGACCATGGATGTAATCTCGTGACCCGGGGGCAACCAAATCTTTCTGGCTGGAAGGGACAATGTCACTTTTCTCCTTCTCAGAATCCTTGATTGGATCCTTGCTTTTATCCTTGGGCTCGTAGTGTCTTTTTGATGACCTGCTGTGAGAGGGTGCACTCTTCGGAGGGGTTAGCTCTTTAGGAAGTTGTTTTCCCCTGTAGGTGGCACCGAATAACTGGGAAGCTTGCTAGAGGTTGATTTTGGTGGAGACCGGGATTGCGAAGAAGTAGGCTTGTGAGAAAGGCCACGAGAACGCTCGGGATTCGGATGAAGACTGGGTGTGCCTTCACGAAGAGAGCGATAAGAATAAGACCGCCTGCGAGACATCTTTCCTACAAAAGAAAAAAGAGCATATTAAAACCTTGAATACTGTTGATATAAAAGTGTGGGGGCAGGCAGTGCGTGTGATTTGTGCATCCCATATAATTCCCCCTAACAGACCAGGGCCCGAAGTCAGGCTCATCTGAGTAGTTTCTTGTCCTCCAACTGGAACAGTTGTTTCCTCAGAAGCAGGGAAAAATGACTCCCCTTCAAAGTCCCCCTGTGTGTATACATCATCAGGCAAGGGAATTTTGCTCAGCTCTGTAAATAGTTGTTCTTCTGTCAAATCGTCGGGAGCAAGTATTTGTAGGGTGTATACATCATCAGGCAAGAGAAACTGGGATTTCCTTAGACTTGTCACCACGGGCCTTATCTCCTCTATATATGTTTAGGTCCTCGTCGTCCTGGATGATTATCGGGGAAGGACTCTTACGGAATTTAATTATTTCTGCTGCCCGTGATGTTCCTTCTCCCTCCGTTGGGGGCATGTATTTGTAGCGTTTGCCGCCTGCACCAAGTCCAAACCTTATATCCAGAAGGCGATGCTTGTGAAGATTCTCATCAGTAATGCACTTCTTGATCCTTAGAAAATTGGATCTGCTTTGTAGAAGAAGAGACAGTCGATTATTGTATACCAAGCCTTCCGTCTTGGGAAAGACGTGATCTGCTTAAAAAAAAAGGGGGCATGTTAATACTTCGATTTCTTAAGCAAGTTATTCAGTCAAAAGATTAAAGTTTACTTGATTTAAGCCATCTTCTTGAGCACCCAGCCTGTCTCTTTATATAGAACCAATCAGCCTTGGGATCCCCTATGTTGCTGTATCCGTCATACAGAACCTTCCTATTCGCTACCGATTCGAAGAAAGAGAAATTTGGGGTTGCCGAGGAGCGATGCTTGAAAAGATAAAAGAATTTTAAATCTTTAAATGTAAGCTCGGTATGCAGGATTTCCGCGTATGCGATATATAGAGTATATAGAGCCGCGTAGGCATTGGGATGAAGCTGCATCGGAGCGATACCCAATCGTTTTAAGGTCTCAATGACGATTGGAGGAAACAGAGGAATAGCTCCTACCCAGCACATGAGTCGGCTGACTGTCATATACCCTTCCGGAGCTAAGTGGGGTCTATCTTCGCTGCCGGGTGTCCTCACATCATCACAGGGGATCTCATGTCTCAAGCAAATTCTCTTAAGCTTTATGTCATCGAGTTTGGAAGCTAAAGAATCAGTAAATTTCTCTATCCCAAGTGCGTCAGGAATCTCGTCAGGAGCTCAGACGTCTACTTCAGACTCCTCATCAAGTGAGGTACTTTCAGATGGATCCGATTCCGTTGCCTCATATTCAGATCCAGAGTCCTCGCCCCCTGGGTTAATTGGAGGGACCTCGGGGTTGTGGTGCTCAGACACCTCGAGATCCGTCTCTGTGTCAGTTCTTGAAGGGGGTGATTATCCGACATTACTATTTAGGCGAGTAAACATGAGAAATAAGAATATAATTGTCCTTTCCCCCCGTGTGTGAAAGTGCAAGTGTGTGCCTGTGCATGCATTAAAGAAAAACATAGAAGTTAAAAGATCATGGAGACATTCGTGGTTGTCCGTTGTTAAGTTATGCTGCTGATCAGTCCAGAAATGTTCGTCTGGAGGGCTCTAGCCTAACTGTCCATCGGTGTATCAGAGTTAGGTCGCATTATTTATGTAACAAGTTCATCAAACTGGATCGCGCAGCAGTGACCGGATCGTGGTATATCTACGGATCGTGAAGCGGGTATGGACCCGCGGCAAAAGCACTAACTCATGAAAAAGCATCGGATCGTGAAACCGAAACGGATCGCAAGGACCCCCCGCGATCCACTTCTTCCCATTCCCTCGTGAACCAGTGACTTTTCACGACCCGGTCCGACCCGCTCCTGCTACCTCGTTCCGATCCAAGACTGCTCTCCCACTCCTCTCTTTGCTTTCACCATTACCGCGACCCGAGTCGAAGCCCCTACCCACGAACCGACCTGGTCATCCCTTCCTTCTTCTTCCTCAACTCTCCTCTCCACCCTTAAACCCATGGAACCGAACCAGGCACATTCATGTTTACTATCACCAAATCCTACAAAACTCCGCTATCTCCACTCTCTAAACCAGAGCGAACACGGTAGAAACTAAAGAGAAGTTGTTTAATTACCTTTTTAAAGTTTGAAATCAGGTGGGAATTTGGAAATCAAAGTTAGGGTTTTTCTCAAGAAAACTGGAGGTGGTTGCGAAAGAAGGAAGAAGAGGAGAAGAATGAGGATGGGGATCAGCTTAAATAGACTAAAGGGCGACCGTTAGTCTCCCCCTTTTTGTCTTATTCGATCCGTGAAAATAGACGGGCCACGAACCAAAATCCCTCACGATCCGTAGAGAAGCCAGTAACGACCCAAGGTTTTCGGCACCGAAAATCGACATAAATACCCGTATCTTATACCGATCCTCCAAGCACCGAAAACACTGGATAGTTTAGAAAGAATTTAGAGGGTGAGATAAGAAAGAAAGAAATATTAGAATAGAAGAAGGAAGAAGAACATATCATCAGAATCTCACAGCGGAACGAATAAAATATAATATAACAAATCTCTTTATACAAAAGAACTTTGTATACATACCAATCATCAGAGTACAACATATCAGTCACAGCGGAA
Source organism: Allium sativum (assembly GCA_030737875.1). NCBI lineage: Eukaryota > Viridiplantae > Streptophyta > Magnoliopsida > Asparagales > Amaryllidaceae > Allium > Allium sativum. Next base: position 253,436,980 of record CM060915.1, on the reverse strand, counting down.
AATTAACTTCATATAACTAGCGGTGAAGCCGCCTGCTTCTAGCTCCTGAAACTCCCAGCGAAACCTAACCTGGAACATACTCGGTCTGACCCGAGCACATTTGATTTAAAACAAAATACACCGGGTCAGTCTGGAATACTATCAGTGACGAATTCACAGCACACACACTTGTTTAACTTTGAGAAATCCTTTATGAAATCGAAGGATAATAGTAAGACCAGCCCACACATAAACACGGACGGTTTTTACCTTACTATAACCCAAACCATTTTCGAAATCATACTTGATCTGATACTATCAAAATGTCTAAATACAAGTAAATATCAATCTAGAGGAGCGCTTGCATCTCACGCTCCCCATATATAGTATACAAACGAAAACCCCGGGCGCTTATTGGATATTGGATTCCAACTTGACAAGGTATGGGACCACCTTCCGCACGTGTATCTCTAGAGGCGAATACACTGGGTTCAACAAAAACGTCTTGCAACCCGGCCCTCACATGACCGACCACTCATTTCGCTTGAGTGTATCGAATGTATATCACCGACGGTTGGGCTCAAACCACCGTCTCCCGTAAAAGGGACAGCATCGATAGATTAAAGAAGCAAAAGGAATTTCTCTAGATAGGTGATCATACACCCTAATGGGAGCGACCCACATAGCCATGCTGCCTGCCCGATTTTTGTCATTTCCCTGTTGATGAGGCTTGAGGCTAGAATTCTTCTCTTCGAACATCTGGCCATCATTTACTTTGAATGCCACATCGTCAGATCCATCAGATATCACTAATTGACGTCCACAAAAATACTCTAGTTATTAGGCTAGAGAATAACCATTTCTCCGCCATCAACTATGGTACGTTTGGAGAAATCAACGTACGTGACCCCTTTGGAAATACTCTGTTAGACACTCGTCCATACAAGTCATCCAGGAACAGGATGAACCGAAGGTACTCTCCTACTGCATCTCATATAGGAATCACCCCATGGATCAGTAGTGAGAAGTCCTTGCAACCCGTGGATTCAACCACGACAGAATCACAAATTGAATAACTCTGATTGCAAGCCAGAGAGATTCGACCAGTAGTCCTTCCGCTTATGAAGATCCACGGTCTTCACTTGCTCTGTCTTCAATCGACGTCTTCACGTATTTGTTGGTCGGAATGGTTTTTGAATATAAATTCGATCCCGGTCTTTCCATACCAACAATCGTATTTGGTCAGGTTTGATAGTCGTTGTTTTGACTATCAAAATCAATAGTGTGAACACAATGAGTTTTATGATTCAGTATTTGGCATGACTTGGCCTGTTTAAATATATTTGACAAAATCGTTAATCAACTCTAATATTCGACTTAACTCTAACTTGACTAACTCGACTTGCTTACTCCTATCGATTAACTAATACTCGACTTAACCCCATTCGCTTGACTCTAGATCGCAGCGATCACAATGGTTACACCTGATTCCCTCAGGAAACATCCGACCGCCGTAGGCTATCTGCAGCCCTGCAAATTACGCTAGCAGTCGTACGCACCTTCACTCACTCCAAACTAATACCATTCCTTGATAAAAATGAAGCCATTCAAGTTGGGGTATTCTATTTACCTCTCAGACCTTGATCGACAACGTCCTTATCTCAGAATAAATACCAGTTTGTAACTTACTTTCTCATAGCCACTTGTTTACCATCTCGATTTCAAATATGGTTTAATAAACCATTTCTTACATTTGAAATCTCTTTTCGATAATCTCTTTACTTAATTCGTTTAATTAAGTAAATATTCATTAAAAACATCACTTTTAACTTGAATCATTAATCTGCTTATAATGTTTTGATTTATTATCAAAACCTCTGGTCAAATAATTTACTTCAATTTATTTGCATTCTTATAATAATCTTATCTTGGATTAAGAATCATCTTTACCACCTCTTAACTATACGACACCTTTTAACTTGAATTTTAGTTCCAGGAATACATTTACCAAATCTAATACCAAACCATCGTATGGGTTTTCTCTTTATTTGTAGTTCTTGTTTCAACTACAACCTTTGCCTAATTCAAGTCTTTAAATTTTTAAAGTTATCATTTTGGTTTAAATCCTTTAAAATCCCAATTGGATTTCTTCTTAAATACTCATGATAATCTCTTAAGTTAAATTTAACCATTTCTAATATTTTATTTTAAAACCATCATTTTATTTCATTTCAAATCAATTATCCAATTTCATTCGACTTGAATTCGTTTTACTAAACAAATAAAACATTAAGTAAAACTTCATTGGAATTTCCACCATTCACTTATAAAAACTCATTTTCAAATCTCGTTTGAAAACTTGGATTATACATCATACGATTTTGCCACTCACCATTTAAATAATTCCTTTATAAACTTGATTAAAATATTTAATTATAAACTTCTTATTTAATTACTTAAATAAAATACTTGAAATGGCCCAATTTAGTTATAAAATAATTTATAACTTTAAAACTGTGTCGTTTCACCGAATAGTAAACCGACGGCTAAAACAACACATTTTAGGCCATCCACTGCCAATTACCCAATCAACACTGTTGGTTGATTTAAAACACAATACGGGTGAATACTTGTTCAACCATCACACTCAATACAGGTTTTTCAATCATATGGTGTTCAATCAGTTCAGATATCAATAATATGAAACAACAAACAACATATATAATATTTGAGGAATCCGGTCGGATCCCTCCAACCTGTCCTTCCCTGTATCACAGCTCGTTAGGCATTTCATAACAATATATGAAATAAATTTCAATCATCTGTGAGTTTAAAACGATGAATTTTAAATAACTGCAACCAATCAACCAATAATCAATAAATCAACCTATTTATATTTTAATGATAAATTATATTTTAAATATGAATTTACCACATCACAGAATTCCAGAAGGTGTGAGAATTAACTCACCATAGTTTGTTCTGGTTGACGCGTTTGTCGCTTTTAATTTGGGACGACTGTCCAAAATTAGCTGAATTTTCCACTGCGTCGGATTGACTCCTAGTCAGTGCCATCGGGTAGGTCTCGTCCCTGCGATCCCAATGGATCTTGTTTCGTTAAATTTCGTTAACGTATGCAAAAGTTATGCTATTTACAATATTTACCTAATTTAAATGAATATATATTTAATTTAATTAATTAAATTATTTTTATCTTAATTAATTCCTAATTGCGTTATTAGCCAAATTACCTTCCCTGCCCTTCTAAAAAATCCTACTTTCCCATCTCTAGCCATATCCAATTTTTAAAATTGAAAAACCATTAAAACCCGGATCAAAAATCTGCTGTAACTCATTTTAAAGTATTTTTCGATAAGAATCCAACGGTTCTTGTTTCGTGGAAATCCGACTTGTTTTGGAAAAGTTATAAGCTTTTAAAGTTTATAGTTAAAAATTATGAAAATGCCCCTGGTCTATTTTAAATTCAAATAAATTTTTAAATTTAAATTTAAATTAACCATCCCATCCGTCGGATCAGTTAGGGATAGCCAGGGAGAGCAGGAAACTATATTTTCCAAACTCAAGCCTTAGACACTATCCTCTCTGTCACCCTTAGAATGTTTCGATATTTATTTTTACAAATTCTATTTTAATTATAATATATATATATATATATATTTATATTACCAAAATAAATAAATAAATAAATATTATTTAAAAACTTACCCCTTGAAGCCCCAGCCTCTGCCTAAGAGTCCCTAGCTCCCCGTCTTGCCCTCCTTTCTCCCTTTCTTCTTTTTCCCTATTTTTCTATTATTTTATTATTATTTCTGCCATTGCCAAAGCTTGAAAGAGGAGGAGGAGGAGTAAGTGAGTTTAAAATGAAGGGGGAGGGGATATTTATAGCCGAAGGAGTCAGATGGATTGCTGAGGTGGCGCGAATCCAACGGTCGAAAATGGATGGCTAGGATTAATCCTTAAATTAATTAAATTATTAATAAATTTAATAATTTATGAATAGTAAAATGTGTTTTCTCAACCTTATTCGGACGTTAATTTGACTTACTTATTGATACCTTATCCAAAATCTTTTTCAACCATGTTGTTCAATTTTTCTTGCTCTTCAATAATATATAAAAATATTTCAAATTCGAATTCGTTTGAACTTTCAAATGATTTAAATTCAAATTCAAAATAGTGTTTTGTGTTAGTTTCAACACCTTCCGGTCTCATGTTGGAGTATCAAACGATAACGGTTTTCAGAAATTCTTCCATCATCTGGTCCGGTTTTTAACGTACTTCAATCCTATGTATTCAAATCAAAAATCAGAGTTCGTTTAGATTTTCAAATAATTTATTTAAATTTTGTTTCTTTAATAACTTTCTATATCCGTTATAGGATTTTCCTAGACTTCATATATAGCTAATATCCTATGTTTAGAATTTTCCTGGATAGGTCTCAGGTTCCAGTTTTGCCGTTAGCATTAGCAAATTCCAATTACCGTCAAAATTTAGTTCAAATTTTGACCTTTTATTTTTTTTCTTTTTCACATACGGATGCCATTTTTGACGTAACTTGGTTGGTTACCTAATTTCATCATTTCGGATTTAATGAAACTGATTTCATCAAAATCCGAGTTCGTTAGCTACTACTTCCTTTGTAAACGTACTATTTTTAATTCAAAATTTATCCTTTTATACTGCCAGTTCACATTATATTGCAGATCCACTAAATTTCTACCATTTCGGAATAAAATATTATTATATTAATAAAATATTCAAAATTATTGAAATTAAACCATTAAAATTCCAAAACAATATAAAAAAAAACATTTTCAAATTATTAAACTAAATGGTCAAAAATCTGGGTCCTTACAAAGCCCATCAAGTTTCAAGGCCCAGATGCTCAACGGGTCAGATGAATCGCACCACGAGTCGCATCGCGCTTAGGTGAGCCGAATCGACAGATCGCAAAAAAAAAAATTGAGAGAAGAAAAAGAGAAAAAGAAAAATTCAAGGAATTTACGAACTCGACGATAAAGTCTCTAAAAAATCCCAGAAAAGAATTGACCAATAAACAGGGAAATTATTGAAGATTTATCCGATATTTATAGCGAGCAAAGGGACACGACTTTCCGTAAATGATAAGACCTTTCGAATAGACGCTACCATTGATTTGCATCTCTTTATCAAAGGATATTCCTGCAGTTTCGAAGCATGTTCCATCATTGATAAAACATACTTCGAGGGGGCAAAATGTTGGCTAGCTTTTTGACCAAGCCACCAAGGTTCACGCACAAGAAGAAAGAATGAAACTACGTTCCTTAAATCCATGAAGGATCGGATCGCACCAGAGGGTCGCCTCTCTCGGGTCGCCCCCCATCGGATCGCCCCCATAGTATTAGCGATCCGACTACCTATACACGACTCGATCTGCATTTACACTGCTACCCTGCACAGACCGGTCCGATTCCCCGACATACAGCGAAGCCTCTGACCTGTTCAAGCACGAGCTAGTCTTCGGCGATCCGAGATGCACGGATCCAGCGACACGTGTCCCCAACTGTCACTTTGACCAATTCCTCCTCCTTGCTCGATCCGATATTTAAGGGGATCGTGACACCTGTCCACAACGGCTAATTTGACTAATTCTTCATCAAGCTGCGATCCGATCCGATATTCTCGGGATCTGTGCCACGTGTGACCACGATCCGCCTGACAAAATCAGCTATAAATAGCCTAGAGCTTGGCATTTTTCAGGATCTTTTTGCAGTATTGAGCACTGATTCCACCATTACTATCATACCACTATTTCTTGTCAGTTTTATTATGAGATTACTGAGAGAAATCACAATTGTAAGAGTGAGTTTGAGAGAAATCATTGATTGTACTAGCATTCAAAGTATAATCGATAACATATAAAGTGGACGTAGGCTCGTTAACGCCGAACCACTATAAATTCTGTGTGTTTTCTGCTTTTCCTTCATTCTCCAGTTATAATTCTTTACGAATCAGAACAATTTGGGTGTTAGGTCCAAATTTTGATCTAACAATATAATTAAATAAATTAATTATAATACCTCTGCAAATGCGGGTCATTACACATATATAAGGCCAATAGTCTGTAATACACTAGTACTTGTTAAGAAATAAATATTTACTTATAAGACTGACAGTCTGTGATAATTAACATATATATAAGTATTTAGTTTATGCCCCAATTTGATTTGTATTATCAACGCAATTTTATGCTCTCTTTGCTTTTAATGGTATAATATATAATTTTAATGGTATAATTTATAATTTAAGACTCACTTTCGATTATAGTATAGTATTTGACAATAATATTTTGTATGCATAGATGCAATCAGAAAATCCATACATAAGTTGATTTACAAAAGTAAACTTGTGCCGGTTGAGTTAATACGTACTTCCTTTATAATATTAAGCAAAATTATGCAGCATTGACCATCATTAATGAATCCTTACAATAGACATAAAGGAGAAGTTTATTTATTATTTAATAACATTAATAAAGCCAACTAATAGAACGACCACACTGGCATTAACAAGATGATCCATTTCTACAAATTACACTAAATCCTTATTTATGAAAGCTTTGACAGCCTAGTCGGTAGCCCCCATGTAAAAACATGTCTTATTCTATAGAAGGTCAATCAAAAGAGATTATGTGGATACAGACCACAAAAGAGATCACATGGAATGAGATATGTACTGTTAGATTTGACTTAAAATAACCTGTTAAATTTATAGTCGGAGAGGATGGTATGGATTGCGTCTCTGCAATAAACTAGAAAAAATATGTTTAAATCATTTCAGATGATGACATATTAGTGTGAAATTGTGAAACATTTAAGAAAAAAATTAAAGTTAAATTTTTTGTAGTCAAATGTTTGGAAAAAAATAACAATGTATGATAAGTTATTAATGAATGGTTATTTAATATTAATATTCACAATTTAATTATTGTTTATCAATTCAGTAACTGTTAATTATTTCATATTTCAAAATAATTATTAATAATCAATAAAGAAATGATTTTACCAAAAACATTGTTAAGATACGTAAACGAAATCTTCAATTCAAAAAAATCGTTGGAATATACTTTTGGTTGATTCTATTTATACACCCGTAATCTCTTTACATACACCATAAAATACAATGAACTAGCATACACCAAAACTTACTTTACATACACCATGGCTTTTATCAAATTTACCCTTTTTTACATCTTTATCCTTTTCCCTCTTTAAACAACAAAACTAAATTAGACAAAACGAGAAATATCTTGTAATAAATTTACTTAAATAAAAAAGCGAACTTTAATTTCCAACACTCGTATTATAAATTGTTTAGTTGTTTTTCAATATATTATTTCATCAAAATGGGCTCTAATTTTAAAAGAAAAAATTTGAACGCTTTCTATTTATATTTGTTAATCGTGAGGGTTGTCTTAGTTTATATTTTTGATTTCATTAACTTCATAAAATTTTATAAATTTGATAAAATATTTTTGTATTTAATATTTAGATAGATTATAGGAAAAATATTAAAAATGTAATTAAGGAGAGTGTAATTTAGTCATAGATTTTTTCAGTAAAATAACGGTGTATGCTAGGTAATATTTGGTGTATGAATGGAATTTGCCTTAAGAAAAAAGGTACGGTAACAATAAAATATTGTAGAAAGATAATGACGTATATTGGGTGACTTGAGGTATATGAATAGAAGTTACATACACATTTTTGACACATCATCACACACCTTAGCATTATTTTTAACGAAAGTTTAAAATGATACGAGGAAAATGTGGGGGCTAATCGCCAAAAAAAAAAATTCTCCTTATGTATATGTGTAGATAATACATTATACCTAACTATAATTATTGGTAGATAATCATCCTTCAACAATTATATAAATTGACAATATTTACCTACTAATAAATTTTACCATTTAATATTGGTAGATAAAAGTTCTCTTTACCTACCTATATTTATTGGTAGGTAAAATGTTGGTAGGTAAAGATCAAATTTCTTGTAGTGGTATTGATCTGATGTTGGTTTCGGCCTTCTGGGTTAATACTTAGGGAATTGTTCACTTGCTAATTTACGGTTAAAGGCTGATGGAATGGAATGTGATTTTGGGTTTATCGTGAACCGTGTTTTAAAGGACACTGGTTCTTTAACCCAGTTAGAGACAATAATAAGATTTTGGGTTGTCGTGAATGGTATCTTTAATAATATTGTTCTTAGACCCAATGGAGTTAAGAAAATCAGAAACTAACTGGAGATTGGTTAAGTTGAATGGTTTCCTGGGTATTGATCTGATGTTAGTTTCGGCCTTCAGGGTTAATACTTAGGGAATTGTTCACTTGCTAATTTATGGTTAAAGGCTGATGGAATGTAATGTGACTTTGGGTTTATCGTGAACCGTGTTTTAAAGGATATTGGTTCTTTAACCCAGTTAAAGATAGGAATAAGATTTTGGGTTGTCGTGAAAGGTATCTTTAATAATACTGTTCTTAGACCCAATGGAGTTAAGAAAATCAGAAACTAACTGGAGATTAGTTAAGTTGAATGGTTTCTTGGGTATTGATCTGATGTTGGTTTCGGCCTTCGGGGTTAATACTTAGGGAATTGTTCACTTGCTAATTTACGGTTAAAGGCTGATGGAATGGAATGTGATTTTAGGTTTATCGTGAACCGTGTTTTAAATGACATTGGTTCTTTAACCCAGTTAAAGATAGGATATGATTTCCCAAGTTAAACAATTGTTAATATTGATTTTTGGGAAGATTAAAACCAAGTGGAGTTTTAATGCATTTTTAATTAGATTGAAATGATATCCAAAGGAAGATTAAATAATAAATTTTAAGAGTTTATCTTTGATAAAATAAATGGGAACCTTTCCCAAACTATAAGAAGATTTGAATGAAGGAATATTCCACATTGGAATGAGGCGTATGTTGTGTTTTTATGGCACTTGTTTATTATATAAGCGAGTTATTCAGAAAGACTAGGTTTATCCCATTTTGAATAACTAATTAGATGATATGTCGAGAATGAAGACGGTGGTTGAAGAACGGAGGTCTTCACATCGTTTGGATGATTACTGATGTCTTGATTGGGCTGTACACCCAAGACAAGGTAATAAGTGGTTATCGTCTAGACGTACTTGGAGATCGACCGGATATGCAAGGACCTCTCCCCTGTATTGGGCATCTGGGGGAGGAATAAGGTGCCTCCGGTTTCGTTCAGACCCAGAACGAACTTGTAAATGGATGTGTGTCTGACATTATATTTCATTCTGTGTGATCGATATACAACGGTTGCATAGCCTGAATTGCCTGTGTGGCATGCTGAGATGCAAATGATCAAGGCTTTTGTTGAAAAGTAGAGTCTTGTGGTTGACGATCAAAGCACGGCTTTAATATAGCGTAGCTTTTTGTAGCGTTAATTCGCGAGCCTCACATCCCGATGTAGACAAGAAATGGGAGAGGACTTCAGGGAGGACATGCGTTTCTTTCTAGCTAGGAGTGGTGTCAGCGTTTTGCACGCCCTGACATTTTACTTATGTATATTATGGATACCGAGGCGCCTCGGTTATATCGGTCGTTCCGGGGCCGATGGTTTGGTCGGGATATGACCAGTTTACGCCCCATAGGGCGGGGAAACGCATTGTTCAGGCATTTTAATCCACTCCGCGTGAACCGGCCCTGACGATCCAAGGTGCAGTTGCGGTTGTTCCTAACACATGGTAGGCTAGATTGTCTCGAAGCAGTAAGGACGATCCCTCGCCTTGGTTTACAGACGGAAATCCAACTTCCAATAAGTAACATTTCAATTTTGATTGTAGAGCCTAGTATGGCGACATAGTGGTATGGGGCACTTATGTCGTCTATGATTGATACTTATGATTGAAATTGTTTTGACAGTATACACTTATAGTTATAATAAAAGATGAAATTTCACGTACCAAGCATTTTTGTCTATTATAAGGTCAAAACTCTATCTTCCGTCTTGCGTTGCATTATGTGATGGGACATGCGTCTTATAATAGCTTCATTGTTCTTTACTTAGCATTGCGCTGTTGTTTAATGTACTAATATTCTGGGGATGAAACCCATTCTGTGTTATACGACGTGGTCCATGGATTTACCTAACTTTAAAATAAAGATTAATAATTGTTTTAGTTCTCGCACCAGTCACATGAATAACCCGGAGTTTATTATTTAAACCTAAACTCTGGGTGCCCCTATTTTCCACACGGGCAATTAGTAGTTTTGGTTTTGTAGATTTATATTCACAGGATCCAGATTTACAGCTGGAATGATATTCGGAAAGCTCTGTATCCGTATATTCCTTTCAGTTGTGTTTTGTATTATTTTTCTACTGCATTGTAATTTGTAAATCCCGGATATTTAGTAAATGTGTAATATGTAATTCATACTCTGTATATTCTTGTTTTCTGATGAAATTGTTGTAATAAGCAATGAAATGTTCTTCTGTTTGTGTTCTGATTTGTCTTGTTCTCGAAGCAATCTGTTCTTTCCCTCATGGGGAAGTTTTGGGTTCTTACAATAATTGTATGCTTGAGGTTTTGTGATACAGATACATGTGTAGCACTAAGTCGGTCACCTGTAGCAGAAGGCACCGTAGTGCATCGGTTCATACCATACACATCCAAAAAATGACATACAATTGTATGCTTGAGGTTTGCACTGTGGTATGTATGCACAGCTGTGTGTTTGCACTGCGGTATGTATGCACTGAGGTTTTGTGATACATGCACAGTATACACGCACGCACAAGTATACATGCACAAGTATCATAAGCATACACGCACAAGTATAGATGCACAAGTATCTTATGTATACACTCTCAAGTATCATAAGTATACACGCACAAGTATACAGGCTCAAATATACAAGCACAAGTATACACACACGCACAAGTATCATAAGGCAGCATCTGAAGGCATGCACAGGTATGCACGCACGCAAAAATATACATGCACAGGTATACACACACAAGTATCATAAGGTGCTTTGACCATTGATTTGAGTTTGCCACGAGGATTTAGGTTTCACCTAACTGAGTGGTACCTTTTTGGGCCATGAGAACCGGGCTATTGGCATGAAAAAGACATTGGTTTATTAGAGAGGTCGAGCTAGTTAAGGAATGAGGAATTTACCATCGAAATTGATTTTCACTTTGCGTTCATTTACACTGACATATAATTGTATGCTTGAGGTTTTGTGATATAGATACATGTGTAGCAATGCAGTGTGTTTGCACTGCGGTGTGCTTGAGGCTACCAATTTCCTGATCCGAATGAGCCGTTCACCCATATCTAACACGCATAGGTATTTTCCATTTGATTTTGGAAACTACCAATTTCAATGTTTCAATTTTGGAAACGTATGCTCAGTTTTGCAACAGTTCATACCATACACACCCAAAAAATGACATACAACTGTATGCTTGAGGTTTTGTGATACAAATACATGTGTCGCACTGCGGTGTGTTTGTACGATAAAGTTCACACAAATACATGTGTAGCACTGCGGTGTGTATGCACTGCGGTTTTGTGATACAAATACCCATATCTAACATGCACGCACAATTATCATAAGGCAGCATCGGTCCATACAATACACATCAGTTCATGCCATACACGCACAAGTATACACACATGCACAAGTATCATAAGGCAACATCGATCAGTTCATACCATATACGCACAAGTCTACACACATGCACAAGTATCATAAGGCAACATCGATCAGTTCATACCATACACATCCAAAAAATAACATACACATCCACATCCAAAAGTATCATAAAGTTAACTTAATACATACACATCCAAAAAATGACATTATAGTAGCATCATTTCATACCAGATCAGGGTTGCAGGGCTGTGGAACTTCCAACTGATTCGTTAGGGCTTTGCGGCTTTTGGAGAGCTGGTCCGTAGTGAGCAGCCGCATGTGATGGACCCGCATCATGTGATGGACCCGGGGTGAGGTAGTTTGGCCAGTCAAATTCCTGATCAACTTCTATATCTACCCACTGATCATTCCTCTGGTTCATTGGGGCTTGGTTATCATCATGTATGTCATGGGCAACTTCCGGAAATAATCTTGGCAGGGGGGGTAGCTCAGCAGCTTCTTGTATCATTGCATTGAATCTTTCATCTGAATCCGTTTCCAATTCCCATCCATAATGATGCAAACATGGAACCACCTCTTCCTCCCTATTGCTCACAAAAAGAAGTTCAGGCCTTGTCCCAGGATGAGCATGGGTACAGCGATGAACCTTAATGAAGTAAACTTGTTATTGATTTAAGCAGCAAAAGCATTGATATTGCAAATGCCTTCATAAAATTGTATTTTCAGGTAGAAAGATGTATAGTCATACTGAGACCAGTTGCAGTCATCAATTGCAAGCACCCGTCCCATTGGCTTCTTTACTTCTTCAACAGCAGGAACATTACTCTTTAGGAACTCGGGAAAGCCATCAATTTTAGCCCATGATTCCACTTCAAATGTTGGTGAGGGCTCAAATTCTTCATCAGACCATGGTTGCAGGTAAATAGCACCACCAGGTTTTGTAAAAAAATTCAACATTAGGGCATGATCACACATACTGTCCGATGGGCATGATACTAGAAAAGAGTTGTTGGGTATTACCCGTAAAGGCCACGAATTATGATTGAGAGCCATCTTAAGAGTGTATTGCACAGCTTCGAAATTCCAATATCCCTTAAGAACAGTGGCTGTGATGTATAGAGACGAGTCCTTCATTGTTTTTTTTCCTTTTTAAAATTTCGACGATTGGGGTTTAGGGGATATGGAGGAGATGATGTTCTGACGCTTGAAAGGATGTGCGAGGGACCCGATGGATGGTGTCAGGCAGATATGTGAACTGGAAATGCTTGCATAGAAGAGGAAACATACTCAATTCTATTTCTGAGGTAGTGCATAGTGACCAATACTGATTTGTCAACTGTTATAATTGTATGCGTAACTCACTAAGACTTATAAGTTAATTAGACGGCGAAATGCACATATGCATGCACACAACACATATGCACTTATCAAATAACTTGTAAATTCAAATTGCAGGATCTAAAATGACGAGGAGAGATACAGCCGACAAGTAGAGTACCTGAAATGACATAGAGAGATACAGTTTCTGGTTCATGGCTTTGCTACTTTGTAGAATGCACACTGATCGCATTCGTTGGCACTTGTATTGAAGGTGGTACGTATTGGCACTTTTGCTACTTTTAAATTATGTATTTGATCGTATGTGTTATATATTTAAAGCGTTGAATTACGTATTTGATCGTATGTATTGAAGGTTTGAATGTGATAATGAATGTAATGGATGTGTTTCTTCTATGTACAAAACTGATATTGCAAAATTTATAATTAAAGCATTGTATTTGCCTTCTTTTAATGTTGCATTTGCTTTTTTCCTGATGTTGTATTTCAAGATAATGGTGTCGCATTCCATAATAAAATGGTGTTGCATTACATAAAATAGTAGTAAGTCCGTGTAGCACGTAAATGCCACAGCTGACGTGGCATGTGACACGTGTGCAACTGACGTGGAGATCTGACGTGTCATGTGACACGTAGGCAACTGACATGGAAAGCAGACGTGGCCGCCGCTATCGTGACCTGGTACCCAGGATCTAATTAATTTTCAAGCAACACTGAATATTGTTGCATTACGTACAAATAGTGTTGCATTACGTCTATAATGCAACACTTTCTTTCCGTGGCAGTAGATGTGCTAAAGCGTTGCCTTAGAGGGCAAAGCCAACGACTACAGATGCCATGCCTACCCGGTGTTGCCTATTTGAAAAAAGGAGAAAATGCAACACTTTTTCGATCTATGGCCACATAAAACTTGTGTCGAATATGCCCACTTTTGTAGTAGTGAACCTTGGCCTTGTGGCATAGCTCGATAGCGCTAGTAATACCCTAGATTGAGTTTGAGTGTATATATATGAGAGCGTGTATTTTTAGTTGAATATAAAATTATTTTTAAATTATTTTGTAAACGGGGTAAATGAAATAAATTTTTTAAATTATATTTTTGTATTGAAAAGAAATAATTTTATGAAATTATTATAATATTGGTTTGTTTGATTGATTTGAATGGAATTCAAATTGGATTTGGAAATTGGATAAGTAATAACTGAATGAATATCAATCAGATATAAACTGATTGATGTTAAAGTATGTTAACCCAAAGTGAAGGCAAACAAGTATATATTAATATTGGATATTAATTGGATTTAACCAAACCAATTGAATTTAACAAATAATTGGATGGTTAGATTAAATTGGTTGTGCCTTGTTTGTTTGATATATGTTTGATGGTTGAATAGAATTCATCAACATCTTAATAAAAAGTTGAATAAATTGTAAGCTAAGAACTAAATTCTAGAAAAATAGATCTAATGGAACTGCATGTGAACTGGAACTAAAAAATTCAGTCCATGTTTATTTTTGAAAATTTGTGTAATTACACATGTTAATCGATGAAATTTTATTTAAAATTTCATGTGTTTATTCTTACCCAGTAAACTGAGTTAAGATCTTGTATCAGAAGGCTTTGAGGATTGATTTTAGTTGTGCAGGCTGCTTATAAGTTGAGCAAGTATGCTCAATAGTGCTTATATAAGGTACGCTTACGTGAAAATATAATTTTGGTTTTTGAATTTGGTTTTTCCAATCATGTGGATCGATTCATATATTTGTTGTTCCTACAATATTGCAGAAGTCCCTCTGTATAGAAGAGATTGTACCAAAAATTTTCCAAAACCTAAAGAGTTAGAATATTTTTGAGATTTTTATTAATAGAAATAAATTGAATTTTCAATCTATTACTTAAACATAAAAGCGCAATTCCAAGTTCGCTTATGTGGCATTACAGAAAGCTGGGATTTGTAAATTCTCACTCCCGGTTACATTTCCATGCGCATTTAATAAGAAAAAAAAAATCAAATAAATTAAAATTAAAACAAAGCAGCCAACTTTCCCACGTTGTCCGCATCTACTTTCCCCATTCCAGCATCTGAAAACAAATCTTTCTCCTAGCCCCACTCCAATTTTGCGATTCCCTTCAAATCTCGAAACTGTTTTAGCGAATTTGTAAGATCATTCACATGTTCGATTTTAATTTTTTTCTCCTTTGGTGAAGCCAGCGCCTGTGAAGTACATCTGGAGAATTGAGAATTTCAGCAAGGTTCCTTTAGGAAAGATGTTTTCTGATACTTTCATGGCTGGTGGATATAGATGGTAATTTATCAATTTCTGTTTGATGGTTCTGTAGTATTAGGCTTGGATAGTTCAAAGGAGAAATATGCACAATCTTTTGACTCGTGGTTAATTTTAGGAGAATTTTGATATTTCCAAAAGAAAAATCAGACGGATTATTTCTCTGTGTATTTGGATTTCGCTGATGCTGACATTGGACCTGGATGCCATATTTCAGCTCAGTTTTGGTTGATTGATCACCTAATAAATAATGAGTATTGGACTTGGTCTTCCTTTTAACTCTTTTGAGATTTGTCTGTTTATGATATTTCATTCCATAGACACAATCTGGATTTTTGATTACCTCCTTTAGTTTCCATTGAACTGTCTTCAACTAATGTGGGTTGTCTTTACTTTGATTGTTATTGCCTTCAATATGCTTGGTCCGTTCATGACTTCTTGAATATAATCTTGCTTTATATCTCATTTTCTTTTTCGTTTTCAATGATCCTCCACGTTTCCTATTATTTAACTTAAAGAAAGAGAGCATGTTACACATGAATTGGAAGCTAACTTTGAGATTTATAAGTTGGTATTTTCTCATTCCTGAACCACAAGAAGTTAACAATGACTGTTTTTTACATTGTAACTTTATCCAAAGTGAAGGGAAATAAGATTTGAGGAATTTGATAATTAAGGGCATAGGTTATTAATATAGAAAATCACATAACAAGCATTTTATTATTTCTTTTTTGGTGATGTGAATATTAATTGTATGATACAGCAAACTAGCAGATACAATTGTTAACTGTATAATAAACAATGACATGCGCATTCACTCACGTCCTGTGCATGTGTTCTGTCCATTGATTTCAGCCTATGCATTCACTTGCAGCAAAGAGCAACATTAAAGTGAATAATGGTCTGCTATTGTACTAACTTATAGTTCAACCGGTGAGGGCGCTTGCCAGACTTGTAATTTTTTTTCTTCAATGCTAGACTTAAGTTCCAAAGCGCTTTATGTATGCATAAGGGTGTTTTAGTTGAATTATTAAAGTAGATCAATTCAGCGACCATCATGTTGATAAATATCTTTTTATGTGGGACTAATCACTAGCTAAGGTATATCTAGGCAAGTTAAAAAAGGAAGCATCGTTGGTGCTATGAGTTTCAATGCAGAAATGGATACCTACACTGGATCAGTCACTACATTGTTTTTGATGTTTTATTTGTCTTATGATGGATTTAGTGTAAAGAGGGATCAAAATTAGAAGAACCAATGTCTATTTGCCCACAATATTGACTGTCTTATCGAACTTTAATTGTAAAACACAAGGAGTTGTAATTATTTTTGTTTCTTATGGCACTCAGTTATTAATTTTCATTATAACTACTGATCGTGTAACATCTTAATACAGTTGAACTTGCATCGATTGAGTGTAACATTTTTGCAGCTAATAGTTTCTCATGATCATTGGAGCAGTGCTATTTTTTTAGTTATTATGCAATGCTTATGTCAACGAAATTAATTATTAATTTCTTTAATTCTATTTATCAACCAAATTCAAATCTACTCCATGTTGATAATGATAATGATAATACCATTACTGTGTAATAGGATAAAACATCTATATTCTTAGACAGCTGCACCTATGGCAAGCACTAGAAAGGCAGAAATGCTGTCAAATTCTCCTAGGATTGCAGCTTCGTTTGTTGATATTATTTTTTCATAATTATCCTAATAATAATGACATGACGCGCACACATACTGTGTGTGTATGCGTCTATATATATATATATCATAATTTTTGGATAAACCAATTATTTTCTACAGAATATTGAGTTTGATTTGATTTATATCGCTGGTGAATAATGAGCGTTATAATTATTTTGTGTTCTTTTACTCTAATTTTGTTACAAATAAAATCATACATCTTATATACAGCTTTTCTTTACGCCTTGTAATTTAATTGAGTTCTTTCCATGGTTAAGTTAATGTAGGAGCATGAATTTATAACATAGCATCAGGCATAAATGATATTGTTTTCCCTAATTTAACATTTTAGATTATAGGGAAAAAAATCCAACTTGTCTTGTGCAAATTTAGCAGTTTAGTATAGTCTTTGAATCATTTTAAACATTATATTAAAAACATCATATAAAATATATATTCTTTTTCATGGCATATTAGCTTCTATTGGTTTTCTATGACGACAATAACTAAAAATGTTCATTTCCTTCAAAATAATCAGACCATTCAATAACTAATGGATGACCATCTTATACTTACAACAAATGGTTTACAAGTAACTGTCGCCTTACAACTTAGTTTGGAGCGTGATAGTCCTATATAGAAATTTCACTAATAATCAAATAACATTATGAATTAGAGCATGTAGCATATGATGAAGATGTAATATTAGATTCAGTTCATTAGGCTCTTTCAAGCAAAACTATTTACTTATGACAGTTCCTTGCTTCAGTATTACTGGTCATTGCTTCATATCTAAAGACAAATTAGTGCACATTTGTATTTACTCATCACTGGTATTTCACGCTTATAATGAGTGTAGTTTATAAGTTTATTTTTGTATATAAATTTAATAATTTTGATGTTGGTCTGATAAAAATCATTTCATGTGAATATTCTATGTATGGAGTGTAGATAAAACTGTTTATCTTTGGGTTGTTTACAATTGATATCTGAACATTATTTGGTATATTGATAATTTGTATGCCTCTAATACAATGATTTCTTTATCCTTCTAGAAATTATGTTCATCCTAGCACTTCACTACAACTAACGTGTTGGAGGACAATAAAAGGAGAAATCAAAGGTAATTTTGTCCTTAATTTTCCTATTCATTTTCCATATTGTTTCATATATATTGTTCTACAACTTACTTTACCCAAACTACAAAAAATCTGTTCTATTTTAAATTTTACATGATCTTCTTCATATAATCAATATGCAGTATTATATCCACTAAATACACTTTCTAAAAAGGTACTAGAATAACTGCATTTATTACATCATGAAAGGCCGGAACAAGCAATTTATTTATAATTGAATTATTTAACCAATACTGCAATAATGGATGAATTAAATATGACTCCATTCTTTTGTGAGTACTGTCAAATACACTATGTTTTTGTTTTACATTTTTCAGTAAATGGTTTAATCGAAACAACAAACTATTTTATACTCCTATTTTATGAGATCTATATTTTTTGGGTGCTGCCTCAGATTGTGGATAGAAGGGGTTGTTGCAATTTGAATAATATATTATGTGATTTCATACTGGTTTTGCTTTACATATGATTCATGTGTTAATTTTCATTATAACTACTGATCGTGTAACATCTTAATACAGTTGAACTTGCATCGATTGAGTGTAACATTTTTGCAGCTAATAGTTTCTCATGATCATTAGAGCAGTGCTATTTATCTTAGTTATTATGCAATGCTTATGTCAACGAAATTAATTATTAATTTCTTTAATTCTATTTATCAACCAAATTCAAATCTACTCCATGTTGATAATGATAATGATAATACCATTACTGTGTAATAGGATAAAACATCTATATTCTTAGACAGTTGCACTTATGGCAAGCACTAGAAAGGCAGAAATGCTGTCAAATTCTCCTAGGATTGTAGCTTCGTTTGTTGATATTATTTTTTCATAATTATCCTAATAATAATGACATGACGCGCACACATACTGTGTGTGTATGCGTCTCTCTCTATATATATATATATATCATAATTTTTGGATAAACCAATTATTTTCTATAGAATATTGAGTTTGATTTGATTTATATCGCTGGTGAATAATGAGCGTTATAATTATTTTGTGTTCTTTTACTCTAATTTTGTTACAGATAAAATCATACATCTTATATACAGCTTTGCTTTACGCCTTGTAATTTGATTGAGTTCTTTCCATGGTTAAGTTAATGTAGGAGCATGAATTTATAACATAGCATCAGGCATAAATGATATTGTTTTCCCTAATTTAACATTTTAGATTATAGGAAAAAAAATCCAACTTGTCTTGTGCAAATTTAGCAGTTTAGTATAGTATTTGAATCATTTTATACATTATATTAAAAACATCATATATAATATATATTCTTTTTCATGGCATACGAGTGTGTAACCCGTGCGTTGCACACGATAATATTATAAAATATAGATTTTAAAATTTTAATGTTAAAATTGGAATTTTATTATACAACACATAGTAATTCGGCAAAATAAATATAATATAATAATTGTTGTTGTTTAAACATGATATGTGTTTGTAATTTATATTTCTTTGAAGAATAAGTAGTGTCATATGATTGGAGCTTGGTTTTTTGTTTTACTTGGTTGTAAATGTAGTTAAACCTAGTGTGTATAGTGTAAAAATAACAAATCTAACACATTTTGTACACTTACCTTGATTGTTAGTTGAAACATTCCATTATCACATGAATGCTCCAAAAGTTCGTGTTAAATATTCTAGGGTGCTTGATCGTTTTTCCTAATCAGAATTAGCAAGAAAATTAACACGAATAGTGAGCATCTTGTAATCCATTTATGTGTTAAAATCATCTATAGATAAATAATAAAATTAGCAAGCCTCAAACTTCTTCCCTCGACATCTAAATGGATTTTGGTCACTTAAAATATTAGTCAAGAATTAGGTGGAAGGTAACAAATTTATTTTTTGCAATCGTGTAACAACCTGCTATTTCCAAATTAGATCGAAAAGAAGAAATGAACTAACAAAAATGCATGGACGTGCCTGGAGCAATAACAACAATATATGGACTTACCAAAAAAAAACCAATTCATTACATATGTATTGTTGTTTACAGGCATAAGACTATGAATGAACAAAACATAAATTAAGATAACTGTTACAAATTAATAAAGATGTCCAAATCTCTATATCGATATAAACAACTCAGCCTCCATAAGCCTAAAACAACACAAAGTTATAAATGACATATTTTACTATTAAGTCATAATTGGAGTGAGGTTAAGTGGATCATAATTAGAAATAAAATTGTTGATTTCAATCAAAATTTACACATATCATAAATTGTACACACCAAAACATAAACATGCAACCATCACAAAGAATCTTATCCCACTGTTATTCTATCAAGCAAAACGAAGATGGCAGCAGTAGTAATATTTTTTTTTAAGAAGAAGACGGTTGGGTAGCGTGAAGCTACAAAGCCGATTATATATATATATATATATATATATATATATGAGAGCGACTCTAAGGACACAAAATTAGACACAAAAGTATGTAAACAAAATCTGGACCACAAAAATTGTTTGTCTTTATGTGTGAAGTGTAATTCAGAGGGAGATCCAATGACTCAGATTTTGTGTGTTTAAATTTGTGTCAAAATTTTGTGTCCTTTTAGACTTTCCCTATATATATATATATATATATATATATATAATTAAGGCAGTTGACATACCCCACTGGTGGCGATATAAGCAATATCGAAAGATGCAAGCAGTTTAAACCAGTAAAAACCTACACTCAGATTGTGTGCATAACACAATTTATATAAATTTACATAAATAAACTGACCATCATAAGAAACAACTATATCATCCAAGAAAAAGCGTCTCCCATACAGAGGAAGTCATTCAGTGCAAGTCAGTAGTAATATATTTAGCAGATGGTAGGCGGTAAAAATTGGTTTTCTATTCTAGACATGTTAGGATCAAATTAAGCAACCGTTTTATACATCCAGTTATATAACACATACCTAACCAAGAATCACAATAGTTATTATAAGTTCTTAAAAAGGAATTCTCACGTACATGTTATATGTAGTGCCTGAAGAAATTGGTGCCTGAAATAAGTTAGGGACATAAACTTAAGTACAGAGGTAACGAAAGAAAAATAGTCAAAAATATGAAGTTAATAAATAAAAAATTAATGCGAAGGAACATACATATTCAGAAAGCATATGGCAAAGGGAAGAAGTTGCTCTAATGGGAGAAGAGCTTGTCGGACATCCTGGAGCAGACAAACTTATAATGTAATAAGATGCAACTAATACTAACAAATTATAATACTTAAAAAAGCTTGGTCTACGTAGCATCTCATGGACACATCTGTAAATAAAAATTTGAAAAACCTGATATTTCCAAAAGCAATCACAGTCATTTAAGTTGAAGATAATTTGGTGCTATAATAATATTATGATAAATAGCTTTCCAAAACAGTTAGACTCACCATTAAAGCTTTACCGGTGCTTTTAGTCTTTAAGTGAAATTCCAGACAATTTATGGTTAAGTTAACTGAAAGAAGATTTATTATAACAGCATGGGACCCAGAAGGCATTTAAAACAATAAGACAATCACAAAACTTTATAGCTAAATACTTATCTTTAACGTAGTTCCACTGATGGACGTTCTTCTAATTGGAGCTGCGTGAAGAAAGAGCTTTAGATGACTTCATTTGAGTATTTGATAACAGGAAAGAAACCAAATCACCTTGGAATGCATTAATAGAGTAGAGTAGTATTGTATAGAGAGTCAAAATTTCATCAAAATCAGAAAGCCAAAATTAAAACCAATATAACAAAAATAAAGTACTTACCATATGTACGCAACTCCGTATTTGCGAAAAGATGACGACAACGCCACTTCCTTGCCTTTATGCTAGAATGGAAATTTGGGGTTTCTGCACATGTAGCTGAAAATGAGATCTTGAAGGGGAGATGGCGAATTAGGGTCAGGTTGCGCGGACTGAAGCCGGAGTCAACTGGTTCATATTAGGGTTTTGGTTTGACCCTAGAATCATTGTGGAAAAGAGGGATCGGAGTATAAAAGTTCAGAGAATGACAAAGAAGAGGATATTTGCTAGAACGATAAATTAACCCCAGATGATCTGATTAAATGAAACTATCTGAACTTTCCTAGTTGATCCTTTTCTGCTTCGTAAATAAGATGGAATTAATTTGTGGAAGAAGGAGAAGAGGGACGATAGAAAGAAGCGCAAAAAAAGAAAAAAAAAGAAGTTGAAATGCGAATTTTGAGCTGACAAAATAACCTGGTGGCTTCTACGGTAATATAGATTATATTACAGAGTAATTAGGTTTGTTTGTAGGATTAAATTTTAAATGTAACGCAAAATATCTCTAAATTTTTAAGGTGGATAAAGATAATGTAGAAAATAAGGAGAGAGCTTTAATGATAACGTAGATTTATAGTGTATTATTTTGATTTAATAAAAGTTTCTTTCAAGATTTAAGGAGAATTGAGATAAATGAGAGAATTAAGGGGAATTGAGAGAATTGAGAAAAATAAGGAGAGAGCTTGAAATTCTTCTGCTTTACTATTATTTAATAGATTAGCTTCTATTGGTTTTCTATGACGACAATAACTAACAATGTTCATTTCCTTCAAAATAATCAGACCATTCAATAACTAATGGATGACCATCTTATACTTACAACAAATGGTTTACAAGTAACTGTCACCTTACAACTTAGTTTGGAGCGTGATAGTCCTATATAGAAATTTCAGTAATAATCAAATAACATTATGAATTAGAGCATGTAGCATATGATGATGTGATATTAGATTCAGTTCATTAGGCTCTTTCAAGCAAAACTATTTACTTATGACAGTTCCTTGCTTCAGTATTACTGGTCATTGCTTCATACCTAAAGACAAATTAGTGCACATTTGTATTTACTGATCACTGGTATTTCACGCTTATAATGATTGTAGTTTATAAGTTTATTTTTGTATATAAATTTAATAATTTTGATGTTGGTCTGATAAAAATCATTTCATGTGAATATTCTATGTATGGAGTGTAGATTAAACTGTTTATCTATGGGTTGTTTACAATTGATATCTGAACTTTATTTGGTATATTGATAATTTGTATGCCTCTAATACAATGATTTCTTTATCTTTCGAGAAATTATGTTCAGCCTAGCGCTTCACTACAACTAACGTGTTGGAGGACAATAAAAGGAGAAATCAAAGGTAATTTTGTCCTTAATTTTCCTATTCATTTTCCATATTGTTTCATATATATTGTTCTACAACTGACTTTACCCAAACTACAAAAAATCTGTTCTATTTTAAATTTTACATGATCTTCTTCATATAATCAATATGCAGTATTATATCCACTAAATACACTTTCTAAAAAGGTACTAGAATAACTGCATTTATTACATCATGAAAGGCAGGAACAAGCAATTTATTTATAATTGAATTATTTAACCAATACTGCAATAATGGATGAATTAAATATGATTCCATTCTTTTGTGAGTAATGTCAAATACACTATGTTTTTGTTTTACATTTTTTCAGTAAATGGTTTAATCGAAACAACAAACTATTTTATACTCCTATTTTATGAGATCTATATTTTTTGGGTGCTGCCTCAGATTGTGGATAGAAGGGGTTGTTGCAATTTGAATAATATATTATGTGATTTCATACTGGTTTTGCATTACATATGATTATGTGTTAATTTTCATTATAACTACTGATCGTGTAACATCTTAATACAGTTGAACTTGCATCGATTGAGTGTAACATTTTTGCAGCTGATAGTTTCTCATGATCATTGGAGCAGTGCTATTTATTTTAGTTATTATGCAATGCTTATGTCAACGAAATTAATTATTAATTTTTTAATTCTATTTATCTACCAAATTCAAATCTACTCCATGTTGATAATGATAATGATAATACCATTACTGTGTAATAGGATAAAACATCTATATTCTTAGACAGTTGCACCTATGGCAAGCACTAGAAAGGCAGAAATGCTGTCGAATTCTCCTAGGATTGCAGCTTCGTTTGTTGATATTATTTTTTCATTATTATCCTAATAATAATGACATGACGCGCACACATACTGTGTGTGTATGCGTCTCTCTCTCTCTCTATATATATATATCATAATTTTTGGATAAACCAATTATTTTCTACAGAATATTGAGTTTGATTTGATTTATATCGCTGGTGAATAATGAGCGTTATAATTATTTTGTGTTCTTTTACTCTAATTTTGTTACAGATAAAATCATACATCTTATATATAGCTTTGCTTTACTCCTTGTAATTTAATTGAGTTCTTTCCATGGTTAAGTTAATGTAGGAGCATGAATTTATAACATAGCATCAGGCATAAATGATATTGTTTTCCCTAATTTAACATTTTAGATTATAGGGAAAAAAATCCAACTTGTCTTGTGCAAATTTAACAGTTTAGTATAGTCTTTGAATCATTTTAAACATTATATTAAAAACATCATATAAAATATATATTCTTTTTCATGGCATATTAGCTTCTTTTGGTTTTCTATGACGACAATAACTAAAAATGTTCATTTCCTTCAAAATAATCAGACCATTCAATAACTAATGGATGACCATCTTATACTTACAACAAATGGTTTACAAGTAACTGTCGCCTTACAACTTAGTTTGGAGCGTGATAGTCCTATATAGAAATTTCACTAATAATCAAATAACATTATGAATTAGAGCATGTAGCATATGATGAAGATGTAATATTAGGTTCAGTTCATTAGGCTCTTTCAAGCAAAACTATTTACTTATGACAGTTCCTTGCTTCAGTATTACTGGTCATTGCTTCATATCTAAAGACAAATTAGTGCACATTTGTATTTACTCATCACTGGTATTTCACGCTTATAATGAGTGTAGTTTATAAGTTTATTTTTGTATATAAATTTAATAATTTTGATGTTGGTCTGATAAAAATCATTTCATGTGAATATTCTATGTATGGAGTGTAGATAAAACTGTTTATCTTTGGGTTGTTTACAATTGATATCTGAACATTATTTGGTATATTGATAATTTGTATGCCTCTAATACAATAATTTCTTTATCCTTCCAGAAATTATGTTCAGTCTAGAGCTTCACTACAACTAACGTGTTGGAGGACAATAAAAGGAGAAATCAAAGGTAATTTTGTCCTTAATTTTCCTATTCATTTTCCATATTGTTTCATATATATTGTTCTACAACTGACTTTACCCAAACTACAAAAAATCTGTTCTATTTTAAATTTTACATGATCTTCTTCATATAATCAATATGCAGTATTATATCCACTAAATACACTTTCTAAAAAGGTACTAGAATAACTGCATTTATTACATCATGAAAGGCAGGAACAAGCAATTTATTTATAATTGAATTATTTAACCAATACTGCAATAATGGATGAATTAAATATGACTCCATTCTTTTGTGAGTAATGTCAAATACACTATGTTTTTGTTTTACATTTTTTCAGTAAATGGTTTAATCGAAACAACAAACTATTTTATACTCCTATTTTATGAGATCTATATTTTTTGGGTGCTGCCTCAGATTGTGGATAGAAGGGGTTGTTGCAATTTGAATAATATATTATGTGATTTCATACTGGTTTTGCTTTACATATGATTCATGTGTTAATTTTCATTATAACTACTGATCGTGTAACATCTTAATACAGTTGAACTTGCATCGATTGAGTGTAACATTTTTGCAGCTAATAGTTTCTCATGATCATTGGAGCAGTGCTATTTATTTTAGTTATTATGCAATGCTTATGTCAACGAAATTAATTATTAATTTCTTTAATTCTATTTATCAACCAAATTCAAATCTACTCCATGTTGATAATGATAATGATAATACCATTACTGTGTAATAGGATAAAACATCTATATTCTTAGACAGTTGCACCTATGGCAAGCACTAGAAAGGCAGAAATGCTGTCAAATTCTCCTAGGATTGCATCTTCGTTTGTTGATATTATTTTTTCATAATTATCCTAATAATAATGACATGACGCGCACACATACTGTGTGTGTATGCGTCTCTCTCTCTCTATATATATATATCATAATTTTTGGATAAACCAATTATTTTCTACAGAAAATTGAGTTTGATTTGATTTATATCGCTGGTGAATAATGAGCGTTATAATTATTTTGTGTTCTTTTACTCTAATTTTGTTATAGATAAAATCATACATCTTATATACAACTTTGCTTTACGCCTTGTAATTTAATTGAGTTCTTTCCATGGTTAAGTTAATGTAGGAGCATGAATCTATAACATAGCATCAGGCATAAATGATATTGTTTTCCCTAATTTAACATTTTAGATTATAGGGAAAAAAAAATCCAACTTGTCTTGTGCAAATTTAGCAGTTTAGTATAGTCTTTGAATCATTTTAAAAATTATATTAAAAACATCATATAAAATATATATTCTTTTTCATGGCATATTAGCTTCTATTGGTTTTCTATGACGACAATAACTAAAAATGTTCATTTCCTTCAAAATAATCAGACCATTCAATAACTAATGGATTACCATCTTATACTTACAACAAATGGTTTAAAAGTAACTGTCGCCTTACAACTTAGTTTGGAGCGTGATAGTCCTATATAGAAATTTCACTAATAATCAAATAACATTATGAATTAGAGCATGTAGCATATGATGATGTGATATTAGATTCAGTTCATTAGGCTCTTTCAAGCAAAACTATTTACTTATGACAGTTCCTTGCTTCAGTATTACTGGTCATTGCTTCATACCTAAAGACAAATTAGTGCACATTTGTATTTACTGATCACTGGTATTTCACGCTTATAATGAGTGTAGTTTATAAGTTTATTTTTGTATATAAATTTAATAATTTTGATGTGAATATTCTATGTATGGAGTGTAGATTAAACTATTTATCTATGGGTTGTTTACAATTGATATCTGAACTTTATTTGGTATATTGATAATTTGTATGCCTCTAATACAATGATTTCTTTATCCTTCCAGAAATTATGTTCAGCCTAGCGCTTCACTACAACTAACGTGTTGGAGGACAATAAAAGGAGAAATCAAAGGTAATTTTGTCCTTAATTTTCCTATTCATTTTCCGTATTGTTTCATATATATTGTTCTACAACTGACTTTACCCAAACTACAAAAAATCTGTTCTATTTTGAATTTTACATGATCTTCTTCATATAATCAATATGCAGTATTATATCCACTAAATACACTTTCTAAAATGGTACTAGAATAACTGCATTTATTACATCATGAAAGGCAGGAACAAGCAATTTATTTATAATTGAATTATTTAACCAATACTGCAATAATGGATGAATTAAATACGACTCCATTCTTTTGTGAGTAATGTCAAGTACACTATGTTTTTGTTTTACATTTTTCAGTAAATGGTTTAATCGAAACAACAAACTATTTTATACTCCTATTTTATGAGATCTATATTTTTTGGGTGCTGCCTCAGATTGTGGATAGAAGGGGTTGTTGCAATTTGAATAATATATTATGTGATTTCATACTGGTTTTGCTTTACATATGATTCATGTGTTAATTTTCATTATAACTACTGATCGTGTAACATCTTAATACAGTTGAACTTGCATCGATTGAGTGTAACATTTTTGCAGCTAATAGTTTCTCATGATCATTGGAGCAGTGCTATTTATTTTAGTTACTATGCAATGCTTATGTCAACGAAATTAATTATTAATTTCTTTAATTCTATTTATCAACCAAATTCAAATCTACTCCATGTTGATAATGATAATGATAATACCATTACTGTGTAATAGGATAAAACATCTATATTCTTAGACAGTTGCACCTATGGCAAGCACTAGAAAGGCAGAAATGCTGTCAAATTCTCCTAGGATTGCAGCTTCGTTTGTTGATATTATTTTTTCATAATTATCCTAATAATAATGACATGACGCGCACACATACTGTGTGTGTTTGCGTCTATATATATATATCATAATTTTTGGATAAACCAATTATTTTCTACAGAATATTGAGTTTGATTTGATTTATATCGCTGGTGAATAATGAGCGTTATAATTATTTTGTGTTCTTTTACTCTAATTTTGTTACAGATAAAATCATACATCTTATATACAACTTTGCTTTACGCCTTGTAATTTAATTGAGTTCTTTCCGTGGTTAAGTTAATGTAGGAGCATGAATTTATAACATAGCATCAGGCATAAATGATATTGTTTCCCCTAATTTAACATTTTAGATTATAGGGAAAAAAAATCCAACTTGTCTTGTGCAAATTTAGCAGTTTAGTATAGTCTCTGAATCATTTTAAACATTATATTAAAAACATCATATAAAATATATATTCTTTTTCATGGCATATTAGCTTCTATTGGTTTTCTATGACGACAATAACTAAAAATGTTCATTTCCTTCAAAATAATCAGACCATTCAATAACTAATGGATGACCATCTTATACTTACAACAAATGGTTTACAAGTAACTGTCACCTTACAACTTAGTTTGGAGCGTGATAGTCCTATATAGAAATTTCAGTAATAATCAAATAACATTATGAATTAGAGCTTGTAGCATATGATGATGTGATATTAGATTCAGTTCATTAGGCTCTTTCAAGCAAAACTATTTACTTATGACAGTTCCTTGCTTCAGTATTACTGGTCATTGCTTCATACCTAAAGACAAATTAGTGCACATTTGTATTTACTGATCACTGGTATTTCACGCTTATAATGAGTGTAGTTTATAAGTTTATTTTTGTATATAAATTTAATAATTTTGATGTGAATATTCTATGTATGGAGTGTAGATTAAACTATTTATCTATGGGTTGTTTACAATTGATATCTGAACTTTATTTGGTATATTGATAATTTGTATGCCTCTAATACAATGATTTCTTTATCCTTCCAGAAATTATGTTCAGCCTAGCGCTTCACTACAACTAACGTGTTGGAGGACAATAAAAGGAGAAATCAAAGGTAATTTTGACCTTAATTTTCCTATTCATTTTCCATATTGTTTCATATATATTGTTCTACAACTGACTTTACCCAAACTACAAAAAATCTGTTCTATTTTAAATTTTACATGATCTTCTTCATATAATCAATATGCAGTATTATATCCACTAAATACACTTTCTAAAAAGGTACTAGAATAACTGCATTTATTACATCATGAAAGGCAGGAACAAGCAATTTATTTATAATTGAATTATTTAACCAATACTGCAATAATGGATGAATTAAATATGACTCCATTCTTTTGTGAGTAATGTCAAATACACTATGTTTTTGTTTTACATTTTTCAGTAAATGGTTTACTCGAAACAACAAACTATTGTATACTCCTATTTTATGAGATCTATATTTTTTGGGTGCTGCCTCAGATTGTGGATAGAAGGGGTTGTTGCAGTTTGAATAATATATTATGTGATTTCATACTGGTTTTGCTTTACATATGATTCATGTTTAAAATTATAGTGAAGCATGACAGTTTCCTATTTTCTTATTAATTGTATGGACTTCATCCTCATTCCTGTATTCCTTCTTTCTTTCCATATAAAATGGTAAACCTGTATTCTTTCTTTCCATATAAAATGTCAGGACCCTTCTGCATTTTTTTATTGATATCTGTCAGTTTCATGTTTTTCTTTTTTTGAGAACTTCCTTTTTCCCAATTCAAAATTAAAAGATACCTGATAACTGTATACACTCAATAGCCAAAACTGATGCATAATTTATGAGATTACCATTAATTTGACAGTTTAAAATGATCTTGGTCTTCGTAAATGAATTTGACAAATTGTTTCCTGAATAGTTTAATAACGTGGAATTTTCCTTTTAAAAAGTGGTTATTTTGCTCCTAAAACTAACTAATTTTTCTTCTGTAATTTGCACATCCTAACATTCATTATTTATACTAGGTTTTTGGCATCAAATTCCCAACATTATTGTAATCTTTATCTTGCTGTTGCCCTTTTCTTGCTTCTCTATTTAGTTATGCATATGAAGTTTTCAGATATAGATAGATGATTTTTGTTATATTTTAGAATCACACTAAATTTGTAGCCTGGACTGAAAGATTCAAAATAGTAAGTTATTGCCATATATCATTTTAGATCATTGAAATTTGACCGACCACTACAAGACTCTAGTACCAGATTATAGCTTGGATTAATCAATAATCATCTTAAAAACATTGTTTTCGTTATTTTATAGTCTGTTGGCTCCATGACTCCAAGCTGCAAAAAATATATGTTGTTTTTCCTTTATAATTCGAATTCCCACAATTCTGTGGGAAAAGCTAAGATTCGAATCACAATCTTTATACTTATATGAATTGGTTTTAGAAAGTGAAATCCTTCATTTGTTTATTTACTTATCAAAGACGTGTGCTTGGCTACAACCATTTCATGAACTATGCAGATGACGGTTTTTTAGGCCATTTAATTACCTGACTACCCAAGTAAACCGATTATGATAAATTTGTAACTAACTTAATTTAATGCCTAAACATGTTCAAATATTTAAAAAAATTTATGCCATATATTTCCTATTTTACCAATATGATTCGAAAAAACCTATTCCTTAAACAATGATTATTATTATTTACTAATATATGATTTAATGGGTGAACTTGGCATTAAACTGGGCAGTGCAAATTCCTTTACTGAAACATTTTACTGTTGAATTTGATTAGTGTGCATAAAAGGAAATAATTGATCCAAAACCATAGACTATTATTTGTATTTTAAAGAATGTATATTTAGCATATTATTAACAGTAAAAAAGTCTATTTAGATATGATTGGTGCATATGTTACAAAACTTGGAAAACAAATTTTCTAATTGAAAGATAGTATAAGTGTTATAAACAGAATTTATACAACGATGCAATAAGTTAACAAACTTCATCACTAAATACATCCAACAAAAACGATAACTTTTCTACTCATGCTGCAACAAAAATATTTTACCTAACTCCCTCTCCTCAACATTAGCCTTCTTCAAGGTAAATTTCTTATTTTCTTACAATACATGCAATCAGTTAGCATGAATTGATTTTTTATGTAAACTCATAATATCAGATGATTATTTTTAATGCATCTGAATATTATTTTTTTTTTTTTTTTTTTTACAGTTTAACACATTTTTTATGTTTTTTTTTCATCGACAAACACCACGTACCGTAACTATTTTTACATGATTTGATTTTGATTCTTACATTCAAATTTAAAAGTCATTATGCATCATTTTTGCAAGGTTCAATAGGTAGAAGTAAAGTGTTTTTTGCGTAAATAGAAAGATTATATACACGAAGCTGTGATTTTAAAACAGTCACTTATATATCTTCCAGCTTCTCCTAAGCTGAATATGTATTCCTTGATTACTTTAATATAAGTTGCACCAAGCTATTGTTGTAAAATGGTCAATTTTTGACGGGGCAAATTGGAAAAATATTCTTTTACACATAAAAGGTAACATAATCACTATGTTAAACGTTCCATCAACTATCATTTTCATGGCATGCTTTGCATTTTGATTAATTTATCATCTACTCTCTTATAAATGTACATTCTATTACTCAACATGATCTACATAACAGTTACTTAAAATTTGTTGTGTCTAATGGAACTTTTACAATGAAAAATTACTACACGAAGAAGAGCTCAACTGGATTTACCTTTATCTCCATTCTTCATGGGTACTTTACCCTCCTGCTTCTCATAAGCTAAATGGTTTATTAATTAGTATATCACTTATTGTACTATGGTGTCATGTCTTGCTTTAATTATTATTTTCGTAGCTTGCTTTAATATTTTACTTAATTGATTAATCATATTCACATATTAATGAACACATAAATATTTACAGAGGATGAAAATTTTGTCTCTTGACTAAACTTTACTAATGGTTGTTGTTAATGAAATGGGAATTTTATTCTTGATCACGAAAGGAGTAGGACTTCCATTCCTGAGTCATGAAAATTGAACGGCTTCTTTGGTCACTTTTTGATATAGGTTATCAACGAGGTGCTTTAAGAAGAAAAATAAATGTTTGGTTTGTATTTTTTTTTCCAGCTATCCCTTTTTTGCCTTGACAAATAGATCAACTTCATATTAAAGAAAATGATATATCACTTAATTATTATTTGCAGTCATTGGTTTAACTTTTCATATTTTCTATCTTACATCATACTTTTCTCTTTCACTCAAATCTGGGTACTGTTACCTCGTAATGAGTAAGCTTTTTATTAGAATGATCTTTGAAAATACTTATTTCTTAATGGTCATTTTGATACCCTTATAATGCTACTACGTTATAACTCACAATTTGTACAGCACAAGTTCCTAATCATTTAGTATAGTCCAGAGTCATAATAGTAGGGATGCGCTTCATTGTTTTACAACATACATTATGCTTTATTTATTTTAAAAAATTAGCAATTTTATTTTACTGCTGCTACGCACAGAATCAATTGTGCAGAGCACCTGCTCTCCTATTGCCTACCCTAAGTTTCATATATATATATATATATATATATGTGTGTGTGTGTGTGTGTGTGTGTGTGTGTGTGTGCGCGCGTGCGTGCATGCGTGCGTGCGTGCATGTGTGTATGTGTGTGTATAGGTATGCATGTGTGTATGTATGTATATATGTATGTATCTCATTCGTCCTAAGTTTCACCAAAATTAAATTTATATGATTTTATATATATGCAGCACACACTAAATTACATTCCTGATATACATCAGATGCTTGTGTTTTAGGAATATCTGATTTCAAATGCTTGCTTGATTTGAATCTGTAAATGAGTTTTGAGAAAATAAAGTTCTATACGCATTTGGATTGCAAATACATGATAATAGGTTTTGAAAATGAGTGATCTGTCTTGTGCAAAAGATTTCACAGGTTTATGATTTCTAAAGATGCACTATATTATTACTTACATATCTAACATTTTCTCTGAATACAAGTTCTGCATGAATGTTATAATTCTATTTATCTGCATTTCAAAAGCATAGAACTTTGAGTACATGTGGCAAATTTCATGTAAATGAGCTTCAAATAAATGTCCACGTTTTTTTTAATATTTTTTTTAATAAGATAAAAAAAGGCCCAAGGCCCAACAGACAAACGGGTAAAAACCCAATACACGAACAAATGGGTATATACCCAATACAACACGCGATATCTAAAGCACTCATTCTCTCTGTTATCAAACCCTAGCCGCCACTCAAAGACCAAATACAGAAGAAAAATGGCGGACGGAAAGGGTAATCACCCATGAGCATGGCAAGTCAGATCGTCATGGTGGGTTCCAGACTTCGTCTTCACACTTGTTGGTCTCCTCTGTGATGCGAGGTTTCTGGAAGACGTTTCTGTTCCAAGTTTCAGCTTCAATCTCCTTCCTATCGTCAGATCTGAGGTCTATGATGCTAATTAATCTATCATTTTCACGTCTGTGTCTCTTTGAGCTTCGAGCTTCCTTCGTTTCTCTAGATCCGCTGCTTTCTCCGTTACTCCAGCAAGATAAGTGATAAATCTGATCAGTAAGCTCACTCTTGTAATGATTTCTTCCTATTCTAGCTAGAAACTGATATGATTGGTTTCCATCTTTCTTGTTTGGAGAGGTAGAAGTTTCTGGATCACTGCTGGTCTGGTAATGAATCCCTTTCTCTGTAGCATGTAAGTTATTAACATCAGAAACCATTTTATAAACAAGACACGCACGATTATTATAACTATCCTGTTTACTTCCCTTTATAATCAGATTGTTACAAAGATTGGGATGTCTGCCACCAGGAAGGACGCCAGAACAGTCTTCTGTTTCCCTACAATCTGGATTAGTATCATAAAAACCAAAAGAATTAACTGTGTGACTTCCATCAATCCTTTCCAGGCTGCTTGGATCACTGCTGGTTGGCATTTGACCTCTATTCTCTGCAATTGGTAAGAGCCCTAGATTACTATTCCTATTAGAACTAAAAAGACCATAATTTGGATAATAATTCTGCAAACTTCCCTTGCAGGTATTATTGTTGTAGAGATGGGTTGATCTGCCTCCAGGAAGGATACCAGTAGCCCCAGCTTGATGTTTGCTGCCAGTATCATGGAGAGTATGTCTTTTATTGCTGAACTTGGAATTGAGTATGAACTCCTCAACTTGATTATCTAAGCTAGCATCTTTTTTAGCTTGGTTGTGATTGTTGTCATGCCTGTGCAGACTAATTTTTTTCATGATAATTTGACAGTCAGATAAAATAAGTCTCAAAAGTTGGAAACAACTCGTAACTTTGTTAGTGTGAAGTCTCTGATTCCTTTCTTTCCAAATGTAAAAAACAACAGCTGTTAGCATAATACAAGCTTTCTTAAATAAAAAAGACTTGGGATTCAAAGTTTTCAAAATATAATCTATACTGCTCCTAATATCAAGAGTAGGAGTAAAACTATTAAACCCTAAAGAACATTTAATATTAAACCATATGAACTGAGAGAAAGAACAGTTAAAAAACAAATGATTGGAGCTTTCTATATCAAATTTGCAAAATAAGCAATGCTTATCAGAATTAGGGTTCCATTTGCAACACCTATCTCTAGTTGGTAATTTATTTTGTAAAGCAAAATAAGTACAATGGGCCATTTTGGGACAGTTAGATTTGCACCAGATCACCTTATGCCAGTCCACTTCTGTTTCTTCTCCCCTAATAAACTCCCATGTTTTTTTAAAAGAAAATTTACCTTTTGAGCAAAATTTCCATTCCCATGTATCCCTTAGTCCACTTTTATCAATACTAATTTTCTGGATGGCATTTTTAAAAATAGCTGCAGCTGAACTATTTTGAAAGTTCCAATTGTAATTTAATATAATATTTTGAACTTTATCTGTAACACCACCTAGTAAATATAAGTTATTCCAACCAAGTAAGTCAACAAGAGAATTACCATGTACCCAGGGGTCAAACCAAATACTAGTTTGACTTCCGTCAGCCAATTTTCTCTCAATAATTTTTTTACCTTTACTTCTACAATCAAGGATATTCTTCCACACAAATGAATGATGATTTTCCTTTCTGGTAATCCAGAAATTTTTATTTTGAAGATATCTAGCTTTCATCCACCTGGCCCATAAAGATTTACCTTCTAAAAATTTCCAAAAAAGTTTAAACTTACAAACTTCAGTCAGGTCTTTAATGTTTCTGAGACCTAACCCACCATAAATTTTGGGTTTGCACACCTTATCCCATGCTATTTTATGATGCTTACCTTTCCAAATGAAATTAGCACAAAGCTTTTCTATTTTTTGAATAACACTGATAGGAATACTGTGAGTTTGGACCCAGTACATAATGACTGCAGTGATGACTGTGTGTGCAAGTTCCACTCTACCAGCTAATGAGAGGAATTTACTAGACCAACCATCTAGTTTATTATGAATGATGTCTATCAGTCTAGTACAGTCCCTGTCTTTAACTTGATTAATGCTAAGTGGAAGGCCAAGATATTTAACAGGAAGTGAACCCTCTTTAAAATTTAAAATTTTAAGAATGTCCTCCTTAAACTTGGCCTCTTTGCTAAAATATATCTTACTTTTGTCAATATTAACAGAGAGGCCAACATAATTTTCCATATTAGACAAAATTCTCTTAATAGTGACTGCATTAATCCTGTCAGCTTTTAAGAAAAGAAGCATATCATCTGCATAAAGCAGATGTGTGATATGTGGAATTTTCCTGCTAATAGGATTAATGTTTCCCCTTATCAATTCTGTTTCCATTTGCAAAGAAAAATATTCCATAACAATTGAGAAAAGATAAGGGGACAGTGGATCCCCCTGCCTAATTCCTCTATTGCTATGAATAAAACCTTTTGGGGAACCATTAATCATGATAGAGTATGTTACACTAGTTATGCATTCTTTAATCAAAGCACAGAATTTTTCATTAAAACCCATTTGCAATAACATATAAATGATGAAATCTCTATTTATTTTATCAAAAGCCTTATGTAGATCAATTTTGATACACATAAGATTCTTGTTCTTCCTATTAAAATCCCTTATGAGCTCATGGGCCAACAAAGTATTTTCAGATATAAGTCTCCCTGGAATGAATGCACTCTGATTTTCAGAGATTAAAAATTTAAGGAAACACTTTAACCTGTTACAAAGAATAGTGGAAATAATTTTATATATAAAATTACAACAGGCTATAGGCCTGTAGTCATCCAACCCAACGGGGGATTCTACTTTGGGAATAAGAGTGATATAAGTGTGGTTGGAGTTTTTCAATAAAGACCCTGAATTAAAAAATTCTACTATAGAATCATATAACAAATTATGCATCTCAGCCCAATGAGTTTTGTAAAACATAGCCCCAAACCCATCAGGCCCAGGACTTTTATCAATGTTAGCATTAAAAATAACATTTTTAACATCCTCTACTCTTATGGGAGCAAGTAAAATGTCAGAACTGTTAGAGTTAACAGTATATTTAAGAACTATGGTGGGAAAATTATTGTGATATTGGGAGGTGTTATATAAGGAATTGAAATAATTCAATGCCTCCTCCTCAATATGGGAGGCTTCATTGATTATTTTACCATTCCTGTCAATAATTTTCCCAATTTCATTCCTATTTCTCCTATTAGACATTTTAGCATAAAAAAATTTACTAGCTTCATCACCATTAGATAACCAATCAACCTTGGCCTTCTGCCTAAGATTAATTGAGTTAATATGCAGAGCTTTAACTAGATTGGCCTGAGCATTAAAGAATGATTCAGCTAATAGATTGTCTGAGCACTTATTGTCTAAGTCATCCTGCAACTTTTCACACTCACTTCTGATTTTTTTAATATCATTCTGCTTTCTATTGATATTCCAGGCCTTAAGTTTGCCTTTAACTATCTGCAAAGTTTTATTAAACCTGTATTGCGCTGTGCCATACAAATTATTAGAAAAACTATTACAAGTTATTTCCCTATAAGTGTCTTCTTGTACCCAGCCATTAACAAATCTGAAGGGACTACTATTGTTACCCCTTGAGGCTAATGAAATGGTGACTAGAATAGGAGTGTGGTCACTAGTATTTTGGGGTAGGGTACAACACTGCACATTAGGAAAAAGATTAAAGAAAAACTGGTTGAATAAAACCCTGTCTAATTTACAGTGAATATTTCTGAATTCACCTGATTTCCAAGTGTATTTATTTCCTTGAATTGGGGTTCTATTAACCCAGTTTTTAATATAAAATTATTAATCCTTTCCAACTTATTAAAGGGTAATGGATTACCACCTTTTTTATCTGAAAAATGAAATACAGTGTTGAAATCCCCCATTAAAATCCATGGACTATCAATAGCAATATTAAACTGCTCAATGCAATTCCATAAGGTGTTTCTATCAGCTTCAAAATTAGATGCATATATGAAGGTAATTTTAAGAGACAACCCCCCCTTGTTTTTGAAAATGCAATGAATATACTGAAAGTCAATAAAATAATTAATGAGAGACCAAATAGCAGGATTATGCAATACTATTATCCTACCATTTCCTCCCATTGAATTATTGTTAACAATATTCCAACTAGAAAATCTTCTATCATGAAACTCAGAAAGTTTCTGATCACTTAGTTTATGTTCAAGTATACCCATAATAGATGGTTTATACTTGAGCACAAAGTCTGAAAGATCTAATTGTATTTCTGGGGAATTTAGTCCCCTGATATTCCAGGCAATTATACCCATTAAAAAATTAAATAGTATATAAGGATACGTAACCAAGGATACTCTGCACTTACAGTGAGCCACTGTTTTTATTGCAGTCCACTTTAACGTCTAGTTGCTTGCCACTTTTCTTGAAGCTTTTGCTTTCTGTGGCTTTTAGCTGTTTGTCCCACTTACTGTTTTTCTCTATGTATTTCTTTCGAAATTCCATATCAGTGATATCTTCAGAGTCTTCTGCTAGCGTTATATCCGAAAGACTTCTAGTTCTGGTTTTTTTCTTCTTTTTCACTGGCATTGCAGGTTTAGGTGAAGAGACAGTATTGCTAATGGCCTTTTGGATATCCGCTTCAGTGATTGAAGAAGCTCTCCTAGGCGCTAGCCTTTCAGAAAGCAGAGAGCTATCAGTGTAAATCGGATCCGCCGCAAGAAGATCAGCACAGCTTCCCAATTTCCAATTTGAGTTTTTTGATTTATCTGAAATTGTAATATAACTTGGCTCCTCTATGTGGGTGGTGTTAGAACACTAACTACAGCATAGAGCATTAGCGGAAGCAAAAATTGGAATTAAGGAGTACCTCCAGCCATTGCTAAGCGAAATCGGATGGGTTTGTGTGCTTTTCTTCCTCCAATTTCTATCCTTTATCTCTGATTTTTGTTTCCAAACCCTTCTACTCGATTTAGATGGTGTTTTTGTTCTTTGAGAGTAGGTTTAATGAACCGTTAAATCAGAATTTTTCTCACGTTTTGCATATACCGCTTTTTACCATAATCGAGCGGTTACCACGTGAAACAGATTAGTGGGTGGTTAAGGGAATAAATGGGCTATTACCATATAATGGGTTACGGCCAAAAACAAATGGGCCACAAATGCGACATTCTCCCACTTGGCCCATTTGAAATGAGATATGATATACGAATCATAGCGACGAAATCTCTTAATACGAGAATTAATCTTCCATGTATCACAATATATCAAATTCTCAACAACCACACGCACACTTAACTTAATGAGTAAACCTCATGTTTACTCTAGGTTCAAACAAATGATATTTCTCAACATAATAACATAAATATGCGCATAAATCCAAAAGGAGAAAATATCCAACATAATAAAGTTCAATAACAACATAATGAATGTACTACATAATGGGTGCAAGTCCCATTTTCACTACATGATCCCTAAAAGTCTTAATTGGCATGCCTTTAGTCAAGGGATCAGCAATCATTAAATCAGTGCTAATGTGCTCGATGATCACTTTTCTTTCTTGAACACGTTCCTTCACGACTAGATACTTTATGTCAATGTGTTTATTTTGACTTCCACTCCTATTATTCTTAGCCATGAAGACTGCAGCTGAATTGTCACAATACATTCTTATCGGCCGATCAATAGAGTCAACAACTCTAAGTCCAGATATGAAACTTTTCAACCAAACACCATGCGAGGTAGCCTCAAAGCAAGAAATGAACTCTGCGACCATAGTGGAACTAGCCGTCAAAGTTTGCTTTGCACTTCTCCACGATACGGCACCATCAGCTAGCATGAACACATATCCTGATGTGGATTTAAGTGAATCACTGCAGCCACCGTAGTCAGAGTCTGAATAGCCTACCACTTCCAGATTATCGGTTCTTCTATACATAAGCATGTAATCTTTAGTACCCTTAAGGTACCTCATCACTTTCTTTGCAGCCTTCCAGTGATCGATCCCTGGATTACTCTGATATCTTCCTAATACCCCAACTGCATATGCAATATCAGGTCTGGTACAGACCTGGGCATACATTATGCTACCAACAGCTGAAGCATATGGAATATTTTTCATCTGTTCTCTTTCAAAGTCATTCCTAGGACACTGGTCCAAACTGAACCGATCTCCCTTCACGATGGGTGCTGCAGTTGGTGAACAATCTTTCATTCTAAATCTTTCAAGTACTTTGTTGATATAGGCCTCTTGAGACAATCCCAAAATGCCTCGAGATATATCCCTATGGATCTTAATGCCAATGACATAAGATGCATCTCCCATATCTTTCATATCAAAGTTTCTTGAAAGGAATTGTTTTACCTCATGTAGATATTATAATCCAATTCTTGTAGATACACTTCATAATCATCAGGAACAGCTAATCGCCTTTCTCGAGTAGTTCTTCTTAATGGGACTTGTTCATTCTCATTATGAACCAAATCTTGTTCATTCTCATTATGAACCAAATCCTCGGCTTGATCAATAATTTGTGGAATTTGTATAATTGGTTGTCTAACACTCGGCTTAACTTGAGGAGTGTGAATGACAATCAATCTATCACTTGAATCAGAGGGTGGAACCTCATAGTGGTCTTTTTCAGGAATAATATTCTGAAATTGATCACTCCCACTGATCAAATCATTCTCAAGAAATTTAGCATTTCTTGATTCCACAATCCTGGTATTATGGGATGGACAATAGAATCTATAACCCTTTGACTTCTCGGCATATCCAATGAAATACCCACTAATAGTCCTAGGGTCAAGTTTCTTCTCTTGTGGATTGTAGATTCTCACTTCAGACGGACATCCCCAAATGCGTATATGTCGCAAACTCGGTTTCCAACCTTTGAATAACTCAAAGGGCGTCTTAGAGACAGCCTTGGATGGAACCCGGTTTAATATATATGCTGCCGCCTTTAGAGCATCAGTCCACAAAAATGATGGAAGTTTAACATTACTTCTCATGCTACGCACCATATCAATTAATGTCCGATTTCTTCTTTCAGCTACACCATTCTGGTCTGGAGAACCAGGCATAGTGTATTGGGGAACAATCCCATGCTCTTGAAGAAATTTAGCAAATGGACCAGGCGCTTGTCCGTTTTCAGTGTATCTACCATAATACTCTCCACCTCGATCTGATCTCACGATCTTAATGTGCTTACCA
Organism: Allium sativum; assembly: GCA_030737875.1. Lineage (NCBI taxonomy): Eukaryota > Viridiplantae > Streptophyta > Magnoliopsida > Asparagales > Amaryllidaceae > Allium > Allium sativum. The sequence goes on along the minus strand of CM060915.1, from coordinate 253,396,177 downwards.
CATTGATTCTCTACTTCAGCCTTAAACAATTTAAAGGCACTTAAAGCTTCGTCTTTGGAACGAAGTAAGTAGAGATACATATATCGCGAATAATCATCTATGAAGGTGATAAAGTATTTTGGATCATCAACATTCATGTCCGGGCAACAAATGTCCGTATGTATGATTTCTAATAAGTCAGAACTCCTCTTGGCACCAACTTTGTGTTTATTAGTTTGCTTTCCTTTAATGCAGCTAACACAAGTGTCGAAATCAGTAAAGTCTAGAGTACCAAGTACCCCTTCCTTTACTAACCTCTTAATTCTGTCAATGGAGATGTGTCCTAATCTCCGATGCCACAACATAGAAGAATCCTCATTCATAATACATCTTTTTAAACCAACATTAACATGCATAGAATTATGAGTGGTATCATTTTGCAAGTCAAGATGAAATAAATTATCAGACAATGTACCATAGCCAATAACTTTAGAATTTTTGATAATACTAAAACCAGATTCTGAAAAATTAAAGGAAAGTCCAAAAGGTACAAGTCTTGATACAGAAATCAAATTCCTTGCAAAATTAGGAACATAGAATGTCTTTTCTAAACATAAAGTAAAACCACTACTTAAAACCAAACTGCATGTCCCAACGGATTCCACACGTGAAGCTATCTTGTTGCCTGAATAGATAAGTCTTTCACTGTCCACTGGTTTCCTTAGGTTTGTCATACCCTGCAAGGTATTCGAAACATGGATTGTAGTCCCAGTATCAATCCACCATGTATCATGATTAACATTAACCATATTAGATTCATAACAAACAAATGCTGGAAAATTACCTTTCTTCTCAAGCCATGCTTTAAACTTAATGCAGTCCTTCTTAATGTGTCCCTTCTTTTTACAGAAGTAACACTTTGACTCCTTCTTCACGACTTGATTCGCATGAATCTTTCCTTTTTCTTTTTCCTTATTGTGATCCTTTTTCTTCTTTGAATAAGAAGTCGTAGCAAGGTTCACCTTTTCGCCCTCTTCCATCAACAATCTACCCTCCTCTTGAGCACACATGGTCATAAGCTCATTAATTGACCATTTGTCCTTATGTGTATTGTAAGAGATCTTAAATGGAGCATATTGTTGAGGTAGAGTGCACAGAATGTAATGGACCAAGAAAGATTCAGACATGGTAACTTCTAAAGCCTTTGGTTGAGCCGCTATATCCCTCATGCGCATGATATAATCACGCACTCCCTTAACTTCAGTGTGCCTCATGGATGAGAACTTCATAATCAAGGTGCTGGCGAGAGCCTTATCAGAGGATGCAAACTGCTCATCGATGGCTTCAAGAAGATCCTTGACTTTAACATGCTGATCGACTGAACCTCTAATACTAGCACAAATCTTGGTCTTTATGAACATAACTGAAAGACGATTAGATCGCTCCCACTTTTCATAAAGATCAATAGCTTCAGGAGTACTATCCTCCGTTATGCTAGGTGGTTCGTCTTTCTGAATAGCATAGTCAATATCCATCCATCCCAAATGCAGTAACACTCTCTCCTTCCATACCTTGTAGTTATCACCTCTTAATTCAGGAATGTCACATTTAACATCAGAAATATTTCCAGGTAAAATTACTGCAAATAAAATAAAATATGCTTATTAACATAATAAACCGAGACTGTAATTTTATCATAATTTACCAATGTAAACTATGCACATATGAATCCGGTGACATAAAACTTGCCTGTGGGCTAAAGTCTACTCAAATCAGATTCATAAATTTAATCTTATAGTGAAACTATCAAATCATTATTTCTTAACTCCTGTGGGTAGATTAAGAAACACAATATGATACATCACCCTAATTAATCATGCAAAACAATAAAATTTCCTGTGGGCAAAATCTTATTATGTTACACATGATTAATTACAATCAATGTCTAGTATCCACATGTGATTTCAGTTTATCAAATTTTTTAAATAATTAGAGATGCTGTGGCTACTCCCTAACTAATAAAAATTTGCACAATCACTTGACATTTCACATTGTTTTATACACACATACCTAGCTTGCAATATATAAAGCACACAGTCGTTTTTTTTTTAAATAATCAGTACAAACAACAACTGTAGGTATACTTGAAAAGAAGAGCAAGTCTACGGTTACAATATGTAAGACTATGTACGCTAGGTCCACATAAAACAATGTGTCATATGAGTGCAAACCATAAAGTAACGTCTGTACTAGGCTATGCATATATTATGCTTCATGAAAAAACTATGCAGGAATGCTCTAGTCCTTCAAAAGCAACAATTAATTGAACCAGCAAACTGTAGCATGAAAGTCTCCAGCCAAGTGATGGTATATTATATTATTAACAAAAGGCAACAATAGAAACCACTATACCAACTAAAGCAAGGCAGAGGCAGATCCAATATTTTCTCAGTCACGAAAAAGAAGGCTGATTATTTTTCTCAGCGAATACAAAGTCGGCAGAGAAATTTCAACAAAGACTCATTATTTCCTCAATCAAACACGAAATCGGCAAGGGGAATTTCAGAAATAGATGGAAACATCATTATTATAGCAAGGCAGAGGCAATTTTAGGGCTCTGATACCAAATGTTAGAACACTAACTACAGCATAGAGCATTAGCGGAAGCAAAAATTGGAATTAAGGAGTACCTCCAGCCATTGCTAAGCGAAATCGGATGGGTTTGTGTGCTTTTCTTCCTCCAATTTCTATCCTTTATCTCTGATTTTTGTTTCCAAACCCTTCTACTCGATTTAGATGGTGTTTTTGTTCTTTGAGAGTAGGTTTAGTGAACCGTTAAATCAGAATTTTTCTCACGTTTTGCATATACCGCTTTTTACCATCATCGAGCGGTTACCACGTGAAACAGATTAGTGGGTGGTTAAGGGAATAAATGGGCTATTACCATATAATGGGTTACGGCCAAAAACAAATGGGCCACAAATGCGACAGGTGGGGGATTCAATGACCTGTGTTTCTAAGCCCACTACTTTGATAGGATTAATATTATCAATCGCCATTAAAGGCTCTATCAGAACTGATGGGGTTGTAAACCCTTCAGTTTTGTTCAGATCAGAAGAAGTCTGCGCTTCTATTATTGAATCCGCAGACCCTAAACTAGGAAGAATAGATGCAACATTACCAGCTTTAGAAATATTAGACTCTGTTGGATCCAAATTCATATTATCCTCATTAATGCAACATGTGCTATCTGAATCGGGAATAGCCTTAAGAACAATCTCTGAATGAACTTCTTGAGGGTTAATAACTGGGTTCGGGGCAAGATCTGTAACAGTATTCGGAATCTCTTTGTTATGAGCACAATCCTCGATAGTGCCCAAAACAATTGCAGATCTTGCAACGATCTGGGATCGTTTCATATATTATCTTCTGAGAAATAATCTCTCCATCGTGCATGTAGATAGAAGCCTCATTAGGTAACTCTGCATTAGCCTTAATCTCCACTAGAATTCTCGCATAGCTAAGTCGTGTTTCCTTAGCCGTTTGTTCATCCATCTTGATAGGCACTCCGACCAAACTTGCTATTGCACTAAATATTTCCTTATCCCATAATCGCAAGTTCAGTTCTGGCAGTTTTATCCATATTGGCATAGTGCTCAACAAATCTTTATCAAGAATGATTTTCTTGTTCCACCTTTTCAAAACCATCAGCTTACCATTAATAAAATACGGTCCTCCTTTTAGAAGTTTTTCGCTGTCATCCGCATTCGTGAATCGGATTATAAAAAACCCGTTTTCACGTGTGAAAATTTCAAACGAGCCTGTAGGATTCCAAGTGCGTATCACAAAAGCTTTGAAATAATGATATGATGGACGTTTCCCGAAAACATATGCTATGATGGACAGCGCCTATTTTCCCTCTGTTCTTGCACTGGCTTCTTCTGAGACAACTATTATTTTCTCCTCCCCCATTGTCACCACTGGCTCAATGTAGTTTAGATCAAAGATTGATTCTTGGCCCCCTTTTTTTACCATATCCGCCCAGGATGAGGCTCTTGGATCCTTAGCCTGATTAATCCTTAAGGGCTGTACAGATTCTTGCGATTGTCTATTCGAATTGCTATTTTGATATCTAACCCCATTTGAAGCAGGAAATGGCCTCTGTCTTGGTTTAGCAGTAGTATCCCCCATTCTTTCAACCCCCCTGTTATTGTGAACAGTAGGGTTGTGATTCAAGGAAGAATTAGCCATTTTCTTGCGTTTGATCACCTTTGTAAATCCTTCCTCATCTTTCCTAAGATCCGAAATATGAGGAGCACTAGAGGGGGGAATAGATGAAGTAAGAGAAGAAGAAGATCCCTTTTTAAGGATGGGATTATCCTCGATCGTCAGTTTCAAGATAGGTTTAAAAGTAGCCATGGCTGCGGGAAGTTTCTTGGAGAGAGCTTTTTTTATTTCTTATTATGCTATCGGTTTCTACACATAAGCCACGTTACTTCTTCTTATCTTAAATTTATAATATTTTTGAATTTTGTAAACATTGAATTTCATATGAATTTTGATTTAAATATGTGGCTTCAAATGCTTATTTATGTGCTTTCAAATGAATGTGGCATCGTATCTATTTTCATATTCCTTCGTTGGTTAATGAACAAGTTTCAGTTTTACAAGCAGACTCAGATGTCAAGGTTTGGAATATCTGATTTTTTAAAGTTTTCATATAAACATATTTTCATGATTTTTTTATGTGAATTAAAAAACAAACAACTGAATTGGTATGTTCTACCGTGGGATTGGTTGTTCAACTTACATACATTAGTAATATATAGCTTATGATCAAAAAGTTAAGTGGATGAACGTTGATCCCCCCCCTTCCCCTTCTTTTGTCTAAACTGTCAAGGTTTTCCTCTATTTTTACCTTAATATTTTGATTTATGGTATTTAAGTTTCAGTGATTTGTATAGATGAACAACCTTTGTTCCATTACTTTATGCATCCCTTTTTCTTTTGAGTTTTGGTAGATTTCAGGTTTTTTTTCCATACAAATCATCAATCCTACGTATTTATATTTATTGAGATTTATTTACTCATTGATTAATATCACTTGATGATATTGAGGTTAACATCAATGCTGTTTATAAATTCATAGTAATGACACACTTTGTTTCCATTAAAAAAAAAGTGTTATATGGGTGCTTTGAGATTAACTCAGAATATAGATTGAATAAGTGAGAATAACGAAGGTTAGTTTACTTGAATATGGAATGCATTTACTTAAGAGTTATGTGTCAGATATATGTCACTCGCTCATTAATGTTGAATATTTAGAGTTATATATAAATTATGTGACATTTGACTTGCTCATTAATAATTATTTAAGGTCTTAGACCTATTATTATAAGGCTTCATTGTAACAAGGTAACATTAAATTCAAATTTTACTCCATAATGTTTTTCAAAATTTCTTTTACAGTTGTTCTTATATCTATTTTACGGAATCCTAAGCTTACCATACTTTAATTAGTTAATGACAGCCTTATCAAACAAAAAGGGACACAGAACAAATAGGAGTATACATGAATTCATACAATTAAAGAGCAGTCACAACAGTTTCGAAAAAATGTAGAGTAATGGGTCCTACTACTATTGAAATAGGCAGCTGACGTGCAATTGCATGCTGAAGTCACTCTCGCATGACTTTGCATATCAACAACTGATCATCAAATTAGGTTTATATGTATGACATCTTAATTATCTTTGTTTATTTTTTGTTTTGATTAATTTTACACTACTATAGCACTTGTGAACCTATTTTTTTCCGATTAATTAGAAGCTGAAACCAAAACAACATCGATCTTTATGAATAATTACAATTATTTGTTTGGTTGGAAATATCAATTTTATGTTCTTATCTACAGTATAATTCAAATCATGTATTTCTATAAAAACAATTAGTTAATAGGAGCTCATGTTATAAGTGAATGTGCTTATTTCACCCAGATAACTGCGAAGTATGAACAAATAAATTCACGATGATATTTTGCTGCATTCCCTTTTATTTAAGACTTCAAATTTTTTTTGTATTGATAATTTTATTTATGAAAGGTTGCATAATGGTTTTATGAAGTTTTAAAAGATACAATTCTCATTATATTTCTTTAAATAAAAGTAGATATTTCCCAACCAGATACTAATATGCAAGAAGAAATTCGCAAAGGATTATTCTATAATTTTCAAGCAAATATTTATGTAAAATAACAATGTTTCAAATTACACGTTTCCAATTTTTAAATTGTTGATATGGTGACAAACAATCAAAAATTAAGGTGTTATATCACTATATTTGCATTGGCAGAATAAACTACTATATGAGAATTGGTGCGCCATCCAACTCCTACCTGATGCTCAGTGTTGTCAAGCTGCTGAAAGGATGTTCGCTGTGGTGGAGCTATGGAAGGATTTTCAAGCGACCGACAGGAATGTATACGAGACGCTGCATTTATGTGTTGGAGGTAACAGAATTATGTTCAACGCAATAAGGTTGATGTTACAAGTCAAGATGCTGCCAATTACTGAAATGGACGCTTGGTTAGGGACAACATTTCTTATAGGCTGGAAAGTACGAACGGTGACAACTGTGATGATGTGCGAGCTTTGATTGACATGCTCCAACTTTAAGGAAATAGTGCATGAGAGTAGCTGCACCATGCGAGTTTGATCGATCAATCATGTAGGAAGCTCGATCAATCATGTGGGAATCTCCAACTTTACGGTGAGCTAGCCATGCTAATAATGCACGTTGTTTGAACTGAAAAATAAGATGCTTCAATTACAACCAGCTGCAGACACGAATGTGTTTTGTGCTTCAGTTAGAAGCATCAGTGTGTTGCAACCATACTGTTTTATATAACCATCATGTGAATTTGTCATCAGTGCGTTTTGGGTTAGATAAAAGTCGGGTTCATCTGTCAAGGTTAGCTTCCTTTTGTTCTATTTTGCCTAGCTCCATGTATTTTACTTGATCTATGTAAACTATGCTAAATTTTATATTTAATATTTTAAGGCATTGAGAATGACTGGTTTGTCAATTAAAATAATTTTGTTGACTAAGAACTTTAGCTATACCATATGTAGCAAACATGCTATCACAAATAGCTCTGTGTCCTTTTAAGTACTTGTCCTTAAGGCATGAGATATAAAATTATAAATGAAAATTAATGGATAATACACTCAAAGATTCCGAGGGCTGTGTTTTTTTAACTTACAGTCAACCTAAGATGCTGTGCTTGAATATTTTCCACATAAATATCTTTTATGTTATAGTAACAATGAGACATATTAATATGACCATACGCTGCAACTCATCTAATATATACAATTTGCTATTACGTTGTAGCCGGCTATGAGGTTGGTTTCACTTTCTTCTGCATTTTCAGGTAAGCAAGTCATAGAAGAGCCAAGAGGAAAAGAGAAAGATGGCTAATGTCCTCCACAAAATGAGGTCACCTAGCGTGATTGAGATGAAATGGTGAATCATGTATCCCCGGTATTCCAATTAGTTTTTATAGAACAGGCTTTATTGCATTTATTTGTATGCTTTTATGAGGCATGAGAACACAATATTCCACTTGCTTATAAATAATAATTCACTATCGAAGATGCTGGCGTGAGTTTACTTTGTAAGCCTTTCATGGTTATTTCACTGCTTAGTTGTCAATTACAAATGCGTTTTCTGTCCAGAAAAATAGAAAAGATAAGAAAAGAAAAGAAAAGAAAGAACTGGCTTTGATTCATAGGTTCTTAAAAAAAATAAGTGCTATGAAGCTTTCTATGCTAAGTTCATATAAGTATGTATGTGTACATATACAATTATCCAAGTGCACCTTGAACAAGGCGGCGCACACTACAGCCCCTTGATATCCATGCTAGGTTACAATTTAATTACTACTTTTCTCCTCGCTTCCACCATTATTTAAATGGAAACCTCGCGAGGATATCTTACCAATTAGGGTGCTACAAAACTTGGATGCTATAAATTATATGGGTGGAGTCACTATAGATGTTGTTAAAAACGCAGTAGTTGCACTGAAACCATAGTCTCTAGCAACTGATTAAATAGTCTCAATCCATAAACTCCACCTTTGGTACGTGATGCACAACCAATCAATAAAATTTAAAACCCCCTATTTTGATATTATATCAAGCAGACTATCGCCAAAACTACAGTTGCATATATTCATAACCTAAGTTACAAATTATTTCTGTTTTAAACATAATTTGTTGCAACGTTCGGATTCTTCTACTAAAAAAATGCAGATCTATCATATCATGCTCTATTACAAATTATATCATGCAACAGGTTAACTGCTTATTGACGTAAATTGATTTACCCTACTTAATCATGCACACAGTAAATAACAGAGAGGCTATATTCTTCTGTTTTTGGTATGTGTTATTGGTTTCTATTTACTTTATGTCTACATATTTAAGCTCACCGCTGTTGTTTCCAGGATTAGCACAAGCTTGGCTTCAAATACTCCAGTCTCTAATCCTGAAGATGTGATTGATTATAGACTTTTGCTATCCATTATGATAATGACTGATGAAATTTGATTTAAAGTAGCTCAGGCTATTTGCTGCATTTCTACTACAATTTTTGTCCTGAGGTATTACTCAGTAAGCAATAATGCAAATTTTCAAATCTTAATGCTCTTTTATATTTCAGCTGCAGTGAAGATAGCCAAACTATGCTTCCTCTTAATCACTAATTTTATCGATCATCCTCCACGGTTTTGATGTGTATTTGTCCTTCTTTTTTACTTTTCTCATCCCACCAAACTAATTATGAATACTAATTTTTTCGTTGATTTTACATATAATGATCGTGCAATTACTCCGCTCCAATACACTACTGCCCCGACTACCAGATTGTCAATGATGCAGAAACACATACAAATGAGAAGACAACAACCATAGACCGAGGAAGAAGCAATCCAACGAGATAATTATCCATGTGAGAAATTTTATTATAACTCTCTGTTCACTCACTTATAAGTAATCCTACTTTTCGACCAACTTCCCTCACGCTACTAACATGACTCGACCGCCGTTTGCTATTAATCTTTTATACTCTACTTTTATTTATTTATTTCAACTCTTACTACCTCAGGTTTTACTGACAAATTTCAGGACATAGAAGATGAAACTCCAATCTTCCTAACAAAACAGTCTGTAGATAAATGAGAAATAATAATTAAAACTACGACTTGAACTTATTAGATCACAGTTCTAAATGTTTATTTGCATTTTATTTGTGTTATGACCGTCAAATAGTTCTTCTGATTTGTTCTAAGTGTACTTTTAATTTTTTCCATATCATTTTCTGCATGTACTGTTAATTTTCAAGTAATTTGTTTTCTTATTTTTGACATTTTGTGCACCAATACTGATATGTTACTCGAAACAGCAAAAACAACCGAACAAGAGATTGAATAATGCACTTCTCTCTAATTTTGCCTCAAAATCCGGAAATTGGTCTCACCTTCCCATCTCTGATTCAGTTGTTCATTAAAAAAGATGACATGCGTTCATTTGTATAATACCAAACACAGTATGCAGCCAACTAAATACCCTCTACCTGGTAATGCTCACAACCTAAACCAACCACCCGCGCACGAAGGTTCTACAAAATTTTAATCATCCGGTTGATCCATCTTTAAAAACCGCACCATGGACTGCACAATCACATCCGATTCCTAAACACAACATTGTTCCCACAAAACCCAACCTTCAGGACGTCAGCAACAAACCACCACAGCGCAGCATGATTACAACTCAAGCACTGTCCGTATGCGTGTATTTTATTTTGTGCGATCAATGTATTTTTTCCTCTTTTCTTTTCACTTTGAACTTCTCCTTTCATTTGCGATAATCCGTGTATGTTAAAATTATAATAACCAACATGACGTAAACTACTAAACTTGTGCCTACAATATCGAGCAAATTAGTTTATGAGGATCAATTATTTGAGAAGCAAATATTTTAAGCTTTGACGACCCATATACATTTATTTGTTCGTGACTTCTAATCTCTTCATACACTGTACAACACATTTCAAATATTGAGTCCATCTTCGACAACACTTGGTTGGTGGTTAACGCATCCTAAACATATTCATTGCTTCTGTTTCAACAATACAACCCATCAATTGCCCGTGTGCGAAGCACGGGTTCCAACCTAGTTTAAAACTAATTGCGTACTGTTCAGAAAATAGAAATAAAAGATTTTAACTAAATATATTTTTGAAAAGTTAATAGTTTTGTACCATTTTTTCTGCCATAGTAATTTCGAGGACGAAATTCTTTTAAAGAATGAGGAATGTAACGATCTAGATTTTTAACCGTTAAATTAAACATTTAAAATTGGTTTAAATGTTGGTTTGTAAATATTAAAGGATTTATATTTATTTATTTAATGAAGTTTGAACGTATAATTTATATATAATTAAAAACGAGCTCGTAACGTCGTGGTAGTTTATAATATTATGTTTTTAACTTCAATTTATTATACATAATCCATTTTAAGTCGGAATTCTTTGAAACAAGAATCATCCGAATCTATTTGATTTTAATTTTCTAACGAAAGAGAAAAATCGAGATCCCATATTGTAAAATGTAAGTTATATCAAAATCAAATTTTCAAATAATCGTTATGAAATCATTTATAAACCATAACGTTTTATTGAATAAAATAAAAAAGGTTTTTATTGATTTAAATGTCGTTCTAATCTAGAATTTGATATGGTTTCTTAATAGTTATATATGCTACTGGAACGTAACGACAGTTAATAGAGTTTTAAGAATATTTAATTTAATATTGATTTGGCAGAAAAGTGAATTTTATATTATTTTAATCTAGTTAAAAATAGCCAATTTTGAAATAGTCACGGATTTCAATGAAATCAGTTTCATTGGATCCGTAACGTTAAATTATTGTATGAAAGTATATTTCGTGGCAATTCAATAGAGTATGTGACCTCGATAGCCACAAACGCCCAGTTGGTTTGTGTAGAAATTAATTAATTGAATTTAATTTAATGAGAAAAAATTTGCTTATAACTTGAGAAAACAATCGAATTACTATTCCGTTGAATTCATATTGATGTTTGGAGTCAGGATATGTATAATTTGTTATTTTTGAAGACCATGTATTTTGATGTCCTATTATAGCATCGTTTTATGTGTAAAATAACGTTTCGGGTGAACAACCTTGGAATGCGACGAAACTTGTACCATTGGATCCGTATTAGTATATTATTATAGGACTCGATTTTCATGACGATCGAACTTGGAGTTTGATCATGGCAACGGTAAACACCTAAGATTTTTATTTAATCGTTTTATTAGTTTAATTTGAATCATAAGAATAACCAATTTTCAAATGACCTCGGTTTTCAATGAAACCAATTTTATTAAACAGGAAATTTTCTTTAAGGGCTCCTAATCTCGTCTTCATTTTTTAGTAGGACACGGTCTTTAAATAATTAGTTCGCAGGATAGAAAACATGGCGACCCGTTTTATTTTTTAAAACTATTGATCTCTTCAAATAAATCAGGTGTGCTGATCACGGTATCTCAAATTTGATCTGCCATCGTTAATTCTTTCAGGTGAGTTTTAAAATTTGACATCAAATTTTAAATTGGACATTATTTTTTTATAATTCAACATAAATTTGATAAATTCTTTATATTTAAGGGGCGATTTTTTTATTGATTTTTTTATATCAATTGATTTTTATAGTTTTTAATTGAATTATGGATTATATTTTTACCGAGCAATTTTGATTTTTTAATTGAATCTGAATTTGAGGTATATGATATAGAAATGTGCTAATTTGTTCTTTATTTTTGTGGACTATGTATTTCAATCAATGGAAGAGCAAACTCAAACTTCAATTTTTCTTTAGTTGAACAGACTGCTGAAAGGTATGGTGTAATTTAATTAAAATTTTCATATGACATGTGAAATGCGCTTTTTATGTTTATTTATTAGTGAAATTAATTGTAGTTTTTGTGTATTTGTGGTAGTTTTTCTCATTAAATAAACAGAAGTGAAAACGATAAGTCGTTTTATCTTTTTTTTTTCTTTCAAATAAAAAGATAAGTGGTTATTTGGGCTTCAATGGAAAATATCAATAATTTGTTATAGTTAATTTTAAAAAAATTAATTAGTTATATTGTGCAACAATTATGTTTTATATATAATTCAAATGATTAATAATTATATGTTAAGATAATACAATATTTATAATACAATTATGTTTTAAAATCATTTATGTTATTTTAAAATTGTTGTATAATTCTTTATTTTATTCAAAATCATAACAACAGTAAAAAAGATAATTGGTTTTATCTATTTGTAAAATGGTTTATAAAACGTTTAAATTGTATACTTATTTATGGTTTGAATTGCAGGTCTGATATATCTGTGATGGTTGTATTTGATTTCAATAAGAATTCATTTAGTATTCGTCTTATATAAGAAGTAAGGTTGTGAGGAGTGGAATACCTTTACTCCTTTATGTTTTGATGTGTTCTATGTTCGAGAATCTAAAACTACTTACATTGAGGCGGATAGTGATCTACAAGCTATATTTTGCTTGTCATGGTTTAAAAAGGAGGATTTCTTAGTATTTTTTAAATGCTTAAAGAATAATTCAAATGATGTTGCTGTTGATAGTAGTAAATCAGTCTCAGTGGTTGGTGTTGGAGAATCAAGTAGTAATTTGATTGAATATAATGATGATTTAGATTCTGCTTATTGCTAAGAAAAAATGTTGCATGAATTGTTGAAGAAAAATTCAAATTTAGAATTTTTTTACTGGTGTTGGACAAATATTTGATTCGGCTATTGGATTTCGTAGAATGGTTACATCATATTGTTTGAAAAATGGATTTAATGTACGATATGCTAAGAATTGTAAGGAGCGGGTGACAGTTCGATGTGCTGTAGATGGTCGTTCATTTAGAATTCATGCTTCTTGCAAATTGAGGCAATTGGATCAGCTGATTGTTAAAAATATTCAGCTAAGTCATTCATGCGGAGGTGGTTTTAGATCAGTTAGTAGTCCAGCTATAAATAGTGATCTTGTAAAAGCTTTAGTTGTTAATACGTGATGAGTCGAAAAGAAGAACCAAAGATATTGTGAAAAGTTTTAGAAGAGACTATGATGTGGATTTAAGTTATTATTATGCTTATAAAGGTAAGAAATTGGCTATTAGTGATATATATGGTGATGAAAAAAAAATCATATAATGATTTAGTATGGTATTTGAAGGCAATTGAGAAATATAATCCAAAAATTTATATAAGTATGGATGTGGATGAAGAGACTAATCAATTTGATAGAGTATTTGTTTGCTACGAGGCTTGTATATTTGGATTTAGGTATTGTCGACCTATGATTTTTTTGGATGCAACATTTTTAAAAGGTCAAAGTGGTATTTGGATGGCTGCTACGGCTAAAAATGGGAATCAAGATATGTAATGTTATCAATTATTTTCTTATTTATTACATAATTAGATATTGATAATCAAGTTATTGTATTATACTTTCAAGATGCAGTAAATAGGAACTTGTAATTTAATAGAAGAAAAAGATAGAACAATATTTTTTTTATGCAGTTCATTAATTTTATCATGTTCTGTAGTATTATTGAAAATTTTAATTTGCATTGTTGGAAAATGTTATTTAGAATAATTGTTGTTGTTGCTATTTTATGTTTCAAGTTTTTTTTCTCCATTGGCAATGACTCTTGTGCCTAAAGAAAATGAAAAGTGTTGGAGCTGGTTTTTGACCAACTTAAGTGATTCTCTTAGGTTTGCTAAACCATTGACTTTTTTAAGTGATAGACATTGGGGTTTGTTGTTGAGTATTCCTAATTTTTTTTTTCCAAATAGGCATCATTCTTACTGTCTACATCATATGCAAAGTAATATTGCTGGTGTTGTTAAAAGTGGGAGGAGTACTTGGATAGCTCATTTGCTAGAATGGTGTGCATTTGCTTCAAATGCTTATGAATCTGAAAAAGCTATGGCTAAATTTAAAGAAATTAGGGGTGCAAAAGCTACTGAATTGTAATAACCCGGAAATGCGAGCAAATTTAAAATTTTTATTTTGGAATTTTAATGAATTTTGTTTATTTAAAATGAATCATTTTAAATAATAACGACGAAATTTTATTTTGAATAGAATTCGAACGTCTATATTTATATACGTCGTCGTTAGAATATAAATAATTATATATAATTATAAAAGGAATTGAAAATGGCACGGTAGTTCGATAATTTGATTTCAAATTTCAAATGAATATACCGGGTGCAAAATAAATCGGATTTTAGTGAAACCAAAATATTTGAATCTAATTGAAAATATCTTTCCAATGAATCCGAAAAATCGAAATTTCATAGCGGGAATCAAAAGTTACGTCCAGTTGAAAATTCAGAATAGTCGCTATGGAATTCTGGCCCTTAAAAATGGAAATTTTGCAAACGACCTCGGTTTTCGACGAAACCACTTTTGTTGGATCCGTGATGTCAAATTATTGCTAGGTTTCAAAATTCGTAATTTTTCGATTCAATATGTGAGCGTGGCAAAGGAAAACGCGTTTGACCAGTTTAAGTTGATTTTAATCGACTGGAAAATAGTCATTTTTCAAACAGTCTCAGAATTTGACGAAACTAATTTTGTTAGGACCGTATCGTCAATACGAAGCTAGAAAATATTTTTCGGGAACTTTTAGAGTTTGTATGTGACCCCAGTAAATTGAAATGCACGTTCAAATTTAATATATAGAGTTATATGTTGATTTTGACGAAAACTGATCGAAATTGTCGAATCAGCTTACGATACATATCCCATTGTGTTCGGAATGGGGGTAAAACGCTAGGGATGACAGGTGGTGGGTCCCGTTTCGAGGTTGAAATAAAAAGTACCTTTTTGAAATTAACTTAATTAAAAACCTCTCCCCTCCCCTCTCTCTATACTCTCAGCCCCCCCCCCCCCGTATCATTTCAATCGAAAGAAAATAAAAAAAAAGGAAAAGGGGGGAAGAAGGCGGAGGAGCCGTCGCTCCTCCATGGGTGGCGCCACCGCAACCCAATGAGCGCGCCCCCCTCCGATTCCCCTTCCGTTTCCTCCTCCCCCTCCAGTTGCGTCAGAGCCCCCTCAGATCGATTCTCGATCGGAGAACCCCCCCAACCATTCGAGAGCGTCGCGAGCCCCTTTCATCTCCGGCCGCACCACCACCTCTAGCCGCAGCCCCTCCCTCTCCGACGACCAACCTGAACCACCCCACCTCGCTGTAAGTTTTTATATTTTCCTTTGATTTTGATTTCTTTTTATTTTATTTTTACTTTGTATATAAAAATCAAATGGTTTTTGTTTATGAAAGAATTGATTTTTATTGTAGTAAAAGATTTGATTTTTATAGTTTAAAATATTCGATTTGATTTCTAAAAGATTTTATTTTTAATATGTTAAGGCTTTAATTTTTTTTTATTATTATGATAAAGATACGATCATTTATAGTAGTAAAAATATAATCTTTGGTAGTAAAAATATAATTTTTGGCGGTATAAAGATCGGATTTTTAACTATGAAAAGATCGGATTTTTAACAATAAAAAGATCGGATTTTTAACTATGAAAAGATCGGATTTTTAACTATGAAAAGGTCGGATTTTTAAGTAAGAAAAGGCAAGATTTTTATTGGATAAAGATATGATTTTAAATTATATAAATATTCGATTTTTTATATAAGTAGTAGCGGAATAAAAATATAATCTTTATCGATATGAACACCATAGTAAAAATACAATTTTTATATTGGTAGAAATAAAAATATGAACATCGTGATAAAAATAGGATTTTTATATATATAGGAACAATATAAAAATGTGATTTTTATATATGTAGTGGCTACGGGCAACGAAATTGACAAAAGGCGAGCACGACGAAGATTTCCTACATAAAAAGAGTCGTGGCATTGGTTTAGCTAGTCGGTGAGAACTTCTCACATTAATTCTGGTTTTCTAGTTAAAATTATATACTAGGATGCAGATGGTGCTTAGCAGCACCCGACACCCGTCGTCCACAGACCATGGACGGCTTGTATGCTTGTTTGAAGTGTTGTGAAATTTGTTTGTGATGTTGATGTGAAATCGATAATAAAACCTTCATGTGTTGGAATAAATTAATATAGTTAAAAATATAATTTTTAACGTGAATGTGAATAAATAAATATTCATTTACAAGCCGGATGGTTTGTTTATGTACATCTATTTGAAGGACATTGATTGGGACAATAAATTTTACACATCGCCCAACTGCACAAATAATATTCAATGTTTGTGGATTGAAACCCCACACGGGTACTGGGATGATATTTGGCATACACTAATCCTAATTATTTAGTTGTATGTCGATCGATTGGTCGACAGACTGTGTAAGCGTTAATTATTTATATTTAATGCTCATGCAGTTGTGTGGTGCACTTTGGATGATGATTGATTATTTATCGTTGCTATTATATACATGTGTTGTATGGAAACCATATAATTAACATTATATGGTAATGGATTGGGCCTCATTCCAATTGGGAAAATAAAGAATATTATAAAATATATTTTCATGTGTTGAATAGAATAAAGAAGATTCATGTGTTGAATAGAATAAATAGTCATGTGTTGACGATGCTCATGTGTTGAGAATACTCATGTGCTGAGTAAAATATTTTAACAATAAAATTTACATCTTTATCATATTTAAGATTATAAACTACTTTACGGTTGGAGTCTGATTAAAAATCAAACGATAGATACCATAATTTTATAAAATATATTAGATAACAAAAAATAGTCATGTGTTGACAGTACTCATGTATTGAGATTAGTCATGTGTTGAAAGAAATATAGATTCATGTGTTGAATAGAATAAATATTCATTTGTTGAATAGAATAACGAATTTATTGAAATATATAAAGCCGTGTTGATTAGAGTTGCGCTATTTTGACGTGAACAATATTTATATCGACTTTATTCGTTTTTATAATGAATATAGAAAAAGAAGTGATTTCAAAATATAATGTTTTGAAAATAGTATCATTTATATAGTAATGATATGAAATATTCAATTTTGATTTGAAATTGAACATAGAGTTGAAATGGTTTTGAAAACGAATTTAAAATGACTTATAAAATACGTTTGAAAAAGAAATCAACGAAATATATATATATATATATATATATATTATATATATATAATGGCCTGAATAGAACGCGCCGCGCCACGACAGTTCGTGAATTTCGATCATTGACTTCGGATTGACATTGCGGGAGATCCGACCGTCAGATTCTCCAGAAACCAGAACCGTTGGGTTCGTATCGAAAAGAGATTTCCAATGAATATTAGAAATTTTAAATCTAACGGTTGGATTTGGAATTATGACCAAATCAAATTTGGAAAAGGTCGTTGTAAGTGCAGTTCGATGGCCATTGGTGGAAATCGACTGTACGGGCCTTGATAAAATTATTAAAAAAGTAATAATTTGTGTAAAATCATAAGAAATTATTTGTGAAGAAATGGGATGAAAATTACACATTTGTAAAGATAAAAATAGATTTTTATCGAAATGAACTAGTTTTAAACTAGAATTAAAATCAATTTATTATTGAAATAAATAAATTGAATTTGAAAGGGGTTTTAAAAGTAACCAGAATTTCCAATAATTGAAGTGGAAATGGATTTGAGTAGAAATTATTTTCGGAATATTTCGATGTTGGATTTCGTGATTATACAGATATTGTTATGGGAATTTGAAAGATATATTTATATCGTTATTTCCAATACGATATTTGTTGGTCGTAGAATTTGATATTGAATATAAGCCGATATATTTTCTATTCAGAGCCTTGTATTTAATATCAAATGTGATTTGGGTTTGTCGTGAATGGTGTCTTCATTAACACTGTTCTTAAGCCCAGTTGAGAAAAAGAATAAATCTTTATATTTAGATTTAATGAAGTGTACCAATTAAATAATATTAATTGGAATTGAATTTAAATTGGTTCTTGGGTTTATCGTGAGCGGTGTTTTGAATAACACCTGTTCTTTACCCGATTAACAATGGAATGTGATTTTGGGTTTATCGTGAATCGTGTTTTAGATGACATTGGTTCTTTAACCCAGTTAAAGACAAGATATTGATTTGTGGGAAGATTAAAACTAAGTGGAGTTTTAATGAATCTGTAATTAAATTGAAATGTGAATTGATAATTTAAATTATAAAAATTGGAAAGTGATCGAGAATGGAGTATCACCAGTTTTGCTCCGAAGCGATAGTTAAATCTTTAACTAGATTTGAACATGAAATGGTAATTAATTTCACCGATAACACCATGGTGTTAGATATGGAGTATTACCAGTTTTGCTTCATGGGATGAACAGGTTGGGATTGGGAAATAAAATAAATAATTACTTCGGTATGGTTCGCTAATCCCGACTAGTTTGGAAAACCATGATATTGTTTGAAATGATATCCAAAGGAAGATTAAAGAATAAATTTAGAAGAATTAATCTTTGATAAAATTAATGGGAACCTTTCCCTAAGGATGCGATTTTCTGAATAAAAGAATATTATGAATTGGAATGAGGCGTATGTTGTGTTTGTTTAACATTTGTTTATTATATACGCCGGTTATTCGGAAAGGCCGGGTTTATACCCATTCTGAATAACCGATTCGATGATAAGTCAAAGATGAAGACGGTGGTTGAAGACCGGAAGTCTTCACATCGTTTGGGTGATTACTGATGATCTTGATTGGGCTGTACACCCAAGATGAGGGAATCAGTTGGTGATCGTCCAGACGTACTTGGAGATCGATGGATATGCGAGGAAAGTGCCTCCGGTTTCGTTCAGACTCAGAAAGAACTTGTAAATGAACTGTATGTCTGACATTGGATTTTATTCTGTGTTGATTGATCTCTATTAAATATACATCTGTTTGGCGGCAGAGAATTTTTTCTCTTGCTTAACGCCCTTCTCTGAGACGTACAAGCTCAGAGGTTGTATATCGATGGACATCAGTCGCATGGAGTGAATTGCCTGTGTGGCATGCCTAAGTGGCAAATGATCAAGGCTTCTGTTGAAAAGCAAAGTCTTGTGGTTGATGATCAAAGCACGGCCTGTGTGGCACAGCTTTGTGTATAACGTGAATTCGCGAGCCTCACACCTCGGTATGAGTCAAAAATGGGATAGTGACCGTTGGGAGAACACGACGTTTCTTTCTAGCTAGTGGTGGTGTCAGTGCTTAAACTGGCTGACATATATATATACTTTTCACCTGTGTGGTTGTTGGAATGCGAGGAGCCTCGGATATAGGTCTGTTAGGACCGGGAAACGTGTGTTCAGGAATAACTAATCCTCAAAAGTAAGAGAGGATCGGCCCAACCGATTCCAAGGATCATAGTGGGGTCCTGAGACATTTGCTAGAGTGTCTCGAATGGAGAGGAGCTTGCCCCTTGCCTCGACTCATGACGGAAATCCAATTTCCAATACGTGATATTGCGGTTTTATTTGTAGAGCCTGGTATGGCGACATGATAGATGGTACCCATGCCACCTAGGATTGATATTTATGATTGAAATTGTTTTGACACTATAAACTTATAATAGTATCGAATGGTTTGTTTTAAACATACCAAGCATATTTGGCTATTATAAGGGAAAACCCTATCCTCCGGCTTGTGTTGCATTGTGTGATGGGACTTGAGTTTTATAATAGCTTCATTTTTCCAAAAAGCATTGCGTTGTTTATTATATGCAATAGTATTCTTGGGAGGAAACCCGTTCCGTGTTATACGGCGTGGTCCCTTGAATTACTCTCTTTTAAAGTAAAGTTTTAAATAACTGTTTTAGTTCTCACACCAGTCACATGACTGACCTTGAGTTTATTGTTTTAACCTAAACTCTGGGTGCCCCTATTTTCTACATGGGCAGCTAGTAGTTTTGGTTTTGCAGATTTATATTCACAGGAACCTGCTTTACAACTGGAATGATATCCGGAAAGCTCTGTATCTGTATATCTCTTTCAATTGTGTTTTGTGTTATTTTTCCGCTGCAGTACTCTATTTAAATCTCTGATATTCTTTGTTGTATAATATTTATTCATACTTTGTATATTCTTGTATCTGATGGAATTGTTGCAATAACAATGAAATGTTCTTCTGTTTGCGTTCTATTTTGTCGTGTTCTCAAGATAATCCGGGCTTTCCTTACCGAATGTAATGACCCGCATTGTCAGAGGTATTATAATTAATTAATTTAATTATATAAATAGTGACATAGTGAATTAAATAGAGGTTTAATTAAATAATATGGAATAATTAATTTAATTAAATAATTAAATAATATATTTAATTCAGAAATAATAAAAAATAATGGAAATCACAATATTCTGTGAACTGGGTCGTCCCTTAGATTTAATTCAGTTTAGAATTGAATTAGAATAACGAATATATTTAAATAACGACCGTTTGAACGTATAATTATATTATAATTAAAATCGAGCTTGAAATGGCGCTGTAGTTCGTAAATTGGCGATTTGAACTTCAACTGAATGTACATGATTCGTTTTAAGCCGGAATTCTGTGAAACAAGAAACGTGTGGAGCTGGTGGAGTATATCTTTCTAGTGGAAGAGAAAAATCAGGATTTCGTCGTGTAGATTTTGATTTACATCCAAATCAAATTTCATAAAAGTCGCTGTGGAATTCCTATATATTTTACAACGCTTTATTTACGTTATAAAAAGATTTTCGATATAAATTGAATATCGAGATAATCTGGAATCTGAAATATTAAGCTGTAAATTCTGATATGATATTCTGGAGCTGTACGATATCATATGTAAAGGTATACGATAATATAAATTTATTTATATTTAATTTAATTATATTTAAATATATTTATATATTTAAATGGGTCATCCATAGCTTTAAAAATAGCCAGTTTTTCATACGACCTCAGAATTCGACGAAACTAATTTTGTTAGATTCGCAATGTCAAATTTTTGCTAGATGTCAGTTTCCGTGATTTATAGAGTCACTGTGTGGCCGTACGGATTTTTAGAGTGAGAAACAGTCAGTATTTTGATAGTTAAAAATACGTTGTGTGAGCATACGGAGTCGGAATTCGACGAAACCAGTTTCGTTGCGACCGTAATGTCGAACTGTAACTGGATGTCCAGTTTCGTGATTTTTGAGTATCGTGTGTGATCATACGAAATTTTAGAAGGGAATAACGAATATAAAAAGGGTTATAATAACCAAAATATCCCACCAAAATATCTCCATCCTTACCCACTATAAATACCCCCCTTCTTTCCTTGCGACCTAATTCAGAAGTCAACTTCCTCTTTTTTTTTAAGCCGTCAATGTTTATCTCCACAAACCCAAAATGCAGCAACAAGAAAATCATAGTAAAAAGAAATAAAAATCCACAAATCTTCAGACTAGTATACTTAGATTCCTTGAATGATTTCCTTCCTCTCCATACTGATTTCATTTAGTACGGTGGTATTCGGAGATGTGCGGAAGTGAACCGCAACACCTAGGGTTCAGGAAAACTCAAGATATAGGCGTTGATAATCTAATTTGTGTTCGCATTTGTGGAGAGGGTGTTAAGGAGATGAGATTGTGAAATATGTGGGTATTTCTGTGACCAAAGACGTCGGCTTTTTGCCTGTAGCCGATGGTTGGGGTTGAAGTCGGAATTACGACGGGGAGCATCGAGTTCGAGACAATGGGGGTGGGCCGGTAGAGCTATCGATGCTGAAGCGAATGATGGTGGTTGCGGAGTGGATAGGGGAAGGAAGCGGAGTGAGGCGTCAGTCAAAATTGGGTCAACGATGGAAATGGTGAATTACAGGGAGCGACGGATTTTGTGTTAAGGAAGAAAAGGATGGCAGGCCAGGTCTGGGTTATAAAAGGGAGTATGGTACCGGGCCAAGATTTCAAAGCTAAGCCCAAAAAGGAAATTAAATTAATTAAAGTTTATTTTTAATTATAAGTGTATAAACTTGTTGATATCGTATCTTTATCATACTGTATCAAAAATTCGAACCGTCAATCACGTTAGGATCATATGGACGACATCTACAACATGGAACTGACTGGGAGTGGATTCGAGCTCGTATGAATATATGGCAAAATAAACCGTTTGATTCAAATCAAACAACAGTTTATCGTTCTGTAACAATGAACTGCCAAAGTGAGTAAAACTCACCAACTCTGAACAGTTCTATTTTTATAATGTATTTTTAGAACTGTTAATCACCTGTTGATTTGTTGTGTGTTGGTTGACTGATTGAACTGCTAGTCAGTTAGTAGAAATTATATATATATATATATATATAAATATAAACTGTTAAATATTTATATGTCGATTCTGTTTATCAGAATATTTAACAGTGAAGTGAAATCGATGTTAATCGTATTGTCTAACATCTGTGATGTAGGGAAACAGGTCGGAGGAATCCAACTGGATTCCTCAACATTTATTTACTGTGATTTATATATTGTGTTATATAATGTGATATATAATCTGACGTTGATTATGTGTGTTGGACGATATTCATCTTGTTATATGGTGTGTTAAAAACCATAAGAAATATCAGAATGTAGGAAAGGGATTTTCAAAGTATCTTTTAAAAATAATTTATTTATATAAAATCAATGGATTTTATATTATATAAAGGAAAAGGATTTTTAATAAGGGAATTATATTTGTTAATAAAATATAAGGGAATTATATTTGTTTATCAAATATAAAAGGAATTTATTTGTTAATCAAATATAAAGGAGATATATTTGAAATGAAATATAAAGGAAATATATTTGAAATCAAATATAAAGGAAATATATTAGAAAGCAAATCTAAAGAAATATATTGGTAAAACATAAATAAAGGTAAAAGAATTTATTATTTAGGGTATAAATAAAGTTAAAGGATTTATTTATTTAGGGAATAAATAAATTAAAAGGATTATTTATTTGTTAGAATAAATAAAATAAAGGAGATATTTATTTGTTAAATAAATAGGATTTAATCAAAGGAGATATTTATTTGTTAAATAAATAGGATTTAATCAAAAGAATATTTAGAAGTGAATAGAAAATGGAAATCTGTTTTGAATAGATGAATGGAAAAGATTAATTTATAAATAACAGTTTATAAAATAAATGAATATTTATCATTCGATAAATGAAATATATAAGGCTGAAATTATATAGAGAAGAGATATTGGTTTTAACACCGATAGTATAAATAAAATGGATACAAACACTTGTATAAGTGGAATAACGTTATTAAAGAGAACATTTATAAAGTGCAGAACCGTTACTAAAAGTAAATCTTTATAAATGAATAAACGTTATCAAATAGGGATTATTCGAATAAAGGAAATCGATTAGAGTTAGAAGTAATCGATTAGAGTTAGAATAAATCGTTTAGAGTAAGAATAAATCGATAGGAGTTAATCAGTTAGAATTTACCAGTTAGAGTTAACCAGTTAGAGTAAATCAGTTAGGGTTGACCATTTAGAGATTACCAGCTAGAGTTAGAGTAAACTAATTAGAGTTATTCAAATGGAGTTAATCGAGTAGAGTATCGTATATTGGTTATTCGAAGTGAGTTAATCGAATATTGGTTATTCGAAGTGAGTTAATCGAATATTGGTTATTCGAAGTGAGTTAATCAAATATTGGTTATTCGAAAGGGGAGTTATCAAATCGAATAGAGTAAAGTAGTAAATCGAATATAGTTTATTCGAATAGAGTAAAGTAGTGAATCGAATATAGTTTATTCGAATAGAGTTATCGAATATAGTTTATTCGAATAGAGTAAAGGAGTTATCGAATATAGTTTATTCGACAGGAGTCAAGTGAAAAGAGTAAATCGATTAGAGTTAAATCGAATAGAGTTAATCCAGTAGGGCCAGTCCAATAGAGTAAATTAATAAGAGTTAATCGATAAGAGTAAATTGAATAGAGTTACATCGAATATAGTTTATTCGAAGAAAGATTATCGAATCTAGTTGTGTGTAAAAGAGTTAATCGAATATAGTTATTCGAAAGAAAGAGAATTACGTAAGGAAGTGTTAAAGATTTAGGAAGGGGAAATTATCTTTTTTCGAGGTTAAAGATGTTGTTCAGTTAAGGTCTGAGAGGTAATTATACCCCAACTTGATTGACTTCGTTTTAAAGTTAGAAATGGCTAAGGTTCGAAAGTGAAAGAGGATAAGCGGAATTAGTTAATGAGTATAGTGGTTTGGGTCGTCACTGCGATGTGGATTTAAACAACCATGTAAATCCAAATAAAGGAGTATTTGGAAATGTTTTCCAAGTCAGAATCGGAATGAAATCAAGGATTGGAAATTGAAATATGAATTAGAAAATGGAATGTTTATTTATAAGGGAAAAGAATAAATTAATGATAGGATAAATTTAAGAGTTAATAATGATTGATGATTGATCGATAAAATTTCCATCTGGAAATAATATCGTTGTTTGCACACTTGTTTTTCTTTGATAGTTAAATCACAGACTATCAAAGTTTTGACCATTTTAACGTTGTTAATATGGAGAGACCGGTTGGATTATTATCCAAAGAACCACTCTGTATTGGCATAAGCGTTGCGAATCATTTATGCCAAAGAAAATTGAAGACGGAGTAAAGTGCAAGGGCTGTTGTATAAGTCTTAGATAACAGTGACTAAGATGGATATACTGAATAGTGCCTTCGGTTTGTCCAGTCCCAGGACAACGTGTATGGATGAAGGTCTGACAGAGTATATCCAATGGATCGCGTAAGTTGATATCTTAAAACGTATGTACGTTGGTTGCGGAGGAATTCGTTTCTCTTAGCTGTATACCCATTGTATTTTTTAGGAAATCAATTTGTGATTTGGTGGGTATGACAATGTGACATTCTAAGTGAATGAAGATGAATGTCTGACAGAGTATTTCCAGAAAGGTCACGTATATTAATTTCTTCAACCGTACCAAGAGTGGAAGCGGAGAAGGAAACTTCTTTAGCTAACACGTAATGTACTATTGTAGACGTCAATAAGTGATTTGATGGATTTGACGATGTGACATTCGAAGGGAATCTGATGTGATGATAAAGCGTAGCTTCTAGCCTCATCAACCGGTAAATGACAGAAATCGGGCAGGTAGCATGGCTATGTAGGTCACACCTATCAGGGTGTATAATCACCTGATCTATAGTTTCATTTATTTCTAAAAATCTATTGTTGATGCTGTCCCATTCGGGAAACGGTTGCTGATCCCAACCGTTGGTGATGTACATTCGATACACTCAAGCGAAATGAGTGATCGGTCATGTGTGGCTGGGTTGCAAGATGTTCTTGTTGAACCCAGTGTATTCCTCTCTAGAGGTACACTAGCAAAAGGCGGTTCCATACCTTGTCGTAGTTGGAAACCCATTACCCAATACGTGCTTGCGGTTTTGATTTTATACTATATATGTAGAACGTGAGATGAAAGCGTTTCTGCTAGATTGATATATTTTTGTACTTAGACATTATTATAATATCAGAATGATATTGCTTGTCAAAGATGTTGGATTCTCATATGGGAAAAACCCATTCCGTATTCATGGCGTGGTCTTATGAGATATCATATATCTGTTAAACTGTGTTAAACTATTTTACTCACACCAGTCCCATGACTGACCCGGAGTTTATTTTGTTGTTTTCCCTAAACTCTTGGGTGCCTAAATTTGTACGGGCAGTCAAGTAGTCGGGATTTACAGATATACTTGAAGAGCCGGAGCAGGAGGCTTCTGGATCATATAGCTATAGTTTATTTCCGCTGTGTTGTAAGTGTTGTGCTCTGATAAGTGCTATTGTATACATAACTGTTATATTTCAAAGTTATGTTATATATTATATGTTGTTCGTTCCGCTGTGAGATTCGTGTTACTCTGATGATGTAAGTTCTTCTTTTCTTCTTCTATTCTAAGTTTCTATCTTATCTATCCTCACCCTCTAATTTCTTTCACTAATTATCAGGGTTTTTCGATGTTTTGGTTATCGACATCGAGTTTATGTCGATAACCAAAGTCGCTAAAAATCCGGGTCGTTACAGTTGGTATCAGAGCTTAAGGTTAAGTGAATTACCTTGGCTCTGTGGCGTGACTCAGTAGAGATAGGGTTAGTAACACCCTAGATTGAGTTTGAGTGTATATATACGAGTGCGTATTTGTATTTGATATAAAAATGGTTTTATATTGTGGAGATTCATTGGCTGAGTTGTTTATGAGTTCTGGTCGATCAGTTTGATCCACTGTATCGGTAGGAGTAAATAAACACTTGAATACGATGGACCGACACAGTATGGATATGTGATATATTATCATATATAGGATGTGTTGGTAGTAATTATAATCAGATAATATTATAAAATGTGAAATGGTTATATATAACCAATCAGAATTTATACAAGTAAATTATATGAAATTGAAATGAATTAAATTTGAATTCAGATCAGAATTGGAATTTAAAATCCCAGAAATGGGAAAGGTGTTTGCAAATGAATCTGGATTTAATATATGTGAATTTTAAGATCCTGGGAGATTTTAAATTGGTTTACAACATTGTAAAAGGATATTTGGAATTGATTTCAAGGTGGAAATGTGTAACGACCCGGATTTTCGCGACTTTGGTTATTGACGTAACCTCGACGTCGATAACCAAACCCTCGAAAAATCCCGGTAATTAATGAAAAAAATTAGAAGGTGAGAATAGAAAAGATAGAAACTTAGAATAGAAGAAGAAGACGAACACAACATCAGAGTAACACGAACCTCACAGCGGAACGAATAACATATAATAGATAACATAACTTTGAAATATAACAGTTATGTATACAATAGCACTTATCAGAGTACAGCACTTACAATACAGCGGAAATAACTATAGCTATATGATCTTGAAGCCTCCTGCTCCAGCTCTTCAAGTATATCTGTAAATCCCGACTACTTGACTGCCCGTACAAAATTTAGGCACCCAAGAGTTTAGGGAAAACAACAAAGTAAACTCCGGGTCAGTCATGGGATTGGTGTGAGTAAAATAGTTTAACACAGTTTATCATATATATGATATCTCATAAGACCACGCCGTGAATACGGAACGGGTTTTTCCCTTATGAGAATCCAACATCTTTGACAAGCAATATCATTCTGGTATTATAATAATGTCTAAGTACAAATATATATCAATCTAGCAGAAACGCTTTCATCTCACGTTCTACATATATAGTATACAATCAAAATCGCAAGCACGTATTACATAATGGATTTCCAACTATGACAAGGTATGGAACCACCTTCCAATCAGTGTACTCTAGGAATGATACACTGGAGTTCAACAAGAACATCTTGCAACTCAGCCACACATGACCGACCACTAATTTCGCTTGAGTGTATCGAATGTACATCACCAACGGTTGGGATCAGCAACCGTTTCCCATATATATATATATTGGACATCATTGATAGATTTAAGAAACAAATGAATATTCTCTAGATAGGTGATTATACACCCTACTTCAGTGCGACCGACTTAGCCATGCTGCCTGCCCGATTTCTGTCATTTATCGGTTGATGAGGCTAGAAGCTACGCTTTATCATTACATCAGATTCACTTCGAATGCCACATTGTCAGATCCATCGAAAATCACTAATTGGCGTCTATAACAGTATGTTACGTGTTAGCTAAAGAAGTTTCCTTCTCTTCTTCCACTCTTGGTATAGTTGAAGAAATCAATGTACGTGACCTTTTTGGAAATACCCTGTCAGACATTCATCAACACAAGTCATTCTCATTCACTTAGAATGTCACATCGTCATACCCGCCAAATCACAAATTGATTTATCCAAAAATAACACGAGTATACAGCTTAGAGAAACGAATTCCCCTGCCACCAAACATGAATACGTTTGAACAGATCAACTTACGCGATCCATTGGATATACTCTGTCAGACCTTCGTCCATACAAGTTGTCCTGGGACTGGACAAACCGAAGGCACTATTCAGTATATCCATCTTAGTCACTGTTATCTAAGACTTATACAACAGCCCTTGCATTTTACTCCATCTTCAATTATCTTTGGCATATATGATTCGCAACGCTTATGCCAATACAGAGTGGTTCTTCGGATAATAATCCAACCGGTCTCTCCATATTAACAATGTTAAAATGGTCAAAACTTCGATAGTCTGTGATTTAACTATCAAAGAAAAACAAGTGTGCAAACAACGATATTATTTCCAGATGGAAATTATATCGGTAAATCATCAACATATATCTATATATATGTATATATTCGCATTCCCCTAATTTTCTATGTTTAGAAAATATATGTTATTAACACTGGAAAACGTTTTCCATTTGCTTATTTACAAATCACTACTCTTCCCCAACTATCAGTCCCTGACTGTGAACTAGTATGAGAACAATTCCCTAAGTATAAATCCCGAAGGCCGAAACCAACATCAGATAGACACTTAGAAAACCATTCAATTTACTAATCTCTAGTCAGTTCTAATTTTACTTAACTCTATTTGATTAACTCTGATTGATTAACTCTAACTAGTCAACCTTAATTAATTAACTCTAACTGGTTTTACTTGGTTTGACTAACTCCATTTATTAACTCGATTGACAAATTCAACTTGATTAACTGAACTAATCACTTTGATTAACTCGACAAATTCACTTTGGTTAACTTAACCAATTCACTTAACTAATTCATTAAGTTTAACTTAACTAATTCACTTTGATTAATCTAACTATTCACTTAACTCCTGTCGAATAAACTATATTCGATAACTCCTCTAACTCTACTCGAATAAACTATATTCGATTAACTCCTTTAATCTATTCGATTTGATAAGTCCCCTTTTCGAATAACCAATATTCGATTAACTCACTTCGAATAACCAATATTCGACTACTCACTTCGAATAACTAATAATTGATAACTCCTTCGAATAAACTATATTCGATAATCTCCTCTCGAATAACTAGATTCGATTAACTTAACTTATTTAACTTAACTTGATTAACTCCTATCGAATGACTAGATTCGATCAACTTAACTTATTTAACTCATCTTGACAAACTCCTATCGAATAACTAGATTCGATTTAACTCCATTCGCTTGACTCTAGATCGCAACGATCACAATGGTTACGCCTGATTCCCTTAGGCAACATCAGACCGCCTTAGGCTATTTACAACCCTGCGAATTACGTAGCAGTCGTACGAGATGGCAAATTACCCTGAATACTATGTTTGACTAACCCTGTCTCAAATAACTATATTTGATTAACTCTAGTTCATTTTAACTCTAATTGATTAACTCTAACTGAGTAACTCTAACTCGATCAACTCGACTTACTTAACTCAACTGGTTAACTTGACTTACTTAACCCAACTGGTTAACTTGACTTACTTAACCCAACTGGTTAACTTGACTTACTTAACCCAACTGGTTAACTCTATTGAACTGGTTAACTTGACTTACTTAACCCAACTGGTTAACTTGACTTACTTAACCCAACTGGTTAACTTGACTTACTTAACCCAACTGGTTAACTTGACTTACTTTACCCAACTGGTTAACTCTATTGAACTGGTTAACTCTACTGAACTGGTTAACTCTACTGAACTAGTTAACTCTATTCAACTAACTCGACTCGATTAACCCCTTTCGAATAGCATATTCGTTTTACTAACTTTCGAATACCATATTCGATTTACTCCCTTCGAATACCATATTCGATTTAACTCCTTTCGAAAAACCATATTCGATTTACTTTATTCACTTTTTAAAGATTTCCTTTTTAACAACGTTTTATTCATTTGAAAAGATTTACTTTTAAATAACGGTTCTCCACTTTAAAAATGATTTCCTTTTTATAACGTTTCCTTTTCAATTCTATTTGTAAATGGTTTACAAATATTTCCTTTTCAAATTTATTCTTGAAATATTCTAACTCCTTAAATTCTTTGAAAAATTCGCCATAACCTCCTTTGTAACGGGAGCATCGGGAAAATCCCCAAACCCGCTACACAGGCCTTTCCATTCAAAAAGAAAATGGTTTGTAATTATTTCCTTTTTGAATATCTCATATTTATAAATATTCCAATTTATAAACATTTCTTATTTATAAATGTTCCACTTTATAAATATCTCTTATTTATAAATATCCCATTTTATAAATATTCTATTTTCAATATCACTTTGAAAATTCCTTTATCAACATTTCGGTATGTTATGGTATTCAATCATATCAAATCACGATGTTCAATATCGTCTAAGTACATATAATCGCCCACAGATTTTATATCACATTATATAACAATATATGAAAAACAATAAAATAACTATTGAGGAATCCAGTCGGATTCCTCCAACCTGTCTCCCCGCATCCACAGATGTTACACAATATGATTATCATCACTTTCAGTTCAATATAAATTATTCTGATAGCAGAATCAATATATAAATATTTAACAGTTTATATATATATATATATAATTACATATATATATATAATTTTCACTAACTGACTAGCAGTTCAATCAATCAACCAACACACAGCAATCAACAGATGATTAACAGTTCTAAAAATACATTATAAAAATATAACTGTTCAGAGTTGGCGAGTTTTACTCACATTGGAAGTTCATCGTTAAAGAACGATAAACTGTTATTTGATTTGAATCAAACAGTTTATTTCGCCATAAATTCCTACAGGTCCCAATCCACTTCCAGTCAGCTTCATTGTGAAGCTCTCGTCCATACGGTCCCAACGCAACTTGTTTCGCTGAAAACCGATATCGTATGGTAAAGTTATAGAGTCTACAATTTAATATGTTTAAATTTAAATTAAACTTAGAATACATATTATATAAGTGGGCCTCACCCCCTTTCTTTTGTCCCAAACCCGTTCTCTATTATAACCCGTCTTCTCCATTCACAAGGCCGCTCCCCCAAAACCATCAGCCATTTCCGACCTCCTTGATCCCCTTTCTCTCCTGCGTTTTGCCACCGAACCCAACCAGGACATCATCGTTCTCCTTCTCCTTCCCCTCCTCTTTCTACTCACACCATTAAAGACACACTCGACTGCCTCTTTCTCACCGCGTTCTGGAAACCGCGGTTGCCGCTACAGGCACATCATCGACACCAACTGTGTCGGAATCCCACCCAACCAAGCCGACAGGTGCGCCTCACATCCTTGAACCCAAAAATGAACTCCGTTTTGTAAATAAGTGCTTCGATTACAAGATTATCTCAACCCTAGCTCAACTGTACCCATACGGCCTCGCCAGGAACCATGATCGAGCCTCCAGAAAATCATACCAGATTGGAGAGCATACTCGCAGGGATTCAAAAACATATATATCGAGATTTATAGGATTTTCTTTTATTTTCTTTGAATTATTTTGCTCGAGAAATGTTTGCTGTAAGAAAGAAGAGTGACAACGCAAAATTTGACTGAGGAATTAGGTTAGAGAGGTGTTGAGGAGTATTTATAGGCAACACAAATATCTAGATATTTTATAATTGATTATTTTATTCATTTATAAACAATTTCTATTTGTATTCGTCTTTTAAAAATCCCTGTGATCACACATGATACCCAAAAATCACCAAACTGGACATACTGCTAGAGTTTGACAATACGGTCCCAACGAAACTGGTTTCGTCGAATTCCGACTCCGTATGCTCACACAGCGTATTTTTAACCGTCAAAATATCGACTGTTTCTCACATTAAAAATCGGTACGGCCACATACTGACTCTAAAAATCACGAAACTTGACATCTAACAATAATTTGACATTGCGGATCCAACAAAACTGGTTTCGTCGAATTCCGACTTCGTTTGCAAAAGTGGCTATTTTTAACGCTCTGGATGACCCATTTAAATATATAAATATATTTAAATATTATTAAATTAAATATAAATAAATTAATATTATCATATATATTCACAGTGGAATACCATACAGCTCTAGAATATTCCTCTATAAATTTCTAACTTGATATTCACTTTCTGGGTCAACCCGATATTCGATTTATATTGAATTTCCTTTTTAAAAATATAAATAATTCCTTTATAAATTATAAAGGAATTCTACAACGACTTTTCTAAAATTTGATTTGGACGTATCTCAAAATCTACACGATGGAATCCCGATTTTTCTCTTCCACTAGAAAGATATACTCCACCAGCTCCACACGTTTTTTGTTTCACAGAAATCCGATTTAAAACGAATTCTGTACATTCAGTTGAAGTTCGAATCGCCAATTTACGAACTGCAGCGCCATTTCAAGCTCGATTTTAATTATAATATAACTATACGTTCAAACTGTCGTCGATTGAATATATTCGTCAATATAATTCAACTCTAGGCTGAATTAAATTTAAGGGACGACCCCGTTCACAGAATATTGTGATTTCCAATATTTTCGATTATTTCTGAATTAAATATATTATTTAATTATTTAATTTAATTTATTTTTCACTATTATTTAATTAAACCTCTATTTAATTCACTACATCACGATATATATAATTAAATAAATTAATTATAATACCCCTGACAATGCGGGCCATTACATTCTTCCCCACTTAAAATAATTTCGTCCTCGAAATTGCTAAGTTAGAGGACGACCCTATCTATTGGAATTCCTAAGATTTGTTTACCCCTTATTTCTGATTTCAACTGAACCAATTTATATTGACTAAAATATTAATTCCTTCTGACCAACTAAAATTTTCAAAAATTCTGAAAATTTTCTAACACTTTAAATTTTCGGAAAATTTCGCCATAGCCTCCTTTGTGCAGCCCTATCGGTAAAACTCCAACTCGCCTCTCTAGGCCTTCTCCAACCCAAAAGAAAATCAAATAGCCAAGCGGCTTGGCAATTCAGCTCATAAATCTCATGCTTATATCAAATGTAAACTTGTACCTTTTTGTCGGGCATATCACTATGTCCTTTGCATCTGTTACCAATTCAACAAATACCAATGTCATTCCAACTTGATCTCAAATCAATTTATCTTTAACACAACCATTCGCTTATACCTAAGTCGAATTTCATTTCAAACTCAAGCACTATTCTTGATTTCCAATCCATAACTCACCAGCCCAATATAATTCCAGATTATCTTTAATCAAGTCTAATTCCACTTGACATCAATCTATTTCAATACGATTTTCACTTAACTGGCTTTTAATTCCATCTCAATTTTATTGGATTTTACAAATTTTACTTTAATTTGTTTTTAATTCTCATAATCTGTTTCTGAGAGTTTTTAAACAACTTAACCTTTTCCAAAAATCAAAATATTCAATTTGGAATATCAAAACAATTTGTTTTTCTCAAAACAATTCAAAAACAATTTCTTTGGTAGTAATCCGTCACTTAGCAGCTCAAAAATGAACACTGATAATGTCGCGATTCATCATCAGGGTTATTTCCCAGCTATCGAAGTGAGTTCAATACTTTATCACTTTTCAAAACCATTTCTGAATATTTCCATTTTGAAATCAGTTCAAAATATCCTTCACAATGCTTTAAATAATTTAAAATCTCCCAAGATCTTAAATTTTCCTTATTTTTAATCCAAATCCATTTACAAACACTTATCCAATTTTGCAGAATTTTAATTCAATTTCTGGTTTAAAATTTTAGATTTAGCTCATCTGATTTCACGTATTTCACTTATGTGAATTTTGATTGGTTATTTACATAACCATTTAATTTATAATCTTACTCGATTATAATAACAACCAATATATCCACTATATTATAATTTTGATATATATATATCTTCTCTATATCAAGATATACCATGGGTAAACTTATTTTAATTTTCCCTCTTTTCAAAACATATCGTGTCGACCCATCGTATTCGATTTTTTATAAACTCCTACCGATACAGTGGATCAAACTGATCGACCAGAACTCATAAACAACTCAGCCAATGAATCTCCACAATATAAAACCATTTTTATATCAAATACAAATACACACTCGTATATATACACTCAAACTCAATCTAGGGTGTTACTAACCCTATCTCTACCGAGTCACGCCACAGAGCCAAGTAATTCTTAACTTAAGCTCTGATACCAACTGTAACGACCCGGATTTTCGTGACTTTGGTTATCGACGTAACCTCGACGTCGATAACCAAACCCTCGAAAAATCCCGGTAATTAATGAAAGAAATTAGAAGGTGAGAATAGACAAGATAGAAACTTAGAATAGAAGAAGAAGAAGAACACAACATCAGAATAACACGAACCTCACAGCGGAACGAATAACATATAATAGATAACATAACTTTGAAATATAACAGTTATGTATACAATAGCACTTATCAGAGTACAACACTTACAACACAGCGGAAATAACTATAGCTATATAATCTTGAAGCCTCCTGCTCCAGCTCTTCAAGTATATCTGTAAATCCCGACTACTTGACTGCCCGTACAAAATTTAGGCACCCAAGAGTTTAGGGAAAACAACAAAGTAAACTCCGGGTCAGTCATGGGACTGGTGTGAGTAAAATAGTTTAACACAGTTTAACATATATATGATATCTCATAAGACCACGCCGTGAATACGGAACGGGTTTTTCCCTTATGAGAATCCAACATCTTTGACAAGCAATATCATTCTGATATTATAATAATGTCTAAGTACAAATATATATCAATCTAGCAGAAACACTTTCATCTCACGTTCTACATATATAGTATACAATCAAAATCGCAAGCACGTATTGGATAATGGATTTCCAACTATGACAAGGTATGGAACCACCTTCCAATCAGTGTACTCTAGGAACGATACACTGGAGTTCAACAAGAACATCTTGCAACTCAACCACATATGACCGACCACTCATTTCGCTTGAGTGTATCGAATGTACATCACCAACGGTTTGGATCAACAACCGTTTCCCGTATATATATATATATATATATATATATATATATATATATATATATATATATATGGGACAGCATTGATAGATTTAAGAAACAAATGAATATTCTCTAGATAGGTGATTATACACCCTACTTCGGTGCGACCGACTTAGCCATGCTGCCTGCCCGATTTCTGTCATTTACCGGTTGATGAGGCTAGAAGCTACGCTTTATCATTACATCAGATTCACTTCGAATGCCACATTGTCAGATCCATCGAAAATCACTAATTGGCGTCTACAACAGTACGTTACGTGTTAGTTAAAGAAGTTTCCTTCTCTGCTTCCACTCTTGGTATAGTTGAAGAAATCAATGTACGTGACCTTTGTGGAAATACTCTGTCAGACATTCATCAACACAAGTCATTCTCATTCACTTAGAATGTCACATCGTCATACCCGCCAAATCACAAATTGATTTATCCAAAAATAACACGGGTATACAGCTTAGAGAAACGAATTCCTCTACCACCAAACGTGAATACGTTTAAACAAATCAACTTACGAGATCCATTGGATATACTCTGTCAGACCTTCGTCCTTACAAGTTGTCCTGGGACTGGACAAACCAAAGGCACTATTCAATATATCCATCTTAGTCACTGTTATCTAAGACTTATGCAACAGCCCTTGCATTTTACTCCGTCTTCAATTATCTTTGGCATATATGATTCGCAACGCTTATGCCAATACAGAGTGGTTCTTCGGATAATAATCCAACCGGTCTCTCCATATTAACAACGTTAAAATGGTCAAAACTTCGATAGTCTGTGATTTAACCATAAAAGAAAAACAAGTGTGCAAACAACGATATTATTTCCAGATGGAAATTATATCGGTAAATCATCAACATATATCTATATATATATTCACATTGCCTTATTTTCTATGTTTAGAAAATATATGTTATTAACACTGGAAAACGTTTTCCATTTGCTTATTTACAAATCACTACTCTTCCCCAACTATCAGTCCCTGATTGTGAACTAGTATGAGAACAATTCCCTAAGTATAAATCCCGAAGGTCGAAACCAACATCAGATAGACACTTACAAAACCATTCAATTTACTAATCTCTAGTCAGTTCTAAATTTACTTAACTCTATTTGATTAACTCTGATTGATTAACTCTAACTGGTCAACCTTAATTAATTAACTATGACTGGTTTTACTTGGTTTGACTAGCTCCATTTATTAACTCGACTGACAAATTCAACTCGATTAACTGAACTAATCACTTTGATTAACTCGACAAATTCACTTTGGTTAACTTAACCAATTCACTTAACTAATTCACTTAGTTTAACTTAACTAATTCACTTTGATTAATCTAACTATTCACTTAACTCCTGTCGAATAAACTATATTCGATAACTCCTCTAACTCTACTCGAGTAAACTATATTCGATTAACTCCTTTAATCTATTCGATTTGATAGCTCCCCTTTTCGAATAACCAATATTCGATTAACTCACTTCGAATAACCAATATTCGACTACTCACTTCGAATAACTAATAATTGATAACTCCTTCGAAAAAACTATATTCGATAATCTCCTCTCGAATAACTAGATTCGATTAACTTAACTTATTTAACTTAACTTGATTAACTCCTATCGAATGACTAGATTCGATCGACTTAACTTATTTAACTCATCTTGATTAACTCCTGTCGAATAACTAGATTCGATTTAACTCCATTCGCTTGACTCTAGATCGCAACGATCACAATGGTTACGCCTGATTCCCTTAGGCAACATCCGACCGCCTTAGTAGGGGTGTAAACGGGTCGGACCGGACCGGACGGAGGTGTGTCCAAGCTCTGTCCTATAAGAATTCGGACGGACACGGACCGGACATCATATAGCCTCGGACCGAGCCGGACAACGGACTGTCCTGTCCGATATAGCCTTGGATAATAGAAAAACATCGAACAAATTAGATCGGACCGAACACTAGTGTGTCCAAGCTCTGTCCTATAAGAGAATCGGACGGACACGGACCGGACACCTTATAGCTTCGGACCGAGCCGGACAACGGACTGTCCTGTCCGATATACAGCCCTACGCCTTAGGCTATTTACAGCCCTGCGAATTAGGCTAGCAGTCGTACAAGATGGCAACTTACCGTGAATACTATGTCTGACTAACTCTGTCTCAAATAACTATATTTGATTAACTCTAGTTCGTTTTAACTCTAATCGATTAACTCTAACTGAGTAACTCTAACTCGATCAACTCGACTTGATTAACTCGACTTACTTAACCCAACTGGTTAACTTGACTTACTTAACCCAACTGGTTAACTTGACTTACTTAACCCAACTGGTTAACTCTATTGAACTGGTTAACTTGACTTACTTAACCCAACCGGTTAACTTGACTTACTTAACCCAACTGGTTAACTTGACTTACTTAACCCAACTGGTTAACTTGACTTACTTAACCCAACTGGTTAACTTGACTTACTTAACCCAACTGGTTATTGAACTGGTTAACTCTACTGAACTGGTTAACTCTACTGAACTAGTTAACTCTATTCAACTAACTCGACTCGACTAACCCCTTTCAAATAGGATATTCGTTTTACTAACTTTCGAATACCATATTCGATTTACTCCCTTCGAATACCATATTCGATTTAACTCCTTTCGAATACCATATTCGACTTACTTTATTCACTTTATAAAGATATCCTTTTTAACAACGTTTTATTCATTTGAAAAGATTTACATTTAAATAACGGTTCTACACTTTAAAAATGATTTCCTTTTTATAACGTTTCCTTTTCAATTCTATTTGTAAATGGTTTACAAATATTTCCTTTTCAAATTTATTCTTGAAATATTCTAACTCCTTAAATTCGTCCCACATCACACAATGCAAGCGCACACCAGATGAGCGAGTTTTATCTTATGATAACCAAACATGCTTTAATACGGGAAAATCCTCTTATAATATTATCATATAGTGTGGAAAACAATTTCGCAATTAAATGTATTAATCCTAGACGGCATGATACCCCATAATATATGTCGCCATATATATATACAA
The DNA here is from genome assembly GCA_030737875.1 of Allium sativum. Classification (NCBI taxonomy): domain Eukaryota; kingdom Viridiplantae; phylum Streptophyta; class Magnoliopsida; order Asparagales; family Amaryllidaceae; genus Allium; species Allium sativum. The sequence goes on along the minus strand of CM060915.1, from coordinate 253,357,989 downwards.
TAAAAATCGTCTGGCTCGTATTGGGGATTTGGATTTCCAACTTGATGATTCCTGGAACGAAAGGTCAATCGGAACTCAAGCGAAATGTAATCACGGGTTTTTCATCCAGACGCGGACACCAATACAAGTCGCGAGGCAGATCAACGGTTTTCGACCAGACGCGGCCCCCCGAACATACCCTATTCCAGTTCATAAGTGGTTTTACCCACTGCTGCAGCGGTCATCATTAATTCATATATAAGTATAAAACCTAACCGCCAGTTTCTCATCAATCCGGGTGTGAGGTTTGTCGATGTCACATCATACTCAAAGCTATGCTTCGATAAGCCATTCTTTGATCATCACTAGCTCGTCTCATAACTTGGGTATGCCACATTGACAATTCACGACATATCACTGATTCAAATCAATGCATACCCTCTAAGTTCATATGACTTAGAGACGAGGATAATATATTGCCACAAATCCGATATACATTAACGGATATCAGTGCTATGCGGTAAATTTCAATGTCAGACACGCCATCCATACAAATCCGTTCTGGGTCTGAACGGAACAACCCGAAAATACTTAAATTTGTTCAGGTCTCATGCAACTCAAATCTCGTATTGGGTGGCCTATCCAACCGAGACATTAATCAACAATCAATCTAAACAATTCAAATATTCCCGGTCTTCATTCGTCGTTTACCAAGTCCTGAATTGCTTCATAACGTCGTATTATCACTTGGAATGGTTTTCGAGCAAATATTCGATCCCGGTCTTTCCAAGTAATAAGCGTACTTAAATAGTAGTTATGGTTCACACAGGCTTTTTAATTCAAATCTCCTTCCAAATGGTTATCAATTCATATATATAACTCTAGATTTGAATTACTTTAATTTCATATATCTCATTATCATCTTTAAACTCTTCTTGGAAATCAAAGGTTATACCTTCGCTTCAATTTCTTACTTTAATTCCTTCGAATTAACGATTTTATTAAATCCCCAATTACGATATGAATTTCCACCATTCAATTTCATCGAGTTTCAAGAATGATATTATTGAAAATACGATTCACGACCAAACCCAAATCAATTGATATTGAGTCATAAATTACATAGAAATTTTATCCACTTATATTCGATATAAATTCTCATAATCAACGAATACTATAAGTGAAATAACGATATAATAATATCTTCCGAATTCCCCAGATAGTATACATTTACATCATGAGGTTCATACCAAATATCGAAGATTATTCCTATCTAGCTTATTTAAATCAAAGTGAGAACCCGTATCTTAATTGAAAGGTTTATTCAGCTCTTTGACATTAGATCTGGATAGAGATACCATCAACTTATCTTCAATATTAATTTCCGTATCCAACTCATATTATAAGCGGAATAACGGTGAATTACCTTTTAAATTCCTCAGATAATAAGAGTTTTCATTTACCGAACTAATATCAAACATCCGAAGAATTATCTCCAACCATACCAATTATTTAGTATTAAAAACCCGTATTAGTATCAATTTAAATTCCATATAAAATATTTCTAATACTTTTAAACCTTTGAAAACATTCCACAAATCATTACTTATAGTTCGGAAAATCGTTTACGGGTTAAAACTTCAAAATAGATTGTTTTCGAAGAAGCGTTACAATAGCGTTCCAAAAGTGTTACAAAAGTGTTACAAAATAGTTATCTTAACTATTTTGATCAAAATATCGTTTATCTTAGCCAAAACTTAAACTTTACAATTGAAAACACCTTTTCATATTTTGTAATGATTTTACAATTTTTTTCCATATTTTTAAATAATTTAAAAATAGCTGTTTATGGTTATAGGTAACAATTATTCTTACATCGATCTTTTCCAAAACGGTTTCAGACATAACTTGAAAATTATAACTCGAATTTAAAATCTACTTTCACTCATTTGAAAGTTCTTGTTTATATAAATCAAATGTTTTTCGTTTCATGGAAATCCGATTTAGATTGCAAAAGTTATAAGCGTTTAAAGTTTGCATCTAAAATACGTAAATTGTCGTTATGCGACACGCTCTATTTTTACCATAATAACCATTATTCTACAATGCTTCAAAATATCTTAGAAAATCGTTATATCCTTATATAACCCTTTTAAAATCATTTAGCTTTACTTTTCAAATTATTTTGGATTAAAGTTCAATTTTCATAAATTCCAATTCATTTCTAAATTGAAATAACTTCAAATTAACCTTCCCATTCGTCGGATCAGTTAGGTATAGCCAGGGAGAGCAGGAAACTTCATTTCCAAACCCAAGCCTAGACACTATCCTCTCTGTCATCCTAGAACATTCTGGTATAATAAAATATTATACTTAAATTTCCAAACCCTATCAAATTTAAATTTTACTTAAAAGAAAAATATTTCAATATTTGAAAAATAAATCTTCAATTACATGGAAGGAGATTTTAATCGATTACCTGCATGATTCCACAACCATAGTGTTGTGTGTGCATCATGCAAAATAAATCAACCATATAAATCGGATGATCATAAAATTAAAATCATCACCCGTACGCATACAATTCAGTTGTGCACAAGCATTACGGTCAATAACGCTTCAGTGTTCAGTGTCATCTAATTACATGCACATCCATTCACACAAGAACATCCATATCCAACCAACAATTAACTATAATTAATCTCAACTAATTATAATTATTCAATAACAACTAATTATTTAATCACTACTAATTTAAATAAATAATTTAATTAGAAGTTCTCACCGAACAGCTTTCCAAAACTTCACGTAGACGATCCTAGCTGAACGAATCCTCAGACAGTATTTCTGTGCACCATCTTCTTTGCCAATATATATAGATATATTAATCTTATCTCTTTATAAGAGGAGGAGGAAAAAGGCTAAGCAAAATGGTGAAAGGAAGAGGAGAGATGAATGGAATAGGAAGCCATGGATAAGAAGGGGAGAAGGATGAAAGAAAATGGAAGAAATGAGAAATGGAGAAGGATGGTGAAAAGAGAGGGTTAAGGTGGGTTTATATAGGAAACTTAAAGGTATAAGGAGCTTACACCTCATAGGACACTTGTCCTTTCCTTATGTTTTTGATTCATGCATGTTAACACATGTTCCTTAAGTGAATAAGGTGGTGACACCTCTTTAGGACACATGTTACATTCATATTAAATCATTTTGCGACATTATTTCTAACACTTATTTTGTGTTACTAACTTGAAATGCTTTTCTAACACTTATTTAAGTCACAAATAAATAGATAACAATTCTTATACAATTTTATAAATACCATTATAATTTATCAAAATAAATAAGATAATGATCATTCTTGAAAAAATCATAAAATAAATTATCCTTTACCAAATTCATATTTTACAAATCAATATTATCAAAATTAGAAAATATTATTACTTAAACATAAATCTTATAAATTAAATATAAAATTTCAAAATAAGTTTATTTTTCTTATACAAAATCATATTTAATAAAACAAAATACTTATTCAAAGTTAAATTTTATATTCAAATCTTATAAAAATCAATTTACATTCAGAAAATAAAATTTTATAAATAAAAATCCAAATCAAACTTAGTTAAAATTCTGGGATGTTACATCCGACGTCTAGTGGTGAAAAGCGTTAGTATTGGTGGTCGATTTAGGGGCCAGGTTGAATTCAACTGAGGGGGATCGAGTATGGAGATGAGGGATTGGCGGGTAGAGGAGGAGTCGGGAAATACTCGGGTGGAGGTGGCGCCGGAAATGGGTGGCCGACGTGATGTCAAAGGACGGTCAAAGGGAGGGTCAACAGTGAAGTTTCGGTTTGGGAAATTTTCTAGAGTTGGAGTTGGAAATGTGGAAGAAGAGGAAAATGTTGAGCGGGTGGGCTTTTATGGGTTTGAGATGGGCCAAGGTATTTGTGGTAAGGTCCAAGTGTTTAAAATAAAGTTTTATTTGAAATAAAAATGTATATACAACTTATAATATTCATAACTTCATCATACGTTATCAGAATTGGGCAAAACTAGATCCGTTGGGATCGTATGGCCGGACACTACCCAATGGAACTGATTGGGAATGAAATGAGGCTCGTTACAATTTATAGCGAAATAAATTGTCAGAATCAAATCAAGCGATGGTTATCGTTATTAACGATGATCGTCCAATGTGAGTAAAACTCACCAACTCTGAACAGTTATATTTTTATAACGTATTTTTAGAACTGTAAATCATCTGTTGATTGCTGTGTGTTAATTGTTTGGTTGAATTGCTTGTGTATTGGTTGAAATCATAGATAATGATATATATATAAATTGTTAATCAAATATCGATTCTGTTTAGCAGAATATTTCATATCGAAATGAAATCGATGTTAATTATATTGTTTAACATCTGTGATGCAGGGAAACAGGTTGGAGGGACCCAACTAGGTTCCTCAATATATAAAATACTATTTTGTTTCATATATTGTAATATATGATGTGATATATAATCTGTTGTTGATTATGTGCGGTTGAATGATATCGATCATTGTTATTTGTGTATTTTAAATACCGTAAGAAATACTGGAATGTAGAAAAAGGTGATTTTCAAAGTTTATATTGAAAATAAATTATTTATATAAAATCAATGGATTTTATATATAAAAGGAAAAGGATTTTATAAAAGAAAATATTTTATAAAATCAAAGAAAAATTAGAAAAGAAAATATTTGTGAAACAAATAGAAAAGGGGAATATGTGTTGAACAAATAGAATTGCAAAGAATATTTAATTAGAAAATGAATAGAATAAGATATAAAGAATATTTATTTAGAAAATAAATAGAATAAGATATAAAGAATATTTATTTAAAAAATAAATAGAATAAGATATAAAGAATATTTATTTAGAAATAAATAGAATAATATATAAAGGATATTTATTTGTGAAATAAATAGAAGTATAAAAGGAGTATTTATTTAGAAAGTGAATAGAATTATAAAAGGGAATATATGGAAAAATAAATATTAAATAGAAATCTGTTTTAACAGATAATTGGAGAAGATTAATTCATAAGTAATGTTTTTATAAATTAAGTAATATAAATTATCATAGGATAAATCTATACTATATTATAATTACTGAGCAGGAAATAAAGAGCTGTCAGGCCTTCTCACTTTTGCAGACACGAAGAGTCCCGGGTATATATCCTACTTTCCCTTCGGTCTCCTATTTTATCTGCTACCCTACGCTCAAATAGGGATTTGCATAAAATTACTCTCCGAAAAGCCAAGCAGTGCACTGCTCACAGTTTCCAACCTCGGCTGTTACCGCTATTTTTCATCATCGATTTTCATGGGGCTTCTCCTGCCTTGACTCTTCTGAGTTCCTTTTCAAGAGCGCTGAAGCCTCTGTGTTTTGCAATCTCAACCATCGCAATATTTTCCTTTTTCTCTTCATTTGCTGAACAAGATCCATATGTTACTCTCCCAAAGCAATTTCCTGGAAAAAAAATTGTCCAAGCCCTAACTCATCCGATTAATGGTGGCGAATACAATCCTCCTTGGAAATGAACAACCGCCAGCCTTCTTCTTCGTCCATTGGGAGCTATTCTTATTTTGGCCTTTTCCATATTTCCACTCATGTTTCTTAATGCTTCAGGTTATTCTCTGCCAGTACCATTCGCTGTTCCTCTTTAGTTCTTTTATTGATTTGATATCCATTGTTTCTGTTTTTACTCCTTTTACTGATTTATTGTCAAATGTCTCTTCAGTTTGTTTTACTGCCCTAAAATCCATACACATCGATGTTGCTTTGTTGATTTCGGTCATCTGCATTTCAGGTATTATTTATGTTAGCAATAATTTCTTTTAACTTGAAATTACTCTTGCATGCTTTTGGCCTTTTTCCCCCATTGATTTCACTATAATTGGCTTAACCCATAATATCATTTGTATGTTGTTCATGCATGAAATTTGTATTTTGTGGATCCTTAAGTTTGCTTCTTGAGATGTTTAGAGAACTTTACATGTGAAATTATAATACCATAACATTTATTTAATTTAAGTGATACAAAATTTCAATGTAGTTTGAGAAATGTTAGAATGCTCTATTATTGCTTAGTAGTATATCTAAGTGGTATTTGATGCTTCTTTATTTTCCTGATATATGCCTGAAAGCGATGTTATTTTAAGTGTGTCAATGAGAAATTTGTCATATAAAAGTAATTTGTCATCCACCGACTTCCTTGATACATACTTTACATGCTCATGTATATGTAATGTTATTATTTTAAATGCTAGAATGATATTTACCCAACTACTACGTAAGTTAGTACATATACATTAATATAATATTTAAGATTTGGCGTAAGCCTAAATCCATATGCAGTTTGATTTAATATTTTTGATTAGTCAGTTGGAGTAAGTAATACTGCACACTGCATAACAAAAATGTAAAATCCCATATATCAATTGTGACCATGCAGTAAGTATAATAGGTAGGTTAAATTTCATGTTGTCGCTGCGGTATTCTCTGTTCATGCACTCCTTAGAAGATATAAAATTTGGCATGAATGCACCATGCTCTACTTCCACTGTATCCTTGACTTTTGTTAAAAAGGTTGTTTACATTTTCTTGTACATATTATGATACGACCACACACTATTTGTGAAAAATATTGCTTATCATATATTTTGATCAAACAGTAGGAATCATTCACATGCAGCTTCAAATTATTGGAAAGCAATCGGTAGTAATACAATGTAACTGAACTTGACCTTTTTTCTGGAATAACGTTCTAAAGAGCCTATTAACATAAATTATATATACTCTATTTGATGTCCACCATCTTCATGTGATTTATGCTTGAAGAATTTTCCAGTGATATTGATATCTTACCAAAACTATCTCTTACTTTAGCTACAATGTTTTTTCTTATATCCCATTACTGTCAGATTATTTTTTCAACTTTTTCCAATAAATTGCTAAATAACCTGCTTCTAAATTGATTTAATTATAATTAGGTTCCCTCTATATTTAATTTGTAAAGCAAAAGTCATCACATGATCTTTAATTCTAACTAATGTAGGTGGTTTTAACGTAGTTTTCTCGCGGAACTTTGCTAGAGATCTTTTTATGTTGGAAAACTAGAATTACCCATATGAGCATGATCATATGCCAATACTCAATTTCATGATAACAGAGCTAATGCCAAAATTCTTTCTTTGCTCAACTAAGTTGCGGTAGCTTATTTCTTATATTAACTCTCTTTACTAATGTCTTCCGAGATTGTTGCTTTATGAACTCCAATGAGATTTTTCGACCTTCAAATGATTTTCTGTTTATCAACACATAGAAATTACAAACTCTTTGTTTGCTTGAGTCATCCTATATAATATTTGTTTACAATTTTAATTTTAAAATATATTTATGTTAGAACACCAGAAATGTATATACTTACATTTGATTTACCAAGTCAGTGGGGTTATGGTTCTAGCTTATATTCAAAAGAATATTACTCTTGCATGCTTTTGTCCCTTTTTCCCAATTGATTTCACTATAATTGGCTTAACCCATAACATCATTTGTATGTTGTTCATGCGTGAAATTTGTATTTTGTGGATCCTTAAGTTTGCTTCCTGAGATGTTTGGAGAATTTTACGTATGAAATTATGATACCATAACATTTATATAACATTTTTAAATTAAGTGATACAAAATTTCAATGTTGTTTGAGAAATGTTAGAATGCTCTATTATTGCTTAGTAGGTATATCTAAGTGATATTTTATGCTTCTTTATTTTCCTGATATATGCGTGAAAATGATGTTATTTTAAGTGTGCCAATAAAAATTTTGTCATATAAAAGTAATTTGTCATCCACCGACTTCCTTGATACATACTTTACATGCTCATGTATATGTTATGTTACTTTTTTTAAAATGCTAGAATGTTATTTCTTACATTCGTCAAGTGTAATGAGATCATCTAAATGTAATTGTTGTTTTCATATTAATTTTTTTCATCCCCCAGTTAGCAATTTGTTGTAAAAGATACAAAATGTGTAAGGTTGCATTTTTTTTTTTTTAAATTCCCACTGGAGATTTAAGTAATGTGACTAAACTGTGTTTATGGCCGGTTGTGCTTATATGGTTGTAAAGTGCCTACCTTTACGGTATTAAAAAATAGAGACTGTTTAATTCTTTACTGCCGTGCATACAGTTTGGCATGAAATAATATTATGGATTGTTTTGTGTTTCTTCTTAATTAACTTTTGTCATGCAAATTTTTTCTTATATGCACTAGAGTTGCATATTGATAATTTTATATATGTTATAGTGCTTTGCATTTAAATGGATTGATTAGTGCTAATATGATAATTTTTCAATGCTTTAGGAACTACCATTTTCTTCTAAAGGGTATTTTCCACCTTGATGAGCTTTAAGTTAAAACCATTAGCAAAAACTTCTTTTATATGAGGAATGTTCAATGTTGTTCTAACTTTTCGTGACTTGGCTTTCCTGTTAAACTGTGATAAACTTATGAATTTAAGCCACATGATGGTATCTATATTGTGAGAAGCTGGTAACAAGCTGAAATGTGAAAACCAATGATTAATTCAAGTGCAAAAAATAAAGGTTGATATTTATGCAAAGCAATTCCCTGTTTACGCACATACTGTAGGTAAATACATATGTTTTTGTAGCCTCTTTTTTGGACATCACATTTTTTTCATACTGATCCCTGAATTTGTCTAAAATTGTGGATATGACATAATTATTATGGAAGTTCATGGTTAATTTAGTGTTTATCACCTTTTCCATTTTTAGGATGTTATGTATTTATAAATAACATAGTTTCTTACCTATTTGATACACCGGCATCATAATCTACCAACTCCATATCAAAGTATGCCCATACCATTAACAAACAAAAAATGACATGGTATATAAACAACCATATACTTAGAATTTTAATCTTTAGCATTATTGTTTTTTTCTGTGTTTTATGATCTATTATATCATGTAAATTTTCAGGCAGAAGCCCTAATGGATGCTACTTTATCTGGCTAATAATGTTCACTGCAACTGGAAAAACTTCCTACGGCTTTTGAGCTTTACTAGCAATGCTATTTTGATTTAGTTATACTATGTACGGTACTATTTTTTCCCAATTCTACTGCCTTTTTTTTAGTGCTAGGAAGTATATGGAAAGTGAAAACCCATGACATTGAGCGGATTAATCCAATAATAGTCAACGGTGTTGAAATTTTTCTTATTTTAAACTTTTATTTAATAAACATCAACGTTTTTAAATTGCAATAAACAAACATGTGTTCAAACACGTGAGCCGATTTGATGTTATTGAATATGTTACTAGCTTTTATGATTAGGGTCACTGTTTTATTGAGGTAACCAAAAAAGCGAACAAAGTATCCGTTGTTTGCTGCATTCTATAGGGAACATATATTTTTCATAGTATCAACTGATTAATAGATCTCCTTCTTTTGGTTCACTTGTGCAGAGTCTGAAACTCTTTTGGATCAACTAGCTTTTATAATAAATAGCTTTTCTTGGGCATTCCAGGAACCATACTTTAGAACGTTCGTAATAATCACATTATTAATTTATTATGTGCATATGTTTAATCATAGCTGCATGAACCACAGACTCTATTCTTTTATTTTGAAACTATTACGTTAATTTTTTTTCCACATTGACTTTAAATATTATCTCTTAGCACTAAATTTTATTCTTAGCACGGCTTAAAATATTATGTTAGCATGTAAACTTACTTATATGAAAACCCAAAATGTAATTTAACGATACAAACATTTTCTTCTATCTTAATCTTGCAAGGTGACAATTATTGATTTAGAGCATCATTTCGGGTATCAACGCAACTCTTATTGAAACTTCATTATTTTATGTCCTATCTGTGCGAAGCGCGGATGCCCACTAAGAAACTTTTTAGGAAAATCGCTTGGTATAATTTGTATTTAGGAATATAATAGCGACACTTCCTTATTTTTTTTTTTTCTGCTGATAGCACAAAATATAAAAATGGTCTGTTTGGTATAATATGTGTTTAGGAATTAAACCTTCCATCTGTTGGAAATAAGGATATGTCCTATGCATAGTTAAAGTAAAAATGGGTAGCCTCTTTATGCTTTCCTTTTACTTCTTTTATATATAAGAAACATGCACCAGAATTATTCTTAAATTCTAAATAAGGAACTAAACGCTGCATGTTTTCCCTTCATTTTGCAACTTTAAAAATGTTCCAAGTTTTAAAATGAAAAAAATTCAAAACTAATCTTCTCTTTGTATTATTTAACGCGAATTTTGATTGAACCAAGGTGCTATATTTGCCTCGTTGTTCAGATACTGTTTTTTTTAAATAAATATAAATGATTGTAATCATATTTTAAAGTAGCAGAGGTGGTTACTAATTTTAGATGATAGGTTTAGGGAGTTTGTATATATAACAAAGTGCATGTTTGACCTTTTCTATTCATGTATTGTTGGTTCCTGTCCAATTGCTTATCAGTTTCACAACTCTAATATATGGATAATTATATAGGAACCACAAAACTTGAGTGGTAAATGGGTGAAAATGTTGTTGATGGGTAGTTTGAACCTATTAAAGATGCTAATTAGCACCAAGCTTTTTTCCCCGTCCAGTTTTGAACTAACAAGACTGTTATTTCTTTTAATGGTCGATGTCACCAACATATAATCATTGATGGTGACGTTTCTGCTGGAGATTTAGAACATAGCTCAAACTGTGGATCTATTCATTGATTTTCACTTGCCATATTCCAATATTGATTTGTTTTTGTCTATAGTGTTACATGATATGATATACATTGATTTTTTTCTTTCGAATTTTTATAAATATTTATGCCATTTCCTATGGTTAGTCTCTTTTAGTTTGGATTTGCAATGAAAAAAGTCATTACTATCAACAATCATGCTCATAAAATTATCAGCAATCATGCTTATAATATTCCGAAATCATATAAATGAGAGTTATTTTTTACATCAGTTTTTAGTGTTATTTAACTAGATATTCTTCTAAATGCAGAGTTAGTGATTTCATAAATTAGGTTGAATTTGTGTCTTATACAAATAAATATATAGATTTTTCTTTTTATATATAAAAAATACAATTGAGACAAATACTTAGCAACTCCTAATTTGGATTCATTGCGGTTACAGGTTGAGAGCATAAAGGTTAAAGATGATGAAAAATTGACATCGTTTGTTGCATTTACAACATATGATAATGCAAGAGGCACCAAGAAGAGAGGAATTGCATTGGTCATTTATTGGGGGTAAGCCCATGATTATATTCTCTTTATATTTGTTGCTTCCATGTACATTTTAGTAAGTTATATATTTGTCGTTTAGGATCACATAGAATTTTCCAAAAGCGTACGTAGTGTAGATACAAGCCAAAACAATTAACTATATAAGATAGGCTGAATAAACAGATCAATATATATATATATATATATATATATTAATAGCTAAATAAGACCCTTTTTTAAAACATAAACATAACACATACTCAAAATAGGAACATAGGACATGTAAATGTGAAGAAAGGGGACAACTTATTAAAAGTCTGCACTTCATTACAATTTATTATTTTGAAGGCAACCACTATGCTACCTGGATAATTTGTATTACTATTTTTCTGTTCATGCTGTCATATACTGTTATAGCCAAAGTGGATATTTTTTAATATAAATAATGGGAAATGTAAATTTTTGCCTAACATGTATGTAGGGAATCTTTTATTTTTCCAGTTATTTTACATCAGTTTTTTAGATGCAATGTTTAGGAACAGGGATAAAAATCATGTATTATGCATTGAAAATAGATAATCACTTTCAGAATGATTCCGCTACGCTTTTAGTTTTTTTCATACATCTAAGGCTTTAGTTTTTTAATATCATCTTACATTTTCACTGATATTAGCTTGGCAAAAATTAAAGAGTCCAAAATTACTTTTTCCACTACGTATCTAAATCGTATTGCAATGCACCGGATTTCTGAGTTAACGACAAACTAATTTGTACAAGTTATCAACAAATGGTTCCCTGTTAAATCTAACTTCAAAGTCAAATAATGAATTGCAAAATGAATGATTATGAATCCAAACCATGCTACTTTATTTGACTTTATTTTTTTAGCCTTTTAGAATTTTTTTAATGGTCAATTATATATTCTTTTCCAATGATCATGACTGGATTTTTTAAATAAATAAATATAAATGACATCTGGTTATTTTGAATACGATATCCTAATTTTTCCATTGATTTGTGTAATTTAAATGAATCTTTCGTTCATCTTAGATGAATTTTCGTGTTAGTTCATTAGTTCCATTAGCAAATCAAGTAAATTCTTTTTGAATTTTTTCATTGATCTAATTCGTAAACTTAACCTATTAATGAAGATGTTTGGCCCTGCCTTTCTTTTGAGAATCTTTAAACCATTGAGCGTAAAATGTAAATATCAATGGTTAAAAACTTAAATTTCAATATATGGATATTTTATGAATATTTTCTTGAACTTAGTATTATATATCTTTGGTTTTAATGTTGCCAGGCTAGAAATGATTTTAGTATGCCATTAGGACGTTAACAGGATACTAGGCTTAGCTCTAGCAGGATAAACATCCATTGGATCTAAAATTTTGTGCTTTGCATCAAGCAAATATAAAGAAGGTATCTTCATGCATATTATCGTATTTCTCCTTTTTCTTCCCGTATGACTGATATTTATATGTGCATCATTCCAATAGATGATGTGTATTGTTTGAAAACAAATCTGTCTGAAATAATAGAAAGGCGGTACGTGAAGTTTACATATGTTCATTTGACTCTATAAAAAAATATAATATACATACAAGGTTCAATAATATAATGTGTGAATTATAAAGTTAATGTAGCATACATAAATTTTACATATCTTCATGCATAGATTTTGTTAGATATCTCTTTATACAAGTATGTCGTTATATTTGTTGGTAACCACTATTAATTTGCATTGAATCATTCTATACCATAAAAAGTGTTTCGGTAAAATTGATATCAGTGGTAAATATGTGGCTGTAAAAGTTTCCTGTTAGTATTTTCCGTAAGGATCAATGATTCCTCAATTTTTTCAATCCAAGGAGATCTTAAAAAAGGAGAATGAGAAATTTATGATGGATCGAGGTTAGATTTGTTTTTTTTTGTTTTTTTTTTGTTTTTTTGTTTTATGTGTTTACTCTACTTATGCACTACTAACTTTGCATTTGTTTTTCTCTAAATTGCAAGTCTTTCCAATAATTAGCAACAACCACTTAGCAATTGTGGATTAGCAATGACGACAAAGAGGTTCAGACCACCTACTGTTTTATTGGATTTGGTGGGATATTGCAGCACCAAAAAGACTTCATATTTTTTTGATCATATTCTTGAAAGGTATGACTACTTTATTACACATACTACTTCTCATTCTTGCTACAATTATTTATTCAGGTTGTTCCATAGATGTTTTGTACACACAACATGAATGACTCATATTTCATATTTCATTGATGTAAGTGATCCAGTAACAATTTTATTTGTTTTCCCTGTTCTTGATGAAAGTTAAAATAGTTGTTAGTTTAATTCGAATTTTCCTGTTATGTTACTTACAAGCAAATATTGAGTAAAAGGATTTTTTTTAATCCCAGTATAGTACAAATGAAATGTTTGGATATAGCATTTGATAATTTAGACCCCAGATATGTAAATTATATTCATATACAAATCAAAATAGTGATGGAAAAGGCCACCTCTACTTTGTTATATAGCGTAAATTAACTTAAACTTGGATAAGCGGGAAAAAAACCTAGCATCCTCTCAATATCCTACCATAATCTCGACAATCATTCATATCTTATATGATAGTTTCAACCTGAGATGTTTACCGATAACTGTGTTAATGAACTATTTTCCTCTTGACTTCGTGTTCTCCTATGTTTGCAAGTAGGAAATGATGCATTTAACGGAGAAGTCTTAACTGGCAAGGAAGCGTGTTGCCAGATAAAGTTTGAAAATTGAAAATGGCTTTGGAATACCGTTCAATGAAAGTCTATAGTTTCAAACAGAATCAAGACATTTACTTTAGTCTCCTTCCTTTTCTACTCATTTACAAAATATTAAAACAGTTTGACATCAATTTTTAGTGTTATTCAACTGGATAGTCTTTTAAATGCAGAGTTGGTTATTTCATATATTAGGTTGAATTTGTGTCTTATACAATATATATATAGATTTTTCCTTTTTGTATAAATTTTTTTACAACCGAGACAAATACTTTGCAACTCCTAATTTGGAATCATTGTGGTTATAGGTTGGGTGCATAAGGCTAAAGATGATGAAAAATAGGCATCGTTTATTGCATTTACAACATATGATAGTGCAAGAGGCACCAAGAAGGAAGGAATTACATTAGTCATTAATTGAGGTAAGCCCATGGTTATTATTGTCTTTATATTTGTTGCTTCCATATATATTTTAATAAGTTATATATTTGTCATTTCGGATCACATAGAATTTTCCAAAAGCATACATAGTGTAGATACGAGCCAAAACAATTAACTATATAAGATCGGCAGAATAAGCAGATTAATATATATATATTAATAGCTAAAGAAGACCCTTTTTTTAAAAACAAACATAGCACATACTCAAAATAGGAAAATAGGACATGTAAATGTGAAGAAAGGGGACAGCTTATTTAAAGTCTGCACTTCATTTACAATTTATTATTTTGAAGGCAACCACTATGCTACCTGGATAATTTGTATTGCTATTTTTTTGTTCATGTTGTCATATACTATTATAGCCAAAGTGGATTTTTTTTATAGAAATAAAGAGAACTGTAAAATTTTGCCTAAGATGTATGTAGAGAAAAAAAATTCTTCAGTTATTTTACATCAGTGTTTATATGCAATGTTTAGGAATAGGGATAATCATGTATTATGCATTGAAATTGTTTCCATCTCAAGTGGAAACTACCATAAAATTAGATAAGCACTTCCAGAATGATTCCGCTATGCTTTTATTCATACGTCTAAAGCTATAGTTTTCTGATATCGTCTTACATTTTCAATGATATTTGCTTGGCGAACATTAAAGAGTCCAAATTTACTTTTTCCAGTACATATCTAAATCCTATTGCAATGCACCAAATTTCTGAGTTAACAGCAAACTAATTTGTCTTTATGTGAGGGATGCAAATCATGGGTAATCCTATGGTGACACAATTAATCTTCATCATTGAATCTATATATATTTGAGTGCGTATGTGCGATAATGTAGATTCTTAAATTTTGATTTGCATTTTCAGTACATTTTTATACATACTTCTTGATGAACTCTGCATGGCAATTTCATTCCTTCACTCTGTTTCTTTTTCTATAGGTTGCATTATATTCCTAATTTTGCTAAAGCTTCAGCAAAGAATTAAGGTTGCTGAGATGTTGAACATTCAATCTGCAGCTGACCATATAAATGGATATTTTTTTAATGTGCTATGTTGTGTTTTAAACATCACTACTACTGTTTCCTTTGCGTGGCAGTCAGTATTTCTCATGTAGAGTTCTTTTCTTTACAGTGCATGTTCGTCTTTTTATGAAATTCTAAGCACATATATGCAAACAAGTTGAGCATTTACAGCTTTAGTTGCCGCTTGAATGAATTACCGAACTAATGTGTGTATTAATATTAGATTTATAGCTGAAGTCGATGCTGACTATTTAAATGAATAAGGCATGTCATTCTTATAAAACTCCCTGAAGTCTTTTTGCTCATTAATTTGTTTTATGCAGCTGTTTACTGTTTTCATTTGGATAGGGGCACGTGATGTTTCAATCATTTGTACAAACCATACATCAGTTCTGCACCTACGATAGTAACCCATATGCAAGCTCATTTTACCCCTCATTCTCAGTATTTGTCAAATTAACTTTAACGATGGATTTAACTGTTTATTATGCTGAACTTCAACTATAAATCATTGACTTTAATTTCCTGCATCTTCTTCATTTTGTAAACTACCCGTACCGTTGTATGATTTTATCTCTTCCTTAATCACTTCTTTTGCTTGCATGCTACATTTAAATAGTCTTTACGGCCCTTTCTCAACAGTTTTATTTTTACAAAGGTATGCAAGTATTGTTTGCTATCGACAGCTATCAGTAAAAAAACAAATAATTTTTGCACAGTTTTGTCTATTTACTATTAAAAGTAATAACCAACGCAAGATTTTATAAAAATGCATAATGCGCAAAGATCGCATTCAACTTTGGGCTATCATTAAACAAAAAACTGCATTAGTCTCTAAACATGAAAAAACTATATCTGCAATAATAAATGGGGCTCAAAGTTTAATTTTGCTAAAGAATAAAAAGTTATTTTTTTATTGTGCTTTCAAGCTACTTATAAAATATTTTTTTATATGATTTTGACAAGCCCGTGTGCGAAGCACGGGTTCACACTTGTTGAATATATAAATCTGAACTTATATAAAGAAGTAGAAATCGGTTTTGACACTGATATGTTAAGTAGAAGGCAAACCCATCATTTTATAAAGGAAACTGATTTTGAAATATAAATTGATAAAGGAGATAATCAAAAGGAGTTAACCAAATTAGAATTAACCAATTAGAGTTAATCAGTTAGAGTTAATCAGTTAGAGTTAACCAGTGAGAGTTAAATCGATAGAGTTAATTAAATAGAGTTAATCAAATTTGAGTTAATCGAATATTAGTGATTCGAATAAAGTTAAAAGGAGTTATCGAATATTAGTTATTCGAATAGAGTTATCGAATATTAGTTATTCGAATAGAGTTAATCGAATATTAGTTATTCGAATAGAGTTAAAGGAGTTAATCGAATTTAGTTATTCGAAAAGGAGTTAATTGAATATAGTTAATCGAGAAAGAGTTAGTCGAATATTAGTTTATTCGAATAGAGTTAAAGAAAAAGGAGTCATCAAATATAGTTTATTCGAACAGAAGAGTTATCGAATATTAGTTATTCGAAGGAGGTACTATCGAATATAATTTATTCGAAAGTAAATTAGTCGAATATAATCTATTCGAAAAGAGATAATCGAATATGATCTATTCGAAAAGAGATAATCGAATATGATCTATTCGAAGAGAGATAATCGAATATAGGTCATTTGAAGAAGAGTTAATCAAATAGAGATTTCTCGAATGAGAGTTATATGTCGAATTCAATTATATCGAATTCGGGAAAGTACTTATACTTTCCGGTTTTTAAATCAAGATTTATTTATTGATAAATTAGGTGTTTATTTATTTATTCACTTTAAAGAATAAAAGTTATATATTTTGAAACTAGGGATTATAACGTTATCGTTATAACCAATGTTTCTGTAAAAGAAGTGGATTTGTAAATAGAATCCGAGAGTTACGTAAGGAAGTTTTTAAAGATTTAAAAGATAAACTTTAACTATTTCGAAGTTAAAACGTTGTTCAGTTAAGGTTTGAGAGGTAATTATACCCCAACTTGATTGACTTCCTTCTTAACTAAGGAATGGTAAGGTTTGATAGTGAAGGAGTTTTGGAAATGTTTTCCAAATAAGAATCAGAAATGTTTTTTGATAATAGAAAATAAAAATTTAGAATATATGGAAACAAGAGATAAATAAATGAATGAACTAAAGAGATAAATGTTTAATAATGATTGATCGATATAATTTCCATTTGTAAATAATATCGTTGCTTGCACACGTGTTTTTCTTTGATAGTTAACTCACCGACTATCGAAGTTTTCGACCATTTTAATGTTGTAAATATGGAGAGACCAGTTGGATTATTATCCGAAGAACCACTCGTATTGGCATAAGCGTTGTGAATCATATATGCCAAAAAAATGAAGACAGAGTAAAGTACAAGGGCTGCTGTATAAAACTTAGGTAAAGATTGGCTAAGATGGTTGTATTGAATAGTGCCTTCGGTTTGTCCTGTCCTAGGACAACCTGCATGGAAGAATGTCTGACAGAATATATTTAATAGATCAAGTAAGTTGATCTCCTCAAACGTATTTACGTTTGGTGGCGGAGGAATTCGTTTCTCTTAGCTATATACCCATGGTATTTTTGGGGAATTCAATTTGTGATTTGGCGGGTATGACGATGTGACATTCAAAGTGAATAAGCGTGCGATATGTCAGAGATAAGCGTGGCCTCTAGCCTCACATCCGAAAATAACAAAAATCAGGCAGGCAACATGGCTATGTAGGTCGCACTTATTAGGGTGTATAATCACCTGATCTAGAGTTTCATTTACTTCTAAAAACTATTGTCGATGCTGTCCCATTCGGGAAACGGTTGCTGATACCAACTGTTGGTGATATACATTTGATACACTCAAGCGAAATGAGTGGTCGGTCATGTGTGGCCGAGTTGCAAGATGTTCTTGTTGAACCCAGTGTACTCCTCTGTAGAGGTACACTAGCAAAAGGTGGTTCCATACATTTTCATAGTTTGAAATCCATTACCCAATACGTGCTTGCGTTTTTGATTGTATACTATATATGTAGAACGTGAGATGAAAGCGTTTCTGCCAGATGATTATTATATTGTGGTTGTAGACATTATTATAATATCAATGAGTTTTGATATAAAGATTATTTTGAATTCTCAGAAGTGAAAAACCCGTTCCGTACGGCATGGTCTTATGAGATATCGTTTAATGGCTCAAAATGTTTTAAACTGTTTTACTCATACCAGTCCCATGACTGACCCGGAGTTTATTTTGTTTGTTTTCCCCTTAGGTGCCCAAATTTGTACGGGCAGTCAAGTATTCAGGATTTTACAGATATACTTGCTATTGTTATTCCGCTGTGTTGTAAGTGTTGTACTTGATAATGATATGTATATTCAAGTACAATCTTTTATTTCAAAGTTATGTTATATTTTTATCGTTCCGCTGTAAGATTCGTGTTTACTCTAATGTCGTATGTTCTTCTTCTATTCTAAGTTTCTATCTTATCTTTCCTCTCCCTCTGATTTCTTTCTATTAGTTTTCTGATTTCCAGTGTAATGTGGGTTGGACTTGTGTTATTTGTTCAGCTCAAATTGGACCGGAATTTCGGGACACTACAATAGCGAGGCACCTCGGTTATATCGGTCGTTCTGGGGCCGATGGTTTGGTCGGGATATGACCAGTTTACGCCCTATAGGGCGGGTAAACGCATTATTCAGGCATTTTAATCCACTCCGCGTGGACCGGCCCTGACGATCCAAGGTGCAGTTGCGGCTATTCCTAAGACATGGTAGGCAAGATTGTCTCGAAGTAGTAAGGACAATCCCTCGCCTTGGTTCACAGACGGAAATCCAACTTTCAATACGTGACATTTCGGTTTTGATTGTAGAGCCTAGTATGGCGACATAGTGGTATGGGGCACTTATTCCGTCTATGATTGATACTTATGATTGAAATTGTTTTGACACTATACACTTATAGTTATAATAAAAGATGAAATTTCACGTACCAAGCATTTTTTGATATTATAAGGTAAAAACTCTATCCTTCGGCTTGCGTTGCATTGTGTGATGGGACCTGAGTCTTGTAATAGCTTCATTGTTCTTTACATAGTATTGCGCTGTTGTTTTATGCACTGGTATTCTGGGGAGGAATCCCGTTCCGTGTTATACGGTGTGGTCCCTGGATTTACCTAACTTTAAAATAAAGATTAATAACTGTTTTAGTTCTCACACTAGTAACATGACTGACCTGGAGTTTATTGTTTTATCCTAAACTCTGGGTGCCCCTATTTTCCACACGGGCAGCTAGTAGTTTTGGTTTTGCAGATTTATATTCAGATGATCCTTGTTTACAGCTGTAATGATATTCAGAAAGCTCTGTATCCGTATATTTCTTTCAGTTGTGTTTTGTATTATTTTTCCGCTGCATTGTAATTTGTAAATCTATGATATTTAGTAAATATGTAATATGTAACTCATACTCTGTATATTCTTGTATTCTGATGAAATTATTATAATAAGCAATGAAATGTTCTTCTGTTTGTGTTCTGATTTGTCTTGTTCTCAAAGCAATCCTTTCTTTCCCTCACGGGGAAGTTTTGGGTTCTTACAGTGATATCAGAGCTTTGGTTTACAGAGCTCGGAGAACAAGACACGTTAGAACCAAACGAAAGAATTCATCAAAGATTGGATTTGTAATATCCAGTGAGAATGACTGGTTAGAGATAGGATCAGCAGTATCCTAGAACGAGTGTGAAGAGTGATATTTTTAAAATAAAAATGAAAACGAATTTTGTTTTGAAAATTTAAACCTGTTTATGCGTATTTAAATATTTATTATAAATTGATTTGGACTATCGAGTATATAGAGATTTTAGTATACGCCTGATCCATGTGTATTGAAGCCTCAAATATACGGGATGGATATAGGATCACACTCTAGTCGCTCGGAGATGATTCTGATGTTCGCTCGAGCATCATCAACATTTATATTCGGGTTTTGAAAGTGTAATTTCTATATATTTCAAATTGACTGGTGTGAGAACCAAAACTAGATAGGGTTTACTGTTGTGATTTGGCATCAAAAACATGATTTTTGGATGCATAAAAGCTATAAATTTGAAACGTTAATCCACTAATTGATTGATGTTTGTGTTGTATGATTATTCATTTAAACCAACATGTGAATGAAAGGTGAATTAGGCCAAATTGAATCAAATTTTGAGCTGAATTGAAAATTGTTTGGAAATGCATGCATATACATGTATATACATTGAACAGGTCATAGCAAGGAGGCTAGAGAAGAGGAATAAAATTGTTTCTGTTTATTGCATTTCTTGTGGATTTTGATGATTTTATGAACCAATTGGCTAGCCGCTTGGCTGTTTCTTTTTCTTCTTGGCTTAGAGAGGCCTGTATGGCGATTTCGGGATTTTCCCGGTGCTGCAGTACATGGGAGGTTATGGCGAATTTTTTCGAAAATTTAGGGTGTTAGCCAAATTTTTGAAAAATTTGAAAAGTTCTTAGAAATTGAAAAGTTGAAGAACTTAAGCCGTAATGAAAATAATGAAAGTTGAGTTGGTTTGTAAAACAACTTTTAGCTTCGTTTCTTTTCGAGGACGAAAAGATTTTAAGTGGGGGAGATTGTATCAACCTGGAAAATCTGAGCCAATCTAAAAAATTTATTTTGGCCCTTTTAGTAAATTTTGAATTTTTAAAATGTATTATTTTAAATAATTATGACAAGAAATTTATTTTGAATAGAATTGGAACGTATATATTTAATTGAATCGACGTTAGAATATAAATATTTATTTTAATTATAAAAGGAATTGAAAATGGCGCAGTAGTTGAAAATTCGATTTCAAATTTCAAATGAATCTACAGGATTCAAAATAAACCGGACTTTACCTAAACCAAAAATATTTGACTCTATTTGAAAATATCTTTCCAACAAATCTGAAAAATCCAAATTTTATAGCGGGAATAAAAAGTTATGTCCACTTGAAAATTCAGAATAGTCGCTATGGAAATATAACCCTTAAAAATGGAAATTTTGCAAACAACCTCCGTTTTCGACGAAACCACTTTTGTTGGATCCGGGATGTCAAATTATTACTTGATTCCAAAATTCATAATTTTTAGAATTAATAAGTGAGCGTGGCGATGTAAAACATGTTTTGACAGTTTCAGTCAATTTGGATCGACCAGAAAATGACCATTTTTCGAACGGTCTTCAAATTTGACGAAATTAGTTTCATTAGGACCGTACCATCAATACGAACTAGAAATAATTTTTTTGGAATTTTTAGAGTCCGTATGTGGCCCCGGTAAATTGAAATGTGCGTTCAAATTCAATATATAGATTTATATTTTGTTTTTGACGGAAATTGATCGAAACAGCCGAATTGGCTTACGATACATATCCCATTGTGTAATACCTCGAATTTTCTGAGAATAATAAAATTAACAAATTCAAGAACACTTAATTTTTAGAAGAAGAATTAAGTGAAATGGGTTGCGCTATTATGTTCGTCTCAAAATTTTGGTCAAGATAGACATTTGGTTTGCATAAAACGGATACCTTATGAAGAAGTTATTAAGCCTTGAAGTTTGTATGCATATGAGAAAAAAGAAACATATATATATATATAGATATATATAAAAATTAAATAAATAAATATGCAAAAAAGTTCAAAATAACAAATCGGGAGGGGGAATAACCGAACCGGCCCATTTTTGAGGTCGACCCGAGCACGGCTGGATCGACTAGGGATTAATTCAGGGTGTTTGCCTGTCAACCCGTGGGCCGATTCGCTCTAAGGCAGATATGGCATCTGATTGGTTCTGATGGACTCCTTGCTGAATCATTAGGGATGATGTGGCTATTCAATCTTGTCTGAATGGCTTTGATTTGCTCTAGGTTAATCTGACGGTTCCTATTAAATCAAACTTTTATATAAGCAACCTAATACCTCAACCCTAAACCATATTAAAAATCAAACCAAGAGTCGTCATGCTACCGTTGGATAACCTCGAGTAGCCGCCGTTCAACTTGAAGCAAATTAAAAGAGACAAACCAAATCAAATCAAAATTAAACTAAAACAACGATTGTCTACATCAAAGGCGAGCATTTCAACTTTAGAATACAGATTCCAAAAATCAAGATTGTCTTTTGTAAGTGTAGTTATGTTTTAGATGTAAATAAATTTAAGACGTGATTTGATATAAAGTGAAAAATAGAATTATACCATGTTGTATAATATTGACGATGCTAATTCATGTTTGTTTCTTGTGATGATTTTATCATGAATTGTCTTGGAATGTTTGTGACTTGGTGTTGGATCAATTAAAGATTGAGAATGAAACTATCAATATCATATGCAAGTTATATGTTTCATGTTAAGATCTACATATATATGTTTATATGATTAATGCAAGTTATATGTATTGTGTTAGATCCAAGTCAAGATCTACATATATATATATTCATATGCTTTATGTTAGATCTATATGCCTATATATATGTTCATATGTTCATATGCAAGTTACAAGTTTTATGTTGGATCCATGTCAAGATCTATCTAGGTTCATATGACTAATGCGAGTTAAATGTTTTATGATAGATCCAAGTCACGATCTAATTATACATATGTTCATATGCAGGTCACATGTTAGATCCAAAACTATATCTATATTTGTATGCATGTTTGTAAAGTGGACTTATGCAAGTTCACCTTGTTAGATCTAGTTCACACCTATATGTTAATGTTAAAATTATACATGCCTTGGGATTGGACATGTCATGATTATGTCATATGCTAGTTATAATTGAGGCTATGTTCACACATGCCTAGATCTACATGTTAACATGTTTTAGGCTTATGATTATCTAAGTCTAAATTATATGCAAGTTCATGTGACATGTTAAATTATATGGATAAAGTTTTATGCAAAATTTACATGTTTGGTTGAATCTATATTATGCATGTTCCCTTCTTTACCTCTTGTTTATAAATTGGGCTAATATGCGGGCCCAATGACTTTATGTGATTAATACGAACGAACAAACGGGGGTAACGTTGGGATAGTTATTAAATGAAAACATGTTAATAATGTAGGTGGGCCCAAAACCATGTAAATGGTTAAGGCCATGAATGGTATAATTTATACCATTAGTCTTGAACATAATTAAAATATGTGACATGAAACACTTGTAGAAAATTCATATATATAAAATGTAAAACATGAATATGCCTAACCCGAAGTTAGACTGAGTTGTGGTGTAAACCTGCCCGAAACCGACCGGCACATCCAGTAACCACAACAATACTTGTTTAATGTGAGAGGTTAGTGCATCAAGCCCAGAAAGACCCGAGGTTAGACTGAGTTATGGTGTAAAACTGCCTGGAACCGACCAACACATCCAGTAACCACAACAATACCTGTCTAATGTGAGTGGTTGGTGCTTTAATTAATTAATTAATTAATTAATTAATTAAAGCTCATGAAAAATCA
Source organism: Allium sativum (assembly GCA_030737875.1). Taxonomy (NCBI): domain Eukaryota; kingdom Viridiplantae; phylum Streptophyta; class Magnoliopsida; order Asparagales; family Amaryllidaceae; genus Allium; species Allium sativum. The sequence goes on along the minus strand of CM060915.1, from coordinate 253,333,919 downwards.
AGCTAGAAATGGTGAGGTTAAGTAATTAAGGGAACACTTAACCAACTTAACATGTTAACAAGACAAGATTGGTGGAGTTAAGTAATTGAGGAAACACATAACCAACTTAACATGTTAACTAGACAAGATTGATAGGGGTTAAGTCAAACCGAGGATATTTAACCAATTTAGCATATTGACTAGAAAAATCCTAGTAACGGGGACCCGTTTCAGCAGTAACCCACATGGATGTATCAAGGTACCCTGAACTAGGCAGGGTGGGGCACAATTACTGGGCTGAATATAAGAGGTCAAAAGGGCGGCGGTTAGGTGTGTCAGCGTAGGTTCCGACGGAGTACGAGCGGAGTGGAAAAAGCAGGCACTGGGCACCAGGCGTACACTTGTGCATCTCTGAATCGTGTCAGGGTTGCCATTATAGGACTTGATACACCCTATACTGGAACCAACACAAGTACTTAAAAATCATGTAGAGTCGCATGACACCGGGAATACATGAATGCGAGTAGGAGCTGATCAATACATGAATGGGATCACTTTATCATGGATGCACATTGCTTGTTAAACAGCTCTTAGTGGGTGCAGAGAAGAAAAAGTGGGTGCGATATCCAAATCTAGTTAAATCTTACTTTACCTCGTTTTAGGACTACCCTATCCTTATGGTATCATTCTAAGTTCAGGTTATTCATGTCATAGTCTTTTACTTGTTTACACGCTATTAAATAACTGGGCTTACCAGACTTATGTCTGACCCATTTTCCTTTCGCTTCTTTTCTTCTGTTTCCCCCCAAGGTCCGTTGGGAGGAAGCACTTCTGCTTAGTCCAGGTTAGCCAAAGCTTAAAGACCGTAGATGTAAGGCTTGGACTTTCCTTTTTGAGTTATGGCTATGGTCAAGCATTTATTGGGGATTCATGTAACTTTATTTTCAGTATTGCTTCTTTATGTTTTCAGACAGATGAAAAGTCGTAATAATTTGGAAGGTTGAAACAGTTGTTGAATTGTTGTGTTGAACAAGTATTTATGAAATAATATTGATATTTTTCCGCTGTATAAATTTTCTGTCTTGTAATTTATTAGTATCTTGTACCTTAAAACGCTCCACCAAAGTTAAGGCATTCCCTTTGAGAGTGACCTTAACGGAGGTGGGGTGTTACACTTGGTATTAGCGCTAAAGGTTACTAGATCGGATAAAATTTTTGAAACTATTTTTCAAAAAGAAGTCATAAAGAAGCATTTTCAAGAAAAAGTGTTAATTTAGAAAGGCATAATCCCCAAATCCATATGCACTATCTTTCTATCCTTTGTTTTGAACCTTTCCTTTTTGTTTCAGCATGTCTGGGGATCTTAACCTTCCAGAGGGTGTACCGATACCTGGCTGGTTCAAGAGATACCTAGAAGCTAGGGCCAATGACGCGGGCCCAGCAGACATTCCTCCTCCCCCAGCTGTTGCTGCTGCTCCTCCTCCTCCGAGAGGAAATGCTTTCTCAAAGATCTGTAGTGTAACACCCCACCTCCGTTAAGGACACTCAAAAAGGGAATGCCTTAACTTTGGTGGAGCATTTTAGTAAACAGAACAGAAAAATTCAAGATAGATAAACAATACTAGAGAAATTATAACTTTATTACAGTGGAAAATAGAAATCAGTATGGTTACATCTTTACCAAAAACTCAAGTACATAAATATCAGTCTTGTTCAGAAAGTCATCAGAGTACAAAACTTTAAAATCATAATCCCCACAGAAGATGCCATAAGAATTTAAGCCATACTTTACGTAGTTCAAGTACATCAAGCAGAAGAAATCCGGATCAAGCTAAAGTATTCCCTCCTTGGAAAACCTGAGGGGGAAACGGAAGAAAAAGGGGCGAAAAAAAGCAAGGTCAGACATAAAGTATGGCAAGTCCACTGACTTTCAGCATATGAATAGATAATAATAATTATGACATGAAAATAAGCTGGATAAGAGATAACAGTAAACAGAAGAAATAGAATAATATTACTTTTCATTTCTCTGCACTAATACTAGTATAACAGGATTAGGATTTTCCTAATGTCTAAACTGAACAGAAATGGGAACATAATAATTTCCACAGAAGAGAATGCTAGTAATGGGCCCTTACCACTCCAACAGAAACAAACAGAAACAGAATGCTAATATTGGGCATTTACCACCCGAACAAAAACAGACAGAAATAGAATGCTAATAATGGGCCTTTACCACCCGAACAAAAGGTACAGAAACAGAAACAGATTAATCCCTATGGAAACAGAATGTAGAATTAGGTGTACACTAGTAAATGGGCCTTTACCACCCGAACAGACGGTACCACGCAGAAACAGACAGGTGTTGCCACCCAACAGAAACAGACGGTACCAACAGAAACAGACAGAACTAAGTGTACCCTAAAACCCTACCCCAAGCGATCGGCTCCCTAATACATAAATACCCTATGTCGGCTCCACAATAGGGTGTATCACTCCCTAAAGTGACAACCAATTGGCACAGACCTATTTGCAGCTGTCACGGCGTCTTACATCCTCAGAGGCAGACCGGGATCAATGCACGCACATGACCCGGTTGGAATGCACCATCAACACCCCTCGCCATTATCAGAGTGAACCGCTTATAATTAGTTCAGTAAGCGTGCCCGGACCCTACCTACTGTTGGGTCAAAGTTTTGATACCAGAAAGGGTTACTGACTAATATGGGTCCCAAACAACAGATGACATAAGTAATTTCCCTCCTAACCTTGTGTCCCCAGACTAACAGATTTCAGATTAACTTGTTTACAAGTTCAGACATACAGAGTTCAGATCAACTAGTTCACAGATCAGACAAGTTTTCAGACTAACTAATCAGATATACGGATTTAACAGATTTACAGATTTGTCTAACTTTGTAATTGGGCCTACAGATTCACGAAACGGGTTTGTTAAATTCATTAGTCCAATTGGTTTAACCCTATCCACCCAACACGTTTTAGACATCATATTTATCCCAGATTTACATTAATTAAATATTAATGCACAGACCTCTCACATTAGGTCGGTAGCTTGTGGCCGTTGGATATGTCGGGCGGTTCCGAGCAGACTTCTGCCACAAGCCAGACCTAACCTCGTGTCTAAGCATATTTTAGTTATGCCTATGACCTCTCACATTAGACTGGCAGTTTGCGGTCGCTGGTTAAGCCGGTTGGTTCCGGGCAGGCTTCTACCGCAAACAGAGCCTAACCTCGTGTCATAGCCAATTCATTCCAATACAGATTTTTCAGATATCAGACTAATTCTGTTTATTTAACAGATTAAACTTCTTCATAGGATATAACAGATTAATCAAATTTCCATGTTTTACTAAATCTTAGGTCGAGCCTACGGATTTCCATACCCAGATTACCATTATCTAGTTTCAACAGATCAGACAATTCAACAGGTAGCAGATCTAGCAGTTTAAGCGATTCAACAGATTTAGCAAATAACAGATTTAGCAGTTTAGGCAATTCAACAGTTTTAGCAAATAACGGATTAGGCAATTTAACAGATTTAGCAGATAACAGATTTAGCAGATTATATATATCTAAAACTCTATTTACATATCTTGCATAAATTTTGCCTAAACTTACATGCCTAAATCAAGGTCATAATTCATAATACAATATATGCCCCAAATTTTAGCCTTAATATTCCCATTTACAATTCATGTCAAAACTAGATTTAATATTCTAGTTCGCCTTTTATGTCCAAGACTAATACACATGTAAATCATTCTCTATTATAGCCAACTCAGATTATGCCAACATATTTTCTATGCCAAATTTACTTAATTAAGCTAAGCCCAATCCCTGTATAACATGTTTCAACAAGTTCTCTAAATACTCATGAAATGGCCCTATAGGCTCGATGTACATAACAGTGAATGGGAATAAAGTAGCAAAGTTACATATTAAATGTGAGATCTAACATCATTAAGGGAATAGGCATAAGAAACTAACTACAATATTTATAGGCAACTAACCACAATAGTCATGGGCGACTAATCACAATAGTTTCTTATTTATTGTCATAGGCAATAGTCTCATAGTCATGAATCATAGTCATAGGCAATAGTCTCATAGGCAACAGTTTCATGTCCAATTATGCATTATTATTTGTCCCAAAATTTAGCGTTCGTGCGTTAATCTCTTATGAGATGCGGCGCAGGCTCGTGGTAGCCTGGCTATAGAACAGAAAGAAGAATGGGATACAGAATAAAATATATCAGAACAGAACGTAAACAACCTCAAATTCAGATTTACAATCATGTCACAATTATAGTTACAGTTTGTAGCGGAAAATAACTGTACTTGCCTTTCGTGGTTTTAAGAAAGGATAATAAACTGTTGTTGATGCAGAAATGCTGAATTATTCCCCTTTAATTGTTGTTGTAGCTCTAAACTTTGATTTGAGATTTGATTTAGCTTTTAATTCTATTCAGGTTGGAAGAAGATGCATCACTCCAAGTTTTGATTCCAGCAGAGTAGCGACGCCATTTTTATTTTTAATTAGAACAGAGGCAGAGTATAGACAGAATGAAATGGTGTAGAGAAAATGAGGCTAGGGGGCTGTTTATATAGGATTAGGCGGACGAATCTAGATAGAAAACGAGACCGGATACATCAGAATGAACCAGGTTCAAAAATTGGGTTTCGGGAGCAGGCCGACCCCCAGGTCGACTCCCTAGTCGACCTGGTCTTGGGGAGGTCGACACCCCAGTCGACCTGGTTGGAGGGGGGGTCGACTCCTCAATCGACCTGGGTATATAGGCGGGAATTTTCCCATCAGCTTTCTCTGGGTTTGAATTTCGAATTTCTGGCTTTATTTTCGAGCTGTTTTATTTTATTTAAATTCCTGAAACTTCGGAGGGTCATAACTTGGTCATACGGACTCCGTTTTTCGAAAACTCGGACTCGTTTTCAAGCAGAATTTCGAGACGAACGCAATGGCACAAAACGTTTCCCTTGATTCTTATTTTTAAAAATTAATTATTCTCTGATTTGTTACTTATACGTTCACAGAAAATACGTGGTGTTACATGTAGAGACTTTAGATCCATGGGTGGAAAAGACTTTAAGGGGAGAGAATCATTCGTGGAAGCCAGAAACTGGCTCAAGGAGACTGAGGACTTATTCGTTATCTTTGAAGTAGATGAGAGGCAGAAACTACAGTTGGTGGTGTGGTTGCTCAAAGACGAGGCCTCCTTCTGGTGGGAAGTCACTAATGCGGAAACTCCATCAGCTCATAACGTTTCTCGTTTCATAGGAATCTGATTTAAAACGAACCCTGTACATTCAGTTGAAGTTCAAATTGCCAATTAACGAACTGCAGCGCCATTTCGAGCTCGATTTTAATTATATTATAATTTTATGTTCAAACTGTCGTTCAAATAATATATACGTTATTCTAATTCAATTCTAAACTGAATTAAATATCATAGATGATCCAGTTCACACCATATCGCTATTTCAGCCAATTCTGATTATTTCAGAATTAAATATACTATTTAATTTATTATTTTAATTAAATATTCACCATTATTTAATTAAACCACCATTTAATTCACTGTATCACTATTTATATATGTCGGCTAGCTTTTTCACCAAGCCACCAAGTTTCACACACAAGAAGAAAGAATGAAACTACGTTCCTTAAATCCATGAAGGATCGGATCGCACCAGAGGGTCGCCCCCATCGGATTGCCCCCATAGTATCAGCGATCCGACTACCTATACACGACTCGATCTGCATTTACACTGCTACCCTGCACAGACCGGTCCGATTCCCCGACACACAGCGAAGCCTCTGACCTGTTCAAGCACGAGCTAGTCTTCGGCGATCCGAGATGCACGGATCCAGCGACACGTGTCCCCAACTGTCACTTTGACCAATTCCTCCTCCTTGCTCGATCCGATATTTAAGGGGATCGCGACACCTGTCCACAACGGCTAATTTGACTAATTCTTCATCAAGCTGGATCCGATCCGATATTCTCGGGATCTGTGCCATGTGTGACCGCGATCCGCCTGACAAAATCAGCTATAAATAGCCCAGAGTTTGGCATTTTTTAGGATCTTTTGGCAGTATTGAGCATTGATTCCACCATTACTGTCATACCACTATTTCTTGTCAGTTTTATTATGAGATTACTAAGAGAAATCACAATTATAAGAGTGAGTTTGAGAGAAATCATTGATTGTGCTAGCATTCAAAGTATAATCGATAACATATAATGTGGACGTAGGCTCGTTAACGCCGAACCACTATAAATTCTGTGTGTTTTCTGCTTTTCCTTCATTCTCCAGTTATAATTCTTTACGAATCAGAACAATTTGGGTGTTAGGTCCAAATTTTGATCTAACATTTTGGTGCTTTCATTGAGAGTTGAATTCTCAGCCTACCGGATTGCTATTCTACTATTTGGATTTGAAAGTCCGAAGAAAACAGTCCCAAAACTTCACTGTTCAGATTTTTGAAGATTCCAGCGACATCTGATATCATGGCTGGAAAGAAGTCTAAGGAAGCGCGAACTTCACAAGCGAATGAAGTCGCAAATGAAGTGGTTGGCGAAAGTGCACACGAGCAGGTCGTCGAGGGGGTTACGGATTGCGAGGACAGGGGGGCGAACCGAACCAATCAAGGTGCCACGATCCGACTTGAGGGTGGCGCTGCGAACCGCGAAGCTGGAGGGGTTGTTACTCGATCCCGTGATAACGCCCCGAATCCTCCGCATACCGTGACCACGAACCGATCCCGGGGGGGCGCTGCGAGCCACCAACCTCGATCCACAGTGATCCAAATTGATGACCAGACTACAACTCGATCTTGAAAGGAGCCTATGGCTCGCTCCTACCGTACTGGCCCCTCCGCTCGACCTGGCTCAAGCTCTTTGCGCATAAGAGAAAATGATGATGATCAATATGACCCTTCTGCTCCCGTTACTGAGGGAGATCTCTCTCGCTTTTCCGAAATGTGGGAGAGGCTGTTTGATGAATTGGCTGCTCAAAGGCAGGAGAGCTCCGTTCTGCGAAAGAACTTGACCGCTATGGATAGAAGGCTTAATGATCTCGCAAGGCAAAGGACGCCCCCAGTTCGTCCGCTCACCCCAGAATACTCTTCTTCGTCAGAGGAATCGCCGAGACCTCCACGGCAACCATATGAGAGGCCTGAAAACATAGGGCAGCTTCGATTTGGAACCATGCCATCACGGGAAGAAGAGGCACTGGGTGCAGGGCCCACAAACCGCAATGTGAATGATCGCGCCGCAACTCCCAGAGCTCGGGGTGTGGACAGCCCTGTTCAAAATAGACTACCTCAGCCCCGTCGCCATACAAATGCTCATGGTAACAGGGGGCAGCGAGGCCCAATCCGAGCCCCGGATTTCGTGGCCGCTCCTGGAAGAGAGATTAGAGAACCCCACCGAGCAAGAAGCGCTGACCCCGAGCCTCCGCTGACCAGTGCAAATGTTGCAGCTATGATCCATCAAATTCTGGCAGATAGCCGTGGACAACGGAATGAAGATTGGGGAATTGACCGCGGTCACACCCCTTTCACTGATGACATTTTAGATGCGACATTCCCGAGGCGCTTCTACATGCCGCAGATGAACCGTTACGCGGGTATATCTTATCCCGTCCAACATCTGATGAGATATTCTTGGTCAATGACCGCTGCCGCAGCTTCTGACGCTGTCAAGTGGAATGAATTTCCCATATTCCTGGAGGATGTAGCATTATTATGGTTTACTCGCTTACCAGCAAGATCAATTTCCAGCTTCAGGGAGTTGAGTGAAAGGTTCGTGGAACAGTTCCGTATCTATGCACAAAAGACGAAGAGTGTGATTGACTTGTTCCTTGTCAAGCAACGACCAGGCGAGAGTTTGAGGGTGTATCTAGACCATTTCAACCTAGCCGCTACTGAAGTCAAAGATCCTCATGAGCCAACTGTTGTGGCAGCCCTAATTGATGGGGTAGATAAAGACACCGAATTTGGGAGATATCTGGCCGGCAAGCCACCTCATACTAGAGAGTTATTCTACGAAAAGCTAACGTACACTTATGCCGGTAGGAGGTATATGCTAACCGAAAGGCAAAAACGACCGATAAAGAGGAAATCCAGAGCAATGTCGCCATTAAGCAGACAGGAGACAGCTCGGGGAAGGTCGAGGTTAATGTCGGAAACCGGAACCAGGGCGGTCGTCAGTCAGGAAACAATGATAATAACAGTAATGGCAACAACCGGAAGATGAATCGGGGGAACGACTCCCAGAGAAGGACTCATCCCAGGTCTTTTGAGAGTTATACGCCTATAAACGATACTTTGGAGAATATCTTCATGGATTCGTACAACGTTCTCCAAAATAAAAGGCCTCTTCCCAGAGAGTCGACGGAGAAAGAACGTGAAACGGGGAAGTTTTGTCTCTTCCATCAGATTCATGGCCATTCGACAAATGAATGCCGTCACCTAAGAGATGTGGTCGAGAGGCTTCTCCGAGAAGGAAAATTGGATGAATACAGAGTGACACCCAGAGACAGGGGCAAGCCGTACATGCCCCAAATCAGAACCATAATCAACCTGCTGTCAGGCCAACTGCCCAGCAAAAGGGAAAGGACCTTGTTATCAATACCATAATCGGAGGGCTTTATCTCGCCGGGCACGGTTCCAAGGCATTGGATCAGTATGTCAATGCAGCCAAGCAGCACCTCGGGGTAGGGGAGTGTAGCAACCCTGAGGACAACGTCCCGGTAAAGCAACAAAAGATGATGTCCGACGATGTCGTTTTCTGCGAACGAGAAAGCATTGGAGTCCATGCTCCGACCGAAGATCCATTTGTAATCATAGTACCTATTGGCCCGACCACTGTTCATAAAGTCTTGGTGGATAACGGGAGTTCCGTTAACATTCTTTTCAAAAAGACATTCGACCAGATGAATCTCGAGATAAAAGACTTGAAGCCCTGTGAGGGATGGATCCGTGGATTTAACGGAGCATCCACCGCTCCAATGGGTTATGTAGAGCTACCAGTTACGCTTGGGGAAGGAGAACGCCAGAGAGTGAGAATCCTTCCCTTCGTGGTTTTGGATATTGAATCACCCTATAATGCCTTCTTGGGCCGACCGGCCCTCGCAAAGTTTAGAGCCTGTATAGCCCCCTGGTGATTGTTATTGAAGTTTCCTACGGAAGATGGTGTTGGTATTGTCAGAGGAGATCAGGTTGCCGCATGAGCATGTTATATTGCAGAGCTAAAGCTACTCCGCAATGGAGGAGACATAGAAACCAAGGGCGCTTCTCCCCCCGCAAGGGTGGAAACCTTATAGCAATTAAAGAGAATAACCGTAGGAGAGTCACCCAGAGAGTTGCCCGAGGATATAGATCCCAGAGAGGATAAAGAACCTGGGGGCAGAATGGTGACTCCCAACGAGACAACTGTGGATGTACCGATCGATGATAGTGACCCAGAGAAGGTCCTTAAGATTGGATCCCAGTCAAATCCGAATTTAGCTAAAGAACTGACGGATTTCTTGAAAGATAATTTGGATGTATTTGCTTGGACCCACGCAGACATGTGCGGGATATCTCCATCAATCATGAGCCATTCATTAAGCATTAACCCTAAGCATCCTCCGGTAAAACAAAAAAGGCGAATGCTAGGCCCAGAGAGGTCCGCTGCCTTGAAATAAGAAGTTGGAAATCTAAAGAGTAATGGATTTATCAGAGACTCAATCTATCCAGACTGGATTTCAAATCCATTCCTGGTAAAGAAGGCCAACGGGAAGTGGCGAACGTGTATCGATTTCTCGGATTTGAATAAAGCCTGCCCAAAAGACAGTTTTTCGTTACCCCGGATCGATCAATTGGTGGACTCAACGGCGGGCCATGAACTTCTCTCCTTTATGGATGCTTATTCAGGATATAACCAGATTCCAATGCACGTTCCAGATCAAGAACACACTAGCTTCATTACGGATCTGGGATTATACTGCTATGTGGTAATGCCCTTTGGCTTGAAGAACGCAGGCACTACATATCAACGGTTAGTGAACAGAATGTTCTATAACCAGATTGGGAAAACAATGGAAGTATACGTTGACGACATGTTGGTTAAGTCCAGGTAATCCACCAATCACACTACGGACTTGGCAGAGATGTTTGGCATTCTTCGAAAGTACGGGATGAAACTCAACCCAACAAAATGTTCATTCGGGGTCGCCTCCGGAAAATTCTTTGGATTCATCGTCAGTTCTCGTGGGATTGAGATTAATCCAGACCAGATCACAGCAATCAGATACATTCAGGAACCTAGGCAGATTAAAGATGTGCAAAGCCTTGCCGGGAAAGTAGCCGCACTAAGCAGATTTACCTCCAGGGCTACGGACAAATGCATCCCATTCTTCGAATTGATAAAGCGAGGAAAACGCCACTTCAAATGGACGCCCGACTGCATAGAAGCGTTTCAGAACTTGCTGAGACACCTGGAGAAACCTCCGATATTATCTAAGCCGGTGGATCACGAGGACTTATTCGTGTACTTGGCAGTGTCGTTCCACGCGATCAGCTCAACATTGGTGAGAGAAGAAGATAAAGTTCAAAGACCTGTGTATTACGTGAGCAAAAAATTGACGGCAGCAGAGCGTAATCATCCAAGGATAGAAAAGTTGGCGTACAATTTGCTGATTGCCTCTAGAAAGCTTCGACATTATTTTCAGGCTCATCCCATTACCGTATACACTGAACATCCACTCAAGCAAGTTCTACAGAGACCAGAAGCGTCTGGAAGACTACTCAAGTGGAACATTGAGTTGAGTCAATTTGATCTGAACTTTCAACCCCGGTGGTCAATACGGGGGCAAGCGATAGCCGACTTCATAGCAGAGTTTACTGTCCCAGAGGAAGATATAATGAACGAAGAAGTTAACCCCTCAAAGTTACTTCTCGACCCCGGTGCCTGGAGGTTGTATACTGATGGCGCTAGGAATGACAAGAGATCCGGCGTTGGAGTAGTGCTTGAAACTCCCGAGAAACGGTTGATATCCTATGCTATCCGGATAGAGTTTCACGCCACTAACAACGATTCCGAATATGAAGCCCTGATAGCCGGGCTAAGGATCGCAAAGGAGTTGGAAATCACAAAGCTAGACATCTTTTGCGACTTCAAGTTAGTTGTAAATCAGATCACTGGAAAATTCCAAGCCAAAAGTCCAAGATTGATTTTATACTTGGAGAAAGTGAAGGAGTTGCTGAACGGCTTCGATCACTACAGCATATCTCATATTCCGCGGTCAGAGAATCAACAGGCGGATAAGTTGGCGAAGATGGCTAGTTCCGACGATCCTGAAGAGACCGGGCTAGTCCCAGTTGAAGTACTACGGTCTCCTAGTATAGATCAGATGGAAATTGATCCGGTACTAGAGACGGAACCAGAAAGGGAGTCATGGATGACTCCTCTAAAGAATTTCTTGATGAATGGAACGCTTCCGACCAAGAAAAGCGAGAGGCGTAAAGTAATTCGTAAAGCTGCCCGATACGTTCTGCAAGGCGGAGTTCTTTACAGACAAGGATTTTCGATGCCCCTTCTCCGGTGTATAGCTCATGGAGACATCAAGCGTGTGCTGCAGGAGGTACATGAAGGTGAATGCGGCGATCACATTGGGGGCAAACATTGGCAAAAAAGGTGTTGCGGCATGGTTATTTCTGCCTACCATAAACAAAGATGCGGCGAAGTACGCACGACAGTGTGATGCATGCCAAAGATTTTCAAAGATACCTAGGGCACCTCCTAGCCAGTTAAAAACGATGACGAGCCCATGGCCTTTCGCTATGTGGGGAATTGATATCATCGGAAGTCTCCCCATATCTAAGGGCGGAGCGAAGTTCGCTATTGTAGCCGTAGATTACTTCACTAAGTGAGTCGAGGCTGAGTCACTGACTACAATCACAACCAAACGAGTGATCAATTTTGTCGTTAGAAACATCATATGTCAATTTGGGATTCCAAAGATTGTTATAACTGACAACGGAACTCAGTTCGATAGCACTGAATTCAGAGACTTCTGCCAGAAATAACACATTGAGAAACAGTACACCTCTGTAGCGCATCCGCAGTCGAACGGACAGGTCGAAGCGGCAAATAAAGTGATTAAGTCCATTCTGAAAAGAAGACTGAAACGGGCCAAAGCCATGTGGGTTGATGAATTACCCTTAGAACTATGGGCCTACAGGACAACGTATAAATCGGCAACAGGACATACCCCCTTCTCCCTTGCTTTTGGAGCAGAAGCAGTCATCCCGGTTGAAATAGAAGTACCTTCTCACCGAGTGACTTATTACGATCCGATAACTAATAACGAACTGCTCCTTGAATCCCTGGATATGATCGAAGAAAAGAGGGACGAAGCAGACCTGCGTGCCTTGAGATGCAAGCAACAGGTCGCCCGATACTACAACAAAAAGGTTCGAGTCCGAACCTTTGAACCCGGAGATTTGGTTCTGAAGTGTGTCTTTCCAGCCCCAACTCATATGGGCGCGAAGTGGGAAGGACCGTACTCTATTATGTGCAAGCTTTATAATGGAACTTTCAAGCTAGCGACCATAGATGGAAAGGAAATCCCCAGAGTGTGGAATGCCCAACATTTACGGCCGTATCTAACGTAAAGATGTCAGATCTGTTCTTTTGCTTTATTAAGGACCTTGTACAAGGCACGACTTACCTAGAATAGTCCGATTTCTTAAGCAAAAATTATAAAGTGGACGTAGTTCATGATTCGACCGAACCACTATAAAAATATTGTGTGTCGTTTACCTTTATTGCACTATTTTTTATCTGCCGTTCTATTTTTATGGAAATTGCTGTGAACCATGCAACGATCACAGAAGCGTATAATTATAGGTGCTTTCCATTAGAATGGAATGCAGTCACCAGTCAAAACTCTGAGGGTGCGATAAAGTAAATCATATCATTGATAGCGCTCTAACTCTCCAGAGCCGAGAGAGAGCATAACGGACATGAGGGCGATGTCCGTAAGTCATGACGGTGTACCATGATCGGAACCGCCTTGACGTAACTCTAACCTTGGCGACTGCCAGGAGAGTATAAAAGCGTCTCCGACTGAGCGCTGAGAAAGAGCTCTTGCCCCGCTGAAGGATCGGGGAGCGATTGAACTGCTGAGTTCGAACTCTAACTCTCCAGAGCAGAGAGAGAGTATAAAAGCGTCTCCGATTGAGCGCTGAGAAAGAGCTCCTTCCCCGCTGAAGGATCGGGGAGCGACTGAACTGCTGAATTCGAACTCTAACCTCGGTGGCCGCCAGGAGAGTATAAAAGAGTCTATGATTAAGCGCTGAGAAAAGTGCCAGAAACTCAGCACCACAAGGACAGTTATCTTATTAAATTTTCTAAGTCCCCCATATTCAGAAATAGGGGGCAACGTGCAAACAACGCTAATCAATTCTTAATAAGCCCTAGTTAAGCGCTACGTTAACGATTGATTGGGGGCCATATACATATACACATGAACCTTGATGCAGCACGGAAATTTTAAAAAATTTCTTTCTGTTGCTTGACTGATTTGTAGTTATAATCAGATGATATATGACTAAGCATGAAAAGTTTATTAAATGCAGGTACACGATGATGCAAAAGAGATAAACTTTCACTTATAAACTACAAGCCTACAAAGTGAAAAACAACCTAAAACAAAAGTGAGGGCCAGTCTCACAATTACATTTCATGGCCAGTGGGAAGCCTAAAGACAAAATATAGACAAGCGACAATATCCTGTTTACGCTTGGACTTCTTCTCCTGTTTCTGCTTCTCCAGCTTCGCCTTGTCAGTTTCGGATTGATCACCCTTCTTTCTTTTCCTTTTGTCTATAAGAGGAACGTCCGACTCATCAAAAGACTCCTCCTCCACCTCCTTTCTCTTTCTTTTATCAGTCAAGAAAGCTGGGAAATCATCAGGGTTCGCAAAATGAAGCTGTTTGCTGATGGATTTGGGCTGGAGTTTCAGAAGCATCCCAGTTTTGGGATCAAACTCCGAGATAGGGGCCACGTTCAAAGGCTCTTGTCCCACCTTCTTTGAAGCTAGCTGCTTTTCCTGCCTAGCCTTTCTTTTAGCCAAAGTTTCATCGTCATCGCCTTCGACTTCTTTGGTACTAATGATATCCTCCTCATCATCTACATGGCGCCCGTCCATATCTTTCAAGGCATTAATGGTTTCGTCATCCTTGGGAGCGTCAGCACTGGAAGTGAGGACGACCTTCTCCTTCGGGGCATCTTCAGGTTGTTTTGAATCTTTAGCGCTAGCGGTTGGTGGAATGTCACTCTTCTCTGCCTCCGTCTCTTTCTCAGCATCTTTATCGATTGGTCCGCCACCTGTATTACGAGAAACGAATGTTATTTCAGGAGAGAATGCGGTCAGCTCAGTTGATTGTTCGGCAAGACAGCGACAAGTAATGACAGCCTTGACAAATTTTGGAGAAAATATAGGGATACCTTCCGCTGATCCTCTATCTACGCCAGCGGCAGAAGCTCCGACAACAAGAGGAGTCGGACCCAGAGGAATCAGTGGATCATCAGGATTGTATTCCTCAACTCCGGAGGCCTTGGGCTCTACAGCTGAGCTCGAACCTTCGTCAATCTTGTTTTTGCCCTTAGCCAGGGTCCTCTCTTTCTCCATTTCTTCTTGAATTAGGCGCCGACCTTCTGCCAGATCCTCGGGCTCGTTATCCCTTAGAATGGTCCTCATTAGCTCCTCTTCGTCAATCTCTTCAACTCCTAATCTCTGCTTCTCACCCTCGACGATGGCGTCCCATATGTTGGCTAAAGTGACGTGGTAGTCCGGGATCCACGAGATGTTACGAGTTTTGAGGACGTGGCCGAGGAAGTCAAAAATCATCTCTTTGAACCCTTCGATATCCTTTTCTCTCTCGAGGAGCTTGTTGTTAGAAGCAGTAGCCATTTCAATGGAACTTTCAACATTCTTTTCGTCGAGAGCCGCGCGCCTCTCCGCATCCGCGACTTGATCATTTAAAATCACCTTCTCCGCTTCAGCCAAAGCTAGACTTTATCTCAAACTTGCTTTTTCTTCCTCCCAAGCAGCTCTCTCAGCTTCAAAATGGCCCTGTGCCGTCTTCAACTCAATGTTGGCCATTTTAAGATCTTCTACCTCCTTCTTTAAGGCCATTTTCTCTTGACTATTTGAGTCGAGTTCAAAATGAAAGCGTTTCTTAGCATTCTCCAATTCAGTCTTATAATTTTCAGCATTACTCCGTGCTAAAGCAAGTTGGGATTGAGCGTCTTCCAAATCCTTCTCCATTTTTGTCCTAGCCCTTTCATTGTTATCTATCTTCACTTTGGATCTATGTGCTTCCATCTCAAGCGTTCGGATGACCTCTGAAAGATTAACATCATGTTTTTCCTTCACTTCATACTGCCTGGCTACATGGCGAATGTGCCCGATGACTTCAGAATCCCAGTTCCTAGGGACTGGTTCCAAGGCTGGAACAAACATCATCCTTTCGAAGAAGATGTTAGGGAATTGTTCTCGCAACTTTTCCAGCTTAGCCTGAGTCTCGGGACCATGGATGTAATCTCGTGACCCGGGGGCAGCCAAATCTTTCTGGCTGGAAGGGACAATGTCACTTTTCTCCTTCTCAGAATCCTTGATTGGATCCTTGCTTTTATCCTTGGGCTCGTAGTGTCTTTTTGATGACCTGCTGTGAGAGGGTGCACTCTTCGGAGGGGTTAGCTCTTTAGGAAGTTGTTTTCCCCCTGTAGGTGGCACCGAATAACTGGGAAGCTTGCCAGAGGTTGATTTTGGTGGAGACCGGGATTGCGAAGAAGTAGGCTTGTGAGAAAGGCCACGAGAACGCTCGGGATTCGGATGAAGACTGGATGTGCCTTCACGAAGAGAGCGATAAGAATAAGACCGCCTACGAGACATCTTTCCTACAAAAGAAAAAAGAGCATATTAAAACCTTGAATACTGTTGATATAAAAGTGTGGGGGCAGGCAGTGCGTGTGATTTGTGCATCCCATATAATTCCCCCTAACAGACCAGGGCCCGAAGTCAGGCTCATCTGAGTAGTTTCTTGTCCTCCAACTGGAACAGTTGTTTCCTCAGAAGCAGGGAAAAATGACTCCCCTTCAAAGTCCCCCTGTGTGTATACATCATCAGGCAAGGGAATTTTGCTCAGCTCTGTAAATAGCTGTTCTTCTGTCAAATCGTCGGGAGCAAGTATTTGTAGGGTGTATACATCATCAGGCAAGAGAAACTGGGATTTCCTTAGACTTGTCACCACGGGCCTTATCTCCTCTATATATGTTTAGGTCCTCGTCGTCCTGGATGATTATCGGGGAAGGACTCTTACGGAATTTAATTATTTCTGCTGCCCGTGATGTTCCTTCTCCCTCCGTTGGGGGCATGTATTTGTAGCGTTTGTCGCCTGCACCAAGTCCAAACCTTATATCCAGAAGGCGATGCTTGTGAAGATTCTCATCAGTAATGCACTTCTTGATCCTTAAAAAATCGGATCTGCTTTGTAGAAGAAGAGACAGTCGATTATTGTATACCAAGCCTTCCGTCTTGGGAAAGACGTGATCTGCTTAAAAAAAAGGGGGGGCATGTTAATACTTCGATTTCTTAAGAAAGTTATTCAGTCAAAAGATTAAAGTTTACTTGATTTAAGCCATCTTCTTGAGCACCCAGCCTGTCTCTTTATATATAACCAATCAGCCTTGGGATCCCCTATGTTGCTGTATCCGTCATACAGAACCTTCCTATTCGCTACCGATTCGAAGAAAGAGAAATTTGGGGTTGCCGAGGAGCGATGCTTGAAAAGATAAAAGAATTTTAAATCTTTAAATGTAAGCTCGGTATGCAGGATTTCCGCGTATGCGATATATAGAGTATATAGAGCCGCGTAGGCATTGGGATGAAGCTGCATCGGAGCGATACCCAATCGTTTTAAGGTCTCAATGACGATTGGAGGAAACAGAGGAATAGCTCCTACCCAGCACATGAGTCGGCTGACTGTCATATACCCTTCCGGAGCTAAGTGGGGTCTATCTTCGCTGCCGGGTGTCCTCACATCATCACAGGGGATCCCATGTCTCAAGCAAATTCTCTTAAGCTTTATGTCATCGAGTTTGGAAGCTAAAGAATCAGTAAATTTCTCTATCCCAAGTGCGTCAGGAATCTCGTCAGGAGCTCGGACGTCTACTTCAGACTCCTCATCAAGTGAGGTACTTTCAGATGGATCTGATTCTGTTGCCTCATATTCAGATCCAGAGTCCTCGCCCCCTGGGTTAATTGGAGGGACCTCGGGGTTGTGGTGCTCAGACACCTCGAGATCCGTCTCTGTGTCAGATCTTGAAGGGGGTGATTATCCGACATTACTGTTTAGGCGAGTAAACATGAGAAATAAGAATATAATTGTCCTTTCCCCCCATGTGTGAAAGTGCAAGTGTGTGCCTGTGCATGCATTAAAGAAAAACATAGAAGTTAAAAGATCATGGAGACATTCGTGGTTGTCCGTTGTTAAGTTATGCTGCTGATCAGTCCAGAAATGTTCGTCTAGAGGGCTCTAGCCTAACTGTCCATCGGTGTATCAGAGTTAGGTCGCATTATTTATGTAACAAGTTCATCAAACTGGATCGCGCAGCAGTGACCGGATCGTGGTATATCTACGGATCGTGAAGCGGGTATGGACCCGCGGCAAAAGCACTAACTCATGAAAAAGCATCGGATCCTGAAACCGAAATGGATCGCAAGGACCCCCCGCGATCCACTTCTTCCCATTCCCTCGTGAACCAGTGACTTTTCACGACCCGGTCCGACCCGCTCCTGCTACCTCGTTCCGATCCAAGACTGCTCTCCCACTCCTCTCTTTGCTTTCACCATTACCGCGACCCGAGTCGAAGCCCCTACCCACGAACCGACCTGGTCATCCCTTCCTTCTTCTTCCTCAACTCTCCTCTCCACCCTTAAACCCATGGAACCGAACCAGGCACATTCATGTTTACTATCACCAAATCCTACAAAACTCCGCTATCTCCACTCTCTAAACCAGAGCGAACGGTAGAAACTAAAGAGAAGTTGTTTAATTACCTTTTTAAAGTTTGAAATCAGGTGGGAATTTGGAAATCAAAGTTAGGGTTTTTCTCAAGAAAACTGGAGGCGGTTGCGAAAGAAGGAAGAAGAGGAGAAGAATGAGGATAAGGATCAGCTTATATAGACTAAAGGGCGACCGTTAGTCTCCCCCTTTTTGTCTTATTCGATCCGTGAAAATAGACGGGCCACGAACCAAAATCCCTCACGATCCGTAGAGAAGCCAGTAACGACCCAAGGTTTTCGGCACCGAAAATCGACATAAATACCCGTATCTTATACCGATCCTCCAAGCACCGAAAACACTGGATAGTTTAGAAAGAATTTAGAGGGTGAGATAAGAAAGAAAGAAATATTAGAATAGAAGAAGGAAGAAGAACATATCATCAGAATCTCACAGCGGAACGAATAAAATATAATATAACAAATCTCTTTATACAAAAGAACTTTGTATACATACCAATCATTAGAGTACAACATATCAGTCACAGCGGAAAATTAACTTCATATAACTAGCGGTGAAGCCGCCTGCTTCTAGCTCCTGAAACTCCCAGCGAAACCTAACCTGGAACATACTCGGTCTGACCCGAGCACATTTGATTTAAAACAAAATACACCGGGTCAGTCTGGAATACTATCAGTGACGAATTCACAGCACACACACTTGTTTAACTTTGAGAAATCCTTTATGAAATCAAAGGATAATAGTAAGACCAGCCCACACATAAACACAGACGGTTTTTACCTTAGTATAACCCAAACCATTTTCGAAATCATACTTGATCTGATATTATCATAATGTCTAAATACAAGTAAATATCAATCTAGAGGAGCGCTTGCATCTCACGCTCCCCATATATAGTATACAAACGAAAACCCCGGGCGCTTATTGGATATTGTATTCCAACTTGACAAGGTATGGGACCACCTTCCGCACGTGTATCTCTAGAGGCGAATACACTGGGTTCAACAAAAACGTCTTGCAACCCGGCCCTCACATGACCGACCACTCATTTCGCTTGAGTGTATCGAATGTATATCACCGACGGTTGGGCTCAAACCACCGTCTCCCGTAAAAGGGACAGCATCGATAGATTAAAGAAGCAAAAGGAATTTCTCTAGATAAGTGATCATACACCCTAATGGGAGCGACCCACATAGCCATGCTGCCTGCCCGATTTTTGTCATTTCCCTGTTGATGAGGCTTGAGGCTAGAATTCTTCTCGTCGAACATTTGGCCATCATTTACTTTGAATGCCACATCGTCAGATCCATCAGATATCACTAATTGACGTCCACAAAAATACTCTAGTTATTAGGCTAGAGAATAACCATTTCTCCGCCATCAACTATGGTACGTTTGGAGAAATCAACGTACGTGACCCCTTTGGAAATACTCTGTTAGACACTCGTCCATACAAGTCATCCAGGAACAGGATGAACCGAAGGTACTCTCCTACTGCATCTCATATAGGAATCACCCCATGGATCAGTAGCGAGAAGTCCTTGCAACCCGTGGATTCAACCACGACAGAATCACAAATTGAATAACTCTGATTGCAAGCCAGAGAGATTCGACCAGTAGTCCTTCCGCTTATGAAGATCCATGGTCTTCACTTGCTCTGTCTTCAATCGACGTCTTCACGTATTTGTTGGTCGGAATGGTTTTTGAATATAAATTCGATCCCGGTCTTTCCATACCAACAATCGTATTTGGTCAGGTTTGATAGTCGGTGTTTTGACTATCAAAATCAATAGTGTGAACACAATGAGTTTTATGATTCAGTATTTGGCATGACTTGGCCTGTTTAAATATATTTGACAAAATCGTTAATCAACTCTAATATTCGACTTAACTCTAACTTGATTAACTCGACTTGCTTACTCCTATCGATTAACTAATACTCGACTTAACCCCATTCGCTTGACTCTAGATCGCAGCGATCACAATGGTTACACCTGATTCCCTCAGGAAACATCCGACCGCCGTAGGCTATCTGCAGCCCTGCGAATTACGCTAGCAGTCGTACGCACCTTCACTCACTCCAAACTAATACCATTCCTTGATAAAAATGAAGCCATTCAAGTTGGGGTATTCTATTTACCTCTCAGACCTTGATCGACAACGTCCTTATCTCAGAATAAATACCAGTTTGTAACTTACTTTCTCATAGCCACTTGTTTACCATCTCGATTTCAAATATGGTTTAATAAACCATTTCTTACATTTGAAATCTCTTTTCGATAATCTCTTTACTTAATTCGTTTAATTAAGTAAATATTCATTAAAAACATCACTTTTAACTTGAATCATTAATCTGCTTATAATGTTTTGATTTATTATCAAAACCTCTGGTCAAATAATTTACTTCAATTTATTTGCATTGTTATAATAATCTTATCTTGGATTAATTATCATCTTTACCACCTCTTAACTATACGACACCTTTTAACTTGAATTTTAGTTCCAGGAATACATTTACCAAATCTAATACCAAACCATCGTATAGGTTTTCTCTTTATTTGTAATTCTTGTTTCAACTACAACCTTTGCCTAATTCAAGTCTTTAACTTTTTAAAGTTATCATTTTGGTTTAAACCCTTTAAAATCCCAATTGGATTTCTTCTTAAATACTCATGATAATCTCTTAAGTTAAATTTAACCATTTCTAATATTTTATTTTAAAACCATCATTTTATTTCATTTCAAATCAATTATCCAATTTCATTCGATTTGAATTCGTCTTACTAAACAAATAAAACATTAAGTAAAACTTCATTGGAATTTCCACCATTCACTTATAAAAACTCATTTTCAAATCTCGTTTGAAAACTTGGATTATACATCATACGATTTTGCCACTCACCATTTAAATAATTCCTTTATAAACTTGATTAAAATATTTAATTATAAACTTCTTATTTAATTACTTAAATAAAATACTTGAAACGGCCCAATTTAGTTATAAAATAATTTATAACTTTAAAACTGCGTCGTTTCACCGAACAGTAAACCAACGGCTAAAACAACACATTTTAGGCCATCCACTGCCAATTACCCAATCAACACTGTCGGTTGATTTAAAACACAATACGGGTGAATACTTGTTCAACCATCACACTCAATAAAGGTTTTTCAATCATATGGTGTTCAATCAGTTCAGATATCAATAATATGAAACAACAAACAACATATATAATATTTGAGGAATCCGGTCGGATCCCTCCAACCTGTCCTTCCCTGTATCACAGCTCGTTAGGCATTTCATAACAATATATGAAACAAATTTCAATCATCTGTGAGTTTAAAACGATGAATTTTAAATAACTGCAACCAATCAACCAATAATCAATAAATCAACCTATTTATATTTTAATGGTAAATTATATTTTAAATATGAATTTACCACATCACAGAATTCCAGAAGGTGTGAGAATTAACTCACCAGAGTTTGTTCTGGTCGACGGTTGACGCGTTTGTCGCTTTTAATTTGGGACGACTGTCCAAAATTAGCTGAATTTTCCACTGCGTCGGATTGACTCCTAGTCAGTGCCATCGGGTAGGTCTCGTCCCTGCGATCCCAACGGATCTTGTTTCGTTAAATTTCGTTAACGTATGCAAAAGTTATGCTATTTACAATATTTACCTAATTTAAATGAATATATATTTAATTTAATTAATTAAATTATTTTTATCTTAATTAATTCCTAATTGCGTTATTAGCCAAATTACCTTCCCTGCCCTTCTAAAAAATCCTACTTTCCCATCTCTAGCCATATCCAATTTTTAAAATTGAAAAACCATTTTAATATTAATTAAATTTAATTTCCAAATAAAATATTTAAAAAAATGTTCATTTAATTATAACTTAAAAATTAAAACCCGGATCAAAAATCTGCTGTAACTCATTTTAAAGTATTTTTCGATAAGAATCCAACGGTTCTTGTTTCGTGGAAATCCGACTTGTTTTGGAAAAGTTATAAGCTTTTAAAGTTTATAGTTAAAAATTATGAAAATGCCCCTGGTCTATTTTAAATTCAAATTAATTTTTAAATTTAAATTTAAATTAACCATCTCATCCGTCGAATCAGTTAGGGATAGTCAGGGAGAGCAGGAAACTATATTTTCCAAACTCAAGCCTTAGACACTATCCTCTCTGTCACCCTTAGAATGTTTCGATATTTATTTTTACAAATTCTATTTTAATTATAATATATATATATATTTATATTACCAAAATAAATAAATATTATTTAAAAACTTACCCCTTGAAGCCCTATCCTCTGCCTAAGAGTCCCTAGCTCCCCGTCTTGCCCTCCTTTCTCCCTTTCTTCTTTTTCCCTATTTTTCTATTATTTTATTATTATTTCTGGCATTGCCAAAGCTTGAAAGAGGAGGAGTAAGTGAGTTTAAAATGAAGGCGGAGGGGATATTTATAGCCGAAGGAGTCAGATGGATTGCTGAGGTGGCACGAATCCAACGGTCGAAAATGGATGGCTAGGATTAATCCTTAAATTGATTAAATTATTAATAAATTTAATAATTTATGAATAGTAAAATGTGTTTTCTCAACCTTATTCGGACGTTAATTTGACTTACTTATTGATACCTTATCCAAAATCTTTTTCAACCATGTTGTTCAATTTTTCTTGCTCTTCAATAATATATAAAAATATTTCAAATTCGAATTCGTTTGAACTTTCAAATGATTTAAATTCAAATTCAAAATAGTGTTTTGTGTTAGTTTCAACACCTTCCGGTCTCATGTTGGAGTATCAAACGATAACGGTTTTCAGAAATTCTTCCATCATCTGGTCCGGTTTTTAACGTACTTCAATCCTATGTATTCAAATCAAAAACCAGAGTTCGTTTAGATTTTCAAATAATTTATTTAAATTTTGTTTCCTTAATAACTTTCTATATCCGTTATAGGATTTTCCTAGACTTCATATATAGCTAATATCCTATGTTTAGAATTTTCCTGGATAGGTCTCAGGTTCCAGTTTTGCCGTTAGCATTAGCAAATTCCAATTACCGTCAAAATTTAGTTCAAATTTTGACCTTTTCTTTTTTTCTTTTTCACATACGGATGCCATTTTTGACGTAACTTGGTTGGTTACCTAATTTCATCATTTCGGATTTAATGAAACTGATTTCATCAAAATCCGAGTTCGTTAGCTACTACTTCCTTTGTAAACGTAGTATTTTTAATTCAAAATTTATCCTTTTATACTGCCAGTTCACATTATATTGCAGATCCACTAAATTTCTACCATTTCGGAATAAAATATTATTATATTAATAAAATATTCAAAATTATTGAAATTAAACCATTAAAATTCCAAAACAATATAAAAAAAACATTTTCAAATTATTAAACTAAATGGTCAAAAATCTGGGTCCTTACAAAGCCCATCAAGTTTCAAGGCCCAGATGCTCAACGGGTCAGATGAATCGCACCACGAGTCGCATCGCGCTTAGGTGAGCCGAATCGACAGATCGCAAAAAAAAAAAAAATTTGAGAGAAGAAAAAGAGAAAAAGAAAAATTCAAGGAATTTACGAACTCGACGATAAAGTCTCTAAAAAATCCCAGAAAAGAATTGACCAATAAACAGGGAAATTATTGAAGATTTATCCGATATTTATAGCGAGTAAAGGGACACGACTTTCCGTAAATGATAAGACCTTTCGAATAGACGCTACCATTGATTTGCATCTCTTTATCAAAGGATATTCCTGCAGTTTCGAAGCATGTTCCATCATTGATAAAACATACTTCGAGGGGGCAAAATGTTGGCTAGCTTTTTGACCAAGCCACCAAGGTTCACGCACAAGAAGAAAGAATGAAACTACGTTCCTTAAATCCATGAAGGATCGGATCACACCAGAGGGTCGCCTCTCTCGGGTCGCCCCCCATCGGATCGCCCCCATAGTATTAGCGATCCGACTACCTATACACGACTCGATCTGCATTTACACTGCTACCCTGCACAGACCGGTCCGATTCCCCGACATACAGCGAAGCCTCTGACCTGTTCAAGCACGAGCTAGTCTTCGGCGATCCGAGATGCACGGATCCAGCGACACGTGTCCCCAACTGTCACTTTGACCAATTCCTCCTCCTTGCTCAATCCGATATTTAAGGGGATCGCGACACCTGTCCACAACGGCTAATTTGACTAATTCTTCATCAAGCTGCGATCCGATCCGATATTCTCGGGATCTGTGCCACGTGTGACCACGATCCGCCTGACAAAATCAGCTATAAATAGCCCAGAGCTTGGCATTTTTCAGGATCTTTTGGCAGTATTGAGCACTGATTCCACCATTACTATCATACCACTATTTCTTGTCAGTTTTATTACGAGATTACTGAGAGAAATCACAATTGTAAGAGTGAGTTTGAGAGAAATCATTGATTGTACTAGCATTCAAAGTATAATCGATAACATAAAAAGTGGACGTAGGCTCGTTAACGCCGAACCACAATAAATTCTGTGTGTTTTCTGCTTTTCCTTCATTCTCCAGTTATAATTCTTTACGAATCAGAACAATTTGGGTGTTAGGTCCAAATTTTGATCTAACAATATAATTAAATAAATTAATTATAATATGTAACACCCCGAATTTTAGATTAATGCTAAAATTCACTAATTGCAGAATAAATAGTCTCAGATGTGGGAATTGGGGGCAACGGGCTGCGTCATTGCGTTCGTCTCGGAAAAATACGCAAAATAGAGTCCGAAATTTTGTAAATCGGAGTCCGTATGGCCCAGTTATGGCCCAATGAAGTTTGCAGAAAATTCAAAGTTCAAAACAGATTTAAAATTCAGGTTTAAAATTCAAAGTTGGGGCCATTGGGCGCTGGAGGGAAAAACTCCCGCCTAGCTACCCGAGTCGACAGCCCTGTCGACTGGGTAGGACCAAGTCGACAGCCCTGTCGACTTGGGTGTCGACAGGGGGTGCTCGGCAGGTTTAACCTGGTGCACCATTTTAGGGTTTGGCTGTGTTTTGGGCTAATCTCTAGAAACTTCCTAAATCTGACGGACCTAATCTAGCCTAGGGTTAATCCTATGGTCTAAAACACACCCTAATCCTATAAATACACCCTAATGCAAGCCTAATCCATACTAAAAATAGAAATGATGCCATCATGCCGCCAAAATCAAACTTGAGAGGAGCCTCCACTAATTTATGAAGAAAGTTGCAAGCTAATCAACCTCTAATCATCACCATCTTCAAATATAGCAACTAGTTCTACTTCATAAGTTTGCTAATCTTGGTTTTGGTGAGTTTCTATCACTTTAATAACCAATTGCTAAATTAAGTAGATGAGATATGATGAGATCATGCGGTTTTGTATGCGGATTTGTGGGTTTTAAATCATATGATATAATGTTAGTTTGCTAATCTATGTTTAATGTTAACCCTATGTTTATGCAAGATAAGTATGTGGGTTTATGCAAGTTAAGTATATGGGTTTATGCAAGTTAAGTGGTGAGTTTTATGCATGTTAAGTATTTGATTTTATGCATGCTAAGTGTTTGGTTTTATGCATGCTAAGTATTTGATTTTATGCATGCTAAGTATTTGATTTTATGCATGCTAAGTGTTTGGTTTTATGCATGCTAAGTGTTTGATTTTATGCATGCTAAGTATTTGATTTTATGCATGTTAAGTATTTGATTTTATGCATGCTAAGTGTTTGGTTTTATGCATGCTAAGTATTTGATTTTATGCATGCTAAGTATTTGATTTTATGCATGCTAAGTGTTTGGTTTTATGCATGCTAAGTCTTTGGTTTTAGGCATGCTAAGTATTTGATTTTAGGCATGCTAAGTGTTTGGTTTTATGCATACATTATGACATGCAAGTCTACCCTTTTTAAATAAGATGCATACCTATGCAAGATGACACCTTTGTATTCTATGCATACATATGCATGTTTACCCTATTATGATGCAAGTTCATATGCAAGTTTGTCTCTTTTTACGATATGCATAACATATGCGAGTTTGCCTCTATGTATGACATGTTATGCAAGTTCACATGCAAGTTTATGTGCAAGTTCACATGCAAGTTTATGTGCAAGTTCACATGCAAGTTTATGTGCAAGTTCATATGCAAGTTTATGTGCAAGTTCATATGCAAGTTTGTCTCTTTTTATGATATGCATAATGCAAGTTTGGGTTAAATGCTAGTTGGGTTTAATGTATGCTCATATATGCAAGTTGACACCTTTTGAACCCATGATAAAGTTATATGCTATGTTGGTTAAACCCATGACATTTGTGATGAATCTTCCCTTTTATTATGTCACGTTATGAGAACGAATTACGTGGGGGACGATGGGGTTAATATGCATGTTAATAGAAATGTGTAAAGTTGGTATGTTTAAGCATAACATAAAATGAATGGACATAATTGGGAATTTACCTATTAAGTTAGGTCTACCCATATTATGGAGTTGGGAATTTACCTATTAAGTTAGGTCTACCCATACTATGGAATTGGGAATTTACCTATTGAGTTAGGTCTACCCATATTCTTAAAAATGTGTAATTAATTAGGGATAATTAATACAAATTATGGGGGTGATTAATTAGGTGTAATTAATCTACTAAGACACGAGGTAGGACCCTTTTGTAGCATAAGACTGCCCGGAACCGACCGGCAAATCCAGCGGCTACAAATGATTGGCCCAATGTGAGAGGTCTTAGTCATAAACTAAATACGTGACAAGTGTAAAGACACGAGGTTAGACTCTGTTATGGTGTAAGGCTGCCCGGAACCAACCGGCATATCCAGCTGCCATAAAAGACAGTCTAATGTGAGAGGTCTTTACAAAGGTTACGATCTTAATTAATTAAGAAACACTTAACCAAATTAGCATGTAAAGGGACATGAGGGGTTAAGTGGGTGCCTTGGGTGGCATGTGGAAATGTAGTAGTTGGCCTGGGTGGCAATAGAAAATACGATTAGAATACTTAACCAAAGTGGAACATGTAATTAAACATGGTTAAAGGGTTAAGTAAGTGCTTTGGGTGGCATGTGGAAATCTAGTGGGTGCCTTGAATGGCAATTAAAATATGATTAATGACTTAACCAAAATTTATAACATGTAAGTGGACATGGTTAAAGGGTTAAGTGGGATTCACTAGAAATGACAAGCTTAGGTGGTAGCTTGTGGGGGCCCATTTCAACCAATATCCCAAACGTATCTTAGTAGGCTCGACTCTAGTCGAGTGACGGGACACGCATATTGGGCTTGACTATAAGAGGCCAAAACGGGTTAGCGGTGGCAACGCAGGACCAACGGGTTTCATATGCGTGTGTGGACCCGGGCTGGTTGGTAAGTCGTTGTTGCATCGTGTAGGTATAAAGCCGTGCACCGTTGATATTTTCAGGTTGCCACTTTGGGGGATGATACACCCCATTGTGGGACCAGCACGGGTATCTACGTAAGGGAGCCGATCGCTTGGGGAGTAGTGGGTACACCTATGTAGTCAGATAGGGGTACACGAAACTACTGAATTACTAAGTACACTTAGTGGGATCAACCTTTAAAAATTAGGAATGACTGGTGTGGTGCAGTGTAGTAATTATCCTTGGGTGGGTAGATACGTCTTTACGGTTATCTTAGTTTATCCTAATTCTAACAAGCTGCTTAGTGTAGCCATTCATCCCCAGACGTTACTGTATATCAAGCTTATGTCTTCTCTGGTTACTTTAATGATTGTATTGTTAAAGTTATAGGACTCGCTCAGACTTATGTCTGACCCCGTTGTTTTTATCTTTTTCCCAACCCTCAGGTTATCAGAGTGGGCCCAGTACGGGTGGGCTTTGATCAGGCTGCTTTATTCTCTTTTGGGAGCTTGGACCATAGGTGTAGAGCTCAGTTTACCCTTTTCTTTTATGGCTATCAGTTCATGTATTGGGATTATGTACTTTTATTTATCAGGATGGATATTTTGTACTTGACTCTTATTATGGTTTTGTGATGTAACCAAACATGTTTTACTTTCCGCTGAAATGACATGATGTTTTAAATTCTCAAGTATTATTTATATCTGTCTTGTTGTAATTTTTCTGTTCTATATTCACTTAAAATACTCCACCGATGTTATGGCATTCCCTTAGCGAGTGATCATAGCGGGTGTGGGGTGTTACACGTGGTATCAGAGCAAAGGTTACCGGAACAGATAAAATTTTTAGAAAACTATTTTTCTAAAAACATTTTTGGAAGAGATATTTTCAAAAACATGTTTTAAAGAGAAAAGTTTTTGAAAGAAAAGCATAATCCCCGATAGCCATATCTTTATCTTTCGAATTCTCCGTTTTGAATCTTTCCTTTTTCGTCTCAGCATGGCTGAAGATCTTTATCTTCCGGACGGTGTAGCGGTACCAGTATGGTATAGGAGGTTGTTAGAGGCTAGGGCCGCCGCTGCAGGTCCAGCAAATGTTCCTCCTCCACCCGTTGCACCCGTTCCTCCTCGCACGGATACTTTTGCTAAGACTTGTAAGGAGTTTAAGGCTATGGGAGGGAAACCTTTTGTGGGAGCTAGGGATTGGCTTAAAGAGACGGAAGAATTGATGGAAATCTTGGAAGTGGAAGAGGGAAAGAAAGTCAAGTTAGCCGCTTGGTTAATGGAAGGAGAGGCCTCATTCTGGTGGGAGGTCACTAATGGAGAACGCCCTGTTGACTCTTGGATGGATTTCAGGCAAAGGTTTGAGGCTAAGTTTTTCTCAAAAGCGGAAGAAAATATGCACGTGAAAAGGTTCTTGAACTTAAAGCAAGGGAACTTGTCGGTGAAAGAATATGTTAACAAGTTTAATCAGTTAGCGAAATTCAACATAGACTTGGTAAACACACCGGAAGAGAAGGCTTTGAGGTTCGTTAAAGGCTTGAACGAACCGATGCATGGGTTGGCTATGACCCACATCTCTATGGGGGCCACCTTCGAGAAGTTAGTAGACATGGAATTCATGCATGAGAAAGAGAAGGGCCCCAATGCTATTATGGCACCCGAGAAGAATGGAGATCAGAAGAAACCTCAACAACAAAATAAGGGTGCGAAAGGTAAGGGTGGCAAGGGAAAGAAGAAGTGCTTCAATTGTGGGACACTAGGCCACCTAAACAAGGATTGTCGCAAGAAGACTAAGACTGGCTGCTTCCACTGTGGTGAAGCAGGGCATCTTATGAAAGACTGTCCAAAGAAGGAGCAAAGGACGGGGTCTACCTCAGGAAGACAGGTGCAAGCTCTTGTGGCACCAGCTCAGGCAGGGGGGCAAGTTCAGGCTCTCGCGGTTCCACCGATTCGGGGAAGAGGTAGAACTATTTCTATTAAAAGTCTAGTTTTTCTGTTCGATCATCATGTCCGTACTTTATTTGATTTTGACGCATCGAGTTCGTTTATCTCATCGTTGAGTCACTGCACTTAGACACCAGTTTAGTAGATGATCCCTTAGTTGTTTCAAACCCAATTGGGGCTCCATGATGTGTTTGGGTTTGAAAGTTGCTATACTTAGCGTTGAGTTCAGATGTGATGCTTTTTGGTCTTCACGAGCTATGGGTTAGTTTTGGGCATGGACTGGTTATCCAGTAGGGGTGCCGTTCTTGATTTTGAAGGGAGAGTTGTTAGGCTTATGACCCGTTTGGGTAACACTCTCGAGAATTTCTTGTAATCCCATGGAATCTATTATGCTAAGTTATCTGGAATCGCTTGACACGTCGGTCGAGGGTTTGCGATCTGTTAGAGTGGTCCGGGAATACTCGGATGTGTTTAAGGAGGTGAAGGGCTTACCTCCGGAGCGGGAGATTGACTTCCGAATATATCTAGTAGACAATGCCAAACCAGTATCTTGGCCAGTGTGCCACATGGCTCCTCGTGTGAGGAGGGAACTCCATAAGCAAGTAGGCGATTTGCTTGGGAAGGGGTTCATAAGACAAAGGATATCGGAGTGGGGTGCTCCAGTAGTTTTTGCCACGAGGGAGGATGGGTCCCTCAGACTTTGGGTAGGCTAAAGAGAACTAAATAAACTCACAAAGAAGAATAGACACCCATTGCCGAGTATTGATGATCTCTTTGATCAGTTAGTTGGCGCCTCAGTATTTTCGCAGTTGGACCTAGCCACGGGGATTCGTCAGTTGAGAGTGGCTGAGGATAGTATAGAGAAGACTGCCTTTAGGACTCCGGATGGTTTTTATGAGTGGCTGGTGATGCCATTTGGTTTGACGAACGCCCCCGCATACTTTATTGATTTGATAAGAAGGGTGTTCAGGGAGTACCTAAATAAGTTCGTGATGGTCTTTTGTAAATGACATCTTGGTCTTTTCTAGGAGCGAAATAAGTTTTCGTATGTGCTCAATAGGTTGAGCAAAGCCAGTTATGGGACAAACGGTGGTTTTGGAGCGAGACTGGCGAGGACATCCAGAATTGGACAAGGGCTTAATTATTTAGCCGTTTTTACTAGTATCATCTCACGTAGGTCGTCTGAATTCGAAGGAGGTATCCCTTGGGTGTTTGTCTGATATTGGTTTAGGCCTTTGGGGCTTGCATTTTGGGGATGTCGAGTTCAACTAGGGTGGTCTGCGTGAGAGATGGACAGTTGTGATGATTTTGGATGGGGTAATACCCTGGTTTTCTCTAAAAGTAGAGAAGAGCATGCCCTACATCTTAGGGAAGTGTTGGAGACTCTTCGAGCGCATAGTCTTAGGACGGAAAAAGCGGATGGGATTCTTAGCATCCTATGAGTTTGAGATAGCGTATACCCATGGCAAGGGTAACGTGGTAGCGGACGCCTTAAGTAGAAAAGGTTGTCCTTGAGTTCATTGTTCGTTGAACGGCGGAGCTTAGAGTTTATTTCTATGTTTGACTTTAGACCTTCCGTTGACTTTGTACCGGTTTGCTAGCCTCCTTGGAGGTTAGGCCTACTCTTTTGGGGCGGATTAGCTGAGCGCAGCGAGACGACCCACAGTTGGTTGAGTTAGTAGAGAAGCTCATGAGGAGGGGGAGTCGTCCAGCCAATTGAGTAGGTACACCCTAGATGGCAAGGGGTGGTTGTGTAGAGACGGTAGACTTTGTGTACCGCAAGACGAGGGTTGAGGAAGGCTATACTTGATGATGCACATCGTTCGAAGATGACCATTCATCCTGGTAGGGACAAGATGTACCAAGACATGAAGCGAGTTTTCTTTTTTGGCCGGTATGAAGAAAGATGTGGCCGAGTATGTCGCTAGATGCTTGGGGTGCTAGCAAATGAAAGCGGAGCAGAAGAAACCCGATGGGTTGCTTCACCCATTTGGAGGTTCCGTTATGGGAGTAGGATAGTGTCTCGATGGATTACAGAAATCAAGGAAGGGTAATACGGGAATTTGGTTTGTGTTAGATAGACTTACTGAAAGTGCCCATTTCATACCCGTGAAGAGCAAGAGGACTGTTCCATGTCTAGCTTCAGTTTATATTCGAGTGATAGTTCGGTTGCATAGGAAACATGACGTATTCCATGTGTCACATTTGAGGAAGTTCCTGCATGAGACCGCAGAGGCGGTAGGGCCGAGCTTGCTTAAAGAAGTAAAGGTAGAGCGTGATGTGATTATTCGACGAGCTCCTACCCGCATCCTTGGGTCAGAGATTAGGGAGTTGAGAAACAGGGAGGTTCGACTAGTCAAAGTGAAAAGGGGAGAAAGTGAGAGCAATGCTACTGGGGAGAAAGAAGCGAAGATGCGTTCGTTATACCCATTCCTTTTTGAGGGTATGTCCTTTAAACGTCTCCTTTATCGTTTGTCTAGTACTTATCTTATCTTTAGTATGTCCTCTCATTAGTACCTTTGACCTTTAGATAGGATAAACCTATGGTTGAAACATGTGTTTGAGACATGTTATGTTTGATGGATGCATGTGGATGCAAGTGGTTGCTAGTGGTTGCTCGTGGATGCATATATACACACTCTAGGCACTAGATCGGCTCAATCACTTCATATTGCATATTGCATAAAATTGTGTGTAGGAAGCTATATTTATGGATGTATAATGATTGTGTATCATATGGATGATGCATTTTGGTGAATGATTGTGCACTCATGTAGATATTGTATGTGTCGATAGGGTTCTCTAGCATACATAATGGATGCATGGCACTATCATGGTTTGCATATGTTCATACATTAGATAGGGAACATATACACACACTCTTTGCATATGCTCATACATCATTAGAAATTGTTTTAAGGATAATGGATGCCCGTGTTTGATGGATTGAGTAGATGGTTATTTGGATGGTAGGATATGCATTCTCCTTAGCTTAGAGATTTCGGGGACGAAATCCTTTAAGGAGTGGAGAATGTAACACCCCGAATTTTAGATTAATGCTAAAATTCACTAATTGCAGAATAAATAGTCTCAGATGTGGGAATTGGGGGCAACGGGCTGCGTCATTGCGTTCGTCTCGGAAAAATACGCAAAATAGAGTCCGAAATTTTGTAAATCGGAGTCCGTATGGCCCAGTTATGGCCCAATGAAGTTTGCAGAAAATTCAAAGTTCAAAACAGATTTAAAATTCAGGTTTAAAATTCAAAGTTAGGGCCATTGGGCGCTGGAGGGAAAAACTCCCGCCTAGCTACCCGAGTCGACAGCCCTGTCGACTGGGCAGTCGACTGGGTAGGACCAAGTCGACAGCCCTGTCGACTTGGGTGTCGACAGGGGGTGCTCGGCAGGTTTAACCTGGTGCACCATTTTAGGGTTTGGCTGTGTTTTGGGCTAATCTCTAGAAACTTCCTAAATCTGACGGACCTAATCTAGCCTAGGGTTAATCCTATGGTCTAAAACACACCCTAATCCTATAAATACACCCTAATGCAAGCCTAATCCATACTAAAAATAGAAATGATGCCATCATGCCGCCAAAATCAAACTTGAGAGGAGCCTCCACTAATTTATGAAGAAAGTTGCAAGCTAATCAACCTCTAATCATCACCATCTTCAAATATAGCAACTAGTTCTACTTCATAAGTTTGCTAATCTTGGTTTTGGTGAGTTTCTATCACTTTAATAACCAATTGCTAAATTAAGTAGATGAGATATGATGAGATCATGCGGTTTTGTATGCGGATTTGTGGGTTTTAAATCATATGATATGATGTTAGTTTGCTAATCTATGTTTAATGTTAACCCTATGTTTAATGTTAACCCTATGTTTATGCAAGATAAGTATGTGGGTTTATGCAAGTTAAGTATATGGGTTTATGCAAGTTAAGTGGTGAGTTTTATGCATGTTAAGTATTTGATTTTATGCATGCTAAGTGTTTGGTTTTATGCATGCTAAGTATTTGATTTTATGCATGCTAAGTATTTGATTTTATGCATGCTAAGTGTTTGGTTTTATGCATGCTAAGTATTTGATTTTATGCATGCTAAGTATTTGATTTTATGCATGCTAAGTATTTGATTTTATGCATGCTAAGTGTTTGGTTTTATGCATGCTAAGTGTTTGATTTTATGCATGCTAAGTATTTGATTTTATGCATGCTAAGTATTTGATTTTATGCATGCTAAGTGTTTGGTTTTATGCATGCTAAGTATTTGATTTTAGGCATGCTAAGTGTTTGGTTTTATGCATACATTATGACATGCAAGTCTACCCTTTTTAAATAAGATGCATACCTATGCAAGATGACACCTTTGTATGCTATGCATACATATGCATGTTTACCCTATTATGATGCAAGTTCATATGCAAGTTTGTCTCTTTTTATGATATGCATAACATATGCGAGTTTGCCTCTATGTATGACATGTTATGCAAGTTCACATGCAAGTTTATGTGCAAGTTCACATGCAAGTTTATGTGCAAGTTCATATGCAAGTTTATGTGCAAGTTCATATGCAAGTTTATGTGCAAGTTCATATGCAAGTTTGTCTCTTTTTATGATATGCATAATGCAAGTTTGGGTTAAATGCTAGTTGGGTTTAATGTATGCTCATATATGCAAGTTGACACCTTTTGAACCCATGATAAAGTTATATGCTATGTTGGTTAAACCCATGACATTTGTGATGAATCTTCCCTTTTATTATGTCACGTTATGAGAACGAATTACGTGGGGAACGATGGGGTTAATATGCATGTTAATAGAAATGTGTAAAGTTGGTATGTTTAAGCATAACATAAAATGAATGGACATAATTGGGAATTTACCTATTAAGTTAGGTCTACCCATATTATGGAGTTGGGAATTTACCTATTAAGTTAGGTCTACCCATACTATGGAATTGGGAATTTACCTATTGAGTTAGGTCTACCCATATTCTTAAAAATGTGTAATTAATTAGGGATAATTAATACAAATTATGGGGGTGATTAATTAGGTGTAATTAATCTACTAAGACACGAGGTTGGACCCTTTTGTAGCATAAGACTGCCCGGAACCGACCGGCAAATCCAGCGGCTACAAATGATTGGCCCAATGTGAGAGGTCTTAGTCATAAACTAAATACGTGACAAGTGTAAAGACACGAGTTAGACTCTGTTATGGTGTAAGGCTGCCCGGAACCAACCGGCATATCCAGCTGCCATAAAAGACAGTCTAATGTGAGAGGTCTTTACAAAGGTTACGATCTTAATTAATTAAGAAACACTTAACCAAATTAGCATGTAAAGGGACATGAGGGGTTAAGTGGGTGCCTTGGGTGGCATGTGGAAATGTAGTAGTTGCCCTGGGTGGCAATAGAAAATACGATTAGAATACTTAACCAAAGTGGAACATGTAATTAAACATGGTTAAAGGGTTAAGTAAGTGCTTTGGGTGGCATGTGGAAATCTAGTGGGTGCCTTGAATGGCAATTAAAATATGATTAATGACTTAACCAAAATTTATAACATGTAAGTGGACATGGTTAAAGGGTTAAGTGGGATTCACTAGAAATGACAAGCTTAGGTGGTAGCTTGTGGGGGCCCATTTCAACCAATATCCCAAACGTATCTTAGTAGGCTCGACTCTAGTCGAGTGACGGGACACACATATTGGGCTTGACTATAAGAGGCCAAAACGGGTTAGCGGTGGCAACGCAGGACCAACGGGTTTCATATGCGTGTGTGGACCCGGGCTGGTTGGTAAGTCGTTGTTGCATCGTGTAGGTATAAAGCCGTGCACCGTTGATATTTTCAGGTTGCCACTTTGGGGGATGATACACCCCATTGTGGGACCAGCACGGGTATCTACGTAAGGGAGCCGATCGCTTGGGGAGTAGTGGGTACACCTATGTAGTCAGATAGGGGAACACGAAACTACTAAATTACTAAGTACACTTAGTGGGATCAACCTTTAAAAATTAGGAATGACTGGTGTGGTGCAGTGTAGTAATTATCCTTGGGTGGGTAGATACGTCTTTACGGTTATCTTAGTTTATGCTAATTCTAACAAGCTGCTTAGTGTAGCCATTCATCCCCAGACGTTACCGTATATCAAGCTTATGTCTTCTCTGGTTACTTTAATGATTGTATTGTTAAAGTTATAGGACTCGCTCAGACTTATGTCTGACCCCGTTGTTTTTATCTTTTTCCCAACCCTCAGGTTATCAGAGTGGGCCCAGTACGGGTGGGCTTTGATCAGGCTGCTTTATTCTCTTTTGGGAACTTGGACCATAGGTGTAGAGCTCAGTTTACCCTTTTCTTTTATGGCTATCAGTTCATGTATTGGGATTATGTACTTTTATTTATCAGGATGGATATTTTGTACTTGACTCTTATTATGGTTTTGTGATGTAACCAAACATGTTTTACTTTCCGCTGAAATGAAATGATGTTTTAAATTCTCAAGTATTATTTATATCTGTCTTGTTGTAATTTTTCTGTTCTATATTCACTTAAAATACTCCCCGATGTTATGGCATTCCCTTAGCGAGTGATCATAGCGGGTGTGGGGTGTTACATAATACCTCTGCGAATGCGGGTCATTACACATATATAAGGCTAATAGTCTGTAATACACTAATACTTGTTAAGAAATAAATATTTACTTATAAGACTGACAGTCTGTGATAATTAACATATATAAGTATTTAGTTTATGCCCCAATTTGATTTGTATTATCAACGCAATTTTATGCTCTCTTTGCTTTTAATGGTATAATATATAATTTTAATGGTATAATTTATAATTTAAGACTCACTTTCGATTATAGTATAGTATTTGACAATAATATTTTGTATGCATAGATGCAATCAGAAAATCCATACATAAGTTGATTTACAAAAGTAAACTTGTGCCGGTTGAGTTAATACGTACTTCCTTTATAATATTAAGCAAAATTATGCAGCATTGACCATCATTAATGAATCCTTACAATAGACATAAAGGAGAAGTTTATTTATTATTTAATAACATTAATAAAGCCAACTAATAGAACGACCACACTGGCATTAACAAGATGATCCATTTCTACAGATTACACTAAATCCTTATTTATGAAAGCTTTGACAGCCTAGTCGGTAGCCCCCATGTAAAAACATGTCTTATTCTATAGAAGGTCAATCAAAAGAGATTACGTGGATACAGACCACAAAAGAGATCACATGGAATGAGATATGTACTGTTAGATTTGACTTAAAATAACCTGTTAAATTTATAGTCGGAGAGGATGGTATGGATTGCGTCTCTGCAATAAACTAGAAAAAATATGTTTAAATCATTTCAGATGATGACATATTAGTGTGAAATTGTGAAACATTTAAGAAAAAAATTAAAGTTAAATCTTTTGTAGTCAAATGTTTGGAAAAAAATAACAATGTATGATAAGTTATTAATGAATGGTTATTTAATATTAATATTCACAATTTAATTATTGTTTATCAATTCAGTAACTGTTAATTATTTCATATTTCAAAATAATTATTAATAATCAATAAAGAAATGATTTTACCAAAAACATTGTTAAGATACGTAAACGAAATCTTCAATTCAAAAAAATCGTTGGAATATACTTTTGGTTGATTCTATTTATACACCCGTAATCTCTTTACATACACCATAAAATACAATGAACTAGCATACACCAAAACTTACTTTACATACACCATGGCTTTTATCAAAATTACCCTTTTTTACATCTTTATCCTTTTCCCTCTTTAAACAACAAAACTAAATTAGACAAAACGAGAAATATCTTGTAATAAATTTACTTAAATAAAAAAGCGAACTTTAATTTCCAACACTCGTATTATAAATTGTTCAGTTGTTTTTCAATATATTATTTCATCAAAATGGGCTCTAATTTTAAAAGGAAAAATTTGAACGCTTTCTATTTATATTTGTTAATCGTGAGGGTTGTCTTAGTTTATATTTTTGATTTCATTAACTTCATAAAATTTTATAAATTTGATAAAATATTTTTGTATTTAATATTTAGATAGATTATAGGAAAAATATTAAAAATGTAATTAAGGAGAGTGTAATTTAGTCATAGATTTTTTTCAGTAAAATAACGGTGTATGCTAGGTAATATTTGGTGTATGAATGGAATTTGCCTTAAGAAAAAAGGTACGGTAACAATAAAATATTGTAGAAAGATAATGATGTATATTGGGTGACTTGAGGTATATGAATAGAAGTTACATACACATTTTTGACACATCATCACACACCTTAGCATTATTTTTAACGAAAGTTTAAAATGATACGAGGAAAATGTGGGGGATAATCGCCAAAAAAAAAAATCTCCTTATGTATATGTGTAGATAATACATTATACCTAACATAATTATTGGTAGGTAATCATCCTTCAACAATTATATAAATTGACAATATTTACCTACTAATAAATTTTACCATTTAATATTGGTAGATAAAAGTTCTCTTTACCTACCCATATTTATTGGTAGGTAAAATGTTGGTAGGTAAAGATCAAATTTCTTGTAGTGGTATTGATCTGATGTTGGTTTCGGCCTTCTGGGTTAATACTTAGGGAATTGTTCACTTGCTAATTTACGGTTAAAGGCTGATGGAATGGAATGTGATTTTGGGTTTATCGTGAACCGTGTTTTAAAGGACACTGGTTCTTTAACCCAGTTAAAGACAATAATAAGATTTTGGGTTGTCGTGAATGGTATCTTTAATAATATTGTTCTTAGACCCAGTGGAGTTAAGAAAATCAGAAACTAACTGGAGATTGGATAAGTTGAATGGTTTCCTGGGTATTGATCTGATGTTAGTTTCGGCCTTCAGGGTTAATACTTAGGGAATTGTTCACTTGCTAATTTATGGTTAAAGGCTGATGGAATGTAATGTGACTTTGGGTTTATCGTGAACCGTGTTTTAAAGGACATTGGTTCTTTAACCCAGTTAAAGATAGGAATAAGATTTTGGGTTGTCGTGAAAGGTATCTTTAATAATACTGTTCTTAGACCCAATGGAGTTAAGAAAATCAGAAACTAACTGGAGATTAGTTAAGTTGAATGGTTTCTTGGGTATTGATATGATGTTGGTTTCGGCCTTCGGGGTTAATACTTAGGGAATTGTTCACTTGCTAATTTACGGTTAAAGGCTGATGGAATGGAATGTGATTTTAGGTTTATCGTGAACCGTGTTTTAAATGACATTGGTTCTTTAACCCAGTTAAAGATAGGATATGATTTCCCAAGTTAAACAATTGTTAATATTGATTTTTGGGAAGATTAAAACCAAGTGGAGTTTTAATGCATTTTTAATTAGATTGAAATGATATCCAAAGGAAGATTAAATAATAAATTTTAAGAGTTTATCTTTGATAAAATTAATGGGAACCTTTCCCAAACTATAAGAAGATTTGAATGAAGGAATATTCCGCATTGGAATGAGGCGTATGTTGTGTTTTTATGGCACTTGTTTATTATATAAGCGAGTTATTCAGAAAGACTAGGTTTATCCCATTTTGAATAACTAATTAGATGATATGTCGAGAATGAAGACGGTGGTTGAAGACCGGAGGTCTTCACATCGTTTGGATGATTACTGATGTCTTGATTGGGCTGTACACCCAAGACAAGGTAATAAGTGGTGATCGTCTAGACGTACTTGGAGATCGACCGGATATGCAAGGACCTCTCCCCTGTATTGGGCATATGGGGGAGGAATAAGGTGCCTCCGGTTTCGTTCAGACCCAGAACGAACTTGTAAATGGATGTGTGTCTGACATTAGATTTCATTCTGTGTGATCGATATACAACGGTTGCATAGCCTGAATTGCCTGTGTGGCATGCTGAGATGCAAATGATCAAGGCTTTTGTTGAAAAGTAGAGTCTTGTGGTTGACGATCAAAGCACGGCTTTAATATAGCGTAGCTTTTTGTAGCGTTAATTCGCGAGCCTCACATCCCGATGTAGACAAGAAATGGGAGAGGACTTCAGGGAGGACATGCGTTTCTTTCTAGCTAGGAGTGGTGTCAGCGTTTTGCACGCCCTGACATTTTACTTATGTAGATTATGGATACCAAGGCGCCTCGGTTATATCGGTCGTTCCGGGGCCGGTGGTTTGGTCGGGATATGACCAGTTTACGCCCCATAGGGCGGGGAAACACATTTTTCAGGCATTTTAATCCACTCCGCGTGATCCGGCCCTGACGATCCAAGGTGCAGTTGCGGCTGTTCCAAACACATGGTAGGCTAGATTGTCTCGAAGCAGTAAGGACGATCCCTCACCTTGGTTTACAGACGGAAATCCAACTTCCAATAAGTAACATTTCAATTTTGATTGTAGAGCCTAGTATGGCGACATAGTGGTATGTGGCACTTATGCCGTCTATGATTGATACTTATGATTGAAATTGTTTTGACAGTATACACTTATAGTTATAATAAAAGATGAAATTTCACGTACCAAGCACTTTTGTCTATTATAAGGTAAAAACTCTATCTTCTGTCTTGCGTTGCATTATGTGATGGGACCTGCGTCTTATAATAGCTTCATTGTTCTTTACTTAGCATTGCGCTGTTGTTTTATGTACTAATATTCTGGGGATGAAACCCATTCTGTGTTATACGACGTGGTCCATGGATTTACCTAACTTTAAAATAAAGATTAATAATTGTTTTAGTTCTCGCACCAGTCACATGAATGACCCGGAGTTTATTATTTAAACCTAAACTCTGGGTGCCCCTATTTTCCACACGGGCAATTAGTAGTTTTGGTTTTGTAGATTTATATTCACAGGATCCAGATTTACAGCTGGAATGATATTCGGAAAGCTCTGTATCCGTATATTCCTTTTAGTTGTGTTTTGTATTATTTTTCTACTGCATTGTAATTTGTAAATCTCGGATATTTAGTAAATGTGTAATATGTAATTCATACTATGTATATTCTTGTTTTCTGATGAAATTGTTGTAATAAGCAATGAAATGTTCTTTTGTTTGTGTTCTGATTTGTCTTGTTCTCGAAGCAATCTGTTCTTTCCCTCATGGGGTAGTTTTGGGTTCTTACAATAATTGTATGCTTGAGGTTTTGTGATACAGATACATGTGTAGCACTAAGTCGTTCACTTGTAGCAGAAGGCACCGTAGTGCATCGGTTCATACCATACACATCCAAAAAATGACATACAATTGTATGCTTGAGGTTTGCACTGTGGTATGTATGCACTGCTGTGTGTTTGCACTGTGGTATGTATGCACTGAGGTTTTGTGATACATGCACAGTATACACGCACGCACAAGTATACATGCACAAGTATCATAAGCATACACGCACAAGTATAGATGC
The DNA here is from genome assembly GCA_030737875.1 of Allium sativum. Taxonomy (NCBI): domain Eukaryota; kingdom Viridiplantae; phylum Streptophyta; class Magnoliopsida; order Asparagales; family Amaryllidaceae; genus Allium; species Allium sativum. The sequence goes on along the minus strand of CM060915.1, from coordinate 253,293,055 downwards.
ACAAGTATCTTAGTATACACTCTCAAGTATCATAAGTATACACGCACAAGTATACAGGCTCAAATATACAAGCACAAGTATACACACACGCACAAGTATCATAAGGCAGCATCTGAAGGCATGCACAGGTATGCACGCACGCAAAAATATACATGCACAGGTATACACACACAAGTATCATAAGGTGCTTTGACCATTGATTTGAGTTTGCCACGAGGATTTAGGTTTCACCTAACTGAGTGGTACCTTTTTGGGCCATGAGAACCGGGCTATTGGCATGAAAAAGACATTGGTTTATTAGAGAGGTCGAGCTAGTTAAGTAATGAGGAATTTACCATCGAAATTGATTTTCACTTTGCGTTCATTTACACTGACATATAATTGTATGCTTGAGGTTTTGTGATATAGATACATGTGTAGCAATGCAGTGTGTTTGCACTGCGGTGTGCTTGAGGCTACCAATTTCCTGATCCGAATGAGCCGTTCACCCATATCTAACACGCATAGGTATTTTCCATTTGATTTTGGAAACTACCAATTTCAATGTTTCAATTTTGGAAACGTATGCTCAGTTTTGCAACAGTTCATACCATACACACCCAAAAAATGACATACAACTGTATGCTTGAGGTTTTGTGATACAAATACATGTGTCGCACTGCGGTGTGTTTGTACGATAAAGTTCACACAAATACATGTGTAGCACTGCGGTGTGTATGCACTGCGGTTTTGTGATACAAATACCCATATCTAACATGCACGCACAAGTATCATAAGGCAGCATCGGTCCATACAATACACATCAGTTCATGCCATACACGCACAAGTATACACACATGCACAAGTATCATAAGGCAACATTGATCAGTTCATACCATATACGCACAAGTCTACACACATGCACAAGTATCATAAGGCAACATCGATCAGTTCATACCATACACATCCAAAAAATAACATACACATCCACATCCAAAAGTATCATAAAGTTAACTTAATACATACACATCCAAAAAATGACATTATAGTAGCATCATTTCATACCAGATCAGGGTTGCAGGGCTGTGGAACTTCCAACTGATTCGTTAGGGCTTTGCGGCTTTTGGAGAGCTGGTCCGTAGTGAGCAGCCGCATGTGATGGACCCGCAGCATGTGATGGACCCGGGGTGAGGTAGTTTGGCCAGTCAAATTCCTGATCAACTTCTATATCTACCCACTGATCATTCCTCTGGTTCATTGGGGCTTGGTTATCATCATGTATGTCATGGGCAACTTCCGTAAATAAGCTTGGCAGGGGGGGTAGCTCAGCAGCTTCTTGTATCATTGCATTGAATCTTTCATCTGAATCCGTTTCCAATTCCCATCCATAATGATGCAAACATGGAACCACCTCTTCCTCCCTATTGCTCACAAAAAGAAGTTCAGGCCTTGTCCCAGGATGAGCATGGGTACAGCGATGAACCTTAATGAAGTAAACTTGTTATTGATTTAAGCAGCAAAATCATTGATATTGCAAATGCCTTCATAAAATTGTATTTTCAGGTAGAAAGATGTATAGTCATACTGAGACCAGTTGCAGTCATCAATTGCAAGCACCCGTCCCATTGGCTTCTTTACTTCTTCAACAGCAGGAACATTACTCTTTAGGAACTCGGGAAAGCCATCAATTTTAGCCCATGATTCCACTTCAAATGTTGGTGAGGGCTCAAATTCTTCATCAGACCATGGTTGCAGGTAAATAGCACCACCAGGTTTTGTAAAAAAATTCAACATTAGGGCATGATCACACATACTGTCCGATGGGCATGATACTAGAAAAGAGTTGTTGGGTATTACCCGTAAAGGCCACGAATTATGATTGAGAGCCATCTTAAGAGTGTATTGCACAGCTTCGAAATTCCAATGTCCCTTAAGAACAGTGGCTGTGATGTATAGAGACGAGTCCTTCATTGTTTTTTTTTCCTTTTTAAAATTTCGACGATTGGGGTTTAGGGGATATGGAGGAGAAGATGTTCTGACGCTTGAAAGGATGTGCGAGGGACCCGATGGATGGTGTCAGGCAGATATGTGAACTGGAAATGCTTGCACAGAAGAGGAAACATACTCAATTCTATTTCTGAGGTAGTGCATAGTGACCAATACTGATTTGTCAACTGTTATAATTGTATGCGTAACTCACTAAGATTTATAAGTTAATTAGACGGCGAAATGCACATATGCATGCACACAACACATATGCACTTATCAAATAACTTGTAAATTCAAATTGCAGGATCTAAAATGACGAGGAGAGATACAGCCGACAAGTAGAGTACCTGAAATGACATAGAGAGATACAGTTTCTGGTTCATGGCTTTGCTACTTTGTAGAATGCACACTGATCGCATTCGTTGGCACTTGTATTGAAGGTGGTACGTATTGGCACTTTTGCTACTTTTAAATTATGTATTTGATCGTATGTGTTATATATTTAAAGTGTTGAATTACGTATTTGATCGTATGTATTGAAGGTTTGAATGTGATAATGAATGTAATGGATGTGTTTCTTCTATGTACAAAACTGATATTGCAAAATTTATAATTAAAGCATTGTATTTGCCTTCTTTTAATGTTGCATTTGCTTTTTTCCTGATGTTGTATTTCAAGATAATGGTGTCGCATTCCATAATAAAATGGTGTTGCATTACATAAAATAGTAGTAAGTCCATGTAGCACGTAAATGCCACAGCTGACGTGGCATGTGACACGTGTGCAACTGACATGGAGATCTGACGTGTCATGTGACACGTAGGCAACTGACATGGAAAGCAGACGTGGCCGCCGCTATCGTGACCTGGTACCCAGGATCTAATTAATTTTCAAGCAACACTGAATATTGTTGCATTACGTACAAATAGTGTTGCATTACGTCTATAATGCAACACTTTCTTTCCGTGGCAGTAGATGTGCTAAAGCGTTGCCTTAGAGGGCAAAGCCAACGACTACAGATGCCATGCCTACCCGGTGTTCCCTATTTGAAAAAAGGAGAAAATGCAACACTTTTTCGATCTATGGCCACATAAAACTTGTGTCGAATATGCCCACTTTTGTAGTAGTGAACCTTGGCCTTGTGGTATAGCTCGATAGCGGTAGCGCTAGTAATACCCTAGATTGAGTTTGAGTGTATATATATGAGAGCGTGTATTTTTAGTTGAATATAAAATTATTTTTAAATTATTTTGTAAACGGGGTAAATGAAATAAATTTTTTAAATTATATTTTTGTATTGAAAAGAAATAATTTTATGAAATTATTATAATATTGGTTTGTTTGATTGATTTGAATGGAATTCAAATTGGATTTGGAAATTGGATAAGTAATAACTGAATGAATATCAATCAGATATAAACTGATTGATGTTAAAGTATGTTAACCCAAAGTGAAGGCAAACAAGTATATATTAATATTGGATATTAATTGGATTTAACCAAACCAATTGAATTTAACAAATAATTGGATGGTTAGATTAAATTGGTTGTGCCTTGTTTGTTTGATATATGTTTGATGGTTGAATAGAATTCATCAACATCTTAAAAAAAAGTTGAATAAATTGTAAGCTAAGAACTAAATTCTAGAAAAATAGATCTAATGGAACTGCATGTGAACTGGAACTAAAAAATTCAGTCCATGTTTATTTTTGAAAATTTGTGTAATTACACATGTTAATCGATGAAATTTTATTTAAAATTTCATGTGTTTATTCTTACCCAGTAAACTGAGTTAAGATCATGTATCGGAAGGCTTTGAGGATTGATTTTAGTTGTGTAGGCTGCTTATAAGTTGAGCAAGTATGCTCAATAGTGCTTATATAAGGTACGCTTACGTGAAAATATAATTTTGGTTTTTGAATTTGGTTTTTCCAATCATGTGGATCGATTCATATATTTGTTGTTCCTACAATATTGCAGAAGTCCCTCTGTACAGAAGAGATTGTACCAAAAATTTTCCAAAACCTAAAGAGTTAGAATATTTTTGAGATTTTTATTAATAGAAATAAATTGAATTTTCAATCTATTACTTAAACATAAAAGCGCAATTCCAAGTTCGCTTATGTGGCATTACAGAAAGCTGGGATTTGTAAATTCTCACTCCCGGTTACATTTCCATGCGCATTTAATAAGAAAAATAAAAAAAATAAAATAAATTAAAATTAAAACAAAGCAGCCAACTTTCCCATGTTGTCCGCATCTACTTTCCCCATTCCAGCATCTGAAAACAAATCTTTCTCCTAGCCCCACTCCAATTTTGCGATTCCCTTCAAATCTCGAAACTGTTTTAGCGAATTTGTAAGATCATTCACATGTTCGATTTTAATTTTTTGCTCCTTTGGTGAAGCCAGCGCCTGTGAAGTACATCTGGAGAATTGAGAATTTCAGCAAGGTTCCTTTAGGAAAGATGTTTTCTGATACTTTCATGGCTGGTGGATATAGATGGTAATTTATCAATTTCTGTTTGATGGTTCTGTAGTATTAGGCTTGGATAGTTCAAAGGAGAAATATGCACAATCTTTTGACTCGTGGTTAATTTTAGGAGAATTTTGATATTTCCAAAAGAAAAATCAGACGGATTATTTCTCTGTGTATTTGGATTTCGCTAATGCTGACATTGGACCTGGATGCCATATTTCAGCTCAGTTTTGGTTGATTGATCACCTAATAAATAATGAGTATTGGACTTGGTCTTCCTTTTAACTCTTTTGAGATTTGTTTGTTTATGATATTTCATTCCATAGACACAATCTGGATTTTTGATTACCTCCTTTAGTTTCCATTGAACTGTCTTCAACTAATGTGGGTTGTCTTTACTTTGATTGTTATTGCCTTCAATATGCTTGGTCCGTTCATGACTTCTTGAATATAATCTTGATTTATATCTCATTTTCTTTTTCGTTTTCAATGATCCTCCACGTTTCCTATTATTTAACATAAAGAAAGAGAGCATGTTACACATGAATTGGAAGCTAACATTGAGATTTATACGTTGGTATTTTCTCATTCCCGAACCACAAGAAGTTAACTATGACTGTTTTTTACATTGTAACTTTATCCAAAGTGAAGGGAAATAAGATTTGAGGAATTTGATAATTAAGGGCATAGGTTATTAATATAGAAAATCACATAACAAGAATTTTATTATTTCTTTTTTGGTGATGTGAATATTAATTGTATGATACAGCAAACTAGCTGATACAATTGTTAACTGTATAATAAACAATGACATGCGCATTCACTCACGTCCTGTGCATGTGTTCTGTCCATTGATTTCAGCCTATGCATTCACTTGCAGCAAAGAGCAACATTAAAGTGAATAATGGTCTGCTATTGTACTAACTTATAGTTCAACCGGTGAGGGCGCTTGCCAGACTTGTAATTTTTTTTCTTCAATGCTAGACTTAAGTTCCAAAGCGCTTTATGTATGCATAAGGGTGTTTTAGTTGAATTATTAAAGTAGATCAATTCAGCGACCATCATGTTGATAAATATCTTTTTATGTGGGACTAATCACTAGCTAAGGTATATCTAGGCAAGTTAAAAAAGGAAGCATCGTTGGTGCTATGAGTTTCAATGCAGAAATGGATACCTACACTGGATCAGTCACTACATTGTTTTTGATGTTTTATTTGTCTTATGATGGATTTAGTGTAAAGAGGGATCAAAATTAGAAGAACCAATGTCGATTTGCTCACAATATTGACCGTCTTATCGAACTTTAATTGTAAAACACAAGGAGTTGTAATTATTTTTGTTTCTTATGGCACTCAGTTATTAATTTTCATTGTAACTACTGATCGTGTAACATCTTAATACAGTTGAACTTGCATCGATTGAGTGTAACATTTTTGCAGCTAATAGTTTCTCATGATCATTGGAGCAGTGCTATTTTTTTAGTTATTATGCAATGCTTATGTCAACGAAATTAATTATTAATTTTTTAATTCTATTTATCAACCAAATTCAAATCTACTCCATGTTGATAATGATAATGATAATACCATTACTGTGTAATAGGATAAAACATCTATATTCTTAGACAGTTGCAGCTATGGCAAGCACTAAAAAGGCAGAAATGCTGTCAAATTCTCCTAGGATTGCAGCTTCGTTTGTTGATATTATTTTTTCATAATTATCCTAATAATAATGACATGACGCGCACACATAATGTGTGTATGCGTCTATATATATATATATATATCATAATTTTTGGATAAACCAATTATTTTCTACAGAATATTGAGTTTGATTTGATTTATATCGCTGGTGAATAATGAGCGTTATAATTATTTTGTGTTCTTTTACTCTAATTTTGTTACAAATAAAATCATACATCTTATATATAGCTTTTCTTTACGCCTTGTAATTTAATTGAGTTCTTTCCATGGTTAAGTTAATGTAGGAGCATGAATTTATAACATAGCATTAGGCATAAATGATATTGTTTTCCCTAATTTAACATTTTAGATTATAGGGAAAAAAATCCAACTTGTCTGGTGCAAATTTAGCAGTTTAGTATAGACTTTGAATCATTTTAAACATTATATTAAAAACATCATATAAAATATATATTCTTTTTCATGGCATATTAGCTTCTATTGGTTTTCTATGACGACAATAACTAAAAATGTTCATTTCCTTCAAAATAATCAGACCATTCAATAACTAATGGATGACCATCTTATACTTACAACAAATGGTTTACAAGTAACTGTCGCCTTACAACTTAGTTTGGAGCGTGATAGTCCTATATAGAAATTTCACTAATAATCAAATAACATTAGGAATTAGAGCATGTAGCATATGATGAAGATGTAATATTAGATTCAGTTCATTAGGCTCTTTCAAGCAAAACTATTTACTTATGACAGTTCCTTGCTTCAGTATTACTGGTCATTGCTTCATATCTAAAGACAAATTAGTGCACATTTGTAACATACCGTCTTTCGTCCACTTCAAGCTGGTAATTAAACCAACTCAAACCGTTCGAAATGACAGAATGTTATTAGCTTCTGAGGTAAATAGAATAAATCACAGACACAGAAAGACAGAATATCTCGCAGCGGAATAAATAAATTATTCAATAGTCGTTCATGAAGCTACTAAATAAAAATCAAAATTTATACATATATCAGAGTTACAAAATTAAATACAACGGAAGTCTAAATACATGAATTTCTAAAACAAAGGAGAAATAGCCAGAATCAACAGGTAGAGATGATATCTTCAATAGTCTCTAGCTTCAAAAGGTGAAATCTCAACACTGCAATACTCGATCTGACCCGAGCAATAATGCAAAACAAAACAACTCGGATCAGGACTAACATTCTCATGAAAGTAAATCAACTTAAATGAAATATTCAATGAAATGCATCAGTAACTTAAATGATGTTTGGGATCACCATCCTCTAAGGGTCCGTTAAACTAATATCATATAATATAATACGCTATTATAATAGTGTCTATGTTTAAATATACTATTGAAAATAGTGTAAGCGGGATTACCATTATTACCCTTACACCGTTCATACCGTTATCGTACAGTTTGCATATAACACACCAGTACGTCGGCGGATAGGGATGCGCCGTGATACGACAACGTTAAATCAAAATCGTAGGGTGATCGATCAGGATAATATGACAAGGCACACGAGGAATACCCACGGTAGGATTCTACCGATGCACGCCCGGACCGGTGGTAACGCATAGCCGCAACTACCGCCCACCTCGAACAACACTCCCATAATCAAGGGTGGCCACCAATCAAATCACAATGTAATAGATATAGTTCGAAGAAGTGTGTCTGATGGAGGTGCGACCTCACTTAATCACGGTATAGCACCTGTTTTAGTCATTTTAATTATGACCCGAAGGTCAAGGCTATCCATCAACGTTCTCTTTCTTCAATCCAGTAATCGCCACCAAACCATCCTACTTCATTCTGGAACTCCACCGCGTACACAGTTGTTAAAGTGGTTTTCGGTATTGGCAGAGAGTATGACAATATCCGATCCCTGTCTCTTTAACAACCAAACGTTTACATTTTTCACACCATGGCCATTTTAATAAAATCATATCTTGAAATTAATTAATTTAAGGAATTTCTTTAATTCAAACCAAATAGTTTATGAATCAATTCCATATATAAAATTATATATATACCGATTCATATTCAGTTACTTAAAATCGAATTCACTTCATATCAAATATAAATTCAAATAAAATCAATTTACACAATTTACGTTCACTTCTTATAAAAGTTCATAATTTAAATCAATTCAAATTCGCATTCAGTTGATTTAAAATCAAATTCATTCCTTAATTTGGAAATTCAATTTCAAAACAAGTTCACAATTCAAGTTCATCTCTTAAGTTCGAATTAAATTCAAATTCAAATTCTCATCTTATATGAGTTCATTTATTAAACCAATATCGTTATATAAATTCAAATCTTTAAACCTTGAATTTAAACCACGAAATCTTAACTTATCCACCTATTGAGTTTATTATTAAAGTTTATAAAATATATATAAAATAAGCATTGAAAATATTGTTTATAAGTTATTAATTTATATAGAAAATAGCTTTATAAACATATATAGGTTTAAAATAATTTAGAAATAGGTTTAAAAAGAATAATTTATTAGAATATATTAATTTAAAGTTCAAAATACATATATGATTAAATTATATAGTTTAAAATAAATAAATTATAAGTAAAACCTTAAATAAGCATTTAAATACATTTTTACTCATAAAATCATTTTAAAACATATAATTTATAATTTACAAAATTTAAGTATAAATCTTATAAAATATAAATATAAAATATAAGATCTTAAATTAATATTATTACAATCAAATTTTCCAAATCATTTTAATTCAAAAACATGACCAACGGTGTCCGTATAAAATTTTCTACCCTATGGTCAAGTGATACGGATATTTATCATTTCAACCCGAAATTTATAAAATTTATACGGGTTTATCATTTCAACCCGCAATCCCAAATTTAGTAAAAATCGTTCAGGTCTATCATTTCAACCCATAACGATTTTTCCCTAATCTAATGTCCGTTCGGGTATGTATCATTTCAACCCTTAGTGATTTTTCCTAAACTAGGGGTATCTACAACATAACAAATCATCACATATCATCAATCACATCATAGTCATATATAATCAGTGTACATACGTGTCATATGAATATCGTGTTACATATGAAAGTGTATAATTTAAACAAACAATTTCTACTAACAATCTTATACATTTCATAACAATTCATTTAGTTGATCTAACATCTATGAAGTAATATGAGTCAGGTGTGAGATAAACTCACCTTTCGTGGTATAGAAATGGAGACGACAACCAGATTGACACCGAATTGAAACAGTGACTTTCAGACATGATTCAGAATGGATCTAACTCGATGATCGTTCAATATTATTTATATTTTTTTATAAGAGGAGACTAAGGAATATCTCAATGGATCGGCTATTGGTTTGGGACGGTACGGTATTGGGTTTTGGAACGATTTCGGAACTCAACACAAATCTCGACAAAAAAATAAACACAACGAATTTTCCAAAATAATATATAAATTAATATTTATATATACATACACAGGAAAACTATTATAATTTTTCTCATATCATAGATTTTTTTCTTTATAAAACATATATGTTTAAAATTATAACACACTCCAAAAACCGATCGTAAAAATATATATATTAAAACACACACTAAACCATACACAAAAATGCTCACACACACACGACATACATTAACGCACACACATATCAATGCACACATGCAAATACATTATATATAACACTCAAACATAAAAATATATACACACGCCACTCACCAAAACACACAGCACCAATTCATCACGCATACACAACTCAACACGCACCAGTACACAGACGCACACTAACACAGAAAATATAAATATGGAAATATATATACTCACGCACTCCACACCACAAAACACTCACATAGAGGGCTGCGGCTAAAAGGGGAGGCAACTGTTGGATATAGGGTCGGCTTCGGATGTGTAGTTGGCGTTCAGTGCAGGCAGCAGGTTCGGGTGACTTAGTGCAGGGGTTCGGACGAACTGGCAAGCAGGGGCGGTCTAAGTGGAGATGGCCGGAGGACAGCGGCACTTGGAGGTGCTGCTGATCAAGGGTCGACGCTACTGGGATTGCTCAGGAAGCAGGGTCGAGGGCCGCGGGTTAAAGGGCTGACGTGGGAGGTGAAAGCGGACTGGAGGGGAAGGTTCTGTCCAGTTCATGGCGGAGGGTGGAGTTGTTGGGCGAGCTCGTGGACTGTTGGGGTCGGAGCTTCAGGCGGAGGCTGCGGTGAAGGCTAATGGGGAGGCGAGGTCGGGGATTCGATGGTCGGAGGACTAGCGAGGCGAAAGGAATGGAGAAGCGAAGGAAGCAGCTGCTTTGCCATGAAGAGAAAATAAATAAATAAAAAATATAGGAGAGAAAAAGGGATCGTAGAAATGGAAACGTAACTGTAGTTCCCCTCTTTCTTATATATATATTAATATTGTACGAAACGGTGCACAGGGACACAGGACAATACAAACGTTTGGGAATATATTTCGGTGCATAGAAATGAACAGCTTTACATGATGGACACTGTACAATAAATGGAACGAATGGACATAACAACAAAGAGATGTAAGGTTACAAATATAAAAGAAAACCAACATTTGAAATAAATAAATAAAAGCACATGACCGGTTTCAGTTCAAATTCAATGCTAAATAAAAGATGTGAATGACAAATATATAGCATGGAAATATAACGCATGGAATTAAAATAAAATAAATGGCATTGGTATGGTGCGCAAGGGATTTAATTCATGGATTAGGAAATGGAACGGTGGGTTTTGCAAACGAGAAGAAAATAAAAGGCGCATGCCTTTTGGAAGTGGGACGTTACTCATGCATGGAATAACAAAGGATAGGAAAGTGTACACTTTGAGAAAGAGAAACATAATGGATGGTTTTGGAAAAAATAAATAAACATAGAAATGAATGGTAATACATGCTTTGGAAATTTCAATGGCGTTACATGCATGGTTAGAAGGCGCATGCATGCTTTTGAATTAAGGAGGAAACGTGCCCACTTCCTTAGCATTCCGAGGAAAAAAGAAGAATGGATAATGTAGTAAAATATAATGACGGGTTTTGCAGATCCAAAATGGATAAAAAAATATGCAGGATCCAAATAGGGACACGTCGAACTCAAATGGCTCCGTTTCCAAAATGAACTGTGCAAGCATTATCATAATTTCAGCGCAAACCGAACACTGAAACTGACAAATGAATATATATCGGTGATCAACTCGATGAGACGGTCGCAACGGTATATAATTTGCAGTGTCGGAATGCTCCGTTCAAAAAGGCATTACGGACCGCTTTTAAAAGGAAAAATGGCACGAAAAACAATTAAACGAAGATCAAAACGTTCGAATTTTGCGAAACGAATGTTACCGTTGAATTCGTGACAACGAGTAGAATATTTTTCATGTTTGTCTGAACGGGTTTCAGAGAGATTTTACGGTTGCTAAAATTTGAACCGTTAGGCGCTTCTTTGCACTGAAAATGCACGTCTGACAAATATTCAAATTTTCCAACGAAACTTTTACCGCTGCTACATCTCACTGTACGTATTTCAAATTCCAAATTCCCATTACGAAAACTATAGAATATTTTCAAAATAAAAATTCAATTTAAATCAGAATTTAAATCGTAAAAATAGCGGGATGTTACAGTCTCCCCCACTTAAAAACTTTTCGTCCTCGAAAAGGAACGATGCAGAGAAATAGAAATAAAAAAAAAACTAATATTTAAACCAGATGGTTCATAATTATCCACATACATATATATATAATTTGAAATATGTTTAAATCAAAAATTAAAATATTTTCAAACCTATGTTATCTATATTTAACTTATAAAACTTTTCAAATTCCATAAGTTTAATATATAAACATCACAAAATAAAATCTTTATAAACCAATTTAAATTTACAAATTCCTATATATATATATATATATATATATATACGTTTATAAGCAATAGCGATATAGATTTCGACCAAGAGAAATCGTTTTCTTATAAAATTTATATAAAATATATGGTTTATAAAAAAATATAAAATCTTAAAGTATAAACATCAAATCTTTTAAAATAGATGTGTTACCAAACATAATGTTATTTACAACTATATATCAAAACTATATCAAGAAAATATCAATTTCAAAACCAATATTCAATTAGAATGAACTCGCTAGAAGAATTATACTCTCCTTCTGTTTTCTATCTTGTTAGGGACAAGGATAAATTATAGAATTCAAGTTGAAAGCTGAACGAATGAAAGAACCTAAGCAAAGAGGATCTACGAAGGAAGATGGATTCGAATGGGAAGGAAATTTCAGAGAAAATCTAAATATATAAAAAACAAATTATATGTGAAAATATTTGTTTAAAACCATTTATACTTTAAAAATACGCTCTCTCGCAAGAAGGATTCAGCGACTGATTCCACTAATTCTAGGGTATCACTACCCTATCTCTAATGAGCTTTTACCTCATAGGCTAAAGCTTTGATAAACCAAAGCTCTGATACCAACTGTAACATACCGTCTTTCGTCCACTTCAAGCTGGTAATTAAACCAACTCAAACCGTTCGAAATGACAGAATGTTATTAGCTTCTGAGGTAAATAGAATAAATCACAGACACAGAAAGACAGAATATCTCGCAGCGGAATAAATAAATTATTCAATAGTCGTTCATGAAGCTACTAAATAAAAATCAAAATTTATACATATATCAGAGTTACAAAATTAAATACAACGGAAGTCTAAATACATGAATTTCTAAAACAAAGGAGAAATAGCCAGAATCAACAGGTAGAGATGATATCTTCAATAGTCTCTAGCTTCAAAAGGTGAAATCTCAACACTGCAATACTCGATCTGACCCGAGCAATAATGCAAAACAAAACAACTCGGATCAGGACTAACATTCTCATGAAAGTAAATCAACTTAAATGAAATATTCAATGAAATGCATCAGTAACTTAAATGATGTTTGGGATCACCATCCTCTAAGGGTCCGTTAAACTAATATCATATAATATAATACGCTATTATAATAGTGTCTATGTTTAAATATACTATTGAAAATAGTGTAAGCGGGATTACCATTATTACCCTTACACCGTTCATACCGTTATCGTACAGTTTGCATATAACACACCAGTACGTCGGCGGATAGGGATGCGCCGTGATACGACAACGTTAAATCAAAATCGTAGGGGGATCGATCAGGATAATATGACAAGGCACACGAGGAATACCCACGGTAGGATTCTACCGATGCACGCCCGGACCGGTGGTAACGCATAGCCGCAACTACCGCCCACCTCGAACAACACTCCCATAATCAAGGGTGGCCACCAATCAAATCACAATGTAATAGATATAGTTCGAAGAAGTGTGTCTGATGGAGGTGCGACCTCACTTAATCACGGTATAGCACCTGTTTTAGTCATTTTAATTATGACCCGAAGGTCAAGGCTATCCATCAACGTTCTCTTTCTTCAATCCAGTAATCGCCACCAAACCATCCTACTTCATTCTGGAACTCCACCGCGTACACAGTTGTTAAAGTGGTTTTCGGTATTGGCAGAGAGTATGACAATATCCGATCCCTGTCTCTTTAACAACCAAACGTTTACATTTTTCACACCATGGCCATTTTAATAAAATCATATCTTGAAATAAATTAATTTAAGGAATTTCTTTAATTCAAACTAAATAGTTTATGAATCAATTCCATATATAAAATTATATATATACCGATTCATATTCAGTTACTTAAAATCGAATTCACTTCATATCAAATATAAATTCAAATAAAATCAATTTACACAATTTACGTTCATTTCTTATAAAAGTTCATAATTTAAATCAATTCAAATTCGCATTCAGTTGATTTAAAATCAAATTCATTCCTTAATTTGGAAATTCAATTTCAAAACAAGTTCACAATTCAAGTTCATCTCTTAAGTTCGAATTAAATTCAAATTCAAATTCTCATCTTATATGAGTTCATTTATTAAACCAATATCGTTATATAAATTCAAATCTTTAAACCTTGAATTTAAACCGCGAAATCTTAACTTATCCACCTATTGAGTTTATTATTAAAGTTTATAAAATATATATAAAATAAGCATTGAAAATATTGTTTATAAGTTATTAATTTATATAGAAAATAGCTTTATAAACATATATAGGTTTAAAATAATTTAGAAATAGGTTTAAAAAGAATAATTTATTAGAATATATTAATTTAAAGTTCAAAATACATATATGATTAAATTATATAGTTTAAAATAAATAAATTATAAGTAAAACCTTAAATAAGCATTTAAATACATTTTTACTCATAAAATCATTTTAAAACATATAATTTATAATTTACAAAATTTAAGTATAAATCTTATAAAATATAAATATAAAATATAAGATCTTAAATTAATATTATTACAATCAAATTTTCCAAATCATTTTAATTCAAAAACATGACCAACGGTGTCCGTATAAAATTTTCTACCTTATGGTCAAGTGATACGGATATTTATCATTTCAACCCGAAATTTATAAAATTTATACGGGTTTATCATTTCAACCCGCAATCCCAAATTTAGTAAAAATCGTTCAGGTCTATCATTTCAACCCATAACGATTTTTCCCTAATCTAATGTCCGTTCGGGTATGTATCATTTCAACCCTTAGTGATTTTTCCTAAACTAGGGGTATCTACAACATAACAAATCATCACATATCATCAATCACATCATAGTCATATATAATCAGTGTACATACGTGTCATATGAATATCGTGTTACATATGAAAGTGTATAATTTAAACAAACAATTTCTACTAACAATCTTATACATTTCATAACAATTCATTTAGTTGATCTAACATCTATGAAGTAATATGAGTCAGGTGTGAGATAAACTCACCTTTCGTGGTATAGAAATGGAGACGACAACCAGATTGACACCGAATTGAAACAGTGACTTTCAGACATGATTCAGAATGGATCTAACTCGATGATCGTTCAATATTATTTATATTTTTTTATAAGAGGAGACTAAGGAATATCTCAATGGATCGGCTATTGGTTTGGGACGGTACGGTATTGGGTTTTGGAACGATTTCGGAACTCAACACAAATCTCGACAAAAAAATAAACACAACGAATTTTCCAAAATAATATATAAATTAATATTTATATATACATACACAGGAAAACTATTATAATTTTTCTCATATCATAGATTTTTTTCTTTATAAAATATATATGTTTAAAATTCTAACACACACCAAAAACCGATCGTAAAAATATATATATTAAAACACACACTAAACCATACACAAAAATGCTCACACACACACGACATACATTAACGCACACACATATCAATGCACACATGCAAATACATTATATATAACACTCAAACATAAAAATATATACACACGCCACTCACCAAAACACACAGCACCAATTCATCACGCATACACAACTCAACACGCACCAGTACACAGACGCACACTAACACAGAAAATATAAATATGGAAATATATATACTCACGCACTCCACACCACAAAACACTCACATAGAGGGCTGCGGCTAAAAGGGGAGGCAACTGTTGGATATAGGGTCGGCTTCGGATGTGTAGTTGGCGTTCAGTGCAGGCAGCAGGTTCGGGTGACTTAGTGCAGGGGTTCGGACGAACTGGCAAGCAGGGGCGGTCTAAGTGGAGATGGCCGGAGGACAGCGGCACTTGGAGGTGCTGCTGATCAAGGGTCGACGCTACTGGGATTGCTCAGGAAGCAGGGTCGAGGGCCGCGGGTTAAAGGGCTGACGTGGGAGGTGAAAGCGGACTGGAGGGGAAGGTTCGGTCCAGTTCATGGCGGAGGGTGGAGTTGTTGGGCGAGCTCGTGGACTGTTGGGGTCGGAGCTTCAGGCGGAGGCTGCGGTGAAGGCTAATGGGGAGGCGAGGTCGGGGATTCGATGGTCGGAGGACTAGCGAGGCGAAAGGAATGGAGAAGCGAAGGAAGCAGCTGCTTTGCCATGAAGAGAAAAAAAAAATATAGGAGAGAAAAAGGGATCGTAGAAATGGAAACGTAACTGTAGTTCCCCTCTTTCTTATATATATATATTAATATTGTACGAAACGGTGCACAGGGACACAGGACAATACAAATGTTTGGGAATATATTTCGGTGCATAGAAATGAACAGCTTTACATGATGGACACTGTACAATAAATGGAACGAATGGACATAACAACAAAGAGATGTAAGGTTACAAATATAAAAGAAAACCAACATTTGAAATAAATAAATAAAAGTACATGACCGGTTTCAGTTCAAATTCAATGCTAAATAAAAGATGTGAATGACAAATATATAGCATGGAAATATAACGCATGGAATTAAAATAAAATAAATGGCATTGGTATGGTGCGCAAGGGATTTAATTCATGGATTAGGAAATGGAACGGTGGGTTTTGCAAATGAGAAGAAAATAAAAGGCGCATGCCTTTTGGAAGTGGGACGTTACTCATGCATGGAATAACAAAGGATAGGAAAGTGTACACTTTGAGAAAGAGAAACATAATGGATGGTTTTGGAAAAAATAAATAAACATAGAAATGAATGGTAATACATGCTTTGGAAATTTCAATGGCGTTACACGCATGGTTAGAAGGCGCATGCATGCTTTTGAATTAAGGAGGAAACGTGCCCACTTCCTTAGCATTCCGAGGAAAAAAGAAGAATGGATAATGTAGTAAAATATAATGACGGGTTTTGCAGATCCAAAATGGATAAAAAAAATATGCAGGATCCAAATAGGGACACGTCGAACTCAAATGGCTCTGTTTCAAAAATGAACTGTGCAAGCATTATCATAATTTCAGCGCAAACCGAACACTGAAACTGACAAATGAATATATATCGGTGATCAACTCGATGAGACGGTCGCAACGGTATATAATTTGCAGTGTCGGAATGCTCCGTTCAAAAAGGCATTACGGACCGCTTTTAAAAGGAAAAATGGCACGAAAAACAATTAAACGAAGATCAAAACGTTCGAATTTTGCGAAACGAATGTTACCGTTGAATTCGTGACAACGAGTAGAATATTTTTCATGTTTGTCCGAACGGGTTTCAGAGAGATTTTACGGTTGCTAAAATTTGAACCGTTAGGCGCTTCTTTGCACTGAAAATGCACGTCTGACAAATATTCAAATTTTCCAACGAAACTTTTACCGCTACTACATCTCACTGTACGTATTTCAAATTCCAAATTCCCATTACGAAAACTATAGAATATTTTCAAAATAAAAATTCAATTTAAATCAGAATTTAAATCGTAAAAATAGCGGGATGTTACAACATTTGTATTTACTCATCACTGGTATTTCACGCTTATAATGAGTGTAGTTTATAAGTTTATTTTTGTATATAAATTTAATAATTTTGATGTTGGTCTGATAAAAATCATTTCATGTGAATATTCTATGTATGGAGTGTAGATAAAACTGTTTATCTTTGGGTTGTTTACAATTGATATCTGAACATTATTTGGTATATTGATAATTTGTATGCCTCTAATACAATGATTTCTTTATCCTTCCAGAAATTATGTTCAGCCTAGCACTTCACTACAACTAACGTGTTGGAGGACAATAAAAGGAGAAATCAAAGGTAATTTTGTCCTTAATTTTCCTATTCATTTTCCATATTGTTTCATATATATTGTTCTACAACTGACTTTACCCAAACTACAAAAAATCTGTTCTATTTTAAATTTTACATGATCTTATTCATATAATCAATATGCAATATTATATCCACTAAATACACTTTCTAAAAAGGTACTAGAATAACTGCATTTATTACATCATGAAAGGCCGAAACAAGCAATTTATTTATAATTGAATTATTTAACAAATACTGCAATAATGGATGAATTAAATATGACTCCATTCTTTTGTGAGTACTGTCAAATACACTATGTTTTTGTTTTACAATTTTCAGTAAAGGGTTTAATCGAAACAACAAACTATTTTATACTCCTATTTTATGAGATCTATATTTTTTGGGTGCTGCCTCAGATTGTGGATAGAAGGGGTTGTTGCAATTTGAATAATATATTATGTGATTTCATACTGGTTTTGCTTTACATATGATTCATGTGTTAATTTTCATTATAACTACTGATCGTGTAACATCTTAATACAGTTGAACTTGCATCGATTGAGTGTAACATTTTTGCAGCTAATAGTTTCTCATGATCATTGGAGCAGTGCTATTTATCTTAGTTATTATGCAATGCTTATGTCAACGAAATTAATTATTAATTTTTTAATTCTATTTATCAACCAAATTCAAATCTACTCCATGTTGATAATGATAATGATAATACCATTACTGTGTAATAGGATAAAACATCTATATTCTTAGACAGTTGCACCTATGGCAAGCACTAGAAAGGCAGAAATGCTGTCAAATTCTCCTAGGATTGCAGCTTCGTTTGTTGATATTATTTTTTCATAATTATCCTAATAATAATGACATGACGCGCACACATACTTTGTGTGTATGCGTCTCTCTCTCTCTCTCTCTATATATATATATATATCATAAGTTTTGGATAAACCAATTATTTTTTATAGAATATTGAGTTTGATTTGATTTATATCGCTGGTGAATAATGAGCGTTATAATTATTTTGTGTTCTTTTACTCTAATTTTGTTACAGATAAAATCATACATCTTATATACAGCTTTGCTTTACGCCTTGTAATTTGATTGAGTTCTTTCCATGGTTAAGTTAATGTAGGAGCATGAATTTATAACATAGCATCAGGCATAAATGATATTGTTTTCCCTAATTTAACATTTTAGATTATAGGGAAAAAATCCAACTTGTCTTGTGCAAATTTAGCAGTTTAGTATAGTCTTTGAATCATTTTAAACATTATATTAAAAACATCATATATAATATATATTCTTTTTCATCGCATACGAGTGTGTAACCCGTGCGTTGCACACGATAATGTTATAAAATATAGATATTAAAATTTTAATGTTAAAATTGGAATTTTATTATACAACACATAGTAATTCGGCAAAATAAATATAATATAATAATTGTTGTTGTTTAAACATGATATGTGTTTGTAATTTATATTTCTTTGAAGAATAAGTAGTGTCATATGATTGGAGCTTGGTTTTTTGTTTTACTTGGTTGTAAATGTAGTTAAACCTAGTGTGTATAGTGTAAAAATAACAAATCTAACACATTTTGTACACTTACCTTGATTGTTAGTTGAAACATTCCATTATCACATGAATGCTCCAAAAGTTCATGTTAAATATTCTAGGGTGCTTGATCGTTTTTCCTAATCAGAATTAGCAAGAAAATTAACACGAATAGTGAGCATCTTGTAATCCATTTATGTGTTAAAATCATCTATAGATAAATAATAAAATTAGCAAGCCTCAAACTTCTTCCCTCGACATCTAAATGGATTTTGGTCACTTAAAATATTAGTCAAGAATTAGGTGGAAGGTAACAAATTTATTTTTTGCAATCCTGTAACAACCTGCTATTTCCAAATTAGATCGAAAAGAAGAAATGAACTAACAAAAATGCATGGACGTGCCTGGAGCAATAACAACAATATATGGACTTACCAAAAAAAAACCAATTCATTACATATGTATTGTTGTTTACAGGCATAAGACTATGAATGAACAAAACATAAATTAAGATAACTGTTACAAATTAATAAAGATGTCCAAATCTCTATATCGATATAAACAACTCAGCCTCCATAAGCCTAAAACAACACAAAGTTATAAATGACATATTTTACTATTAAGTCATAATTGGAGTGAGGTTAAGTGGATCGTAATTAGAAATAAAATTGTTGATTTCAATCAAAATTTACACATATCACAAATTGTACACACCAAAACATAAACATGCAACCATCACAAAGAATCTTATCCCACTGTTATTCTATCAAGCAAAACGAAGATGGCAGCAGTAGTAATATTTTTTTTTAAGAAGAAGACGGTTGGGTAGCTTGAAGCTACAAAGCCGATTATATATATGAGAGCGACTCTAAGGACACAAAATTAGACACAAAAGTATGTAAACAAAATCTGGACCACAAAAATTGTTTGTCTTTATGTGTGAAGTGTAATTCAGAGGGAGATCCAATGACTCAGATTTTGTGTGTTTAAATTTATGTCAAAATTTTGTGTCCTTTTAGACTTTCCCTATATATATATATAATAATTAAGGCAGTTGACATACCCCACTGGTGGCGATATAAGCAATATCGAAAGATGCAAGCAGTTTAAACCAGCAAAAACCTACACTCAGATTGTGTGCCTAACACAATTTATATAAATTTACATAAATAAACTGACCATCATAAGAAACAACCATATCATCCAAGCAAAAGCGTCTCCCATACAGAGGAAGTCATTCAGTGCAAGTCAGTAGTAATATATTTAGCAGATGGTAGGCGGTAAAAATTGGTTTTCTATTCTAGACATGTTAGGATCAAATTAAGCAACCGTTTTATACATCCAGTTATATAACACATACCTAACCAAGAATCACAATAGTAATTATAAGTTCTTAAAAAGGAATTCTCACGTACATGTTATATGTAGTGCCTGAAGAAATTGGTGCCTGAAATAAGTTAGGGACATAAACTTAAGTACAGAGGTAACGAAAGAAAAATAGTCAAAAATATGAAGTTAATAAATAAAAAATTAATGCGAAGGAACATACATATTCAGAAAGCATATGGCAAAGGGAAGAAGTTGCTCTAATGGGAGAAGAGCTTGTCGGACATCCTGGAGCAGACAAACTTATAATGTAATAAGATGCAACTAATACTAACAAATTATAATACTTAAAAAAGCTTGGTCTACGTAGCATCTCATGGACACATCTGTAAATAAAAATTTGAAAAACCTGATATTTCCAAAAGCAATCACAGTCATTTAAGTTGAAGATAATCTGGTGCTATAATAATATTATGATAAATAGCTTTCCAAAACAGTTAGACTCACCATTAAAGCTTTACCAGTGCTTTTAGTCTTTAAGTGAAATTCTAGACAATTTATGGTTAAGTTAACTGAAAGAAGATTTATTATAACAGCATGGGACCCAGAAGGCATTTAAAACAATAAGACAATCACAAAACTTTATAGCTAAATACTTATCTTTAACGTAGTTCCACTGATGGACGTTCTTCTAATTGGAGCTGCGTGAAGAAAGAGCTTTAGATGACTATATTTGAGTATTTGATAACAGGAAAGAAACCAAATCACCTTGGAATGCATTAATAGAGTAGAGTAGTATTGTATAGACAGTCAAAATTTCATCAAAATCAGAAAGTCAAAATTAAAACCAATATAACAAAAATAAAGTACTTACCATATGTACGCAACTCCGTATTTGCGAAAAGATGACGACAACGCCACTTCCTTGCCTTTATGCTAGAATGGAAATTTGGGGTTTCTGCACATGTAGCTGAAAATGAGATCTTGAAGGGGAGATGGCGAATTAGGGTCAGGTTGCGCGGACTGAAGCCGGAGTCAACTGGTTCAGATTAGGGTTTTGGTTTGACTCTAGAATCATTGTGGAAAAGAGGGATCGGGGTATAAAAGTTCAGAGAATGACAAAGAAGAGGATATTTGCTAGAACGATAAATTAACCCCAGATGATCTGATTAAATGAAACTATCTGAACTTTCCTAGTTGATCCTTTTCTGCTTCGTAAATAAGATGGAATTAATTTATGGAAGAAGGAGAAGAGGGACGATAGAAAGAAGCGCAAAAAAAGAAAAAAGAAGAAGTTGAAATGCGAATTTTGAGCTGACAAAATAACCTGGTGGCTTCTACGGTAATATAGATTATATTACAGAGTAATTAGGTTTGTTTGTAGGATTAAATTTTAAATGTAACGCAAAATATCTCTAAATTTTTAAGGTGGATAAAGATAATGTAGAAAATAAGGAGAGAGCTTTAATGATAACGTAGATTTATAGTGTATTATTTTGATTTAATAAAAGTTTCTTTCAAGATTTAAGGAGAATTGAGATAAATGAGAGAATTAAGGGGAATTGAGAGAATTGAGAAAAATAAGGAGAGAGCTTGAAATTCTTCTGCTTTACTATTATTTAATAGAATAGCTTCTATTGGTTTTCTATGACGACAATAACTAACAATGTTCATTTCCTTCAAAATAATCAGACCATTCAATAACTAATGGATGACCATCTTATACTTACAACAAATGGTTTACAAGTAACTGTCACCTTACAACTTAGTTTGGAGCGTTATAGTCCTATATAGAAATTTCAGTAATAATCAAATAACATTATGAATTAGAGCATGTAGCATATGATGATGTGATATTAGATTCAGTTCATTAGGCTCTTTCAAGCAAAACTATTTACTTATGACAGTTCCTTGCTTCAGTATTACTGGTCATTGCTTCATACCTAAAGACAAATTAGTGCACATTTGTATTTACTGATCACTGGTATTTCACGCTTATAATGAGTGTAGTTTATAAGTTTATTTTTGTATATAAATTTAATAATTTTGATGTTGGTCTGATAAAAATCATTTCATGTGAATATTCTATGTATGGAGTGTAGATTAAACTGTTTATCTATGGGTTGTTTACAATTGATATCTGAACTTTATTTGGTATATTGATAATTTGTATGCCTCTAATACAATGATTTCTTTATCTTTCCAGAAATTATGTTCAGCCTAGCGCTTCACTACAACTAACGTGTTGGAGGACAATAAAAGGAGAAATCAAAGGTAATTTTGTCCTTAATTTTCCTATTCATTTTCCATATTGTTTCATATATATTGTTCTACAACTGACTTCACCCAAACTACAAAAAATCTGTTCTATTTTAAATTTTACATGATCTTCTTCATATAATCAATATGCAGTATTATATCCACTAAATACACTTTCTAAAAAGGTACTAGAATAACTGCATTTATTACATCATGAAAGGCAGGAACAAGCAATTTATTTATAATTGAATTAT
Organism: Allium sativum; assembly: GCA_030737875.1. Taxonomy (NCBI): domain Eukaryota; kingdom Viridiplantae; phylum Streptophyta; class Magnoliopsida; order Asparagales; family Amaryllidaceae; genus Allium; species Allium sativum. Next base: position 253,269,813 of record CM060915.1, on the reverse strand, counting down.
TTAACCAATACTGCAATAATGGATGAATTAAATATGACTCCATTCTTTTGTGAGTAATGTCAAATACATTATGTTTTTGTTTTACATTTTTTCAGTAAATGGTTTAATCGAAACAACAAACTATTTTATACTCCTATTTTATGAGATCTATATTTTTTGGGTGCTGCCTCAGATTGTGGATAGAAGGGGTTGTTGCAATTTGAATAATATATTATGTGATTTCATACTGGTTTTGCTTTACATATGATTATGTGTTAATTTTCATTATTACTACTAATCGTGTAACATCTTAATACAGTTGAACTTGCATCGATTGAGTGTAACATTTTTGCAGCTAATAATTTCTCATGATCATTGGAGCAGTGCTATTTATTTTAGTTATTATGCAATGCTTATGTCAACGAAATTAATTATTAATTTTTTAATTCTATTTGTCAACCAAATTCAAATCTACTCCATGTTGATAATGATAATGATAATACCATTACTGTGTAATAGGATAAAACATCTATATTCTTAGACAGTTGCACCTATGGCAAGCACTAGAAAGGCAGAAATGCTGTCAAATTCTCCTAGGATTGCAGCTTCGTTTGTTGATATTATTTTTTCATAATTATCCTAATAATAATGACATGACGCGCACACATACTGTGTGTGTATGCGTCTCTCTCTCTCTCTCTATATATATATCATAATTTTTGGATAAACCAATTATTTTCTACAGAATATTGAGTTTGATTTGATTTATATTGCTGGTGAATAATGAGCGTTATAATTATTTTGTGTTCTTTTACTCTAATTTTGTTACAGATAAAATCATACATCTTATATACAGCTTTGCTTTACGCCTTGTAATTTAATTGAGTTCTTTCCATGGTTAAGTTAATGTAGGAGCATGAATTTATAACATAGCATCAGGCATAAATGATATTGTTTTCCCTAATTTAACATTTTAGATTATAGGGAAAAAAATCCAACTTGTCTTGTGCAAATTTAGCTGTTTAGTATAGTCTTTGAATCATTTTAAACATTATATTAAAAACATAATATAAAATATATATTCTTTTTCATGGCATATTAGCTTCTATTGGTTTTCTATGACGACAATAACTAAAAATGTTCATTTCCTTCAAAATAATCAGACCATTCGATAACTAATGGATGGCCATCTTATACTTACAACAAATGGTTTACAAGTAACTGTCGCCTTACAACTTAGTTTGGAGCGTGATAGTCCTATATAGAAATTTCACTAATAATCAAATAACATTATGAATTAGAGCATGTAGCATATGATGAAGATGTAATATTAGATTCAGTTCATTAGGCTCTGTCAAGCAAAACTATTTACTTATGACAGTTCCTTGCTTCAGTATTACTGGTCATTGCTTCATATCTAAAGACAAATTAGTGCACATTTGTATTTACTCATCACTGGTATTTCACGCTTATAATGAGTGTAGTTTATAAGTTTATTTTTGTATATAAATTTAATAATTTTGATGTTGGTCTGATAAAAATCATTTCATGTGAATATTCTATGTATGGAGTGTAGATAAAATTGTTTATCTTTGGGTTGTTTACAATTGATATCTGAACATTATTTGGTATATTGATAATTTGTATGCCTCTAATACAATGATTTCTTTATCCTTCCAGAAATTATGTTCAGCCTAGCACTTCACTACAACTAACGTGTTGGAGGACAATAAAAGGAGAAATCAAAGGTAATTTTGTCCTTAATTTTCTTATTCATTTTCCATATTGTTTCATATATATTGTTCTACAACTGACTTTACCCAAACAACAAAAAATCTGTTCTATTTTAAATTTTACATGATCTTCTTCATATAATCAATATGCAGTATTATATCCACTAAATACACTTTCTAAAAAGGTACTAGAATAACTGCATTTATTACATCATGAAAGGCAGGAACAAGCAATTTATTTATAATTGAATTATTTAACCAATACTGCTATAATGGATGAATTAAATATGACTCCATTCTTTTGTGAGTAATGTCAAATACACTATGTTTTTGTTTTACATTTTTTCAGTAAATGGTTTAATCGAAACAACAAACTATTTTATACTCCTATTTTATGAGATCTATATTTTTTGGGTGCTCCCTCAGATTGTGGATAGAAGGGGTTGTTGCAATTTGAATAATATATTATGTGATTTCATACTGGTTTTGCTTTACATATGATTCATGTGTTAATTTTCATTATTACTACTGATCGTGTAACATCTTAATACAGTTGAACTTGCATCGATTGAGTGTAACATTTTTGCAGCTAATAGTTTCTAATGATCATTGGAGCAGTGCTATTTATTTTAGTTATTATGCAATGCTTATGTCAACGAAATTAATTATTAATTTCTTTAATTCTATTTATCAACCAAATTCAAATCTACTCCATGTTGATAATGATAATGATAATACCATTACTGTGTAATAGGATAAAACATCTATATTCTTAGACAGTTGCACCTATGGCAAGCACTAGAAAGGCAGAAATGCTGTCAAATTCTCCTAGGATTGCAGCTTCGTTTGTTGATATTATTTTTTCATAATTATCCTAATAATAATGGCATGACGCGCACACATACTGTGTGTGTTTGCGTCTATATATATATCATAATTTTTGGATAAACCAATTATTTTATACAGAAAATTGAGTTTGATTTGATTTATATCACTGGTGAATAATGAGCGTTATAATTATTTTGTGTTCTTTTACTCTAATTTTGTTATAGATAAAATCATACATCTTATATACAGCTTTGCTCTACGCCTTGTAATTTAATTGAGTTCTTTCCATGGTTAAGTTAATGTAGGAGCATGAATTTATAACATAGCATCAGGCATAAATGATATTGTTTTCCCTAATTTAACATTTTAGATTATAGGGAAAAAAAAATCCAACTTGTCTTGTGCAAATTTAGCAGTTTAGTATAGTCCTTGAATCATTTTAAAAATTATATTAAAAACATCATATAAAATATATATTCTTTTTCATGGCATATTAGCTTCTATTGGTTTTCTATGACGACAATAACTAAAAATGTTCATTTCCTTCAAAATAATCAGACCATTCAATAACTAATGGATTACCATCTTATACTTACAACAAATGGTTTACAAGTAACTGTCGCCTTACAACTTAGTTTGGAGCGTGATAGTCCTATATAGAAATTTCACTAATAATCAAATAACATTATGAATTAGAGCATGTAGCATATGATGATGTGATATTAGATTCAGTTCATTAGGCTCTTTCAAGCAAAACTATTTACTTATGACAGTTCCTTGCTTCAGTATTACTGGTCATTGCTTCATACCTAAAGACAAATTAGTGCACATTTGTATTTACTGATCACTGGTATTTCACGCTTATAATGAGTGTAGTTTATAAGTTTATTTTTGTATATAAATTTAATAATTTTGATGTTGGTCTGATAAAAATCATTTCATGTGAATATTCTATGTATGGAGTGTAGATTAAACTATTTATCTATGGGTTGTTTACAATTGATATCTGAACTTTATTTGGTATATTGATAATTTGTATGCCTCTAATACAATGATTTCTTTATCCTTCCAGAAATTATGTTCAGCCTAGCGCTTCACTACAACTAACGTGTTGGAGGACAATAAAAGGAGAAATCAAAGGTAATTTTGTCCTTAATTTTCCTATTCATTTTCCATATTGTTTCATATATATTGTTCTACAACTGACTTTACCCAAACTACAAAAAATCTGTTCTATTTTGAATTTTACATGATCTTCTTCATATAATCAATATGCAGTATTATATCCACTAAATACACTTTCTAAAATGGTACTAGAATAACTGCATTTATTACATCATGAAAGGCAGGAACAAGCAATTTATTTATAATTGAATTATTTAACCAATACTGCAATAATGGATGAATTAAATATGACTCCATTCTTTTGTGAGTAATGTCAAATACACTATGTTTTTGTTTTACATTTTTCAGTAAATGGTTTAATCGAAACAACAAACTATTTTATACTCCTATTTTATGAGATCTATATTTTTTGGGTGCTGCCTCAGATTGTGGATAGAAGGGGTTGTTGCAATTTGAATAATATATTATGTGATTTCATACTGGTTTTGCTTTACATATGATTCATGTGTTAATTTTCATTATAACTACTGATCATGTAACATCTTAATACAGTTGAACTTGCATCGATTGAGTGTAACATTTTTGCAGCTAATAGTTTCTCATGATCATTGGAGCAGTGCTATTTATTTTAGTTACTATGCAATGCTTATGTCAACGAAATTAATTATTAATTTCTTTAATTCTATTTATCAACCAAATTCAAATCTACTCCATGTTGATAATGATAATGATATTACCGTTACTGTGTAATAGGATAAAACATCTATATTCTTAGACAGTTGCACCTATGGCAAGCACTAGAAAGGCAGAAATGCTGTCAAATTCTCCTAGGATTGCAGCTTCGTTTGTTGATATTATTTTTTCATAATTATCCTAATAATAATGACATGACGCGCACACATACTGTGTGTGTTTGCGTCTATATATATATCATAATTTTTGGATAAACCAATTATTTTCTACAGAATATTGAGTTTGATTTGATTTATATCGCTGGTGAATAATGAGCGTTATAATTATTTTGTGTACTTTTACTCTAATTTTGTTACAGATAAAATCATACATCTTATATAGTTATATACAGCTTTGCTTTACGCCTTGTAATTTAATTGAGTTCTTTCCGTGGTTAAGTTAATGTAGGAGCATGAATTTATAACATAGCATCAGGCATAAATGATATTGTTTCCCCTAATTTAACATTTTAGATTATAGGGAAAAAAAATCCAACTTGTCTTGTGCAAATTTAGCAGTTTAGTATAGTCTTTGAATCATTTTAAACATTATATTAAAAACATCATATAAAATATATATTCTTTTTCATGGCATATTAGCTTCTATTGGTTTTCTATGACGACAATAACTAAAAATGTTCATTTCCTTCAAAATAATCAGACCATTCAATAACTAATGGATGACCATCTTATACTTACAACAAATGGTTTACAAGTAACTGTCACCTTACAACTTAGTTTGGAGCGTGATAGTCCTATATAGAAATTTCAGTAATAATCAAATAACATTATGAATTAGAGCATGTAGCATATGATGATGTGATATTAGATTCAGTTCATTAGGCTCTTTCAAGCAAAACTATTTACTTATGACAGTTCCTTGCTTCAGTATTACTGGTCATTGCTTCATACCTAAAGACAAATTAGTGCACATTTGTATTTACTGATCACTAGTATTTCACGCTTATAATGAGTGTAGTTTATAAGTTTATTTTTGTATATAAATTTAATAATTTTGATGTTGGTCTGATAAAAATCATTTCATGTGAATATTCTATGTATGGAGTGTAGATTAAACTATTTATCTATGGGTTGTTTACAATTGATATCTGAACTTTATTTGGTATATTGATAATTTGTATAACTCTAATACAATGATTTCTTTATCCTTCCAGAAATTATGTTCAGCCTAGCGCTTCACTACAATAACGTGTTGGAGGACAATAAAAGGAGAAATCAAAGGTAATTTTGACCTTAATTTTCCTATTCATTTTCCATATTGTTTCATATATATTGTTCTACAACTGACTTTACCCAAACTACAAAAAATCTGTTCTATTTTAAATTTTACATGATCTTCTTCATATAATCAATATGCAGTATTATATCCACTAAATACACTTTCTAAAAAGGTACTAGAATAACTGCATTTATTACATCATGAAAGGCAGGAACAAGCAATTTATTTATAATTGAATTATTTAACCAATACTGCAATAATGGATGAATTAAATATGACTCCATTCTTTTGTGAGTAATGTCAAATACACTATGTTTTTGTTTTACATTTTTCAGTAAATGGTTTACTCGAAACAACAAACTATTGTATACTCCTATTTTATGAGATCTATATTTTTTGGGTGCTGCCTCAGATTGTGGATAGAAGGGGTTGTTGTAATTTGAATAATATATTATGTGATTTCATATTGGTTTTGCTTTACATATGATTCATGTTTAAAATTATAGTGAAGCATGACAGTTTCCTATTTTCTTATTAATTGTATGGACTTCATCCTCATTCCTGTATTCCTTCTTTCTTTCCATATAAAATGGTAAACCTGTATTCTTTCTTTCCATATAAAATGTCAGGACCCTTCTGCATTTTTTTATTGATATCTGTCAGTTTCATGTTTTTCTTTTTTTGAGAACTTCCTTTTTCCCAATTCAAAATTAAAAGTTACCTAATAACTGTATACACTCAATACCCAAAACTGATGCATAATTTATGAGATTACCATTAATTTGACAGTTTAAAATGATCTTGGTCTTCGTAAATGAATTTGACAAATTGTTTCCTGAATAGTTTAATAACGTGGAATTTTCCTTTTAAAAAGTGGTTATTTTGCTCCTAAAACTAACTAATTTTTCTTCTGTAATTTGCACATCCTAACATTCATTATTTATACTAGGTTTTTGGCATCAAATTCCCAACATTATTGTAATCTTTATCTTGCTGTTGCCCTTTTCTTGCTTCTCTATTTAGTTATGCATATGAAGTTTTCAGATATAGATAGATGATTTTTGTTATATTTTAGAATCACACTAAATTTGTAGCCTGGACTGAAAGATTCAAAATAGTAAGTTATTGCCATATATCATTTTAGATCATTGAAATTTGACCGACCACTACAAGACTCTAGTACCAGATTATAGCTTGGATTAATCAATAATCATCTTTAAAACATTGTTTTCGTTATTTTATAGTCTGTTGGCTCCATGACTCCAAGCTGCAAAAAATATATGTTGTTTTTCCTTTATAATTCGAATTCCCACAATTCTGTGGGAAAAGCTAAGATTCGAATCACAATCTTTATACTTATATGAATTGGTTTTAGAAAGTGAAATCCTTCATTTGTTTATTTACTTATCAAAGACGTGTGCTTGGCTACAACCATTTCATGAACTATGCAGATGACGGTTTTTTAGGCCATTTAATTACCTGACTACCCAAGTAAACCGATTATGATAAATTTGTAACTAACTTAATTTAATGCCTAAACATGTTCAAATATTTAAAAAAAATTATGCCATATATTTCCTATTTTACCAATATGATTCGAAAAAACCTATTCCTTAAACAAAGATTATTATTATTTACTAATATATGATTTAATGGGTGAACCTGGCATTAAACTGGGCAGTGCAAATTCCTTTACTGAAACATTTTACTGTTGAATTTGATTAGTGTGCATAAAAGGAAATAATTGATCCAAAACCATAGACTATTATTTGTATTTTAAGGAATGTATATTTAGCATATTATTAACAGTAAAAAAGTCTATTTAGATATGATTGGTGCATATGTTACAAAACTTGGAAAACAAATTTTTTAATTGAAAGATAGTATAAGTGTTATAAACAGAATTTATACAACGATGCAATAAGTTAACAAACTTCATCACTAAATACATCCAACAAAAACGATAACTTTTCTACTCATGCTGCAACAAAAATATTTTACCTGACTCCCTCTCCTCAACATTAGCCTTCTTCAAGGTAAATTTCTTATTTTCTTACAATACATGCAATCAGTTAGCATGAATTGATTTTTGATGTAAACTCATAATATCAGATGATTATTTTTAATGCATCTGAATATGATTTTTTTTTTTTTTTTTTTTACAGTTTAACACATTTTTAATGTTTTTTTTTTTCATCGACAAACACCACGTACTGTAACTATTTTTACATGATTTGATTTTGATTCTTACATTCAAATTTAAAAGTCATTATGCATCATTTTTGCAAGGTTCAATAGGTAGAAGTAAAGTGTTTTTTGCGTAAATAGAAAGATTATATACACGAAGCTGTGATTTTAAAACAGTCACTTATATATCTTCCAGCTTCTCCTAAGCTGAATATGTATTCCTTGATTACTTTAATATAAGTTGCACCAAGCTATTGTTGTAAAATGGTCAATTTTTGACGGGGCAAATTGGAAAAATATTCTTTTACACATAAAAGGTAACATAATCACTATGTTAAACGTTCCATCAACTATCATTTTCATGGCATGCTTTGCATTTTGATTGATTTATCATCTACTCTCTTATAAATGTACATTCTATTACTCAACATGATCTACATAACAGTTACTTAAAATTTGTTGTGTTTAATGGAACTTTTACAATGAAAAATTACTACACGAAGAAGAGCTCAACTGGATTTACCTTTATCTCCATTCTTCATGGGTACTTTACCCTCCTGCTTCTCATAAGCTAAATGGTTTATTAATTAGTATATCACTTATTGTACTATGGTGTCATGTCTTGCTTTAATTATTATTTTCGTAGCTTGCTTTAATATTTTACTTAATTGATTAATCATATTCACATATTAATGAACACATAAATATTTACAGAGGCTGAAAATTTTGTCTCTTGACTAAACTTTACTAATGGTTGTTGTTAATGAAATGGGAATTTTATTCTTGATCACGAAAGGAGTAGGACTTCCATTCCTGAGTCATGAAAATTGAACGGCTTCTTTGGTCACTTTTTGATATAGGTTATCAACGAGGTGCTTTAAGAAGAAAAATAAATGTTTGGTTTGTATTTTTTTTCCAACTATCCCTTTTTTGCCTTGACAAATAGATCAACTTCATATTAAAGAAAATGATATATCACTTAATTATTATTTGGAGTCATTGGTTTAACTTTTCATAATTTCTATCTTACATCATACTTTTCTCTTTCACTCAAATCTGGGTACTGTTACCTCGTAATGAGTAAGCTTTTTATTAGAATGATCTTTGAAAATACTTATTTCTTAATGGTCATTTTGATACCCTTATAATGCTACTGCGTTATAACTCACAATTTGTACAGCACAAGTTCCTAATCATTTAGTATAGTCCAGAGTCATAATAGTAGGGATGCGCTTCATTGTTTTACAACATACATTATGCTTTATTTATTTTAAAAAATTAGCAATTTTATTTTACTGCTGCTACGCACAGAATCAATTGTGCAGAGCACCTGCTCTCCTATTGCCTACCCTAACTTTCATATATATATATATATATATATATATATATATGTGTGTGTGTGTGTGTGTGTGTGTGTGTGTGCGCGCGCGCGCGCGTGCGTGCATGCGTGCGTGCGTGCATGTGTGTGTATAGGTATGCATGTGTGTATGTATGTATATATGTATGTATGTATCTGATTCGTCCTAAGTTTCACCAAAATTAAATTTATATGATTTTATATATATGCAGCACACACTAAATTACATTCCTGATATACATCAGATGCTTGTGTTTTAGGAATATCTGATTTCAAATGCTTGCTTGATTTGAATCTGTAAATGAGTTTTGAGAAAATAAAGTTCTATACGCATTTGGATTGCAAATACATGATAATAGGTTTTGAAAATGAGTGATCTGTCTTGTGCAAAAGATTTCACAGGTTTATGATTTCTAAAGATGCACTATATTATTACTTACATATCTAACATTTTTTCTGAATACAAGTTCTGCATGAATGTTATAATTCTATTTATCTGCATTTCAAAAGCATAGAACTTTGAGTACATGTGGCAAATTTCATGTAAATGAGCTTCAAATAAATGTCCACGTTTTTTTTTTAATATTTTTGAATTTTGTAAACATTGAATTTCATATGAATTTTGATTTAAATATGTGGCTTCAAATGCTTATTTATGTGCTTTCAAATGAATGTGGCATCGTATCTATTTTCATATTCCTTCGTTGGTTAATGAACAAGTTTCAGTTTTACAAGCAGACTCAGATGTCAAGGTTTGGAATATCTGATTTTTTAAAGTTTTCATATAAACATATTTTCATGATTTTTTCATGTGAATTAAAAAACAAACAACTGAATTGGTATGTTCTACCGTGGGATTGGTTGTTCAACTTACATACATTAGTAATATATAGCTTATGATCAAAAAGTTAAGTGGATGAACGTTGATCCCCCCCTTCCCCTTCTTTTGTCTAAACTGTCAAGGTTTTCCTCTATTTTTACCTTAATATTTTGATTTATGGTATTTAAGTTTCAGTGATTTGTATAGATGAACAACCTTTGTTCCATTACTTTATGCATCCCTTTTTCTTTTGAGTTTTGGTAGATTTCAGGTTTTTTTTTCCATACAAATCATCAATCCTAAGTATTTATATTTATTGAGATTTATTTACTCATTGATTAATATCACTTGATGATATGGAGGTTAACATCAATGCTGTTTATAAATTCATAGTAATGACACACTTTGTTTCCATTAAAAAAAAAGTGTTATATGGGTGCTTTGAGATTAACTCAGAATATAGATTGAATAAGTGAGAATAACGAAGGTTAGTTTACTTGAATATGGAATGCATTTACTTAAGAGTTATGTGTCAGATATATGTCACTCGCTCATTAATGTTGAATATTTAGAGTTATATATAAATTATGTGACATTTGACTTGCTCATTAATAATTATTTAAGGTCTTAGACCTATTATTATAAGGCTTCATTGTAACAAGGTAACATTAAATTCAAATTTTACTCCATAATGTTTTTCAAAATTTCTTTTACAGTTGTTCTTATATCTATTTTACGGAATCCTAAGCTTACCATACTTTAATTAGTTAATGACAGCCTTATCAAACAAAAAGGGACACAGAACAAATAGGAGTATACATGAATTCGTACAATTAAAGAGCAGTCACAACAGTTTCGAAAAAATGTAGAGTAATGGGTCCTACTACTATTGAAATAGGCAGCTGACGTGCAATTGCATGCTGAAGTCACTCTTGCATGACTTTGCATATCAACAACTGATCATCAAATTAGGTTTATATGTATGATATCTTAATTATCTTTGTTTATTTTTTGTTTTGATTAATTTTACACTACTATAGCACTTGTGAACCTATTTTTTTCCGATTAATTAGAAGCTGAAACCAAAACAACATCGATCTTTATGAATAATTACAATTATTTGTTTGGTTGGAAATATCAATTTTATGTTCTTATCTACAGTATAATTCAAATCATGTATTTCTATAAAAACAATTAGTTAATAGGAGCTCATGTTATAAGTGAATGTGCTTATTTCACCCAGATAACTGCGAAGTATGAACAAATAAATTCACGATGATATTTTGCTGCATTCCCTTTTATTTAAGACTTCAAAATTTTTTTGTATTGATAATTTTATTTATGAAAGGTTGCATAATGGTTTTATGAAGTTTTAAAAGATACAATTCTCATTATATTTCTTTAAATAAAAGTAGATATTTCCCAACCAGATACTAATATGCAAGAAGAAATTCGCAAAGGATTATTCTATAATTTTCAAGCAAATATTTATGTAAAATAACAATGTTTCAAATTACACGTTTCCAATTTTTAAATTGTTGATATGGTGACAAACAATCAAAAATTAAGGTGTTATATCACTATATTTGCATTGGCAGAATAAACTACTATATGAGAATTGGTGCGCCATCCAACTCCTACCTGATGCTCAGTGTTGTCAAGCTGCTGAAAGGATGTTCGCTGTGGTGGAGCTATGGAAGGATTTTCAAGCGACCGACAGGAATGTATACGAGACGCTGCATTTATGTGTTGGAGGTAACAGAATTATGTTCAACGCAATAAGGTTGATGTTACAAGTCAAGATGCTGCCAATTACTGAAATGGACGCTTGGTTAGGGACAACATTTCTTATAGGCTGGAAAGTACGAACGGTGACAACTGTGATGATGTGCGAGCTTTGATTGACATGCTCCAACTTTAAGGAAATAGTGCATGAGAGTAGCTGCACCATGCGAGTTTGATCGATCAATCATGTAGGAAGCTCGATCAATCATGTGGGAATCTCCAACTTTACGGTGAGCTAGCCATGCTAATAATGCACGTTGTTTGAACTGAAAAATAAGATGCTTCAATTACAACCAGCTGCAGACACGAATGTGTTTTGTGCTTCAGTTAGAAGCATCAGTGTGTTGCAACCATACTGTTTTATATAACCATCATGTGAATTTGTCATCACTGCGTTTTGGGTTAGATAAAAGTCGGGTTCATCTGTCAAGGTTAGCTTCCTTTTGTTCTATTTTGCCTAGCTCCATGTATTTTACTTGATCTATGTAAACTATGCTAAATTTTATATTTAATATTTTAAGGCATTGAGAATGACTGGTTTGTCAATTAAAATAATTTTGTTGACTAAGAACTTTAGCTATACCATATGTAGCAAACATGCTATCACAAATAGCTCTGTGTCCTTTTAAGTACTTGTGTCCTTAAGGCATGAGATATAAAATTATAAATGAAAATTAATGGATAATACACTCAAAGATTCCGAGGGCTGTGTTTTTTTAACTTACAGTCAACCTAAGATGCTGTGCTTGAATATTTTCCACATAAATATCTTTTATGTTATAGTAACAATGAGACATATTAATATGACCATACGCTGCAACTCATCTAATATATACAATTTGCTATTACGTTGTAGCCGGCTATGAGGTTGGTTTCACTTTCTTCTGCATTTTCAGGTAAGCAAGTCATAGAAGAGCCAAGAGGAAAAGAGAAAGATGGCTAATGTCCTCCACAAAATGAGGTCACCTAGCGTGATTGAGATGAAATGGTGAATCATGTATCCCCGGTATTCCAATTAGTTTTTATAGAACAGGCTTTATTGCATTTATTTGTATGCTTTTATGAGGCATGAGAACACAATATTCCACTTGCTTATAAATAATAATTCACTATCGAAGATGCTGGCGTGAGTTTACTTTGTAAGCCTTTCATGGTTATTTCACTGCTTAGTTGTCAATTACAAATGCGTTTTCTGTCCAGAAAAATAGAAAAGATAAGAAAAGAAAAGAAAAGAAAGAACTGGCTTTGATTCATAGGTTCTTAAAAAAAATAAGTGCTATGAAGCTTTCTATGCTAAGTTTATATAAGTATGTATGTGTACATATACAATTATCCAAGTGCACCTTGAACAAGGCGGCGCACACTACAGCCCCTTGATATCCATGCTAGGTTACAATTTAATTACTACTTTTCTCCTCGCTTCCACCATTATTTAAATGGAAACCTCGCGAGGATATCTTACCAATTAGGGTGCTACAAAACTTGGATGCTATAAATTATATGGGTGGAGTCACTATAGATGTTGTTAAAAACGCAGTAGTTGCACTGAAACCATAGTCTCTAGCAACTGATTAAATAGTCTCAATCCATAAACTCCACCTTTGGTACGTGATGCACAACCAATCAATAAAATTTAAAACCCCCTATTTTGATATTATATCAAGCAGACTATCGCCAAAACTACAGTTGCATATATTCATAACCTAAGTTACAAATTATTTCTGTTTTAAACATAATTTGTTGCAACGTTCGGATTCTTCTACTAAAAAAATGCAGATCTATCATATCATGCTCTATTACAAATTATATCATGCAACAGGTTAACTGCTTATTGACGTAAATTGATTTACCCTACTTAATCATGCACACAGTAAATAACAGAGAGGCTATATTCTTCTGTTTTTGGTATGTGTTATTGGTTTCTATTTACTTTATGTCTACATATTTAAGCTCACCGCTGTTGTTTCCAGGATTAGCACAAGCTTGGCTTCAAATACTCCAGTCTCTAATCCTGAAGATGTGATTGATTATAGACTTTTGCTATCCATTATGATAATGACTGATGAAATTTGATTTAAAGTAGCTCAGGCTATTTGCTGCATTTCTACTACAATTTTTGTCCTGAGGTATTACTCAGTAAGCAATAATGCAAATTTTCAAATCTTAATGCTCTTTTATATTTCAGCTGCAGTGAAGATAGCCAAACTATGCTTCCTCTTAATCACTAATTTTATCGATCATCCTCCACGGTTTTGATGTGTATTTGTCCTTCTTTTTTACTTTTCTCATCCCACCAAACTAATTATGAATACTAATTTTTTCGTTGATTTTACATATAATGATCGTGCAATTACTCCGCTCCAATACACTACTGCCCCGACTACCAGATTGTCAATGATGCAGAAACACATACAAATGAGAAGACAACAACCATAGACCGAGGAAGAAGCAATCCAACGAGATAATTATCCATGTGAGAAATTTTATTATAACTCTCTGTTCACTCACTTATAAGTAATCCTACTTTTCGACCAACTTCCCTCACGCTACTAACATGACTCGACCGCCGTTTGCTATTAATCTTTTATACTCTACTTTTATTTATTTATTTCAACTCTTACTACCTCAGGTTTTACTGACAAATTTCAGGACATAGAAGATGAAACTCCAATCTTCCTAACAAAACAGTCTGTAGATAAATGAGAAATAATAATTAAAACTACGACTTGAACTTATTAGATCACAGTTCTAAATGTTTATTTGCATTTTATTTGTGTTATGACCGTCAAATAGTTCTTCTGATTTGTTCTAAGTGTACTTTTAAAATTTTCCATATCATTTTCTGCATGTACTGTTAATTTTCAAGTAATTTGTTTTCTTATTTTTGACATTTTGTGCACCAATACTGATATGTTACTCGAAACAGCAAAAACAACCGAACAAGAGATTGAATAATGCACTTCTCTCTAATTTTGCCTTAAAATCCGGAAATTGGTCTCACCTTCCCATCTCTGATTCAGTTGTTCATTAAAAAAGATGACATGCGTTCATTTGTATAATACCAAACACAGTATGCAGCCAACTAAATACCCTCTACCTGGTAATGCTCACAACCTAAACCAACCACCCGCGCACGAAGGTTCTACAAAATTTTAATCACCCGGTTGATCCATCTTTAAAAACCGCACCATGGACTGCACAATCACATCCGATTCCTAAACACAACATTGTTCCCACAAAACCCAACCTTCAGGACGTCAGCAACAAACCACCACAGCGCAGCATGATTACAACTCAAGCACTGTCCGTATGCGTGTATTTTATTTTGTGCGATCAATGTATTTTTTCCTCTTTTCTTTTCACTTTGAACTTCTCCTTTCATTTGCGATAATCCGTGTATGTTAAAATTATAATAACCAACATGACGTAAACTACTAAACTTGTGCCTACAATATCGAGCAAATTAGTTTATGAGGATCAATTATTTGAGAAGCAAATATTTTAAGCTTTGACGACCCATATACATTTATTTGTTCGTGACTTCTAATCTCTTCATACACTGTACAACACATTTCAAATATTGAGTCCATCTTCGACAACACTTGGTTGGTGGTTAACGCACCCTAAACATATTCATTGCTTCTGTTTCAACAATACAACCCATCAATTGCCCGTGTGCGAAGCACGGGTTCCAACCTAGTTTAAAACTAATTGCGTACTGTTCAGAAAATAGAAATAAAAGATTTTAACTAAATATATTTTTGAAAAGTTAATAGTTTTGTACCATTTTTTTGCCATAGTAATTTCGAGGACGAAATTCTTTTAAAGAATGAGGAATGTAACGATCTAGATTTTTAACCGTTAAATTAAACATTTAAAATTGGTTTAAATGTTGGTTTGTAAATATTAAAGGATTTATATTTATTTATTTAATGAAGTTTGAACGTATAATTTATATATAATTAAAAATGAGCTCGTAACGTCGTGGTAGTTTATAATATTATGTTTTTAACTTCAATTTATTATACATAATCCATTTTAAGTCGGAATTCTTTGAAACAAGAATCATCCGAATCTATTTGATTTTAATTTTCTAACGAAAGAGAAAAATCGAGATCCCATATTGTAAAATGTAAGTTATATCAAAATCAAATTTTCAAATAATCGTTATGAAATCATTTATAAACCATAACGTTTTATTGAATAAAATAAAAAAGGTTTTTATTGATTTAAATGTCGTTCTAATCTAGAATTTGATATGGTTTCTTAATAGTTATATATGCTACTGGAACGTAACGACAGTTAATAGAGTTTTAAGAATATTTAATTTAATATTGATTTGGCAGAAAAGTGAATTTTATATTATTTTAATCTAGTTAAAAATAGCCAATTTTGAAATAGTCACGGATTTCAATGAAATCAGTTTCATTGGATCCGTAACGTTAAATTATTGTATGAAAGTATATTTCGTGGCAATTCGATAGAGTATGTGACCTCGATAGCCACAAACGCCCAGTTGGTTTGTGTAGAAATTAATTAATTGAATTTAATTTAATGAGAAAAAATTTGTTTATAACTTGAGAAAACAATCGAATTACTATTCCGTTGAATTCATATTGATGTTTGGAGTCAGGATATGTATAATTTGTTATTTTTGAAGACCATGTATTTTGATGTCCTATTATAGCATCGTTTTACGTGTAAAATAACGTTTCGGGTGAACAGCCTTGGAATGCGACGAAACTTGTACCATTGGATCCGTATTAGTATATTATTATAGGACTCGATTTTCATGACGATCGAACTTGGAGTTTGATCATGGCAACGGTAAACACCTAAGATTTTTATTTAATCGTTTTATTAGTTTTATTTGAATCATAAGAATAACCAATTTTCAAATGACCTCGGTTTTCAATGAAACCAATTTTATTAAACAGGAAATTTTCTTTAAGGGCTCCTAATCTCGTCTTCATTTTTTAGTAGGACACGGTCTTTAAATAATTAGTTCGCAGGATAGAAAACATGGCGACCCGTTTTATTTTTTAAAACTATTGATCTCTTCAAATAAATCAGGTGTGCTGATCACGGTATCTCAAATTTGATCTGCCATCGTTAATTCTTTCAGGTGAGTTTTATAATTTGACATCAAATTTTAAATTGGACATTATTTTTTTATAATTCAACATAAATTTGATAAATTCTTTATATTTAAGGGGCGATATTTTTATTGATTTTTTTTATATCAATTGATTTTTATAGTTTTTAATTGAATTATGGATTATATTTTTACCGAGCAATTTTGATTTTTTAATTGAATCTGAATTTGAGGTATATGATATAGAAATGTGCTAATTTGTTCTTTATTTTTGTGGACTATGTATTTCAATCAATGGAAGAGCAAACTCAAACTTCAATTTTTCTTTAGTTGAACAGACTGCTGAAAGGTATGGTGTAATTTAATTAAAATTTTCATATGACATGTGAAATGCGCTTTTTATGTTTATTTATTAGTGAAATTAATTGTAGTTTTTGTGTATTTGTGGTAGTTTTTCTCATTAAATAAACAGAAGTGAAAATGATAAGTCGTTTTATCTTTTTTTTTTCTTTCAAATAAAAAGATAAGTGGTTATTTGGGCTTCAATGGAAAATATCAATAATTTGTTATAGTTAATTTTAAAAAAATTAATTAGTTATATTGTGCAACAATTATGTTTTATATATAATTCAAATGATTAATAATTATATGTTAAGATAATACAATATTTATAATACAATTATGTTTTAAAATCATTTATGTTATTTTAAAATTGTTGTATAATTCTTTATTTTATTCAAAATCATAACAACAGTAAAAAAGATAATTGGTTTTATCTATTTGTAAAATGGTTTATAAAACGTTTAAATTGTATACTTATTTATGGTTTGAATTGCAGGTCTGATATATCTGTGATGGTTGTATTTGATTTCAATAAGAATTCATTTAGTATTCGTCTTATATAAGAAGTAAGGTTGTGAGGAGTGGAATACCTTTACTCCTTTATGTTTTGATGTGTTCTATGTTCGAGAATCTAAAACTACTTACATTGAGGCGGATAGTGATCTACAAGCTATATTTTGCTTGTCATGGTTTAAAAAGGAGGATTTCTTAGTATTTTTTAAATGCTTAAAGAATAATTCAAATGATGTTGCTGTTGATAGTTGTAAATCAGTCTCAGTGGTTGGTGTTGGAGAATCAAGTAGTAATTTGATTGAATATAATGATGATTTAGATTCTGCTTATTGCCAAGAAAAAATGTTGCATGAATTGTTGAAGAAAAATTCAAATTTAGAATTTTTTTACTGGTGTTGGACAAATATTTGATTCGGCTATTGGATTTCGTAGAATGGTTACATCATATTGTTTGAAAAATGGATTTAATGTACGATACGCTAAGAATTGTAAGGAGCGGGTGACAGTTCGATGTGCTGTAGATGGTCGTTCATTTAGAATTCATGCTTCTTGCAAATTGAGGCAATTGGATCAGCTGATTGTTAAAAATATTCAGCTAAGTCATTCATGCGGAGGTGGTTTTAGATCAGTTAGTAGTCCAGCTATAAATAGTGATCTTGTAAAAGCTTTAGTTGTTAATACGTGATGAGTCGAAAAGAAGAACCAAAGATATTGTGAAAAGTTTTAGAAGAGACTATGATGTGGATTTAAGTTATTATTATGCTTATAAAGGTAAGAAATTGGCTATTAGTGATATATATGGTGATGAAAAAAAATCATATAATGATTTAGTATGGTATTTGAAGGCAATTGAGAAATATAATCCAAAAATTTATATAAGTATGGATGTGGATGAAGAGACTAATCAATTTGATAGAGTATTTGTTTGCTACGAGGCTTGTATATTTGGATTTAGGTATTGTCGACCTATGATTTTTTTGGATGCAACATTTTTAAAAGGTCAAAGTGGTATTTGGATGGCTGCTACGGCTAAAAATGGGAATCAAGATATGTAATGTTATCAATTATTTTCTTATTTATTACATAATTAGATATTGATAATCAAGTTATTGTATTATACTTTCAAGATGCAGTAAATAGGAACTTGTAATTTAATAGAAGAAAAAGATAGAACAATATTTTTTTTATGCAGTTCATTAATTTTATCATGTTCTGTAGTATTATTGAAAATTTTAATTTGCATTGTTGGAAAATGTTATTTAGAATAATTGTTGTTGTTGCTATTTTATGTTTCAAGTTTTTTTTCTCTATTGGCAATGACTCTTGTGTCTAAAGAAAATGAAAAGTGTTGGAGCTGGTTTTTGACCAACTTAAGTGATTCTCTTAGGTTTGCTAAACCATTGACTTTTTTAAGTGATAGACATTGGGGTTTGTTGTTGAGTATTCCTAATTTTTTTTCCAAATAGGCATCATTCTTACTGTCTACATCATATGCAAAGTAATTTTGCTGGTGTTGTTAAAAGTGGGAGGAGTACTTGGATAGCTCATTTGCTAGAACGGTGTGCATTTGCTTCAAATGCTTATGAATCTGAAAAAGCTATGGCTAAATTTAAAGAAATTAGGGGTGCAAAAGCTACTGAATTGTAATAACCCGGAAATGCGAGCAAATTTAAAATTTTTATTTTGGAATTTTAATGAATTTTGTTTATTTAAAATGAATCATTTTAAATAATAACGACGAAAATTTATTTTGAATAGAATTCGAACGTCTATATTTATATACGTCGTCGTTAGAATATAAATAATTATATATAATTATAAAAGGAATTGAAAATGGCACGGTAGTTCGATAATTTGATTTCAAATTTCAAATGAATATACCGGGTGCAAAATAAATCGGATTTTAGTGAAACCAAAATATTTGAATCTAATTGAGAATATCTTTCCAACGAATCCGAAAAATCGAAATTTCATAGCGGGAATCAAAAGTTACGTCCAGTTGAAAATTCAGAATAGTCGCTATGGAATTCTGGCCCTTAAAAATGGAAATTTTGCAAACAACCTCGGTTTTCGACGAAACCACTTTTGTTGGATCCGTGATGTCAAATTATTGCTAGGTTTCAAAATTCGTAATTTATCGATTCAATATGTGAGCGTGGCAAAGGATAACGCGTTTGACCAGTTTAAGTTGATTTTAATCGACTGGAAAATAGTCATTTTTCAAACAGTCTCAGAATTTGACGAAACTAATTTTGTTAGGACCGTATCGTCAATACGAAGCTAGAAAATATTTTTCGGGAACTTTTAGAGTTTGTATGTGACCCCAGTAAATTGAAATGCACGTTCAAATTCAATATATAGAGTTATATGTTGATTTTGATGAAAACTGATCGAAATGGTCGAATCAGCTTACGATACATATCCCATTGTGTTCGGAATGGGGGTAAAACGCTAGGGATGACAGGCGGTGGGTCCCGTTTCGAGGTTGAAATAAAAAGTACCTTTTTGAAATTAAATTAATTAAAAACCTCTCCCCTCTCTCTCTATACTCTCAGCCCCCCCCCCCCCCCCCCCCGTATCATTTCAATCGAAAGAAAATAAAAAAAAAGGAAAAGGGGGGAAGAAGGCGGAGGAGCCGTCGCTCCTCCATGGGTGGCGCCACCGCAACCCAATGAGCGCGCCCCCCCTCCGATTCCCCTTCCGTTTCCTCCTCCCCCTCCAGTTGCGTCAGAGCCCCCTCAGATCGATTCTCGATCGGAGAACCCCCCAACCATTCGAGAGCGTCGCGAGCCCCTTTCATATCCGGCCGCACCACCACCTCTAGCCGCAGCCCCTCCCTCTCCGACGACCAACCTGAACCACCCCACCTCGCTGTAAGTTTTTATATTTTCCTTTGATTTTGATTTCTTTTTATTTTATTTTTACTTTGTATATAAAACTCAAATGGTTTTTGTTTATGAAAGAATTGATTTTTATTGTAGTAAAAGATTTGATTTTTATAGTTTAAAATATTCGATTTGATTTCTAAAAGATTTTATTTTTAATATGTTAAGGCTTTAATTTTTTTTATTATTATGATAAAGATACGATCATTTATAGTAGTAAAAATATAATCTTTGGTAGTAAAAATATAATTTTTGGCGGTATATAGATCGGATTTTTAACTATGAAAAGATTGGATTTTTAACAATAAAAAGATCGGATTTTTAACTATGAAAAGATCGGATTTTTAACTATGAAAAGGTCGGATTTTTAAGTAAGAAAAGGCAAGATTTTTATTGGATAAAGATATGATTTTAAATTATATAAATATTCGATTTTTTATATAAGTAGTAGCGGAATAAAAATATAATCTTTATCGATATGAACACCATAGTAAAAATACAATTTTTATATTGGTAGAAATAAAAATATGAACATCGTGATAAAAATAGGATTTTTATATATATAGGAACAATATAAAAATGTGATTTTTATATATGTAGTGGCTACGGGTAACAAAATTGACA
Organism: Allium sativum; assembly: GCA_030737875.1. Classification (NCBI taxonomy): domain Eukaryota; kingdom Viridiplantae; phylum Streptophyta; class Magnoliopsida; order Asparagales; family Amaryllidaceae; genus Allium; species Allium sativum. The sequence continues at coordinate 253,248,569 of CM060915.1, read as the reverse complement.
AAAGGCGAGCACGACGAAGATTTCCTACATAAAAAGAGTCGTGGCATTGGTTTAGCTAGTCGGTGAGAACTTCTCACATTAATTCTGGTTTTCTAGTTAAAATTATATACTAGGATGCAGATGGTGCTTAGCAGCACCCGACACCCGTCGTCCACAGACCATGGACGGCTTGTATGCTTGTTTGAAGTGTTGTGAAATTTGTTTGTGATGTTGATGTGAAATCGATAATAAAACCTTCATGTGTTGGAATAAATTAATATAGTTAAAAATATAATTTTTAACGTGAATGTGAATAAATAAATATTCATTTACAAGCCGGATGGTTTGTTTATGTACATCTATTTGAAGGACATTGATTGAGACAATAAATTTTACACATCGCCCAACTGCACAAATAATATTCAATGTTTGTGGATTGAAACCCCACACGGGTACTGGGATGATATTTGGCATACACTAATCCCAATTATTTAGTTGTATGTCGATCGATTGGTCGACAGACTGTGTAAGCGTTAATTATTTATATTTAATGCTCATGCAGTTGTGTGGTGCACTTTGGATGATGATTGATTATTTATCGTTGCTATTATATACATGTGTTGTATGGAAACCATATAATTAACATTATATGGTAATGGATTGGGCCTCATTCCAATTGGGAAAATAAAGAATATTATAAAATATATTTTCATGTGTTGAATAGAATAAAGAAGATTCATGTGTTGAATAGAATAAATAGTCATTTGTTGACGATGCTCATGTGTTGAGAATACTCATGTGCTGAGTAAAATATTTTAACAATAAAATTTACATCTTTATCATATTTAAGATTAGAAACTACTTTACGGTTGGAGTCTGATTAAAAATCAAACGATAGATACCATAATTTTATAAAATATATTAGATAACCAAAAATAGTCATGTGTTGACAGTACTCATGTATTGAGATTAGTCATGTGTTGAAAGAAATATAGATTCATGTGTTGAATAGAATAAATATTCATTTGTTGAATAGAATAACAAATTTATTGAAATATATAAAGCCGTGTTGATTAGAGTTGCGCTATTTTGACGTGAACAATATTTATATCGACTTTATTCGTTTTTATAATGAATATAGAAAAAGAAGTGATTTCAAAATATAACGTTTTGAAAATAGTATCATTTATATAGTAATGATATGAAATATTCAATTTTGATTTGAAATTGAACATAGAGTTGAAATGGTTTTGAAAACGAATTTAAAATGACTTATAAAATACATTTGAAAAAGAAATCAACGAAATATATATATATATATATAAAATATATATATGTATATTATATATATATAATGGCCTGAATAGAACGCGCCGCGCCACGACAGTTCGTGAATTTCGATCATTGACTTCGGATTGACATTGCGGGAGATCCGACCGTCAGATTCTCCAGAAACCAGAACCGTTGGGTTCGTATCGAAAAGAGATTTCCAATGAATATTAGAAATTTGAAATCTAACGGTTGGATTTGGAATTATGACCAAATCAAATTTGGAAAAGGTCGTTGTAAGTGCAGTTAGATGGCCATTGGTGGAAATCGACTGTACGGGCCTTGATAAAATTATTAAAAAAGTAATAATTTGTGTAAAATCATAAGAAATTATTTGTGAAGAAATGGGATGAAAATTCCACATTTGTAAAGATAAAAATAGATTTTTATCGAAATGAACTAGTTTTAAACTAGAATTAAAATCAATTTATTATTGAAATAAATAAATTGAATTTGAAAGGGGTTTTAAAAGTAACCAGAATTTCCAATAATTGAAGTGGAAATGGATTTGAGTAGAAATTATTTTCGGAATATTTCGATGTTGGATTTCGTGATTATACAGATATTGTTTTGGGAATTTGAAAGATATATTTATATCGTTATTTCCAATACGATATTTGTTGGTCGTAGAATTTGATATTGAATATAAGCCGATATATTTTCTATTCAGAGCCTTGTATTTAATATCAAATGTGATTTGGGTTTGTCGTGAATGGTGTCTTCATTAACACTGTTCTTAAGCCCAGTTGAGAAAAAGATTAAATCTTTCTATTTAGATTTAATGAAGTGTACCAATTAAATAATATTAATTGGAATTGAATTTAAATTGGTTCTTGGGTTTATCGTGAGCGGTGTTTTGAATAACACCTGTTCTTTAACCCGATTAACAATAGAATATGATTTTGGGTTTATCGTGAATCGTGTTTTAGATGACATTGGTTCTTTAACCCAGTTAAAGACAAGATATTGATTTGTGGGAAGATTAAAACTAAGTGGAGTTTTAATGAATCTGTAATTAAATTGAAATGTGAATTGATAATTTAAATTATAAAAATTGGAAAGTGATCGAGAATGGAGTATCACCAGTTTTGCTCCAAAGCGATAGTTAAATCTTTAACTAGATTTGAACATGAAATGGTAATTAATTTCACCGATAACACCATGGTGTTAGATATGGAGTATTACCAGTTTTGCTTCATGGGATGAACAGGTTGGGATTGGGAAATAAAATAAATAATTACTTCGGTATGGTTCGCTAATCCCGACTAGTTTGGAAAACCATGATATTGTTTGAAATGATATCCAAAGGAAGATTAAAGAATAAATTTAGAAGAATTTATCTTTTATAAAATTAATGGGAACCTTTCCCTAAGGATGCGATTTTCTGAATAAAAGAATATTATGAATTGGAATGAGGCGTATGTTGTGTTTGTGTAACATTTGTTTATTATATACGCCGGTTATTCGGAAAGGCCGGGTTTATACCCATTCTGAATAACCGATTCGATGATAAGTCAAAGATGAAGACGGTGGTTGAAGACCGGAAGTCTTCACATCGTTTGGGTGATTACTGATGATCTTGATTGGGCTGTACACCCAAGATGAGGGAATCAGTTGGTGATCGTCCAGACGTACTTGGAGATCGATGGATATGCGAGGAAAGTGCCTCCGGTTTCGTTCAGACTCAGAAAGAACTTGTAAATGGACTGTATGTCTGACATTGGATTTTATTCTGTGTTGATTGATCTCTATTAAATATACATCTGTTTGGCGGCAGAGAATTTTTTCTCTTGCTTAACGCCCTTCTCTGAGACGTACAAGCTCAGAGGTTGTATGTCGATGGACATCAGTCGCATGGAGTGAATTGCCTGTGTGGCATGCCTAAGTGGCAAATGATCAAGGCTTCTGTTGAAAAGCAAAGTCTTGTGGTTGATGATCAAAGCACGGCCTGTGTGGCACAGCTTTGTGTATAGCGTGAATTCGCGAGCCTCACACCTCGGTATGAGTCAAAAATGGGATAGTGACCGTTGGGAGAACACGACGTTTCTTTCTAGCTAGTGGTGGTGTCAGTGCTTAAACTGGCTGACATATATATATATATATATATATATATATATATATACTTTTCACCTGTGTGGTTGTTGGAATGCGAGGAGCCTCGGATATAGGTCTGTTAGGACCGGGAAACGTGTGTTCAGGAATAACTAATCCTCAAAAGTAAGAGAGGACCGGCCCAACCGATTCCAAGGATCATAGTGGGGTCCTGAGACATTTGCTAGAGTGTCTCGAATGGAGAGGAGCTTGCCCCTTGCCTCGACTCATGACGGAAATCCAATTTCCAATACGTGATATTGCGGTTTTATTTGTAGAGCCTGGTATGGCGACATGATAGATGGTACCCATGCCACCTAGGATTGATATTTATGATTGAAATTGTTTTGACACTATAAACTTATAATAGTATCGAATGATTTATTTTAAACATACCAAGCATATTTGGCTATTATAAGGGAAAACCCTATCCTCCGGCTTGCGTTGCATTGTGTGATGGGACTTGAGTTTTATAATAGCTTCATTTTTTCAAAAAGCATTGCGTTGTTTTATTATATGCAATAGTATTCTTGGGAGGAAACCCGTTCCGTGTTATACGGCGTGGTCCCTTGAATTACTCTCTTTTAAAGTAAAGTTTTAAATAACTGTTTTAGTTCTCACACCAGTCACATGACTGACCTTGAGTTTATTGTTTTAACCTAAACTCTGGGTGCCTCTATTTTTGTAACAACCCGAAAATCTGGGCCAGTTTAAAATTTTTATTTTGGCAATTTTAGCGAATTTTGAATATTTAAAATGAATTATTTTAAATAATATCGACGATAAATTTATTTTGAATATAATTCGAACGAATATGTTTATACGCGTCGTCGTTAGAATATAAATATTTATATATAATTATAAATAGAATTGAAAATGGCGCGGTAGTTCGATAATTCGATTTCAAACTTCAATTGAATGTACCGGGTGCAAAACAATCCGGATTTTAGTGAAACCAAAAATAATGGAATCTAATTGATAATATCTTTCCAACGAATTCGAAAAATCAAAATTTCATAGCGGGAATCAAAAGATATGTCCAGTTGAAAATTCTGAATAGTCGCTATGGAATTCAGGCCCTTAAAAATGGACATTTTGCAAACGACCTCGGATTTCGACGAAACCAGTTTTGTTGGGTCCGGGATGTGAAATTATTGCTAGGTTTCAAATTTCATAATTTTTCGAATCAATATGTGAGCGTGGCATAGGAAAACGCGTTTGACCAGTTTCAGTTGATTTTAATCGACTGGAAATTGACCATTTTTCAAACGGTCTCAGAATTCGGCGAAACTAGTTTTGTTAGGACCGTATCGTCAATACGAAGCTAGAAAATATTTTTCAGGAATTTTTGGGGTTCGTATGTGGCCCCAGTAAATTGAAATGTACGTTTAAAATTCAATATAATGTTTTAAATGTTAAATCTAACGAAAAATGATCGTAATGATTGAACTGGCTTGTGAAACATATCCCATGGTGTTCGGAATGGGGGTAATACATTAGGGACGACAGTCGGTGGGTCTCGTTTCGAGTTCGAAATAAAAAGTTATTTTTTGAAATAAAATTAATTAATTATATAAATAGCTTCAGCCAATCACAATTCAGAAAAACCCCGTCACCTTCTTCAGCCGGCCCTAGCTCTGAACGGACGATTTGCTCCGATATTCCCCTTGATTTTTCTTCAAATCTACACAATAAAAATCAGAAATTTCTGAAGCAAAGCTCTAGAGCAACGAGAGATCTACCAATCCATAACGGTATGATCGATTATTGTGGAGTATTGGCCTAGAATTTTGTGCTCAAAGGGTCAAAGTTCAACCACGTTTTCTGGTTTGAGGGTTGGGCCGAGTTCAATAAGGGGGGTCAGAATCGGATGAGCACGCGCCGGCGTGTCAAGGGAGGTCTGGTGATCGACCTCCGACGTTCGACCTTGGCAGCGGTGGATGGAAGTTTCGGTCGAAGGGTTTATTTCGAACCTGGAAGAATAAAGGGAGAAGAAAGAAAGGTAGTTTCTTACCTGTTTTTCATTTGTTTTAAAAATATATATATTGATTATATAAAAATATAATCTTTGTTTCGAAAAGAATAACAAGAAAAAAATAGGATTTTTGATATATTGAATAACAAGAAAAAAAATAGGATTTTTGATATATTGAATAACAAGAAAAAAAATAGGATTTTTGATATATTGAATAACAAGAAAAAAATAGGATTTTTGATATATTGAATAACAAGAAAAAAAAATAGGATTTTTGATATATTGAATAACAAGAAAAAAATAGGATTTTTATATATTGAACTTCGAAATAAAAATATGTTTTTTATATATTGAATAGCGTAGTAAAAATTCGATTTTTACATAGGTGGTGGAAGCGGACAACGAAGGTGACAAAAAGGCGAAACGACGAAGACTTCTGCAAATGAAGTGCCGTGGAGCTTGGATAGCTATTTGTGAGAACTTCTCACCTTTCAATTTAATTTTTCTAGTTATATATATACTAGGATGCAGACGGTGCTTAGTAGCACCCGACACAATCGTCCACAGACCATGGACTTGTTTGTTTGGCTGTTTGGTGATTGTTTGCGATATTGGTTTGAATGTGGTGTGAAAAATCGAATCGATAAATTGGTTAGGATTAGACGTGCGCCGTTATAAGGCGAAGGAGTAAGGCTAGGTTAGACTCTTACTCCAAATTTTGTGGTTTGCATAATGAAATTGATTTGATTGATGTGTGAATGGCGTGGGCCTTCACTAGACCGGGGACAAGGCTAGGCCTCGTCCCGTTTCTAGTATCGTGCCGTTATGCCGCCGAAATTTTCTAAAATATGTTAGAAAATAAAAATATCATTTTATTTGTGCAAATGAATAATAGAAATTCATATGTTGGAATAAAATGTTTTATCGTTAAAAATATAATTTTTAACGTGAATATGAATATAGTGAAAGTAAATAAAATAAATATCCATTTACAAACCAGACGGTTTGTTTATGTACACCTATTTGAAGGACATTGATTGGGTCGATAAATTTTACACATCGCCCAACAGCACAAACAAAATATGTGTTTGATTGTTTGAAACCCCACACGGGTGTTGGGATGAAATATGAAGTTCACTCATCTTGATTTATTAAATATGTCGATCGGTTGATTGACAGGCTGTTTTAAGCGCTAGATATCTATATTTGATGCTTATACAGTGTAGTGCACTTTGGTTGATGGTTGATTATTTTTCAATGCTATGATACACATGTGTTGTATGAAAATCCATATAATTAACCTTATATGGTAATTGATTGGGTCTCATTCCAATTTGAAAAATAAAGAATATTATAAAATAAAAGTTCATGTGTTGACAGTACTCATTCATTGAGATTGGTCATGTGTTGAACAAAATATTTTAGTAATAAGATTTACATCTTTGTAATATATAATAAAAGTTCATGTGTTGACAGTACTCATTCATTGAGATTGGTCATGTGTTGAACGAAATATTTTGATAATAACAACTATTTTGAAAATAGAAATTTATGAAGCCGTGTTGATTAGATTAACGCCATTTTGACGTGAACGATATTTATATCGATTTTATTCATTTCGAAATGAAATGAATTGAAAACGATTTCGAAATGAAATGAATTGAAAACGATTTCGAAATGAAATGAATTGAAAAAGATTTCGAAATGAATTGAATTGAAAACGATTTCGAAATGAATTGAAAACGAATTCAAATTGAATTGAAAACGAATTGAAATGAATTCAAATTAAATTGAAATTTGAATTGAATAGAAATGAATTTTAAAACGAATTTATAAAGAAGAATTCAATTTTGCTTTGAATTGAAATGGAAGTTGAAATAGATTTTGAAACGAATTTTAAAACTATTTATATAATTCGTTTTAAATAGAAATCGACGAAGTATATATTATATATATTATATATATAATATAATGGCCTGAATAGAACGCGCCGCGCCGCGGCAGTTCGTGAATTTCGACCATTTATTTCAAACGGACATTACGGGAGATCCGACCGTCGGATTCTCCTAAAACCGGAACCGTTGGGTTCGTATCGAAAAGAGCTTTCTAACGAATATTAGAAATTTGAAATCTAACGGTTGGATTTGGAGATACGTCCAAATCAAATTCGAAAAAGGTCGCTGTAAGTGCAGTTCGATGGCCATTGTTGGAAATCGACTGTACGGGCCTTGATAAAATTATTAAAAATAGTAATAATTTGTGTAAAATCATAAGAAATGATTTAGAAAGAATTGGGATGAAAAACTCCATATTTGAAAAGATAAAAATAGATTTTTATCGAAATGAACTAGTTTTGAACTAGAATTATAATTCTATTTATTTTTAAACAAATAAATTGAATTTGAAATGGTTTTGAAAATAACCAAAATTTCCAATGATTGCATTGGAATGGATTTGAATCGGAATTGTCTTCGGAATATTTCGATGTTGGATTTCGTGATTATACAAATGTTGTTATGGAAATTTGAAAGATATAGATATATATATCGTTATTTCCAATACGACATTTGTTAGTCGTAGAATTTGATATTGAATATAAGCCGGTATATTTTCTATTCAGAGCCTTGTATTGAATATCAAATGTGATTTGGGTTTGTCGTGAATGGTGTCTTCACTAACACTGTTCTTGAACCCAGTTGAGAAAAGATTAAATCTTTTTATTTAGATTTAATGAAGTGTACCAATTAAATAATATTTAATTGGAATTGAATTGATATTGATTTTTGGGTTTATCGTGAACAGTGTTTTAAATAACACTCGTTCTTTAACCCAATAATTAATGGAATGTGATTTTGGGTTTATCGTGAACCGTGTTTTAAATGACACTGATTCTTTAACCCAGTCGAAGATTAAAACTAAGTGGAGTTTTAATGAATCTTTAATTAGATTGAAATAATCGAAATGGAGTATCACCAGTTTTGCTCCAGGCGATAGTTAAATCTTTAATTAGATTTGAACGTGAAATGGTAATTGAATTTACCGATAACACTGTGGTGTTAGATATGAAGTATTACCAGTTTTACTTCATGGGATGAATAGGTTGGGATTGGGAAATTAAAACAAATGATTACTTCGGTAAGGTTCGCTAATCCCGACTAGTTTGAATTGATATTCAAAAATGGATTAAAGAATAAATTTAAGGAATTTATCTTTGATAAAATTAATGGGAATCTTTCCCTATGAATGTGAAATTTAGAAACTAACTGTCGGTTAGCCAAGCAGAATGGTTTTCTGGATATTGATCTGATGTTGGTTTCGGCCTTCGGGGTTAATATTTGGGAAATTATTCTCTTGATTAATTTACGGTTAGTGACTAATGAATTGGAATGAGGCGTATGTTGTGTTTGTGTAACACTTATTTAAAATATACGCGAGTTATTCGGAAAGACCGGGTTTATCCCATTCTGAATAACTGATGCGACGATAAGTCGAAGATGAAGACGATGGTCGAAGACCGGAGGTCTTCACGTCGTTTGGGGGATAACTGATGATCTTGATTGGGCTGTACACCCAAGAAGATGGAAACAGTTAGTGATCGTCCAGACGTACATGGAGATCGATGGATATGCGGGGTACTAGGTGCCTCCGGTTTCGTTCAGACCCAGAACGGACTTGTAAATGGACTGTGTGTCTGACATCGGATTTCATTCTGTGTGACTGATATCGGTTGCATAGGATGGTTTGCCTGTGTGGCATGCCTAAGTGGCAATTGATCGAGGCTTCTGTTGAAAAGCAAAGTCTTGTGGTGATGATCAAAGCAAGGCCTTTGTGGCGTAGCTTTGTGTAACGTTTGCTTCGCGAGTTTCGCACCCGGTATGAACCAAAAACGGGAGAGGACGTCAGGGAGGGCAAGCGTTTCTTTCTAGCTAGAAGTGGCGTCAGTGGTTTTACACGCCCTGACGAGTTTGACTTATGTGGTTGTTGCTGTTGCGAGGCGCCTCGGTTATATCGGTTTCGGCCGAATGCATTCTGGTCGGCTGACGGACCAGACTTACACCCCATAGGGTGGGGAGACGTAGTGTTCAGGCATAATAATCCACATCGGTGGACCGGCCCTGAGGATCTAAAGGCTTGCCTGCGCGCTTGCCTGTGGCTCGGGCTAGAGAGTCACGAATCGGTTGAGGACTATCTTTTGCCTCGGTTCATAGACGGAAATCCAATTTCCAAATACGTGACTTTGCGATTTTGATTGTATAACCTATATATGGCGACATAGTGGTATGGGGCATTCATGCCGCCTATGATTGATACTTATGATTTGAAGTTGTTTTATACACTATGCACTTATATAGTATCAAATGATTTGTTTTAAACGTATCAAGCATTCTTTGGCTGTTATAAGGGAAAACCCTATCCTCGGCTGCGTTGCATTGTGTGATGGGACCTGGGTCTTATAACAGCTTCATTTTTCTTTATTTAGCATTGCGCTGTTTGTTTTATGCACTGGTATTCTTGGGAGGAAACCCGTTCCGTGTTATACGGCGTGGTCCCTTGATTTACCTAATGATTTAAAATAACGATTAATAACTGTTTTAGTTCTCACACCAGTCCCATGACTGACCTGGAGTTTATTGTTTTGACCTAAACTCTGGGTGCCCCTATTTTGACACGGGCAGCTAGTAGTTTTGGTTTTGCAGATTTATATTCACAGGATCCTGGTTTACAGCTGGAACGATATCCGGAAAGCTTTGTATCCGTATATCTCTTCTAGTTGTGTATTGTATTATTTTCCGCTGCTATGTATTTAAATGTAATTTAAATCTCTGATATTTCTGTGTAATATTCATTCATACTCTGTATATTCTTGTAATCTGATGCATTGTTGTAATATACAATGAAATGTTCTTCTGTATGCGTTCTGTTTTGTCGTGTTCTCGAACGATAGGGCGTTTCGAACGGTCTGGGTCGGTTTAGCGACTGGTTCGGACCGAGCGAAATTCCTTGCCGTCACAGTTGGTATCAGAGCTTTGGTTTACAAAGCTAGAGAACAAGACACATTAGAAACATACGAAAGAATTCACCAGATATTGGGTTAGTAATATCCAATGAGAATGACTCGTTAGAGATGGGATCAGTAGTATCCTAGAACGAGTGTGAAGAGTATATTTTTAAAATGAAAACAAACTTTTGTTTTGAAAATTTAAATCAATTATTCGTATTTGATTTTCTATTTATATTGATGTGGACCATCCAGTATATATAGATTTTGCGTATACGTCTGATCCGCGTGTATTCGAAATTTTAATATATTGGATAGATATAGCATCACACTCTAGTCGCCCGAAGATGGTACTGATGATTGTCATGACATCATCAGTATTTATGTTCGTGTCTCGAAGGTGTGATTTTCTATATATTTCCATTAGGCTGGTGTGAGAACCCAAAACTTATATATAGCTAGAATTCATTGTTGTGATTTGGCATCAAAAACGTGATTTTTATATATATATCAAATTATGAATTTGAAACGTTAAATTCACTAGTTGATTGATGTTTGTGTTGTTTGTTAAATTGTTTGATAATTTTTAACCAATTAGCCTAATTGAATCACATATTGACTTATATTGAAAATTGGTCGCATTTGCTTGCATACATGTATATCTTTTGAACAGGTCATAGCAAGGAGGCTAGAGCCAGAGAATAAAATTTGTTTGCCCGACAAATAGGTACATGTTTACTACATAATTTCCTGCTTTGTTTGGGTGATGATGATTTTGTGAGCCTATTGGCTAGCCGCTTGGCTTTTTCTTTTTCTTTTTGAGATCTGAAGGACCGGGGAAGCTATTTGAAATTCCCCGATGCTCCCGGTGCAGGGGAGGTTATGGCGAAATTTTTCGGAAATTTAGGGTGTTAGCCAAATTTTTGAAATTTTGAAAATTCTCAGAAACTAAAGAGTTGGAGAATGGAAGCCTGACCGATCGTAGAGTTGAATAATCAAACCACTTTCGACTTTGTTCCTTTTCGGGGACGAAAAGATTTAAGTGGGGGAGATTGTAACAACTCGAAAATCTGGGCCAGTTTAAAATTTTTATTTTGGCAATTTTAGCGAATTTTGAATATTTAAAATGAATTATTTTAAATAATATCGACGATAAATTTATTTTGAATATAATTCGAACGAATATGTTTATACGCGTCGTCGTTAGAATATAAATATTTATATATAATTATAAATAGAATTGAAAATGGCGCGGTAGTTCGATAATTCGATTTCAAACTTCAATTGAATGTACCGGGTGCAAAACAATCCGGATTTTAGTGAAACCAAAAATAATGGAATCTAATTGATAATATCTTTCCAACGAATTCGAAAAATCAAAATTTCATAGCGGGAATCAAAAGATATGTCCAGTTGAAAATTCTGAATAGTCGCTATGGAATTCAGGCCCTTAAAAATGGACATTTTGCAAACGACCTCGGATTTCGACGAAACCAGTTTTGTTGGGTCCGGGATGTGAAATTATTGCTAGGTTTCAAATTTCATAATTTTTCGAATCAATATGTGAGCGTGGCATAGGAAAACGCGTTTGACCAGTTTCAGTTGATTTTAATCGACTGGAAATTGACCATTTTTCAAACGGTCTCAGAATTCGGCGAAACTAGTTTTGTTAGGACCGTATCGTCAATACGAAGCTAGAAAATATTTTTCAGGAATTTTTGGGGTTCGTATGTGGCCCCAGTAAATTGAAATGTACGTTTAAAATTCAATATAATGTTTTAAATGTTAAATCTAACGAAAACTGATCGTAATGATTGAACTGGCTTGTGAAACATATCCCATGGTGTTCGGAATGGGGGTAATACATTAGGGACGACAGTCGGTGGGTCTCGTTTCGAGTTCGAAATAAAAAGTTATTTTTTGAAATAAAATTAATTAATTATATAAATAGCTTCAGCCAATCACAATTCAGAAAAACCCCGTCACCTTCTTCAGCCGGCCCTAGCTCTGAACGGACGATTTGCTCCGATATTCCCCTTGATTTTTCTTCAAATCTACACAATAAAAATCAGAAATTTCTGAAGCAAAGCTCTAGAGCAACGAGAGATCTACCAATCCATAACGGTATGATCGATTATTGTGGAGTATTGGCCTAGAATTTTGTGCTCAAAGGGTCAAAGTTCAACCACGTTTTCTGGTTTGAGGGTGGGGCCGAGTTCAATAAGGGGGGTCAGAATCGGATGAGCACGCGCCGGCGTGTCAAGGGAGGTCTGGTGATCGACCTCCGACGTTCGACCTTGGCAGCGGTGGATGGAAGTTTCGGTCGAAGGGTTTATTTCGAACCTGGAAGAATAAAGGGAGAAGAAAGAAAGGTAGTTTCTTACCTGTTTTTCATTTGTTTTAAAAATATATATATTGATTATATAAAAATATAATCTTTGTTTCGAAAAGAATAACAAGAAAAAAATAGGATTTTTGATATATTGAATAACAAGAAAAAAATAGGATTTTTGATATATTGAATAACAAGAAAAAAAATAGGATTTTTGATATATTGAATAACAAGAAAAAAATAGGATTTTTGATATATTGAATAACAAGAAAAAAAATAGGATTTTTGATATATTGAATAACAAGAAAAAAATAGGATTTTTATATATTGAACTTCGAAATAAAAATATGTTTTTTATATATTGAATAGCGTAGTAAAAATTCGATTTTTACATAGGTGGTGGAAGCGGACAACGAAGGTGACAAAAAGGCGAAACGACGAAGACTTCTGCAAATGAAGTGCCGTGGAGCTTGGATAGCTATTTGTGAGAACTTCTCACCTTTCAATTTAATTTTTCTAGTTATATATATACTAGGATGCAGACGGTGCTTAGTAGCACCCGACACAATCGTCCACAGACCATGGACTTGTTTGTTTGGCTGTTTGGTGATTGTTTGCGATATTGGTTTGAATGTGGTGTGAAAAATCGAATCGATAAATTGGTTAGGATTAGACGTGCGCCGTTATAAGGCGAAGGAGTAAGGCTAGGTTAGACTCTTACTCCAAATTTTGTGGTTTGCATAATGAAATTGATTTGATTGATGTGTGAATGGCGTGGGCCTTCACTAGACCGGGGACAAGGCTAGGCCTCGTCCCGTTTCTAGTATCGTGCCGTTATGCCGCCGAAATTTTCTAAAATATGTTAGAAAATAAAAATATCATTTTATTTGTGCAAATGAATAATAGAAATTCATATGTTGGAATAAAATGTTTTATCGTTAAAAATATAATTTTTAACGTGAATATGAATATAGTGAAAGTAAATAAAATAAATATCCATTTACAAACCAGACGGTTTGTTTATGTACACCTATTTGAAGGACATTGATTGGGTCGATAAATTTTACACATCGCCCAACAGCACAAACAAAATATGTGTTTGATTGTTTGAAACCCCACACGGGTGTTGGGATGAAATATGAAGTTCACTCATCCTGATTTATTAAATATGTCGATCGGTTGATTGACAGGCTGTTTTAAGCGTTAGATATCTATATTTGATGCTTATACAGTGTAGTGCACTTTGGTTGATGGTTGATTATTTTTCAATGCTATGATACACATGTGTTGTATGAAAATCCATATAATTAACCTTATATGGTAATTGATTGGGTCTCATTCCAATTTGAAAAATAAAGAATATTATAAAATAAAAGTTCATGTCTTGACAGTACTCATTCATTGAGATTGGTCATGTGTTGAACAAAATATTTTAGTAATAAGATTTACATCTTTGTAATATATAATAAAAGTTCATGTGTTGACAGTACTCATTCATTGAGATTGGTCATGTGTTGAACGAAATATTTTGATAATAACAACTATTTTGAAAATAGAAATTTATGAAGCCGTGTTGATTAGATTAACGCCATTTTGACGTGAACGATATTTATATCGATTTTATTCATTTCGAAATGAAATGAATTGAAAACGATTTCGAAATGAAATGAATTGAAAACGATTTCGAAATGAAATGAATTGAAAACGATTTCGAAATGAATTGAATTGAAAACGATTTCGAAATGAATTGAAAACGAATTCAAATTGAATTGAAAACGAATTGAAATGAATTCAAATTAAATTGAAATTTGAATTGAATAGAAATGAATTTTAAAACGAATTTATAAAGAAGAATTCAATTTTGCTTTGAATTGAAATGGAAGTTGAAATAGATTTTGAAACGAATTTTAAAACTATTTATATAATTCGTTTTAAATAGAAATCGACGAAGTATATATTATATATATAATATAATGGCCTGAATAGAACGCGCCGCGCCGCGGCAGTTCGTGAATTTCGACCATTTATTTCAAACGGACATTACGGGAGATCCGACCGTCGGATTCTCCTAAAACCGGAACCGTTGGGTTCGTATCGAAAAGAGCTTTCTAACGAATATTAGAAATTTGAAATCTAACGGTTGGATTTGGAGATACGTCCAAATCAAATTCGAAAAAGGTCGCTGTAAGTGCAGTTCGATGGCCATTGTTGGAAATCGACTGTACGGGCCTTGATAAAATTATTAAAAATAGTAATAATTTGTGTAAAATCATAAGAAATGATTTAGAAAGAATTGGGATGAAAAACTCCATATTTGAAAAGATAAAAATAGATTTTTATCGAAATGAACTAGTTTTGAACTAGAATTATAATTCTATTTATTTTTAAACAAATAAATTGAATTTGAAATGGTTTTGAAAATAACCAAAATTTCCAATGATTGCATTGGAATGGATTTGAATCGGAATTGTCTTCGGAATATTTCGATGTTGGATTTCGTGATTATACAAATGTTGTTATGGAAATTTGAAAGATATAGATATATATATCGTTATTTCCAATACGACATTTGTTAGTCGTAGAATTTGATATTGAATATAAGCCGGTATATTTTCTATTCAGAGCCTTGTATTGAATATCAAATGTGATTTGGGTTTGTCGTGAATGGTGTCTTCACTAACACTGTTCTTGAACCCAGTTGAGAAAAGATTAAATCTTTTTATTTAGATTTAATGAAGTGTACCAATTAAATAATATTTAATTGGAATTGAATTGATATTGATTTTTGGGTTTATCGTGAACAGTGTTTTAAATAACACTCGTTCTTTAACCCAATAATTAATGGAATGTGATTTTGGGTTTATCGTGAACTGTGTTTTAAATGACACTGATTCTTTAACCCAGTTGAAGATTAAAACTAAGTGGAGTTTTAATGAATCTTTAATTAGATTGAAATAATCGAAATGGAGTATCACCAGTTTTGCTCCAGGCGATAGTTAAATCTTTAATTAGATTTGAACGTGAAATGGTAATTGAATTTACCGATAACACTGTGGTGTTAGATATGAAGTATTACCAGTTTTACTTCATGGGATGAATAGGTTGGGATTGGGAAATTAAAACAAATGATTACTTCGGTAAGGTTCGCTAATCCCGACTAGTTTGAATTGATATTCAAAAATGGATTAAAGAATAAATTTAAGGAATTTATCTTTGATAAAATTAATGGGAATCTTTCCCTATGAATGTGAAATTTAGAAACTAACTGTCGGTTAGCCAAGCAGAATGGTTTTCTGGATATTGATCTGATGTTGGTTTCGGCCTTCGGGGTTAATATTTGGGAAATTATTCTCTTGATTAATTTACGGTTAGTGACTAATGAATTGGAATGAGGCGTATGTTGTGTTTGTGTAACACTTATTTAAAATATACGCGAGTTATTCGGAAAGACCGGGTTTATCCCATTCTGAATAACTGATGCGACGATAAGTCGAAGATGAAGACGATGGTCGAAGACCGGAGGTCTTCACGTCGTTTGGGGGATAACTGATGATCTTGATTGGGCTGTACACCCAAGAAGATGGAAACAGTTAGTGATCGTCCAGACGTACTTGGAGATCGATGGATATGCGGGGTACTAGGTGCCTCCGGTTTCGTTCAGACCCAGAACGGACTTGTAAATGGACTGTGTGTCTGACATCGGATTTCATTCTGTGTGACTGATATCGGTTTCATAGGATGGTTTGCCTGTGTGGCATGCCTAAGTGGCAATTGATCGAGGCTTCTGTTGAAAAGCAAAGTCTTGTGGTGATGATCAAAGCAAGGCCTTTGTGGCGTAGCTTTGTGTAACGTTTGCTTCGCGAGTTTCGCACCCGGTATGAACCAAAAACGGGAGAGGACGTCAGGGAGGGCATGCGTTTCTTTCTAGCTAGAAGTGGCGTCAGTGGGTTTACACGCCCTGACGAGTTTGACTTATGTGGTTGTTGCTGTTGCGAGGCGCCTCGGTTATATCGGTTTCGGCCGAATGCATTCTGGTCGGCTGACGGACCAGACTTACACCCCATAGGGTGGGGAGACGTAGTGTTCAGGCATAATAATCCACATCGGTGGACCGGCCCTAAGGATCTAAAGGCTTGCCTGCGCGCTTGCCTGTGGCTCGGGCTAGAGAGTCACGAATCGGTTGAGGACTATCTTTTGCCTCGGTTCATAGACGGAAATCCAATTTCCAAATACGTGACTTTGCGATTTTGATTGTATAACCTATATATGGCGACATAGTGGTATGGGGCATTCATGCCGCCTATGATTGATACTTATGATTTGAAGTTGTTTTATACACTATGCACTTATATAGTATCAAATGATTTGTTTTAAACGTATCAAGCATTCTTTGGCTGTTATAAGGGAAAACCCTATCCTCGGCTGCATTGTGTGATGGGACCTGGGTCTTATAACAGCTTCATTTTTCTTTATTTAGCATTGCGCTGTTTGTTTTATGCACTGGTATTCTTGGGAGGAAACCCGTTCCGTGTTATACGGCGTGGTCCCTTGATTTACCTAATGATTTAAAATAACGATTAATAACTGTTTTAGTTCTCACACCAGTCCCATGACTGACCTGGAGTTTATTGTTTTGACCTAAACTCTGGGTGCCTCTATTTTGACACGGGCAGCTAGTAGTTTTGGTTTTGCAGATTTATATTCACAGGATCCTGGTTTACAGCTGGAACGATATCCGGAAAGCTTTGTATCCGTATATCTCTTCTAGTTGTGTATTGTATTATTTTCCGCTGCTATGTATTTAAATGTAATTTAAATCTCTGATATTTCTGTGTAATATTCATTCATACTCTGTATATTCTTGTAATCTGATGCATTGTTGTAATATACAATGAAATGTTCTTCTGTATGCGTTCTGTTTTGTCGTGTTCTCGAACGATAGGGCGTTTCGAACGGTCTGGGTCGGTTTAGCGACTGGTTCGGACCGAGCGAAATTCCTTGCCGTCACAATTTTCTACATGGGCAGCTAGTAGTTTTGGTTTTGCAGATTTATATTCACAGGAACCTGCTTTACAACTGGAATGATATCCGGAAAGCTCTGTATCTGTATATCTCTTTCAATTGTGTTTTGTGTTATTTTTCCGCTGCAGTACTGTATTTAAATCTCTGATATTCTTTGTTGTATAATATTTATTCATACTTTGTATATTCTTGTATCTGATGGAATTGTTGCAATAACAATGAAATGTTCTTCTGTTTGCGTTCTATTTTGTCGTGTTCTCAAGATAATCCGGGCTTTCCTTACCGAGTGTAATGACCCGCATTGTCAGAGGTATTATAATTAATTTATTTAATTATATAAATAGTGACATAGTGAATTAAATAGAGGTTTAATTAAATAATATGGAATAATTAATTTAATTAAATAATTAAATAATATATTTAATTCAGAAATAATAAAAAATAATGGAAATCACAATATTCTGTGAACTGGGTCGTCCCTTAGATTTAATTCAGTTTAGAATTGAATTAGAATAACGAATATATTTAAATAACGACCGTTTGAACGTATAATTATATTATAATTAAAATCGAGCTTGAAATGGCGCTGTAGTTCATAAATTGGCGATTTGAACTTCAACTGAATGTACAGGATTCGTTTTAAGCCGGAATTCTATGAAACAAGAAACGTGTGGAGCTGGTGGAGTATATCTTTCTAGTGGAAGAGAAAAATCAGGATTTCTTCGTGTAGATTTTGATTTACATCCAAATCAAATTTCATAAAAGTCGCTGTGGAATTCCTTTATATTTTACAACGCTTTATTTACGTTATAAAAGGATTTTCGACATAAATTGAATATCGAGATAATCTGGAATCTGAAATATCAAGCTGTAAATTCTGATATGATATTCTGGAGATGTACGATATCATATGTAAAGGTATACGATAATATAAATTTATTTATATTTAATTTAATTATATTTAAATATATTTATATATTTAAATGGGTCATCCATAGCTTTAAAAATAGCCAGTTTTTCATATGACCTCAGAATTCGACGAAACTAATTTTGTTAGATTCGCAATGTCAAATTTTTGCTAGATGTCAGTTTCCGTGATTTATAGAGTCATTGTGTGGCCGTACGGATTTTTAGAGTGAGAAACAGTCAGTATTTTGACAATTAAAAATACGTTGTGTGAGCATACGGAGTCGGAATTCGACGAAACCAGTTTCGTTGCGACCGTAATGTCGAACTGTAACTGGATGTCCAGTTTCGTGATTTTTGAGTATCGTGTGTGATCATACGAAATTTTAGAAGGGAATAACGAATATAAAAAGGGTTATAATAACCAAAATATCCCACCAAAATATCTCCATCCTTACCCACTATAAATACCCCCTTCTTTCCTTGCGACCTAATTCAGAAGTCAACTTCCTCTTTTTTTTAAGCCGTCAATGTTTATCTCCACAAACCCAAAATGCAGCAACAAGAAAATCATAGTAAAAAGAAATAAAAATCCACAAATCTTCAGACTAGTATATTTAGATTCCTTGAATGATTTCCTTCCTCTCCATACTGATTTCATTTAGTACGGTGGTATTCGGAGATGTGCGGAAGTGAACCGCAACACCTAGGGATCAGGAAAACTCGAGATATAGGCGTTGATAATCTAATTTGTGTTCGCATTTGTGGAGAGGGTGTTAAGGAGATGAGATTGTGAAATATGTGGGTATTTCTGTGACCAAAGACGTCGGCTTTTTGCCTGTAGCCGATGGTTGGGGTTGAAGTCGGAATTACGACGGGGAGCATCGAGTTCGAGACAACGGGGGTGGGCCGGTAGAGCTATCGATGCTGAAGCGAATGATGGTGGTTGCGGAGTGGATAGGGGAAGGAAGCGGAGTGCGGTGTCAGTCAAAATTGGGTCAACGATGGAAATGGTGAATTACAGGGAGCGACGAATTTTGTGTTAAGGAAGAAAAGGATGGCAGGCCAGGTCTGGGTTATAAAAGGGAGTATGGTACCGGGCCAAGATTTCAAAGCTAAGCCCAAAAAGGAAATTAAATTAATTAAAGTTTATTTTTAATTATAAGTGTATAAACTTGTTGATATCGTATCTTTATCATACTGTATCAAAAATTCGAACCGTCAATCACGTTAGGATCGTATGGACGACATCTACAACATGGAACTGACTGGGAGTGGATTCGAGCTCGTATGAATATATGGCAAAATAAACCGTTTGATTCAAATCAAACAACAGTTTATCGTTCTGTAACAATGAACTGCCAAAGTGAGTAAAACTCACCAACTCTGAACAGTTTAATTATTATAATGTATTTTTAGAACTGTTAATCACCTGTTGATTTGTTGTGTGTTGGTTGATTGATTGAACTGCTAGTCAATTAGTAGAAATTATATATATATATATATAAAAATATAAACTGTTAAATATTTATATGTCGATTCTGTTTATCAGAATATTTAACAGTGAAGTGAAATCGATGTTAATCGTATTGTCTAACATCTGTGATGCAGGGAAACAGGTCGGAGGAATCCAACTGGATTCCTCAACATTTATTTACTGTGATTTATATATTGTGTTATATAATGTGATATATAATCTGACGTTGATTATGTGTGTTGGACGATATTCATCTTGTTATATGGTGTGTTAAAAACCATAAGAAATATCAGAATGTAGGAAAGGGATTTTCAAAGTATCTTTTAAAAATAATTTATTTATATAAAATCAATGGATTTTATATTATATAAAGGAAAAGGATTTTTAATAAGGGAATTATATTTGTTAATCAAATATAAGGGAATTATATTTGTTTATCAAATATAAAAGGAATTTATTTGTTAATCAAATATAAAGGAGATATATTTGAAATGAAATATAAAGGAAATATATTTGAAATCAAATATAAAGGAAATATATTAGAAAGCAAATCTAAAGAAATATATTGGTAAAACATAAATAAAGGTAAAAGAATTTATTATTTAGGGTATAAATAAAGTTAAAGGATTTATTTATTTAGGGAATAAATAAATTAAAAGGATTATTTATTTGTTAGAATAAATAAAATAAAGGAGATATTTATTTGTTAAATAAATAGGATTTAATCAAAGGAGATATTTATTTGTTAAATAAATAGGATTTAATCAAAAGAATATTTAGAAGTGAATAGAAAATGGAAATCTATTTTGAATAGATGAATGGAAAAGATTAATTTATAAATAACAGTTTATAAAATAAATGAATATTTATCATTCGATAAATGAAATATATAAGGCTGAAATTATATAGAGAAGAGATATTGGTTTTAACACCGATAGTATAAATAAAATGGATACAAACACTTGTATAAGTGGAATAACGTTATTAAAGAGAACATTTATAAAGTGTAGAACCGTTACTAAAAGTAAATCTTTATAAATGAATAAACGTTATCAAATAGGGATTATTCGAATAAAGGAAATCGATTAGAGTTAGAAGTAATCGATTAGAGTTAGAATAAATCGTTTAGAGTAAGAATAAATCGATAGGAGTTAATCAGTTAGAATTTACCAGTTAGGTTGACCAGTTAGAGTTAACCGGTTAGAGTAAATCTGTTAGGGTTGACCATTTAGAGATTACCAGCTAGAGTTAGAGTAAACTAGTTAGAGTTATTCAAATGGAGTTAATCGAGTAGAGTATCGTATATTGGTTATTTGAAGTGAGTTAATCGAATATTGGTTATTCGAAGTGAGTTAATCGAATATTGGTTATTTGAAGTGAGTTAATCAAATATTGGTTATTCGAAAGGGGAGTTATCAAATCGAATAGAGTAAAGTAGTAAATCGAATATAGTTTATTCGAATAGAGTAAAGTAGTGAATCGAATATAGTTTATTCGAATAGAGTTAAAAGAGTTACCGAATATAGTTTATTCGAATAGAGTAAAGGAGTTATCGAATATAATTTATTCGACAGGAGTCAAGTGAAAAGAGTAAATCGATTAGAGTTAAATCGAATAGAGTTAATCCAGTAGGGCCAGTCCAATAGAGTAAATTAATAAGAGTTAATCGATAAGAGTAAATTGAATAGAGTTACATCAAATATAGTTTATTCGAAGAAAGATTATCGAATCTAGTTGTGTGTAAAAGAGTTAATCGAATATAGTTATTCGAAAGAAAGAGAATTACGTAAGGAAGTGTTAAAGATTTAGGAAGGGGAACTTATCTTTTTTCGAGGTTAAAGATGTTGTTCAGTTAAGGTCTGAGAGGTAATTATACCCCAACTTGATTGACTTCGTTTTAAAGTTAGAAATGGCTAAGGTTCGAAAGTGAAAGAGGATAAGTGGAATTAGTTAATGAGTATAGTGGTTTGGGTCGTCAATGCGATGTGGATTTAAACAACCATGTAAATCCAAATAAAGGAGTATTTGGAAATGTTTTCCAAGTCAGAATCGGAATGAAATCAAGGATTGGAAATTGAAATATGAATTAGAAAATGGAATGTTTATTTATAAGGGAAAAGAATAAATTAATGATAGGATAAATTTAAGAGTTAATAATGATTGATGATTGATCGATAAAATTTCCATCTGGAAATAATATCGTTGTTTGCACACTTGTTTTTCTTTGATAGTTAAATCACAGACTATCAAAGTTTTGACCATTTTAACGTTGTTAATATGGAGAGACCGGTTGGATTATTATCCAAAGAACCACTCTGTATTGGCATAAGCGTTGCGAATCATTTATGCCAAAGAAAATTGAAGATGGAGTAAAGTGCAAGGGCTGTTGTATAAGTCTTAGATAACAGTGACTAAGATGGATATACTGAATAGTGCCTTCGGTTTGTCCAGTCCCAGGACAACGTGTATGGATGAAGGTCTGACAGAGTATATCCAATGGATCGCGTAAGTTGATCTCTTCAAACGTATATACGTTGGTGGCGGAGGAATTCGTTTCTCTTAGCTGTATAACCGTTGTATTTTTTAGGAAATCAATTTGTGATTTGGTGGGTATGACAATGTGACATTCTAAGTGAATGAAGATGAATGTCTGACAGAGTATTTCCAGAAAGGTCACGTATATTAATTTCTTCAATCGTACCAAGAGTGGAAGCGGAGAAGGAAACTTCTTTAGCTAACACGTAATGTACTATTGTAGACGTCAATCAGTGATTTGATGGATTTGACGATGTGACATTCGAAGGGAATCTGATGTGATGATAAAGCGTAGCTTCTAGCCTCATCAACCGGTAAATGACAGAAATCGGGCAGGTAGCATGGCTATGTAGGTCGCACCTATTAGGGTGTATAATCACCTGATCTAGAGTTTCATTTATTTCTAAAAATCTATTGTTGATGCTGTCCCATTCGGGAAACGGTTGCTGATCCCAACCGTTGGTGATGTACATTCGATACACTCAAGCGAAATGAGTGGTCGGTCATGTGTGGCTGGGTTGCAAGATGTTCTTGTTGAACCCAGTGTATTCCTCTCTAGAGGTACACTAGCGAAAGGCGGTTCCATACCTTGTCGTAGTTGGAAACCCATTACCCAGTACGTGCTTGCGGTTTTGATTTTATACTATATATGTAGAACGTGAGATGAAAGCGTTTCTGCTAGATTGATATATATTTGTACTTAGACATTATTATAATATCAGAATGATATTGCTTGTCAAAGATGTTGGATTCTCATATGGGAAAAACCCATTCCGTATTCATGGCGTGGTCTTATGAGATATCATATATCTGTTAAACTGTGTTAAACTATTTTACTCACACCAGTCCCATGACTGACCCGGAGTTTATTTTGTTGTTTTCCCTAAACTCTTGGGTGCCTAAATTTGTACGGGCAGTCAAGTAGTCAGGATTTACAGATATACTTGAAGAGCTGGAGCAGGAGGCTTCTGGATCATATAGCTATAGTTTATTTCCGCTGTGTTGTAATTGTTGTGCTCTGATAAGTGCTATTGTATACATAACTGTTATATTTCAAAGTTATGTTATATACTATATGTTGTTCGTTCCGCTGTGAGATTCGTGTTACTCTGATGATGTAAGTTCTTCTTTTCTTCTTCTTTTCTAAGTTTCTATCTTATCTATCCTCACCCTCTAATTTCTTTCACTAATTATCAGGGTTTTTCGATGTTTTGGTTATCGACATCGAGTTTATGTCGATAACCAAAGTCGCTAAGAATCCGGGTCGTTACAGTTGGTATCAGAGCTTAAGGTTAAGTGAATTACCTTGGCTCTGTGACATGACTCGGTAGAGATAGGGTTAGTAACACCCTAGATTGAGTTTGAGTGTATATATACGAGTGCGTATTTGTATTTGATATAAAAATGGTTTTATATTGTGGAGATTCATTGGCTGAGTTGTTTATGAGTTCTGGTCGATCAGTTTGATCCACTGTATCGGTAGGAGTAAATAAACACTTGAATACGATGGACCGACACAGTATGGATATGTGATATATTATCATATATAGGATGTGTTGGTAGTAATTATAATCAGATAATATTATAAAATGTGAAATGGTTATATATAACCAATCAGAATTTATACAAGTAAATTATATGAAATTGAAATGAATTAAATTTGAATTCAGATCAGAATTTAAAATCCCAGAAATGGGAAAGGTGTTTGTAAATGAATCTGGATTTAATATATGTGAATTTTAAGATCCTGGGAGATTTTAAATTGGTTTACAACATTGTAAAAGGATATTTGGAATTGATTTCAAGGTGGAAATGTGTAACGACCCGGATTTTCGCGACTTTGGTTATCGACGTAACCTCGACGTCGATAACCAAACCCTCGAAAAATCCCGGTAATTAATGAAAGAAATTAGAAGGTGAGAATAGAAAAGATAGAAACTTAGAATAGAAGAAGAAGACGAACACAACATCAGAGTAACACGAACCTCACAGCGGAACGAATAACATATAATAGATAACATAACTTTGAAATATAACAGTTATGTATACAATTGCACTTATCAGAGTACATCACTTACAATACAGCGGAAATAACTATAGCTATATGATCTTGAAGCCTCCTGCTCCAGCTCTTCAAGTATATCTGTAAATCCCGACTACTTGACTGCCCGTACAAAATTTAGGCACCCAAGAGTTTAGGGAAAACAACAAAGTAAACTCCGGGTCAGTCATGGGATTGGTGTGAGTAAAATAGTTTAACACAGTTTAACATATATATGATATCTCATAAGACCACGCCGTGAATACGGAACAGGTTTTTCCCTTATGAGAATCCAACATCTTTGACAAGCAATATCATTCTGGTATTATAATAATGTCTAAGTACAAATATATATCAATCTAGCAGAAACGCTTTCATCTCACGTTCTACATATATAGTATACAATCAAAATCGCAAGCACGTATTGGATAATGGATTTCCAACTATGACAAGGTATGGAACCACCTTCCAATCAGTGTACTCTAGGAACGATACACTGGAGTTCAACAAGAACATCTTGCAACTCAGCCACACATGACCGACCACTCATTTCGCTTGAGTGTATCGAATGTACATCACCAACGGTTGGGATCAGCAACCATTTCCCATATATATATATGGGACAGCATTGATAGATTTAAGAAACAAATGAATATTCTCTAGATAGGTGATTATACACCCTACTTCAGTGCGACCGACTTAGCCATGCTGCCTGCCCGATTTCTGTCATTTACCGGTTGATGAGGCTAGAAGCTACGCTTTATCATTACATCAGATTCACTTCGAATGCCACATTGTCAGATACATCGAAAATCACTAATTGGCGTCTACAACAGTATGTTACGTGTTAGCTAAAGAAGTTTCCTTCTCTTCTTCCACTCTTGGTATAGTTGAAGAAATCAATGTACGTGACCTTTTTGGAAATACCCTGTCAGACATTCATCAACACAAGTCATTCTCATTCACTTAGAATGTCACTTCGTCATACCCGCCAAATCACAAATTGATTTATCCAAAAATAACACGAGTATACAGCTTAGAGAAACGAATTCCCCTGCCACCAAACGTGAATACGTTTGAACAGATCAACTTACGCGATCCATTGGATATACTCTGTCAGACCTTCGTCCATACAAGTTGTCCTGGGACTGGACAAACCGAAGGCACTATTCAGTATATCCATCTTAGTCACTGTTATCTAAGACTTATACAACAGCCCTTGCATTTTACTCCATCTTCAATTATCTTTTGCATATATGATTCGCAACGCTTATGCCAATACAGAGTGGTTCTTCGGATAATAATCCAACCGGTCTCTCCATATTAACAATGTTAAAATGGTCAAAACTACGATAGTCTGTGATTTAACTATCAAAGAAAAACAAGTGTGCAAACAACGATATTATTTCCAGATGGAAATTATATCGGTAAATCATCAACATATATCTATATATATGTATATATTCACATTCCCCTAATTTTCTATGTTTAGAAAATATATGTTATTAACACTGGAAAACGTTTTCCATTTGCTTATTTACAAATCACTACTCTTCCCCAACTATCAGTCCCTGACTGTGAACTAGTATGAGAACAATTCCCTAAGTATAAATCCCGAAGGCCGAAACCAACATCAGATAGACACTTAGAAAACCATTCAATTTACTAATCTCTAGTCAGTTCTAATTTTACTTAACTCTATTTGATTAACTCTGATTGATTAACTCTAACTAGTCAACCTTAATTAATTAACTCTAACTGGTTTTACTCGGTTTGACTAACTCCATTTATTAACTCGACTGACAAATTCAACTTGATTAACTGAACTAATCACTTTGATTAACTCGACAAATTCACTTTGGTTAACTTAACCAATTCACTAAACTAATTCACTTAGTTTAACTTAACTAATTCACTTTGATTAATCTAACTTTTCACTTAACTCCTGTCGAATAAACTATATTCGATAACTCCTCTAACTCTACTCGAATAAACTATATTCGATTAACTCCTTTAATCAATTCGATTTGATAAGTCCCCTTTTCGAATAACCAATATTCGATTAACTCACTTCGAATAACCAATATTCGACTACTCACTTCGAATAACTAATAATTGATAACTCCTTCGAATAAACTATATTCGATAATCTCCTCTCGAATAACTAGATTCGATTAACTTAACTTATTTAACTTAACTTGATTAACTCCTATCGAATGACTAGATTCGATCAACTTAACTTATTTAACTCATCTTGACAAACTCCTATCGAATAACTAGATTCGATTTAACTCCATTCGCTTGACTCCAGATCGCAACGATCACAATGGTTACGCCTGATTCCCTTAGGCAACATCAGACCGCCTTAGGCTATTTACAACCCTGTGAATTACGCTAGCAGTCGTACGAGATGGCAAATTACCCTGTATACTATGTTTGACTAACTCTGTCTCAAATAACTATATTTGATTAACTCTAGTTCGTTTTAACTCTAATCGATTAACTCTAACTGAGTAACTCTAACTCGATCAACTCGACTTGATTAACTTGACTTACTTAACTCAACTGGTTAACTTGACTTACTTAACCCAACTGGTTAACTTGACTTACTTAACCCAACTGGTTAACTTGACTTACTTAACCTAACTGGTTAACTCTATTGAACTGGTTAACTTGACTTACTTAACCCAACCGGTTAACTTGACTTACTTAACCCAACTGGTTAACTTGACTTACTTAACCCAACTGGTTAACTTGACTTACTTTACCCAACTGGTTAACTCTATTGAACTGGTTAACTCTACTGAACTGGTTAACTCTACTGAACTAGTTAACTCTATTCAACTAACTCGACTCGACTAACCCCTTTCGAATAGGATATTCGTTTTACTAACTTTCGAATAACATATTCGATTTACTCCCTTCGAATACCATATTCGATTTAACTCCTTTCGAATACCATATTCGATTTACTTTATTCACTTTATAAAGATATCCTTTTTAACAACGTTTTATTCATTTGAAAAGATTTACTTTTAAATAACGGTTCTACAGTTTAAAAATGATTTCCTTTTTATAACGTTTCCTTTTCAATTCTATTTGTAAATGGTTTACAAATATTTCCTTTTCAAATTTATTCTTGAAATATTCTAACTCCTTAAATTCTCTGAAAAATTCGCCATAACCTCCTTTGTAACGGGAGCATCGGGAAAATCCCCAAACCCACCACACAGGCCTTTCCATTCAAAAAGAAAATGGTTTGTAATTATTTCCTTTTTGAATATCTCCTATTTATAAATATTCCAATTTATAAACGTTTCTTATTTATAAATGTTCCACTTTATAAATATCTCTTATTTATAAATATCCCATTTTATAAATATTCTATTTTCAATATCACTTTGAAAATTCCTTTAT
The DNA here is from genome assembly GCA_030737875.1 of Allium sativum. Lineage (NCBI taxonomy): Eukaryota > Viridiplantae > Streptophyta > Magnoliopsida > Asparagales > Amaryllidaceae > Allium > Allium sativum. The sequence continues at coordinate 253,220,466 of CM060915.1, read as the reverse complement.
CAACATTTCGGTATGTTATGGTATTCAATCATATCAAATCACGATGTTCAATATCGTCTAAGTACATATAATCGCCCACAAATTTTATATCACATTATATAACAATATATGAAAAACAATAAAATAAAATAACTGTTGAGGAATCCAGTCGGATTCCTCCAACCTGTCTCCCCGCATCCACAGATGTTACACAATATGATTATCATCACTTTCAGTTCAATATAAATTATTCTGATAGAAGAATCAATATATAAATATTTAACAGTTTATATATATATATATATAAAATTACATATATATATATATAATTTTCACTAACTGACTAGCAGTTCAAACAATCAACCAACACACAGCAATAAACAGATGATTAACAGTTCTAAAAATACATTATAAAAATATAACTGTTCAGAGTTGGCGAGTTTTACTCACATTGGCAGTTCATCGTTAAAGAACGATAAACTGTTATTTGATTTGAATCAAACAGTTTATTTTGCCATAAATTCCTACGGGTCCCAATCCACTTCCAGTCAGCTTCATTGTGAAGCTCTCGTCCATACGGTCCCAACGCAACTTGTTTCGCTGAAAACCGATATCGTATGGTAAAGTTATAGAGTCTACAATTTAATATGTTTAAATTTAAATTAAACTTAGAATACATATTATATAAGTGGGCCTCACCCCCTTTCTTTTGTCCCAAACCCGTTCTCTATTATAACCCGTCTTCTCCATTCACAAGGCCGCTCCCCCAAAACCATCAGCCATTTCCGACCTCCTTGATCCCCTTTCTCTCCTACGTTTTGCCACCGAACCCAACCAGGACATCATCGTTCTCCTTCCCCTCCTCTTTCTACTCACACCATTAAAGACACACTCGACTGCCTCTTTCTCACCGCGTCCTGGAAACCGCGGTTGCCGCTACAGGCACATCATCGACACCAACTATGTCGGAATCCCACCCAACCAAGCCGACAGGTGCGCCTCACATCCTTGAACCCAAAAATGAACTCCGTTTTGTAAATAAGTGCTTCGATTACAAGATTATCTCAACCCTAGCTCAACTGTACCCATACGGCCTCGCCAGGAACCATGATCGAGCCTCCAGAAAATCATACCAGATTGGAGAGCATACTCGCAGGGATTCAAAAACATATATATCGAGATTTATAGGATTTTCTTTTATTTTCTTTGAATTATTTTGCTCGAGAAATGTTTGCTGTAAGAAAGAAGAGTGACGGCGCAGAATTTGACCGAGGAATTAGGTTAGAGAGGTGTTGAGGAGTATTTATAGGCAACACAAAATATCTAGATATTTTATAATTGATTATTTTATTCATTTATAAACAATTTCTATTTGTATTCGTCTTTTAAAAATCCCTATGATCACACATGATACCCAAAAATCACCAAACTGGACATACTGCTAGAGTTTGACAATACGGTCCCAACGAAACTGGTTTCGTCGAATTCCGACTCCGTATGCTCACACAGCGTATTTTTAACTGTCAAAATATCGACTGTTTCTCACATTAAAAATCGGTACGGCCACATACTGACTCTAAAAATCACGAAACTTGACATCTAACAATAATTTGACATTGCGGATCCAACAAAACTGGTTTCGTCGAATTCCGACTTCATTTGCAAAAGTGGCTATTTTTAACGCTCTGGATGACCCATTTAAATATATAAATATATTTAAATATTATTAAATTAAATATAAATAAATTAATATTATCGTATATATTCACAGTGGAATACCATACAGCTCTAGAATATTCCTCTATAAATTTCTAACTTGATATTCACTTTCTGGGTCAACCCGATATTCGATTTATATTGAATTTCCTTTTTAAAAATATAAATAATTCCTTTATAAATTATAAAGGAATTCTACAACGACTTTTCTAAAATTTGATTTGGACGTATCTCAAAATCTACACGACGGAATCCCGATTTTTCTCTTCCACTAGAAAGATATACTCCACCAGCTCCACACGTTTCTTGTTTCACAAAAATCCGATTTAAAACGAATTCTGTACATTCAGTTGAAGTTCGAATCGCCAATTTACGAACTGCAGCGCCATTTCAAGCTCGATTTTAATTATAATATAACTATACGTTCAAACTGTCGTCGATTGAATATATTCGTCAATATAATTCAACTCTAGGCTGAATTAAATCTAAGGGACGACCCCGTTCACAGAATATTGTGATTTCCAATATTTTCGATTATTTCTGAATTAAATATATTATTTAATTATTTAATTTAATTTATTATTCACTATTATTTAATTAAACCTCTATTTAATTCACTACATCACGATATATATAATTAAATAAATTAATTATAATACCCCTGACAATGCGGGCCATTACATTCTTCCTCACTTAAAATAATTTCGTCCTCGAAATTGCTAAGTTAGAGGACGACCCTATCTATTGGAATTCCTAAGATTTGTTTACCCCTTATTTCTGATTTCAACTGAACCAATTTATATTGACTAAAATATTAATTCCTTCCGACCAACTAAAATTTTCAAAAATTCTGAAAATTTTCTAACACTTTAAATTTTCGGAAAATTTCGCCATAGCCTCCTTTGTACAGCCCTATCGGTAAAACTCGAACTCGCCTCTCTAGGCCTTCTCCAACCCAAAAGAAAATCAAATAGCCAAGCGGCTTGGCAATTCGGCTCATAAATCTCATGCTTATATCAAATGTAAACTTGTACCTTTTTGTCGGGCATATCACTATGTCCTTTGCATCTGTTACCAATTCAACAAATACCAATGTCATTCCAACTTGATCTCAAATCAATTTATCTTTAACACAACCATTCGCTTATACCTAAGTCGAATTTCATTTCAAACTCAAGCACTATTCTTGATTTCCAATCCATAACTCACCAGCCCAATATAATTCCAGATTATCTTTAATCAAGTCTAATTCCACTTGACATCAATCTATTTCAATACGATTTTCACTTAACTGGCTTTTAATTCCATCTCAATTTTATTGGATTTTACAAATTTTACTTTAATTTGTTTTTAATTCTCATAATCTGTTTCTGGGAGTTTTTAAACAACTTAACCTTTTCCAAAAATCAAAATATTCAATTTGGAATATCAACACAATTTGTTTTTCTCAAAACAATTCAAAAACAATTTCTTTGGTAGTAATCCGTCACTTAGCAGCTCAAAAATGAACACTGATAATGTCGCGATTCATCATCAGGGTTATTTCCCAGCTATCGAAGTGAGTTCAATACTTTATCACTTTTCAAAACCATTTCTGAATATTTCCATTTTGAAATCAGTTCAAAATATCCTTCACAATGCTTTAAATAATTTAAAATCTCCCAGGATCTTAAATTTTCCTTATTTTTAATCCAAATCCATTTACAAACACTTATCCAATTTTGCAGAATTTTAATTCAATTTCTGGTTTAAAATTTTAGATTTAACTCATCTGATTTCATGTATTTCGCTTATGTGAATTTTGATTGGTTATTTACATAACCATTTAATTTATAATCTTACTCGATTATAATAACAACCAATATATCCACTATATTATAATTTTGATATATATATATCTTCTCTATATCAAGATATACCATGGGTAAACTTATTTTAATTTTCCCTCTTTTCAAAACATATCGTGTCGACCCATCGTATTCGAGTGTTTATAAACTCCTACCGATACAGTGGATCAAACTGATCGACAAGAACTCATAAACAACTCAGCCAATGAATCTCCACAATATAAAACCATTTTTATATCAAATACAAATACACACTCGTATATATACACTCAAACTCAATCTAGGGTGTTACTAACCCTATCTCTACCGAGTCACGCCACAGAGCCAAGTAATTCTTAACTTAAGCTCTGATACCAACTGTAACGACCCGGATTTTCGTGACTTTGGTTATCGACGTAACCTCGACGTCGATAACCAAACCCTCGAAAAATCCCGGTAATTAATGAAAGAAATTAGAAGGTGAGAATAGATAAGATAGAAACTTAGAATAGAAGAAGAAGAAGAACACAACATCAGAGTAACACGAACCTCACAGCGGAACGAATAACATATAATAGATAACATAACTTTGAAATATAACAGTTATGTATACAATAGCACTTATCAGAGTACAACACTTACAACACAGCGGAAATAACTATAGCTATATGATCTTGAAGCCTCCTGCTCCAGCTCTTCAAGTATATCTGTAAATCCCGACTACTTGACTGCCCGTACAAAATTTAGGCACCCAAGAGTTTAGGGAAAACAACAAAGTAAACTCCGGGTCAGTCATGGGACTGGTGTGAGTAAAATAGTTTAACACAGTTTAACATATATATGATATCTCATAAGACCACGCCGTGAATACGGAACGGGTTTTTCCCTTATGAGAATCCAACATCTTTGACAAGCAATATCATTCTGATATTATAATAATGTCTAAGTACAAATATATATCAATCTAGCAGAAACACTTTCATCTCACGTTCTACATATATAGTATACAATCAAAATCGCAAGCACGTATTGGATAATGGATTTCCAACTATGACAAGGTATGGAACCACCTTCCAATCAGTGTACTCTAGGAACGATACACTGGAGTTCAACAAGAACATCTTGCAACTCAGCCACACATGACCGACCACTCATTTCGCTTGAGTGTATCGAATGTACATCACCAACGGTTGGGATCAACAACCGTTTCCCGTATATATATATATATATATATATATATACATATATGGGACAGCATTGATAGATTTAAGAAACAAATGAATATTCTCTAGATAGGTGATTATACACCCTACTTCGGTGCGACCGACTTAGCCATGCTGCCTGCCCGATTTCTGTCATTTACCGGTTGATGAGGCTAGAAGCTACGCTTTATCATTACATCAGATTCACTTCGAATGCCACATTGTCAGATCCATCGAAAATCACTAATTGGCGTCTACAACAGTACGTTACGTGTTAGTTAAAGAAGTTTCCTTCTCTGCTTCCACTCTTGGTATAGTTGAAGAAATCAATGTACGTGACCTTTCTGGAAATACTCTGTCAGACATTCATCAACACAAGTCATTCTCATTCACTTAGAATGTCACATCGTCATACCCGCCAAATCACAAATTGATTTATCCAAAAATAACACGGGTATACAGCTTAGAGAAACGAATTCCTCTACCACCAAACGTGAATACGTTTGAACAAATCAACTTACGAGATCCATTGGATATACTCTGTCAGACCTTCGTCCTTACAAGTTGTCCTGGGACTGGACAAACCAAAGGCACTATTCAATATATCCATCTTAGTCACTGTTATCTAAGACTTATGCAACAGCCTTTGCATTTTACTCCGTCTTCAATTATCTTTGGCATATATGATTCGCAACGCTTAAGCCAATACAGTGTGGTTCTTCGGATAATAATCCAACCGGTCTCTCCATATTAACAACGTTAAAATGGTCAAAACTTCGATAGTCTGTGATTTAACCATAAAAGAAAAACAAGTGTGCAAACAACGATATTATTTCCAGATGGAAATTATATCGGTAAATCATCAACATATATCTATATATATATTCACATTGCCTTATTTTCTATGTTTAGAAAATATATATTATTAACACTGGAAAACGTTTTCCATTTGCTTATTTACAAATCACTACTCTTCCCCAACTATCAGTCCCTGATTGTGAACTAGTATGAGAACAATTCCCTAAGTATAAATCCCGAAGGTCGAAACCAACATCAGATAGACACTTACAAAACCATTCAATTTACTAATCTCTAGTCAGTTCTAAATTTACTTAACTCTATTTGATTAGCTCTGATTGATTAACTCTAACTGGTCAACCTTAATTAATTAACTCTGACTGGTTTTACTTGGTTTGACTAACTCCATTTATTAACTCGACTGACAAATTCAACTCGATTAACTGAACTAATCACTTTGATTAAATCGACAAATTCACTTTGGTTAACTTAACCAATTCACTTAACTAATTCACTTAGTTTAACTTAACTAATTCACTTTGATTAATCTAACTATTCACTTAACTCCTGTCGAATAAACTATATTCGATAACTCCTCTAACTCTACTCGAGTAAACTATATTCGATTAACTCCTTTAATCTATTCGATTTGATAACTCCCCTTTTCGAATAACCAATATTCGATTAACTCACTTCGAATAACCAATATTCGACTACTCACTTCGAATAACTAATAATTGATAACTCCTTCGAATAAACTATATTCGATAATCTCCTCTCGAATAACTAGATTCGATTAACTTAACTTATTTAACTTAACTTGATTAACTCCTATCGAATGACTAGATTCGATCAACTTAACTTATTTAACTCATCTTGATTAACTCCTGTCGAATAACTAGATTCGATTTAACTCCATTCGCTTGACTCTAGATCGCAACGATCACAATGGTTACGCCTGATTCCCTTAGGCAACATCCGACCGCCTTAGGCTATTTACAGCCCTGCGAATTACGCTAGCAGTCGTACGAGATGGCAACTTACCGTGAATACTATGTTTGACTAACTCTGTCTCAAATAACTATATTTGATTAACTCTAGTTCGTTTTAACTCTAATCCATGAACTCTAACTGAGTAACTCTAACTCGATCAACTCGACTTGATTAACTCGACTTACTTAACTCAACTTGTAATGACCCGAAAATCCGGTAGAATTTGAGCTGACCAAAAACACAAGTCCAACCCAAATATCACGGAAATTCGAACCATTAATAGAAAGAAGTTAGAGGGTGAGGAAAGATAAGATAGAAACTTAGAATAGAAGAAGAAGAAGAACACAACATCAGAGTAACACGAATCTCACAGCGGAACGAATAACATATAATATATATAACATAACTTGAAATATACATCTGTACTTGAATATACATCAATATCAAAGTACATCACTTACAACACAGCAGAAATAACTATAGCTATATGATCCTGAAGCCTCCTGCTCCAAGCTCTTCCAGTATATCTGTAAATTCCCGACTACTTGACTGCCCGTACAAATTTAGGCACCCAAGAGTTTAGGGAAAACAACAAAGTAAACTCCGGGTCAGTCATGGGACTGGTATGAGTAAACAGTTTAAAACAGTTTCAGAAAACTAAATGATATCTCATAAGACCACGCCGTATAGCACGGAACGGGTTTTTCCCTTATGAGAATCCAAACACTTGATTTATCTTTATATCAAAACTCTTTTGATATTATAATAATGTCTAAATCAAGTAGATAACAATCTAGTGGAACGCTTGCATCTCACGTTCCACATATATAATATACAATCAAAACCGCAAGCACGTATTGGGTAATGGATTTCCAACTATGACAAGGTATGGAACCACCTTCCGATCAGTGTACTCTAGGAACGATACACTGGAGTTCAACAAGACCATCTTGCAACTCAGCCACACATGACCGACCACTCATTTCGCTTGAGTGTATCGAATGTATATCACCAACGGTTGGGATCAGCAACCGTTCCCGTATATATATATGGGACAACATTGATAGATTAAAGAAGCAAATGAATATTCTCTAGATAGGTGATTATACACCCTACTTCGGAGCGACCGACTTAGCCATGCTGCCTGCCCGATTTTTGTCATTTCCTGGTTGTTGAGGCCAGAGGTTACGCTGTATCATCACATCATATTCACTTCGAATGCCACATTGTCAGATCCATCGAAAATCACTAATTGACGTCTACAACAGTACATTACGTTTTAGCTAAAGAAGTGCCCTCCTCCGCTTCCACTCTTGGTACGGTTGAATAAATCAATGTACGTGACCTTTCTGGAAATACTCTGTCAGACATTCATCCATACAAGTCATCCAGGAACAGGATGAACCGAAGGCACTATTTCTATTAATAGAAAAAGTCCTTGCACTCTACTCCGTCTTCGATTATCTTTATATAATCTGATTCGCACGCTACTGCCGATATGGAGTGGTTCTTCGGATAATAATCCAATCGGTCTCTCCATATTGACAACGATGGTCAAAACTTCGATAGTCTGTGATTTAACTATCGAATAAAAACAAGTGTTTCGATAGTCGATGATTTAACTATCGAATAAAACAAGTGTTCATCCAAACATCCAACAATCACTGAACCTTTAATTAATATTCCATTAATTAAATCATTTCTCTATTTCTTTATCAATATTTGTTAACCAAATATTTTCAATGACCATATTGGCCTTTTACGTTCTTTGGAAAAACATTTCCATATATCGCCTTCCTTTATTTTCTATACTAGGAAATATTCATTATTCTATTTCCAAGCTTTGCACATATTTGGGTTAAAACAGATGTTGTGTAAAGCATCGTTACGACAACCCAAATACAGTATTTAACTAATTCTTATTCCACATTGATCTTCGAGCTTGAATCTTGCTACTTATCGGTATATCATGAAATCAACCAAGTTGGGGTATAATTACCTCTCAGACCTTGACTGAATAACATTTAACGTCAAAACAGACAAGACTACTTACTCGAGTAACCAATACCATACCACTACTTTTTCACTTTTAAACACGTATACCCTTTTTCTTTTTATTCTCACTAGATTTACTTCCTTTTTGATTATACTATTCTATTTCTAAGTTCGTTTCCTTATCGACTTCTATATATATCGATACGTTGATTTCTAACTATCAAATTATCTTAAAAATATTCTATCTCCTTAAATTCCCGGAAAAATTCGCCATAACCTCCTTTGTACCGGGAGCATCGGGAAATTTCAAATAGCTTTCCCGGTCCTTCTCATCTCAAAAAGAAAAAGAAAAAGCCAAGCGGCTTGCCGATACGGCGCATAAAATCTCATATATGAATTAAATACGTACCTTTTTGTCGGGCATTCTATTTATTTCACTTCTATACTTTATTCCATACCTGTCTCCTGTATATTTATGCCTGTCCAATCTATTTTAACTATACCAATCGTTTTAACTCAATTTGTTAATTAAATCTGTTACTTAACTTTTCAGTCTATTTCACCTTCATATTTGAACATGACATGTTCAAATATATTTTTACTGCATATTAACAAATTCTAATTATACCCATACTCTCGTTCCCTTATCGACTTCTTATTCAAATTCCAATTCAATTCTATTTGAATTCTTTTTATTTAAACTTCATTTGAATTCTATTTGCATCCCTATATTTAAACTTCATTTGAATTCTATATTCAAATTCTATAGTTAAACTCCATTTGAATTCTATTTTCAAATCTATTCAAATTCTATTGTTTAAATTCCATTTAAATCCTATATTCAAATCGTTTAAAGTCTATTTGAATTTCTATATTCAAATCTATAGTTTAAAGCCCATTTGAATTTCTATATTCAAATTCTATATTCAAAGTCTATTTGAATTTCTATATTCAAATTCCATTTGAAATACTATATTCAAATTCTATAGTTAAACTCCATTTGAATTCGATTATTCAAATCTCTATTTTAATTCCTTATATTCAAAGTCCATTTGAATTCTCGGCATTTTTTTTATAAACAACGTTTATAACTTCAATTCAAATCCCACCTTTCCATTTATAAACAACGTTTATAAATTCAATTCAAATCCCATCTTTCCATTTATAAACAACGTTTGTAAATTCGATTCAAATCCCATCTTTCCATTTATAAACAACGTTTGTAAATTCGATTCAAATCCCATCTTTCTATTTATAAACAACGTTTATAAATTCATATTTGTTTTATATACCTTCAAACAAGTTAATATTTTCTATAGTTTTATTTAAAATTCAAATTCTATTTATAAAAATAGAATTTCCTTTTTAAATATCAAATACCCTTTCCGATATTTTTATGAATCAATATTCAAGCTCTAGGGATATTTTAAACAATCAAACCAACCAATTTTCAATCATTTGATTTTCTACACATCATATATGAATATATATGAAATCAAACAAACAACAAACATATAATATATTTTTGAGGAATCCAGTTGGATTCCTCCAACCTGTTTTCCTGCATCCACAGATGTTAGTCAACATAGTAATACCCATCCTGCTTCGAGGCAGGATATCGCGGTATGAAGGTCATCCACTAATCATAGCGTGGGGCGTATAGGGTAATCATCCGCTATGAAACTGCGGGCATCCGCTAATGAAACTGCGGGAATCCAACCAATCATCAACCCAATATATATATAATAGTCCTAAATAACTAATATATATCAAACAAATCAGAAAGCATTCAACAAGCAATAAACAATTATTTTAAACGATATGAAAATAATTCTAACTAAAAGGTGAGTGAGATTTACTCACCAGAATTTAAATTGCCGAACAACCAAATAAATTTCCATTTCATCTCGGATATGTATTTTCTCGAATAAATTCACACCTGCGATGATTTTATTCAAATTTACAAATTACACACTTATTTATTTAAATTAATTATTTAAATAAATAAATAACTTTCCTTTATATTTTTCTTCTTCTAATGGTTACTAAATCACTTCTAACTTAACCAATATACTTAACCAAACCTATATTAGTAGTAATGATATTCCCTTTTCAAACAGTATACTAAAATTTGTTTTTAACTAATATGATAATTTAAAAAAAACAAAAATAGAAAACAATAGGAATTACCTGCTTTCTTAATTACCACCTTATGTCATGCCTTAACCACCTTACTTTCCTACTTCGACAGCAAGAACCCGCCTTCACACTAAAGGCTGATCTTCCTTAATCACCCAATTGCCATTCGAACTCCAGTCCACTAACCCAAGCTTAGTTCGATACTCTTTGACCACCGTGTGCCCTGTACCTGCTTTCCTACTGCCTGTTCAGGCTTTGAACAAATTATGTTCGAGTTTTCCCCCAATCTTCTCAGTAGGATGTTACTCCATCTTTTAAAACCAAAATTGAAGACCTTAGCTCGCTGCAAAAAGGACGAACTCGAGAACCTGTTGCAACCCCTCTCCGTTGATCAGAGTCTCCTCACGGGATGCCATCGTGATCCTGAAACTGCCAACCCCAAACTCAATCAATCGCAACCTCCCAAACCCCTTGAATCTCGAGCTCGAAGAACAGTTGCCCCCAAAAATCGAACATCGAAGTCTGCGTCGCTCTCATACTCGAGCTTTAGGGAACCACGGTTTCCCTTGCGTATTGGATTTTTACTCCTAAATTGTTCGAATAGAAAAGGGTCGACTTCGATTTATTTATAAGTATTCACGATTTGTTTTCTGTGTGTTAAAGGAGGCCACGAGTTTTTGAATAAAAGGAAGAAAGAAAGGCCACGGGATCGTTTTGTTTGTGGAGGAGAAAGGGGGTACGGGTTTGTTCTGTTCTGGTCCATACAATAAAAGGAATATATTTTATTTAATTATTTTAGATCTGGTGTCCTTTAAATAAAAATACACCGTGATTTCCGAACTCCTTTTTAAACACAGTAACTGGCATTCTTAGGGTAATACCTCTGTTCCGGACACACTGGGATAGGTCACGAAGTCCAATTCGATCGCCTGTGGAAGATATTTATTTAAATTGATATAAATCAAATTTTAAAACAATAAATTCTATGACAATAGATTAATATTCTTATTCGAATTCAAACAGAATTTTCTATTGATTATTTGAACTGTAATTTAATTCAGAATTAAATTTTAATTCAATCAACTTCTAATTCGATATCAATTTAAATTAGATCGTGTTTGATTTTTAAATTGATAACCTAATATAAATTTCCATTTATATTATCCACCCACTATTTAAATCCGTATTAAATATTTAAAATTAACCCATAAGAATCCGGGTCATTACAATCTTCCCCACTTAAAATAATTTCGTCCTCGAAATTGCTAAGGTAGAAAAAGTGCAACCAACCCATTTTCTTTTCAAAACTTATTTATGTTGATACTCAACATTTCAAACTTCCTTGCATAACTCTCTTTCGAATAGATCACTATTCGATAACTCCTCCCTTCAAATAACTATATTCGATAATCTCTCTTTCGAATAACTAGATTCGAAAACCTTTCTTCGAATAAACTATATTCGGTAATCTCTATTTGATTTACTCTTATCAATTAACTCCATCGAATAACTAAATTCGATAACTCCTTCGAATAACCAATATTCTATAACTCACTTCGATTAATCTAATCGATAACTCTTTTGATTTACTAATAATCGATAACTCCTTCGATTTACTAATAATCGATAACTCCTTTCGAATAAACTATATTCGATAATTCCTTTCGAATAAACTATATTCGATATCTTCATTCGCTTGACTCTAGATCGCAGCGATCACGATGGTTACGCCTGATTTCCCCAGGAAACATCCGACCGCCCTAGGCTATCTGCAGCCCTGCGAATTACGCTAGCAGTCGTACGAAATGGCAACTTATCCTGAGTAACTATGCTTGACTAACTCTATCTCAATAACTATATTCGATTAACTTTAATTGAATAACTAACATTCAATTAAATCCTAATTCGATTAGCTATGTTCAATTAACTCTATCTGGTTAACTCTTATCCAAATCGATTTATTCTAACTCTAATCGATTATTTCTAATTCTAATCGACTTCTCTTATTCGAATAACTCCTATTCGATAGCGTTTATTCATTTATCAAGATTTACTTTTAGTAACGGTTCTTCACTTTATAAATGTTCTCTTTAATAACGTTACTTCACTTATACAAGTGTTGTGTACCCCATCTATTTAAAACTATCGGTGTTAAAAACCAATATCTCTTCTCCATATAAGTTCAGACTTATATATCCCATTTATCGAATGATAAATATTTAATTTAATTTATAAACTGTTATTTATAAATTAATATTTTCTATTTATCTGTTAAAAACAGATTTCCATTTTCTATTCATCTTCTAAATATTCCTTTGCTTAATTCTATTTATTTAACAAATAAATATCTCATTTATAACATTCTATTTATTTTCTATAAATAAATATTTCCATTGAATCTATTTGTAAATGTTTTACAAATATTTCCTTTTTAGATTCTATTTGTAAATGTTTTTACAAATACTTCTCCTTCTATTTGTTTGCACATAACTTCCTTTGTATTTGGTTTTACAAATATATTTCCTCTTTAACTCTTTTGGTTTCTCCTTTATTCACACCCAATTCATATTTCATTCACATTGATTTTACTCAATTTATTCATTTCGATCCATTTAACTTACTTAAGTTAAATTCAATTTCAATCATTCAAATTCCCATTGCTAACTACCCGTTTTGCCTATTTCACCCTTTTTCCAGAATATAACTTGTTCAAATATACGCCAACTTAATTATAAACTAATCTAATTATAATTTCAAGTTGAGTTATATATTCGATTTCGAATATAAATTCTCAATCTCTTTCACTTATCCAAAAACCCAGTTTCGATTCAAATTTCCTTTAACTAATTATTCTCCAATTTAGTTAATTCTATTTAACCATTTAAAATATGATTTTTGTCTTAAAAATCATTTCACTTACTTCACTGAAGTTCATATTTATTTTATAACTCAAGTCTATATTTTCCTCATGGCCATTCGGATTTTATTTACTTTAAAAATCCTTTTACTTATATATATATAAACCATTGTGGTTTTTAATGGTTTCTGGCGCTGCTTTTCTAAAAATTTGATTTTGACATAACTCAAAATCTATATGACGAAATCTAGATTTTTCTCTTTCATTAGAAAATTATTGTTCAACCGGTCCCGACGATTCTTGTTTCAAGGAATTCCGACTTCAATCGAGTTCTGTATACTAAATTGAACTTCGAATCGCCAATTTACCAACTGTCGCGCTATGGCGAGCTCGTTTTAATTATATTTATAAATATAAACGTTTTAACTTCGTTTATAATAAATTCAACTCCATTCTGATATATTTTTAATATTCTCGATCCATTTCACATAATATTCCCGATCTACTTCACTTCTAATATTCAAATCCTATATCTTAATTTAAAATATTCACATTCCATTTGAATTTTTTTTATTCAAACTCTATATTTGAATTTCCTTCTATTCAATTTCTATTTGAATTTCTATTCAAATTCTATTTCAATTTCCTTATCTTCAGATTCTATTTGAATTTCTTATTTTCAATTCCTATTTGAAATCCTTTATTCAAAACCCATTTCAAATCCCTTATTCAAATTCCATTTGAAATCCTTTATTCAATTTCTATTTAAATTCCTTTTGTTTTCTTTGAATTTTAATATTCATCCTCCACTTTATATTCTCTTCAAAATTCTATTTAACCAAATTCCATTTGAATTCTAATATTCAAATCTCTATTTGACTTTCCTTTATTCAAATCCATTTGAATTCCTTTGAATCAAACTCCATTTCAATTTTTCTTATACAATTTCTATTTGAATTTTCTTTATTCAAACTCATTTGAATTCCTTTGAATTCAAATTCTATTTCACTTCTATTTGAATTATATATATATTCAAATTCCTTTAATTTACTTCTATTTGAAATCTATATTCCAATTCTCATTTCAAAATTCCTTTGAAGTAATATAAATATATACATATATTTATCTATCTCAAATTCAAAACATTGAATTTTCCAACAACTTGTTTTTCCTTTCAAACAAATTTCCATCAAAATTTCTCTAAGGCAGCAATTCGTCACTTAGAAACTCGAAAATGAACACTGGTGATGTTGCGACCATCATCAGAATTATTTCCCAGCTACTGAATGAGTTCAATACTATATTTCTTTCAAACTCCATTTAGAAAAAATATTTTCCAAACTCCCAGGATTTTAAATTCTGAATTCTAGTTTGAATTCAAATTTCAATTTATCTCATTTGTATATCTTATTTCTATACAAATTCCACTGGTTATATATAACTATTTCAGTGTTATAATCTCATTCGATTATAATCCTAACAATCAACTTAACTATTTACAAACAATATCGTGTCCAATCTTCTGTTCAAGTGTTTATAAACTCCTATCGACATCGTGGCATCCCATGATTCGACCAAAATTTATAATCCACTCAACAGACTAGTCAACACAATATAAAACAGTTTTTATATCAAATAACAAATACGCTCTCTCGTATATATATACACTCAAACTCAATCTAGGATACTACTGATCCTATCTCTAATGAGCACATTCCAACAAGCCTAGGTATTCGCTCAACCTAAGATCTGATACCAACTGTAATGACCAGAAAATCCGGTAGAATTTGAGCTGACCAAAAACACAAGTCCAACCCAAATATCACGGAAATTCAAACCATTAATAGAAAGAAGTTAGAGGGTGAGGAAAGATAAGATAGAAACTTAGAATAGAAGAAGAAGAAGAACACAACATCAGAGTAACACGAATCTCACAGCGGAACGAATAACATATAATATATATAACATAACTTGAAATATACATCTGTACTTGAATATACATCAATATCAAAGTACATCACTTACAACACAGCAGAAATAACTATAGCTATATGATCCTGAAGCCTCCTGCTCCAAGCTCTTCCAGTATATCTGTAAATTCCCGACTACTTGACTGCCCGTACAAATTTAGGCACCCAAGAGTTTAGGGAAAACAACAAAGTAAACTCCGGGTCAGTCATGGGACTGGTATGAGTAAACAGTTTAAAACAGTTTCAGAAAACTAAATGATATCTCATAAGACCACGCCGTATAGCACGGAACGGGTTTTTCCCTTATGAGAATCCAAACACTTGATTTATCTTTATATCAAAACTCTTTTGATATTATAATAATGTCTAAATCAAGTAGATAACAATCTAGTGGAACGCTTGCATCTCACGTTCCACATATATAATATACAATCAAAACCGCAAGCACGTATTGGGTAATGGATTTCCAACTATGACAAGGTATGGAACCACCTTCCGATCAGTGTACTCTAGGAACGATACACTGGAGTTCAACAAGACCATCTTGCAACTCAGCCACACATGACCGACCACTCATTTCGCTTGAGTGTATCGAATGTATATCACCAACGGTTGGGATCAGCAACCGTTCCCGTATATATATATGGGACAACATTGATAGATTAAAGAAGCAAATGAATATTCTCTAGATAGGTGATTATACACCCTACTTCGGAGCGACCGACTTAGCCATGCTGCCTGCCCGATTTTTGTCATTTCCTGGTTGTTGAGGCCAGAGGTTACGCTGTATCATCACATCATATTCACTTCGAATGCCACATTGTCAGATCCATCGAAAATCACTAATTGACGTCTACAACAGTACATTACGTGTTAGCTAAAGAAGTGCCCTCCTCCGCTTCCACTCTTGGTACGGTTGAAGAAATCAATGTACGTGACCTTTCTGGAAATACTCTGTCAGACATTCATCCATACAAGTCATCCAGGAACAGGATGAACCGAAGGCACTATTTCTATTAATAGAAAAAGTCCTAGCACTCTACTCCGTCTTCGATTATCTTTATATAATCTGATTCGCACGCTACTGCCGATATGGAGTGGTTCTTCGGATAATAATCCAACCGGTCTCTCCATATTGACAACGATGGTCAAAACTTCGATAGTCTGTGATTTAACTATCGAATAAAAACAAGTGTTTCGATAGTCGATGATTTAACTATCGAATAAAACAAGTGTTCATCCAAACATCCAACAATCACTGAACCTTTAATTAATATTCCATTAATTAAATCATTTCTCTATTTCTTTATCAATATTTGTTAACCAAATATTTTCAATGACCATATTGGCCTTTTACGTTCTTTGGAAAAACATTTCCATATATCGCCTTCCTTTATTTTCTATACTAGGAAATATTCATTATTCTATTTCCAAGCTTTGCACATATTTGGGTTAAAACAGATGTTGTGTAAAGCATCGTTACGACAACCCAAATACAGTATTTAACTAATTCTTATTCCACATTGATCTTCGAGCCTGAATCTTGCTACTTATCGGTATATCATGAAATCAACCAAGTTGGGGTATAATTACCTCTCAGACCTTGACTGAATAACATTTAACGTCAAAACAGACAAGACTACTTACTCGAGTAACCAATACCATACCACTACTTCTTCACTTTTAAACACGTATACCCTTTTTCTTTTTATTCTCACTAGATTTTATTCTTGTACTTCCTTTTTGATTATACTATTCTATTTCTAAGTTCGTTTCCTTATCGACTTCTATATATATCGATACGTTGATTTCTAACTATCAAATTATCTTAAAAATATTCTATCTCCTTAAATTCCCGGAAAAATTCGCCATAACCTCCTTTGTACCGGGAGCATCGGGAAATTTCAAATAGCTTTCCCGGTCCTTCTCATCTCAAAAAGAAAAAGAAAAAGCCAAGCGGCTTGCCGATACGGCGCATAAAATCTCATATATGAATTAAATACGTACCTTTTTGTCGGGCATTCTATTTATTTCACTTCTATACTTTATTCCATACCTGTCTCCTGTATATTTATGCCTGTCCAATCTATTTTAACTATACCAATCGTTTTAACTCAATTTGTTAATTAAATCTGTTACTTAACTTTTCAGTCTATTTCACCTTCATATTTGAACATGACATGTTCAAATATATTTTTACTGCATATTAACAAATTCTAATTATACTCATACTCTCGTTCCCTTAACGACTTCTTATTCAAATTCCAATTCAATTCTATTTGAATTCTTTTTATTTAAACTTCATTTGAATTCTATTTGCATCCCTATATTTAAACTTCATTTGAATTCTATATTCAAATTCTATAGTTAAACTCCATTTGAATTCTATTTTCAAATCTATTCAAATTCTATTGTTTAAATTCCATTTAAATCCTATATTCAAATCGTTTAAAGTCTATTTGAATTTCTATATTCAAATCTATAGTTTAAAGCCCATTTGAATTTCTATATTCAAATTCTATATTCAAAGTCTATTTTAATTTCTATATTCAAATTCCATTTGAAATACTATATTCAAATTCTATAGTTAAACTCCATTTGAATTCGATTATTCAAATCTCTATTTCAATTCCTTATATTCAAAGTCCATTTGAATTCTCGGCATTTTTTTATAAACAACGTTTATAACTTCAATTCAAATCCCACCTTTCCATTTATAAACAACGTTTATAAATTCAATTCAAATCCCATCTTTCCATTTATAAACAACGTTTGTAAATTCGATTCAAATTCCATCTTTCCATTTATAAACAACGTTTGTAAATTCGATTCAAATCCCATCTTTCTATTTATAAACAACGTTTATAAATTCATATTTGTTTTATATACCTTCAAACAAGTTAATATTTTCTATAGTTTTATTTAAAATTCAAATTCTATTTATAAAAATAGAATTTCCTTTTTAAATATCAAATACCCTTTCCGATATTTTTATGAATCAATATTCAAGCTCTAGGGATATTTTAAACAATCAAACCAACCAATTTTCAATCATTTGATTTTCTACACATCATATATGAATATATATGAAATCAAACAAACAACAAACAGATAATATATTTTTGAGGAATCCAGTTGGATTCCTCCAACCTGTTTTCCTACATCCACAGATGTTAGTCAACATAGTAATACCCATCCTGCTTCGAGGCAGGATATCGCGGTATGAAGGTCATCCACTAATCATAGCGTGGGGCGTATAGGGTAATCATCCGCTATGAAACTGCGGGCATCCGCTAATGAAACTGCGGGAATCCAACCAATCATCAACCCAATATATATATAATAGTCCTAAATAACTAATATATATCAAACAAATCAGAAAGCATTCAACAAGCAATAAACAATTATTTTAAACGATATGAAAATAATTCTAACTAAAAGGTGAGTGAGATTTACTCACCAGAATTTAAATTGCCGAACAACCAAATAAATTTCCATTTCATCTCGGATATGTATTTTCTCGAATAAATTCACACCTGCGATGATTTTATTCAAATTTACAAATTACACACTTATTTATTTAAATTAATTATTTAAATAAATAAATAACTTTCCTTTATATTTTTCTTCTTCTAATGGTTACTAAATCACTTCTAACTTAACCAATATACTTAACCAAACCTATATTAGTAGTAATGATATTCCCTTTTCAAACAGTATACTAAAATTTGTTTTTAACTAATATGATAATTTAAAAAAAAACAAAAATAGAAAACAATAGGAATTACCTGCTTTCTTAATTACCACCTTATGTCATGCCTTAACCACCTTACTTTCCTACTTCGACAGCAAGAACCCGCCTTCACACTAAAGGCTGATCTTCCTTAATCACCCAATTGCCATTCGAACTCCAGTCCACTAACCCAAGCTTAGTTCGATACTCTTTGACCACCGTGTGCCCTGTACCTGCTTTCCTACTGCCTGTTCAGGCTTTGAACAAATTATGTTCGAGTTTTCCCCCAATCTTCTCAGTAGGATGTTACTCCATCTTTTAAAACCAAAATCGAAGACCTTAGCTCGCTGCAAAAAGGATGAACTCGAGAACCTGTCGCAACCCCTCTTCGTTGATCATAGTCTCCTCACGGGATGCCATCGTGATCCTGAAACTGCCAACCCCAAACTCAATCAATCGCAACCTCCGAAACCCCTTGAATCTCGAGCTCGAAGAACAGTTGCCCCCAAAAATCGAACATCGAAGTCTGCGTCGCTCTCATACTCGAGCTTCAGGGAACCACGGTTTCCCTTGCGTATTGGATTTTTACTCCTAAATTGTTCGAATAGAAAAGGGTCGACTTCGATTTATTTATAAGTATTCACGATTTTTTTTCTGTGTGTTAAAGGAGGCCACGAGTTTTTGAATAAAAGGAAGAAAGAAAGGCCACGGGATCGTTTTGTTTGTGGAGGAGAAAGGGGGTACGGGTTTGTTCTGTTCTGGTCCATACAATAAAAGGAATATATTTTATTTAATTATTTTAGATCTGGTGTCCTTTAAATAAAAATACACCGTGATTTCCGAACTCCTTTTTAAACACAGTAACTGGCATTCTTAGGGTAATACCTCTGTTCCGGACACATTGGGATAGGTCACGAAATCCAATTCGATCGCCTGTGGAAGATATTTATTTAAATTGATATAAATCAAATTTTAAAACAATAAATTCTATGACAATAGATTAATATTCTTATTCGAATTCAAACAGAATTTTCTATTGATTATTTGAACTGTAATTTAATTCAGAATTAAATTTTAATTCAATCAACTTCTAATTCGATATCAATTTAAATTAGATCGTGTTTGATTTTTAAATTGATAACCTAATATAAATTTCCATTTATATTATCCACCCACTATTTAAATCCGTATTAAATATTTAAAATTAACCCATAAGAATCCGGGTCATTACACAACTGGTTAACTTGACTTACTTAACCCAACTGGTTAACTTGACTTACTTAACCCAACTGGTTAACTCTATTGAACTGGTTAACTTGACTTACTTAACCCAACCGGTTAACTTGACTTACTTAACCCAACTGGTTAACTTGACTTACTTAACCCAAGTGGTTAACTTGACTTACTTAACCCAACTGGTTAACTCTATTGAACTGGTTAACTCTACTGAACTGGTTAACTCTACTGAACTAGTTAACTCTATTCAACTAACTCGACTCGACTAACCCCTTTCGAATAGGATATTCGTTTTACTAACTTTCGAATAACATATTCGATTTACTCCCTTCGAATACCATATTCGATTTAACTCCTTTCGAATACCATATTCGATTTACTTTATTCACTTTATAAAGATATCCTTTTTAACAACGTTTTATTCATTTGAAAAGATTTACTTTTAAATAACGGTTCTACACTTTAAAAATGATTTCCTTTTTATAACGTTTCCTTTTCAATTCTATTTGTAAATGGTTTACAAATATTTCCTTTTCAAATTTATTCTTGAAATATTCTAACTCCTTAAATTCTCTGAAAAATTCGCCATAACCTCCTTTGTAACGGGAGCATCGGGAAAATCCCCAAACCCACCACACAGGCCTTTCCATTCAAAAAGAAAATGGTTTGTTATTATTTCCTTTTTGAATATCTCCTTTTTATAAATATTCCAATTTATAAACATTTCTTATTTATAAATGTTCCAATTTATAAATATCTCTTATTTATAAATATTCCATTTTATAAATATTCTATTTTCAATATCACTTTGAAAATTCCCTTATCAACATTTCGGTATGTTATGGTATTCAATCATATCAAATTACGATGTTCAATATCGTCCAAGTACATATAATCGCCCACAGATTTTATATCACATCATATAACAATATATGAAAAACAATAAAATAATTGTTGAGGAATCCAGTCGGATTCCTCCAACCTGTCTCCCTGCATCCATAGATGTTACACAATATGATTATCATCACTTTCAGTTCAATATAAATTATTCTGATAGCAGAATCAATATATAAATATTTAACGGTTTATATATATATATATATATATATATATAATTTTCACTAACTGACTAGCAGTTCAATCAATCAACCAACACACAACAATCAACAGATGATTAACAGTTCTAAAAATACATTATAAAAATATAACTGTTCAGAGTTGGTGAGTTTTACTCACATTGGTAGTTCATCGTTAAAGAACGATAAACTATTATTTGATTTGAATCAAACAGTTTATTTCGCCATAAATTCCAACGGGTCCCAATCCACTTCCAGTCAGCTTCATTGTGAAGCTCTCGTCCATACGGTCCCAACGCAACTTGTTTCGCTGAAAACCAATATCGTATGGAAAAGTTATAGAGTCTATAATTTAATATGTTTAAATTTAAATTAAACTTAGAATACATATTATATAAGTGGGCCTCACCCCCTTTCTTTTGGCCCAAACCCGTTCTCTATTATAACCTGTCTTCTCCATTCACAAGGCTGCTCCCCCAAAACCATCAGCCATTTCCGACCTCCATGATCCCCTTTCTCTCCTACGTTTTTCCACCGAACCCAACCAGGACATCATCGTTCTCCTTCTCCTTCCCCTCCTCTTTCTACTCACACCATTAAAGACACACTCGACTGCCTCTTTCTCACCGCGTTCTGGAAACCGCGGTTGCCACTACAGGCACATCATCGACACCAACTGTGTCAGAATCCCAACCAACCAAGCCGACAGGTGCGCCTCACATCCTTGAACCCAAAAATGAACTCCGTTTTGTAAATAAGTGCTTCGATTACAAGATTATCTCAACCCTAGCTCAACTGTACCCATACGGCCTCGCCAGGAACCACGATCGAGCCTCCAGAAAACCATACCAGAATGGAGAGCATACTCGCAGGGATTCAAAAACATATATATCGAGATTTATAGGATTTTATTTTATTTTCTTTGAATTATTTTGCTCGAGAAATGTTTGCTGTAAGAAAGAAGAGTGACGGCGCAGAATTTGACTGAGGAATTAGGTTAGAGAGGTGTTGAGGAGTATTTATAGGCAACACAAAATATCTAGATATTTTATAATTGATTATTTTATTCATTTATAATCAATTTCTATTTGTATTCGTCTTTTAAAAATCCCTGTGATCAAACATGATACCCGAAAATCACCAAACTGGACATACTGCTAGAGTTTGACAATACGGTCCCAACGAAATTGGTTTCGTCGAATTCCGACTCCGTATGCTCACACAACATATTTTTAACCGTCAAAATATCGACTGTTTCTCACATTAAAAATCGGTACGGCCACATACTAACTCTAAAAATCACGAAACTTGACATCTAACAATAATTTGACATTGCGGATCCAACAAAACTGGTTTCGTCGAATTCCGACTTCGTTTGCAAAAGTGGCTATTTTTAACGCTCTGGATGACCCATTTAAATATATAAATATATTTAAATATTATTAAATTAAATATAAATAAATTAATATTATCGTATATATTCACAGTGGAATACCATACAGCTCTAGAATATTCCTCTATAAATTTCTAACTTGATATTCACTTTCTGGGTCAACCCGATATTCGATTTATATTGAATTCCTTTTTAAAAATATAAATAATTCCTTTATAAATTATAAAGGAATTCTACAACGACTTTTCTAAAATTTGATTTGGACGTATCTCAAAATCTACACGACGGAATCCCGATTTTTCTCTTCCACTAGAAAGATATACTCCACCAGCTCCACACGTTTCTTGTTTCACAGAAATCCGATTTAAAACAAACCCTGTACATTCAGTTGAAGTTCGAATCGCCAATTTACGAACTGCAGTGCCATTTCAAGCTCGATTTTAATTATAATATAACTATACGTTCAAACTGTCGTCGATTGAATATATTCGTCAATATAATTCAACTCTAGGCTGAATTAAATCTAAGGGACGACCCCGTTCACAGAATATTGTGATTTCCAATATTTTCGATTATTTCTGAAATAAATATATTATTTAATTATTTAATTTAATTAAATATTCACTATTATTTAATTAAACCTCTATTTAATTCACTACATCACGATATATATAATTAAATTAATTAATTATAATACCCCTGACAATGCGGGCCATTACAAAATGTTTAAAAATGGGTTTTGAAAGTGCTATTGTAACACCCCGTATTTCAGTTAATGCTAAAATTCACTAATTGCAGAATAAATAATCTCAGAGGTGAGAATTTGGGGGAAACGGGCTGCGTCATTACGTTCGTCTCGGAAAAATACGCAAAATAGAGTCCGAAATTTTGTAAATCGGAGTCCGTATGGCCCAAAGAAGTTTGCAGAAAGTTCAAAGTTCAAAACAGATTTAAAATTCAAATTCAGATTTCGAAATTGGAACCAGCGGGGGGCCAGGCGGGAAATTTCCCGCCCTAGCCATGTCGACAGGGCTGTCGACAGGCCTGTCGACTTGGGCCAGGCCAAGTCGACTGCCCTGTCGACTTGCCTGTCGACACAGGGTGTCAGGCCAATTGACCTGGGTGCACCAAGTCTGGTTTTTCTGGCTGGTTTGGGCTGTGTTCTGGAAACTTCCTAAACTGACGGACCAAATCTAACCTAGGGCTAATCCTATGGTCTAAAACACACCCTAATCCTATAAATACACCCTAATGCAAGCCTAATCCATACTAAAAATAGAATTGATACCATCATGCCGCCAATCAAACTTAGGAGGAGCCTCCACTAGTTTATGAAGAAAGTTGCAAGCTAATCAACCTCTAATCATCATCCTCTTCAAATATAGCAACTAGTTCTACTTCATAAGTTTGCTAATCTTGGTTTTGGTGAGTTTCTATCACTT
Source organism: Allium sativum (assembly GCA_030737875.1). Taxonomy (NCBI): domain Eukaryota; kingdom Viridiplantae; phylum Streptophyta; class Magnoliopsida; order Asparagales; family Amaryllidaceae; genus Allium; species Allium sativum. The sequence continues at coordinate 253,196,111 of CM060915.1, read as the reverse complement.
TAATAACCAATTGCTAAATTAAGTAGATGAGGTATGACGAGGTCTATGGTCTTGCTTGTGGATAAATGGGTTTTAAGTCATATGATATGATGTTAGTTTGCTAATCTATGTTTAATGCTAACCCTATGTTTATGCAAGTTAAGTATATGGGTTTATGCAAGTTAAGTATGTGGGTTTATGCAAGTTAAGTGGTGGGTTTTATGCATGCTAAGTATTGGGTTTTATGCATGCTAAGTATTTGATTTTATGCATGCTAAGTGTTTGGTTTTATGCATGCTAAGTATTTGATTTTATGCATGCTAAGTGTTTGGTTTTATGCATGCTAAGTATTTGATTTTATGCATGCTAAGTGTTTGGTTTTATGCATACATTATGACATGCAAGTTTACCCTTTTTAAATAAGATGCATACATATGCGAGATGACACCTTTGTATGCTATGCATACATATGCATGTTTACCCTATTTATAATGCAAGTCACATATGCAAGTTCACCCTTTGTATAACCTATGAACACTTATGCAAGTTACCTTTATATGACATATGTGTATTCATGCAAGTTGGGTTATTTAATGATGCTAGTTGGGTTTAATATCATGATGCAAATTGACACCCCTTAAACCCATGTTAACGCTAAAGTATGCTAAGTGAAACCCATGATATTTGTGATGAATCTTCCCTTATGAAATATGTCATGTTAGCATAGTACGTGGGGAACGATGGGGTTAATATACACTTAATAAAATTGTGTAAAAATACCATTAAGTGAATTAACATAATTGGGAATTTACCTATTAAGTTAGGTCTACCCATATTATGGAATTGGGAATTTACCTATCAAGTTAGCTGCTTGGTTAATGAAGGGAGAGACCTCATTCTGGTGGGAGGTCACTAATGGAGAACGCCCCGTTGACTCTTGGGCGGATTTTAGGCAAAGATTTGTGGCAAAGTTTCTCTCAAGGGCGGAGGAAAACTTGTATATGGAAAGATTCTTGACTCTAAAGCAAGGAAATCTCTCAGTGAAGGAATATGTCAACAAGTTTAATCAATTGGCAAGGTTTGGCCTAGACATGGTGAATACACCGGAGAAGAAGGCTTTGAGGTTCGTGAAAGGCTTGAATGAACCGATGCATGGGTTGGCTATGACTCATATCCCTATGGGGGCCACCTTCGAGAAGCTAGTTGACATGGCACTCATGCATGAAGAAGAGAAGGGTCCCAATGCTAATAAGGCACCCGAGAAGAAGGGAGATCAAAAGAGACCTCAGCAACAACAACAAAACAAAGGTGGGAAAGGCAACGGTGGCAAGGGCAAGAAGAAGTGTTTCAATTGTGGGACACCTTGCCACCTAAGCAAGGATTGTTTCAAGAAGAAGAAGACTGGCTGCTTCCACTGTGGCGAAGCAGGACATCTAGTGAAAGACTGTCCTAAGAAAGGGAAAAGGACGGGGTCTACCTCAGGAGGACAGGTGCAAGCTCTTGTGGCACCAGCTCAGGCAAGGGTGCAAGTTCAGGCTCTCGCAGCTCCACCGATTCGAGAAAGAGGTAGAACTATTTCCGTGGAAAGTCGGGTTTTTCTATTTGATTATCCTGCCCGTACATTGTTTGATTCTGGCGCATCGCATTCGTTTATCTCATCATCATTAGTTGAGTCACTGCACTTAGACACCAGTCTGGTAGATGATCCCTTGGTTGTTTCAAATCCAATTGGGGGCTCCACTTATTTGTCCATGATACGTTTGGGTTTGAAGATTTCTATACTTAGCATTGAGTTTAGATGTGATGCTTTTGTTTTGGGCTTCACGGGCTATGGGTTGATTTTGGGCATGGACTGGTTATCCAGTAATGGTGCCGTTCTTGATTGCGAAAGGAGAGTTGTTAGGCTCATGACCCGCTTGGGTAACACTCTCGAGATCTCTTGTAATCCCATGGATTCTGTTATACTAAGTTATCTTGAATCGCTTGACGCTTCGGTCGAGAGTTTGCAATCTGTTAAAGTGGTCCGGGAATACTCGGATGTGTTTGAGGAGGTGAAGGGCTTACCTCCGAAGCGGGAGATTGACTTCCGAATATATCTGGTGGATAATGCTAAACCTGTATCTTTACCAGTGCGCCACATGGCTCCTCGTGAGAGGAGGGAACTCAATAAGCAAGTAGGGGAATTGCTTGAGAAGGGATTCATAAGACGAAGTATATCGGAGTGGGGTGCTCCAGTAGTTTTTGCTACGAAGGCGGATGGGTCCCTCAGACTTTGTGTAGACTATAGAGAACTCAATAAGCTCACAAAGAAGAATAGACACCCATTGCCGAGGATTGATGATCTTTTCGATCAGTTGGTTGGCGCTTCAGTATTTTCTCAGTTGGACTTAGCCACGGGGTTTCATCAGTTGAGGGTGGATGAGGATAGCATAGACAAGACTGCCTTTAGGACTCCGGATGGTTTCTATGAGTGGCTGGTGATGCCATTTGGGTTGACGAACGCCCCTGCATACTTTGTTGATTTGATGAGTAGGGTGTTCAGGGAGTTCCTTAATAAGTTCGTGGTGGTCTTTGTGGATGATATCTTAGTATTTTCTAAGAGTGAAGAAGAGCATGCCCTACATCTTGGGGAGGTGTTGGAGACTCTTCGAGCACATAGCCTTAAGGCTAAATTCTCTAAATGTCACTTCTGGAGGAAGGAAGTGAGGTTCTTGGGGCACGTGGTCTCCAAGGAAGGGATAGCTGTGGATCCCGCGAAGGTAGTATCAATTCAAGATTGGAAGGTTCCGAAGAATGCTACCGAGGTGAGAAGTTTCTTGGGGTTGGCTGGCTACTATAGGAAGTTTATCAAGGACTTCGCGAAGATATCAGCCCCATTAACCCGTTTGACGAAGAAGAATCTTGTTTTCACATGGGACGTAGATTGTGATGATGCGTTCCGACGGTTAAAGAGAGCTTTAACCACTGCTCCAGTTTTAGTGTTGCCAGATGGGAGTAAGCCATTTGTTGTCTATACCGATGCTTGTGGGACAGGACTGGGCGCAGTCTTAATGCAAGAGGGAAGGGTAATAGCCTATGGTGGAAGGCAGTTGAGGGCACATGAAAAAAATTACCCTACCCATGATCTAGAGTTGGCTGCTATTGTTTTTGCGCTTAAGATTTGGCGCCATTATCTTCTTGGTTAGAGATTCGAATTGTTCACTGACCACAAATCATTGAATTACTTGTTTTCTCAGAAGGATTTGAATTTGAGACAGCAAAGGTGGATGGAGTTCTTAGCATCCTATGATTTCGAGATAACGTATACCCCTGGCAAGGGTAATGTGGTGGCGGACGCCTTGAGCAGAAAAAGGTTGTCCTTGAGTCCATTGTTCGTGGAACAACGAAGCTTGGAATTTATCTCGATGTTTGATTTCAGACCTTCCATTAACTATATACCCGGTTTGCTAGCATCCTTGGAGGTCAGACCTACTCTTTGGGGCGGATTGGAGAAGCACAGAGGGACGACCCACAGTTGGTTGAGTTGGTAGAGAAGCTCATAAGGGGGGAGTCGTCCAGCCATTTGAGTAGGTACACCCTAGACGATAGGGGGTGCTTGCGTAGAGACGGTAGACTTTGTGTACCGCAAGACGAAGGTTTGAGGAAGGCTATTCTTGATGATGCACACCGTTCTAGGATGACCATTCATCCCGGTGGGGACAAGATGTACCAAGACATGAAGCGGGTTTTCTTCTGGGCCGGTATGAAGAAAGATGTGGCCAAGTATGTCGCTCGATGCTTGGTGTGCCAACAGGTGAAAGCGGAGCAAAAGAAACCAGGTGGGTTGCTTCACCCATTGTAAGTTCCGCAATGGAAGTGGGATAGCGTATCGATGGATTTTATTGACGGGTTACCCAGATCGAGAAAGGGTAATACGGGAATTTGGGTTGTGGTAGACAGACTTACTAAAAGCGCCCATTTCATACCTGTGAAGAGCAAGAGGACTGCTCCATGGCTAGCTTCAGTATATCTTCGAGAGATAGTTCGATTGCATGGGGTACCCTCTAGCATAGTGAGTGATCGAGATCCTATCTTCACTAGCGAGTTCTGGAAGAGTTTGCAAGAAGCAGTGGGGACTCAATTATGTCTGAGCACCGCATATCATCCTTAGACAGACGGCCAGACTGAGAGGGTGAATCGTGTCCTAGAAGACCTTTTGAGGCTTTGTATCTTAGATTTTGGAGGTACATGGAAAGAGCATCTTCCATTGGTGGAGTTCGCATATAATAACAGCTTTCAGTCCAGTATCGGTATGGCTCCTTTCGAAGCTCTTTATGGAAGGCCTTGTCGATCACCTACATGTTGGTGGGAATCTACGGATAAGATCTTGCTTGGGCCTGATATGGTTAGGGAGACTTCTGAGAAGATTGACTTGATTCGAAGAAGGATGAAAGCAGCGCAGGATAGGCAAAAATCTTATGCGGACAAGAGGAGGACGGATCTTGAGTTTGAAGTTGGGGACATGGACTTTGTCAAAGTATCTCCGTTACGGAATGTTGTTCGCTTTGGATCCATGGGGAAGTTAGCACCGAGGTTTGTAGGACCGTTTCCTATTAAGGAAAGGATTGGACGGATGGCATATAGAGTGGAGTTGCCCGACAGACTTAGTGGTATACATGATGTATTCCATGTGTCACATTTGAGGAAGTGCCTACATGAGACTGCAGAGGTGGTAGAGCCGAGCTTGCTTAGAGAAGTGGAGGTAGAGCGTGATGCAACGATTCGACGAGCTCCTACTCGCATCCTTGGGTCAGAGACTAGGAAGTTGAGAAACAGAGAGGTTTAACTAGTCAAAGTGCAATGGGGAGAAGATGAGAGCAACGCAACTTGGGAGACGGAAGCGAAGATGCGTTCATTGTACCCATTTCTTTTTGAGGGTATGTCTTTTAATTTCTCCTCTATCGTTTGTCTAGTACTTATCTTATCTTTAGTATGTCCTCTCGTTAGTACCTTTGACCTTTAGATAGGGTAAACCTATGGTTGAAACATGTGTTTGAGACATGTTATGATTGATGGATGCAAGTGGATGCAAGTGTTTGCTAGTGGTTGCTCGTGGATGCATATACACACACTTTAGACACTAGATCGGCTCAGTCACTTCATATTGCATATTGCATATAATTGTGTGTAGATAGCTATATTTATGGATGTATAATGGTTGAATTATCATATGGATGATGCATTTTGGTGAATGATTGTGCACTCATATAGATACAGTATGCGTCGATAGGGTTCTCTCGCATACATATTGGATGCATGGCACTATCATGGTTTGCATATGTTCATACATTAGATAGGGAACATATACACACACTTTTTGCATATGCTCATACATCATTGGAAATTGTTTTAAGGACAATGGATGCCCGTGTTTGATGGATTGAGTAGATGGTTGTTTGGATGGTAGGATATGCATTCTCCTTATCTTAGAGATTTCGGGGACGAAATCCTTTAAGGAGGGGAGAATGTAACACCCCGTATTTCAGTTAATGCTAAAATTCACTAATTGCAGAATAAATAATCTCAGATGTGAGAATTTGGGGGAAACTGGCTGCGTCATTGCGTTCGTCTCGGAAAAATACGCAAAATAGAGTTCGAAATTTTGTAAATCGGAGTCCGTATGGCCCAGTTATGGCCCAATGAAGTTTGCAGAAAGTTCAAAGTTCAAAACAGATTTAAAATTCAAATTCAGATTTCGAAATTGGAACCAGCGGGGGGCCAGGCGGGAAATTTCCCGCCCTAGCCATGTCGACAGGGCTGTCGACAGGCCTGTCGACTTGGGCCAGGCCAAGTCGACTGCCTTGTCGACTTGCCTGTCGACACAGGGTGTCGGGCCAATTGACCTGGGTGCACCAGGTCTGGTTTTTCTGGCTGGTTTGGGCTGTGTTCTGGAAACTTCCTAAATCTGACGGACCTAATCTAACCTAGGGCTAATCCTATGGTCTAAAACACACCCTAATCCTATAAATACACCCTAATGCAAGCCTAATCCATACTAAAAATAGAATTGATACCATCATGCCGCCAAAATCAAACTTAGGAGGAGCCTCCACTAGTTTATGAAGAAAGTTGCAAGCTAATCAACCTCTAATCATCATCCTCTTCAAATATAGCAACTAGTTCTACTTCATAAGTTTGCTAATCTTGGTTTTGGTGAGTTTCTATCACTTTAATAACCAATTGCTAAATTAAGTAGATGAGGTATGATGAGGTCTATGGTCTTGCTTGTGGATAAATGGGTTTTAAGTCATATGATATGATGTTAGTTTGCTAATCTATGTTTAATGCTAACCCTATGTTTATGCAAGTTAAGTATATGGGTTTATGCAAGTTAAGTATGTGGGTTTATGCAAGTTAAGTGGTGGGTTTTATGCATGCTAAGTATTGGGTTTTATGCATGCTAAGTATTTGATTTTATGCATGCTAAGTGTTTGGTTTTATGCATGCTAAGTATTTGATTTTATGCATGCTAAGTGTTTGGTTTTATGCATGCTAAGTATTTGATTTTATGCATGCTAAGTGTTTGGTTTTATGCATACATTATGACATGCAAGTTTACCCTTTTTAAATAAGATGCATACATATGCGAGATGACACCTTTGTATGCTATGCATACATATGCATGTTTACCCTATTTATAATGCAAGTCACGTATGCAAGTTCACCCTTTGTATAACCTATGAACACTTATGCAAGTTACCTTTATATGACATATGTGTATTCATGCAAGTTGGGTTATTTAATGATGCTAGTTGGGTTTAATATCATGATGCAAATTGACACCCCTTAAACCCATGTTAACGCTAAAGTATGCTAAGTGAAACCCATTATATTTGTGATGAATCTTCCCTTATGAAATATGTCATGTTAGCATAGTACGTGGGGAACGATGGGGTTAATATACACTTAATAAAATTGTGTAAAAATACCATTAAGTGAATTAACATAATTGGGAATTTACCTATTAAGTTAGGTCTACCCATATTATGGAATTGGGAATTTACCTATTGAGTTAGGTCTACCCATACTATGGAATTGGGAATTTACCTATTGAGTTAGGTCTACCCATATTCTTGAAAACATGAATATTAATTAGGGATAATTAATATAAATTATGAGGGTGATTAATTAGGTGTAATTAATCGACTAAGACACGAGGTTGGACTCAGTTGTAGCGTAAAACTGCCCGGACCCAACCGACTTAACCAGTTGCTACAAATATTAGCCCAATGTGAGAGGTCTTAGGCTCAAACTAAATACGTGATTAATGTAAAGACACGAGGTTAGACTCGGTTATGACATAAGGCTGCCCGGACCCAACCGGCTTAACCAGCGGTCATAGAAGATAGTCTAATGTGTGAGGTCTTTATGAGCATCACAGTCTTAATTAATTAAGAAACACTTAACCATATTAGCATGTAGATGGACATGAGGGGTTAAGTGGGTGCCTTGGGGGGGCATGAGGAAATCTAGTGGGTGCCTTGTGTGGCAATTGAAATACGATTAGATGACTTAACCAAATTTTAAACATGTAAGTGGACATGATAACTAAATGGGTTAAGTGGGATACACTAGATAGAGAGACAAGCTTAGGTGGGTAGCTTGTGGGGGCCCATTACAACCAGTATCCCATACGTATCTTTGTGAGCTCGGCCCATGCCGAGGACGGGACACGCGTACTGAGTTTGTCTATAAGAGGCCAAAACGGGTTAGCGGTGGCAACGCAAGTCCAACGGGTTTCATATGCGTGTGTGGGCCCGGGCTGGTAGCTAAGACGTTGTTGCATCGTGTAGGTATAAACCGTGCATCAGTGTTGTTATCAGGTTGCCACTTTGGGGAATGATACACCCCACTGTGGGACCAGCACGGATATCTACGTTAGGGAGCCGATCAAATGGGGGGTAGTGGGTACACCTAGCGGAGATAGGGGCAGACGGCACCTATATAGTCAGCTAGGGGTACACGAAACTACCATTAAGATTTACTAAGTACACTTAGTGGGATCAACCTTTATAATTAGGAAGGACTGGTGTGGTGCAGTATAGTAATTATCCTTGGGTGGGTAGATGCGTCTTTACGGTTATCTTAGTTTATCCTAAGCCTACCAAGCTGCTTAGTGTAGCCATTCATCCCCAGACGTTACCGTATATCAAGCTTATGTCTTCTCTGGTTACTTTAATGATTGTATTGTTAAAGTTATAGGACTCGCTCAGACTTATGTCTGACCCCGTTGTTTTTATCTTTTTCCAACCCTCAGGTTCTCAGAGTGGGCCCAGTACGAGTGGGCTTTGATCAGGCTGCTTTATTCTCTTTTGGAGCTTGGACCGTAGGAGTAAAGCTCAGCTTATCCTTTTCTTTTATGGCTATCAGTTCATGTATTGGGATTATGTATTTTTATTTATCAGGATGGATATTTTGTACTTGACTCTTGTTATGGTTTTTGTGATGTAACCAAACATGTTTTACTTTCCGCTGCAATGAAATGATGTTTTACATTTTCAAGTATTACTTATATCTGTCTTGTTGTAATTTTTCTGTTCTATATTCACTTAAAATACTCCACCGATGTTATGGCATTCCCTTAGAGAGTGACCATAGCGGGTGTGGGGTGTTACAGCTATAGTATTGAACTCACTTCGGTAGCTGGAAAATAGATTCCGATATTGATCACGACATCATCGGTGTTCATTTTCAAGTATGTAAGTGATAGATTACTACCAAGGATTTGGTTTTGAATTTGTTTTGGGAAAACAAGTTGAGTTGAATTTCAAAAAGGAAAATTTGATTTTTGAAAGAGGTAAACTGTTTAAAAACTTCCAGAAAGAAAAGATTGTTTGAATATAAACAAATTAAAGTAGAATTTGTAAAAGCAAATAGAAATTGAGATTGAATTAAAAGCCAGTTTAGTGGGAATTTAATTGGATTGGTAGGTTAAGGGTTTGGAATCGAGGATGGAACTCGAATTGGAAATGTTATTGTGGTTTGGATATAAGCGAATAATTGGTTGAGATGACAATGGTATATGTTGGGATGATGAAAGGTGAAAGTGATAGAGTTGATATGCCTAACAAAAAGGTAAAAGTTTATATTTGATATAAGCATGAGATTTATGAGCTGAATTGGCAAGCCGCTTGATTTTCTTTTGGGTTGGAGAAGGCCTAGAGAGACGAGTTGGAGTTTTACCGATAGGGCTGTACAAAGGAGGTTATGGCGAAATTTTCCGAAAATTTAAAGTGTTAGAAAATTTTCGGAATTTTTTTTGAAAATTTTAGTTAGTTGGAAGGAATTAATATTTTAGTCGATATTAATTGGTTCAAAGAAACAAGAGATAAGGGGTAAACCGATAAGCTTTTACTAAATAGATAGGGTCGTCCTCTAACTTAGCAATTTCGAGGACGAAATTATTTTAAGTGGGGAAGAATGTAATGACCCGCATTGTCAGAGGTATTATAATTAATTTATTTAATTATATAAATAGTGATATAGTGAATTAAATAGAGGTTTAATTAAATAATATGGAATAATTAATTTAATTAAATAATTAAATAATATTTTTAATTCAGAAATAATCAAAAATATTGGAAATCACAATATTCTGTGAACTGGGTCGTCCCTTAGATTTAATTCAGTTTAGAATTGAATTAGAATAACGAATATATTTAAATAACGACCGTTTGAACGTATAATTATATTATAATTAAAATCGAGCTTGAAATGGCGCTGTAGTTCGTAAATTGGCGATTTGAACTTCAACTGAATGTACAGGATTCGTTTTAAGCCGGATTTCTGTGAAACAAGAAACGTGTGGAGCTGGTGGAGTATATCTTTCTAGTGGAAGAGAAAAATCGGGATTTCGTTGTGTAGATTTTGATTTATATCCAAATCAAATTTCAAAAAAGTCGCTGTGGAATTCCTTTGTATTTTGCAACGCTTTATTTACGTTATAAAAGGATTTTCGATATAAATTGAATATCGAGATAATCTGGAATCTGAAATATCAAGCTGTAAATTCTGATATGATATTCTGGAGCTGTACGATATCATATGTATAGGTATACAACAATATAAATTTATTTATATTTAATTTAATTCTATTTATATATTTAAATGGGTCATACAGAGCTTTAAAAATAGCCAGTTTTTCATACGACCTCAGAATTCGACGAAACTAATTTTTTTAGATCCGCAATGTCAAATTTTTTCTAGATGTCAGTTTCCGTGATTTTTAGAGTCACTGTGTGGCCGTACGGATTTTTAGAGTGAGAAACAGTCAGTATTTTGACAGTTAAAAATACGCTGTGTGAGCATACAGAGTCGGAATTCGACGAAACCAGTTTCGTTGGGACCGTAATGTCGAACTGTAGCTGCATGTTTTGAGTATCGTGTGTGATCATACAAAATTTTAGAAGGGAATAACGAATATAAAAAGGGTTATAATAACCAAAATATCCCACCAAAATATCTCCATCCTTACCCACTATAAATACCCCCTTCTTTCCTTACGACCTAATTCAGAAGTAAACTTCCTCTTTTTTTTTAAGCCGTCAGCGTTTATCTCCACAAACCCAAAATGCAGCAACAAGAAAATCATAGTAAAAAGAAATAAAAATCCACAAATCTTCAGACTAGTATACTTAGATTCAATGAATGATTTCCTTCCTCTCCATACTGATTTCATTTGGTACGGTGGTATTCGGAGATGTGCAGAAGTGAACCGCAACACCTAGGGTTCAGGAAAACTCGAGATATAGGCGTTGATAATCTAATTTGTGTTCGCATTTGTGGAGAGGGTGTTAAGGAGATGAGATTGTGAAATTTGTGGGTATTCCTGTGACCAAAGACGTCGTCTTTTTGCCTGTAGCCGATGGTTGGGGTCGAAGTCGGAATTACGACGGGGAGCATCGAGTTTGAGACAATGGGGGTGGGCTGGTAGAGCTTTCGATGCTGAAGCGAATGATGGTGGTTGCGGAGTGGATAGGGGAAGGAAGTAGAGTGCGGCGTCGGTCAAAATTGGGTCAACGATGGAAATGGTGAATTACAGGGAGCGACGGATTTTGTGTTAAGGAAGAAAAGGATGGCAGGCCAGGTCTGGGTTATAAAAGGGAGTATGGTACCGGGCCAAGATTTCAAAGCTAAGCCCAAAAAGGAAATTAAATTAATTAAAGTTTATTTTTAATTATAAGTGTATAAACTTGTTGATATCGTATCTTTATCATACTGTATCAGAAATTCGAACTGTCAGTCACGTTAGGATCGTATGGACGACATCTATAACATGGAACTGACTGGGAGTGGATTCGAGCTCGTATGAATTTATGGCGAAATAAAACATTTGATTCAAATCAAACAACAATTTATCGTTCTTTAACGATGAACTGCCAAAGTGAGTAAAACTCACCAACTCTGAACAGTTCTATTTTTATAATGTATTTTTAGAACTGTTAATCATTTGTTGATTTGTTGTGTGTTGGTTGATTGATTGAATTGCTAGTCAGTTAGTAAAAATTATATATATATATATATATAAATATAAACTGTTAAATATTTATATGTCGATTCTGTTTATCAGAATATTTTACAGTGAAGTGAAATCGATGTTAATCGTATTGTCTAACATCTGTGATGCAGGGAAACAGGTCGGAGGAATCCAACTGGATTCCTCAACATTTATTTACTGTGATTTATATATTGTGTTATATAATGTGATATATAATCTCACGTTGATTATGGGTGTTGGACGATATTATCGTGTTATATGGTGTGTTAAAAACCATAAGAAATATCAGAATGTAGGAAAGGGATTTTCAAAGTATCTTTTGAAAATAATTTATTTATATAAAATCAATGGATTTTATATTATATAAAGGAAAAGGATTTTTAATAAAGGAATTATATTTGTTAATCAAATATAAGGGAATTATATTTTTTAATCAAATATAAAAGGAATTTATTTGTTAATCAAATATAAAGGAGATATATTTGAAATGAAATATAAAGGAAATATATTTGAAACCAAATATAAAGGAAATATATTTGAAAGAAAATCTAAAGAAATATATTGGTAAAACATAAATAAAGGTAAAAGAATTTATTATTTAGGGTATAAATAAAGTTAAAGGATTTATTTATTTAGGGAATAAATAAATTAAAAGGATTATTTATTTGTTAGAATAAATAAAATAAAGGAGATATTTATTTGTTAAATAAATAGGATTTAATCAAAAGAATATTTAGAAGTGAATAGAAAATGGAAATCTGTTTTGAATAGATGAATGGAAAAGATTAATTTATAAATAACAGTTTATAAATTAAATATTTATCATTCGATAAATGAAATATATAAGACTGAACTTATATAGAGAAGAGATATTTGTTTTAACACCGATAGTATAAATAAAATGGATACAAACACTTGTATAAGTGGAATAACGTTATTAAAGAGAACATTTATAAAGTGCAGAACAGTTACTAAAAGTAAATCTTTATAAATGAATAAACATTATCAAATAGGGATTATTCGAATAAAGGAAATCGATTAGAGTTAGAAATAATCGATTAGAGTTTGAATAAATCGATAGGAGTTAATCAGTTAGAATTTACCAGTTAGGTTGACCAGTTAGAGTTAACCAGTTAGAGTTAACCAGTTAGAGTAAATCAGTTAGGGTTGACCATTTAGAGATTACCAGTTAGAGTTAGAGTAAACTAATTAGAGTTATTCAAATGGAGTTAATCGAGTAGAGTATCGAATATTGGTTATTCGAAGTGAGTTAATCGAATATTGGTTATTCGAAGTGAGCTAATCGAATATTGGTTATTCAAAGTGAGTTAATCGAATATTGGTTATTCTAAAGGGGAGTTATCAAAATCGAATAGAGTAAAGTAGTAAATCGAATATAGTTTATTCGAATAGAGTAAAGTAGTGAATCGAATATAGTTTATTCGAATAGAGTTAAAAGAGTTATCGAATATAGTTTATTCGAATAGAGTAAAGGAGTTATCGAATATAGTTTATTCGACAGGAGTCAAGTGAAAAGAGTAAATCGATTATAGTTAAATCGAATAAAGTTAATCCAGTAGGGCCAGTCCAATAGAGTAAATTAATAAGAGTTAATCGATAAGAGTAAATTGAATAGAGTTAAATCGAATATAGTTTATTCGAAGAAAGATTATCGAATCTAGTTGTGTGTAAAAGAGTTAATCAAATTTAGTTATTCGAAAGAAAGAGAATTACGTAAGGAAGTGTTAAAGATTTAGGAAGGGGAACTTATCTTTTTTCGAGGTTAAAGATGTTGTTCAGTTAAGGTCTGAGAGGTAAGTATACCCCAACTTGATTGACTTCGTTTTTAAGTTATAAATGGCTAAGGTTCGAAAGTGAAAGAGGATAAGTGGAATTAGTTAATGAGTATAGTGGTTTGGGTCATCACCGCGATGTGGATTTAAACATCCATGTAAATCCAAATAAAGGAGTATTTGGAAATGTTTTCCAAATCAGAATCGGAATGAAATCAAGGATTGGAAATTGAAATATGAATTAGAAAATGGAATGTTTATTTATAAGGGAAAAGAATAAATTAATGATAGGATAAATTTAAGAGTTAGATGATTGATCGTTAAAATTTCCATCTGGAAATAATATCGTTGTTTGCACACTTGTTTTTCTTTGATAATTAAATCACAAACTATCAAAGTTTTGACCATTTTAATGTTGTTAATATGGAGAGACCGGTTGGATCATTATCCAAAGAACCACTCTATATTGGCATAAGCGTTGCGAATCATTTATGCCAAAGAAAATTGAAGACGGAGTAAAGTGCAAGGGCTGTTGTATAAGTCTTGGATAACAGTGACTAAGATGGATATACTGAAAAGTGCCTTCGGTTTGTCCAGTCCCAGGACAACGTGTATGGACGAAGTTCTGACAGAGTATATCCAATGGATCGTGTAAGTTGATCTCTTCAAACGTATATACGTTGGTGGCAGAGGAATTCGTTTCTCTTAGCTGTATACCCGTTGTATTTTTGAGGAAATCAATTTGTGATTTGGCGGGTATGACAATGTGACATTCTAAGTGAATGAAGATGAATGTCTGACAGAGTATTTCCAGAAAGGCCACGTACATTGATTTCTTCAACCGTACCAAGAGTGGAAGCGGAGAAGGAAACTACTTTAGCTAACACGTAATGTACTGTTGTAGACGTCAATCGGTGATTTGATGGATTTGATGATGTGACATTCGAAGGGAATCTGATGTGATGATAAAGCGTAGCTTCTAGCCTCATCAACCGGTAAATGATAGAAATCGGGCAGGTAGCATGGCTATGTAGGTCGCACCTATTAGGCTGCACAATCACCTGATCTAGAGTTTCATTTATTTCTAAAAATCTATTGTTGATGTTGTCCCATTCTGGAAACGGTTGCTGATCCCAACCGTTGGTGATATACATTCGATACACTCAGCGAAATGAGTGGTCGGTCATGTGTGGCCGGGTTGCAAGATGTTCTTGTTGAACCCAGTGTATTCCTCTCTAGAGGTACACTAGCGAAAGGCGGTTCCATACCTTGTCATAGTTGGAAACCCATTACCCAATACGTGCTGGCGGTTTTTATTTTATACTATATATGTAGAACGTGAGATGAAAGCGTTTCTGCTAGATTGATATATATTTGTACTTAGACATTATTATAATATCAGAATGATATTGCTTGTCAAAGATGTTGGATTCTCATAAGGGAAAAACCCGTTCCGTATTCACGGCGTGGTCTTATGAGATATCATATATCTGTTAAACTATGTTAAACTATTTTACTCACACCTGTCCCGTGACTGACCCGGAGTTTACTTTGTTGTTTTCCCTAAACTCCTGGGTGCCTAAATTTGTACGGGCAGTCAAGTAGTCGGGATTTACAAATATACTTGAAGAGCTGGAGCAGGAGGCTTCTGAATCATATAGCTATAGTTTATTTCCGCTGTGTTGTAAGTGTTGTACTCTGATAAGTGCTATTGTATACATAACTGTTATATTTCAAAGTTATGTTATATATTATATGTTGTTCGTTCCGTTGTGAGATTCGTGTTACTCTGATGATGTAAGTTCTTCATTTCTTCTTCTATTCTAAGTTTCTATCTTTTCAATCCTCACCCTCTAATTTCTTTCACTAATTATCAGGATTTTTCGATGTTTTGGTTATCGACATCGAGTTTATGTCGATAACCAAAGTCGCTAAAAATCCGGGTCGTTACACCGAGGAAGTCACGGGTTACTACAGTTGGTATCAGAGCTTTGGTTTACAGAGCTCGAGAACAAGACACATTAGAACCAAATGAAAGAATTCATCAGAGATTGGATTAGTAATATCCAATTAGAATGACTCGTTAGAGATGGGATCAGTAGTATCCTAGAACGAATGTGAAGAGTATATTTTTAAAATGAAAACAATTTTTGTTTTGAAAGTTAAATTCAATTGTACGTATTTGAATATTTATTTATATTGATTTTGGACAATCGAGTATATAAAGGTTTTGCATATCCGCGTCATGAACGTATATTCGAAGTTTTAATATACTGGATAGATATAGATTCGCACTCTAATCGCCCGGAGATAATTCTGGTAATGCGGCCGCATTATCAGTATTTGTGTTCGAGTTTCGAAGGTGTGATATTTATATACTTCCATTAGACTGGTGTGAGAACCAAAACTGGATAGGTTTATTGTTGTGATTTGGCATCAAAAACATGACTTTATATATATATATATATATATTCAAAATTATGAATTTGAAACAATAATCAACTAATTGATTGCTGGTTGTGTTGTTTGATTATTGTTTGATTAATTATATGTTGAACCATTATGCCAAATTGAACCTAATATTGAACTGTATTGAAAATTGATTGAAATTGCATGCATATACATGTACTTACATTGAACATGTCATAGCAAGGAGGCTAGAGCAGAAGAATAAAATTGTTTGCTCGATAAATAGGTACATGTTTATTGTATTTCTTTGGGTGATGATGATTTTATGAGCTGATTCGCTAGCCGCTTGGCTTTTTCTTTTTCTTTTTGATTGAAGAAGGCCATGGGAGGCTATATGAAATATCCCGAAGTCCCCGGTGTAGGGCAGATTACGGCGAAATTTTTCGAAAATTTAGGGTGTTAGCCAAATTTTTGAAGAATTTGAAAAGTTCTTAGAAACTGAAAAGTTGAAGAACTTAAGCCATAGTGAAAATAATGGAAGTTGAGTTGATTAGTTAAACAACTTTCAACTTCGTTCCTTTTCAGGGACGAAAAGTTATAAGTGGGGGAGATTGTAATAACCTGGAAATGCGAGCCAATTAAAATTTTTTATTTTGGAATTTTAATAAATTTTGATTGTTTAAAATGAATTATTTTAAATAATAACGATGAAAATTTATTTTGAATAGAATTCGAACGTCTATATTTATATACGTCGTCGTTAGAATATAAATAATTATATATAATTATAAAAGGAATTGAAAATGGCGCGGTAGTTCGATAATTTGATTTCAAATTTCAAATGAATATACCGGGTGCAAAATAAATCGGATTTCTAATTGAGAATAACTTTCCAATGAATCCGAAAAATCGAAATTTCATAGCATGAATCAAAAGTTATGTCCAGTTGAAAATTCAGAATAGTCGCTATGGAATTCTGGCCCTTAAAAATGGAAATTTTGCAAACGACCTCGGTTTTCGACGAAACCAATTTTGTTGGATCCGTGATGTCAAATTATTGCTAGGTTTCAAAATTCGTAATTTTCCGATTCAATATGTGAGCGTGGCAAAGGAAAACGCGTTTGAGCAGTTTTAGTTGATTTTAATCAACTGGAAAATAGTCATTTTTCAAACAGTCTCAGAATTTGACGAAACTAGTTTTGTTAGGACTGTATCGTTAATACGAAGGTAGAAAATATTTTTCGGGAATTTTTAGAGTTCGTATGTGACCCCAGTAAATTGAAATGCACATTCAAATTCAATATATAGAGTTATATGTTGATTTTGACGAAAACTGATCGAAATGGTCGAATCAGCTTATGATACATATCCCATTGTGTTCGGAATGGGGGTAAAACGCTAGTGACGACAGGCGGTGGGTCCCGTTTCGAGGTCGAAATAAAAAGCACCTTTTTGAAAATAAATTAATTAAATAAAATAAAATAAAAAGCTCTCCCCTCTCTCTCTATACTCTCAGGCCCCCCCGTATCATTTCAATCGAAAGAAAATAAAAATAAAAAAAAGGTTAAAGGGGGAAGAAGGCGGAGGAGCCGTCACTCCTCTATGGGTGGCGCCACCGCGCCCCGATGAGCGTGCCCCCCCTCCGATTCCCCTCCCGCTTCCTCCTCCCCCTCCAGTCGCGTCAGAGCCCCACTCAGATCGATTCTCGATCGAAGAACCCCCCCAACCGTTCGAGAGCGTCGCGAGCCCCCTTCATCTCCGGCCGCACCACCACCTCTGGCCGCAGCCCCTCCCTCTTCGACGACCAACCTGAACCACCCCACCTCGCTGTAAGTTTTTATGTTTTCCTTTGATTTTGATTCCTTTTATTTTGATTTTTACTTTGTATATAAAAATCAAATGGTTTTTGTTTATGAAAGAATTGATTTTTATTGTAGTAAAAGATTTGATTTTTATAGTTTAAAATATTCGATTTGATTTCTAAAAGATTTTATTTTTAATATGTTAAGGCTTTAATTTTTTTTTTATTATGATAAAGATACGATCTTTTATAGTAGTAAAAACATAATCTTTGGTAGTAAAAATATAATTTTTAGCGGTATAGAGATCATGTTTTTAACTATGAAAAGATCGGATTTTTAACTATGAAAAGATCGGATTTTTAACTATAAAAAGATCGGATTTTTAACTATGAAAAGATCGGATTTTTAACTATGAAAAGATCGGACTTTTAACTAAGGAAAGGCAAGATTTTTATTGGATAAAGATATGATTTTTAATTGTATAAAAATTCGATTTTTTATATAAGTAGTAGCGGAATAAAAATATAATCTTTATCGATATGAACACTGTAGTAAAAATACAATTTTTTATTAGTAGAAATAAAAATATGAACATCGTGATAAAAATAGGATTTTTATATACATAGGAACAATATAAAAATGTGATCTTTATATATGTAGTGGTTACGGGCAACGAAATTGACAAAAGGCGATCACGGCGAAGATTTCCTACATAAAAAGAGTCGTGGCATTGGTTTAGCTAGTCGGTGAGAACTTCTCACTTTAATTCTTGTTTTCTAGTTAAAATTATATACTAGGATGCAGACGGTGCTTAGCAGCACCCGACACCCGTCGTCCACAGACCATGGACGGCTTGTATGCTTGTTTGAAGTGTTGTGAAATTTGTTTGTGATATTGATGTGAAATCGATAATAAAACCTTCATGTGTTGAAATAAATTAATATAGTTAAAAATATATTTTTTAACGTGAATGTGAATAAATAAATATTCATTTACAAACCGGATGGTTTGTTTATGTACACCTATTTGAAGGACATTGATTGGGACGATAAATTTTACACATCGCCCAACTACACAAATAATATTCAGTGTTTGTGGATTCAAACCCCACACGGGTATGGGATGATATTTAGCGTACGCTAATCCCAATTATTTAGTTGTATGTCGATCGATTGGTCGACAGACTGTGTAAGCGTGAATTATTTATATTTAATGCTCATGCAGTTGTGTAGTGCACTTTGGATAATGATTGATTATTTATCGTTGCTATTATATACATGTGTTGTATGGAAACCATATAATTAACATTATATGGTAATGGATTGGGTCTCATTCCAATTGGGAAAATAAAGAATATTATAAAATATATATTCATGTGTTGAATAGAATAAAGAAGATTCATGTGTTGAATAGAATAAATAGTCATGTGTTGACGATGCTCATGTGTTGAGAATATTCATGTGCTGAGTAAAATATTTTAACAATAAAATTTACATCTTTATCATATTTAAGATTAGAAACTACTTTACAGTTGGAGTCTAATTAAAAATCAAACGATAGATACCATAATTTTATAAAATATATTACATAACCAAAAATAGTCATGTGTTGACAGTACTCATGTGTTGAAAGAAATATAGATTCATGTGTTGAATAGAATAAATATTCATTTGCTGAATAGAATAACGAATTTATTGAAATATATAAAGCCGTGTTGATTAGAGTTGCGCTATTTTGACGTGAACGATATTTATATCGATTTTATTCGTTTTTATAATGAATATAGAAAAAGAAGTGATTTTAAAATATAACATTTTGAAAATATTATCATTTATATAGTAATGATATGAAATATTCAATTTTGATTTGAAATTGAATATAGAGTTGAAATGGTTTTGAAAACGAATTTAAAACGACTTATAAAATACGTTTTAAAAATAAATCGACGAAATGTATAATATATATATTATATATATATAATGGCCTGAATAGAACGCGCCGCGCTGCGGCAGCTCGTGAATTTCGACCATTGACTTCAGATTGACGTTGCGAGAGATCCGACCGTCAGATTCTCCTGAAATCGGAACCTTGGGTTCGTATTGAAAAGGGATTTCCAATGAATATTAGAAATTTGAAATTTAACGGTTGGATTTGAAATTATGTCCAAATCAAATTTGGAAAAGGTCGTTGTAAGTGCAGTTCGATGGCCATTGGTGGAAATCGACTGTACGAGCCTTGATAAAATTATTAAAAATAGTAATAATTTGTGTAAAATCATAAGAAATTATTTGTGAAGAAATGGGATGAAAAATTCCACATTTGTAAAGATAAAAATAGTTTTTTTATCGAAATGAACAAGTTTTGAACTAGAATTAAAATCAATTTATTATTGAAATAAATAAATTGAATTTGAAAGGGGTTTTAAAAGTAACCAGAATTTCCAATAATTGAAGTGGAAATGGATTTGAATCGAAATTATCTTCGGAAAATTTCGATGTTGGATTTCGTGATTATACATATATTGTTATGGGAATTTGAAAGATATATTTATATCGTTATTTCCAATACGATATTTGTTGGTCATAGAATTTGATATTGAATATAAGCCGATATATTTTCTATTCAGAGCCTTGTATTTAATATCAAATGTGATTTGGGTTTGTCGTGAATGGTGTCTTCATTAACACTGTTCTTAAGCCCAGTTGAGAAAAAGATTAAATCTTTCTATTTAGATTTAATGAAGTGTACCAATTAAATAATATTAATTTGAATTGAATTTAAATTGGTTCTTGGGTTTATCGTGAGCAGTGTTTTGAATAACACCTGTTCTTTAATCCTCTCACCTCATATTCTTTCCAAATCCTGGATCTGGTCCAGATCTATCATTCCATGGTTTTTCCCTAATTGGATTCAGAACCTAACAACATGGATTCACAAGTTTTACTAAAAGAAAGAAAGAAAAAGAAGAAAGAGAAGAGAATGGAAAATAGACCGGATTTAAGAATTACCTCACTTCGATAAGAGATTTGAACACCCATTAACAAACATACGTTCCTTTCCTTTAGATCTGGATTCAGAATTTTACCTACACTAATAATCCTAATTTTCTGAATAGATTTGAGGAGGAAGAGGAATGATAGAGCTTCTGTGTTGTCTCAGAAATATGAGACTTAAGGTTGGCTCTACAGACATATTTATAGGTGTTCTGCAATGTATTTGTTAAAAGAAATAGTCTACATACGCTGTAGAAATAATCTGCCTAGATCTGCCGTAGGGGGGTCGACCCCCCTTTATGGGGTCGACCCATGGGTCAACACCCCCTTATGGGGTCGACCCAGGGGTCGTCACCCCTAGGCGGGAATTTTCCCGATCCTCTTTTTCCATACGAATTTGAATTGTTTTGAATTTTTGGACTTATTTTATTCATATATACTCTTCTTATGCATATACAAACTTCAAACCTTAATAACTTCTTCATACAGTGTCCGTTTGACGCAAACCAGGTCTCTATTTTGGCCAGAATTCTGAGACAAACGCAATGGCGTAGTCTGTTTCAGTAAATTCTAAATATTAAATTAAGTTACTCTCATTTTATTATCTTAATTTAAAAATTCGGGGTGTTACATTCTCCCACCCTTAGGAAATTTCGTCCCTGAAATATGATAGGGGTAAAAATCAATTAACCCCTCGCATAATATACATCCATCATGTGTCCATCTAGTTTTTTGCAAACATTGTGCACCTGTGAAAAGTGAAATACAACATAATAATACATGTCTGCCAAAGCAGTATCTCCTATGTGTACGCAAGGTTTTCAAAAATCCTTTTAAAATACGATGCTCACATCCTAAATATACGGGCAGTTCTACATGATGCAATATTTTGAGAACTAAAAATAGTTTTTCATCCAAATTTTCCCACACTCTTACTGAGCAAGAGCGTAATTCATCCAATTTTTGCATCCAAAAATGAAACAATCCAAAATTACCCCTGCGGAAAATCTCGGATTGTTTTGAGAACAACACGCATCAGAACACAAATAAAAGAACATTTCCATTACTATTGCAATAGTTTACATCAGAGTACAAGAATTAGAGCATAAATAAACGAAAATACAATATCAGAGATTTACAATTTACAATGCAGCGGAAAATATAATATAAATGCATAGCGGAAGACTAATATGCTCTGGACACAGCTTTAGTCTTCGATCCAGGATCCTGCTAAAGAGTTAAATATCTACAAAACAAGCTACTCGACTGCCTGTAATGACCCAAAATTCCGGTCCAATTTGAGCTGACCAAAAACACAAGTCGAACACCAAATTAAACTGGAAATCAGGAAATTAATAGAAAGAAAACAGAGGGTGAAGATAGATAAGATAGAAACTTAGAGTAGGAGAAGAAGAAGAACACAACATCAGAGTAACACGAATCTCACAGCGGAACGAATAACATATAATATATGTAACATAACTTTGAAATATACATCTGTACTTGAATATACATCATTATCAAAGTATAGCAGTTACAACGCAGCGGAAATAAACTGTAACACCCCACACCCGCTAAGGTCACTCACAAAGGGAATGCCTTAGCTTCGGTGGAGTATTTAAGTGAATATAGAACTGAAAAATTACAACAAGACAGATATAAATACTTGAAATTTAAAACATCATTTGATTGCAGCAGAAGGTAAACATGTTTGGTTACATCTCAAAACCAACAAGAGTCAAGTACAAAATATCCCTCTCGTTAAAAACATAAGTACATAATCCCACTACATACTAATAGCCATAATAGAAAAGATAACCGAGCTTTTCTTCAAGAGTCCAAGCTCCAAAAGATAGATAAAGCAATCTGATCAAAGCCCACTAGTGCTAGGCCCACTCTGAGAACCTGATGGTTGGGGAAAAAGATAAAAACAACGGGGTCAGACATAAGTCTGAGTGAGCCCTATAACCTTAACAATACAATCATTAAAGTAATTAGGGTATGATATAAACCTGGTACGGTACGACTGGGGATAAATGACTACACTAGGTAGCCAACTAGACTCAGGATAAACTAAGATAACGGTAAAGACGCGCCTATCCACCCAAGGATAAATACTACACTGCACCACCCCAGATCTACCCACCCAAGGGTAATTCCTACACTGCACCACACAGTTCTACCCACCTAGGGTAATTCCTACTTAAAGGTTGATCCCACTAAGTGTACTTAGTAATTTTACCCAGTAGTTTCTTGTACCCCTAGCTGACTACATAGGTGCCGTCTGCCCCTATCTCCACTAGGTGTACCCACTACTCCCCAAGCGATCGGCTCTCTAACGTAGATACCCGTGCTGGCCCCACAGTGGGGTGTATCACTCCCCAAAGTGGCAACCCGATAATCAATGGTGCACGGCTTATACCTATACGATGCAACAACGTCTTACCTACCATCCCGGGTCCACACACGCATATGAAACCCGTTGGACTCGCGTTGCCACCGCTACCCCGTTTTGGCCTCTTACAGTCAAGCCCAGTACGCGCGTCCCGTCCTCGACATGGGTCGAGCCCAATAAGATACATATGGGTTACTGGTTGAAATGGGCCCCCACAAGCTACTACTTAAGCTTGTCATTTTATCTAGTGCATCCCACTTAACCCCTTTTTCAATTGAAATGGCCCCCCACAAGCTACTACATAAGCTTGTCATTTTATCTAGTGCATCCCACTTAACCCCTTTTCCAATTGAAATGGGCCCCCACAAGCTACTACTTAAGCTTGTCATTTTATCTAGTGCATCCCACTTAACCCCTTTTTCATAATCATGCCCACTTACATGTTAAGGTTTGGTTAAGTCATCTTATCATATTTCAATTGCCACTCAAGGCACCCACTAGATTTCTACATGCCACCCAAGGCACCCACTTAACCCTTTAATCATGTTTAGTTACATGTTCCACTTTGGTTAAGTATTCTAGTCGTATTCTCTATTGCCACCCAAGGCAACCCACTAGATTTTTCCACATGCCACCCAAGGCACCCACTTAACCCTTTAATCATGTTTAATTACATGTCCCACTTTGGTTAAGTATTCTAATCTTATCTTCTATTGCCACTCAAGGCAACCACTAGATTTCCTCATGCCACCCAAGGCACCCACTTAACCCTTTAATCATGTTTAATTACATGTTCCTCTTTGGTTAAGTATTCTAATCGTATTTTCTATTGCCACCCAAGGCAACCACTAGATTTTTCCACATGCGACCCAAGGCACCCACTTAACCCCTCATGTCCCCTACATGCTTATCTGGTTAAGTGTTTCTTAGTTGATTAAGAACATAACCGTTGTAAAGACCTCTCACATTAGACTATCTTTTATGGCAGCTTGATTTGCCGGTTGGGTCCGGGCAGCCTTACGCCATAACCGAGTCTAACCTCGTGTCTTTACACTTGTCACGTATTCAGTTTGTGCCTAAGACCTCTCACATTGGGCCAATCATTTGTAGCTGCTGGATTTGCCGGTCGGTTCCGGGCAGTCTTATGCTACAAAAGGGTCCAACCTCGTGTCTTAGTCGATTAATTACACTTAATTAATCACCCCCATATTTCGAATTAATTTTCCCTAATTAATTCCAATTTTAACGATGTACATAATTGACTCAATTATGTCCATCCACCTTATGGTATGCATAATCATACCAACTTCACACCATTTCATTAACATGTATATTAACCCCATCGTTCCCCACGTAATTCGCCAACATGACATAAATGGGAAGATTCATCACAAATACAATGGGTTCAACTTGCATAACATTAGCATCAACATGGGTTTAAATGTGTCAACATGCATATAGCATCAACCAAACTAGCATAAATAATCAACCCAAACTTGCATGAATCACATATGTCATAAAGAGGTTAACTTGCATAAGTTTCTTATATCATTCAAAGGGGTAAACTTGCATATGTATGTATGACATACAAAGGGGTTAACTTGCATATGTATGCATATCATACAAAGGTGTAAACTTGCACATGTTACTTGCATATAATCAAACACCAAACTTGCATAACATGTCATATATGAACTTGCATATAATCATACACCCAACTTGCATAACATATCATGTATGAACTAGCATATAATCTTACACCAAACTTGCATATCATGGTGTCATAATGGATCAATGTTTCTCATATGACTTGCATATCTTGCATAACATCATAAACACATGGCATATGACTTGCATAACTTGCATAACACCACAAACACATAGCATATGACTTGCATAACTTGCATAACATCATAATCACATAACATATGACTTGCATATCTTGCATAACATCATGATCACATATCATATGACTTGCATAACTTGCATAACATCATGAACATGTATCATATGACTTGCATAACTTGCATAACTTCATGAACATGTATCATATGACTTGCATAACTTGCATAACACCACAAACACATAGCATATAACTTGCATAACATGCATAACATCATTAACATATAGCATATAGCTTGCATAACATGCATAACATCATTAACACATAGCATATAACTCGCATAACATGCATTGATCCACATTCATAGCCATAACCTCATTATATCCTATCATAATCATTTCAATAATTGGTCATTAAGGCTATAGAAAACTCACAACTTGTTGATTAGCACTCCCAAGAAGAAGATTAAGTTTCTAGAGTTGATTAGTAGTTGATTTGAGAGACTATCTTCTTCTACAATTTGATGGAGGCTCCTTCAAGTTGCATTTTGACGGCATGACGGCATTGTTTCTATTTTTAGTATGAATTAGGGTAGTCTTAGGGTGTATTTATAGAGTAGTTAGTTGTTTTAGGCCCTTAGATTAACCCTAGATTAGATTAGAGCCGTCAGATCACGTCCTAGCCCCCAAAACACAGCCCAAAAGCCAAGTTGATGCACCCAGGTCACCAGGGCTCGACCAGGGAGGTCGACCCCCAGGTCGACCCTAGGGTCGACTCCCCAGTCGACCTGGGGGGGGGGGGAGGTCGACTCCCCAGTCGACCCGCAGGGTCGGGGCGGGATTTTTCCCGCCTACCCTGATTTTTCTGAAATTTGAATCTGTTTTGAATTTGAATTTTTCGTGAAACTTCGCGAGGCCATATCTTGGTCATACGGACTCCGATTTTCGAAAACTCGGACTCTATTTCGCGTATTTTTCCGAGACGAACACAATGGCATAGCCCGTTTCCCCTGATTCAGATTTTTTTTAAATTTAATTCTGCCCTATTTTATACTATAGCAAGTTATTCAACATACGGGGTGTTACATTCTCCCCTACTTAAAGGATTTCGTCCCCGAAATCTCTAATTCAAGAAGAACGTATCCTACCATCCAAACAACCATCTACTCAAACCATCAAACACTGGCATCCATTGTCCTTAGAGTTTCTAATGCTGTATGAACATATGCAAAGAGTGTGTGTATATGTTCCCTGTCTAATGCAAAATTAGGCGGTCCACTTATTTAGTTGACCTCCTCAATGCAAACCATGATAGTGCCATGCATCCAATATGTATGCGAAAGATCCCTATCGACACATACTCTTTCTACATGAGTGCACAATCATTCACCAAAATGCATCATCCATGTGATAACAGAACCATTATACATCCATTAATATAGCTACCTACACACAATTTTATGCAATATGCAATATGAAGTGATTGAGCCGATATAGTGCCTAGAGTGTGTGTATATGCATCCACGAGCAACCACTAGCAACCACTTGCATCCACACGCATCCATCAAACATAACATGTCTCAAACACATGTTTCAACCATAGGTTTACCCTATCTAAAGGTCAAAGGTACTAATGAGAGGGCATACTAAAGATAAGATAAGTAATAGACAAATGATAAAGGAGAAGTTTAAAGACATACCCTCAAACAGAAATGGGTACAATGAACGCATCTTCGCTTCTGTCTCCCGAGTAGCATTACTCCTATCTTCTCCCCTTGGCACTTTGACTAGTCGAACCTCTCCGTTTCCCAACTTCCTAATCTCTGACCCAAGGATGCGGGTAGGAGCTCGTCGAATAATCGCATCACGCTCTACCTCCACTTCTTTAAGCAAGCTCGGCTCTACCACCTCTGTGGTCTCATGTAGGCACTTCCTCAAATGTGACACATGGAATACGTCATGCTCCCTATGCAACCGAACTATCTCTCGAAGATAAACTGAAGCTAGACATGGAACAGTCCTCTTGCTCTTCACGAGTATGAAATGGGCGCTCTTAGTAAGTCTATCTACCACAACCCAAATTCCCGTATTACCCTTCCTCGATCTAGGTAACCCATCAATAAAATCCATCGAGACGATATCCCACTTCCATTGCGGAACTTCCAATGGGTGAAGCAACCCACCGGTTTCTTTTGCTCCGCTTTCACCTGTTGGCACACCAATCATCTAGCGACATACTCGGCCACATCTTTCTTCATACCGGCCCAAAAGAAAACTCGCTTCATGTCTTGGTACATCTTGTCCCCACCGGGATGAATGGTCATCCTAGAACGATGCGCATCATCAAGAATAGTCTTCCTTAAACCCTCGTCTTGCGGTACACAAAGTCTACCGTCTCTACGCAAGCACTCCCTATCGTCTAGGGTGTATCTACTCAAATGGCTGGACGACTCCCCCCTTATGAGCTTCTCTACCCACTCAACCAACTGTGGGTCGTCCCTCTGTGCTTCTCCAATCCACCCCAAAAGAGTAGGTCGAACCTTTAAGGATGCTAGCAAACCGGGTATATAGTCAACGGAAGGTCTTAAATCAACTATCGAGATAAATTCCAAGCTTCGTCGTTCCACGAACAATGGACTCAAGGACAACCTTTTTCCGCTCAAGGCGTCCGCCACCACGTTACCCTTGCCAGGGGTATACGCTATCTCAAAATCATAGGATGCTATGAACTCCATCCACCTTTTCTGTCTCAAGACTATGCGCTCGAAGAGTCTCCAACACTTCCCTAAGATGTAGGGCATGCTTTTCTCCACTTCTAGAGGAAACCAAGATATACTTTCATACAAAATCGTCTCAACTATCCATCTCTCACGCAGATCATCCTAGTCGAACTCGCCATCCCCCAAGTGCAAGCCCCAAAGGCCTAAACCAATATCAGACAAACACCCAAGGGACACCTCCTTCGAATTCAGACGACCTTCGTGAGATGATACTAGTAAAAACGGCTAAATAATTAAGCCCTTGTCCAACCCTGGATGTCCTTGCCAATCTCGCTCCAAAACCACCGTTGATCAAATAACTGGCTTTGCTTAACCCATTAAGCACACACGAAAACTTATTTCGCTCTTTAGAAAAGACCAAGATGTCATCCACAAAGACCACTACGAAGTTATTTAGGTACTCCCTGAACACCCTACTCATCAAATCAACAAAGTATGCGGGGCGTTCATCAAACTAAATGGCATCACCAGCCACTCATAGAAACCATCCGGAGTCCTAAAGGCGGTCTTCTCTATACTATCCTCAGTCACTCCCAACTGATGAAACTCCGGGGTCAAGTCCCACTGCGAAACACTGAGGCGCCAACCAACCGATCAAAAAGATCATCAATCCTTGGCAATGGGTGTCTATTCTTCTTTGTGAGCTCGTTGAGTTCTCTTATAGTATACACAAAGTCTGAGGGACCCATCCGCCTTCATGGCAAAAACTACTGGAGCACCCCACTCCGATATACTTCGTCTTATGAACCCCTTCTCAATAACTCCCCCACTTGCTTATGGAGTTCCCTCCTCTCACGAGGAGCCATGTGGCGCACTGACAAAGATACTGGTTTAGCATCATCTTCCAGATATATTCGGGGGTCTATCTCCCGCTTCGGAGGTAAGCCCTTCACCTCCCCAAACACATCCGAGTATCCCCGGACCACTCTAACAGATCGCAAACTTTTGACTGAAGCGTCAAGCGATTCAAGATAACTTAGCATAGCAGAATCTATGGGATTACAAGAGATCTCGAGAGTGTTACCCAAGCGGGTCATAAGCCTAACAACTCTCCTTTCACAATCAAGAACGGCACCATTACTGGATAACCAGTCCATGCCCAAAATCAACCCATAGCCCGTGAAGCCCAAACACAAGCATCACCACTAAACTCAACGCTAAGTATGGAAATCTTCAAACCCAAACATATCATGGACAAATAAGTGGAGCCCTCCCAATTGGGTTTGAAACAACTACGGGATCATCTACCAAACTGGTGTCTAGGTGCAGTGACTCAACTAATGATGATGAGATAAACGAATGTGGTGCACTAGAGTCGAATAAAGTTCGAACAAGATGATCGAGAGAACCAAATTTCAACTTAGACGGTCCTAACCCCATCAGGTATACCCGTCGTGAGGGAATACATCTATCCTCCAGAAGATCCTGTACTTCGTCCTTACCCCTTTGGACAACCCCTATTTCTCCAAAACAACTAGCCTTCCCCTTCGCATTCTCCTTTCGTGGCCTTCTTACCACGATGAGGTTTCGTCCCTTATTTACCTAATAGCTATTTGAACCTTCCTCTCTCATCCATCTTAACGGTACCTATAAGCCCTCCACCTCCTTGGACTAACTTCTTAGCCTGGCCAACGTCTTAGTCCCTTGAAGTGGTTCTTCCGTCCTTCATACGGAAGTCCTTATTTATCTTAAAAAGACTTCTATACGCGGAGGGGAAATTCAAAAAGAGAAAGAGGAAGAGATTCAAAACGGAGAATCCGAAGGATAAAGATATGGCTACTTGGGGATTATGCTTTTCTTTCAAAAACTTTTCTCTTTAAAAGACATGTTTTTGAAAATACTTCTTCCGAAAATGTTTTTAGAAAAATAGTTTTCTAAAAATTTTATCTGTTCTGGTAACCTTGTGCTCTGATACCACGTGTAACACCCCACACCCGCTAAGGTCACTCACAAAGGGAATGCCTTAGCTTCGGTGGAGTATTTAAGTGAATATAGAACTGAAAAATTACAACAAGACAGATATAAATACTTGAAATTTAAAACATCATTTCATTGCAGCAGAAGGTAAACATGTTTGGTTACATCTCAAAAACCAACAAGAGTCAAGTACAAAATATCCCTCTCGTTAAAAACATAAGTACATAATCCCACTACATACTAATAGCCATAATAGAAAAGATAACCGAGCTTTTCTTCAAGAGTCCAAGCTCCAAAAGATAGATAAAGCAATCTGATCAAAGCCCACTAGTGCTAGGCCCACTCTGAGAACCTGAGGGTTGGGGAAAAAGATAAAAATAACGGGGTCAGACATAAGTCTGAGTGAGCCCTATAACCTTAACAATACAATCATTAAAGTAATTAGGGTATGATATAAACCTGGTACGGTACGACTGGGGATAAATGACTACACTAGGTAGCCAACTAGACTTAGGATAAACTAAGATAACGGTAAAGACGCGCCTATCCACCCAAGGATAAATACTACACTGCACCACCCCAGATCTACCCATCCAAGGGTAATTCCTACACTGCACCACACCAGTTCTACCCACCTAGGGTAATTCCTACTTAAAGGTTGATCCCACTAAGTGTACTTAGTAATTTTACCCAGTAGTTTCTTGTACCCCTAGCTGACTACATAGGTGCCGTCTGCCCCTATCTCCACTAGGTGTACCCACTACTCCCCAAGCGATCGGCTCTCTAACGTAGATACCCGTGCTGGCCCCACAGTGGGGTGTATCACTCCCCAAAGTGGCAATCTGATAATCAATGGTGCACGACTTATACCTACACGATGCAACAACGTCTTACCTACCAGCCCGTGTCCACACACGCATATGAAACCCGTTGGACTCGCGTTGCCACCGCTACCCCGTTTTGGCCTCTTACAGTCAAGCCCAGTACGCGTGTCCCGTCCTCGACATGGGTCGAGCCCAATAAGATACATATGGGTTACTGGTTGAAATGGGCCCCCACAAGCTACTACTTAAGCTTGTCATTTTATCTAGTGCATCCCACTTAACCCCTTTTTCAATTGAAATGGGCCCCCACAAGCTACTACTTAAGCTTGTCATTTTATCTAGTGCATCCCACTTAACCCCTTTTTCAATTGAAATGGGCCCCCACAAGCTACTACTTAAGCTTGTCATTTTATCTAGTGCATCCCACTTAACCCCTTTTTCATAATCATGCCCACTTACATGTTAAGGTTTGGTTAAGTCATCTTATCATATTTCAATTGCCACTCAAGGCACCCACTAGATTTCTACATGCCACCCAAGGCACCCACTTAACCCTTTAATCATGTTTAGTTACATGTTCCACTTTGGTTAAGTATTCTAGTCGTATTCTCTATTGCCACCCAAGGCAACCCACTAGATTTTTCCACATGCCACCCAAGACACCCACTTAACCCTTTAATCATGTTTAATTACATGTCCCACTTTGGTTAAGTATTCTAATCTTATCTTCTATTGCCACTCAAGGCAACCACTAGATTTCCTCATGCCACCCAAGGCACCCACTTAACCCTTTAATCATGTTTAATTACATGTTCCTCTTTGGTTAAGTATTCTAATCGTATTTTCTATTGCCACCCAAGGCAACCACTAGATTTTTCCACATGCCACCCAAGGCACCCACTTAACCCCTCATGTCCCCTACATGCTTATCTGGTTAAGTGTTTCTTAGTTGATTAAGAACGTAACCGTTGTAAAGACCTCTCACATTAGACTATCTTTTATGGCAGCTGGATTTGCCGGTTGGGTCCGGGCAGCCTTACGCCATAACCGAGTCTAACCTCGTGTCTTTACACTTGTCACGTATTCAGTTTGTGCCTAAGACCTCTCACACTGGGCCAATCATTTGTAGCTGCTGGATTTGCCGGTCGGTTCCGGGCAGTCTTATGCTACAAAAGGGTCCAACCTCGTGTCTTAGTCGATTAATTACACCTAATTAATCACCCCCATATTTCGAATTAATTTTCCCTAATTAATTCCAATTTTAACGATGTACATAATTGACTCAATTATGTCCATCCACCTTATGGTATGCATAATCATACCAACTTCACACCATTTCATTAACATGTATATTAACCCCATCGTTCCCCACGTAATTCGCCAACATGACATAAATGGGAAGATTCATCACAAATACAATGGGTTCAACTTGCATAACATTAGCATCAACATGGGTTTAAAGGTGTCAACATGCATATAGCATCAACCCAACTAGCATAAATAATCAACCCAAACTTGCATGAATCACATATGTCATAAAGAGGTTAACTTGCATAAGTTTCTTATATCATTCACAGGGGAAAACTTGCATATGTATGTATGACATACAAAAGGGTTAACTTGCATATGTATGCATATCATACAAAGGTGTAAACTTGCACATGTTACTTGCATATAATCAAACACCAAACTTGCATAACATGTCATATATGAACTTGCATATAATCATACACCAAACTTGCATAACATATCATGTATGAACTAGCATATAATCTTACACCAAAATTGCATATCATGGTGTCATAATGGATCAATGTTTCTCATATGACTTGCATATCTTGCATAACATCATAAACACATGGCATATGACTTGCATAACTTGCATAACACCACAAACACATAGCATATGACTTGCATAACATCATAATCACATAACATATGACTTGCATATCTTGCATAACATCATGATCACATAGCATATGACTTGCATAACTTGCATAACATCATGAACATGTATCATATGACTTGCATAACTTGCATAACTTCATGAACATGTATCATATGACTTGCATAACTTGCATAACACCACAAACACATAGCATATAACTTGCATAACATGCATAACATCATTAACATATAGCATATAGCTTGCATAACATGCATAACATCATTAACACATAGCATATAACTCGCATAACATGCATTGATCCACATTCATAGCCATAACCTCATTATATCCTATCATAATCATTTCAATAATTGGTCATTAAGGCTATAGAAAACTCACAACTTGTTGATTAGCACTCCCAAGAAGAAGATTAAGTTGCTAGAGTTGATTAGTAGTTGATTTGAGAGACTATCTTCTTCTACAATTTGATGGAGGCTCCTTCAAGTTGCATTTTGACGGCATAACGGCATTGTTTCTATTTTTAGTATGAATTAGGGTAGTCTTAGGGTGTATTTATAGAGTAGTTAGTTGTTTTAGGCCCTTAGATTAACCCTAGATTAGATTAGAGCCGTCAGATCACGTCCTAGCCACCAAAACACAGCCCAAAAGCCAAGCTGATGCACCCAGGTCACCAGGGCTCGACCAGGGAGGTCGACCCCTAGGTCGACCCTAGGGGCGACTCCCCAGTCGACCTGGGGGGGGAGGTCGACTCCCCAGTCGACCCCCAGGTCGACCCCCTGGGTCTGGGCGGGATTTTTCCCGCCTACCCTGATTTTTCTGAAATTTGAATCTGTTTTGAATTTGAATTTTTCGTGAAACTTCGCGAGGCCATATCTTGGTCATACGGACTCCGATTTTTGAAAAATCAGACTCTATTTCGCGTATTTTTCCGAGACGAACGCAATGGCATAGCCCGTTTCCCCTGATTCAGATTTTTTTTAAATTTAATTCTGCCCTGTTTTATACTATAGCAAGTTATTCAACATACGGGGTGTTACATAAACTATAGCTATATGATCCTGAAGCCTCCTGCTCCAGCTCTTCCAGTATATCTGTAAATCCCGACTACTTGACTGCCAGACAAATTTAGGCACCCAAGATTTTAGGGAAACAAACAAATAAACTCCGAGTCAGTCATGGTACCGGTATGAGTAAAACAGTTAAAACAGTTCGAACTAGTAAACGATATCTCATAAGACCACGCCGTATAACGGAACGAGTTTTACCCTTATGAGAATCCAAAATATCTTTATATCAAAAACCTTTTGATATTATAATAATGTCTATCAACACAATATAATAATCATCTAGCAGAAACGCTTTCATCTCACGTTCTACATATATAGTATACAATCAAACCGCAAGCACGTATTGGGTAATGGATTTCCAACTATGACAAGGTATGGAACCACCTTTCGCTAGTGTACCTCTAGAAAGGAATACACCGCGTTCAACAAGAACATCTTGCAACCCGGCCAAACATGACCGACCACTCATTTCGCTTGAGTGTATCGAATGTATATCAACAACGGTTGGGATCAGCAACCGTTTCCCAAATGGGATAACATCAACAATAGATTTTTAGAATTAAATGAAACTCTAGATCAGGTGATTATACACCCTACTTCGGTGCGACCGACTTAGCCATGCTGCCTGCCCGATTTCTGTCATTTACCGGATGTGAGGCTTGAGGTTACACCTTATCATCACATCAGATTTACTTTGAATGCCACATCGTCAAATCCATCAAATCACCGATTGACGTCCTCAACCATACATTATTTGTTAGCTGAAAGAAGTTTCCTTCTCCGCTTCCACTCTTGGTACGGTTGGAGAAATCAATATACGTGATCGTCTGGAAATACTCTGTCAGACATCCGTCCATACAAGTCATCCAGGAACAGGATGAACCGAAGGCACTATTCTGTAAACAGGATAGCCCTTGCATAACTCCGTCTTCAATTTCCTTTGGCATATATGATTCGCAACACTTATGCCAATACAGAGTGGTTCTTTGGATAATAATCCAACCGGTCTCTCCATATTAACAACGTTAAAATGGTCAAAACTTCGATAGTCTGTGATTTAACTATCGAAGAAAACATGTGTGCAAACAACGATATTATTTCCAAATGGAAATTTATATCGATCAAACATCATTCAACATTTATCTCTTTATTTCATTAATTTAATTATCTCCTGTTTCCCTATATTCAATATTTCTTATTTTCTAAATTTGGAAAATATACGTTATTAACAATGGAAAACATTTCCATTTCTTGTTTTCTTTATTAGAAAACATTTCCGGTTTCTTATTTGGAAAACATTTCCAAAGCTTCTTCATTGGACTTAGACAGATGTTTAAACTAACCATCGCGATGCCAACTCAAACCATTTCCTTTAATTACTAAATTCACTTAACCATCCTTTACTATCGAACCTTAACCATTCCTTTGTTAAAAATGAAGTCAATCAAGTTGGGGTAATACTACCTCTCAGGCCTTAACTGAACAACGTTTCTAACCTTGAAATAGACAAAGTTCACCCTTCTAATTCTTTAACAAACTTCCATACGTAACTCACTTTCAAAACTTTTCTATTCGATAATTCTTTCCTTCGATAAGGTATATTCGATAACTCTATTCAGTTTATTCTATTCACTTAACTCTTTTGATTTAACTTTAACTCTATTCACTTAACTCCTATCGAATAACTATATTCGATAACTCTTTTAATTCTATTTGAACAAACTATATATTCGATTAACTCCTTTATTCTATTCGAATAAACTATATATTCAATTAACTCCTTTATTCTATTCGAATAAACTTTATATTCGATTAACTCCTTTAACTCTATTCAAATAAACTATATTCGATTAACTCAATTGATTCTATTCGAATAAACTATATTCGATTAACTCCTTTTACTTTCTATTCGAATAAACTATATTCGATTAACTCCTTTGATTCTATTCGAATAAACTATATTCGATAACTCCTTTTATTTTATTCAAATCACTAATATTCGATAACTCCATTTGAATAACTCTAGTTCGATTAAACTAACATCGATTAACACCTTTTACTATTCGAATAAAGTATATTCGATTAACTCCTTTTAACTCGATTAAACTATTCATTTGTAAAGATTTACTTTTAGTAACAGTTCTTCACTTTACAAATTATTTCCCTTTTAATTTTATTTGTAAATGGTTTTACAAATATCCCCTATTCAATTTCATTTGTAAAGGTTTTACAAACATTTCTCTTTCTGATTGATTTGTAAATGGTTTACAAACCTTCCTCGTTCTAATCTATTTGCTAATGGTTTTACACTATTTCCTTTTTTCTATTCTATTCGTTTTATCAACATTTTTCCCTTTTATAAAACTCTATTCGTTTTATAAACATTTCCCCTTTTATTTACTTTCGAAATATTTCCTTTTATAAAATCTATTGATTTTATAAAATCCCTTTATTTCAATATACATTGAAATAATTCTTTTTACATCCCACGGTCTTTTATGATCTTTAAAATATCGAATAACAAGGATCAATATCATTCCAACACACATAATCCATAATAGATTATATAACACATCATATATAATAATATATGAAAAACAGTAAAATAAATGTTGAGGAATCCAGTCGGATTCCTCCAACCTGATTCCCTGCATCCACAGATGTTACACAATAAAATCAACATCACTTTCAGTTCCATATAATATATTCTGTTAAACAGAATCAATATAGAAATTCAACTAACTGACTAGAAGTTCAATCAAACAATCAACACAAAGTCAATCAACCAACATTTAACAGTTCTAAAAATACAACATGAAATTAAAAGCTGTTTAGAGTTAGTGAGATTTACTCACATTTGCAGTTCATCGTTAAAGAACGATAAACTGTTGTTTGATTTGAATCAAACAGTTTATTTCGCCATAATTTGTAATGAACTCGGATTCACTCCCGGTCAATTTCATTGTGTTTCTCCCATCCATACGATCCTAACGGATCTTGTTTCACTCGATTCTGATAACGTATGGTCAAGTTACACAAATTCGAAGTTTGAACATTTTTAAATTCAATAAATAATTTGGATTAAATAAATGGGCTTTCACCTTTTAAAACCCCGGCCCACTTCACTATACCCGAACCCGATTATAACCTTCTTCCCAAACACGGATACAGGAAACCCAAACTTCAGAAAAGCCATTTGCCGCTCCTTGAAGAAGCTCCCACCCCTCCATCTCATCACCGTTTGCCAAATCGACCTCTCCATTGAACTCCTCATCCCTTTCTCCTCAACCCCAAACCATCTTTGCCCTCTTCGAGTTCACTCTTCACGCGGCGACTCCCAGCTCATCAACAGTGACCGCGTCACTTATTTCGACCGCACACCACCAAAATCGCAAACGAGATGCGCCTCACCTCCACAAACTCAAATCCATTATCCATTCGAGCTGAATCTACCTATATCCCAAACAAACCCCAACCCTTAGAACTCATGCACGTTATACAGGTGTGAACGAAAAGCCATCGAACCCAATCAAAACTATACGAGCTGGAAGAGTTCCTTACTACGAATACAAATATACTTATGCAGGAATTTATAGTTTTTTCTGCTAATTTATTTTGATTTCTAAGATTTACAGCGAATGAGAATTTTGTGGCGACCAAGAACGAGAGTTGACCAGAAAAGGAATTAGGTTAGAAATGAGAAAGGGTAAGCAATATTTATAGGGAGAAATTTAGATATTTTGATATTGATTATTATATTAAATTTTAATCAAACGCTATTTGTATTTGTCCTCTAAAATTCTTGTAATTACATACAATACCCAAAAATCATGAAAATGGACATGCAGCTACAGTTCGACATTACGGTCCCAACGAAACTGGTTTCGTCGAATTCCGACTTCGTATGCTCACACAACGTATTTTTAACCGTCAAAATATCAACTGTTTCTCACTCGAAAAATCCGTACGACCACACAGTGACTCTAAAAATCACGATACTGGGAATCTAACAATAATTTGACATTACGAATCCAACAAAATTGGTTTCGTCGAATTCTGAGGTCGTATGAAAAACTGGCTATTTTTAAAGCTCTGGATGACCCACTTAAATATATAAATATATTTAAATGAAATTAAATTTAATATTTAAAAATAAATATTATCGTATATATCCACAGTGGAATACCATACAGCTCTAGAATATTCCTATATGAATTTCGAACTTGATATTTCAAATCTGGGTCAACCCGATATTCGATTTATATTGAAATTCCTTCTTAAAATATAAATAATTCCTTTATAAATTATAAAGGAATTCCACAGCGACTTTTCTAAAATTTGATTTGGACGTGAATCAAAATCTACACGACGAAATCCCGATTTTTCTCTTCCACTAGAAAGATATACTCCACCAGCTCCGTACGTTTCTTGTTTCACGTAAATCCGATTTAAACGAACCCTGTATATTCAGTTGAAGCTTGAATCGCCAATTTTCGAACTGCAGCGCCATTTCAAGCTCGATTTTAATTATATTATAATTCTATTTTCAAACTGTCGTTTATATAATATATTCGTTATTCAAATTCAATTCTAAACTGAATTAAATATCACAGATGATCCAGTTCACACCATATCGCCATTTCAGCCAATTCTGATTATTTCAGAATTAAATATATTATTTAATTTATTATTTTAATTAAATATTCATCATTATTTAATTCTATGACCATTTAATTCACTAAACCACCATTTATATAATTAAATAAATTAATTATAATACCTCTGCCAATGCGGGTCATTACACTGCCCGTGTGGAAAAATATGGGCACCCGAGTTTGCAAAGGTGGAAACAAACAACGGGTCAGTCATGGGACTGGTATGAGAATTCTTAACTAATTTAACTGATATCAATAAGGCAAATCCAAAGACCACGCCGCTAATGCGGAACAGGTTTATTCTAATGGATTGTCGGGCATAATTTAAAGTGACAGAACAAATAAATAAGTAAATCGTAAAACAACCGAATGCTTTTTGGAAAATGAAATCACCATAAGACTCGAGTCCCATCACACAATACAACGCAAACTAGAGGATAGAGTTTTACCTTATGATGATTAAACATGCTTGGTAAGATAAAACGAATTTGATATTATTATTAGTGTATATAAAAACATTTCAAAATAAATGTATCAATCCTAGGAAGCATGGCTACCATATACTATGCCTTCATACTAGTAATACAATCAAAACCGCATGAGGTCGTATTGGAAATTGGGTTTCCATCATTAGTCAAGGCTAGGGAGGAGCTCCTTACCGATTCGAGACACTCTAGCTAATGTCTCAGGATCCCCCGCAGTGAACCCTTGGATCCTGCAGGGCCGGTCCACACATACAGCTTTGTGGATTAGTTATTCCTGAACGCACGTTTCCCGATCCTATAGGACCTATCATCCGAGGCGCCTCGTTCCATCATCCACATAAGTAAAATATCAGCCAGTTTAAGCATCGACACTACTTCTAGATAGAAAGAAACGTGCTGCTCTCCCTACGTTCCCTTCTCCCGTTTTAGACTCCACCGGGTTGTGAGGCTCGTGAAGTTACGCTATACACAAAGCTATGCTAATTAAAGTTGTGCTTTGATCATCCACAAGGCTCTGTTTTTCAATAAAAGCCTTGATCATTGCATCTTAGCATGCCACATCATCAATCCATACCAAGTATTTAATCGTCTACTAAAATATGTAAAATGGGTGTTTAGCAAAAAGAATAAATTCTCCACCACCAACATTTACACATTCAGCAGGGATCAATAACTATAATATATAACGGAGTACGATATCAGACACACAATCCATTTAAAATTCCGTTCTGGGTCTGAACGAAACCGTATCCGGTAGATCTCCACGTACATCTGGATGATCAATAATTCCATCGTCTTGGTTGTACATCCAATCAAGATATAATTAATCATCCATTCGATGTGGAAATTTCCCGGTCTTTAATAACCGTCTTCATCGTCCACCTTCAATCGTCGTATGAATTATTCAGAATGGGTTAAACCCGGTCTTTCTGAATAATTTGCGCAATTTAGAATTATGTGCTCTAAACACAACCAACACCTCATTCCAATCCAATTAAAGATTTATAAAAAAAACTATATTTAGTTTTAGTCCTCTAAAATCCTTATTTATTGATTATTTAACTTTCAAGAAACAATCTTGTCTTTAACTGGGTTAAAGAAGAAATGTCGCTCAAACATCGTTCACGATAAACCAAAAATCATATTTCAATTAATTCCAATTTAATATATTAAATTGAAAACTTCTCTTTAGAATATTTCATTAAATATTAACTAAAAGATTAATAAATTACAAATCATCACTTCATCGTTAATTAGGGTTTTAAGAACTAATGTCATTTAAA
This sequence comes from Allium sativum, assembly GCA_030737875.1. NCBI lineage: Eukaryota > Viridiplantae > Streptophyta > Magnoliopsida > Asparagales > Amaryllidaceae > Allium > Allium sativum. The sequence continues at coordinate 253,156,442 of CM060915.1, read as the reverse complement.
ACATTTTTCATGGTCAACCCAAATCAACTTCCAATTAATGTTAATATTGGAAAATTCATATTTCTTTTCTTTCCCTTAATTAAAAATGTCATTCCTTTCTTAAATTCCAATCTAATTTATTCACTTGAAATACTTGGTTTTAATAAAACCATTTTTCACTCCTTTATTTATTTATAGAAATAAATAAACTACTTAACTTGATAAAAATATCTTTCCTCTCAATAAATTTGGAATTTCACATCCAAAGCTCTTTAAAAACATTAATTAAGATTTCACATAATTTTTTCCTATTTTAATTATTTAAATGTTTCAACAAATTTTTCCCTCATTAAATAAAAAGATGAATTTTCATTTTAAATCACTTTCATATTCCCTCGTTACATTAAAAATATAAAATTGTAATGTAAATAAAATTCACGTTTTTATACGACATTAAAAATTTGCAATTTTAATGTAAAACAAATTCCATGTTTTATATGACATTAAAAAGTTGCATTTTTAATTTAAAACAAATTTCATGATTTTATATTAAAATAAAGAATAACTTTTATTTAAAACATTTTCATATTCTTATGTTACAATAAAAGAATAACTTTTTAGCGCTAACCATTAATGTAAACTCATATTCCTAAATAAAAGGATTACCTTTTTATATTGAAATATGTTTCATGTTCTTACTTTTAATAAAAGATTAACTTTTATTTTCTAGGCATATTTCATAAATTTCACTTTAATAAAAGATTAACCTTTATTTTACACATATTTCATATTCTTATCTTATATTTACATTAAAATGTAAATTAAAAATACCAGTTAAGTTTCATCCTCTTATTTACATTCTAAAATGTAAATTAAATTGCAATGTCAAAATCTCTTCTTTTATTTACATTAAAAATGTAAATTAAATTGCAAAGTCAAAATCACTTCTTTTATTTACATTAAAAATGTAAATTAAATTGTAATGTCAAAATCTCTTCTTTTATTTACATTAAAAATGTATATTAAATTGCAAAGTCAAAATCTCTTCTCTTATTTACATTAAAAATGTAAATTAAATTGCAAAGTCAAAATCTCTTCTTTTATTTACATTAAAAATGTAAATTAAATTGCAAAGTCAAAATCTCTTCTTTTATTTACATTAAAAATGTAATTAAATTGCAAAGTCAAAATCTCTTCTTTTATTTAGATTAAAAATGTAAATTAAATTGCAAATCTTATTTTGACAATTTCTTTTCCAAATTGGAATGAGACCCAAACGATTTACCATATAATTATAATTATACGGTTTTCATACATCCCATGTTAATCTAGACTAATGATAAATCATTAAAAACATCCAATCATCCAAAGTGTATATTTGTACTGCATAGCGTCAAATAAATAACGCTTATAACTAATTACAAGGGCGATGCGTAATTATCAACCCAAGACCCGTGTGGGGTTTCAAACCAACTAACATTCAAATAATATATATAATTATTTGTGCATTTGGGCGATGTGTGAAAATTATCAACCCAATCAACAAATACAAGTCAGTAACTTGTACATGGTAGTGTAACATTAATTTTTAACAATTCTATAAGAATCAATATTAATGACATACGTTGCATACTGCTAAAATTTACATAACATAACAAATCATATCATGACATAACATAACGTACAACACAACATACATGCATCAGATAATTTCAAACAATTATTTCACCACAGGCATTTAAATCACATTCATTTATAATAATAGATAAATATGGTAAAAGTTTTTGAGTGAGAAAAGAGTTCTCACCTTGGTTTGTACTTTGTCGGTGTTTAAATGTTCGGGCCCAATTTTGGCCCAAAATTGAACTTGCTCCAAATTTGGCAAAATTAGTGTTTATGCGAAGGTCTCGACTCACTGATCGCAGCAAACCCTGTTTTGCGCGATTTCAAGTTCGTTACAACAAGTTATGAATTTCTGAAGTTTGAACGAATTAAATAATTAATTAAAATTACCGAAAATACCCAAAAATTCAACTTCCTCCAAATTGGACGAATTTAGTGTCCACGCGAAGCTCTCGTCACCACGATCGCAGTGGATCTGAAATCATCAGATTCTAAGTTCGTATGAGAGAGATATACAATTTCAAAGTTTGAATTACAAAACTACCCCAAATCTCAGTCAAACCTGAGCTCGCTACCTTTGACCGCACTTTTCTCCCTCCACCAACCTCCGATTGACCTGAAACCACCGCCATCCTCTTCGTCTTCGAGAGACGTACCCACGCTCCAAGCCGCCACTACCGTTGATGCTCTGATCGCCAGAATTTCGCCAAAAAGCGAAATTTGCCTCGTAGGCCCCACATGCCACACCTCTTATCCAAATGACCTGAAAATTTCTGAGCACCTTCTCCTTGTGTAGACGAAGAACTTTCATGTTCGGCCCTTCACCTGATTCTTCCCGGATTGGCCGGAAATTGATCATCTATGTTCTGAGCTCGCCAGAATTTTCTGTTTTGCTCCAATTCAGTTTTTCTCGATTTCCGTGCCCTTCCATCGACTTTCAGACAAAACTTTCTGCAGCAAAGTTGTAGATCTTTGTCTCCTCTACAATTTCTTCCATTGCGTCATCCTCCAATTCTTCATGGTTTGGCTAGAAAACCCCAAAATTCAAAACTGATTTTTTGCAATCAAACTCAGATCCCGGCGAATCCGTGCGACGATAGATCTTAAATTTTTCGTGGTAGATAGAGAATAAGAAGATGAACAAAACCCAGGAAGGGTTTGGTCTAATTTTGTTCTGATTTGGAGTTATAAATTGTTTAGTTTTAGGGTCTTTTGTGCAAAGAATATTTTTATAGCGGAGGCCATGGCATATGAAGAAAATGAAGATGGAGGAGGCTATGTTATGTTTAGAGTTCAGCTAATGGCTGTTAAAAGATAATATATAGGTAGGTTATAAACTCAATTAGGCCCAATTACCCTTATGTACATATATTAATACATTTTTTTGTCAGCTTTTCGCAGTTTAAAAATTCGTGTTAACACCTACAAATTCCATTGCAATTGAAAATTGAAACATAAATATTCCTTGACATTATGGATTTAAAGAAACTGATTTCGTCATTTTCTGAGTCTGTATGAATTAATAATGAATTTTTAAAGTCTGAAAATTGACCGTTTTCACTTAAAAATCAATTATAATTACATATTAATTCTAAAAATTCCATAAAAATCATTTATAGCTTTTTCTAGACGATACGAACCCAAAAAAATTAATTTTGTTCAATTTGGAGACCGTTTGCAAAATTTCAATTTTCAAGGCGTAAATATTTAATATTAAAAATAAATTTTTATACCAATAATTTCCAAAACTCGAAATAGATAAGAGTTTACTATTTTTCAATGCAGAAACATCATTCCGGACTCAATGGAAGTGGTTTTGAGTCCAAAATCCTTCGAATGCAAAAAGTAGCATTTTTGACCCTTATATATTATATATAAATTTCATAGCGACCTTTCTAAATTTTAAACTGGGCATAACTTTTGACTTCCGTTATGAAATATTGATTTTTCAGATTCGTTAGAAAGATATTTTTAAATAGATTCTAATATTTTTGGTTTCACCAAAATCCGTTAAATTTTGCATCCTGTATGATCAGTCAAAGTTTAAGTTTGACTTTTCAAACTACCGCGTTATTTCTAACTCCTTTTATAACTAAAATTAAACTATTCATTCTAACTCCGATCTAAATCAATTTTTTAATCATTATTATTTTAAATAAATTATTTTAAATATCAAATCCCATTAAAATAACTTAAAATAAATTTTTAAATTTACCCCAAAATTTAGGGTCGTTACAAAAGACCTACCAACCAACTTTACTTTTCGAATTTTAGAAAAATCTAATTTTCTAAATTCGATTTCTTATGTTACAAAAAGGTGGAAAATGGAAAATTTCACATCTTCTGTTTTTCTTTTATGTTCTTTTTTCCAACCGTACTTGGATTTTATGTAACTATTACAAATATTTCCCCATTTTTCTATCCAAGAATCTACTATCCTTACTGGTCGTGGCCCTCTGCCTCGCCATAGAGGCGACCGCCAAATAACCTTAGTTTCACCTCGTCATAGCATTCTGACAACAAAGCTACTTTTGCAGTCAAGACCCACACATCTGGTAGTTACGTGCAGATGCAACCTCTGAGAGCACAACCTAAACATCTGCCACCGCACAAAGGACTGCCAGGTGCACCTTACGTATCTTAGGAAGCCGCATGCTTCCCCTTCCATTCCTTCAGAGCCGACAGGATAATAAGATGAACGTGCGCTCCCCTCATGCCTTATGACACTACGATGATCAACCCCATTGGGTTATTCACCCTCAAACGTCCGGACTGGTCCAAGTGCCTCACTTTAATATGTTAATAGACCCTATGTCTAAACATTCTTTTATGCGCTTGCTTTACCTCACTAGGTTTCCATTTAACTTGGTTATCCCTCTTCACATTGACTTCTTATTCAATTTACCAAGTTTCTCTTGCTTATCAATTTCAATCATATAACTTAAACCATTTAAGTTTATTAATAAGCCCACAACATGTTATTCTCTAGATTGTGATTCAAGGTCTGTAATCCACAATCCCTTTATATTCTTGTTTGATTTCATCGTTACAATAACATGTTCTACTTAATATGTAATTAAGTATATCTCAATTCACATGTTTTCTTTTTAACATGTCAGTCATTATTTATGATTAAATATAACTTATTTCATTTCATAAGTTTTTCTCATTCTTTCTCATTTGATCACAATTCCATTTTACACCGTCACTACAACTTATCGTTGTTTACTTATTAACATAGTTCTCTTAACTAAGGTCCACTAATAAGTTTCTCTTCTCATAAATGTAACACCCCGTAATTTTATAAAATTAAAATTCACAAATTAAAATATACTTAATTTTTAGAAGAAAAATTAAGTGAAATGGGTTGTGCGCTATTATGTTCGTCTCAAAATTTTGGGTCAAGATTAACATTTGGTTTGCATAAAACGGATAACTTATGAAGAAGTTATTAAGCCTTGAAGTTTGTATGCATATGAGAGAAATATATATACAGATATATATATATATACACAGATATATATATATATATATATATATTCAAAACAGCGAATCGAGAGGGGGAATAGCCGAACCGCACCATTTTTGGAGTCGACCCAAGCCCCGCTAGGTCGACTAGGGGTCGATCCAGGGTGATTGGATGTCAACCCGTGACCCGATTCGCCCTAAGGGCTGATGTGGCATCTAAGTGGTCCTGATGGTTCTGGTTATTCCTAGGTTAATCCGACGTCTCTTATTAAATTAAACTTCTATAAAAACACTCCTAAACCCCTAACCCTAATCAAATTAGTTCATAACAAGAGCCGCCAAACCGTCAATGGAGAACCTAGAGTAGCCGCCATACACTTTCAACCCTAAAGCAAGATAGAAGCTTGAATCAAAATCAAATCAAATCTAAATAACGATTAGTCTTCATCAAAGGCGAGCAATTCAGTTTCAGAATACATATCCCAGAAAGACAAGACTATTCTTTTTATTTGTGAGTATGATAACTTTCACAAAATAATTAATTAATTTAATTATGATAAGATATAATTGGGATTATGAGAATATGATTTTGAATCATGTGTTGTAAATTGTATGTATGTTTGTGGTGTTGAATCATATGTTAGTCTTATGCAAGTTGGATCATATGTTTGTTCTTATGTGAATCTTATGCAAGTTGAATCATACATCTTATGCAATTTTGTGATGATTGGATCATATATTCATGTATGAATCTTATGCAAGTTTGGGTTGTTAAAATATATGTGAGACATGTATATGCATATGCTAGTTTATGTGACATAAACCTTTATGTCTAGATCCATATGCAAGTTTACATCTTTATGTTTAGACCCATATGTAAGTTTACATCATTATGTTTAGATCTATATGCAAGTTTACATCTTTATGTTTAGATCTATATGCAAGTTTACATCTTTATATTTAGATCCATATGCAAGTTCACACCTTTATGTTTGGATCTATAGCAGTACATAAGTTATGCAAGTTTATGCCCATTACCTATGCTAGTTTTGTATCAAATGCTAGTTTGAATGAAATTCATAAGCAAGTTATTAGCTATGTAATCTTATGTCATGATCCTTAGATCTATTTTATGTGTTATGTGATGTTTTTTTCCTTTTCGTAAGTTAGACTATTTGCGAGTCTAACATATGTCATATGAAAACATACGAATAGCATGGGGATGATGGGATAATATTGAATATACATAAATCGTGAATTGGCATAAAACGGCCTTAAAAGGCATATAATTAATTTGACATATTAATTGGCATAATTGGTATTTATGGACATAATTTTAAGAGACAATTATGGACATAAATAAATTTGAATTTATCGACAAATTTGAATAGGGATATTAATCCAATTTGGGGTTAAATAAAGATGTGTAATAATTAACCACCTAAGACACTAGGTTAGACTCTTTTATGGTGTATAACTTCCCGGACCCGCCTGGCAAATCCTGCAGCCACAAATGTCAGTCTAATGTGAGAGGTAAAAGGCACGAATTAAATGCGTAACAATTGTAAAGACACGAGGTTAGGTTCGTTTGCGATATAAGACTGCCCGGACCCGCCCGGCAAATCCAGCAACCACAAATGTCAGCCTAATGTGGGAGGTCTTTACAAGGTTATGATTCTAATGAATTAAGTAGCACTTAACCAGATAAACATGTGGTGGGACCTGGGGGGTTAAGTGGGTGCCTTAGGTGACATGTGAAATTAAGTGGGTGCCTTGGGTGGCATGTGAAATACGATTAGATGCACTTAACCAAGATTGAAACATGTAGGAAGACATGAATAAGAATGGGGTTAAGTGGGGAAACCTTAGTGGGGACCAAGCATAGGTGGAAGTCTTGTGTCAAGCTTGAGGGCACTTTTCAAACCAGTAACCCATTAAGTATCTTTGTGAGCTTAACCCATGTCGAGGACGGGACACGCTTACTGGATTTGATTGTAAGAGGTCAAAACGGGTTAGCGGTGGCAACGCAAGTCCAACGGGGTCATGTGCGTGTGTGGGCCCGGGCTGGTAGGTAAGACGTTGTTGCATCGCGTAGATATAAGCCGTGCATCTATTGTGGTATCGGGTTGCCACTTTGGGGAGTGATACACCCCACTGTGGGACCAACACGGTTATCTACGAGTTAGGGAGCCGATCGAATGGGGGTAGTGGTTACAACTAGTGGTGATAGGGGCAGACGGTGCCCATGAAGGCATCTTCCGGTACAAGAAACTACCTTTATCATTATTAAGTTCTCTAGGCGGGATCAACTTTTAGGGTGACTAGTGGTGGTGTAGTATGGTAATTATCCTATAGTGATTTGGAACGAGATTAACGCCATAATATTCCCCTTATTCGCTTTGTCATGCCCACTTGTTTCATGGTCATATCTTATCTTACCAATTTATGCCTTATCCTAGTTACTTTAATAATTATATTGTTAAAGTTATTATACTCGCCAGACATTATGTCTGACCCCCTTGTTTTCGCCTTCTCAGGGTGGGACTAGTACTAGTGGAGCTTGTTCTCGGATCTCTTTCTCTCTCTTTTGGAAGTGCTTGGATTGCTGAAAGTAAAGTTCAGCTCATCTCTTTTATGGCAACTTGTTTTGGGGTTTATGCTTTTTGTTTTATGTACTCTGAAACAATTTATCAAGATGGATATTAAGTGTACTTGGTTTATAAAGTTGTTGTAATCAAACTATTTCTCCGCTGCAATAAAAGTTGTTTTAAAAATTTCAAGTACCGTTATTTATATCTATCTTGTTATATTTTGTTCTATACACTAAATACGCTCCATGGAAGTTAACGCATTCCCTTTGTGAGTGACATTAATGGATATGGGGTGTTACACGTGGTATCAAAGCTGAAGGTTACCAAACCATATATGAATTTTGAAAAACTATTTTTCAGAAAGCATTTTATAAAGAAATACTTTCAAAAGTATGTTTTAAGGAAAGTATTCTCAAGAGAAAAGTTTGTTTTAAAACATAACACCCAAGATCCATATATCTTTCTTTCGAATTCTCCGTTTTGAATCTCTTCATTTTCTTTTCAGCATGTCTGGAATTCCCGAGATACTCGAGGGGATACCGATACCAGGATGGTTTAGAAGGTATCTAGAAGCTAGGGCCAATGTCGCAGGCCCAACAAATTCTCCTCCTCCTCCTCCTCCTCCTCCCTTTGTTGATACTTTTGCAAAGATATCCAAAGATTTTAGGACAATGGGCGGGAAACCTTTTCACGGATCAGAGATGTTTGTTGAAGCTCGAAACTGGCTTAAGAAGGTGGAAGATCTATTTGGTATTTTCGAAGTAGAAGATGGAAGTAATGTCCAATTGGATGCTTGGTTAATGAAAGACGAAGCCTCGTTTTGGTGGGAGGTCACGAACGCAGAGCGTCCAGTGGAGACATGGATATATTTCAAGCGTAGGTTCGAAATGAAGTTTCTCTCACGAGCAGAAGAGAATTTATATATGGAAAGATTCTTGGCATTGAAGCAAGGGGATTTATCAGTAAAGGAGTACGTCAACAAGTTCATTCAGTTGGCGAGATTTGGCTTGGAATGGGTAAACACATCTGAGAAGAAGGCCCTAAGGTTCGTTAAAGGTTTGAATGAGCCGCTACATGGGTTTGCGATGACACACATTCCGATGGGGGCTACCTTTGAGAAACTGGTTAACATGGCGCTTGTGTATGAGGAAGAGAAAGGTGCGAATGCTAATAAGGCACTGGAGAAGAAAGGAGACCAGAAGAAGCCATAACAGCAAAACAAGAAAGGCGGGAAGAACAATAATGTCTAAGAAAAGAAGAAGTGCTATAATTGTGGGACACCAGGACATCTGAGCAAAGACTGTAGGAAAAAGAAGAAGACTGGCTGTTTCCACTGTGGAGAGGCAGGTCATCTAGTTAAGGACTGCCCAAGGAAACAGGGGCAAGGGAAAAGAACTTCTGGAGGGCAACTTCAGGCTCTCATGGCACCAGGGCAGGCGAGAGGGCAGATTCAGGCTCTCATGGCACCAGGACAGAAGAGAGGTAGAAAGATTTCCATTGAAAGTTTAGTTTTTCTGTTTGATCATCCCGTTTGTACTTTGTTTGACTCTAGCGCTTCACACTCATTTGTATCTGCTTCGTTAGTTGAAACACTGCACCTAAATACTAGTCTAGTTATGGATCCCATAGTAGTCTCAAATCCTATTGGTGGTTCGGCTCATATTTCTTTGATTTGTCGGGATTTGAGAGTGTCTATCTTGGGCGTTTGGTTTGAATGCAATGCCTTTGTTCTTGGCTTCAGGGGCTATGGCTTGATTCTAGGTATGGATTGGCTAACTAGATACGGTGCCATCCTAGATTGTGAAAGAAGGGTAGTTAGATTGTTGACTCGTTGTGGAAAGACCCTTGATATTTCTTGTGACCCTAGAGGTTCGGTAATGCTTAGCTACCTAGAATCCCTAGACGCATCCAATGATGATTTGAAATCTGTTCGTGTGGTCCGTGAATATAGTGACATCTTCAATGAAGTTCGAGGTTTACCCCCCGAGGCGCGAGATAGACCTTCGAATATATCAAGTAGATAATGCAAAGCCAGTTGCATTACCAGTGCGCCACATGGCTCCGAGAGAGAGAAGAGAACTCAGTAAGCATGTGAAAGAATTGCTTGAGAAGGGGTTTATAAGAAGAAGTATTTCGGAGTGGGGTGCTCCAGTTGTTTTTGCTACAAAAGCTGATGATTCACTTAGATTTTGCGTGGACTATAGAGAGCTGAATAAGCTAACAAAGAAGAACAGGCACCCATTGCCGAGGATAGATGATTTATTTGATCAGTTGGTGGGTGCTTCAGTTTTCTCGCAATTGGATTTAGCTACGGGTTTTCATCAGCTAAGGGTAGCTGAAGATAGCATCGATAAGACTACCTTTAGAACTCCTGACGGTTTCTTTGAGTGGCTTGTCATGCCTTTTGGTTTGACGAATGCACCCGCATACTTTGTTGATTTAATGAGTAGGGTGTTTAGGGAGTTTCTAAACAAGTTTGTGGTAGTCTTTGTAGATGATATTCTGGTTTTCTCTAAAAATGAAGAAGAGCATGCCCTACATCTTAGGGAAGTCTTAGAGACCCGCGCATGAGCTAAAAGCTAAGTTCTCCAAGTTCCATTTTTGGAGAAAATAAGTGAGGTTCTTAGGACACGTGGTCTCTAAGGAAGGGATAGCTGTGGATCCCGCCAAGGTGGTGGCAATCCATGATTGTAAAACTCCTAAGAACGCAACAGAAGTAAGAAGCTTTTTAGGGCTCACTGGCTATTATAGGAAGTTCATTAAGGAATTCACGAAGATATCAGCCCCTCTCACTCGATTAACGAAGAAGAATTTGACTTTTACTTGGGACGTTGACTGTGACGATGCTTTCCAACGTCTGAAGACGGCTTTGACGACAACACCAGTTTTAGTTTTGCTAGACGGGAGTAAGACATTCACTGTATATACCGATGCTTGCGGGATAGGGCTTGGTGTAGTTTTAATGCAAGAGGGAAGGGTGATATGCTATGGTGGAAGACAGTTGAAAGTCCACGAGAAAAATTACCCTACCCACAACTTCGAGTTGGCGGCCATAGTTTTTTCTCTTAATTCATGCCGTCATTATTTTCTTGGCAAGAGGTTTGAGTTGTATACAGACCCTAAGTCACTAAAGTACCTATTCTCTCAGAAGGACCTAAACTTGAGGCAACAGAGACGGATGGAGTTTTTGGCATCCTACGATTTTGAGATCGTATATACCCCTGGCAAGGGTAACGTTATAGCCGACGCTTTAAGTAGAAAGAAGTTAACTTTAAGTCCATTGTTCGTAAAGCGGTAGAGTTTGGAGTATATATCTTCCTTTGACTTCAGACCCTCTATCGATTATGTACCCAGATTATTGGCATCGTTAAAGGTGCAACCTACACTTTTGGGTCGAGTTGGAGAGATATAGCGAAATGACCCACATTTCGTTGAGATAGTTGGCAAGCTTATAGGAGGGGAGTCCTCGAGTCATCTTGATAGATATGCTATAGATAAGAGAGGTTGGCTGTGTAGAGATGGAAGACTTTGCGTACCACAAGACGAGAGTTTGAAGAAGGCAATTCTTGAAGACTCACATCGCTCTAAGATGACCATACATCTCGGTGGTGATAAGATGTATAGGAATATGAAGCGAGTTTTCTTTTGGGCCAGAATAAAGAAGGACGTGGTCGAGTTCGTTGCTAGATGCTTAGTGTGCCAACAAGTCAAGGTGGAGCAAAAGAAGCCTGGAGGTTTGCTCCATCCCTTAGAGATTCCTCTTTAGAAATGGGAAAGCGTTTCCATGGATTTTGTAGATGGGTTACCAAGATCAAGGAAGGGTAATACGGGGATTTGTGTAATTATAGACAGACTTACGAAAAGTGCCCATTTTATTCCCGTTAAAAGTAGACATCTGTTTACTTTCGAGAGATAGTTCGTTTGCACGACATACCCTCTAGCATTATGAGCGATAGAGGTCCCATTTTCACAAGCGAATTTTGGAAAAGCTTACAAGAGGCGGTTGGAACGCAATTATGCTTAAGTACCGCTTATCACCCTCAGACGGATGGCCAGACCGAGAAAGTAAATCGTGTTCTAGAAGACCTTCTGAGACTATGCATCCTAGACTTTGGAGGAACATGGGAAGAACACCTTCCACTAGTGGAATTAGCCTATAATAATAGTTTTCAGGCTAGCGTTGGCATGACACCTTTTGAGGCTCTATATGGATGACCGTGCCGATCCCCTACATGTTGGTGGGAATCCACTGATAAGGTTTTGCTTGGACCCGACATGATTAGTGAGACTTCGGAGAAGATAGACCTGATTCGATGGCGAATGAAGACGGTGCAGGACCGACATAAGTCATATGCTGATAGGAGACGAATCGATCTTGAATTCAATATTGGGGACATGGTTTTTGTTAAGGTGTCACCATTAACAAACGTAGTCCATTTTGGATCAGTAGGGAAGTTGGCACCGAGGTTCATAGTACCCTTTCCAATTACAGAGAGGAGTGGACAGATGGCGTATAGGAAAAGTTAAAAGAGAAGCTCAGCGGAGTTCATGACGTGTTTCATGTTTCACATTTGCGTAATTGTTTACACGATACGGCGGAAGTGGTAGAGCCGAGCACGCTCGAAGAAGTGGAAGTAGAGCGCAATGCCATGATCAGACGAGCTCCTACACGCATTCTTGGATCGGAGGTCAAAAAGCTTCGCAACAAAGAGGTCAAGTTGGTCAAAGTGCAATGGGGAAATGATCAAAGAGACGCGACTTGGGAGACGGAAGACAAAATGCGTACGCTGTACCCTTTCCTTTTTGAGGGTATGTTTTAATTTCTCCTTTTTCCACCGCTTTGTTGACACTTGTCCTATCTTTTAGTATTATCTTTGCGATGACATCTTCGATCTTTAGTTAGGAAGAACCCTATGGTTGCAAACATGTGTTTGAGACATGTTATGTTTGGTGGATGCAAATAGATGAAAGTGGTTGCTAGTGGTTGCTCGTGGATGCATGTACACACACATTAGGCACTAGATCGGCTCTATCACCTTCATGTTGCATACAAATGCATGTGCATATCTAAATTATTGGATGTATAATGGTTGTGTTATCATATGGATGCTGCATTTTGATGAATGCTTGTGCACACGTGTAGAAATAATATGTATCGATAGGATTCTTTCGCATACATAATGGACGCATGGCACTATCATGATTTGCATTAAGGAGGTCAACTGAATCAGTGGATCGCCTGATCTTTGAATTAGATATGGAACATATACACACATTTTTGCATAAGTTTATATAGCATTAGATATTTCTTTAAGGACAATGGATGCTTGTGGATGATGGTTGAGAAGATGGATGACTGTTTGGTAGGATACATTCTTCTTAACTTAGAGATTTCGGGGACGAAATCCTTTAAGGAAGGGAGAATGTAATACCCCGTAATTTTATAACATTGAAATTCACAAATTGAAGTATACATAATTTTTAGAAGAAGAATTAAGTGAAATGGGTTGCGCTATTATGTTCGTCTCAAAATTTTGGGTCAAGATAGACATTTGGTTTGCATAAAACGGATAACTTATGAAGAAGTTATTAAGCCTTGAAGTTTGTATGCATATGAGAGAAATATATATATATATATATATAGATATATATAAAAAAAATATTCAAAAAAAAGTTCAAAACAGCGAATCGGGAGGGGGAATAGCCGAACCGCACCATTTTTGGAGTCGACCCAAGCCCCACTGGATCGACTAGGGGTCGATCTAGGGTGTTTGGCTGTCAACCCGTGGCCCGATTCGCCCTAATGGCTGATTTGACATCTGAGTGGTCCTGATGGTTCTGGTTATCCCTAGGTTAATCCGACGTCTCTTATTAAATTAAACTTCTGTAAAAACACTCCTAAACCCCTAACCCTAATCACATTAATTCATAACAAGAGCCGCTATGCCGTCAATGAAGAACCTAGAGTAGCCGCCATACACTTTCAACCCTAAAGCAAGATAGAAGCTTGAATCAAAATCAAATCAAATCTAAATAACAATTAGTCTACATCAAAGGTGAGCAATTCAGTTTCAGAATACAGATCCCAGAAAGACAAGACTATTCTTTTTAATTGTGCGTATGATAGCTTTCACAAAATAATTAATTAATTTAATTTTGATAAGATATAATTGGGATTATGAGAATATGATTTTGAATCATGTGTTGTAAATTATATGTATGTTTGTGTTGTTGAATCATATGTTAGTCTTATGCAAGTTGGATCATATGTTAGTTCTTATGTGAATCTTATGCAAGTTGAATCATATATCTTATGCAAGTTTGTGATGATTGGATCATATATACATGTATGAATCTTATGCAAGTTTGGGTTGTTAAAATATATGTGAGACATATATATGCATATGCTAGTTTATGTGACATTAACCTTTATGTCTTGATCCATATGCAAGTTTACATCTTTATGTTTAGACCCATATGCAAATTTACATCTTTATGTTTAGATCTATATGCAAGTTTACATCTTTATGTTTAGATCTATATGCAAGTTTACATCTTTATGTTTAGATCCATATGCAAGTTCACACATTTATGCTTGGATCTATAGCAGTACATAAGTTATGCAAGTTTATGCCCATTACCTGTGCTAGTTTTGTATCATATGCTAGTTTGAATGAAATTCATATGCATGTTATTGGCTATGTAATCTTATATCATGATCCTTAGATCTATTTTATGTGTTATGTGATGTTGTTTTTCTTTTTGTAAGTTAGACTATTTGCGAGTCTAACATATGTCATATGAAAATGTACGAGTAACGTGGGGATGATAGGATAATATTGAATATACATAAATTGTGAATTGGCATAAAATGGCCTTAAAAGGCATATAATTAATTTGAGACATTAATTGGCATAATTGGTATTTATGGACATAATTTTAAGAGACAATTATGGACATAATTTTAAGAGACAATTATGGACATAAATAAATTTGAATTTATTGACAAATTTGAATAGGGATATTAATCCAATTTGGGGTTAAATAAAGATGTGTAATAATTAACTGCCTAAGACACGAGGTTAGACTCTTTTGTGGTGTAAGACTGCCCGGACCCGCCCGGAAAATCCAGCAACCACAAATGCCATTCTAATGTGAGAGGTCAAAGGAACGTATTAAATGCGTAACAATTGTAAAGACACGAGGTTAGGCTCGTTTTCGGTATAAGACTGTCCGGACCCTCCTGGCAAATCCAGCAACCGCAAATGTCAGCCTAATATGGGAGGTCTTTACAAGGTTACGGTTCTAATGAATTAAGTAACACTTAACCAGATAAACATGTGGTGGGACATGGGAGGTTAAGTGTGTTCCTTGGGTGGCATGTGAAATTAAGTGGGTGCCTTAGGTGGCATGTGAAATACGATTAGATGCACTTAACCAAGATTGAAATATGTAAGAAAACATGAATAAGAATGGGGTTAAGTGGGGAAACCTTAGTGGGGACCAAGCATAGGTGGAAGGCTTGTGCCAAGCATGGGGGCCCTTTTCAAACCAGTAACCCATTAAGTATCTTTGTGAACTCGACCCAAGTCGAGGATGGGACACGCTCACTAGATTTGATTGTAAGAGATCAAAACGGATTAGAGGTGGCAACGCAAGTCCAACGGGGTCATGTGCGTGCGTATACCCGGGCTGGTAGGTAAAACGTTGTTGCATCATGTAGATATAAGTCGTGCATCTTTGGTGGTATCGGGTTGCCACTTTGGGGAGTGATACACCCCACTGTGGGACCAGCACGGTTATCTACGTTAGGGAGCCGATCGAATGGGGGTAGTGGGTACAACTAGTGGAGATAGGGGCAGACGACACCTATGAAGGCATCTAGGGTTACACGAAACTACCATTATCATTATTAACTGTAGGCGGGATCAATTTTTAGGGTGACTAGTGGTGGTGCAGTATAGTAATTATCCTATAATGATTAGGAACGAGATTAACGCCAGAATATTCCTCTTATTTGCTTTGTCATGCCCACTTGTTTCATGGTCATATCTTATCTTACCAGTTTATGCCTTATCCTAGTTACTTTAATACTTATATTGTTGAAGTTATTATACTCGCCAGATTTTATGTCTGAACCCCTTGTTTTAGCCTCTTTTCTTCCTTTTATCCCCCCAGGTTCTCAGGGTGGGACTAGTACTAGTGGAGCTTGATCTCGGATCTTTTTCTCTCTCTTTTGGAAGTGCTTGGATTGCTGAAAGTAAAGTTCATCTCATCTCTTTTATGGCTACTTGTGTTGGGGTTTATGCTTTTTATTTTATGTACTCTGAAACAATTTATCAAGATGGATATTAAATGTACTTGGTTTATGAAGTTGTTGTAATCAAACTATTTCTTCGCTGCAATAAAAGTTGTTTTAAAATTTTCAAGTACCATTATTTATATCTGTCTTGTTATATTCTGTTCTATACACTAAATACAGTCCATGGAAGTTAATGCATTCTCTTTGTGAGTGACATTAATGGACATGGGGTGTTACAATAAATATAACTTTTGTTGTCCTCATCCGTAGATTACATATTCCTGTTCTTGTAAATAACTTAATTTACAATTAAGTACAATTTATCCCCTTACATAAGTTTTTCTATTCCATTTATAATTTATTGTAACCTAAGTTATAATTTCCACTTGTCCCTAGTACAAGCCTAAACATGTTATTCTTATCAGCAGATTTCATACTTCCAAATTTACAGATTACTTAATTTATAATTAAGTACAACTTCTCACATTTCATAAACTTCCCCCTTTTCTCTGCTTATTACAAGCAACTAGTTTCAATTTTCCACATTTATTGATTACTTGATTTACAATTAAGTGCCACTTATCTCATTTCACCAGTTATCTCATTTCCTTAATAGTTTATTATAACCTAAGTTATAATCTTCACTTGTATCTAGGACAAGTCTACCTATTATACAACATTCTCGTTAATGTAATTTATTTATAATTGGTTATTATCATTCCCCGTTTATTCCAATCTTTTTACTATTTTATCTTTCTTTCAATTCCATTTATTTCCTTTAATTAATTACCATTCATGCCATTTATTTCTATCTATTTATATTCATATATTTATATATATGCTTACATACTAGACCTCTCACATCAAGCCTACCACTTGTGGATGCTGGATTTGTTGGGTGGTTCCAGGCAGACTTCTTCCACAAGTTGACTTATCTTCGTGTCTTAGCACTGTTACATGTTTTATTTATGCACTTAGGCCCCTCACATTAGATTTACCACTTTTGGATGCTGGATATGCTGGGCGATTTCGGGCAGACTTCTACCACAAGTGTATTCTAACCTCGTGACTAAGCGCGGTTATAGTTCTTATTTACTGCAAATTTTCTATATAATCTAGGCATGTTTTATTCTTTCAATTTTCATTGAAATCTATATTTTTCATGTCATCATATTATGCCTATTTTACGTCACATGTTCTTTCTAACATATAATCAAATCTATTCTAACATGTAATCAATTAATAAGATAATTGTTCAAATTTAACAGTAACATGTGATCGCCAAATCATATAATTATTCTAACTTAACATGTAATTTTCTCAATTTCTATCTTAAGGGTCCAGGTGCATAAATGTCACAAATTAACATGGAATTGAAACAACAGTAATTGCTATGCATATTTTGGCAAAATTTTCCAACATATTAATATCTTAGTATATTAATATTCCAACATGTCATATTCGTTACTTTAATCCTTTTAACATATGTTTAAACATTTCAACATATCATATTTAAACATGTCATAATAACAATTCAATACTTTTAATTATTCTATCCAATTCACATTGTATAATAATGGGGAATGTTAAACGATAATATATCATTATCTAAAATGATATAACTTAAATCCACTCACCTCATACGCTTTCCAAATCCTGGACCTGGTCTAGATCTATCATTCCACGGTTTTTCCCCTAATTGGATTCAGAACCTAACAACCATGGATTCATAATTTTTACTAAAAGAAAGAAAGAAAAAGAAAAAAGAGAAGAGAATGGAAAATATACCAGATCTAAGAATTACCTCACTTCGATAAGAGATCTGAACACCCATTTACAAACATACGTTCCTTTCCTTTAGATCCGGGTTCAGAATTTTTCCTAAACTAGTAATCTTAGTTTTCTGAATAGATTCAAGGAGGAAGAGGAATGGCAGATCTTCTACGTTGTCTCAGAAATATGAGATTTAGGGTTGGCTGTATTGACTTATTTATAGGTGTCTAGCTACGTATTTGGTAAAAGAAATAGTCTACGTTTGCTGCAGAAATAATCTGCCCAGATCTGCTATAGAGGGGTCGACCCCCCTTTTTGGGGTCGACACCATCTTATGGGGTCGACAACCCATTGATCGGGTCGACACTCCTGGGAGGGAAATTTCTCGCTCCATTTTTTCCAGGTGAATTCGAACTATTTTGAATTTCTAGATTTATTTTATTCGTATATACTCTTCTTATGCGTATACAAACTTCAAACCTTAATAACTTCTTCATACAGTGTCCGTTTTACGCAAACCAGGTGTCTATTTTGACCAGAATTCCGAGATGAATGCAATGGCACAATCCTTTTCACTTAATTTTGAATATTAAATCAAGGTACTCTCATTTTATTATCTTGAGTTAAAAATGCGGGGTGTTACTGTTTTGGCAAGTAATACAAGATTATGTATTATTGTCAAAATTAGAATGTTGAATTATTTCGCCAAGTCGTTACATTCATATCGTCATTTACTCCATTTCATTGTGTAATTGTTCGAAATGGTTTCCTAGAAATCCGATCTAGAACTTTTTGAATAATGAGCGTAATTTTGAAACCATATGGAAATATTGGATTAGTCAAATCTCTTTCCACTTAAAATTGGTTAATTAAACCTTCTAAAAATAGTTCTCCATTTCCTATTCTTTAAAAAGTCCTTATTTGAAAAACTTGTTAATGATTAAGCCTTGTTAATCTTAATAATCAACTGTAACAACCCAAATTTTTAGTCAATTTAAAATATAAATTTTAATTAGTTTTAAAAGTTTAAAATAATTTATTTTAGTAATAATTGACCTGAAATTTATTTAAAATTGAAGTTTGAACGTTTAAATTAAAAATTTAACTAAACGAACTCGTAACGTCGTGATAGTTTAAGAAATTTAGGTTGAACTTTAAATGGATGTACAAAATTCAAAATAAGTCAGATTTCTATAAAACTAGAAATGTTGGAATATTTTTAACTATATCTTTCTAACGGTAGTGAGAAATTGAAATTTCATGTTGTGAATTATAAGTTATGTCCAATTCAAAATCTCAAATAGTCGCTATGGAATTTATGAATATTTTAATACTATATAAGTCCTAGAAAAGGGCCATTTTGAAAATAACCTCCGTTTCTTATGAAATTAACTTTATAGGATCCAGAATATTAAATTATTGCTAGGTTTCAAATTTCAGGTCAATTAGAGATCATACGTAAGCATATGAAATTTAAACGCGTGTCAAAATTCAGTAAGTTAGAATTAAGGCCATTTTACAACCTTTTTGTAAAATGTAGAAATGTTTCAAATTTCGTAATTTTTGCAGTTAGTATGTGGTCATGGCAAATTAAAACGTATGTTCAAATTCAATATTTAATGTTATATTGAATTATATTTTAATATTAAGAAAAACTGATTGATGTCCGAAATAGGGGTATTTGGCTAAGGATGTTGGTCATTAGGATTTGTTTGGAGTTCCGAACGTTAAACTTTATAGTTAAGTAACGTTGGAATCAAATTATATATATGTGTGTGTATGTATATATATATAACCTAAACAAACCCTTAGAACCCTAATCCATCTTAGAACGCACCGCTACCAAAGAAACGATGGCTTAAATGGTTCCGAATTAAATCCCTAATTTCTCCAAATCAGCTAATCGAAATCAAAACCTCCAAAAAAAATCTTGTAGAGATCGACGAAGGGTAGGTAATCATTGGGTATGATCGTTATGGGTTGCATGAATCGGAAGGAATCTCGCCTCAAAGGCAACAAGTTCGAACTGTTTTCTGAGGAAGGTGGGGCCACCGAGTCGCATGGGTAGGGGCGGCGAAGGATGACGTTCGGAGCTTTAGTATGGTCACATCTAATCGGCAACCAATGACCGGAATTGACGTGCGTAGGCGATGGATGGAAGCATCCATGGCTTTGGAGTTTATTCGAGAAGAACAATGAAGAAGAAAGAATCATGCGGCCTAATTTTTTTGATTAAGGTTAATGATAGTGTTTAGTTAATATTAAACATATTATTAATGGCGTCAATTGTATACCAACTTATAAAATCAACAACTTCTAACTGCATTATCAGAAATGGACAAGTCAAATATCATTGGAATCGTCTTGATGGGCACTGTGCCATGGAATAGATTTGGACAAGATTTGGAGCAATCAAAATTTTGGTTAAATTAAACATCTAGTTTAATTTAATTAAACAATCGCTTTATAATGATCTCGAACTGATCAATATGAGTACTCTCTCACTCAACTTATTTTCACGGTTATTATAATCATAACTGAATAGGTATTGACCACCCATGTCTGCAATATTTGTTTTGTGGTTAATGGATGTTGTTTACAGTGTACTGTTAGTATTATTAAACTGTGAATATAAGCATTGACAATGGAAACACTTCTATTATTATCAATTGATCAACGGATGATTATTGATATGAGAAAACCAATGATGTGTGAAATCCATATAAATTGAATTATATGGTAATTGGTTGAATCTCATTCAAGTTCAGAATTTAATTTGAATATTTTATTAATGAAATATTCAGTGAAAAAGGAAGTTTGAATTTAAAATCTAAAATAGTTTTGGAAAGATAGTTTAGATGATTACGAATAAATTTCATAAAAAGAAAGGATTTGATTTGAATTAATTTCCAATCTGTAAAGACATGGTCTTAGTTTTATTTTGAAATGAATAGTGGTTTCAAAAATTGAATTTGAGTTAAGTATATAGACGATGTTTTTAACTTGAACGGATTCTTCTATTGATGTTATTTATTTTTATAATGATTGTTGGAAAAATTTGGATATCAAAATTTGATATTTTGAAAAATATCGTTACTCTGATATAATAATATTGAGTTTTCAATTTTGATCTAAAATTGAATTGTAAGTTGAATTGTTTTAAATCGAGTTTATAAACGTTTTATGAAATACGTTTTATAAAATACGTTTAAAATGAATTTGAAAAAGTTTATTTAAATGGTTTGAATAGGATGAGTCGCGCAGGGACCGTTCGTGAATTTCAACCATTAACTTCAGATTGACTTACCAGGAGATTCGATCGTAGGATTCTCTCAAAACGAAGACATTGGATTTTGAATGAAAAGAGTTTTCTAATGATATAAAAAGCTTTAAAATCTAATGGTTAGCTTTTGAGATAAATTCAAATCAAATTTGAATAAAAACAATGCTAGTGTTGTAAATGACCTAAAATTGAATTTCGATGAATCTAGCTATTTTTAAATTGTTGAAAATAGTGAAATATCATAATAAATGATTTAAAGGGAATTTGAACTAAATATATTTTGGTCTAGATAGTAAAAAGTTGTTTTATGAAAATTAGCTATTTTGACAAGAGAACGGTTTGAAGTTAATAAATTCTTAACCAAATTAAGTTGTTCCCATGAACACGTATTGGAATTGAATGGAAATAATCTTTCGATATTTCGATATAGGATTCTGTAATTACATGGATACTGTTTTGAGGAATCTGGAAGATATCGATATCTTTATTCCTGATACGGTATCTCTTGGTTTCAAAATTTGTTACTGAATATAAGACGATATAATTTCTATTCAAAGTCTTATATTTGATATCAAATTGGATTTTGGATTTGTCATGAATGGTGTCTTCAATAACACTATTCTTAAACCCATTTGAAAATGAAGTTTGTGGAATAAATTTTTTAATTTAAGATTTAGTGTAATCTTCTAAAGTGAAGTTTTCCAATTCATAAATTTAATTAGAATTGAATGGAAATCGATTTGGTAAAAATTGAGATGAACCTCCGTGGAGGAATACCTTTACTATTTAAGGAATTTAAAAGGCTTTACCTTAATTTGGCTTATAGTTTTAGTCTGGTATGGAAATTTATATTGATTATGAACTGATATGATTTCCATGAAGATTCCATTTCTAATGGAAGTTTATTTTGTGTTTGTCATGAATGATGTTTTAAATAACATTAGTTCTTTAATCGAATTAAAGCCAAGATTAATTTCCAAAGTAAATAATCATTGATTAATGATTTTTGGTGATTAAAACCATATGAGAGTTTTAATAAATTTTTCAATAAAGATTTGGAAGAATAAATTAGAGATTAAAACTAAGTTAGTGTTTAAACTGAATCTTTAATTAAATTGGAATGAGACAGTAATTAAGTTTACCAAAACCCGAGGGGTGTAAAATATGGAGTACCACCAGTTTTGCTCCATGGGATGAATAGCATGAGAATGGGATGGCGATATGAGCGACTACCTTTTCATTAGTCTCGATAATCCCGATAAGGCTTATATTCTAATTTGAGTTAAGTTTGTGAAAAAGAGATTATATAATCTTTTGAGATAATTTCCAAGGCAAGATTTAAACAAGAAGTTTAAATGGAATAAATCTTTATAAGATTTGCGAGAGTAATTCCTAGTGTAAGAAATATATTTTAATAAAAGAATATTCTAATTTGGAGTGAGGCTTATGATGTGTTTATACATCACGTGCTTTTAATGTTGCGATAGTTATTCGGAAAGTCCGGGATTCAACCCATTCTAAATAACTAATACAATGATTAAAAGTCGAAGATATTGAAGACGTTGGTTGAATACTAGAGACAATCACATCATTTGGATTATTGCTGCTGCCTTGGGTAGCTTCCGTTATAAGGTTACACTGGCGGTCGTACAGATTACTTGGAGATCGACTGGATGTTCAAGGGCCTCTCTCCTGTATTGGACACATGGGACGAGGAATAAGGTGTTTTCGGTTTTGTTCAGACTCAGAACGAACTTGCATATGGATTGTGTGTTTTACATTGTATTTTATGCTATATTAATTGATCTCTACTAAATATATATCTGTTTGGTGCAGATAATTTATTCTCTTAGCTTAATACCCGCCTCCGAGACGTATGAGCTTAGAGGTTATATATTGGTAGACATCAGTTTCATGGTATGGGATGACAATGGGGCATGCCAAGTGCTGCTGGCAAATTGATCAAAGATTTTGTTGAAAAGAAGAGCTTTGTGGATGATGATCAAAGCACAGATAATATAGCATAGCTTTGTGTTCGGACCGGACTACGACAAGCCTCACAACCCGGAATGACGTAAAACAAGATGAATGACAACAGAGTAAGGACATATGTTTCCTTCTAACTAAGAGTGATGCCATGGTATGGAACCCAGTTAATTTACTTATGTGAATGATGGATTGTGACAGCTCGGATATGGCCGTACAAGGCCATGGTGGTCGACTTACTGACCAGAGGACCGATAGGACCAGGGAACGTTATGTTCAGGAGTAACCGAACCCCCAGTATAACGACCCGAACTTCCACGTGAAGGAAAGCCCGGATTGCTTTGAGAATAACACACATCGGAACGCAAACGGAAGAACATTTCATTGTCTATTACAACAATTCCATCAGAATACAAGAATATACGGAGTATGAATAAAAATTACACATTCGATAAATATCAGAGATTACAATAAATTACATAGCAGCGGAAAATTAATACAATACACAACTGAAAGAGATATATGGATACAGCGCTTTCCGGATATCATTCCATCTGTAAACCAGGACCCTGTGAATATAAATCTGCAAAACCAAAACTACTAGCTGCCCGTTTCGAAAGTAGGGGCATCCAGAGTTTAGGTTAAAACAATAAACTCCAGGTCAGTCATGTGATTGGTGTGAGAACTAAAACAGTTTTAATCTTTATTTTTAAAGTTAGGTAAATCAATGGACCACGCCATATAACACGGAACGGGTTTCCTCCCAAGAATACCAGTGCATAAAACAAACAGCGCAATGCTAGATAAAGAAAAATGAAGCTATTATAAGACCCAGGTCCCATCACACAATGCAATGCAAGCCGGAGGATAGGGTTTTTACCTTATAATACCAAAGAATGCTTGATACGCTAAATTTCATCTTTTATTATTACTATAAGTGAAGAAAACAACTTCAATCATAAGTATCCATCATAGACGGCATAAGTGTCCCATATCACTATGTCGTCATACTAGGCTCTACAAATAAAACTGAAATGTCATGTATTGGAAATTGGATTTCCGTCATGAGTCGAGGCAAGGGCCAAGCTCCTCTTCGTTCGAGACACTCTAGCAAATGTCTCAGGACCACACAGAGCGATCCTTGGAATCGGTTGGGCAGGTCCTCTCTTAATTTTGAGGATTTCCAATTCTTGAACACACGTTTCCCAGTCCTATCAGACCTATATCCGAGGCGCCTCGCATTCCAACAACCACACAGGTAAAAAGTATATAAATGCCAAGGCTGGTAGGTCACTGACATCACCCATAGCTAGAAAGAAACGTCGTGCTATCCCATTTTTGCTTCATACCAAGGTGTGAGGCTCGCGAATTAACGCTATACACAAAGCTATGCCACACAAGCCGTGCTTTGATCATCAACCAAAAGACTTTGCTTTTCAACAGAAGCCTTGATCATTTGCGACTTAGGCATGCCACACAGGCAATTCATGCCATGCGATTGATATCTACCGATATATAACCTCTAAACTCGTACGTCTCAAGAAGGGCATTAAGCAAGAGAATAAATTCTCCGCTGCAAAACAGATATATATTTAATAGAAATCAATCATGCAGAATAAAGTCCAATGTCAGACACACAGTCCATTTACAAGTTCGTTCTGGGTCTGAACAAAACCGGAGGAACCTTATTCCTCACATATCCATCGATCTCCAAGTACGTCTGGATGATCAGCAACTGATTCCCTCCTCTTGGGTGTACAACCCAATCAAGATCATCAATAATCATCCAAACGATGTGAAGACCTCCGGTCTTCAACCACTGTCTTCATCTTTGACTTCGTCGAATCGGTTATTCAGAATGGGTATAAACCCAGCCTTTCTGAATAACCCGCGTATAAAATAAACAAGTGTTACACAAACACAACATACACCTCATTCCAATTCAGAATATTCTTTTATTCAAATTTTCACATACTTAGGGAAAGATTCCCATTAATTTTATCAAAGATAAATTCCTTTAAATTTATTCTTTAATCTTCCTTTGGATATCGTTTCAAACCATGTTAAGGTTTTCCAAACTAGTTGGGATTAGCGAACAACACCGAAGTAATCATTTATTTTATTTCCCAATCCTAACCTATTCATCCCATGGAGAAAAACTGATAATACTCCATATCTAACACCACAGTGTTATCGGTAAATATTAATTACCATTTCACGTTCAAATTTAATTAAAGATTTAACTATCGCTTTGGAGCAAAACTGGTGATACTCCATGCTCGATCATTTCAATCTAATTAAAGATTCATTAAAACTCCACTTAGTTTTAATCTTCTCAAAAATCAATATCCTGTCTTTAACTAGGTTAAAATACCAATGTCATCTAAAAAATGGTTCACGATAAACCCAAAATCACATTCTATTGTTAATCTAGTTAAAGAACAGGTGTTATTCAAAACACCGCTCACGATAAACCCCAAAAACCAATTTAAATTAAATACTAATTAACTGGACAATTTCACTAAATCTTAATTAAAAGATTTATTCTTTCCTAAACAGGGTTCAAGAACAGTTTTATTTAAGACAACATTCACGACGAACCCAAAATCCCATTTGATATTAAATACAAGGCTCTGAATAGAAAATATATCGGCTTATATTCAATATCAAATTCTGAAACCAACAAATATCTTATTGGAAATAACGATATAAATATATCTTTCAAATTTCCATAACCATATCTGTATAATCATGAAATCCAACATCGAAATATTCCGAAGATAATTTCGATTCAAATCCATTCCAATTCGTATATTGGAAATTCTGATTATTTTCCAAACCATTTCAAATCTGGTTCAAAACTAGTTCATTTCGATAAAAATATATTTTTATCCTTTCAAATGTGGAATTTTTCATCCTAGTTCTTTCCAATTCATATATTATGATTTTACACTATCAAGGCTTGTACAGTCGATTTCCAATAATGGTCGTCGAACTGCACTTACAGCGACCTTTTCCAAATTTGATTTGGACATAATTCCAAATCCAATCATTAGATTTCAAATTTCTAATATTCATTGGAAAGCTCTTTTTGATACGAACCCAACGGTTCCAGTTTCAGGAGAATCCGACGGTCGGATCTCCCGTAACGCCAATTCGAAGTCAATGGCCGAAATTCGCGAACTACCGCGGTGCGGCGCGTTCTATTCAGGCCATTTAATATATATAATGTATATATTATATATATTTCGTTGATTTCAATTCAAAACGTATTTTTTAAATCGTTTTAAATTCGTTTTCAAAATAAATTCAACTTCATATTCAATTTTAAATCAAAATTGAATATTTCATATCATTAATTTATAAATGATAATATTTTCAAAACGCTATATTTTGAAATCACTTACTTTTCTATATTCATTACAAAAACGAATATAATCGATATAAATATCGTTCGCATCAAAATGGCGCAAATCTAATCAACACGGCTTTATATATTTCAATAACTTCTTTATTCTATTCAAAAAATGAATATTTATTCTATTCAACACATGAATCTATATTTTCATTCAACACATGAATATATATTTTATTCAACACATGAATATTTATTAATTCTTACTTACAATAAAAATATGAATTTTATTGTATAAATATTTTATTTAACACATGAATACTTTCAACACATGAATACATTCTCAACACATGAGTATCGTCAACACATGACTATTTTTTTTCCTATTCAACACATGAATTTTCTTTTATAATATTCTTTATTTTCCAAATTGAAATGAGGCCCACTCAATTACGATATAATGTTGATTATATGGATTCCATACAACACATGTATATAATAGCAATGATAAATAATCAACCATCATCCAAAGTGCACTACACAACTGCATAAGCATTCAATATGACTAATTGACGCTTACATAGTCTGTCAATCAAACGATCGACATACTACTAAACAATTGGGATTACTGTACGTCGAATATCATCCCAACACCCGTGTGGGGTTTCAAATCAACAAACACAAATTTTTATTAGTGCAGTTGGGCGACGTGTAAAATTTATCGTCCCAATCAATATCTTTCAAATGGGTGTACATAAACAAATCGTCTGATTTGTAAATGAATATTTATTTATTCACATTCACGTTAAAAATTATATTTTTAACGATAAATAAATTATTTCAACACATGAATATATATTTTCATTCATTCCACATCACAATCAATTTTCACAACACATAAAATCAAATAAGTCATCCATGGTTTGTGGACAACGGGTGTCGGCTGCTGCTAAGCACCATCTGCATCCTAGTATATAATTTTAACTAGAAAACAAGAATTAAAGTGAGAAGTTCTCACCGATTAGCTAAACCAAACACCGCGACTCTTTATATGTAGAAATCTTTGTCGTGCTCGCCCTTTATCACTTTCGTTGTCCGTATTCACTACATATATAAAAATCACATTTTTATATTGTTGCTATGTATATAAGACATCACATTTCTATAACTACTCTACATGGATAAAAATCACATTTTTATACTGCTACTATATAGATAAAAATTCTATTTTTATATCGCCACTCATATAAAAATCCGACCTTTTCTATGTGATTAACTATATAAAAATCCGACCTTTTCTATGTGATTAACTATATAAAATTATATTTTTATATTTTCTACATAATAAAAATCCTATTTTTATTACAAATAAAATCTTGTCTTGAATCGAAGAGATTCCATTATAAAATCTAAATCGATTCATGTTGATTCATACATAAAATCCAAACTTTTTCTTCTATAAAAATGTCAACTTTCCTATATGAACAATCTCGACTTTCTTATATTAGAAATCTGTTCTTTCTTCTATAAAAACATAATCTTTTTATATACAAAAATATGTTCTTTTCATTCTAGAGATCAAATCTTGTTCACTTTAAAAATCAAAACTTGGTTTACTTTTTAAAAATCAAAACTTTGTTTACTTTTTAAAAATCAAAACTTTGTCTTCATAGAAATATTTCTAACGTATAAAAAAAATCCTAGCCTTTTCAAATATAAAAATCGTTGCTTTAAAATAAAAAAAAACATTGTTTTAAAATAAAAAAAATCGTTGTTTTAAAATAAATAAAAATAATTGTTTTAAAATAAATAAATAAAAACTTACTTCGAAGTAGGCCGGGGGGGGGGGGGGAGTCCACGTCGGCATCAGAGGAAGGCGCCTCCTTGGTCGGCGGCGGAGGTTGTCAAGGGGTGTGGCGGTCAAGGCGCGGCGGAGGGTGTTCGATTTGGGGTGCTAGGGTTCAGAAATAGGGTTGTACGAAGAGGAGAGAGAAGGATAGGGGCAGAGCGACGAGGGGAGAGGGTTGGAAAGGAAGGCGTGGCGGATGGAGGGGGGCGACGAGGCCAAGCGACGACGTTGTTTTTTTTCTTACCTAATTTTGAAAACAAACAACGGCTGAAGGGTGGGGTTAAAGGAAGAGGGAAACATACAGGTTGGCCAAATAAGGGTTGACCAAATAAAAATATATTTATTTAATTTCAAAAAGTTACTTTTTATTTCAACCTCCAAACGAAACCCACCTACTGTCGTCTCTAGCTAATCACCCCCATTCCTAACACAATGGGATATGTATCGTAGGCTGATTCGACTCTTTCGATCAGTTTCCATCAAAATCAAAATATAAATATAAATATATATATTGAATTTGAATGCACATTTCAATTTACCGGGGCCCCATACTAACTTTAAAAATTCCCAAAAAATATTTTCTAGCTTCGTATTGACGATACGGTTCTAAAAAAACTAATTTTGTCAAATTCCGAGAACGTTTAAAAAATGGCCATTTTCCGGTCGATTAAAATCAACTTAAACTGGTCAAACGCGTTTTCCTTTTCCATGCTCACATATTGATTCAGAAAATTATGAATTTTGAAACCTAGAAATAACTTGACATCATGGATCCAACAAAAGTGGTTTCGTCGAAAACCGAGGTAGTTTGCAAAATTTCCATTTTTAAGGGCCAGAATTCCATAGCGACTATTCTGAATTTTCAACTGGGCTTAACTTTTGATTCCCGCTATGAAATTTTGATTTTTCGGATTCGTTGGAAAGGTATTTTCAAATATATTCTAATATTTTTGGTTTCTCTAAAATCCGGTTTATTTTGAATCCTACACATTCGTTTGAAATTCGAAATCGAAATTTCAAACTACCGCGCCATTTTCAATTCCTTTTAGAATTAAAAATAAATATTTACATTCTAATTCTATTCAAAATAAATTTATTGTTGTTATTATCTAAAATAATCCATTTTATATATTTAAAATTCATTAAATTCACCAAAATAAAAAAAAAATTTAAATTGGCTCGGATTTCCGGGTTACTACAATCTCCCCCACTTAAAACTTTTTGTCCCCGAAAAGGAACGAAGCTGAAATTGCTTAACTAATCAACTCAATTCCTTTATTTTCTTTACGGCTTAAGTTCTTCAACTTTTCAGTTTCTTAGAACTTTTCAAATTTTTCAAAAATTTGGCTAATACCCTAAATTTTCGAAAAATTTCGCCATAACCTCCCCTGCACTGGGAGCTTCGAGATATTTCAAATAGCCTCCCATGGCCCTCACCAATCCAAAAGAAAAAGAAAAAGCCAAGCGGCTCATAAAATCATCAAAACCCAATAAATTTATAAATATGTACCTATTTGTCGGGCAAACAATTTTATTCTTCTGATCTAGCCTCCTTTCTATGACCTGTTCAATGTAAGTACATGTATATGCATGCATTTTCAAACAATTTTCAATACAATTCAATGTTCGGTTCAATTTGGCATAATGGTTAAAAAATTTAATTAATCAAAACAATAATCATACAACACAACCATCAATCAATTAGTGAATTAACGTTTCAAATTCATAATTTTGATATATATACAGAAAATCATCTTTTTGGTGCCAGATCACAACAATAAACCCTATGTAAGTTTTGGTTCTCACACCAGTCTAATGGAAATATATAGAAATCCCACTTTCGAAACTCGAACACAAATACTGATGATGTTGCAATCTTCATCAGAATTGTCCCCGGGTGACTAGAGTGTGATTCTATATCTATCCAGTATATTAAAACTTCGAATATACGTTCATGACGCGTATATGCAAAATCTTTATATACTCGATTGTCCAAATTCAATACAAATAAAATATTCAAAGACGTATACATGAATTTAACTTTCAAAACAAAATTTGTTTTCAATTTTATTTGAAAAATACACTCTTCACACTCGTTCTAGGATACTACTGACCCCATCTCTAACGAGTAATTCTTATTGGATATTGCTAATCCAATCGCTGATGAATTCTTTCGTTTGGTTCTAATGTGTCTTGTTCTCGAGCTCTGTAAACCAAAGCTCTGATACCACTCTATAATGACCCGAACTTCCACGTGAAGGAAAGCCTGGATTGCTTTGAGAATAACACACATCGGAACGCAAACAGAAGAACATTTCATTGTTTATTAGAACAATTCCATCAGAATACAAGAATATACAGAGTATAAATAAATATTACACATTCGATAAATATCAGAGATTACAATAAATTACATAGTAGTGGAAAATTAATACAATACACAATTGAAAGAGATATACGGATACAGAGCTTTCTGGATATCATTCCAGCTGTAAACCAGGATCCTTTGAATACAAATCTGCAAAACCAAAACTACTAGCTGTCCATGTGAAAAATAGGGGCACCCAGAGTTTAGGTTAAAACAGTAAACTCCAGGTCAGTCATGTGACTAGTGTGAGAACTAAAACAGTTTAAATCTTTATTTTTAAAGTTAGGTAAATCAATTGACCACGCCGTATAACACGGAACGGGTTTCCTCCCAAGAATACCAGTGCATAAAACAAACAGCGCAATGCTAAATAAAGAAAAATGAAGCTATTATAAGACCCAGGTCCCTCACACAATGCAACGCAAGCCGGATGACAGGGTTTTTACCTTATAATAGTCAAAGAATGCTTGATACGCTAAATTTCATCTTTTATTATTACTATAAGTAAAGAAAACAACTTAAATCATAAGTGTAACACCCCACCTCCGTTAGGGTCACTCACAAAGGGAATGCACTAGTTTTGGAGGAGCGTTATCGAGGTAAACAATCAAAGAATTATTACAAGACAGAACATAAATAAAATAGCGGAAGTTTCAAAAGCTAAATTTCATTACTTTCAAAAAGAGTCAAAACCTTTTACATTCAAAGTACCAAATAGCCAAAGTTATTATATCCCATTACAATAAATTCTGTCTTGCATAAATAAAGAAGCATAAACTTAAAACAACAAAAGTAGCTTAATTCCCCAAAGGTAGCAGAAATGCGGCCATAGCACAGCTCAAGATCAAACCGTACATGAGCTGAACCAAAAGCAAGCAAAACCCAAGCTAAGTGCTAGAGTTTTCTCCCTGAGAACCTGGGGGGGGGAGGGGGGAAGGGAACGAAAGAAAAAGAGGCGAAAGAAAACGGGTCAGTCATAAAGACTGGAAAGCCCTAGTGTTCAGCATAAAAACAGGTAAAGGTAACATGACATGTATAAACTGAAAGTAAACATAAGAATGCTGTCAGGATGGGAAAGATAGACTAAGACGGCATGATAATTCAAGTATATAGCATCGCATGTTCAAGATTCGCTGCACCACCTGTACTAGTATCCCAAACCTGTGTCATATGTTAACCATGAAATGATCCCTTGGCCCAATAGCATGAAATGACCCATTACTAGGTCCAACGGAACGATCCACTAATCGATCGGCTCCCTACAAGTTCTAGCTCGTCTTGTGTCTGTGTCATACGTCCCTATCACGAATGTAGTCACCTGTGCTAGGTCCACCATAGGGTGTTTCAAGCCCTAGGGTGCCAACCACCGACACCAATCAAGCATGCACAGGTAAACCTACTGGTGCCCAATTCTTGCTTTTTAAACTCCAAATGCACGACCATAGTCCGCCTAAACCTACACTAGCGCACCAACTCAGCCGTCGTTCTGGTTGCTTACAATCAGCCCAGTAATCGTGCCCCACCCTGCCTAGTTCTAGGGTACCATGATACATCTAGTGGGTTACTGCTGAAACGGACTGCGTAACTAGGGTTTCCGTCCAACAGGTTAAGTGTTGTCATTTAAATTCGTGACTTAACCCCATCAGTCTAGCATGTCAAGTTGGTTAAGTGTTGTCGTTCAAATTCATGACTTAGCCCTACGAATCATGTATCAAGTTGGTTAAGTGCCGTCTTTCATGTTCATGACTTAACCCTATCATGTGGCATTAATTCATTAATGCACCCCAACCACTAACATCAGACCAGTTGTTGTGGTCACTGGATATGCCGGGCGGTTCCGGGCATATTTACACCACATCTCGGTCTGACCTCAGATATCAAGCGCGATATGACCAACTACCCACATTGGATCGTATTGTTTGCAGTAACTGAATTTGCCGAGCGGTTCCGGGAATAATTACACTGTAAAACTCAACCCAACCTCGAGTTGGCCATTTTCAAGTTCATTCTAGTGTCATGTCCATGTTCAAATTTCATGTCAAGTTCGTGTCAAGTTTCATGGCGAGTTTTATGTCAAATAATATAGATTTCACGTTATGCCCAAATAACCCCGCATTCATAACGTACGTATACCATGATTTCACAAGTCCTCTAAATACTCATGAAATGAAACTAAAAAAGGAATAGAGGATAAACATGAGAATTGGCATAAAAGAATAGGCATGCAAAAGTGAGCCAAATACAAGGATAATGGATCCAATGGTTTTGGTGTACATAATAGCGAATAGGAATAAACTAAGCAAGTCACACCCTAGGTATGAGATCCAACAAAATGCCAGTTCGGTGTACAACATGGTTTGCAACTATAGTGTTATGGGCATAAACAATCAATCATAATAGTCTTAGGCAATTAACCACAATAGTCATAGCCATGGTCATAGGTAGAAATCTCATAGTTATGAATCATAGGCGATTAATCACAATAGTCATGGATAATTATCCAAAATAGTCCTAGGCAATTACCCTAAATAGTCATAGGCAATTAACCGTAATAAATTCAAAGTCATGGTCATAGACAATAGTCTTATGTTCTTAATCATAGGCAATAATTCTCATAGTCAAGAGTCATAGGTGATTAGCCACAATTGTCCTCGTCATAGTCATAGGAAATAGTTTTATGTTCATAGTCATAGGCACAGGCATAGTCTTATGTTCATAGTCATAGTCTTAGGCCATTAACATTAGTTTCAACGTCATAGGCAATATTCCCAAAATTCAAGATCCAAGATGAACAAGATAGCACTACAACAAAAAACACTTTTCGCAACAGGCAATAACTGTTGCAGTAGACCTATTGCAACAGGCCTGCGCCTGTTGGTATAGCCGAAGTTGCTAAAAGTCTGCAACATTTTCGGCCTGTTGCAATAAAATGTTGCGATATCCTTTTTTGCAACAGGCTTTTGATGTTGCAACAGATCATTTTGCAACAGTATATGCCTGTTGCAATAGATCCATAAATCTATAAAAAAATTTTTTACAATTTATAGATATTACATATTAAATGTATTCGTTTAAGTAATAGTGTATATCACATATTAAAATAAAATATAAAAATTTTATTTTAACAAAGTTTTAATACTACAAACAATTACAAAAATTTCTACAATTTTCATACATCACTCATGTATAACAATTTCTTCTCTCACACAACACATTTTTTTTGAATAAAATATTTTCTAATCATATTTCTACTCTATCATCTAGTGTATATCTGGGACATTAGCAAAAGACACTCAGCTTGCTTCACCGTACTGGCTAGGTCCATACTAGTGTTTAGACTGCTCTTTGAGTAATCTCCTGACATTTTTCCCTGTAACATATGAACAATAAGTAGTCATTCATTTGAAATGAATTAATGCAGTTTCTTTTTACAATAATTCTCTGTCATTTGAGCAAATAAATTATCTATTAGTTAATTTAATTTCCATTATATTACAATTAATATAAACTGGTCAAATTCTCCCATGGTTGAGAAATCTCCTTTATTAGGGATCTCAGACCAAAAAAATGTAGTAACATTAAAGTAGCACATATAATCCATGGTCCAGGAGAGTATTCTAAATTTCAAACACTCACTCCAAAGAACTTTACGGTCAAACTATAAGAATTATATCTATAAATATTAGGAATATTTAAAATGGAATATATTTAAAATAGAATCAGAGCCTTACTCAAAAAAGAACCACTCGAGCAAGAAATACGACGAGCGCTTCTCTCACTGGTCTAGCCTTACCTGAAAAAGAATCAAAGCCAGAATGAGATGCTGAGAACCCATAACGCATGAACTAGTGAATCATATAACAAGCAAACATATATATATTCAACTACATATAATAAATAAACAAACAAATGATAAGTATGATAAGTATTACATTAACACTTTTTCTGCAGTACACGAATGTAAAAAGCTTAAAAAATATTTCCAACACTAGTATAAAACAGGAAAGATATATAACAAGGTTGAATGATCTTAGCTGCATCATCAACTAAGACAAGTTTTGTTGTAGAATCACTAACAAAAGTCAAAGCTCAAAAGCCAAGCGTAACATGTGTATTTCATTGAAGGTGATAAAACCTTGAATCCACTTATATGTTAGCAACTCATCACGGCAAACCTAATAATAGCTTGCACACACCTTTTATTCCTTTTGTAAACAACAAACCATAAATTTACCACCCATTTCACCAGCTCCTCAAAATTCCCATAGAACTCAGAAAACCTTTCAAAGATCCCAATTAAATCTCACTAATGCAAAAAGAAGAAAAAGTAGCTCATGGGTCAATGCTATTTCTATGATGAGGCATATGAGAGAAACCATAAATGTCAGATTGAAAAAAAAAAACCAATTGTTTCTATAGGGATTCCATAACTGTTATATTTGTCATTAATATAGTCAAGTATGATTACAGCAGTTATGATAGAGAATCGTTTACTATAGTTCAAATATGATTATAGTTACAAAAATGAACTAACATGTTCCAGCAAATTGCTCTCACCTTATAGAGCACCCAAAGCAGTTATGACTTGACTATAGGGATTCCAAATAAAAAACCCAATTGTTTACTATTTCCCAAAAAAAAAAAAAACCAATTGTTTATGCAGTCATTACTGCCATTCTTTTGCCGATTACACTTATGTTATCTTCCTTCGCATACCTTGTCTAAAGACACCAGACTACTGCCATTCTTTTGCGGTTTATACTTGTGTTAAGTGCTGGAACAAATTTAAGTGCTGGAACAAATTGCTCTAAATATAATTTATAATTGAAAGAACAAATTACTCTAAGTACAGCTATTCTAAAAAAACAGAAGCAACAGCATAATCTAGCACTTAATTTCAATTACTGTTATATAGTAAAATACTCGATGATTTAAGTCGGTTAGTATAATAGAAATCTAAAAGAAAAGAACAAATTACTCTAAGTATAATTGAAAGAACAAAACTTAAATCTGTTGCTATAATTTATAATTGAAAGAACAGAACTATAAAATTTGTACCAGCACTTGAGAATCGAAATCTGTACAGTAATTTTCTCAAATTACTATACAGTAGAAGCAGAAGCAACAGCATAATCCAGTAGGAAATGAAACACTTGCTATTTATAATTCGAACATATGCTAAAAAAATTGAAATAAAAAACCAATACTTGCTTAATATCTGCAAATAATTCAATGCGCTTCAGTTCGATAAAGCTTCAGCAAACCAGGGAAGAACAAAATCGTCAAAAGTTGAAAATTTGAAATCAAATTGGATATTTCATTAAAGATTACCAAAAAAAAAATCGTCTAAGTGTATACCTCAATTTCGAGCATTAAGACTCGATTATGGCAATGATTGATTATACTCAGCAGTTACGTCGAATTAGGGCTCCATCCAGTCTTCAATTGGAGAAGCTTGAGGTAAACGGAGTTTTGTTGGTATTTGGGTTTAGGGTTTTGGGGAAATCTGGATTTCGGGTTCTGAGGGTTCCTAGACGCGGAAGTGATTAGGCGACGAGGGAAGATAAGGGGAGAAGGAAAGGGCGATGGCGGAGTATGGAGATGAATGGCGAAGAAGTAAGCGATGAATGGAGATGAATGATTTTAGGGATTTGAATTTAATGAGGTTTCGGATTTAGGTTAAATGACGAAGAGGTAGGCGGTGAAATTAAATCTAAGGCGGGACCTGAAATTTTAAGACACCGCCATTTTTTTTTACTTCCAACCCGTGCGTAGCATGTTTGGGATGAAAAAAATAAAGGTTGGAGCAAAAAAATTAAAAGTTTGAACCAAAAAAGTTATTGTATTTTTTCTACTTTTTACCAAAAAAAGATATTATTCACTTAAATTTTAATACTAGTTTAATAATGTCAACAATTGTTAGTAAGAACTAAATAATTATTATTCATCCATTTACCATATATTATTAACATAAATATTTCACATTTCAAAATTATTAGTAATTATTATCCGCTAATTTTTATTATTATTATTTTACTATCATTAGTTCATTACAATCATTTATATTTATCTGTTTTCTTAACTTTTTAATTAATTGGTCATTATTATTATTTATTATTTATTGCTTAGTTATTATTTATTGTTTATTAATTAATTATTGCAAGTGGTGAAAACACTTGCTAAAGATAACTTTTTTGCAACAGGTTTGGAAACGCAGTTACAAATTATATATATATATATATATTAACTATTATGCTTATACTTCTTATATTATAATTGAATATTACTTCGGGGAAAATAATTTTTAAAAGTGCGTTTTTTGCAAGTGGCTTTACCTGTTGCAAAAAAATTACAGTTATCGCAACTGCTGAAAACAGTTGCTAAATATATATTTTTTGCAACTGGTTTGAAAGTGGAGTTGCAAATAATATGTCTATTGCAACAGGAATGAAAGAGCAGTTGCTAAAAGTATGTTTTCGCAACAGGCATGAAAGCACTGTTGCGAAAAATATACTTTTCGCAACAAGAAGGAAAAGCCTGTTGTTAAATCTTATCTATTGCAACAGCTACGAAAGGTCTGTTGCTAAATATCACTTACTGCAACTGACATTTGAGGCCTGTTGCAAATAGCTAGTTGCAATAGGGTATTTTTCTTGTAGTGTAGATGTGAATCAATTGTCATACATAGGTCCAGTACCAATTCATAGCATGTCCATATTAAGTTTATAGTTTTTATCTAAAAGTAACTTGAACTTACAGATCGTGGTCTAAGAAATTGGGATGCAGAAGTTGAATCTTTAAACTAGTCTGTGAATAGTTGAATCGTTGAATCTTGATTTGATTGTAGAAGCAAATCCCCAATATGCAATTCCTAGCCTTAGTCTTCAAGTAATAATCTTCATGTTTTATTTTAATTTATCTTAATTTAATTTAGAGGAAGAAGAAGAAGCCATGTCCATCAAGAATTTGTGCAGCATAAGGTTAGAGAAGAATGGTTTAAAGAGAATGAGGCTAGGAGGCTGTTTATATAGGATTAGGCAGACGAATCTGGTCACGAAACGAGTCTAAATACACCAGAATGCATCAGGTTCAAAAATTGGTTTCGGGAGGCAGGTCGACCCCCTGGTCGACCATAGGGTAGACCCCCAGGTCGACCATAGGGTCGACCTGGCCCCTGGGAGGTCGACCATAGTGTCGACCCCCAGGGTCGACCTGGTCCTGGGCGGGAAAATTCCTGCCCAGTCTGTAACAACCCGGATTTTTGGGTAACCGAGAAGTATGGATTTAATGGGTTTTGTGATTCTTAAGATAATATGTTGGCGATACGAGTTTGTAAGACTAACTCGTATAACATTTAAATAAGAAAATAGAGCGTTGAGCATTTGGAATAAATATATAACTTGGTTATAATAAGGAATTTATTCCAATATTTATTATCACTTCAAGATTGTAATTTGGTGTTATGATATATATGATTGTATATATTTTAAGTGTTCAAATTTATTGTGTTTAATAAAAAATATATTATGTTTTGACATGTTAATGACGTATTTTGTTAAATGAGGCATTGTTGACATTTATTTGTTGTGTTGTAAAGATTATACAAATAAATGAAGATATTTTGTTAAATACATTTATTTTGGTAAATTTTGTTGAACTTGGAAATTGAATTGAGTAATTGTGTTGTGTGTTAATTGGTGTATTGAATTATCAAATTAAACACAATTTGATTTGGTGTTGTGTGTTTAAATTAATGTCCAAATCACTTTTATAGCGTTTTAGGTATTATTGTAGCATACAATAAGAAGTTGAAAATTTATGTCCTTTGTATACGGAAAAATAAAATAATAATCAATAAATTAATTAGATTATGAATATTGATTGTGAATCAATATTTATAGATTTTGAATATATTATTATTATTGATAAGTTTAAGTTGTTAAACTAATGAAGTGGGCAACGATCTTGTTGTACAAATATAAGTGTGTTTTAAAAGGTAATATATATATATATATGTTGATTGAAATAATTACTAAACCATTAAATAATGTTTTAAACTTGGTTAGAATATTTTGGTAATAATATAATAATTGAATTTGTCGATTGTTGTTAACAGATAAATCTGTGGTATTGCTGTATTAATAATATTAACAACAACATTTGTTTTGTAAGCGGATTATTTTCAATATAAAATTATGAATATTGATTGTAAATCTATGTATTTTTTGATTACCCATTAGAGTTAATGGATTTAATTTATCAATATGGAATATAAACTTCTTGTTGAAATATAAATATGTTTACAAGTTAATAATTATTGACAAACACATTTATATTTGCTAGTAGTGTCAAAATTGTTATTTACAACATTCCTTAAAGTATTTTAAGATTTATTGTAGTGTGTGTTTTTGTGTTTTATGAATCGAACACAATTAAAATTAGTGTATTAATGTGTGTGTGTGTTAATAATCTAATAATGGTTGTAGCCTTTGTAATTTTGGAACAAAAAGGTACAATTTTCTAATTGAGTTAATTTTGTGTTTTGACCCTTAACAAGTTGTAATTGGATTGATTAACTTTATTTGGGCTTTGTGGGCGTGTTTAGCATACTTTCCCCTTCTAATTATTTCTGGAGAAAAGTAGAGTACGACATTTTTGTTTCTCGACGGCTCCTTCTTCTGCCGCCTGAAGGGTTTCAGCAAAAAAAAAAAAAAAAAAAAAAAAAAAAAAAAAAATCCATGGCCTCCTTGATATTATAATCCACCAAAACCAACAAAAATCCTTTGGAAAAAAAAGAAAAAGATTGAATCAACTATTCTCTAGCCAATTTCAGCCCAAAATCATTCTTCAATGAAGAAAAGGTCAAGTTTTGTAAGCTTCCAGAAGCCATGGCCGATGCATGTTTCTTTTTGGCAATTCTATGCCCCGACTTTGCCTCTTACAGCTCCAAATCAATGAAAATCTTGCCTCTCTAATCCAATCAAGGTGAGTTAATCAACTCACGCATTCTAGTTTACATCTATTTTGATTTGTAAGTGTATGTTTGCTGAGTTGAATTGAAAATTGTTGTTTTCATGAAGTTTTTCATCTTGTTTTGTATTGCTGAAAACACAGCCAAGCCCTAATTTTAAGCCTTCATAACTTTTGTATTTTTAAGTGTTTTTGTGTGATTCTTTTTGCATGTTGTTTTCCAATATCTTGTAAGTAAATCTGCAAATTTTGGTGCCATTTCGAGTTGATTTTTGTAGGTAAACGGGTCACCAAAGTAGTGGTTTCGCTGGGATTTTGACATGAAACAAAACAGCACCCAGGTCCGACTTCGGGGTGCTGTATCTCATTCATTGTTGATCGTAATTGAGTATTTCTTTTTTGTTTCGAAGCTTGGAATCATATCTATAAGAATGCAAATTTTTGTTTCATTCTGGGTTGAGTTGTGTGGTTAAACAGATTGCTAAAATTGGGGTTTCGTCGTGATTGTTGTTCATTTTGTTGTAATTGGTGAAATCACAGCCGAAGTGTAACTTTGTGCTGTTATAACTTCATGATCCTTGATCCTCTTAGGATGATTCTTTTTTTTCCTTAAAGCTTGAGACTTTCTCTACATGCCTGCGAATATTTAGTCAAGTCCGTAGTAGTTTGGTTGCTCAAACCTGGTCCCAAAGTTGGACCTGGAAGTGATTTCAGCCTAGGCTGAAATTCAGTTCAAAGTCCATGTTTAGAGCCCTGTATCTTTTTCATGCGAAGTCACAATTCGTT
Source organism: Allium sativum (assembly GCA_030737875.1). NCBI lineage: Eukaryota > Viridiplantae > Streptophyta > Magnoliopsida > Asparagales > Amaryllidaceae > Allium > Allium sativum. Next base: position 253,116,109 of record CM060915.1, on the reverse strand, counting down.
GATTCTTTTTTTGTTGGAAATCTAAAGTTTTCTACTGTACGCATGTCAGTTTTCAGTTCATTTAGATGTAATTAGTTTGCTTGAAACTGACCACAAATTCGAACTTTGGTCGTGATTCAGACCTAAGTTTGAATTTCCTGAGTGAAAACAGCGCCAAGGCCTAACTTTGGGATCCTATATCTCCTTCGTTACCTATCCATTTTGAGTGAATCTTTTTGCGTTATAAAGTTTGGGATCTTGTCTATATGCTTCAAATTTTGTATGTCAGTATGTGATAGTGTGGCTGCTAAAACCTGGTCACAAAGTTGGACCCAGAAGTGATTTCAGCTCAAGCTGAAATTTAGTCCAGGTCCATGTTTGGAGCTTCATAACTTTTTCATGCTATGTCGGAATCTAGTGAGTCCTTTTTCTATTAAAATTTGGGTCTTTCTAGTTTGTGTATATCAAATTTTAGACCAATCGGTGATCGTTGTTCATCTTATACATTGCCAGAAAGTTTCAACCAGAAGTGATTTGGGGTGCGTTTTCTTGTCTTGATACTTGATTTCCATGTGATTTTGTGTGCTGTTGTGACTTGGTTATTACTTTATTAACTTAGAAACCAAGTTCATATTTTTAAACAATATGAACTTAGGATTATGAAAAAAAATTATGGTGATTCATTGTTGAGATTTTTGATGAGATTTACATCAACATTGAGTACACGTACACGATTTTAACCTGTTTTCCAATACATACATGAATATGGATTTCACTATAGTTTTGAGGTTAAATGAGTTTTATTATCTTAGTTTTAAAAATTAAATGTCCTCAGAACAATAGTATAAAATTATTTTCGTAAATATATGGTTTTCATAAACAAAGTAATCATTTTTGGGAAAATCGTTTTATAAACTTGTTTTGTCAAAACCAAGTATTTTCTAGTTATAAACCGCACTTTTCTGCACCCTTCGAGATGACGTTACAGATATTAAACAATGTCGTAAACCCTGTGGTATGGGACACGGTGGTATACAAGATTGGTTAATTTCCTGTTTCGTCCGATTGAAGCTATTGAGCTGTTGTTGTGATTTATGAGATTTTTTTGGTTGAAGATTTCTGAGTTTTCCAGCGCGGAGTTAACAAGCGGTTAGTGAACGAGTTGTGAGAACGTGTGGTATGGGATGCACTGTTACCACTACTTGGGTTACTGACTGTGAGTCAATGACGCATATTGTGTTTTGTTGAGCCAGTACTTTGCTTCGGGGGGAAGCCGAGACTCGGGGGGGGGGGAGGGGGGGGAGGGGGGGTCATGTATACGTATTCACTTGACCGGGGGGGGTCAAGATACACTCGGCTGAGGGGTCGCAGTGATAGGCGCCTAACTTGAATACGTATAAGTACTGAGCTAAGCTCGGGGGGAGCTACATTGTCATGTGGTTGCACATGCAAATTTATTTCTAATGGATCCATATTGTGATGATATTTTGTGATTTGATCTATACCATCATACATGGAGGATTATTGGATTTTAAATTTACATAAACATTTTGTGATCTTTTATGTTGGAGTGTGATGCTCCTTCCGTGATATTTGACTCATCTGAGTTATATGATGATTTTGATGATTTTCATTTGATGATACACGGCTATTGCTCGGGATGAGCAACATTATAGCTTAGGATGGGCTCTAATGTTATGGAACATGTACATTTCTTATGATTTCTTTTATGATTTGGGTTTGATGATTCTTACTCGATCAAGGTGATTGTACATTTGCAAAGAGAAATTGGATTTCTAATCCAACATATTTTGAGACTTAGATGTTTTGGAGTGGGATACTCCCTTTATTGATAATTTAACTCATTTAAGATGTCTATGATAATTTTGATGATTTTGGTGTTATGTTTCCATTGTGCTCGAGTATGGTGATATACTTAGCCTAGATCTAGTCCTTGAGGCTTGTATATTTATCCCTTCTATTATGTCATGGGACTGAAACTAATTAATTCCTTTATGTCATCATATTCACAACTCTTAGGGTAAAGAGTTGTATATCTTGTGCTTATCTATTTCTTATACTGATTTGTAAACTAGACTGACCCGTGTGTGTATTCCTCGGGTCAGACCGAGAAATTTCAGGTGCAGTTGCTGGGCTTAGGGTTAGCAGGTTCTGTTTAGTCTATCTTCACCGTAGCTTCATTCACTTGAGCTTATGTAGTCGAGTTCGAATAGTAGGGCTTTCTATTATTTCATTGTTGTATCATTTTGTAAGCGAGAGAAGTTTATCTATTCTTTTTGTAGCACATGTAATTGTTGTACTCTAAAGATGTAATATTATGTAACTGTTTTGTGATCTGTGATAGTGTAATTATATGTACTGTGCTCTGAGCTGATCCTATAGCCACCGTAGAATTGTATCACATAAAGTTTTAAGTACGTCGAGCCTCTAAAAAAAATTGCAATCACTTTATCGGCACACTTAAGACTTGCTAATGCAAATCTACGAGTGGTCACCCCTAACCTGCCCTATTCTCCACTCTAATAGACAATATTACCTAGTAATGCTCTTTATTAGGGTGGGTATCGGGGTGGGATGTTACACAGTCTGCACTGGAGTTTGAATTCGAATTTCGAGCTGTTTTTGATTTTGAAAATTTCTGAAACTTCGGAGGGTCATATCTTCCTCATACGGACTCCGATTCTCGAAAACTCGAACTCGTTTCCAAGCAGAATTTCGAGACGAACGCATTGGCGCAACCTATTTCCACTAATTCTTATTTTAAAATTTAATTCTGCCTTGATTTATGGTTTTAACATGCTATTAAAATTCATGTTGTTACATTCTCCCTTCCTTAAAGGATTTCGTCCCCGAAATCTTCAAGTTAAGAAGAATGCATCCTATCATCCAATCAACCATCTACTCAACCATCATCCACAAGCAACCATTGTCCTACTATATGAACATATGCAGAAAAAGTGTGTATATATTCCTTATCTAATGCAAATGTTCAGGCCTGATTGATCTTCTTAATGAATAATATGTTTAGTGCCATGAATCCAACATGTATGCAAATAGTCCTAGTCGCATAAACACTATATGTGTGCACAAACATTAATCCATATGCAACATTCACATGATAACACATTCAATTTCATCCATAAACATGTGTAAACACTCATGCGTATGCAATATGAAAATGTGTCTGAGCCGATCTAGTGTCTAATGTGTTTTATGCAACCACGAGCAACCACTTGCGACCACTTGCAACCATTTGCAAACATCAACCATAACATGTCTCAAACACATGTTTACATCCAAAAGGGTTCTACCTAAGGTTCTCAAGATAGGATTGAGAAGATAAGCAAGATAAAATAAAGCATCAAGGAGAAGAAGTTAAAGATGTACCCTTTGAAGGTCCTGCTTGCGTGGCTTGCCCATGCTTCTTAGGGCAGTTCTTGCTGATATATCCAGTATCACCACACTGAAAGCATGCTCCCATCTTCATCTTCTTCTTTCTACAATCCTGGACTATATGCCCCTCAATACCACAGAAGTGGCATTTTCTTTTCTCACGTGTCTTGTTATCATTATTGTTGTTTTTGTTCTTGCCTCCTTTCTCGGAGCCTACCTTCTTGTTTTGAGACTCATTCGCCTTGACCTCCTTCTTGCCATTCTTGTCTTCCTCATTTAAGAGCGCCATGTCCACTAACTTTTCATAAGTAGCTCCCATAGGTATGTGGGTCATAGCCAAGCTGTGAAGTGGCTCATTCAATCCCTTGACGAAACAGAGAGCCTTCTTATGAGAAGTATTCACTAAGTCCAGTCCTAATCGGGCCAGCTGATTGAATTGTTTGACGTACTCCTTGACCGTTATACTTCCTTGCATCAGAGATAAGAACTTTTCCAGCTGTAGACTTTGTTCATCTTGTGAGAGGAATTTCATCTCAAACCTTATCCTGAAATCTATCCATGTTTCAACCGACCTCTCAGCGTTAGTGACTTCCCACCAATAGAAAGCATCGTCTTTGAGTAATCATACTACCAACTGTACCTTCCGCCTATCGTCCACCTCGAAGATAACGAACAGATCCTCCGTTTCTTTGAGCCACTTCCTCGCTTCTACGAATGATTCAGTTCCCTTGAAATCCCTTCCACCCATGGCCCTAAAATCTTTACAGATCTTTGAGAAAGCAATGGCACGAGGAGGGGCGGAGGAGGAGGAATCGCTGCAGCTGGAGGAGGAATATCTGCTGGGCCTGCATCGTTGGCCCAAGCCTTTAAGTACTTTCTAAACCAGCCAGGTATTGGCACACCCTCTCGAAAGTTATGATTCCTAGACATGCTGAAATGAAAAAGAAGAGATTCAAAAACGAGGAAACAAAGGATAGTGCTAATGGCTTTTGGGGAATAGCCTTTAAATAAAACAAGACTTTTCTTGAAAAATGCCTCTTTGTAGACGGTTTTGAAAATAATTTCAGAAGTTTTTTTTTAAAAAAAACTTTTGCCCAGTGTGGTAACCCTCTGCTCTGATAACAAGTGTAACACCCCACCTCTGCTAGGGTCACTCACAAAGGGAATGCACTAGTTTTGGAGGAGCGTTATCGAGGTAAACAATCACAGAATTATTACAAGACAGAACATAAATAAAACAACGGAAGTTTTAAAAGCTAAATTTCATTACTTTCAAAAAGAGTCAAAACCTTTTACATTCAAAGTACCAAATAGCCAAAGTCATTATTTTCCATTACAACAAATTCTGTCTTGCATAAATAAAGAAGCATAAACTTAAAACAACAAAAGTAGCTTAATTCCCCAAAGGTAGAAGAAATGCAGCCATAACATAGCTCAAGATCAAACCGTACAAGAGCTGAACCGAAAGCAAGCGAAATCCAAGCTAAGTGTTAGAGTTTCCTCCCTAAGAACCTGGGGGGGGGGGACGAAAGAAAAAGAGGCGAAAGAAAACGTGTCAGTCATAAAGACTGGTAAGCCCTAGTGACTTTCAGCATAAAAACAGGTAAATTTAACATGACATGTATAAACTGAAAGTAAACATAAGAATGCTGTCAGGATAGGCAAGATAGACTAAGATGGCATGATAATTCAAGTATATAGCATCACATGTTCAAGGTTTGTTGTACCAACTGTACTAGTATCCCAAACCCATGTCATATGTTAACCATGAAATGATCCCTTGGCCTAATATCATGAAATGACCCATTACTAGGTCCAACGGAACGATCTACTAATCGATCGGCTCCCTACAAGTTCTACCTCGTCATGTGTCTGTGTCATACGGCCCTATCACGAATGTAGTCACCTGTGCTAGGTCCACCATAGGGTGTATCAAGCCCTAGGGTGCCAACTACCGGCACGAATCAAGCATGCACAAGTAAACCTACTAATGCCCAATGCCCGCTTTTTCAACTCTGGACTACGTGCATGACCATATTCCGCCTGTACCTACACTGGCACACCAACTCAGACGTCGTTCTGGTCTCTTACAATCAGCCCAGTAATCGTGCCCCACCCTGCCTAGTTCCAGGGTACCATGATACATCTAGTGGGTTACTGCGGAAACGGATTGCGTAACTAGGGTTTCCGACCAACAGGTTAAGTGTTGTCATTTAAATTCGTGACTTAACCCCATCAGTCTAGCATGTCAAGTTGGTTAAGTGTTGTCATTCAAATTCATGACTTAGCCATACGAATCATGAATCAAGTTGGTTAAGTGTTGTCTTTCATGTTCATGACTTAACTCTATCATGTGGCATTAATTCATTAATGCACCCCAACCTCTCACATCAGACCTGTTGTTGTGGTCACTGCATATGCCGGGCGGTTCCGGGCAGATTTACACCACAACTCAGTCTGACTTCGGGTTCCAAGCGCGATATGACCAACTACCCACATTGGATCCTATTGTTTGAAGTAACTGGATTTGCCGGGCGGTTCCGGGCAGAATTACACTGCAAAACTCAACCCAACATCGAGTTGGACATTTTAAAGTTCTTTCTAGTATCATGTCCATGTTCAAATTTCATGCCAAGTTCGTGACAAGTTTCATGGCGAGTTTTATGTCAAATAATATAGATTTCACGTTATGCCCATATAACCCCGCATTCATAACGTACGTATACCATGATTTCACAAGTCCTTTAAATACTCATGAAATGAAACTAAAAAGGGAATAGAGGATAAACATGAGAATAAGCATAAAAGAATAGGCATGCAAAAGCGAGCCAAATACAAGGATAATGGATCCAATGGTTTTGGTGTACATAATAGCGAATAGGAATAAACTAAGCAAGTCACACCCTAGGTATGAGATCCAACAAAATGCCAGTTTAGTGTACAACATGGTTTGCAACTATAGTGTTATGGGCATAAACAATCAATCATAATAGTCTTAGGTAGTTAACCACAATAGCCATAGCCATGGTCATAGGTAGAAATCTCATAGTTATGAATCATAGGCGATTAATCACAATAGTCATGGATAATTATCCAAAATAGTCCTAGGCAATTACCCTAAATAGTCATAGGAAATTAACCGTAATAAATTCAAATTCATGGTCATAGACAATAGTCTTATGTTCATAATCATAGGCAATAATTCTCATAGTCAAGAGTCATAGGTGATTAGCCACAATTGTCCTCGTCATAGTCATAGGCAATAGTCTTATGTTCACTGTCATAGGCATAGTCTTATGTCCACAGTCATAGTCTTAGGCCATTAACAATAGTTTCAACGTCATAGGCAATATTCCCAAAAGTCAAGATCCAAGATGGACAAGAATAAATGTGAATCAATTGTCATACATAGGTCCAATTCCAATTCATAGCATGTCCATATTAAGTTTATAGTTTTTATCTAAAAGTAACTTGAACTTACAGATCGTGGTCTAAGAAATTGGGATGTAGAAGTTGAATCTTTAAACTAGTCTCCGAATAGTTGTATCGTTGAATCTTGATTTGATTGTAGAAGCAAATCCCCAATATGCAATTCCTAGCCGTAGTCTCCAAGAAATGGTCTTCGTGTTTTATTTTAATTTATCTTAATTTAATTTAGAGGAGGAAGAAGAAGCCATGTCCATCAAGAATTTGTGCAGCATAAGGTTAGAGAAGAATGGTGTAAAGAGAATGAGGCTAGGAGGCTATTTATATAGGATTAGGCGGACGAATCTGGTCACGAAACGAGTCTAAATACATCAGAATGCATCAGGTTCCAAAATTGGTTTCGGGAGGCAAGTCGACCCCCAGGTCGACCATAGGGTTGACCTGGCCCCTGGGAGGTCGACCATAGTGTCGACACCCAGGTTGACCTGGTCCTGGGCGGGAAAATTCCGGCCCAGTCTGCACTGGAGTTTTAATTCGAATTTCGAATTCGAATTTCGAGCTGTTTTTTATTCTGAAAATTTCTGAAACTTCGGAGGGTCATATCTCCCTCATATGGACTCCGATTCTCTAAAACTCGGACTCGTTTCCAAGCATAATGTAATGACCTAAATTTCCGTAACATCAGAGTTGACTATATACATCATACGTCCAACCCAAATATCACGAAAATACGAAACATTTTTTTTAGAAGAAAGAGATAGAAGAAGAACAGAAATAACAACACAGAATCTCATATCGCAGCGGAACAAAATATAATATATTATAACTTTTGAAATACAAAATCTCAACTGTATAACATACACTTATCAGAGTACAACACTTACAACATAGCGGAACAAACTATAACTAGATAACGCTGAAGCCTCCTTCTCCAAGCTCCTTTAGAGATATCTGAAAAATCCTGAACTACTTGACTGACCATACAAATTTAGGAACCCAAGAGTTTAGGTAGAACAAAACAAATAAACTCCGGGTCAGTAATGGGACTGGTATGAGTAAACAGTTTATAACAGTTTTAGAAAACTAAAATGATATCTCATAAGACCACGCCGTATAATACGGAACGGGTTTTTCCCTTATGAGAATCCAAACACTTGATTTAACTTTCAAAATTCCTTTTTGAAAGGAATGATAATTTTTATATCAAAACTCTTTTGATATTATAACAATGTCTAAATCAAGTAGATAACAATCTAGTGGAACGTTTGCATCTCACGTTCCATATATATACACAAATCATAAACTGCAAGCACGTATTGGGTATTTGATTTCCAACTATGACAAGGTATGGAACTACCTTCCGCTGGTATATCTCTAGAGGAGAATACACCAAGTTCAATAAGAACATCTTGCAACTCAGCCACACATGACCGACCACTCATTTGGCTTGAGTGTATCGAATGTATATCACCAACGGTTGGGATCAGCAACCGTTTCCCGAATGGGACAACATCGACCATAGATTTTTAGAAATAAATGAAACTCTAGATTAGGTGATTCTACACCCTAATAGGTGCGACCTACATAGCCATGCTGCCTGCCCGATTTCTGTCATTTACCGGTTGTTGAGGTCAGAGGCTACAATTTCTCATTACATCAGATTCACTTCGAATGCCACATTGTCAGATCCATCGAAAATCACTAACTGATGTCTACAACAGTACATTACGTGTCAGCTAAAAGAAGTTTCCTTCTCCGCTTCCACTCTTGGTACGGTTGAAGAAATCAATGTACGTGACCTTTCTGGAAATACTCTGTTAGACATTCATCCATACAGGTCACCCAGGAACAGGATGAACCGAAGTCACTATTTCTATAAATAGAAAAAGTCCTTGCACTCTACTCCATCTTCGATTATCTTCATATAATCTGATTCGCAACGCTATTGCAAATATGGAGTGGTTCTTCGGATAATAATCTAACCGGTCTCTCCATATTGACAACGATGGTCAAAAACTTCGATAGTCTGTGATTTAACTATCGAATAAAAACAAGTGTTTCGATAGTCGATGATTTAACTATCGAAGAAAACAAGTGTTCGTCCAATTTTCAAACAATCACTGAGCCCTTAATTAATATTCCATTAATTAAATCAATTCTCTATATCTTTATCAATATTTGTTAACCAAATATTTTCAATAACCATATTGGCCTTATACGTTATTTGGAAAACATTTCCATATACAGCCTTCCTTTATTTTCTAAACTTTAGAAAATATATGCTATTTATAATTGGAAAATATTCCAATTACTTATCTCTTTTCCGGTTTTATTTCTATACTTAGGAAATATTTAACATCTATTTCCAAGCTTACAATTATTTGGGTTAAAAACGGATGTTGTGTGAAACATCGTTACAACAACCCAAATACTATATCCTACTAACTCTTATTCAACATTGATCTTTGAGCTTGAAATCTTACTGTTTATCTGTTAATAATGAAATCAATCAAGTTGGGGTATAACTACCTCTCATACCTTGACTGAATAACATTTATAACGTCAAAACAGATATGACTACTTACTCGAACAATCAATAACATACAACTACTTCTTCACCTTTAAACACATATACACTTTCTCTTTCTATTCTTACTAGATTTTATTCTTATACTTCCTTTTTGATTATACTATTCTATTTCTAAGTTCGTTTTCTTATCGACTTCTATATATATTGATACATTGATTTCTAACTATCAAATTATCTTAAAAATATTCTATCTACTTAAATTCCCGGAAAAATTCGCCATAACCTCCTTTGTACCGGGAGCTTCGGGATATTTCTAATAGCCTCCCATGGCCCTTACCAATCCAAAAAGAAAAAGAAAAGCCAAGCGGCTAGCCGATACGGCGCATAAAATTTCATACGGAAATTAAACGTGTACCTTTTTGTCGGGCATTCTATTTATATCACTTCTATACTTTATTCCAAACCTGTCTCCTGTATATTTATACCTGTCCAATTTATTTCAACTATACCCGATCGTTTTAACTCAATTCGTTAATTAAATTGGTTAATTAACTCCTTAGTCTATTCCACTTCTATTATCCAAATCTATTATCTTCTATTATTCAAATTCTATAATATAAATCCCATTTGAATTTCTATATTCAAATTCTATATTCAAATTCTATATTCAAATCCTATATTATAAATCCCATTTGAATTTCTATATTCAAATTCTATATTCAAATCCATTTGAATTCTATTATCCAAATTCCATATCAATCTATTTGAATTCTATATTTAAACTATTTGAATTGTATATTTAAACTATATGGATTCTATATTCAAATTCTATGTTTTAAATTCTATTCGAATACTATATTCAAATTCTATGTTTTAAATTCTATTTGAATACTATATTCAAATTCCATATTTTAAATTCTATTTGAATACTATATTCAAATTCTATGTTTTAAATTCTCTTTGAATACTCTTTTCAAATTCTATATTCAAATCTATTTGAATTCTCTGCATTATTTATAAACAACGTTTATAACTTTACTTAAAATCCCCCATTATACATTTATAAACAAAGTTTATAAATTCAATTCAAATCACACCTTTTCATTTATAAACAGAGTTTATAAATTCAATTCAAATCCCACATTTTCATTTATAAACAGAGTTTATAAATTCAATTCAAATACCACATTTTCATTTATAAACAGAGTTTATAAATTCAATTCAAATCCCACCTTTTCATTTATAAACAGAGTTTATAAATTCAATTCAAATCCCACATTTTCATTTATAAACAGAGTTTATAAATTCAATTCAAATCCCACCTTTTGATTTATAAACAGAGTTTATAAATTCAATTACTTGTTTTATATATCTTCAAAACAAGTTAATATTTTCTATAGTTTATATAAAATTCAAATTCCATTTATAAAAATAGAATTCCCTTTTTAAATCTCAAATACCCTTTCAGGGTATTTTTATAAATCAATATTCAACCCCAGAGATATTTTAAATAATCAAATCAACCAATATTCAATCATTTGAGTTTTAACACATCATATATGAATATATATGAAATCAAACAAACAACAAACAGATAATATATTTTTGAGGAATCCAGTTGAATTCCTCCAACCTGTTTTTCTTGCATCCACAGACGTTAGTCAACATAGTAATACCCATCCTGCTTCGAGGCAGGATATCGCGGTATGAAGGTCATCCACTAATCATAGTGTGGGGCGTATAGGGTAATCATCCGCTAATGATACCGCGGGCATCCGCTAATGAGACTGCGGGAATCCAACCAATCATCAACCCAATATATATATATCCTAAATAACTAATATATATTTTAAAACAATCAGACAACATTCAAATAAGCACAGACAATTATTTTTCACTATATAAAAATAATTCTAAATAAAAGGTGAGATGTACTCACCAGGGCTTTTATTTTCGATCCATTCTGATTCTTATTAAAACCAAGCTTATGTAAATCCACAGCTATAAGCTCAACTGGTTTACGATGTTCGCATCTGATTTTTTTATATAAACATATTGCTTTTATAAATACTAGTTGAGCTAAACATGATTAACTAAATTTTAAATTAGCTAACGATGATTATTAACGTTAATTATCTTACAAAAATAAATCCTTATTTAGATTCGAATTATCATCAATTTAAGCTAATAAGATAATTAAATAAATAATCTTAGATATGTTTAAATTTGAAAAGAATATACCTTAATCCTTTATAGATCTCAACTAATTGATAAAACAACTCGCCGATCAACTCCATGAAGTAACACAAAATTCAGCGATCCATTCCTACTGCAAATAGCTAAAATAACGGCTCCATCCCACTTTGACATTTTACCGAACAACTGCAGTGCGCTCCCTTTTTCTTCTTACAGTTCTGAAATCTGAAACTCTACCTCACCATCCCTTTTACACTGCGCTCGAACTCCCCCTCCGCAGCCTGCGTTCTCCCCCAAATCACCTCGTCACTTTATTTTAGCTACAGGAAAACCCATCGAGCTCCTTCTGACCTCGCTTCACCCCCTTTTCAACTTCGCACCTCAGTAAATAGTGCAGAAATCACGTCGTGACTTGGCTTTGATGTCGCTGGAACTAAATCGAGCAACCCTAGGATAATAATCGAACTCGAAAATCTCCATCGTACGAATACCAATCTCGATATCGAGGTTCAGAGAACCGGCGGTCTTTGATCGCGATCCCTCTCTTTTTATTTTGAAAGACTTTGAATTTGTTTGAGTGAAGGGCGGCCATTTCCTGTTTGATTTGCTGAAACTCGATTTTCTCATTAGAAATGGAAGGAGTAGTCATTGTTTATAATAGTTCATACGGTGAAGAATTGAACAGCGAGGCCTTTTAATATGTGGAGTGGAAGAGGACGATGTGTTTCCTTTTCCCCCTTTTGATTTTCAATGGTTACAAATAGATGTGTATCTATTTAAATTACCCATAATTTCTGTAACAACCCGAAAATCTGGGCTAGTTTAAAATTTTTATTTTGGCAATTTTAGCAAATTTTGATTATTTAAAATGAACTATTTTAAATAATATCGACGAGAAAAATGTTTTGAATATAATTCGAACGTATATATTATACGCGTCGTCGTTAAAATATAAATAATTATATATAATTATAAATAGAATTGAAAATGGCGCGGTAGTTCGATAATTCAATTTCAAACTTCAATTGAATGTAACGGGTGCAAAACAATCCGGATTTCAGTGAAACCAAAAACATTAGGATCTAATTGATAATATCTTTCCAACGAATCCGAAAAATCAAAATTTCATAGCGGGAATCAAAAGATATGTCCAGTTGAAAATTCTGAATAGTCGCTATGGAATTCAGGCCCTTAAAAATGGGAATTTTGCAAACGACCTCGGATTTCGACGAAACCACTTTTGTTGGATGCGTGATGTCAAGTTATTGCTAGCTTTCAAATTTCATAATTTTTCGAATCAATATGTGAGCGTGGCAAAGGAAAACACGTTTGACCAGTTTTAGTTGATTTTAATCGACTGGAAAATGGCCATTTTTCAAACGGTCTCAGAATTCGACGAAACTAGTTTTGTTAGGACCGTATCGTCAATACGAAGCCAGAAAACATTTTTCTGGGATTTTCCGAGTTAGTATGTGACCCCGGTAAATTGAAATGCGCGTTCAAATTCAATATATAGAGTTATATTTTGATTTTGACGAAAACTGGTCAAAACAGTCGAATCAGCCTACGAAACATATCCCATTGTGTTCGGAATGGGGGTGATTAGCTAGGGGCGACAGTCGTTGGTTCGATATGGGGTTCAAACTGATAAACAAGTAATTTCTTAGTTAAATATTATTATAAGTAAACATATAAGGTCAAAATCTAAACCCTAAGTCAAAGGGATTCTCGTGGTCAAACTATTCCGCCGCTCCCCCTTTTCAGCGATCAAAACGCTCAAAAAAAAAAAAAAGAGGACCCCCGATCTCCCTCTCCGTTCAACAAATTTAGAGAATTGTAAAACAAAAATGAAAGTTCTCTCTACGATCGTCGACTTGGTACCGGTTTGACCAATTATTGGTCACCATCGACGAAGGTTTCATCGCTCAAAGGAGCGTCGTTCAATGGCGATTCACGGCGGCTATGGGGGTGCGAGTTCGCCTGAACTACGGCGATGGGAGGCTCTCACGGCGCCGCTCAGTGGGGGGGGGGTTACTCCGATGATGCTTTTGGCGAGCGAGATGGAGGAGCAAAGAAGCCCTAGAGGGCGGCTGTCGATTTCGACGTGTACAGAAGCAAGCGGGTTACAGTGTATTCTTTTAACCATATAATTAAATTTCAAAAGGAAATTAGCATGGGTTTTAAAATAAATTTGAATTGTTTGTTTTTGAAAATAAAGTATACATTCTTTGTTTTTGAAAATAATAATATACTTTGAATTTGAAAATATAAACATGCTTTGTTTTAAAATAAAATATAACTTCGGTTTAGAAAATATATAGAATGTTTTAGAAAATATAAAATCAGTTGTTTAGATATGTGAAGGAGGAGTTTGAATTTATATAAAGAAGAAGACAAAAAAATGAATTTGCTTTGAAAACAAAATTTGAATTTGCTTTGAAAACAAAATTTACTTTCTTTTTGAAAATGAATTTTGCATTGATTTTGAAAATAAAATTAACATGGTTTTTAAAATAGGAATAGCAGATTAAAAAAATTCGATTTTTATATATTGAATAGCAAGATAAAAATTCGATTTTTATATATTGAATAGCGAAGTAAAAATTCGATTTTCATATATTGAATAGCGAAGAAAAAATTCGATTTTTATATATTGAATAACGAAGTAAAAATTCGATTTTTATATATTGAATAACGAAGTAAAAATTCGATTTTTACATATATAGTGGCTACGGGCAACAAAAGCGACAAAGGGCGAGAATGGCGAAGATTTCTCAAAATGAAGAGTCGTGGTATTGGATAGCTATCGGTGAGAATTTCTCACTCTTCAATTTCTTTTCTAGTTATATATATACTAGGATGCAGACGGTGTTTAGTAGCACCCGACACAATCGTCCACAGACCATGGACTTGTTTGTTTGGTTGCGTAGTTGATTAGATTATTTGGTTTGAATTGAATTGTTTGGTGAATTGAATGAATTTGATTGATGTGTGAATGGCGTGGGCCTTCACTAGACCGGGGATAAGGCTAGGCCTTGTCCCGTTTGTAGTATCGTGTCGTTATGCCGCTGAAATTTTCTAAAATAAGTTAGAAAATAAAAATATCATTTTATTTAAAGAATGAACTGAATAGAAATTCATATGTTAAAATAAAATGTTTTATCGTTAAAAATATAATTTTTAACGTGAATATGAATATAGTGAATGTGAATAAATATTCATTTACAAACCGGACGGTTTGTTTATGTACACCGATTTGACTGACATTGATTGGGACGATAAATTTTACACATCGCCCAACTGCACAAATAAAATCTGTGTTTGATTGTTTGAAACCCCACACGGGTGTTGGGATGAAATATGAAGTTCACTCATCCTGATTGATTAAATATGTCGATCGATTGATTGAAAGGTTGTTATAAGCATTAGATATCTATATTTGATGCTTATACAGTGTAGTGCACTTTGGGTGATGGTTGATTATTTTTCAATGCTATTATATACATGTGTTGTATGAAAATCCATATAATTAATTTTATATGGTGATTGATTGGGCCTCATTCCAATTTAGAGAATAAAGAATATTATAAAGTAAAGGTTCATGTGTTGACTGTACTCATCCGTTGAGATTAGTCATGTGTTGAACGAAATAATTTAACAAAAATAGTCACACGTGGACAGTACTCATTCGTTGAGATTAGTCGTGTATTGACAAAAATAAATATTCATTTGTTGAATAGAGTAAAGGAATATATGAAGCCATGTTGATTAGATTGACGCCATTTTGACGTGAACGATATTTATATCGATTTTATTCATTTTAAAATGAATATTGAAAAGTAATTTTGAAATCGAATATTTTGAAATGAAATGAATTGAAAACGATTTCGAAATGAAATGAATTGAAAACGATTTCGAAATGAAATGAATTGAAAACGATTTCGAAATGAAATGAATTGAAAATGATTTCGAAATGAAATGAATTGAAAACGATTTCGAAATGAATTGAATATAAAGCGATTTCGAAATGAATTGAATATAAAGCGATTTCGAAATGAATTGAATATAAAACGATTTAGAAACGAATTTGATTTGAATAGAAAATGAATTTGATTTGAATAGAAAATGAATTTGAATCGAATAGAAAACCAATTTGAATTGAATTGAATAGAAGACGAATTCGAGTTGAATTGAAGACGAATTGAAACGAATTCAAATTTAATTAAAATTTGAATTGAATTCAAATGAATTTTAAAACGAATTTATATGGAAAAATTCAATTTTGATTCGAATTGAAATGGAAGTTGAAAATATTTTTGAAACGAATTCAAAACTATTTATAAAATTCGTTTTAAATAGAAATCGATGAAATATATATTATATATATATTATATATAATATAATGGCCTGGATAGAACGCGCCGCGCCGCGGTAGTTCGTGAATTTCGACCATTTATTTCAAACGGACATTACGGGAGATCCGACCGTCGGATTCTCCTAGAACCGGAACCGTTGGGTTCGTATCGAAAAGAGCTTTCTAACGAATATTAGGAATTTGAAATCTATCAGTTGGATTTGGAGTTACGTCCAAATCAAATTTGAAAAAGGTCGCTGTAAGTGCAGTTCGATGGCCATTGTTGGAAATCGATTGTACGGGCCTTCATAAAATTATTAAAAATAGTAATAATTTGTGTACAATCATAAGAAATGATTTGAGAAAAATTGGGGTAAAAAAAAAACTCCATATTTGAAAAGATAAAAATGGATTTTTATCGAAATGAACTAGTTTTGAACTAAATTTAAAACCCAATTATTTTTAAATAAATAAATTAGATTTAAAAAGGGGTTTTAAATAATCGGAATTTCTAATATATTTGATTGGATTTGAAATGGGTTTATCGTGAACTGTGTTTTAAATAACACTAGTTCTTTAACCCGATAACAAATAGAATGTGAAATGGGTTTATCGTGAACTGTGTTTTAAATAACACCTAGTTCTTTAACCCAATAAAAGGAGTTTTAACGAATCTGCAATTAGGTTGAAATGTGAATCTATAATCTAAATTATCAAATTTAGAAATGAGCGGGAATGGAGTATCGCCAGTTTTGCTCCAAAGCGATAGTTAAATCTTTAATTAGATTTAAACGTGAAATGGTAATTAATTTTACCGATAACACCATTGTATTAAATATGGAGTATTACCAGTTTTGCTTCATGGGATGAATAGGTTGGGATTGGGAAATAAAATAAATAATTACTTCGGTGTGGTTCGCTAATCTCGACTAGTTTGGAAAACCATAATTTGGTTTGAAACGACATCCAAAGGAAGATTAAAGGATAGATTTTAAAGAATTTATCTTGGATAAAATTAATGGGAACCTTTCCCAAAAGATGTGAATATTTAAATAACAGAATATTCAGAATTGGAATGAGGCGTATATTGTGTTTACTAGCACTGTTTTTACTATACACGGATTGTTCGGAAAGGCCGGGTTTATACCCATTCTGAATAACCGATTCGACGATATGTCGAAGATGAAGACGGTGGTTGAAGACCGGAAGTCTTCACATCGTTCGGATAATTACTGACGATCCTGATTGGGCTGTACACCCAAGAGGATGGAAATAGTTGGTGGTCGTCCAGACGTACTTGGAGACGGATGGATATGCGAGGAAAGTGCCTCCGGTTTCGTTCAGACCCAGAACGGACTTGTAAATGGATGGTGTGTCTGACATTGTATTCCTTTATATTGTATTTGTTGATCTCTGCTAAATATTTATCTGTTTGGCAGCGGAGAATTTATTCTCTTGCTTAACGCTCTTCTCTGAGACATATGAGCTCAGAGGTTATATATTGGCAGAAATCAGTGGTACGATATGGATTGATAGTATGGCAAGCTGAGATGCAGTGATCCAGACTTTTGTTGAAAAGCAAAGTTTGGTGGTTGATGATCAAAGCGCAGCTGATATAGCATAGCTTTGTGTATAGCGTTGATCCGCGAGCCTCACACCCCGGTATGGTGGTAAACTGATGGTTTGATCTGTATGCTTTTTCGTGGATGGGCACCTTAGTGGTGTCGTGGATTCGGTCGACCGAGATGAGCTTAGTGCTCAAGGATATATAGAGTAAGCGGTGTTTTCTCTCGCTGGGACGTAAGCTGCGGTGATACTCTGGTCCCAAATGTGCGGATGTGCAGACGGTGTTTTCTCTTGTTGGGACGTAAGCCGTGGTGAATTGCATTCCGCGATCGATCTTTCGAGTCAGGAGCCACCATGATGGAAATCCAATTTCCAATACGTGTATTGCGGTATTAATTGTAGAACTAGTATGGCGACATGATATATGGTACCCATGCCGTCTATGATTGATATTTATGATTGAAATTGTTTTGACACTATACACTTATTATAGTATC
Source organism: Allium sativum (assembly GCA_030737875.1). Lineage (NCBI taxonomy): Eukaryota > Viridiplantae > Streptophyta > Magnoliopsida > Asparagales > Amaryllidaceae > Allium > Allium sativum. The sequence continues at coordinate 253,098,147 of CM060915.1, read as the reverse complement.
AAATGATTTGATTTTTAAAACGTACCAAGCATGTTTGGCTATTATAAGGGAAAACCCTATCCTCTGGCTGCGTTACATTGTGTGATGGGACCTGGGTCTTATAATAGCTTCATTTTTAGAAAAGCATTGCGTTGTTTACTTATATGCACCGGTATTCTTGGGAGGAAACCCGTTCCGTGTTATACGGCGTGGTCCCTTGATTTACCTAACTTTAAAATAAATATTTACAACTGTTTTAGTTCTCACACCAGTCACATGACTGACCTGGAGTTTATTGTTTTAACCTAAACTCTGGGTGCCCCTATTTTTGACACGGGCAGCTAGTAGTTTTGGTTTTGCAGATTTATATTCACAGGATCCTGGTTTACAGCTGGGATGATAACCGGAAAGCTTTGTATCCGTATATCTCTTCTAGTTGTGTATTGTATTATTTTCCGCTGCTATGTATTTTAATGTAATTTAAATCTCTGATATTTCTGTATAATATTCATTTATACTCTGTATATTCTTGTAATCTGATGCATTGTTGTAATATACAATGAAATGTTCTTTTGTCTGCGTTCTGATTTGTCTTGTCCTCACAGTAATTCGTTCTTTCTCATCTCTTCGGAGACCGGGGAAGTTTCGGGTTGCTTCATTTGGTATCAGAGCTTTGGTTTACAAAGCTCAGAGAACAAGGCACATTAGAACCATATGAAAGAATTCATCAGATATTGGATTAGTAATATCCAATTAGAATGACTCGTTAGAGATGGGATCAGTAGTATCCTAGAACGAGTGTGAAGAGTATATTTTTAAAATGAAACAAATTTTGTTTTGAAAATTTAAATCAATTATTCGTATTTGATGATTTATTTATATTGATTCGGACAATGCAGTATATAAAGATTTTGCGTATACGTCTGATCCGCGTGTATTCGAAGTTTTAATATACTAGATAGATATAGAATCACACTCTAGTCGCCCGGGGATGATGCTGATAATTGTGATCACATTATCAGTGTTTATATTCGTGTGACGAAAGTGAGATTTCTATATATTTCCTATTGACTGGTGTGAGAACCAAAATTAGATAGGACATATTGTTGTGATTTGGCATCAAAAATCTGATTTTTTGACTATGTATCAAAGTTATGAATTTGAAAAGCTAATCAAATAATGGATTGATGTTTGTGTTGTTTATTTATTTGTTTGATAATTTGAACCATTACGCCTAATTGTATCAAATAATGAATTGTATTGAAATTTGGTCGCATTTTCTTGCATATACATGTACTTACATTGAACAGGTCATAGCAAGGAGGCTAGAGCAGAGAATAAAATTTGTTTGCCCGACAAATAGGTACATATTTACTATAATTTACTGTTTTGTTTGGGTGATGATGATTTTATGAGCCTATTGGCTAGCCGCTTGGCTTTTTCTTTTTCTTTTTGAGATCAGAAGGCCTATATGGCAATTTCGGGATTTTCCCGTGGCTCCCGGTGCAGGGGAGGTTATGGCGAAATGTTTCGAAAATTTAGGGTGTTAGCCAAATTTTTGAAGAATTTGAAAATTCTCAGAAACTGAAAAGTTGGAGAATGGAAGCCAGATCGAACGTAGAGTTGATTGATCAAACCACTTTCGACTTTATTCCTTCTCGGGGACGAAAAGTTTTAAGTGGGGGAGATTGTAACAACCCGAAAATCTGGGCCAGTTTAAAATTTTTATTTTGGCAATTTTAGCGAATTTTGATTATTTAAAATGAACTATTTTAAATAATATCGACGAGAAAAATGTTTTGAATATAATTCGAACGTATATATTATACGCGTCGTCGTTAAAATATAAATAATTATATATAATTATAAATAGAATTGAAAATGGCGCGGTAGTTCGATAATTCGATTTCAAACTTCAATTGAATGTACCAGGTGCAAAACAATCCGGATTTTAGTGAAACCAAAAACATTAGGATCTAATTGATAATATCTTTCCAACGAATCCGAAAAATCAAAATTTCATAGCGGGAATCAAAAGATATGTCCAGTTGAAAATTCTGAATAGTCGCTATGGAATTCAGGCCCTTAAAAATGGGAATTTTGCAAACGACCTCGGATTTCGACGAAACCACTTTTGTTGGATCTGTGATGTCAAGTTATTGCTAGCTTTCAAATTTCATAATTTTTCGAATCAATATGTGAGCGTGGCAAAGGAAAACGCGTTTGACCAGTTTTAGTTGATTTTAATCGACTGGAAAATGGCCATTTTTCAAACGGTCTCAGAATTCGACGAAACTAGTTTTGTTAGGACCGTACCGTCAATACGAAGCCAGAAAACATTTTTCTGGGATTTTCCGAGTTAGTATGTGACCCCGGTAAATTGAAATGCGCGTTCAAATTCAATATATAGAGTTATATTTTGATTTTGACGAAAACTGGTCGAAACAGTCGTTTCAGCCTACGAAACATATCCCATTGTGTTCGGAATGGGGGTAATTAGCTAGGGGCGACAGTCGTTGGTTCGATATGGGGTTCAAACTGATAAACAAGTAATTTCTTAGTTAAATATTATTATAAATAAACATATAAGGTCAAAATCTAAACCCTAAGTCAAAGGGATTCTCGTGGTCAAACTATTCCGCCGCTCCCCCTTTTCAGCGATCAAAACGCTCAAAAAAAAAAAGAAAAAAAAGAAAAAAAAAGAAGACCCCCGATCTCCCTCTCCGTTCAACAAATTTAGAGAATTGTAAAACAAAAATGAAAGTTCTCTCTACGATCATCGACTTGGTACCGGTTTGACCAATTATTGGTCACCATCGACGAAGGTTTCATCGCTCAAAGGAGCGTCGTTCAATGGCGATTCACGGCGGCTGTGGGGGTGCGAGTTCGCCTGAACTCCGGCGATGGGAGGCTCTCACGGCGCCGCTCAGTGGGGGGTACTCCGATGATGCTTTTGGCGAGCTAGATGGAGGAGCAAAGAAGCCCTAGAGGGCGGCTGTCGATTTCGACGTGTACAGAATCAAGCGGGTTACAGTGTATTCTTTTAACCATATAATTAAATTTCAAAAGGAAATTAGCATGGGTTTTAAAATAAATTTGAATTGTTTGTTTTTGAAAATAAAGTATACATTCTTTGTTTTTGAAAATAAAAATATACTTTGAATTTGAAAATATAAACATGCTTTGTTTTAAAATAAAATATAACTTCGGTTTAGAAAATATATAGAATGGTTTAGAAAATATAAAATCAGTTGTTTAGATATGTGAAGAAGGAGTTTGAATTTATATAAAGAAGAAGATAAAAAAATGAATTTGCTTTGAAAACAAAATTTGAATTTGCTTTGAAAACAAAATTTACATTCTTTTTGAAAATGAATTTTGCATTGATTTTGAAAATAAAATTAACATTGTTTTTAAAATAGGAATAGCAGATTAAAAAAATTCGATTTTTATATATTGAATAGCAAGATAAAAATTCGATTTTTATATATTGAATAGCGAAGTAAAAATTCGATTTTCATATATTGAATAGCGAAGAAAAAATTCGATTTTTATATATTGAATAACGAAGTAAAAATTCGATTTTTATATATTGAATAACGAAGTAAAAATTCGATTTTTATATATATAGTGGCTACGGGCAACAAAAGCGACAAAGGGCGAGAATGGCGAAGATTTCTCAAAATGAAGAGTCGTGGTATTGGATAGCTATCGGTGAGAATTTCTCACTCTTCAATTTCTTTTCTAGTTATATATATATACTAGGATGCAGACGGTGTTTAGTAGCACCCGACACAATCGTCCACAGACCATGGACTTGTTTTTTTGGTTGCGTAGTTGATTAGATTATTTGGTTTGAATTGAATTGTTTGGTGAATTGAATGAATTTGATTGATGTGTGAATGGCGTGGGCCTTCACTAGACCTGGGATAAGGTTAGGCCTTGTCCCGTTTCTAGTAACGTGTCGTTATGCCGCCGAAATTTTCTAAAATAAGTTAGAAAATAAAAATATCATTTTATTTAAAGAATGAACTGAATAGAAATTCATATGTTAAAATAAAATGTTTTATCGTTAAAAATATAATTTTTAACGTGAATATGAATATAGTGAATGTGAATAAATAAATATTCATTTACAAACCGGACGGTTTGTTTATGTACACCGATTTGACTGACATTGATTGGGACGATAAATTTTACACATCGCCCAACTGCACAAATAAAATCTGTGTTTGATTGTTTGAAACCCCACACGGGTGTTGGGATGAAATATGAAGTTCACTCATCCTGATTGATTAAATATGTCGATCGATTGATTGACAGGCTGTTATAAGCGTTAGATATCTATATTTGATGCTTATACAGTGTAGTGCACTTTGGGTGATGGTTGATTATTTTTCAATGCTATTATATACATGTGTTGTATGAAAATCCATATAATTAATTTTATATGGTGATTGATTGGGCCTCATTCCAATTTAGAGAATAAAGAATATTATAAAGTAAAGGTTCATGTGTTGACTGTACTAATCCGTTGAGATTAGTCATGTGTTGAACGAAATAATTTAACAAAAATAGTCACACGTGGACAGTACTCATTCGTTGAGATTAGTCGTGTATTGACAAAAATAAATATTCATTTGTTGAATAGAGTAAAGGAATATATGAAGCCGTGTTGATTAGATTGACGCCATTTTGACGTGAACGATATTTATATCGATTTTATTCATTTTAAAATGAATATTGAAAAGTAATTTTGAAATCGAATATTTTGAAATGAAATGAATTGAAAACGATTTCGAAATGAAATGAATTGAAAACGATTTCGAAATGAAATGAATTGAAAACGATTTCGAAATGAAATGAATTGAAAACGATTTCGAAATGAAATGAATTGAAAACGATTTCGAAATGAAATGAATTGAAAACGATTTCGAAATGAAATGAATTGAAAACGATTTCGAAATGAAATGAATTGAAAACGATTTCGAAATGAAATGAATTGAAAACGATTTCGAAATGAAATGAATTGAATATAAAGCGATTTCAAAATGAATTGAATATAAAGCGATTTCGAAATGAATTGAATATAAAGCGATTTCGAAATGAATTGAATATAAAACGATTTAGAAACGAATTTGATTTGAATAGAAAATGAATTTGATTTGAATAGAAAATGAATTTGAATCGAATAGAAAACCAATTTGAATTGAATTGAATAGAAGACGAATTCGAGTTGAATTGAAAACGAATTGAAATGAATTCAAATTTAATTGAAATTTGAATTGAATTCAAATGAATTTTAAAACGAATTTATAGGGAAAAATTCAATTTTGATTCGAATTGAAATGGAAGTTGAAAATGTTTTTGAAACGAATTCAAAACTATTTATAAAATTCGTTTTAAATAGAAATCGACGAAATATATATTATATATAATATAATGGCCTGGATAGAACGCGCCGCGCCGCGGCAGTTCGTGAATTTCGACCATTTATTTCAAACGGACATTACGGGAGATCCGACCGTCGGATTCTCCTAAAACCGGAACCATTGGGTTCGTATCGAAAATTGCTTTCTAACGAATATTAGGAATTTGAAATCTAACGGTTGGATTTGGAGTTACGTCCAAATCAAATTTGAAAAAGGTCGCTGTAAGTGCAGTTCGATGGCCATTGTTGGAAATCGATTGTACGGGCCTTCATAAAATTATTAAAAAAAGTAATAATTTGTGTAAAATCATAAGAAATGATTTGAGAAAAATTGGGGTAAAAAAAAACTCCATATTTGAAAAGATAAAAATGGATTTTTATCGAAATGAACTAGTTTTGAACTAAATTTAAAACCCAATTATTTTTAAATAAATAAATTAGATTTGAAAAGGGGTTTTAAATAATCGGAATTTCTAATATATTTGATTGGATTTGAAATGGGTTTATCGTGAACTGTGTTTTAAATAACACTAGTTCTTTAACCCGATAACAAATAGAATGTGAAATGGGTTTATCGTGAACTGTGTAACACCCCACACCCGCTAAGGTCACTCATAAGAGGGGAATGCCTTAGTTTCGGTGAAGTATTTTAAGTGAATATAGAACAATAAAATTACAACAAGACAGATATAAGTAATACTTGAAAATTTAAAACATCATTTCATTGCAGCGGAAAGTAAAACATGTTTGGTTACATCACAAAACCATACAAGAGTCAAGTACAAAATATCCATCTTGATAAAAATAAGTACATAATCCCACTATGTAAACAATAGCCATAAAAGGAAAGATGAACTGAGCTTTACTTCAACGGTCCAAGCTCCAAAGGATAGATACAGCAATCTGATCAAAGCCCACTAGCACTAAGCCCACTCTGATAACCTGGGTTTGGGGGAAAAAGATAAAAACAACGGGGTCAGACATAAGTCTGAGTGAGTCCTATAACCCTAACAATACAATCATTAAAATAACCAGAGAAGACATAAGTCGATATACGGTAACGCCTGGGGATGCATGGCTACACCAAGCAGCTTGGCAAACTTAGGATAAACTAAGATAACCGTAAAGACGCATTTACCCACCCAAGGATAATTACTAAATTACACCGCCCCAGACCTACTCAAAGATAATTCCTACACTGCACCACACCAGTTTTACCTACCTAAGATTAATTCCTACTTAAAGGTTGATCCCACTAAATGTACTTAGTAATTTTTACCCAGTAGTTTCTAATACCCCTACATAGGTGCCGTCTGCCCCTATCATTACTAGGTGTACCCACTACTCCCAAGCGATCGGCTCCCTAACGTAGATACCCGTGCTGGTCCCACAATGGGGTGTATCATTTCCCCAAGTGGCAACCTGATAATATCAACGGTGCACGGCTTTATACCTACACGATGCAACAACGATTTACTAACCAGCCCGGGTCCACACACGCATATGAAACCCATTGGTCCTACGTTGCCACCGCTAACCCGTTTTTGGCCTCTTATAGTCAAGCCCAATATGCGTGTCCCGTCACTCGACTTGGGTCGAGCCCACAAAGATACGTTTGGGATATTGGTTGAGATGGGCCCCCACAAGCTACCACCTAAGCTTGTTAATTTTATCTAGTGTATCCCACTTAACCCCTTTAACCATGTCTACTTACATGTTATAAATACTTTGGTTAAGTCATTAATCATATTTTTATTTACCTTTCAAGGCACCCACTAGATTTCCACATGACACCCAAGTCCTTTACTTAATTCCCACATGCCACCCGAGGCACTTACTTAACCCTTTAATCATGTTTAATTCCATGTTCCACTTTGGTTAAGTATTCTAATCGTATTTTCTATTGCTACCCAAGGCAACCCACTAGTTTTCTCATGCCACCCAAGGCACCCACACTAGTTACTACATGCCACCCAAGGTACCCACATAACCCTCATGTTCCACTACATGCTAATATGGTTAAGTGTTTCTTAATTAATTAAGGCCGTGATCCTCATAAAGACCTCTCACATTAGACTATCTTTTATGACCGCTGGTTAAGCCGGTTGGGTCCGGGCAGCCTTATGTCATAACCGAGTCTAACCTCGTGTCTTTACATTAATCACGTATTTAGTTTGTGCCTAAGACCTCTCACATTGGGCTAACATTTGTAGCAACTGGTTAAGCCGGTTGGGTCCGGGCAGTTTTACGCTACAACTGAGTCCAACCTCGTGTCTTAGTCAATTAATTACACCTAATTAATCACCCTCATAATTTAAATTAATTATCTCTAATTAATATTAAGCTTTTCATAACATGGGTAGACCTAACTCAATAGGTAAATTCCCATGGGGTAGACCTAACTCAATAGGTAAATTCCCACTTATGTTAATTTGTTTTTATGGTATGCTTAATCATACCCAATCATACTTTTATTAACATCTTTATTAACCCCATCGTTCCCCACGCAAATCGTTTTCATTTCACGACATAATAAAAGGGAAGATCCATCACAACATCATGGGTTTAACCAAATCTTAGCATATAACTTTGTCATGGGTTAAGAGAATGTCAACTTGCATACATGAGCATATATTAACCCAACTATATTTAACCCAAACTTGCATATTATCGCACATGACTTGCATAACATATTGCATATGAACTTGCATATTATCATACACATATCTTGCATAACATGTTGAACTTGCATATTAGCATTCACATAACTTGCATAAGCACACATAACTTGCATATAAGCATTCTCACAACTTGCATAACATGTTAAACATGCATCTAAGCATACACATAACTTGCATAAGCATTCACATACTTGCATATTAACAAACATGTAACTTGCATAGCATATCTTGCATATTAACATACATGTAACTTGCATATTAACAAACATGTAACTTGCATAGCATATCTTGCATATTAACATACATGTAACTTGCATATTAACAAACATGTAACTTGCATAGCATATATTATCATACATGTAACTTGCATATGAACTTGTTAAACATGCATAAACCCACTTGTTAAATATGCATAAAACAACTTATTAAACATGCATATTATCACATACTTAGCATGCATAGAATCACATACTAAACTTGCATAATATCATATACTTAGCATGCATAGAATCACATACTCATCATGCATAAACCACATACTTAACTTGCATAAAATCAATTACTTATTATGCATAAACCCACATATCCAACTTGCATAAACTCTCATATAAACTTACATATTCAACATGCATAAACTCACATATTCAACTTGCATAAACTTACATATTCAACATAGGATTAATATTATACATAGATTAGCATATCATTACAAATGATTCAAACTCACAAATCCGCATTCAAGACCATAAGTCTCATTACACCTAATCTACTTATCTTAACAATTGATCATCAAAGTGATAGAAACTCACCACTAGCAATTTGCACTCCAAATGAAGAAGATTAAGATGCTTAGAATGGATTAGAAGTTGATTAGAGAGGTTGATTAGCTTGCTTTCCTTCATTGATTTGTGGAGGCCATGATCAAGTTTCATTTTGCCATAGTTTAGTTACAAGATTTAATTATGAATGAATTAGGGTAGGGTTGTGGTCTTATTTATAGGATTAGGTTGCATTTTAGACCCTTAGATTAACCCTAGATTAGCTTAGGACCCTTAGATCTCGGAACTCTCCAGAAATCAGCCCTAAGACCAAGCCCAAACCCCAAACTGGTGCACCCAACCACAGAACTCTCTAGAAACTGTGCAGGTTTCTTGGCTCGGCACGGGCGCACTTCCCAAGTGCACCAGTCTATTTTTGTACTGGCGCACTTCACAAGTGCGCCAGTGCATTTTTGTTCTGGCGCACTTCACAAGTGCGCCAGTGCATTTCTGGCCTGTTCCGGGTTCTTCTGCCTAACTTCGTCCGTCCATATCTCTTTCATACGGACTCCGATTCTCGAAAACTCGGACTCTATTTCGCGTATTTTTCCGAGACGAACGCAATGACGCAGCCCGTTTTCCCCCAATTCTCACATCTGAGATTATTAATTCTGTAATTAGTGAATTTTAGCATTAACCGAAATTCGGGGTGTTACATTCTCCCCTCCTTAAAGGATTTCGTCCCCGAAATCTCTAAGCTAAGGAGAATGCATATCCTACCATCCAAACAACCATCTACTCAATCCATCAAACACGGGCATCCATTGTCCTTAAACCATTTCTAATGATGTATGAGCATATGCGAAAAGTGTGTGTATATGTTCCCTATCTAATGTACGAACATATGCAAACCATGATAGTGCCATGCATCCAATATGTATGCGAGATAACCCTATCGACACATACCGTATCTATATGAGTGCACAATCATTCACCAAAATGCATCATCCATATGATAACACAATCATTATACATCCATCAATATAGCTAACTACACACAATTTTATGCAATATGCAATATGAAGTGATTGAGCCGATCTAGTGCCTAGAGTGTGTATATATGCATCCACGAGCAACCACTAGCAAACACTTGCATCCACTTGCATCCATCAACCATAACATGTCTCAAACACATGTTTCAACCATAGGTTTTCCCTATCTAAAGGTCAAACAGCACTAACGAGAGGACCTACTAAAGATAAGATAAGTACTAGGCAAGCGATAAAGGAGAAGTTAAAAGACATACTCTCCAAAAGAAATGGATACAAAGAACGCATCTTCGCTTCCGTCTCCCAAGTAGCATTCTAACTAGCTGAACTTCTCTGTTCCTCAACTTCCTAGTCTCTGGCCCAATGATGCGAGTAGGAGCTCGTCGAATCGTCTCATCGTGCTCTAACTCTACTTCTTTAAGCAAACTCGGCTCTACCACCTCAGCGGTCTCATATAAGCACTTCCTCAAATGGGACACATGAAATACATCCGGTACACCACTAAGTCTGTCAGGCAACTCCACTCTATATGCCATCCGTCCAATTCTTTCCTTAATGGGAAATGGCCCTACAAACCTTGGTACTCACTTCCTAACAGATCCAAAGTGAACCACATTCCGTAACGGAGACACCTTGATAAAAAAAAACATGTCCTAATATCAAACTCAAGCTCTGTTCTCCTCTTGTCCGCATAAGATTCCGCCGCTTTCATCCTTCTTCGAATCCAACCCATCTTCTCTGAAGTCTCTCTAACCATATCTGGCCCAAGCAAGATCTTATCCGTAGATTCCCACCAACATGTAGGAGATCGACAAGGCCTTCCATAAAGAGCTTCGAAAGGAGCCATACCAATACTGGACTGAAAGCTGCTATTATATGCGAACTCCACCAACGGAAGATGCTCTTCCCATGTACCTCCAAAATCCAAAATACATAACCTCAAAAGATCTTCTAGATACGGTTCACCCTCTTGGTCTGACCGTCCGTCTGAGGATGAGATGCGGTGCTCAAACACAACTGAGTCCCTACCGCCTCTTGCAAACTTCTCCAAAACTCACTAGTGAAGATAGGATCTCGATCGCTCACTATACTGGGAGGTACACCATGCAATCTAATAATCCCTTGAAGGTAAACTGAAGCTAGACATGGAATAGTCCTCTTGCTCTTCACGGGTATGAAATGGGCACACTTAGTAAGTCTATCTACCATAAGCCCAATCCCCGTATTACCCTTCCTTGATTTCGGTTATCCAACGAGACACTATCCCACTTCCCATTACGGAACTTCCAACGGGTGAAGCAACCCTCCGGGTTTCTTCTGTTCCGCTTTCACTTGTTAGCACACCAAGCATCTAGCGACATACTTGGCCGCGTCTTTCTTCATATTGGCCCAAAAGAAAACTCGCTTCATGTCTTGGTACATCTTGTCCCTACTGGGTTGAATGGTCATCTTCGATCGATGTGCATCATCAAGTATAGCCTTCCTCCCATCGTCCATCCAATAAGTACTTACAAGTCCTCCTCCTTCTTGAACCAACTTCTAACCTGATTTACGTCTAATTCCCTTGAAGCGGTTTTCCATTCTTATCTATCTTAGAAAGATCATCTACACACGGAGGGGAAACTCAAACCGAGAGAGAAAGAGATTCAAACGGAGAATTCGAAAGATAAAGATATGGCTATCGGGGATTACGCTTTTCTCTCAAAAACTTTTCTCTTAAAAGACATGTTTTTGAAAATACTCCTTCAAAAATTTTCTTAGAAAAATAGTTTTTCTAAAAATTTTATCTGTTCCGGTAACCTTAAGCTCTGATACCACGTGTAACACCCCACACCCGCTAAGGTCACTCATAAGAGGGGAATGCCTTAGTTTCGGTGAAGTATTTTAAGTGAATATAGAACAATAAAATTACAACAAGACAGATATAAGTAATACTTGAAAATTTAAAACATCATTTCATTGCAGCGGAAAGTAAAACATGTTTGGTTACATCACAAAACCATACAAGAGTCAAGTACAAAATATCCATCTTGATAAAAATAAGTACATAATCCCACTATGTAAACAATAGCCATAAAAGGAAAGATGAACTGAGCTTTACTTCAACGGTCCAAGCTCCAAAGGATAGATACAGCAATCTGATCAAAGCCCACTAGCACTAAGCCCACTCTGATAACCTGGGTTTGGGGGAAAAAGATAAAAACAACGGGGTCAGACATAAGTCTGAGTGAGTCCTATAACCCTAACAATACAATCATTAAAATAACCAGAGAAGACATAAGTCGATATACGGTAACGCCTGGGGATGCATGGCTACACCAAGCAGCTTGGCAAACTTAGGATAAACTAAGATAACCGTAAAGACGCATTTACCCACCCAAGGATAATTACTAAATTACACCGCCCCAGACCTACTCAAAGATAATTCCTACACTGCACCACACCAGTTTTACCTACCTAAGATTAATTCCTACTTAAAGGTTGATCCCACTAAATGTACTTAGTAATTTTTACCCAGTAGTTTCTAGTACCCCTACATAGGTGCCGTCTGCCCCTATCATTACTAGGTGTACCCACTACTCCCAAGCGATCGGCTCCCTAACGTAGATACCCGTGCTGGTCCCACAATGGGGTGTATCATTTCCCCAAGTGGCAACCTGATAATATCAACGGTGCACGGCTTTATACCTACACGATGCAACAACGATTTACTAACCAGCCCGGGTCCACACACGCATATGAAACCCATTGGTCCTACGTTGCCACCGCTAACCCGTTTTTGGCCTCTTATAGTCAAGCCCAATATGCGTGTCCCGTCACTCGACTTGGGTCGAGCCCACAAAGATACGTTTGGGATATTGGTTGAGATGGGCCCCCACAAGCTACCACCTAAGCTTGTTAATTTTATCTAGTGTATCCCACTTAACCCCTTTAACCATGTCTACTTACATGTTATAAATACTTTGGTTAAGTCATTAATCATATTTTTATTTACCTTTCAAGGCACCCACTAGATTTCCACATGACACCCAAGTCCTTTACTTAATTCCCACATGCCACCCGAGGCACTTACTTAACCCTTTAATCATGTTTAATTCCATGTTCCACTTTGGTTAAGTATTCTAATCGTATTTTCTATTGCTACCCAAGGCAACCCACTAGTTTTCTCATGCCACCCAAGGCACCCACACTAGTTACTACATGCCACCCAAGGTACCCACATAACCCTCATGTTCCACTACATGCTAATATGGTTAAGTGTTTCTTAATTAATTAAGGCCGTGATCCTCATAAAGACCTCTCACATTAGACTATCTTTTATGACCGCTGGTTAAGCCGGTTGGGTCCGGGCAGCCTTATGTCATAACCGAGTCTAACCTCGTGTCTTTACATTAATCACGTATTTAGTTTGTGCCTAAGACCTCTCACATTGGGCTAACATTTGTAGCAACTGGTTAAGCCGGTTGGGTCCGGGCAGTTTTACGCTACAACTGAGTCCAACCTCGTGTCTTAGTCAATTAATTACACCTAATTAATCACCCTCATAATTTAAATTAATTATCTCTAATTAATATTAAGCTTTTCATAACATGGGTAGACCTAACTCAATAGGTAAATTCCCATGGGGTAGACCTAACTCAATAGGTAAATTCCCACTTATGTTAATTTGTTTTTATGGTATGCTTAATCATACCCAATCATACTTTTATTAACATCTTTATTAACCCCATCGTTCCCCACGCAAATCGTTTTCATTTCACGACATAATAAAAGGGAAGATCCATCACAACATCATGGGTTTAACCAAATCTTAGCATATAACTTTGTCATGGGTTAAGAGAATGTCAACTTGCATACATGAGCATATATTAACCCAACTATATTTAACCCAAACTTGCATATTATCGCACATGACTTGCATAACATATTGCATATGAACTTGCATATTATCATACACATATCTTGCATAACATGTTGAACTTGCATATTAGCATTCACATAACTTGCATAAGCACACATAACTTGCATATAAGCATTCTCACAACTTGCATAACATGTTAAACATGCATCTAAGCATACACATAACTTGCATAAGCATTCACATACTTGCATATTAACAAACATGTAACTTGCATAGCATATCTTGCATATTAACATACATGTAACTTGCATATTAACAAACATGTAACTTGCATAGCATATCTTGCATATTAACATACATGTAACTTGCATATTAACAAACATGTAACTTGCATAGCATATATTATCATACATGTAACTTGCATATGAACTTGTTAAACATGCATAAACCCACTTGTTAAATATGCATAAAACAACTTATTAAACATGCATATTATCACATACTTAGCATGCATAGAATCACATACTAAACTTGCATAATATCATATACTTAGCATGCATAGAATCACATACTCATCATGCATAAACCACATACTTAACTTGCATAAAATCAATTACTTATTATGCATAAACCCACATATCCAACTTGCATAAACTCTCATATAAACTTACATATTCAACATGCATAAACTCACATATTCAACTTGCATAAACTTACATATTCAACATAGGATTAATATTATACATAGATTAGCATATCATTACAAATGATTCAAACTCACAAATCCGCATTCAAGACCATAAGTCTCATTACACCTAATCTACTTATCTTAACAATTGATCATCAAAGTGATAGAAACTCACCACTAGCAATTTGCACTCCAAATGAAGAAGATTAAGATGCTTAGAATGGATTAGAAGTTGATTAGAGAGGTTGATTAGCTTGCTTTCCTTCATTGATTTGTGGAGGCCATGATCAAGTTTCATTTTGCCATAGTTTAGTTACAAGATTTAATTATGAATGAATTAGGGTAGGGTTGTGGTCTTATTTATAGGATTAGGTTGCATTTTAGACCCTTAGATTAACCCTAGATTAGCTTAGGACCCTTAGATCTCGGAACTCTCCAGAAATCAGCCCTAAGACCAAGCCCAAACCCCAAACTGGTGCACCCAACCACAGAACTCTCTAGAAACTGTGCAGGTTTCTTGGCTCGGCACGGGCGCACTTCCCAAGTGCGCCTGTCTATTTTTGTACTGGCGCACTTCACAAGTGCGCCAGTGCATTTTTGTTCTGGCGCACTTCACAAGTGCGCCAGTGCATTTCTGGCCTGTTCCGGGTTCTTCTGCCTAACTTCGTCCGTCCATATCTCTTTCATACGGACTCCGATTCTCGAAAACTCGGACTCTATTTCGCGTATTTTTCCGAGACGAACGCAATGACGCAGCCCGTTTTCCCCCAATTCTCACATCTGAGATTATTAATTCTGTAATTAGTGAATTTTAGCATTAACCGAAATTCGGTGTGTTACAAACTGTGTTTTAAATAACACCTAGTTCTTTAACCCAATAAAAGGAGTTTTAACGAATCTGCAATTAGGTTGAAATGTGAATCTATAATCTAAATTATCAAATTTAGAAATGAGCGGGAATGGAGTATCGCCAGTTTTGCTCCAAAGCGATAGTTAAATCATTAATTAGATTTAAACGTGAAATGGTAATTAATTTTACCGATAACACCATAGTATTAAATATGGAGTATTACCAGTTTTGCTTCATGGGATGAATAGGTTGGGATTGGGAAATAAAATAAATAATTACTTCGGTGTGGTTCGCTAATCTCGACTAGTTTGGAAAACCATAATTTGGTTTGAAACGACATCCAAAGGAAGATTAAAGGATAGATTTTAAAGAATTTATCTTGGATAACATTAATGGGAAACTTTCCCAAAAGATGTGAATATTTAAATAACAAAATAGTCAGAATTGGAATGAGGCGTATATTGTGTTTTCTAGCACTATTTTTAATATACGCGGATTGTTCGGAAAGGTCGGGTTTATACCCATTCTGAATAACCGATTCGACGATATGTCGAAGATGAAGACGGTGGTTGAAGACCAGAAGTCTTCACATCGTTCGGATAATTACTGACGATCCTGATTGGGCTGTACACCCAAGAGGATGGAAATAGTTGGTGGTCGTCCAGACGTACTTGGAGATGGATGGATATGCGAGGAAAGTGCCTCTGGTTTCGTTCAGACCCAGAACGGACTTGTAAATGGATGGTGTGTCTGACATTGTATTCCTTTATATTGTATTTGTTGATCTCTGCTAAATATATATCTGTTTGGCGGCGGAGAATTTATTCTCTTGCTTAACGCTCTTCTCTGAGACATATGAGCTCAGAGGTTATATATTGGCAGAAATCAGTGGTACGATATGGATTGATAGTGTGGCATGCTGAGATGCAGTGATCCAGACTTTTGTTGAAAAGCAAAGTTTGGTGGTTGATGATCAAAGCGCAGCTGATATAGCATGGCTTTGTGTATAGCGTTGATCCGCGAGCCTCACACCCCGGTATGGTGGTAAACTGATGGTTTGATCAGTATGCTTTTTCGTGGATGAGCACCTTAGTGGTGTCGTGGATTCGGTCGACCGAGATGAGCTTGGTGCTCAGGGATATATAGAGTAAGCGGTGTTTTCTCTCGCTAGGACGTAAGCCGCGGTGATAATCTAGTCCCAAATGTGCGGATGTGCAGACGGTGTTTTCTCTTGTTGGGACGTAAGCCGTGGTGAATTGCATTCCGCGATCGATCTTTCGAATCAAGAGCCACCATGATGGAAATCCAATTTCCAATACGTGTATTGCGGTATTAATTGTAGAACTAGTATGGCGACATGATATATGGTACCCATGCCGTCTATGATTGATATTTATGATTGAAATTGTTTTGACACTATACACTTATTATAGTATCAAATGATTTGATTTTTAAAACGTACCAAGCAAGTTTGGCTATTATAAGGGAAAACCCTATCCTCCGGCTGCGTTGCAATGTGTGATGGGACCTGGGTCTTATAATAGCTTCATTTTTAGAAAAGCATTGCGTTGTTTACTTATATGCACTGGTATTCTTGGGAGGAAACTCGTTCCGTGTTATACGGCGTGGTCACTTGATTTACCTAACTTTAAAATAAAGATTTACTACTGTTTTAGTTCTCACACCAGTCACATGACTGACCTGGAGTTTATTGTTTTAACCTAAACTCTGGGTGCCCCTATTTTTGATACGGGAAGCTAGTAGATTTGGTTTTGCAGATTTATATTCACAGGATCCTGGTTTACAGCTGGGATGATATCCGGAAAGCTTTGTATCCGTATATATCTTCTAGTTGTGTATTGTATTATTTTCCGCTGCTATGTATTTAAATGTAATTTAAATCTCTGATATTTCTGTGTAATATTCATTTATACTCTGTATATTCTTGTAATCTGATGCATTGTTGTAATATACAATGAAATGTTCTTTTGTCTGCGTTCTGATTTGTCTTGTCCTCACAGTAATTCGTTCTTTCTCATCTCTTTGGAGACCGGGGAAGTTTCAGGTCGCTTCATTTACTCCAGGTCAGTCATGTGACTGGTGTGAGAACTAAAACAGTTATTAATCTTTATTTTTAAAGTAAGGTAAATCAAGGGACCACGCCGTATAACACGGAATGGGTTTCCTCCCAAGAACACCAGTGCATAAAACAACAACGCAATGCTAAATAAAGAAAAATGAAGCTATTATAAGACCCAGGTCCCATCACACAATGCAACGCAAGCCGGAGGATAGGGTTTTTACCTTATAATAGCCAAGAATTCTTGATACGTTTATAACAAATCATTTGATACTATTATAAGTGCATATTGTATAAAATATCTTCAAATCATAAGTATCAATCATAGACGGCATGAGTGCCCCATCCCACTATGTCGCCATACTAGGCTCTACAAATAAAACCGAAATACATGTATTGGAAATTGGATTTCCCTCATGGTGGCTCCTGATTCGAAAGATCGATCGCGTAATGCAATTCACCATGGCTTACGTCCCAACAAGAGAAAACACCGTCTGCACATCCGCACATTTGGGACCAGAGTACCACCGCGGCTTACGTCCCAGCGAGAGAAAACACAGCCTACTCTATATATCCCTGAGCACTAGGCTCATCTCGGTCGACCGAATCCACGACACCACTAAGGTGCCCATCCACGAAAAAGCATACTGATCAAACCATCAGTTTACCCCATACCGGGGTGTGAGGCTCGCGGATCAACGCTATACACAAAGCCATGCTATATCGGCTGTGCTTTGATCATCAACCACTAAACTTTGCTTTTCAACAAAAGACTGGATCACTGCATCTCAGCATGCCACACTATCAATCCTTATCGTACCACTGATTTCTGCCAATATATATCCTATGAGCTCGTATGTCTCAGAGAAGGGCGTTAAGCAAGAGAATAAATTCTCCGCCGCCAAACAGATATATATTTAGCAGAGATCAACAAATACAATATAAAGGAATACAATGTCAGACACACCATCCATTTACAAGTCCGTTCTAGGTCTGAACGAAACCGGAGGCACTTTCCTCGCATATCCATCCATCTCCAAGTACGTCTGGACGACCACTAACTATTTCCATCCTCTTGGGTGTACAGTCCAATCAGGATCGTCAGTAATTATCCCAACGATGTGAAGACTTCCGGTCTTCAACCACCGTCTTCATCTTCGACATATCGTCGAATTGATTATTAAGAATGGGTATAAACCCGGCCTTTCCGAACAACCCGCGTATATTAAAACGAATGTTACACAAACACAACATACGCCTCATTCCAATTCATATTCTCAGGGAAAAGTTCCCATTAATTTTATCTAAGATAAATTCTTTAAAATCTATCCTTTAATCTTCCTTTGGATGTCGTTTCAAACCAAATTATGGTTTTCCAAACTAGTCGAGATTAGCGAACCACACCGAAGTAATTATTTATTTTATTTCCCAATCCCAACCTATTCATCCCATGAAGCAAAACTGGTAATACTCCATATTTAATACTATGGTGTTATCGGTAAAATTAATTACCAGTTCTTGTTGCTGGCCCTGAGTAGGCCGGGTACGCATGATAGGGGGTTCTCGCTTCGCGGTTTGGTGGCGAACGGGAGACTCTTACCCCTACATGTTGCTGGGGAGGGCGTTGGTTCGCCAATAGGCGCGAGACTCGAGAGGGTCGCCGTAAAACAAGGGACTGGGGGACCATGTGGGAGCCACGGTGGGTATTACCTGCTGCTTGGGGGATGAGGGACGATAAATTTTACACATCACCCAACTGCACAAATAAAATCTATGTTTGATTGTTTGAAACCCCACACGGGTGTTGGGATGAAATATGAAGTTCACTCATCCTGATTGATTAAATATGTCGATCGATTGATTGACAGGCTGTTATAAGCGTTAGTTATCTATATTTGATGCTTATACAGTGTAGTGCACTTTGGGTGATGGTTGATTATTTTTCAATGCTATTATATACATGTGTTGTATGAAAATCCATATTTCCTAACCCCTTTTTGAATGCAACAACTGTCAATCCTAGGGTAATACCCCTATTCTGGACACACTGGGATAGGTCACGAAGTCCAATTCGATCATCTGCAGTTGATATTAATTTAAACCTATATAAATTTATTTCAGACAATTTATTCTTCGATAATAAACTAATATTATTCTTCTAATTCAAACAGGAGTTTGAATTGATTTTTTTGAACTGTTTCTAATTCAGTTTCAACTTCTCGAACTGATGTATTACGATAATTTAATATATTCGATATTAAATCGATTATTAAAATAATAATTTAATATAAAAATTCACTTATATTTATCCACCCAATATTTAAATCCGTATTAAATATTTTAAAATTTACCCAAAAGAATCCGGGTCATTACAATCTTCCCCACTTAAAATAATTTCGTCCTCGAAATTGCTAAGGTGGGAAAAGTACTACAAACCCATTTATCTTTTCAAAACTTATTCATGTTGATACTCAACATTTCCAAATTCCTTACGTAACTCTCTTTCGAATAAATCCCTATTCGATAACGCTTCCCATCGAATAACTATATTCGATAATCTCTCTTTCGAATAACTAGATTCGAAAACCTTTCTTCGAATAAACTATATTCGATTTACTCTATTCAATTTACTCTTATCAATTAACCTTATTTGATTAGCTCCTTTCACTTAACTCCTTCCGAACAAGCTATATTCGATAGCTCTTTTAACTCTATTCGAATAACTAATATTCGATAACTCCTTTTAACTTTATTCGAATAAATATATTTGATTTAACTCCATTTGCTTGACTCTAGGTCGCAGCGATCACAATGGTTACGCCTGATTCCCTCAGGAAACATCTGACCACCCTAGGCTATCTGCAGCCCTGCGAATTACGCTAGCAGTCATACGAAATGGCAACTTATCCTGAGTAACTATGTTTGACTAACTCTATCTCAATAACTATATTCGATCAACTTTAATTGAATAACTAACATTCACTAAAATTTTAATTCGATTAACTATGTTCAATTAACTCTAACTGGTTAACTCTTAATTTGAATAACAAATATTCGATAAATTCTAATTGAATAACTAATATTCAATTAACTCTAACTGATTAACCCTAACTGGTTAATTCTTATTCTAATCGATTTATTCTAACTCTAATCGACTTCTCCTATTCGAATAACTCCTATTGGATAACATTTATTCATTTATAAAGATTTACTTTTAGTAATGGTTCTTCACTTTATAAATGTTCTCTTTAATAACGTTACTTTACTTATAAAAGTGTTGTGTACCCCTTCTATTTAAAACTATCGGTGTATAAACCAATATTTCTTCTCTATATAAGTTCAGACTTATATATTCCATTTATCGAATGATAAATATTTAATTTAATTTATAAACTGTTATTTATAAATTAATCTTTTCTATTTATCTGTTAAAACAGATTTCCATTTTCTATTCATCTTCTAAATATTCCTTTGATTAAGTTCTATTTATTTAACAAATAAATATCTCATTTATAACATTCCATTTATTTTCTATAAATAAATGTTTCCATTTAATCTACTTGTAAATGTTTTACAAATATTTCCCTTTTAAATTCTATTTATTTGTTTTTACAAATATTTCTCCTTATATTTGTTTGCATATAACTTCCTTTGTATTTGTGTTACAAATATATTTCCTTTATATTTGTTTTACAAATATATTTTCTTTTTAACTCTTTTGGTTTTTCCTTTATTCACACCCAATTCATATTTCATTCACATTGATTTTACTCAATTTATTCATTTCGATCCATTTAACTTACTTAAGTTAAATTTAATTTCAATCATTCAAATTCCCATTAACTAGTTGCTAATTAACCGTTTTGCCTATTTCACCCTTTTTATTTGAATATAACTTGTTCAAATATATGTCAACTTAATTATAAACTAATCTAATTATATTTTCAACTCGAGTTATATATTCGATTTCAAATATAAATTCTCAATCTCTTTCACTTATCCAAAAACCCAATTTCGATTCAAATTTCCTTTAACTAATTATTCTCCAATTTAGTTAATTCTATTTAACCATTTAAAATAAGATTTTTGTCTTAAAAATCATTTCACTTACATCACTGGAGTTCATATTTATTTTATATCTCCAGTCTAGATTTTTCTAATGCCAATTCGGATTTTATTTCCTAAAAATCCTTCTATTTATTTAATTAAACCGTTATGGTTTTATAATGGTTCTGGCGCTGCTTTTCTAAAAATTTGATTTTGATATAACTCAAAATCTATACGACGAAATCCAGATTTTTCTCTTTCATTAGAAAACTATTATTCAACCGGTCCCGACGATTCTTGTTTCAAAGAATTCCGACTTCAATTGAGTTCTGTATACTAAATTGAAGTTCGAATCACCAAATGACTTCAATTGAGTTCTGTATACTAAATTGAAGTTCGAATCACCAATTTACGAACTGCCATGCTACGGCGAGTTCGTTTTAATTATATTTATAAATATAAACGTTTTAACTTTGTTTATAATAAATTCAACTCCATTCTGATATATTTTTAATATATATCAAATCCATTTTCCATTTCAACATGATATTTCCAATTTATTTCACTTCTATTTGAAATTCTATATTCAAATTCCGTTACAGTTCTATTTGAATTCTATATTCCAATTCCCATTTCACTTCTATTTGAAATCTATATTCCAATTCCCATTTCAAAATTCCTTTAAAGTAATATAAATATATACATATATTTATATCTATCTCAAATTCAAAACATTTGAATTTTCAAACAACTTGTTTCTTTTCAAACAAATTTCCATCAAAAAATTTTCTAAGGCAACAATTCATCACTTACAAACTCGAAAATGAACACTGATGATGTTGCGACCATCATCAGAATTATTTCCCAGCCACCGAAGTGAGTTCAGTGCTTTATTACTTGACATTCATTTAGAAAAATATTTTCCAAACTCCCAGAATTTTAAATCCTTATTCTGGTTTGAATTCAATTTCAATTTATCACATTTGTATATTTGATTTCATATACAAATTTCAATGGTTATATATATATATAACTATTTCAGTTTTTTCAATCTAATTCGATTATAATCCTAACAATCAACTCAACTATTTAAAACAATATCGTGTCCAATCTCCTGTTCAAGTGTTTATAAACTCCTATCGTCATCGTGGCATCCCACGATTCGATCAGAATTCATAATTCACTCAACCGACTAGTCAACACAATATAAAACAGTTTTTATATCAATTACAAAATACGCTCTCTCGTATATATATACACTCAACTCATTCTAGGATACTACTGATCCTATCTCTAATGAGCACAACTCCACAAAGCCTAGGTATTCGCTCAACCTAAGCTCTGATACCAACTGTAATGACCCAAATTTCCGTAACATCAGAGTTGACTATATACATCATACGTCCAACCCAGATATCACGAAAATACGAAACATTTTTTTCAGAAGAAAGAGATAGAAGAAGAACAGAAATAACAACACAGAATCTCACATCGTATCGGAATAAAATATAATATATTATAACTTTTGAAATATAAAATTTCAACTGTATAACATACACTTATCAGAGTACAACACTTACAACATAGCGGAACAAACTATAACTAGATAACGCTGAAGCCTCCTGCTCCAAGCTCCTTTAGATATATCTGAAAAATCCTGAACTACTTGACTGCCCGTACAAATTTAGGCACCCAAGAGTTTAGGTAGAATAAAACAAATAAACTCCGGGTCAGTCATGGGGCTGGTATGAGTAAACAGTTTATAACAGTTTCAGAAAACTAAAATGATATCTCATAAGACCACGCCGTATAACACGGAACGGGTTTTTCCCTTATGAGAATCCAAACATTTTATTTAACTTTCAAAATCCCATTTGAAAGGAACGATAATCTTTATATCAAAACTCTTTTGATATTATAATAATGTCTAAATCAAGTAGATAACAATCTAGTGGAACGTTTGCATCTCACGTTCCATATATATATACAAATCATAAACCGCAAGCACGTATTGGGTATTTGATTTCCAACTATGACAAGGTATGGAACCACCTTCCGCTGGTATATCTCTAGAGGAGAGTACACCGAGTTCAACAAGGACATCTTGCAACTCAGCGACACATGACCGACCACTCATTTGGCTTGAGTGTATCGAATGTATATCACCAACGGTTGGGATGAGCAACCGTTTCCCGAATGGGACAGCATCGACAATAGATTTTTAGAAATAAATGAAACTCTAGATCAGGTGATTCTACACCCTAATAGGTGCGACCTACATAGCCATGTTGCCTGCCCGATTTCTGTCATTTACCGGTTGTTGAGGTCAGAGGCTACGATTTCTCATCACATCATATTCACTTCGAATGCCACATTGTCAGATCCATCGAAAATCACTAATTGACGTCTACAACAGTACATTACGTGTCAACTAAAAGAAGTTTCCTTCTCCGCTTCCACTCTTGGTACGGTTGAAGAAATCAATGTACGTGACCTTTCGGGAAATACTCTGTCAGACATTCATCCATACAAGTCACCCAGGAACAGGATGAACCGAAGGCACTATTTCTATAAATAGAAAAATTCCATGCACTCTACTCCATCTTCGATTATCTTCATATAATCTGATTCACAACGCTACTACCAATATGGTGTGGTTCTTCGGATAATAATCCAACCGGTCTCTCCATATTGACAACGATGGTCAAAAACTTCGACAGTCTGTGATTTAACTATCGAAAAAAAACAAGTGTTTCGATAGTCGATGATTTAACTATCGAAGATAACAAGTGTTCATCTAATTATCAAACAATCACTGAGCCCTTAATTAATATTCCATTAATTAAATCAATTCTCTATTTCTTTATCAATATTTGTTAACCAAATATTTTCAATAACCATATTGGCCTTATACGTTATTTGGAAAACATTTCCATATATCGCCTTCCTTTATTTTCTAAACTTTAGAAAATATATGCTATTTATAATAGGAAAATATTCCAATTACTTATCTCTTTTCCGGTTTTATTTCTATAATTAGGAAATATTAAACATCCATTTCCAAACTTACATTTATTTGGGTTAAAAACGGATGTTGTGTAAAACATCGTTACGACAACCCAAATACTATATTCTACTAACTCTTATTCAACATTGATCTTTGAGCTTGAAATCTTACTGTTTATCTGTTAATAATGAAATAAATCAAGTTGGGGTATAACTACCTCTCAGACCTTGACTGAATAACATTTATAACGTCAAAACAGATATGACTACTTACTCGAACAATCAATAACATACAACTACTTCTTCACCTTTAAACACGTAAACAATTTCTCTTTCTATTCTTACTAGATTTAATTCTTATACTTCCTTTTTGATTATACTATTCTATTTCTAAGTTCGTTTTCTTATCGACTTCTATATATATTGATACATTGATTTCTAACTATCAAATTATTTTAAAAATATTATATCTCCTTAAATTCCCAGAAAAATTCGCTATAACCTCCTTTGTACCGGGAGCTTCGGGATATTTCTAATAGCCTCCCATGGCCCTTACCAATCCAAAAATAAAAAGAAAAGCCAAGCTGCTAGCCGATACGGCGCATAAAATCTCAAATGGAAATTAAACGTGTACCTTTTTGTCGGGCATTCTATTTATATCACTTCTATACTTTATTCCAAACCTGTCTCCTGTATATTTATACCTGTCCAATTTATTTCAACTATACCCGATCGTTTTAACTCAATTCGTTAATTAAATTGGTTAATTAACTCCTTAGTCTATTCCACTTCTATTATCCAAATCTATTATCTTCTATTATTCAAATTCTATAATATAAATCCCATTTGAATTCCTATATTCAAATTCTATATTCAAATCCTATATTATAAATCCCATTTGAATTTCTATATTTAAATCCATTTGAATTCTATTATCCAAATTCCATATCAATCTATTTGAATTCTATATTTACACTATTTGAATTCTATATTTAAACTATATGGATTCAATATTTAAATTCTGTGTTTTAAATTCTATTTGAATACTATATTCAAATTCTATATTCAAATTCTATGTTTTAAATTCTATTTGAATACTATATTCAAATTCTATATTTTAAATTCTATTTGAATACTATATTCAAATTCTATATTCAAATTTTATGTTTTAAATTCTGTTTGAATACTCTTTTCAAATTCTATATTCAAATCTATTTGAATTCTCTGCATTATTTATAAACAACGTTTATAACTTTACTTAAAATCCCCCATAATATATTTATAAACAAAGTTTATAAATTCAATTCAAATCCCACCTTTTCATTTATAAACAGAGTTTATAAATTCAATTCAAATCCCACATTTTCATTTATAAACAGAGTTTATAAATTCAAATCAAATCCCACCTTTTCATTTATAAACAAAGTTTATAAATTCAATTCAAATCCCATATTTTCATTTATAAACAGAGTTTATAAATTCAATTCAAATCCCACCTTTTCATTTATAAACAGAGTTTATAAATTCAATTACTTGTTTTATATATCTTCAAAACAAGTAAATATTTTCTATAGTTTATTTAAAATTCAAATTCTATTTATAAAAAATAGAATTCCCTTTTTAAATCTCAAATACCGTTTCAGGGTATTTTTATAAATCAATATTCAAGCCCCAGGGATATTTTAAACAATCAAACCAACCAATTTTCAATCATTTGGTTTATAACACATCATATATGAATATATATGAAATCAAACAAATAACAAACAGATAATATAGTTTTGAGGAATCCAGTTGGATTCCTCCAACCTGTTTTTCCTGCATCCACAGACGTTAGTCAACATAGTAATACCCATCCTGCTTCGAGGCAGGATATCGCGGTATGAAGGTCATCCACTAATCATAGCGTTGGGCGTATAGGGTAATCATCCGCTAATGATACCGCGGGCATCCGCTAATGAGACTGCGGGAATCCAACTAATCATCAACCCAATATATATATTTCCTAAATAACTAATATATATTTTAAAACAATCAGACAGCATTCAAACAAGCACAGACAATTATTTTTAACTATATAAAAATAATTCTAAATAAAAGGTGAGATTTACTCACCAGGGCTTTTATTTGCGATCCATTCTGATTCTTATTAAAACCCAGCTTATGTAAATCCACAGCTATAAGCCCAACTGGTTTACGACGTTCGCATCTGATTTTTTTATATAAACATATTGCTTTTATAAATACTAGTTGAGCTAAACATGATTAACTAAATTTTAAATTAGCTAACGATGATTATTAACGTTAATTACCTTACAAAAATTAATCCTTATTTAGATTCGAATTATCATCAATTTAAGCTAATAAGATAATTAAATAAATTATCTTAGATATGTTTAAATTTGAAAAGAATATACCTTAATCCTTTATAGATCTCAACTAATTGACGAAACAACTTGCCGATCAACTTCATGATGCAACTCAAAATTCAGCGATCCATTCCCACTGCAAATAGCTAAAATAACGGCTCCATCCCACTCTGACATTTTACCGAACAACTGCAGTGCACTCCCTTTTTCTTCTTACAATTCTGAAATCTGAAACTCTACCTCACCATCCCTTTTACACTGCGCTCGAACTCCCCCTCCGCAGCCTGCGTTCTCCCCCAAATCACCTCGTCACTTTATTTTAGCTACAGGAAAACCCATCGAGCTCCTTTTGACTTCGCTTCACCCCCTTTTCAACTTCGCACCTCAGTAAATAGTGCAGAAATCACGTCGCGACTTGGCTTTGATGTCGCCGGAACTAAATCGAGCAACCCTAGGACAATAATCGAACTTGAAAATCTCCATCGTACGAAAACCAATCTCGATATCGAGGTTCAGAGAACCGGCGGTCTTTGATCGCAATCACTCTCTTTTTATTTTGAAAGACTTTGAATTTGTTTGAGTGGAAGGCGACCATTTACTGTTTGATTTGCTGAAACTCGATTTTCTCTTGAGAAATGGAAGGAGTAGTCGTGGTTTATAATAGTTCATACGGTGAAGAATTGAACATCGAGGCCTTCTAATATGTGGAGTGGAAGAGGACGATGTGTTTCCTTTTCCCCCTTTTGATTTTCAATGGTTACAAATAGATGTGTATCTATTTAAATTACCCATAATTTCCTAACCCCTTTTTGAACGCAACAACTGTCAATCCTAGGGTAATACCCCTATTCTGGACACACTGGTATAGGTCACGAAGTCCAATTCGATTATCTGAAGTTGATATTAATTTAAACCTATATAAATTTATTTCAGACAATTTATTCTTCGATAATAAACTAATATTATTCTTCTAATTCAAACAGGAGTTTGAATTGATTTTTTTGAACTGTTTCTAATTCAGTTTCAACTTCTCGAACTGACGTATTACGATAATTTAATATATTCGATATTAAATCAAAATCGATTATTAAATTAATAACTTAATATAAAAATTCACTTATATTTATCCACCCAATATTTAAATCCGTATTAAATATTTTAAAATTTAGCCATAAGAATCCGGGTCATTACACATAATTTCAAGACGAACGGAATGGCGCAACCCGTTTCCCCTGATTCTTATTTTAAAATTTAATTCTGCCTTGATTTATGGTTTTAACATGTTATTAAAATTTGGGTTGTTACAATAAGTATCAATCATAGACGGCATAAGTGTCCCATACCACTATGTCGCCATATTAGGCTCTACAAATTAAACCGAAATGTCACGTATTGGAAATTTGATTTCCGTCATGAGTCGAGGCAAGGGGCAAGCTCCTCTCCGTTCGAGACACTCTAGCAAATGTCTCAGGACCACACACAGCGGTCCTTGGAATCGGTTGGGCAGGTCCTCTCTTACTTTTGAGGATTGGCAATTCCTGAACACACGTTTCCCGGTACTATCAGACCTATATCCGAGGTGCCTCGCATTCCAACAACCACACAGGTAAAAAGTATATAAATGCCAGGGCTGGTAGGTCACTGACATCACCCATAGCTAGAAAGAAACGTCGTGTTCTCCCAATGGTCCTTATCCCATTTTTGACTCAAACCGTGGTGTGAGGCTCGCGAATTAACGCTATACACAAAGCTATGCCACACAAGCCGTGCTTTGATCATCAACCACAAGACTTTACTTTTCAACAGAAGCCTTGATCATTTGCCACTTAGGCATGCCACACAGGCAATTCATGCCATGCGATTGATATCTACCGACATATAACCTCTAAGCTCGTACGTCTCAGAGAAGGGCGTTAAGCAAGAGAATTAATTCTCCGCCGCCAAACAGATATATATTTAATAGAAATCAATCACACAGAATAAAGTCCAATGTCAGATACACAGTCAATTTACAAGTTCGTTTTGGGTCTAAACGAAACTGGAGGAACCTTATTCCTCGCATATTCATCGATCTCTAAGTATGTCTAGACGATCACCAACTGATTCCCTCCTCTTGGGTGTACAACCCAATCAAGATAATCAATAATCATCCAAACGATGTGAAGACCTCCGGTCTTCAACCACCGTCTTCATCTTCGACTTCGTCGAATCGGTTATTCAGAATGGGTATAAACTCGGCCTTTCTGAATAACCCGTGTATAAAATAAACAAGTGTTACACAAACACAACATACGCCTCATTCCAATTCAGAATATTCTTTTATTCAAATTTTCACATACTTAGGGAAAGGTTCCCATTAATTTTATCAAAGATAAATTCGTTTAAATTTATTCTTTAATCCTCCTTTGGATATCGTTTCAAACCATGTTAAGGTTTTCCAAACTAGTCGGGAATTAGAGAACAACACCGAAGTAATCATTTATTTTATTTCCCAATCCAACCTATTCATCCCATGAAGCAAAACTGGTAATACTCCATATCCAGCACCACGGTGTTATCAGTAAATATTAATTACCATTTCACGTTCAAATCTAATTAAAAATTTAACTATCGCTTTGGAGCAAAACTGGTTATACTCCATGCTCGATCATTTCAGTCTAATTAAAGATTCATTAAAACTCCACTTAGTTTTAATCTTCTCAAAAATCAATATCCTATCTTTAACTAGGTTAAAGAACCAATGTCATCTAAAACACGGTTCGCAATAAACCCAAAATACATTCTATTGTTAATCGGGTTAAAGAACAGGTGTTACTCAAAACACCACTCACGATAAACCCCAAAAACCAATTTAAATTCAATTCCAATTAAATAATAATTAACTGGACAATTTCACTAAATCTTAATTAAAAGATTTATTCTTTCCTAATCTGGTTTTAAGATCAGTGTTATTTAAGATGCCATTCACGACGAACCCAAAATCCCATTTGATATTAAATACAGGCTCTGAACAGAAAATATACCGGCTTATATTCAATATCAAATTCTGAAACCAACAAATATCGTATTGGAAATAACGACATAAATATATCTTTCAAATTTCCACAACCATATCTGTATAATCATGAAATCCAACATCGAAATATTCCGAAGATAATTTCGATTCAAATCCATTCCAATTCGTATATTGGAAATTCTGATTATTTTCAAAACCATTTCAAATCTAGTTCAAAACTAGTTCATTTCGATAAAAATATATTTTTATCCTTTCAAATGTGGAATTTTTCATCCCAGTTCTTTCCAATTCATATATTATGATTTTACACAAATTATTAATATTTTTAATAATTTTATCAAGGCCCGTACAGTCGATTTTCAATAACGGTCGTCGAACTGCACTTACAGCGACCCTTTCCAAATTTGATTTGGATATAATTCCAAATCCAACCGTTAGATATCAAATTTCTAATATTCATTGGAAAGCTCTTTTCGATACGAACCTAACTGTTCTGGTTTAAGGAGAATCCGACGATCGGATTTCCCGTAATGCCAATTCGAAGTCCATGGTCGAAATTCGCGAACTACCGCGGCGCGACGCGTTCTATTCAAGCCATTTAATATATATAATATATATATTATATGTATATCGTCGGTTCCAATTCAAAACATATTTTATAAATCGTTTTAAATTCTTTTTCAAAACAAATTCAACTTCATATTCAATTTTAAATCAAAATTGAATATTTCATATCATTAATATAAATGATAATATTTTCAAAACGTTATATTTTGAAATCACTTTTTTTCCTATATTCATTACAAGAACGAATATAATCGATATAAATATCGTTCGCGTCAAAATGGCACAAATCTAATCAACACGGCTTTATATATTTCAATAACTTCTTTATTCTATTCAACAAATGAATATTTATTCTATTCAATACATGAATCTATATTTTAATTCAACACATGAATATATATTTTATTCAACACATAAATATTTATTAATTCTTACTTACAACAAAAATGTTGTAATAACCCGGAAAATGTGAACCAATTTAAAATTTTTTAATTTGGTTATTACCAAAGAATTTGAATTGTTGAAATAGCGTGTTTCGATAAAATATAGAATTGGGTATAGTATTGTAGTTTGAAATTTTGAATACAAACTTTGTCTGACTGTACCGGGTGGAAAATATAACGGATTTTAGTGAAACTGAAAATATTTAAATCTGTTTATGAATACCTTTCTAACGAATCTGAAAAATCGAAGTTTCATAGCGGGAATCAAAAGTTATGGCCAAATGAATTTTCAGAAAGGTCGCTATATAACATATATAGCCCTTGAAAATTGATATTTTGCATATGACCTCGGAATTCGACGAAACCACTTTTGTTGGGTCCGGGATGTCAAATTATTGCCAAGTTTCAAATTTCATAATTTTTGAAGCTAGAATGTGAGTGGGGCAAAAGAAAATGTGATTGGTCAATTTCTGTTAAAATGGGTCGACCTAAAAATGGCCGTTTTTCAAACGAGCTCAGAATTCGACGAAACTGGTTTTGTTAGGACCGTATCGTCAAAACAAAGCTATATTTATTTTTCTGGAATTTTTCGATTCAGTTTGTGGCCCTGGCAAATTGAAATGTACGTTCAAATTTAATATTGAATGTTTTATATTTTAATTTGAAAAATAACTGACTGTAACAGTCGAAATGGCCAACGAAACATATCCCATTGTGTCCGGAATGGGGGCATTTAGCTAGGGGCGATAGTCGTTGGGTTTGATTTCGAGTCCGTTTGTGAAAACACTATTTAGAATTTTTAAATAGTGTTTTCACAAACGGACTCGAAATCAAACCCAACGACTGTCGCCCCTAGCTAAATACCCCCATTCCGGACACAATGGGATATGTTTCGTTGGCCATTTCGACTGTTACAATCAGTTATTTTTCAAATTAAAATATAAAACATTCAATATTAAATTTGAACGTACATTTCAATTTGCCAGGGCCACAAACTGAATCGAAAAATTCCAGAAAAACAAATCTAGCTTTGTTTTGACGATACGGTCCTAACAAAACCAGTTTCGTCGAATTCTGAGCTCGTTTGAAAAACGGCCATTTTTAGGTCGACCCATTTTAACAGAAATTGACCAATCACATTTTCTTTTGCCCCGCTCACATACTAGCTTCAAAAATTATGAAATTTGAAACTTAGCAATAATTTGACATCCCGGACCCAACAAAAGTGGTTTCGTCGAATTCCGAGGTCGTATGCAAAATATCAATTTTCAAGGGCTATATATGCTATATAGCGACCTTTCTGAAAATTCATTTGGCCATAACTTTTGATTCCCGCTATGAAACTTTGATTTTTCAGATTCGTTAGAAAGGTATTCATAAACAGATTTAAATATTTTCAGTTTCGCTAAAATCCGTTATATTTTCCACCCGGTACAGTCAGAAAAAGTTTGTATTCAAAATTTCAAACTGCAATACTATACCCAATTCTATATTTTATCGAAACACACTATTTCAGCAATTCAAATTCTTTGGTAATAACCAAATTAAAAAAATTTAAATTGGCCCACATTTTCCGGGTTATTACAAATGTGAATTTTATTGTATAAATATTTTATTCAACACATGAATACT
This sequence comes from Allium sativum, assembly GCA_030737875.1. Classification (NCBI taxonomy): domain Eukaryota; kingdom Viridiplantae; phylum Streptophyta; class Magnoliopsida; order Asparagales; family Amaryllidaceae; genus Allium; species Allium sativum. The sequence goes on along the minus strand of CM060915.1, from coordinate 253,065,689 downwards.
TTCAACACATGAACATATTCTCAACACATGAGTATCGTCAACACATGACTATTTTTTTCCTATTCAACACATGAATTTTCTTTTATAATATTCTTTATTTTCCAAATTGAAATGAGGCCCAATCAATTACCACATAATGTTAATTATATGGATTCCATACAACACATGTATATAATAGCAACGATAAATAATCAACCATCGTCCAAAGTGCACTACACAACAACATAAGCATTCAATATGACTAATTGACGCTTACATAATCTGTCAATCAAACGATCGACATACCACTAAACAGTTGGGATTAGTGTACTTCGAATATCATCCCAACACCCGTGTGGGGTTTCAAATCAACAAACACAGATTTTTATTAGTGCAGTTGTGCGACGTGTAACATTTATCGTCCCAATCAATATCCTTCAAATGGGTATACATAAACAAATCGTCTGATTTGTGAATGAATATTTATTTATTCATTCACATTCACGTTAAAAATTATATTTTTAACGATAAATAATTTATTTCAACACATGAATATATATTTTCATTCATTCCACATCACAATCAATTTTCACAACACATAAAATCAAACAAGTCGTCCATGGTCTGTGGACAACGGGTGTCGGGTGCTGCTAAGCACCGTCTGCATCCTAGTATGAATTTTAACTAGAAAACAAGAAATAAAGTGAGAAGTTCTAACCGATTAGCTAAACCAAATACCGCCACTCTTCATATGTAGAAATCTTCGCTATGCTCGCCCTTTATCACTTTCGTTGTCCATATTCACTACATATATAAAAATCACATTTTTATATTGTTGCTACGTATGTAAGACATCATATTTCTATAACTACACTACATGGATAAAAATCACATTTTTATACTGCTACTATATAGATAAAAATTCTATTTTTATGTCGCCACTCATATAAAAATCCGACCTTTTCTTTGTGATTAACTATATAAAAATCCGACCTTTTCTATGTGATTAACTATATAAAATTATATTTTTATATTTTCTACATAATAAAAATCCTATTTTTAATACAAATAAAAATCTTGTCTTGAATCGAAGAGATTCCATATAAAAATCTAAATTGATTCATCTTGATTCATATATAAAATCCAAACTTTTTCTTCTATAAAAATTTCAACTTTCCTATATGAACAATCTCGACTTTCTTATATTAGAAATCTGTTCTTTCTTCTATAAAAACATAATCTTTTTATACACAAAAATATATTCTTTTTCATTCTAGAGATCAAATCTGGTTCACTTTAGAAATCAAAACTTTGTTTACTTTTAAAAATCAAAACTGTGTTTACTTTTTAAAAATCAAAACTTTGTCTTCAAAGAAATATTTCAAACGTATGATAAAAATCCTAGCCTTTTCGAATATAAAAATCATTGCTTTATAATAAATAAAAATCATTGTTTTAAAATAAATAAAAATCATTGTTTTAAATAAATAAAAATCATTGTTTTAAAATAAATAAAAACTTACTTCGAAGTGGGCTGAGGGGGGTGCGGGGGAAGTCCACGTCGGCATCAGAGGAAGGCGCCTCCTTGGTCGGCGGCGGAGGTTGTCAGGGGGTGTGGCGGTCAAGGAGCAATGGAGGGTGTTCGATTTGGGGTGCTACGGTTCGGAAATGGGGTTATACGAAGAGGAGGGAGAAGGAGAAGGAGAGGGGAGGAGAGAGAAGGAGAGGGGTGTTCGATTTATGTTTCCGCTGTACTGTAATTTATTTCTCTGATGTTTTTCTACTATGATATATTATATACTATGATATTCTTGTACTCTGATGTAAATTATTGTAATAACAAGGTAAAGTTTGTTTTGTTCTGTTCTAATGCATTTTATTCCCATAATGGTTCGAGGATTTCTGACTTTTGGATTGGAATTGTGCGGTTTACAACCGATTCAAAAGGCGGGGATTTTCAGGTCGTTACAAATTGTATTAGAGCTATGGTTTGCAAAGTTTTGGGGATACGATGTATTTCAACGAGATGAAGGAATCATTCGAGATAGGATTAATAATATCCTATAAGAATAACTCATTAGAGATAGGGGTAGTAATGCCCAAGAATGAGTTTTAAGAGTTATATATATAGAAAAGTATAAAATTGTGAATATGTAAAAATGAGTTTGATTTTGGAAAATTATATCTTATAATAACAATTTGAGTATTTTATTTATGTTGAGTCTGGACTATCGAGTATAAGAAGTTTTTGAATATATGTCTGATCAACGTATATTTGAAGTCTCAAATATACTAGATAGATATAAAGTCACACTCAAGTCACCTGGGAATGATTCTGATGATAGTTTGGACATCATCAATATTTATTTTTGAGTTTCAAAAGTGGAATTAGGGGTGGCAATTAGACCCGACCCGATGGACCAGGACCCGACCGGTCGGGTCTCGGTTCTAGGTGGGTCTAAACTATGCATTTCAAAAATCTAGACCTCACCCGAGCTTCGATTCGGGTCGGGTTTGGTTGAATAATAACACTAGAAATACTTATATTTCAATGCTTTTTGGTCAGGTCTTTTGGGTCGGGTTTATACGGATCGGGTTTGATTGGGTATTGATGGTATTTTTCATCATCTAGACCCGACCTGAGACCCATCAAGTTCAGTTCGAGTTTTTCCGGGTCGGTTCGGGTCGGGTTTTCGGTTCTCGGTTCTAATTGTCAACCCTAAGTGGAATGTCTATGTGATTCCAATTGACTGGTATGAGGACCAAGAACTTAGTTAGAGTTTAGTGTTTGAGATTTGGCTTTGAAAATATATTTTGAATATATAAAAGATATATGTTTTGACAACATATAAATTAGAAAGTTAATTAAACAATTGATTGCTTCTTACGATGTTTGATAATTAGTTTAACAAATAAAAATACTGGATTGATAAGACCAATATGAGAATGGAAAGTTAGATTGAATCAAATCAAAATTAATGTATGCCCGACAAGCATGTACATATTTATTGCATAGATTGGGTTTGATGTTTTATAAGACGATTAGCAAGCCTCTTGCCTTTTGGATTTTTTTTATTGATAAGGGCCCTGTGAGGCAAGTTGTAGTTGCACCGGCTGACCCGTACAAAGGAGATTATGGCAAAAAAAAAATCAAAAATTGAAGGCGTTAGCCAAATTTGGAGAAATTGGAGAGTTCTTAGAAACTGAAAAGTTTAAGCACTTGAGCTAGAACAAAGGAAGAATTGGTTAACTAAGCGACCTTTGGTTGCTTCGTTCCTTTTCATGAACGAAAAGTTTTTAAATATGGTAGATTGTAACGAACCAAATTTTTAGTCAATTTAAAATATAAATTTCAATTAATCATAATGGATTTTAAAATTTTTAAATGATTTATTTTAATAATTAACGACTTGAAATTTAATTAAAAATGAAGTTTGAATGTATAAATTTAAATTTAAATTAAAATGAACTCCTAAAGTCGTGGTAGTTCAAGAAATTTAGTTTTGAACTTTAAATGAATGTACAAAAATCAAAATAAGTCAGATTTCATGAAATGTTGGAATATTTTGAACTATATCTTTCTAATGGAAGTGAGAAATTGAGATTTTGTGTTTTAAATTGTATGTTATGCCCAATTCAGAATCTCAAATAGTCGCTATGAAATTTATTAATATTTTTTTATTAGATAAGCCTTAGAAAATGGTCATTTTGCAAATGACCTTCTTTTTTGAAGAAATTAATTTTATTGATTTCAGAATATTAAATTATTGCCTGGTTTCATATTTCAGGTCAATTGGAGTTCATAAGTAAGAGTATGATATTTAAACGCATACTGAAATATATTTAATATTCAATAAGATAGAATTAAGGCCATTTTTTAAACCATCTCCAAATTCGATGAAACTACGTTTATTAGAACCATATTCATAGAAGGTAGATAGATTTCAAATTTTGTATTTTTTGGAGTTAGTATGTCGTCGTGGCAAATTAAAATGTATGTTCAAATTCAATATTTAACTTTATATTGAATTATATTTTAATATTCATAAAAACTAGTTGAAATAATCAAATTGACTTCCGAGACATATTCCATTGTGTGTGGAATAGGGGTATTTGGCTAGGGACATTAGTTGTTGGGATTCATTTGGTGTTCGGAATGTTGAACATTGCAATTAAGTAACGTTGGAACTAAATAATTATGCATACATACATACATACATATATATATATATATAATCTAAGCAAACCCTTAAAACCCTAATCCGTCTCAAAACGCGCCACCACTAAAGAAACAATGGCTAAAATCATTTCAAATTAAATCCTGAATTTCTCCAAAACGGCTAATCGAAATAAAAAGCCTCCAAAACAAATCTTGTAGAGCTCGGTAAGGGCTAGGTAATCAACGAGTATGATCATTGTTGGTTGCGTGAATCGGGAGGAGTCTCGCCTCAAAGGCAGCAAGTTTGAACCGTTTCGTAGGGAAGGTGGGGCCACCGAGTTGCGTAGGGTGGTAGGCGGTGAAGGAGGACGTTCAAAGCTTTTGCGTGGTCACCTCTAATTGGTGACCCATGACCGGAATTGTCGTGCGTGGTTGAAGGATGGAAGCGTGTGTGGTTCTGCAGTTTATTGGTGAAGAACAATGAAGAAGAAAGAAGCATGCAGCCTAATATTTGTGATTAAGGTTAATGATAGTGTTTAGTTAATATTAATTATATTATTAATGGCATCAATTGTATACCAACTTATAAAACCAGTAACTTCTGATTGCTTTATTAGAATTCGGCAAACCTAGTGTCTGTTTATACAACAAATTTCACAAACACCCCCGATGTAGAGGATTACACTTTGCAAACTAGTAGATCTAAAAATATGGAGCCGTAAACACAAGGAAGAAAGTAAAGAGAAGGAGATTTAGAGTGGTTCAGCTTAGAAATGGCCTACATCCACTATGGAAGAAGTTCTCATTATCATCATAGAGATTACAAGGTACATATTCTTTGCTTTATCACTCATTTTCTCTCTTTTACAAGTACTTCTCTTTATTTCTTCCATTTTCTCTTTGATTCGCTCAAATCTGCTTAGGGAATAGCTAGATCTCTCTAAGTGTGATAGTTGTTGGTGTAAATCTTCAGAAATTGAACACTTGGATGATTTTGAATGATTCCATGGAGGATTTAATGTTGAATCATAGCTTGGAAAAAGTTTAATGGAGGTTGAATTGGCTTGAAGGAGTTTAGGAATGATTTTAGCAGCACTTCATTGAGAGAAGATTCGGTCCCTTTCATGGTGGAAGAGTAGGGGTATTTATAGGAGTGGATATGGAGTGGAGAGGCTTGAAAATATGGTGTGTAGGTAATCAGGTGTCAAATGACCTAGGGTATAGGTCAGTTACAGCCTATGACCTAGCACTGTCGTGCCCTCCAAGAAATAGTCTAAACCTCTCAGTTGGCCATGGCATAAATCCCTAGATTGGTCACGACCTAAGGCCTAGGTCGGTTATGACCTAACATAGCACGACCTAGTTACAACCTCCTTCTGGATGACCTGCTTTTGAGCCGCTGGACACGATCTAATGCTCTGGGCAAGCTGCGACCCCATATCTTAAGTTGGCTACGATCTGATGCTTCGAGGTCGGCCATGACCTGGTCTTGCCTTCTGATCCAAGTAACGATTTATGGTCCATCGACTTGGTGACCTGATCCTTATATCGATCTAGTTTGCCTTTGTGAAGTGGCATTCTAGTTGGAACGACCTAAAGTATAATGATCTAGGAGATAACAACATGAGCTTGGGAGTTGAGAACAACCTAACATTTATATCATATCTGAGCCATATTCTTATGGATTAACATTTGCCCCTCGGAGTTTGTATGTATTGAAAAATAATACGAGCTTCGATACACAATTTTCAACATTTCTTTGATCTTCCGCACTCATTTAAACTAGATCTCCTTTCCTTAGGGTCGTCAAAACTCAGACCATTGATTCCAAAAGTTATTTTTAGGTTGCTCGAAGACTTAGATCGTTTTGGGATCTGATAGATGCTACGGGCCTCGGCCATCTTACCCCATGCACCTTTATAATTCTCCTTGGAATCACACTTTGCCACTTTACTTTTCTCTGGCTAAAAAATCATTTTAATGGAGGCTGAGATCTTCTTAAAGAAGTCCAACTTTGTCCAAATTTTATTTTCATCTTCGATTGAATTCCTCCTCAATCACATTTGCATCTTCATTTACTCTTGAGCCTAAACGTCGCTTTGTCTCTAGCTGGTTCAAGCTGTCTTGAAGATAATTTGATGACATTTGAGTTGTTTCAAGGCCTTTCAATCTCGAATTGTCCTTAGGCATCTTAGTCTGACTGTTTACTATAATCGCAGATATTACCTTCCTTCAAATTCTGGGTTAAATCGATTCTTTGTTTAGGGTTTGAAGCCGACTCAATTTCTGGTCCTTTAGAGCTTGAATTTGGGTTGGATTTGATTGAGCTAATTCAATGATATGTATTCAAAAACTGTAATCACGTAATTGTCGGACGAATATGAGATTCAAGTAATGTTTGAATGGCAACTCTTTGTGTTGAATCCTTAGATTTGAGCGGGTTTAGTTTCTATTGTAGTCAGGTTTTAGTATTAAAATGAATCCACATTTTGATTTGATATTATGTCATGTTTTGATCTTTATCTTTGATAAGTCAGATAATCAATTTAGTCTCGTCTGTTTATGTTGAAATGTACATAAGATTTGTTGGTTGGCATTTGAATTTGAGCTCGCCTTCACTATCGTAACAATGCACGTTTTAAATTACTAACTAGCATGTTGACCATTATATGTTTGACGATGTTGCCATAATTATGAAACTCTGATTGTGAGTTTCTATTGATTATCACACCTATACACAAGAATTAATGTCAAAGCAGGGTTATAAGAGCAGACCGTTAGACACGACTCATGTCCATAGGTCGTCGATGGCTTAGAACTCTTGAGGACCCACGATCTAAGTCTTTGAGAGCGATCTAAATTTTTAATGACCTAAGATCAGAATCACTTGAGTGATTCTAGGCTTTTTGGGACAACATGAGCACAAGTCTACTTAGAATGATCTAAGCTTTCAAACCCCTTGAGCGATCTAATAATTGTCTGCTGGAGGAATCTGAGTATTTGACCAACCTACGATCCACGAGCTTGCAATGAAGTAACGACCCAAGCTTCTCAAGCCATTGAAACAACATGAGTATAAATCCTTTGACCGCTGATCAACCTAAGTTGTTTAACAATCCAGGACTCCAGATGTTTGGACGACCTAAGCCTTTGGAACGACCTAACCCCCAAATCGTAGGATTGACCTAATTTTTTAATGGTTCGAAAGACCTTAGCACTCTTCTTTGACCAAAGACCTAGGACTTGATAGTGTTGGGATGATCTAAGTATCTAGTCCGTTGATCGGCCTACTGTGTTGAACCGTTGAACGACCCAGATCCCTTTCTTAGGTCATGAGGCGACCTGACTGTCAGTTCATTGAATGACTTGTCTCCAACATTTAAATCTTGTTTTAAAGTGTGTATACTTAAACTTTTCAAAATTTGAACAATTCACGTTTATGCTTTAAGAGTCAAACATATTTTGTGCCCTATTTCCTGACTTATAATGACAAACAATGTAACATCCCGTATTTTCAGCAGTATGATATTTAATATATTTTATTATATTAAATACTGAATTGGAATTATAAATGGATTTATAATATTTATCTCGTTTATTAAAACGAAGTTCGAATATATATAATTTATAATACATTTAAAATGAATTATTTTGAAAATGAAATTTTTGGGTCTATGACGTCAAGACATAAAGGTACGTCCAATTTTTTTTATCGCATATAAGGGCAGGTATAACGGTACAAATTTAAAACTTTCGGTGACATACGATGATAGATTTAAACTAGTCGCTTAAAAACAAAACATATATTTAATGTACAACATTAAAATGACAGTGCAAATTGAATAACCATGTAAAGTATAAAACATCCAAATCAGATTTTTATATAGCCTACTCTGTATATACATGTCTGTGAACAGGTAACCACCCATGTCCAGTATTGAATACTTGAGCCTGTCCTAAGGTCTAGCAAAGATTTGAATACTATACTAGAACGTGATAATCACATTACCGTGACATAATGCTGGCCTTTCCTTAATCTATATGCATTGATAAATGCAAATTCTAACATTGCATTCGACTGTAGACTGATCTCTATTTGTTACTCACCACATGAACTTATTAGTAGTATTGGAAATTGGAATACAAATCCATAAAGCATGATACTGTAGAATGAACCTTCAAGCTCTAATAGTATTTTTTCCTTTTTTCCAATTTAAATTTTACACTTTACTTCAACACTAAGTCTAAGCAAAATTAAAATGGATAGCCATGTACACCTATCTCCACAACCTAGAAGAAAACGTCACAATAACAATACACTGCAGACTCGTCTGACCATTAACAACTATCCTCTTCTATGTCAAATCACAACAATGGAAATGGACAACGCAACCATAACATATTTCCTATTCCTAATCCATATGCTATACAAAACAATTTTGTCCCCATCAAATTAATACAAATGAGCACATACTTCTCTACATACTTCTCTCTTCTTTTTTTCCGTGACCTATGTTTTTAAGGACATAGCTAGCATATATAATAAACACATGCTGGAGACAGGGAAGAACACAAAAGTGGTATGACATTACCATAGAAAAACAAGCCATTCTACAAGCCTATCCTATGCTAGTTTCATAAAGACCCTAAGAGAAGACAACTGACCTCATTTACACATGCATGAAGCTTGTCACTTGCGAAAAAGAAGGACACGGCTACTCCCCTATACACAGACCTATCAATCCATTGCCGTGTCAGCCAAATTATTTGCGTGACACCCAAACAAACTTCCCCCTATATATATCTTCACTTCCATTTCATTCGAACCCATTCTCACAAAAACAAACCCATTTGTTAATTAAAATAAAAAATAAAACTAAACTTCACGAAATCGTTGGTAACTCCACCCTCTTGTCTGAACTGTTATGGGCGAGGTGCATGGTGGATAGGCTGTCACGACGAGGTCATAGGGACGGTCACTGGTGACCATTGGGCGAGGCTCTGGTGATCTCGTGGAAGGGTACAGGGATGTTCGAAAGGAGCGGCATGGGTCTCGAGCTGGTTTCAGTATATGAGAGGAGGAGGAAATTATGGGTGGATACTGGGAGCGATGAAGAACTGTGTGTGTACAGGGGTGGTCACGTTTGCATGTAGAAAAAATGGATAAGTTTGATAATTGAATTGTACGTTGTTCAAAGGTAAGGGGCTGGAAAACGGGGTAGTGTGGTTTTTGTTGTATCAATGCATGGTTGTGAACGCTGTAAATGGTTTCAGCGATGAATGTTATGGAATGCCTATTGCGGATGGTGTGTTTATGTTTAACGTGGGCTGTTCTGATTACAATTGGGCCTTCGATTGAAAAAAAAGTAACAGAGAAATAAAAAGTGGAAGCTTGGTCAGTGGTTGGGTGAGAGCTGATTCAGGATGAGTTGAACGATGGTACAGTGTTGTGACAGCAGTTGTGCGATGGTGACTGCAAGTGGAAGGAGATCTTCGGCGGTGTCAGGAGTAGATGGAGAAGGTGGTATCTTAAGAAACGCAAAGGAAGTGTAATGGTCTCAGTTTGTAGGAAGGAGAGTTGTGCTGAAGTTAACCTAGGTGGCGGCAGACACGGTGGAAGGGGGCACGTGAGCAGCCTTGGTTGGTTAGAGTGGTTTAAACATGGAGTAGAAGGGAACGAAACAGTGTGTATGGATGGGAAGTTTGGGCATGTATGAGTTTAATTTTGTGAAGGGGAGGCAATTTGAAGTGCATCATCAAATGGAGGCAACGTGGGTACTTTGTGCGAGAGTATGTACGTGGATTATTAAAGCATTGGGTAGCTGATAATAAGGTGGTAAAGGGAAGTAAGTGCAGCGATATGGGAAAGTCTCAAACGTTGGTGGTCTACTACGTATGAAAGGAGGTGGCGTTCTGAACATTGTGGTGTCATCTATGTGTATAGAAGCATGCTGTTTGTAGAGGAAGGAAACACATGTTTAAGGGAGATGATTAGTGGGCGTAAGCGCTGTTAAGTTAAGGTAATTAGCCCGGTTTGGTTATTATTTAATTTTTATAATAATTGTTAAATAACATAAATATGTTACAACTTCAATAAGGGTATCTCGTCCATACACATACGGAATTCAACGAAATCCGTCATGTTGGAATCGCAGAAAAAGGCACTACGTTGATGTGCAAGTTCGGGAAAAGAACGGAAACAACGTTGAACAACCGTCAGTCGAAACCAAACTGGTGAGTTAATTCTCGCACATTTCAGAAATACTGGATGTACTAAATTCATATAATTTAGTTGATTGGATGCCTATTGTTGATTAAGTGGTTGTCGTTAATTATATTATCATTATACTGTTATAAAATATTATAATGATCTGTAATACAGGGAAGGACATGTAGGAGGAATCAAACCGGATTCCTCAAATATTTAGTATGTTTTTTATTTCATATTATATATGAACGGATTAAACCCCGTTGACTTTAAAACCTGTTGGCTGATGAATGTTGTTGAGTTTTGAATCAATGCATCGTATTGATTGAGCAATTTATAGCAGATGGCCCAAATATACACTATTGTATAAAGATTGATTTACCGTCAAGTAAATCGATAGATTTGAAGTTATAAATTTATTTTATAACTAAAAATGAATGTTTAAATATATTATTTTAAATGAAGTTTATTAAAAGGAAATAAACCAGCAACATATATATTGATTGTTTTCATCAACAATCACCATCTTGTACCAAAATCTACTGTGTGCGAAGCACATGTCTCGTCTTAAGTATTAATTGATTGATAAAGATAATTCTCATATTACTAGAATGGATATGCATGTGAGCAGGGATTAATGTAATGATTTATAACTGAGATAAATTATTTTTAAGTGACAATTTAAAAAGGAATTATTTGAAATGGATTATTATTTACTTAACAATAATCGAAGTAAATGGGATTATTTAAATTAATTATATTAATTTAAATGGAAAGACTAAGTGGAGTTGATTAACGAACTAATCGTGTTTAGAGTGGTTCAAGTCGACTGTTTAACTAAATTTGATTATTAAATTAGTTGTTAATTTAATGGGAATATTTAGAAGTGAAGTAAACCATTCGTGTTTTACAAATATTGAAATCGATTATTATTTATAATAATCGAAGTGGTAAATCTTAGGAAGTAAGGGTATAAATGGATATTTATGAACTATAAGGCCTGTTTATAGTTGAACGATATTTTTAAGCAAATTTTATAAATTATAATTTTAGTTAAAATTTTAAAGGCTAGTAAAATTCTTGTTGGAAAGATATTTAAATCGAATGATTTAAAAATCCAAGATTTCGACAATGCTATAAAACCAAGTTTATTGAATATACTCTTAGAACAAGTATATAGAAATGGAAGTGTGTGAAGTTTGGAAGCCATGTTATGGTAAATGAATACTTAAGCGATTAAAGGTATAATAATATAAGTTATTATTAAACCAAAGTTTTATTGATTATCTTTGGATTATATTTAATTGATTTTATGATATCCAATATTTTGTGAAGTTATAAAAACCCGAATTTTTTATTGAATATATATTATTGAAACGGGTTATTAGAAATAACATTTGAATGACGTAAAAGCTAGGATTTATAATTAAAGAAATTTAACTTAACTGCGGATCAGTTGAGACAACTGATTTTTGAAATATTTATCTAATGTTGGTTTCGGCCTTCGGAGTTGATATTTAGGAAATTAGTTTCTTACCGATTTACGATTAGGAATTAATGGGGATATGAAATGGGAAGTAAAAAAATGGGAACCCATGTTTGAATCAAAGGAGTGAGATGAGTCGAGTTAAAAAGATGCGATATAAATTTTCTATGTTAATAGGAGATGAGATTTCATTGAAGTATAACTAGAATGGGATTCGATATGATATTGGGAAGGAATATCGGTTTTTGTGTTACAACTGAATTTATCTTAAGATAAGAATGTTGTTGATCAAGGTCTGAGAGGTAATTAAAATACCCCAACTTGAACAACTTCAGGATTATCAAAGGATGATATTAGTTGTAATGGGGGAGATGTTGAAAGTAAATTTATTTTTAGGAATAATAATGCAACATTATTTGAAAATGTTCGGAATATATATATATATATGATTGGATTCCAAATATAAAAGGAAATAAAAGGTGCTTGAGGATGTGAAATGATATTTCCATTATAGAAATATATAAAAGGAGATTGGTGAGAATATAACGACATCTTCAAAAGTAAGAAATGAGATTTAGGATGAGTTCATTCTAAAAAGATAATCAATGATTATTGTGTTCAAATACCGAAAACAAAAGGGGAGTTTCGTAATTATTGTTTTACGCTGTTAAGTTAAATCGATTTCCAAATTATAGATAATAAGTAATGTTATAGCAAATGTTTGAAATGGTAGTTAAGTATAAATTGGATATGGTTTCAAGGAAATTTTCTAAGAATATAAATAAAATGATTTAAGAATATTAATATATTAGAACTGTTATATTATTTTAAATGGCCAACTGATGCTGAGAAATAAACCAATGGATCTGTTTCATTTTTATGGTTGTTTATTTTGATATTTATATAACAGATTATCAAAATCTGACCCAATGTTATTGGTACGGAAAGACCGAGATCAAATTTATATTTGAAAACCATTCTGACCAATGAATATGAAAACGTGGAATATGCTGATCAATATGGAGCAATTGAAGACCGTGAATCTTCATGAGTGGGGGAACTACTGTTGAATTTCTCTAGCTAAACCCTAGAGTTATCTTGACTGTGATTCTGTCGTGATTGAAATATACGGATTTGCAAGGACTACTCGCTACTGATCTATAGGGTGATGCCTAGGATGCGGTAGGAGGGTGCCTTCGGTTCATCCTGTTCCAGGGTGACGTGTATGGATGGTGTGGGATTTAAAAGTGAAGGGTGGTCAGATGTTCCAAAAGTCGATTATAACCTCAAGCCTCATCAAATTGGAAATGAAAAAAATCAGGCAGGCAACATGGCTTTGTGGGTCGCCCCCATTTGGGTGTTTTGTCACCATCTAGAGAATATTCATATTTGTTACTTGTTTTCATTTCTGTATCTCCCGGGAACTACGGTGGTCGCGACAAAAAGCCGTAAGGTGACAATATATTCGATACACTCAAGAGAAATGAGTGGTCGGTCATGTGTGGGCCGGGTTGCAAGACGTTCTTGTTGAACCCAGTGTATTCCTCTCTAGAGATACACTATCGGCAGGTGGTTCCATGCCTTGTCATAGTCGGAATCCAATCTCCAATAAGCTCCCGCGGTTTTGATTGTATACTATATATGTGGAGCATGAGATGCAAGCGTTCTGCTAGATTCTGATTACCTGTCTTTAGACACTATTATAATATCAGAATAAGATATTGATTTCAAAATGTTTTGGGTTATAGTAAGGTAAAAACCGCCCGTATTTATGTGTGGGCTGGTCTTATTATTATCCTTTTCTTTCAAAAAGGATTTCCAAAGTTAAACAAGTTGTTTGTTATGAATTTATCACTGAAAGTATTCCAGACTGTACCGGGTGAATTTTGTTTTAAATCAAATGTGCTCGGGTCAGACCGAGTATATTTACAGGTTAGATTTTGCTGGAAGTTCCAGAGAAGGAGTTGAAGTCGAGACGTACACCCATACATACTCGTAATTGCTTATTCCGCTGTGTGTATTAATTGAATGTATACTCTAATGTTGTAATATATATACAGTTATTTTGTATAAAGTATTTGGGATATTATATTTTGTTCATTCCGCCGTGAGACTCTGATCTTCTTATTCTTCTATTCTAATATTTCTTTTTTTCTTCCCTCACCCTCTAACTTCTTTCTATTAGCTTTTTGGGTTTTCGATACTGGAGTTTTGGACATGAGGTGTATTAGTGTCTGAATTCGAGTGTCGGAATTCTTGGGTCGCTACAGTTATTATCAGAGCAATGGTTAGTGATAACCTTGGCTCTATGGCATAACTCAATAGAGATTGGGTTAGTAAAGCCCTAGATTGAGTTTGAATATATATATATATACACACACGAGAGCGCGTATTTGTAATTTGATATAAAATTATTTTAAATTATTTTTGCCAAGATATTCTATAAAGAAGGCAAGTTTTAAATTTCTTATAGTATTTTTAGTGTTGATTTGAATTAGAATTCAATTTGATTATGGAATTCAAATAATATTGAGGCTGGTTTAATATAACCAGAAGTATTCATGAACATGAAATTTAATAAAGGATTAAATAAGTTAGAATTTAACTTAAACTAAGTTAAAAATTAGATGATTTGATTGTACTGTGTATTGTTTGATTTATTGAATGTTAGTTGGTTAATTCAAATTTGACCACAGGTTAAGAAGAGTTTGAATAAATTAGAAGCAAGGAGATAAACTCCAATATAATTAACTGGGAATAAAAATCGGTTATGAATTGGAATTGAGTTATTTAACCCGGAATTGTTATTTGCATTACAAGCGGAGTTAAGTGCAGATTTTGGAAGGCTATGGAATTGAATTAATTACAGAGATTGAAGTACGGGTCGGAAGACGTAGAGCAGTTAGTTGATTTGCTGCGGAATTGGAATTGAATTTCCCGACAAATAGGTAAACCTTAATATATTAATTGGAGTGATGAATTTTTTACCCCTTAGTTGGGTAGCCATTTGGTTTTTGGTTTTATTTGGGAGAAGTTGTGTAACACCCCGTATTTCTGTTAATATTAATGTTCAAAAATTAAAGAATAACTAATCTCAGATGTGAGAATTAAAGGAAGCGGGTTGTGCCATTGTGTTCGTCTCAGAATTCTGGTTGAGATAGAGTCTGAGTTTGCGTGAATTGGACTTCGTATGAAGAAGTTATGGCTATCTAAAGTTTCAGAAAATTCAAATCAGATTTCAAATTTCAAAATTTCAGAGTCAGATGGGCTAGGCGGGAAAATTCCTGCCAGGGCTAGGTCGACTTACGCTGACCAGGTCGACCATAGGGTCGACCTGCCCCCCTTGGTAGATTTGGTTGATGGCCTGTTTGCGACTGTGTGCTGACTCATTAGGGTTTCTGATTTGCTCTGATTGGCTGGGACTTATTCTGGGTTGATTGACGACCTAAACTAATCCTAAACTCTATAAAAAGACATGATGACTCGAACCCTAAAATCAAATTAAAATTAGATTCATGGCCTCCATGCCGTCACCTAGCAACTCAGAATAGCTGCCACCAATTAGAAAGGAAGAAAGCTAATCAAATTCAATTCTTTTCAACTCTAACAACGAATCTTCTTCTAAGGAAATCTAATACAACTTCAGAACTCATAATTCAGAACTCAAGACCTTCATTGAGTTGTGAGTTCGATTTCTTTAATAAAATAATTAGCAATTTAATTGGATTGAGTTATGATGTGGATTATTTGGATATGATGTGAATAGTTGACCGCACGTTATTATTTATGTTGTAAAATTGTGATACTATAATTTATGTTGTAAATTCTATGATGCTATCATCTATGTTGTAAAGTTGTGATCATCTATGTTGTAATTTTGTGATTGGCTTATGTATAATCAAGTCATAATGGTGTTTCATATGCTAGTTTGGTTATGTTGATTCATATGATAAATCATAAGTATGTATGCAATTTTAGATTTTGATTAAGACATAAATAATATGCAAGTTGGGGAAAATTTCATGTAACCTTACATGTTTCATGACATCTAGTTTATGTGAAAATTTGATCTAAAGTTATGCTATGACAGGTGTGAGTTTTATGATAAATTCTACATGCTAGTTTACGTGTTTAGATGTAAGTTTACACCATTGTTACGTTTCATAAATCACATA
This sequence comes from Allium sativum, assembly GCA_030737875.1. NCBI lineage: Eukaryota > Viridiplantae > Streptophyta > Magnoliopsida > Asparagales > Amaryllidaceae > Allium > Allium sativum. The sequence continues at coordinate 253,049,682 of CM060915.1, read as the reverse complement.
TGCAAGTTTATTTAAATATATGAGTTTGGAATATGAATCATGTTATGCAAGTTTGTGGTTATTGCCTATGCATGTTTACCTTTAGATGTAAATCCATGACATACATGATTTATGCAAGTTGTGACCATTACCTAAACAAGTTTACGCCTTTAGATTTGGATCTATGACATATGTAGTTTTATGCAAGTTGTAAATTTGGCCTATGCAAGTTTTAGATGTGGACATCATTCACACATGCAAGTTCACCCCTTAAGTTTAGATCTATCTTTAATTATATGTATGTTGTGATGTTTTCTCTTTATTCCATGAGTTAGACTATCCGAGTCTAACGTATATTTTACGTTAAATGAAAGAACGTACAACGTGGGGGTAAAGGGGATAATATTAAAAAGATTTAATATTAAGAATTGGCACAAATTCCTTAAATGGCATAAAATAAATTTGTGATGAAAATTGGTATGATTTTGCATACCATAAATGGATGGACATAATTGAGTCAATTATGGCCATAGTTAAATTTGGAATTAATTGATAATTTGAATCGGGAAATTAATTCAAATTGGGGAATGATTAATTAGGTGTAATTAAATGTCTAAGACACGAGGTTAGGCTCTTTTGTGGTGTAAGATTGCCCGGACCCGCCCGACGAATCCAGCTGCCATAAATGCCAGTCTAATGTGGGAGGTCTTAGGCATAAATTAAATGCGTAACAGTTGTAAAGACACGAGGTTAGGCTCTTTTGTGGTGTAAGACTGCCCAAACCCCCCCGGCAAATCCAGCTGCCACAAATGCCAGTCCAATGTGGGAGGTCTTTATGAGGTTACGGTCTTAATGAATTAAGAAACACTCAACCAGATAAACATGTAGTGGGACATGAGGGGGTTAAGTTGGTGCCTTGGGTGGCATGTGGAACTTAGTGGTTGCCTTGGGTGGCATTGGAAATAGGATTAGAAACACTTAACCAAAATTGAAACATGTAAGTGAACATGACTAAGAAGAGGGTTAAGTGGGATGTACTAGAGGGGACCAAGCTTAGGTGGATAGCTTGTGTCAAGTAATTGGGGGGGCCCGTTTCAACCAGTAACCCATACCTATCTTTGTGGGCTCGACCCAAGTCGAGGATGGGACACGCATACTGGGCTTGACTGTAAGAGGCCAAAACGGGTTAGCGGTGACAACGCAAGTCCAATGGGTTCATGTGCGTGTGTGGACCCCGGCTGGTTGGTAGGACGTTGTTGCATCGTGTAGGTATAAGCCGTGCATCATTGTGGTATCATGTTGCCACTTTGGGGAGTGATACACCACACCGTGGGGGCAGCACGGGTATCTACGAGTTAGGGAGACGATCGCATGGGGGTAGTGGGTACACCTAGTGGAGATAGGGGCAGGCGACACCTACGAAGGCAGCTAGGGTGGCACGAAACTACCATTATCATTATTAAGTTCTATAGGTGGGATCAACCTTAGGGTGACTAGTGGTGGTGCAGTATAGTAATTATCTTATAGTGGTTTAGGTGCGCTTTAACAATATCGTTGTTCATCTTGTTTCCTTGTTTACTCTGCCATACTCAATTGTTCACAGTCATTTTCTTATTTTCCAACTTATGCCTTAGCCTAGTTATTTTGGTAATTATCTTTTTAAAGTTATCGCACTCGCCAGACTTTATGTCTGACCCCCTTTTGTTTCCTCTTCTCTTCTTCCTTTCTCCCCCAGGTGCTCAGGTTGGAACTAGCACCAATGGAGCTTGATTTTGGACAGCTGTATTTCTTGCTTTTAGAAGATTGCTTGGATTGCTGAAGTAAAGTTCAGCCTCTCTTACTTATGGCTATTTTTTATTGGGGATTATGTCTTTCAATTTATGTACTTCGAGTTGGTCAAGATGGATATTATGTACTTTGACTCTGGTTTTGATGATGTAACCAAACTTATGTATTTTTCGCTGCAATGAAATAAAGTTTTAAAGTTTTAGTACTATTTATATCTGTCTTGTTGTTAAGTTTCTGTTCTATACACACTTAAAATGCTCCATGAAAGTTAATGCTTTCCTTTTTTAGTGACATTAATGGACGTGGGGTGTTACACGTGGTATCAGAGCTGAAGGTTACCAGAACAGATATGAATTTTAAAAAGAGAACGTTAGGCGAACATCCCTATTAACTTTGAAAATTAAAAAAAAGTCCAGCCGCTGTAACATTAAAAATTAGGTCCCTATTTTTGAATGCGGGTCTATTATTTCCAGTTTTACCCTTCCGACGCCTCATAAACCTAACCGCGACTACTTACAACTAATCATTGTTCTAAATCAGTCGATCAACAAAATAAATCAAACCCTAATCGCGATCTTCACTAAATCTCGATCTTCTAAAAACTGGAAAATCATTGTCGTTTTTATCAACAATGGTGCGAGGGAAGGTATATTTTTGTATTCTTTATTTCAGATTTCACTGTTTATGAAAAATGTATATTATAGATTGTAAACAACAGTAATCGAAAGTGATTGTGGCAAATATTATACTTAGTTACTAAAAAACTTCAGTATTTACTGATTTTTCGAATTATTATCAAAATTTGCTGTTACTTAAAATTGTTGCATACTTGAATGCTGTTATTTTAAATTCTTGCACGTTTGTGTGGTTTTATTAATGATAGTCGCATGCATTAATGCTGTTGTTCATAATTTTATTCCGGATAAAATTATTAATGTGGTTTTATTAATGTTTGTTGCTTGATTACATAATTTTATTCCGGATAGTTGCAAAATTTTGTGCTATTATTCATGATAGTTGCACACATGTGTGATTTTATTCACGATAGTTGCATTCTTGGATGATTTTATTACGGATAGTTGCATACTTGTATGCTTTTATTAATGATAGTCGCACACATGCGTGCTTTTATTCCGGATAGTCGCACCCTTGTGTGCTTTTATTCAGGATAGTTGCACGCATGCGTGCATTTATTCAGGATAGTCGCACGCATGCGAGCTTTTATTCAGGAAAGTCGCACCTTGTGTGCTTTTATTCAGGATAGTCGCACGCATGCGTGCATTTATTCAGGATAGTCGCATGCATGCGTGCTTTTATTCAGGATAGTCGCATGCATGCGTGCTTTTATCCAGGATAGTTGCACGCTTGTGTGCTTTTATTCCGAATATTCACACGCATGCGTGCTTTTATTCAGGATAGTCGCACGCATGTGTGCTTTTATTCAGGATAGTGGCACACATGCGTGCTTTTATTCAGCATAGTGGCACGCTTGTGTGCTTTTATTCAGGATAGTCGCACGCTTGTGTGCTTTTATTCAGGATAGTCGCACGATTGTGTGCTTATATTCAGGATACTCGCATGCTTGTGTGCTTTTATTCAGGATTGTCGCACGCATGCGTGCTTTTATTCAGGATAGTCGCACACTTGTGTGCTTTTATTCAGGATAGTCGCAAGCATGCTTGCTTTTATTCAGGATAGTCGCACGCATGCATGCTTTTATTCAGGATAGTCGCACGCATGCGTGCTTTTATTTAGTATAGTCGCATGCATGCGTGCTTTTATTCAGGATAGTGGCACGCATGCGTGCTTTTATTCAGGATAGTCTCACGCTTATGTGCTTTTATTTAGGATAGTCGAACCCTTGTGTGCTTTTATTCAGGATAGTCGCACGATTGTGTGCTTCTATTCAGGATAGTCGTACGATTGTGTGCTTTTATTTAGGATAGTCGCATGCTTATGTGCTTATATTCAAGATAGTCGCACGCATGCGTGCTTTTATTCAGGATAGTTGCACGCATGCGTGCTTTTATTTCGGATAGTCGCACGCATGCGTTCTTTTATTCAGGATAGTCGCACGCATGCGTGCTTTTATTCACGATAGTGGCACGCATGTGTGCTTTTATTCAGGATAGTGGCACGCATGCGTGCTTTTATTCAGGATAGTCGCACGCTTGTGTGGTTTTATTCAGGATAGTCGCACCCTTGTGTTCTTTTATTCAGGATAGTCGCACGATTGTGTGCTTTTATTCAGGATAGTCGCACGATTGTGTGCTTTTATTTAGGATAGTCGCATGCTTGTGTGCTTTTATTCAGGATAGTCACACACATGCGTGCTTTTATTCAGGATAGTCGCACGCATGCTTGCTTTTATTCCCGATAGTCGCACGCATGCGTTCTTTTATTCAGGATAGTCGCACGCATGCGTGCTTTTATTCAGGATAGTGGCATGCGTGCGTGTTTTTATTCAGGATATGTAACAACCCGAATTTTAATAACATATTAAAATCATAAATCAAGGCAGAATTAAATTTTAAAATAAGAATCAAGGGAAATGGATTCCGCCATTGCGTTCGTCTCGAAATTTTACATGAAATAGAGTCCGAGTTTTCGAAAATCGGAGTCCGTATGACCAAGTTATGGCATGTACAAGTTTCAGCAGACTTTCAGGCAGACTGACCCTAGGTCGACTGTAGTGTCGACTGCATAGTCGACTTCCACCCCCCACCCCCCCCCCCCCCAGGTCGACTGTAGTGTCGACCTCCCCCCTGTATAGGTCGACCTGGTCGGCCTGGTGTGGCCCAGAACCCATTTTTGAGGCCCGGGATGAGTTTTGATGGTCCGGATATACTCTAGGGATGATCTAAGGGCCTAAATGAGTTCCTTCATCTATAAATACGACCTAAGGCCTAACCCTAATTCACTACAACATGTCTAGCTACCATTATACTAGTAAATCCCTCTTGGTCATGGCCGCCGTCTCTAATCTTCTTCTTAAGCTTTCATACGCAATCCAATGCAAAGATGAAGACTTCTACAACAATTCAAGGTGATGAATTAACAACTCTACAACGTTTCAACATTGATTTCAGTTCTTAAATTCGCTAGCCATGCTAAGTAAGTTCTAGTTACTTTTTAGATTAAAATACTTAATTTTAATATGGCTATGGAATAAAGAGTAATTGGATATAAGCATGTTTAACAATTCAGATTTATTCCTGTTTATCTTTGAACCTTGAGTTTTGAGACTTGTTCACCGCCATTCTTATGTCTAGTTCATGCTCTATTCAGTCGTTGTAAATCAGTTTCTTGGATTCATGTTGATATTATTATCAAGATCTAATCTTTATGCCTATCATGATGATTTATGCTGTTTTCTCTCTGATCTTGTTTTATTGCAAAATTCTACCTTTCCCCTATTTATTTTCTTTTGATGAACCTAGATCAATTTCGGATCTAGGCCTAAAACACGATTTTGCGTATGATTGAATACGGGGAAAAGTATGGGAATTTTACATATTTGGATATATGCGATTGGTGGAATTGATGGCATAACATGAAAATTGGATATATGGGTATTATTGCCATTAATATGAAATTTGATAATTGGGGTATCGCCATTAAAATGGTAATTGCAAGAATTGGGATTGACATATGTAATTTGGCTAGAACTTGATAGGTGTAAATTGGCATAAATTGGGCATACATATAAAATGGCATGAACTGAACATGTGTAAATTTGGTATGAATTAGGCATATGTAAAACGGACATCGTTAAATTAGGAATTAATGAATAATTCGAATAGGGAAATTATTAAGATTGGGGTAAATGATTTTAAGTACTTCCACTTTACTTTCCACTGTTTTATATATGTCTGTCTTGTAATATTTCTGTTCCAATACCCATAATGCTCCATTGAAGTTAAGGCATTCCCTTTGTGAGTGACCTTAATGGATGTGGGGTGTTACATTTGGTATCAGAGCAGAAGGTTACCAGATTGGGCAAAAGTTTTCAGAAACCTTCTGAACTAGTTTTCAAAACATTTACAAAGAAGCAAATTTTCAAGAATTTTTTTTTTGATTAAAAGGCATATTCCCCAAAGCTATATGCACTATCTTTTGATTCCCTCTTGAAATCTCTCCTCTCTCTCTCTTTTCACCATAATTTCGTAGGCATCCGACATATGTCGGAGGGCAAAGAAGTGCCCAACCTCCATCTGTAGCCGCAGTAGTTCCATCTGCGTCTAATCTTATTTCAAGTTGTGTAGAGTTGTCGTGCGTTGGAGGTAGCTTCGAAGGACTTGTCAACAAACTATACAAGAACAAGAGACTAGTTGTTATAGCTTAATCCACGAAGGAGGAAAAAGGTGAAAGGAAAGAGGCCAAAGTGAAAGAATAGTAGAACCCATGACAAGAGAAAGTATCTTTAGTATGGTAAGGAGGGAGTGTAGTTAAGTATTATAGGACAAGAGCAAGGGAAAAAGGCAAGGTCGTCGAGAGGGCAATTGTATACCTAAGAGAGGCAGTAACGTTTCTGTTAAAAGTTTAGCTTTCTTTTCTGTCATCCCACTAGAACTTTGTTTTGTACATCGCATCCTTTTAATTCTGCTTCGATAGTTGAGTCTCTGCACCTTAGTACTAGCGTATTGGAGGATCCCAAATTTTGTCTCAAATCCTGTTGGGGAATTGGCTCATTTATTCATGATTTGTTTGGATGTCTAGGTATTGAGCTTAGAAGGAATGCATATGATTTTTGGGCTAGGAGTGGATTCTAGGGATGGAGTGGTTATCCAATAAGGGTGTCATTCTCGGTTTTGAAAGGAAGGTAGTTAGACTCTTGACTTGCCTCGGTAATGCCCTCGAAGTCTAGTGTAACCCTTAGGGTTTTTGCCACGCTTAGTTACCTAGAATCTCTAGATACATTTATTGATCCTCTCGAGTAGTGTTCGCCACTAAGGCGGATTGTTCATTTCACTTATGCATGTGATGTAGAAAATCGCCTTAGTAAGAACATTTAGCAACATGGTTGACATTTGTTTATTTTCAAGAGATAATTCATCTATGTGGAATACCTTCTAGTAAGTGAACGAGATCCAAGATTCACTAGTGAATTTTGGAGAGCTTATATGGAACCCTCAGTACACAGTTATGTTTGAGACCGAGTATACTAGAGGGAGAATAAGTGAAAGTGGAACGGGAGGCAATAGTGAAATGAGTTCCAAATCGTATTTTGGAAATAAGAATCAAGGAGATATGAAATTGTGAAGTTAAAGACGGTCAAAGCACAATGGAGTTAAGCTCAAGGAAATGCGACTTAGAAGATTGAAGACTAGATTCGTGCATCACATCTCTTTTTAAGAGTATATTCTTGATTCCTTTTTCCTGTAGAGCTTACTTACATGCTATCTTTTGTGTATATCCTCTCGGTCCTATTCTCAATCCAATTTCTGTTGCAAACCCCATAGGGAGTATGACTCATCTGTTAGTTTTACATGTTGGGGCTTGAGGGTGTCCGTTGGGTTGATTAAACCTTTTGGTTTTTATAGGATATGGGTTGGTTTTAGGAAGGGATTTCTTGTCACCTAAAAGGAGTCCATCATGCTTAGTTTCCTAGAATCACATATATATTGGTTGGGTTGAAAATTTCTTTGGGTGTCAGTTTGATGTTGATTTCGGTCTTCGGGGCTGGTGCTTAGGGAATTCTTCTCATAATCAGTATATATGTGACGTAGATTTCCAGCTTTGATGGGCGCAGAGTTTTTACTTGCTTCTATCATTCGATTATACCTTTAGGTAGGAACAGTTGGGTGTAAACATGTGTTTGAGACATGTTATGATTGATGGTTGCAAGTGGTTGCAAGTGGTTGCTCATGGATGCATATACACGCACATTAGGCACTAGATCGGCTCAGTCACCTTTCATATTGCATATGCATGAGTGTTTACACTTATTTATGGATGGAATTGAATGTGCTATTATGTGGATGTTGCATATGGATGGATGTTTGTGCACACATATAGTGTTTATGTGACTAGGACTATTTGCATACATGTTGGACTCATGGCACTAAACATATTTTGCATCTAGAAGATCAATCAGGCCTGATCATTTGCATTAGACAAGGAACATATACACACACTTCTTGCATATGTTCATACAGCATTAGAAATTTCTTAAGGAAAATGAATGCCTATGATTGATGATTGAGTAGATGGATGATTGGATGGTAGGACACATTCTTCTTAACTTGAAGATTTCGGGGACGAAATCCTTTAAGGAGGGGAGAATGTAACAACCCGAATTTTAATAACATATTAAAATCACAAATCAAGGCAGAATTAAATTTTAAAATAGGAATCAAGGGAAATGAGTTGCGCCATTGCGTTCGTCTCGAAATTTTACATGAAATAGAGTCCGAGTTTTCGAAAATCGGAGTCCGTATGACCAAGTTATGGCCTGTACAAGTTTCAGCAGACTTTCAGGCAGACTGACCCCAGGTCGACTGTAGTGTCGACTGCACAGTCGACTTCCCCCCAGGTCGACTGTAGTGTTTACCTCCCCCCTGTACAGGTCGACCTGATCGGCCTGGTGTGGCCCAGAACCCATTTTTGAGGCCCAGGATGAGTTTTGATGGTCCGGATTGACTCTAGGGATGATCTAAGGGCCTAAATGAGTTCCTACATCTATAAATACAACCTAAGGCCTAACCCTAATTCACCACAGCATGTCTAGCCACCATTATACTACTAAAATCCCTCTTGGTCATGGCCGCCATCTCTAATCTTCTTCTTAAGCTTTCATACGCAATCCAATGCAAAGATGAAGACTTCTACAACAATTCAAGGAGATGAATTAACAACTCTACAACGTTTCAACATTGATTTCAGTTCTTAAATTCGCTAGCCATGCTAAGTAAGTTCTAGTTACTTTTTAGATTAAAATACTTAATTTTAATATGGCTATGGAATAAAGTGTAATTGGATATAAGCATGTTTATCAATTCAGATCTATTCCTGTTTATCTTTGAACCTTGAGTTTTGAGACTTGTTCACCGCCATTCTTATGTCTAGTTGATGCTCTATTCAGTCGTTGTACATCAGTTTCTTGGATTCATGTTGATATTATTATCAAGATCTAATCTTTATGCCTATCATGATGATTTATGCTGTTTTCTCTCTGATCTTGTATTATTGCAAAATTCTACCTTTCCCCTATTTATTTTCTTTTGATGAACCTAGATCAATTTCGGATCTAGGCCTAAAACACGATTTTGCGTACGATTGAATACGGGGAAAAGTATGGGAATATTACCTATTTGGATATATGCGATTGGTGGAATTGATGGCATAACATGAAAATTGGATATATGGGAATTATTGCCATTAATACGAAATTTGATAATTGGGGTATCACCATTAAAACGGTAATTGCAAGAATTGGGATTGGCATATGTAATTTGGCTAGAACTTGATAGGTGTAAATTGGCATAAATTGGGCATACATATAAAACGGCATGAACTGAACATGTGTAAATTTGGTATGAATTAGGCATATGTAAAACGGATATCGTTAAATTAGGAATTAATTAATAATTTGAATAGGGAAATTATTAAGACTGGGGTAAATGATTATAAGTGATAATCAATGATTAGGACACGAGGTTGGACTCATTTGTGACGTAAAACTGCCCGGACCCGCCCGGCAAATCCAGTAGTCACAAATGGTAGCCCAATGTGAGAGGTCCTAGGCCCAAATTAAAAGTGTAACAGTTGTCAAGACACGAGGTTAGACTCTTTTATGTTGTAAGACTGCCAGGACCCGCCCGGCAAATCTAGCTGCCATAAATGTCAGTCTAATGTGAGAGGTCTTTATAAGGTTACAGCCTTAATGAATTAAGAAATACTTAACCAGATAAACATATGGTGGGACATGGGGGTTAAGTGGGTGACATGTGGGTGACATGTGGAAATACGAATAGTAATAATTAACCAACATAACATGGTAATTAGACCATTGGGTAGGGTTAAGTAAACTAAGAACACTTAACCAATATGGTATGAATGGGTGGGTTAAGTAATATGATTAGGCTAATGATACTTAACCAATGTGGTATGAATGGGTGGGTTAAGTAATATGACCAGGCTAATGACACTTAACTGTTATGACATGAATGGTTGAGTTAAGTAAATCTTAATTAATGCCTAAGTGGGAATGATAACTTATGGAATAAAGTAAGTTAGGCGGAACAATAGATAAGATGAGATAACTTATGTAATAAGGAAAGATGTGCTTCATTGTAGATAAAGCAATATGTAAAGACAAGAATGAATTTACAATTGAAGGCGACATAAGTTATATCATAAAAAGGAACAAAACATTGGTTAGGTTGGATAATCCTCTGAGTATCAATCTGATGTTGATTCCGGTCTTCGGGGTTGGTATTTATGGAATTATTCTCTCTCTCCAGTGAGTTTGTAAGTTAAGGGATACTTGGTTGTAAAGGTTGGATAAGAACATGTTATTGTACCATAACGGCGGTTAATGTATGAATCATAGGACTAACATGTTGTGGGCTTATTAATGGACTTAATATAGTGCAAGTTAAGAATTGAATTAATAAGCAAAGTTGAAGGATGGTATAAATGGAAATAACCAAGTTAAATGATAAGACTGATGAGGCAGCACATGCGCATAGTTAATGGATAGACATAGGGTCTAATGGCAGATAAAGCCAAGGCGCTTGGTTAAACCTAGACGTAAGGGGTAATATGAATGACATGTAAAATATAACCTATAAGCACTTAACCAAGATAAAGCATGTATTAAGACATGAGGATGATGTAGGGGTTAAGTGGGGGACATGGGTAACATGTAAGACATAACTGGCGTATACTTAACCAAAATTTAAGCATGTAAGTGGACATGAATAAGAAGGGGTTAAGTAAGAATTACTAGAGGGGACCAAGCATAGGAGGGAAGCTTGTGTCGAGGAAAGGGGACCCTTTTCAGACCAGTAGCCCATTACGTATCTTTGTGAGCTCGACCCATGTCGAGGACGGGACACACATACTGGGTTTGATTGTAAGAGGTCAAAACGGGTTAGCGGTGGCAACGGAAGTCCAACGGGTTTCATGTGCGTGTGTGGACCCGGGCTGGTAGGTAAGACGTTGTTGCATCGTGTAGGTATAAGTCGTGCATCTCTATTGTATCGGGTTTCCACTTTGGGGAGTGATACACCCCACTGTGTGTACAGCACGGGTATCTACGAGTTAGGGAGCCGATCGAATGGGGAGGGTAGTGGGTACGACTAGTGGAGATAGGAGCAGGCGGCACCTATGACAGCAGCTAGGAGTACAACTACCATATTATGAATATTGTAATTAGAATGGGGAAGGTAGTGGGTACCACTAGTGGAGATAGGAGCAGGCGGCACCTATGACAGCAGCTAGGGGTACACAAAACTACCATTATTATTATCACTTATTTTCGGTAGGCAGGATCACCTTATTATATAACATGGGCTACTAGTTAGGACACTAGTTGGGGGTAAGGATCCTTGTTACATAGGACACTAGTTGGAGTACTAGTAAGAATACGTATCATTCCTTGTAAGACACTTGTGAGGATGCTAGTTAGGTGGTGCAGAGAAAATAGATATCACAGAAATCTTTTAATGGCGAAGCAGAGGAATCGTGATATGTTTGATAGGAATCTTACGAAATTATACTTAGTTTATCTTGAATGCGAACCTTGCGATGTTACTTGACAAAAATCACATCTTAGTTATCTTGCCTGCTGCTTATCTTGTCATCATGCTTATGTTTACTTTCAGTTCACTCATGCCATATTATCCTTAACTATTGTTGTGCTGAAAGTCACTAGGACTTACTCAGTCTTTATGATTGACCCGTTTTGTTTCGCCTCTTTTTCTTCCGTTCCCCCCCCCCAGGTTCGCAGGGTGGGAATACAGCTTAGTTCTGATCTTACCAAGCTCCAAGGCTCTTTCATGTATGGCTTGGATTTCTGTTGGCTATGGCTTGCTTTGCTTTATTGGGGAATACTAAAATTTGTTTTTATGCTTCTTTGTTTTTGAGCAGGACAGATATTTTAACTATGTAATTGGGTATTGGAAGTTGATGGGCTTTTATTGTAAAAAATCATATTCAGTAAATGATTTTAAGTACTTCCACTTTACTTTCCGCTGTTTTATATATGTCTGTCTTGTAATATTTCTGTTCCAGTACCCATAGTGCTCCATTGAAGTTAAGGCATTCCCTTTGTGAGTGACCTTAATGGATGTGGGGTGTTACAGGATAGTCACACGCTTGTGTGCTTTTATTCAGGATAGTCGTACGCTTGTGTGCTTTTATTCAGGATAGTTGCACGCTTGTGTGCTTTTATTCAGGATAGTCGCACGATTGTGTGCTTTTATTCAGGATAGACGCATGCTTGTGTGCTTTTATTCAGGATAGTCGCACGCATGTGTGTCTTTATTCCGGATAGTCGCACGCATGCTTGCTTTTATTCAGGATAGGGGCACGCATGGGTGCTTTTATTCAGGATAGTGACACGCATGCGTGCTTTTATTCAGGATAGTCTCATGCATGCGTGCTTTTATTCAGTATAGTCGCACGCATGCATGCTTTTATTCAGGATAGTCGTACCCTTGTGTGCTTTTATTCAGGATAGTCGTACCCTTGTATGCTTTTATTCAGGATAGTCGAACGATTGTGTGCTTTTATTCAGGATAGTCGCACGCTTGCGTGCTTTTATTCAGGATAGTCGCACGCTTGCGTGCCTTTATTCAGGATAGTCTTGTGTGCTTTTATTCAGAATAGTCACACGCTTGCGTGCTTTTCTTCAGGATAGTGGCACGCATGCGTGCTTTTATTCAGGATAGTCGCATGCTTGTGTGCTTTTATTCAGGATAGTTGCATGCTTGTGTGCTTTTATTAAGGATAGTTGCATTATTATGTTCTTTTATTCAGGATAGTTGCATGCTTGTATGATTTTACTCACGATGGTTGCATTCCTATATTCTATTGTTCAGGATAGTTTCTTTCCTATATGCTTTTATTCAGGATAGTTGCACACTTCTGTGCTATTATTCAGGATAGTTGCACACTTGTGTGTTATTATTTATGATAGTTGCACGCTTGTGTAATTTTATTAAGAATAGTCGCACAAAAGTGCTCAAATATCTGCATATATTCAAAACTTATTTAAATAATTTTTCAACCCTTATTACAGAGAGCAAATGTTGAAGAAGGTGATAAAGAAGACATTCAAATAGAAACAGCAATAATTGTCACAGAAAACCTTTCAAAACATGCACCAATAATCAAACGAAGGAAAACTGAAGATGAACCAATGCTTCCCAGGAAGGACAATGTATACAGAAATAATATTAAGGCGTTCATTGAATTGGTGGAAAAGATAAACAAAAATGAACTATTTACAGCACAACATTCAAAATATTTGAAAAAACTGCCGCTCTACGGGTTTATTAACATGATTTTTGATTGGCTCATTTCACCTGCAGAAACCATTAAAAATTCTACAACTTTAGATCTCATCATCAAGAACTACAAGAAGAACTTAAAATATTTTCAGTTTGGTGATATGATGCTAACTTTTACACAAGAAGATGTTGCAGATTTACTAGGTGCTCCAATACAAGGAGAGATAATAAAAACAATAGGGCACTTGAAAAAGAACGAGAAGGACGATGAAGAATATAAATCGTTCATGGAAAGACATTTTAAAGGAGAAGCCTCAGTGAACAAGAAAAATATAAAGAGACAGATTTTTTTGACATTAAAAGAAGACACAACCGAGGCAAAATTTGATGCAGTGAAGCTTATACTTCTTTATTTGGCCGCAACATTTCTTCTAACAAACCCAAAATACAGCTTACCATGGACCTTGATTCCATATTGTGTATGCAGCCAAAAATTAATGAAATATCTTGGCCAAAAACCATACACAACCATCTCATAACCTAGGTGGAAAAATACTGTGATACACCACGCAAGATTAATGCTGGTGTGACACTATTGCTGGTACTATTTTGAACTTTTTTGTATGTTTCTTATTTAATTATTGTTCATTCTAATAATAAATAAATATTTTTTTCCAGTGGTGGGTTTGCGAAAAAACCTATGTTTTGAAAAATACAAAGAAAGAATACAGTGATGTATATCCCATGGCTGCAAAATGGGATATAAAATTGTTGAAGCCAAACATGTTAATAAACATCAAATACACAACTGTAAGTGATATTTAATTTTGAATAATTTTTTAGTGTCATATTTAAAATGTTGCATGCAACTATGCAGATATATAGGAATAGTTACATAATTGTATTCATCTATTATAAAGAGGTGCGTCCATGTATGATTATAATCATAACAATTGCACGCATCTATGTGTCTATTTACAATAGTCAAATTCAGTTTCATATATTTGTGCATATATTTTGAACAGATGCATCTATGTATTCATCTGTATAAAAAATGCATGGATGTATGCACTTATTTTCTACAGATGCATACATTATTGCATTTATTTTCAGTATTAGTTGAACATTTGCTACCTTTGTTTCAAGGAGTCCCAAGGAAAGGATTTAGAACTGTTAGAACAAGCTATTTACAAAGACAAAGAGTACGAAGCAGTTTACCAAAAACGGGTGGAAAATTACACGAGCTTGATAGTAAAGCTATAACAAGAAAATAAACAACTTAAACAGGAAATTTTAAGGTTAAAAAAAGACTATAAGGACTTGCTGACAGTGATGAATCTGAAGAAGATGAAAGTGAGGAAAATAAGGAGAGTGACGAAAATGCTAATAGTGAGAAAATTAATGAGAGTGAAGAAAGCACTAAGAGTGAAGAAAAGGGAAGAAAAGTACAACTTCAAATAAAAGATGCAAATGCAATTGAAAATGAGGATAATGATGAAAGTGAGGATAATGACAATGAAAGTGAGGATAATGAAGAGGAAAAGGATAATGATGATAAGATTGAGAATGAAAGTGACAATGAAAGTGAGGCTGAGTATGACGATGAGAGTGAGAATGAAAAGCAGAAAAATGATAATATGAACGATGACAATGAAAGTGAGAATAACGATGAGAGTGAGGATGAAAAGCAGGAAAAGCTTAATATGAACGATGAAAATGAAGATGAGAATAATAAAGCTGATGATGATGAGAATAAAAGTGCCGAAGGTGACAAGAATGAAAATGTTGACAGAGATAATGTGGAAAAAGAAAACACTGCAGAAGATGAAGGAAACGAAGAACCGCACAATAATTTAGATGTTGGCATGCAGGATAAAGATAAAAAAGCTGATACAAGAAATATTGATCAAATTGATAACATGGAAGTAGATACAGAGAAGAACAATGATGAGGTTGGACATAAGGAACAGGAGCCAGAGAAGGAGGCGGAGAAAGAACAGAAAGATGTGGAGAAGAAACAGGAGCCAAAGAAGCCAGAGAAGGAGATGGAGAAAGAAAAGAACGTGGTGGACAAAGAACAGAAGGAGGTGGAGAAAGAACAGAAGGAGGTGGAGAAGGAAAAAGGTAAAAAATAATTATAGTATTCTGATGGTAATAAATAATGAACACATTATTTAGTTTCAAGCAATACAGTATAACAAAATTATTGCATTCTTATGCGCATCTATTACTAATTGTTGCATGCTTGGGTGCATTTGTTCAGAATAGTTCTGTACTTGTTTGCAACTATTCAAAAATAGTTGCATGTTTGTGTGCTGCTATTTCTGAATAGTTGCTTGCTTGTGTGCATCTATTCAATTATTAATGAGATTAATAATATGTAAATAGATAACATGGAGAAGAATAATGATCATAAAATTGATGATGAAAAATCAAAAGACATAAAGGAGCTGGAGAAGAATAATGACAACGGGAAGCAAAAGAAGTTGAAGCATCAAAATGTTAGAAAGAAAAAAGGTAAAAAAAAAAATTCTAATGGTAATTATAACACCCCGTATGCTGAATAACTTGCTATAATATAAAACAGGGCAGAATTAAATTTTAAAATCTGAATCAGGGGAAACGGGCTATGCCATTGTGTTCGTCTCGGAAAAATACGCGAAATAGAGTCCGAGTTTTCGAAAATCGGAGTCCGTATAACCCAGTTAAGGCCCGAAGAAGTTTTCAGAAATTCAAAACAGATTTAAAAACAGAAATTTCACATTTCAGAAGTGGCGGGAAAATTCCCGCCAGACTCAGGGAGTCGACCTGGGGGTCGACAGGGGTGTCGACCTGCCCACCAGGTCGACTAGGGTGTCGACCCTAGTGTTGACCTGGGGGTCGACCCCCCTGGTCGAGCCCAGGTGACCTGGGTGCACCAGTTTGGCTTTTGGGCTATGTTTAGGTGGCTAGGACGAGATCTGACGGCTCTAATCTTATTTAGGGTTAATCTAATGGCCTAAAACACCCAACTAATCTATTAATACACCCTAAGACTACCCTAGTTCATACTAAAAATAGATACAATGTCGTCATGCCGTCAAAATGCAACTTGAAGGAGCCTCCATCAAATTAAAGAGGAAGATAGCTTCTCAAATCAACTTTTAATCAACTCTAGCAACTTAATCTTTTTCTTAGGGGTGCTAGTCAACAAGTTGTGAGTTTCTATAGCATTAATAACCAATTGTTGAATGATTATGATAGGATATAATGAGGTTATGGCTATGAATGTGGATCAATGCAAGATTATGTTATCATATGCTATGTGTTTGTGATGATATGCAAGTTATGCAAGTTATGTGCTATGTGTTTGTGATGTTATGCAAGTTATGCAAGTCATATGCTACATGATCATGATGTTATGCAAGTTATGCAAATTGTATGCTACATGTTCATGATGTTATGCAAGTTATGCAAGTCATATGCTACATGTTCATGATGTTATGCAAGTTATGCAAGTTATATGCTACATGATCATGATGTTATGCAAGTTATGCAAGTGTTAGGCTATGTGTTCATGATGCTAGTTATGAAAATTGCTATGATAAACATTGATCCATTATGACATCATGATTATGCAAGTTTGGTGTATGATTATATGCAAATTCATATATGATTTGTATGCAAGTTTGGTGTATGATTATATGCAAGTTCACATATGACATGTTATGCAAGTATGGTGTTTGATTATATGCAAGTAACATGTGCAAGTTTACACCTTAGTATGATATAAATACATATGCAAGTTAACCCCTTTGTACGTCATACATACGTATGCAAGTTTACCCCTATGTATGACATAAATAGCTTATGCAAGTTAACCTCTTTTATGACATATGTGATTCATGCAAGTTTGGGTTGATTATTTATGCTAGTTGGGTTGATGTTATATGCATGTTGACACCTTTAAACCCATGTTGATGCTAATGTTATGCAAGTTGAACCCATTGTATTTGTGTTGAATCTTCCCTTTTATGTCATGTTAGTGAATTACGTGGGGAACGATGGGGTTAATATACATGTTAATGAAATGGTGTGAAGTTGGTATGATTATGCATACCATAAAGTGGATGGACAAAATTGAGTCAATTATGTACATCGTTAAAATTGGAATTAATTAGGGAAAATTAATTCGAAATATGGGGGTGATTAATTAGGTGTAATTATTCGACTAAGACACGAGGTTGGACCCTTTTGTAGCGTAAGACTGCCCGGAACCGACCGGCAAATCCAGCGGCTACAAATGATTGGCCCAATGTGAGAGGTCTTAGGCACAAACTAAAAACGTGACAAGTGTATAGACACAAGGTTAGACTCGGTTATGGCGTAAGGCTGCCCGGACCCAACCGGCAAATTCAGCTGCCATAAAAGATAGTCTAATGTGAGAGGTCTTTACAACGGTCACGTTCTTAATCAATTAAGAAACACTTAACCAGATAAGCATGTAGTGGGCATGAGGGGTTAAGTGAGTGCCTTGGGTGGCATGTGGAAATCAAGTGCCTTGGGTGGCATGTGGAAATCTAGTGGGTTGCCTTGGGTGGCAATAGAAAATACGATTAGAATACTTAACCAAGTGGAAACATGTTGTTAAACATGATTAAAGGGTTAAGTGGGATGCACTAGATAAAGGGACAAGCTTAGGTGGGTAGCTTGTGGGGGCCCATTTCAACCAGTAACCCATATGTATCTTATTGGGCTCGACCCATGTCGAGGACGGGACACACGTACTGGGCTTGACTATAAGAGGCCAAAACGGGTTAGCGGTGGCAACGCAAGTCCAACGGGTTTTCATATGCGTTTGTGGACCCGGGCAGGTAGGTAAGACGTTGTTGCATCGTGTAGGTATAAGCCGTGCATCATTGGTTGTATCGGGTTGCCACTTTGGGGAGTGATACACCCCACTATGGGGCCAGCACGGGTATCTACGGTAGGGAGCCGATCGCTTGGGGAGGAGTGGGTACACATAGTGGAGATAGGGGCAGACGGCACCTATGTAGTCAGCTAGGTGTACACGAAACTACTGGGTAAATTTTTTAAGTCCTTGGGTGGGATCAACCTTTAAGTAGGAATGACTGGTGTGGTGCAGTTAGTAATTACCCTTGGGTGGGTAGATGCGTCTTTACCGTTATCCTAGTTCATCTTATGTCTAGTTGGCTACTTAGTGTAGTCATTTATCCCCAGTCATCCCATACCAAGTTTATATCATACCCTAATTACTTTAATGATTGTGTTGTTAAAGTTATAGGGCTCACTCAGACTTATGTCTGACCCCGTTGTTTTTATCTTTTTCCCCCTCAGGTCCTAAGGTTGGGCCTAGCACTAGTGGGCTTTGATCAGATTTCTTTATCTATCTTTTGGAGCTTGGACCGTGATGTAAAGCCCAACTTATCTTTTCTATTATGGCTATTAGTTTATGTAGTGGGATTATGTACTTATGTTTTATCAAGATGGATATTTGGTACTTAACTTTTCTTTTATGGTGTTGTAACTAAACATGTTTATCTTCTGCTGCAATGAAAAGATGTTTTAGATTTCAAGTATCATTTATATCTGTCTTGTTGTAATTTTTCTGTTCTATATTCACTTAAAATACTCCACTGAAGTTAAGGCATTCCCTTAGTGAGTGACCTTAGCGGGTGTGTGGTGTTACACGTGGTATCAGAGCAAAGGTTACCAGAACAGATAAAATTTTTAGAAAACTATTTTTCTAAAAACATTTTTGGAAGAAGTATTTTCAAAAACATGTCTTTTAAGAGAAAAGTTTTTGAAAGAAAAGCATAATCCCTAATAGCCATATCTTTATCTTTCGAATTCTCCGTTTTGAATCTTTCCTTTTTCGTTTCAGCATGGCTGAAGATCTTAACTTTCCGGAGGGTGTGACGATACCAGTATGGTATAGGAGATTGATGGAGGCTATGGCCGCCACTGCGGGTCCAGCAAATGTTCCTCCACCAACAGTAGCACCCGATCTTCCTCCTCCCCCTCCTCCTCCTCACACGGATACTTTTGCTAAGACTTGCAAGGAATTTAATGCTATGGGAGGGAAACCTTTTCAAGGATCAGAAACTTTTGTGGAAGCTAGAGATTGGCTTAAGGAGGTGGAAGAGTTGATAGATATCTTTGAGATGGAAGAAGGAAAGAAAGTCAAGTTAGTTGCTTGGTTAATGAAGGGAGAGGCCTCATTCTGGTGGGAGGTCACTAATGGAGAACGCCCCGTTGACTCTTGGGCGGATTTCAGGCAAAGATTTGTGGAAAAGTTTCTCTCAAGGGCGGAGGAAAACTTGTATATGGAAAGGTTCTTGACTCTAAAGAAAGGAAACCTCTTGGTGAAGGAATATGTCAACAAGTTTAATCAATTGGCAAGGTTTGGCATAGACATGGTGAATACACCGGAGAAGAAGGCTTTGAGGTTCGTTAAGGGCTTGAATGAACCAATGCATGGATTGGCTATGACTCACATCCCTATGGGGGCCACCTTTGAGAAGCTAGTTGACATGGCACTCATGCATGAGGAAGA
The DNA here is from genome assembly GCA_030737875.1 of Allium sativum. Taxonomy (NCBI): domain Eukaryota; kingdom Viridiplantae; phylum Streptophyta; class Magnoliopsida; order Asparagales; family Amaryllidaceae; genus Allium; species Allium sativum. The sequence goes on along the minus strand of CM060915.1, from coordinate 253,029,900 downwards.
GAAGGGTCACAATGCTAATAAGGCACCCGAGAAGAAAGGAGATCAAAAGAGACCTCAACAGCAACAAAACAAAGGTGGGAAAGGCAACGGTGGCTAGGGGAAGAAGAAGTGCTTCAATTGCGGGACACCGGGCCACCTAAGCAAAGATTGTCGGAAGAAGAAGAAGACTGGTTGCTTCCACTATGGCGAAGCAGGGCATCTAGTGAAGGATTGCCCTAAGAAGGGGCAAAGGACGGGATCTACCTCAGGAGGACAGGTGCAAGCTCTTATGGTACCGGGTCAGGCAAGGGGGCAAGTTCAGGCTCTCGCGGTTCCACCGATTCTGGAAAGAGGTAGAACTATTTCCGTTGAAAGTCTGGTTTTTCTATTTGATCATCCTGTCCGTACATTGTTTGACTCTGGCGCATCGCATTCGTTTATCTCATCATCATCATTAGTTGAGTCACTGCACTTAGACACCAGTCTAGTAGATGATCCCTTGGTTGTTTCAAACCCAATTGGAGGCTCCACTTATTTATCCATGATATGTTTGGGTTTGAAGATTTCTATACATAGCGTTGAGTTTAGATGTGATGCTTTTGTTTTGGGCTTCACGGGCTATGGGTTGATTTTGGGCATGGACTGGTTATCCGGTAATGGTTCCGTTCTTGATTGTGAAAGGAGAGTTGTTAGGCTCATGACCCGCTTGGGTAACACTCTCGAGATCTCTTGTAATCCCATGGATTCTGTTATGCTAAGTTATCTTGAATCGCTTGACGCTTCGGTCGAGAATTTGCGATCTGTTAGAGTGGTCCGGGAATACTCGGATGTGTTTGAGGAGGTGAAGGGCTTACCTCCGAGGCGGGAGATAGACTTCCGAATATATCTGGTGGACAATGCTAAACCTGTGTCTTTACCAGTGCGCCACATGGCTCCTCGTGAGAGGAGGGAACTCCATAAGCAAGTAGGGGATTTGCTTGAGAAGGGGTTCATAAGACGAAGTATATCGGAGTGGGGTGCTCCAGTATTTTTTGCCACGAAGGCGGATGGGTCCCTCAGACTTTGTGTAGACTATAGAGAACTCAACAAGCTCACAAAGAAGAATAGACACCCATTGTCGAGGATTGATGATCTCTTTGATCAGTTGGTTGGCGCTTCAGTATTTTCTCAGTTGGACTTAGCCACGGGGTTTCATCAGTTGAGGGTGGCTGAGGATAGCATAGACAAGACTGCCTTTAGGACTCCGGATGGTTTCTATGAGTGGCTGGTAATGCCATTTGGTTTGACGAACGCCCCTGCATACTTCGTTGATTTGATGAGTAGGGTGTTCAGGGAGTTCCTTAATAAGTTCGTGGTGGTCTTTGTGGATGACATCTTAGTCTTTTCTAAGAGTGAAGAAGAGCATGCCCTACATCTTAGGGAAGTGTTAGAGACTCTTCGAGCGCATACCCTTAAGGCTAAATTCTCTAAATGTCACTTCTGGAGGAAGGAAATGCGGTTCTTGGGGCACGTGGTCTCCAAGGAAGGGATAGATGTGGATCCCGCGAAGGTAGTATCCATCCAAGATTGGAAGGTTCCAAAGAATGCTACCGAGGTGAGGAGTTTCTTGGGGTTGGCTGGCTACTATAGGAAGTTTATCAAGGACTTCGCGAAGATATCAGCCCCATTAACTCGCTTGACGAAGAAGAATCTAGTCTTCGTATGGGACGTAGATTGTGATGATGTGTTCCGACGGTTAAAGAGAGCTTTAACCACAGCTCCAGTCTTAGTATTGCCAGATGGGAGTAAGCCATTTGTTGTTTATACCGATGCTTGTGGAACAGGACTGGGCGCAGTCTTAATGCAAGAGGGAAGGGTAATAGCCTACGGTGGAAGGCAGTTGAGAAAGCATGAGAAAAATTACCCTACCCATGATCTAGAGTTGGCCGCTATTGTTTTTGCGCTTAAGATTTGGCACCATTATCTTCTTGGCGAGAGATTCGAATTGTTCACTGACCACAAATCATTGAAGTACTTGTTTTCGCAGAAGGATTTGAACTTGAGACAACAAAGGTGGATGGAGTTCTTAGCATCCTATGATTTCGAGATAGCATATACCCCTGGCAAGGGTAACGTGGTGGCGGACGCCTTGAGCAGAAAAAGGTTGTCCTTGAGTCCATTGTTCGTGGAACGACAAAGCTTGGAATTTATCTCGATGTTTGATTTCAGACCTTCCGTTGACTATATACCCAGTTTACTAGCATCCTTGGAGGTCAGACCTACTCTTTTGGGACGGATTGGCGAGGCACAGAGGGACGACCCACAGTTGGTTGAGTTAGTAGAGAGGCTCATAAGGGGGGAGTCGTCCAGCCATTTGAGTAGGTACACCCTAGACGATAGGGGGTGCTTGCGTAGAGACGGTAGACTTTGTGTACCGCAAGACGAGGGTTTGAGGAAGGCTATTCTTGATGATGCACACCGTTCTAGGATGACCATTCATCCCGGTGGGGACAAGATGTACCAAGACATGAAGCGAGTTTTCTTTTGGGCCGGTATGAAGAAAGATGTGGCCGAGTATGTCGCTAGATGCTTGGTGTGCCAACAAGTGAAAGCGGAGCAAAAGAAACCTGGTGGGTTGCTTCACCCATTGGAAGTTCCGCAATGGAAGTGGGATAGCGTCTCGATGGATTTTATTGATGGGTTACCGAGATCGAGGAAGGGTAATACGGGAATTTGGGTTGTGGTAGACAGACTTACTAAGAGCGCCCATTTCATACCCGTGAAGAGCAAGAGGACTGCTCCATGGCTAGCTTCAGTTTATCTTCGAGAGATAGTTCGATTGCATGGGGTACCTTCTAGCATAGTGAGCGATCGAGATCCTATCTTCACTAGCGAGTTTTGGAGGAGTTTGCAAGAAGCAGTGGGGACTCAGTTGTGTCTGAGCACCGTATATCATCCTCAGACGGACGGCCAGACCGAGAGGGTGAATTGTGTTCTGGAAGACCTTTTGAGGCTTTGTATCTTAGATTTTGGAGGTACATGGGAAGAGCATCTTCCATTGGTGGAGTTCGCGTATAATAACAGCTTTCAGTCCAGTATTGGTATGGCTCCTTTCGAAGCTCTTTATGGAAGGCCTTGTCGATCACCTACATGTTGGTGGGAATCTACGGATAAGATCTTGCTTGGGCCCGATATGGTTAGAGAGACTTCGGAGAAGATTGATTTGATTCGAAGAAGGATGAAAGCAGCGCAAGACAGACAAAAATCTTACGTGGATAGAGGAGGACGGATCTTGAGTTTAATGTTGGGGACATGGTCTTTGTCAAAGTATCCCCATTACGGAATGTTGTCCGCTTTGGGTCCGTTGGGAAGTTAGCTCCAAGATTTGTAAGGACCGTTTCCTATTAAGGAAAGGATTGGACGGATGACATATAGAGTGGATTTACCCGAGAGAATTAGTGGGGTACATGATGTATTCCATGTGTCACATTTGAGGAAGTGCCTACATGAGACCGCAGAGGTGGTAGAGCCGAGCTTGCTTAGAGAAGTGGAGGTAGAGCGTGATGCAACTATTCGACGAGCTCCTACCCGCATCCTTGGGTCATAGGTTAGGAAATTGAGAAACAAAGGGGTTCGACTAGTCAAAGTGCAATGGGGAGAGGATGAGAGCAATGCTACTTGGGAGGCAGAAGCGAAGATGCGTTCACTGTACCCATTCCTTTTTGAGGGTATGTCTTTTAACTTCTCCTTTATCGTTTGTCTAGTACTTATCTTATCTTTAGTATGTCCTCTCATTAGTACCTTTGACCTTTAGATAGGGTAAACCTATGGTTGAAACATGTGTTTGAGACATGTTAAGTTTTGATGGATGCATGTGGATGCAAGTGGTTGCTAGTGGTGCTCGTGGATGCATATACACACACTCTAGGCACTAGATCGGCTCAATCACTTCATATTGCATATTGCATAAAATTGTGTGTAGGTAGCTATATTAATGGATGTATAATGGTTGTGTTATCATATGGATGATGCATTTTGGTGAATGATTGTGCACTCATGTAGAAATAGTATGTGTCGATAGGGTTCTTTCGCATACATATTGGATGCATGGCACTATCATGGTTTGCATTAAGGAGGTCAACTGAATCAGTAGACCGCCTGATTTTGCATTAGACAGGGAACATATACACACACTTTTTGCATATGTTCATATAGCATTAGAAACTCTAAGGACAATGGATGCCAGTGGTTGATGGTTTGAGTAGATGGTTGTTTGGTTGGTAGGATACGTTATTCTTGACTTAGAGATTTCGGGGACGAAATCCTTTAAGTAGGGGAGAATGTAACACCCCGTATGTTGAATAACTTGCTATAATATAAAACAGGGCAGAATTAAATTTTAAAATCTGAATCAGGGGAAACGGGCTATGCCATTGCGTTCGTCTCGGAAAAATACGCGAAATAGAGTCCGAGTTTTTGAAAATCAGAGTCCTTATGACCCAGTTAAGGCCCGAAGAAGTTTTCAGAAATTCAAAACAGATTTAAAAACAGAAATTTAACATTTCAGAAGTGGCGGGAAAATTCCCGCCAGACTCAGGGAGTCGACCTGGGGGTCGACAGGGGTGTCGACCTGCCCACCAGGTCGACTAGGGTGTCGACCCTAGTGTCGACCTGGGGGTTGACCCCCCTGGTCGAGCCCAGGTGACCTGGGTGCACCAGTTTGGCTTTTGGGTTGTGTTTAGGTGGCTAGGACGAGATTTGACGGCTCTAATCTGATTTAGGGTTAATCTAATGGCCTAAAACACCTAACTAATCTATAAATACACCCTAAGACTACCCTAATTCATTCTAAAAATAGATACAATGCCGTCATGCCGTCAAAATGCAACTTGAAGGAGCCTCCATCAAATTAAAGAGGAAGATAGCTTCCCAAATCAACTTCTAATCAACTCTAGCAACTTAATCTTCTTCTTAGGGGTGCTAATCAACAAGTTGTGAGTTTCTATAGCCTTAGTAACCTATTGTTGAATGATTATGATAGGATATAATGAGGTTATGGCTACGAATGTGGATCAATGCAAGATTATGTTATCATATGCTATGTGTTTGTGATGATATGCAAGTTATGCAAGTTATGTGCTATGTGTTTGTGATGTTATGCAAGTTATGCAAGTCATATGCTACATGATCATGATGTTATGCAAGTTATGCAAATTGTATGCTACATGTTCATGATGTTATGCAAGTTATGCAAGTCATATGCTACATGTTCATGATGTTATGCAAGTTATATGCTACATGATCATGATGTTATGCAAGTTATGCAAGTGTTAGGCTATGTGTTCATGATGCTAGTTATGCAAATTGCTATGATAAACATTGATCCATTATGACACCATGATTATGCAAGTTTGGTGTATGATTATATGCAAATTCATATATGATTTGTATGCAAGTTTGGTGTATGATTATATGCAAGTTCACATATGACATGTTATGCAAGTATGGTGTTTGATTATATGCAAGTAACATGTGTAAGTTTACACCTTAGTATGATATGCATACATATGCAAGTTAACCCCTTTGTATGTCATACATACATATGCAAGTTTACCCCTTTGTATGACATAAATAGCTTATGCAAGTTAACCTCTTTTATGACATATGTGATTCATGCAAGTTTGGGTTGATTATTTATGCTAGTTGGGTTGATGCTATATGCATGTTGACACCTTTAAACCCATGTTGATGCTAATGTTATGCAAGTTGAACCCATTGTATTTGTGATGAATCTTCCCTTTTATGTCATGTTAGCGAATTACGTGGGGAACGATGGGGTTAATATACATGTTAATGAAATGGTGTGAAGTTGGTATGATTATGCATACCATAAAGTAGATGGACATAATTGAGTCAATTATGTACATCGTTAAAATTGGAATTAATTAGGGAAAATTAATTCGAAATATGGGGGTGATTAATTAGGTGTAATTAATCGACTAAGACACGAGGTTGGACCCTTTTGTAGCGTAAGACTGCCCGGAACCGACCGGCAAATCCAGCGGCTACAAATGATTGGCCCAATGTGAGAGGTCTTAGGCACAAACTAAAAACGTGACAAGTGTATAGACACGAGGTTAGACTCGGTTATGGCGTAAGGCTGCCCGGACCCAACCGGCAAATCCAGCTACCATAAAAGATAGTCTAATGTGAGAGGTCTTTACAACGGTCACGTTCTTAATCAATTAAGAAACACTTAACCAGATAAGCATGTAGTGGGCATGAGGGGTTAAGTGGGTGCCTTGGGTGGCATGTGGAAATCAAGTGCCTTGGGTGGCATGTGGAAATCTAGTGGGTTGCCTTGGGTGGAAATAGAAAATACGATTAGAATACTTAACCAAGTGGAAACATGTAGTTAAACATGATTAAAGGGTTAAGTGGGATGCACTAGATAAAGGGACAAGCTTAGGTGGGTAGCTTGTGGGGGCCCATTTCAACCAGTAACCCATATGTATCTTATTGGGATCGACCCATGTCGAGGACGGGACACGCGTACTGGGCTTGACTATAAGAGGCCAAAACGGGTTAGCGGTGGCAACGCAAGTCCAACGGGTTTTCATATGCGTGTGTGGACCCGGGCTGGTAGGTAAGACGTTGTTGCATCGTGTAGGTATAAGCCATGCATCATTGGTTGTATCGGGTTGCCACTTTGGGGAGTGATACACCCCACTGTGGGGCCAGCACGGGTATCTACGGTAGGGAGCCGATCGCTTGGGGAGTAGTGGGTACACCTAGTGGAGATAGGGGCAGACGACACCTATGTAGTCAGCTAGGGGTACACGAAACTACTGGGTAAATTTTCTAAGTCCTTGGGTGGGATCAACCTTTAAGTAGGAATGACTGGTGTGGTGCAGTTAGTAATTACCCTTGGGTGGGTAGATGCGTCTTTACCGTTATCTTAGTTCATCTTAGGTCTAGTTGGCTACTTAGTGTATTCATTTATCCCCAGCCATCCCGTACCAAGTTTATATCATACCCTAATTACTTTAATGATTGTGTTGTTAAAGTTATAGGGCTCACTCAGACTTATGTCTGACCCCGTTGTTTTTATCTTTTTCCCCCTCAGGTCCTCAGGTTGGGCCTAGCACTAGTGGGCTTTGATCAGATTTCTTTATCTATCTTTTGGAGCTTGGACCGTGATGTAAAGCCAAGCTTATCTTTTCTATTATGGCTATTAGTTTATGTAGTGGGATTATGTACTTATGTTTTATCAAGATGGATATTTGGTACTTAACTTTTCTTTTATGGTGTTGTAACTAAACATGTTTATCTTCTGCTGCAATGAAAAGATGTTTTAGATTTCAAGTATCATTTATATCTGTCTTGTTGTAATTTTTCTGTTCTATATTCACTTAAAATACTCCACCGGAGTTAAGGCATTCCCTTAGTGAGTGACCTTAGCGGGTGTGGGGTGTTACAGTAATAAAGTTCCAAATAGAAAGTTTCCATCAATACATTGCTGATATCTTATATTATTCTCAGCTGCATCCCAAAAAAAAAAACAGGAATAAACAGGAACCGTGATTGTTGAGGATTATGAGATGAGAACAACATCAGAAGAAACGAATGTATGAACAAAAATGGACGTCAGGAATTTTAACAATGTTAAGCAACTACCAGAGGATCAAATCCAGAAACTAGAAGCATATTTTTCAAATTCAGACCTGGGTTAAAATTACTTGAAAACTTAATTAAAATTTCTAAATGTTTTAATTAAAAATAAAAGTTGCATATATATATATGCAATTATTAAGATTAAATGCATAGATCAGTGCTAATATATTTCTAGAAATTCTCTAAATATATTACATAAATTAGCAGTAGAAGCGCATACCTTAATGGCGACACAAACATATACATTTTTGGAGTTTCATTGGCTGATTTAATATCTGGAGGATTCCTTGACTCACAGGTATAGCCGTAGTCAAATTCAAATGTTGTTTCATATGGTGATTATTAGCTGGAAGTTTTCGTTAACATTTACAATCTACTAATTTAAACAGATAATTGACTGGTGTGCACATGAGCTCAACAACGACCATCCAGAAATCATGTACATCAGAACTACTGCTTTTGTAACTTTTTATTAATTTTCTAACAAAATTTTCTTGTAACATCAAAAATTTTGGTCACTAAAATGATTGCAATTACAGGCATTAATTATGAATGAATCATCGGAAAACAGAGAGTATTTGATAGATAAAAAAGTGCAAACATTCTACAACACAAACATAAAAATATTGATTCCTATCCACGAGGGAAACCATTTTTCATTGTTAGATTTTATAAAAGACAGTAGAAGATGGATACATTACGATTCCAACAAAAATCGTTGTGAAGGAGGAAATCACCAAAGACTTGCAAGAGATTTTGTATGTAAATTGAAGATAATTGACATTCAAACTAGTATCTAAACTGTTATAAATAGTCATATGTATGTATTTTTTTTATACATATACAGAGAATTTACATCAGTGGATTTCTGAAAAACCTAGAGAACAAGAATTTTCAGAAACATGGACAACTTGAAATTGCTAATTGCCCACAACAAGGGGCCACGTAAGTAAATAAAAATAATTGCATACTTGTATTTACAATTATTTTTACACTTGTATGCATACTTGTATTTACATACTTGTATTTACAATTATTTACTGATATAGTATGAATATGTGCATACTTGTATGCAGCTTTCTTAAATACTAGCATAATATTAATCATGTTTTACAAATTCTGCAAGGTCGATTGTGGAATGTTCGTTATTAACATGATGAAACAGAGAAGCAAATACGAAGAAATTGATAAAAAGGATGAAATGTACAAGCCTGTGACTATTTATCTACAACGGGCCAAGCTTGCTTACGAACTTCTCAGTCGCAAACCTCATAGTTGGACTCCAGAAGAAGACCTGACATAGAACTTTATATTTTCAGATGCAAACAAACCTTCTGCTTAAATTTGAGGAAAATGGTCTTTTCACTTCTTATAAATATTTTGGCTAAAATACAATGATCAAAGTATTGTAAATATTCTGACTAAAGTATAATGTATGAACTATTGGCAAGTGATTATCTAGTTTTCAAGCTGAATCAATGTGTAATTTTTTGTACTGAGTTAAGTTCGTTCGATTTTACTTATATTTCTTACAATACTGTTGCTGATTCAATTAATTGTTAAAAAACCACATACTATTATGTACATATCCAAAATAGTTGCATACTTATATGCGTATATTTAGAAAACGTGAATTTATATTCTTTATACCAATTTATTACTTGAATGTATGCATCTACTCATTATAAATGCATAATCATATGCTCATATTAAGAAAATCTGAATATATATGTACTGTATACAAATTTGTAGCCGGAATGTATGCATCTATATAGCAAAGTTGCATACTAAAATGCTAATATTCGAAATAGCAGCATACATGTATGCATATATACAGGAAAAAAACTGGCTACTTACATTGATACACAATATTCACATAAACAATAAACCAAACTTCATCACAGAAACACTAAACACAAATTCACAGTATATATGTGTACTGTATACAAATTTATAGCCGGAATGTATGCATCTATAAAGAAAAGTTGCATACTAGAATGCTAAATATTCTAAACAGCAGCATACATGTATTCATATATACAAGAAAACAATAGGCTACTTACATTCATTCACGGCATGCATATATACATGTATGCAAAACATAACACATATATTGACAATAATATTCAAAATACAAAACCAAACTTCAGCACAGAAACATTAAAATAATAAACCAAAGTTACAAACATAACAGAAATATTCAACTTGGTTACAAACAGTAAACAACAAAATAGAAAAATTCAAACTAGTTACAAACATATTAAAATACTAAACCAAATTGCAACGAAGAACAAGTCCTTTTGTTATGCCCCAAATTTTTGCATAACCCACATCTAATAGTCTTTGTAAATTCACCAGCAGATTTTAACCTTTTAGAAGACGATTGACGACCGGGCATTCTTCTACCTTTTGGAGGAGCTATAATTGCATCTTCAATTGCAACATCTTCACCCATAAAGTCTATGATAGGATTGATTGCATGAGAATAAGCTAATCGAAAATAAGAAACTTTGAAGTAATCTTCCATGTAGTCATACACATCCAACTTCTCACAACTTAAAATACATCTTATAGCATGAGAGCAAGGAAAGCCATTAATTTGCCATATGTTACAAGAACACACTCGACTATGTAAACCAACGGATTGATGGACCGGAGAATGAACTTCAAACACATATTCACTTGATTTGATAACAAACCACGAAGCTCCTTCCAAATAAAGGTTTCTTAATCGAGTTTCAATCACAGGACATAAAACACTATTCCAAGTAGAAGCAACTTCACGACGGTCAGACATAAGTTTCATTAACTTCATTCTAATTTAATCCAAACAAGCAGTAATTGGTAAATGTCTTTCCTCCAAAATCCATTTGTTAAAACTCTCCGAACAATTAGAAGACATCTCACCATAACGACAAACAGGAAAAAAAAAATTGCAAACTTCTCAAAAGGAATTCCGCTCAAAAAATTTACCACTTTGGATCCACCAACATCTCTAAAATTCTTCAATGCAGCATTAAAATCAATCAAATTAGAAGCATAAGCAACTCGTGCAAACAAATCTAACAACAACTTCTTGTTTGATTTGGAAAATTCAGATTTTAGAGCAACCTTTAAATTGTTGTTCAAATGATAAAAACAAGAACCATGAACTGAATTTGGAAACACTTTCGGAATAGCAACAAGAATACCAAGATGACGATCAGAAATGGAAACAAAGCTTCTACTATCATCCTTAAGAAACTCTTTCAGTTGTTCACAATACCAAATCCAATTGTCTTCATCTTCCCCGGACACAATAGCAATTGCTAAAAGAAAAAACCTGTTAACAGAAACAAACATATTATCAAACAAAAAATAAAATCAGCAACAATTATAAATAATTTTTGCAAATTTTTAGATCAGTTGCATAATTGTGTATTCCGAATAATAGCATACTTGAATGCAAATTTACAAAACAAATGCATGCAAGTATGCACTTATTCAGAACAGATGCATGCAACTGAATGCATGTATATATGCACTTATTCAGAACAGATGCATGCAAGTATGCACTTATTCAGAATATATGCATGCAAATGAATGCATGTATTCATAATATTTACACTTATTCACAATAGATGCATGCATATATGCACTTATTCAAAACAGATGCATGCAAGTATGCACTTATTCAGAATAGATGCATGCAAATGAATGCATGTATTCATAATATTTACATACTTCTATGAATGTATTAAGAATAGCTGCATAATTGTATGCATACATGTAGAAGATTATTATATCCCTATGCATTCATCCAGAATAGTTGCATACATGAATGCATATAATAAATATAACTGCATACTTTTATGCATACATATACAGTTATAAACTGACAAAACACCATACCTTCATTTCCATTTTTACCAATAGCAGCCAGCAAACAACCTTGAGCTCTTCCTTTCATAAAAGTAGCATCAACAAAAATTAAAGGATGACAATATTGAAATCCAAGTGCACAAGCTTCCAAACCAATAAAAACCCTTTCAAATTGACGTGTATCATCATTACACTCCAACACAACTTTACTCCCAGGATTAGTAGTAACAACAGCATCACAATATGACTGCAAATGATGATAAGACATTATATCGCTTCCATGTAATTCTTCTAATGCCAACTTCTTCCCACTATAAGCATAGTAATACTTCAAAATAACATTATACTCGGTTTGAAACAAATTAATAATGTCCTTGGTCTTCATTAATGGATTAGAATGAATATGATCATAAACTAACAACTTAATGAATTTGCTGGATACAACATGATTATTTATATCATGAATTCTAGCACCACAAGTATGATAAGGTTGAAATCTCTTTAAAACAAAATAGCTAGGAAGATTGAACTTAACAGAAGCATGAATCCTAAAAGTACAATTTTGCTTAGAACAAACGGCAGTAACTCTTTCCTTGTCATTCTTAACCAAATAAAGCTTGTATCTAGTCTTTATACTATACACCATCACATACAACCTAAATTCAGTAACACCTCCTGGAAATTGCTGACCAACACCAGAAAAAACAGGTTGATTCAAATCACTTCTCAACAATTGTTTCAATTGATTGTTTGAATTACATGTACTAGAAAAAGAAGAATCACTACCACAAGAAACATCATCTGACCTAGCATTGTTAACTGAAGAACTACTACGATTGACCTCAACAAAAAAAACCAAATAATCCTCATGATTATGTACAGCCAACAATAGAATATATCGAAGATCAGAATTACTTTGAATATTCCTTCTCAAGCCATCTCTAATGTGATACAATTAAAATGACAATGGACTTAAATCAATCCATTTACCACAAACAACATCTCTCACAATATCAACAATACTATCAAAATAAAGACGTATAGAAAAGCTATCATTCCCAAACTTCAACAAGACCAATACACCAACATTAGCAGGGACACTGAAACACCCCACCTCCGTTAGGGTCACTCTCAAAGGGAATGCCCTAATTTTGGTGGAGGTTTATAAGTATAAGTCACAGATATACAAGACAGATATAAGAACACATATTTTTTTGAACAGCGGAAAACTACAACAACTTTTATTTCAACATAATACGTGTTCACAAACCATGTCATAATTTGTCTTACAATATTTCCAAAATCATAACTGTCTTGATTACATTATTTAAAGAAGCATAAAGAAAAACATAAATAAACTGCAAAAGTCCCCTAATTGCTGTCCAAAGCCATAGTCCCAAAACGGAAAAGATCCAAGCAATACATTCTTTCTCTTCAAGCTAGATGTGAAAACTGGTCAAGTTGCGGTATTCCCTCCCTGAGAACCTGGGGGAGGGGAACGAAAGTAAAAGAGGCGAAAGGAAAAGGGTCAGTCATAAAGACTGAGTAAGTCCTAGTAACTTTCAGTGTAAAAACGATTAAAACAACATGTCATGTATGAACTGGAACTAAACTCAAGAAGGGTGTCAAGGTGGACAAGATAGACTAAGGTGATCATGATAAGTCAAGACAAGTCAAATAAAGCATCACATGTTCAAGATTCGTTGCATTGACTGTACTAGTATACTAAGCCCATGTCACGAGTTAATCACGAAATAAATCCCACAGCCCAATATCGTGAAACGACCCTGAAACGGGGTCTGACCCAAGTACGGGGTCCTACGGAGCGCTTATCTAGTCGATCGGCTCCTTACAAGTTCTAGCTCGTCAAGTGTCCGTGTCATACGGCTAATCACGAATGTAGTCACCTGTGCTGGGTCCACCTTCGGGTGTATCAGCCCTAGGGTGTCAACCCCTGACACGATTCAAGATGCACAGATAAATCTACATATACCCAGTGTCTGCCCCGGAATACGTGCACGACCGTAGTCCACCGAACCTACACTGGCGTACCCCACTGTCGTCGTTCACCTCTTACAATCAGCCCAGTAATCGTGCCCCACCCGGCCTAGCCCCAGGGTACCTTGATACATCTAGAGGGTTACTGCTGAAAAGGGTCGTGTCTAGGGTTTCGCCTAATAGATTAGGTCATGTAATTCGTGACCTAACCCGCCTAACCGATTAAGTCATGTAATTCGTGACTTAATCCTCTTCCAGTCTAGTCATGTCAAGAGGGTTAAGTATGTCATTTAAATTCGCGACTTAACCCGCCTACGTGTCATGTCAAGTTGGCTTAGTGTTGTCATTTCAAGTTCATGACTTAGCCCTACAAATCGTGTTCAAGTTGGTTAAGTTGTCTTTTCATGTTCATGACTTAACCCTAATTGGCATTAATTGATTCGTTAATGCACCGAACCACTCACATTGGATCCTATTGTTCGTAGCCACTGGATTTGCCGGGCGGTTCCGGGCAGGTTTACGCTATGAACTCAACCCAACCTCGGGTTTCAAGTGCGATATGACCAACTACCCACATTGGATCCTATTGTTTGTAGCAACTGGATTTTGCCGGGCGGTTCCGGGCAGGTTACACTACAAACTCAACCCAACCTCGAGTTGGCCACTTTCTTGTTTTCTAAAGTCATGCCCATGTTCTTATCAGATTCGTGCTATTTCCATAGCATGTTCATATGTCAACTTCGTGCCCAACTAAGGCATGTTTTTCAAGTATGGCATGTTCAAGTCAAGTTTTCGTGCCATATTTCATGTTCTATTTATGCCAAATTTCACGGTTTATGATTATAATCAATTCAAGTTTTGCCTATTCTACCCAATCGTATCCCCAACGTATATAAACGTACTTCGTTCACAAGCATAAACAATTCAAGAGATAAAGGGGAATAACACCAAACATGTGATATGCATATGTGACAATTCCAACATCACTTGCATAATAAACAGGCTATAACATATCACATGGTTTCAATACTAACATGATGATAACTTGGCATAGTAATGGTTCCAACTTAGTTTAACATGATGATTTCAACTTTATATCATAGGCATAATAATCATTGCGGGCATAATAATACTTTTACTACAAACATGAAACATTAAAGGCATGATAATTCTAATAGGCATAGTGGATTCCAATTTAGCATTTTTAACATAATGATTCTCATCTAGCATTATAAACATAATGATTTCAAACTTTTCATCATAACCTAGCAATTCCCAATTTTCCATTAACATGATAGGTATATTAACACCACAGGCATAGTTCCATCAACATCATAGGCATGGTTTAATTAGCATCATAGGCATGGTTTAATCAACATAAAGATTTCAATAAACATAGTGATTCCATGGACATGTATTAGTCCAACTTGCCATACAATTAAGCCCAAGTGATTCATAACAACATCAAAATCATGATAAGTTTAACTTGCAATGTTGACATAGCAATATTCCCAAATTATGATTCAAAGTTAAACAATATAAACATGGTTTAATAATAGTTCCTAAATCCGGTTTCAATTCATGGCATGTCCATGTTATTTTAGCGTTTTTGCCTAAAAAGTAACATAGAACTTACAATATGAAGCAAGTAATCAAAACAGAAAATTCCAAATCAAATAGCCCCAAATCCGTTGTCTAAAGCGTCGTAGTTGTTGTAGCTTCTAGTTGTAGCCTTCAAGAATCGTCCTTCGTCCTCTATAATTTTGTTCTTTGTATTTCTAATTTAGAGCTCTAGGTTTAATGGCGGCGGCCTAAGGCTAAAATGAAATAGTATGATGTAGGCTAGGTCTTAGATTCTTTTTTATAGTGTTTTTGAGTTGATTCGGACCGTCGATGAAGCTTGGTTTAACAATAGCCGTTCGCTTGAAGGAGAGACCAACCAGGAGCTGACACCTAGCCCTAGTGACAAGGCAAGGCTCAGAAAATCAACCAAACACAGACCAGGCCAGCCAGGGTGGGCTGGGTTCGACCTGGCTCAGGGGCCAGGTCGAAACCCCAGTCGACACCGTGTCGACTTGGCAGTCGACACGGGTTACCCAGGTCGACTGCCCAGTCGACATGGCTAGCCCCAGGTCGACTGCCAAGTCGACCTGGGTGCCTTGGGCGGGAATTTTCCAGCCCTGGCCAATTGGGCCCGATTTTGAATTTTAAATTTGTTTTTCTCAGCTGTTTTGGTCTGTTTGAATTTTAAACTGAATACTGAAACTTCCGGAGGCCATATTTTCTTCATACGGAGTCCGTTTTACGCAAACTCGGACTCTATCTCAAGCAGAATTCCGAGATGAACACAATGGCGTATCCTGTTTCCCTTAATTCTTTGATTTGAAATTAATTATACTTTAATTTGTGAATTTCACTGTTATGGAATACACGGGGTGTCACATTCTCCCCCACTTAAAAGGATTTCGTCCCCGAAATCTTCAAGTTCAGGAAGAATGTACATCCTAACATCCAAACATCCATCTACTCATTCATCAAAAACGAGCATCCATTGTCCTTAAAAGACTTCTAATGCTTCATGATCATATGCGAAGTGTGTGTACGTGTACTTATCTAATGCAAAATCAGGTGGTCTACTGATTCAGTTGACCCCCTTAATGTGAATCATGTAAGTGCCATGAATCCATTATGTATGCAAATTTTCCTGTTCATGATTCTACATGAGTGCACAACCATTCATATATAAATGCAACATCCATATGACAACACACTAAACTTCATCCATATATGAATAAATACATTTATGCGTATGCAACATGAAAATGTGTCTGAGCCGATCTAGTGCCTAATGTGTATTCATGCATCAACGAGCAACCACTTGCAACCATTTCGCAATCATAACATGTTTCAATTACATGTTTACATCCAAAATGATTCTACCTATGGTTCTCAAGATAGGATCGAGGAGAGAAACAAGTAAAACAAAGCATCTAGGAGAAGTTAACGATGTACCCCCAGAAGGTCCGGTCTGCTTCTTAGGGCAGTCTTTGCTGATGTGTCCAGTCTCCCCACAATGAAAACATTCACCTTGCTTTATCTTCCTATTTCTAAAATCCTTGGCTATGTGCCCTTCCGTACCACAGAAATTGCATTTCCTTTTTATCACGTGAGTTGTCGTTCTTGCCTCCTTTCTCGGAGTCTACCTTCTTATTCTGAGAATCGTTGGGCTTGACCTCTTTCTTCCCTTGAGAGTTTTCTGCCTTTGTCTCCTTCTTGCCCTTATCTTCTTCGTTCAGAAATGCCATCTGTACCAACCTTTCATACGTAGCTCCCATGGGGATATGGGTCATGGCCAAACTGTGTAATGGCTCATTCAACCCCTTGACAAAACCGAGAGCCTTCTTGTGCGGGGTGTTGACTAGGTCCAGTCCGAACCTAGCCAGCTCATCGAATTGATTAACATAGTCTTTGACTGTCATATTCCCTTGCTTAAGAAATAAGAACTTTTCCAACTGCAAACTCCTTTCAGCTTCTGAGAGAAATTTAGCCTCAAACCTTGCCCTAAAGTCCTCCTATGTTTCCACTGGTCTTTCCGCATTGGAGACTTCCCACCAGTAGGAAGCCTCGCCCTTTAGTAGCCACACTGCCAGTTGTACTTTCTTCCTATCTTCTACCTCAAAGATGACGAATAAGTCCTCGGTTTCTTTCAGCCAATTTCTAGCTGTCACGAAGGACTCAGTTCCATGAAAATCCTTTCCTCCCATAGCTTTAAAATCTTTACATATCTTAGCAAAAGTGTTTCCCCGCGAAGGAGGTGGAGGAAGAGGTGCTGCTACAGCCGGATGATTTCCTGCAGCTGGGGGAGGAGGAATGGTAGGGCCTGGCTGAGTGGCCCTTGCTTCTAAGAATCGTCTAAACCAACCAGGTATTGGTACACCCTCTGGCAAGTTAAGTTCTTCGGACATGCTGAAACAAAAAGGATAGATTCAAAAAGAAGGATAAGAGATAGTACCTATGGCTTCGGGGGACTTTGCCTTTTTAAAATAAAATAATATTTTATCTTTTAAAAATGCTTCTTTAAATTTCTTTTTGAAAAATAAATTTTCAAAACTTTTTATCTTATCTGGTAAACCTATGCTCTGATACCAAGTGAAACACCCCACCTCCGTTAGGGTCACTCTCAAAGGGAATGCCCTAATTTTGGTGGAGGTTTATAAGTATAAGTCACAGATATACAAGACAGATATAAGAACACATATTTTTTTGAACAGCGGAAAACAACAACAACTTTTATTTCAACATAATACGTGTTCACAAACCATGTCATAATTTGTCTTACAATACTTCCAAAATCATAACTGTCTTGATTATATTATTTAAAGAAGCATAAAGAAAAACATAAATAAACTACAAAAGTCCCCTAATTGCTGTCCAAAGACATAGTCCCAAAACAGAAAAGATCCAAGCAATATATTCTTTCTCTTCAAGCCGGATGTGAAAACTGGTCAAGCTGCGGTATTCCCACCCTGAGAACCTGGGGGGGGGGAACGAAAGAAAAAGAGGCGAAAGGAAAAGGGTCAGTCATAAAGACTGAGTAAGTCCTAGTGACTTTCAGTGTAAAAACGGTTAAAACAACATGTCATGTATGAACTGGAACTAAACTCAAGAAGGGTGTCAAGGTGGAGAAGATAGACTAAGGTGATCATGATATGTCAAGACAAGTCAAATAAAGCATCACATGTTCAAGATTCGTTGCATCGACTGTACTAGTATACTATGCCCTTGTCACGAGTTAATCACGAAATAAATCCCACAGCCCAATATCGTGAAACGACCCTGAAACGGGGTTTGACCCAAGTACGGGGGTCCTATGGAGCGCTTATCTAGTCGATCGGCTCCCTACAAGTTCTATCTCGTCAAGTGTCCGTGTCATACGGCTAATCACGAATGTAGTCACCTGTGCTGGGTCCACCTTCGGGTGTATCAGCCCTAGGGTGTCAACCCTTGACACGATTCAAGATGCACAGATAAATCTACAGATACCCAGTGCCTGCCCCGGAATACGTGCACGACCGTAGTCCACCGAACCTACACTGGCGTACCCCACTGCCATCGTTCACCTCTTACAATCAGCCCAGTAATCGTGCCCCACCCGGCCTAGCCCCAGGGTACCTTGATATATCTAGAGGGTTACTGCTGAAAAGGGTCGTGTCTAGGGTTTCGCCTAACAGATTAGGTCATGTAATTCGTGACCTAACCCGCCTAACCGATCAAGTCATGTAATTCATGACTTAATCCTCTTCCAGTCTAGTCATGTCAAGAGGGTTAAGTATTTCATTTAAATTCGCGACTTAACCCACCTACGTGTCATGTCAAGTTGGCTAAGTGTTGTCGTTTCAAGTTCATGACTTAGCCCTACAAATCGTGTTCAAGTTGGTTAAGTTGCCTTTTCATGTTCATGACTTAGCCCTAATTGGCATTAATTGATTCGTTAATGCACCGAACCACTCACATTGGATCCTATTGTTCGTAGCCACTGGATTTGCCGGGCGGTTCTGGGCAGGTTTACGCTACGAACTCAACCCAACCTCGGGTTTCAAGCGCGATATGACCAACTACCCACATGGGATCCTATTGTTTGTAGCAACTGGATTTTGCCGGGCGGTTCCGGGCAGGTTTACACTACAAACTCAACCCAACCTCGAGTTGGCCACTTTCTTGTTTTCTAAAGTCATGCCCATGTTCTTATCAGATTCGTGCTATTTCCATAGCATGTTCATATGTCAACTTCGTGCCCAACTAAGGCATGTTTTTCAAGTATGGCATGTTCAAGTCAAGTTTTCGTGCCATATTTCATGTTCTATTTATGCCAAATTTCATGGTTTATGATTATAATCAATTCAAGTTGTGCCTATTTTACCCAATCGTATCCCCAACCTATATAAACGTACTTCGTTCACAAGCATAAACAATTCAAGAGATAAAGGGGAATAACACCAAACATGTGATAGGCATATGTGACAATTCCAACATCACTTGCATAATAAACAGGCTATAACATATCACATGGTTTCAATACTAGCATGATGATAACTTGGCATAGTAATGGTTCCAAATTAGTTTAACATGATGATTTCAACTTTACATCATAGGCATAATAATCATTGCGGGCATAATAATAATTTTACTACAAACATGAAACATTAAAGGCATGGTAATTCTAATAGGCATAGTGGATTCCAATTTAGCATTTTTAACATAATGATTCTCATCTAGCATTATAAACATAATGATTTCCAACTTTTCATCATAACCTAGCAATTCCCAATTTGCCATTAACATGATAGGTATATTAACATCACAGGCATAGTTCCATCAACATCATAGGCATGGTTTAATTAGCATCATAGGCATGGTTTAATCAACATAAAGATTTCAATAAACATAGTGATTCCATGGACATGTATTAGTCCAACTTGCCATATAATTAAGCCCAAGTGATTCATAACAACATCAAAATCATGATAAGTTTAACTTGCAACGTTGACATAGCAATATTCCCAAGTTATGATTCAAAGTTAAACAATATAAACATGGATTAATAATAGTTCCTAAATCCGGTTTCAATTCATGGCATGTCCATGTTATTTTGGCGTTTTTGCCTAAAAAGTAACATAACTTACAATATGAAGCAAGTAATCAAAATAGAAAATTCCAAATCAAATAGCCCCAAATCCGTTGTCTAAAGCATCGTAGTTGTTGTAGCTTCTAGTTGTAGTCTTCAAGAATCGTCCTTCGTCCTCTATAATTTTGTTCTTTGTATTTCTAATTTAGAGCTCTAGGTTTAATGGCGGCAGCGTGAGGCTAAAATGAAATAGTATGATTTAGGCTAGGTCTTAGGTTCTTTTTTATAGTGTTTTTGAGTTGATTCGGACCGTCGATGGAGCTTGGTTTAACAATAGCCATTCGCTTGAAGGAGAGACCAACCAGGAGCTGACACCTAGCCCTAGTGACAAGGCAAGGCTCAGAAAATCGACCAAACACAGACCAGGCCAGCCAGGGTGGGCTGGGTTCGACTTGGCTCAGGGGCCAGGTCGACACCCTAGTCGACACCGTGTCGACTTCGCAGTCGACACGGGTTACCCAGGTCGACTGCCCAGTCGACCTGGCTAGCCCCAGGTCGACTGCCAAATCGACCTAGGTGCCTTGGGCGGGAATTTTCCCGCCCTGGCCAATTGGGCCCGATTTTGAATTTTAAATTTGTTTTTCTGAGCTGTTTTGGTCTGTTTGAGTTTTAAACTGAATACTGAAATTTCCGGAGGCCATATCTTCTTCATACGGAGTCCGTTTTATGCAAACTCGGACTCTATCTCAAGCAGAATTCCGAGACGAACACAATGGCGTATCCCGTTTCCCTTAATTCTTTGATTTGAAATTAGTTATACTTTAATTTGTGAATTTCACTATTATAGAATACACGGGGTGTTACAGACACTGTTATACACAGAAGAGAATTATTAATAAACCTTATCAGCATTAATCAAATAAAACTACGCACACATTTGCAGCATATTATAATTATATGCATACATGTACACATATATCCAGAATATCAGCATACTTTTATGCAACTGTTAATAATAGTTGTATTACATATATTCAGAATAGTTGCATATCTGTATGAACATATTGGGAATAATTGCATATCTGTATGCGCATATTCAAAATAGAAGCATACAATTTTATCCACTATTTAAGAAAAGTTGCATATTTATATGCACATATACAAAATAGTTGCATACTTGTATGCACATATTCAGGACAATTGCATACATTTGTTATCCAAAATACAGAATAGTTTCATACTTGTAAGCACATAATAAAAATATTAGCATACTTGTATGCACGCATTCAAAAAATTTGCACAAATGTATTAAAATTTAATCTCACAAAAGAAGCCTTATAAATAATAATAAATACATCAAAACAAATCGAAAATAATAATAACACACGTATGAAAAAAGAAGAAGTGCAAATTACCTTGAAGAGGAAACATTCATTATATCTCTTAATCGCTGAAGAAATCGAATATTAGATTCTTCAACAAATCGCAATTAGATCGAATATTGAATCTCAGAAAAAAACGCTGATGACAACAACATTAAATCAACGAAAATATTCTCTCTAAATAATAGCCGTATGAATCAAATCCATGAAGAAAACCATGAAGCCGCCATAAAAGAAAAATGCGTTAATTTGAACAAGGATATTTGTGGAAAAAGAATGCCGGAAAAAAAAATAGGGATGCGAAAAATATAATTTAAAGCGGGAGGAAAACACGTTAATTAACTTTAATTTTAGGGATGTGTGCCTAATTTTCACTTTTGAAAAACTATTTTTCAAAAACAACTTTTATAAAGAAGTACCTTCAAAAGTATGTTTTAAGGAAAAGTATTTTCAAGAGAAAAACTTATTTTAGAAAGCATAACCCCAAGAGCCATATATCTTTCCTTCGGTTCTTTTGTATTGAATCTTTCCTTTTTCGTTTCAGCATGTCTGGAATTCCCGAGATACCTGAGGGGATAATGATACCAAGATGGTTTAGGAGGTATTTGGAGACTAGGGCAACCACTACATGTCAAGCAAATCATCCTCCTCCTCCTCATGTCGATACTTTTACGAAGATATGTAAGTACTTTAGGGCAATGGGTGGAAAACCTTTTAACGGGATGGAGACATTTGTTGAAGCTCGTAATTGGCTAAAGGAGGTGGAAGAATTGTTTGGAATATTTGAAGTGGATGATGGAAGAAAGGTCCAGTTAGCTGCCTGGCTAATGAAGGATGAGGCCTCGTTTTGGTGGGAGGTCACTAATGGAGAGCGTCCAGTTGATACATGGCCAGACTTCAGGTGGAGGTTTGAGGCGAAGTTTCTCTCACAGGCTGAAGAGAATCTCTACACGGAAAGGTTTCTAGCATTGAAGCAGTGGAATCTATCAATGAAAGAATACGTCAACAAATTCAATCAGTTGGCATGATTTGGCTTGGACTTGGTGAATACACTAGAAAAGAAGGCCCCAAGATTTGTTAAGGGTTTGAACGAGCCTATTCATGGATTAGCTATGACCAACATACCTACGGGGGGCTACCTTTAAGAGACTAGTTGATATGGCGCTTATGCATGAAGAGGAGAAGGGCGCCAATGCTAATAAAGCACCCGAGAAGAAAGGGGATCAAAAGAAACCGCAACAGCAATAATAGAACAAGAATGGTGGTAAAGGCAACAATGCTAAGGGAAAGAAAAAATGCTTTGACTGTGGGACACCCGACCATCTAAGCAAAGATTGTAGGAAGAAAAAGAAGACTGGTTGTTTCCACTGTGGCGAAGCGGGACATCTGATTAAGGACTGCCTAAGGAAAGGGCAGAGGGCAGGGTCTACCTCAGGAGGACAGGTGCAGGCTCTTATGGCACCAAGGCAAGCAAGGGGACAAGTTCAGGCTCTCGTGGTCCCACCGCTGCAAGAACGAGGTAGAGCAATTTCCGTTGAAAGTTTAGTTTTTCTGTTTGATCATCCTGTCCATACTTTATTCGATTCTGGCGCATCACATTCGTTTATCTCTACATCATTAGTTGAAACACTACACCTAGATACTAGTTTAGTTACGGATCCCTTAGTAGTCTCAAATCCTATTGGTGGTTCGGCTTATCTTTCTATGATTTGTCGGGATTTGAGAGTGTTTATCTTGGGCGTTGAGTTTGAATGCAACGCCTTTGTCTTGGCTTCATGGGCTACGACTTGATTCTAGGTATGGATTGGCTAACTAGACACGAGGCCATCCTAGATTGTGAAAGAAGGGTAGTTAGATTATTGACTCGTTGTGGAAAGACCCTTGGTATTTCTTGTGACCCTAGAGGTCCAGGAATGCTTAGCTACCTAGAATCTCTTGACACATCCCATGATGACTTACATTCTGTTCGTATAGTCCGTGAATATGTTGATGTCTTTGACGAGGTAAGGGGTTTACACCCAAAATGTGAGATAGACTTTTGAATATATCTAGTAGATAATGCAAAGCCAGTTGCATTGCCAATGCGCCACATGGCTCCAAGAGAGAGAACAGAACTCAGTAAGCAAGTGAAGGAGTTGCTTGAGAAAGGGTTCATCAGACGTAGTATATCGGAGTGGGGTGCTCCAGTAGTGTTTTCCACGAAGGCATATGGGTCCCTTAGACTTTGTGTGGACTATAGAGAACTCAATAAACTTACTAAGAAGAATAGACAACCACTATCGAGGATTGACGATCTCTTCGATCAGTTAGTTGGCGCCTCAGTGTTTTCGCAGTTGGACTTAGCTATGGGTTTCCATCAGTTGAGAGTGGCTAAGGATAGCATATACAAGACTTCCTTTAGGACTCCAGACGGTTTCTTTAAGTGGCTTGTGATGCCCTTCGGTTTGACAAACGCCCCCGCATACTTTGTTGACTTGATGAGTAGGGTGTTTAGGGAGTACCTTAATAAATTCGTGGTAGTCTTTGGGGATGACATCTTGATCTTTTCTAAAAACGAGGAAGAGCATGCCCTACATCTTAGGGAAGTGTTGGAAACTCTTCGAGTGCATAGCCTTATAGCTAAATTTTCTAAATGTCACTTTTAGAGGAAGGAAGTGCGATTCTTAGGGCACGTGGTTTCCAAAGACGGGATAGCTGTGGATCCCGCAAAGTTAGTGGCCATCCAAGATGGGAAGGTTCCTAAAAATGCGACCAATGTGAGGAGTTTCTTAGGGTTGGCTGGCTACTATAGGAAGTTTATCAAAGACTTCGCAAAAATATCAGCCCCATTAACACGGTTGAAGAAGAAGAACCTAGTTTCCACATGGGACGTAGATTGTGATGATACGTTCCAATGTTTAAAGAGAGCTTTGACCACAGCCCCAGTCTTAGTGTTGCCAGATGGGAGTAAGCCATTTACCGTTTATACCGATGCTTGTGGGACAGGACTAGGCGCAGTCTTAATGCAAGAGGGAAGGGTAATAGCCTATGGTGGAAGGCAGTTGAGAGTGCATGAGAGAAATTACCCTACACATGACCTAGAGTTGGCTGCTATTGTTTTCACGCTTTAGTCTTGGCGCCATTATCTTCTTGGCGAAAAATTCGAATTGTTCACTGACCACAAATCGCTAAAATACTTGTTCTCTCAGAAGGACTTGAACTTAAGGCAGCAAAGGTGGATGGAATTCTTAGCGTCCTACGACTTCGAGATAACATATACCCCTGGCAAGGGTAACGTGGTGGCAGAAACCTTAAGTAGGAAAAGGTTATCCTTGAGTCCGTTGTTTGTTGAGCGGCAGAGCTTAGAGTTCATCTCTATGTTTGACTTTAGACATTCCGTTGATTTTGTACCAAGTTTGCTAGCATCCTTAGAGGTCAGACCTACGCTTTTGGGACGGATTGGTGAGACACACCGAGATGACCCACAGTTGGTTGAGTTAGTAGAGAAGCTCAAAAGAGGGGATTCATCGAGCCATCTCCGTAGGTATATCCTAGATGATAAGGGTTGGTTGCATAGGGACGGTAGACTTTGTGTACTACGGGACGAGCATTTGAGGAAGACCGTTCTTGATGATGCACATCATTCGAAGATGACCATCCATCCCGGTGGGGACAAGATGTACATGGACATGAGATGAGTTTACTTTTGGGTCGGTATGAAGAGGGATGTGGCTGAATTTGTCGCTAGATGCTTGGTGTGCCAACAGGTAAAAGTAGAGCAAAAGAAGCCCGGTGGATTGCTTCACCCATTGGAGGTTCCACAATGGAAGTGGGAAAGTGTCTCGATGGACTTTATTGATGGGTTACCAAGATCTAGGAAGGGTAATACGGGGATTTGGGTCATGGTAGACAGACTTATTAAGAGCGCCCATTTCATTCCCGTAAAGAGTAAGAGGACTGCTCCATGGTTATCCTCCGTATACATTCGAGAGATAGTTCGTTTGCACGGTGTTCCTTCTAGCATAGTGAGCGACTGCGATCCTATCTTTACTAGACAATTTTGGAAAAGCTTGCAAGAGGAGGTACATCTTCCGTTGGTAGAGTTCACATATAATAATAGCTTTCAGTCTAGCATTGGCATGGCACCGTTCGAGGCTCTTTATAGACGGCCGTGTCGTTCGCCCACATGTTGGTGGGAGTCTACAGATAAGATCTTGCTTGGGCCCGATATGATTAGAGTGACTTCAGAAAAGATCAATCTGATTCGAAGGAGGATGGAGACAGCGCAAGATAGCAGAAATCTTATGCGGACAAGAGGAGGTCAGATCTTGAGTTTGATATTGAGGACATGGTCTTTGTTAAGGTGTCTCCATTACGGAACGTCGTTCGCTTTGGGTCCGTTGGGAAGTTAGCACCAAGGTTCTTTCCTATTAAGGAGAGGATGGGACAGATGGCCTATAAAGTGGAGTTGCCCGAAAGACTTAGTGGTGTACACGACGTATTCCATGTATCACATTTGAGGAAGTGCTTGCACGAGACTGCGGAAGTGGTAGAGTCGAGCTTGCTTAGAGAGGTGGAGGTAGAGCATGATGCGACAATTCGATGAGCTCCTACGTGCATTCTTGGGTCAGAGATTAAGAAGTTGAGAAATCGAGAGGTCAAACTAGTCAAAGTGCAATGAGGAGATGATGAGAGTAACGCTACTTGGGAGACGGAAGAGAAGATGCGTTCATTGTACCCTTTTCTTTTCGAGGGTATGTCTTTTAATTTCTCCTTTATCACTTAGCTTGTACTTATCTTATCTTTAGTATGTCCTCTCGCTAGTATCTTTGACCTTTAGATAGGGTAGTCCTATGGTTGAAACATGTGTTTGAGACATGTTATGTCTGATGGATGCATGTGGATGCAAGTGTTTGCTAGTAGTTGATCGTGGATGCATATACACACACTTTAGGCACTAGATCGGCTCAGTCACTTCATATTGCATTTTGCATATAAATGTGCATACATATTTAAGTTAATGGATGTATAATGGTTGTGCTATCATATGGATGTTGCATTTTGGTGAATGGTTATGCACACATGTAGAAATAATGTGACGGCCGGGAATTTCGCTCGATCTGAATCAGTCGTTAAACCGACCAAGACGGTTCGAAACCCCTGATCGTTTGAGAATAGGACAAAATAGAACGCAGACGGAAGAACATTTCATTGCTATTACAACAATTCCATCAGATACAAGAATATACAGAGTATAATTGAATAAATTACAATCGAGAAAAATCAGAGATTACAATAAATTACATAGCAGCGGAAAAATAATACAAAGCACAACTGAAGGTGATATACGGATACAGAGCTTTCCGGATATCATTCCAGCTGTGAAACATGTTCCTATGAATATAAATCGGCAAAACCAAAACTACTAGCTGCCCGTGCGGAAAATAGGGGCACCCAGAGTTTAGGTTAAAACAATAAACTCCAGGTCAGTCATGTGACTGGTGTGAGAACTAAAACAGTTATTTATATTGGGTTTAAAGTTAGGTAAATCAAGGGACCACGCCGTATAACACGGAACGGGTTTCCTCCCAAGAATACCAGTGCATATAACAAACAGCGCAATGCTAAATAAAGAAAAATGAAGCTGTTATAAGACCCAGGTCCCATCACACAATGCAACGCAAGCCGGAGGATAGGGTTTTCCCTTATAACAGCCAAAGCATGCTTGATACGTTTAAAACACATTATTTGATACTATTATAGGTGTATAGTGTCAAAACAATTTCAATCATAAATATCAATCATAGGCGGCATAGCTACCATCTACTATGTCGCCATACTAGTTCTACAATTAAAACCGCAATATCACGTATTGGAAATTGGATTTCCGTCATGAGTCGAGGCAAGGGGCAAGCTCCTCTCCGCTTCGAGACACTCTAGCAAATGCCTCAGGACTACACACTCTGGGTAACCCTGGGATCCTCCAAGACCGGTCCTCTCTTACGTTTGAGGATTAGCTATTCCTGAACACACGTTTCCCGGCCCTATAGGACCTATAATCGAGGCGCCTCGCATCCAAACCACAAAGGTGAAAAGTATATAAATGTCAGGGCTGGTAGGTCACTGACACCACCCATAGCTAGAAAGAAACGTCGTGCACTCCTTGGGTCCTCATCCCGTTTTTGACTCATACCGAGGTGTGAGGCTCGCGAATCCACGCTATACACAAAGCAGCCACGTAGGCTGTGCTTTGATCATCAACCACAAGACTTTGCTTTTCAACAGAAGCCTTGATCCATGCAACTCAGCATGCCACACAGGCAATTCATGCCATGCAATTGATATCTATCGATATATAACCTCTAAGCTCGTACGTCTCAGAGAAGGGCGTTAAGCAAGAGAATAAATTCTCCGCCGCCAAACAGATATATATTTAACAGAAATCAATCAACACATAATAAAATCCAATGTCAGACACACAATCCATTTAAAAGTTCGTTCTGGGTCTGAACGAAACCGGAGGCACTTTCCTCGCATATCCATCGATCTCCAAGTACGTCTGGACGACCACCAACTGATTCCCTCATCTTGGGTGTAAAGCCCAATCAAGATCATTAGTAATCACCCAAACGATGTGAAGACTTCCGGTCTTCAACCACCATCTTCATCTTCGAAATATTGTCGAATCGGTTATTCAGAATGGGTATAAACCCGGCCTTTCCGAACAACCCACGTATATTAAAAACAAATGTTACACAAACACAACATACGCCTCATTCCAATTCATCAGTCACTAACCGTAAATTAGCAAGAGAACAATTTCCCAAATATTAACCCCGAAGGCCAAAACCAACATCAGATCAATACCCAGGAAACCATTCTTCTTAACTAACCTATAGCTAGTTTCTTAATTTCAATTCTTAGGGAAAGGTTCCCATTAATTTTATCCAAGACAAATTCTTTGAACTTATTCTTTAATCTTCCTTTGTGTGTCATTTCAAACCAAATTATGGTTTTCCAAACTAGTCGAGATTAGCGAACCACACCGAAGTAATTATTTATTTTATTTCCCAATCCCAACCTATTCATCCCATGAAGCAAAACTGGTAATACTCCATATTTAACACTACAGTGTTGTCGGTAAAATTAATTACCATTCCACATTCAAATCTAATTAAAGATTTAACTATCGCTTTGGAGCAAAACTGGTGATACTCCATTCTCGCTCAATTTCTAAATTTGATAATTTAAATTATAAATATACATTTCAATCTAATTGCAGATTCATTAAAACTCCCTTTTCTGGGTTAAAGAACCAATGTCATTTAATACACAGTTCACGATAAACCCAAATCATATTCTATTTATTAGCGGGTTAAAGAACTAGTGTTATTTAAAACACAGTTCACGGTAAACCCATGAATCAATTCTATTTAAACCCATTTCAAATCCAATTTATTTATTTAAAAATAAATGGGTTTTAATTTTAGTTCAAAACTAGTTCATTTCGATAAAAAATCTATTTTTATCTTTTCAAATATGGAGTTTTTCATCCCAATTTTTCCCAAATAATTTCTTATGATTTTACACAAATTATTAATATTTTTAATAATTTTATCAAGGTCCGTATAGTCGATTTCCATCAACGGCCATCGAACTGCACTTACATCGACCTTTTCTAAATTTGATTTGTACGTATCTCCAAATCCAACCGCTAGATTTCAAATTTCTAATATTCATTAGAAAGCTCTTTTCGATACGAACCCAACGGTTCCGGTTTTAGGAGAATCCGACGGTCGGATCTCCCGTAATGTCCGTTCGAAGTTAATGGTCGAAATTCGCGAACTACCGCGGCGCGGCGCGTTCTATTCAGGCCATTATAATATATATATATATATATATATATATATAATATATATAATATATATTTCGTCAATTTCTATTTAAAACGAATTTTATAAATCGTTTTAAATTCGTTTCAAAAACAATTTCAACTTCCATTTCAAATTCAAATCAAAATTGAATTTTCTATTATAAATCCTTTTTACTTTCATTTCTATTTGATTTCAATTCAAATCGATTTTAATTCGATTCGAATTCATTTTCTTTTTAATTCAATTCAAATTCGTTTTCTATTCAATTCAAATCAAATTCGTTATCTATTCAATTCAAATCAAATTCGTTTTCTATTCAATTCAATTCAAATTCGTATTCTTTTTCTTTTCAATTCAATTCGATTTGAATTCGTTTTCTTTTTAATTCAATTCAAATTCGTTTTATATCCAATTCAAATCAAATTCATTATATATTCAATTCAAATCAAATTCAATATATATTTTCAATTGAAATTCGTTTTAAAATTCATTTCTATTCAATTCATATTTCAATTCAATTTGAATTCATTTCATAAAAACGAATATAATCGATATAAATATCGATTCGCATCAAAATAGTGCAACTCTAATTAATACGGCTTTATTTATTTCAATAATTCTGTTATTCTATTCAACAAATGAATACTTATCTTTTTTCTCAACACACGACTAATCTCAACGAATGAGTACAGTCAACACATGAACCTTTATTTTATAATATTCTTTATCTTCTAAATTGGAATGAGGCCCAATCAATTACCATATAAAGTTAATTATACGGATTCCATACAACACATGTATATAATAGCAACGATAAATAATCAACCATCATCCAAAGTGCACAACACTGTATAAGCATCAAATGTAGATATCTAACGCTTATAACAGCTTGTAAATCAATCGATCGACATACAACCAATTATTGGGATTAGTGTATGTCGTATTTTATCCCAATACCCATGTGGGGTTTCAAACAATCAAACACAGATTTTATTTGTGTAGTTGGGCGATGTGTAAAATTTATCGTCCCAATCAATGTCCTTCAAATATGTGTACATAAACAAACTGTCCGGTTTGTAAATGAA
Organism: Allium sativum; assembly: GCA_030737875.1. Classification (NCBI taxonomy): domain Eukaryota; kingdom Viridiplantae; phylum Streptophyta; class Magnoliopsida; order Asparagales; family Amaryllidaceae; genus Allium; species Allium sativum. The sequence goes on along the minus strand of CM060915.1, from coordinate 252,999,464 downwards.
TATTTATTTATTTTCATTCACGTTAAAAATTATATTTTTAACGATTAAATATTTTATTTTAACACTTGAATTTCTATTCCGTTCATTTACAAAATAAAAATGATATTTTTATTTTTCTAACTTATTTTAGAAAATTTCGGCGGCATAACGGCACGATACTAGAAACGGGACGAGGCCTAGCCTTATCCCCGGTCTAGTGAAGGCCCACGCCATTCACACATCAATCAAATCCATTCTATTTCACCAAACAATTCAATTCAAACCAAATAATCTAACTAATCTATGCAACCAAACAAACAAGTCCATGGTCTATGGACGATTGTGTCGGGTGCTACTAACCACCGTCTGCATCCTAGTATATATATATAACTAGAAAAAGAAATTGAAGAGTGAGAAGTTCTCACCGATAGCTATCCCAACTCCACAACACTTCTTTAGTAGAAATCTTCATCGTTCTCGCCTTTCGTCACTTTCGTTGCCCGTATTCACTACATATATAAAAATCACATTTTTTGCTTCGTTGTTCAATATATAAAAATCGAATTTTTACTTTGTCATTCAATATATAAAAATCGAATTTTTACTTTGCTATTCAATATATAAAAATCGAATTTTTACTTTGCTATTCAATATATAAAAATCGAATTTTTATAATCACGCTATATGGATAAAAATTCTATTTTTACAACGATGTTATATAGATAAAAATTCTATTTTTACAACGATGTTATATAGATAAAAATTCTATTTTTATCCAGCTATATAGATAAAAATTCTATTTTTTCACCGCTACTATATAGATAAAAATTCTATTTTTATCCCGCTATTCTTCATATAATGATTTCGCCTTTTCAATTTAAAAAATCTAATCTTTTCTATTTTAAAAATCTAATCTTTTCTATTTTAAAAATCTAATCTTTTCTATTTTAAAATCTAATCTTTTCTATTTTAAAAATCTAATCTTTTATATTTTAAAAATCTAATCTTTTCTATTTTAAAAATCTGATCTTTTCTATTTTAAAAATCTAATCTTTTCTATTTTAACAATCTAATCTTTTCTATTTTAACAATCTAATCTTTTCTATTTTAACAATCTAATCTTTTCAACCGATAAAAATCACACCTTTTTATTGGACTAAAAATCATATTTTTAGCTAAATAAAAATATTATTTTTACTTCATTCATAATCATACTTTCACATATGAGATTTACAACTAAAGATCACATTTTTAAAATTCAGTTTTGCAGATAAAACTCTAAAGGAAAATAAAATAAAAATTATGTCGTTTATACGCAAAAATAAAATAAAACCAACGTATTATAATTAAACATTAAATAAAATAAGATAGGATAACAAACTTACTGCTCAGATCGGAAGGAAGGGGGGTCGGTTGCGTCGGAATCAGCGGGTGGCGGAGCTGTGGGCCACGGCGGACTTCAGTGCGGCGGAGGAGGTCGGTGCTAGGGTTCTGGGCGGATTTGGTCAAGGGGGGGGTGGGGGGTTCGGCCTTCAGTTGAGAGGGAGGGGATCGAGTTGGGGGCTGACGTCGCGGAAGAGGCTAAGGGCGGAGGGAAGGTCGCGGCCTAGTGGGAGGGGGACGACGGCGCTTGGCCAGGGCGGTGCGACGACCTACGGAGGGGGGGGGGTTGCGATTTCCTGAGCGGCGATTCCTTTTTTTTTCGAGTTTGACCTAGGAGAGTGAGGGGAGAGAGAGGGTGTAGTTGGTTATATAATAATATATATATTTAATTTATTTTAAATTCTAAAAGAAACTTTTTATTTTAATTATTTATTTTCTCAGCAAAAAGCAACTTTTATTTTCGACCTCAAAACGAGGCCCACCGCCTGTCGTCCATAGCGTTTTACCCCCATTCCGAACACAAAGGGATATGTATCGTAGGCTGATTCGATCGTTTCGATCAGTTTCCGTTAAAATCAACATATAACTCTATATATTGAATTTGAACGCGCATTTCAATTTACCGCGGTCACATACGAACTCTATAAATCTCAGAAAAATATTTTCTACCTTTGTATTGACGATACGGTCCTAACAAAACTAGTTTCGTCGAATTCTGAGACCGTTGGAAAAATGGCCAATTTCTAGTCGATTAAAATCAACTAAAACTGGTCAAACGCGTTTTCCTTTGCCACGCTCACATATTGATTCGAAAAATTATGAAATTTAGAATCTAGCAATAATTTGACATCACGGACCCAACAAAAGTGGTTTCATCAAAATCCGAGGTCGTTTGCAAAATTTCCATTTTTAAGGGCCTGAATTCCATAGCGACTATTCAGAATTTTCAACTGGACATATCTTTTGATCCCCGCTATGAAATTTTGATTTTTCGGATTCGTTGGAAAGATATTCACAAATAGATCCTATTGTTTTTGGTTTCACTAAAATCCGGATTGTTTTGCACCCGGTACATTCAATTGAAGTTTGAAATCGAATTATCGAACTACCGCGCCATTTTCAATTCCTTTTATAATTATTTATATTCCAACGACTACATATATAATGTATACGTTCTAAATATATTCAAAATAAATTTATCGTCGATATTATTTAAAATAATTCATTTTAAATATTCAAAATTCGCTAAAATTGCCAAAATAAAAATTTTAAACTGGCCCAGATTTTCGGGTTGTTACAATCTCCCCCACTTAAAACTTTTCATCCCCGAAAAGGAACAAAGTCGAAAGTGGTTTGCTTAATCAGCTCTACGTTCGATCTGGCTTTCATTCTCCAACTTTTCAGTTTTTGAGAATTTTCAAATTCTTCAAAAATTTGGCTAACACCCTAAATTTTCGAAAAATTTCGCCTAACCTCCCATGCACCGGGAGCCACGGGAAAATCCCGAAATAGCCATACAGGCCTTCTGATCTCAAAAAGAAAAAGGAAAAAGCCAAGCGGCTAGCCAATCGGCTCATAAAATCATCATAACCCAAACAAAACAGTAAATTATAGTAAACATGTACCTATTTGTCGGGCAAACAAATTTTATTCTCTGCTCTAGCCTCCTTGCTATGACCTGTTCAATGTAAGTACATGTATATGCAAGCAAATGCGACCAATTTTCAATACAATTCAATATTAGGTTCAATTAGGCTAAATGGTTCAAAATTATCAAACAAATAAACAAACAACACAAACATCAATCAATTAGTGAATTAGAGTTTCAAATTCATAATTTTGATACATATACAGAAAATCACATTTTTGGTGCCAAATCACAACAAACAAATCTATCAATATAAGTTTTGGTTCTCACACCAGTCTGATGGAAATATATAGATATCATACCTTCGAAACACGAAAATAATTACTGATGATGACGCGTCAATCATCAGAATCAGGCCCGTGCGACTAGAGTGTGATTCTATATCTATCTAATATATTAAAACTTCGAATATACGTTCATGACGCGTATATGAAAAATCTTTATATATTGGATTGTCCATATTCAAAATAAATAATCAAATACGTATAAAATGGTTTAAATTTTCAGAACAAATTTGTTTTCATTTGAAAAATATACTCTTCACACTCGTTCTAGGATACTACTGATCCTATCTCTAACGAGTCATTCTAATTGGATATTACTAATACAATATCTGATGAATTCTTTCATATGGTTCTAATTTGCCTTGTTCTCGAGCTCTGTAAATCAAAGCTCTGATACCAAATGTGACGACCGGGAATTTCGCTCGATCCGAATCAGTCGTTAAACCGACCAAGACGGTTCGAAACCCCTGATCGTTTGAGAACAGGACAAAATAGAACGCAGACGGAAGAACATTTCATTGCTATTACAACAATTTCATCAGATACAAGAATATACAGAGTATAATTGAATAAATTACATTCGATAAATATCAGATATTACAATAAGTTACATAGCAGCGGAAAAATAATACAAAGCACAACTGAAGGTGATATACGGATACAGAGTTTTCCGGATATCATCCCAGCTGTAAACCAGGTTCCTGTGAATATAAGTCTGCAAAACCAAAAATACTAGCTGTCTGTGCGGAAAATAGGGGCACCCAGAGTTTAGGTTAAAACAATAAACTCCAGGTCAGTCATGTGACTGGTGTGAGAACTAAAACAGTTATTTATATTGGGTTTAAAGTTAGGTAAATCAAGGGACGACGACGTATAACACGGAACGGGTTTCCTCCCAAGAATACCAGTGCATAGAACAAACAGCGCAACGCTAAATAAAGAAAAATGAAGCTGTCCCATCACAAAATGCAACGCAAGCCGGAGGATAGGGTTTTCCCTTATAACAGCCAAAGCATGCTTGATACGTTTAAAACACATTATTTGATACTATTATAGGTGTATAGTGTCAAAACAATTTCAATCATAGGCGGCATAGCTACCATCTACTATGTCGCCATACTAGTTTAACAATTAAAACCGCAATATCACGTATTGGAAATTGGATTTCCGTCATGAGTCGAGGCAAGGGGCAAGCTCCTCTCCGCTTCGAGACACTCTAGCAAATGCCTCAGGACTACACACTCTGGGTAACCCTGGGATCCTCCAAGACCGGTCCTCTCTTACGTTTGAGGATTAGTTATTCCTGAACACACGTTTCCCGGCCCTATAGGACCTATAATCGAGGCGCCTCGCATCCAAACCACAAAGGTGAAATGTATATAAATGTCAGGGCTGGTAGGTCACTGACACCACCCATAGCAAGAATGAAACGTCGTGCACTCCTCGGGTCCTCATCCCGTTTTTGACTCATACCGAGGTGTGAGGCTCGCGAATCCACGCTATACACAAAGCTGCCACGTAGGCTGTGCTTTGATCATCAACCACAAGACTTTGCTTTTCAACAGAAGCCTTGATCCATGCAACTCAGCATGCCACACAGGCAATTCATGCCATGCGATCGATATCTATCGATATATAACCTCTAAGCTCGTATGTCTCAGAGAAGGGCGTTAAGCAAGAGAATAAATTCTCCACCGCCAAACAGATATATATTTAACAGAAATCAATCAACATAGAATAAAATCCAATGTCAGACACACAATCCATTTACAAGTTCGTTCTGGGTCTGAACGAAACCGGAGGCACTTTCCTCGCATATCCATCGATCTCCAAGTACATCTAGACGACCACCAACTGATTCCCTCATCTTGGGTGTACAGCCCAATCAAGATCATCAGTAATCACTCAAACGATGTGAAGACTTCCGGTCTTCAACCACCGTCTTCATCTTCGACATATCGTCGAATCGGTTATTCAGAATGGGTTTAAACCCGGCCTTTCCGAACAACCCGCGTATATTAAAAACAAATGTTACACAAACACAACATACGCCTCATTACAATTCATCAGTCACTAACCGTAAATTAGCAAGAGAACAATTTCCCAAATATTAACCCCGAAGGCCGAAACCAACATCAGATCAATACCCAGGAAACCATTCTTCTTAACTAACCTATAGCTAGTTTCTAAATTTCAATTCTTCGGGGAAGGTTCCCATTAATTTTATCCAAGACAAATTCTTTGAATTTATTCTTTAATCTTCCTTTGGGTGTCATTTCAAACCAAATTATGGTTTTCCAAACTAGTCGAGATTAGCGAACCACACCGAAGTAATTATTTATTTTATTTCCCAATCCCAACCTATTCATCCCATGAAGAAAAACTGATAATACTCCATATTTAACACCACAGTGTTGTCGGTAAAATTAATTACCATTCCACGTTCAAATCTAATTAAAGATTTAACTATCGCTTTGGAGCAAAACTGGTGATACTCCATTCTCGCTCAATTTCTAAATTTGATAATTTAAATTATCAATTTACATTTCAATCTAATTGCAGATTCATTAAAACTCCCTTTTCTGGGTTAAAGAACCAATGTCATTTAATACTCAGTTCACGATAAACCAAAATCACATTCTATTTATTAGCGGGTTAAAGAACTAGTGTTATTTAAAACACAGTTCACGATAAACCCATGAATCAATTCTATTTAAACCCATTTCAAATCCAATTTATCTATTTAAAAATAAATGGGTTTTTATTTCAGTTCAAAACTAGTTCATTTCGATAAAAAATCTATTTTTATCTTTTCAAATATGGAGTTTTTCATCCAAATTTTTCCCATATCATTTCTTATGATTTTACACAAATTATTAATATTTTTAATAATTTTATCAAGGTCCGTATAGTCGATTTCCATCAACGACCATCGAACTGCACTTACAGCGACCTTTTCTAAATTTGATTTGGTCGTATCTCCAAATCCAACCGTTAGATTTCGAATTTCTAATATTCATTAGAAAGCTCTTTTCGATATGAACCCAACGGTTCCGGTTTTAGGAGAATCCGACGGTCGGATCTCCCGTAATGTCCGTTCGAAGTTAATGGTCGAAATTCGCGAACTACCGCGGCGCGGCGCGTTCTATTCAGGCCATTATATTATATATATATATAATATAATATATATTTCGTCGATTTCTATTTAAAACGAATTTAATAAATCGTTTTAAATTCGTTTCAAAAACAATTTCAACTTCCATTTCAAATTCAAATCAAAATTGAATTTTCTATTATAAATCCTTTTTACTTTCATTTCTATTTGATTTCAATTCAAATCGATTTTAATTCAATTCGAATTCATTTTCTTTTTAATTCAATTCAAATTCGTTTTCTATTCAATTCAAATCAAATTCGTTTTCTATTCAATTCAATTCAATTCAAATTCGTATTCGTTTTCTTTTCAATTCAATTCGATTCGAATTCGTTTTCTTTTTAATCCAATTCAAATTCGTTTTATATCCAATTCAAATCAAATTCGTTATATATTCAATTCAAATCAAATTCAATATATATTTTCAATTGAAATTCGTTTTAAAATTCATTTCTATTCAATTCAGATTTCAATTCAATTTGAATTCATTTCATAAAAACGAATATAATCGATATAAATATCGATTCACGTCAAAATAGCGCATCTCTAATTAATACGGCTTTATATTTTTCAATAATTCCGTTATTCTATTCAACAAATGAATATTTGTCTTTTTTCTCAACACACGACTAATCTCAACGAATGAGTACAGTCAACACCTGAACCTTTATTTTATAATATTCTTTATCTTCTAAATTGGAATGAGGCCCAATCAATTACCATATAAAGTTAATTATACGGATTCCATACAACACATGTATATAATAGCAACGATAAATAATCAACCATCATCCAAAGTGCACAACACTGTATAAGCATCAAATGTAGATATCTAACGCTTATAACAGCCTGTCAATCAATCGATCGACATACAACCAATTATTGGGATTAGTGTATGTCGTATTTTATCCCAATACCCGTGTGGGGTTTCAAACAATCAAACACAAATTTTATTTGTGCAGTTGGGTGATGTGTAAAATTTATCGTCCCAATCAATGTCCTTTAAATATGTGTACATAAACAAACCGTCCAGTTTGTAAATGAATATTTATTTATTTTCATTCAAGTTAAAAATTATTTTTTTAACGATAAAATATTTTATTTTAACACTTGAATTTCTATTCCGTTCATTTACAAAATAAAAATGATATTTTTATTTTTCTAACTTATTTTAGAAAATTTCGGCGGCATAACGGCACGACACTAGAAACGGGACGAGGCCTAGCCTTATCCCCGGTCTAGTGAAGGCCCACGCCATTCACACGTCAATCAAATCCATTCTATTTCACCAAACAATTCAATTCAAACCAAATAATCTAACTAATCTATGCAACCAAACAAACAAGTCCATGGTCTGTGGACGATTGTGTCGGGTGCTGTAACGGCTGGAAATTTCCGACTCCTCCAGAGTCGGAAATTCCGCGACGTTAGTGAAAGAATTTAGAAGGTGAGAAAGAAAAGATAGAACTAATAGAATAGAAGAAGAAGAAGAAGAACATCAGAATCATCAGAGTAACACGAATCTCACAGCGGAACGAATAACATATAATATATAACATAACTTTGAAGTAAACAGTTATATATATACAATAGCACTTATCAGAGTACAACACTTACAACACAGCGGAAATAATTATAGCTATAGAATCTTGAAGTCTCCTGCTCCAAGCTCTCCAAGTATATCTGTAAATCCCGACTACTTGACTGCCCGTACAAATTTAGGCACCCAAGAGTTTAGGGAAAACAACAAAGTAAACTCCGGGTCAGTCATGGGACTGGTATGAGTAAAATAGTTTAAAACAGGTATAGGATATCTCATAAGACCACGCCGTGAATACGGAACGGGTTTTTCCCTTATGAGTATCTGAACAACTTTGACAAGCAATATCATTGTGATATTATAATAATGTCTAAGTACAAATAGGTATCAATCTAGTAGAAACGCTTGCATCTCACGTTCTACATACATAGTATAAAATCATAAACCGCAGGGCGCTTATCGGAGAATGGATTCCAACAGACAAGGTATGGGAGCACCTTCTGAATAGTGTACTCTAGAGGTGATACACTCAGGGTTCAACAAGAACGTCTTGCAACCCGGCCACACATGACCGCTCACTCATTTAGCTTGAGTGTCGCGAATATATTGCCACTACGGTTGTAGGCCATCAAACCGTCATCCGAAGATACAGAATCAAAAAGAAGTATAAATATGAATATTCTCTAGATCGGTGACAATACACCCTGCTTGGGGATGACCCAACTAGCCATGCTGCCTAGCCCAACTTTTGTTACTTCCAGGTGTGAGGCTAGAAGCTACGTCTATCTTCAGAACATCTGATCACCATTCACTTTGAATGCCACATCGTCATACCCGCCAAATCACAAATTGACTTATCCAAAAATAACACGGGTATACAGCTAAGAGAAACGAATTCCTCCGCCACCAAACGTGGATACGTTTGAACAGATCAACTTACGCGATCCATTGGATATACTCTGTCAGACCTTCTTCCATATACGTTGTCCTAGGACTGGACAAACCGAAGGCACTATTCAGTATATCCATCTTAGTCACTGTTATCTAAGACTTACACAACAGCCCTTGCACTTTACTCCGTCTTCAATTTTATCTTTGGCAGATATTGCTCGCAACGCTTATGCCAATACAGAGTGGTTCTTTGGATAATAATCCAACCGGTCTCTCCATATTAACAACGTTAAAATGGTAAAAACTTTGATAGTCTGTGATTCAACTATCAAATGGAAACATGTCGGTGTACAAACAACGATCTTATTTCCAAATGGAAATTCGATCGATCAATCATCATATGTTCATATTTCCTTATTTCATATATTTAGAAAATATATGTTATTAATCATTGGAAAACATCAGATCGTCACTTAGAAAACCGTTCAACTTACCCTCCCCAGTCAGTTTCTGAATTTGCTTAACTCTATTTCTCAAATTCTCATCATGAAAACATTTCATTTTCTATGTTTAGAAAACATATCTGACTATATTTGGAAAACGTTTCCAAAACTCATTTACGGATTTCCAATGAACGTTGTATAAAACATCGTTACGCTTAATCCATTAATCGCTTATTACTTAACTATATTTCAAATCAACCTTTCCTATCGAACCACAACTATTCCTTTGTCAATTATGAAGTCAATCAAGTTGGGGTATAATTACCTCGCAGACCTTAATTGAACAACGTCCTTTACTGTGAAATAGATGAAGTTCATCACTCACTTTTTACAATTTTCTGTTTATGCAAATTCTCGGATTCAGGTTACGAATCCACTTCTTATATGACAGTGTTTGATTATAACTATAACGTTATAATTCCTACTTCTGCAATGTCTAACCCAAATTATAACTTTATCTCCTAACTCGAGTAATTTAACAAACACCTAATTTCTAAATCAATAACTAAATCTTGATTTAAACCCTGGAAAGTAAATAGTACTTTCCCGAATTCGCTATAATTGAATTCGACGTATAACTCTCTTTCGAGTAATCTCTATTTGATTAACTCTTCTTCGAATAACCTATATTCGATTATCTCTCTTCGAATAACTCATATTCGAAATCTCTCTCTTTCGAATAAACAATATTCGATCTCTTTCTTTCGAATATGCTATATTCGAAAATCTCCTTTCGATTTACTAATCGATAACTCCTTTCGATCAAACTAAAATCGATAACTCCTTTAACTCTATTCGCATAACTAATATTCGACTAACTCCTTTGGATCGACTTATTTGATTAACTCCTTCGAATAACTAATTCGAATAACTTACCTTTGAATAACCAATATTTGATTTACTCTAACTCGATTAACTTAATTCTAATCGATTTACTCCATTTCGATTCAACTTAATTCAAATCGATTAACTTAACTCAAATTGATTAACTCCTTTCGAATAACTAAATTCGATTAACTCAAATTGAATAACTAATATTCAATTAACTCTTACGTGTTTAACTCTACTCGAATAACTAATTCGAATAACTTAATTGATAAATTATATTCACTTCTATCCTATCGAATAAACTATATTCGATATCTCCTCCAACACTATTCGAATGAACTATATTCGATTAACTTCTCCAACTCTATTCGAATAAATTATATTCAATTAACTCTTTTAACTTTACTAGAATAACTATATTCGATTAACACTTTCTTTCGAATAACTATATTCGATTAACTCTTCGACTAACTCCTTTGGATTAACTAACTTCGAATAACTCCTTTGGATTACTAACTTCGAATAACTCCTTTGGATTACTAACTTCGAATAACTCCTTTGGATTAACTAACTTCGAATAACTAATATTCAGTAACTCTTCTCAAATGAATAACATTTGATTTCTCCACTCGAATAAACTATATTCGATAACTCTTCTCAATTGAATAACATTTGATTTCTCCACTCGAATAAACTATATTTGATAACTCTTCTCAAATGAATAACATTTGATTTCTCCACTCGAATAAACTATATTCGATAACTCTTCTCAAATGAATAACATTTGATTTCTCCACTCGAATAAACTATATTCGATAACTCTTCTCAAATGAATAACATTTGATTTCTCCACTCGAACAAACTATATTCGATTACTCTTCCCTTGAATACACTATATTCGATAACTCTACTTCGCATAAGTGATATTTGGCAACTCTACTCGATTAACTCCACTTGGATAACTCTAACTGGTCAACTCTAACTGGTCAACTCTAACTGTTTATCTTTAACTGGTAAACTTTAACTGGTCAATTCTAACTGGTCAATTCTAACTGATTAACTCACATGGTTTAACCTAACTGGTTAACTCGTCTCGATTAACTGAACTAATCCACTTAGTTTAACTTAGCTAATTCACGTTGATTAACTATAACCGATTCACTTAGTTTAACTCAACTAATTTACTTCGATTAACCACTTAGTTAACTTAACTAATTCACTTCGATTAACCAATTAGTTTAACTTGACTAATTCACTTAGTTTGACGCAACTAATTCGCTTTGATTTACAAATTAGTTTAACTTAACTAAGTCACTTAGTTTGACGCAACTAATTCACTTTGATTTACCAATTAGCTTAACTTAACTAATTCACTTTGGTTAACTTAACCCATTACTTTGATTAACTCGACTAACTTGCTTTGGTTAACCTAACAAATTACTTTGTTTAACTCTATTCGAATAAGTACTTCGAATCACTCTAATGTGTTTAACTCTATTCAAATATCTAATTCGAATAACTCATTTCGAATAACTAAATTCGCTTAATTCCTTTTATTAACGTTTATTCATTTCAAAAGATTTCCTTTTTACAACGTTTATCCATTGATAAAGATTTACTTTTTACAACGTTTATCCATTTATAAAGATTTACTTTTAGTAACGGTTCTTCACTTTATAAATGTCCTTTTAATAACGTTTCTACTTCTCTATATAAGTCCAGACTTATATATATTCCATTTATCAACGATAAATAATTTATTTAATTTATAAAACATTATTTATAAATTAATCTACTTTAATTTATCTGTTTAAAACAGATTTCCTATTTAATATCTCATTTAAATCCATATCGTGTTATACCGTGTGCGAAGCACGTGTTTAAACCTATCCTTGTATAATTCTATTTATTTTCCGAACAAGTGTTCCTTTATTTATTCCCGAAATAAATATTCCTTTATTCCATTTATTTATAATCTAAATAAACGTTCCTTTATTTATTTCCTAAATAAATAAATGTTTTCATTTTATAAAATCCTATCGATTTTATAAATAAGATTTATTTTCAATATAAACATTGAAAATTCCCTTTTTACATTCTAGTATCACCTATGGTGTTTAACGTGTCGTATAACAATGATCGGTATCATTCAAACATATGAAATCAATAACAGATTTCATAACACATCATATATCACAATATATGAAAAACGGTAAAATAAATGGTGAGGAATCCAGTCGGATTCCTCCAACCTGTTTCCCTGCATCCACGGATGTTAGACAATATAGATAACATCACTTTCAGTTCCATATGATATATTCTGTTAAACAGAATCAATATAGAAATTTAACTAACTGACTAGCAGTTCAATCAAACAATCAACACACAGTCAAACAGTCAATTTTAACAGTCCTAACAATACAACATGAAATTATAAACTGTTCAGAGTTAGTGAGATTTACTCACATTTGCAGTTCATCGCTAAAGAACGATAAACTGTCGTTTGATTTGAATCAACCCATTTATTTCACCATAAATTCAAACGAGCTCGAATCCACTTCCAGTCAGCTTCATTGTGAAGCTCTCGTCCATACGATCCCAACATGACTGACGGTTCGAATTTCTGATACAGTATGGCCAAGATATTGATTATACAAGTTTATACACTTTAGATTAAAATTAATTAAATTTCCTTCTTATTAAATCTTCACCTTTATTTTCGAACCAGCCCACTCAAATTTAAAGCCCACCGTAAAACCCTAAGCCCATGACCCGCTTCTTTCTTCTCTTCTTCCTCCTGTATGTTTCCGCGTCCTCCTGTTATTGAGCATACACCATTTCGGCCACTTCACATAGCTTGTGCTCCCTTTTCTCTTAATGGAATTTCAAACTAAGAACTCCAAACTCCTCCTCTTCGAATCCTCATCCCTCTCATACCAAAGACATTGAGCTCGACATCAATCCGCTCTTCGCGACTTCACATGCTTGCTCGCACCCGTACAGTTCGGATCGACACAATCAGCAACCCCACTACAAGCTGTCATTTCTAGTGCAGCTTCATCGTTCGAACTATACGCTGCTTTCATGCCTCGATCCTCCAAACCTAAGCCATCATCGCAGTCACTGGGTAGCCTCGCCTTCTCGAACATGCTGACCCCAAAGCTCGATCCTGACAAGAATAATGGCCTTCCACTTCCACTTCGAACCGCACATCTCCCCTTCACCCAAACTTAAGCCACGGTCCTTCAAAACTAAGTAGCCGACCCCTCTCCACTCCCTACAGTAAACTCCACTCACGTTTTAACCTCCCTTCTCCTCTTTACTGAATCGAAACCCACCCTTAGCTCTACATGGAAATACTCCGTAACCCAGATGGGAATCGCACCTCATAAATTTGGACAAAGTATATTGGGGATTTCTTTTAATTTGTTGAACGTGAATGGGTTCCTTGCGTTAGTGTTTATATAGGGTAGAAGAGAGGAGAGGACGTGTCCACTTTATGTCCATGCGGGGTGAGGAAATTGAGTGGAAGAGAGAAATGAACGTGCCCCCCCCTTTTATGTCCATGCGTGGTGAAACAACAGACAAGAATTAGGAAGAATATAATATATATATGGGACGTGGATGGTTTTATTGCATAGGACGTGGATGGTTATATTTCAAATGTTGGTTTGGTTGGGATATTTCAACGTGTATAAACCATGTACTATTGTTAATAAATTCTGTCCATTTGTGAAGTGTATCAACGTGGTTCTAGTTTTCAACGTGAAGTTGCACGCAGTTTGTTTCACACAGTTCATTTGTTTTGCGGACTGTCATAGACAGAATTAAGCATATCGATGTGTCAAGCAACGTATCACGATCCCAAAGATGTAATAATACCGGTAGATTAACTCATATTTTGAAACCCCAAAATTGCTGATTAAGGGTGCAAAATACTCCAATTAAAAAGTGCTTATTTAATTTATTAAAAATTACAGTAAAATTCTAAAAATTAAATTATCACTATGTCCCAAAAGAACCTTGTCTAAATTCACACCCGATATCTAGTTATTTTGAAATAACCGTTATGGTCGATAAGCGATTCTATAGCGACTATTTTAAAATTTGATTTGGACATAACTTATTATCTACACGACGAAATCCCGATTTTTCTCTTCCACTAGAAAGATATACTCTACCAGCTCCGCACGTTTCTTGTTTCACAGAAATCCGGCTTAAAATGAATCATGTACATTCAGTTGAAGTTCAACTCGCCAAATAACGAACTGCCGCGACGTTTCAGGTTCGTTTTAATTATAATTATAAATTATAAGTTCGAACGTTGTACTTTAAGTTATCGATATCGCCAAATCGATATATAAATAATTAATTAAATTAATTATTCGACAGCTAACAAAACGCGCCATTACAGACTTCCCCACTTAAAATAATTTCGTCCTCGAAATTGCTAAGCTAGGAAAATGCTACCAACTTTACTAACTAGATTCAAATATCTTTTAGTTTACTTCTCAACTCCAGTTTCAACTGAACCATTTAATTTTCAATTAAATTATTAATTCATTTCCGACCAACTAAAATTTTCAAAAATTCTAAAAATTTTCTAACACCTTAAATTTTCGAAAAATTTCGCCATAACCCCCTTTGTACGGCCCAATACGTCAAACTACAACTCGCCTCTCTAGGCCTCCTCCAATCCAAAAAGGAAATCAAAATAGCCAAGCGGCTTGCCAATTCGGCTCATAAAATCAAAACTCATATATGATATAAACTTGTACCTTTTTGTCGGGCATTTAACTCTATCCCTTTCATCTGCTACCACTTCAACATATACCAATGTTACCCATTCCAATTGATCTCCAATCAGTTCATATCCTCAAATCCAAATCGAATTTCATTCGACCTCTAATATCAAATTCCAAATTATTGACTTATCAATTTGGTTCCATTCTAGATTATCTCTAATCCAATTCAATTTTATTTAACTCGGTTCAAGTTAAATTTCAATTTATTTTTACCATCTCATTTTATTTAACTCTATTAGTTAAATTTTAATTCCAGAACTTATGTACCTGGGTTTCTTTCAAATCAATTTGAAATCATAATGCCAATTCAAAACCTTTGAATTTCTAAACAACTCGTTTTCTCAAAACAATTCAAAAACAAAACCTTTGGTAGTAATCCGTCTCTTAGAACTCGAAAATGAACACTGATGATGTCTAGATTCATCACCAGAATCTATTTTCCAGCTATCAAAGTGAGTTCGATACTATATCATTTTCAATTTGAAAAACATTTTCAAAATCTCCCAGGAACTTAAAATTTCCTTATTTTAATCCCAAATCTGATTTAAATTCATATTTAATTCAAACTATTTCATATATTACATTCATATGAATTCTGATTGGTCATTTATAACCATTTCACCCTTTTAAAATCTTATTCGATTATAATAACAACCAACACAATTAATATACTATAATAATTTCAAGATATATATTTCTTCTATAAACAAATATATTTGGGAAAAATTGTTTCATTTACCCTCTTTCAAAACATACCGTGACGGTTCATCGTATTCGAGTGTTTAGTAACCCTTATCGATACAGTGGATCAACTGATCGACCAGAATTCATAAGCCACTCAACCAATGAGTCTCCACAATATAAAATCACTTTATATTAAATAACAATTACGCGCTCATTTATATACACTCAAACTCAATCTAGGATATTACTAATCCCATCTCTATCGAGTTATGCCACAGAGCCAAGGTAATCACTTAACTTAAGCTCTGATACCAACTGTAACGGCTGGAAATTTCCGACTCCTCGAGAGTCAGAAATTCCGCGACGTTAGTGAAAGAATTTAGAAGGTGAGAAAGAAAAGATAGAACTAATAGAATAGAAGAAGAAGAAGAACATCAGAATCATCAGAGTAACACGAATCTCACAGCGGAACGAATAACATATAATATATAACATAACTTTGAAGTAAACAGTTATATATATACAATAGCACTTATCAGAGTACAACACTTACAACACAGCGGAAATAATAATAGCTATAGAATCTTGAAGTCTCCTGCTCCAAGCTCTCCAAGTATATCTGTAAATCCCGACTACTTGACTGCCCGTACAAATTTAGGCACCCAAGAGTTTAGGGAAAACAACAAAGTAAACTCCGGGTCAGTCATGGGACTGGTATGAGTAAAATAGTTTAAAACAGGTATAGGATATCTCATAAGACCACGCCGTGAATACGGAACGGGTTTTTCCCTTATGAGTATCTGAACAACTTTGACAAGCAATATCATTGTGATATTATAATAATGTCTAAGTACAAATAGGTATCAATCTAGCAGAAACGCTTGCATCTCACGTTCTACATACATAGTATAAAATTATAAACCGCAGGGCGCTTATCGGAGAATGGATTCCAACAGACAAGGTATGGGAGCACCTTCTGAATAGTGTACTCTAGAGGTGATACACTCAGGGTTCAACAAGAACGTCTTGCAACCCGGCCACACATGACCGCTCACTCATTTAGCTTGAGTGTCGCGAATATATTTCCACCACGGTTGTAGGCCATCAAACCGTCATCCGAAGATACAGAATCAAAAAGAAGTATAAATATGAATATTCTCTAGATCGGTGACAATACACCCTGCTTGGGGATGACCCAACTAGCCATGCTGCCTAGCCCAACTTTTGTTACTTCCTGGTGTGAGGCTAGAAGCTACGTCTATCTTCAGAACATCTGATCACCATTCACTTTGAATGCCACATCGTCATACCCGCTAAATCACAAATTGACTTATCCAAAAATAACACGGGTATACAGCTAAGAGAAACGAATTCCTCCGCCACCAAACGTGGATACGTTTGAACAGATCAACTTACGCGATCCATTGGATATACTCTGTCAGACCTTCTTCCATATACGTTGTCCTGGGACTGGACAAACCGAAGGCACTATTCAGTATATCCATCTTAGTCACTGTTATCTAAGACTTACACAACAGCCCTTGCACTTTACTCCGTCTTCAATTTTATCTTTGGCAGATATTGCTCGCAACGCTTATGCCAATACAGAGTGGTTCTTTGGATAATAATCCAACCGGTCTCTCCATATTAACAACGTTAAAATGGTAAAAACTTTGATAGTCTGTGATTCAACTATCAAATGGAAACATGTCGGTGTACAAACAACGATCTTATTTCCAAATGGAAATTCGATCGATCAATCATCATATGTTCATATTTCCTTATTTCATATATTTAGAAAATATATGTTATTAATCATTGGAAAACATTTCCATAGCTTATTTTCACATCACTATTATTTCGCAACTATCAGTCCCTAACTGTAACTAGTATGAGAACAATTCTCTAAGTATCAATCCGGAAGGTCGAAACCAACATCAGATCGTCACTTAGAAAACCGTTCAACTTACCCTCCCCAGTCAGTTTCTGAATTTGCTTAACTCTATTTCTCAAATTCTCATCATGAAAACATTTCATTTTCTATGTTTAGAAAACATATCTGACTATATTTGGAAAACGTTTCCAAAACTCATTTACGGATTTCCAATGAACGTTGTATAAAACATCGTTACGCTTAATCCATTAATCGCTTATTACTTAACTATATTTCAAATCAACCTTTCCTATCGAACCACAACTATTCCTTTGTCAATTCTGAAGTCAATCAAGTTGGGGTATAATTACCTCGCAGAACTTAATTGAACAACGTCCTTTACTGTGAAATAGATGAAGTTCATCACTCACTTTTTACAATTTTCTGTTTATGCAAATTCTCGGATTCAGGTTACGAATCCACTTCTTATATGACAGTGTTTGATTATAACTATAACGTTATAATTCCTACTTCTGCAATGTCTAACCCAAATTATAACTTTATCTCCTAACTCGAGTAATTTAACAGACACCTAATTTCTAAATCAATAACTAAATCTTGATTTAAACCCTGGAAAGTAAATAGTACTTTCCCGAATTCGCTATAATTGAATTCGACGTATAACTCTCTTTCGAGTAATCTCTATTTGATTAACTCTTCTTCGAATAACCTATATTCGATTATCTCTCTTCGAATAACTCATATTCGAAATCTCTCTCTTTCGAATAAACAATATTCGATCTCTTTCTTTCGAATATGCTATATTCGAAAATCTCCTTTCGATTTACTAATCGATAACTCCTTTTGATCAAACTAAAATCGATAACTCCTTTAACTCTATTCGCATAACTAATATTCGACTAACTCCTTTTGATCGACTTATTTGATTAACTCCTTCGAATAACTAATTCGAATAACTTACCTTTGAATAACCAATATTTGATTTACTCTAACTCGATTAACTTAATTCTAATCGATTTACTCCATTTCGATTCAACTTAATTCAAATCGATTAACTTAACTCAAATTTATTAACTCCTTTCGAATAACTAAATTCGATTAACTCAAATTGAATAACTAATATTCAATTAACTCTTACGTGTTTAACTCTACTCGAATAACTAATTCGAATAACTTAATTGATAAATTATATTCACTTCTATCCTATCGAATAAACTATATTCGATATCTCCTCCAACACTATTCGAATGAACTATATTCGATTAACTTCTCCAACTCTATTCGAATAAATTATATTCAGTTAACTCTTTTAACTTTACTAGAATAACTATATTCGATTAACACTTTCTTTCGAATAACTATATTCGATTAACTCTTCGACTAACTCCTTTGGATTAACTAACTTCGAATAACTCCTTTGGATTACTAACTTCGAATAACTCCTTTGGATTACTAACTTCGAATAACTCCTTTGGATTAACTAACTTCGAATAACTAATATTCGGTAACTCTTCTCAAATGAATAACATTTGATTTCTCCACTCGAATAAACTATATTCGATAACTCTTCTCAATTGAATAACATTTGATTTCTCCACTTGAATAAACTATATTTGATAACTCTTCTCAAATGAATAACATTTGATTTCTCCACTCGAATAAACTATATTCGATAACTCTTCTCAAATGAATAACATTTGATTTCTCCACTCGAATAAACTATATTCGATAACTCTTCTCAAATGAATAACATTTGATTTCTCCACTCGAACAAACTATATTCGATTACTCTTCCCTTGAATACACTATATTCGATAACTCTACTTCGCATAAGTGATATTTGGCAACTCTACTCGATTAACTCCACTTGGATAACTCTAACTGGTCAACTCTAACTGGTCAACTCTAACTGTTTATCTTTAACTGGTAAACTTTAACTGGTCAATTCTAACTGGTCAATTCTAACTGATTAACTCACATGGTTTAACCTAACTGGTTAACTCGTCTCGATTAACTGAACTAATCCACTTAGTTTAACTTAGCTAATTCACGTTGATTAACTCTAACCGATTCACTTAGTTTAACTCAACTAATTTACTTCGATTAACCACTTAGTTAACTTAACTAATTCACTTCGATTAACCAATTAGTTTAACTTGACTAATTCACTTAGTTTGACGCAACTAATTCGCTTTGATTTACAAATTAGTTTAACTTAACTAAGTCACTTAGTTTGACGCAACTAATTCACTTTGATTTACCAATTAGCTTAACTTAACTAATTCACTTTGGTTAACTTAACCCATTACTTTGATTAACTCGACTAACTTGCTTTGGTTAACCTAACAAATTACTTTGTTTAACTCTATTCGAATAAGTACTTCGAATCACTCTAATGTGTTTAACTCTATTCAAATATCTAATTCGAATAACTCATTTCGAATAACTAAATTCGCTTAATTCCTTTTATTAACGTTTATTCATTTCAAAAGATTTCCTTTTTACAACGTTTATCCATTGATAAAGATTTACTTTTTACAACGTTTATCCATTTATAAAGATTTACTTTTAGTAACGGTTCTTCACTTTATAAATGTCCTTTTAATAACGTTTCTACTTCTCTATATAAGCCCGGACTTATATATATTCCATTTATCAACGATAAATAATTTATTTAATTTATAAAACATTATTTATAAATTAATCTACTTTAATTTATCTGTTTAAAACAGATTTCCTATTTAATATCTCATTTAAATCCATATCGTGTTATACCGTGTGCGAAGCACGTGTTTAAACCTATCCTTGTATAATTCTATTTATTTTCCGAACAAGTGTTCCTTTATTTATTCCCGAAATAAATATTCCTTTATTCCATTTATTTATAATCTAAATAAACGTTCCTTTATTTATTTCCTAAATAAATAAATGTTTTCATTTTATAAAATCCTATCGATTTTATAAATAAGATTTATTTTCAATATAAACATTGAAAATTCCCTTTTTACATTCTAGTATCACCTACGGTGTTTAACGTGTCGTATAACAATGATCGGTATCATTCAAACATATGAAATCAATAACAGATTTCATAACACATCATATATCACAATATATGAAAAACGGTAAAATAAATGGTGAGGAATCCAGTCGGATTCCTCCAACCTGTTTCCCTGCATCCACAGATGTTAGACAATATAGATAACATCACTTTCAGTTCCATATGATATATTCTGTTAAACAGAATCAATATAGAAATTTAACTAACTGACTAGCAGTTCAATCAAACAATCAACACACAGTCAAACAGTCAATTTTAACAGTCCTAACAATACAACATGAAATTATAAACTGTTCAGAGTTAGTGAGATTTACTCACATTTGCAGTTCATCGCTAAAGAACGATAAACTGTCGTTTGATTTGAATCAACCCATTTATTTCACCATAAATTCAAACGAGCTCGAATCCACTTCCAGTCAGCTTCATTGTGAAGCTCTCGTCCATACGATCCCAACATGACTGACGGTTCGAATTTCTGATACAGTATGGCCAAGATATTGATTATACAAGTTTATACACTTTAGATTAAAATTAATTAAATTTCCTTCTTATTAAATCTTCACCTTTATTTTCGAACCAGCCCACTCAAATTTAAAGCCCACCGTAAAACCCTAAGCCCATGACCCGCTTCTTTCTTCTCTTCTTCCTCCTGTATGTTTCCGCGTCCTCCTGTTATTGAGCATACACCATTTCGGCCACTTCACATAGCTTGTGCTCCCTTTTCTCTTAATGGAATTTCAAACTAAGAACTCCAAACTCCTCCTCTTCGAATCCTCATCCCTCTCATACCAAAGACATTGAGCTCGACATCAATCCGCTCTTCGCGACTTCACATGCTTGCTCGCACCCGTACAGTTCGGATCGACACAATCAGCAACCCCACTACAAGCTGTCATTTCTAGTGCAGCTTCATCGTTCGAACTATACGCTGCTTTCATGCCTCGATCCTCCAAACCTAAGCCATCATCGCAGTCACTGGGTAGCCTCGCCTTCTCGAACATGCAGACCCCAAAGCTCGATCCTGACAAGAATAATGGCCTTCCACTTCCACTTCGAACCGCACATCTCCCCTTCACCCAAACTTAAGCCACGGTCCTTCAAAACTAAGTAGCCGACCCCTCTCCACTCCCTACAGTAAACTCCACTCATGTTTTAACCTCCCTTCTCCTCTTTACTGAATCGAAACCCACCCTTAGCTCTGCATGGAAATACTCCGTAACCTAGATGGGAATCGCACCTCATAAATTTGGACAAAGTATATTGGGGATTTCTTTTAATTTGTTGAACGTGAATGGGTGCCTTGCGTTAGTGTTTATATAGGGTAGAAGAGAGGAGAGGACGTGTCCACTTTATGTCCATGCGGGGTGAGGAAATTGAGTGGAAGAGAGAAATGAACGTGCCCCCCCCTTTTATGTCCATGCGTGGTGAAACAACAGACAAGAATTAGGAAGAATATAATATATATATGGGACGTAGATGGTTTTATTGCATAGGACGTGGATGGTTATATTTCAAATGTTGGTTTGGTTGGGATATTTCAACGTGTATAAACCATGTACTATTGTTAATAAATTCTGTCCATTTGTGAAGTGTATCAACGTGGTTCTAGTTTTCAACGTGAAGTTGCACGCACTTTGTTTCACCCAGTTCATTTGTTTTGCGGACTGTCATAGACAGAATTAAGCATATCGATGTGTCAAGCAACGTATCACGATCCCAAAGATGTAATAATACCGGTAGATTAACTCATATTTTGAAACCCCAAAATTGCTGATTAAGGGTGCAAAATACTCCAATTAAAAAGTGCTTATTTAATTTATTAAAAATTACAGTAAAATTCTAAAAATTAAATTATCACTATGTCCCAAAAGAACCTTGTCTAAATTCACACCCGATATCTAGTTATTTTGAAATAACCGTTATGGTCGATAAGCGATTCTATAGCGACTATTTTAAAATTTGATTTGGACATAACTTATTATCTACACGACGAAATCCCGATTTTTCTTTTCCACTAGA
Source organism: Allium sativum (assembly GCA_030737875.1). Lineage (NCBI taxonomy): Eukaryota > Viridiplantae > Streptophyta > Magnoliopsida > Asparagales > Amaryllidaceae > Allium > Allium sativum. The sequence continues at coordinate 252,976,791 of CM060915.1, read as the reverse complement.
AAGATATACTCTACCAGCTCCGCACGTTTCTTGTTTCACAGAAATCCGGCTTAAAATGAATCATGTACATTCAGTTGAAGTTCAACTCGCCAAATAACGAACTGCCGCGACGTTTCAGGTTCGTTTTAATTTTAATTATAAATTATAAGTTCGAACGTTGTAGTTTAAGTTATCGATATCGCCAAATCGATATATAAATAATTAATTAAATTAATTATTCGACAGCTAACAAAACGCGCCATTACAGGTGCTACTAAACACCGTCTGCATCCTAGTATATATATATATATAACTAGAAAAAGAAATTGAAGAGTGAGAAGTTCTCACCGATAGCTATCCCAACTGCACGACACTTCTTTTGTAGAAATCTTCATCGTTCTCGCCTTTCGTCACTTTCGTTGCCCGTATTCACTACATATATAAAAATCACATTTTTACTTCGTTGTTCAATATATAAAAATCGAATTTTTACTTCGTCATTCAATATATAAAAATTGAATTTTTACTTCGCTATTCAATATATAAAAATCCTATTTTTACTTCGCTATTCAATATATAAAAATCGAATTTTTACTTTGCTATTCAATATATAAAAATCGAATTTTGACTTTGCTATTCAATATATAAAAATCGAATTTTTACTTTGCTATTCAATATATAAAAATCGAATTTTTATAATCACGCTATATGGATAAAAATTCTATTTTTACAACGATGTTATATAGATAAAAATTCTATTTTTACAACGATGTTATATAGATAAAAATTCTATTTTTATCCCGCTATACAGATAAAAATTCTATTTTTACACCTCTACTATATAGATAAAAATTCTATTTTTATCCCGCTATTCTTCATATAAAGATTTCGCCTTTTCAATTTCAAAAATCTAATCTTTTCTATTTTAAAAATCTAATCTTTTCTATTTTAAAAATCTAATCTTTTCTATTTTAAAAAACTAATCTTTTCTATTTTAAAAATCTGATCTTTTCTATTTTAAAAATCTGATCTTTTCTATTTTAACAATCTAATCTTTTCTATTTTAACAATCTAATCTTTTGTACCGATAAAAATCACACCTTTTTATTGGACTAAAAATCATATTTTTAGCTAAATAAAAATCTTATTTTTACTTCATTCATAATCATACTTTCACATATGAGATTTTCAACTAAAGATCACATTTTTAAAATTCAGTTTTGCAGATAAAACTCTAAAGGAAAATAAAATAAAAACTATGTCGTTTATACGCAAAAATAAAATAAAACCAACGTATTATAATTAAACATTAAATAAAATAAGATAGGATAACAAACTTACTGCTCAGATCGGAAGGAAGGGGGGGTCGGTTGCGTCGGAATCAGCGGGGGGCGGAGCTGTGGGCCACGGCGGACTTCAGTGCGGCGGAGGAGGTCGGTGCTAGGGTTCTGGGCGGATTTGGTCACGGGGGGGGGGGTGGGGGGAGGGGGGTTCGGCCTTCAGTTGAGAGGGAGGGGATCGCGTTGGGGGATGACGTCGCGGAGGAGGCCAAGGGTGGAGGGAAGGTCGAGGCCTAGTGGGAGGGGGACGGCGGCGCCTGGCCTGGGCGGTGCGACGACCTACGGAGGGGGGGGTCGCGATTTCCTGAGCGGTGATTCCTTTTTTTTTTTCGAGTTTGACCTGGGAGAGTGAGGGGAGAGAGAGGGTGTAGTGGGTTATATAATAATATATATATTTAATTTATTTTAAATTCTAAAAGCAACTTTTTATTTTAATTATTTATTTTCTCAGCAAAAAGCAACTTTTATTTTCGACCTCAAAACGAGGCCCACCGCCTGTCGTCCATAGCGTTTTACCCCCATTCCGAACACAATGGGATATGTATCGTAGGCTGATTCGATCGAGTCGATCAGTTTCCGTTAAAATCAACATATAACTCTATATATTGAATTTGAACGCGCATTTCAATTTACCGGGGTCACATACGAACTCTATAAATCCCAGAAAAATATTTTCTACCTTCGTATTGACGATACGGTCCTAACAAAACTAGTTTCGTCGAATTCTGAGACCGTTGGATAAATGGTCAATTTCCAGTCGATTAAAATCAATTGAAACTGGTCAAACGCGTTTTCCTTTGCCACGCTCACATATTGATTCGAAAAATTATGAAATTTGGAATCTAGCAATAATTTGACATCACGGACCCAACAAAAGTGGTTTCATCGAAATCCGAGGTCGTTTGCAAAATTTCCATTTTTAAGGGCCTGAATTCCATAGCGACTATTCAGAATTTTCAACTGGACATATCTTTTGATTCCCGCTATGAAATTTTGATTTTTCGGATTCGTTGGAAAGATATTCACAAATAGATCCTATTGTTTTTGGTTTCACTAAAATCCGGATTGTTTTGCACCCGGTACATTCAATTGAAGATTGAAATCGAATTATCGAACTACCGCGCCATTTTCAATTCCTTTTATAATTATATATAATTATTTATATTCCAACGACTACGTATATAATCTATACGTTCTAAATATATTCAAAATAAATTTATCATCGATATTATTTAAAATAATTCATTTTAAATATTCAAAATTCGCTAAAATTGCCAAAATAAAAATTTTAAACTGGCCCAGATTTTCGGGTTGTTACAATCTCCCCCACTTAAAACTTTTCGTCCCCGAAAAGGAACAAAGTCGAAAGTGGTTTGCTTAATCAGCTCTACGTTCGATCTGGCTTTCATTCTCCAACTTTTCAGTTTCTGAAAATTTTCAAATTCTTCAAAAATTTGGCTAACGCCCTAAATTTTCGAAAAATTTCGCCATAACCTCCCCTGCACCGGGAGCCACGGGAAAATCCCGAAATTGCCATACAGGCCTTCTGATCTCAAAAAGAAAAAGAAAAAGCCAAGCGGCTAGCCAATCGGCTCATAAAATCATCATCACCCAAACAAAACAGTAAATTATAGTAAACATGTACCTTTTTGTCGGGCAAACAAATTTTATTCTCTCCTCTAGCCTCCTTGCTATGACCTGTTCAATGTAAGTACACGTATATGCATGCAAATGCGACCAATTTTCAATACAATTCAATATTAGGTTCAATTAGGCTAAATGGTTCAAAATTATCAAACAAATAAACAAACAACACAAACATCAATCAATTAGTGAATTAGAGTTTCAAATTCATAATTTTGATACATATACAGAAAATCACATTTTTGGTGCCAAATCACAACAAACAAATCTATCTATATAAGTTTTGGTTCTCACACCAGTCTGATGGAAATATATAGATATCATACCTTCGAAACACAAAAATAATTACTGATGATGACGCGTCAATCATCAGAATCAGGCTCGTGCGACTAGAGTGTGATTCTATATCTATCTAATATATTAAAACTTCGAATATACGTTCATGACGCGTATATGAAAAATCTTTATATATTGGATTGTCCATATTCAAAATAAATAAATATTCAGATACGTATAAAATGGTTTAAATTTTCAAAACAAAATTGTTTTCTTTTGAAAAATATACTCTTCACACTCGTTCTAGGATACTACTGATCCTATCTCTAACGAGTCATTCCAATTGGATATTACTAATCCAATATCTGATGAATTCTTTCGTATGGTTCTAATGTGCCTTGTTCTCGAGCTCTGTAAACCAAAGCTCTAATACCAAATGTGACGGCCGGGAATTTCGCTCGATCCGAATCAGTCGTTAAACCGACCAAGACCGTTTGAAACCCCTAATCGTTTGAGAACAGGACAAAATAGAATGCAGATGGAAGAACATTTCATTGCTATTACAATAATTCCATCAGATACAAGAATATACAAAGAATAATTGAATAAATTACATTCGATAAATATCAGAGATTACAATAAATTACATAGCAGCGGAAAAATAATACAAAGCACAACTGAAGGTGATATACGGATACAGAACTTTCCGGATATCATTCCAGCTGTAAACCAGGTTCCTCTGAATATAAATCTGCAAAACCAAAACTACTAGCTGCCCGTGCGGAAAATAGGGGCACCCAGAGTTTAGGTTAAAACAATAAACTCTAGGTCAGTCATGTGACTGGTGTGAGAACTAAAACAGTTATTTATATTGGGTTTAAAGTTAGGTAAATCAAGGGACTACGCCGTATAACACGGAACGGGTTTCCTCCCAAGAATACCAGTGCATAGAACAAACAGCGCAACGCTAAATAAAGAAAAATGAAGCTGTTATAAGACCCAGGTCCCATCACACAATGCAACGCAAGCCGGAGGATAGGGTTTTCCCTTATAACAGCCAAAGCATGCTTGATACGTTTAAAACACATTATTTGATACTATTATAGGTGTATAGTGTCAAAACAATTTCAATCATAAATATCAATCATAGGCGGCATAGCTACCATCTACTATGTCGCCATACTAGTTCTACAATTAAAATCGCAATATCACGTATTGGAAATTGGATTTCCGTCATGAGTCGAGGCAAGGGGCAAGCTCCTCTCCGCTTCGAGACACTCTAGCAAATGCCTCAGGACTACACACTCTGGGTAACCCTGGGATCCTCCAAGACCGGTCCTCTCTTACGTTTGAGGATTAGTTATTCCTGAACACACGTTTCCCGGCCCTATAGGACCTATAATCGAGGCGCCTCGCATCCAAACCACAAAGGTGAAATGTATATAAATGTCAGGGCTGGTAGGTCACTGACACCACCCATAGCAAGAATGAAACGTCGTGCACTCCTCGGGTCCTCATCCCGTTTTTGACTCATACCGAGGTGTGAGGCTCGCGAATCCACGCTATACACAAAGCTGCCACGTAGGCTGTGCTTTGATCATCAACCACAAGACTTTGCTTTTCAACAGAAGCCTTGATCCATGCAACTCAGCATGCCACACAGGCAATTCATGCCATGCGATCGATATCTATCGATATATAACCTCTAAGCTCGTACGTCTCAGATAAGGGCGTTAAGCAAGAGAATAAATTCTCCGCCGCCAAACAAATTTATATTTAACAGAAATCAATCAACACAGAATAAAATCCAATGTCAGACACACAATCCATTTACAAGTTCGTTCTGGGTCTGAACGAAACCGGAGGCACTTTCCTTGCATATCCATCGATCTCCAAGTACGTCTGGACGACCACCAACTGATTCCCTCATCTGGGGTGTACATCCCAATCAAGATCATCAGTAATCACCCAAACGATGTGAAGACTTCCGGTCTTCAACCACCGTCTTCATCTTCGACATATCGTCGAATCGGTTATTCAGAATGGGCATAAACCCGGCCTTTCGGAACAACCCGCGTATATTAAAAACAAATGTTACACAAACACAACATATGCCTCATTCCAATTCATCAGTCACTAACCGTAAATTAGCAAGAGAACAATTTCCCAAATATTAACCCCGAAGGCCGAAACCAACATCAGATCAATACCCAGGAAACCATTCTTCTTAACTAACCTATAGCTAGTTTCTAAATTTCAATTCTTAGGGAAAGGTTCCCATTAATTTTATCCAAGACAAATTCTTTGAATTTATTCTTTAATCTTCCTTTGGGTGTCATTTCAAACCAAATTATGGTTTTCCAAACTAGTCGAGATTAGCGAACCACACCGAAGTAATTATTTATTTTATTTCCCAATCCCAACCTATTCATCCAATGAAGCAAAACTGGTAATACTCCATATTTAACACCACAGTGTTGTCGGTAAAATTAATTACCATTCCACGTACAAATCTAATTAAAGATTTAACTATCGCTTTGGAGCAAAACTGGTGATACTCCATTCTCGCTCAATTTCTAAATTTGATAATTTAAATTATCAATTTACATTTCAATCTAATTGCAGATTCATTAAAACTCCCTTTTCTGGGTTAAAGAACCAATGTCATTTAATACACAGTTCACGATAAACCCTAATCACATTCTATTTATTAGCGGGTTAAAGAACTAGTGTTATTTAAAACACAGTTCACGATAAATCCATGAATCAATTCTATTTAAACCCATTTCAAATCCAATTTATTTATTTAAAAATAAATGGGTTTTAATTTCAGTTCAAAACTAGTTCATTTCGATAAAAAATCTATTTTTATCTTTTCAAATATGGAGTTTTTCATCCAAATTTTTCCCAAATCATTTCTTATGATTTTACACAAATCATTAATATTTTTAATAATTTTATCAAGGTCCGTACAGTCGATTTCCATCAACGACCATCGAACTGCACTTACAGCGACCTTTTCTAAATTTGATTTGGTCGTATCTCCAAATCCAACCGTTAGATTTCGAATTTCTAATATTCATTAGAAAGCTCTTTTCGATATGAACCCAACGGTTCCGGTTTTAGGAGAATCCGACGGTCGGATCTCCCGTAATGTCCGTTCGAAGTTAATGGTCGAAATTCGCGAACTACCGCGGCGCGGCGCGTTCTATTCAGGCCATTATATTATATATATATATAATATATATATATAATATATATTTCGTCGATTTCTATTTAAAACGAATTTTATAAATCGTTTTAAATTCGTTTCAAAAACAATTTCAACTTCCATTTCAAATTCAAATCAAAATTGAATTTTCTATTATAAATCCTTTTTACTTTCATTTCTATTTGATTTCAATTCAAATCGATTTTAATTCGATTCGAATTCATTTTCTTTTTAATTCAATTCAAATTCGTTTTCTATTCAATTCAAATTCGTTTTCTATTCAATTCAAATCAAATTTATTATCTATTCAATTCAAATCAAATTCGTTTTCTATTCAATTCAATTCAAATTCGTATTCGTTTTCTTTTCAATTCAATTCGATTCGATTTCGTTTTCTTTTTAATTCAATTCAAATTCGTTTTATATCCAATTCAAATCAAATTCGTTATATATTTAATTCAAATCAAATTCAATATATATTTTCAATTGAAATTCGTTTTAAAATTCATTTCTATTCAATTCAAATTTCAATTCAATTTGAATTCATTTCATAAAAATGAATATAATCGATATAAATATCGATTCGCGTCAAAATAGCGCATCTCTAATTAATACGGCTTTATATATTTCAATAATTCCGTTATTCTATTCAACAAATGAATATTTATCTTTTTTCTCAACACACGACTAATCTCAACGAATGAGTACAGTCAACACCTGAACCTTTATTTTATAATATTCTTTATCTTCTAAATTGGAATGAGGCCCAATCAATTACCATATAAAGTTAACTATACGGATTCCATACAACACATGTATATAATAGCAACGATAAATAATCAACCATCATCCAAAGTGCACAACACTGTATAAGCATCAAATGTAGATATATAACGCTTATAACAGCCTGTCAATCAATCGATCGACATACAACCAATTATTGGGATTAGTGTATGTCGTATTTTATCCCAATACCCGTGTGGGGTTTCAAACAATCAAACACAGATTTTATTTGTGCAGTTGGGCGATGTGTAAAATTTATCGTCCCAATCAATGTCCTTCAAATAGGTGTACATAAACAAACCGTCCGGTTTGTAAATGAATATTTATTTATTTTCATTCACATTAAAAATTATATTTTTAACGATAAAATATTTTATTTTAACACTTGAATTTCTATTTCGTTCATTTACTAAATAAAAATGGTATTTTTATTTTTCTAACTTATTTTAGAAAATTTCGGCGGCATAACGGCACAATACTAGAAACGGGACGAGGCCTAGCATTATCCCCGGTCTAGTGAAGGCCCACGCCATTCACACATCAATCAAATCCATTCTATTTCACCAAACAATTCAATTCAAACCAAATAATCTAACTAATCTATGCAACCAAACAAACAAGTCCATGGTCTATGGACGATTGTGTCGGGTGCTACTAAACACCGTCTACATCCTAGTATATATATATAACTAGAAAAAGAAATTGAAGAGTAAGAAGTTCTCACCGATAGCTATCCCAACTCCACCACACTTCTTTAGTAGAAATCTTCATCGTTCTCGCCTTTCGTCACTTTCGTTGCCCGTATTCACTACATATATAAAAATCACATTTTTACTTCGTTGTTCAATATATAAAAATCGAATTTTTACTTCGTCATTCAATATATAAAAATCGAATTTTTACTTCACTATTCAATATATAAAAATCCAATTTTTACTTCGCTATTCAATATATAAAAATCGAATTTTTACTTTGCTATTCAATATATAAAAATCGAATTTTTACTTTGCTATTCAATATATAAAAATCGAATTTTTACTTTGCTATTCAATATTTAAAAATCGAATTTTTATAATCACGCTATATGGATAAAAATTCTATTTTTACAACGATGATATATAGATAAAAATTTTATTTTTACAACGATGTTTTATAGATAAAAATTCTATTTTTATCCCGCTATATAGATAAAAATTCTATTTTTACACCGCTACTATATAGATAAAAATTCTATTTTTATCCCGCTATTCTTCATATAAAGATTTCACCTTTTCAATTTCAAAAATCTAATCTTTTCTATTTTAAAAATCTAGTCTTTTCTATTTTAAAAATCTAATCTTTTCTATTTTAAAAATCTAATCTTTTCTATTTTAAAAATCTAATCTTTTCTATTTTAACAATCTAATCTTTTCTATTTTAACAATCTAATCTTTTCTACCGATAAAAATCACACCTTTTTATTGGACTAAAAATCATATTTTTGCTAAATAAAAATCTTATTTTTACTTCATTCACAATCATACTTTCACATATGAGATTTACAACTAAAGATCACATTTTTAAAATTCAGTTTTGCAGATAAAACTCTAAAGGAAAATAAAATAAAAACTATGTCGTTTATACGCAAAAATAAAATAAAACCAACGTATTATAATTAAACATTAAATAAAATAAGATAGGATAACAAACTTACTGCTCAGATCGGAAGGAAGGGGGGGTCGGTTGCGTCGGAATCAGCGGGGGGCGGAGCTGTGGGCCATGGCGGACTTCAGTGCGGCGGAGGAGGTCGGTGCTAGGGTTCTGGGCGGATTTTGTCACGGGGGGAGGGGGTTCGTCCTTCAATTGAGAGGGAGGGGATCGAGTTGGGGGGGGGGGCTGACGTCGCGGACGAGGCCAAGGGCGGAGGGAAGGTCGCGGCCTAGTGGGAGGGGGACGGCGGCGCCTGGCCAGGGCGGCGCGACGACCTACGGAGGGGGGGTTCGTGATTTCCTGAGCGGCGATTCCTTTTTTTTTTCGAGTTTGACCTGGGAGAGTGAGGGGAGAGAGAGGGTGTAGTGGGTTATATAATAATATATATATTTAATTTATTTTAAATTCTAAAAGCAACTTTTTATTTTAATTATTTATTTTCTCAACAAAAAACAACTTTTATTTTCGACCTCAAAACGAGGCCCACCGCCTGTCGTCCATAGCGTTTTACCCCCATTCCGAACACAATGGGATATGTATCGTAGGCTAATTCGATCGTTTCGATCAGTTTCCGTTAAAATCAACATATAACTCTATATATTGAATTTGAACGCGCATTTCAATTAACCGGGGTCACATACGAACTCTATAAATCTCAAAAAAATATTTTCTACCTTCGTATTGACGATACGGTCCTAACAAAACTAGTTTCGTCGAATTCTGAGACCGTTGGAAAAATGGCCAATTTCCAGTCGATTAAAATCAACTAAAACTGGTCAAACGCGTTTTCCTTTGCCACACTCACATATTGATTCGAAAAATTATGAAATTTGGAATCTAGCAATAATTTGACATCACGGACCCAACAAAAGTGGTTTCGTCGAAATCTGAGGTCGTTTGCAAAATTTCCATTTTTAAGGGCCTGAATTCCATAGCGACTATTCAGAATTTTCAACTGGACATGTCTTTTGATTCCCGCTATGAAATTTTGATTTTTCGGATTCGTTGGAAAGATATTCAAAAATAGATCCTATTGCTTTTGGTTTCACTAAAATCCGGATTGTTTTGCACCCGGTACATTCAATTGAAGTTTGAAATCGAATTATCGAACTACCACGCCATTTTCAATTCCTTTTATAATTATATATAATTATTTATATTCCAACGACTACGTATATAATGTATACATTCTAAATATATTCAAAATAAATTTATCGTCGATATTATTTAAAATAATTCATTTTAAATATTCAAAATTCGCTAAAATTGCCAAAATAAAAATTTTAAACTGGCCCAGATTTTCGGGTTGTTACAAATAATATGTATCGATAGGATTCGTTCGCATACATAATGGACGCATGACACTATCATGGTTTGCATTAAGGAGGTCAACTGAATCAGTAGACCGCCTGATTTTGCGTTAGATAAGGAACATATACACACACTTCTTACATATGTTCATACAGCATTTGGAATTTTATAAGGACAATGGATGCCTGTGTTTGATGGTTGAGTAGATGGTTGTTTGGATGTTAGGATATGCATTCTCCTTAACTTGGAGATTTCGGGGGCGAAATCCTTTAAGGAGGGGGAATGTAACACCCCGTATTTCTGTTAATATTAATGTTCACAAATTAAAGAATAACTAATCTTAGATGTGAGAATTAAGGGAAACGAGTTGCTCCATTGTGTTCATCTCGGAATTCTGGTTGAGGCAGAGTCCGAGTTTGCGTGAATTGGACTTCGTATGAAGAAGTTTTGGCTATCTGAAGTTTCAGAAAATTCAAAACAGATTTCAAAATTCAAAATTTCAGAATCAGATGGGCTAGGCGGGAAAATTCCCGCCAGGGCCAGGTCGACCATATGGTCAACCTGGGGGTCGACCTACCCTGACCAGGTCGACCATAGGGTCGACCTTGGGGTCGACCTGCCCCCTCCCAACCCTCCCCCCTTGGGCAGATTTGATTGATGACCTGTTTGTGACTGTGTGTTGACTCATTAGGGTTTATGATCTGCTCTGATTGGCTGGGATTAATCAAATTAAAATTAGATTCATGGCCTCCATGCCGTCACATAGCAACTCAAAATAGCCGCCACCAATTAGAGAGGAAGAAAGCTAATCAAATTCAATTCTTTTCAACTCTAACAACGAATCATCTTCAAAGGGCAGCTAATACAACTTTAGAACTCAGAATTCAGAACTCAAGACCTTCTTAGAGTTGTGAGTTCGATTTCTCTAATAAAATAATTAGCAATTTAATTGGATTGAGTTATAATGTGGATTATTTGGATATGATGTGAATAATTGACCGCATGTTATTATTTATGTTGTAAAATTGTGATGTTATCATTTATGTTGTAAATTCTATGATGCTATCATCTATGTTGTAAAGTTGTGATCATCTATGTTGCAATTTTGTGATTGGCTTATGCAAAATCAAGTCATAATGGTGTTTCATATGCTAGTCCGGTTATGTTGATTCATATGATAAATCATAAATATGTATGCAAGTTTAGATTTTGATTAAGACATGAATCATATGCAAGTTAGGGAAAATTATGTGTAACCTTACATGTTTCATGACATCTAGTTTATGTGAAAATTTGATCTAAAGTTAGGCTATGACGTGTGTGAGTTCTATGATAAATTCTACATGCTAGTTTACATGTTTAGATGCAAGTTTACACCATTGTTATGTTGCATAAATCACATATGCAAGTTTATTTAAATATATGAGTTTGGAATATGAATCATGTTATGCAAGTTTGTGGTTATTGCCTATGCAAGTTTACACCGTTAGATGTAGATCCATGACATACATGATTTATGCAAGTTGTGACCATTACCTAAACAAGTTTACGCCTTTAGATTTGGATCTATGACATATGTAGTTTTATGCAAGTTGTAACTTTGGCCTATGCAAGTTTTAGATGTAGGACATCATTCAAACATGCAAGTTCACCCCTTATGTTTAGATTTGTTGTGATGTTTTCTCTTTATTCCGTGATTTAGACTATTTGAGTCTAACGTATATTTTACGTTAAATGAACGAACATACAACGTGGGGTAAAGGGGATAATATTAAAAAGATTTAATATTAAGAATTGGCACAAATGCCTTAAATGGCATAAAATAAATTTGTGATGAAAATTGGTATGATTTAGCATACCATAAATGGATGGACATAATTGAGTCAATTATGGCCATAGTTAAATTTGGAATTAATTAATAATTTGAATAGGGAAATTAATTCAAATTGGGGAATGATTAATTAGGTGTAATTAATCGTCCAAGACACGAGGTTAGGCTCTTTTGTGGTGTAAGACTGCCCGGACCCGCCCGACAAATCCAACTGCCACAAATGCCAGTCTAATGTGGGAGGTCTTAGGCATAAATTAAATGCGTAACAGTTGTAAAGACACGAGGTTAGTGTAGTGACCTGGATTTTGTCGACTTTGGTTATCGCCATAAACTCACTGACGACTAACCAAACATCAAAAAATACCAGATGGTTATCGAAAGAAATTAGAGGGTGAGGAAGGATAAGATAGAAACTTAGAATAGAAGAAGAAGAAGAACACAATATCAGAGTAACACGAATCTCACAGCGGAACGAATAACATATAATAGATAACATATCTTTGAAATAAAATCAGTATATGTATACAATAACAATATCAGAGTACAACACTTACAAAACAGCAGAAATAAACTATAGCTATATATTCTGAAGCCTCCTGCTCCAGCTCTTCAAGTATCTGTTAATTCCTGACTACTTGACTGCCCATACAAAATTGGGCAAAGAGTTTAGGGAAAACAAAACAAAATAAACTCCGGGTCATTCATGGGACTGGTATGAGTAAAAAAGTTTAAAATAGTTCGAACAAGTAAACGGTATCTCATAAGACAACGCCGTATAACGGAACGGGTTTTCCCTTATGAGAATCCAAAATATCTTTATATCAAAAACCTTTTGATATTATAATAATGTCTATCAACACAATATAATAATCATCATGTAGAAACGCTTCATTCTCACGTTCTACATATATAGTATACAATCAAAACCACAAGCACATATTGGGTAATGGATTTCCAACCATGACAAGGTATGGAACCACCTTTCGCTAGTGTACCTCTAAAAAGGAATACACTAGGTTCAACAAGAACATCTTGCAACCCGGCCACACATTACCGACTACTCATTTCGCTTGAGTGTATCGAATGCATATCACCAACGGTTGGGATCAGCAACCGTTTCCCGAATGGGACAGCATCAACAATAGATTTTTAGAAGTAAATGAAACTCTAGATCAAGTGATTATACACCCTACTTCGGAGCGACCGACTTAGCCATGCTGCCTGCCCAATTTCTATCATTTACAGGTTGATGAGGCTTGAGGTTACGCTTTATCATCACATCAGATTCACTTCGAATGCCACATTGTCAGATCCATCGAAAATCACCTATTGATGTCTACAACAGTACATTACGTGTTAGCTAAAGAAGTTTCCTTCTTCGCTTCCACTCTTGGTACGGTTGAAGAAATCAATGTACGTGACCTTTCTGAAAATACTCTGTAAGACATTCATCCATACAAGCATCCAAGAACAGGATGAACTGAAGGCACTATTCAGTATATCCATCTTTGGCACTGTTATCTAAGACTTATACAATAGCCCTTGCACTTTACTCCGTCTTCAATTATCTTTGGCATATATGATTCGCAACGCTTATGCCAATACAGAGTGGTTCTTTGGATAATAATCCAACCGGTCTCTCCATAATAACAACGTTAAAATGGTCAAAACTTCGATAGTCTGTGATTTAACCATCAAAGAAAAACAGGTGTGCAAACAACGATATTATTTCCAGGAGGAAATTATATCGATCAATCATCATTCAACATTTATCTCTTTATTTCATTAATTTACTTACTTCCATATATTCTAAATTCTTATTTTCTATTATCAGAAAACATTTCTGATTCTCGTTTGGAAAACATTTCCAAAACTTCTTCATGATAAAACCTTACCATTCCTTAGTTAAGAAGGAAGTCAATCAAGTTGGGGTATAATTACCTCTCAGACCTTAACTGAACAACGTTTTAACTTCGAAATAGTCAAAGTTTATCTTTTAAACCTTTAACACTTCCTTACGTCTCTCTCGTATTCTATTTACGAATCCAATTCTTTATTTAAAACATTGATTTTAACTACAGCGTTAAAATTCCTACTTTCGAAATATCTAACTTAACATCTACTTTTATTTCTTACTTTGAATAAATGAATAAACATCTAATTCTTAAATAAATAAATCTTGATTTAAACACCGGAAATAATAAGTACTTTCCGAATTCGATATTATCGAATTCGACAATTAACTCCCTTCGAATAACTAATATTCGATTAACTCACTTCGACTAACTAATATTCGATTATTCTTTCTTTCGAATAAACGATATTCGATAATCTCTGTTTAATTCTATTCGAATAATTAATATTCGATAACTCTTTTAACTCTATTCGAATAACTAATATTCGATAACTCCTTTTTCGACCAACTCTAATCGATTAACTCATTTCGAATAACTAAATTCGATTACAAATTCTCGACTAACTCTAACTCGATTAACTCAACTTATTTAACTCAACTTAACTAACTCCTATCGAATAACTAATATTCGATTAACTCTAATTGAATAACTAATGTTCAGTTAACTCTACTCTTGTGACGGCCAGGGTTGTTGGAGGCGGAGGAGGATGGTGGAGCGGTCGGAGGGGTATCGCGAGGCTAGGGGGGGACAACTGCGTCGGTTCTTCGATTGGGGGGGGGGGGGTCCTTCGCGCCGCCTCTGGCGAGGAGGGGGGGGGTCGCGACTACCGCAGGTGGAGGGGGGCGTCGCGAGGTCGGCGCCGCTTGGGGGACTGGCGGCTCGATTCCGATTCGTTTTTTTTTCTTTTCTTTTTTTCGTTATGAACGAATGAATTGGGGGGGGGGGGAGAGAGAAGTTAAGGGGGGGAGGAAAGAGAAAATTTTTCTTTTATTATTTTAATTACCAAATTATTTACTTTTACATACGACCTCTAAACGAGGCCCACCGCCTGTCGTCCATAGCGTTTCACCCCCATTCTGAACACAATGGGATATGTATCGCAAGCTGATTTGGCTGTTACAATCAGTTTTCGTTAAATTTACATTTAAATCACTATATTGAATTTTAAACGTACATTTTAAATTACCGGGGTCACATACTAACTAGAAAAATTCCCGAAAAATATTTTCTAGCTTCGTATTGACGATACGGTCCTAACAAAACTAGTTTCGTCGAATTCTGAGACCGTTGGATAAATGGCCATTTTCCAGTCGATTAAAATCAACTGAAACTGGTCAAACGCGTTTTCCTTTGCCACGCTCACATATTGATTCGAAAAATTATGAAATTTGGAATCTAGCAATAATTTGACATCACGGATCCAACAAAAGTGGTTTCGTCGAAATCCGAGGTCGTTTGCAAAATTTCAATTTTTAAGGGCCTGAATTCCATAGCGACTATTCAGAATTTTCAACTGGACATATCTTTTGATTCCCGCTATGAAATTTTGATTTTTCGGATTCGTTGGAAAGATATCATCAATTAGATCCTAATGTTTTTGGTTTCACTAAAATCCGGATTGTTTTGCACCCGGTACATTCAATTGAAGTTTGAAATCGAATTATCGAACTACCGCGCCATTTTCAATTCTATTTATAATTATATATAAATATTTATATTCTAACGACGACGCGTATAAATATAAACGTTCTAAATGTATTCAAAAAAAAATTCTCGTCGTTTTTATTTAAAATAATCTATTTTAAATCTTCAAAATTCGCTAAAATTGCCAAAATAAAATTTTTAAACTGGCCCAGATTTCCGGGTTATTACAATCTCCCCCACTTAAAACTTTTCGTCCCCGAAAAGGAACGAAGTCGAAAGTGGTTTGAATAATCAACTCTACGTTCGATCTGGCTTCCATTCTCTAACTTTTCAGTTTCTGAGAATTTCCAAATTTTCAAAAATTTGGCTAACACCCTAAATTTTCGAAAAATTTCGCCATAACCTCCCCTGCACCGGGAGCATCGGGGAATTTCAAATAGCTTCCCCGGTCCTTCTGATCTCGAAAAGAAAAAGAGAAAGCCAAGCGGCTAGCCAATAGGCTCATAAAATCATCATCACCCAAACAAAACAGTAAATTACGTAGTAAACATGTACCTATTTGTCGGGCAAACAAATTTTATTCTTCGGCTCTAGCCTCCTTGCTATGACCTGTTCAATGCAAGTATATGTATATGCAAGCAAATGCGACCAATTTTCAATAATATTCAAAATTTGATGCAATTAGGCATAATGGTTCGAAATTATCAAACAAATAAACAAACAACACAAACATCAATCAATTAGTGGATTAGAGTTTCAAATTCATAATTTTTTGATACATATACAAAAAATCAAGTTTTTGATGCCAATTCACAACAATGTGTTCTAGCTATATTAGTTTTGGTTTTGCAGATTTATATTCACAGGATCCTGGTTTACAGCTGGAATGATATCCGGAAAGCTCTGTATCCGTATATCACCTTCAGTTGTGCTTTGTATTATTTCCGCTGCTATGTAATTTATTGTAATCTCTGATATTTATCGAATGTAATTTATTCAATTATACTCTGTATATTCTTGTATTCTGATGGAATTGTTGTAATAGCAATGAAATGTTCTTCTGTCTGCGTTTTGATTTGTCCTGTTCTCAACGATCAGGGGTTTCGAACGGTCTAGATCGGTTTAACGACTAATTCAGATCGAGCGAAATTCTTGGCCGTCACAACTCTAATCAATCAACTCTACCTGGTTAATTCTAACTGATTAACTCTAACTGGTTTAAATATAACTGATTAAATCTAACTGCTTTTACTCTAACTTATTAAACCTAACTGATTAACTCTAATCGATTTACTCTTTTCACTTAACTCCTTTCAAATAACTAGATTCGATAACTCCTTTAACTCTATTCGAATAAACTATATTCGATTAACTCCTTTAATTCTATTCGAATAAACTATATTCGATTTACTACTTTAATTCTATTCGAATAAACTATATTAGATTTACTCCTTAAATTCTATTCGAATAAACTATATTCGATTAACTACTTTAATTCTATTCGAATAAACTATATTCGATTTACTGCTTTCGATTAACTCTTTTGAATAACTCCTTTGATTCTATTCCTTTTTCTATTTGCTTACTTATCCCTTTTTAATTCTATTTATTTAACAAATAAATATTTCTTTTATAACATTCTATTTATTTCCTATAAATAAATATTTCCATTTATACTTCTTTCCACAATTGATTCCCTTTATATTTGTTTTACAAATATTTCCCCTTTTATATTTGTTTACAAATATTTCCCCTTATATTTGTTTTACAAATATTTTCCCTTATTTTTGTTTACAAATATTTCTCTTTCTAACTCTTTGATTTTTTATAATTATTTCCTTTTATAAAACCCTTTTTCTTCTATATATAAAATCCCTTGATTTTATATAAATAATTTATTTTCAAAATATACTTTGAAAATCCCCTTATCTACATCCCAGTATTTCTTACGATATTTAAAATACCAAACCCAGTGATTGATATCATCCAAACACACATAATCATCAACAAATTATATATCACATCATGCATCATAGTATATGAAACAAACAGTATTTTATATAATTGAGGAACCCAGTTGGGTCCCTCCAACTTATTTACCTGCATCACAGATGTTGAAATAATATAATAACATCTATTTCATTTCGATATGAAATATTCTGATAAACAGAATCAATATTTAATTAACAATTCGTATATATATCGTTATCTATAATTTCAACCAATACACAAGCGATTCGACCAAACAGTTAACACACAGCAATCAATAGATAATTATTAGTTCTAAGAATACGTTATAAAAATATAACTATTCAGAGTTGGTGAATTTTACTCACATTGGACGATCATCGTTAATAATGATAACCATCGCTTGATTCAGACAATTTATTTTGCTATAAATTGTGATGAGCTCCAATCCACTCCCATTCAGTTCCATTGTGGAGCACTCGTCCATACGATCCTAACGGATCTAGTTTCATCAAATTCTGATCACGTATGACCAAGTTATGACATTTCGAAGTTTATAAACATTTATTTTAACACAAAACTAATTGAATTCCTCACGGGCCTTACCCCTTCATACAAAACTGGCCCATCAGCCACACAAAAGCCCACCCGCCTCCAATCTCTTCTTCCACAACCCAGGTCGCTCCTCCGAACTCAATTCAACGCAAATGGCCGGACTTTGAACGCCATTTCCTCCTCCCACTCACCGCCATTCTATCTAAACCCAACACCCCTCGAATCTCTTTCGAAATCCCCATCCATCCATAACCCAAGTACCCAACTTGAGCTCCCCCACTGGTTTCCGTCCTTAGCTCGACGCCGTGAAATCCAATGAAGGCATCGACCCTATTTCAACCGAATATCACCAAATTATGAAAGCAAGAACCATTTTCAAACCGCGAATTCAAAAACAACTTCGGATTCAAGCAATGTGGCTTAGATCTTCAGGTTTCCTTAACCCTAGTTGCTCACACGCTAGCATCGGAAAAAAATCAGCATGAACCAAACCAAATCGCGCCACTAAAAACCAATATGAGGTTGTAGAGAAATCAATGAGTAATTCAAGGATAATTATAGAATGATTTTAGGGATTTATTTGCATTTTCTTTTGATTTTGTTTGCTCTCGTTTTGGTTGAGGAAGAGGATATCGGCGGCTGAAAAAAAAGATTTTATAATAAGGGTAAGAATTTTGTGTGGCTGAAACAATGAGTGGTTGGCTCATTTTGGTTCACCAATACTTAGGATATTTTAGATTTTATATTTATTTTGCCTTCTAAAAATCTGTGTGATCACACATGACACCGAAAAATCACGAAACTGGACATACAACTACAGTTTGTCATTACGGTCCCAACGAAACTGGTTTCGTCGAATTCCGAATTCATTTGCCCAAACAACATATTTTTAACCGTCAAAATATCGAATGTATTTCACATTAAAAATCCGTACGGCCACATACTGCCTTCAAAAATCACGAAAATTGAAATCTAGCAATAATTTAATATTGCGGATCCAACAAAATTAGTTTCACCGAATTTCGACTTCGTTTGCAAAACTGGCTAGTTTAAAGCTCTAAATAACCCTTTTAAATATATAAATATATTTAAAAATAATTAAATTAAATATTTGCAAATAAATATTATCGTATATATTCACAACAGAATATCACACAGCTTTAGAATATTCCTATATGAATTTCTAACTCGATATTTCAAATCCCGATCTAAATTGATATTCGATTTATAATGAAATTCCTTTTTAAAATATAAATAAATCGTTATAAATTATAAAGGAATTCCATAACGACTTTCTAAAATTTGAATTGGACATAAATCAAAATCTACATGATGAAATCCTGATTTTTCTCTTCCACTATAAAGATATACTCCACCAGCTCCACACGTTTCTTGTTTCACAGAAATCCGGCTTAAAACGAATCCTATACATTCAGTTGAAGTTCAAATCGCCAAATTATTAACTGCAGCGCCATTTCGAGCTCGATTTTAATTATAATATAATTATACGTTCAAACTGTCGTTCAGATAATATATTTGTTATTCTAATTCAATTCTAAACTGAATTAAATATCACAGATGATCCAGTTCACACCATATCGCCATTTCAGTAAATTCTGATTATTTCAGAATTAAATATATTATTTAATTACTATTTTGATTAAATATTCACCATTATTTAATTCAATGACCATTATATTCTCTAAATCACTATTTATATAATTGAATAAATTAAGTATAATTCCCCTGAAGATGTGGGTCATTACATTCTTCCCCACTTAAAATAATTTCGTCCTCGAAATTGCTAAGGTAGAAAACAAACCCCATTGACTGGTTAGAACTTATCTGTTCACTTCTTAATTTCAGTTTCAACTGAACCAATTTAAATCCAATTAAATTATTAATTAATTCTTATCAACGAAAATTTTCAAAAATCCTAAAAATTTTCTAACACCTTAACTTTTCGAAAAATTTCGCCAGCACCTCCTTTGTACTGGTCAATCGGTCAAACTCCGACTCGCCTCTTTGGGCTATCTCCAACCCTAAAGAAAATCAAACAGCCAAGCGGTGAAACACCCCACCTCCATTAGGGTCACTCTCAAAGGGAATGCCCTAATTTTGGTGGAGGTTTATAAGTATAAGTCACAGATATACAAGACAGATATAATAACACATATTTTTGAAACAGCGGAAAACAACAGCTTTTATTTCTTCAAAATACGTGTTACACAAACCATGACATAATACTTCCCAAAATCATAACTGTCTTGATTACATTATTTAAAGAAGCATGAAGAAAACATAAATAAACTGCAAAAGTCCCCTAATTGCTGTCCAAAGCCATAGTCCAAAACGGAGAAGATCCAAGCAATACATTCTCTCTCTTCAAGCTGGATGTGAAAACTGATCAAGCTGCGGTATTCCCTCCTTGAGAACCTGGGGGGGGGGGGGAAACGAAAGAAAAAGTGGAGAAAGGAAAAGGGTCAGTCATAAAGACTGAGTAAATTCTAGTGACTTTCAGTGTAGAAACGGTTAAAACAACCTGTCATGTATGAACTGGAACTAAACTTAAGAATGGTGTCAAGGTGATCAAGATAGACTAAGGTGATCAGGATAAGTCAAGACAAGTCAAGTAAAGCATCACATGTTCGAGATTCGTTACATCGACTGTACTAGTATACTAAGCCCATGTCACTAGTTAATCACGAAATAAATCCCACGGCCCATATCATGAAATGACCCTGAAACGGGGTCTGACCCAAGTACGGGGTCCTACGGAGCGATTATCTAGTCGATCGGCTCCCTACAAGTTCTAGCTCGTCAAGTGTCCGTGTCATACGACTAATCACGAATGTAGTCACCTGTGCTGGGTCCACCTTCGGGTGTATCATCCCTAGGGTGTCAACCCCTGACACGATTCAAGATGCACAGATAAATCTACGGATACCCAGTGTCTGCCCCGGATACGTGCACGATCGTAGTCCACCGAACCTACACTGGCGTACCCCACTGCCGTCGTTCACCTCTTACAATCAGCCCAGTAATCGTGCCCCACCCGGCCTAGCCCCAGGGTACCTTGATACATCTAGAGGGTTACTACTGAAAGGGGTCGTGTCTAGGGTTTCGCCTAATAGATTAGGTCATGTAATTCGTGACCTAACCCGCCTAACAGATTAAGTCATGTAATTCGTGACTTAATCCTTTTCCAGTCTAGTCATGTCAAGATGGTTAAGTATGTCATTTGAGTTCACGACTTAACCCGCCTACGTGTCATGTCAAGAAGTGTTGTCGTTTTCAAGTTCATGACTTAGCCCTACAAATCGTGTTCAAGTTGGTTAAGTTGTCTTTTCATGTTCATGACTTAACCCTAACTGGCATTAATTGATTCTTTAATGCACCGAACCACTCACATTGGATCCTATTGTTCGTAGCCACTGGATTTGCCGGGCGGTTCCGGGCAGGTTTACGCTACGAACTCAACCCAACCTCGGGTTTCAAGCGCGATGTGACCAACTACCCACATTGGATCCTATTGTTTGTAGCCACTGGATTTGCCGGGCGGTTCCGGGCAGATTTACACTACAAACTCAACCCAACCTCGAGTTGGCCACTTTCTTATTTTCTTAAGTCATGCCCATGTTCTTATCAGATTTTGCTATTTCCACATCATGTTCATATGTCAACTTCGTGCCCAACTAAGGCATGTTTAAAGTCAAGTTATGGCATGTTCAAGTCAAGTTTTCGTGCCATATTTCATGTTCTACTTATGCCAAATTTCATGGTTTATGATTATAATCAATTCAAGTTTTGCCTATTCTACCCAATCGTATCCCCAACGTATATAAACGTACTTCGTTCACAAGCATAAACAATTCAAGAGATAAAGGGGAATAACACCAAACATGTGATAGGCATATGTGACAATTCCAACATCACTTGCATAATAAACAGGCTATAACGTATCACATGGTTTCAATACTAGCATGATGATAACTTGGCATAGTAATGATTCCAACTTAATTTAACATGATGATTTCAATTTTACATCATAGGCATAATAATCATTGCGGGCATAATAATAATTTTATTATAAACATGAAACATTAAAGGCATAGTAATCCTAATAGACATAGTGGATTCCAATTTAGAATTTTTAACATAATAATTATCATAGACATAATGATTCCAATTTATCATAATGATTCTCATCTAACATTATAAACATAATGGTTCCAACTTAGCATTTTTAACATAATGATCCTCAACTAACATTATAGACATAATGATTCCAATTTAGCGTTTTTAACATAATGATTCTCAACTAACATTATAAACATAATGGTTCCAATTTAGCATTTTTAACATAATGATTCTCAACTAACATTATAGACATAATGATTCCAATTTAGCGTTTTTAACATAATGATTCTCAACTAACATTATAGACATAATGATTCCAACTTAGTGTTTTTAACATAATGATTCTCAATTAACATTATAGACATAATGATTCCAATTTAGTGTTTTTAACATATCTAACATTATAAACATAATAATTCCAACTTTTCATCATAACCTAGCAATACCCAATTTTCATTAATCATGATGGGTATATTAACATCACAGCCATAATTCCATCAATAGTCATAGCCATGGTTTAATTAGCATCATAGGCATGGTTTAATCAATATAAAGATTTCAATAAACATAGTGATTCCATGGACATGTATTAGTCCAACTTGCCAAACAATTAAGCCCAAGTGATTCATAACAACATCAAAATCATGACAAGTTTAACTTGCAAAGTTGCCATAGCAATATCCCCAAATTATAATTCAAAGATAAACAATATAAACAATGGATTAACAATAGTTCCTAAATCCGGTTTCTATTCATGGCATGTCCATATTGTTTTAGCGTTTTTGCCTAAAAAGTAACATAGAACTTACAATATGAAGCAAATAATCCAAATAAAAATCCCAAATCAATTAGTCCCAAATTCGTTGTCTAAAGCGTCGTAGTTGTTGTAGCTT
Organism: Allium sativum; assembly: GCA_030737875.1. Taxonomy (NCBI): domain Eukaryota; kingdom Viridiplantae; phylum Streptophyta; class Magnoliopsida; order Asparagales; family Amaryllidaceae; genus Allium; species Allium sativum. Next base: position 252,953,611 of record CM060915.1, on the reverse strand, counting down.
CTAGTTGTAGCCTTCAAGAATCGTCCTCCATCTTCTATAATTTTATTCTTTGTATTTTTAATTCAGAGCTCTAGGTTTAATGGCGGCGGCCTGAGGCTAAAATGAAATAGTATGATTTAGGCTAGGTCTAGGTGTTATTTTATAGGTGAATAGGGTGATTTAGAGCCTTCAGATCAGTCCAGAAGTCATCAGAATCGCACAGCTCGAATACACATCATCTAGCCACTCAAAAGAAGACACGTCACCTCAGAACACTCCAGAATTCGGTGCTGGATTTGTACGGGCGCACTTGGCAGGTGCGACAGTGTATTTTTGTACTGGCGCACTTCACAAGTGCGCCAGTGTATTCTGGACTGTTTTCAGTTTTTCTGCCTAACTTCGTTCGTCCATATCTTCTTCATACGGTATCCGATTTTCGAAAACTCGGACACTATTTCGCGTATTTTTCCAAGACGAACGCAATGGCGTAACCCATTTCCCTTTAATTCATCATTTATAATTAATTATACTTTAATTCGTGAAGCTTAATGTTATAGAATTCACGGGGTGTTACATTCTCCCCCACTTAAAAGGATTTCGTCCTCGAAATCTTCAAGTTCAGGAAGAATGTACATCCTTACATCCAAACACCCATCTACTCATCCATCAAACACGAGCATCCATTGTCCTTAAAAAAAACTTCTAATGCTTTATGATCATATGCGAAGTGTGTGTATATGTTCCTTAGCTAATGCTAATGATCAGGCCTGATTGTTCTTCTAAATGCAAAATATGTTTAGTGAAATGAATCCAATATGTATGCAAATTTTTCCTATTATAATTCATAATTTCTACATGAGTGCTCGAACATTCAATCATATGCAACAACCAAATGATAGCACAACCAAGTTTCCAAAATAAACACTCATGCATATGCAACATGAAAATGTGTCTGAGCCGATCTAGTGCCTAATGTGTATTCATGCATCCACTTGCAACCACTTGCGACCACTTGCAACCATTTCGCAATCATAACATGTTTCAATTACATGTTTACATCCAAAAAGATTCTAACTATGGTTCTCAAGATAGGATCGAGGAGAGAAATAAGATAAAACCAAGCATCTAGAATAGGTTAACGATGTACCGCCAGAAGGTCCGGTCTGCTTCTCAGGGCAGTCTTTGCTGATGTGTCTAGTCTTCCCACAATGAAAACATTCACCTTGCTTTCTCTTCCTCTTTCTACAATCCTTGGCTATGTGCCCTTCCGTACCACAGTAATTGCATTTCCTTTTATCACGTGAGTTGTTGTTCTTGCTTCCTTTCTCGGAGTCTACCTTCTTATTCTTAGAATCGTTGGGCTTGACCTCTTTCTTCCCTTGAGAGTTTTCTGCCTCTGTCTCCTTCTTGCCCTTATCTTCCTCGTTCAGCAATGCCATCTGCACCAACCGTTCGTACGTAGCTCCCATGGGTATATGGGTCATGGCCAAACTGTGTAATGGCTCATTCAACCCTTTGACAAAGCGGAGAGCCTTCTTGTGCGGGGTGTTGACTAGGTCCAGTCCGTACCTAGCCAGCTCATCGAATTGATTAACATACTCTTTGACTGTCATATTCCCTTGCTTAAGAAATAAGAATTTTTCCAACTGAAGACTTCTTTCAGCTTCTAAGAGAAATTTAGCCTCAAACCTTGCCCTAAAGTCCTCCCATGTTTCCACTGGTCTTTCTGCATTAGTGACTTCCCACCAGTAGGAAGCCTCGCCCTTTAGTGGCCACACTGCCAGTTGTAGCTTCTGCCTATCTTCTACCTCAAAGATGACGAATAAGTCCTCGGTTTCTTTCAGCCAATTTCTAGCTGCCACGAAGGACTCGGTTCCATGAAAGTCCTTTCCTCCCATAGCCTTAAAATCTTTACATATCTTAGCAAAAGTGTTTCCCCACGGAGGAGGTGGAGGAAGAGGTGCTGCTGCAGCTGGATGATTTCCTGCAGCTGGGGGAGGAGGAACGGTAGGACCTGGCTGGGTGGCCCTTGCTTCTAAGAATCGTCTAAACCAACCAGGTATTGGTACACCCTCTGGCAAGTTAAGTTCTTCGGACATGCTGAAAAAGGAAGGATAGACTCAAAACGAAGGATAAGAGATAGTACCTATGGCTTTGGGGGACTTTGCCTTTTTAAAATAAAATAATATTTTATCTTTTAAAAATGCTTCTTTAAATTTTCTTTTGAAAATAAATTTTCAAAACTTTTTATCTTATCTGGTAAACCTATGCTCTGATACCAAGTGAAACACCCCACCTCCATTAGGGTCACTCTCAAAGGGAATGCCCTAATTTTGGTGGAGGTTTATAAGTATAAGTCACAGATATACAAGACAGATATAATAACACATATTTTTGAAACAGCGGAAAACAACAACTTTTATTTCTTCAAAATACGTGTTACACAAACCATGCCATAATACTTCCCAAAATCATAACTGTCTTGATTACATTATTTAAAGAAGCATGAAGAAAACATAAATAAACTGCAAAAGTCCCCTAATTGCTGTCCAAAGCCATAGTCCAAAACGGAAAAGATCCAAGCAATACATTCTCTCTCTTCAAGCTGGATGTGAAAACTGATCAAGCTGCGGTATTCCCTCCCTGATAACCTGGGGGAGGGGGGGGGAACGAAAGAAAAAGAGGCGAAAGGAAAAGGGTCAGTCATAAAGACTGAGTAAGTTCTAGTGACTTTCAGTGTAGAAACGGTTAAAACAACCTGTCATGTATGAACTGGAACTAAACTTAAGAATGGTGTCAAGGTGATCAAGATAGACTAAGGTGATCAGGATAAGTCAAGACAAGTCAAGTAAAGCATCACATGTTCGAGATTCGTTACATCGACTGTACTAGTATACTAAGCCCATGTCACTAGTTAATCACGAAATAAATCCCACGGCCCAATATCATGAAATGACCCTGAAACGGGGTCTGACCCAAGTACGGGGTCCTACGGAGCGATTATCTAGTCGATCGGCTCCCTACAAGTTCTAGCTCGTCAAGTGTCCGTGTAATACGGCTAATCACGAATGTAGTCACCTGTGCTGGGTCCACCTTCAGGTGTATCAGCCCTAGGGTGTCAACCCCTGACACGATTCAAGATGCACAGATAAATCTACGGATACCCAGTGTCTGCCCCGGATACATGCACGATCGTAGTCCACCGAACCTACACTGGCGTACCCCACTGCCGTCGTTCACCTCTTACAATCATCCCAGTAATCGTGCCCCACCCGGCCTAGCCCCAGGGTACCTTGATACATCTAGAGGGTTACTGCTGAAAGGGGTCGTGTCTAGGGTTTCGCCTAATAGATTAGGTCATGTAATTCGTGACCTAACCCGCCTAACAGATTAAGTCATGTAATTCGTGACTTAATCCTTTTCCAGTCTAGTCATGTCAAGATGGTTAAGTATGTCATTTCAGTTCACGACTTAACCCGCCTACGTGTCATGTCAAGAAGTGTTGTCGTTTTCAAGTTCATGACTTAGCCCTACAAATCGTGTTCAAGTTGGTTAAGTTGCCTTTTCATGTTCATGACTTAACCCTAACTGGCATTAATTGATTCGTTAATGCACCGAACCACTCACATTGGATCCTATTGTTCGTAGCCACTGGATTTGCCGGGCGGTTCCAGGAAGGTTTACGCTACGAACTCAACCCAACCTCGGGTTTCAAGCGCGATGTGACCAACTACCCACATTGGATCCTATTGTTTGTAGCCACTGGATTTGTCGGGCGGTTCCGGGCAGATTTACAATACAAACTCAACCCAACCTCGAGTTGGCCACTTTCTTGTTTTCTAAAGTCATGCCCATGTTCTTATCAGATTTTGCTATTTCCACATCATGTTCATATGTCAACTTCGTGCCCAACTAAGGCATGTTTAAAGTCAAGTTATGGCATGTTCAAGTCAAGTTTTCGTGCCATATTTCATGTTCTACTTATGCCAAATTTCAAGGTTTATGATTATAATCAATTCAAGTTTTGCCTATTCTACCCAATCGTATCCCCAACGTATATAAACGTACTTCGTTCACAAGCATAAACAATTCAAGAGATAAAGGGGAATAACAACAAACATGTGATAGGCATATGTGACAATTCCAACATCACTTGCATAATAAACAGGCTATAACATATCACATGGTTTCAATACTAGCATGATGATAACTTGGCATAGTAATGATTCCAACTTAATTTAACATGATGGTTTCAATTTTACATCATAGGCATAATAATCATTGCGGGCATAATAATAATTTTATTATAAACATGAATAATTAAAGGCATAGTAATCCTAATAGACATAGTGGATTCCAATTTAGCATTTTTAACATAATAATTCTCATAGACATAATGATTCCAATTTATCATAATGATTCTCATCTAACATTATAAACATAATGGTTCCAACTTAGCATTTTTAACATAACGATCCTCAACTAACATTATAGACATAATGATTCCAATTTAGCGTTTTTAACATAATGATTCTCAACTAACATTATAAACATAATGGTTCCAATTTAGCATTTTTAACATAATGATTCTCAACTAACATTATAGACATAATGATTCCAATTTAGCGTTTTTAACATAATGATTCTCAACTAACATTATAGACATAATGATTCCAACTTAGTGTTTTTAACATAATGATTCTCAACTAACATTATAGACATAATGATTCCAATTTAGTGTTTTTAACATATCTAACATTATAAACATAATAATTCCAACTTTTCATCATAACCTAGCAATACCCAATTTTTCATTAATCATGATGGGTATATTAACATCACAGGCATAATTCCATCAATAGTCATAGCCATGGTTTAATTAGCATCATAGGCATGGTTTAATCAATATAAAGATTTCAATAAACATAGTGATTCCATGGACATGTATTAGTCCAACTTGCCAAACAATTAAGCCCAAGTGATTCATAACAACATCAAAATCATGACAAGTTTATCTTGCAACGTTGCCATAGCAATATCCCCAAATTATAATTCAAAGATAAACAATATAAACAATGGATTAACAATAGTTCCTAAATCCGGTTTCAATTCATGGCATGTCCATATTGTTTTAGCGTTTTTGCCTAAAAAGTAACATAGAACTTACAATATGAAGCAAATAATCCAAATAAAAATCCCAAATCAATTAGTCCCAAATTCGTTGTCTAAAGCGTCGTAGTTGTTGTAGCTTCTAGTTGTAGCCTTCAAGAATCGTCCTCCATCTTCTATAATTTTATTCTTTGTATTTTTAATTCAGAGCTCTAGGTTTAATGGCGGCGGCCTGAGGCTAAAATGAAATAGTATGATTTAGGCTAGGTCTAGGTGTTATTTTATAGGTGAATAGGGTGATTTAGAGCCTTCAGATCAGTCCAGAAGTCATCAGAATCGCACAGCTCGAATACACATCATCTAGCCACTCAAAAGAAGACACGTCACCTCAGAACACTCCAGAATTCGGTGCTGGATTTGTACGGGCTCACTTGGCAGGTGCGACAGTGTATTTTTGTACTGGCGCACTTCACAAGTGCGCCAGTGTATTCTGGACTGTTTTCGGTTTTTCTGCCTAACTTCGTTCGTCCATATCTTCTTCATACGGTATCCGATTTTCGAAAACTCGGACTCTATTTCGCGTATTTTTCCAAGACGAACGCAATAGCGTAACCCATTTCCCTTGATTTCATCATTTATAATTAATTATACTTTAATTCGTGAAGCTTAATGTTATAGAATTCACGGGGTGTTACAAGCGGCTTGCCAATTCGGCTCATCAAAATCTCATACCATATGAAATATAAACTTGTACCTTTTTGTCGGGCGTATCAACTCTATCATCCATATGCTATCAACTCAGCATATACCAAAGTTATCCCAATCAAATTCTAAAATCACTTTTATCTCCAAAATAACCATTCGCTTTTTACCAAGCCAAATTTTCATTTCAAACTCATGTTTCGTTCTTGATCCCGAATCCTTAACTTGATTATCACATTACACTTCAAATTTGAATCTCACAATCCAATTTGTCTTGATATCATTCTAATTCAATCTCAGTTACCACTCTACTGGCTTTACTTTAATTCAAATTTTCTTTCACAAATTTCTATTAAATTTGTTTTTAACTCAAACAGTCTTTCCCTGGGAGTTTTTTAAACAGTTTACTCTTTCCAAAAATCAACTTTTCCTTTTTGAAATTCAACACAACTTTTCTTTCCTAAAACAAATTCAAAACAGTATCTCTGGTAGTAATTCGTCACTTACAACTCGAAAATGAATACTGATGATACAGCTGTCATCATCAGAATCTATTTTCCAGCGATCGAAGTGAGTTTAATACTATAAAACCATTTCTAAACATTTCCACTTTGAAATCCATTTCAAAATATAATTCACACTGCTTGTAAAACAATTTAAAATCTCCCAGGATCTTAAATTTTCCTTATTTTTAATCCAAATCCATTTACAAACACTTATCCAATTTTCCAGAATTTTAATTCAATTTCTAGTTTAAATTTCAGATTTAATTCATTTCGATTTCATATATTTCACTTATATGAATTGTGATTGGTTATTTACATAACCATTTAATTTATAATCTTACTCGATTATAATAACAACCAGTATATCCACTATATTAAATTTTTTATATATATATCTTCTCTATATCAAGATATACCTTGGGTAAACTTATTTTAATTTACCCTGTTTTCAAAACATATCGTGCCGACCCATCGTAATTAAGTGTTTAGTAACTCCTACTGATACAGTGGATCAAACTGATCGACCAGAACTCATAAACAACTGAACCAATAAATCACCATAATATAAAATAGTTTTTATATCAATAACAAATACGCTCACTCGTATATATACACTTAACTCAATCTAGGCTATTACTAACCCTATCTCTACCGAGTCATGCCAGAGAGCCAAGGTAAATCACTTAACTTAAGCTCTGATACCAACTGTAACAACCCGGATTTTGTCAATTTTGGTTATCGCCATGAACTCACTGACGATTAACCAAACATCGAAAAATACCAGATGGTTATCGAAAGAAATTAGAGGGTGAGGAAAGATAAGATAGAAACTTAGAATAGAAGAAGAAGAAGAAGAACACAATATAAGAGTAACACGAATCTCACAACGTAACGAATAACATATAACAGATAACATATCTTTGAAATAAAATCAGTATATGTATACAATAACAATATCAGAGTACAACACTTACAAAACAGCGGAAATAAACCACAGCTATATCATTCTAAAGCCTCCTGCTCCAGCTCTTCAAGTATCTGTAAACTCCTGACTACTTGACTGCCCATGCAAAATTGGGCACCCAAGAGTTTAGGCAAAACAAAATAAAATAAACTCTAGGTCAGTCATGGGACTGGTATGAGTAAAACAGTTTAAAATAGTTCGAACAAGTAAACGATATCTCATAAGACCACGCCATACAACGGAATGGGTTTTTCCCTTATGAGAATCCAAAATATCTTTATATCAAAAACCTTTTGATATTATAATAATGTCTATCAACACAATATAATAATCATCTAGAAGAAACACTTCGATCTCACGTTCTACATATATAGTATACAATCAAAACTGCAAGCACGTATTGGGTAATGGATTTCCAACCATGACAAGGTATGGAACCACCTTTCGCTAGTGTACCTCAACAAGAACATCTTGCAACCCGGCCACACATGACCGACCACTCATTTCGCTTGAGTGTATCGAATGTATATCACCAATGGTTAGGATCAACAACTGTTTCCCGAATGGGACAACATCAACAATAGATTTTTAGAAGTAAATGAAACTCCAGATCTGGTGATTATACACCCTACTTCGGAGCGATCGACTTAGCCATGCTGCCTGCCCGATTTCTGTCATTTACTGGTTGATGAGGCTTGAGGTTACGCTTCGTCATCACATCAGACTCACTTCGAATGCCACATTGTCAGATCCATCGAAAATCACTAATTGATGTCTACAACAGTACATTACGTGTTAGCTAAAGAAGTTTCCTTCTCCGCTTCCACTCTTGGTATGGTTGAAGAAATCAATGTACGTGACTTTTCTGGAAATACTCTGTCAGACATTCATCCATACAAGTCATCCAGGAACAGGATGAACCGAAGGCACTATTCAGTATATCCATCTTAAGCACTGTTATTTAAGACTTATACAATAGCCCTTGCACTTTAGTACGTCATCAATTATCTTTGGCATATATGATTCGCAACGCTTATGCCAATACAGAGTGGTTCTTTGGATAATAATCCAACCGGTCTCTCCATATTAACAACGTTAAAATGGTCAAAACTTCGATAGTTTGTGATTTAACCATCAAAGAAAAACAGGTGTGCAAACAACGATATTATTTCCAGGAGGAAATTATATCGATCAATCATCATTCAACATTTATCTCTTTATTTCATTAATTTACTTATCTCCTGCTTCCATATATTCTAAATTCTTATTTTCTATTATCAGAAAACATTTCTGATTCTCGTTTGGAAAACATTTTCAAAACTTCTTCACGATAAAACCTTACCATTACTTAGTTTAGAAGGTAGTCAATCAAGTTGGGATATAATTACCTCTCAGACCTTAACTGAACAACGTTTTAACTTCGAAATAGTCAAAGTTTATCTTTTAAACCTTTAACACTTCCTTACGTCTCTCTCGGATTCTATTTACGAATCCAATTCTTTATTTAAAACATTTATTTTAACTATAGCGTTAAAATTCCTACTTTCGAAATATCTAACTTAACATCTACTTTTATTTCTTACTTTGAATAAATTAATAAACACCTAATTCTTAAATAAATAAATCTTGATTTAAATACCAGAAAGAATAAGTACTTTCCCGAATTCAATATAATCGAATTCGACGATTAACTCCCTTCGAATAACTAATATTCGATTAACTCACTTCGAATAACTAATATTCGATTATTCTTTCTTTCGAATAAACGATATTCGATAATCAATCTTTAATTCTATTCGAATAACTAATATTCGATAACTCCTTTAACTCTATTCGAATAACTAATATTCGATAACTCCTTTTTCGACTAACTCTAATCGATTAACTCATTTCGAATAACTAAATTCGATTACTAATACTCGACTAACTGGATTAACTCAACTTAACTAACTCCTATCGAATAACTAATATTCAATTAACTCTAATTGAATAACTAATATTCAGTTAACTCTACTCTAATCAATCAACTCTAACTAGTTAATTCTAACTGATTAACTCTAACTGGTTTAACTCTAACTGATTAACTCTAACTGGTTTAACTCTAACGGATTAATCCTAACTGATTAACGCTAATCGATTTACTATTTTCACTTAACTCCTTTCAAATAACTAGATTCGATAACTCCTTTAACTATATTTGAATAAACTATATTCGATTAACTCCTTTAATTCTATTCGAATAAACTATATTCGATTTACTACTTTAATTCTATTCGAATAAACTATATTAGATTTACTCCTTAAATTCTATTCGAATAAACTATATTCGATTAACTACTTTAATTCTATTCGAATAAACTATAATCGATTTACTCCTTTCGATTAACTCTTTTGAATAACTCCTTCCATTCTATTCCTTTTTCTATTTGTTTACTTATCCCTTTTTAATTCTATTTATTTAACAAATAAATATTTCTTTTATAACATTCTATTTATTTCCTATAAATAAATATTTCCATTTATACTTCTTTCCACAATTGATTCCCTTTATATTTGTTTTACAAATATTTCCCCTTTTATATTTGTTTACAAATATTTCCCCTTATATTTGTTTTACTAATATTTTCCCTTTTATTTGTTTACAAATATTTCTCTTTCTAACTCTTTGATTTTTTATAATTATTTCCTTTTATAAAACCCTTTTTCTTCTATATATAAAATCCCTTGATTTTATAAAAGTAATTTATTTACAAAATATACTTTGTAAATCCCCTTATCTACATCCCAGTATTTCTTATGATATTTAAAATACCAAACCCAGTGATTGATATCATCCAAACATACATAATCATCAACATATTATATATCACATCATACATCACATTATATGAAACAAACAGTATTTTATGTAATTAAGGAAACCAGTTGGGTCCCTCCAACCTGTTTCCCTGCATCACAGATGTTAAAACAATATAATAACATCTATTTCATTTCGATATGAAATATTCTGATAAACAGAATCAATATTTAATTAACGATTCATATATATATATCGTTATCTATAATTTCAACCAATACACAAGCGATCCGACCAAATAGTTAACACACAGCAATCAACAGATAATTATTAGTTCTAAGAATACGTTATAAAAATATAATTATTCATAGTTGGTGAGTTTTACTCACATTGGACAATCATCGTTAATAACGATAACCATCGCTTGATTTAGACAATTTATTTTGCTATAAATTGTGACGAGCTCCAATCCACTATCAGTCAGTTTCATTGTGGAGCTCTCGTCCATACGATCCTAATGGATCTTGTTTCATCAAATTCTGATCAAGTATGACCATGTTATGACATTTCGAAGTTTATAAACATTTATTTTAAAACAAAACTAATTAAATTCCTCGCGGGCCTTACCCCTTCATACAAAACTGGCCCGTCAACCATACAAAAGCCCACCCGCCTCTAATCTCTTCTTCCACAACCCAGGTCGCTCCTCCGAACTCAATTCAACACAAATGGCCGGACTTTGACCGCCATTTCCTCCTCCCACTCACCGCCGTTCTATCTAAACCCAACACCCTTCGAATCTCCTTCGAAATCCCCATCCATCCATTCCCCAAATACCCAACTCGAGCTCCCCCACTGGTTTTGGTCCTTAGCTCGACGCCGTGAAATCCAATGAAGACATCGACCCTATTTCAACCGAATGTCACCAAATTCTGAATGCAAGAACCATTTTCAAACCCCGAATTCAAAAACAAGTTCGGATTCAAACAATATGGCTTCGATCTTCAGGTTTCCTTAACCCTAGTTGCTCACAGGCTTGTGCCGGAAAAAAATCAGTGTGAACCAAACCAAATCGCGCCACTAAAAACCCATATAAGGTTGTAGAGAAATCAACGAGTAATTCAAGGATAATTATAGAATGATTTTAGGGATTTGTTTGCATTTTCCTTTGATTTTGTTTGCTCTCGTTCTAGTTGACGAAGAGGATACCGGCGGCTGGAAAAAAGATTTTATAACAAGGGTAAGGATTTTGTGTGGCTGAAACAATGAGTGGGTGGCTCATTTTGGTTCAACAATACTTAGGATATTTTAGATTTTATATTTATTTCGCCTTCTAAAAATCTGTGTGATCACATACGACACCCAAAAATCACGAAACTGGACATACAACTACAGTTCGACATTACGGTCCCAACGAAACTGGTTTCGTCGAATTCCGACTTCTTTTGCTCACACAACATATTTTTAACCGTTAAAATATCGACTGTATTTCACATTAAAAATCCGTACGGCTACATACTGACTTCCAAAATCGCGGAAATTGAAATCTAGCAATAATTTAATATTGTGGATCCAACAAAATTAGTTTCGTCGAATTTCGACTTCGTTTGCAAAACTGGCTATTTTTAAAGCTCTAAATAACCCTTTTAAATATATAAATATATTTATAAATAATTAAATTAAATATTTATAAATAAATATTATCGTATATATTCACAACAGAATATCACACATCTTCAGAATTTTCCTATATGAATTTCTAACTCGATATTTCAAATCCCGATATAAATTGATATTCGATTTATAATGAAATTCCTTTTCAAAATATAAATAAATCGTTATAAATTATAAAGGAATTCCACAGCGACTTTTCTAAAATTTGATTTGGACATAAATCAAAATCTACATGACGAAATCCCGATTTTTCTCTTCCACTAGAAAGATATACTCCACCAGCTCCACATGTTTCTTGTTTCACAGAAATCAGGCTTAAAACGAATCCTGTACATTTAGTTGAATTTCAAATCGCCAAATTATGAACTGCAGCGCCATTTCGAGCTCGATTTTAATTATAATATAATTATACGTTCAAATTGTCATTCAAATAATATATTCGTTATTCTAATTTAATTCTAAACTGAATTAAATATCACAGATGATCCAGTTCACACCATATCGCCATTTCAGTAAATTCTAATTGTTTCATAATTAAATATATTATTTAATTATTATTTTAATTAAATATTCAGCATTATTTAATTCAACGACCATTATATTCTCTGAATCTCTATTTATATAATTAAACAAATTAATTATAATACCCCTGAAGATGCGGGTCATTACAGTTAGGCTCTTTTCTGGTGTAAGACTGCCCGGACCCGCCCGACAAATCCAGCTGCAGCAAGTGCCAGTCTAATATGGGAGGTCTTTATGAGGTTACGGTTTTAATGAATTAAGAAACACTTAACCAGATAAACATGTAGTGGGACATGAGGGGGTTAAGTGGGTGCCTTGGGTGGCATGTGGAATTTAGTAGGTGCCTTGGGTGGCATTGGAAATACGATTAGAAACACTTAACCAAAATTGAAACATGTAAGTAATATGACTAAGAAGAGGGCTAAGTGGGATGTACTAGAGGGGACCAAGCTTAGGTTGGTAGCTTGTGTCAAGTAATGGGGGCCCCATTTCAACCAGTAACCCATACGTATCTATGTGGGCTCGACCCAAGTCGAGGACGGGATACGCATACTGGGCTTGACTGTAAGAGGCCAAAATGGGTTAGCGGTGGCAACACAAGTCCAATGGGTTCATATGCGTGTGTGGACCCAGGCTGGTAGGTAAGACGTTGTTGCATCGTGTAGGTATAAGCCGTGCATCATTGGTGGTATCGGGTTGCCACTTTGGGGAGTGATACACCCCACTGTTGGGACAACACGGGTATCTATGAGCTAGGGAGCCAATCGCATGGGGGTAGTGGGTACATCTAGTGGATATAGGGGCAGGCGGCACCTATGAAGGCAGCTAGGGGTGCACGAAACTACCATTATCATTATTAAGTTCAATAGGCGGGATCAACCTTACGGTGACTAGTGGTGGAGCAGTATAGTAGTGGTGGTGCAGTATAGTAATTATCTTAGAGTGGTTTAGGTGCGCTTTAATGATATCGTTCTTCATCTTGTTTCCTTGTTTACTCTGCCATACTCAATTTTCACAGTCATCTTCTTATTTTCCAACTTGTGCCTTAGCCTAGTTATTTTGGTAATTATCTTGTTAAAGTTATCGCACTCGCTAGACTTTATGTCTGACCCCCTTTTGTTTCCTACTCTTTTCTTCCTTTCCCCTCCCAGGTGCTCAAGTTGGAACTAGCACCAGTGGAGCTTGATTTTGCACAACTGTATTTCTTGCTTTTAGAAGATTGCTTAAATCGCTGAAGTAAAGTTCAGCCTCTCCTATTTATGTCTATTTTGTAGTGGGGATTATGTCTTTCAATTTATGTACTTTGAGTTGGTCAAGATGGATATTATGTACTTTGACTCTGGCTTTGATGATGTAACCAAACTTATGTATTTTCAGCTGCAATGAAATAAAGTTTTAAAGTTTTAGTACTGTTTATATATGTCTTGTTGTTAAGTTTCTGTTCTATACAGACTTAAAATGCTCCATGAAAGTTAATGCATTCCCTTTGTGAGTGACATTAATGGACGTGGGGTGTTACAAGCTGAGGCCCAGTGTAGCAGTTGTAGTTGTACCGATCGACCCATGTAGAGGGGGTGCTGGCAATTTTTTCCGTAAATTTATAAAACTTAGAACATTTTTATGATAATCTTGGAATGATTATTTTAAAGTAATCAGGTTTGCCACATTCTTTTCGCCTTAGTAATTTCAGGGATGAAATTTTTTTAAGGGGGAAGGAATGTAACATCCCGTTTTTTCAGCGGTATGATATTTAATATATTTTATTATATTAAATATTGAATTGGAATTATAAATGGATTTATAATATTTATCTCGTTATTAAAACGAAGTTAGAATATATATAATTTATAATATATTTAAAACGAATTATTTTGAAAACGAAATTTTTGGGTCTGTGACGTCAAGATATAAAGGTACGTCCAATTTTTTTTATCGCATTTAAGGACAGGTGTGACGGTACAAATTTAAAATATTCGGTGACATACGACGATAGATTTAAACTAGTCGCTTAAAAACAAAATGTATATTTAATGTACAACATTAAAATGACAGTGCAAATTGAATAACCATATAAAGTATAAAACATCCAAATCAGATTTTTATATAACCTACTCTATATATACCTGTCTGTGAACAGGTAACCACCCACGTCTAGTATAGAATATTTGAGCCTATCATAAGGTGTAGCAAAGATCTGAATACTATACTAGAACGTGATAATCACATTACCATGACATAATGTTGGCCTTTCCTTAATCTATATGCATTGATAAATGCAAAGTCTAACATTGCATTCGACTGTAGACCGATCTCTATTTGTTACTCACAACATGAACTTATTAGTAGTATTGGAAACTGGAATACAAATTCATAAAGCATGATACTGTAGAATGAACCTTCAAGCTCTAATAGTATTTTGTCCTTTTTTCCAATTTAAATTTTACACTTTACTTCAACATTAAGTCTAAGCTAAATTAAAATGGATAGCCATGTACACCTATCTCCACAACCTAGAAGAAAACGTCACAATGACAATACGCTGCAGACCAGTCTAACCATTAACAGCTATCCTCTTCTATGTCAAATCGCAGCAATGGAAATGGACATTGCAACCATACTATATTTCCTATTCCTAATCTATATGCTATACAAAACAGTTTTGTCTCCATTAAATTAATACAAATGAGCATATACTTCTCTACGTACTTCTCTCTCGTTTTTTTTCCGTGACCTATGTTTTTAAGGACACAGCTAGCATATATAATAAACACAGGCTGGAGACAGGGAAGAACACAGAAGTGGTTATGACATTACCATAGAAAAAGAAGCCATCCTACAAGCCTATCATATGCCAGTTTCATACAGACCCTATGAGAAGACAGCTGACCTTATTTACACATGCATGAAGCTCGTCACTTGCGAAAAAGAAGGACACAACTACTCCACTATATACACAGACCTATCAATCCATTGTCGTGTTGGCCAAACCTATTTGCCTGATGCCCAAACAAACTTCCCTCTATATATATCTTCACTTCCATTTCGTTCGAACCCATTCTCACGAAAACAAACCCGTTTGTTAATTAAAATTAAAAATAAAACTAAACTTCACGAAACCTAAGGTAACTGCACCCTCTTGTCCGAACTATTATGGGCAAGGTGCATGGTTGGGAGGTTGTCGCGACGAGGTCAGAGGGACGATCACTGGTGACCGTCGGGCGAGGCTCTGGTGATATCGTGGAAGGGTATAGATATGTTTGAACGGAGCGACATGAGTCTCGAGCAGGTTTCAGTATATGAGAGGAGGAGGAAGTTATGTGTGGTAGTGGGAGCGATGAAGAACTGTTCGTGTATAGGGGTGGTCACGTTTGCATGCAGAAAAGAATGGATAAGGTTGATAATTGAATTGCATGTTATTCAAAGGTAAGGGGCTGGAAAATGGGATAGTGAGGTTTTTGGTGTATCACTGCATGGTTGTGAACGTTGTAAATGGTTCCAGCGATGAATGTCATGGAATGCCTATTGTGGATGGTGTATTTATATTTAACGTGAGCTGTTCTGATTACAATTGGGCCTTCGACTGAAAAAAAAGTAACGGATAAATAAAAAGTGGAAGCTTGGTGAGAGCTGATGGAGGATGAGTTGAACAATGGTACAGTGTTGTGACAGCAGTTGTGCAATGGTGACCGCAAGTGGAAGGAGACCTTCGGCGGTGTCAGGAATAGATGGCGAAGGTGGTTTCTTAAGCAACGAAAGGAAGTATAATGGTCTCAGTTTGTTGGAAGGAGAGTTATGCTGAAATAAACCTAGATGGTGGCAGACATGGTGGAAGGGGGGACGTGAGCAACCTTGGTTGGTTAGAATGTTTTAAACATGGAGTAGCCGGGAACGAAACAGTGTGCATGGATGGGAAGTTTGGGCATGTGTGAGTTTAATTTTGTGAAGAGGAGGCACTGTGAAGTGCATCATCAAATGGAGGCAACATGGATACTTTGTGCGAGAGTATGTACGTGGATTATTAATGCATTGGGTAGCAAATAATAAGGTGGTAAAGGGAAGTAAGTGCAGCGACATGGGAAAGTCTTAAACGCTGGGGGTCTACTATGTATGAAAGGAGGTGGCGTTCTGAACATGGTGGTGTCAGTAGTGTGTACAGATGCATGCTGTTGGTAGAGGAAGGAAACGCATGTTTAAGGGAGATGATTAGTGGGCATAGGAGCTGTTAAGTTAAGGTAATTAGCCCGGTTTGGTTATTATTTTATTTTTATAATAATTATTAAATAACATAAATATGTTACAACTTCAACAGGGGTATCTCGTCCATACACATACAGAATTCAACGAAATCTGTCACGTTGGAATCGTAGTAAAAGGCACTACGTTGTTGTGCAAGTTCGGGAAAAGAACGGAAACAACGTTGAACCACCGTCAGTCGAAACCAAACTGGTGAGTTAATTCTCACACATTTCTGAAATACTAGATGTGCTAAATTCATATAATTTAGTTGATTGGATGCCTATTGTTGATTAAATGGTTGTCGTTAATTATATTATAATTATACTGTTATAAAATATTATAATGATCTGTAATACAGGGAAGGACAGGCAGGAGGAATTAAACCGGAATCCTCAAATATTTAGTATGTTGTTTATTTCATTTTATATATGAACTGATTAAACCCCATTGACTTTAAAACCTGTTGGTTGATGAATGTTGTTGAGTTTTGAATCAATGTATCGTATCGATTGAGCAATTTATAGTAGATGGCCCAAATATACATTATTATATAAAGATTGATTTACTGTCAAGTAAGCCGATAGATTTGAAGTTGTAAATTTATTTTATAACTAAAAATGAATTTTTAAATATATTATTTTAAATGAAGTTTATTAACAGGAAATAAACCAGCAACATATATATTGATTGTTTTAATCAACAATCACCATCTTATGCCAAAATCTACTATGTGTGAAGCACGTGTCTCGTCTTAAGTATTAATTGATTTATAAAGATAATTATCATATTACTAGAATGGATATGCAAGTGAGCAGGGATTAATGTAATGATCTATAACTAAGATAAATTATTTTTAAGTGACAATTTAAAAAGGAATTATTTGAAATGGATTATTATTTGCTTAACAATAATCGAAATAAATGGAATAATTTAAATTAATTATATTAATTTAAATGAAAAGACTAAGTGGAGTTGATTAACGAACTAATCATGTTTAGAGTGGATCAAGTCGACTGTTTAACTAAATTTGATTATTAAATTAGTTGTTAATTTAATGGGAATATTTAGAAGTGAAGTAAACCATTCATGTTTTACAAATATTAAAATTGATTATTATTTATAATAATCAAAGTGGTAAATCTTTGGAAGTAAGGGTATAAATGGAGATTTATGGACTATATGGCCTATTTATAGTTGAATGATATTTTTAAGCAAATTTTATTAATTATAATATTAGTTAAAGTTTTAAAGGCTAGTAAAATTCTTGATGGAAAGATATTTAAATTGAATGATTTAAAAATCCAAGATTATGACAATGCTATAAAACCAAGTTTATTGAATATACTCTTAGAACAAGTATATAGAAATGGAAGTGTGTGAAGTTTGGAAGCTATGTTATGGTAAATGAATACTTAAGCGATTTAAGGTATAATAATATAAGTTGTTATTAAACCAAAGTTTTATTGATTATCTTTGGATTATATTAAATTGGATTATATGAAATCCAATATTTTGTGAAGATATAAAAACCCGAATTTTTATTGAATATATATTATTGAAAAGGGTTATTAGAAATGACATTTGAATAAAGTAAAAGCCAGAATTTATTATTAAAGAAATTTAACTTAACTACGGATCAGTTTAGATAACTGATTTTCTGAATATTTATCTAATGTTGGTTTCAGCCTTCGTAGTTGATATTTAGGAAATTAGTTTCTTCTTGATTTACGGTTAGGAATTAATGGGGATATGAAATGGAAAGTAAAAAAATGGGACCCATGTTTGAATCAAAGGAGTGAGATGAGTCGAGTTAAAAAGATGCGATATAAATTTGTTATGTTAATAAGAGATGAGATTTCATTAAAGTATAACTAGAATGGGATTCAATATGATATTGGGAAGGAATATCGGTTTTCGTATTATAACTGATTTTTAATTAAGATAAGAATGTTGTTGATCAAGGTCTCAGAGGTAATTAAAATACCCCAACTTGAACAACCTCAGGATTGTCAAAGGATGATATTAGTTGTAATGGGGGAGATGTTGAAAGTAAATTTATCTTTAGGAATAATAATGTAACATTATTTGAAAATGTTGGGAATATATATATATATATATATATATATACACATATGATGGGCTTCCAAATATAAAAGGAAATATAAGGGGCTTGAGGATGTGAAATGATATTTCCATAATAGAAATATATAAAAGGAGATTGGTGAGAATATAACGACATCTTCAAAAGTAAGAAATGAGATTTAGGATGAGTTCACTCTAGAAAGATAATCCACGATTATTGTGTTCAAATACCGAAAACAAAAGGGGAGTTTTGTAACGATTGTTTTACGCTGTTAAGTTAAATCGATTTCCAAATTATAGATAATAAGTAATGTTATAGAAAATGTTTGAAATGGTAGTTAACGAGAAATTGGATATGATTTCAAGGAAATTTTCTAAGTATATAAATAAAATTATTTAAGAATATTAATATATTAGAACTGTTATATTCTTTTGAATGGTCAAGTGGTGCTGAGAAATAAACCAATGGATCTGTTTCATTTTTATGATTGTTTATTTTGATAGTTAAATAACTGACTATCAAAATCTGACCCAATGTTATTGGTACGGAAAGACCGAGATCGAATTTATATTCGAAAACCATTTCGACCAATGAATACGAAAATGTGGAATATGCTGATCAAGATGGAGCAATTGAAGACCGTGAATCTTCATGAGCGGGGAATTACTGTTGAATTTCTCTAGCTGATCCCTAGAGATATCTTGACTGTGATTCTATTATGGTTGAAATCTACGGATTTGCAAGGACTACTCGCTATTGATCTATAGGGTGATGCCTAGGATGCGGTAGGAGGATGCCTTCGGTTCATCCTATTCTTGGATGACGTGTATGGACGGTGTGGGATTCAAAAGTGAAGGGTGGTCATATGTTCTAAAAGTCGATTATAACCTCAAGCGTCATCAAATTGGAAATGACAAAAAACGGGCAGGCAGCATGGCTATGTGGGTCGCCCCCTTAGGGTGTATTGTCACCATCTTGAGAATATTCATATTTGTTACTTCTTTTCATTTCTGTATCTCCCGGGAACTATGGTGGTTGCGACAAAAAGCTGTAAGGTGACAATATATTCGATACACTCAAGAGAAATGAGTGGTCGGTCATTTGTGGGTCGGGTTGCAAGACGTTCTTGTTGAACCCAGTGTATTCCTCTCTAGAGATACACTATCGAAAGGCGATTCCATACCTTGTCATAGTCAGAATCCAATCTCTAATAAGCTCTCGCGGTTTTGATTGTATACTATATATGTGGAGCATGAGATGCAAGTTCTGCTAGATTCTGATTACTTGTATTTAGACACTATTATAATATCAGAATAAGATATTGCTTTCAAAACGTTTTGGGTTATAGTAAGGTAAAAACCACCCGTATTTATGTGTGGGCTGGTCTTATTATTATCCTTTTCTTTCAAAAAAGATTTCCAAAGTTAAACAAGTTGTTTGTTATGAATTTATCACTGAAAGTATTCCAAACTGATCTGGGTGAATTTTGTTTTAAATCAAATGTGCTCCGGTTAGACCGAGTATATTTACAGGTTAGATTTTGCTGGAAGTTCCAGAGAAGGAGTTGAAGTCGAGACGTACACCTATACATACTCGTACTTGTTTATTCCGTTGTGTGTATTAATTGAATGCTACTTTAATGTTGTAATATATATATATATACACAATTCTTTTGTATAAAGTATTTGGGATATTATATTTTGTTCATTCCGCTGTGAGACTCTAATCTTCTTATTCTTCTATTCTAATATTTCTTTCTTTCCTCACCCTCTAACTTCTTTCTATTAGCTTTCTGGGTTTTCGATACTGGAGTTTTGGACATGAGGTGTATTAGTGTCTGAATTCGAGTGTTGGAATTCTCGGGTCGCTACAAACACTTGCATGTTTTTGGACATATACGTTATTATCGGTCGTCCATTTCGATAACGAATTAGATAGATAATAAATCATAATAAGTTTCAGGACTTAAAATAAATGATGCATCTGTACAAGCTTGTTTTGTTTAGCAGTTTATAAACTGTCAATTCTTACTTGTGTACCCACGACATTTTTAATTTAAGTCATTAACGGTGCTTGAGATCGACTAATCGACATTAGCCAGATTGTGAATCTCGAGCCTCGTTTTTGTATAATTCATATAAATTTGCATGACATTTTTATTTTAAGAAATGCATACCTGTTATATGTTTTATAAACGAGCATATCTGTGTAAAATGACTACAAGGCAACAAACTTGCCTTTAAACCGAAGGAACATCATTTGCTCAAATCGACATTTCTACAACTGCTCTTGAGACCGCACCAGCTGCAATCCCTGGCCAGGTTCCCTCTCAACCACTTCCGGAGCCTCGACCTCTTAGTGCTCCGCCTCCAAAAAGGCATTCTACCACTATAAACCAACACTAATTTGAACAGTTGTGCAGCCAATATGGAATTGCTGATACCAGTGCGATATTGCCAACTGAGGGTATTTTCGCGGATCAACCCCCTGCTGGATACGTGGCTGTAAATCGGTATGTTGGCGAGTGGTGCTTTCCCTCCCTTCAATCCTTTCCTAGAGAGAATAATAAACCGTATGGATATTTCTCATTTCCAACTTCATCCGAATGGATATATCATTCTATTAGCCTTTACGTGCTTTGTATGCAAAAAGAGGAGCATGAGCCCACATTCCAGGAAATTCGATACTTATGCTCATTTAAGAGAAGAAAAGATACTTCCTCTATTATCCATGTTGAGGGTGCCCGAAACCGAAAACTTGTTCTTGACTTTCTGAAGAGTGTTTCAGAATTTCTATCCCAATTTTTCTTCGTTCGTTGCCACAAGACCTTTCACGGGAATTGGACAGAAGGAGGTGAGCATTCTTTTTACAGAAAAGCCTTATTTAATTCCCTATAAGTCTCGATTATTGAACTTTACTTCCGTGTTCTCATTTGTTCAGGCTCTGATTAAGGATAAAGATGTTGCTCCTTACAAGCCCATTCATGAAGCTATTAAGGTCATTGGTGAAGTAGACAAATGGAAAAGGTATTTAATAAAAGAAGAGTCTTTTCGCAAATATGGACTGCTTCATTATTCATGGAAATACCCCTCCAAAGGAGTACCTCCCACTCCTAAGTCTACGCCTGTAGCGCTGGATGTTGGTACTTCCGGGGATGATGGTGCATTACAAAGTCTAGCTAATGAATCTTTGCTAAAAATGTGCTCAAACCCTGCCAGCGGTAGCAAATCTCCTTCGAAGTCTATACTATTTTCTGTTGAAGAGGAATAATTTACACATCGTGAAGGCAAGAGTCTCATGACTTCTACTGAACAAACCAAGGAAGGTGAAACCACCCTAGAGCCTATGAAGGAGATTGAACATACTAGGGAAGTTAAGACAACTCCTCGGGATAACTTAGATGCCGAGAAAGTTGGCGAGGATCTCGTTATTCCATACACCCATGAGGAGAGTTCCACGGATATGTTTATGAGTGATATCGCGAAAGAACTTTCAAGCGAGATCGTGACTTCAAAGCTTGTACCCAAAGTCACAAAATAGGAATTGATATAGTTGGAGCTCCAACTTCTCCACCACGGCAAACACTTGCGAAAATAGGGCTTCAGTTAGCTTCTCCACCTAAGATCGGTTCGTTATTAGACACTCATTAGATAACATATTACATGCGTTATAAGTTTATGGTGCTTTGCATAAACTATAAAGTTACATTTTTCCCTAGTACTTTTTAATTTACATACTGAAATCTTGTTTTGCCTCATTTTAGATTCAATTATGAAGAACTAACTTTTGAAGACCTTAAAATAACGGACCAACTATTACAATCCAAAGTATCTCACTAATTCCCATCATTCGCAGCACTTTCAGCAATCTCAGCATTGCCAACACTCGCAACATTCTTATTAGCTTCAACAAGCTCATGAATACCAATTGACTGATGAACAAAGGCGGTGGAGGCACGATCACCAAGATTAATTAGATGAAGAGGAGAAGAGACGAGGATCTCGCAATTACCGAGACAGGCATGATGACCGCCATGATGACCGATATGATGATCGTCTTGAGCGAAGTGGTCGAGAAGAAGAGGAAAGTCGAAGGAGGAGGAGAGATGAGAATGGTCAGGGTAGAGATGACTCTCAGAAGCGTCTCAAATAAGATAAAATCCCCATTTAGGCTACTTCGGGTCGCTAGTCCCTTTCTATTCAATCTGTTCCTCTGCCTCGTACCGAGATTCAAACAATTATATATAGATGTCACTATGAGCTTGAACCAGCCAATACCGCACTTGATGAATGATTCAAAGGTTGGTGTTTTAAAGGGATGTTCTTTGATTTGGACGTGTCTCCTTCTGATAAGAAGGATATTCTTTAGGAGCTAGATTCCCTGAAGGCAATATTTTTAAACAGATGTATACCCTTGAAGGCAATATTATTAAATAATTAGATACCTCCAAGAGCCGGTTCGAAATCCAACTAGGCATGATCAGGAGTCGGGATGATAAGCAACTGCATTTGTGGTACAAGTTCACCGATGATCTCTAGAGACTTAACATGGCTGACCTTGATCGGATCGCTACGCTGGAGAATGACAAGGTTAAATGGGCCAAGGTTCTTGAGTCTTTGGAATTCACTATCAGGCCCTCTCTTAAACCGGAGGAATAGGTCAGTACACCCGAGCCACAATAAGGATGCCTCTCTCTTGAGCAACTTCACAGGACTTCAATAATTACAAGTGTTTTGACTTCTGCTTTGTGTTCTTTGATCAACACGGATGGTCAATAGTTTAAGTACACCCTTCCTGTAATCTTATCCTCGAGTACATGATTTAAATACAAAGATTTAAGGAAGATTGTTGCTTGTCGAATCAGGATATATGAAATGTTATCAAAGATTCAACAAGTAACTTGAATTTAAGAGAGCTTTCTTTTGCAATGAATATAAGAGTGAAAATTAGAAAATAGATAGAATAGAATAATAATTGGATGATTGTAAATCATGTTTGAAGTGTTTATATAATGGTAGAAAGGTAACAATTCTTCATGAAGAATTTTAACAAAAAGAAGCTTCCATTTCCTTTCAGAAATGTAGAGATTTCTCTTCATGAGTGAAGACAACCTTTCAGAAAATATGTGCTGTTTCGAATAAGTTGACTAATTAAAAATTCATCAGTCGACTGGTTGAAAAGTATGAAATCTTATATAATAAAAAATATTCATAAACTAGCCATTACTGGAACAAAATTGTCTGACTAGTCGACTGGTTAGTTTTGGGCCAGTCGACTGATTCAGGCATTTTTGCCCAGTCAGACTATTTCAGGTCATTTGAAATATATATATATATGCTTTGTTTTGTGAATTCCTGTTATATTTGAGGATAGATTTTAACATAATTCTAACATAACTCAATGTGTGTGTGTGTGTATATATATATAAAACCTAATCTCTATGACATGAATTCCATTGCAACTTCTTTTGTTGGCATTAATCAAAATCTTGTTTTCAACATTCCCCCCTTTTTGGTTGATGTCAGCATATTTGATTTTCTCCCCCTGAATATTTGCTCCCTTGAATTTCTGCAACGTTTTGTTTGTTTAATGAAGTTATAATCTTATCGTTTGATTCCTGCAACAAAATGTTAGCACATATATTCTCAATAAATAAATTCATTATTAAGGGCATAGAATAAGCGTAGGATAGAAATATTTCTCCCATTTTGTCATCAATTAAAAAGTAATTAAACATAATAAGAACAGAGTAATCGAATAACATTTTAGAGATCTTTGAAAGATACAATTCCTAGCTCTCGTTGAAGTCTTATGAAAGAGTTCTCTAAAAGGGGTTTTGTAAAGTTATTAGCAATTTGATTTTATGAATTTACAAACTCTAAATTAATTGTTTGATTTTCAATATTGTCTCTCAAGAAATGATGTCTAATATCAATGTGTTTAGTTCTAGAATGGTTTACCGGGTTCTTGGACAAATTTATTGCGCTTGTAATGTCGCAATAGATTGTGGAAGACAAATTTACATTGAAATCTTTTAGTGTTAGCTGCATGTATATTACTTGAGCATAGGCTAGTGAAGCAGATATGTATTCAGCTTCGCATGTTGGCAACAAGACACAATTTTGTTTCTTGCTGAACCAAGACATAAGTGATTTACTGATAAAGTGACATGTTTCACTTGTACTCTTACGATCCGTCCATGATCCTCCAAAGTTAGCATCACTTTATGAAAATAATTCAAAGGAGTTGTCTTTCAGATAGAAGAGTACAAAATCTTTAGTACTAACGTAATATAAGTTTAACTACTCTCAATTGTGATTCTTTTGAATTTGCTTTGAAAACGAACACATAAGCAAACACTCATCATAATATCCGGTCTACTAGTGGTTAAATAGAGAAGTGAACCTATGATACTTCGATAAAGCTTTTGATCCACATTTTTACCATTTTCATCTTTATCTAAGTGTGTCGTCGTGCTCATTAGTGTAGGTTTACTTGAAGCATTTTCCATTCCAAAATGTTTTATTAGATTAGTACAATTTTTTCCTTGACTAATGAAAATTCCATCAGATAATTGTTTAATCTGAAAACTGAGAAAATAAGATAGTTCTCCCATATGCGACATTTCAAATTCGTTGGTCATTATTTTAGAAAATTCTTGACATGATTAATCATTGGTTGATCCAAAGATAATGTCGTCTACATACATTTGCACTATTAGAATATCTTTATTATCTTTCTTGATAAAACGTGTTTGATCAACCTTTCCAATTTGAAATCCTGAATTTAATAAATAAGTTTTTAGATGTTCATACCAAGCACGAGGTGATTGTTTCAAGCAATATAACGCCTTTTTCAGTTTAAAAACATGATCAGGAAATTTTTCTTGAGCAAATAGAGGAAGTTGTCCAAAATATGCTCGTTCTTTATAGCCATTCAAGAAAGCACTTTTAACATCCATCTGATATAGTTTAAAGATGCGATGGCAAGTGTAAGCTAATAGAATTCGAATTGCTTCTAGTCGTGCGACTGGATGACAAGTTTCTTCATAATCTATTCCTTCTTCTTGATTGTGACCTTGTGCAATAAGTCTAGCTTTACTTCTAGTGATATTGCCAAATTCATCTACTTTATTTTTGTAAACCATTTTGTTCCAATAACAGTTTGATCACTTGGTCTTGGAACTAATTCCTAGACTTCATTACGTTCAAACTGGTTTAATTCTTCTTGCATGGAAATTGTCCAATTTTTATCTGTAGAAGCTTCTTTAGGGTTTTTGGTTTCGATATTTGATAAGAAGGCAACATTACTTACTAAATTAATTTGACTCCTAGTTGTTACGTTTGAAGTTATTTCTCCAATAATATTTTGAGTTGGATGGTCTCATAATATTCTTGGTGGAGATCTAACTTCATTAATGGGAATATTTTGATTATTGATATCGTATTGAGTTTTTGTAGTATTATTCCCTATGTTATCTGGTATAATGTTTTCATCTTCTCTCTCTCTCTCTCTCTCTCTCTCTATATATATATATATATATATATATATATATCAATATCATCGTCATGAGAGGAATTATTTTTCATAATATCTGAATTAAATGAATTTTGAACAATATTTTCGTCAAACGAGACATGAAGTGATTCTTTTATTTTATCGGTTCTCTTATTGAAAATACGATAAGCTTTGCTATGTTCCGAATTTCCGAAGAATATTCCTTCGTCAGATTTTGAATCAAATTTTCCAAGCTGATCTTTTGTATTTAAAACAAAACATTTTGAACCAAAAACTCTGAAATAAGATATATTTGGTTCTCTACCAATAAAAAGCTCATATGGAGTGTTTTTAGTAAGAGGTTGAATGGAGACACGATTCAAAACATAACAAGCCTTAGAAATTACTTCAGCTCAAAAATGTTTTGGTAGTGTACTTCCATTTAACAACGTTCTAGCACATTGTAAAGTTCTGTTTTTACGTTCTACAACTCCATTTTGTTGTGGAGTTCTAGGAAAAGAAAAATTATGGAAAATTCCTTTCTATTTACAAAATAAGTCAAATTTCTGATTCTCAAATTCTCCTCCGTGATCACTAAGTATATTCTTTACTTTTAACTCAGTTATATTTTGAATCTGTTTGACAAAACTTTTAAAGATATCAAAAGTATCGCTTTTATTATTTAAAAAACATAGTCCAAATAAATCTTGAAAGGTCATCAATAATTACAAACACATATCTGCTATGATTTATGGACTGAACTTGAGTTGGTCCGAATAAATCCATGTGTAGTAATTCATGTGGTTGTAATGTTGATATAACCGTTTTAGATTTAAAAGAAGATTTGGTTAACTTTCCAAGTTGACAAGCATCTCATAAGTTTCAGTTTTGAATTTTATTTTGGGTAAACCTTTTACAAGACCATTTTTAGATATCTTGTTTATTGTTTTAAAATTAATATGACAAAACCTTTTGTGCCATAACCAAAGATCATTGTCTTTGGCTGTTAAGTACATACTTGGATTATTATTAACTGCTATATTTAAAATGTAAATATTTTTATCTCAATTTCCTTCAAAAATAAGATTTTGATTTGAATCAAATAAACTACATTTATTTTCAAAGAAAGATATTTTAAAACCTTTATCACATAATTAAGTGATACTTAATAAATTGAGTTATAAGTTCTTAACCAATAAAACATCTGAAATAAGAGGTGAAGTAGATATACCATAATTGCTCACATCGCCTTTTGCTAATAATATATCCTTTGGAATTATCTCTAATTGTGAAAATTCCTCCTTTGAGTAAATGATATTTGTTAGCATTTCCTTGTCTCCTGTCGTGTGTTTTGTGCAACCACTGTCTAGTATCCATTTTCCTTTGTTTTTGTTGAATGGGACCTGAAAAAATAATTTTAAAATTTTTATTGGTACCCACTTCCTCCGTTAGGACCTAAAGGTTAAGTCTTAGGAAGCCAAACCCAAGAGGGTTTAGGATCCTTTTTGAAAAAATAATTTTCATTATAATGAACAGAATCTATTTTTTCCTAGTAAGTACATTATTTGTCTTCGGAATCCATGTACTAATATTTCCCTTGTATTTTTTCTTAGTAGAAATATTACTAGAAATTTCCGGTTTAAAATTAGAATTTTTAGAACTAGATTTCCTTTTTGATTATATTCGGTCCCTTTTTTACTAAAAACCGGTTGAGAGTTTTCTAATATTTTAGATAAACTCTCTCTACCTTTGTTATAGTTGCTAACATTTTTAGAAATGCTTTCTAACTTAATTTTTAAACTAGAATTGTCCAACTCTATAATTTTAATTTTAGTATTTAAATCATGATTTTCAGAAGCTAATAAATCGATTTTATTCTTTTTAGTCCCGATTTTTTGACTCAACATAAAAATTTGAGAATTTGCAATTACAAGATATTCTTGTAATTTTCTAATCTCATCTTCTAAAATTTCTTTTTCATCTTTTAAAAGATCTCTTTCAAATTCTGCTTTCTTTTTATCCTCATGAGCTCGTTTAAACTTTTTCTTAAACATTTTTCTAGATTGTATAATTTCAGTATTGATTTGTACTAATTCATTGAAACTAATATCACTTACATCATTATCCTTAACCATGAAGCATGCATTTGCTTGCTCACTTTCACTGTCGCTGTCACTTTCAGAAGATGAATCCGAGTTATCCCAGGTGATTGAGAAATCTTGTCTCTTTGATTTTTCCTTTTTGTGATTTTTCTTCAATTCTGGACAATTCTTTTGATAATGTCCGCTCCTGTGACAATTGAAGCATTCTACCAATGCATGATCGGACTCTTTTGATGAATTGTTTTCAACATTATTGCTTTGTCATTTTCTGTATTTTAGAATCTTTCTAAAATTCTTTGCTACAAAAGCAATATCTTTTTCATCTGAATTTGAATCTTCTTTCTCTACATGGAAAGCTAAATTTTTCTTATCTTATACCTATGCTTTCTTTTCCTACAAATTTACTTTATAGGACATTAGATCACTGATTAACTCTTTAGGTTTCATGGAAGAGGGATCATTTGCTTCTTCGATTGCTATCACTTTTCTCTCCTATTCGTTTATTAAGGAGTTCAAATTTTTTGACACTATATGAAATCAGAATACTTTTCTCCTAATCCTAACAAAGAGTGATAAATGTTTTGGAAACGTGAATATATATCATTTATGGATTCATTTTCATTCATCTTAAAATTTTGAAACTAATTCTTAAGCATAGATATTTTGCTTTGTTTAACCTTGTTAGTTCCTTCATGAGTAATTTTGAGTGTTCTCCAGATTCCATATGTTGTGTTGCACATACAAATCCGGTTAAACTTGTTTCTATCTAAAGCACAATGCAACATATTCATAGCCTTAGCATTGGCAGTAGCCTCTGCTTTTCCAGACGCCGACTATTCAGTATATAGTGTAGTAGGTTGTGTGTACTCTTTTTGTGTAATGTTCCATGCATCATAACTATTTGCTTGCATGTATATCCTCATTTACGTAGACCAATAACTATTATTTATGCCATTATAGAAGGGTGGTCTAGCAGTGGATCAGCCTTCAGTATATCCGATATTATTGCAGGTACTAGTGTTATTATCTATATTGTATAAATATCGGATAACGGTTTTATGGTTAAATGATGGCCTTGCTCTGATGTCAATTGGAAAGTCAGTGTGTATGACTTAAGCAGGATCTATATGGATATAGCGGAAATGTAGATGACATACTAACTAGCTAATATACTATAGTTATGCAAATAAATAAGAATTGATATGATATATCACAAGTAGATGAAAGCAATAAGTAAATTAAAGTGACATCAGGAATTTTATACTGGTTCGGACTTCCCGTCCTACGTCCAATCCCAAAGCTCCTCTTCGTAATTCACTACCATGTCCTCTCTTAACGCGAAGGAATAGATCAGTACACCCGAGCCCCAACAAGGTTGCCTATCGCCTGAGCAACTATGCAGGACTTCAACAATTACAAGTGTTTTGACTTCTGCTTTGTGTTCTTTGATCAACACGGATAGTCAACAGTTTATGTGCACCCTTCCTATGACCTTATCCTCGAGTATATGATTTGAATAAAAAGATTTAAGGAAGATTGTTTCTTGTCGAATCAAGATATATGAAATGTTATCAAGGATTCAACAAGTAACTTGAATTTAAGAGAGCTTTTGTTTGCAATGAATATAAGAGTGAAAATCGAAAAATCGATAGAATAGAATAAAAATTGGATGATTGTAAATCATGTTTGAAGTGTTTATATAATGTAGAAAGGTAGCAATTCTTCATGAAGAGTTTTAACCAAAAGAAGTCTCCATTTCCTTTCAGAAATGAAAAGATTTCTCTTCATGAATGAAGATAACCTTTCAGAAAATATGTGTTGTTTCGAATAAGTTAACTGATTAAAAATTCATCCATCGACTGGTTGAAAAGTATGAAATCGTATATACTTAAAAATATTTAGAAATTAGCCATTACTGGAACAAAATTGTCTGACTAGTCGACTGGTTAGTTTTGGACCAATCGACTGGTTCAGGCATTTTTGCCCAGTCAAACTGTTTCAGGTCATTTGTTATAAATATATATATTCTTTGTTTTGTAAATTCATGTTATACTTGAGGATAGATTTTAACATAATTCTAACACGACTCAATGTGTGTGTGTGTGTATATATATATATAAAACCTTATCTCTATGACATGATTTGCATTGCAACTTCTTTTGTTGGCATTAGTCAAAATCTTGTTTTCAACACTGCTTCACAGCCAGGGTCACAAGATGCAAAAATTGATGTGCATGTTAATTTGGATGATGATGTCGATTATATCCCTAGTGATCAAGCATATGATCTTGATGCTGATAAGAGCCCAGAAAAGAGAGCTAAAGGAAAGCGCAAGAGAAAGGTAAAGTTTTCCTCTTCAAGGCATGGAGGAAAGCGCAGTATCTCAAAAAAGGGAGGACCTACCCAGATGTCTCTTAAGGAATCAAAGAATGACGAAGAAGCCGAGGATGAGAGCGATTCTAAAGCCACACCTTCTCCTCCCATACTTCCGTAGCCAACACTCAGATCTGACAATGCCTCTAAAAGTGGGAAGAAGAATGCTTAGGACTTCTAACCATTTGCTCTACCCTTAGCTGCTTTATTACTTGCCATTTTCTTCGACCGGATGTTTGTGTGGGTGTTAGTCCTCGCTTACTACTTATGTTACTCTATGTTTGAGACTTTTGTGTTTGTGACTTGAGTTGCTATTATTGTAAAGATGTTACTGCATTTTCTGTACTTTAGCTGTTACTTGTTACCATAGCCTTGTTGTACTTTCTTATGCATTTTCCTATTTGCAAATTACAAGTCCTTTAGTAATTTGATGTGAATTCATAACGATCTTATGGTATGTATTGTGAGCATTATTAATTCAACTTGATGCGGTGGTGCTACCCCCATACCAAAGATCGTTACAAACTTCTTAGGCCATATGCGATCAACTTTACTGGGTTTTCTTGGTTATAGTTAAATTACTAGAAGTTTTTGCTTTAATGGCTAAGGGTTTTTCTTGTTGCCATTGCACTTAAATCATATTAGCTTGCCAATCAACCATGTAATCCAGTTTAGTTGATCGGATTCCTGCCTGTAGTTGAGAATATTTTTCAGTTTCCTTGCCCCATCTTGAGAGGTCTTATATTTTTGGCCCAGTGTTCTTCTGTTTCTAGCTAAATAATTCAGGAATTTTAGACTTTCCTCTGCAATTGGATTGATTATTACTAGCATGTAATGGCGCGTTTTGTTAGCTGTCGAATAATTAATTTATTTAATTATTAAATATCGATTGGGCGATATCGATGACTTGAATTAAATAATATTGAATATTTAATTAAAATAATATATATAATAATATATTATAATGTCGAAATAATCGGAAATCACCGAATTCACAATACTGTGTGAATTGGATCAGCTAAAATATTTAATTCAATTTAGAATTGAATTTGAATAACGAATCGATTTAATAATCGACGTTAAAACGTATTAATTATATTATAATTAAAATAGAGCGCGTAACAACGCGACAGTTAGTTATTTGGCTATTTAGACTTCAAGTGGATGTACAGGGTTCGTTTTAAATCGGATTGTTGTGAAACAAGAAACGTGTGGAGCTGGTGGAGTATATCTTTCTAGTAGAAGAGAGAGATCGGGATTTCGTCGTGTGGATTTTGAGTTACGTCCAAATCAAAATATCAGAAATGCAGCGCCCTGACCATAACGATTTAATTATATTTTAAATAGGGATTTAAATAGGAATCGAGCGTCGATATAACTCTGACAAGGTAATATCGAGTTGTAAATATATACGGGAATAGTCTAGAGCTGTACGGCATTACACTGTGAATACAGACGATAATAATTAATTTTAAATATTTAATTTAATTATATTTAAATATATTTATATATTTAAATAGGCTATTTAGAGCGTTAAAAATAGCCACTTTTGCATACGAAGTCGGAATTCGACGAAATCAGTTTTGTTGGATCCGCAATGTCAAATAGTTGTTAGATTCCAAGTTTCGTGATTTTTAGAGTCACTGTGTGACCGTAGGGATTTTTAGAGTGGAAAATAGACAGTATTTCGACAGTTAAAAATACGCTGTGTGAGCATACGGAGTCAGAATTCGACGAAACCAGTTTCGTTGGGACCGTAATGTCAAGTTCTAACTACATGTCCAGTTTGGTGATTTTTAGGTATCGTATATAGTCGCTCGGATTTTTAGAAGTCAGATACAAGAAGAGATTGGCGAAAATAAAATATAAAATAAATTCAAAAATATCTCCCCTCATTTTCTATGGTCACAGACAAGCCACACATCATCAGTTTACAACCACAAGTGCTACCAACCCAACGCAGTATATATTATCAGCATACAGAAAGAAAATCCTCATACAAGAAAACAAAAGAAATTCAAAATAAATACAATCAAATTCCTAAAATACCAAAACTCATATCACTTCACTCCTCAGAGCTGCCTCTTCGATTCTGTGTTACTCTTGTGGGTTGCGATTCAGTTTCGGGGTGGTTGGGTTTGTCGACAGTGAACTAGGGATGTACCTAGTGTGAGATTTAGGTTGTAATTCGAGAGATGAACGATGGATTCGAGTTCATGGATGAGAGGCGCATCGGGTGTGGTCGGAAAGGGGATGCTCGGTGGTACTTAGGGCGGCGCGACGCTGTTGAGCCCACCTGGAACGGGGAAGTCGAGTTCGACGAGAGGGTGTGGGGTAGGTGCGGATGTTGATGAGGAACTCGATGGTGGAGGCGGCGATGTTGGCGGTGGTCAGAATGACGAGAGGAGGTCGGTCAAAAGGGAGGTCAACGTGGAGTTTTGTGGATCGAATACTGGAGTGGGTTTTCTGAAATGGGGAGAAAAGGAGGATGGGTGGGGTCTGGTATTATAGGGGAGTGGGCCGACAATTTTGACTAGGGTAAAGGCCCGTTTACTTCTTAAGTCCAAGTTTAATTTACTTAAATATCGTATTAAATTGTAATCATCATATCTCCGCCATACGATATCAGATTGACGAACCGTAAGTTGCGTTGGGATCGTATGGACGAGCACTCCACATGGAACTGACCGCGAGTCAATTGGAGTCCATCACAATTTATAGCAAAATAAATTGTCTGAATCAAGCGATGGTTATCGTCATTGACGATGATCGTCCAACTGTGAGTAAAACTCACCAACTCTATACAGTTCTATTTTTACAACGTGTTCTTAGAACTGTTAATTATCTGTTGTTTGACTGTGTGTTGACTGTTTGATTGAACTGCTAGTCAGTTAGTGGAAATTATATATATATGTATATATATATTTATAAACCGTTAATTGTTTATATGTGATTCTGTTTATCAGAATATTATACTGGTGTTGTTTAACATCTGTGGATGCAGGGAAACAGGTTGGAGGAATCCAACAGGATTCCTCAACAGTATTTTACTGTGATTTTTATAGTGTGATATATAATGTGAAGTATATAATCTGTATGACTATGTGGGGTGGGACGATATTTATCGTTGTTATATGGTGTGTTAAATACCATGAGAAATACCAAAATGTAGGAGAGGGGTTTTCAAAGTATATTTTGAAAATAGTTTATTTATATAAAATCAAAGGATTTTATATATATATATATATAAGAAAAAGGATTCTGAATAATAAGGAATATAGTTGGTAAAAACAAATATAAAAGAATTTTATTTGTAAATCAAATACAAGGGAATATATATGTTAAACGAATATAAGGGGATATATTTGTTAATCAAAATATAAAGGAATTATATTCATTAAAAGAAATATAAAGGATATTTATTTAGAGAATAAATAAATAGAATTAAACTAAAGGAGATATTTATTTGTTAAATAAATAGGAGTTAACCAAGTGAATTGGTCGAGTTAAACAAGTGAATTGGTCGAGTTAATCGAAGTGAATTTGTTAAGTTAAACTAAGTGAATCGGTTAGAGTAAATCAATGTGAATTAGTTAAGTTAAACTAAGTGGTTAATCGATGTGAATTAGTTAAGTTAAACTAAGTGGTTAATCGAAGTGAATTAGTTAAGTTAACTAAGTGGTTAATCGAAGTGAATTAGTTGAGTTAAACTTAGTGAATCGGTTAAAGTTAATCAATGTGAATTAGTTGAGTAAAACTAAGTGAATCGGTTAGAGTTAATCAATGTGAATTAGTTAAGTTAAACTAAGTGGTTAATCGATGTGAGTTAGTTAAGTTAAACTAAGTGGTTAATCGAAGTGAATTAGTTAAGTTAACTAAGTGGTTAATCGAAGTGAATTAGTTGAGTTAAACTAAGTGAATCGGTTAGAGTTAATCAACGTGAATTAGCTAAGTTAAACTAAGTGGATTAGTTCAGTTAATCGAGACGAGTTAACCAGTTAGGTTAAACCATTTGAGTTAATCAGTTAGAATTGACCAGTTAGAGTTAACCAGTTAGAGTTAACCAGTTAGGTTAAACCAGTTGAGTTGACCGGTTAGAGTTATCCAAGTAGAGTTAATCGAGTAGAGTTGTCGAATATCACTTATCCGAAGTAGAGTTATCAAATATAGTGTATTCGAGGGAAGAGTAATCGAATATAGTTTATTCGAGTGGAGAAATCAAATGTTATTCATTTGAGAAGAGTTACCGAATATTATTTATTCGAAGAGTAGTTATCGAATATTGGTTATTCGAAGTTAGTTAATCCAAAGGAGTTATTCGAAGTTAGTTAATCCAAAGGAGTTATTCGAAGTCAGTTAATCCAAAGGAGTTATTCGAAGTTAGTTAATCCAAAGGAGTTATTCAAAGTTAGTTAATCCAAAGGAGTTATTCGAAGTTAGTTAATCCAAAGGAGTTATTCGAAGTTAGTTAATCCAAAGGAGTTAGTCGAAGAGTTAATCGAATATAGTTATTCGAAAGAAGGTGTTAATCGAATATAGTTATTCGAGTAAAGTTAAAAGAGTTAATCGAATTTAGTTATTCGAAATGAGTTATTCGAATTAGATATTTGAATAGAGTTAAACACATTAGAGTGATTCAAATTACTTATTCGAATAGAGTTAAACATGTAAGAGTTAATTGAATATTAGTTATTCAATTTGAGTTAATCGAATTTAGTTATTCGAGAAGAGTTAAATCGAATTTAGTTATTCGAAAGGAGTAAATCAATTTGAGTTAAGTTAATCGATTTGAATTAAGTTGAATCGAAATGGAGTAAATCGATTAGAATTAAGTTAATCGAGTTAGAGTAAATCGAATATCTGTTATTCGAAGGTAAGTTATTCGAATTAGTTATTCGAAGGAGTTAATCAAATGAGTCGATCCAAAAGAGTTAGTCGAATATTAATTATTCGAATAGAGTTAAAGGAGTTATCGATTTTAGTTTGATCGAAAGGAGTTATCGATTAGTAAATCGAAAGGAGATTTTCGAATATAGCATATTCGAAAGAAAGAGATCGAATATTGTTTATTCGAAAGAGAGAGATTTCGAATATGAGTTATTCGAAGAGAGATAATCGAATATAGGTTATTCAAAGAAAAGTTAATCAAATAGAGATTACTCGAAGGAGAGTTATACGTCGAATTCGATTATAGCGAATTCGGGAAAGTACTATTTACTTTCCAGGGTTTAAATCAAGATTTAGTTATTGATTTAGAAATTAGGTGTCTGTTAAATTATTCGAGTTAGGAGATAAAGTTATAATTTAGGAGATATTGCAGAAGTAGGAATTATAACGTTATAGTTATAATCAAACGTTTTCATTTAAGAAGTGGATTCGTAACCTGAATCCGAGAATTTGCGTAAACAGATGATTGGAAAAAGTGAGTGACGAGCTTCATCTATTTCACAGTAAAGGACGTTGTTCAATTAAGGTCTGAGAGGTAATTATACCCCAACTTGATTGACTTCAGAATTGACAAAGGAATAGTTGTGGTTCGATAGAAAAGGTTGATTTGAAATATAGTTAAGTAATAAGCGATAAATGGATTAAGCGAAACGATGTTTTATACAACGTTCATTGGAAATCCGTAAATGAGTTTTGGGAACGTTTTCCAAATATAGTCAGATATGTTTTCTAAACATAGAAAATGAAATGTTTTCATGATAAGAATTTAAGAAATAGAGTTAAGCAAATTCAGAAACTGACTGGAGAGGGTAAGTTGAACGGTTTTCTAAGTGACGATCTGATGTTGGTTCCGACCTTCCGGATTGATACTTAGAGAATTGTTCTCATACTAGTTACAGTTAGGGACTGATAGTTGCGAAATAATAGTGATGTGAAAATAAGCTATGGAAATGTTTTCCAATGATTAATAACATATATTTTCTAAATATATGAAATAAGGAAATATGAACATATGATGATTGATCGATCGAATTTCCATTTGGAAATAAGATCGTTGTTTGTACACCGACATGTTTTCATTTGATAGTTGAATCACAGACTATCAAAGTTTTTACCATTTTAACGTTGTTAATATGGAGAGACCGGTTGGATTATTATCCAAAGAACCACTCTGTATTGGCATAAGCGTTGCGAGCAATATCTGCCAAAGATAAATTGAAGAAGGAGTAAAGTGCAAGGGCTGTTGTATAAGTCTTAGATAACAGTGACTAAGATGGATATACTGAATAGTGCCTTCGGTTTGTCCAGTCCCAGGACAACGTATATGGAAGAAGGTCTGACAGAGTATATCCAATAGATCGCGTAAGTTGATCTGTTCAAACGTATTCACGTTTGGTGGCGGAGGAATTCGTTTCTCTTAGCTGTATACCCGTGTTATTTTGGATAAGTCAATTTGTGATTTGGCGGGTATGACAATGTGGCATTCAAAGTGAATGATGATCAGATGTTCTGAAGATAGACGTAGCTTCTAGCCTCACACCGGGAAGTAACAAAAGTTGGGCTAGGCAGCATGGCTAGTTGGGTCATCCCCAAGCAGGGTGTATTGTCACCGATCTAGAGAATATTCATATTTATACTTCTTTTTGATTCTGTATTTTCGGATGACGGTTTGATGGCCTACAACCGTGGTGGCAATATATTCGTGACACTCAAGCTAAATGAGTGAGCGGTCATGTGTGGCCGGGTTGCAAGACGTTCTTGTTGAACCCTGAGTGTATCACCTCTAGAGTACACTATTCAGAAGGTGCTCCCATACCTTGTCTGTTGGAATCCATTCTCCGATAAGCGCCCTGCGGTTTATGATTTTATACTATGTATGTAGAACGTGAGATGCAAGCGTTTCTGCTAGATTGATACCTATTTGTACTTAGGCATTATTATAATATCACAATGATATTGCTTGTCAAAGTTGTTCAGATACTCATAAGGGAAAAACCCGTTCCGTATTCACGGCGTGGTCTTATGAGATATCCTATACCTGTTTTAAACTATTTTACTCACACCAGTCCTTGTTGCTTGTGTGCTTTGTACGCATGATAGGGGGTTCTCGCTTCGCGGTTTGGTGGCGAACGGGAGACTCTTACCTCTACATGTCCCGACAATGTGGGTTGGTCGAGTCGAGAGGCTGGCCGTAAAACAAGGTGCTGGGTTACCTCTGTAAGCCATGGTGGGATGATAGCCCACTGAAATTTCCAGCCGTTACAGTTGGTATCAGAGCTTAAGTTTTGAATTACTTGGCTCTGTGGCGTGACTCGGTAGAGATAGGGTTAGTAATACCCTAGATTGAGTTTGAGTGTATATATACGAGTGCGTATTTGTATTTGATATAAAATGGTTTTATATTGTGGAGATTTATTGGTTGAGTTGTTTATAAGTTCTGGTCGATCAGTTTGATCCACTGTATCGGTAGGAGTTAATAAACACTCAAATACGATGGGTCGTCACGATATGTTTTGAAAGAGGGTAAGTGAATTTAACTTTACCCAAAGTATGTTTTGATATAGATATATATATATATATATCAAAATTATAATATATTGGATATATGGGTTGTTATTATAATCAAGTAAGATTATAAAGTGAAATGGTTATAAATAACCAATCAGATTCATATAAGTAAAGTATATAAAATCAGATGAGTAAATCTGAAATTAAATCAGAATTGGAATTAAAATAAGGAAATTTTAAGTTCCTGGGAGATTTTGAAAATGTTTTTCAATTCAAAATAAATATAGTATTGAACTCACCTGGATGACTGGAAAATAATTCCGAGGATGGATCGATACATCGTCGGTGTAATTTTCGAGTTTCTAAGTGGCGGATTACTACCAATGGTTTTGTTTTCAAATGGTGTTGAGGAAAACAAGTTGTTTAGAAATTCAAAAGTTTTGAATTGGTGTTAGGATTTGAAATTTGATTTGAAATAAATCCCAGGAATTTAAATCTTGAAATTTAAAATTTAACTTGTTAAGTTGAATGAATCAAGATGGTAAAAACAAATAGTAAATTAAAATTTAACTTGAACCAAGTTAAATAAATCGGGATTCGGTTAGAGAATAATCTGGATTGGAATTAAGTTGATGGGTTAAGAGTTTGAAATCTGATATTGGAGTTTGAATAGAATTTGACTTGGATAGAACCAAGTGGTTGAGTTGAAGATTGGATTGAGAAGACCTTGGTATATGTTGGGTTGATACAGTTGAAAGTGATAAGGTTGATATGCCCGACAAAAAGGTACAAGTTTATTTTTGATATAAGCATGAGATTTATGAGCCGAATCGGCAAGCCGCTTGGCTATTTGATTTTTCTTTTGGGTTGGAGATGGCCTAGAGAGGCGAGTTGTGGTTTTACCGATAGGGCTGTAGAAAGGAGGTTATGGCAAAATTTTCCGAAAATTTAAAGTGTTAGAAAATTTTCAGAATTTTTGAAAATTTTAATTAGTCGGAAGAATAAATATTTCAGTCGATATTAAGTGGTTCGGTTGAATTCAGAAAAAAGGGGTAAACCAATCTTAGGAGTTCCAATATATAGGGTCAACCTCTAACTTAGCAATTTCGAGGACGAAATTATTTTAAGGGGGGAAGTCTGTAATGGCGCGTTTTGTTAGCTGTCGAATAATTAATTTATTTAATTATTAAATATCGATTGGGCGATATCGATGACTTGAATTAAATAATATTGAATATTTAATTAAAATAATATATATTATAATATATTATAATGTCGAAATAATCGGAAATCACCGAATTCACAATACTGTGTGAATTGGATCAGCTAAAATATTTAATTCAATTTAGAATTGAATTTGAATAACGAATCGATTTAATAATCGACGTTAAAACGTATTAATTATATTATAATTAAAATAGAGCGCGTAACGACGCGACAGTTCGTTATTTGGCGTTTTAGACTTCAAGTGGATGTACAGGGTTCGTTTTAAATCGGATTGCTGTGAAACAAGAAACGTGTGGAGCTGGTGGAGTATATCTTTCTAGTGGAAGAGAGAGATCGGGATTTCGTCGTGTGGATTTTGAGTTACGTCCAAATCAAAATATTAGAAATGCAGCGCCCTGACCATAACGATTTAATTATATTTTAAATAGGGATTTAAATAGGAATCGAGCGTCGATATAACTCTGACAAGGTAATATCGAGTTGTAAATATATACGGGAATAGTCTAGAGCTGTTCGGCATTACACTGTGAATACAGACGATAGTAATTAATTTTAAATATTTAATTTAATTATATTTAAATATATTTATATATTTAAATAGGCTATTTAGAGCGTTAAAAATAGCCACTTTTGCATACGAAGTCGGAATTCGACGAAATCAGTTTTGTTGGATCCACAATGTCAAATAGTTGTTAGATTCCAAGTTTCGTGATTTTTAGAGTCACTGTGTGACCGTAGGGATTTTTAGAGTGGAAAATAGACAGTATTTCGACAGTTAAAAATACGCTGTGTGAGCATACGGAGTCAGAATTCGACGAAACCAGTTTCGTTGGGACCGTAATGTCAAGTTCTAACTACATGTCCAGTTTGGTGATTTTTAGGTATCGTATATAGTCGCTCGGATTTTTAGAAGTCAGATACAAGAAGAGATTGGCGATAATAAAATATAAAATAAATTCAAAAATATCTCCCCTCATTTTCTATGGTCAAAGACAAGCCACACAT
The DNA here is from genome assembly GCA_030737875.1 of Allium sativum. Lineage (NCBI taxonomy): Eukaryota > Viridiplantae > Streptophyta > Magnoliopsida > Asparagales > Amaryllidaceae > Allium > Allium sativum. Next base: position 252,913,380 of record CM060915.1, on the reverse strand, counting down.
CATCAGTTTACAACCACAAGTGCTACCAACCCAACGCAGTATATATTATCAGCATATTGAAAGAAAATCCTCATACAAGAAAACAAAAGAAATTCAAAATAAATACAATCAAATTCCTAAAATACCAAAACTCATATCACTTCACTCCTCAGAGCTGCCTCTTCGATTCTGTGTTACTCTTGTGGGTTGCGATTCAGTTTCGGGGTGGTTGGGTTTGTCGACAGTGAACTAGGGATGTACCTAGTGTGAGATTTAGGTTGTAATTCGAGAGATGAACGATGGATTCGAGTTCATGGATGAGAGGCGCATCGGGTGTGGTCGGAAAGGGGATGCTCGGTGGTACTTAGGGCGGCGCGACGCTGTTGAGCCCACCTGGAACGGGGAAGTCGAGTTCGACGAGAGGGTGTGGGGTAGGTGCGGATGTTGATGAGGAACTCGATGGTGGAGGCGGCGATGTTGGCGGTGGTCAGAATGATGAGAGGAGGTCGGTCAAAAGGGAGGTCAACGTGGAGTTTTGTGGATCGAATACTGGAGTGGATTTTCTGAAATGGGGAGAAAAGGAGGATGGGTCGGGTCTGGTATTATAGGGGAGTGGGCCGACAATTTTGACTAGGGTAAAGGCCCGTTTACTTCTTAAGTCCAAGTTTAATTTACTTAAATATCGTATTAAATTGTAATCATCATATCTCCTCCATACGATATCAGATTGACGAACCGTAAGTTGCGTTGGGATCGTATAGACGAGCACTCCACATGGAACTGACCGCGAGTCAATTGGAGTCCATCACAATTTATAGCAAAATAAATTGTCTGAATCAAGCGATGGTTATCGTCATTGACGATGATCGTCCAACTGTGAGTAAAACTCACCAACTCTATACAGTTCTATTTTTACAACATGTTCTTAGAACTGTTAATTATCTGTTGTTTGACTGTGTGTTAACTGTCTGATTGAACTGCTAGTCAGTTAGTGGAAATTATATATATATGTATATATATATTTATAAACCGTTAATTATTTATATGTGATTCTGTTTATCAGAATATTATACTGGTGTTGTTTAACATCTGTGGATGCAGGGAAACAGGTTGGAGGAATCCAACAGGATTCCTCAACAGTATTTTACTGTGATTTTTATAGTGTGATATATAATGTGAAGTATATAATCTGTATGACTATGTTGGGTGGGACGATATTTATCGTTGTTATATGGTGTGTTAAATACCATGAGAAATACCAAAATGTAGGAGAGGGGTTTTCAAAGTATATTTTGAAAATAGTTTATTTATATAAAATCAAGGGATTATATATATATATATATATATAAGAAAAAGGATTCTGAATAATAAGGAATATAGTTGGTAAAAACAAATATAAAAGAATTTTATTTGTAAATCAAATACAAGGGAATATATATGTTAATCGAATATAAGGGGATATATTTGTTAATCAAAATATAAAGGAATTATATTCATTAAAAGAAATATAAAGGATATTTATTTAGAGATTAAATAAATAGAATTAAACTAAAGGAGATATTTATTTGTTAAATAAATAGGAGTTAACCAAGTGAATTGGTCGAGTTAACCAAGTGAATTGGTCGAGTTAATCGAAGTGAATTTGTTAAGTTAAACTAAGTGAATCGGTTAGAGTAAATCAATGTGAATTAGTTAAGTTAAACTAAGTGGTTAATCGATGTGAATTAGTTAAGTTAAACTAAGTCGTTAATCGAAGTGAATTAGTTAAGTTAACTAAGTGGTTAATCGAAGTGAATTAGTTGAGTTAAACTAAGTGAATCGGTTAAAGTTAATCATTGTGAATTAGTTGAGTTAAACTAAGTGAATCGGTTAGAGTTAATCAATGTGAATTAGTTAAGTTAAACTAAGTGGTTAATCGATGTGAATTTGTTAAGTTAAACTAAGTGGTTAATCGAAGTGAATTAGTTAAGTTAACTAAGTGGTTAATCGAAGTGAATTAGTTGAGTTAAACTAAGTGAATCAGTTAGAGTTAATCAACGTGAATTAGCTAAGTTAAACTAAGTGGATTAGTTCAGTTAATCGAGACGAGATAACCAGTTAGGTTAAACCATTTGAGTTAATCAGTTAGAATTGACCAGTTAGAGTTAACCAGTTAGAGTTAACCTGTTAGGTTAAACCAGTTGAGTTGACCGGTTAGAGTTATCCAAGTAGAGTTAATCGAGTAGAGTTGTCGAATATCACTTATCCGAAGTAGAGTTATCGAATATAGTGTATTCGAGGGAAGAGTAATCGAATATAGTTTATTCGAGTGGAGAAATCAAATGTTATTCATTTGAGAAGAGTTACCGAATATTATTTATTCGAAGAGTAGTTATCGAATATTGGTTATTCGAAGTTAGTTAATCCAAAGGAGTTATTCGAAGTTAGTTAATCCAAAGGAGTTATTCGAAGTCAGTTAATCCAAAGGAGTTATTCGAAGTTAGTTAATCCAAAGGAGTTATTCAAAGTTAGTTAATCCAAAGGAGTTATTCGAAGTTAGTTAATCCAAAGGAGTTATTCGAAGTTAGTTAATCCAAAGGAGTTAGTCGAAGAGTTAATCGAATATAGTTATTCGAAAGAAGGTGTTAATCGAATATAGTTATTCGAGTAAAGTTAAAAGAGTTAATCAAATTTAGTTACTCGAAATGAGTTATTCGAATTAGATATTTGAATAGAGTTAAACACATTAGAGTGATTCAAATTACTTATTCGAATAGAGTTAAACATGTAAGAGTTAATTGAATATTAGTTATTCAATTTGAGTTAATCGAATTTAGTTATTCGAGAAGAGTTAAATCGAATTTAGTTATTCGAAAGGAGTAAATCAATTTGAGTTAAGTTAATCGATTTGAATTAAGTTGAATCGAAATGGAGTAAATCGATTAGAATTAAGTTAATCGAGTTAGAGTAAATCGAATATCTGTTATTCGAAGGTAAGTTATTCGAATTAGTTATTCGAAGGAGTTAATCAAATGAGTCGATCCAAAAGAGTTATTCGAATATTAATTATTCGAATAGAGTTAAAGGAGTTATCAATTTTAGTTTGATCGAAAGGAGTTATCGATTAGTAAATGGAAAGGAGATTTTCGAATATAGCATATTCGAAAGAAAGAGATCGAATATTGTTTATTCGAAAGAGAGAGATTTCGAATATGAGTTATTCGAAGAGAGATAATCGAATATAGGTTATTCAAAGAAAAGTTAATCAAATAGAGATTACTCGAAGGAGAGTTATACGTCGAATTCGATTATAACGAATTCGGGAAAGTACTATTTACTTTCCAGGGTTTAAATCAAGATTTAGTTATTGATTTAGAAATTAGGTGTCTGTTAAATTATTCGAGTTAGGAGATAAAGTTATAATTTAGGAGATATTGCAGAAGTAGGAATTATAACGTTATAGTTATAATCAAACGTTTTCATTTAAGAAGTGGATTCGTAACCTGAATCCGAGAATTTGCGTAAACAGATGATTGGATAAAGTGAGTGACGAGCTTCATCTATTTCACAGTAAAGGACGTTGTTCAATTAAGGTCTGAGAGGTAATTATACCCCAACTTGATTGACTTCAGAATTGACAAAGGAATAGTTGTGGTTCGATAGAAAAGGTTGATTTGAAATATAGTTAAGTAATAAGCGATAAATGGATTAAGCGAAACGATGTTTTATACAACGTTCATTGGAAATCCGTAAATGAGTTTTGGGAACGTTTTCCAAATATAGTTAGATATGTTTTCTAAACATAGAAAATGAAATGTTTTCATGATAAGAATTTAAGAAATAGAGTTAAGTAAATTCAGAAACTGACTGGAGAGGGTAAGTTGAACGGTTTTCTAAGTGACGATCTGATGTTGGTTCCGACCTTCCGGATTGATACTTAGAGAATTGTTCTCATACTAGTTACAGTTAGGGACTGATAGTTGCGAAATAATAGTGATGTGAAAATAAGCTATGGAAATGTTTTCCAATGATTAATAACATATATTTTCTAAATATATGAAATAAGGAAATATGAACATATGACGATTGATCGATCGAATTTCCATTTGGAAATAAGATCGTTGTTTGTACACCGACATGTTTTCATTTGATAGTTGAATCACAGACTATCAAAGTTTTTACCATTTTAACGTTGTTAATAAGGAGAGACCGGTTGGATTATTATCCAAAGAACCACTCTGTATTGGCATAAGCGTTGCGAGCAATATCTGCCAAAGATAAATTGAAGACGGAGTAAAGTGCAAGGGCTGTTGTATAAGTCTTAGATAACAGTGACTAAGATGGATATACTGAATAGTGCCTTCGGTTTGTCCAGTCCCAGGACAACGTATATGGAAGAAGGTCTGACAGAGTATATCCAATAGATCGCGTAAGTTGATCTGTTCAAACGTATTCACGTTTGGTGGCGGAGGAATTCGTTTCTCTTAGCTGTATACCCGTGTTATTTTTGGATAAGTCAATTTGTGATTTGGCGGGTATGACAATGTGGCATTCAAAGTGAATGATGATCAGATGTTCTGAAGATAGACGTAGCTTCTAGCCTCACACCGGGAAGTAACAAAAGTTGGGCTAGGCAGTATGGCTAGTTGGGTCATCCCCAAGCAGGGTGTATTGTCACCGATCTAGAGAATATTCATATTTATACTTCTTTTTGATTCTGTATCTTCGGATGACGGTTTGATGGCCTACAACCGTGGTGGCAATATATTCGCGGCACTCAAGCTAAATGAGTGAGCGGTCATGTGTGGCCGGGTTGCAAGATGTTCTTGTTGAACCCTGAGTGTATCACCACTAGAGTACACTATTCAGAAGGTGCTCCCATACCTTGTATGTTGGAATCCATTCTCCGATAAGCGCCTTGCGGTTTATGATTTTATACTATGTATGTAGAACGTGAGATGCAAGCGTTTCTGCTAGATTGATACCTATTTGTACTTAGGAATTATTATAATATCACAATGATATTGCTTGTCAAAGTTGTTCAGATACTCATAAGGGAAAAACCCGTTCCGTATTCACGGCGTGGTCTTATGAGATATCCTATACCTGTTTTAAACTATTTTACTCATACCAGTCCCATGACTGACCCGGAGTTTACTTTGTTGTTTTCCCTAAACTCTTGGGTGCCTAAATTTGTACGGGCAGTCAAGTAGTCGGGATTTACAGATATACTTGGAGAGCTTGGAGCAGGAGGCTGCAAGATTTTATAGCTATAGTTATTTCCGCTGTGTTGTAAGTGTTGTACTCTGATAAGTGCTATTGTATATATATAACTGTTTACTTCAAAGTTATGTTATATATTATATGTTATTCGTTCCGCTGTGAGATTCGTGTTGCTCTGATGATTCTGATGTTCTTCTTCTTCTTCTATTATATTAGTTCTATCTTTTCTTTCTCACCTTCTAAATTCTTTCACTAACGTCTCGGAATTTTCGACTCTCGAGGAGTCGAAAATTTCCAGCCGTTACATAGCATCATCGATTTCACTGGGTTCCCGCGGAGAGGTCTTTTGTTAAATCCCAACTTTGTCTACTATCCAACTGCTTAATTCAGGCATTGGAGACTTTTTGTCACTCAATTAGACTGATTAATCCTAGCATTGGTAGATTCAGAAACGATGCCTTCGGAGAGGACTTTGGTTATAGCCCAACATTCTTCACATTTGAGACGATCAGATGCTACGCAAATTAATTGGACGCCTCCAAAGAGGTCATTAAAGCCCGCCGATCTCCACGTCCGACGGGATCGGATGCTAACGAACTAATCAGACGCCTGTAAAGAGGTCCTATAGTCCCACCAGTCGACGAGTCTCGGATTAGCAGACACTAAGAACTATTCGGATGCCTCTGAAGAGGTCTTTAAGATCCATCGATCGCCAAGTCTGGGATTAGCAGACACTAACGAACTATTCGAACGCCTCCGAAGAGGTCGATTTAAGGCCCACTGTTTGTCTTAATTAGGTCAGGTACTTCCTGGCACTAACAATCAACAGGTGCCCCCGGAGAGGTCGTTGGTTTCTCCCAATATTTGTTGTAATCAGGTCAGGTAATTCCTGACACTGGCGACCTTATTAGGTGCCCCCGGAGAGGTCTTTGGTTCTCTTACAAACTCAATCATGTCTCTCTATCTCGATAATCCAGGCCCTTTGGAGACAAGATTAAATTCATACTTTTCCTCCCGGCTGAGACTTTTGATAAGCTTCACTATGAGAGGCTCCATTATTGCATCATTTCACGAGGCGAATTCCAATCCTTCTACCAAACACTTGATTTAACAAGCTACCTAGTGACAGAACTAAGGTCCTAGACCTCTCATTTTTAAGAGGTGCCCTTTTGATGAAATTTGCAATTTTTGTCTTTAAATTGAACATTTCACCTTTTGACCATTTGACCCTTGGTTCCCTTCATTTTGTTTGCCAGGTGGTGCTTTACATCTTCGTATTCGTTGTGAACGATGCTTGTGGCTCTCAACTCTTGAGCTGTCCTCATCGAGATGTGATGTAAAGGTCACCAGGTTTCATCAGTGTTTTAGTGAGAAACGTTCTTTAAATGGCCTGCAATCAAAATCGATTTTTTAGCAAATTTTGAATAATTAAACAAGGGTTTGCGAGTGTGCGATTCAGGCAAGCATATCAATTTTTTTCATTCATATGTACAAAGTTTCATTTCAATGCTTGCAACGTAATTACAACTTTTACAAGAAACATGAATGGAAAATCAAGTAAAATAACGGTAGAGGTGATTGTTTTTCCAAGCTCTAGGGATTTGAATTCCATCCGTCGTCTTTAATTTGAAGGTGCCATCTATAAGCTTTTGGCTTATGATAAAGGGTCCTTCCCAATTCAGTCCTAAAACTTCAGTCCGGTCATCACTCACTTCAATACAAGATCTTTGATCTCGAAGATCCTTTGCTTTACTTTGGAGTTGAAATGCCTGGTAATCCTTCTTTGATGAGCGGCTATTCTGAGCTCTCCTTCATTTCTCCTTTCTTCGAGCTAATCAAGCACTTCAAGTTACAGCTTCTCATTCTCTTCTTGGTTGAAGTGAATCCTGCGGTAAATGGGAACTTCCAGCTGTACTATGATCATAGCCTCAGCTCCAAATGCTAGAGAGAAAGGAGTATGCCCAGTCGTAGTTTTATGAGTCGTGTGATAAGCCCACAGTGCAAGAAGAAGCTCGTCAACCCAACCACCTTTATCTTTATCAAGACACTTTTTGATGGTTGACTTTATGATCTTGTTTACTTCTTCGACCTGCCCATTGGCTTGCGGATGGGCTCTACTGCAAAATTATTCTGAATCTTATACTTAGTGCAGAATTTTTTAAACTCTTCGCTTTCAAATTGTGTCCGATTGTCCGTGATTATCTTCAGTGGCAAACCAAACCTGAAAATGATGCTTTTCAAGACGAAGTTGATAACTTTCTTTGAGGTGATTATGGCCAGTGACTTGCTTCGGTCTAGTTAGTGAAGTAATCAATAGTTATAATGGCGTATTTGAAACTGAATTTTGCAGTAGGCAATGCACCGATTAAATCGATGCCCCAGACGGCAAATGGCTACGGGATGGCCATTTGGGTTGATTTGGTAAATGGTGCTTTTGGAATCTTTGCGAATCGCTGGCATCTATCACATCTCTTAGCGTAAGTCATAGAGTCTAGGTTCACATCTGTCCAGAAGTAACCATATCGCTGAACTTTCTTGGCTAGCGTCTCTCCACCAGTGTGTCCTCTATACTCCCCCTCATGTAATTCTACTAGGATTTTTCTTGATTCTTCTTTGGTGACACGACGGAGCAAAGGCATAGAGAAGCCTCGCTTATACAACTAACTATCTTGAATAAGATACATAGGAGCCTTTCTGAGTAGCTTTGTTCTCTTTTTCTAATCATCTGGGAGCACACCTCTAAGGAGATATTCTTTTATTGGAGTCATTCGTGAATATGGTTCTACAACAAATTCCAAGATCCAATCTATATCATGGTTATCAATACTGGGATTCAAAAGAACTTCAACCGAGACTATTCCTAGCAAATGTGCATCTCCTGTACCGGCGAGCTTTGCGAGTGAGTCAGCCTTCAAGTTGTCTTCCCGAGGCACATGCGAGATAGTGTAGTAGTCGAAGTAATCGAGTAGCTCCCAAGCTTTGTATATTTAAGCTGGCAAGTTTCCACCTTTAGACTGGAACTCTCTTTTGACTTGACATACTACCAACAGTGAATCGCTGAAAATGTGTAAGGCATTTAACTATAATTTTGTTGCAATTCTTCATCCAACAATCAGGGCTTCGTACTTAGCTTCATTATTTATTAATGGAAATTCTAATCTCAAAGCAGAGCATAGTGAACGTTCTTCAGAAGTCTCTAGCACTACTCCCGCCTCTGAGCAATACTCATTCATAGCACCGTCAACAAATAATTTCCACTGAGTGACCACTTCAGTGCCTTTTTCCATGTCATCACTATTATACATAAATTAAGCGATGAAGTCTGCTAAAGCTTGTTTGTTAATCTCCCTTCATGGATGGTAAGTGATATCGTACTGACTGGGCTCGGTGTTCCACTTCAACAACCTTCCATAAGTCTCTGGACGGAACAGAACCTACTTCAGTGGCTGGTCTATGAGAACCTTGGTAGGGTGAGATTGGAAATATGGCCTTAGCTTTTTAGAGGCGATGAGCAGACAATATGAAAGCTTTTCCAATTTGGGATAGTTCTACTCTTCCCTTGACAGCCTCTTACTAATATAGTATACTGACCTTTGAACTTTCGACTCCACTCGGACCAAAGCAGTGCTTAACGCATGGGATAAATTGCCAGATACAAGAATTGGTCTTCACCATCTTTAGGCTTGGACAACATGGGTGGTGATTCCATATGCTTGATTAACTCTTCAAAATAGTTTGACATTTCAGAGTCCACTCAGAGTCTTTCCTTCCTTTTATTAGAGCGTCAAAAAGAGGACTGCACCGATCTGTTGCATTAGAGCTAAAACGATTCAAGGAAGCAACTTTCCCATTTAGACTTTGTAACTCTTTCTTCATTCTGGGAGCTTGCATTTCTATCAAAACGGTAATCTATGCAGGGTTGGCTTCGATTCCCCAATCATTAACCATAAACCCAAGAAACTTCCCTGATGCGACCCTAAACAAACACTTGAGAGGATTGAGTTTCATGCCGTATTTTCTTAGGATATTGAATAACTCGGCCAAGTTTTCTAGATAATCGTCAGATCTTTTTGACTTTATCAACATGTCGTCTACATAAAACTCCATAGTCTTGCCTATTTGAGATTTGAACATGTAATTGACAAGAAGTTGGTATAGATTTCCCTCGGCTCATTGATATAGAATTCCATGGCAATCTCCTGACCGACCTTAACCACACCGACCCCTTATCTGTCAGGAACTTCATTATCAAGCACCAGGGGGCCTGTATAATTCTGAAATCTGCCATATCTTGTCTTGCCAAGAAAGCGTTATATGCTGATGACTCATCTACAAGAACAAATGACTGCATTAAAGCGGCTTTCCTCTCCCCGTCTCTGAGTTCCACAAGTAAATCAATGACCTTAATGGGATGCTTTGGCTCCCTTGTGAACCCTTAGATTTTCTTTTGGAAAGCTTGGACAGCCGACATGGAAAGCTTCAATTTATCGAAAGTGCTTTTGAAGAGTAATTCACCGAGGCTCCACAATAAACTAATACTCGCTTTACGGTGGCCGGGCCATTCCCGACTCTTACCACCATAGGGTCTTGAGTAGGAGTGACTACTCATTCTTCATCTCTTTCCCTGAACATAACACCCTCAAAGGAAATCTTCTAATGCTTTACAGATGCGACATTGTTTAGCATCAAGCACTTTTCCTCCTTTGAGGCATTCTTTAGCGCATTAGCATATCTTTCCATGTCTCCCAACTTCTATTGGCTGGATGAGGACCCCCAAAAATGGTATTAATCACGAACCTCTGATTAGCTTGTGCTGGGGTATTATCTCCCGATCCAGATGCTTTAGCTCTTGGGTAGTTGGAGGAGGATTAGCGAATTGTGGATTCTTCACGTGCTGTTGCAATCGGTTTTTCCTAATCAATTCCTCAATCAAGTTCTTCAAATGCTTACACTCATTTGTGTTGTGCCCTGGTTGGTTTGGGAATCAACCGAATCTTCTGGAATTTGCCTGATTATCACCTATTTCCTGTGCTTTTAGCTTCGGGTAGTTCTCGGTATCCTTGGTGGCGATGAAAATGTTCTTTGGGGTATCGGTTAATGGAGTCAATTCAAGAGCAATGAAGAAGCGCATTTTCTTTTCATTACGATTGTCTTTTCCATCATTGACCCACTTTTGACATACATTATTCTTCTGACTACCCTGAACACCATTATCTTTCTTTTCGGGTTCCGAGCTACCCTTAGCAACACTCAATGCATAAGAAGGGTCATCGTCCACAGTAATGTACTCTTCTGCCTTTGTATAGAACCTTTCTAAGGTGTTAGGCTTCTTTATTATGATTCAACTTCCAAACTCCAACTTTTTGTCTATGGCCACTTCAATGCCATTAATACTAGTCGAGGCCCTGGATTCCCAACATCTGCTACAACAGCATTGAATCGCGTAAGAAAATATTGGACAGATTATCCTGGTTTCTGTTCCATGTCATTCAATGACATTACGTCCTTAGTGGATTGCAGCCTGAATTGCTCTCTGAATTTCTTGGCCAAGTAAGAAAAGTTGTCTACAGACCTCGGAGGCTTCTTGGTGAACCAGAGCATAGCTACACCCTCCAAGTACACCAGGAAGTATAAGCGCTTGAGTTCATCGGTAGCACGCGCACCATCCACGTGCTGATCGTACTTGTATAAGAAAAGATTAGGATCACCAGTCCTATTATAAGCTTGGATCATTTGTGCATTAAACTTTCTAGTGAACTTAGTCATCTTGATCCTCTCAGTGAGCAGAGTCCAAGTTGGAGCAAACCCCCACTCGTTCTCCTCATCATTTCATTCCACACTCTCCTTCATGATATACCGTACCATTTCTTCGAGATGATCCTTCTCGCCATGCCGATCCGTGGGGCGAACGCCGCCTCCTTCGCGGCTGTGGATCTGAGGCCCTGTGCCTCCCTCATAGGGAAGTGCCCCTTTGGGGGAACTATTCACTTTTCGAGAAGTAGCTCTCTCTGAATGGTTCCTAGTGGGTGGTTTAGATTTATCATGATCAACATTTTCTGAATCGTCAACCTCTTGAACTTATCAATCATGATTTGGACTCATAGCAGAAGAATTAGCACCCTCTGCACGGATGGAATTAGTAATAACTTTTGCAATAGCGGCTTGGAGAGCAAAGAGAGTTTTTAACTTTTTCATAATGGCTATAGTTGAGATCTTCATTTGATGCGTCAAACCGGTAACGACTTTATTAAATTCATCTCTAGTCATGGCAGCACCTTCTCTGAAGGATTGGCCAACCTCAAAATTAGTTTGTAGAGTGATCAGATTATCTGCTACATTTCCATAATTCGAAGCTACCACAGTCTTACTAATTGGTGGCTTTCTTGACGGCATTATCTCAGACAAAATTCTAAACTTCAAACAAAATTCGTTGATTGGCCCAGATCTTAGATTTGAAGAATCTATCGTAGAAACATGCTTCAAACCTCACTACATCCATAAAACATTTAAACTTGAGAATGTGAACGTGGTCCCAAGGTGGACGCCAAATAGTGTATGTACAAAAAATTGCACAAACGCTAGCAAAGAAGAGGATTACACTTTGCAAACATGTAGATCTAAAAATATGGACCCATAAACATAAGGAAGATATAATGATAAGGAGATTTAGAGTGGTTCAACCTAGAAATTGGCTACATCTACTATGAAACAAGTTCTCATTATCATCATAGAGATTACAAGGTACATATTCTTTGCTTTATCACTCATTTTCTCTCTTTTATGAATACTTCCCTTTTTCTCTTTGATTCACTCAAATCCACCAAGGGAATAACTAGATCTCTCTAAGTGTGATAGTTGTTGGTGTAAATCTTCAGCACTTGAACACATGGATAATTTTGAATGATTCCATGGAGCATTTGATGTTCAATTTTAGCTTTGAGAAAGTTTAATGGAGTTTTAATTGGCTTGAAGGAGTTTAGGAATGATTTTAGCAGCACTTCATGGAAAGAAGATTCAGTCCCTTTCAAGGCGCAAGAGTGGGGGTATTTATATTAGTGGATATGGAGTGGAGAGGCCTGAAAATATGGTGTGTATGTAATCAGGTCGTCGAATAACCAAGGCTATAGGTCGGTTACGGCCCTACGACTTGGCAATGTCGTTCTCTTTAAGAAACAGTCTGGAGCTCTCAATTGGCCATGACCTGAATCCTAAGGTTGGTCATGACCTAATGCCTAGGTCAGTTACGACCTAGCATAGCACGAACTAGTTTCAACCCCCTTCTGGATGACCTGCTTTCGAGCCTTGGACACGAGCTAATGCTTTAGGCTAGCTGCAACCTGATATCTTAAGTCGGTCACAATCTGATGCTTCTAGGTTGGCCACCACTCGATCTTGTCTTCTGACCTAAGAAACGATCTATGGTCCATTGAACTAACCCAGTGCATGTAAAACCGACCTAATGATCTGTTCCTTATATCGACCTAGTATTACTTTGAGAAGCGGCGATCTAGGGCTTGGAATGACCTAAAGTATAATAATCTAGGAGAGAACGAACTGAGCTTGAGAGTTGAGAACGACTTGACATTTATACCATATCTCATCCATATTTTTATGGATTAACAGTATTGTTGGAATCATCTTGATGGGCAATGTGCCATGGAACAGATCTAGACAGGATTTGGAGCAATAAGAAATTTTGGTTAAATTAAACGTCTAGTTTACAACGATTTCGAACCGATCAATATGAGAACTCTCTCACTCAACTTATTTTTACCGTTATTATAATCATAACTGAATATGTATTGACTGCCTGTATCTGCAAATTTGCTTTCTAGTTGGTGGATGTTGTTTATAGTTTACTGTTACTATTATTAAACTGTGAATATAAGCATTGATAATGGAAACATTTATATTATTATCAATTGATTGATGGATGATTATTGATATAGATGTTATTGATATGAGAAATCTAATGATGTCTGAAATCAATATGAATTGAATTATATGGTAATTGGTTGAATCTCATTCCAGTTCGTAATTTAATTTAAATATTTTATTAATGAAATATTTAGTGAAAATGGAAGTTTGAAATTTAAATTCAAAATATTTTTGGAAAGGCAGTTTAGATGATTCCGAATAAATTTCATAAAAAAGGATTTGATTTGCATTAATTTCCAATTTATAAAGAACTGTTCTCAATTTAATTTTGAAATGAATAGTGATTACAAAAATTGGATTCTAGTTAAGTATATAAACGATGTTTTTAACTCAAATGGTTTCTTCTGTTGATCTTATTTATTTTTATAATGATTGTCGGAAAAATTTGGATTTCATAATTTGATATTTTAAAAAATATTATTATTCTAATATTAAGTATTCAATTTGATTTAAAATTGAATCATTTTAAATCAAATTTATAAACATTTTATAAATTTCAATTTAATTGGAAATCAATGAAGTTTATTTAAATGTTTTGAATATGACGAGTCGCACAGCGACCGTTCGAGAATTTCGATCATTAACTTCAAATTGACGCACTGGGATATTCGACTGTCGATTCTCCTAAAACAAAAAAATTTGGTTTTAGAATGAAAAGAGATTTCGAATGATATAAAAAGCTTTAAAATTGAATGGTTAGATTTTGAGATAAATTCAGATCAAATTTGAATAAAAACAGCGCAGTGATGTAAATGACCTGAAATTGAATTTTGATGAATTGAGCTATTTTTAAATTAATAAAAATAGAGAAAAATTGTGATATATCATAATAAATGATTTAAAAGTAACTTGAACTAAATATATTTAGTTCTGGATAGTAAAAAGCTGTTTTGTGAAAAATAGCTATTTTGACAAAAGCTGTTGAACAGTTGGAAGTTAATAGCTACTTAACTAAGTTAAGGTATTCCAATGAACGAACATTGGATTTGAATGGAAATCATCTTCGAATATTCTGATATTGGATTTCGTAATTATATGGATCTTGTTTTGAGGAATTTGTGAGATATCAAAATCGGTATTCCCGATACGACGTCTCTTGGTTTCAAAATTTGATACCGAATATAAGTAGACATAGATTCTATTCAAAGCCTTATATTTGATATCAAATTGGATTTGGGGTTTGTCGTGAATGGTATCTTCAGTAACACTATTTTTATACCCATTTGGAAATGAATTTTATGGAATAAATCTTTTAATTAAGATTTAATGTAGTCTTCCAAAGTTAAGTTTTCCAATTAATGAATTTAATTGGAATTGAATGGAAATCGAATTAGTTATAATCGAGATGAACCTCCATGAAGGAAGACCTTTACTATTTAAGGAATTTAAAAGGGTTTGCCATTATTCCACTTATAGTATTAGTCTGATATCGAAATTTATATCGATTATGAACTAATATGATCTCTGTGAAGATTCTGTTTCTAATGGAAGTTTGATTTTGGGTTTATCATGAACGGTGTTTTAAATAACATTTGTTCTTTAATTCAATTAAAGCCAAGATTAATTTCCAAAGTTAAATAATCATTGATTGATGATTTTTGGTGATCAAAAACATATGAGAGTTTTAATAAATCTTCCAACAAAGATTTTGAAGAATGAATTAGAGATTAAACTAAGTTGGAATTTTAATTCAATACTTAAATAGATTGGAATCAAACTGTAATTAAATTTACCAAAACACGAGGGGCGCTAAATAAGGGGTACCACCAGTTTTGCTCCATGGGATGAATAGGGTGGGAATGGGATGATGATATGAGTGATTACCTTTTCGTAAGGCTCTACAATCCCGATAAGGCTTATAAACCTTAATTTGAGTTAAGTTCGTGAAAAAGATATAATCTTTTGAAATGATTTCCAAGGCAATATTTAAACAAGAAATTTAAATGGAATAAATATTGATAAGATTTGTGGGAGTAATTCCCAATGTAAAGAATATTCTAAATTGAAATGAGGCTATGTGTCTTTACATCACCTGATTTTAATGATACCATAGTTATTCGGAAAGATTGGGTTTTAACTGATTCTGAATAACTGATACGACAATTAAAAGTCGATGATATTGAAAACGGTGGTAGAAGACCAGAGATCTTCACATCGTTTGGATTATTGTTGATGCCTTGGGTAGCTCCCATTATAAGGTTACAGTGGTGGTCATCCAGATGTACTTGGAGATCGACCAGATGTGAATGGGCCTGTCTCATGTATTGGACATATGGGGCGAGGAATAAGCTGCCTTCGGTTTTGTTTAGACGCAAAACGAAATTGCAAATGGATTTTGTGTTTGACTTTGTATTATATCTTGTATTAATTGATCTCCACTAAATATATATCTGTTTTGTAACACCCCACCTCCGCTAGGGTCACTCACAAAGAGAATGCACTAGTTTTGGAGGAGCGTTATCGAGGTAAACAATCATAGAATTATTACAAGACAGAACATAAATAAAACAGCGGAAGATTCAAAAGACAAATTTCATTACTTTCAAAAAGAGTCAAAATCTTTTACATCAAATAGCCAAGGTCGTTATTTTCCATTACAATAAATTTTGTCTTGCATAAATAAAGAAGCATAATTTGAAACAACAAAAGGAGCTTAATTCCACAAAGTTAGCAGAAATGCAGCCATAGCATAGCTCAAGATCAAACAGTACATGAGCTGAACCGAAAGCAAGTGAAATCCAAGCTAAGTGCTAGAGTTTCCTCCCTGAGAACCTGGGGGGAAACGGAAGAAAAAGAGGCAAAAGAAAACGGGTCAGTCATAAAGACTGGTAAGTCCAAGTTACTTTCAGCATAAAAACAGATAAAGGTAACATGACATGTATAAATTGAAAGTAAACATAAGGATGCTGTCAAGATGGGCAAGATAGACTAAGATAACATGATAAATTAAGTATAAATCGAGTATAGCATCACATATTCAAGGTTCGCGGCATCAACTGTACTAGAATCCCAAACCCATGTCTTATATAAGTCATGAAATAATCCCTTGGCCCAATATCATGAAATGACCCATTTCTAGGTCCAACGAAACGATCCACTAGTCGATCGGCTCCCTACAAGTTCTAGTTCGTCATGTGTCTGTGTCATACGGCCCTATCACGAATGTAGTCACCTGTGCTAGGTCCACCATAGGGTGTATCAAGCCCTAGGGTGCCAACCACCGACACGAATCAAGCATGCACAGATAAACCAACTGATGCCCACTGCCTGCTTTTTCAACTCCGGACCACGTGCACGACCATAGCCCGCCTGAACCTACACTTGCGCATCAACACAGCCATCATTCTGGTCGCTTACAATCAGCCCAGTAATCGTGCCCCACCCAGCCGAGTTCCAGGGTACCATGAAACATCTAGTGGGTTACTGCTGAAATGGACCGCGTAAATAGGGTTTCCGTCTAATAGGTTAAGTGTTGTCGTTTAAATTCGTGACTTAACCCCTATTAGTCTAGCATGTCAAGTTGGTTAAGTGTTGTCATTCAAGTTCATGACTTAACCCGCCTACGAATCATGTATCAAGTTGGTTAAGTGTTGTCTTTCATGTTCATGACTTAATCCTATCATGTGGCATTAATTCATTAATGCACCGCAACCTCTCACATAAGACCTGTTGTTGTGGTCACTGGATTTGTCGGGCGGTTCCGGGCAGAATTACACCACAACTCTGTTTGACCTCGGGTTTTCAAGTGCGATACGACCAACTACCCACATTGGATCCTATTGTTTGCAGTAACTAGATTTGCCGGGCAGTTCCGGGCAGAATTACACTGCAAACTCAACCCAACCTCGAGTTGGCCATTTTCAAGTTCATTCTAGTGTCATGCCCATGTTCAAGTTTCATGTCAAGTTTCATGGCGAGTTTCAAACCAAGTTTCCTATAGTTACCAATTTTTCCCAACGTTACCCTGTCTAAATATTACGGTAACAATCTTAGCCTAATTTTCCGTCCGCATGATTTTTAGCATAATATTAGGCAAAAAACTTAGCCTAATTTAACCTACACAAAATTTTCATAAAGAAATTCATTAACATGACATAGTTGTAAACTTGGCATTCTTGTCATAGTCAATATGAACACCATAGGTGTGTACTTGCAAAACAATCAACATGAATATCATAGGTGTGAACTTGCAACGTAGACTTAACCAACATACATATATGTGAATTTGCAACATAGACTAAATCAACTTACATATATGTGAACTTGCAAATCAATCACGAACATATGAATAAGTGTGAACTTGAAATCTGACATAGGTTTAACATATACACATAAACATGTAGATCTAACATTTGGTCACATATGTGATATGATTTCACAACCTAAAACTTGCATAACATGATAAACTAAACAACTTGTCATCACGGGTTATACTCCAAGTTCATATACATATGAATGGACTTATAAATTAATTCCCAATTCAGCATGATGATAAAATAGAACCACGGGCATAGATCAACATAATAAACATTTCTCTATTATCAATTTATTTCCAAGGCATGACCTAACTGAATAAATTGATTAAAACATCGCAGGCATAACTTTATGAACATGAAAAAGGTTTGAATAATAATCTAGATTCAAGAACATGGATAGATCTAACTTAAATAGAAAAATCCCCAAAATCAAGACAAATAAAGAAAATAGGTCTGAATAGAAAATCAAGCTTAGATCCAATTTCATAGTCATAATACTAGTCAATAACCTCATAGGTGATTAGCCACAATTGTCCTTGTCATAGATATAGGCAATAGTCTTATATTCACAGTCATATGCATAGGCATAGTCTTATGTTCAACGTCATAGTCATAGGCATAGTCTTATGTTCACCGTCATAGTCATAGGCATAGGCATAGTCTTATGTTCACAGTCATAGGCATAGTCATGGTCTTATGTTCACAGTCATAGGCATAGTCATAGTCTTATGTTCACAGTCATAGGCATAGTCATAGTCTTATGCTCATAGTCATAGACGTAGTCATAGTCTTATGCTATTAACAATAGTTTCAACGTCGTAGACAATATTCCCAATAGTCAAGATCCAAGAAGAAAACAAGAAGAGATATGAATCATACATAAATCAGTTCCAATTTAACATGCCCATATTAGATTTATAGTATTTATCTAAAAGTAGATGGAACTTACAGATCGTGGTCTAAGAAATTTAGATGCAAAAGTCAAGTCTAGAAATTTATCGTAGAACGTTGCAGTGTCACTGATCTATTCTCTTCAATTGTTGTAGAAGCGTTGATCTTTGATTTGAATCGAGTTTGAATGCCTAAGCTTTAATTTGGAGGCGGCGGCCATGGTTCAAGGGTTAAATTAGCAGCATAGCAGTGTAAGAATGATTTGTATGAATTAGGCTTGGTCTTAGGATGTATTTATAGGGGTAGCTACTAGTTTAGGCCTTTAGATTAACCCTAGAATCAATCCGGACCATCAAAACACGTCTCAGGCTTCAAAAATGGATTCTGGGTCAAAACAGGCCGACTAGTTCGACCTGTAGGGGGGGAAGGGAGGTCGACCACATGGTCGACCTGGAGGGTAGGTCAACCCTAAGGTCGGCTACATGGTCGACACCCAGGTCGACCTGCCTGGTCCTGTGCTGCCTGAAATTTGTTGAATCTTCTACAGGCCATAACTTCTTTATCCGGACTACGATTTTCGAAAACTCGGACTCTATTTCATGCAAAATTCCGAGACGAACGCAATGGCGCAACCCGTTTCCCATAATTCTCATTTTAAAAATTAATTATACCTTGATTTCTTGTTTTAACATGTTATTAAAATTCGGGTTGTTACATTCTCCCCTCCTTAAAGGATTTCGTCCCCGAAATCTTCAAGTTAAGAAGAATGTGTCCTACCATCCAATCATCCATCTACTCAATCATCAATCACAGGCATCCATTGTCCTTAAGAGATTTCTAATGCTGTATGAACATATGCAGAAAGTGTGTGTATAAGTTCCTTATCTAATGCAAATGATCAGGCCTGATTGATCTTCCTAATGAAAAATATGTTTAGTGTCATGAATCCAACGTGTATGCAAATAGTCCTAGTCACATAAACACTATATGTGTGCACAAACATCCATCCATATGCAACATCCACATGATAACACGTTCAATTTCATCCATAAACAAGTATAAACACTCATGCATATGCAATACGAAAATGTGTCTGAGCCGATCTAGTGCCTAATGTGTGTTATGCAACCACGAGCAACCGCTTGCGACCACTTGCAACCATTTGCAAACATAAACCATAACATGTTTCAATCGCATGTTTACATTCAAAAAGGTTCTACCTAAGGTTCTCAAGATAGCATTGAGAAGATAAGCAAGATAAAACAAAGCATCTAGGAGAAGAAGTTAAAGATGTACCCCCAGAAGGTCCTGCTTGCGGGGCTTGCCCTTGCTTCTTAGGGTAGTCCTTGCTGATATGTCCAATATCACCACACTGAAAGCATGCTCCCATCTTCACCGTCTTCTTTCTACAATCCTGGACTATATGCCCCTCAATACCACAGAAGTGGCATTTTCTTTTTTTCATGTGTCTAGTTATCATTATTGTTGTTGTTGTTCTTGCCTCCCTTCTTGGGGTCTACCTTCTTGTTTGGAGACTCATTCGCCTTGACCTCCTTCTTGCCATTCTTTCTTCTTCATTTAAGAGCGCCATGTCTACTAGCTTTTCGTAAAGTAGCCCCCATAGGTACGTGGGTCATAGCCAAGCTGTGAAGTGGCTCATTCAATCCTTTGACAAAGCAGAGAGCCTTCTTATGAGGGGTATTCACTAAGTCCGGTCCAAACCGAGCCAGCTGACTGAATTGATTGACGTACTCCTTGACCGTCATACTTCCTTGCTTAAGAGATAAGAATTTTTCCAGTTGTAAACTTCGTTCAGCCTGCGAGAGGAATTTCATCTCAAACCTTGTCTGGAAATCCATCCATGTGTTAACAGGTCTTTCAGCATTAGTGACTTCCCACCAATAGGAAGCTTCGTCTTTGAGCAACCATACCACCAACTCTACTTTCTGCCTATCGTCCACCTCGAAGATAATGAACAGATCCTCAGTTTCTTTAAGCTAGTTCCTCGCTTCTACGAATGATTCAGTTCCCTTGAAATCCTTTACACCCATGGCCCTAAATTTTTTACAGATCTTTGAGAAAGCAATTGCATGAGAAGGGGGAGGAGGAGGAGGAATCGCTGCAGCTGGAGGGGGAATATCTGCTGGGCCTACATCATTGGCCCTAGCCTCTAAGTACCTCATGAACCAGCCAGGTATTTGCACGCCCTCTGGAAAGTTAAGATTCCCAGACATGCTGAAAAGAAAAAGTTGGGATTCAAACGTGGAAACAAAGGATAGTGCTAACGACTTTTGGGGAATAGCCTTTAAATAAAACTAGACTTTTCTTGAAAAATGCTTCTTTGTAAATGGTTTTGAAAAGAGTTTTAGAAGGTGTTTTTTTTTAAAAAAAAACTTTTGCCCAGTCTGGTAACCTTTTGCTCTGATACCGAATGTAACACCCCACCTCCGCTAGGGTCACTCACAAAGGGAATGCACTAGTTTTGAAGGAGCATTATCGAGGTAAACAATCACAGAATTATTACAAGACAGAACATAAATAAAACAGCGGAAGATTCAAAAGCCAAATTTCATTACTTTCAAAAAGAGTCAAAACCTTTTACATCAAATACCCAAGGTCATTATTTTCCATTACAATAAATTCTATCTTGCATAAATAAAGAAGCATAAACTTGAAGCAACAAAAATAGCTTAATTCCCCAAAGGTAGCAGAAATGCAGCCATAGCATAGCTCAAGATCAAACCGCACATGAGCTGAACCGAAAGCAAGTGAAATCCAAGCTAAGTGCTAGAGTTTCCTCCCTGAGAACCAGAGGGGGGGGACGGAAGAAAAAGAGGCGAAAGAAACCGGGTCAGTCATGAAGACTGGTAAGTCCAAGTGACTTTCAGCATAAAAACAGATAAAGGTAACATGACATGTATAAACTGAAAGTAAACATAAGGACGCTGTCAAGATGGGCAAGATAGACTAAGATAACATGATAAATCAAGCATAAATCAAGTATAGCATCACATATTCAAGGTTCGCTGCATCAACTGTACTAGAACCCCAAACCCATATCTTATATAAATCATGAAATAATCCCTTGGCCCAATATCATGAAATGACCCATTTCTAGGTCCAATGAAATGATCCACTAGTCGATCGGCTCCCTACAAGTTCTATCTCGTCATGTGTCTGTGTCATACGGCCCTATCACGAATGTAGTCACCTGTGCTATGTCCACCATAGGGTGTATCAAGCCCTAGGGTGCCAACCACCGACACGATTCAAGCATGCACAGATAAACCTACTGATGCCTGCTGCCTGCTTTTTTAACTCCGGACCACGTGCACGACCATAGCCCGCCTGAACCTACACTGGCGCATCAATACAGCCGTCGTTCTGGTCGCTTACATTTAACCCAGTAATCATGCCCCACCCTTCCTAGTTCCAGGGTACCATGATACATATAGTGGGTTACTGCTGAAATGGACCGCGTAACTAGGGTTTCCTCTAATAGGTTAAGTGTTGTCATTTAAATTTGTGATTTAGCCCCTATCAGTCTAGCATGTCAAGTTGGTTAAGTGTTGTCAATTAAGTTCGTGACTTAACCCGCCTACGAATCACGTATCAAGTTGGTTAAGTGTTGTCTTTCATGTTCATGACTTAACCCTATCATGTGGCATTAATTCATTAATGCACCCCAACCTGTCATTGGATATGCCGGGAGGTTCCGGGAAGAATTACACCACAACTCAGTTTGACCTCGGGTTTTCAAGTGCGATATGACCAACTAACCACATTGGATCGTATTGTTTGCAATAACTAGATTTGTCGGGTGGTTCCGGGCAGAATTACACTGTAAACTCAACCCATCCTCGAGTTGGCCATTTTCAAGTTCATTCTAGTGTCATGCCCATGTTCAAGTTTCATAGAGAGTTTCATACCAAGTTTCCTATAATTACCAATTTTTCCCAACATTACCCCGTCTGAATATTAGGCTAACAATCTTAGCCTAATTTTCCGTCCGCATGATTTTTGGCATAATATTAGGCTAAAAACACAGCCTAATTTAACATACACAAAATTTGCATAAAGAAATTCATTAACATGACATAGGTGTAAACTTGGCATTCTTGGCATAGTAAATATGAACACCATAGGTGTGTACTTGCAAAACAATCAACATGAATATCATAGGCGTGAACTTGCAGTGTAGACTAAACCAACATACATATATGTGAATTTGCAACATAGACTAAATCAACTTACATATATGTGAACTTGCAAATCAATCACGAACATATGAATAAGTGTGAACTTGAAATATGACATAGGTTTAACATATACACATAAACATGTAGATCTAACATTTGGTCACATATGTGATATGATTTCACAACCTAAAACTTGCATAACATGATAAACTACACAACTTGCCATCACGGGTTATACTCCAAGTTCATATACATATGAGTGGACTTATTCACTAATTCCCAATTCAACATGATGATAAAATAGAACCATAGGCATAGATCAACATAATAAACATTGCTCTATTATCAATTTATTTCCAAGGCATGACCTAACTGAATAAGCTGATTAAAACATCGCAGGCATAACATTATGAACATGAAAAAGGTTTGAATAATAATCTAGATTCAAGAACACGGATAGATCTAACTTAAATAGAAAAATCCCCAAAATCAAGACAAATAAAGAAAATAGGTCTAAACAGAAAATCAAGCTTAGATCCAATTTCATAGTCATAATCCTAGGCAATAACCTCATAGGTGATTAGCGACAATTGTCCTTGTCATAGTTATAGGTAATAGTCTTATATTCATAGTCATAGGCATAGGAATAGTCTTATGTTCAACGTCATAGTCATAGGCATAGTCTTATGTTCACCATCATAGTCATAGGCATAAGCATAGTCTTATGTTCATAGTCATAG
The DNA here is from genome assembly GCA_030737875.1 of Allium sativum. Taxonomy (NCBI): domain Eukaryota; kingdom Viridiplantae; phylum Streptophyta; class Magnoliopsida; order Asparagales; family Amaryllidaceae; genus Allium; species Allium sativum. Next base: position 252,890,175 of record CM060915.1, on the reverse strand, counting down.
GCATAGTCAAGGTCTTATGTTCACAGTCATAGGCGTAGTCATAGTCTTATGTTCACAGTCATATGCATAATCATAGTCTTATGTTCACAGTCATAGGCGTAGTCATAGTCTTATGCCATTAACAATAGTTTCAACGTCGTAGACAATATTCCCAATAGCCAAGATCCAAGAAGAAAACAAGAATAGATATGAATCATACATAAATCGTTTCCAATTTGACATGCCCATATTAGATTTATAGGTTTTATCTAAAAGTAACTGGAACTTACAGATCGTGGTCTAAGAAATTTAGATGCAGAAGTCAAGTCTAGAAATTTGTCGTAGAATGTTGCGGTGTCGCTGATCTATTCTCTTGAATTGTTGTAGAAGCGTTGATTTTTGATTTGAATCGAGTTTGAATGCTTAAGCTTTAATTTGGAGGCGGCAGCCATCGTTCAAGGGTTAAATTAGCAGATAGCAGTGTAAGAATGATTTGTATGAATTAGGCTTGGTCTTAGGATGTATTTATATGGGTAGCAACTAGTTTGGCCCTTAGATTAACCCTAGAATCAATCCGGACCATCAAAACACGTCTGAGGCTTCAAAAATGGGTTCTGGGTCAAAACAAGCTGACCAGGTCGACCTGTAAGGGGGCAGGAAGGTCGACTACATGGTCGATCTGGGGGTAGGTCGACCCTAAGGTCAACCACATGGTCGACTTGTCCCCTAGGTCGACCTGCCTGGTCCTGTGCTGCCTGAAATTTGCTGAATCTTCTACAGGCCATTACTTCTTCATTTAGACTCCGATTTTCGAAAACTCGGACTCTATTTCATGCAGAATTCCGAGACGAACGCAATGGCACAACCTGTTTCCCATAGTTCTCATTTTAAAAATTAATTATACCTTGATTTGTTATTTTGACATGTTATTAAAATTCGGGTTGTTACATGTTTGGTGTGGAGAATTAATTCTCTTAGCTTATTACCCTTCTTTGAGACGTATGTGCTTAGAGGTTATATATTGGTAGACCTCAGTTGTATGGTATGGGATGACAATATGGCATGCCAAGCGCTGCTGGCAAATTGATCAAAGCTTTTATTGAAAAGAAGAGCTTTGTGGATGGTGATCAAATCATGGCTAATATAGCATAGCTTTGTGTTGGGATGGGACTACGACAAGCCTCACAACCCGGAATGACCTAAAACAGGATGAAAGACAGCAGGGTAAGGACGTATGTTTCCTTCTAACTAAGAGTGATGCCATAGTATGGGTCCTGGCAATTTACTATGTAAATGATGGATTAAGACGCCTCGGATATGGCCATACAAGGCCATGGTGGTCGACGTACTGACCAGGAGGTCCGATAGGACTGAGGAACGTTATGTTCAGGAGTAACATGAACCCACCTGGAAATGGCGCGCTGGCTTTACCGATTTGGTACTGACCCGAGTCTGACTCCGGGGCATCCCGCTAAAGATGAGCCGAATCGGAAGGAAAGATCCTTTACCTTGGTCATTAATGGACATCGAACTTCCAATACAAACCTTGAGTTTTTAGTTGCAAACCTATATGGGTACATAATAGGATTGGGTATTATGCCATCTAAGATTGATACATTCATATTCGAAATTGATTTTACACTACGCACAAGTAATAATAAAAGAGAAATTTAGTGTATCAAGCAAGTTTGGATATTATAAGGTAAAACTCTATCCTCTGGCTTGCGCTTTCATTGTGTGATTGGACCTGAGTTATAATAGCTTCATTTTTTTTTTCAAAAAGCATTACGAATTTTATAATTGGTATTCATGTGAGAAAACACATTCCGCGATATACGACATGGTCCTGTGGTTTACCAACTTTAAAATAAAGTTTAATAATTGATTTTAGTTCTCACACCAATCCCATGACTGACCTGGAGTTTATTGTTTTCCACCTAAATCCTACATTTCAATATCCACACGGGCAACTAATAGTTTTGGTTTTGATGATATTTTTTAAAACAGGATTCCAGATTTTGGCGTTAACCTAATTACTTAACAGAAACGGCAGGACTGAACAACAGTTTTAAGTGTACCGTAATTACATAACAGGTTTGGTGTTACCTTAATTATATAACACCAGGACTTGGTGTACTGTAACACCCCGTAATTTTAAAACACGACATAAAAGATAATTAAAGAATAACTAATTATTAAAAGAAGAATTAAATGAGACAGGTTAAGCCATTGCGTTCTTCTAGGAATTCTACTTGAGATAGAGTCTGAGTTTGCGTAAAACGGATAACGTATGAAGAAGATATGGACGAACGAAGCTAGGCAGAAAAACCGGAAGTCGATCAAAATGCACTGGCGCACTTCACAAGTGTGCCAGTACAAAAATGCAATGGCGCACCTACCAAGTGTGCCCATACTGATCCATCACTGAATTCTGGAGTGTTCTGTGATGTTGTGTCTTCTTATGAGTGGCCGGATGATGTGTATTTGAGCTGGGTGGTTCTGATGGACCTCTAGTTCATTTAAAGGCTCTAAATAATCCTAGACATCTATATATACGTAGCTAAACCTAAACCCTAACATCATAACCCTAAAATAATGGTGCCATCATGATGTTCATCTACAAGCTAGCCTAAGCCTCAATTCATTCTCTCCAAACTAGAAAATCAAATCCAAACTAGTAATCGATTAAGAAGAACATCAAATCAAATCTAAATTAGAAGAACAAATAGTCTACTTCAAGGGAGAGCTATTCAGTTTTAGAATACAGATCCTAGAATTCAAGACCATTCTATAATTTGTAAGTTCATGTTACTTTCAGAAATAAAAGTTAATTGTGATTTTGACATTTTAATAAATATGGATTTGAGATTATGGCTATTTCTATCTTTCTTTCTATATCCATTAGATCTATCTCATTGATAATATTATGTCCATTCTTTGCCTCTTCTTTCCTTCTTCCATTTTTGTTTTATAGCCAGGCTACTGCGAGCCTGAGCCGGATCTCATAAGAGATGAACATACGTTGGAAATAAAATTGGGCATAAAATATGATTTGGACATGACCAGCGCTAAAGTTTGGGAAAAATATTAAATTGTGTATAATTGGGCATAATTGAGTTGTAACTGATTTGAGGACATAACACATGTTGTATTCAAAACATAAAGTGTATCGAACATATGAATTGAGATTTGAGGCATAAAGTATTGGACATATGATTTGAGATTTGAGGCATAACGTATTGGACATATGACTTGAGATTTGAGGCACTAAACATATTGGACATATAACTTGGGATTTTGGGGCGTAAATTGAACTGTAAACATGTAAGTTCAAGTTATTTTCAGATTTAAACACTTAATAGTGATTTTAGCATATAATGAAATGGATCTAAGTCCATGCTTGGTGATAAGACAAATCTTTTAGATTAATTCTGTAACACCCCACCTCCGCCAGGGTGGCTCTTGCAAGCACTCTGACTTTGGAGGGGCGTTTGTACCGGGTAAACATGCATAATGATATATCAAGGCAGAACAAGAACATATGTATATATGTAAACAGAGTAAATAAGATAAGTAAAACAGCGGAAAATTTCAAACTATTTCAAAACAAGTCTGGTACAACATAATGTCAACTTTCCAAATACACAAGTCTAGATAAAAACAACATCACTGAAAAACTGAAATACATAAGTACTATCCCCAAAATAAGTGATAACCATAGCTAGCTTCATGTCAAGACCGTACATGAGCTAAAATCCCACAAGCAAGCGATCAGAAATCCAGGCTAAGCTCCAATATTCCCACCCTGAGAACCTGGGGGGGGGGAACGGAAGAAAAGAGGCGAAAGAAAAACAGGTCAGTCAAAAAGACTGAGTAAGCCCTACTACAATCAATGTAAACTGATAAAGTTAACTGGCATGAGAAGCAGGGATGAACATAAGGATAACAACATACTAGCATGATGATTAACCAACAAGGTAGATAAAGGTGTCATCGCATAATCAGGTTTAAAGTTTTTGCACCACAGATGTACCAGCATTCTAACATGGCATGTATAAACAAGAATTTATCCCTCGGCCTAAACTTGGCCCAGTATCAGGTGTTTGACTTAAATCAAGATCCAACTTCTTGGTACCAATTCTAGTATAACAGGATTAGGTGTCACCCCAATGTTTACATCGAAACAGGACGGAACAGAATGGTCCATACAGAGACAGAGTTTGGGAAAAATGGGCTTTTACCACCCTAACAGATAAAGTACAGAAACGGAATGCTAACAATAATGGGCCTTTACCACCCTAACAGAACAGAGTACAAAAACGGAATGCTAACAATAATGGGCCTTTACCACCCTAACAGAACAGAGTACAGAAACGGAATACTACAATTAGGTGTACACTAGTAGTGGGCCTTTACCACCCTAACAGACGGTACCACGCAGAAACAGACGGGTGTTACCATCCAACAAAACAGACGGTACCAACAGAATCAGACAGAGCTAAGTGTATCCTAAATCCTACCCAAGCGATCGGCTCCGTAATACATAAATACCCTGTGTCGGCCCCACGATAGGGTGTATCACTCCCTAAAGTGGCAGCCAATTGGCACAGGCATATTTACAGATGTCACGGCGTCTTACATCCTCAGAGGCAGACCGGGATCCATGCACGCACATGACCCGGTTGGAACGCACCATCAACACCCATCGCCATTATCAGAATGAACCACTTATAATTAGTTCAGTAAGCGTGCCCGGACCCTACCTACCGTCGGGTCAAAGTTTTGATACCAGAAAGGGTTACTGACTAATATGGGTCCCAAACAACAAATGACTCAAGTATTCCCCCTTGTGTCCCCAGACTATCAGATTCAGATTAACTTATTAACAGAGTTCAGACATACAAAGTTCAGATGATCAGTTTTCAGACTAACGGATCAGATAACATATTTACAAACTTGCCTAACTTGGTGTGGGTTCTACAGATCCGCAAAACAGGTTCGTTTAATTTATCAATCAAGTTAGTTTATCCAGACCAGGTATCAAATTGGTTCTCAGCCTTATCAAATTACTGAGTTGGATTGGTTAAGTATAGTTCAACTTAACCCCGTTAAATTACCGAGTTCAGATTGGTTAAGTGTAGGTTAACTTAACCCCGTTAATTTACCGAGTTCAGATTGGTTAAGTGTCATAAGTCAAATTTACTTAACCTCATCATGTAGCATTAATTAATTAATGTGCCTTAACCTCTCACATTAGACTTCGTTGCGGTTACTAGTTAAGCCGGTCGGTTCCGGGTAGCTTTATACCACAACTTGGTCCAACCTCGGGTTCAAGGTACAACATGACCAACTTCTCACGTTGGGTCCTATTGTTTGTAGCAACTAGTTAAGCCGGTCGGTTCCGGGTAGGTTTACGCTACAAACTCAACCCAACCTCGAGTTGGTCACACTTATATTTTCTAAGTGTCATGTCCATCATGTTTCCAAAACATATTACAAGTTTTCAAGAATTCGGGTAGACCTAACTTAATAGGTAAATTCCCAATGGGTAGACCTAACTTAATAGGTAAATTCCCAATCTTATGTTTTTATGTCTTTTAAGTTTACCCAACCCCAAATGCAATCCCATCGCTTACATATCGCAATAGCGCATAAAGGATAGAAAGAGGGAACTTAGCATAATCATGACATAAAGGTGTTGAAGCCACAAGTTTAACATGGTGGCATATGAAATGTACATATGTTCATATACTTGCATATTACATTTTTAGGCCTCAAAAGCATGCATAAAACCAAACTTAGCATATTGGTGATACATGGTGATAAATGACATGTAGAAATGGCCATAAGTTCGCATTTAGCCTCACATGCAAGTTATCATAAGAGATATGATAACTCACATGTTGCCAAAATGCAACCTTTAGCATAAAGCTTGAAGCTTTAAGCTCATAAACCCAAGATAAGCTTGCATAACATGATAACATGAACAAAATGATCAACCCCAAACTTGCATAACATAACTTGCATATCATATGACAAACTTGCATATCAAACTTGTATAACATAACATGATAAACTTGCATATCATAACATGGCAAACTTGCATAACATAACATGGTAAACTTGCATATCATAACATGGCAAACTTGCATAGTATAACATGGTAAACTTGCATATCATAACATGGCAAACTTGCATAACATAACATGATAAACTTGCATATCATAACATGGCAAACTTGCATATCATAATGATCAACCAAACTTGCATCATTCATTTAACTTTAGAGTTTAAATATGAAAGTAGAAAAGGGCTTACAATGCTTATGAAGACACAAAAATACATATAGATTGAGACAAAGCCCTTATGCAATCAAATAAACCCAAAATGCAAGCTCCAATAGAAAAACCCTTCAGCCAAAATGATCAAAACTCTTGCTTTATGATGTAAATATGGAAACTTGACTTGAATGCAAGCTAATGACACTCATACAAGCTTGAAAACACTTGTATGCATGGAAAATCTCTCATAGAAATAACTTAGAATTTTATGAAGAGAGTGGAGGCCATGAGAGGAATGATTTTGCCATAGTTTAGTTGTATGAATGAATAATGATGATTTAGGGTTAGGTTAGGGTCTTATTTATAGAGATTAGGATTAGTTTTAGCCTTAGGATTAAACCCTAGTTCCAATCTCAGCCCTCAAAACCGAATATGGCCCCCAAACTCAACACAACTCCAAAATGGTGCACCAGGCAAAACTGCCCGGCTGAACCAAGTCGACAGCCAAGTCGACAGGGCTGTCGACTTGGGTCCAACCAAGTCGACTCCCAAGTCGACAGGGCTGTCGACTTGGGTGCTCTGGCGGAAATTTTCCCGCCTGGCCCAATCTGACCCTTTTTCGAATTTTGAACCCGAAATTCGAAATCTGTTTTGAACTTGAAATTTTCTGAAAACTTCATTGGGCCTTAATCGAGTCATACGGACTCCGATTTTCGAAAACTCGGACTCTATTTCGCGTATTTTTCCGAGACGAACGCAATGGCACAGCCCGTTTCCCTTGTTTCAGATTTTAGAATTAACTTCTGCCTCGATTATGTTATAACAGGTTATTAAAAATACGGGTTGTTACATTCTCCCCTCCTTATAGGATTTCGTCCCCGAAATCTTCAAGTTAGGAAGAACGTATCCTACCATCCATCATCCATCTACTCAAATCATCATTCACGAGCAATCATTGTCCTTAAAGATTCTAATGCGGTATGAACATATGCAAAAGGTGTATGTATATGTTCTTATCTAATGCAAAGATCCTCAATGCAAAGTATGTTAGTGAAATGAATCCATTATGTATGCAAATAGTCCTAATCATATAATACTATATGTGTGCACAAACATTCGTCCAAATGCAACATCCATGTGCTGAATTAACCATCTTGCAACCATAAGAATTGAAAATGTACACATGTCCATATGCAATATGAGAGTGTATTTCAAGCCGATCTAGTGCCTAGTGTGTGTTTATGCATCCATGAGCAACCACTAGCAACCACTTGCATCCACTTGCAACCATCAAACATAACATGTCTCAAACACATGTTTACATCCATAGGATTCCTATCTCAACAAGATACAGTCGAGTGATGGAAGCGAGTATAGATAAAACAAAAACTTGGTACATATACTTACAGACTACTAGTACAGATTAGATTTTCCCCAAATGATTCTTAGGAAACTAAGCATGGTAGAAACCCAGAATGTATTCGTCAAAGTCACCCTCATGCCCAACACAGATACTCTCAAACCCCAATTTATCACAAACAGATGAGTTATAACTCTCAGGGAGTTTGAGACTATTACCAGATCAGAAGCAAGACTAGCATTAAAGTACCGAGTTTCCATTACAGAATCAAAATACCAGAAAAAGAGTTTCAAACTGAAAATCAGACATGGAAAATTAAACATCCTACAGACAAATTATTCTAGCCCTAATCTATTCACTCGCCATGCGAGTATTCACCATTCCTTCCGATGTAGTCCCTTTCTTCTTCGGGCAGTCCCTAGTGAAGTGTCCCATCTCTCCACAGTTAAAGCAAGTCCCCTTCCTCTTTCTGCAATCCTTGTTTAGATGAGTTGAGCTTCCACAAGTAAAGCACTTCTTTTCCTTCTTATCTTCAGACTTCTCCTCCTTCTTTTGCATTTCCTTTTTGGGCCCCGTTTTCTTGTTTTGAGACTCATTCACCTTGACCTCCTTCTTTGCACTCTTGTTCTCTTCATTGAGTAGGGCCATATCTACCAAACTCTCAAACGTGGCCCCCATGGGCACATGAGACATAGCTAACTCCTGTAATGGCTCATTCAATCCTCTAGCAAAACGAAGAGCCTTCTTCTGAGTAGTACTCTCCATATCCAAGCCAAAACGAGCTAACTGATTGAACTTGTTCACATATTCTTTGACAGACATGTCTCCTTGCTTCAAAGCAATAAACCTCTCCATTTGCAAATTCTCTTCAGCAGAAGACAGAAACTTAAGCCCGAATCTTGTCCTGAAATCGGCCCAAGTCTCAACAGGCCTAGTACCATTGGTGACTTCCCACCAATAAGCGGCTTCATCCTTCATAAGCCAAACCTCCAACAAGATCTTCCTCTGATCGTCTAACCCAAAGATAGCAAATAAATCCTCGGTCTCTTTCAACCAATTCCGGGCCTCTACAAAAGTCTCGGTACCTAGAAAGTCCTTGCCACCCATTGCTTTGAAGTCCTTGCAAATCTTCGTGAACTCTACTGGAGGATGCTGAGGGGGAGGAGGAGGAGGAACCTCAGCGACAGGAGGAGGAGGAACATTAACCACCGGAGGAGGAGTAACATCTGCGGGGCCGGCTTCGGTCGCCCTAGCCTCCATAAGTCTCCTATACCAAACAGGAACTTGCACTCCCTCTGGGATAACAAAGTTATCGGCCATACTGAAAACGAAGAAAAAGACAGATTCAGAATGGAGAAAAACGAAGGAATTTTGCTAATGTCTTTTTGGGGAATAGCCTTTAAAATAAACTAGACTTTTCTTTGGAAAATACTTTATACTTGGTTTTGAAAATAGTTTTCCAAAAGTTTTAAAAAAAAACTTTTTGTTCCTTCTCGTAAACCATATGCTCTGATACCAAATGTAACACCCCACCTCCGCCAGGGTGGCTCTTGCAAGCACTCTGACTTTGGAGGGGCGTTTGTACCGGGTAAACATGCATAATGATATATGAAGGCAGAACAAGAACATATGTATATATGTAAACAGAGTAAATAAGATAAGTAAAACAGCGGAAGATTTCAAACTATTTCAAAACAAGTCTGGTACAACATAATGTCAACTTTCCAAATACACAAGTCTAGATAAAAACAACATCACTGAAAAACTGAAATACATAAGTACTATCCCCAAAATAAGTGATAACCATAGCTAGCTTCATGTCAAGACCGTACATGAGCTAAAATCCCACAAGCAAGCGATCAGAAATCCAGGCTAAGCTCCAATATTCCCACCCTGAGAACCTGGGGGGGGGAGGGGAAACGGAAGAAAAGAGGCGAAAGAAAAACAGGTCAGTCAAAAAGACTGAGTAAGCCCTAATACAATCAATGTAAACTGATAAAGTTAACTGGCATGAGAAGCAGGGATGAACATAAGGATAACAACATACTAGCATGATGATTAACCAACAAGGTAGATAAAGGTGTCATCGCATAATCAGGTTTAAGGTTTTTGCACCACAGATGTACCAGCATTCTAACATGGCATGTATAAACAAGAATTTATCCCTTGGCCTAAACTTGGCCCAATATCAGGTGTTTGACTTAAATCAAGATCCAACTTCTTGGTACCAATTCTAGTATAACAGGATTAGGTGTCACCCCAATGTTTACATCGAAACAGGACGGAACAGAAAGGTCCATACAGAGATAGAGTTTGGGAAAAATGGGCTTTTACCACCCTAACAGATAAAGTACAGAAACGGAATGCTAACAATAATGGGCCTTTACCACCCTAACAGAACAGAGTACAAAAACGGAATGCTAACAATAATGGGCCTTTACCACCCTAACAGAACAGAGTACAGAAACGGAATACTACAATTAGGTGTACACTAGTAGTGGGCCTTTACCACCCTAATAGACGGTACCACGCAGAAACAGACGGGTGTTACCACCCAACAAAACAGACGGTACAAACAGAATCAGACAGAGCTAAGTGTACCCTAAATCCTACCCAAGCGATCGGCTCCCTAATACATAAATACCCTGTGTCGGCCCCACGATAGGGTGTATCACTCCCTAAAGTGGCAGCCAATTGGCACAGGCATATTTACAGATGTCACGGCGTCTTACATCCTCAGAGGCAGACCGGGATCCATGCACGCACATGACCCGGTTGGAACGCACCATCAACACCCATCGCCATTATCAGAATGAACCACTTATAATTAGTTCAGTAAGCGTGCCCGGACCCTACCTACCGTCGGGTCAAAGTTTTGATACCAGAAAGGGTTACTGACTAATATGGGTCCCAAACAACAAATGACACAAGTATTCCCCCTTGTGTCCCCAGACTATCAGATTCAGATTAACTTATTAACAGAGTTCAGACATACAAAGTTCAGACGATCAGTTTTCAGACTAACGGATCAGATAACAGATTTACAAACTTGCCTAACTTGGTGTGGGTCCTACAGATCCGCAAAACAGGTTCGTTTAATTTATCAATCAAGTTAGTTTATCCAGACCAGGTATCAAATTGGTTCTCAGCCTTATCAAATTACTGAGTTGGATTGGTTAAGTATAGTTCAACTTAACCCCGTTAAATTACCGAGTTCAGATTTGTTAAGTGTAGGTTAACTTAACCCCGTTAATTTACCGAGTTCAGATTGGTTAAGTGTCATAAGTCAAATTTACTTAACCTCATCATGTAGCATTAATTAATTAATGTGCCTTAACCTCTCACATTAGACTTCGTTGCGGTTACTAGTTAAGCCGGTCGGTTCCGGGTAGCTTTATACCAAAACTTGGTCTAACCTCGGGTTCAAGGTACAACATGACCAACTTCTCATGTTGGGTCCTATTGTTTGTAGCAACTAGTTAAGCCGGTCGGTTCCGGGTAGGTTTACGCTACAAACTCAACCCAACCTCGAGTTGGTCACACTTATATTTTCTAAGTGTCATGTCCATCATGTTTCCAAAACATATTACAAGTTTTCAAGAATTTGGGTAGACCTAACTTAATAGGTAAATTCCCAATGGGTAGACCTAACTTAATAGGTAAATTCCCAATCTTATGTTTTTATGTCTTTTAAGTTTACCCAACCCCAAATGCAATCTCATCGCTTACATATCGCAATAGCGCATAAAGGATAGAAAGAGGGAACTTGGCATAATCATGACATAAAGGTGTTGAAGCCACAAGTTTAACATGGTGGCATATGAAATGTACATATGTTCATATACATGCATATTACATTTTTAGGCCTCAAAAGCATGCATAAAACCAAACTTAGCATATTGGTGATACATGGTGATAAATGACATGTAGAAATGGCCATAAGTTCGCATTTAGCCTCACATGCAAGTTATCATAAGAGATATGATAACTTACATGTTGCCAAAATGCAACCTTTAGCATAAAGCTTGAAGCTTTAAGCTCATAAACCCAAGATAAGCTTGCATAACATGATAACATGAACAAAATGATCAACCCCAAACTTGCATAACATAACTTGCATATCATATGACAAACTTGCATATCAAACTTGCATAACATAACATGATAAACTTGCATATCATAACATGGCAAACTTGCATAACATAACATGATAAACTTGCATATCATAACATGGCAAACTTGCATAGCATAACATGGTAAACTTGCATATCATAACATGGCAAACTTGCATAACATAACATGATAAACTTGCATATCATAACATGGCAAACTTGCATATCATAATGATCAACCAAACTTGCATCATTCATTTAACTTTAGAGTTTAAATATGAAAGTAGAAAAGGGCTTACAATGCTTATGAAGACACAAAAATACATATAGATTGAGACAAAGCCCTTATGCAATCAAATAAACCCAAAATGCAAGCTCCAATAGAAAAACCCTTCAGCCAAAATGATCAAAACTCTTGCTTTATGATGTAAATATGGAAACTTGACTTGAATGCAAGCTAATGACACTCATACAAGCTTGAAAACACTTGTATGCATGGAAAATCTCTCATAGAAATAACTTAGAATTTTATGAAGAGAGTGGAGGCCATGAGAGGAATGATTTTGCCATAGTTTAGTTGTATGAATGAATAATGATGATTTAGGGTTAGGTTAGGGTCTTATTTATAGAGATTAGGATTAGTTTTAGCCTTAGGATTAAACCCTAGTTCCAATCTCAGCCCTCAAAACCGAATCTGGCCCCCAAACTCAACACAACTCCAAAATGGTGCACCAGGCAAAACTGCCCGGCTGAACCAAGTCGACAGCCAAGTCGACAGGGCTGTCGACTTGGGTCCAACCAAGTCGACTCCCAAGTCGACAGGGCTGTCGACTTGGGTGCTCTGGCGGGAATTTTCCCGCCTGGCCCAATCTGACCCTTTTTCGAATTTTGAACCCGAAATTCGAAATCTGTTTTGAACTTGAAATTGTCTGAAAACTTCATTGGGCCTTAATCGGGTCATACAGACTCCGATTTTCGAAAACTCGGACTCTATTTCGCGTATTTTTCCGAGACGAACGCAATGGCACAGCCCGTTTCCCTTGTTTCAGATTTTAGAATTAAATTCTGCCTCTATTATGTTATAACAGGTTATTAAAAATACGGGTTGTTACAAATTCCTATCTTTCTATTGAATCAATGATTTACATGCCTAGGAAGTTATTATTCAATCATGCCTGTGTTTGTTGGACATCTGATATATAATCCTTCTAGGTTCATAATGTTATTTATATCAAATCTATATGTCTATAAGGTTATTTATGACTATTTGTTTCAGATCTATCTTTGTTATACCCCAACTCTAACAAATACATAATCCTCTTAAATCCATAATATTTGATAGATCTACTATTTTAATGCCTGTTTTATACCTACTCTCGTTTATGTTCCTCTTTCGTCCCCTTTATTTTATGCATCTAGATTAACCTCGAATCTAGACTGAAACTTATTATACGTGCGATTAGAATGCGGGGGTAATGGGGAATAGTCTATTTGGTAATGGTGGAACATAATTTTATAACTTATGTTTTGGGGCATAATTTGTCTTTGTTGCGAACTTGGGGTAAATTGAAATATTAAATCTAGATTTGGCGCAAACTGTAAATTGGAATATTAATCTAGATTGGGCATAACCATTGGTTGAGACGCCAAAGAATAATGTATATTCGGGTATTGGGGCGTGGCTATTAGTATAAACTTGGGAAGATTAGGTGTAGCCTATTTTGAGTAATAACTCGAAATTGAATTTGGGAGCCATAACCTGCAATTAGCTTTGTTGGACATAACTTGAGAATTGGAATATGACTGGTTGGGATAATTAGCATATAAATCTAGACTTGGACATTTATGGAAAATGTGGCATAATCTGAAATTGACAACAATTATGAATAATTTACATGTAATCTATAAATATGTAAATTAGTGAAAAGATGAATATGCCTAACCCAAGGTTAGATTGAGTTGTTGTCTAAAACTGCCCAGAACCGCCTGGCACATCCAGTAACCACAACAACACCTATCTAATATGAGAGGCTAGTGCATCATGCCCAAGAAAAACCCGAGGTTAGATTAAGTTGTGGTGTAAAACTGCCCGGAACCGCCCGTCACATCCAGTAACCGCAACAACACATATCTAATGTGAGAGGTTGGTGAATTAATAAATCAATTAATTCTAACGAACAAGATGAATGAGTAGGGTTAAGTAATGAGAAGAACTTAATCAATATAACAAGATGGATGACTAGGGTTAAGTTAATAGGAAACACTAAACCGGTATAGCATGATAAATGGAAAGGGTTAAGTTAACACTTAACCAATATAACTTGATTTGTGGTAAGGTTAAGTTGACACAAGAAGGCAACATTTAACCAAAGTAACATGAAAAGTAGGTGAGTTAAGTTAACTTGAATTGATTGATGACACTTAACTAATACAACCTGATGAACACGTGGGGTTAAGTTAACAAGAAAACACTTAACCAATATAACTTGATGAACGAATGGGGTTAAGTTAATAAGAAACACTTCACCAACATGACACGATGACTGGGTGGGTTAAGTTAACATGAATGGGCAACACTTAACCAATATGACATAATGTGCAGGAGGGGTTAAGTACATAAACTTAACCGTTAAATAAGCATGCTTGAATCGATGGGAGGGTTAAGTACATCTCGTGTAGGTGGGTAATATTAGTACATATAGGCCCACAAATTTAACCGTTAAATAAACATGCTAGAATCAATGGGAGGGTTAAGTACATCTCGTGTAGGTTGATAATATTAGTACATATAGGCCCACAAACTTAACCGTTAAGAAAACATGCTAGAATCTGTGGGAGGGTTAAGTACATCTCGTGTAGGTAGGTAATATTTGTATATATAGGCCCACAAACTTAACCAGCAGGAAACCCTAGTAACGGGGACCCATTTCAGCAGTAACCCACATAGATGTATCATGGTACCCTGAAACTAGGCAGGGTGGGGCACGATTACTGGGATGATTATAAGCGGTCAAAATAGCGGCAGGGGGTACGTCAGTGTAGGTTCCGACGGATTACGAGCGTGCACGTACTCCGGAGTGGGAAAAAGCAGACATTGGGTACTAGTAGTCATACACTGTGCATCTTGAATCGTGTCGGGTCGCTATCATAAGGATTGATACACCTTATAGTGGGACTAGCACAGGGTATCTACACGCAAGATAGGGCCGATTGACACAGACACATGGAACATTTATGCAAGTAAGGAGCCGATCGATAGGGTAGTAATGGTACATCTAACATGTTCATGGCAATTAGGCAGACTGAGGTGGAATCCTCACGATATATGTACACCTGAAGGCTACCACAATTTCGGGGATTGGGATCATGTCATCATATGATCATTTTATATAGATTACTAGTTGGGACACTAGTTAGGTGGTGCAGAGATATAAAAATCAGAATAACAGGGTAGTAGCGAAGCAGATAAAGAGTAGAAGCACATTCAGTTTATCTTGCCTTATCATACCTTATGCTTATCCTATGTTGTCTTGTTATCCCTGTTATCATGGTATTGTCTTATATTCAGTTTATTCATGTCATGACACTTTTGCTTTTTTATATGCTGAAAGTCATTGGACTTACCAGACTTATGTCTAACCTAGTTTTGTTTCACCTTTTTTCTTCTGTTTCTCCCTCCCTAAGGTTCACAGGGAGTAAATGTTACCACTTAGCTCGGTTATCTTTCCAAGCTCGAAGATAGTTGATGTATTGCTTTGGAATCTCTCTTCCACTATTATGGCTGGTTCATGCTTTATTGGGGAATATCATTTTTGTTTTTATGCTTCTTTTATACTTGGAAGTTTTTAAATCAAAACAGAATTTCTATGTATTACATTTAAGTATGATTGAGATAATTGTTTGTAAAAGCTTGATTGAATTAAGTTGTTTATAAAATGACTTTATTTTCCGCTGCTTTATTTGTCTGTCTTGTAATTTATCTGCATCTTTTACCTAAAATGCTCCACCAAAGTTAAGGCATTCTCATTATGAGTGGCCTTAACGGAGGTGGGGTGTTTCATGTACGCTAATTACTACCCATGAGATCATCTCCCTAATACGTAAATACCCTGTGTGGCCCTAGTAATAGGGTGTATCTCTCCCTAACCCAGCAAATTATATAACACAGGCCTAATTTACCGGTGTTACAACGGTTTGTCTTCCCTAGTCGGACCCATGCATGCTCATGACTCCGCCAAAACATGCCTGTACCCACCTTCCTCATTTGAACCTCTTACTATCCAGTTTAGTAAAACATGCCCTGGCCCTTACCTAGTGCAAGGCCCTCTATCAAAATACCAACAGGGATATTGACTGATATGGATTCCACAAAACAAGATTGACACAAGCCAAACACAGTAAGCTTGTGCCCTCAAGTAAATAGGATTTAAGACTCCCCAAAACCCGATACAACAACAAAACGAGAGACCTCTTAGCTTATTAATAATCAGGTTTAACTTAGCATGTTTAAGTTCATTAATAAGCATGGTTGTAATATTACGTTATTCAATAAATGTTATTTTGCGTACAACCCTTCCCGAAAATAAGCACTTGCTCAGATGTGCATGTATAATATCGTAATTCAGTTTACTAGCCTACATCTGGTACTTACATTTCCATAGCATGTTATCCACTTAATGTCTATATTAAGTCTAACATATATGCATGTTACCAATTTTCATTATAAATATGCAAATTACAGTATGTATGCATAATGTCCCCAAATTACAGCAAGTACGATTATATGTGTATTACCCTTTTTTATCATATTCCCAATTTATAACAGGTATGCATATTATTATATTCCTAAATTACAGTAGGTATGCATATTGTTACATTCCTAAATTACAGCAGGTATGCATATTATTACATTGCTAAATTACAGCAGGTATGCATATTATTACATTTCTAAATCACAGTAGGTATGCATATTATTATATTCCTAAATTGCGTCAGGTATGAATATTATTATATTCCAAATCACAGCAGGTATGCATATTATTATATTCCTAAATTACAGCAGGTATGCATATTATTACATTTCTAAATTACAGCAGGTATGCATATTATTACATTCCTAAATTACAGAAGGTATGCATTTTATTACATTTCCAAATTACAGCAGGTGTGCATATTATTACATTCCCAAATTACAGCAGGTATGCATATTATTACATTTCAAATTACAGCAGGTAAGCATATTATTATATTCATAAATTACAACAGGTATCCATATTATTACATTCCTAGATTACAACAGGTATGCATATTATTACATTCCTAAATTATAATAGGTATGCGTATTATTTTATTCCTAAATTACAGCAAGTATGCATATTATTACTTATAACAATGACATAGGTGAATAACAGTGAAAGAACAAGTATAAACATTATCTTGTAGGCAATTTATATTCTAGATTCAATTTAATTTACTATCATGACATATTACTAGGTATCCGATTTGGAAATAACAGGGAACTCACAGCTGGTCTTGGTGAAGAAGAGATTTTATCTCTTTTTATATATATCTATATGCCGTTGTACAAAAGTCCAGTTCTATGCAGTTCTTGAATTTGAATTATCTAAGTAGATCTTGGCTTCAGCATCATTTCCCTGTTATATATTTTTATTTTAGAATAGCTTTATGGAGGAAGGGAATATGAAGAATAATTGTGTGTATTGGAATGGGAGAGAGCCAACTATTTATAAATTTACAGATCTAATCTTAACCTTTAGGTATTAGGTTTTCAACCTAGCTCATGTAGCACTGAGTTAGCGAACAAATCTAGCCAACAAAACAGTCAAAATACAAAATCATGAATCCGTCCTGGATCAGGGTGTGTCGACCCACTGACCCACTGGGTCGACCTATGTGTCGATCTAGGAAGGGTATGGGTCATCCAATGTACTTTACATTCTGCGCACTGTTTCTGTTTGAATTAAATGTAACTATATTTATATATAAACCCCTTATACATACACAAACTTCTTATGCTCAAAACATCCTCATACGTTATCCAATGTACCCAAACTTGGAGTCCATCTGAACTAGAATTCCAAGATGAATGCGATAGTAAAGCCGGTATCACTTAATTATGAATATTTAATTAAATAATTCCCAACTTATCATCTTTACTGTATGGTTATAATGTATTTAATTTTTGGGTGTTACAATCTCCTCTACTTAAAGGATTTCTTCCCCGAAATCTTCAAGTTAAGAAGAATGTTATTATCCTAGAAACAACCTACAATCATTTGCTCATCCATCATCCACTACCATGCGTTGTCCTTAAAACTTTCTAATGCTTGTATGAACATGTAAAGGTGTTGTGTGTATATGTCCCTATACTAATGCAAAAATCAGGCAGTCGACTGATTTAGTGGACCTCCTTAATGCAATACATGTCTGTACCATGTATCCAATATATATGCAAAAAGAACCCTAGTATAAAATATAAGCTCTATATGTGTGCACGATTAGTAAACAAAATGCAACATCCAAGATGATTCACCCTTTTCATCCATAGAAAATTAAAATGCACACACATCTATATGCAATATGTAAGTGTTTGAGCCGATCTAGTGCCTAGTGTGTGTATATGCATCCATGACCAACCACTAGAAAACACCTGCATCCATTGGAAACCATCTATCATAACATGTCTCAAACACATGTTTCCAACCATTGGATTCTACCTAAGGATGGAAGGTTCGAAGGATAGGATAAACATACTTGAATGATAGAAGCAAATGCAAAGAAATTTTTTGGAAAAGAAATCAGCAACGTACTCAAAAGATAAGGATAAGAAGCGCAAATCTTGTCTTCAGGTTCCCACGCTGCATCTTCTGGTCTTCTCCCCACTGTACCTTCACCAACCTAATTTCTTTGTTGCATAGTTTCTTGATCTCTGATCCAAGAATATGTGTAAGAACTTTTCTTACGGATGCTTCCTTCTCCACTTCCACGTCCTCAAGTGTGCATGGCTCCACTATCTCTGCTGCGTCATGTAGATGTTTCCTCAAATGTGAAATGTGAAACACATCTTGTACACCCTCCATGTTGTTTGGTAGCCTAATCCTATAAGCTATCAAACCTATCCGCTCTACTATAAAGAATGGCCCAATGAATATTAGAGCCAACTTCTCTACTGAACCAAAACAAACTACATTTCTTAGCGGTGATACTTTAATAAAGACCATACCTCCTACTTCGAATTCAAAAAAAGTCCTCCTTTTGTTGGCATATGATTTCCTTTGTCCAAGATGTCTGCTATATGTGGGTCCTCTCACTCCCATAGATCCAATACGCTCCATAAGAGTAGGTCGCACCTCCAATGATGCCAACAATCCCAATGTGAAATCCGTATATGGCTTAAAATCGACGGTAGATATAAACTCCAAGCTCTGCCTTTCTACGAATAGAGGACTCAAAGTCATCCTCTGCCTACTCAATTGATGGAATCCCATGGCCCAACCCGTTTGCGAGAGAACTGATGCACCTATTAGTTGATCAAAAAAGTCATCAATCCTCAGAAGTGGGTGCCTATTCTTCTTGGTGAGCTTATTCAGCTCCCTAAAATCCACAAATAGACGAAGTGATTTGTCTGCCTTAGTTGTAAAGACGACTAGAGCTCCCCACTCTGATATGCTTCGCCTAACAAAACCTTTTCTCGAATAGCTCACCTACTTGCTTGCTGAGCTCACTCCTTTCCCTAGAAGCCATGTGGCGCACCGGTAGAGCAACTAGCTTTGCATTCTCTACCAAGCAAATCCAGAAGTCTATCTCATGCCTTGGAGGTAACCCCTTAATCTCTTCAAGCACGTCCGAATATTCCATAACTATGGGTGCAGATCGCAAATCGTCAATAGAAGTATTAAGCGAATCTAGGAAACTGAGCATCACCAACCCCCATAGGTCATAGGAAATTTCTAGAATTCTACCCTAACATGTAAGAAGTCTAACTACTCTCTTCTCACAGTCTAGAATGGCACCACGCATAGCTATCCAATCCATTCCTAGAATCAAACCATAGCCCATAAAGCCCAACACACATCGTCATATTCAAACTCCATGCCCAGAATAGAAATTCTCAAACCCCTACATATCATGGTTAAATGAGTTGTACCTCCTATGGGGGTTGAGACTACTACAGGATTAGAGACTATACTAGTACTAAGGTGCAGACTATCTACTGTAGAACTGGACATTTAACGACCCGCCTTTTAGCCCTATTCTCGTCGGTAATTAAACCAACTTAAATCGTCCATAAAGACGGATGGTTATGGGTACTAATATATTTGGACAAAATAACAAAACTTATTATTTCAATATAGAAAATTTACACTACAGTTACAATAAATCAGAGTGCAACATAAACTCAGCGGAAGACAAATGCTCACAGCGGAAGAGGTAAAACCAAAATAAGACTCTAGCTCCAACAAGAATCCAGCTCCGAAACTAAGCCTGCAAACTAAACTATTAGCTACCCATGCAAAAATAATGGGCACCCAGAGTTTAGGTATAGGAACAATAAACTCCAGGTCATTCGTGGGATTGGTGTGAGAATTCGAAAAACAGTTCTTATTTTGGATTCATTTTAAAGTTGGGAAATTCACCGGACCATGCCGCTAACGCGGAACGGGTTTACTCCATGTGAATACCTATGCATAGAAATTCGCAATGACTTTGAATAAATGAAGCTGTCAGAAGCTCGTTCCATATCACACAATGCAAACGCACACCAGATGGATGAGTTTTATCTTATGATAACCAATAATGCTTTAATACGTAAAATCTTCTTTGCATACTACTATTAGTGCATAGTGTGTTGAAAAATCATTTCGAAAATAAATATATAATCATAGCCCCATAACCCTAATTGGTTATATTGCTATATAAGTATACAATAAAAATCGCATGGCTCGTATTGGAGATGAGTTTCCAATACGATCGTTCCTGACACGAAAGATCAATTGAGGACACGAAGCTAAGTATTTCCCAGTTAACATCCAGACAACGGACACCGAATACATAGCGCAAAAGCATATATCCCGGATAACATCCAGACATCGGACTCCGTATACACTTTATTCCCTCATGTTTCGAAGTAGTACTACCGCCGAAGCTTTCGATTTCAACAAATATTATTTATATTATACAACCTAACTGCCAGTTTACCAGCAAATCCGGGGTGTGAGGTTCGTCAATGTCATGATATACACAAAGCTTCGCTTCAGTAAGCTGTGCTTTGATCATCACTAGCTCGTTCCATAACTCGAGTATGCCACGTTGACAATTCACGACATATCACTAATTTCGATCAATGCATACCCTTTAGGTTCATATGACTTAGAGACGAGGGTAATAATTAGCCACAAATCCGATATATATTAACGGAAATCAGTGCTATGTGGTCCATTTCTATGTCAGACACACAATCTATACAAGTCCATTCTGGGCCTGAACGGAACAACAACCCAAAAATATTCAAATATATTCAGGTCTCATGCCACTTATAACCTCGTATCGGGTGTGCGACCCGATCCGAGACACTAGCAATCAATCTGAACGATTCGAATATACTCAGTCTTCACTTGTCGAAATCCAAGCCTTTAGCTTCTTTATAGCGTCGCATTATTAACTGGAATGGTTTTCGGATCCATATCCGATCCCGGATTTTCAAAGTAATAAGCGTATTTTAAAATAATAGCTATGGACCATACGAGTTTCTTAATTCAAATCTCCTTTCCAGACGTTGTTACTTTACTTCGAATTAAGGTTGGACTTGTTCAATTTTCGAAAACCCCATTATCGTCTTACTCTTTTCTTGAAATTCGATATTCATTTTTTCCAAGCCTTATATTTCGGAAACAAACTTCATTTATACGTTGACATATCGAACTACCAAATCTTTATTTGGCTATAAATTTTCATTCATTACGATTCAAATAATTACTATGTTCAAATGTAAGTTTATGTAGAATTTAATTGACTTATAATTGATATTGATTCACTACTCAAGCAAACACTATCAGAAACTGGATATGGATATGTTCTAATATTTCTGATCGTATCCGTCTGCTCCTGTAAATCCATATTGAATACCAGACGACAAATCCTATCCAAAACTCATTCCTTTTCAATTCAAATATTATTTTAGTTCCATATTGTATATCTAAATTCTTTTTAAACAAATCCTTTCCATAATGATTCATGGTTTGAAATCTTTAATTTCAAATTAATTTCAAAGAAATGGTATAATAACGACAAAAGCGTTACGGAAAGCATTGTGAAATGGTTATTTGACCAAATAGATCCAAATCATTCCAAATTCACAATTTAAAACTCAAATCACTTTTTAAATAATAAAATATAATTTATCATATTTT
This sequence comes from Allium sativum, assembly GCA_030737875.1. Classification (NCBI taxonomy): domain Eukaryota; kingdom Viridiplantae; phylum Streptophyta; class Magnoliopsida; order Asparagales; family Amaryllidaceae; genus Allium; species Allium sativum. The sequence goes on along the minus strand of CM060915.1, from coordinate 252,868,013 downwards.
TCAAGATTTTCAAATTATTTTTATAAGTCTGTTTTATTCGATTTTCCATTACGGTCGACGAACTGTAAGTACAATGACCTTATCACATTTTAATTTGAACATAACTCGAAAACCATATGATGAAATTTGAAAATTTCTCTTCTATAAAAAATCAATTATCAATAGAAGTCCGTCGTTATTTATTTCACATCAATTCGATTTAAAATGTCGAAGTTATAATTGTAACAACCCGAATTTTAATAACATGTTGAAACTAGAAATCAGGGTATAATTAAATTTTAAAGTGAGAATCATGGGAAATGGGTTGCGCCGTTGCGTTCGTCTCGGAATTCTACATGAAATAGAGTCTGAGTTTTCGAAAATCGGAGTCCAGATGAAGAAGTTATGGCCTGTAGAAGATTCAGCAAATTTTAGGCAGCACAGGGCCAGGCAGGTCGACCTAGGGGTCGAGCTGGGAGCCAGGTCGACCACATGGCCGACCTTAGGGTCGACCTACCCCCCAGGTCGACCATATGGTCGACCTCCCCCTTACAGGTCGACCTGGTCGGCCTGTTTTGACCCAGAACTCATTTTTGAAGCCTCAGACGTGTTTTAATGGTCCAGATTGATTCTAGGGTTAATATAAGGGCCTAAACTAGTTGCTACACCTATAAAAACACCCTTAGACCTAACCTAATTCATATCAAATCATTCTTACACCATTATGCTGCTAAAATACTTCTTGAACCATGGCTGCCATCTCCAAATCAAAGTACAAGCATTCAAACTCAAATCAATTCAAGAACATAGCTTCAACAATGATTATAGACAATAAATCAACAACACCGCAACATTTTTACAACAAATTCCGTTTTTAATTCCTTGTCCATGATCTATAAGTTCTAGTTATTTTCAGATTAAAATAAATAAATTTAATATGGACATGAGATGAAGTGAAATTGGACTTTTGATTCAAGCCTATTCTTGTTTCTTCTTGGATCTCGATCTTGAGAACTTTTCTATCTTTATTTGCACGACAAGTTTATGGTCTATTCTGCCTATTGTAAATCAATTTTCCTTAGTTCATATTGATATTATTATCAAGATCTATTCTTTATGCCTGAGGTGATGCTTTTATGCCATTTTTTTTTTCTCTGATCTTGTTTTTATCACAACTTCTACCTTCCCCTATTTATTTTCTTTTGATGAACCTAGGTCAATTTCGGACCTAGGCCTAAACTACGATATGCATGCGATGGTATACAGGGGAAATATTGGAATATTGCCTAGTAGAGTATATGTGTTTGGTGGAATTGATGGCATAACATAAAAATTGGATATTTGGGTATTACTACCATTAACATGAAATTGGATATTTGGGTATTGTCATTAAAATGATAATTGCAAGAATGGGGATTGGCATATGTAATTTGAAATGGATCTTGATATATGTAATTTGGCTATAACTTGTTATGGGTAAGTTGGTGTAAATGTGGTATACATGTAAATTTGGGTATAAAACTTGATCTATGTAAATTAAGCATAGCTGTGTAAACATGTAAATCATGAATTTTGACACATGTAAAACTGACATGTAATCTAGAACTTGAGCATATGTTAATTATGTAAAATTTGGAGTTGAAACATATATGATAATTTATGACTTGGTAGAGGTTTAATATGAACGCGCCTAAGTTGGGTTTTGGGTAGTTGGTATGTATTGTGAATAAAAGGCTGGCATAACCTTATAGTGAATTATGATAATAATTTGGGAATATGTTTTGGGGCAAAAACGTGAATTATGAACTTGATAATTGGCATATAACTGAAAATATGAACGTGGTTGGAACATGAACGTTTCTATATGGTAAACACATGAACTGATATTGGGGTTTTGGGGGGAATACGACCATTAATGAACCTTTGACACGAGGTTAGACTCAGTTTGTGGTGTAAATCTGCCCGGAACCGCCAGGCAAATCCAGTAGCCACAAAGTGTCAGTCCGATGTGAGAGGTCAAAGGTCGAATTGTAGGCGTAACGATTTATGACATGAGGTTAGACTCAGTTTGTGGTGTAAATCTGCCCGGAACCGCCCGGAAAATCTAGTGGCCACAAAGTGCACGGTCTAATGTGAGAGGTCATGATTCGTTCGTCATAATGAATGAATTAAGGAATATTAACCATAATAAGACATGGATATGGTTAGAGGGTTAGTGGGATGACATGGAAATTTGACATGTAAATGTGGACCTAAACGGTATGAGTTAAGAACATGTAAAACTTATAAGTATAGGCTTAACCAACATAACTGTTAATCAGACCAATGGGTGGGTTAAGTAATATGACTAGACTAATGACACTTAAACGATATGACATGAATAGGTGGTTTAAGTAATATGACTAGACTAATGACACTTAACCAATATAACATGACACGTGGCAGGGTTAAGTCAACTTGAAAATATAGATAATACTTAACCAACTTAGCATGATACATGGGCAGGTTAAGTCATGAACTACTTGAAAACACTTAACCAATTTGATATGCTATGATAGCGGGGTTAAGTTATGAATCACTTGACAACACTTAACCAACTTGACATGATACATGGGCGGGTTAAGCCATGAATTATTTGAAATACCTAACCAATGCAATCCGACGAATGGGAGGGTTAAGTTAAATGGGTTGGTTTAACTTAAATGGGTTGATAACACCCAACCGATATAACCTGATGTGTGGTAGGGTTAAGTAAATACACGAGGGTAACACTTAACCATTATAAAATGGGTAGTGGATGAGGTTGAGTTAACATACACTTTACCAATCTAACGTGAGGTGTGGTAAGGGTTAAGTTAACACAGGGGAGAACGCTTAACCGATATAACGAGACATGCGGTAGGGTTAAGTAACACAAGAGAGAACACTTAACCATGATATAATGATGGGGGTGGGGTTAAGTTAAATAGATAACACTTAACCAACCTGTGGGTATACTAATAGACCCTAGGAAAACCCTAGTAGCGGGACCCATTTCAGCAGTAACCCACATTATGTATCAACGGCACCCTGAGCTAGGCAGGGTGGGGCACGATTACTGGGATGATTGTAAGTGGTCAAAACAATGGCAGGGGATGCAACGGTGCAGGTCCGGATTATGGACATGCACGTATTCCGAGGTGGAAAATTTAGCCACTGGGCATCAGTAGATATAAAGCTGTGCATCAAAAAGGGTGTCGGGGTTGCCATCCTAGGGATTGATACACCCTAGGGTGGGACCAGCACAGGTATCTACGAGTAGGGGGCCGCAAGAACTAGGTCGAGTAGGAGCCGATCGATTAGGGTAGTAAGGATACATCTAACACATTTATGGCAATTGGGCTGGTTGAGGTGAAAATCCTCATATTAGATGTAGTCCTGAAGGCTACCACAATTAAGGGGTTGGGATAACCTTAGTATATAACACATATGAAACATTATGAGTAAGAGCCGGTCAATTAAGATTGGTGCGGTGGGGACATGAAACTGTTAATATGAGGTTGGACCCTCATCGTGGGATATATACCTATGAAACTATCATTCGTGTTTTGGGGGATCACTTTTCTTGTAATTATAACCAAGTAAACTAATTGGAACGCTAGTTAGGTGGTGCAGAGAATATAGAAAATCAAGGAAAATAGGATAATGGTGAAGCTTAGAAATCTCGCGATGTTATAGAAACCTTGCGATGTGATACTTGGTAGGAACCTTGGGATGCAACTCTTGATAGGAAGTATGGGATGTTATACTTGATTCATCGTGCCTGTATCTTACCTCGTCATCATGCTTATGTTTACTTTCAGTTTATTCATGCCATATTATCTTTAGCTGTTTTTGTGCTCAAAGTCACTAGGACTTACTCAGTCTTTATGACCGACCCAGTTTGTTTCTCCTCTTTTTCTTTCGTCCCTCCACCCCCCCAGGTTCGGAGGGGGGATTACAACTTAGTTCGGATCTTATCAAGATCCAAGGCTCTTTCATGTACTGCTTGGATTTCTCTCGGCTATGGCTTGCTTTGCTTTATTGAGGAATACTAAGATTTATTTTTATGCTTCTTTGTTTTTGAGCAAGACAGATATTTTTGGCTATGAAATTGGTATTGGAAGTTGATGGGCTTTTATTGTAAATAATTATATTTAATAAATGATTTGAAGTACTTCTACTTAACTTTCCGCTGTTTTATATACGTCTGTCTTGTAATATTTCTGTTCCAGTACCCATAATGCTTCATTGAAGTTAAGGCATTCCCTTTGTGAGTGACCTTAACGGATGTGGGGTGTTACATTTGGTATCAGAGCAGAAGGTTACCGGACTGGGCAAAAGTTTTTAAAACCTTCTGAAAACTATTTTCAAAAAAAAAAAAAACCGTTTACAAAGAAGCATTTTCTAAGAAAAGTCTTGTTTTATTTGAAAGGCATATTCCCCAAAGCCATATGCACTATCTTATGATTCTCTCCTTGAGTTTCTTCTCTCTTTATTTTTCACCATAGTTTGGTAGGTGTACGACACATGTAGGAGGGCAAAGAAGTGCCCAACTTCCATATGTAGCCGCAGTAGATACATCTGCGTCTAATCTTATTTCAAGCTTTGTAGGGTTGCCATGCGATGGAGGTAGCTTTCGAGAAACTTGTCAACAAGCTATACAAGGATAGCAAGAATGAGGATAAAGACACAAGCCTAAGGATGAGAAACTTGTTGATATGGCTTAATCCACGAAGGAGGAAAAGGTGAAAGGAAAGAGGCTAAAGTGAAAGAATAATAAAACCCACGACAAGAGAGAGTATCTTTAGTATGGTAAAAAGGGACATGCAGTTAAGTATTAGAGGACAAGGACAAGGGCAAAGGACAAGATCATCGAGAGGGCAATTGTATGCTCTCACCACTAGCATACCTAGGAAGAGGTGGTAACGTTTCTGTTAAAAGTTTAGCTTTTATTTTCTATCATACCATGGGAGCTTTGTTTTTGTACATCGCATCCTTTTTAATTCTACTTCGATAGTTGAGTCTCTGCACCTTAGTACTAGCATAGTAGAGGGTCCCATTTTTGTCTCAAATCCTATTGGGGAATTGGCTCAGTTATTCATGACTTGTTTGGATTTGAGAATGTCTATGATAAGTGTTGAGTTTAGAAGTAATGCTTATGTTTCTTGGCTATGGGTTGTTTCTAGGGATGGAGTGGTTATCCAGAAATGATACCATTTTCGAGTATGAAAAGAGGGTAGTTAGACTCTTGACTTGCCTCAGTAATACCCTCGAAGTCTAGTGTAACCCTTAGGGTTCTGCCTTGCTTAGTTACCTAGAATCTCTTGATACATTTATCAATCCGCTCGAGTAGTGTTCACCACTAAGGCGGATGGTTCATTTCGCTTATGCATGAGTTATAGAAAATCACCTTAGTAAGTACACTTGGCAACATGGTTAGCATTTGTTTATTTTCAAGAGATAATTCATTTATGTGGAATACCTTCTAGTAAGTGAATGACATCCAAGATTCACTAGTGAATTTTGGAGAGCTTGCATGAAACCATGAGTACGCAGTTATGTTTAAGCTGAGTATACTAGAAAAAGAATAAGTGAAAGTGGAACGGGAGGCGACGGTGAAATGAGTTCCAACTCATATTTTGGAAATAGGAATTAAGAAGCTACGAAATTGTGAAGCTAAAGACGGTCAAAGCACAACGGAGTTAAGCTCAAGGAAATGTGACTTAGAAGATTGAAGACTAGATACGCGCATCATATCTCTTTTTAAGAGTATGTCCTTGATCCCTCTTTTCCTGTAGGGCTTATTTGCATGCTATCTTTTAAGCATATCCTCTCGGTCCTATTCACCATCCTATATCTGTTGCAAAACCCCACAGGGATCATCTGTTAGTAATACATGTTGGGGCTTGAGGGTCTCCGTTGGGTTGAGTAATTCTTTGGGTGTCAGCCTGATGTTGATTTCGGTCTTCGGGCTGATGCTTAGGGAGTTCTTCTCCTAATCAATATATATATGACATAGATTTCCGGTTTTGACATTGCCTAATGGGCATAAAGTTTTTACTTGCTCCTATCGTTTGACTATATCTTTAGGTAGGAACAATTGGGTGTAGACATGTGTTTGAGACATGTTATGACTGATGGTTGCAAGTGGTTGCTAGTGGTTGCTCGTGGATGCATATACACGCACCTTAGGCACTAGATCGGCTCAGACACATTTTCATATTGCATATGCATGGGTGTTTATACTTGTTTATGGATGAATTTGAATATGTTATCATGTGGATGTTGCATATGGATGGATGTTTGTGCACACATATAGTGTTAGTGTAACTATGACTATTTGCATACATGTTGGATTCATGGCACTAAACATATGTTGCATTAAGAAGATCAATCAGGCCTGATCATTTGCATTAGATAAGGAACATAAACACACACTTTCTGCATATGTTCATACAACATTAGAAATCTCTTAAGGACAATAGATTCCTGTGATCGATGATTCAGTAAATGGACGATTGGATGGTAGGAGACATTCTTCTTAACTTGAAGATTTCGGGGACGAAATCCTTTAAGGAGGGGAGAATGTAACAACCCGAATATTAATAACATTTTGAAACTAGAAATCAGGGTATAATTAAATTTTAAAGTGAGAATCATGGGAAACGGGTTGCGCCATTGCGTTCGTCTCGGAATTCTACACGAAATAGAGTCCGAGTTTTCGAAAATCGAAGTCCGGATGAGGAAGTTATGGCCTGTAGAAGATTCAGCAAATTTTAGGCAGCACATGGCCACTCAGGTCGACCTGGGGGCCAGGTCGACCACGTGGTCGACCATATGGTCGACCTCCCACCCTTACAGGTCGACCTGGTCGGCCTGTTTTGACCCAGAACTCATTTTTGAAGCCTGAGACGTGTTTTGATGGTCCAGATTGATTCTAGGGTTAATCTAAGGGCCTAAACTAGTTGCTACACCTATAAAAACACCCTTAGACCTAACCTAATTCATATCAAATCATTCTTACACCATTATGCTGCTAAAATACCTCTTGAACCATGGTCGCCGTCTCCAAATCAAAGTACAAGCATTCAAACTCAAATCAATTCAAAGAACAAAGCTTCAACAATGATTCTAGATAGTAAATCAACAACGCCGCAACATTTTTACAAAAAATTCAGTTCTTAATTCCTTGTCCATGATATGTAAGTTCAAGTTATTTTAAGATTAAAATAAATAAATTTAATATGAACATGTGATGAAGTGAAATTGGACTTTTGATTCAAGTCTATTCTTGTTTCTTCTTGGATCTCGATCTTGAGAACTTTTCTATCTTTATTCGCAAGACAATTTTATGGTCTATTCTGCCTATTGTAAATCAATTTTTCTTGGTTCATGTTGATATTATTATCAACATCTATTCTTTATGCCTGAGGTGATGCTTTTATGCCGTTTTTTTTCTCTGATCTTGTTTTTATTGCAACTTCTACCTTCCCCTATTTATTTTCTTTTGATGAACCTAGGTCAATTTCGGACCTAGGCCTAAACTACGATATGTGTGCGATGGTATACGGGGGAAATATTGGAATATTGCCTAGTGGAATATATGTGTTTGGTGGAATTGATGGTATAACATAAAAATTGGTTATTTGGGTATTACTACCATTAACATGAAATTGGATATTTGGGTATTGTCATTAAAATGATAATTGCAACAATGGGGATTGGCTTATGTAATTTGAAATGGATCTTGATATATGTAATTTGGCTAGAACTTGTTATAGGTAAGTTGGTGTAAACGTGGTATACGTGTAAATTTGGGTATAAAACTTGATCTATGTAAATTAAGCATAGCTGTGTAAACATGTAAATCATGAATTTAGCACATGTAAAACTGACGTATAATCTAGAACTTGGGTATATGTTAATTATGTAAAATTTGGAGTTGAAACATATATGATAATTTATGACTTGGTAGAGGTTTAATATGAACGCACCTAAGTTGGGTTTTGGGTAGTTGGTATGTATTGTAAATAAAAGGCTATAACTTGGCATAACCTTATAGTGAATTATGATAATAATTTGGGAATACGTTTTAGGGCAAAAACGTGAATTACGAACTTGATAATTGGCATATAACTGGAAATATGAACGTGGTTGGAACATGAACGTTTCTATATGTTAAACACATGAACTGATATTGGGGTTTTGAGGGGGAATACGACCATTAATGAACCTTTGACACAAGGTTAGACTCAGTTTGTGGTGTAAATCTGCCCGAACCGCTCGGCAAATCTAGTAGCCACAAAGTGTCAATCCAATGTGAGAGGTCAAAGGTCGAATTGTAGGCGTAACGATTTATGACACGAGGTTAGACTCAATTTGTGGTGTAAATCTGCCTGGAACCGCCCAGCAAATCTAGTGGCCACAAAGTGCACGGTCTAATGTGAGAGGTCATGATTCGTTCGTCATAATGAATGAATTAAAGAATATTAACCATAATAAGACATGGATATGGTTAGAGGGTTAGTGGGATGACATCGAAATTTGACATGTAAATGTGGACCTAACTGGTTTGAGTTAAGAACATGTAAAACTTATAAGTATAGGCTTAACCAACATAACTGTTAATCAGACCAATGGGTGGGTTAAGTAATATGACTAGACTAATGACACTTAACCGATATGACATGAATAGGTGGTTTAAGTAATATGACTAGACTAATGACACTTAACCAATATAACATGACACGTGGTAGGGTTAAGTCAACTTGAACATATAGATAATACTTAACCAACTTAGCATGATACATGGGCGGGTTATGTCATGAACTACTTGAAAACACTTAACCAATTTGATATGTTAAGATAGCGGGGTTAAGTTATGAATCACTTGACAGCGCTTAACCAACTTGACATGATACATGGGCGGGTTAAGCCATGAATTATTTGAAATACCTAACCAATGCAATCCGACGAATGGGAGGGTTAAGTTAAATGGGTTGGTTTAACTTGAATGGGTTGATAACACCCAACCGATATAACCTGATGTGTGGTAGGGTTAAGTAAATACACGAGGGTAACACTTAACCATTATAAAATGGGTAGTGGATGAGGTTGAGTTAACATACACTTTACCAATCTAACGTGAGGTGTGGTAAGGGTTAAGTTAACACAGGGGAGAACGCTTAACCGATATAACAAGACATGCAGTAGGGTTAAGTAACACAAGAGAGAACACTTAACCACGGTATAATGATGGGGGTGGGGTTAAGTTAAATAGATAACACTTAACCAACCTGTGGGTATACTAATAGACCCTAGGAAAACCCTAGTAGCGGGACCCATTTCAGCAGTAACCCACATTATGTATCAACGGCACCCTGAGCTAGGCAGGGTGGGGCACGATTAGTGGGCTGATTGTAAGTGGTCAAAACAATGGCAGGGGATGCAACGGTGCAGGTCCGGATTATGGACATGCACGTATTCCGGGGTGGAAAATTTAGCCACTGGGCATCAGTAGATATAAAGCTGTGCATCAAAAAGGGTGTCGGGGTTGCCATCCTAGGGATTGATACACCCTAGGGTGGGACCAGCACAGGTATCTACGAGTAGGGGGCCGCAAGAACTAGGTCGAGTAGGAGCCGATCGATTAGGGTAGTAAGGATACATCTAACACATTTATGGCAATTGGGCTGGTTGAGGTGAAAATCCTTATATTAGATGTATTCCTGAAGGCTACCACAATTACGGGGTTGGGATAACCTTAGTATATAAGACATATGAAACATTATGAGTAAGAGCCGGTCAATTAAGATTGGTGCGGTGGGGACATGAAACTGTTAATATGAGGTGGGACACTCATCATGGGATATATACCTATGAAACTATCATGCGGGTTTTGGGGGATCACTTGGCTTGTAATTATAACCAAGTAAACTAATTGGAACGCTAGTTAGGTGGTGCAGAGAATATAGAAAATCAAGGAAAATAGGATAATGGTGAAGCTTAGAAATCTCGCGATGTTATAGAAACCTTGCGATGTGATACTTGGTAGGAACCTTGTGACGCTACTCTTGATAGGAAGTGTGGGATGTTATACTTGATTCATCGTGCCTGTATCTTACCTCGTCATCATGCTTATGTTTACTTTCAGTTTATTCATGCCATATTATCTTTACCCGTTTTTATGCTGAAAGTCACTCGGACTTACTCAGTCTTTATGACTGACCTAGTTTGTTTCGCCTCTTTTTCTTTCGTTCCCCCCCCCACTGGTTCATAGGGTAGGAATACAACTTAGTCCGGATATTATCAAGCTCTAAGGCTCTTTCATGTACTGCTTGGATTTCTCTCAGCTATGGCTTGCTTTGCTTTATTGGGGAATACTAAGATTTATTTTTATGCTTCTTTGTTTTTGAGCAAGACCGATATTTTTGGCTATGAAATTGGGTATTTGTAGTTGATGGGCTTTTATTGTAAACAATTATATTTAATAAATGATTTGAAGTACTTCTACTTTACTTTCCGCTGTTTTATATACGTCTGTCTTGTAATATTTCTGTTCCAGTGCCTATAATGCTTCATTGAAGTTAAGGCACTCCCTTTGTGAGTGACCTTAACGGATGTGGGGTGTTACAATAATCATTTGAAATTTAAAATAGATATTATCGAACTATCGCTATGCAACGCGTTCGATTCACGCTATATAGCATTTTAAATAAATCGTTCAATTCCTTTTCCAAAATAAATCATATTAGAATAAAATCTTATTCCAAATTCTATTTTCTTGAAATAATAATTTTATATTCCAATTTTCAACCCGAAATCATTTCAAATTTCAAATTTTCGTTTCAAATTAAGTTAAATAAAAACAATATTTAATTTAAAACTCGTTCAATCAATTATTCACATACAATCCATGATTCCAATTTCCAATTACATTAAATTAAATATTTAATGACAATATTTTTCTAAACTTGTTCAATTATATCTCAAAAGTACTATTTCAAAGATCATCATTTAATTTCCAACTTCCACTTCAAACTAACTTATAATAATAAATATCAAACTTGGTTAAATCGTTAAAATCTTCTGCATAAACTAAGGTTAAATATATTAATTTCCAATCTAAATTTCAGACTCAGCTCAACGTTTAAATAACCATTTAGTGTTCGGAATATGTTTTCAAAACCGTTTCTGCTTGTACGAACGTTGTTTGCTAAATTCGATTTCTAAAAAGTTTTAAATTTTAATTTAAAACTATATTTTCAATGTTATTTTCATAATTGAATTTTCATTTAAAAGGAAGGAGAATTTAAACTGATTACCCGTATAATTACACAGCTATGGCGTGTGTGATTTCATACAACCAAAATTTACTAAAGAAACAAACACGAATTCAACCATCACAATCACAACAATTAAACTAAACAATTAACTGTGCGCAAAGCGTTATAATGAATAACGCTTAGTGTATGGTGTACACTAACAGTATAAACATCCATCAACATTCAATAGCAAACAATCCTCAACAGCCTATGATCATTAATGAATTATTAACCATAATTAACAATTAATTATAATTAACTGCTATAACTAATTTAAAATAAATTTTAAATTAGAATTCTCACCCAAAGCTCTCCAAATTCTTTCCAGGACTCTGCATCTTCCACGAACTAGCTTTTAGACAATGTTGCTCGCACTATGTTAGCCTACTTTGTGAACTAGGCTACACAAAGAGAAAATATTGAGAAAGACACCAATCGGATCGGATCAGAGGAAGATAGTGCTAGACATGAGTAGAGATCAGAGACGCAGAGGTCACGTCGGATCGGATCAGAATTATGTCAGCAATATCAAAGGATAGCAAGTGGCCTTATCTGTTTGGATCAGAAGAGTATGGCAGCAACTTCATAAAGCAGGTGGCTTCGGCGGTTCGGATCGGAGGAGTACTACAGTGGCATCAGAAGATAGCAAGCAATCCTATCAGATCGGATCGGATGAGTACGTCAGCAGCATCAAGGGACAACAAGTTGCATCACCGGATCGGATCGGAGGCCCCGATCCGAACCCCTTTTTCCCTTTGAATCTGTAGCCGTTGCTGCGCGTATCCCCTGAAGACTCGGACAAGATCTTACCATTTCTCCCACAAACTCCTACTGAACCAATGCGCTGTAGCCATCTTGGAGCTTCCGAACCCGACACTCAAGGGACGGATGCCACGCAATTCCGAACCGGAGCCACTTCGAGGAGATTTTTCACCTATAAATACACCACCTAGAGGCATTTGAAAGGATCATTTGGAAAATTCTCCGTCCATACTTCCTCCATAGCCGAATTCTACAATCATATTCAGATCAAAATCATATCTTAAAGTCCATTTCTGAGAGATTTGAGTGAGTTTGTGCATTGTAATTGTGAAGTTGAATGAGAATCATTGTTGTATTTGTGTTCAAATCATAAATTAAAAGAAAACAAAGTGGACGTAGGCTCGTTAACGCCGAACCACTATAAATCGCGTGTTCTTATTGCTTTTTGATTCTATTTCATTGAATTCATATTTAATTTGGGTGTTAGAGCTAATTTTTGGTCTAACATTTTGGTGCTTTCACTGAGAAACTTCGAATTCTTAGCTTTTTCGGGATTACCATTCTACTATTTGGACCCTCAAGTTCAAAGAAGTTAATCCTTTCTCTCTGACAACTTTCAGTACTTGTTGACTAACCGTTAAAGAATTAAGTATTATGGCTAAGACCAAAGGAAAGGAAGTGCAAGGTGCTAGGGGAAATGATGCTAGAGAAAATCAGCAAGCTATTGTGTTAACAAGGTCACGCGCTCAAAGCTCTGGAGCAGATCACTCTAACCAGGAGGATCCAAACCGGATCGGAGGGGCGGATCCGAACCGAGAGGAAATGAACCAGATCGTGTTAACTCCGATCCGACCCGATGATCCGAACTGTGGCGATGATGGTGTCGGGGGCTCTCACTCTCTCCATCCGAATCGCCCCGAACAGGCCGTTGTGGGCCGATCTGATCCGAATCAAAATGAAGCTGGAACTTCTACTCGAGCTCCCTCCGATGCTCCAATTCCAGCCACGATGACTAATTTCCAGCCTGATCCATCTGCACCCATTATACAGGGAGACTTTTCATGTTTTCTTGAAATGCTTCAGAGCACTAAAGAAGCATTGGAGGCCCAAAGGCGTGACAACCTTCACATGTAGGAAAACATGATCACCATGGGTAGAGAATTACAAGAGCTCCGGAGGCAGAGAACTCCTTCCCCGCTGCGTCGCATTCCTACAGATGATTCGTCTTCTTCGGAGGAGGAACGTCCTCGCGAGAGAAGGCCGCTTGAATGACCTCAGAACCTTGATCAATTGACTTTTGGATCTTGAGGATCCCGAGAAGATGATGCCCGTGTATTGTGCCCTGATGACCCGAGTCTGCAACACCCTATTTTGCTACCTATGCGCGGATCCCATGTCTTACACAGGGATCCTAATATTACTAACCCCACACAGCAATAACTTCTCCAACCTCTACCTCCAGAGATCGACCGGGAGCGCAGAGAGCAACGTAGAGCGGCTGCCGCCAGAAACAGAAGGTCATCCCTTGATCAGAAACCCAGGGTTAATCCGAACAACAGATATAGAGATCCTGTGCAGACATTAACCAATGCCGATGTGTGGGCAGTGGTGCGACAGATTATGTCTGAAAGCCGGCGATATACCAATGAAGATTGGGGAATTGAGCGAAGTCATACCCCTTTCACAGATGACATCCTGAATTTCCAGTTCCCCGACGATTCAATTTGCCCCAAATGGATCTATATTCAGGAAGAACAGACCCAGGGCAACATCTAATGAGATATGCATGGTTCATGAATATGGTAGCAGCTCCAGATGCCGTAAAATGCACAACTTTTCCCATTTATCTTGAAGATGTAGCGTTGATGTGGCTCACTCGACTTCCTCCTCGGTCGGTGTCAAATTTCACTGAGTTGAGTGAGCGTTTCATTAATCAATTCCGACTCCATGCCCAAAAGTCCAAGACCGTCATAGAATTGTCACGAATTAAAAAGGGCCCAGGAGAATCATTGAAGTCATATTTGGATCACTTTAACCTGGCCGTCACCGAAGTCACTGATCCCCATGAGCCTACTATCCTGATGGCCTTGGTAGAAGGAGTAGATCCCGACATAGAATTCGGGGATTACCTGGCTGGAAAACCACCTCCTACAAGAGAATTATTCTATGAAAAGGCTAATGTCCGTTTAAGGAGAGAAGAAGCTAAGGAAAATCAGAAGAGAAAGTCCGAAGGGGCCTCGAAGGAAGGTGTCCAGAGCAATGTCGCCGTGAAACAGTCTGGTGACAGTTCAGGAAAAGTGGAGGTAAATGTTGGCAACCAGAGTGGTGGTAATAGCAACAGAAATGGGAATGGAAATAGAAGGAACATAAACCGTGGGCATAGCTCTAATAAAAGACCTCGATTCCAGAGTTTTGAAAATTACACGTCGTTAAATGATACGTTGGAGAACATTTATCTAGACACATACAGCATATTGCAGTACAAAAACCCACCACCCAGAGATTCTACTGAGAAGGAAATTGAAACAGGAAAGTTTTGCTTGTTTCATGGTACACACGGTCATTCCACTAATGAGTGTAGTCATTTGAGGGATATCATCGAAAAATTGCTGCGAGAAGGGAAGTTGGATGAGAACAAAGCCGCCCCGAGAGACAGGGGGCAAGGGGGACAAGCCCCGAACCAAGAACAACCTGCTTCAAAACCTACAGCTCAGCAAAAAGGTAAGAGGATCGTCATTAACTCCATTATAGGCGGGCCTCACTTGGTTGGTCATAGTTTTAAAGCGATATACCAGTACGTCAACGCCGCCAAGCATTATGAAGTGGGAGAATGTAGCAGCCTTGAAGATGTCACTCCAATAAAGTAGCAAAAAACGATGTCCGATGATGTCGTATTCCGCAATAGAGATGAGTTTGGAGTTCAATCCCCAACCAACGATCCGCTAGTTATAACCACAACAATTGGCCCCGCACTGGTTCATAAGGTGTTAGTGGACAACGGAAGCTCGGTCAATATCCTCTTCAAGAAAGCCTTCGAACAAATGAGGCTCGAAGCAAAAGACTTAAAGCCATGCCAGGGATGGATACATAGTTTTAACGGAGTATCCACGGCTTCAATGGGTTTTGTGGAATTACCCGTCACACTTGGGCAGGTGGATCGCCAGAGAGTAAGGATCTTGCCGTTTGTAGTTTTGGATTTGGAGTCGCCTTATAATGCCTTCCTAGGCCTACCAACCCTTGCTGAATTTAGGGCATGTATTGCGCCTTGGTGTTTGCTGCTAAAATTCCCGACTGTCTTGGGAGTTGGAACGATGAGAGGCGACCAAGCTACAGGACGAGCTTGTTACGTGGCAGAGTTAAAGATGCTAATGAAAGGGCTGAATATAGATGCTAAAAATGATTCCACCTCTCCAAAGGGGGCCTCAGCATAGCAACTAAGGGGTCCTGCCCCAAGAGAGTCACCTTCAGACTTGCTCGAGGATATAGATCCCAGAGAGGATAGAGAACCTGGGGACATGAAGGCAACTTCCAATGAAATAACAGTTGATATACCTATTGATGAAACAGATCCAATAAAAGTGCTAAAGATTGGCTCGCAACCAGACCCAATTAGAGCAAGAGAATTGGCTGATTTTTTGAAGGCAAATCTAGATGTGTTTTCCTGGACTCACGCTGACATGTGTGGGATTTCGCCTGCCATCATGAGTCACTCCTTGTGTATTAATCCAAAGCACCCACCAGTCAAGCAGAAGAGACAGGTGTTGGGCCCAGAGCGGTCAGCAGCTTTGAAAGAAGAAGTAGAGAAGTTAAAAGGTAACGGATTCATTAAGGATTCGAAGTATCCCGACTGGATATTGAATCCTGTCCTGGTTAAAAAGTCAAATGGGAAGTGGAGAACGTGCATCGACTTTTCTGATTTGAATAAGGCTTGCCCGAAGGATAGTTTTCCTCTTACCAGAATTGATCAACTAGTAGATTCAACTGCCGGGCATGAACTTTTATCCTTTATGGACGCTTATTTCGGGTACAATCAAATTCCCATGCACATACCAGATCAAGAGCATACAAGCTTTATTACAGACTTGGGATTCTATTGTTGCGTTGTAATGCCGTTTGGACTACAAAATGCGGGAGCCACATATCATCGCCTGGTCAACCACATGTTTTACAATCAAATTGGGAAGACCATAGAAGTTTACGTAGACGATATGGTAGTGAAATCCAAGCAATCTCCCAATCATACGAAGGACTTAGCTGAAATGTTTGGCATATTACGAAGGCATGGGATGAAGTTGAACCCCTTGAAGTGTTCTTTTGGCGTGGCATCAGGCAATTTCCTTGCCTTTATCGTGAGTTCCAGAGGAATCGAAATCAATCCGGACCAAATAGCAGCAATCCGGAATATAGAGGAGCCGCGAAAGATTAGGGATGTTCAGAGCTTAGCTGGGAAAGTTGCAACACTGGGCAGGTTCATCTCCAAAGCAACAGATAAGTGTGTGCCTTTCTTCGATCTCATAAAACGGGGAAAGCGAAATTTTGAGTGGACTCCTGACTGTGTGGAGGCGTTCCAGAATCTGTTAGACTTCTTAGAAAAGCCTCCAATATTATCAAAGCCCGTGCAACATGAGTATTTGTTCGTCTTCTTGGCGGTATCATCTCAGGCCGTCAGTGCAGCACTAGTATGTGAAGAGGATAAAGTCCAGAAACCTGTGTATTACGTAAGCAAAAAACTAGCTACTGCATAACGTAACTACCCAAAGATAGAGAAGCTTGCTTATAGCCTCCTGATAGCTTCCCGCAAACTCTGCCATTATTTTCAGGCACACCCAATAGTTGTGTATACCG
Source organism: Allium sativum (assembly GCA_030737875.1). Classification (NCBI taxonomy): domain Eukaryota; kingdom Viridiplantae; phylum Streptophyta; class Magnoliopsida; order Asparagales; family Amaryllidaceae; genus Allium; species Allium sativum. The sequence goes on along the minus strand of CM060915.1, from coordinate 252,851,082 downwards.
ACCAACCTTTGAGACAAGTGTTGCAGAAACCTGAAGCATCAGGGCGGCTACTTAAATGGAATATCGAGCTGAGCCAGTTTGATTTGAACTTTCAGCCACGAAGATCTATAAGGGGGCAGGCCTTGGCTGACTTGATAGTTGAATTTACAATTCCATAAGAAGAAACGGTGGGTGACAAGACAGTTACTTTGGATCAAGAATTAGAGCTTAGTCTATGGAAATTATATATGGACGGAGCCAAGAACGATAGAAAGTCCGGTGCTGGAGTTGTTTTAATAACTTCTAAAGGACGATCTATCTACTATACGTTGCGGTTAGAGTTTGCTACCACTAACAACGACTCCGAGTATGAAGCCCTGATTGCTGGGCTGAAACTCGCTAAAGATTTGGGAGTGAGGGCACTAGATATATATTGCAACTCCAAGATAGTTGTATGTCAAGTTCGGGAAGAATTTGCTGCTAAAGGACCTCGACTCATCCCTTACCGCAAGAAGGTAAAGAAATTGTTGGAAGATTTGGAGCATTATAGCATAACACACATTCCAAGAGCGGAAAATTAGAAAGCAGATCGATTGGCGAAGCTAGCAAGTTCAGATAGTCTTAAAGAATCCGAAATGGTTCCGATAGAGGTGTTGGATTCACCGAGTTTCAATCTAATGGAAACAGAGCCAGCCTTGGAAGTTGAACCAGAAAGAGAATCCTGGATGATATCAATTAAGTTTTTTCTCTAAAATGGAACCCTCCCGTTGAAAAAGAGTGAAAGACGAGCCGTAAAACGTAAGGCCACAAGATACATTTTACAGGACGATGTCCTTTATCGTCAAGGGTTTTCGATGCCCCTGCTACGGTGTATCGCACACGACGACATCAAACGTGTACTGCAAGAGGTACATGAAGGTGAGTGTGGAGATCACACTGGGGGCAAAACCTTAGCACAGAAAGTGTTACGGTATGGATATTTCTGGCCTACCGTGAACAAAGACGCAGCTACTTATTCGCGACGCTGCGACAGATGTCAAAGATATGCCGAAGTTCCCAGAGCGCCTCCGACTAAGCTCAAGTCCATGGTAAGTCCGTGGCCGTTTGCCATGTGGGGAATCGACATTATTGGAGTTCTACCCATTACCAGAGGAGGGGCCAAGTATGCGATCATTGCCGTGGATTACTTCACGAAGTGGGTGGAAGCGGAACCTCTAATAACCATCATGGCAAGAAAGGTGATCAGTTTAGTGGTGAGAAACATTATTTGTCGATTTGGGATACAGAAGACTATTATAACTGATAATGGGACGCAATTTGACAGCATATAGTTCAAATACTTTTGCCATAAATACAAAATTGATAAGCGATATACTGCATTAGCTCATCCGCCGACAAATGGACAGGTCGAAGCCATAAATAAAGTCATTAAATCAATTCTAAAGAAGTGGCTGAAACAGGCCAAAGCCAGATGGGTAGATGAGTTGCCTTTAGCCTTATGGGCATACAGGACGACCTTTAAGACGGCTACCAGCCATACTCCGTACTCACTTTCATTTGGGTCTGAAGCGGTGATCCAGGTAGAATTGGAAGTCCCTTCTCATCGAGTTGCGTACTACGTCCTGATGATGAATAAAGCGCTCCTCCTAGAGTCTCCTGATATGATTGAAGAAAAAAGATATGAAGCCGACTTGCGTGCCTCCAGATATCGACATCAGGTAGCACGTTATTATGACCAAAAGGTTCGCTTCAAAACCTTTGAACCAGGAGACCTAGTACTGAAGCGAGTCTTCCCGCCTTCAACCCAGTTGGGTCCAAAATGGGAAGGACCGTACACCATCCAACGGAAGCTTGATACGGGAGCATTCAAGCTAACGACCATGGATGGTGAAGAGATTCCCAGAGCCTGGAATGCTCAGCACCTATGACGATATCTGAGCTAGATATGAAATGTCATTTCTTTTGTTTTCATAAGCGATGTAAAAAGGCACGACTTGCCTTAAAAAGTCTGTTTATGTGAACAAAAGATTATAAAGTGGATGTAGGCTACGACTTAGCCGAACCACTATAAAAATATCGTGTGTCATTTACTTTCCTACATCATTTATATCTTCAACTATTATTCTATTATGACTGTGAAACATGAAATGTTAAATTAGAGTTGGAGATGACCTATATGCAGGAACAAACAAAACGACTGTTTGTACAATAAAACATAGAAGAATGGGAAGACGACATTATTAACTCTAACTCTCAAGAATCGAGAGAGAGTATAAAGGACGGGAAGACGACATCCTCTGAGGCGTGAAGGTGCACCCAGATGAGAGACCGCCTCAGCGAAAACTCTAACCTGGATATGAGACAGGAGAGTATAAAGATGCCAGAAAGAACAGGCGTCAATAATGAAATGAATATGACCCACGTCAGAGAATCGGGGACGTTTGGACTTTTTAATTTAATCTTGAATAGTTCTCCCCTAGTTATTCAAGATTGACTGGGGGCATGCATGTACACACATATTCCCCTCCACCATGACTTCATTACATAACCTTAGTATGACATGCTTTTATATTTTTACATAAGTACTGAACTAACGACTATCAGGTATTATAGGAAATAAGTTATTTTTATTTACAAACGTGTGAGTTTGTACAAGGAAAACAAGCAAAAAAGAAGTTGCAAGGGCCGCACTCGCTATAACAATTGTGAACCAATCAAATGCCAAAATAAAACGAAGCACTTTATCAATTAGGCTTCAGGTCAGACTTGGATTTTTTGGCAGCTTTCTGAGCAGCCTTGGCTTCCTTTTCAGCTTCGGTCATAACGCGTTTCAATATTTTCTTCCCTGTAGCCGAAGTGCTAGAATCAGTTGGTTTTTTCCCAGGAGATGGAATGCTGGAATCAAGAGAAGACTTTTTAGCAAGCTCTTCTGTAATAGATCTATTTGAAAGCCTAACAACTAACCTTGATCCAGGGTCCACCACTGCAAGAGGCTTAAGGCTTTCGAGGTCCAGGTCTTCAACCTTTAACAGCATATGTTTATCTTGCTCAGCTTTCATTTCAGCCAAAGTGATGTTATCAGCGCTTTTTGGATCCCTGACTAAAGCCACATCAGGGTCTTCCTCATGCCCCTCGCTACCGCCATCATCTTTCAAGGCAGCTATCATCTCGTCATCATGAGGAGCATCATCCTTATCCTTTTTTCCTTCAGCCTTCTCCGCGGATTATGTTCTGGCGGTGGTCCCTTGAGGCATGTCAGTCTTCTCGGATGGTTCAACACCTACAGAATGAGAAGCAACAGTTATCAACTTAGCAAAAAATAAAGGATCCTTCATTGATTTCCCGCTCATGTGATGAAAATTGGAGACTGCTTTGACGAATTGGGGTGAAAAGGTAGAAATACCTTCCGAAGATCTCTCAGCTGCAGTGACTGTCGTCTCTGACGTTGTCTCGGGAATGGGGGATAAAAGAGATGCCTGAGGGATCTCCGGGTTTTCGGGGTCGTATCCCTCGACCTAAGGAGTTTCAGCGGTAGTAGAAGAAGAACCAGTCTCGGAGATATGCTTTTGTTTGGCCATCCTCTTTTCCTCCTCCATGGCAGCAGCGATGAGGCGACGCCCCTCAGCCAGACGTGTCGGCTCATCATCTCTTAGATATTTTTCCATGAGCTTGTCTTCATCGAAGGAATCTACCTTGAGTTCTTCCTTCTCCCATTCAATAATTTTGCTCCACACGTGAACCAAGGTAGTCGGGTAATCTTCGATCCAAGAGATGTTTCGGTGGCGAATTATATGCGCAAAAAATTCAATCATTAATTTGCCGAAACCCTGCACGACCTTCTGGGCCTCTGACAGTTGCTTGCAGGTCTCTTTGGCCGACTTAATGACACTTTCAACATTACCCTCCGCTAGGGCATCCCTGTTTTCGGACTCCATCAACTTGGAAGCCAAGTCAGCGTTTTTCTCCTCCAATTCAGCGTTCTTCCTCGCTAACTCGTCATTTTCTCGCTCAAGAGCAGCGTAAGCAAGTTGCATTTTGGCGTTATCCGACTTAGCATCTTCTGCTTGCTTCTTCAGTTACGAGCGCTCTTGACTATGAGACTCGAGCAAGTGATGATAACGTTTTTGTAGCTCTTCAAATTGCTGCTTGAAGTTGGAAGCATCCCGCTGGGCAATAACAAGTTGGGCCTGTGTATCCTCAAGATCTTTCCCCAAATTTTTCAAGGCTTTTGCATAGGCTTCTGCAGTCTTTTTCATCGAGTTAGTATCCGTGATTAGAGTTCGGATAATTCAGGAGAGGTTACGCGAATACTTGAACATCTCCGAATATTGTTTTTCGACCGCGTCAATTTTTGCTTTGGCCTCGTCTGCCCACCTCAAGGAAATAGGCTCAAGAGCGGGTAAGAAGGTCATATTTTCAAAATAGTGGTCGGGGAAAGGTTTCTCCAGATATGCCCGTTTAACTTTAGCTTCAGCATCCAATGGTGGAGGTGCGCTATATGTAAGCTCAGTATCCATATGATGAGCGGGCACAATGGCCTCCTCACCCTTCCTAGGCCGCTTAGTAGAAACCTAATGCTTTCCTCGTGAGTCGGTTTCTTTTGGCGGGCTCCTTTCCCTTCTGCGTTTTTCTTGAGGAGAGTTTTGATCTTTTGACTGCGATGTCTCGTCTCCTCGACGACCTTGGTAGCTTTTGTATCGCTCTGGACCCAACCGAACGGGAGAGTGAGAGCGCGAGGTCCGTGACTGATAAGAGTCATAAGGCCTTCTATCCCCTCTACCTCGGCTTTCGCGGCGATCGTGCTCAACATCAGAAGGGCGTCTGGTCATGCTGCGGCATGGTTTCCTAATGTCATAGTGAGCACGATACATTGTACCTACGCAACAATAAAAGTGGAATTCCGAATCAGTATTCTCATGAGGAGTAAGTGCTGTGAAGTGTAGTGCTATTGTGTTAAGTGCATCCTAAGTGATGTTCCCCCTGACAAACCAGAGTCCGAAGCCAAGCCAGCATGAGTGGACTCTCTGGCATTAACAGGAGTAGTTTCCTCTGAAGAAGTAAAAACTAAAGGGTTTGTGCCAAAATCCTTAGAAATATAGATAATTTCAAGTAGTGGGAGATCTCCCAACCCCTGAAATGTAGGATCATCAGTACTAGGAGCATCTCCCTGGGAAGCGTCTGTTGGCAGTTCTTTAGGAGATAGTGATTTCTCAGGAGAAATAGCATCCCCAGGGGCGATCTACCCTTCTCGGTGTTTCTCGGGTATGTTGGCCAGCTCATCGTCTTGAGTCGATGATGGAGAAGGTGAAGTTCGAAGTGGTGTTGTGGGGCTTTTCGAGCTCTCGCCCATTCCTGGGATTACATCCACTGGAGGGATGTATACATATGGACCCGACCCGTGACCTATGCTATGGGTAATGGACAGTAGCCCGTGATGATGAAGGTATTCATCCTTAAGGACTTCATCGATGGTTAGAAATTTTTGGTCGCCATTAAGGAGCTGATGCATCCGATCAAAGTACAGTTGACCCGATATTTGTTTTGGATTATCAACTGCAAACAACAAGAAAACGGATTAATGCATTGGCGTGAACATTCAGAGTTGAGTTTTAGAAAACCAATACTTTACTTGATTTTGTCCATATCCTATCACATCCCGGCTGTTGCCTTATATAAAACCATTCCAGCTTGGAATCGCCGGCCTTACTGCTGAACGGCGCTGAAATTAATATTCTTTTTGGGACTGATTCGAAGTAAGAGAAAGAAGGAGTTTCTCGAGTCCAATGCTTGAAGTTATAAAAGAAATGAACGTCATCGAAAGTGAGCTCTGTACCTAAGATCTCGAGGTATGCTACATATAAGGTATATAGGTAAGCATAGGAGTTGGGATGCAGCTGCATGGGGGCTATCCACATATGTCTTAGAAAGTCGACAACAAAAGGAGAAAATGGTGGAATAGCCCCAACCATGCACATTAATAGGGTGATTGCCATAAATCCTTCTGGAGGACTGTGAGGACGGTCAGTTTTTGATGGCACCAGAGTATCCCTTCTTAGTATACCGTGCTTTAGACATATGCGAGCAAGACTATCATTGTCGATCGTTGATTCAACAAAGTCTGTGGGTGATTCCAAAATAATGGCAGACTCAAATTCGTCAGGAGCTCTATTATCTCCAATCCCTCCTACCTCCTCATGGCCCAGAGAAGCTTCGCTGTTCGAAGGTGTTTCGTTGTTATGTGATCCTATTTCATAATCAGGGCCCTCGTCATCCCATTCAGGGTCTGAAGAAGAAGATATGTCGTCGAGAGTATATTTCTCAGAAGTTTCTGCAATGTCCATCTTCTTTGCTAATCTAGAAGAACGTCTCTCGGCCATGATCGATAGACTATTGAAGAAACAATGGCAAGGATTAGAGTAAAGTTGCCCGTGTCCCCCGTGTGTGTATGTGAACTAAAGTGTGTGCAACATGTGACAAAGATGCAAAGTAAATACATGAAAACATAATGTAAGATCCAAGGAAATAGTAGTATTCAAAACAGTTCTTGATATTTGTTTATGTTCGCAAGGCACTATCCTAACTGTCCATTAAGTTGAAGATATTACTAAGAATTGGTTTAATCAACTAAGCAAGGTCTTATGTGCAATCTTGGACTGTCTTTCGGTTCGGTTCGGATACACACATTAGGGTCGGATCGGGGAGAAGGCCTTGTGCTAGCCTGGGACAAGAGTTGATGCCCAGTGACCAAAATCGGATCGGTTCGGAGGCGAATAATCGGACGGTACGGATTGACTTGAACAGCCATGCTTCTCCTCTTCTTTATTTCACATTTCGATTTTGTCCAGTCAAGTAAATCTTGTTCTTCTCTTGGCTTACAAGTCCGGACCGATCCCCTGCACTCCTTCTCTCTCTTTTTCCTCGTCTCTGCCTTGTCACCCGAACTGATCCCCTGCACTTCTCCGCTCCCTTTTTCCCTCCTCTTTGGGGTCAAAATCGATCCTATGTTGAGAGTCCCAGCTGAAATCGAGTGCTGATGCATTTGAATGTTCAACGAAGGATCTTAACCCCCTCCACCGTCGCCTCGAGAGAAATTTAATGCCACTAGCGACGATGACGGAGTGGAGGAGGTCATGGCGACGAAATCTATTGAATACATCGATGGAATCGTTCAAGGGAACCGCGAATTTAAGTTAAAAGCAATTATAAGGAGGAGATTCAAGATTACAAAACTACCTATGTGTCCGATTCGGGGATTAAAACGAGAAGAACTTCAGAGTTTTTAAAATTCTAGGGTTTAGATGCGAGTTTCACTGGAAGAGAATAATAAAGAAGGAAGATGAATAAGGAGACAAGGAGGGTACTTATATGAAATCGTAGTGACCACTCGTATTTCCAATTTTCCTCAACCCGTTCGGACCGAAAGTCAAGCCCATAAAGGCCCTACGGCCTGTTGATCCATGGGGGAGTTGATTCGATGTATCTGCTCGGGTGTACCACTAGAGGAAATCCATTCGGATCGGAATCCGAACCGAAAGAGGCTATATACACTGATTTGACACACGGGGTGAATTTGAGGAAAAATAAAGAAAAAGCTTACCTGGAAGAATCACTGGACGTTAAATAAAAGTTCTCAAAGTTGTTTGAAAATGAAGTAAGTGATTCATATGGATTGTGGATATATATAAGCAGCAAAAGCCACGATGTTATGAAGTGACACAACACTACAAGTAAATGGAGGTGATCATTCAATGATTCTAGTTCAAAAGATTTTTTGCGAACCGCTTCGAAGCACACTTTACCTTAAATAAGAGTATACTTCGAGGGGGCAAAATGTTAGCCTACTTTGTGAACTAGGCTACACAAAGAGCAAACAGTGAGAAAGACACCAATCGGATCGGATCGGAGGAAGATAGTGCTAGACATGAGTAGAGATCAGAGACGCAGAGGTCACGTCGGATCGGATCGGAATTATGTCAGCAATATCAAAGGATAGCAAGTGGCCTTATCGGTTCGGATCGGAAGAGTATGGCAGCAACATCATAAAGCAGGTGGCTTCGGCGGTTCGGATCGGAGGAGCACTACAGTGGCATCAGAAGAAAGCAAACAATCCCATTGGATCTGATCGGATGAGTTCGTCAGCAGCATCAAGGGACAGCAAGTTGCATCACCAGATCGGATCGGAGGCCCAGATTCGAACCCCTTTTTCCCTTTGAATCTGTAGTCGTTGCTGCGCGTTTCCCTTGAAGACTCGGACAAGATCTTACCATTTCTCCGACGAACTCCTACTGAACCAATATGCTGTAGCCATCTTGGAGCTTCCGAACCTAGCACTCAAGGGATGGATGCCACGCAATTCCGAACCTGAGCCACTTCGAGGAGATTTTTCACCTATAAATACACCACCTAGAGGCATTTGAAAGGATCTTTTGGCAAATACTCAGTCCATACATCCTCCATAGCCGAATTCTACAATCATATTCAGATCAAAATCATCTCTTAAAGATCATTTTTGAGAGATTTGAGTGAGTTTGTGCATTGTAATTGTGAATTTGAGTGAGAATCATTGCTGTATTTTTGTTCAAATCATCAATTAAAAGAAAACAAAGTGGACGTAGGCTCGTTAACGCCGAATCACTATAAATCGTGTGTTCTTTATTGCCTTTTGATTCTATTTCACTGAATTCATATCTAATTTGGGTGTTAGAGCCAATTTTTGGTCTAACACACTACTTCTTTGCACCAAACGTGTATATATTTGTTACACTTCTACTGAATTTTACTCAACAGAAAAAAGATCTAATTGTGTCATAACCCAATAGTGGCGGAGCTGGGTTCGGCGTGGCTTATTGATGTAGTAAACAGTGGGGAAACAAAGGATTTGTGTACGAGTTCAAAAAGTTGCTGCATGCAAATAAAAGGGATGAACCGGCTTATGTTTTTTTCATATGCAGGACGACTATTTCTAGAGAAGAGGGGACTATATCTAGTAAAAGAAAATGAGATGGTGTATATTTTTCAAGTGAGCGAACTTTTTTTGTTCTCTCTTTTTTTTTTAACAAGGACAATAGCGGATTTAAGGAAAGAAGAGGGGAAGTTTGCGGGTGGACAGTGGTGAACGGTGGACTGACATGCCCGTAAATGGAGAGGCGATTCCTGAATGGAGTGTGGCGACGGAGCTGCTGATGGAACGATCGTGGACACTGGAGGTTACGGGTGAGGGTCTTTTTAAATGGAAAGAAGAGGAGGGTGACTCACGTGGGGAGGAGCAGGCTGTTTTGATGAGTAAAGAAATAGGCACAACTTGATGGAAGGAGGAAGAATTGACTATTATTAAGGGAAGCAGTGGTCTGAGGGGATAAGTAAAGTGGTGGGTAGGGAAGTGCGCTACTATGGGTTTCTAGGATTCGACTGTGGAAAGAGAGGAGTTAGAAGGAATAAAGGGGATGACCGAATTATTTAGAGGGTAGAGAAGAAGTGGTGATGCATGGTTCTTGAGACGGATTGGGTTTCCTGAGTGTGAAGATAAGGATATGGTGTCACTGTTATAAGTAAAATGAAGGTCAATAAGGAGAGCAGGAGAGGGAAGCAATAATGGATGGTGGGAACGAAAGTTTGGTTGTGGCGAGAGAAAGGATATGAGAATAACAAAAAGTGTGATGAGGAAGAAAAAGCTGAATGCTTTCCCATTTTCGGTGGAAAGGAACCTCATGTGGAACAATTTTAGTAAACAAGGACAAGTGTCCATCTCCTTGCCATTTCGATCTGCACGTTGCAAAGGATAAATTCTCATTCTCATGTTTCCATGCATTCACATTATGTTAAGGCTTTATGTGTAAATTACAACGGCATGTTCTTCCTTTAGCTTAATTTGTATTGTTATTGATTACGAACCGAAACAAAATAAAACTATAATCGTGTACCGCAGTGTGCAACGATCTCAAAACAATAAGAAGATAAACCAGCTGATTAATTCAATTAAGTGACATAAGGACCACTGTTACCCTAAAATACGTTAGAAGAAAAATGTTTGTTTTCTCAAATAAAAATTAGTGTAAAATTCTATAAAATATTTTAAGCCCACGCGTACAAAAACAGAATAATTATTTTAAATCGATGTTTAATTATAATTTATATTCGAAAACCAATCGTTATAGCACTATATTGCCAACCGTTTACCGTTTCCCCCCAAAGAACATTGTTTTAAATCAAAATATTATTGTCTTCAAATTTATATTTGTCCAAACCATTTTAAATCTTAAATCATTATAAAATTCATACATATATACAGGATTTTTTTAATCTTTATATTGAAAATATTTTGTAAAATCTTATGCACTACATTAAAAACCATTTGAATGAATCATATAAAATAATTTCGTATTAAATCTTATATACATTAAACATAATCTTAAAACAAGTTTCCTTTTTACAAAATCATGTCTATATAATAGAACAAAATATTTATTTAAATTGATATATTAAAGATTATAAATAAATATTAGTATTTACACCATATTAAATTAAATTTATGTTAAGAAAATCCAACAAATTTCATATATTAAAACGTTGAAAATCGTGGAACTTTACAATCTTCCCCCCTTAAAACTTTTCGTCCTCGAAAAGGGAGATCAGAAACATCCTATTGGTATAAAATAAAATAGATTATATGATTTTAAAGCTTAATTACAAATAATATATCTAAATATAGGAAATTTCTTTGACTTAAAATCCCTGTTTTATTCTAAAACATTCGAAATATTATATTTTCCTTTCATATGAAATCGTACTTGCTTCGGGATTTCAAAACCGAAACCATTTTGAAAATTTCAAATATTTTACGATAAAGGACGTAATATTTATATCCCAAGTCGAGAGGTTTCTCCCAATGAAGGCCATTAGGCACGACCTATCATGTATTGATATAAATGATGTTTCTATGGACCTCAAACGAGATCATCAGCAAGGGTTTACACCCTTGTCACACCTTTCTTTAGTCATGGGTTACTTGAAGCTTAGTACCCAGTCACTTTATTTCATATCCCAAAGTTTATAAATCATTTCGAAATAATAATTTAGAAATATTTCAGATCATATTATTGTTGTTTCCAAACATTTCGAAATACCAGGATTTCAAGTCGTTGAACTTCTATGTTTACTAACAGTTTACAAATCATTTCAGTATATAAGCCATATCGAGTGTCATACCACTAAATTTAAATCATTTTCAAACATTCAAGAAATAAGATTTCAAACAACTACATAGAAGATAATATTTTTCAAGAGATTTAAAGAAAATTTCTCTTTCGAATTTACTTCCGAAGTCATTTGCATAAATATAAGATTTCATACATATCGATTTCAAATATTTAAATCTTATCTGAAATGATACATTATTCAGATAGTGGAAAATATCTTGAAACTATTTATTCAAAATAAATTTCACGTTTTCACTGCACTACTCTGATCTGTATATTCATATTTCAAGAAATTTTCCAAATACAAATTCTAAATATTAGAAATCGATTTCAAAAATTTGGGAACCAAATTCTCAAATAACCATTTCTCCTCGGAATCCACCTTGTCCATAAATTTTTGTCAAAGCAAGGCAAAAAGGAAGATTTGGAGATAAGGATCAGACAGTTCAAAGGAATTCAAGAAAGAACGGTTCAAATTGGTAAGCAAAGGTAGCGATCGGTCGAGGCTAAACAAACACAACAAGCAAAGCAACAAAAATATATTCTCAAACACTCATTCAAGTTCAATTTTATTTAAATTCCACTTATCTATTCAAGTTCGCATTACCTTATCGAAACATTTTATTAGAATTTATCAAAACATTTTCAAGCACTTAACTAAACGGTTTCAAGTATTTATCGACGTTTAAATCGAAACATACAGTCATCCCACTTTCGAAACTCAAAAATAAATTTTGGATGATGACCGATCAATCATCAGAATCATCCTCGGACGACTAGAGTGTGATTCTATATCTATCTAGTATATATTAGATTTCGTGTATACGTTAGCTAGGCATATATACAAAATCCGTACATACTTGACAGTCCTACCTCGACGTCCATAAATACTCAAACACTTACAGTAAGTTATATTTTCAAAATAACTACACTTTTTAAATGATTTATTCAGCTTCAAAGTAATTTATGTAGATTTCAAAATATGCTCTCTCAAACGTAATACTCCAGAATCTCATTCTAGGGCATTTCTAACCCTATCTCTAATGAGATATTGTAACTCTGATGAGTCCTATCGTTTTTTCAAATATGTCGTTCCCTATAGCTTTGTATAAACCAAAGCTCTGATACCAACTGTAACAACACGCCTTTTTGCCCAATTCTCGCCAGTAATTAAAACAACTTAAATCGTCCATAAAGACGGATGATTATAGATACTAACATATTTAAACAAAATAATAGAACTTTTTATTTCAATATAGAAAAATTATACCAGAGTTATAGAAAATCAGAGTACAACATAAACTCAATGGAAGACAAATGCTCACAGCGGAAGAGGTAAAATCAAAATAAGACTCTAGCTCCAACCAGAATCCAGCTCGGAAACTAAGCTTGCAAACTAAACTACTAGCTTCCCGTGCAAAAATAATGGGCACCCAGAGTTTAGGTATAGGAACAATAAACTCCAGGTCAGTCATGGGACTGGTGTTAGAATTAGAAAAACAGTTCTTATTTTGGATTCATTTTAAAGTTAGGAAATTCACCGGACCACGCCGCTAACGCAGAACGGATTTACTCCATGTGAATACCCATGCATAGAAATTCACAATGATTTGAAAAAATGAAGCTATCATAAGCTCGTTCCATATCACGCAATGCAAATGCACACTAGATGCGCGAGTTGTTTCTTATGATAACCAATAATGCTTTAATACGTAAAATCCTCTTTGCATACTATTATTAGTGCATAGCGGGCTGAAAAATCATTTCAAATATAAATATAGAATCATATCCCCATAAACCCAATTGGCTATATTGCTATATAAGTATACAATCAAAATCGCATGGCTCATATTGGAGATGTGTTTCCAATATGATAGTTCCTGACACGAAAGATCAATCGAGGACACGAAGCTAAGTATTTCCCGGTTAACATCCAGACAACGGACACCGAATACATAGAGCAAAAGTATATATCCCGGATAACATCCAGACATCGGACTCCATATATACTTTATTCCCTCAGGTTTCGAAGTAGCACTACCGCCGAAGCTTTCGATTTCAACAGATATTATTTATATTATACAACCTAACCGCTAGTTTACCATCAAATACGGGGTGTGAGGTTCGTCAATTTCACGATATACACAAAGCTTCGCTTCAATAAGCCGTGCTTTGATCATTACTAGCTCGTTCCATAACTTGAGTATGCCACATTGACAATTCACGAAATATCACTGATTTTGATCATGCATACCCTCTAAGTTCATATGACTTAGAGACGAGGATAATAATTTTCCACAAATCCGTTATACATTAACGGAAATCAGTGTTATATGGTCCATTTCAATGTCAGACACACAATCCATACAAGTCCATTCTGGGTCTAAACGGAACGACAACCCGAAAATATTCAAATATATTCAGATCTCATGCCACTTATAACCTCGTATCGGGTGTACGGCCGGATCCGAGACACCAACAATCAATCTGAACAATTCGAATATACTCGGTCTTCACTTGTCGATATCCAAGCCTTTAGCTTCTTTACAGCGTCGTATTATTACTTGGAATGGCTTTCGGATCCATATCCGATCCTGGACTTTCCAAGTAATAAGCGTATTTTAAAATAATAGCTATGGGCCATACGAGTTTCCCAATTCAAATCTCCTTTCCAAACATTGTCACTTTACTTCGAATTAAGGTTACTCTTTTCTCAAAATTCGATATTCATTTTTTCCAAGCCTTATATTTCGGAAATAAACTTCATTTATTCGTTGACATATCGAACTACAAAATCTGTATTTGGCTATAAATTTTCATTCATGACGATTCAAATAATTAATATGTTCAAATGTAAGTTAATGTAGAATTTAATTGACTTATATTTGATATTGATTCACTACTCAGGCAAATATATCAGAAACTGGATATGGATATGTCCTAATATTTCTGATCGTATTCGTCTGCTCCTGTAAATCCATATTGAATACCAGATGACTAATCCTATCTAAAACTCATTCCTTTTCAATTCAAATCTTATTTCAGTTCCATATTATATATTTAAATTCTTTTAAACAAATCCTTTCCATAATGATTCATGGTTTGAAATCTTTAAATTCAATTTATTTCAAAGAAATGGTATAATAACGTTAAAAGCGTTACGAAATGCGTTATGAAATGGTTATTTAACCAAATAGATCCAAAATCATTCCAAATTAACAATTTTAAACTCAAATTACTTTTTAAATAATAAAAATATAATTTATCGTATTTTTTTGGATTTTTAAATAATTTTTATAAGTCTTTTCTATTTAGTTTTTCATTACAGTTGACGAACTGCAAGTACCACGACCTTTTCACATTTTAATTTGAACATAACTTGAAAACCATATGATAAAATTTGAAAATTACTCTTCTATACAAAATTCATTATCAATAGAAATCTGTCGTTTTTCGTTTCACATCAATTCGATTTAAAATATTCAAGTTATAATCATTTGAAATTTAAAATCGATATTATCGAACTGTTGCTATGCAATGCGTTCGATTCACGCTATATAGCATTTTAAATAAATCGTCCAATTCCTTTACCAAAATAAATCATATTAGAATAAAACTGTATTCCAAATTCTCTTTTCTTGAAATAATAATTTTATATTTCGATTTTTAATCCGAAATCATTTTAAATTTCAAATTTTCATTTCAAATTAAGTTGAATAAAAAACAATATTTAATTTAAAACTCGTTCAATCAGTTATTTGCATACATTCCATCATTCCAATTTCCAATTACATTAAATTGATTATTTAATGACAATATTTTTCTAAAGTTGTTCAATTATATCCCAAAAGTACTATTTCAAAGATCATCATTTAATTTACGGCTATCATTTCAAACTAACTTATAATAATAAATATCAAAACTCGGTTAAATCGTTAAAATATTCTGCGTAAACTAAGGTTAAATATATTACTTTCCGATCTAAATTTCAAACTCAGCTCAACATTTAAATAAACATTTAGCGTTCGGAATATGTTTTCAAAACCATTTCTGCTCATACGAACGTTGTTTACTAAATTCGATTTCTAAACGGTTTTAAATTTTAATTTAAAACTATATTCTCAATGTTATTTTCATAATTGAATTTTCATTTAAAAAGAAGAGAATTTAAACTGATTACCCATATAATTACACAACTATGGCATGTGTGATTTCATACAACCAGAATTTACTAAATAAACAAACACGAATCCAACCATTAAAATCACAATAACTAAAATAACCAATTAACTGTGTGCAAAGCGTTATAATGAATAACGCTCAGTGTATGGTGTACACTTACAGCATAAACATCCATCAACATTCAATAGCAAACAATCCTGAACAACATATGATCATTAACGAATTATTAACCATAATTAACAACTAATTATAATTAACTGCTATAACTAATTTAAAATAAATTTTAAATTAGAATTCTCACCAAAGCTCTCCAAATCCTTTCCAGGACTATGCATCTTCCACGAACTAGCTTACGGACAACGTCGCTCGCACTACTTCTTTGCACCAAACGTGTGTATATTTGTTAACACTTCTATTCCCATTTTACTCAATAGAAAAGAAGATCTAATTGTGTCATAACCCAACAGTGTTGGAGCTGGGTCCGGCATGGTTTATTGATGTAGTAAACAGGAGGGAAACAAAGGATTTGTGTACGAGTTCAAAACGTTGCCGCATGCAAATAAAAGGGATGGACCGGCTATTGTTTTTTTATATGCAGGCTGACCATTTCTGGAGAAGAGGGGACCATATGTTGTAAAAGAAAATGGGATGGTGTATATTTTTCAAGTGATTGGACTGTTTGTGTTCTCTCGCTTTTTTTTTGAACAAGGACAATAGTGGATTTAAGGAAAGAAGAGGGG
This sequence comes from Allium sativum, assembly GCA_030737875.1. Taxonomy (NCBI): domain Eukaryota; kingdom Viridiplantae; phylum Streptophyta; class Magnoliopsida; order Asparagales; family Amaryllidaceae; genus Allium; species Allium sativum. Next base: position 252,834,986 of record CM060915.1, on the reverse strand, counting down.
AAGTTTGCGGGTGGACAGTGGTGAACGACAGACTCACATGCTGGTATATAGAGAGGCGGTGCTTGACTGGAGTGTGGCGATGAAGCTGTTGGTGGACCGATGGTGGACACAAGAGGTTATGGGTGAGGATCTTTTTAAATGGATAGAAGAGGAGGGTGACTCACATGGGGAAGAGCAGGCTGTTTTGATGAATAAAGAAATAGGCACAACTTGATGGAAGGAGGAAGAGTTGACTGTTATTAAGGGAAGTAGGGGTCTAAGGGGATAAGTGCGGTGGTGGTAGGGAGGTGTGCTGCTATGGGTTTCCAGGATTCAACTGCGGAAAGAGATGAATTAGAAGGAATAAAGGGAACGACCGAATTGTTTAGAGGGTAGAGAAGCAGTGGTGATGCATGGTTCTTGAGGCGGATTGGATTTTCTGAGCGTGAAGATAAGGAGATGGCGTGGCTGTCATAAGTGAAATGAAGGTCAGTTAGGAGAGCAGAAGAGGGAAGCAACAATGGATGGTGGGAACGAAAGCTTGGTTATGGCGAGAGAAAGGGAATGAGAATAATAGAAAGTGTGATGAGGAAGAAAAAGCTGAACATTTTCCCATTTTCGGTGGAAAGGAAACACGTGTGGAAGAATTTTAGTAAACAGGGACAAGTGTCCATCTTCTTGCCATTTTGATTTGCATGTTGCAAAGGAGAAATTCTCATTCTCATGTTTCCATGCATTCACATTATGATAAGGCTTTATGTATAAATTACAATGGCATGTTCTTCCTTTAGCTTAATCTGTATTATTATTGATTACGAACTGAAATGAAATAAAACTATAATCGTGTACCACAATGTGCAACGATCTCAAACAATAAGAAGATAAACCGGCTGATTAATTCGATAAAGTGTCATAAGGACCACTGTTACCCTAAAATACGTTAGAAAAAAATGTTTGTTTTCTCAAATAAAAATTACTGTAAAATTCTATAAATTATTTTAGGCCTACGCATATAGAAACTGAATAATTATTTTTAACTGATAGTTAATTATAATTTATATTCGAACACCGATTGTTACAACACTATATTGCAATCCGTTTACCGTTTTCCCCCAAAGAACATTGTTTTAAATCAAAATGTTATTGTCTTCAAACTTATATTTGACCAAACCATTTTAAATCTTGAATCATTCTAAAATTCATACATATATATATAGTGTTTTTTTAAATCTTTATATTAAAAATATTTTGTAAAATCTTATGTACTACATTAAATACCATTTGAATGAATCATATAAAATAATTTCGTATTAAATCTTATATACATTAAACATAATCTTAAAACAAGTTTCCTTTTTACAAAATCATATCTATAGAATAGAACAAAATATTTATTTAAATTGATACATAAAAGATTATAAATAAATATTAGTATTTACACCATATCAAATTAAATTTATGTTAAGAAAATCCAACAAAATTCATATATTGAAACATTGAAAATCATGGATCGTTACAGGATATAAATGATTGAGAATTGCCAGAATCGAAGATGGTCCTAACAGGAGAGTAAAAGAGGGAAATCAAACCTTCAATAGTGACCTTTCTACCCCGATCAGGTCTGCTAGCCTCAAGAGTATGCCTTTAACCTATGTCTTGATATGACCCTTATCAAGTTTTGCTCCTTTATTTTGCGTTTCTTTCTTGGACCACCATTTCATTTTCTCAGCCTTGGGCTGTGCTTTTCAGTCCCTTATTTTCCATGTGCATCATGTCAACAAGCCTCTCGAAAGTTGCTCCATCGCATAGAAATCCTTACAAAGTTTAGAGAATATTAGCTATTGGTGGCACTACTGCGACAACAGATGGAGATTTGGCACTTCCTTTCCCTTCGGCTGGTTATGCAGTTTTAACATGCCTACAGAACCATGCCACGATGGGGGCACCCTTCAGGAAGTTGGGAGCCCCAGATATTTAGAAAAAGAGAGAAACAAGGATCCAAAATGAGATCGAAAGAATATTGAATATGACTCGAGGGGATATGTTTTTTTTTTCAAAAACCGGTTTTATTATGAAAATGCTTTACTTTTGAAAACATTTTTTTAAAACCTTTCACTTATCTTATAACCTTCAGCTCTGATACCAAATGTGACACCCCGCATCCATTAATGGCACTCATAAGAGAATGCATTAAGTTTTGTGATGCGCAATAGGTAAAAAGTACAGAAATTCACAAGATAGATATAAAATAAGAAGCATTCCCCCATTATATATTTTTATTTTAGAATAGATTCATGAAGGAAAGGAATATGAAGAATAATTGTGTGTATTGGAATGGGAGAGAACCACCTATTTATAGATTTACATAGCTAATCTTTATCTTTAGATATCAAGTTTTAAATCTAGGTCATACATGTAGAGCTGAGTCAGTGAATGAATCTGGCCAACAAAATAGTTAAAATACAAAATTCTGAATCCATCTTGGATCTGGGTGGGTCAACCACTAACCCACTAGGTCGACCTATGTGTTGACCCACTTTTCCTTGGGTCGCCCCATGTTTCGACCTAGGTAGAGTATGGTCTCCCCATGTACTTTACATTCTGCGCGTTGTTTCTGTTTGAATTAAATTGAATTATATTTATATATATACCCCTTATATGTATACAAACTTCTTATGCTCATAACTCACTCATACGTTATCCGAATTCCCCAATAAAATATATCGTTCTCTTTTTTAAACGATTTATAATTCCCTTTTAAAGTCATGCTCGAATTCATAATCCTAAATTATCCCATGATAATTATCGGTCTTTATATGCAAACATCATTTATAAATTTACTTCCTTGTTTTATACATTAAAACAAGTTTCATTTCAAAATCTATTTGAAACCCAGTTCCTATGTTGGAATATTTTATCTATTATAACTTATATATATATAAAATAAAGTCTATTTTCAAATTTAAATTTATGCTCTAGTTTTTTTAATACCATTCTGATATCCTTTCTAGAAATAATTTATTTTTACAAATTTGACATAGTCGAATTCCTATCATAAATCCATATGGATTTATTTCAATTCTATTTACATTTCGAACATCAAAATAATTTCATCATTCCCTTTTAAAGCGATTCCCAATTTCCCTTTTTTAAATTCACATTTGAATTTAAATTCACAAATTATCCAATGATAATTATTTCGTTTCATTTATAAACATCATTTGAAAATTCATTACTAGTTTTAATTATTCAAAACAAGTTGATTTTCCCTAGTCCATTCGAAGTTTAAATTCTATTTTGAAGAAAAAAAAATTCCTTTTAAAACCTGGAGATCCCTTTTCACGATATTTTATATATCAATATTATTTAGGGCCAGTGATATTTAAACATCCAACACACCCAATAATCAATCAAAGATTACTTATCACATCATATAACATTATATATGAAAACAAACAATAAAATTTATGAGAAATCCAGTTGGATTCCTCCAACCCGTTTTTCCTACATTCACAGATGTTAGACAACATAAATAATACTCATCCTACTTCAATGATGGATATCACAGTATAGAAGGTCATCCACTATACATATTGTGGTGGTGCATAGTGTCTCATCCGCAAATAGTATTGTTGTATATAACAATGCTATGATTTTTGTTTGATGATAGAAAACATACATATATATATATATTATAAATGTGTTTGTAATTGTACTATTCTACTACATTACAGATAGAATTAAATATTTATATTTAAATAGAATACTACTAGACAAGAATTTAAATATTCAAACAGTTATTTAAATATAATATTTTATTTCAATAATACAAATTTACAACTCCACTATTTGTACATCTCATTGTAATACAATGCATTCAATTTCATTATATACATAGCTCCTCACTACAGTTCTGTAACAACCCGGAAATTCTGAGCCAATTTTAAAATTTTATTTTGGCAATTTTAGTGACTTTTGAATATTTAAAATGAATCATTTGAAATAATAACGACAATAAATTTATTTTGAATAGAATTAGAATGTATATATTTATTTGAATCGTCGTTAGAAAAATAATAATTTATTTTTAATTATAAAAGGAATTGAAAAAGGCGCGGTAGTTTGAAAATTCGATTTCAAATTTTAAATGAATGCCGGATTTTAGCAAAATAAAAAATATTAGAATCTATTTGAGAATATCTTTCGAACGAATCCGAAAAATTGAAATTTCATAGCGGAAATAAAAAGTTATGTCCAGTTGAAAATTTAGAATATTCGTTGTGGAATCCTGGCCCTTAAAAATGGAAATTTTGCAAACGACCTCGGTTTTCGACGAAACCACTTTTGTTGGATCCGCGATGTCAAGTTATTGCTAGGTTTCAAAATTCATTATTTTTAGAGTCAGTATGTGAGCGTGGCGAAGCTAAACGTGTTTAGTCAGTTTAAGTCAAATTTAATCAACTGGAAAATGGCCATTTTTCAAACGGTCTCAGAATTTGATGAAATTAGTTTTGTTAGGACCGTATCGTCAATACAAAGTTAGAAATAATTTTTCGGGAATTTTTAGAGTTAGTATGTGGCCTCAGTAAATTAAAGTGTACATTCAAATTGAATATATAATGATTCATGTTTTAAATTTGATGAAAACTGTTCGTAATAGCTGAATTGAGTTGCGAAACACATCCCATTGTGTTCGAAATGGGGTAACTAGCTAGAGACAACAGTCGTTGGTTCTCGTTTGGAGTTCACAATATTAAATAAGTAAAAATTGAATTTTACATTAATAAAACTAGGTCATAAATAACCATTCTAAAACCCTAGACTAGGTCAAACATTATAACTCGTGGTCAACGCCTGGGAGAGCTGTTGTTTGCGATCTACGGCTGAAACAATCTGAAATGAAACCAAAAATTTTCCCTTAATGTTTCGAATTTAATCTCCACTCCAAAATGAAAATCGTAGAACTCTTATCGATCTTTAAAATGATACTAGGATGACGAATTTTCATTTTGTGTATGGGTGGAAATCTTTGCTCGACATTGCGAGGTTCGGAGCGGAATTACGAGGGCCTGGAACCTTCGATAAGGGCGTCGCTGCTGGCGTCGGAAGGGTGAGGGAGGTCTTCACGGTGGTCAGTCCCGATCAGCGGCTAGATGCTCCGATTGTCGAGCGCAGGCGGTGTAAGGGCGCGATTTCGGGTTCGGTTTTTGTCTGTATCACGATGAGGAAGACAGTGAACCTTTGGCGATTTGCAGTGAGTTTTTCCTCTCTTCTGATTTCATATAAATAAAAATCATTGTTTTAAAACTGATTTTGTTTGAATAAAAAGAAATAATAAATTTTAAAAACATCATTATGGAAAAATATGTGATTTATATATATATGATAGCAATAAAAATATACGATTTTTATATGATGTAGAGAATAAAAATATAATTTTTATATAGCTAATGAAATAAAAATATGACTTTTAGATATGTAGCGTTGATATTAAAAATGTGATTTTTACTGTGAACAGCGTGGAAAAGTTGAGTTAGAATTTCAAGCGAATCCGAACCGTTCAGAAATGAAATGGCGGAGTGGAACCCCAAGGTGAGAACTCCTCACTTTTATTTCTATTTCTAGTTTGAAATATATACTAGGATGCAAATGGTGCTTAGCAGCACCTGACACCCATCGTCCACAGACCATGGATGACTTGTTTGATTTCTGTGTAGTGAAATTTGATAGTGTGATGTGGAATGAAATAAAATATATATTCATGTGTTAAAATATATATTCATGTGTTGAAATAAAATATATATTCATGTGTTGAAATAAAATATATATTCATGTGTTGAAATAATATATATACATATATATTCATGTGTTGAAATAAATATATATTCATGTGTTGAAATAAAACATATATTCATGTGTTGAAGTAAAATAAATATTTATTTACAAATCGAATGATTTATTTATGTACATCAATTTGACTGATATTGATTGGGACGATAAATTTTACACATCGCCCAACTACACAAATAAAATATGTGTTTGATTGATTGAAACCCCACACGGGTATTGGGATGATATTGACGTACACTAATCCTGATTGTTTAGTTGTATGTCAATCGATGGGTTGATAGACTGTGTAAGCATAAATTATTTATATTTAATGCTTATGCAGTTGTGTGGTGTACTCTGGATGATGGTTGATGATTTATCGTTACTATTATATACATGTGTTATAGGGAATCCATATAATTAACGTTGTATGGTAATTGATTGGGCCTCATTCCAATTTGGAAAATAAGGAATATTATAAAAGAAAATTCATGTGTTGAATAGAATAAATTCATGTGTTGAATAAAATAAATATTCATGTGTTGAATAAAAATAAACATTCATGTGTTGAATAAAAATATATATTCATGTGTTGAAGAAAATATTCATTGGTTGAATAGAATAACGAAGTAATTGAAATATATAAAGCCGTGTTGGTTAGATATGCGCCATTTTGACGCGAACGATATTTATATCGATTATATTCGTTTTTATAATGATTATAGAAAAGGAAGTGATTTCAAAATATAACGATTTGAAAATATTATCATTTGTATATCGATGATGTGGAATATTCAATTTTGATTTGAAATTGAATATGAAGTTGAAATCGTTTCAAAAACGAATTTAAAACGATTTATAAAATACGTTTTAAAAGGAAATCTATGAAATATATATAAAATATATGTTATATATATAATGGCCTGAATAGAAAGCGCCACGCCGCGGTAGTTCGCGAATTTCGACAATTGATTTCGAATGGACATTACGGGAGATACGACCGTCGGATTCTCCTAAAACTGGAACCGTTGGGTTCGTATTGAAAAGGGCTTTCTAACAAATATTAGAAATTTGAAATCTAATGGTTGGATTTGGAATTATGTCAAAATCAAGTTTGGAAAAGGTCATTGTAAGTGCAATTCGATGGTCGTTGATGGAAATCGACTGTACGGGCCTTGATAAAATATTAAAAATAGTAATAATTTGTGTAAAATCATGAGAAATGATTTGTGAATAATTGGGATGAAAAACTCCATATTTGAAAAGATAAAAATAGATTTTTATCGAAATGAACTAGTTTTGAACTAGAATTATAATCCCATTTATTTTCAAAATAAATAAAGTGGATTTGAAATGGTTTTGAAAATAACCAGAATTTCCAATAATTGAATTAGAATGGATGTGAATCGAAATTGTCTTTGGAATATTTCGATGTTGGATTTTGTGATTATACAGATATTGTTATTGAAATTTGAAAGATATATTAATATCGTTATTTCCAATAAGAAATTTGTTGGTCGTAGAATTTGATATTGAAAATAAGCCGATATATTTTCTATTCAGAGCCTTGTATTTAATATCAAATGTGATTTTGGGTTTATCATGAACCGTGTTTTAAATGACATTGGTTCTTTAACCCAGTTAAAGACAGGATATGGTTTCCCAAGTTAAACAATCATTAATACTGATTTTTGGGAAGATTAAAACCAAGTGGAGTTTTAATGAATCTTTAATTAGATTGAAACGATCGAGAATGGAGTATCACCAGTTTTGCTCCAGGCGATAGTTAAATCTTTAATTAGATTTGAATGTGAAATGGTAATTGAATTTACCGATAACACCGTGGTATTAGATATGGAGTATGACCGGTTTTACTTCATGGGATGTATAGGTTGGGATTGGGAAATAAAATAAATGACTACTTCGGTGTGTTTCGCTAATCCAGACTAATTTGAATTGATATTCAAAGGAGGATCAAAGAATAAATTTAAAGAATTTATCTTTGATAAAATTAATGGGAACCTTTCCCAAAGTATAAGAATATTTGAATAAAAGAATATTCTGAATTGGAATGAGGCGTATGTTGTGTTTGTGTAAACTTGTTTATTAGATACGCGAGTTATTCAGAAAGACCGGGTTTATCCCATTCTGAATAATGGATTTGACGATGTATCGAGGATGAAGACGGTGGTCAAAGACCAGAGGTCTTCACATCGTTTGGGTGATTACTAATGATCTTGATTGGGTTGTACACTCAAGAGGAGGGAATCAATTGGTGATCGTCCAGACGTACTTGGAGATCGATGGATATGCGAGGTACAAGGTGCCTCCGGTTTCGTTCAGACCCAGAATGAACTAGTAAATGGACTGTGTGTCTGACATTCGATTTTATTCTATGTGATTGATTTCTATTAAATGTATATCTGTTTGGCGACAGAGAATTTATTCTCTTGCTTAATGCCCTTCTCTGAGACGTACGAGCCTAGAGGTTATATATTGATGGATATCAATCGCATGGAGTGAATTGCATGTGTGGCATGCCTAAGTGGCAATTGATCAAGGCTTCTATTGAAAAGCAAAGTCTTGTGGTTGGTGATCAAAGCACGGCCTATGTGTCATAGCTTTATGTAGCGTTGATTTGCGAGCCTCACACCCCAGTTGTGAACCAAAAACGGGAGAGGACCTCAGGGAGGGAATGCGTTTCCTTCTAGCTAGGGTGGTGTCAGTGACCTACCAGCCCTGAAATTTATATTATTTTCACCAGTGTGGTTGTTGCTGTTGCGAAGCGCCTCGGATATATCGGTGACTGTGTGGAGCCGATGGAGTCATTTGGCTCATTTACGCCCCAAAGGGTAGGGAAACGCAGTGTTCAAGCATTTTAATCCACATCGATGGACCGGCCCTTACGATCCAAGGGCTCACCTGTGTCTGGGTCCTGAGGCTCGGGCTAGAGAGTCTCCAATTGGCGAGGACTATCTTTTGCCTCAGTTCACAGATGGAAATCCAACTTCCAATACGTGACTTTGCGGTTTTGATTGTACAACCTATATATGGCGACATAGTGTATGGGGAACTTATGTCGTCTATAATTGATACTTATGATTTGAAGTTATTTTATACACTTTACACTTATAGTAATAATAAAACATGAAATTTCACGTACCAAGCATTCTTGGCTATTATAAGGTAAAAACCCTATCCTCCGGCTTGCGTTGCATTGTGTGATGGGACCTGGGTCTTATAATAGCCTCATTGTTCTTTATTTAGCATTGCGATGTTGTTTTATGCAGTGGTATTCTTGGGAGGAAACCTGTTCCGTGTTATACGGCGTAGTCCCTTGATTTACCGAAATTTAAAATAAAGATTAGTAACTGTTTTAGTTCTCACACCAGTCACATGACTAACCTGGAGTTTATTGTTTTAACCTAAACTCTGGGTGTCCTTATTTTGACACAGGCAGCTAGTAGTTTTGGTTTTGCAGATTTATATTCGCAAGATCCTGATTTACAGCTGGAATGATATCCGAAAAGCTCTGTATCCATATATCTCCTTTAGTTATGCTTTGAATTATTTTCCGCTGCAATGTATTTAAATGTAATTTAAATCTCTGATATTTTCTGTGTAATATTTATTCATATTCTGTAATATTCTTGTATTCTGATGGAATTGTTGTAATAAACAATGAAACGTTCTTCTGTATGCGTTCTGATTCATCTTGTCCTCAAAGTATCCACGCTTTCCTTCACGGGGAAGTTACGGGTTCTTATATTTGGTATCAGAGCTTTGGTTTATAGAGCTCGGAGAACAGGACGCATTAGAACCATACGAAAGAAGTCATCAGAGATTGGATTAATAATATCCAACGAGAATGACTCGTTAGAGACAGGATCAGTAGTATCCTAGAACGAGTGTTAAGAGTAGTGTTTTGAAATAAAAGTGAAAACAAATTTTGTTTTGAAAAAAAATTAATTCAATTATTCGTATTTGAATAATTTATTTGTATTGATTTGGACAATCAAGTATATATAGATTTTGCATATACGTCTGATTCACGTGTATTCGAAGTTTTAATATACTGGACAGATATAGAGTCACACTGTAGTCGCCTGGAGATGATCATGATGATTACTATAGTATCATCAGTATATGTGTTCGAGTTTCAAAATTCGGATGTTTATATATTTCCATAGACTGGTGTGAGAACCAAAACTAGATAGTGCTATTGTTGTGAATTGGCATCAAAAATCTGATTTGTGGACTATGTATCAAAATTATGAATTTGAAATGATAATCAACTAATTGATTGATGTTTGTGTTGTTTGATTAATTAAAATATTGAACCATTTAGCTGAATTGTACCAAATAGTGAGTTATATTGAAAATTATTCACATTTGCATGTATATACATGTACTTACATTGGATAGGTCATAGCAAGGAGGCTGAGAAGAGGAATAAAATTGTTTGCCCGACAAATAGGTACATGTTTATTGTATTTCTTTGGGTTTGGATGATTTTATGAGCCGATTGGCTAGCCTCTTGGCTGGCCTCTTGGCTGTTTCTTTTTCTTTTTGGATTGAAGACGGCCATGGAGGCTATTTGAAATATCCCGAAGCTCCCAGTGCAGGGAAGGTTATGGCAAAAAAAATCGAAAATTTAGGGTGTTAGCCAAATTTTCGAAAAATTTGAAAAGTTCTTAGAAACTGAAAAGTTGAAGAACTTAGGCCGTAATGAAAATAATGAAAGTTGAGTTGATTAGTTAAACAACTTTCGACTTCGTTCCTTTTCGGGGACGAAAAGTTTTAAGTGGGAGAGATTGTAACAACCCGGAAATTCTGAGCCAATCTAAAATTTTATTTTGGCAATTTTAGTGAATTTTGAATATTTAAAATGAATTATTTTAAATAATAATGACGAGAAATTTATTTTGAATAGAATTAGAACGTATATATTTATTTGAATCGTCGTCAGAATATAAATAATTTATTTTAATTATAAAAGGAATTGAAAATGGCGCGTTAGTTTGAAAATTCGATTTCAAATTTTAAATGAATGCACAGGATTCAAAATAAACCGGAATTTAGCGAAACCAAAAATATTAGAATCTATTTGAGAACATCTTTCCAACGAATCCGAAAAATTGAAATTTCATAGCGGGAAAAAAAGTTATGTCCAGTTGAAAATTCAGAATAGTCGTTGTGGAATTCTGGCCCTTAAAAATGGAAATTTTGCAAACGACCTCGGTTTTCGACGAAACCACTTTTGTTGGATCAGTGATGTCAAGTTATTGCTAGGTTTCAAAATTCATAATTTTTAGAATCAGTATGTGAGCGTGGTGAAGCTAAACGTGTATTGTCACTTTCAGTCAATTTTAATCGACTGGAAAATGGCCATTTTTCAAACGGTCTCAGAATTTGATGAAATTAGTTTTGTTAGGACCGTATCGTTAATACGAAGTTAGAAATAATTTTTCAGGAATTTTTAGAGTTAGTATGTGGCCTCAGTAAATTAAAATGTACGTTCAAATTGAATATATACTGATTCATGTTTTAAATTTGATGAAAACTGTTCGTAGCAGCCGAATTGAGTTACGAAACACATCCCATTGTGTTCGGAATGGGGGTAATTAAATAGGGGCAATAGTCGTTGGTTCTCGTTTTAAGAAGACCCGTAACTTCCCCGTGAAGGAAAGCCCGGATGATCTTGAGAACACGACAAAATAGAACGCAGACAGAAGAACATTTCATTGTTAAACAATCCCATCAGAATAAAAGAATATACATAGTATGAATATTATACAATAGGAAATATCAGAGATTTAATACAATACTGCAACGGAAAAATAATACAAAACATAACTGAAAGAAATACACGGATACAGAGCTTTCCGAATATCACTTCAGCTGTAAATCAGGATCCTGTGAATATAAATCTGCAAAACCAAAACTACTAGCTGCCCGTGTCGAAAATAAGGGCACCCAGAGTTTAGGTTAAAACAATAAACTCCAGGTCAGTCATGCGACTGGTGTGAGAACTAAAACAGTTGTTTAAAACTTTACTTTAAAAGTGAGTTACTCAAGGGACCATGCCGTTTGACACGGAACGGGTTTCCTCTCAAGAATACTAGTGCATATAACAAAACAGCGCAATGCTCTTTGGAAAAATGAAGCTATTATAAGACCCATGTCCCATCACACAATGCAACGCAAGCCGGAGGATAGGGTTTTTACCCTATAATAGCCAAGAATGCTTGATATGTTTAAAACAAATCATTTGATACTATTATAAGTGCATAGTGTATAAAACCACTTCAAATCATAAGTATCAATCATAGACGGCATAAGCGCCTTATCCCACTATGTCGCCATATATAGGATTACAACTAAAATCGAAACGTCACGTATTGGAAGTTGAATTTCCATTTGTGAACTGAGGTAAGGGATCGTCCTACACCGAATTTGAGACGCTCTAGCCCGCTCCTCAGGTAAGTACTCATTCAAGCCTTTGGATCATCAGGGCCGGTCCACCAATGTGGATTAAAATTCCTGAACACGGCGTTTCCCCGCCCTTTAGGGCGTGAGTAAGCCAACGAATGACTACTGCATCGGTCCCAGATCGACCGATATATCCGAGGCGCCTCGCAATAGCAACAACTACATAAGTCAAACTCGTCAGGGCGTGTAAAACCACTGACGCCACTTCTAACTAGAAGGAAACGCATGCCCTCCCTGAGGTCCTTCTCCCGTTTCTTGTTCACTAACGGGGTTTGAGGCTCGCGAATCAACGCTACACAAAGCTATGCCATACAGGCCGTGCTTTGATCATCCACCACAAGACTCTGCTTTTCAACAGAAGCCTTGATCATTTTCCACTGAGGCATGCCGCACAGGAAATTCACTCCATGCGATTGATATCCATCGATATATAACTCCCGAGCTCGTACGTCTCAGAGAAGGGCGTTAAGCAAGAGAAAAAATTCTCCACCGCCAAGCAGATATATATTTAATAGAAATCAATCACACAGACTAAAATCAAATGTCGGACACACAGTCCACTTATAAGTCCGTTCCGGGTTTGAACGAAACCGGAGGCACCTAGTACCTCGCATATCCATCAATCTCCAACTACGTCTGGATGATCACCAACTGATCGAGCACCATCCAAAGAATCAATAAATCAAATTTGACATTAAATATAAGGTTTTGAATAGAGATAGTATTGACTTATATTCAACATCAAATCCTGAAACCAACAGATATCATATCGGGAATGACTCGTTAGAGATGGGATCAGTAGTATCCTAGAACGAGTATAAATAGTAGTATTTTGAAAAATAAAATTTAAAACAAATTTTGTTTTGAAAATTCAAATCCGTGTCGTTACACATTTGTAGTTCACAATATTAAATAAGTAAAAAAAGAATTATATATTAATAAAACTAGGTTATAAATAACCATTCTGAAACCCTAGACTAGGTCAAACATTCTAACTCGTGGTCAACGCCTGCGATAGCCGTCATTTGCGATCTACGGCTGAAACAATTCGAAATGAAACCCAAAATTATCCCTAAATCTTTCGAATTTAATCTCCACTCCATAATGAAAATCGTAGAACTCTTATCGATCTTTAAAATGATACTGGGATGACGAATGTTCATTTCATGTATGGGGGGAAATCTCTGCTCGACGGCGCAAGGTTCGGATCGGAATTACGAGGGCCTGGAACCTTCGATAAGCGAGAAGCTGCTGGCGTTGGAAGGGGAGGGAGGTCTTCACGGTGGTCAGTCTTTATCAGCGGCTAGATGCTCCGATTGTCGAGCGCAGGTGGTGTAAGGGCGCGATGTCGGGTTCGGTTTTTGTCTATATCACGATGAGGAAGACAGTGAACCTTTGGCAATTTGCAGTGAGTTTTTCCTCTCTTCTGATTTCATATAAATAAAAATCATTGTTTCAAAACTGATTTTGTTTGAATAAAGAGAAATAATAAATTATAAAAACATCATTATGGAAAAATATGTGATTTTAAAATATATGATAGCAATAAAAATATACGATTTTTATATGATTTAGAGAATAAAAATATAATTTTTATATGATGTAGAGAATAAAAATATAATTTTTATATGATGTAGAGAATAAAATATAATTTTTACATGATGTAGAGAATACAGATATGATTTTTATATAGTTAATGAAATAAAAATACGACTTTTATATATGTAGCGTTGATATTAAAAATGTGATTTTTACTGTGAATAGCGTGGAAAAGTTGAGTTTGAATTTCAAGCGAATCCAAACCGTTCAGAAATGAAATGTCGGAGTGGAACCCCAAGGTGAGAACTCCTCACTTTTATTTCTATTTCTAGTTTGAAATATATACTAGGATGTAGACGGTGCTTAGCAGCACCTAACACCCGTCGTCCACAGACCATTGATGACTTGTTTGTTTGATTTCTGTGTAGTGAAATTTGATAGTGTGATGTGGAATGAAATAAAATATATATTCATGTGTTAAAATATATATTCATGTGTTAAAATATATATTCATGTGTTGAAATAAAATATATATTCATGTGTTGAAATAAAAAATATATATATTCATGTGTTGAAGTAAAATATATATATATATTCATGTGTAGAAATAAATATATATTCATGTGTTGAAATAAAATATATATTCATGTGTTGAAGTAAAATAGATATTAATTTACAAATCGAACGATTTGTTTATGTACACCGATTTGATTGATATTGATTAGGACGATAAATTTTAGACATCGCCTAACTGCACAAATAAAATATGTGTTTGATTGATTGAAACCCCATATGTGTGTTGGGATGATATTGACGTACACAAATCCCGATTGTTTATTTGTATGTCAATCGATGGGTTGACAGACTGTGTAAGCGTAAATTATTTATATTTAATGCTTATGCAGTTGTGTGGTGCACTCTGGATGATGGTTGATGATTTATCGTTCAATTATATACATGTGTTGTAGGGAATCCATATGATTAACATTGTATGGTAATTGATTGGACCTCATTCCAATTTGGAAAATAAGAAATATTATAAAAGAAAATTCATGTGCTGAATAGAATAAATTCATGTGTTGAATAAAATAAATATTCATGTGTTGAATAAAAATAAACATTTATGGGATGAATAGGTTAAATCTTTAATTAGAATTGAATGTGAAATGGTAATTGAATTTACCAATAACACTGTGGTGTTAGATATGGAGTATGACCAGTTTTTCTTTATGGGATGAATAGGTTGGGATTGGGAAATAAAATAAATGATTACTTCGGTGTGGTTCGCTAATCCCGACTAATTTGAATTGATATTCAAAAGAGGATTAAAGAATAAATTTAAAGAATTTATCTTTGATAAAATTAATGGAACCTTTCCCAAAAGTATAAGAATATTTGAATAAAAGAATATTCTGAATTGGAATGAGGCGTATGTTGTGTTTGTGTAACACTTGTTTATTAGATATGCGAGTTATTCAAAAAGACCGGGTTTATCCTATTCTGAATAACTGATTCGACGATGTGTCGAGGATGAAAACGGTGGTCGAAGACCGGAGGTCTTCACATCATTTGGGTGATTACTGATGATCTTGATTGGGCTATACACTCAAGAGGAGGGAATCAGTTAGTGATCGTCTAGACGTACTTGGAGATCGATGGATATGCGAGGTACAAGGTGCCTCCGGTTTCATTCAGACCCAGAACGAACTTGTAAATGGACTGTGTGTCTGACATTGGATTTTATTCTGTGTGATTGATTTCTATTAAATGTATATCTGTTTGGCGGCAGAGAATTTATTCTCTTGCATAACGCCCTTCTCTGAGACGTACGAGCTTAGAGGTTATATATTGATGGATATCATTCGCATGGAGTGAATTGCCTGTGTGGCATGGCTAAGTGGAAATTGATCAAGGCTTCTGTTGGAAAGCAAAGTCTTGTGGTTGATGATCAAGGCACGGTCTATGTGGCATAGCTTTGTGTAGCGTTGATTCGCGAGCCTCACACCCCGGTTGTGAACCAAAAAACGGGAGAGGACCTCAGGGAGGGCATGCGTTTCTTTGTAGCTAGGGTGGTGTCAGTGACCTACCAGCCCTGACATTTATATTATTTTCACATATGTGGTTGTTGTTGTTGCGAGGCGCCTCGGATATATAGATGACTGTGTGGAGCCAATGGAGTCATTTGGCTCATTTACGCCCCAAAGGGTGGGGAAACGCAGTGTTCAGGCATTTTAATCCACATTGGTGCATCGGCCCTGACGATCCAAGGGCTCACCTGTGTCTGGGTCCTGAGGCTCGGGCTAGAGGGTCTCGAATCAGTAAGGACTATCTTTTGCCTCGGTTCACAGATGGAAATCCAACTTCCAATACGTAACTTTGCGGTTTTGATTGTATAACCTATATATGGCGACATAGTGGTATAGGGCACTTATGCCGTTTATGATTGATACTTATGATTTGAAGTTGTTTTATACACTATACACTCATAGTAATAATAAAACATGAAATTTCACGTACCAAGCATTCTTGGCTATTATAAGCTAAAAATCCTATCCTCCGGCTTGCATTGCATTGTCTGATGGGACCTGGGTCTTATAATAGCCTCATTGTTCTTTATTTAGCATTGCGCTGTTGTTTTATGCACTGGTATTCTTGGGAGGAAACCCGTTTTGTGTTATACGGCGTGGTCCCTTGATAATAAATAAATTAGATTTAAAAAGGGGTTTTAAATAATCGGAATTTCTGATTGGCCAAGGTTTTAATAAATTTTTAAATAGTGTTTTTACAAACGAACACCAATCCGAACCCAACGACTGTCGTCCCTAGCTAAATATCCCCATTCCAGACATAATGGGATATGTTTCGTAGGCCCTTTCGACTGTTACAGTCAGTTATTCTTCAAATTAAAGTATAAAATATTTAATTTTTGATTTGAACGTACATTTTAATTTGCCGGTGCCACATACTGCTTCTAAAAATTCCCAAAAAATTTATCTAGCTATGTTGGGGCGATACGGTCCCAACAAAATAGATTTCGTCGAATTCTGAGACCGTTTGTAAAATGGCCATATTCTAGTCGATTAAAATCAGCTGAAACTGGTCAAATTTGTTTTCCTTTGTAACGCTCACATATTGATTCGAAAAATTATGAAATTTGAAACCTAGCAATAGCTTGACATCACGGATCCAACAAAAGTGGTTTCGTCGAAATCCGAGGTCGTTTGCAAAATTCCCATTTTTAAGGGCTTGAATTCCATAGCGACTATTCAGGATTTTCAACTGGACATATCTTTTGATTCCCGCTATGAAATTTCAATTTTTCGGATTCGTTGGAAAGATATTATCAAATAGATCCTATTATTTTTGGTTTCACTAAAATCCGGTTTATTTTGCACCCGATATGTTCAATTGAAGTTTGAAATCGAATTATCGAACTACCGCGCCATTTTCAATTCCTTTTATAATTATATATAATTATTTATATTCTAACGACGATCTATATAATATATACGTTCGAATTATATTCAAAATAAATTTTTCGTCGATATTATTTAAAATAATTCATTTTAAATATGCAAAATTCATTAAAATTGCCAAAATAAAAAATTTAAACTGGCTCGCATTTCCGGGTTATTACATTTACTGTACTTTAAAATAAAGATTAATAATTGTTTTAGTTCTCATACCAGTCACATGACTGACCTGGAGTTTATTGTTTTAACCTAAACTCTGGGTACCCTTATTTTGACACGGGCAGCTAGTAGTTTTAGTTTTGCAGATTTATATTCACAGGATCCTGATTTACAGCTGGAATGATATCCAGAAAGCTCTGTATCCGTATATCTCCTTCAGTTGTGCTTTGTATTATTTTCGCTGCAATGTATTTAAATGTAATTTAAATCTCTGATATTTTCTGTGTAATATTTATTCATACTTTGTAATATTCTTGTATTCTGATGGAATTGTTGTAATAAACGATGAAATGTTCTTTTGTATGCGTTCCGAATCGTCTTATCCTCAAAGTATCCGTGCTTTCCTTCACGGGGAAGTTACGGGTTCTTATAAGTTCACTCAGTCACTCAGTTGTATAAACACGTATACATTCAGTTTCACTTAGCTCACTCACATACAAATTCTCACTCACTTACACATCATTGTTTCTTCTGTCTGTCAGCACAGTCAGTCCAATCACCACCTGCTTACCTATCATAGAAACACACATAGTAAACTGGAACAAAATATTTTTAAACTCTAAGTAGATACAATTTCATTTTAAAATTTATTTTCCTCAGAATTTTGTTGTGTTTCCATCATATTTCATGACTTGATCTGTATGCATATTTATCCATCCGTGTCTAGACAACTTGTGATATTCACAGTGATTCACTGTAAATACAATAAGGTCGATAGTGTCTCCAGTGCTCATATATATATATATATATATATATATTCTTTCTGTATATAATACATGTATACACATACATGCATGTATATATACATATATTTTTCAGGCATACATGGGTAATGTGGTTAGAAAGGGACAAATATATCAGGGTTGATATGCTCAGTGTAAACTCAGTTTCAAGCCAGTGGCCAAAGCAACAAAACAGCAATGAAGATATACTCATATATGCATATATATACATACATTGTATGTATATACACAGTGGCATACAAACAAGTACACTGGCCAACAAAGTGTTCAAATAGTTTAGCTTAAATATCATGTGTGCGCAGTTTCATATATACATGCATGGACAGGCTTTTTTGTGTGCAGCTACAAAATAATGAGTACATGATGAAAGCCACTATTGGTTTAGAAGGAAAACCGATAATCAATCATGGACTTCAAACGAAACAAAAACAAACTCCTTGAAATTCAAAAGGGTTTGGGTTCGACAAGGCACTCTTGTTTCTGATGATTTGATTTATAAATAAATCTGGGTACCGAAAATCATGAACACTATTAAGAGTGGTTATACAAACTTTGTTGGACCACTTGATCCCCTAAACACTTAGGTACCAGAGGCTGGCTGAGGAATAACTTTCAAGAAAAATCAAAGACTGTTCCATATTTGAGTTGAAGCTATTCATTATAAGTTCCTTTGCTATGGTTGCTGAGTTGGAGATCCACAACATCTACTGAAAATCAGGTATGATACCTAGACTAATAGCTTGTTTATATTCTCTATTTTTTCCTCCTTCTACCCCTTTTATCTTTTCTATGCTTATCTGCTTTGTCACTTCCAATTTTTTTCTTGAGCTTCTTAACTTCGAATTGCAGAATTCTTTGATTTCTGGAAATTTGCTTCATTTATATAAAACTCCGATGTTTTAATTGTTTCCAGATCTTGAATTCAAATTTTAAAATATATGTAATTGTTTTGAAGTTTTTTTAAATTCCTAATAGTGTTGAAGTATTCGCATCATATCTTGAACATTATTAATCTAAATTCTAAATTTTTTTGAAGATCTGAAAAACTAATGAAATTTCACACATCTCTGCTATTTTGAGCTTCTTCTAATTCATTTTGGAAAGGCTTGAAAAATAATACTCATTGCAACACACTATTATTTTTCAGTTGTGATAATTTCATTAGTTTTTTTATAGGCTTCATTATTCAGAATTGAAAATCATTTGGCTTAAATTCATTGTGTTGCATTTTGAAACTCATTCTTTATTCATGATCATCTAGTTAAATAATTTTTTTGTTTGAAATCATTTGGAATTGTTGATCTTCGAAATCTCACACACATCTTGGATTTAAAATTAATTATCTTGTGTGATTAATTCATTGAATCCTGAAATTTACACATTTCTTCAAGTGATTTAAAATAAATTGTCTTCTAAACTTGGATCATGAATTATCTCTTGGGCTTGACGCAAATATTCTAATTTTTACCTAAAAATATTATTTTGAAACTGATTATTCTGCTGCTCTTATAAAAGGAACTGTTTATGATTTTTTTATGATTTCTTGTTTTGATAAAGATTGATTGATGCTCTGATAAGATAGAACTGAATTGTTAGATTTGACTGCTTGGGCTTGGTAATTGGATATTTTTGTTTGATATACATTGGAATGCCACTATGGATGACTAGGATCTCCAAGTTCTATTAGTTCTAGAAGAGTTGAAATTTTTTTCATTCATTTGTTTGAATTTTTTTAAACTGATTCTCATCTTTTGTATTGATATTTATATCCCTCTTGTAATTTTTTAAAACTGATTCTCATCTTTTGTATTGAGCAAAAGAAGCCTGGCGGGTTGCTTCACCCATTAGATGTTCCATAGTGGAAATGGGAAAGTGTTTCCATGGATTTCGTTGATGGGTTGCCGAGGTAAAGGAAGGGTAATACGTGGATTTGGGTAGTAGTAGACAGACTTACCAAGAGCACCCATTTCATTCCCGTTAAGAGTAAAAGAACGGCGACATAATTAGCATCTGTTTATCTCTGAGAGATAGTACGTTTACATAAAATACCTTCTAGTGTCGTAATGATCGAGATCCCATTTTCACCAGTGAGTTTTGGAAGAGCTTGCAGGTGGTGGTTGGAAAGCAATTGTATTTGAGCACTGCTTATCACCTTCAGACGGACGGCCAAACCGAAAGAGTGAATCGAATTCTAGAAAATCTTTTGAGGTTATGCATCTTAGACTTTGGAGGGACATGGGAGGAATACCTTTCATTAGTCGAGTTCGCCTACAGCAACAGCTATCGGACTAGCATTGGTATGGAAACTTTTGAGGCTTTATATGGGGGACCTTGCTGATCACCGACTTGTTGGTGGGAATCTACGGATAATATTTTGCTTGGGCCCGATATAGTTAGAGAAACTTCGGAGAAAATAGACTTAATTCGGAGACGTATGAAGACGGCATAGGACCGGCAAAAGTCATATGCTGATAAGAGAAGGACCGATCTTGAGTTCGATGTTGGAGACATGGTCTTAATCAAAGTATCACCATTGAGGAATGTTGTTCGCTTTGGAGATGTAGGGAAATCGGCACTAAGGTTCATAGGGCCATTCCCCATTACAGAGCGAATTGGATAGATGGCCTACAGAGTGAAGTTGCCCGAGAAGCTTAGTGGTGTGCATGACATGTTTCATGTGTCGCATTTAAGGAAGTGTTTACATGATACTGCGGAAGTAGAAGAGCCGAGCATGCTTAGAGAAGTGGGAGTAGATCGAGATGCCACGATTAGACGAGATCCTACATGCATACTTGAATCAGAGGTCAAGAAGTTACGCAGCCAAGAGGGCAATTTTGTTAAAGTCCAATGGGGAGACGATCAAGGAGACACGACTTGGGAAACAGAATATAAGATACATGCATTGTACCCTTTCCTTTTTGAAGGTATGTTCTTAGCTTCTCCTTTTTCTACCGCTTTATTTATACTTGTTCTATCGTTTAGTGTATTCTCTCGATTATAACTTCGATCTTGAGGTAGAAAATCTTATGGTTGTAAACATGTGTTTGAGACATGATATGTTTAGTGGATGCAAGTGGTTGCTCATGGATGCATTTAGACACAATTTAGGCACTAAGATCAGCTCAATCACTTTCATATTGCATATTGCACATATTTGTTTATTAATTGAAATTTGATGTGTTATCATGTGGATGTTGCATTTGAGTGAATGATTGTGCACTCATATAGAAGTTATAAAGTGCATTAGGAATAATTGCATACATGTTGGACTCATGGAACTAACATAATTCGCATTAAGAAGGTCAACTGAATCAGTAGACCGCCTGATCTGTGCATTTGATAAGGAACATATACACACTTTTGCATATGTTCATATAGCATTAGAAATCTTTTAAGGACTATGGATGCTTGTGGATGATGGATGAGTAGATGGATGATTGGATGGTAGGATACATTCTTCTTAACTTGAAGATTTCGAGGACGAAATCCTTTAAGGAGGGGAGAATGTAACACCCCGTAATTTTATAATATTAAAATTGAAAAATTAAAGAATACTTAACTTTTAGAAGAAGAATTAAGGGAAACAGGTTATGCCATTGCGTTCTTCTCGGAATTCTGCTTGAGATAGAGTCTGAGTTTGCGTAAAACGGATACAATATGAAGAAGTTATGAAGCTTAGAAGATTTCAGTTTAATTCAAAATTAAAATAATAATTTAAAAAGAATTCGAAAATCAAAAGTTATGAAATCTGGGTGAGTGGGAAATCTCCCGCTCTAGGCTGTCGACCCCCTAGGGGAATCGACATAGGTGTCGACCCCCCTAGGGGAGTCGACATAGGTGTCGACTCCCTAGGGGAGTCGACATAGGTGTCAACCCCCTATAGAGGTGTCGATCCCATTGGCCCAGATCTGGCCGACGTGTTTTTGAAGCCTAGAGCTGGCCTTCTCTGGTTGGTTGATTGACATGTATTTCTGGTTTGGATGGTTCTGATGGCTCCTAAACTAATCCAAAGGCCCTAATACACCTAGAACAACTATAAAAGAGCCTAAACCTAACCCTAATTTCATTACACAAATTTGTGGCGCCTCCATGCTGCCTCATCCTAAACTAAAACTAGTCTCTCTTCTTCAACAAATCAAAGTAAAGGAATTTGGTAAAGGAGAACGGATCTACAACAAAAACAACAACAACACCTAATTCTCTTCCTTAATCCAATCTTTGTGCGTTCATTGATTATTTTTAGATCAAAATAATGCTAAAGCAATTCTGATATGTTGTAAATTGGATTTGGGAACTAAACATGATAATAAAATTGAATCTCATCGGTTATATCTTAGCTTATACATTAGATTTGTGATTCTTATATGTCATTAGTGTATACATCAGATCTGTGATTGTTATATGCCCATGTTGATATTATCATCAGTTTTATCAGTTTTATCTTTATGATCACTCCATACTTATGCCTATTTTATTGTTATTATTATGCATGTTCTTTATCTTGTCCTTTCCTCTTTTCCTTTTTGGTTTTTATAGCCAGGCTACTTCGAGCCTAGGCCAAATCTCATAAGAGATGAACGTACGAACGACAATTTAGGGAACGTTGGGAAATTTGGCATAATATAATTGGTTTGATTTGAACATGAGAAATGTTAAATTTGGCATAATATATGTTGGGTTGATTTGGGCATGAAAAAATATAAATTTTGGGCATGACATGGGATTGAGGATTTTGGGTAATTGACATAATTAGCCTGAAGTTGGCATAAATGGCAAATGAATAAATTGGCTAAGATAAGCATGCTGAGACAGGAGGTTAGACTCTGTTTACGGTAGAAGCCTGCCCGGAACCAACCGGCCTAACCAGCAACCGCAAACGGTCAGTCTAATGTGTGAGGTCGTAGGCATAACTAAAAGATGCTTAGAGACGAGGTTAGGTTTGGCTTGTGGTAGAAGTCTGCCCGGAACCGCCCGGCACATCCAGCGGCCACAAGCCATTGACTTAATGTGAGAGGTCTGTGCATGCGCATTAAGAACTAATTAATGATGATCAAAGATGAATATGATACCTAAAACATGCTAGGTGGGTGGGGTTAAGTTAACCTATGTGAGACGACAACTTAACCAATAATATATGAACAAAGTGGATACGGTATAGGCAAGCTTAACCAATAATACATATTGATTTGATAAGTGGGTGGGGTTAAGTCAACTGGGCAGGTAGACTACACTTAACCAATATAAGTTGGGTTAGGATAAACTCTGGGAAAAAACCTAGTAGCAGTAGGGACCCTTTTATGACAGTAACCCACTTAGTGGTATCGCGAACCCTGAGATAGGCAGGGTTGGGGCACGCTTACTGGGCTGATTATAAACGGTCAAATAAGAGCGAGGGTGTAGCAGTGCAGGTTCTGACGGGTTCGTTAAGCGTGCACAAGGTGTTCCCGACATTGGAAGATTTAGCCACTGTACATCAGTAGGTATAAAGCTTGGCAACCACGGGTTGCCACTTATGGGGTGATACACCCTAAACTGAGACCCGTACAGGTATCTACAAGTTAGTGAGCCAATCAATTAGGGGTAGTGTGGGGACATCTAGTATCAATTATGGGCAAGTTGGATTTTAAGGATTGTACGGGGCGGATACCTCTTACTAGAAGTTACGCCCGAGGGCTACCAATTGTGGGGTTGGGATCATTTCGATAAGAATTACTAGTAGGTGGTGCAGAGAATTAAATTAAATAAGAAATTTGGGAGGCGCACTAGACATTCCTTTATATTCATCATGTCATCCAGCTTTACCTTTTGTCATGGTTATATCTCTCATCCAGTTTATTCCTGTCATAATTCTTTACGTATTTTCTTGCTGAAAATAACTAGACTCGCCATACTTTATGTCTGACCTTTTTGTTTTCGCCTCTTTTTCTTCCGTCCTCCCTCCACCCCCCAGGCTCTTAGGGAGGAAACACTGAAGCTTGACTTGTATTTCTTTCTTCTTTAAGTCCTTGGAAGTGTTGAGAGTAATGCTCGGCTTTATCTCTTTACATTATGGCTATTTGGAGTGGGATTACGATTTTACTTTTATGTACTCTGATAATAATTTTGTTCAAGATGGATATTTATTTACTTGGCTCTAGTATGTGGTTTTGATGTTGTAATCAAACATGTTTTTCTTTTCCGCTGCAATAAATAATGTTTGAATTTTCTTAAGTACCATTTATATATCTGTCTTATGATATTCTATTTTATACTCTTATAATACTCCATGAAAGTTAATGCATTCATTTAGTGAGTGACATTAATGGACGTCGGGTGTTACAGTAAACAACTAACAATGTACAAAATGACATCTAGTGTGCATTTTTATTTTTATATGAGCTTCAATCAAATAATTGACCTTCACATAGATCCGTCAATCTACCGATTAACCAAAATTTCACACAAGGGAGATGCGTGAGTCAAATATCATCCCAAGACCCATGTGGGGTTTTCAACCAACAACGATAAATTTAAACCAATCACTCGCATATAATGCACATACCAAGGTCATAAATAAATAAATAATCAACTACCAAATGACATTTAAGGCCAACACAAGTGTCCATCCACGGAGTATGAAATGTGAGTGTCACATATTCACACAACGCTTCTAATGCAAATAATTTATGGATAGTTCAAGTGTTGAACTCCAAAATAACTACATGATAACAATTTCTAACTTGCAACTTAACCATAAAACAAATCATGACATAATAACCTAAATAAATAATTTAGTGAGCAAGTTCTCACCCATAAGCTAAACCAATCACCACGACTCTTCTTATGTAGAAATTTCTCTTGTCGCGCACTCGCTGTTTTGTCGCTTTTCGCACTTGAATTTGCCTTTTTGGCTCTAGAATCTGTATACGACCTCTAATCTTCACAAATGTGCCATTTCGGACAACTTTTGCCTCGTAGATTTTCTTCCAAAAATGCACCAATTCGCCAGAAATCGCGATTCTTTACATCAGGTATGCAATCTTCGAATGCATTTTTTGGGCAGCTCTGAACTCCAAAATTCATTTGTGATATATCAAAATCATAGAGAAAACGATAATCTTCAACTTTGTCTTATGGAGTTTCGGCTAGAAATTCATAGTTTGAGAGTTACTGAGGAAAGAAAGACAGGGGGTTTTGTGCAAAATGGGATTTATATGAAAAGGTTTTTTTTTTGCCATGGCGGGGCCCACGGCCAAAGTTGGGCGGTCTAAAGTGGCGCAGGGGGCTGAATGGCCGGAGGAAGGGTGGTGGTGGCAGGGTGGGGTCCTGTGGTGGCCATGGTGGCGGCTAGGGTTTGTTGAAAGAGGGATTTAGGTTTAGAGAGAGATAGGGTGGAGAGGAGAAGGCGGAAGAGGAGGAGGTGGCCGGAGGGGAGGCGGAGCGGCGGGAGAGGGGATGGGTGGCGAGGCTACCTCATGGGGAGGGATGTCTCCATTTTTGGGGAAGAAGGAGAAAAAGGAAGGAGGAAAATAATGAAGAGGAAATGGAGAAAAAGAACTTAAGTAAGAGATTTCATCGCTCTTTCTCTCCCATCTCCCAACTTCAAACGATCTCCATTTACCACGGATTTTGGACATGAGATAGTACACGGTAAGACGAGTCTAATGAATCAAGTTTTTTCGAATTCCAAGTTCGTTTGATCTTCCATTAAATTTCTCAGAATTGCTCAATTAAGCTCCAAAAAGGTGATTTTAGCATACCTTTTCTTCTTGCACGCCCACAATCTAACTCTAAAAATTATGGCCTTTTGGATTTAACCATTATTTGATGATAGGAACCCAAATAAAATGGAATCGAATCCTGAGTTTGTCTCAATAATGTTCATTTGTAAAATGACTACTTATTTTTGAACAAATGGTTTTGCTTCGCATGGCCACATACTAACTCCGTTCAATGTGCATTTTGGAACTCAATAATGATTTGTCATTATGAATCCAAAAAAAATTATCTTGTCAAATTTCACTATTTAACGGCTACGCGATGATTTTAAAAATCGAATTTTCTAAATTTTCAAAAACAAGGCTTGTAAATCAATTCAATAATTTTTATGAGTTTGTTTTAAATCAAATAAAATATAAATACTAATTTTAAATTTGTTTTCAATTTTTATTTAGCAAAAATAACCAATTTATGTTCATAAATTCCGTAAAATAGCTTAAACCAAAATTTAAAATTGGTTCTGAAAATACGGGTTGTTACATTTAAATATTCAAATAGTATTTTATTTCAAAATTTCTGTTGGATCTAGATTAACCCTAGAGGGGGATGAATAGGGTTTATTGAATTTCAGCGAGTTATTAAAAAATTCACAAATCACGGAATATAGCAGAAATAGAAATGCAGAAAGTAAATGACATATGATATACCCAGCTTTGGCAAAATCATGCCTACTGCTGCATTCCTAAGTTTTCTACTAGGAGTTAATAACAGATCCCGCTTATAGAATCTACAAAATCGCACTCCCTGCTCATGTACTAACCCTATGCTCAAAACCCTAGACTGACCTATATCCCCTAGACTAGATTTTCCCGAATTACAACCCTGTAATCTGTAACCCTAGATTTTACAAATTCTAGAAACTGTCAGTTAAACCCCTAACTGAATCCCCTAGTATTTTACAGACACTAAAACTATTTCGTTTGTTTTACAAATAAAAAATACAAGAATAAAAACAAACAAATATAGAAACCCTAGGTTTAAAGAGATTAAACTCCCCTTTAGCCTAACAACTTGGCCGGCCCTTTCAAAGCTGATGCACCTACATTTGCTATGTCTTGATCTCTTTCCTTAATGGAATAAAAATGGCGTTGGCTGAAAGAAAGCTTGGGTTTTCTACAAATTTCCCAAATCGAATCTCGATTGTTATATGGAAGAGGATCTCTGATGACTTCAAAAATATGTGGCTTGCTTCTCTATATTTTGGGAATTTCTCTATCAAAAATCTATGAGTAAATTGAATTTGATTTCTCTATTTTTCATCAAAGTGTTTCTTTGATTTATGATGCTTGCCAGTGATGTAAATGGTGTGCTTTTATAGGGTAAACAAAAACTCTGCTTTCCTCAATCGAATTGATCTGATTTGGCCTTGATTTGTGTGGTTTCCGCTTTTGAAATGGCTCGATAAAATGCTTTGAATTTAGATTGAAATTGTGATTGATAAACTCAAATAAATCTGGAAACAAATTTACCCC
Source organism: Allium sativum (assembly GCA_030737875.1). Lineage (NCBI taxonomy): Eukaryota > Viridiplantae > Streptophyta > Magnoliopsida > Asparagales > Amaryllidaceae > Allium > Allium sativum. Next base: position 252,807,482 of record CM060915.1, on the reverse strand, counting down.
TTTTGGATTATTACCTTAAAGTTTCCATGCGTGATTTTAGGAATTAATCTAGATTTATAATTTTCCCTTTTAATCACGATGCTTTAATTCCACAGATGCATTATCTCCATTTCCATTTATGCTCTTCGAATTAGTTGCTGGTTTTCTAATCTCCTGTTTTGAAAAACTTGATTGAAGGACTTACTAAATGCACTGCTTCATTTTTGGAAAGTATCTTGCCAAATATTTAATCTTCAATTTTGTGAATGCACCCATTTTGATATTGCTGCCATGTAGATTTTCTAAAAGAAAGATTATTGATATATACTTGCCAACCTGTTTTGATTCTTGCCTTTTATGCCATGGCCCAAAACTGTGCATGTTTATCACTGCACCATGTCATGTGAAAACTTGGTACACCATCCATTCATCACCCTGATTCACTATATATGTTGCCATTCATGATTGCTGAAATGATGTGTGAATTTTTCTTCTCCATACATGCACATGTTTTGATCATTTTACATGAAAATGTGCATGTTTCATCGCACTATATATGCATGTATCATCCCATGAATTGCTGTGTAGTTGACACCACTTGCACACATGCCCTGGCCACCTGAACAGCTCCATATTGACATGTATACATCAATGTATTATATGCTGAACCATTCTTTTCTTCACTTGAGCTTTGACCATTCTTGTTTTGCACTTGTACACTTTGTAGTTACTGAGTTCACATTTGATTAGCTGTGAGCACCACTCCTGAAATGCAGCACCCTGATTGCCTTTTACTCAATGATTTTGCATGTTGCTTTACATATTTTACTTGCACCCATTCATGTTTGAACTTTTGTGCACTATTTACTTGACACCATGTACAATAGTGCACCTTATTTTTAAACTGCTATGTTGTGATGCCCGACCATATTATCTTGTTAGCTTGCTGTTGTCTCACCTTGTATGTTTCATTTTGCTCTCTTGAGCTTGCATTTGGGTTTACTGCAATGAGGACTTGCATCTTGCACTGCACTGTCCATTTTCAAAACAGATCTGCCTTGACCTGTTATTGTATCATCCTATATATACATACTGTTTGACCATGTTTTGCACTTGATCATTCACCTATAGAGTAATGTAAATATAAATCTGCCTTGAAATGCTGACCACTTATGCTGCTTTTGACTTTTTTGTTGTCATAGTGTAAAAACCCGTAACTTCCCCGTAAAGGAAAGCGGCGGATAGTTCGAGAACAAGCCACAACAGAACGCAGACGGAAGAACATTTCATTGTATTTTACCACAATGCATCAGATTACAAGAATATACAGAGTAAAAACAAATATTACACAGAAATATCAGAGATTTAGATTACATTTAAATACATAGCAGCGGAAAATAATACAATACACAACTAGAAGAGATATACGGATACAAAGCTTTCCGGATATCGTTCCAGCTGTAAACCAGGATCCTGTGAATATAAATCTGCAAAAACCAAAACTACTAGCTACCCGTGTCAAAATAAGGGCACCCAGAGTTTAGGTTAAAACAATAAACCCCAGGTCAGTCATGGGACTGGTGTGAGAACTAAAACAGTTAATCTTTATTTTTAAAGTTAAGTAAATCAAGGGACCACGCCGTATAACACGGAACGGGTTTCCTCCCAAGAATACCAGTGCATAAAACAACAGCGCAATGCTAAATAAAGAAAATGAAGCTATTATAAGACCCAGGTCCTATCACACAATGCAACGCAAGCCGGGGGATAGGGTTTTTACCTTATAATAGCCAAGAATGCTTGATACGTTTAAAAGAAATCATTTGATACTATTATAAGTGTATAGTGTACAAAACAACTTCAAATCATAAGTATCAATCATAGGCGGCATGAATACCCCATACCACTATGTCGCCATATATAGGTTATACAATCAAAATCGCAAAGTCACGTATTTGGAAATTGGGTTTCCATCTATGAACCGAGGCCAGGGATCGTCCTCACCGTCTTCGAGACAATCTAGCCCATGTCTCCGGAACAGCCGCAACTGCCCCTTGGAGCGACAGGGTCGGTCCACCGATGTGGATTATAGTGCCTGAACAATACGTTTCTCCGCCCTTTGGGGCATAAATGAGCCAACGAATGGCTCCATCGGACCCGGATCGTCCGATCTAACCGAGGCGCCTCGCAACAGCAACAACCACACAGGTGAAAAGTATATAAATGTCAGGGCTGGTAGGTCACTGACACCACCCTAGCTAGAAAGAAACGCATGCCCTCCCTGAGGTCCTCTCCCGTTTTTGGTTCACAACCGGGGTGCGAAACTCGCGAAGTAAACGTTACAAAAAGCTACGCCACAAAGGCCGTGCTTTGATCATCACCACAAGACTTTGCTTTTCAACAGAAGCCTCGATCAATTGCCACTTAGGCATGCCACACAGGCAATTTACTCCATGCGTTTGATATCCATCAGTATATAACCCCTGAGCTCGTATGTCTCAGAGAAGGGCGTTAAGCAAGAGAATAAATTCTCTGCCGCCAAACAGATATATATTTAATAGAGATCAATCACACGGACTAAAATCCAATGTCAGACACACAGTCCATTTGCAAGTCCGTTCTGGGTCTGAACGAAACCGGAGGCACCTAGTACCCCGCATATCCCTCGATCTCCAAGTACGTCTGGACGATCACCAACTGTTTCCATCTTCTTGGGTGTACAACCCAATCAAGATCATCAGTAATCACCCAAACGACGTGAAGACTTCCGGCCTTCGACCACCGTCTTCATCTTCGACTTATCGTCGTATCAGTTATTCAGAATGGGATAAACCCGGTCTTTCCGAATAACTTGCGTATATTTTAAATAAGTGTTACACAAACACAACATACGCCTCATTCCAATTCATCAGTCACTAACCGTAAATTAATCAAGAGAATAATTCCCTAAATATTAACCCCGAAGGCCGAAACCAACATCAGATCAATATCCAGAAAACCGTTCTGCTAGGCTAACCGACAGTTAGTTTCAAATTTCACATTCATAGGGAGAGGTTCCCATTAATTTTATCAAAGATAAATCATTAAGGTTTATTCTCTAATCTTCTTTTGAATCTCTATTCAACTAGTCGGGATTAACGAACCTTACCGAAGTAATCATTTGTTTTAATTTCCCAATCCCAACCTATTCATCCCATGAAGTAAAACTGGTAATACTTCATATCTAACACCACGGTGTTATCGGTAAATTCAATTACCATTTCACGTTCAAATCTAATTAAAGATTTAACTATCGCTTGGAGTAAAACTGGTGATACTCCATTCTCGATTATTTCAATCTAATTAAAGATTCATTAAAACTCCACTTAGTTTTAATCTGTGGCTGGGTTAAAGAATCAGTGTCATTTGAAACGCGGTTCACGATAAACCCAAAATCACATTCCATTAATTATCGGGTTAAAGAACGAGTGTTATTTAAAACACTGTCCACGATAAACCCAAAAATCAATATCAATTCAATTCCAATTAAATATCATTTAATTGGTACACTTCATTAAATCTAAATAAAAAGATTTAATCTTTTCTCAACTGGGTTCAAGAATAGTGTTAATGAAGACACCATTCACGACAAACCCAAATCACATTTGATATTAAATACAAGGCTCTGAATAGAAAATATATCGGCTTATATTCAATATCAAATTCTACGACCAACAAATATCGCATTGGAAATAACGATATATATATCTATATCTTTCAAATTTCCATAACAACATCTGTATAATCACGAAATCCAACATCGAAATATTCCGAAGACAATTTCGATTCAAACCCATTCCAATGCAATCATTGGATATTCTGGTTATTTTCAAAACCATTTCAAATTCAATTTATTCATTTAAAAATAAATAGAATTATAATTCTAGTTCAAAACCAGTTCATTTCGATAAAAATCTATTTTTATCTTTTCAAATATGGAGTTTTTCATCCCAATTCTTTCTAAATCATTTCTTATGATTTTACACAAATTATTACTATTTTTAATAATTTTATCAAGGCCTGTACAGTCGATTTCCATCAGCGGCCATCGAACTGCACTTACAGCGACCTTTTTCAAATTTGATTTGGACATAATTCCAAATCCAACCGTTAGATTTCAAATTTCTAATATTCGTTAGAAAGCTCTTTTCGATACGAACCCAACGGTTCCGGTTTTAGGAGAATCCGACGGCCGGATCTCCCGTAATGTCCGTTTGAAATAAATGGTCGAAATTCACGAACTGCCGCGGCGCGGCGCGTTCTATTCAGGCCATTATATATAATATATATATATATATATATATATATATTATATATTTCGTCGATTTCTATTTAAAACGAATTATATAAATAGTTTTAAATTCGTTTCAAAAGCAATTTCAACTTCCATTTCAATTCAAATCAAAATTGAATTCTTCTTTATAAATTCGTTTTAAAATTCATTTCTATTCAATTCAAATTTCAATTCAATTTGAATTCGTTTCAATTCGGTTTCAATTCAATTTGAATTCGTTTCAATTCGGTTTCAATTCAATTTGAATTCGTTTCGTTTGCTATTCAATTGAAATCAAATTCGTTTTGTTTTCTATTTGATTCAAATTCAAATTTCATTTTAAAATATTCGATTTCGAAATCACTTTTCAATATTCGTTTTAAAATGAATAAAATCGATATAAATATCGTTCACGTCAAAATGGCGTCAATTTAATCAACACGGCTTCATATATTTCTATTTTCAAATATTTCGTTTTCAAATATTCCTATTACCAAAATATTCGTTAATATTTAAAATATTTCGTTCAACACATGACTAATCTCAACGGGTGAGTACAGTCAACACATGAACATTTATATTATATTGATAAAGAAGTAAATTTTATTTTTAAAATATTTCGTTCAACACATGACTAATCTCAACGGGTTAGTACAGTCAACACATGAACATTTATATTATAATATCCTTTATTTTCTAAATTGGAATGAGGCCCAATCAATTACCATATAATGTTAATTATATGGATTTTCATACATCACACGTATATAATAGCATTGAAAAATAATCAACCATCAACCAAAGTGCACTACACTGTATAAGCATCAAATATAGATATCTAACGCTTATAACAGCCTGTCAATCAATCGATCGACATATTTAATCAATCAGGATGAGTGAACTTCAAATTTCATCCCAACACCCGTGTGGGGTTTCAAACAATCAAACACAGATTTTATTTGTGCAGTTGGGCGATGTGTAAAATTTATCGTCCCAATCAATGTCATTCAAATAGGTGTACATAAACAAACCGTCCGGTTTGTAAATGAATATTTTATTTTATTCACTTCACGTTAAAAATTATATTTTTAACGATAAAACATTTTATTTTAACATATGAATTTCTATTCAGTTCATTCTTTAAATAAAATGATATTTTTATTTTTCTAACATATTTTAGAAAATTTCGGCGGCATAACGGCACGATACTAGAAACGGGACAAGGCCTAGCCTTACCCCCGGTCTAGTGAAGGCCCACGCCATTCACACATCAATCAAATCAATTTCATTTCACCAAACAATTCAATTTCAAATCAAATCATCTAACTAATCTATGCAACCAAACAAACAAGTCCATGGTCTGTGGACGATTGTGTCGGGTGCTACTAAGCACCGTTTGCATCCTAGTATATATATATAACTAGAAAAGAAATTGAAGAGTGAGAAATTCTCACCGATAGCTAATCCATCTTCACGATACTTCAAAAGTAGAAATCTTCGTCGTTCTCGCCCTTCTTCACTTTAGTCGCCCGTAGCCACTACATATGTAAAAATCGAATTTTTACTTCGCTATTCAATATATAAAAATCGAATTTTTACTATGTTATTCAATATATAAAAATCGAATTTTTACAATGTTATTCAATATATAAAAATCGAATTTTTACTCTGTTATTCAATATATAAAAATCGAATTTTTACTATGTTATTCAATATATAAAAATCGAATTTTTACATCACTTTCCATATTATAAAAATCATCTCTTCTATGTGTTCAAAATCAAATCTTTAAACTATTAAAAATTCGAACTTTCCTTTTTAAATTAAAATCCCTTCTTTTACAATTTAAAAATCAATTCTTTTCCACGTTAAAAATCACTTCTTTCCTTTCATAAAAATCATTTCTTTTTCTTCTCTCCACATATATAATAGAATCGCATTTTTAAAATTTAATTTTACATATAAAAACCATACCTTTATTTTCAAAATCATATCTTTATAATAAAAATCATCTCTTTATTTTATTTCAAAAATAATACCAATTATATAAACTGATTTTAAACTGAATGCTCTTCATTTTAACTAAACTAATCAGTTTAAATCAGTAAAACAAATTAAAATACAAAAAAAAGGACTTACAGAAAAAAAAAAGAGGGAAAAGGGGGACTGAGCAGGCTGTTCGTCAGTGGGGGCCTGCAGCTTTAGGGGGGGTGTCTGGCGTCGGTCTTGGAGGCTGGGGAGGCGGCGCGGTTGGAGGAGGGACAGGCGGAGGCGGGGTCTACGTCGGCGGTTCTAGGTTAGGGCGTGGGTGGGTTTGGTTTAGAGCGGCTAACAGGGTGGAGGGAGAGAATTGAATAGAGGAGGGAGGAGCGAACGGGGTGGTGGGCTCGTGGGTGGTGGCGCCGCCGCGATGGGCGTCGACGGTTCTTGAAGGGGCTCGAGCGATTCCCTTTTTTTTTTTTCAATTTTCTGAGTCAACGGTTTTGAGGAGAGAGAGTGGAGGTGAGTGTATATAATAATGTATTTATTATTTTATTTTAAATTTTCCTTTATAAAGCCATTTTTAATTTCGACTTCGAAACGAGACCCACCGCCTGTCGTCCATAGCTAATTACCCCCATTCCGAACACAATGGGATATGTATCGTAGGCTGATTCGACCATTTCGATCAGTTTCCGTTAAAATCAACATATAACTCTATATATTGATTTTGAACGCGCATTTCAATTTACCGGGGTCACATACTAACTCTATAAATCCCAGAAAATAATTTCTAGCTTCGTATTGACTATATGGTCCTAACAAAACTAGTTTCGTCAAATTCTGAGACCGTTTGAAAAATGGCCAATTTCCAGTCGATTAAAATCAACTGAAACTGGTCAAACGCGTTTTCCTTTGCCACGCTCACATATTGATTCGAAAAATTATGAAATTTGGAATCTAGCAATAATTCGACATCACGGATCCAACAAAAGTGGTTTCATCGAAATCCGAGGTCGTTTGCAAAATCCCATTTTTATGGGCCTGAATTCCATAGCGACTATTCAGAATTTTCAACTGGACATATCTTTTGATTCCCGCTATGAAATTTTTGATTTTTCGGATTCGTTGGAAAGATATTCACAATTAGATCCTATTATTTTTGGTTTCACTAAAATCCGGATTATTTTGCACCCGGTACATTCAATTGAAGTTTGAAATCGAATTATCGAACTACCGCGCCATTTTCAATTCCTTTTATAATTATATATAAATATTTATATTCTAACGACGACGCGTATAAATATATACGTTTGAATTATATTCAAAATAAATTTCTCGTCGATTTTATTTAAAATAATTCATTTTAAATAATCAAAATTCGTTAAAATTGCTAAAATAAAAATTTTAAACTGGCCCAGATTTTCGGGTTGTTACAATCTCCCCCACTTAAAACTTTTCGTCCCCGAAAAGAAACAAAGTCGAAAGTGGTTTGATTAATCAACTCTACGTTCGATCTGGCTTTCATTCTCCAACTTTTCAGTTTCTGAGAATTTTCAAATTCTTCAAAAATTTGGCTAACACCCTAAATTTTCGAAAAATTTCGCCATAACCTCCCCTGCACCGGGAGCCACGGGAAAATCCCGAAATTGCCATACAGGCCTTCTGATCTCAAAAAGAAAAAGAAAAAGCCAAGCGGCTAGCCAATAGGCTCATAAAATCATCATCACCCAAACAAAACAGTAAATTATGTATTAAACATGTACCTATTTGTCGGGCAAACAAATTTTATTCTCTGCTCTAGCCTCCTTGCTATGACCTGTTCAATGTAAGTACAAGTATATGCAAGCAAATGCGACCAATTTCAATAATATTCAATATTTGATTCAATTAGGCTAAAGGTTCAAAATTATCAAACAAGTAAACAAACAACACAATCATCAATCAATTAGTGGATTAGAGTTTTCAAATTGATAACTTTGATACATAGTCAAAAATCATGTTTTTGATGCCAAATCACAACAATAGGCCCTATCTAATTTTGGTTCTCACACCAGTCAATAGGAAATATATAGAAATCCCACTTTCGTCGCACGAACATAAATTCTAATGATGGAGCTCCACCATCAAAATCATCTCCGGGCGATTAGAGTGTAATTCTATATCTATCCAGTATATTAAAACTTCAAATACACGTTTGCAAGGCGTATATGCAAAATCTTTATATACTGGACTGTCCAAATCAATATGAAATAAATAATCAAATACGAATAGTTGATTTAGATTTTCAAAACAAAAATTGTTTTCATTTTAAAAATATACTCTCCACACTCGTTCTAGGATACTACTGATCCCATCTTTAACGAGTCATTCCCATCGGAAGTTACTAATCCAATATCTGATGAATTCTTTCGTATGGTTCTAATGTGCCTTGTTCTCTGAGCTTTGTAAACCAAAGCTCCGATACCAAATGTAAAAACCCGTAACTTCCCCGTAAAGGAAAGCGGCGGATAGTTCGAGAACAAGCCACAACAGAACGCAGACGGAAGAACATTTCATTGTATTTTACCACAATGCATCAGATTACAAGAATATACAGAGTAAAAACAAATATTACACAGAAATATCAGAGATTTAAATTACATTTAAATACATAGCAGCGGAAAATAATACAATACACAACTAGAAGAGATATACGGATACAAAGCTTTCCGGATATCGTTCCAGCTGTAAACCAGGATCCTGTGAATATAAATCTGCAAAAACCAAAACTACTAGCTGCCCATGTCAAAATAAGGGCACCCAGAGTTTAGGTTAAAACAATAAACCCCAGGTCAGTCATGGGACTGGTGTGAGAACTAAAACAGTTAATCTTTATTTTTAAACTTAAGTAAATCAAGGGACCACGCCGTATAACACGGAACGGGTTTCCTCCCAAGAATACCAGTGCATAAAACAACAGCGCAATGCTAAATAAAGAAAATGAAGCTATTATAAGACCCAGGTCCTATCACACAATGCAACGCAAGCCGGGGGATAGGGTTTTTACCTTATAATAGCCAAGACTGCTTGATACGTTTAAAAGAAATCATTTGATACTATTATAAGTGTATAGTGTATAAAACAACTTCAAATCATAAGTATCAATCATAGGCGGCATGAATGCCCCATACCACTATGTCGCCATATATAGGTTATACAATCAAAATCGCAAAGTCACGTATTTGGAAATTGGGTTTCCATCTATGAACCGAGGCCAGGGATCGTCCTCACCGTCTTCGAGACAATCTAGCCCATGTCTCCGGAACAGCCGCAACTGCCCCTTGGAGCGACAGGGTCGGTCCGCCGATGTGGATTATAGTGCCTGAACAATACGTTTCTCCGCCCTTTGGGGCGTAAACGAGCCAACGAATGGCTCCATCGGACCCGGATCGTCCGATCTAACCGAGGCGCCTCGCAACAGCAACAACCACACAGGTGAAAAGTATATAAATGTCAGGGCTGGTAGGTCACTGACACCACCCTAGCTAGAAAGAAACGCATGCCCTCCCTGAGGTCCTCTCCCGTTTTTGGTTCACAACCGGGGTGCGAAACTCGCGAAGTAAACGTTACAAAAAGCTACGCCACAAAGGCCGTGCTTTGATCATCACCACAAGACTTTGCTTTTCAACAGAAGCCTCGATCAATTGCCACTTAGGCATGCCACACAGGCAATTTACTCCATGCGTTTGATATCCATCAGTATATAACCCCTGAGCTCGTATGTCTCAGAGAAGGGCGTTAAGCAAGAGAATAAATTCTCTGCCGCCAAACAGATATATATTTAATAGAGATCAATCACACGGACTAAAATCCAATGTCAGACACACAGTCCATTTGCAAGTCCGTTCTGGGTCTGAACGAAACCGGAGGCACCTAGTACCCCGCATATCCATCGATCTCCAAGTACGTCTGGACGATCACCAACTGTTTCCATCTTCTTGGGTGTACAGCCCAATCAAGATCATCAGTAATCACCCAAACGACGTGAATACTTCCGGTCTTCGACCACCGTCTTCATCTTCGACTTATCGTCGTATCAGTTATTCAGAATGGGATAAACCCGGTCTTTCCGAATAACTCGCGTATATTTTAAATAAGTGTTACACAAACACAACATACGCCTCATTCCAATTCATCAGTCACTAACCGTAAATTAATCAAGAGAATAATTCCCCAAATATTAACCCCGAAGTCCGAAACCAACATCAGATCAATATCCAGAAAACCATTCTGCTTGGCTAACCGACAGTTAGTTTCAAATTTCACATTCATAAGGAGAGGTTCCCATTAATTTTATCAAAGATAAATCATTAAGGTTTATTCTCTAATCTTCTTTTGAATCTCTATTCAACTAGTCGGGATTAACGAACCTTACCGAAGTAATCATTTGTTTTAATTTCCCAATCCCAACCTATTCATCCCATGAAGTAAAACTGGTAATACTTCATATCTAACACCACGGTGTTATCGGTAAATTCAATTACCATTTCACGTTCAAATCTAATTAAAGATTTAACTATCGCTTGGAGTAAAACTGGTGATACTCCATTCTTGATTATTTCAATCTAATTAAAGATTCATTAAAACTCCACTTAGTTTTAATCTGTGGCTGGGTTAAAGAATCAGTGTCATTTGAAACGCGGTTCACGATAAACCCAAAATCACATTCCATTAATTATCGGGTTAAAGAATGAGTGTTATTTAAAACACTGTCCACGATAAACCCAAAAATCAATATCAATTCAATTCCAATTAAATATCATTTAATTGGTACACTTCATTAAATCTAAATAAAAAGATTTAATCTTTTCTCAATTGGGTTCAAGAATAGTGTTAATGAAGACACCATTCACGACAAACCCAAATCACATTTGATATTAAATACAAGGCTCTGAATAGAAAATATATCGGCTTATATTCAATATCAAATTCTACGACCAACAAATATCGTATTGGAAATAACGATATATATATCTATATCTTTCAAATTTCCATAACAACATCTGTATAATCACGAAATCCAACATCGAAATATTCCGAAGACAATTTCGATTCAAACCCATTCCAATGCAATCATTGGAAATTCTGGTTATTTTCAAAACCATTTCAAATTCAATTTATTCATTTAAAAATAAATAGAATTATAATTCTAGTTCAAAACCAGTTCATTTCGATAAAAATCTATTTTTATCTTTTCAAATATGGAGTTTTTCATCCCAATTCTTTCTAAATCATTTCTTATGATTTTACACAAATTATTACTATTTTTAATAATTTTATCAAGGCCTGTACAGTCGATTTCCATCAGCGGCCATCGAACTGCACTTACAGCGACCTTTTTCAAATTTGATTTGGACATAATTCCAAATCCAACCGTTAGATTTCAAATTTCTAATATTCGTTAGAAAGCTCTTTTCGATACGAACCCAACGGTTCCGGTTTTAGGAGAATCCGACGGCCGGATCTCCCGTAATGTCCGTTTGAAATAAATGGTCGAAATTCACGAACTGCCGCGGCGCGGCGCGTTCTATTCAGGCCATTATATATATAATATATATATATTATATATATTTCGTCGATTTCTATTTAAAACGAATTATATAAATAGTTTTAAATTCGTTTCAAAAGCAATTTCAACTTCCATTTCAATTCAAATCAAAATTGAATTCTTCTTTATAAATTCGTTTTACAATTCATTTCTATTCAATTCAAATTTCAATTCAATTTGAATTCGTTTCAATTCGGTTTCAATTCAATTTGAATTCGTTTCGTTTGCTATTCAATTGAAATCAAATTCGTTTTGTTTTCTATTTGATTCAAATTCAAATTTCATTTTAAAATATTCGATTTCGAAATCACTTTTCAATATTCGTTTTAAAATGAATAAAATCGATATAAATATCGTTCACGTCAAAATGGCGTCAATTTAATCAACACGGCTTCATATATTTCTATTTTCAAATATTTCGTTTTCAAATATTCCTATTACCAAAATATTCGTTAATATTTAAAATATTTCGTTCAACACATGACTAATCTCAACGGGTGAGTACAGTCAACACATGAACATTTATATTATATTGATAAAGAAGTAAATTTTATTTTTAAAATATTTCGTTCAACACATGACTAATCTCAACGGGTGAGTACAGTCAACACATGAACATTTATATTATAATATCCTTTATTTTCTAAATTGGAATGAGGCCCAATCAATTACCATATAATGTTAATTATATGGATTTTCATACATCACACGTATATAATAGCATTGAAAAATAATCAACCATCAACCAAAGTGCACTACACTGTATAAGCATCAAATATAGATATCTAACGCTTATAACAGCCTGTCAATCAATCGATCGACATATTTAATCAATCAGGATGAGTGAACTTCAAATTTCATCCCAACACCCGTGTGGGGTTTCAAACAATCAAACACAGATTTTATTTGTGCAGTTGGGCGATGTGTAAAATTTATCGTCCCAATCAATGTCATTCAAATAGGTGTACATAAACAAACCGTCCGGTTTGTAAATGAATATTTTATTTTATTCACTTCACGTTAAAAATTATATTTTCAACGATAAAACATTTTATTTTAACATATGAATTTCTATTCAGTTCATTCTTTAAATAAAATGATATTTTTATTTTTCTAACATATTTTAGAAAATTTCGGCGGCATAACGGCACGATACTAGAAACGGGACAAGGCCTAGCCTTACCCCCGGTCTAGTGATGGCCCACGCCATTCACACATCAATCAAATCAATTTCATTTCACCAAACAATTCAATTTCAAATCAAATCATCTAACTAATCTATGCAACCAAACAAACAAGTCCATGGTCTGTGGACGATTGTGTCGGGTGCTACTAAGCACCGTCTGCATCCTAGTATATATATATAACTAGAAAAGAAATTGAAGAGTGAGAAATTCTCACCGATAGCTAATCCATCTTCACGATACTTCAAAAGTAGAAATCTTCGTCGTTCTCGCCCTTCTTCACTTTAGTCGCCCGTAGCCACTACATATGTAAAAATCGAATTTTTACTTCGCTATTCAATATATAAAAATCGAATTTTTACTATGTTATTCAATATATAAAAATCGAATTTTTACAATGTTATTCAATATATAAAAATCGAATTTTTACTCTGTTATTCAATATATAAAAATCGAATTTTTACTATGTTATTCAATATATAAAAATCGAATTTTTACATCACTTTCCATATTATAAAAATCATCTCTTCTATGTGTTCAAAATCAAATCTTTAAACTATTAAAAATTCAAACTTTCCTTTTTAAATTAAAATCCCTTCTTTTACAATTTAAAAATCAATTCTTTTCCACGTTAAAAATCACTTCTTTCCTTTCATAAAAATCATTTCTTTTTCTTCTCTCCACATATATAATAGAATCGCATTTTTAAAATTTAATTTTACATATAAAAACCATACCTTTATTTTCAAAATCATATCTTCATAATAAAAATCATCTCTTTATTTTATTTCAAAAATAATACCAATTATATAAACTGATTTTAAACTGAATGCTCTTCAGTTTAACTAAACTAATCAGTTTAAATCAGTAAAACAAATTAAAATACAAAAAAAGGACTTACAGAAGAAAAAAAGAGGGAAAAGGGGGACTGAGCAGGCTGTTCGTCAGTGGGGGCCTGCAGCTTCAGGGGGGGGGTCTGGCGTCGGTCTTGGAGGCTGGGGAGGCGGCGCGGTTGGAGGAGGGACAGGCGGAGGCGGGGTCTACGTCGACGGTTCTAGGTTCGGGCGTGGGTGGGTTTGGTTTCGAGCGGCTAACAGGGTGGAGGGAGAGAATTGAATAGAGGAGGGAGGAGCGAACGGGGTGGTGGGCTCGTGGGTGGTGGCGCCGCCGCGATGGGCGTCGGCGGTTCTTGAAGGGGCTCGAGCGATTCCCCTTTTTTTTCTTTTAATTTTCTGAGTCAACGGTTACGAGGAGAGAGAGTGGAGGTGAGTGTATATAATAATATATTTATTATTTTATTTTAAATTTTCCTTTATAAAGCCATTTTTAATTTCGACTTCGAAACGAGACCCACCGGCTGTCATCCATAGCTAATTACCCCCATTCCGAACACAATTTGATATGTATCGTAGGATGATTCGACCATTTCGATCAGTTACGGTTAAAATCAACATATAACTCTATATATTGATTTTGAACGCGCATTTCAATTTACCGGGGTCACATACTAACTCTATAAATCCCAGAAAATAATTTCTAGCTTCGTATTGACTATACGGTCCTAACAAAACTAGTTTCGTCGAATTCTGAGACCGTTTGAAAAATGGCCAATTTCCAGTCGATTAAAATCAACTGAAACTGGTCAAACGCTTTTTCCTTTGCCACGCTCACATATTGATTCGAAAAATTATGAAATTTGGAATCTAGCAATAATTCGACATCACGGACCCAACAAAAGTGGTTTCGTCGAAATCCGAGGTCGTTTGCAAAATCCCATTTTTATGGGCCTGAATTCCATAGCGACTATTCAGAATTTTCAACTGGACATATCTTTTGATTCCCGCTATGAAATTTTGATTTTTCGGATTCGATGGAAAGATATTCACAATTAGATCCTATTATTTTTGGTTTCACTAAAATCCGGATTATTTTGCACCCGGTATATTCAATTGAAGTTTGAAATCGAATTATCGAACTACCGCGCCATTTTCAATTCCTTTTATAATTATATATAAATATTTATATTCTAACGACGACGCGTATAAATATATACGTTTGAATTATATTCAAAATAAATTTCTCGTCGATTTTATTTAAAATAATTCATTTTAAATAATCAAAATTCGTTAAAATTGCTAAAATAAAAATTTTAAACTGGCCCAGATTTTCGGGTTGTTACACATAGATTACCTGAACCATCTTGTGTACTTGCACTTGTTCTACCATGTTTGACCATGCTGTCATACTTGATCCCCATTGTGACATGTACTCTTTGTTGGCTGTTCATATATGAGTTGTAGTTCGACCACTTTGCTTGACTCCATGTTGTTGAGCTTTTATTTGCTATTTGGGCTGAACATGATTTGGTCGAAATGAAATAAGTCGCCTTGAACTTTTATTGTCATAGAACTGAGTTAATATGGTCCACGTGGCCACTCCTCAGTTGCTCGCTGATTGGTGAGGCAGTGCACATGTGTATATTTATACATGTGTGTATATGCAGCCATCAGACAAGATTTCCGGTCCCTGTACTATACATATACAAACTGAGTAGACACAGATGAATCAGATCAAGTCATGAAAAAAGATGAGAAACACACCAGAAATATGAGCCAAATAAAAATTTTAAAGATAAAATTAATATTCGCTTGTATTCAGTTTTATTTCTATTGCAGTGTACTATGTGTATTTCTGTTTGTGACAGGTAAGCATAAAGATGACAGGACTGACAGTGAGCTTGTGAAGACCGAAGAAAGAAGACAGGAAGATTGCATCGTGTATATGTGTTAGTTAATGAATGTGTATGAGAATGTAAGTATACCGAGTGAATGAGTGTTTCTGTAGTGAGGGACTGATGTAAACATGAAATGAATGTGAAATGTATTACTGAGAAAATGTACAAATAGTTGGAGTTATAAATTTGTACTGTTTTAATGTTTGAAATAAAATATTATATTTAAATAAAATAATGTGTGAATATTTAAATTTCTATACAGTCGTATTTTATTTCAATATAAATATTTTATTTCTATCTGTATGTATATGTGAAATAGTACAACAACAAACACATTTATAAATAGTATATATTTGGTTGTTATCATCAAACAAAAATCATATAATTGTGTATACAACTACGTCATATACAACAATTTCAATAGTACAAATTTATAACTCCACTATTTGTACATTTCACTGTAATACAACACATTTAGCTTCATTTTATACGTTGCTCCTCACTACAGTTCACTCAGTCACTCAGTTTTACAAACATATATACATTCAGTTTAACTTAGCAAACTTATATACAGATTCTCACTCGCTGGCCCATCATTGTTTCTTCTGTCTGTCAGCACAGTCAGTCCAGTCACCACGTGCTTACCTATCACAGAAACACACGTAGTAAACTGGAAGAAAATATTTTAAACTCTAAGCAGATATAATTTTATTTTAAAATTTATTTGCCTTAGAATTTTGGTTTGTTTCTCATCATATTTCATGACTTGATCTGTATGCATATTTATCCATTTGTGTCTAGACAATTTGTGATATTCACAGTGACTCACTGTAAATACCACAAGGTAGACATTGTCTCTGGTGCTTACATATATATATTCAACCTATACACAGTACATGTATACACATATATGTATAGATGTACACATATTTTTTTCAGGCATGAAGGGGCAATATGGCTAGAAAAGGACAAATATATCAAGATTGATATGCTAAATGAAAACAAAGTTTCAAGCTAGTGGCCAAAGAAACAAAACAGCAGTGAAGATATACTCTATATTCATTATATATATATATATATACACACACACACACACAGTGGCATAAAACAAGTACACTGGCTAGCAAAGTGATCAAGCAGTTCAACTCAAATATCATGAGTGCACAGTTTCACATATACATGCATGGACAAGCTTTTTGTGTGTAGCTACAAAACAATGAGCACATGATATATATATATATATACACACACACACACATATTGTGTACAAACAATTTAGCATAAGACAGTTTCAAATTCGAGGAACTCGTGAACACGTAGAACAAACACTTCAAGCTAGCATGTGCAGCAATAAATTCAACATGCACAGATATGCATGATGTAATGTAAACATTGGAAGGAATACTTCAGTGTACCTAACTACAAAACTGTGTGCATGGTTGTATACAAGCACATATGTAAATACAGGAGGATGCATGGGTCAAGAATAAGGGAAACTGGATAAAACTTAATTGTTGTAGAATTCATACAAATAAAGTGTACACAACAAAGAGTGCAACCACAACAGGTACAGGTGAAAGTATGTGGAAGTTCAACCTCGAAGAGCAGATGGAAGTTGGCAGCAATTTTACTAAGCCAAGGAAGATAAGAAATTAAAAACATACACATGAATGCACATAAGCCATGGCAGCATGTACAATCGTACCAACAGAGGACGGTGAACATGCTCGAACATGTGAACAAGGATCTAGATATCATGGAAATCAGAACAATTCAAGACAATATCAACAATCTCATGTAAATGCACATTTCCAAAATTCCTCAAGCATGGAAAATGTAATAACCCGGAAAATGTGAGCCAGTTTAAAATTTTTATTTTGGCAATTTTAGCGAACTTCGAAAATTTAAAATGAATTATTTTAAATAATATCGACAAAAATTTATTTTGAATATATTTAGAACGTATATATTTATACGCGTCGTCGTTAGAATATAAATAATTATATATAATTATAAAAGGAATTGAAAATGGCGCGGTAGTTTGATAATTCGATTTCAAACTTCAATTGAATGTACCAGGGGCAAAACAAACCGGATTTTAGTAAAACTGAAAACATTAGGATCTAATTGAGAATATCTTTCCGACGAATTCGAAAAATCAAAATTTCATAGCGGGAATCGAAAATGTGCCCAGTTGAAAATTCTGAACAGTCGCTACGGAATTCAGGCCCTTAAAATTGGAAATTTTGCAAACGACCTCGGATTTCGACGAAACCACTTTTGTTGGGCCCGTGATGTCAAGTTATTGCTAGATTCCAAATTTCATAATTTTTCGAATCAATATGTGAGCGTGGCAAGGAAATCGTGTTTGACTAGTTTCAGTTGATTTTAATCGACTGGAAAATGACCATTTTTCAAACGGTCTCAGAATTCGACGAAACTAGTTTTGTTAGGACCGTATCGTCAATACGAAGCTAGAAAATATTTTTTCTGGAATTTTTCGGGTTCGTATGTGACCCCGGTAAATTGAAATGCGCGTTCAAATTCAATATATAGAGTTATATGTTGATTTTAACGGAAACAGATCGAAACGGTCGAATCAGCTTACGGTACATATCCCATTGTGTTCGAAATAGGGGTGAAATGCTATGGACGATAGGCGGTGGGCCTCATTTTGAGGTCGAAAATAAAAGTTGCTTTTTGGAATTAAATAAAATAAATTAAAAATAAAACCCTCTTTCTCCCCTATCTCTTCTTAGACCCCCCCTTCATTTTAGAAATTAAAAAAAAAACAAAGGAAAAGATCCGTTCAAACCCACGACCCCCACTTCCTCGTCGACTTCCGCCTCCGCCTGGCACCAGTGCCATTGCTCCACCGTCCGCCGCCCCCCTGAAGGATCGCCGCCCCTTCCCCTAGCTACTCCGGCCATCCCCTACTCCTCCTTCCCCGATTGAAGACCCAACCCCCCCCCCCCCCCCCCCGAGCAAACCCGACAGACCCCCCCTCCCAACCCGCAACCCGTTAGCACCCAGACCTACACCCAAATCGAGATGGCCCCTCCCCTCCATTTGCCCCTCTTACCTTCCTCCGGCAGACTGTCACTCCGCCTCACTCCGACGCACAGAACCCCAAACCACCGCGTGAGCCTTAACCCTCTCTGCAAATGCAATAGTAAGCTTTTATCCCCTTTCTTTTTCAGATTTTAATGTATGTAATTTTCAGATTTTAATGTATATAATTTTCTGACTTTACTGTATGAAAAGTTGAATTTTTGATTATGGAAAAATAAGATCTTCATTGAAAGAAATATAAAATTTCTTTGATTGCAAATTATAAAATTTCTTGATTTAAAAATATGATTTTTATATAAGGTGTGTAATAAAAATATGATTTTTATATTATATAGAGATTAAAAATATAATTTGTATATGAAGTGAAGGATAAAAATATAATTTTTATAATATAGAAAGGTTAAAGATACAATTTTTATACTAGTGGCATATTAAAAATATGATTTTTATATGGTAGCGAATATAAAAATTTGGTTTTTACGAGGTAGAGACATTAAAAACATGATTTTTATATAGTAGAAATTATAAAAATATAATTCTTATAAAGTAGAAGTAATAGAAATATGATCTTTATATAATAGAGAATATAAAAATATTATCTTTATATATAGTAGCGATGTAAAAATAGAATTTTTATCTATATATAGTAGCGATGTAAAAATAGAATTTTATCTATATATAGTAGCGATGTAAAAATAGAATTTTTATCTATATAGTAGTAGAGTAAAAATGTGATTTTTATATATTGAACAACGAAATAAAAATTCGATTTTTATATATTGAACAACGAAGTAAAAATTCGATTTTTATATATTGAACAGCGAAGTAAAAATTCGATTTTTATATATTGAACAACGAAATAAAAATTCAATTTTTATATATAGAATAGCGAAGTAAAAATGTGATTTTTATATATATAGTGACTACGGGCAGTGAAAGTGACAAAAGGCGAGAACGACGAAGACTCCTACTTAAGAAGAGTCGTGGAGTTTGGATAGCTTTGGTGAGAACTTCTCACTTTAAATTTCCTTTCCTAGTTATAAACATATACTAGGATGCAGACGGTGTTTAGTAGCACCTGACACCACTGTCCACAGACCATGGACTTGTTTGTTTGGTTGCATAGATTAGTTAAATTATTTGATTTGAAGTTGGTTGTTTGCTGAATTGAAATCGAATTGATGATATGTGTATGGCGTGGGCCATCAATAAACCAGGGATAAGGCTAGGCCTTGTCCCGTTTCTAGTATCGTGCCGTTATGCTGCCGAAATTTTCTAAACTAAATTAGAAAAATAAAGATATCATTTTATTTAATAAATGAACCGAATAGAATATTCATAGATTGAATAAAATAATTTGATCGTTGAAAATATAATTTTTTTAACGTGAACGTGAATAAATAAATGTTCATTTACAAACCGGATGGTTTGTTTATGTACGCCTATTTGAAGGACATTGATAGGGACGATAAATTTTACACATCGCCCAACTGCACAAATAAAATCTTTGTTTGTTGATTTGAAACCCCACACGGGTATTGGGATAAAATTCGACACACTAATCCCAATAATTAATTGTTTGTCGATCGATTGATTGACAGACTGTTATAAGCGTTAGATATCTATATTTGATGCATATTCTGTGTAGTGCACTTTGGATGATGGTTGATTATTTATCGTTGCTATTATATACATGTGTTGTATGGAATCCATATAGTTAACGCTATATGGTGATTGATTGAGCCTCATTCCAATTTAGAAAATAAAGAATATTATAAAATAAAGGTTCATGTGTTGACAATACTCATTCGCTGAGATTAGTCATGTGTTGAACGAAATATTTTAACAATAAAATTTACATCTTTATCATATATAAAATTAGAAACTAACTGGAAAATAGATAAGATGAGTGGTCTCCTGGATATTGATCTGATGTTGGTTTCGGCCTTCGGAGTTAATATTTAGGGAATCGTTCTCTTACTAATTTACGGTTGGAGTCTGATTTAAATCAAACGATAGATACCATAATTTTTATAAAATATATTGAATAACAAAATTAGTCACACGTGGATAGTACTCATTCGTTGAGATTAGTCATGTGTTGACAAAAATATAGATTCATTTGTTGAATAGAATAATGGAATTATTGAAATATATAAAGCTGTATTGATTAGAGATGCGCTATTTTGACGCGATCGATATTTATATCGATTATATTCGTTTTTAAATTTGAATTGAATTGAATAGAAAACCAATTCGAATTGAATTGAATATAAAACGAATTCGAAATGAATTGAAAAGAAAACGAATTCGAATTGAATTGAATATAAAACGAATTCGAAATGAATTGAAAAGAAAACGAATTCGAATTCGAATTGAATTGAATATAAAACGAATTCGAATTGAATTGAAAACGAATTGAAATAGAATAAAAATCAATTTGAAATGAATTCAAATTGAATTGAAATTTGAATTGAATAGAAATAAATTTTAAAACGAATTTATAAGGAAAAAATCAATTTTGATTTGAATTGAAATGGATGTTGAAATTGTTTTTGAAACAAATTTAAAACTATTTATAAAATTCGTTTTAAATAGAAATCGACGAAACATATATTATATATATTATATATAATATAATGGCCTGAATAGAACGCGCCGCGCCGCGGCAGTTCGTAAATTTCGACCATTTATTTCGAATGGACATTACGGGAGATCCGACCGTCGGATTCTCCTAAAACCGGAACCGTTGGGTTCGTATCGAAAAGAGCTTTCTAACGAATATTAGAAATTTGAAATCTAATGTTTGGATTTGGAGATACATCCAAATCAAATTTGGAAAAGGTCGCTGTAAGTGCAGTTCGATGGCCATTGTTGGAAATCGACTATACGGACCTCGATAAAATTATTAAAAATAGTAATAATTTGTGTAAGATCATAAGAAATGATTTGTGAAGAACTGGGATGAAAAATCACACATTTGTAAAGATAAAAATGGATTTTTATTGAAATGAACTAGTTTTGAACTAAATTTAAAACCCAATTATTTTTAAATAAATAAATTGGATTTGTAAGGGGTTTTAAATAATCGGAATTTCTAATATATTTGATTGGGATTGAATTAGAATTCATTTGTGGGTTTACCGTGAATGGTGTTTTAAATAACACTAGTTCTTTAACCCAATAATAAATAGAATGCGATTTGGGTTTATCGTGAACTGTGTTTTAAATGACATTAGTTCTTTAACCCAGTAAAAGGGAGTTTTAATGAATCTGCAATTAAATTGAAATGTGAATTGATAATTTAAATTATCAAATTTGGAAAATGAGTGGAGTATCACCAGTTTTGCTCCAAGCGATGGTTAAATCTTTAATTAGATTTGAACGTGAAATGGTAATTAAATTTACCGATAACACCATGGTGTTAGATATGGAGTATTACCAGTTTTGCTTCATGGGATGAATAGGTTGGGATTGGGAAATAAAATAAATAATTACTTCAGTGTGGTTCGCTAATCTCGACTAGTTTGGAAAACCATAATTTGGTTTGATATGACATCCAATGGAAGATTAAAGAATAAATTTTAAAGAATTTATCTTTGATAAAATTAATGGGTAACCTTTCCTTAAGAATAAGGAATTTAGAAACTAGTTGTAGGTTAGTTAAGAAGAATGGTTTCCTGGGTATTGATCTGATGTTGGTTTCGGCCTTCGGGGTTAATATTTGGGGAATTGTTCTCTTACTGATTTACGGTTAGTGACCGATGAATTGGAATGAGGCGTATGTTGTGTTTGTGTAACATTTGTTTTTAATATACGCGGGTTGTTCGGGAAGGCCGGGTTTATACCCATTCTGAATAACCAATTCGACGATAAGTCGAAGATGAAGATGGTGGTTGAAGACCGGAAGTCTTCACATCGTTTGGGTGATTACTGATGATCTTGATTGGGCTGTACACCAAAGATGAGGGAATCAGTTGGTGGTCGTCCAGACGTATTGGAGATCGATGGATATGCGAGGAAAGTGCCTCCGGTTTCGTTCAGACCCAGAACGAACTTGTAAATGGATTGTGTGTTTGACATTGGATTTTATTATGTGTTGATTGATTTCTGTTAAATATATATATGTTTGGCAGCGGAGAATTTATTCTCTTGCTTAACGCCCTTCTTTGAGACGTACGAGCTTAGAGGTTATATATCGATAGATATCAATCGCATGGCATGAATTGCCTGTGTGGCACACTGAGTTGCATGGATCAAGGCTTCTGTTGAAAAGCAAAGTCTTGTGGTTGATGATCAAAGCACGGCCTTTGTGGCGTAGCTTTGTGTATAACGTGAATTCGCGAGCCTCAAACCTCGGTATCAGTTAAAAACGGGATAAGGACTACAGGGAGAGCACGACGTTTCTTTCTAGCTTTGGTGGTGTCAGTGACTTACCAGCCCTGACATTTATATACTTTTCGCCTATGTGGTTGTTGGATGAGGCGCCTCGATTTTAGGTCTGTAAGGACCGGGAAACGTGTGTTCAGGAATACTAATCCTCAAACGTAAGAGAGGACCGACCCTGAAGCATACAGGGGTTACCCAGAGTGTGTAGTCCCGAGGCATTTGCTAGAGTGTCTCGAAGCGGAGAGGAGCTTGCCCCTTGCCTCGACTCATGACGAAAATCCAATTTCCAATACGTGTATTGCGGTTTTAATTGTAGAACTAGTATGGCGACATGATATATGGTACCCATGCCGTCTATGATTTATATTTATGATTGAAATTGTTTTGACACTATACACTTATTATAGTATCAAATGATTTGTTTTAAACGTACCAAGCATGTTTGGCTATTATAAGGGAAAACCCTAACCTCTGGCTTGCGTTGCATTGTGTGATGGGACCTGAGTCTTATAATAGCTTCATTTTTAGAAAAAGCATTGCGCTGTTTATTTATATGCACTGGTATTCTTGGGAGGAAACCCGTTCCGTGTCATACGGCGTGGTCCCTTGAATTACTCTCTTTTAAAAGTAAATATTTAAATAACTGTTTTAGTTCTCACACCAGTCACATGAATGACCTGGAGTTTATTGTTTTAACCTAAAATCTGGGTGCCCTTATTTTCCACACGAGCAGCTAGTAGTTTTGGTTTTGCAGATTTATATTCACAGGATCCGGGTTTACAGCTGGAATGATATCCGGAAAGCTCTGTATCCGTATATCACCCTCAGTTGTGCTTTGTATTATTTTCCGCTGCTATGTAATTTATTGTAATCTCTGATATTTATCGAATGTAATTTATTCATTATACTCTATATATTCTTGTATCTGATGGAATTGTTGTAATAGCAATGAAATGTTCTTCCGTCTGCGTTCATTTGTGTGTTGTTCTCAAAGTATCCGCTCTTTCCTTCACGGGGAAGTTACGGGTCCTTTCATTTGGTATCAGAGCTTTGGTTTACAGAGCTCGAGAACAAGACACATTAGAACCATACGAAAGAATTCATCAGATATTGGATTAGTAATATCCAATTAGAATGACTCATTAGAGATAGGATCAGTAGTATCCTAGAACGAGTGTGAAGAGTATATTTTTCAAATGAAAACAATTTTGTTTTGAAATTTAAACCATTTTATGCGTATTTGAATATTTATTTATTTTGAATTTGGACAATCCAGTATATAAAGGTTTTGCATATACGCGTCATGAACGTATATTCGAAGTTTTAATATACTGGATAGATATAGAATCACATTGTGGACACCCGGAGGTGATTCTGATGATTGATATATCATCATCAGAATTTGTGTTCGTGTTTCGAAGGTATGATATCTATATATTTCCATCAGGCTGGTGTGAGGACCAAAACTTATATAGATAGATTTATTGTTGTGAATTGGCATTAAAAACATGATTTTCAGTATATACATCAAAGTTATGAATTTGAAACTCTAATTCACTAATTGATTGATGTTTGTGTTGTATGTTTATTTGTTTGATAATTTTGAACCATTATGCCTAATTGAATCAAATATTGAACTGTATTAAAATTGGTCGCATTTGCTTGCATATACATGTACTTACATTGAACAGGTCATAGCAAGGAGGCTAGAGCAGAGAATAAAATTTGTTTGCCCGACAAATAGGTACATGTCTACTATATAATTTACTGTTTCGTTTGGGTGATGATGATTTTATGAGACGATTAGCTAGCCGCTTGGCTTTTTCTTTTTCTTTTTGAGATCAGAAGGCCTGTATGGCAATTTCGTGATTTTCCCGTTGCTCCTGGTGCAGGGGAGGTTATGGCGAAATTTTTCGAAAATTTAGGGTGTTATCAAAATTTTTGAAAAATTTGAAAAGTTTTTAGAAACTGAAAAGTTAAAGAACTTAAGCCGTAATCAAAATACTGGAAGTTGAGTTGAATTGTTAAACAACTTTCGGCTTCGTTCCTTTTCGGGGACGAAAAGTTTTAAGTGGGGGAGATTGTAATAACCCGGAAAATCTAAGCCAGATTAAAATTTTTATTTTGGCAATTTTAGCGAATTTCGAACATTTAAAATGAATTATTTTAAATAATATCGACGAAAATTTATTTTGAATATATTTAGAACGTATATATTTATACGCGTCGTCGTTAGAATATAAATAATTATATATAATTATAAAAGGAATTGAAAATGGCGCGGTAGTTCGATAATTCGATTTCAAACTTCAATTGAATGTACCGGGTGCAAAACAAACCGGATTTTAGCGAAATTGAAAACATTAGGATCTAATTGAGAATATCTTTCCAACGAATCCGAAAAATCAAAATTTCATAGCGGGAATCAAAAGATGTGCCCAGTTGAAAATTCTGAATAGTCGCTGTGGAATTCAGGCCCTTAAAAATGGAAATTTTGCAAACGACCTCGGATTTCGACGAAACCGCTTTTGTTAGGTCCGTGATGTCAAGTTATTGCTAGATTCCAAATTTCATAATTTTTCGAATCAATATGTGAGCGTGGCAAAGGAAAACGTGTTTGACCAGTTTTAGTTGATTTTAATTGACTGGAAAATGACCATTTTTCAAACGGTCTCAGAATTCGACGAAACTAGTTTTGTTACGACCGTATCGTCAATACGAAGCTAGAAAATATTATTCTGGAATTTTTCGGGTTCGTATGTGACCCCGGTAAATTGAAATGCACATTCAAATTCAATATATAGAGTTATATGTTGATTTTAACGGAAACTGATCGAAACGGTCGAATCAGCTTACGGTACATATCCCATTGTGTTCGGAATAGGGGTGAAACGCTATGGACGATAGGCGGTCGGCCTCATTTTGAGGTCGAAAATAAAAGTTGCTTTTTGGAATTAAATAAAATAAAATAAATTAAAAATAAAACCCTCTTTCTCCCCTATCTCTTCTCAGACCCCCCCCCCCCTTCATTTTAGAAATTAAAACAAAAAAAAACAAAGGAAAAGATCCGTTCAAACCCACGACCCCCCCTTCCTCATCGACTTCCGCCTCCGCCTAGCACCAGGGCCACTGCTCCACCGTCCGCCGCCCCCCTGAAGGATCGCCGCCCCTTCCCCTAGCAACTCCGGCCATCCCCTACTCCACCTTCCCCGAATGAAGACCCAACCAACCCCCCCCCCCCAAGCAAACCCGACAGACCCCCCTCCCAACCCGCAACCCGTTAGCACCCAGACCCGCACCCAAATCGAGATGGCCCCTCCCCTCCGTTCGCCCCTCTTACCTTCCTCTGCTAGACTGTCACTCCACCTCACTCCGACACACAGAACCCCAGACCACCGCATGAGCCTTAACCCCCTCTGCAAATGCAACAGTAAGCTTTTATCCCCTTTCTTTTTCAGATTTTGATGTATGTAATTTTCAGATTTTAATGTATATAATTATCTGACTTTATTGTATGAAAAGTTGAATTTTTGATTGTGGAAAAATAAGATCTTCATTGAAAGAAATATAAAATTTCTTTGATTGCAAATTATAAAATTTCTTGATTTAAAAATATGATTTTTATATAAGGCGTGTAATAAAAATATGATTTTTATATTATAAAGAGATTAAAAATATAATTTGTATATGATGTGAAGGATAAAAATATAATTTTTATAATATAGAAAGGTTAAAGATATAATTTTTATACTAGTGGCATATTAAAAATATGATTTTTATATGGTAGCGAATATAAAAATTTGGTTTTTATGAGGTAGAGACAATAAAAATATGATTTTTATATAGTAGAAATTATAAAAATATAATTCTTATAAAGTAGAAGTATTAGAAATATGATCTTTATATAATAGAGAATATAAAAATATTATCTTTATATATAGTAGCGATGTAAAAATAGAATTTTTATCTACATATAGTAGCGATGTAAAAATAGAATTTTTATCTATATCGTAGTAGAGTAAAAATGTGATTTTTATATATTGAACAACGAAATAAAAATTCGATTTTTATATATTGAACAACGAAGTAAAAATTCAATTTTTATATATTGAACAGCGAAGTAAAAATTCGATTTTTATATATTGAACAACGAAATAAAAATTCGATTTTTATATATAGAATAGCGAAGTAAAAATGTGATTTTTATATATGTAGTGACTACGGGCAGCGAAAGTGACAAAAGGCGAGAACGACAAAGACTCCTACTTAAGAAGAGTCATGGAGTTTGGATAGCTTTGGTGAGAACTTCTCACTTTAAATTTCCTTTCCTAGTTATAAATATATACTAGGATGCAAACGGTGTTTAGTAGCACCCGACACCACTGTCCACAGACCATGGACTTGTTTGTTTGGTTGCATAGATTAGTTAAATTATTTGATTTGAAGTTGGTTGTTTTGTGAATTGAAATCGAATTGATTGATAAGTGTATGGCGTGGGCCATCACTAGACCGGGGATAAGGCTAGGACTTGTCCCATTTCTAGTATCGTGCCGTTATGCCGCCGAAATTTTCTAAACTAAATTAGAAAAGTAAAGATATCATTTTGTTTAATAAATGAACCGAATAGAATTTTCATAGGTTGAATAAAATAATTTGATCATTGAAAATATAATTTTTTTAACGTGAACGTGAATAAATAAATATTCATTTACAAACTGGATGGTTTGTCTATGTACACCTATTTAAAGGACATTGATTAGGACGATAAATTTTACACATCGCCCAACTGCACAAATAAAATCTGTGTTTGTTGATTTGAAACCCCACACGGGTATTGGGATAAAATACGACATACACTAATCCCAATAATTAGTTGTTTGTCGATCGATTGATTGACAGGCTGTTATAAGCGTTAGATATCTATATTTGATGCTTATACCGTGTGGTGCACTTTGGATGATGGTTGATTATTTATCGTTGCTATTATATACATGTATTGTATGGAATCCATATAGTTAACGCTATATGGTGATTGATTGAGCCTCATTCCAATTTAGAAAATAAAGAATATTATAATATAAAGGTTCATGTGTTGACAGTATTCATTCGTTGAGATTAGTCATGTGTTGAACGAAATATTTTAACATTAAAATTTACATCTTTATCATATATAAAATTAGAAACTAACTGGAAAATAGATAAGACGAGTGGTCTCCTGGATATTGATCTGATGTTGGTTTCGGCCTTCGGGGTTAATATTTAGGGAATCGTTCTCTTACTAATTTACGGTTGGAGTCTGATTTAAATCAAACGATAGATACCATAATTTTTATAAAATATATTGAATAACAAAATTAGTCACTCATGGACAATACTCATTCATTGAGATTAGTCATGTGTTGACAAAAATATAGATTTATTTGTTGAATAGAATAATGGAATTATTGAAATATATAAAGCCGTATTGATTAGAGATGCGCTATTTTGACGCGAACGATATTTATATCGATTATATTCGTTTTTAAATTTGAATTGAATCGAATAGAAAACCAATTCGAATTGAATTGAATATAAAACGAATTCGAAATGAATTGAAAAGAAAACGAATTCGAATTGAATATAAAACGAATTCGAAATGAATTGAAAAGAAAACGAATTCGAATTGAATTGAATATAAAACGAATTCGAATAGAATTGAAAACGAATTGAAATAGAATAAAAATCGATTTGAAATGAATTCAAATTGAATTGAAATTTGAATTGAATAGAAATGAATTTTAAAACGAATTTATAAGGAAAAATTCAATTTTGATTTGAATTGAAATGGAAGTTGAAATTATTTTTGAAACGAATTTAAAACTATTTATAAAATTCGTTTTAAATAGAAATCAACGAATTATATATTATATATATAATATAATGGCCTGAATAGAACGCGCCGCGCCGCGGCAGTTCGTTAATTTCGACCATTTATTTCGAACGGACATTACGGGAGATCCGACCGTCGGATTCTCCTAAAACCGGAACCGTTGGGTTCGTATCGAAAAGAACTTTCTAAAGAATATTAGAAATTTGAAATCTAATGGTTGGATTTGGAGATACATCCAAATCAGATTTGGAAAAGGTCGCTGTAAGTGCAGTTCGATGGCCGTTGTTGGAAATCGACTGTACGGGCCTCGATAAAATTATTAAAAATAGTAATAATTTGTGTAAAATCATAAGAAATGATTTGTGAAGAACTGGGATGAAAAATCCCACATTTGTAAAGATAAAAATGGATTTTTATCGAAATGAACTAGTTTTGAACTAAATTTAAAACCCAATTATTTTTAAATAAATAAATTGGATTTGTAAGGGGTTTTAAATAATCGGAATTTATAATATATTTGATTGGGATTGAATTAGAATTCATTTGTGGGTTTATCGTGAACGGTGTTTTAAATAACACTAGTTCTTTAACCCGATAATAAATAGAATGTGATTTGGGTTTATCGTGAACTGTGTTTTAAATGACATTAGTTCTTTAACCCAGTAAAAGGGAGTTTTAATGAATCTGCAGTTAAATTGAAATGTGAATTGATAATTTAAATTATCAAATTTGGAAAATGAGCGAGAATGGAGTATCACCAGTTTTGCTCCAAGCGATGGTTAAATCTTAAATTAGATTTGAACGTGAAATGGTAATTAAATTTACCGATAACACCATGGTGTTAGATATGGAGTATTACTAGTTTTGCTTCATGGGATGAATAGGTTGGGATTGGGAAATAAAATAAATAATTACTTCGGTGTGGTTCGCTAAGCTCGACTAGTTTGGAAAACCATAATTTGGTTTGATATGACATCCAATGGAAGATTAAAGAATAAATTTTAAAGAATTTATCTTTGATAAAATTAATGGGAACCTTTCCCCAAGAATAAGAAATTTAGAAACTAGCTGTAGGTTAGTTAAGAAGAATGGTTTCCTGGGTATTGATCTGATGTTGGATATGCGAGGAAAGTGCCTCCGGTTTCGTTCAGACCCAGAACGAACTTGTAAATGGATTGTGTGTATGACATTGGATTTTATTCTGTGTTGATTGATTTCTGTTAAATATATATCTGTTTGGCGGCGGAGAATTTATTCTCTTGCTTAACGCCCTTCTCTGAGACGTACGAGCTTAGAGGTTATATATCGATAGATATCAATCGCATGGAATGAATTGCATGTGTGGCACACTGAGTTGCATGGATCAAGGCTTCTGTTGAAAAGCAACGTCTTGTGGTTGATGATCAAAGCATGGCCTTTGTGGCGTAACTTTGTGTATAACGTGAATTCGCGAGCCTCACACCTCGGTATCAGTTAAAAACGGGATAAGGACTACAGGGAGAGCACGACGTTTCTTTCTATCTTTGGTGGTGTCAGTGACTTACCAGCCCTGACATTTATATACTTTTCACCTATGTGGTTGTTGGATGAGGCGCCTCGATTTTAGGTCTGTAAGGACCGGGAAACGTGTGTTCAGGAATACTAATCCTCAAACGTAAGAGAGGACCGGCCCTGAAGCATCCAGGGGTTACCCAGAGTGTGTAGTCCCGAGGCATTTGCTAGAGTGTCTCGAAGCGGAGAGGAGCTTTCCCCTTGCCTCGACTCATGACGGAAATCCAATTTCCAATACGTGTATTGCGGTTTTAATTGTAGAACTAGTATGGCGACATGATATATGGTACCCATGCCGTCTATGATTTATATTTATGATTGAAATTGTTTTGACACTATACACTTATTATAGTATCAAATGATTTGTTTTAAACGTACCAAGCATGTTTGGCTACTATAAGGGAAAACCCTATACTCCGGCTTGCGTTGAATTGTGTGATGGGACCTGAGTCTTATAATAGCTTCATTTTTAGAAAAAGCATTGCGCTGTTTATTTATATGCACTGGTATTCTTAGGAGGAAACCCGTTCCGTGTCATACGGCGTGGTCCCTTGAATTACTCTCTTTTAAAAGTAAAGTTTTAAATAACTGTTTTAGTTCTCACACCAGTCACATGACTGACCTGGAGTTTATTGTTTTAACCTAAACTCTGGGTGCCCTTATTTTCGACACGGGAAGCTAGTAGTTTTGGTTTTGCAGATTTATATTCACAGGATCCTGGTTTACAGCTAGAATGATATCAGGAAAGATCTGTATCCGTATATCACCCTCAGTTGTGCTTTGTATTATTTTCCGCTGCTATGTAATTTATTGTAATCTCTGATATTTATCGAATGTAATTTATTCATTATACTCTGTATATTCTTGTATCTGATGGAATTGTTGTAATAGCAATGAAATGTTCTTCCGTCTGCGTTCATTTGTGTGTTGTTCTCAAAGTATCCGCTCTTTCCTTCACGGGGAAGTTACGGGTCCTTTTAGAAAATTTGGCAAATAATTTTTCCTAATTTATAGTGGGAAAGAACATGGCAACAATTCATTTGTTTCCTGAAATCAAGATTTAGCGCACGTATTCAAATCTTTATTTCAAGAAAAGCACATTTTTTGGATAGTTTAAAATGAAGCAATTGTTTTGTTCTCAGCATATTTAATAAAGCAAGTTATTCAACCATGCAAACATTTTTGGGCAAAGAACAATCCAAAATCGGCATAAAGATTCATAAATCTTTCTTGAAATTCACCAACATCAACAATTGTATTTCCAAAATTCAACAGTGAAGAATATTAGGCAAGAATCATTCAAATAAATCTCGGTATCCTTTTTTTGGGCAAGAATTTAATTCTGGATTTGTATATATTTCTAGCAAACAATATTGGGAAAGAAATAAATTGTTTATTTCCAGAAAACATTTTTGGGATAAAATCAATTCAATGATTTCCAAAAATATACGGTGCAATTTCAAAAGCCACATAATCAAATCAATTCGTTTCCTGAAATCAAACAGAGGACTCATGGCTACATATCACGCAAGAATCAAATTTAATACCATGGACAATCACGCAAATCAGCCAAGTCAATTCAGTGATGAAATCAGAGAATGGATTAAGTGTTTCTACACCCTATATAAATCGCACATTTCATTATAAGCTATGCATCGAAAATTCAAGCAAAAAAATCGAACAAATAAATTCAGAAGAACTTACAAAGATTCGGATATTTTCGATCATTCGAAAGGTCGAATCATTCAACCAAGACCATCAACTAATTGGAGCATCAGAGAACAACTTCGAGAGGAATATTAAAGTTGCAAATTGATTTGGGAAAGGCAAAACCCTAATTTTTAATTATGGGTGGCCATTGAAGAAAAAGAGGGGCCTTAGTTCTTTGTTTGACCAAGCTATATTGAAAGAGGCCGGCCATTTTATTTTATATGAAATGGGGTTTTTTTGGTTTTTATTTCATTGTGTTGTTTTTATTTCATTTGTAAATCGTCCATCAGTTTTCTAGTGTCTTTAAAACCTAGGGTTACTAGTTATATGGTTTATCACTAGGGTTTATGAATTATGGGTTTGTAATTTGGAGAAAATATGATCTTGGGGATAAAGATCTGGGCAGGGTTTTGAGCGTAGAATTAGAACAGTTGGAAGTGGGTGTCATGAGTTTACAAGGAATTTGCAAGCATAGATATTGTTTTTATATCTAGTAGAAACCTTGGGGAATGCAATAGTAGGCTGGGTTTGCCGAAGTTGAGCGTAGAATTAGAATAGTTGGGAGTGGGGGTCACGAGTTTACAAGGAATTTGCAAGCGTAGATGTTGTTTTAATATCTAGTAGAAACCTTGGGGAATGCAACAGTAGGCAGGGTTTGCCGATGCTGGGTAAAATATACGTTATTTACTTTTTACATTTATTTTCTCTACTGCAATATATGCACTGAATGTTTAATATCTAGTAAAATGCCAATAAACCCTATCCACCCCCTCTAGGGTTAATCTAGATCCAACAAGTACTATGGGAAATATCCAACTACCAAGCATAGATGTATCATATATATATATATATATATACAATAGAAACAATTAATCAATCATTTATTAATGCATCCAGACAGTCATCAAACAACATATAAAAATTAAATAATAAGCAAAAAAATTCGTTTGTAATAAATTATAAACAAATCCAGAGAGTGAGTATACCCACCTTAATTTTAATTCGATCCATTCCGATTCCAATTAAAATTCGTGATTATGCAACCCTCAGCTACGAACTACTCGACTGACTTTATTTGGTAAAATCTCGTATACCTTTAATATGATGTTCCTTAGTTAATAAGATCATATATACACACACACACACATGACTAATGAATTTAAGCACAAAATGATTTAAATAAATTACCTAAACTATACCTTAATCACATTGTAACTGTCTTCTCCCTTCCCTGATCAAAACCCAAAACTTCCAATCTACTCCATTCCAACAAAAAATGTCGCTACCCTCCACTTCTGACCCTATGTTTGCACTACAATATTTATAATCAGCCAATACTCCTGACACAAGAAATCGAACTCGACACCTCAACTTTCCCAAATCGCGACTTCAGCTATAGTGCGACAACCAATGTCGCCAACTTCCAGTCCTCACTGCACCACCCCATGAAGCCACACTCGGGCTCAACTCTCAGTCAGAGACCAACCGTAACTGGTTTTCCCAATCGACCAGAAAAAAAACCCTATGACTTACCCTTCATGCACACGTCTCCGTCTTTGATCGTGATGTTTATTGGAACCTTATGTATCGGCATTTTAATTTGATTACTGAATGATTAAGAGGAGCGACCTTTTTTGTGGAGTTTTGGTTTTGTATTGAAGAACCAAAAGGCAAGACTTTAAGATTTGAGTGGCCATTCTTTGAACCATTGATTTTGAGTTAATTTTGTGTAGCACGGACATTTTTAATCTAAAGATTTAATTTTGAATCTCGTTTCAGAAGAGAAAACAAAGGGGGGATGCGTGCAATTTTATAAGCATAGAGAGTAGGTATGCACTAGGAGAAATATAGGTCGGGTTTAGTATGAATTTAGGTCGATGAAAGTAAATCAAAATTTAATTTGATTTGAACTTAAATTAATACGATTTGATTCATAAAAGATTTGATTTGATTTTTGATGTGATTTATTATTATAATATTCTCAGGAAACATATGCCTGAAGTTTCATGTTTAAACAACTACATACGATCTTCGATCGCTATGAAAATTGACACATTGCTATAGCTTGACGTTCCAGAACCCATAAAATTTGTTTCATCAAAAAATAAGGTTTTTTGAAAATTAACCATTTTCACATATCAAATTAAATTGGTAAAATATAATTCAAAATTCAAAACAATCAACTCCTCGATATTATTATTATTATCATTTATATTCAAATATAATTTAACGACCCGAACTTCCCCGTAAAGGAAAGCCTAGATTGAGTTGAGAAACACAAACAGAAGAACATTTCATTGCTTATTACAACAATTTACATCAGAGTACAAGAATATACAGAGTATGAATAAATATTATACATCAGAAAAATATCAGAGATTTAAATTACATTTAAATACATAGCAGTGGAAAAATAATACAAAACACAACTGAAAGTAATACACGGATACGGAGCTTTCCGAACATCGCTTCAGTTGTAAATCAGGATCCTGTGAATATAATATCTGCAAAACCCAACTATTAACTGCCCATGTGGAAAATAAGGGAACCTAGAGTTTAGGTTAAAACAATAAACCCCAGGTCAGTCATGTGACTGGTGTGAGAACTAAAACAGTTATTAACTTGATTTTAAAGTTAGATAAATTAAGGGAACACGCCGTATAACACGGAACGGGTTTAACCCCATGAATACCAGTGCATATAACAAACAGGTCAATGCTAAATAAAGAAAATGAAACTATTATAAGACCCAGGTCCCATCGCGCAATACAACAAGCCGGAGGATAGATTTTTACCTTATAATAGCCAAATAATGCTTGATATGCAAAATTTAATCTTTTATTATTAATATAAGTGAAGAAATCAACTTCAAATATAAATGTATCAATCATAGGCGGCATGGGTACCATCTATCATATCGCCATACTAGGCTCTACAAATAAAACCGAAATGTCACGTTTTGGAAATCGGATTTCCGTCACGAGTCGAGGCCAGGGATGGCTCCTCACCGCTTCGAGACACTCTATCAAATGTCTCAGGACTACACACTCTAGGTAACCCCTGGATCTTCAATGCCGGTCAACACTTACGTTAGTGGATTAGTTAGTCCTGAACACACGTTTCTCGGTCCTACCGGACCCGTCTATTGGCTCCGTAGAGACCGGTGTATCCGAGGTGCCTCGCATTCCAACAACCACATAGGTAAAAATAATTTAAATGTCAGGGCTTGTAAAATGCTGACACCAACCATAGCTGGACAGAAACATCATGCACTCTCTGCAGTCACGATCCCGTTTTTGAATCATACCGAGGTGTGAGGCTCACGAATTAACGCTATACAAAAAGAGGCGCTATATTAAAGCCATGCTTTGATCATCAACCACAAGACTCTACTTTTCGGCAAAAGCCTTGATCACTGCATCTCAGCATGCCACACAGGCAATTCACGCCATGCGACTGATATCTATCGATACATAACTTCTGAGCTCATACGTCTTAGAGAAGGGCGCTTAGCAAGAGAATAAATTCTCCTCCGCCAAACAGATATATATTTAATAAAAATCAATCAACACAGAATAAAATCCAATGTCGGACACAAAATCTATTTACAAGTCCATTCTGTGTCTGAACGAAACCGGAGGTACCTTATTCCTAATCCCGTACGTCCAGTACAGGAGAGGCCCTCGCATATCCGGTCGATCTCCAAGTACGTCTGGGCGATCACCACTTATTACCTTGTCTTGGGTGTACACCTAATCAAGTCATCAGTAATCACCCAAACGATGTGAAGACCTCCGGTCTTCAACAACCATCTTCATCATCGACTTATCGTCGAATCAGTTATTCAGAATGTGTATAAACGTGGCCTTTCTGATTAACTCGCATATATAATAATCAAGTGCTATAAAAACACAACATACGCTTCATTCCAATTATGAATATTCTTTTATTTATATATTCATATCTTTAGGGATTTGTTCCCATTAATTTTATCAAAGATAAATTCTTTAAAATTTATTCTTTAATCTTCCTTTGGATATCATTCAAACCATATTTAGGTTTTCCAAACTAGTCGGGATTGACGCATCTTACCGAAGTAATCATTTATTTAATTTCTCAATCCCAACCTATCCATCCCATGGAGAAAAACTGTTATTACTCCATAACTAACACCACAGCATTATCGGTAAATTTATTTAACATTTAACGTTCAAATCAAATTAACGATTTAACTATCGCTAGGAGCAAAACTGTTGATACTCCATTCTCGATCATTTCCCAAATTTGATAATTTAAATTATTAATTCCCTTTTTTAGTCTATTTAAAGATCCATTAAAAATCAACTTAGTTTTAATCTTCCCAAAAATCAATATTAATGATTATTTAACTTTGGAAATACAAACATGTCGCATCGACAATCTACACCGTACTATTGATTTCTGCCGATATATAACCTCTAAGCTCGTACATCTCAGAGAAGGGTGTTAAGTAAGAGAATAAATTCTCCGCCAGCAAACAGATATATATATTTAATAGAGATCAACCATACAGTTCGAAATACAATGACAGACATGTAATCCTTCCTCTAACTGGGTTAAAGAACTAATGTAATTTAAAACACAGTTCACGATAAACCCAAATCACATTCTATTACTTATGGAATCTTCACGGAAATACAAATCAATATATAATCGATATCAATTTCCATATACGACTAATAATATATATGGAATAACGACAAAGCCTTTAAAATTCCATATGTATTAACAGTCTTCCTCCACAAGTTCACTTCGATTATTATCAAATCGAATTCCATTCAGTTCCAACTTAATATATTAAATTGGAAAACTTTACTTTGGAAAATTCCCGTTAAATCTTAATAAAAAGATTTATAAATTCCAAATCACATTTGACTGTAAATCGGGTTAAAGAACGAACGTCGTCAAAAACACAGTTTACAATAAACCCAATTCACATTCCATTTTCAATTCCAATTAAATGTTAATTAATTGGAAACACTAATAATCTTAATTAAAAATTTATTCTTTTTACACGGGGTTCAAGAACAGTGTTATTTAAGAAACCACTCACAACAAACCCAAAATCACATACCATTGTTAATTGGGTTAAAGAACAAGTGTTATTTAAAACACTGTTCACGATAAACCCAAAAACCAATTTGATATTAAATACAAGGATCTGAATAGAAAATATATCGGCTTATATTCAATATCAAATTCTGAAATCAACAAATATCGTATTGGAATAACGATATATAGATCTTCCAAATTCCTCCACAATATCCGTATAATCACGAAATCCAATATCGAAATATTCCGAAGATAATTTCGATTCAAATCCATTCTAATTCATATATTGGAAATTCTAGTTATTTTTAAAACCATTTCAAACCCAAGTTATTTATTTAAAAATATTGGATTTTTTAAATTCTAGTTCATAACTAGTTCATTTCGATAAAAATATATTTTTATCCTTTCAACTATGGAATTTTTCATCCCAATGCTTTCCAAATCATTTATGATTTTACACAAATTATTGATTTTTTTAATAATTTTATCAAGGCCCGTACAGTTGATTTCCATAAACGGTCATCGAACAGCAGTTACAACGACCTTTTCCAAATTTTATTTGGAAATAATTCCAAATCCAACTGTTATATTTCAAATCCCTTATATTCGTCGGAAAGCTCTTTTCGATACGAACCAACGGTTCTAGTTTTAGGAGAATCCGACGGTCGGATCTCCCGTAACGTCAATTCGAAGTCAATTGTAACACCCCACCTCCGCTAGTTTCACTCACAAAGGGAATGCACTAGTTTTGGTGGAGTATTATCTAGGTAAACATACACAGAGATATCACAAGGCAGAACATAAATAAAGCAGCGGTAGAAATTAAAAACCAACTTTTTATTTCTTTCAAGAAAAAGAGTCAAAACCTCATATATCCAAGGTATGAATTATTCCATTACATCAAGTTCCAAATAAAGAAGCATAAACTTAAAACAAAAGTAAATTATTCCCCAAAATAGTAGAAGTAGCCATAGCATAGCCCATGACCAAACCGTAAATGAGCTATCAGAAAGCAAGCTAAATCCAAGCTAAGAGCTAGTGTTTCCTCCCTGAGAATCTGGGGGGGAAAACGAAAGAAAAAGATGCGAAAGAAAAAGGGTCATTCATAAAGACTGGTAAGAACTAGTGACTTTCAGTATGAAAACTAGTAAAGGTAACATGACATGTGAAAACTGGAATTAAACATAAGATGATAACAGAACTGGTAGGATAATTAAGATAACAAGATAAGTCAAGTCTAGCATCACATATTCAAGGTTCGCTGCACCAACTGTACTAGTGTTCTAACCCATGTCAAGTATTAATCATGAAATGATCCCTTGGCCCAATATCATGAAGTGACCCATTACGGGGTCCTACGGTATGATCTACTAATCGATCGGCTCCCTACAAGTTCTAGCTCGTCATGTGTCTGTGTCTTACGGCCCTATCCTGAAATGTAGTTACCTGTGCTAGGTCCACCATAGGGTGTATCAAGTCCTATGGTGCCAACCACCGACACGAATCAAGCACGCAAAGTGTAAATCTTCGGGTGCCCAATGCCTGCTTTTTCAACTCCGGACTACGTGCACGACCATAGTCCGCCTTAACCTACAATGGCGCACCTACTCAGCCGTCGTTCTGGTCGCTTACAATCAGCCCTATAATCGTGCCTCACCCTGCCTAGTCCCAGGGTATCGTGATACATCTAAGTGGGTTACTGCTGAAAAGGACCGCGTAACTAGGGTTTCTAATGGGTTAAGTGTTGTCATTCAGATTCGTGACTTAACCGTATCCAAATCATGTATCAAGTTGGTTAAGTGTGTTCAAGCGGTTCATGACTTAACCCTATCAAATCATCGTGTCAAGTTGGTTAAGTATATCCAAGTGGTTCATGACTTAACCCAATCATGTTGCATTAATTCATTTATGCACCTCAACCTCTCACATTAGACTAACTGTTGTGGTTACTGGATTTGTCGGGCGGTTCCGGGCATATTTACACCACAACATAGTCTAACCTCGGGTTTTACGTGCGATATGACCAACTACCCACATTGGATCCTATTGTTTGCAGCCACTGGATTTGCCGGGCGGTTCCGGGCAGATTTACACTGCAAACTCAACCCAACCTCGAGTTGGCCATTTTTAAGTTTATCTAATTGTCATGCCCACATTCAAGTTTTCATATCAAAATTCATGTCGAGTTTTCATGTCACGTTTCATGTCAAATCGTGTCAAGTTCAAGTCCATATCCAGGTTCAAGTTATAATAACGTTCATGTTTAAAGTTCAAAGTCAATTCATGTTTTACCTAGTCTACCCAAATCGTATTCCCATCGTACGTAAGCTCGAATCGATACAAATAAATCTAATTAGGGAATAACATAAAAAGGGATGGGTATAAGGTGGCAAAAGTGATTACTAGCATAGCATGGTATGACTTGATAAAAGATTATAACATTACTGGCATATGGAATATTGGCCTCAAACATAAGGATTTCAAATCTA
Organism: Allium sativum; assembly: GCA_030737875.1. NCBI lineage: Eukaryota > Viridiplantae > Streptophyta > Magnoliopsida > Asparagales > Amaryllidaceae > Allium > Allium sativum. Next base: position 252,767,532 of record CM060915.1, on the reverse strand, counting down.
ACAAAATAAGGTACTAGTCAAGACAATAATTGTCATAAGGTGATAGTATGGTCATGGTAACGATTAACATAAGGTGATAGCATAATCATGGTAACGATTGACATAAGGTGATAGTCATAAACTTGTGACTAATAGCAGATTCAACATGATAATATGAGGGGTTTTCTTTTTTGATTTACAACATGAATTGGCCCCAAATCAGTGTCATAATATATCCAAAAGTCAAGATCCAAGATGAACAAGAATGGATGTAAAATAGTCATCATACATAGGTCCAATTTCAATTTACATCATATTTATATTACATTTACAGTTTAAATCTAAAAATAATTGGGGCTTACAGATCGTGGTTCGAGAATTAGAAAAGAGAGTCGATGTTGAATCTTTATATGCTTAGTCAAGTCCTAATAGAAATCCCCAAATCAGCAATTCTCTTAACGCAGTCTCAACGTAGAAGAAGTAGTCCCCTTCTCAACTTTTCAACCAGAATTAGAGCAGCATAAGGTCAGAAAGAATTTTGTGTAGAGAGACAGGTGTTAGGGGCTGTATTTATAGGGTCAGGTCAACGAATGTGGACAAAAACAAGGCCAGAAACATCAAAGTGAATCCAGCTTCAAAAATGGGCTCGGTCACCAGGTCGACCCCCAGGTCGACACTATGGTCGACCTGGTCCTGGGTAGGTCGGCTACATAGTCGACCCCCAGGTCGACCTGGTCCTGGGTGGGAAATTTCCCGCCCAGTCTATTCTGAGGTTTGAATTTCGAATTTTGAATTCGAATTGAGCTGTTTTGAACTTGAAAACTTCTGAAAACTTCGAAAGTTCATAAATTGGTCATACGGACTCCGATTTTCGAAAACTCGGACTCGTTTCCAAGTAGAATTTCGAGACGAACGCAATAGCGTAACCCGTTTCCCTTGATTCTTATTTTAAAAAATTAATTCTGCCTTGATTTATAGTTATTACACATTATAAAAACACGGGTTGTTACATTCTCCCCCCTTTAAGGATTCGTCCCCGAAATCTCTAAGTTAGGGAGGATGTGTCCTACCATCCATCATCCATCTACTCAAAGCATCATCCATAGGCAACCAGTGTCCTTAAAAGATTTCTAGTGTTGTATGAACATATGTAGAAAGTGTGTGTATATGCACTTATCTAATGCAAAAGATCAGGCGGTTACTAATTCAGTAAACCTCCTTAAATGCAAAATATGTTAGTGTAATGAATCCAACATGTATGCAAATTCCTAACATAGTTTATAATCTCTACATGAGTGCACAAACATTCATCCATATGCAACATCCAAGTGATAGCATAACAAGTTCCATCCATGTACAAGTATAAGCACTCATGCATATGCAACATGAAAATGTGACTAAGCCGATCTAGTGCCTAATGTTTGTCATGCATCCACTAGCATCCACTTGCAACCATTTGCAACCATTTGCAACCATCAACCATAACATGTTTCAATCACATGTTTACATCCATATAGTTCTACCTAAGGTTCTCAAGACAAGATCGAGAAGATAACAAGACAAACGTAGATAGTAGAAGCATGATACGAAAAGGTTTTCAAGTTTATAGGAAAAAGAGATCAAGAATGTACCCTCAAAAAGAAATGGGTAAAGCACGCGTATCTTCTCTTCGGTTTCCCAAGTTGCGTCTTCTTGGGCTTCACTCCACTGCACTTTAACTAGCTTGACTTCTCGATTCCTTAACTTCTTAATCTCCGTTCCTAAGATACGAATCGGAACTCGCCTCAATGTTGCTTCTTTTTCCAATTCTACGTCTTCAAGGATGCTTGGCTCAACCACTTCGGCTGACTCATGCAAGCACTTCCGGAGATGCAAGACGTGAAAGACATTGTGCACCCCAGCCAGCTTCTCGGGTAAGTCTACCCTATAGGCCATCTGTCCAATCCTCTTAGTGATGGGGAACGGTCCTACGAACCTTGGTGCTAGCTTTCCAACTGCTCCAAAACGAACTACATTGTGTAACGGAGAAAATTTTACAAAGACCATATCTCCGACTTCGAACTCTAGGTCTGTCCTTCCCTGGTCCGCATAAGATTTCTGTCTATCTTGGGCCGTTTTCATTCGTCTTCGTATCAACTCAATCTTCTCAGAAGTGTCCCTTATCATGTCGGGCCCAAGTATAAGTCTGTCTGTCGTCTCCCACCAACAAGTTGGCAATTTGCACGGTCTTCCATACAGGGCTTCGAACGGTACCATTCCGATGCTAGCTTGGTAACTATTGTTATATGAAAACTCCACGAGAGGAAGATGGTCGTCCGAAGTGTCACCAAAGTCAAGAATGCATAGTCTCAAAAGATCCTCTAACACCCTATTTACCCTTTCAGTTTGTCCATCCGTCTACGGGTGATAGGCCGTGCTTAAATTCAGTCGTGTTCCCATTGCTTCTTGCAGACTATTCCAAAACTGGCTAGTGAAAATCGGGTCACGATCACTAACTATACTAGAAGGAACTCCATGCAACCGTACTATCTCTCGAAGGTAGATGGGCGCCAGCCATAATGCGGTCCTCTTGATTTTCACTGGAATGAAGTGAGCACTTTTCGTGAGTCTACAACTATGACCCATATGCTAGTATTTCCCTTCCTTGACCTAGGCAGTCCATCCATGAAATCCATCGAGATACTCTCCCATTTCCATTGCGGAACTTCCAAAGGATGTAATAGCCCGCCAGGCTTCTTCGACTCGGCCTTTACTCATTGGCACACCTTGCACTTCGAGACGAACTCTGCTACGTCCTTTTTCATTCCAGCCCAAAAGAAAATGCGTTTCATATCCCTGTACATCTTATCCCCTCCGGGATGTATAGTCATCTTCGAGTGATGCGCCTCTTCGAGAACTTTCCTTACTAAGTCTCCCACTTGTGGGACACATAGTCTTCCCTCGCGCCTTAGTCATTCCTTGTCATCTATGGCATACCTACTGAGGTGACTTGACGTCTCACCCCTAATCTGCTTGTCCAAGATTCCGACTATCTGTGGGTCTTCCTTCTATGAAGTCCCTACCTGATCCAGAAGTGTAGGTCTTAACTCAAGAGATGCAAATGTAGCAGTCAATTACTCAATAGCAGGTACAAAATCAAAGGTTGCTATAAACTCAAGTCTTTTCCTTTCAACAAACAAGGGGCTCAAAGTCAACCTTTTTCTACTTAGCGCGTCCGCCACCACATTACCCTTGCCAGGGGTATAAGCTATGTTGAAGTCATATGATGTCAAGAACTCCATCCACCGCTATTGTCTCAGATTCAAGTCTTTCTGTGAGAAGAGGTACTTAAGCGATTTTTGGTCTGTATACAGCTCGAACCTCTCTCCTAGAAGATAATGGCGCCACGCTATAAGTGCAAAAACAATCGCGGCCAACTCCACGTCATGCGTGGGATAGTTTTTCTCATGAACTTTAAGTTGTCTGCCCCCGTAGCATATTACTCTTCCTTCTTGCATTAGGACATCGCCTAATCCCGTGCCGCACGCATCTGTGTACACGGTAAACATCTTACCTCCATCGGGTAATGCCAAAACTGGAGCTGTGGTAAGGGCTCTCTTGAGTCTCTGAAAAGCAACGTCACACTCTATGTCCCATACAAAAGCTAGGTTCTTCTTTGTTAACTTAGTAAGAGGGGCTGAAATCTTAGCGAAGTCCTTAATGAACTTCCTGTAGTAGCCCGCCAAACCAAGAAATCTCCTCACCTCCATTGCATTCTTAGGAATTTTCCAGTCTTGTACCGCAACTACCTTTGCGTGGTCCACGGCTATGCCTTGCATAGAAACTATGTGTCCAAGGAACCGGACTTCCTTTCTCCAAAAATGGCATTTGGAGAACTTAGCCTTTAACTGTTGTGCTCTAAGTGTTTCCATGACCTCCTTGAGGTGTCTAGCATGCCCTTCTTCATCTTTTGAGAAGACCAAGATATCATCCACAAAAACTACCACAAACTTGTTAAGGAACTCCCGAAACACCCTACTCATCAAATCTACAAAGTATGCGGGTGCATTTGTTAACCCAAACGGCATGACGAGTCGTTCGAAGAACCCATCTGGAGTCCTAAACGCAGTTTTGTCAATGCTATCCTCAGCCACTCTAAGCTGATGGAATCCTGTGGCTAGATCGAGTTGAGAGAAAATAGATGCTCCCACAAGCTGGTCAAACAAATCGTCGATTCTTGGTAGTGGGTGCCTATTCTTCTTTGTCAGCTTGTTTAACTCACGATAATCTACGCACAGACGAAGCGATCCATCTGCCTTAGTAGCGAATACCACCGGAGCACCCCATTCAGAAATGCTTCCTCTTATGAAATTCTTCTCAAGCAACTCGTTAATTTGTTTACTGAGCTCTCTTCCTTCTCGCGGGGCCATGTGCCTAACGGGAAATGAAACTGGCTTGGCATCATTAATAAGATAAATTCAGAGGTCTATCTCGCATTTAGGAGGTAACCCCCTCACTTCATCAAAGACATCTGGATATTCTCGGACCACTCTTACAGATTGCAAATTACCGTCGGACGAGTCAAGGGATTCAAGATAACACAACATGACCGGACCCTTAGGGTTACAAGAAATTTCAAGGGTATTACCAAGGCAAGTCATGAGCCTCACTACTCTTTGTTCACAATCAAGAATGGCTCCATAATTGGACAGCCAATCCATACCTAGGATCAAACCGTATCCCATGAATCCGAGAACATAAGCATTACACGTGAATTCTACGCTTAAGATAGAGATCCTCAAATCCACACACATCATAGATAAATGGGCGGAGCCCCCAACTGGATTTGAAACTATAATGGGATCCTCAACCAGACTAGTACTTAGGTGCATATTTTCAACAATATTAGAAGAAATAAAAGTATGCGATGCGCCAGAGTCAAATAAGCTTCGAACAGGAAAGTCAGAAATGTAAACAAGACTTTCTACAGAAATATTACTACCTCGGTCAAGAGCTGGAGTGGTGTTGAGAGCATGCAACTGCCCTCCAGAAGTTCTTGCTCGCTGGGTCTGCCGTTGCCCCTGTCCTTGCTTCTTAGGGCAATCCTTGCTGATGTGTCCAGTATCTCCACAATGGAAGCATTCACCCAACTTCCTCTTCTTCTTTCTACAGTCTTTAGCTAGATGTCCAGTAATACCACAGAAGTTGCACTTCCTTGTCTCACGTGGTTTGTTGTTTCTCTTGTTATTCTTGTTGTTTCCCTTCTTGAAGTCAGCTTTCTTATTCTGAGTCTCATTAGGCTTAACCTCCTTCTTGCTATTCTTGTCTTCCTCATGAAGTAGAGCCATATCCACCAAGATTTCAAAGGTCGCCCCTATGGCTATATGAGTTAGGGCCAAGCTGTGTAGTGGCTCGTTCAATCCTCGAGCAAAGCATACAACCTTCTTCTAGGCTATGTTGACCAAATCCAAACCGAACCGAGCAAGCTGATTAAACTTATTAACGTACTCCCTAACAGACGTGTCCCCATGCTTGAGTGCTAAGAACCTTTCCATCTGAAGGTTCTCTTCTGCTGACGATAAGAATTTAAGGCCAAAGCTCTCTCTAAAGTCTGCCCAAGTCTCAACTGGCCCGGCAGCGTTGATGACTTCCCACCAAAATGCAGCTTCCTCTTTCAACAACCATGCTGCCAACTGAACTTTCCTATGGTCCTCCATATCAAAGATAATAAACAAGTCTTCAGTCTCCTTTAGCCAATTTTGTGCCTCGACAAAGGTTTCAGTTCCAACGAATTTCTTGCCGCCCATTGCTTTAAAGTCTTTGCATATTCTGGCAAAGGCGGTACCAGGAGGAGGAAGAACCGCAACAACTAGGGGAGGAGGAGGAGGGATGTCTGTCGTGCCCGCGTCGTTGGCCCTGGCTTCTAAGTACCTTTGGAACCATCTAGGCACGGGTATTCCCTCAGGGAGTTTAAGATCGGCCATGCTGAAAAACGAAAAGAAATTGATTCAAACGAGGAAAGAAAGGGAAGTGCTAATGGCTTCTTGGGGAATAGACTTTTTAAACATAAAACTTTTCTTGAAAAATGCTTCTTTATAAATGGTTTTGAAAATAGTTTCAGGATGTTTTTTAAAAACTTTTTTCCCAGCCTGGTAACCTTCTTCTCTAATACCAAATGTAACACCCTACCTCCGCTAGGGCCACTCACAAAGGGAATGCACTAGTTTTGGTGGAGTATTATCTAGGTAAACATACACAGAGATATCACAAGGCAGAACATAAATAAAGCAGCGGTAGAAATTAAAAACCAACTTTTTATTTCTTTCAAGAAAAAGAGTCAAAACCTCATATATCCAAGGTATGAATTATTCCATTACATCAAGTTCCAAATAAAGAAGCATAAACTTAAAACAAAAGTAAATTATTCCCCAAAATAGTAGAAGTAGCCATAGCATAGCCCATGACCAAACCGTAAATGAGCTATCAGAAAGCAAGCTAAATCCAAGCTAAGAGCTAGTGTTTCCTCCCTGAGAATCTGGGGGGAAAACGAAAGAAAAAGATGCGAAAGAAAAAGGGTCATTCATAAAGACTGGTAAGAACTAGTGACTTTCAGTATGAAAACTAGTAAAGGTAACATGACATGTGAAAACTGGAATTAAACATAAGATGATAACAGAACTGGTAGGGTAATTAAGATAACAAGATAAGTCAAGTCTAGCATCACATATTCAAGGTTCGCTGCACCAACTGTACTAGTGTTCTAACCCATGTCAAGTATTAATCATGAAATGATCCCTTGGCCCAATATCATGAAGTGACCCATTACGGGGTCCTACGGTATGATCTACTAATCGATCGGCTCCCTACAAGTTCTAGCTCGTCATGTGTCTGTGTCTTACGGCCCAATCCTGAAATGTAGTTACCTGTGCTAGGTCCACCATAGGGTGTATCAAGTCCTATGGTGCCAACCACCGACACGAATCAAGCACGCAAAGTGTAAATCTTCGGGTGCCCAATGCCTGCTTTTTCAACTCCGGACTACGTGCACGACCATAGTCCGCCTTAACCTACAATGGCGCACCTACTCAGCCGTCGTTCTGGTCGCTTACAATCAGCCCTATAATTGTGCCTCACCCTGCCTAGTCCCAGGGTATCGTGATACATCTAAGTGGGTTACTACTGAAAAGGACCGCGTAACTAGGGTTTCTAATGGTTTAAGTGTTGTCATTCAGATTCGTGACTTAACCCTATCCAAATCATGTATCAAGTTGGTTAAGTGTGTTCAAGCGGTTCATGACTTAACCCTATCAAATCATCGTGTCAAGTTGATTAAGTATATCCAAGTGGTCCATGACTTAATCCTATCATGTGGCATTAATTCATTAATGCACCTTAACCTCTCACACTAGACTAACTGTTGTGGTTACTGGATTTGCCGGGCGGTTCCGGGCAGATTTACACCACAACATAGTCAAACCTCAGGTTTTACGTGCGATATGACCAACTACCCACATTGGATCCTATTGTTTGCAGCCACTGGATTTGCCGAGCGGTTCCGGGCTGATTTACACTGCAAACTCAACCCAACCTCGAGTTGGCCATTTTCAAGTTTATCTAATTGTCATGCCCACATTCAAGTTTTCATGTCAAAATTCATGTCGAGTTTTCATGTCATGTTTCATGTCAAATCGTGTCAAGTTCAAGTCCATATCAAGGTTCAAGTTATAATAACGTTCATGTTTAAAGTTCAAAGTCAATTCGTGTTTTACCTAGTCTACCCAAATCGTATTCCCATCGTACGTAAGCTCGAATCGATACAAATTAATCTAATTAGGGAATAACATAAAAAGGGATGGGTATAAGGTGGCAAAAGTGATTACTAGCATAGCATGGTATGACTTGATAAAAGGTTATAACATTACAGGCATATGGAATATTGGCCTCAAACATAATGATTTCAAATCTAACAAAATAAGGTACTGGTCAAGATAACAATTGTCATAAGGTGATAGTATGGTCATGGTAACGATTGACATATGGTGATAGCGTAATCATGGTAATAATTGACATAAGGTGATAGTCATAAACTTGTGACTATTAGCAGATTCAACATGATAATATGAGGGGTTTTCTTTTTTGATTTACAACATGAATAGGCCCCAAATCATTGTCATAATATATCCAAAAGTCAAGATCCAAGATGAACAAGAATGGATGTAAAACAGTCATCATACATAGGTCCAATTTCAATTTACATCATATTCATGTTACATTTACAGTTTAAGTCTAAAAATAACTGGAGCTTACAGATCGTGGTTCGAGAATTAGAAAAAGAGAGTCAATGTTGAATCTTTATATGCTTATTCAAGTCCTAATAGAAATCCCCAAATCAGCAATTCTCTTAACGCAGTCTCAACGTAGAAGAAGAAGTCCCCTTCTCAACTTTTCAACCAGAGTTAGAGCAGCATAAGGTTAGAAAGAATTTTGTGTAGAGAGACTGGTGTTAGGAGCTGTATTTATAGGGTCAGGTCAACGAATGTGGCCAGAAACGAGGCCAGAAACATCAAAGTGAATCCAGCTTCAAAAATGGGCTCGGTCACTAGGTCGACCCCTAGGTCGACACTATGGTCGACCTGGTCCTGGGTAAGTCGACTACATAGTCGACCCCCAGGTCGACCTGGTCGTGGGCGGGAAATTTCCAGCCCATTCTATTCTGAGGTTTGAATTTCTAATTTTGAATTCGAATTGAGCTGTTTTGAACTTGAAAACTTCTGAAAACTTCGAAGGTCATAACTTGGTCATACGGACTCCGATTTTCGAAAACTCGGACTCGTTTCCAAGTAGAATTTCGAGATGAACACAATGGCGTAACCTGTTTTCCTTCATTCTTATTTTAAAAAATTAATTCTGCCCTGATTTATAGTTATTACATGTTATAAAAACACGGGTTGTTACATAAATGGTCGAAATTCACGAACTGCCACAGCGCGGCGCGTTCTATTCAGGCCATAATATATATATATAATATATATTTCATCGATTTCTATTTTAAACGTATTTTATAATTCGTTTTAAATTCATTTTCAAAACGATTTCAACTTCATATTCAATTTCAAATCAAAATTGAATATTTTATATCATTAATATATAAATGATATTATTTTCAAAACATTAGATTTTGAAATCAATTCCTTTTCTATATTCATTATATAAATGTATAAAACCGATATAAATATCGTTCACGTCAAAATGGCGTTAATATAATCAACACGGCTATATATATATGTATATATATATATATATATATATATATTATTGTCCATCCCAAATCAGACGTCAAAATCATATTTTGATCTTTTACCGAATATTATTTTAAAATATTCATTATTTTAAAATATTCATTCTTTATGAACTGGAATCAGACATAGCCAATTAACATGTATGTTATTTATATGGATTTCATACAACACATGTGTATCACAACAATCAAACGCAGTCAACCATCATCCAGAGTGCATTCTACACCGCATAAGCATTAAATATAAGTGTTCAACGCTTTCACAGCCTGTCAACCAATCAATTGACATACAACTAAATATTGGGATTAGTGTATGTCCAATATCATCCCAATACGCATGTGGCATTTCAATCAACAAATAATGAATTTTATTTGTGTAGTTGGGCGATGTGTAAAATTTATCGTCCCAATCAATATTAGTCAAATGGATGTACATAAACAAATTGTCCGATTTGTAAATGAACATTTAATTTATTCTATACATGTTAAAAATTATATTTTTAACAATAAATTATATTATTCAATACTTGTATATTTTATTCCACATCACAAACACCAACAATTTCACATCACAACATACAATCAAACAGGTCGTCCATGGTCTATGGACGACGGTGTCGGGAGTTTCTAAACTCCGTCTACAACTAAATATATTTTATTTCTAAATTTTATTGAATTTAGAAATCTCAATTTGTTTTTCGCTTAGCCAAAATTGTAACAAGCTATAAAAATTCCCTAGTCTCTTCTAGAATGTAGAAGACGTCCTCACGGTCCCATTGTATGTTGTTTCACTGGATTTCGATCACATAGAAAAAGGATATAATTTTTATAAGTTAATCATATTTTGCGACAGTTTTATAGTGTTTAAACAGTTAAAATTATAACGCATCTTTCAAAACCTGTTCAAAACTAGGTTTGCGGTTTGCGCGTGAATCGTTGCACTTGGAGATGATCGGCCAATGCCACCTGGAAGAGCTTGGAAGGGCACTCTAATCGATGGTAGTAGGGTGGAGTTCGACGGCATGTGCTGGTGGTGGCGGCGCGATGAAGACAGCGGGTTTGGAGGCTCGATTCTTGATGAAGACGCGACGATAGCAATGGGTATGGATTTGAAGAGCTCGACGAGGGCTACAAAATCCTTAACAGGATTTAAGTCTAATTTTGCGTATGGAGGGAGTAATCGGAGGAGGAAGCGGGGAAAAAATTTCCGCCATGCGCGAGGGTTATGGGGAGAGAGAAATTGAATTTTTCGATTTCTTTATTTAATGAATAGAATTTTCCAATTCGCCGATATTTATATTATTTCAAAAATCAGGGTTTTATAAGACGAGCACCAAATTAAACCCAACGAGTGTCATCACTAGCTAATTACCCCCATTCCGAACAAAATGGAATATGTTTCGTAAGCCCATTTGACTGTTAAAGTTAGTTATTCTTCAAATTAAAATATAAAACATTCAATTTCAGATTTGAACGTACATTTTAATTTGTAGGGGCCACATACTGATTCTAAAAATTCTAGAAAAATAAATCTAGCTATGTTTTGATGATACTGTTTTGAAAAAACTAATTTCATCAAATTTGAAGACCATTTGAAAAACGGTCATTTTCTAGTTGATCCAAATTGACTGAAACCGACAAAATACGTTTTCTTTTGCCACGCTCATATTTTAATCCCAAAAATTATGAATTTTGGAATCTAGCAAAAATTTGACATTACAGATCCAACAAAAGTGGTTTCATCAATAACGGAGGTCGTTTGCAAAATTGTTTTTTTAAGGGCAATATTTCCATAGTGACTATTCTGAAATTTCAACTGGGCATAACTTTTTATTCCAGCTATGAAATTTCAATTTTTCACATTCGTTGAAAGATATTTTAAAACAGATTCTAATATTTTTGGTTTTGCTAAAATTCGGTTTATTTTGAATCATGTACATTCATTTGAAACTTAAAACCGAAATTTAAACTACCGCGCCATTTCCAATTCCTTTTATAATTAAAACAAATATTTATATTCAAACTTCGATTCAAAATAAATATATATTCTAATTCTATTCATAATAAATTTCTGGTCGTTATTATTTAAAATAAATCATTTTAAATATTCAAAATTCATTAAAATTGCCTAAATAAAAATTTTAAATTGGTTCTGATTTTCCGGGTTGTTACAATCTCCCCCACTTAAAATCTTTTCGTCCTCGAAAAGGAATGTAACTGAAAGTTGTTTAGCCAACTCAACTTTCAGTTTGGCTTTCAATCTTCAAATTTTCGGTTTTTAAGAATTTTCAAATTTCTCAAAAATTTGGCTAACACCCTAAATTTTCGAAAAACTTCGCCATAACCTCCTTTGTATGGAGAGACGTTTGGAAATTTATTGGGCCATATTAGGAACCCAATAAATCCTAAAAGCATACACATATTTATAGTGATATATTCTTATCTCCACAGGGGAGTGTGTATAGATCATAACTTTGGAGAATAAATTCTCGTCGCCCTATAAATAGGTTTTGTTCCTTAATGACTAGAGAGACGTGATTATTGTCAACTCCAGACCCTTATGGGGTTTTTATTAATCTGGCAATTTTACACTTATAGTTTATATAGTCCATATCAGTCTTCGGTTCAACCTGAAATATAGTCATCGCCATATAAACCTCTCGCTTGTATGGTAAATCTTCAAACTCGTCACATAAGCTCCAAATGCTTATGTGGTATATGATAGACTATGCTATCTTCACGCAGTACGCCATGTAGTGTAGTTCAAAATTAATTGTTACTATCCTATAGCGATGTTTATAATCTCACACAGAACAACCAGCACTCCGCATCCAGTGGCACTCACAGTAGTTTGTATAATAAATAAAATTGCGAATCCAACTCATTATGGTTTACCTATTTGTCGGGCACACAAATAAATTCTTTACTCAACAGCAAATCCATTTACCTATTTGACAATGTGTATATATATGCACATCTAAGCTAAAAATAATATTTTTGGCGAACAGACATCTATTTCACCACACAGCTATTTTTAGTACTTCATATACATGATAAAAAAGTTAATTTTATCCTTTTAAGATTTTAATTCGATTTGGCTAATGGTTCAAAATTTTAATTAATCAAACCAATAATCATACAACACAACCAGCAATCAATCAGTTGTTTTACTTTTCAATCATATAACTTTGATATAATTATTCAAAAATCATATTTTTTATGGCAATTCACAACAATAAGCCCTATCTAGTTTTGGTTCTCACACCAGTCAATTGGAAATATATAGATATCCCACTATCGAAATTCGAGCATAAATACTGGTGATGGTATACTTCATCATCAGAATCATGCCCAGGCGACTAGAGTGTGATTCTACATCTATCTAGTATATTAAAACTTCGAATACACGTTTGCGAGGTGTATATGCAAAATCTTTAAATATTGGATTGTCCAAATTCGATACAAATACAATATTCAAATACGTATTATAGGGTTTTAAATTTTCAAAACAAAGTTTGTTTTCATTTTTATTTTAAAAATAACACTCTTCACACTCGTTCTAGGATACTACTGATCCTATCTCTAACAAATCCGAAACACCCTACCTCTGTTAAGGTCACTCACAAAGGAAATGCCTTAACTTCGGTGAAGTGCTTTAGGTAAAAGATGCAGATAAATTACAAGACAGAAAAATTTAAACAGCGAAAAATAAAACTTTACTTCATTGATAAAACATTTTGTACAACAATTGTTTTCCAATACCAGAGTATCATTCTTACATAACAAAATAAAGAAGCATAAAATAACATTTATATTCCCCAATGTAGCCTGAGCCAACCATAGCAATGGAAAAGAGAATCCAAGCAAAACTTCAACTAATCTTCAAGCTTGAAAGGAGACGTGGTTCAAATTAAGCTGAGCTATTCCCTCCCTGACTACCAGGGGGAACGAAAGAAAAGAGGCAAAAGAAAACCAGGTCAGACATAAGTCTGGTAAGCTCAGTGATTCTTAGCATTTAAACGGGGAAAAGGGTCATGACATGAATAAACTAAATATAAGACTAAACCATAGTAACAAGATAACATGGGATAAATGTGAGATATGACAAGGCAAGATAAACTGAATGTGCTGATAAATTGAATGCGCTTCTACTCCTTCTCTGCTTCGCGACTACCCTATTATACTGATTTCTATATCTCTGCACCACCTAACTAGTGTCCCAGCTAGCAATCTATATAAAATGATCATATGGTAGCGTGATCCCAATCCCCGTAATTGTGGTTGCCTAAAGGTGTACGTCTATTATGGGGATTCCATTTATTACCTAGATCTAATCTGGGGTTTACTATCGAGCACTTCTTAGATTCAACCAGGGTTTATGCTACCCAGGGCCACTAGGGTTTATGCTACCTATTGAACGCTTCTCCGATTCAGGGTTTACGCGACCTAGGTCCAACTAGGGATTATGCTACCTATCGAGCGATGCCCCCTAGTCTAGGACACACTACCCAGATCGGTATATGTACCTAGACTTTACCCACGTATGTGTCGTGAATCGTTATCGATGTCTAGATGCACATGTCCTCTATATGTGCGACCCAAGTCCCATGGCAGGGCTAGACAAGAAACACGGAACTTGGTCGGGAGTTTTCAGATATCTGCCGATTTCAGATGCTAAGGTCTGCTTTTACAGTGATTATAGTCCCACTAGACCCCTCCCTCAACTAACAAATGAAAGGCACCCAAGAAAATCAAGAATAAGAACTGTATGCAGGCCACTCTATGCCCCCACAAACCTACGGGCCAACCTCACCCATAACTAGATAGCAAGTATATGGTCTGTTGGAGTTCTCCGCTTTTCCGCTTCACTTATCTCGACTGACTCAAGATGGTAGGTAGACGACGAGTTGCTATCACAGGGGAATAACTGGTCTCGCCGAACCACGCCGGTCCATCCTAGTCTTTAGGTTGCCTTATTATTGCAACTAAGGCATACCCTTGGCTCTTCTAACGCAGACCTTAACCGCTGTGAGCCCAGAAAGATCATCTGCAGCCTCATAGAGGGATACCAAGAGTACCCTCACGTCCCCTCGAAGCCGCGTGCTTCGTAACCCAGTTCGTTGGAGCCTTCTTCATGATCAGACGGACGTTTGCTCCTTCTTGTGTTCTACGTGGCTTTCTTGACTTAGGTTTATTACTTAGTTCCCTAACTAAGGTTTACTACTTAGTTATCATTCTCGTCATGTTGGATTGGTTAAGTGTCATCAGTCAATTCAAGTTAACTTAACCCATTCACTTGTCATGTCAAATTGGTTAAGTGTTATCTAGTAGTTCACGTTGACTTAACCTACCCATATATCATGTCAAATTGGTTAAGTGTTCCTTAACCTTGCTCGTTCATCAGGTTATACTAGTTAAGTGTCTCTCATTAACTTAACCCCAGTTATTTATCATGCTATAACGGCTAAGTGTTCTAAGTTTACTTAACCCTACCATCTAGTCTAGTTAAACATTTGCTTAACCTTACTCATTTGTCTAATTAACATGTTATAATGGTTAAGTATTTCCTTAATTACTTAACCTCACTATTTCTAGCTTGATTGTTCATGAGCTTTAATTAATTAATTAAAGCACCAACCACTCACATTAGACAAGTATTGTTGTGGTTACTGGATGCATGTAAATTATTCACTATTATAGCCATTTCAGATTTTGCCAACATATTTATTATGCCAAGTTAACTTAATTAAGCTACGCCCAAAATCCCGCGCTGTAATCGTACGTATAACATGATTTCACAAGTTTCTAAGTTCTCGTGAAATGATACTAACAGTATCAAAGCAAGGAATAGGGGATAAGCACGAGAATTGACATAAAAGAATAGCCATGCAAGAATGAACCAAATGTAAAAATAATGGTTCCAATGGGTTTGATGTACATAATCGTGAATAGGAATAAACGAGACAAGTTACACCCCAAAAAAATGAGATCCAACATAATTAAGGGAATAGGCATAGGTGATTTGGTCCAACATAATGCCAGTTCGAAGTACAACCTAATAGGTTAATGGGAATAGACATAGGCCACTGACTACAATAGTTATAGGCAATTAACCACAATAGTCATGGACGACTAATCACAATATTTTCTTAATCAATGTCATAGGCAATAGTCTCATAGTCATGAATCTTGGTAGTAGTCTCATAGTCATGAATCATATGCAATAGTCTCAAAATTATGAATCATAGTCATAGTCATAAGCAAACAGTCTTATAGTCATAGTCATATGTAATAGTCTCTTTATCATGAATCATAGTCATATAGGCGACAGTTTCATGGGCAACAGTTTCATAGTCATAGTCTTAGAAAAAAGTCCCATAATCATAGTCATTGGCAATTAGCCACAACAAGTTCTAGGCCACAATCGAGAATCAGATCCAAAGGTATAGATAACGTTAGATTTGACATAAGCTGAATCAAAGATAATTAACTTGCAAATAGGCAAAGTTCTATATTTTAATTTATTACATTCACGAGTCCAATTACACGTTCAAATCTATTGAATAACCGAATTTACAGTGATCGGTTTAGAAAAGGATAATAAGGTAGCGTTGTGGCGATTTGCTATGATTTGCGTGACGTTGCTTGAAGCAGAATGCCTACGGTCCAACTTGAAGCTTTAACTTGATTCTCCTTTAATTCTATTCAGTTTGGAAGAAGACGCTTTAATCCTAGTTTTGATTCCAGCAGAGTAGCGACGCCATTTTTATTTTTAATTAGAACAGACACAGAGTATAGGCAGAATGAAATCGTGTGGAAAGAAAGCTAGGTTTGGGGGTGTTTAAATAGGTTAGAGCTCGTGAATCCAGTCAGAAGGGCGTCCAGGTGCAGAAAAATGGATCTGTCCAAAGATTTTGAAAAGGGGGGAGGTCGACCCTAAGGTCGACCCTAGTGTCGACCTGGGCCCTAGGCAGGAATTTTCCCGCCCAGCCCGGGTGTCTGTTTTGAAATTCGAATTTTGAATTTCGGGCTGGTTTTTATTGAAACTTCTGAAGGCCATATCTTCCTCATACGGAGTCCGATTTACGCAAACTCGGACTCTATCTCAAGCAGAATTCCGAGATGAACACAATGTCGCAACCCGTTTCCCTTAATTCTTCTTTTACAAATTAATTATACTTTGATTTGTTATTTTCATGTCTACTAAAAATACGGGGTGTTACATTCTCCCCTCCTTAAAGGATTTCGTCCCCGAAATCGTCAAGTTGGGAAGAATGTGTCCTACCATCCAATCATCCATCTACTCAACCATTCAACCACAAGCATCCATTGTCCTTAAAAATATTTCTAATGCTTTCATGATCATATGCATAGTGTGTGTATATGTCCTTATTCAGTGTAGAATCAGGCAGTCTACTGATTCAGTTGAGCTCCTTAATGCGAATTATGTCAGTGCCATGCGTCCAATAGGTATGCAATCCTAACGATACATATCATTTCTATATGAGTGCACAACCATTCACTCAATTGCAATGTCCACAGGATAACACATCAAGTTCAATCCATAAACAAATACATATATGCAAATGCAATATGGAAGTGACTGAGCGGATCTAGTGCCCTATGTGTGTATATGCATTCACGAGGAACCACTAGCAAACACTTGCATCCACCAAACATAACATGTATCAAACACATGTTTACATCCATTGGCTTCAACCTAAGAACTGAGGATAGGACCGAAAGGATATTCTTAAAAGCTAAAGACTATCATGCAAATAGATTTTACAGAAAAAGAGGAATCAAGGATATACCCTCAAAAAGGTAAGAGGCGGGTATCTAGTCTTCAGTCTTCTAAGTCGAATCTTCTTGAGCTTCACTCCACTGTACCTTATCTAATTTAACTTCACGATTACGAAGCTTCTTGGCCTCCATTTCCAAAACCCACTAGTAAAGATCGGATCTCGCTCACTTACTATGCTAGAGGGTGTCCAATGTAGTCGAACTATCTTCCCGAGAAAAACGTATGTTAATCGTGATACCAAGTGTATATACCTAAGATGATTAGAGGTCTCTCCTCTACTTAGCTTATCCATCATGCTTCAAATCTGATGGTCTAAAGCTAATGGTTACTATGTACTTATTACCTCTCTTAAGGTCAGTCTAACTTAGGGTGCCAACCCCAACCATCTATTTCTCACGCAAACCATCCTAGTCGAACTCGACATCCCTCAAGTACAAGCCCCAAAGGCCTAAACCATTATCAGACAAGCACCTAAGGGATACCTCCTCCGAATTTGGACGATCTATGTGAGATGATACTAACAAAACAACCAAACCATTGGGCACTTTACAGACTCTGGCTATCCTTGCAAATCTTTCTCTAGAATTGTCGTTGATCACATAACTGGCTTTGCCATGTCATCTAGATACATGCGGAAGTCTGTCTCGAGTTCTTAGGGGGAAAACCCCTACCCTGATCAAAACATATTGCGTACTCATGGACTACCCCCAACGGATCGAAAATGGTCGTTAGATAAGTAAAGTGATTCTAGGTAGCTAAGACAAACTAATCCCTTAGGATCGTACAAAATATCAAGGGTATTCTCGAGGCAAGTTGAAAGTCTAACTACCCTTGTTTCATAATTACTAGCTAACCAATCGATGCCTAGAATCAACCCATAGCCCAAAAAAACATAAACATAAATATAGCTATTCTCAAATCCTCACAAGTCAAAGATAAATGGGTTGAACCAGCAATAGGATTTGAGACTATAATGGGATCCTCTACTACACAATATCTAGGGTACAAAGACTCAACTATGGATGCAGATACATATACGGATGTGAAGCGCTAAAATCAGAAGGAGTACTAACAGGATAATCAAAAAGAAGAACTCTTTCAACCAAAATCTTACTGCCTCTGTATCAGGTATGCTGGCGATGAGAGCATGCACTTGCCTTCTGGAAAATCATGTCCCTTGTTCTTGCCCTTGCCCTTATTTTTACGACCCGTTATACCAAAATAAGATTCTTCCTCTTATTTTTATGTTTTACTATTCTTTTCTCCCCTCCTTTGTGAACCATGTCCATGTCCATGGGTTCTTCATCCTTGTGTTATGCTCCTTAGCCAAACCCCCTCATTCTCAACTTTGCCACCCTTGTGTAACTTGTTGACATGTCCCTCAAAAGATGCCTTCATCGCTCGGAGAATATTACAAAGCTCGAAAGAAAATTACGGCTACAGATGGAAGTTAGTCACTTATTTGTCCTTTGACAAGTGTCGTAGTCTCATCAAGCCTATGGAACCATGCCGCGATGAGTTTACCTCCCAGAAAGCCGGGAGCCCCGGAGACTCAAGAAAGAAGGAAACAAGGATTCAAACAGAGGATCAAAAGATAGTGCATATGGCTTTGGGGAATATGTCTTTAAAACAAAACATTTCTTTTAAAACCGTTTTAAAAATAATTTTTCAAATCTTTTATCTGATCTGGTAACCTTCAGCTCTGATACCAAGTGAAACACCCCACCTCCGTTAAAGTCACTCACAAAGGGAATGCCTTAACTTCGATGGAGAGCTTTAGGTAAAAGATGCAGATAAATTACAAGACAGACAAATTTAAACAGCGGAAAATAAAATTTTACTTCATTGATAAAACAGTTTGTAAAACAATTTTTTTCCAATACCAGAGTATCTGTCTTACATAACAAAATAAAGAAGCATAAAATAACATTTATATTCCCCAATGTAACCTGAGCCAGCCATAGAAATGGAAAAGAGAATCCAAGCAAAACTTCGACTAATCTTCAAGCTTGGAAGGAGATGTGGTCCAAATTAAGATGAGCTATTCCCTCCCTGACTACCTTGGGAGAAAACGAAAGAAAAGAGGCGAAAGCAAACCAGGTCAAACATAAGTCTGGTAAGCTTAGTGATTCGTAGCATTTAAACAGGGGAAAAGGTCATTACATGAATAAACTAAATATAAGACTAAACCATAGTAACAAGATAACATGGGATAAATGTGAGATATGATCATATGGTAGCGTGATCTATATAAAATGATCATATGGTAGCGTGATCCCAATCCCCGTAATTGTGGTTGCTTAAAGGTGTATGTCTATTCTGGGGATTCCATTTATTACCTAGATCTAATCTAGGATTTACTATCGAGCGCTTCTTAGATTCAACCAGGGTTTATGCTACCCAGAGCCACTTGGGTTTATGCTACCTATTGAACGCTTCTCGGATTCAGGGATTATGCGACCTAGGTCCAAATAGGGATTATGCTACCTATCGAGCGATGCCCCCTAGTCTATGACACAATAACCAGAACGGTACATGTACCTAGACTTTCCCTACGTATGTGTCGTGAATCATGATCGATGTCTAGATGCACATGTCCTCTATATGTGCGACCCGAGTCCCATGGTAGGGCTAGTCAAGAAACACGGAACTCGGTCGGGAGCTTTCAGATATCTGCTGATTTCAGATGCTAAGGTCTGCTTTTACAGTGGCTATGGTCCCACTAGACCCCTCCCTCAACTAACAAATGAAAGGCACCTAAGAAAATCAAGAATGAGAACTGTACGCAGGCCCCTCTATGCCCCCACAAACCTATGGGCCAACCTCACCCATAACTAGGTAGCAAGTATATGGTCTGTTGGAGTTCTCCGCCTTTCCGCTTCACGTATCTCGACTGACTCAAGATGGTAGGTAGACGACGAGTTGCAATCAAAGGGCAATAACTGGTCTCGCCGAATCACACTGGTCCATCCTAGTCTTTAGGTTGCCTTATTATTGCAACCAAGGGATACCCTTGGCTCTTCTAACGTAGACCTTAACCTCTGTGAGCCCAGGAGGATCATCTGCAACCTCACAAAGGGATACCAAGAGTACCCTCACATCCCCTCGAAGCCGCGTGCTTCGTAACCCAGTCCGTTTGAGCCATCTTCATGATCAGACGGACGTTCGCTCCTTCTCGTGTTCTACATGGCTTTCTTGACTAAGGTTTATTACTTAGTTCTCTAACTAAGGTTTACTACTTAGTTCTCTTTCTCATCATGTTGGATTGGTTAAGTGTCATCAGTCAATTCAAGTTAACTTAACCCATTCACTTATAATATTAAATTGGTTAAGTGTTATCCAGTAGTTCACATTGACTTAACCTACCCATATATCATGCCAAATTGGTTAAGTGTTCCTTAACCTTGCTCTTTCATCAGGTTATACTGGTTAAGTGTCTCTCATTAACTTAACCCCGGTTATTTATCATCCTATAACGGGTTCTAAGGTTACTTAACCCCACCATCTAGTCTAGTTAGCATGTTAAAAATTTGCTTAACCTTACTCACTTGTCTAGTTAACATGTCATAATGGTTAAGTGTTTCCTCAATTACTTAACCTCACTATTTCTAGCTTGATTGTTCATGAGCTTTAATTAATTAATTAAAGCACCAACCACTCACATTAGACAAGTATTGTTGTGGTTACTGGATGTGTCGGTCGGTTCCGGTCAGTTTTACACCACAACTCAGTCTAATCTTGGGTCTTCCTGGTCTTGATGCACTAACCTCTAACATTAGACAGGTGTTGTTGTGGTCACTGGATGTGCCGGTTGGTTCCGGGCAGTTTTACACCATAACTCTGTTTAACCTCGGTTAGGCATTTTCCTCTTCTCTAATTTACATATTTTCTATTCATGTATATTTTCCCAAAATCAATTTGGACTATATTCATTTGTCATGCAAATTAACATACTTATATTCTTTGCCCAAGACTTGATTTACCTATCAATTAACCCAACTTGCGGTTTAGCAAATTTAGATCTAATATTCCCATTTACAGTTCATGTCAAAACTAGGTTTAATATTCTAGTTTACAGTTTATGCCCAAAACTTGGTTTACATGCCAATTACATACTTTGCGGCCAATTGACAATTTACTATTTATGCCCAAGTCTAATATGCATGTAAATTATTCACTATTATAGCCAATTCAGATTTTTCCAACATATTTATTATGCCAAGTTAACTTAATTAAGCTACGCCCAAAATCCCGCACCGTAATCGAACGTATAACATGATTTCACAAGTTTCTAAGTACTCGTGAAATGACACTAACAGTATCAAAGCAAGGAATAGGGGATAAGCATGAGAATTAACATAAAAGAATAGCCATGCAAGAATGAACCAAATGCAAAAATAATGGTTCCAATGGGTTCAATGTACATCACAGTGAATAGGAATAAACGAGACAAGTTACACCCCAAGAAAATGAGATCCAACATAATTAAGGGAATATGCATAGGTGATTTGGTCCAACATAATGCCAGTTCGAAGTGCAACCTAATAGGTTAATGGGAATAGACATAATTCACTGACTACAATAGTTATAGGCAATTAACCACAATAGTCATGGGCGACTAATCAAAATAGTTTATTAATCAATGTCATAGGCAATAGTCTCATATCATGAATCTTGGTAATAGTCTCATAGTCATGAATCATATGCAATAGTCTCAAAATTATGAGTCATAGTGATAGGCAAATAGTCTTATAGTCATAGTCATATGTAATAGTCTCTTTGTCATGA
The DNA here is from genome assembly GCA_030737875.1 of Allium sativum. NCBI lineage: Eukaryota > Viridiplantae > Streptophyta > Magnoliopsida > Asparagales > Amaryllidaceae > Allium > Allium sativum. The sequence goes on along the minus strand of CM060915.1, from coordinate 252,745,684 downwards.
ATCATAGTCATAGGCAATAGTTTCATGGGCAACAGTTTCATAGTCATAGTCTTAGGCAAAAGTCCCATAATCATAGTCATTGGCAATTAGCCACAACAAGTTCTAGGCCACAATCGAGAATCAGATCCAAAGGTATAGATAACGTTAGATTTGACATAAGCATTAATCAAAGACAATTAACTTGCAAATAGGCACAGTTCTATATTTTAATTTATTACATTCACGATTCCAATTACACGTTCAAATCTAAAGAATAACCGAACTTACAGTGATCGGTTTAGAAAAGGATAATAAGGTAGCATTGTGGCGATTTGCTATGATTCGTGTGACGTTGCTTGAAGCAGAATGCCTAAGGTCCAACTTGAAGCTTTATCTTGATTCTCTTTTAATTCTATTCAGTTTGGAAGAAGATGCTTTAATCCTAGTTTTGGTTCCAATAGAGTAGCGATGCCATTTTTATTTTTAAATAGAATAGATGCAAAGTATAAGAAGAATGAAATTGTGTGGAGAGAAAGCTAGGTTTGGGGGAGTTTAAATAGGTTAGAGCTCATGAATCCGGTAAGAAGGGCGTCCAGGTGCAGAAAAATGGATCTGTATACAGATCTGCAAAAGGGGGGAGGGGGAGGTCGACCCTAAGGTCGAATACAGTGTCGACCTGTTTAACCAGGTCGACCCCCAGGTCGACCGTAGTGTCGATCTGGGTCCTGGGCGGGAATTTTCCCGCCCAGCCCGGGTGTCTGTTTTGAATTTCGGGCTGGTTTTTATTGAAAATTCTGAAGGCCATATCTTCCTCGTACGGAGTCCGATTTACGCATACTCAGACTCTATCTCAAGCAGAATTCTGAGACAAATGCAATGGCGCAACCTGTTTCACTTAATTCTTCTTTTACAAATTAATTATACTTTGATTTGTTACTTTCATGTCTACCGAAAATACGAGGTGTTACAAAATCATTCTCATTGGATATTACTAATCCAATCTCTAATGAATTCTTTCGTTTGGTTCTAATGTGCCTTGTTCTCGAGCTCTTTAAACCAAAGCACCGATACCAAAATATAACGACCGGAACTTCCCCGTAAAGGAAAGCCTGCATTGAGTTGAGAACACGACAAATAAGAACACAAACAAAAGAACATTTCATTGCTTATTACAACAATTTACATCAGATTACAAGAATATACAAAGTATGAATAAATATTATATATCAGAAAAATATATGAGATTTAAATTACATTTAAATACATAACAACGGAAAAATAATACAAAACACAATTGAAAGTAATACACTAATACAGAGCTTTCCGAATATCGCTTCAGCTGTAAATCAAGATCTTGTGAATATAATATCTGCAAAAACCAACTACTACCTGCCCGTGTGGAAAATAAGGGCGCCCAGAGTTTAGTTTAAAACAATAAACTCCAGGTCAGTCATATGACTGGTGTGATAACGAAAACAGTTATTAGCTTGATTTTAAAGTTAGATAAATAAAGAGACCACGCCGTATAACATTGAATGGTTCAATCCCATGAGTACCAGTGCATATAACAAGCAACGCAATGCTAAATAAAGAAAATGAAGCTATTATAAGACCCAGTTCCCATCACACAATGCAAAGCAAGCCGGAGGACAGGGTTCTACCTTATAATAGCCAAATAATGCTTGATACGTGAAATTTAATCTTTTATTATTACTATAAATGAAGAAATCAACTTCAAATATAAATTTATCAATCATAGATGGCATGGGTACCATCTATCCTGTCGCCATACTAGGCTCTACAAATAAAACCGAAATGTCACATTTTGGAAATTGGATTTTCATCACGAGTCGAGGCCAGGGATGGCTCCTCACCATTTCGAGACACTCTAACAGATGTCTCAGGACTACACACTCTGGGTAACCCCTGGATCTTCAGGGCCAGTCCACACGTACGTTAGTGGATTAGTTATTCCTGAACACACGTTTCTCAGTCCTATCGGACCCGTCTATTGGCTCCGTAGAGACCGGTGTATCCGAGGCGCCTCGCATTCCAACAACCACATAGGTAAAAATATTATAAATTTCAGGGCTTGTAAAACGCTGACACCACCCATAGCAAGACAGAAACATCGTGCACTCCCTGCAGTCACGATCCCGTTTTTGACTAATACCGAGGTGTGAGGCTCGGGAATTAATGCTATACACAACGCGGCACTATATTAAAGTTATGCTTTGACCATTAACCACAAGACTCTGTTTTTCAACAAAAGCCTTGATCATTGCATCTCAGCATGCCACACAGGCAATTCATGCCATGTGACTGATATCTATCGATATATAACCTCTAAGCTCGTACGTCTTAGAGAAGGGCGTTAAGCAAGAGAATAAATTCTCCGCCGCCAAACAGATATATATATTTGATAGAAATAAATCAACATAGAATAAAATCCAATGTCAAATACACAATCCATTTCAAGTCCATTCGGGGTATGAACAAAACCGGAGGCACCTTATTCCTCGTCCCGTATGTCCAATATAGGAGAGAGGCCCTGGCATATCTGGTCGATCTCCAAGTACGTCTGGACAATCACCACTTATTACCTTGTCTTGGGTGTACAACTCAATCAAGACATCAGTAATCATCCAAACGATGTGAAGACCTCTGGTCTTCAATCACCGTCTTCATCGTCGACTTATCGTCGAATCAGTTATTCAGAATGGGTATATAGCCGACCTTTCTATATAACTCGCGTGTATAATAAAAAAGTGCTATTAAAACACAACATACGCCTCATTCCAATTCTGAATATCCTTTTATTTAAATATTCACATCTTTAGGGATTTGTTCCCATTAATTTTATCAAAGATAAATTCTTTAAAATTTATTCTTTAATCTTCCTTTGTATATCATTCATACCATATTATGATTTTCCGAACTAGTCGGGATTGACACACCTTACCGAAGTAATCATTTATTTAATTTCCCAATCCCAACCTACCCGTCCCATGGAGCAAAACTGGTATTACTCCATAACTAACACCACAACATTATCGGTATATTTAATTACCATTTCACGTTCAAATCTAATTGTAATAACCCGCAAAATCTGGGCCAGTTTAAAATTTTTATTTTGGCAATTTTAGCGAATTTTGAATATTTAAAATGAATTATTTTAAATAATATCGATGAAAATTTATTTTGAATATATAATTAGAACGTATATATTATATGCGTCGTTGTTAGAATATAAATATTTATATATAATTATAAATAGAATTGAAAATAGCGCGGTAGTTCGATAATTCGATTTCAAACTTCAATTGAACATACCGGGTGCAAAACAATCCGGATTTTAGTGAGACCAAAAACATTAGGATCTATTTGAGAATATCTTTCCAACGAATCTGAAAGATCAAGATTTCATAGCGGGAATCAAAAGATATGTCCAGTTGAAAATTCTGAATAGTCGCTATGGAATTCAGGCCCTTAAAAATAGACATTTTGCAAATGACCTCGGATTTCGACGAAACCACTTTTGTTGGGTCCGTGATGTCAAATTATTGCTAGGTTTCAAATTTCATAATTTTTCGAATCAATATGTGAGCGTGGCAAAGGAAAACGTGTTTGACCGGTTTTAGTTGATTTTAATCGACTGGAAAATGACCATTTTTCCAACGGTCTCAGAATTCGACGAAACTAGTTTTGTTGGGACCGTATCGTCAATACAAAGCTAGAAAATATTTTTCTGGAATTTTTCTAGTTAGTATGTGACCCCAGTGATTTGAAATGTACGTTTAAAATTCAATATAGTGATTTAAATGTAAATTTAACGGAAACTGATTCAAACGATCAAATCAACCTACGATACATATCCCATTGTGTTCGAAATGGGGGTATTTAGCTAGGGGCGACAGTCGTTGGGTTTGATTTGGGATTCAGAATGTTAAACGAATAAGGCGTGGATTAAATATAATATAAAATAGAATATATAACCTAAATAGGAGGTCAAACCCTGGGTTAGAAATTAAAATTCGTGGTCAAACCAGACCCGCCTCCAGGAAAAAGAAATAAAAAAAAAACCTAAAAATCGAAAATTCCCAAAATCGTTTCCCTCCAGATCGCGTCAACGACCATCTCCTGCGTCGCCGCCCGATCCACCCTTCTCCGTCGAAGGCCTCTCGCACTCGCGACCTCTGGCACCGCTGCCTCCATCGAGTGTCGCTCCATCCATGTATGTTTTCAGGCGGCTCCATACCACCGAGTTCGCCATTGATGATGGTGAAGGAAGGGGCGTCAAGGCGAGGCGACCTCCGGCTTCAGATTGACTTCCGACCCCCCCCCCCCCCGGTGGTGGCACGACTGGAGTAATTAACAGTAAGTAACAGTTTTTTTTTTATATAAATTCATATTGATTTTTTTTTTCTTTTCTTTCTCTCTTTTCAGTTTTTTTAAAAAAACAAAAAAAAAACAGCTTAGAATAAAAATGTAGTTTCTAATAGGATGAATATAGTAGAAAAAATATTTTTTTTATATGAAAAGAGTTTTAAAAATCAGAAATTTTATATGTAAAGCTTTGTTAAAAAGAAATCAGATTTTATAAAAGATTAGTTTTTTTTTAAACATAGAAAGACTGGAATTTTGAAAATATAAAGTTCATATTTTTATATGAATAAAGAATAGATTTTTCATTATATAAAGAACAGATTTTTAACATAGAAAATGTAAGGATTTTTACTAAAGAAAAGTTGAGATCTTTTACTAAAGGAAAGTTTTGATTTTTATCGTATGAGGCTTATATTTTTAGTCGCCATAAAGTTTATATTTTTAATCGTTGTAAATATGAAAAGGTATCATCTTTAATTGTAAAAAGAATTGGTTTTTATAAAATAGAATGAATATATTTTAAAACGTTATAAAGGAAAAATCAGTTTTCCCCTTTTACAGAAATCGATTTTCTCAGCAAAGTAAAAATTCGATTTTTATATATTGAATAGCGAAGTAAAAATTAGATTTTTATATATTGAATAGCGAAGTAAAAATTCGATTTTTATATATGTAGTGTATACGGGTGACGAAAGTGACAAAAGAAGAAACGGTGAAGATTTCCTACATAAGAAGAGTCGAGGCGTTTGGTTTAGCTATTTGGTGAGAACTTCTCACTCTTCAACTTCTTTTTCTAGTTATATATATATACTAGGATGCAGACGGTGCTTAGTAGCACCCGACACAATCGTCCACAAACCATGGACTTGTTTGTTTGGTTGCATAAATTAGTTAGATGATTTGGGCTAAATTGAATTGTTTGGTGAATTGAAATGGATTTGATTGATGTGTGAATGGCGTGGGACTTCACTAGACCGGGGATAAGGCTAGGCCTTGTCCCGTTTCTAGTATCGTGCCTTTATGCCGCCGAAATTTTCTAAAATATGTTAGAAAAATAAAAATATCATTTTTATTGTGTAAATGAAATGAATAGAAATTCATGTGTTGAAATAGAATATTTTATCGTTAAAAATATAATTTTTAACGTGGAAGTGAATAAAATAAAATATTCATTTACAAACCGGACGGTTTGTTTATGTACACCTATTTGAAGGACATTGATTGGGACGATAAATTTTACACATCGCCCAACTGCACAAATAAAATCTGTGTTTGATTGTTTGAAACCCCACACGGGTGTTGGGATGAAATTTGAAGTTCACTCATCCTGATTGATTAAATATGTCGATCGATTGATTGACAGGCTGTTATAAGCGTCAGATATCTATATTTGATGCTTATACAGTGTAGTGCACTTTGGTTGATGATTGATTATTTTTCAATGCTATTATATACATGTGTTGTATGGAATCCATATAATTAACATTATATGGTGATTGATTGGGCCTCATTCCAATCGGGAAAACAATGAATATTATAAAAGAAAATTCATGTGTTGAATATAAAAATAGTCATATGTTGACGATGATCATGTGTTGAAACTATTCATGTGTTGAGTAAAATATGTTAAATAAAATAAATTACATCTTTATCACATTTAAAATTAGAACTACTTCCCAGTAGAAGTCTAATTAAAATCAAACGATAGATACCATAGTTTTATAAAATATTTTACATAACAAAAATAGTGATGTGTTGACAGTACTCATGTGTTGAGATTAGTCGTGTGTTGAAAGAAATATAGATTCATGTGTTGAATGGGATAAATATTCATTTGTTGGATAGAATAAAGAAGTTTTGAAAAATATAAAGCCGTGTTGATTAGAGATGCGTTATTTTGACGCGAACGATATTTATATCGATGTCATTCGTTGTATAATGAATATTGAAAAGTGATTTCAAAATTAAATATTTTGAAATGAAATTCAAATTGAATTAGATTAAAATTCGAATTGAATAGGAAGCGAATTTGAATTCGAATAAAATAGAAATGAAATTCAAATTGAATTAAATTGAAATTTAAAACGAACTGAAATTTAATTGAAATCAATTTGAAACGAATTCGAATTGAATCAAATAGAAGGTAAATTCGAATTGAATTGAAACGAATTTGAATTTGAATTGAAATGAACTCGAATTGAATTGAAATCAAATCGATTTGAAATTGAAGATGAGGTTGAAATTGTTTTGAAACGAATGTAGAACTATTTATAAAAAATTCGTTTTAAAAGGAAATCGACGAAATATATATAATATATATATATATATTATATATATAATGGCCTGAATAGAACGCGCCGCGCCGCGGCAGTTCGTGAATTTCGACCATTGACTTCGAATTGACGTTGCGGGAGATCCGACCGTCGGATTCTCCTAAAACCGGAACCGTTGGGTTCGTATCGAAAAGAGCTTTCCAATGAATATTAGAAATTTGAAATCTAACGGTTGGATTTGGAATTATGTCCAAATCAAATTCAGAAAAGGTCGCTGTAAGTGCAGTTCGATGGCCGTTGATGGAAATCGACTGTACGGGCCTTGATAAATTTATCAAAAATATCTATAATTTGTGTAGAATCATAAGAAATGATTTGGGAAAAATTGGGTTGAAAAATTCCACATTTGAAAAGATAAAAATAGATTTTTATCGAAATGAACTAGTTTTGAACTAGAATTAAAATCAATTTATTTTTGAAATAAATAAATTGAATTTGAAAGTGATTTTAAAAATAATCAATATTCCCAACAGGTGAAGTGGAAGTGGAGTTGAATCGAAATTATCTTCGGAATATTTCGATGTTGGATTTCATGACTATACAGATATTGTTTTGGGAATTTGAAAGATATATTATATATCGTTATTTCCGATACGATATTTGTTGGTTTCAGAATTTGATATTGAATATAAGCCGATATATTTTCTATTCAGAGCCTTGTATTTAATATCAAATGTGATTTGGGTTTATCGTGAATCGTGTTTTAGATGACATTGGTTCTTTAACCCAGTTAAAGGCAGGATATTGATTTTTGAAAAGATTAAAACTAAGTGGAGTTTTAATGAATCTTTAATTAGATTAAAAATGTGAATTGATAATTTAAATTATCAAACCTGAAAAGTGATCGAGAGTGGAGTATCACCAGTTTTACTCCACAGCGATAGGCAAATCTTTAATTAGATTTGAACGTGAAATGGTAATTAATTTTACCGATAACACCATGGTGTTAGATGTGGAGTATTACCAGTTTTCTCCATGGGATATATAGGTTGGGATTGGGAGATAAGATAAATAATTACTTCGGTGTGGTTCGCTAATCCCGACTAGTTTGAAATGATATCCAAAGGAAGATTTTAGGATAAATTTAGAAGAATTTATCTTGGATAAAATTAATGGGAACCTTTCCCTAAGAATGTGATTTTGTGAATAAAAGAATATTCTGAATTGGAATGAGGCGTTTGTTGTGTTGGTGTAACATTTGTTTATCATATACGTGGGTTATTCAGAAAGGCCGGGTTTATACCCATTCTGAATAACCGATTCGACGAGATGTCGAAGATGAAGACGGTGGTTGAAGACCGGAAGTCTTCACATCGTTTGGGTGATTACTGATGATCTTGATTGGGCTGTACACCCAAGATGAGGGAATCAGTTGGTGATCGTCCAGACGTACTTGGAGATGGATGGATATGCGAGGAAAGTGCCTCCGGTTTCGTTCAGACCCAGAACGAACTTGTAAATGGATTGTGTGTCTGACATTGGATTTTATTCTGTGTTGATTGATCTCTATTAAATATACATCTGTTTGGCGGCGGAGAATTTATTCTCTTGCTTAACGCCCTTCTCTGAGACGTACAAGCTCAGAGGTTGTATATCGATGGACATCAGTCGCATGGAGTGAATTGCCAATGTGGCACGCGTAAGTGGCAATTGATCAAGGCTTCTGTTGAAAAGCAAAGTCTTGTGGTTGATGATCAAAGCATGGCCTGTGTGGCGTAGCTTTGTGTGTAACGTGGATTCGCGAGCCTCACACCTCGGTATGAGTCAAAAACGGGATACGGACCCAAGGAGTGCACGACGTTTCTTTCTAGCTAGGGTGGTGTCAGTGACCTACCAGCCCTGACATTTATATACTTTTCACCTGTGTGGTTGTGGGATACGAGGCGCCTCGGATATAGGTCTGTAAGGACCGGGAAACGTGTGTTCAGGAATAATTAATCCTCAAAAGTAAGAGAGGACCGGCCTTGGAGGTTCCAAAGGATCATAGTGGGGTCCTGAGGCATTTGCTAGAGTGTCTCGAACGCGGAGAGGAGCTTGCCCCTTGCCTCGACTCATGATGGAATCCAATTTCCAATACGTGTGTTTCGGTTTTATTTGTAGAACCTAGTATGGCGACATAATGGTATGGGTCATTAATGCCGCCTATGATTGATATTTATGATTGAAATTGTTTTGACACTATACACCTATAATAGTATCAAATAATGTGTTTTAAACGTATCAAGCATGCTTTGGCTGTTATAAGGTTAAAACCCTATCCTCCGGCTTGCGTTGCATTGTGTGATGGGACCTGGGTCTTATAACAGCTTCATTTTTCTTTATTTAGCATTGCGCTGTTTGTTTTATGCACTGGTATTCTTGGGAGGAAACCCGTTCCGTGTTATACGGCGTGGTCCCTTGATTTACCTTACTTTAAAAATAAAGAATTATAACTGTTTTAGTTCTCACACCAGTCACATGACTGACCTGGAGTTTATTGTTTTAACCTAAACTCTGGGTGCCCCTATTTTCCGCACGGGCAGCTAGTAGTTTTGGTTTTGCAGATTTATATTCACAGGATCCTGATTAACAGCTGGAACGATGCTCGGAAAGCTCTGTATCCGTGTATCACTTTCAGTTGTATTTTGTATATTTTTCCGCTGCTATGTAATTTATTGTAATCTCTGATATTTGTCGAATATAATTTATTCATTTATACTCTGTATATTCTTGTATCTGATGGAATGGTTGTAATAACAATGAAATGTTCTTCCGTGTGCGCTCATTTGTGTGTTGTTCTCAAAGTATTCGTGCTTCCCTTCACAGGGAAGTTACGGGTCCTTACAGTGGTATCAGAGCTTTGGTTTACAGAGCTAGAGAACAAGACACATTAGAACCATACGAAAGAATTCATCAGATATTGGATTAGTAATATCCAATTAGAATGACTCGTTAGAGATAGGATCAGTAGTATCCTAGAACGAGTGTGAAGAGTATATTTTTCAAATGAAAACAATTTTGTTTTGAAAATTTAAATTGCTTTATACGTATTTGAATATTTATTTATTTTGAATATGGACAATCGAGTATATATAGATTTCGCGTATACGCGTCATGAACGTATAGTCGAAGTTTTAATATACTGGATAGATATAGAATCACATTCTAGACACCCAGGGATAATTCTGATGATGTGGCCACATCATCAATATTTATGTTCGTGTTTCGAAGGTGTGATTTCTATATATTTCCATTAGACTGGTGTGAGAACCAAAACTAATATAGCTAGAACACATTGTTGTGAATTGGCATCAAAAACATGATTTTCTTTATATATATCAAAATTATCAATTTGAAACTCTAATTCACTAATTGATTGATGTTTGTGTTGTTTGTTTATTTGTTTGATAATTTTGAACCATTTAGCCTAATATAATCAAATATTGAATTGTATTGAAAATTAGTCGCATATGCATGCATATACTTGTACTTACATTGAACAGGTCATAGCAAGGAGGCTAGAGCCGAAGAATAAAATTTGTTTGCCCGACAAATAGGTACATGTTTACTACATAATTTCCTATTTTGTTTGGGTGATGATGATTTTGTGAGCCTATTGGCTAGCCGCTTGGCTTTTTCTTTTTCTTTTTGAGATCTGAAGGACCGGGGAAGCTATTTGAAATTCCCCGATGCTCCCGGTGCAGGGGAGGTTATGGCGAAATTTTTCGAAAATTTAGGGTGTTAGCCAAATTTTTGAAGAATTTGAAAATTTTCAGAAACTAAAGAGTTGGAGAATGGAAGCCAGATCGAACATAGTGTTGAATAATCAAACCACTTTCGACTTTGTTCCTTTTCGGGGACGAAAAGTTTTAAGTGGGGGAGATTGTAATAACCCGCAAAATTTGGGCTAGTTTAAAATTTTTATTTTGGCAATTTTAGCGAATTTTGAATATTTAAAATGAATTATTTTAAATAATATCGACGAAAATTTATTTTGAATATATAATTAGAACGTATATATTATATGCGTCGTTGTTAGAATATAAATATTTATATATAATTATAAATAGAATTGAAAATAGCGCGGTAGTTCGATAATTCGATTTCAAACTTCAATTGAACATACCGGGTGCAAAACAATCCGGATTTTAGTGAGACCAAAAACATTAGGATCTATTTGAGAATATCTTTCCAACGAATCTGAAAGATCAAGATTTCATAGCGGGAATCAAAAGATATGTCCAGTTGAAAATTCTGAATAGTCGCTATGGAATTCAGGCCCTTAAAAATAGACATTTTGCAAATGACCTCGGATTTCGACGAAACCACTTTTGTTGGGTCCGTGATGTCAAATTATTGCTAGGTTTCAAATTTCATAATTTTTCGAATCAATATGTGAGCGTGGCAAAGGAAAACGTGTTTGACCGGTTTTAGTTGATTTTAATCGACTGGAAAATGACCATTTTTCCAACGGTCTCAGAATTCGACGAAACTAGTTTTGTTGGGACCGTATCGTCAATACAAAGCTAGAAAATATTTTTCTGGAATTTTTCTAGTTAGTATGTGACCCCAGTGATTTGAAATGTACGTTTAAAATTCAATATAGTGATTTAAATGTAAATTTAACGGAAACTGATTCAAACGATCAAATCAACCTACGATACATATCCCATTGTGTTCGAAATGGGGTTATTTAGCTAGGGGCGACAGTCGTTGGGTTTGATTTGGGATTCAGAATGTTAAACGAATAAGGCGTGGATTAAATATAATATAAAATAGAATATATAACCTAAATAGGAGGTCAAACCCTAGGTTAGAAATTAAAATTCGTGGTCAAACCAGACCCGCCTCCAGGAAAAAGAAATAAAAAAAAAACCTAAAAATCGAAAATTCCCAAAATCGTTTCCCTCCAGATCGCGTCAACGACCATCTCCTGCGTCGCCGCCCGATCCACCCTTCTCCGTCGAAGGCCTCTCGCACTCGCGACCTCTGGCACCGCTGCCTCCATCGAGTGTCGCTCCATCCATGTATGTTTTCAGGCGGCTCCATACCACCGAGTTCGCCATTGATGATGGTGAAGGAAGGGGCGTCAAGGCGAGGCGACCTCCGGCTTCAGATTGACTTCCGACCCCCCCCCCTGGTGGTGGCACGACTGGAGTAATTAACAGTAAGTAACAGTTTTTTTTTTTATATATAAATTCATATTGATTTTTTTTTTCTTTTCTTTCTCTCTTTTCAGTTTTTTTAAAAAAAATAAAAAAAACAGCTTAGAATAAAAATGTAGTTTCTAATAGGATGAATATAGTAGAAAAAATATTTTTTTTATATGAAAAGAGTTTTAAAAATCAGAAATTTTATATGTAAAGCTTTGTTAAAAAGAAATCAGATTTTATAAAAGATTAGTTTTTTTTAAACATAGAAAGACTGGAATTTTGAAAATATAAAGTTCATATTTTTATATGAATAAAGAATAGATTTTTCATTATATAAAAAACAGATTTTTAACATAGAAAATGTAAGGATTTTTACTAAAGAAAAGTTGAGATCTTTTACTAAAGGAAAGTTTAGATTTTTATCGTATGAGGCTTATATTTTTAGTCGCCATAAAGTTTATATTTTTAATCGTTGTAAATATGAAAAGGTATCATCTTTAATTGTAAAAAGAATTGGTTTTTATAAAATAGAATGAATATATTTTAAAACGTTATAAAGGAAAAATCAGTTTTCCCCTTTTACAGAAATCGATTTTCTCAGCAAAGTAAAAATTCGATTTTTATATATTGAATAGCGAAGTAAAAATTAGATTTTTATATATTGAATAGCGAAGTAAAAATTCGATTTTTATATATGTAGTGTATACGGGTGACGAAAGTGACAAAAGAAGAAACAGTGAAGATTTCCTACATAAGAAGAGTCGAGGCGTTTGGTTTAGCTATTTGGTGAGAACTTCTCACTCTTCAACTTCTTTTTCTAGTTATATATATATACTAGGATGCAGACGGTGCTTAGTAGCACCTGACACAATCGTCCACAAACCATGGACTTGTTTGTTTGGTTGCATAAATTAGTTAGATGATTTGGGCTAAATTGAATTGTTTGGTGAATTGAAATGGATTTGATTGATGTGTGAATGGCGTGGGACTTCACTAGACCGGGGATAAGGCTAGGCCTTGTCCCGTTTCTAGTATCGTGCCGTTATGCCGCCGAAATTTTCTAAAATATGTTAGAAAAATAAAAATATCATTTTTATTGTGTAAATGAAATGAATAGAAATTCATGTGTTGAAATAGAATATTTTATCGTTAAAAATATAATTTTTAATGTGGAAGTGAATAAAATAAAATATTCATTTACAAACCGGACGGTTTGTTTATGTACACCTATTTGAAGGACATTGATTGGGACGATAAATTTTACACATCGCCCAACTGCACAAATAAAATCTGTGTTTGATTGTTTGAAACCCCACACGGGTGTTGGGATGAAATTTGAAGTTCACTCATCCTGATTGATTAAATATGTCGATCGATTGATTGACAGGCTGTTATAAGCGTCAGATATCTATATTTGATGCTTATACAGTGTAGTGCACTTTGGTTGATGATTGATTATTTTTCAATGCTATTATATACATGTGTTGTATGGAATCCATATAATTAACATTATATGGTGATTGATTGGGCCTCATTCCAATCGGGAAAACAATGAATATTATAAAAGAAAATTCATGTGTTGAATATAAAAATAGTCATGTGTTGACGATGATCATGTGTTGAAACTATTCATGTGTTGAGTAAAATATGTTAAATAAAATAAATTACATCTTTATCACATTTAAAATTAGAACTACTTCCCAGTAGAAGTCTAATTAAAATCAAACGATAGATACCATAGTTTTATAAAATATTTTACATAACAAAAATAGTGATGTGTTGACAGTACTCATGTGTTGAGATTAGTCGTGTGTTGAAAGAAATATAGATTCATGTGTTGAATGGGATAAATATTCATTTGTTGGATAGAATAAAGAAGTTTTGAAAAATATAAAGCCGTGTTGATTAGAGATGCGTTATTTTGACGCGAACGATATTTATATCGATGTCATTCGTTGTATAATGAATATTGAAAAGTGATTTCAAAATTAAATATTTTGAAATGAAATTCAAATTGAATTAGATTAAAATTCGAATTGAATAGGAAGCGAATTTGAATTCGAATAAAATAGAAATTAAATTCAAATTGAATTAAATTGAAATTTAAAATGAACTGAAATTGAATTGAAATCAATTTGAAACGAATTCGAATTGAATCAAATAGAAGGTAAATTCGAATTGAATTGAATTGAAACGAATTTGAATTTGAATTGAATTGAAATGAACTCGAATTGAATTGAAATCAAATCGATTTGAAATTGAAGATGAGGTTGAAATTGTTTTGAAACGAATGTAGAACTATTTATAAAAAATTCGTTTTAAAAGGAAATCGACGAAATATATATAATATATATATATTATATATATAATGGCCTGAATAGAACGCGCCGCGCCGCGACAGTTCGTGAATTTCGACCATTGACTTCGAATTGACGTTGCGGGAGATCCGACCGTCGGATTCTCCTAAAACCGGAACCGTTGGGTTCGTATCGAAAAGAGCTTTCCAATGAATATTAGAAATTTGAAATCTAACGGTTGGATTTGGAATTATGTCCAAATCAAATTCAGAAAAGGTCGCTGTAAGTGCAGTTCGATGGCCGTTGATGGAAATCGACTGTACGGGCCTTGATAAATTTATCAAAAATATCTATAATTTGTGTAAAATCATAAGAAATGATTTGGGAAAAATTGGGTTGAAAAATTCCACATTTGAAAAGATAAAAATAGATTTTTATCGAAATGAACTAGTTTTGAACTAGAATTAAAATCAATTTATTTTTGAAATAAATAAATTGAATTTGAAAGTGATTTTAAAAATAATCAATATTCCCAACAGGTGAAGTGGAAGTGGAGTTGAATCGAAATTATCTTCGGAATATTTCGATGTTGGATTTCATGACTATACAGATATTGTTTTGGGAATTTGAAAGATATATTATATATCGTTATTTCCAATACGATATTTGTTGGTTTCAGAATTTGATATTGAATATAAGCCGATATATTTTCTATTCAGAGCCTTGTATTTAATATCAAATGTGATTTGGGTTTATCGTGAATCGTGTTTTAGATGACATTGGTTCTTTAACCTAGTTAAAGGCAGGATATTGATTTTTGAAAAGATTAAAACTAAGTGGAGTTTTAATGAATCTTTAATTAGATTAAAAATGTGAATTGATAATTTAAATTATCAAACCTGAAAAGTGATCGAGAGTGGAGTATCACCAGTTTTACTCCACAGCGATAGGCAAATCTTTAATTAGATTTGAACGTGAAATGGTAATTAATTTTACCGATAACACCGTGGTGTTAGATGTGGAGTATTACCAGTTTTCTCCATGGGATATATAGGTTGGGATTGGGAAATAAGATAAATAATTACTTCGGTGTGGTTCGCTAATCCCGACTAGTTTGAAATGATATCCAAAGGAAGATTTTAGGATAAATTTAGAAGAATTTATCTTGGATAAAATTAATGGGAACCTTTCCCTAAGAATGTGATTTTGTGAATAAAAGAATATTCTGAATTGGAATGAGGCGTTTGTTGTGTTGGTGTAACATTTGTTTATCATATACGTGGGTTATTCAGAAAGGCCGGGTTTATACCCATTCTGAATAACCGATTCGACGAGATGTCGAAGATGAAGACGGTGGTTGAAGACCGGAAGTCTTCACATCGTTTGGGTGATTACTGATGATCTTGATTGGGCTGTACACCCAAGATGAGGGAATCAGTTGGTGATCGTCCAGACGTACTTGGAGATGGATGGATATGCGAGGAAAGTGCCTCCGGTTTCGTTCAGACCCAGAACGAACTTGTAAATGGATTGTGTGTCTGACATTGGATTTTATTCTGTGTTGATTGATCTCTATTAAATATACATCTGTTTGGCGGCGGAGAATTTATTCTCTTGCTTAACGCCCTTCTCTGAGACGTACAAGCTCAGAGGTTGTATATCGATGGACATCAGTCGCATGGAGTGAATTGCCAATGTGGCACGCGTAAGTGGCAATTGATCAAGGCTTCTGTTGAAAAGCAAAGTCTTGTGGTTGATGATCAAAGCATGGCCTGTGTGGCGTAGCTTTGTGTGTAACGTGGATTCGCGAGCCTCACACCTCGGTATGAGTCAAAAACGGGATACGGACCCAAGGAGTGCACGACGTTTCTTTCTAGCTAGGGTGGTGTCAGTGACCTACCAGCCCTGACATTTATATACTTTTCACCTGTGTGGTTGTGGGATACGAGGCGCCTCGGATATAGGTCTGTAAGGACCGGGAAACGTGTGTTCAGGAATAATTAATCCTCAAAAGTAAGAGAGGACCGGCCTTGGAGGTTCCAAAGGATCATAGTGGGGTCCTGAGGCATTTGCTAGAGTGTCTCGAACGCGGAGAGGAGCTTGCCCCTTGCCTCGACTCATGATGGAATCCAATTTCCAATACGTGTGTTTCGGTTTTATTTGTAGAACCTAGTATGGCGACATAGTGGTATGGGTCATTAATGCCGCCTATGATTGATATTTATGATTGAAATTGTTTTGACACTATACACCTATAATAGTATCAAATAATGTGTTTTAAACGTATCAAGCATGCTTTGGCTGTTATAAGGTAAAAACCCTATCCTCCGGCTTGCGTTGCATTGTGTGATGGGACCTGGGTCTTATAACAGCTTCATTTTTCTTTATTTAGCATTGCGCTGTTTGTTTTATGCACTGGTATTCTTGGGAGGAAACCCGTTCCATGTTATACGGCGTGGTCCCTTGATTTACCTTACTTTAAAAATAAAGAATTATAACTGTTTTAGTTCTCACACCAGTCACATGACTGACCTGGAGTTTATTGTTTTAACCTAAACTCTGGGTGCCCCTATTTTCCGCACGGGCAGCTAGTAGTTTTGGTTTTGCAGATTTATATTCACAGGATCCTGATTAACAGCTGGAACGATGCTCGGAAAGCTCTGTATCCGTGTATCACTTTCAGTTGTATTTTGTATATTTTTCCGCTGCTATGTAATTTATTGTAATCTCTGATATTTGTCGAATATAATTTATTCATTTATACTCTGTATATTCTTGTATCTGATGGAATGGTTGTAATAACAATGAAATGTTCTTCCGTGTGCGCTCATTTGTGTGTTGTTCTCAAAGTATTCGTGCTTCCCTTCACGGGGAAGTTACGGGTCCTTACACTAATTAAAGATTTAACTATCGCTAGGAGCAAAACTGGTGATACTCCATTCTCAATCATTTCCCAAATTTGATAATTTAAATTATTAGTTCCCTTTTTCAATCTATTTAAAGATTCATTAAAACTCCATTTAGTTTTAATCTTAACAAAAATCAATATTAATGATTATTTAACTTTGGAAATACAAACATGTCGCATTGACAATTTACACCGTACTATTGATTTCTGCCGATATATAACCTCTAAGCACGTACGTCTCAGAGAAGGGTGTTAAGCAAGAGAATAAATTCTCCGCCACCAAACAGATATATATATATATAATAGAGATCAACCATATAGTTCGAAATACAATGACGGACATGTAATCCTGCCTTTAACATGGTTAAAGAACTAATGTCATTTAAAACACAGTTCACGATAAACCCAAATCACATTCCATTAATTATGGATTCTTCACGGAAAAACAAATCAATATATAATCGATATCAATTTCTGTATCTGACTAATAATATAAATGGAATAATGGCAACGCCTTTTAAATTCCATATGTATTAACAATCTTCCTCCACAGAAGTTCACTTCGATTATTATCAAATTAAATTCCATTCAGTTCCAATTTAATATATTAAATTGGAAAACTTTACTTTGGAAAATTCACGTTAAATCTTAATAAAAAGATTTATAAATTCCAAATCACATTTCACTGTAAATCGGGTTAAAGAACTAATGTCGCTAAAAACAAAGTTCACAATAAACCCAATTCACATTCCATTTTCAATTCCAATTAAATGTTAATTAATTGAAAACACTAATAATCTTATTTAAAAGATTTATTCTTTTCACACGAGGTTCAAGAATAGTGTTATTTAAGACACCATTCATGACAAATCAAAAATCACATTCCATTGTTAATCGGGTTAAAGAACAAGTATTGCTTGCGAGTACTCTAGCGTAGAAGATATCGACCAAACGAAAGAGTACTCCGACGTACAGTAAAGCGAAGCAGCATTGGCGTAAAACGACCAAACATTGCCTCGTTCGTGACTCTTGACTAGACTTCACAGCGCAATTAAGCCTAGTTGGTGCCAATTCGGTTTGTTTATTGCTACCCCTGTATTGTATACTTAGGCTTGGTGTTCCGTGTAGTTCTCACTTCACTAGCTTGCGCACTCGCTCCCCCTGTAATGTCTCCGTAGCCTAGTTGTTGAAAGAGAACCCGACATCTTTTATTTCGAGTTGCGTTATCCCCTGAGGTCTCGTTCGTGTATGCGCGCGAGCAAGTGTAGAATCTCTTACCTGCCTGACCTGCTTCTCTGCGTCCGAAGCGATTGAATCTGCTTCTGACAAGAAAGAAGGTCATAAAGGTGTTAACGCGCTAAGCCAGTTGTTGCAGCGGTGCCTACTTTCTAGAATGTAGGCCCATTATTAGGCAAAACTCTAAAGATTTCACTAGCTTGACGTAGGCTCAGTAATTGGGTTAGAGCCCAGTCCCTTGGATGTAGGCGAGAGGTAGGAATACTTTCTGGTTATTTACTAGAAGAGAAAACGGCCAGCTATTATTTATTGGTTTTACGGAAGATATCCTCTTTCCTCTATTCATGAGCCGAGATTTCGACAGGAGCAGACAACGGCAACCCACACCGTTCATGATAAATCCAAAAACCGATTTGATATTAAATACAAGGCTCTGAGTAGAAAATATATCGGCTTATATTCAATATCAAATTCTGAAATCAACAAATACTGTATTATAATAATGATATGTATATCTTCCAAATTCCTCCACAATATTTGTATAATCACGAAATCCAATATCGAAATATTCCGAAGATAATTTCGATTCAAATCCATTCCAATTCATATATTGGAAATTCTGGTTATTTTCAAAACCATTTCAAACCCGATTTATTTATTTAAAACTATTGGATTTTTTTTAATTCTAGTTCATAACTAGTTCACTTTGATAAAAATATATTTTTATCCTTTCAAATATGGAATTTTTTATCCTAATTCTTTCCAAATCATTTATTATGATTTTACACAATTTATTGATATTTTTAATAATTTTATCAAGGCCCGTACAATCGATTTGCATAAACGGTCATCGAACTGCACTTACAGCGACCTTTTCCAAATTTGATTTGGACATAATTCCAAATAAAACCAACAGATTTCAAATCCCTTATATTTGTCGGAAAGCTCTTTTCGATACGAACCTAATGGTTTCGGTTTTAGGAGAATCCGATGGTCGGATCTCCACTAACGTCGGTTCGAAGTCAATGGTCGAAAATCGCGAACTGCCACAGCGCGGCGCATTCTATTAAGCCATTATATTATATATATAATATATATAACACATATTTCGTCGATTCCCATTTAAAACGTATTTTATAAATCGTTTTAAATTCATTTTCAAAACGATTTGAACTCGATATTCAATTTCAAATCAAAATTGAATATTTTATATCATTAATATATAAATGATTTTATTTTCAAAACATTATATTTTGAAATCAATTCCTTTTCGATATTCATTATAGAAATGAGTAAAATCGTGGCGTTAATATAATCAACACAGCTATATGTATTTAAATATATTTGTGACCATCCAAAATTGGACATCAAAATCATATTTTTATCTTTTATTGAATATTATTTTAAAATATTCGTTGTTTTAAAATATTCGTTATTTTAAAATATTCGTTATTTTAAAATATTCATTATTTTAAAATATTCATTCTTTCTGAACTGGAATCAGACACAACCAATTACCATATAATGTTATTTATATGGATTTCACACAACACATGTATATCACAACAATCAAACGCAGTCAACCATCATCCAGAGTGCATTTTACATCGAATAAGCATTAAATATAAATATTCAACGCTTACACAGCTTTTCAACCAATCAATTGACATACATCTAAATATTAGGATTAGTGTATGTCCAATATCATCACAATACCCATGTGGGGTTTCAATCAACATATAATGAATTTTATTTGTGTAGTTGGGCGATGTGTAAAATTTATCATCCCAATCAATATCAGTCAAATTGGTGTACATAAACAAATCGTCCGATTTGTAAATGAATATTTAATTTATTCATATACACGTTAAAAATTATATTTTAAACGAAAAATTATTTTATTCAATACCTGTATATTTTATCCCACATCACAAGCACCAACAATTTCACATCACAACATACAATCAAACAAGTCATCCACGGTCCGTGGACTACGGTGTTGGTAGTTTCTAAACACCGTCTACAACCTAATATATTTTATTTCTAAATTTAATTGAATTTAGAAATCTCATTTAGTTTTTCGCTTTTCCAAAAATTGTAGCAAGCTCAAAAAATTCCCCGGTCTCTTCTAGAATGTAGAAGACGTCCTCACGGTCCCGGTGTCTCTTGTTTCACTGGATATCGACCACATAGCAAAAAGATATGATTTTTATAAGTTAATCATATATTGCGACGGTTTTATAGTGTTATAAATAGTTAAAATTATAAAGGCCGCACCTTTCAAAACTAGGTTTGCAGTTTGCGCGCGAATCGTTGCACTTGGAGATAATCGGCCAAGCCACCTGGAAGAGCTCGGACGGGCGCTCCAATCAATGGTAGCAGAGTGGAGTTTGACGGCCTGTGATGGTGGTAGCAGCATGACGAAGGCAGCGGGTTTATAAGCCCGGTTAACGACGAAGACGCGACGATAGGGGAGCAATGGGTATGGATTTGAAGAGCTCGGCGAGGGCTACAAAATCCTCAACAGGATGGAGGTCTAATTTTGTGTGTGGAGGGAGTAATTGGAGAAGGAAGCGGGGAAGCAATTTCCGCCATGCGTGAGGGTTACGGGGAGAGAGAAATTGAATTTTTCAATTTCTTTATTTAATGAATAGAATTTTCTGATTCGTCGATATTTATATTATTTCAAAAATTAGGGTTCTCTTAGACGAGCACCAAAATAAACCCAACGAGTATCGCCTGTAGCTAATTACCCCCATTTCGAACACAATCGAATATGTTTTGTAAGACCATTTGACTGTTAAAGTCAGTTATTCTTCAAATTAAAATATAAAACATTCTATTTTAGATCTGAACGTACAATTTAATTTGCCGGGGCCACATACCGATTCTAAAAATTCCAGAAAAATAAATCAAGCTATGTTTTGACGATATGGTCATAACAAAACTAATTTCGTGAAATTTGAAGACTGTTTGAAAAATGGCCTTTTTCTGTTCGATCCAAGTTGACTGAAACTGACAAAACACGTTTTCTTTTGCCACGCTCACATATTAATCCCAAAAATCATGAATCTTGGAATCTAGCAATAATTTGACAATCCAGATCCAATATAAGTTGTTTCATCGAAAAATGGAGGTCGTTTGCAAAATCGCTATTTTTAAGGGCTATATTTTCAAAGCGACTATTCTGAAATTTCAACTAGGCATAACTTTTTATTCCCGCTATGAAATTTCAATTTTTCGGATTCATTGGAAAGATATTTTCAAATAGATTTTAATATTACTGGTTTCTCTAAAATCCGGTTTATTTTGAATCCTATACATTCGTTTGAAATTTGAAATCAAAATTTCAAACTACCGCGCCATTTCCAATTCCTTTTATAATTAAAATATATACTTATATTCGAACTTCAATTCAAAATAAATATATATGTTCTAACTCTATTCGTAATAAATTTGTCATTATTATTTAAAATAAATCATTTTAAATATTCAAAATTCATTAAAATTGCCAAAATAAAAAATTTAAATTGGTTCTGCTTTTCTGGGTTGTTAATATAATTTATATTGATCATCTGAATCGTTTCGATTTAGTTTTAACTTCGAATTCAATTATGATTCGTTTTCGGATAATTCGATATACTCAAAATGCAATCATAATCGATTGTTAGTCGATAAATTCGATATAAAAATTCCTTTATATTATCAACACAACTTTTAAAACAATATTAACTATTCAAAATATATTAACCGAAAATCTGGTTCGTTACATAATCATTGTTACCAATTTTGATCGATCTATATTAAACTTAAATTAACTAAATAAACTTTAATTAATGATAATCACCTATTTAGGGCCTTAATTATCCTAATTACGTCTAAGCTAATCACGGTTTTAATCATCTTCATCAATGTGTTTTGCATCTACAGGTTCGATCCTGGGAAGCTCCCTCGGATAAATCAACAACCGCACCGCCAAGGGATGGCCAGAGCCCCAACCAACACCCTACCTGCCTTTCCCAACCGCAAACAGGCCACATGGCTTGAACCTCGCCCCCAGACCACCGTCCACCGCCACTATTTCTGATATGAACAGAAAACACCTCATCTCAAAATTCCGCCACCTCCGACCACCATTTGACCCCCAAACTTCATCAAAAATACTGCCTCTCCATCGTCTTCCACTTTCTAGTGATGCCACCACCTAAAATTACCTCTGCAACTGGGATTCATAAAAATAGGAATCATATCGACTCGTATTCAATGTCAACTTCTGTATCCAACAAATACTACTAGCGAAATATCGATATATCCACCTTTTCAAATGATAAAGTTTCATCACCAAATATTCAATGATTATTTCCAACTAAATCAAATGAATTTAAAGTTGGAAACATTATTCTATTTAAAATTTAGATTTCCTAAACATCATTTTTACCGTATTTAGTTAATCAGGCTGAAAATCCCCAAAATCAAATTATAGTTCAAAATTTAATATTTCTTACCCAATTCACTTTCATTTATTATGATTTATCATAATTTTTTCATAATTTTAATAAATTTTATATAAAGGTGTATCTAAAGGTTTCCAATTATGGTCACCGAACTACAAAACCGCGATTTTATTTAAAACTTGTTTTGGACATAATTGAAAATATATAAAATGAGAACTATAAATTTCTTTTTCATTTGAAAACTAATATCATTAGAAAACAAACGTTTTTCGTTTCAGGTAAATCTGGTTTAAATTGCATTAATTATATGCGTTTGAAATTTATGGTCGAAATTCGCGAATTGTCGGAGCACGACTAGCCCTATTCAAACCATATTATAATTTCAAATTAAAACTCATTCGATTCACTTTAAATTCTTTTATAAACCTTATAAAACATATATAAACTCAATTTCAAACATCGTTTTCGAATTTAAACGTCAAATTAGATTAATTTCGAAAATTGAATATTTTAACAGTATAATATTAATATAATTGTATTATTTTTTAAAATTAAATCTTTAGCCAAACAATGCATTAATAAAATTAAATGTTATATAAGATTACATAAACAATCAATTTAAATTTAAAATATTGTTTGTTTATCACATTCGAATTCAATTTTGAATTTACTATTCAAAATCGATTCAAAATTTGTGTAAACCATTTTATAATCAAAACTCTTTCAATATTATTTCCACCTTTATAAAAGTTGTTCATAAACAGTTTAATTTTGTTTTCAAACAACTTCGAATACAATATTCAAACTTTTAATTTTACGTTTCTTTCACTTTAAATGAATAAAAATATTCATTTATAATTTCCTAACGGAACGAAATTGAACCAATACCCAATAATTTCCATATATGTTGGTGTAATGTGTGAGCAATCATACTAACAGTGCATCAACCATTCGTTTGTATCACAGTGTTTAAAATATAGGTGTTACAAAAATTAACGCTTATATGTATATGAATAAATAATAATAACTGCAATAACATCCATCAACCACGATGCAACCTTAACAACATAATGCAACTAATATATAATCATAATTATGATTATAACAATATTTCAAATATAATTTAAAATGTCGTCACCAAGGTTTAATCATTGAAATAATAATTTGTTTAAGTTTAAACCAAACAAATGTTTAACTTAAACAAAAATATTCCATCTGCTCCAAATTCCAACGCTTAGTATTCGTCGTTATGATTCCATTGCAGTTCATCTCATCTAATTCTGTTAACGTTTGAACATGTAATCATTGTTACAAATTTTAATTGATTTTTATTAAACTTAAATTAACTAAATAAACTTTAACGCTAATCACCTGAATAGGGCCTTAATTAAAGTAATTACGTCTAAGCTAATCACAGTTATAATCATCTTCATCAACTAGTTTTGGATCTATAGGCTCTAACCCGGAAAGCTCCCTCCGATAAATCAACAACCGCGCCACCAGGAGATGAATGGGGATCAGGCCGACATGTCCGCCTTCTTCCCCCCCGCATCCAGGCCCAACGATCAGAACCTAGCCTCCCAAATCACCGCCGATCGCAATAATTTTTGATATGAACGGAAAACACCTCATCTTGAAATTCTACCGCCTTCAACTAACATCTGACCCCAAACTTCATTAGGAACACCACCTCCCCACCTTCTTCCACTTCCTAGTTGACGCCATCGCCTTAAGTCGACTCTAGCAACTGGGATCTACATAAATATGAAACTGCCACGTCCATCTTTGAACCAAGATCTATAATGCTACAGTGGTCCGATCGATGATCAAACCATATGGATTTTAAGAGGAAGAGGAGATTTACAACTTTCATGTTGAAACTTTTCCCTGAAAGTGAACGGATTTGAAGAGATTAAGGAAAGAAGAAGGAGATGATTTTAGCCATTGAATTGTTCAAATTGGCAGCTAAAGAATTAGAATTAGGGTTAGTGTTGAGTTTAGGGTATTATTTGGGTAGGTTTGATTTTTATTTTATTCAGGCTATGCATTGAAAATCCCACGAGCTCCAAATGAAGTGCATCGACTGTCGTTCCTAGCCAAATACACGTATTTCGAACATAATGGTACATGTTTCCGAAGCCAATTCAATCTATTTTAGTAGTTATTCTCAAAATCAAATTATAAGTTATTATTAATTTCAAAAAGACCTCTGATATGCGTTTAAATCACACACACTCACATAACAACTTCGCTTAATACGAAAATTGAAATCTTGCAATAATTTAACATTTCGGGTCTAATGAAACTTATTTCGTTGAAACCCGAGAGTGTTTGAAGAATATCTATTTTATAGTATTAAATTAAATCGGTAAAATGTAAATTGATTTCAAAACAGTCAAATCTATTGAAAATAAATTATTATCATCGTATATATTCAAATATAATTTTACATAGCTTCAAAATAAGCGAATTTAATTTTTAAACTTAACATTCCCATTTTTAAGTAACTTATCATTCAAGTTCTTTGTTAAATAATTTTCAAGTTGTTAAATCTTAAAACTAATCATTTCAAATATTTAAATAAATTAAATTTACTATACAAAAATTTGGATCGTTACATTTAAGTAATAAATTAAATATTACAACTGTAACGACCCACTATTTCGAACCATTTAGATCGATAGTAAACCATACATGTCAAACTTGAATAGTTTAAAACTATAAATTGTTTCTTTTATTTGAGGTAAATATAAATCAGAACAAAAAATCATAGACATAGAAGTAGAGTAACTCACAGCGGAAATAAAATAAAGTCTTAACAATTCGAAAGTCACTACCCAAAATACATCATATACATATGTACATAAAAAGAATCTAGTTCATACAACCCATACGATACATAGCTGAGTGGTCATATACACATATATACATATAACTGCAAAAGGATCGATAACTGAAACCAAAAGATAAATAGTAAGTGATGGGGATCCAAGAATGAGATACCAAGCTCGAAATCCATGTCACAAATGATTATGATACTCAAGCTCACCAGAGCGTTAAGCAAAGAAACAAAACACCTGAATCTAGTCTAATATTCTCATTTATGTAAAATTAACTCAAGTGAAACGTTCAAAAAAATGCACAATAACTTAAAGGGTGTTTGGGATTCCATCCTTTAAGGATCCATGAAACTAATACATATAATAATATGTTATTATTATAATGTCCACGGTAAATATAATATCGAAAATAGCGTAAATGATGTTACCGTATTACCCTTACGCCATTGATATCGTTGACGTACAGTTTGCGTATAACACACTAGTATGTCAGCAAGTAGGAATGTGTCGTTATACGACAACATTGAATCAAAATTATAGGGGCTCAAACAAGATAATATGACAAGGCACCAAGGAATACCAATGACAGGATTCTACTAGATTGCAGCCACCAAGTCGGTGGTAATGCATAGCTGCAACTATAGCCCACCTCAAATGACACTTCCATATTCAAAGGGGCTTCAATTCAAGAACATAGTAAGAGATAAGGTATCAAAGAATTGTGTTCGATCAAAGGTGCGACCTTAACATGGGCATGGCTCCTGTTTTAGTCATTCTAATTATGACCCAGTGGTCATGACTATTCCATCATCGTTCTCTTTCTACAAATCCAGTAATTGCCTCCAAACCATCCTACTTTTTTCTTCATTCTCCATCATGTGCACGGTTGTTAAAGTGGTATAGGTATTGATAGAGAGTATGGCAATATCGATTACGATCTCTTTAACAACCAAACGTTACATTTTACACACTATGGTTATTTTATATGCCATCATATTTAGAAAACCACGCTTTAACATTTCCAAACATATACATAGATACTTATATATATACATATATACATTTCTCATTTATTATACTTCTCAAATCTTACTAATTAAATTTTACTAAATTTGCGCTTATCCATGAAAATACTCATTCTCTCAAGTCGTTCATATCTTATATAATTTCCGGAATTTACTTCCAAATGATTTTTAGTTATCATAATGAAATTTCATTCTTAACCTCCTTAAAATTACATAACATGTTTATATGGATGCAAGGTAAAATATAAAAAAATAGTTATAATAAAATAGTTGTATTCATAATGTTAATAGCTTTCTACTTAAGTCGTAAGTCTTATTTGGTAAGTACAAATATCATTTTAAAATAAATCTATGTTTATATATTCTTATAAAACCAATATTAATTTAAATTTTAAAGTTAATATTTTATTAAACTTAAACGTTGACCTAATTTAATCATGACTATATTTTCTAGTTTAAACACATAGAAATATAGTGATTTGAACTTGCAGATAAAGTTTATATTTTTGATTCTATTTTTAAGCAATACTGCGATTTAATAATATTTATAGATGGACATTTTGAATTACAAAATGGAATTTATCTACTAAATCCTTTTTTGTAAAATTACAGTTATATTTATTTA
Organism: Allium sativum; assembly: GCA_030737875.1. Lineage (NCBI taxonomy): Eukaryota > Viridiplantae > Streptophyta > Magnoliopsida > Asparagales > Amaryllidaceae > Allium > Allium sativum. The sequence continues at coordinate 252,718,469 of CM060915.1, read as the reverse complement.
TGGAGCGAGTTCTTGATAGTTCATGTTTGCACCAAAAAGTGTGACATCGAAGGTATTACAATAATTAAAAAAGATATTCAAATTTATCTTAAAACTATAATGTATTATTGATTATGACTAAAAGTTTCTTTGGTTGTAATTTGATTAATCAATTTTACTTTAAATTAGCTTTAATTTACTTCTCTTTATTTTTTAAGAGTTAAAATGTATTATATGTGTGTGTATTCATCAGGCCCGACCCTAGGGATAGGCAAGCAAGGCGACCGCCTTGGGCAGCTAGTCAGGTAAGGGCCACAATCGGCTGTGATGTAGATAATTAGCCATTTTTAAATTAAATTCACTTTATATAATGATGTTTACAATTTAGTACATGGCTATGTGGTTGCACTTCACCTTTCTAGTGAGGCATCCAGGGTTCGAGTCTAAGTGCATTAAAATTGCATTATGTGTTCAAACTGCGTGAATTTTGGCCTAGGGTAACAAAATTGTCAGGATCGGCCCTGATATGCATGCATGCATCTCAAAAAACATATATAATACCATAATTTTGATGTATTCGTTAGATGTATGAGAATATAAATATGAATAAATGCATTTTATTGGTTGTACTCATAATCAAAATTAGTTGTTCCACATAGCAAAAAAATGTTGCATTAAAGGACTATACGAAATATAAAAACAGAAATAACTCTCCATGTGGTAAAATTATAGTTGTCATTTCATATAATTCAGAAGCTTCATAAAAGATTCACTTATTTCCATTGTTGTTGTCCTTTTTGTGTTAATCACTGTTATATAAATGCTCACATGTGTATTTGTGTGTGTATGTATAAATATGTATACGTATGTATATGTGTTCACATGAGTGGATTCATAAACATACACACACACACACACACGAATACATACATACATACATACATACATATGTTTAGCTTTTATAAGCGCCATATACACCTAACCTGTAATGACCCGGAATTTTGAAACCGAATTAAAAATATTATTCTTAATTTAATTTTGTAAGAATTTATGGTCAATTTTGAATATTTGGCGATTTAATGCTAATTTCAGCAGTTTACAAAGGAACGTTATTGACATGACCTCGGATTTCGATGAAATTAATTTTATTGGATCCATAGCATCAAAAAATGACCGAGTTCCAAAAAAACCGAATCAAAAAATGAAATTAATTTTATCGGATTTCGTGAATGGTGTCTTCACTAACACTGTTCTTGAACCCAGTTGAGAAAAGATTAAATCTTTTTATTTAGATTTAATGAAGTGTACCAATTAAATAATATTTAATTGGAATTGAATGGATATTGATTTTTGGGTTTATCGTGAACAGTGTTTTAAATAACACTTGTTCTTTAACCCGATAATTAATGGGATGTGACTTTGGGTTTATCGTGAACCGTGTTTTAAATGACACTGATTCTTTAACCCAGTCACATATTAAAACTAAGTGGAGTTTTAATGAATCTTTAATTAGATTGAAAAGATCGAGAATGGAGTATCACCAGTTTTGCTCCAGGCGATAGTTAAATCTTTAATTAGATTTGAACGTGAAATTTAGAAACTAACTGTCGGTTAGCTAAGTAGAATGGTTTTCTGGATATTGATCTGATGTTGGTTTCGGCCTTCGGGGTTAATATTTGGGGAATTATTCTCTTGATTAATTTACGGTTAATGACTAATGAGTTGGAATGAGGCGTATGTTGTGTTTGTGTAACACTTTTATAATATATACGCGAGTTATTCGGAAAGACCGGGTTTATCCCATTCTGAATAACTGATACGACGATAAGTCGAAGATGAAGACGATGGTCGAAGACCGGAGGTCTTCACGTCGTTTGGGTGATAACTGATGATCTTGATTGGGCTGTACACCCAAGAAGATGGAAACAGTTAGTGATCGTCCAGACGTGCTTGGAGATCGATGGATATGCGGGGTACTAGGTGCCTCCGGTTTCGTTCAGACCCAGAACGGACTTGTAAATGGACTGTGTGTCTGACATCGGATTTCATTCTGTGTGACTGATATCGGTTGCATAGGATGGCTTGCCTGTGTGGCATGCTAAGATGCAAATGATCAAGGCTTCTGTTGAAAAGCAAAGTCTTGTGGTTAATGATCAAAGCACGGCCTTTGTGGCGTAGCTTTGTGTAACGTTTACCTCGCGTGTTTCACACCAGGTATGAACCAAAAACGGGAGACGGACCTCAGGGAGGGCCTGCGTTTCTTTCTAGTTAGAAGTGGCGTCAGTGGTTTTACACGCCCTGACGAGTTTGACTTATGTGGTTGTTGCTGTTGCGAGGCGCCTCGGTTATATCGGTTTCGGCCGATGCATTCTGGTCGGCTGACGGACCAGACTTACACCCCATAGGGTGGGGAGACGTAGTGTTCAGGCATAATAATCCACTCCGTGTGGACTGGCCCTGACGATCCAAGGGTCACTCGAGCTCTGATCCTGAGGGGCGGGCTAGAGCGTCTCGAATCGGTTGAGGACTATCTTTTGCCTCGGTTCATAGAAGGAAATCCAATTTCCAAATACGTGACTTTGCGATTTTGATTGTATAACCTATATATGGCGACATAGTGGTATGGGGCATTCATGCCGCCTATGATTGATACTTATGATTTGAAGTGTTTTATACACTATGCACTTATAATAGTATCAAATGATTTGTTTTAAACGTATCAAGCATTCTTTAGCTGTTATAAGGGAAAACCCTATCCCCCGGCTTGCGATTGCATTGTGTGATAGGACCTGGGTCTTATAACAGCTTCATTCTTCTTTATTTAGCATTGCGCTGTTGTTTTATGCACTGGTATTCTTGGGAGGAAACCCGTTTCGTGTTATACGGCGTGGTCCCTTGATTTACCTAGCTTTGAAAATAAAGATTAATAACTGTTTTAGTTCTCACACCAGTCACATGACTGACCTGGAGTTTATTGTTTTAACCTAAACTCTGGGTGCCCTTATTTTGACACGGGCAGCTAGTAGTTTTGGTTTCGCAGATTTATATTCACAGGATCCTGGTTTACAGCTGGAACGATATCCGGAAAGCTTTGTATCCGTATATCTCATTCTAGTTGTGTATTGTATTATTTTCCGCTGCTATGTATTTAAATGTAATTTAAATCTCTGATATTTCTGTGTAATATTCATTTATACTCTGTATATTCTTGTAATCTGATGCATTGTTGTTATATACAATGAAACGTTCTTCTGTATGCGTTCTGTTGTGGTTTGTTCTCGAACTATCCGACGCTTTCCTTTACGGCGAAGTTACGGGTCTTTACAGTTGGTATCAGAGCTTTGGTTTACAAAGCTCAGAGAACAAGGCACATTAGAACCATACGAAAGAATTCATCAGATAATTGGATTAGTAATATCCAATGGGATGACTCGTTAGAGATAGGATCAGTAGTATCCTAGAACGAGTGAGAAGAGTATATTTTTGAAAATGAAAACAAATTTTTGTTTTGAAAATTTAAATCACTTATTCGTATTTGATTATTTAATTATATTGATGTGGACAATCCAGTATATATAGATTTTGCGTATACGTCTGATCCGCGTGTATTTGAAATTTTAATATATTGGATAGTTATAGAATCACACTCTAGTCGCCCGAAGATGATATTGATGATAGCGATCGCATCATCAACATTTATGTTCGAGTTTCGAAGGTGTGATTTCTATATATTTCCATTAGGCTGGTGTGAGAACCGAATCTTATATAACTAGAACACTTTGTTGTGAATTGGCATCAAAAACATGATTTTTGTATATGTATCAAAATTATGAATTTGAAACTCTAATTCACTAATTGATTGATGTTTGTGTTGTTTGTTTAATTGTTTGATAATTTTGAACCGTTTAGCCTAATTATATCAAATATTGAACGATATTGAAAATTGGTCGCATCTGCTTGCATATACATATATATCATTGAACAGGTCATAGCAAGGAGGCTAGAGCCAGAGAATAAAATTTGTTTGCCCGACAAATAGGTACATGTTTACTACATAATTTCCTGTTTTGTTTGGGTGATGATGATTTTGTGAGCCTATTGGCTAGCCGCTTGGCTTTTTCTTTTTCTTTTTGAGATCTAAAGGACCGGGGAAGCTATTTGAAATTCCCCGATGCTCCCATTGCAGGGGAGGTTATGGCGAAATTTTTCGAAAATTTAGGGTGTTAGCCAAATTTTTGAAGTTTTGAAAATTCTCAGAAACTAAAGAGTTAGAGAATGGAAGCCAGATCGAGCGTAGAGTTGAATAATCAAACCACTTTCGACTTTGTTCCTTTTCGGGGACGAAAATTTTTAAGTGGGGGAGATTGTAACAACCCGAAAATCTGGGCCAGTTTAAAATTTTTTATTTTGGCAATTTTAGCGAATTTTGATTATTTAAAATGAATTATTTTAAATAATATCGACGAGAAATTTATTTTGAATAGAATTCGACGTATATATTATATACGTCGTCGTTAGAATATATAATAATTATATATAATTATAAAAGGAATTGAAAATGGCGCGGTAGTTCGAAAATTCGATTTCTAATTTCGAATGAATATACAGAATTCAATATAAGTCAGAATTGAACGAAACAAGAAATATTTGAATCTGTGTAACTATATCTTTGTAATGAAGTTAACAAACTGAGATTTCATCTTAGAAATGATAAGATATGTCCAGTTGAAAATTCTGAATAGTCGCTATGGGATTCAGGCCCTTAAAAATGGACATTTTGCAAACGACCTCGGATTTCGACGAAACCAGTTTTGTTGGGTCCGTGATGTCAAGTTATTGCTAGGTTTCAAATTTCATAATTTTTCGAATCAATATGTGAGCGTGGCAAAGGAAAACGCGTTAGACCAGTTTCAGTTGATTTTAATCGACTGGAAATTGGACATTTTTCCAACGGTCTCAGAATTCAACGAAACTAGTTTTGTTAGGACCGTATCGTCAATACGAAGCTAGAAAATATTTTTCGAGAATTTTTAGAGTTAGTATGTGACCCCGGTAATTTGAAATGTGCGTTTAAAATTCAATATAAGGATTTAATTGTAAATTCAAAAAGGAAACTGATTGTAACGATCAAATCAGCTTGCGATACATATCCCATTGTGTTCGGAATGGGGGTAAAACGCTATGGGCGGCAGGCGGTGGGCCTCGTTTCGAGGTCGGATGTTAAAGTCAACCTTAATAAATAAATAAAAAAAAAAAAAAATATTCTTTTCCCCCCTTTTCTTCTGCCTGGCCCCCCCCCCCCCGATTTCATAAAATCGAAAACAAAAAAAAAGAAAAAAGAAAAAAAGAAGGAGGCAGTAGCAGCCGCCAGCGCCACGACCGCTCCACCAAGCTCCACCGAAACTCCGATCATCTTCCCCCCCCCCCTCTTCCTTGCATCGCTCCCTCCTCCTCCTTCAATCCGACACCCCCCCGAAGCCGTTCGAGACCCCGAAGCCCCCCCCGTTCAAAGCCCTAGCGCCGCACCTCGAAGAAGCCTCCGACGTCGAGCACCTCGTATGGCGAACCCCCCCTTGCTCGAAGACCGCCTGCGACACCCCCCCCCCCTCTGTAAGTAAAACCGACTTTTTTATTTTTTTTATTTATTTTTAATATCTTTAAAACTGAATTTTTAATATCTTTAAAACTGAATTTTTAATATCTTTAAAACTGAATTTTTAATAAAGTTAAAAACTGAATTTTTAATAAAGTTAAAAACTGAGATTTTTTAAAAAGAAGAAAAACTGATATTTTTAAAAGAAGAGTTTAAAAAGGGTTTGTTTTTTTTAAAGAAAAAGAATTGATTTTTAAATCAATAAAAATAGGATTTTTATATATTGAACTTCGAAATAAAAATAGGATTTTTATATATTGAACTTCGAAATAAAAATAGGATTTTTATATGTTGAACTTCGAAAGAAAAATGTGATTTTTATCTATTGAACTTCGAAATAAAAATATGATTTTTATATATTGAGTAGCGTAGTCAAAATTCGATTTTTATATATTAAATAACATAGTAAAAATTCGATTTTTATATATGTAGTGGCTACGGGCGAAGAAAGTGATAAGAGGCGAGAACAGTGGAGATCTTCTGCAAATGAAGAGCCGTGGAGCTAGGATAGCTATATGTGAGAATTTCTCACCTTTCAATTTATTTTTCTAGTTATATATATATATATATACTAGGATGCAGACGGTGCTTATTAGAAGCACCCGACACCCGTCCACATACCATGGACTTGTTTGTTTGGTTGTGTAGTTGGTTAGATTATTTGATTGAAATTGAATTGTGGGGTGAAATGAATTGGTTTGATTGATGTGTGAATGGCGTGGGCCTTCACTAGACCGGGGATAAGGCTAGGCCTTGTCCCGTTTCTAGTATCGTGCCGTTATGCCGCCGAAATTTTCTAAAATATGTTAGAAAAATAAAAATATCATTTTATTGAATAAATGAACTGAATAGAAATTCATATGTTGAAATAAAATGTTTTATCGTTAAAAATATAATTTTTAACGTGAAGTGAATAAAATAGAATATTCATTTACAAACCAGACGGTTTGTTTATGTACACTTATTTGAAGGACATCGATTGGGTCGATAAATTTTACACATCGCCCAACTGCACAAATAAAATATGTGTGTAATTGTTTGAAACCCCACACGGGTGTTGGGATGAAGTTTGAAGTTCACTCATCCTGATTGATTAAATATGTCGATCGATTGATTGACAGGCTGTTATAAGCGTTAGATATCTATATTTGATGCTTATACAGTGTAGTGCACTTTGGTTGATGGTTGATTATTTTTCAAGGCTATTATACATGTGTTGTATGAAAATCCATATAATTAACTTTATATGGTAATTGATTGGGCCTCATTCCAGTTTTAAAATAGAAATATTTAAAATATAAATATTCGAAATGGAATATTTGAAAATGTCAATATATGAAGCCGTGTTGATTAGAGTGACGCCATTTTGACGTGAACGATATTTATATCGATTTTATTCATTTTAAAATGAATATTAAAAAGTAATTTTGAAATCAAATATTTCGAAATGAATTGAATTGAAAACGATTTCGAAATGAATTGAATTGAAAACGATTTCGAAATGAAATGAATTGAAAACGATTTCGAAATGAAATGAATTGAAAACGATTTCGAAATGAATTGAATTGAAATATTTCGAAATGAATTGAATTGAAATATTTCGAAATGAATTGAATTGAAAGCGATTTCGAAATGAAATGAATTGAAAACGATTTCGAAATGAAATGAATTGAAAACGATTTCGAAATGAAATGAATTGAAAACGATTTCGAAATGAAATGAATTGAAAACTATTTCGAAATGAAATGAATTGAAAACGATTTCGAAATGAATTGAATTGAAATATTTCGAAATGAATTGAATTGAAAGCGATTTCGAAATGAAATGAATTGAAAACGATTTCGAAATGAAATGAATTGAAAACGATTTCGAAATGAAATGAATTGAAAACGATTTCGAAATGAATTGAATTGAAAACGATTTCGAAATGAATTGAATTGAAAACGATTTCGAAATGAAATGAATTGAAAACGATTTCGAAATGAAATGAATTGAAAACGATTTCGAAATGAAATGAATTGAAAACGATTTCGAAATGAAATGAATTGAAACCGATTTCGAAATGAATTGAATTGAAACCGATTTCGAAATGAATTGAATTGGAAACGATTTCGAAATGAATTGAATTGAAAACGATTTCGAAATGAATTGAATTGAAAACGAATTCGAATTGAATTGAAAACAAATTGAAATGAATTCAAATTGAATTGAAATTTGAATTGAATAGAAATGAATTTTGAAATGAATTTATAAAGAAGAATTCAATTTTGCTTTGAATTGAAATGGAAGTTGAAATAGCTTTTGAAACGATTTTAAAACTATTTATATAATTCGTTTTAAATAGAAATCGACGAAATATATTATATATATATTATATATATAATATAATGGCCTGAATAGAACGCGCCGCGCCGCGGCAGTTCGTGAATTTCGACCATTTATTTCAAATGGACATTGCGGGAGATCCGACCGTCGGATTCTCCTAAAACCGGAACCGTTGGGTCCGTATCGAAAAGAGCTTCCTAACGAATGTTAGAAATTTGAAATCTAACGGTTGGATTTGGAGATACGTCCAAATCAAATTCGAAAAAGGTCGCTGTAAGTGCAGTTCGATGGCCATTGATGGAAATCGACTGTACGGGCCTTGATAAAATTATTAAAAATAGTAATAATTTGTGTAAAATCATAAGAAATGATTTAGAAAGAATTGGGATGAAAAACTCCATATTTGAAAAGATAAAAATGGATTTTTATCGAAATGAACTAGTTTTGAACTAGAGTTATAATTTTATTTATTTTTAAATAAATAAATTGAATTCGAAAAGGGTTTTAAAAATAACCAAAATTTCCAATGATTGCATTGGAGTGGATTTGAATCGAAATTGTCTTCGGAATATTTCGATGTTGGAATTCGTGATTATACAGGTGTTGTTATGGAAATTTGAAAGATATATATTGATATCGTTATTTCCAATACGACATTTGTTAGTCGTAGAATTCGATATTGAATATAAGCCGATATATTTTCTATTCAGAGCCTTGTATTGAATATCGAATGTGATTTGGGTTTGTCGTGAATGGTGTCTTCACTAACACTGTTCTTGAACCCAGTTGAGAAAAGATTAAATCTTTTTATTTAGATTTAATGAAGTGTACCAATTAAATAATATTTAATTGGAATTGAATGGATATTGATTTTTGGGTTTATCGTGAACAGTGTTTTAAATAACCCTTGTTCTTTAACCCGATAATTAATAAATGTGATTTGGGTTTGTCGTGAATGGTGTCTTCACTAACACTGTTCTTGAACCCAGTTGAGAAAAGATTAAATCTTTTTATTTAGATTTAATGAAGTGTACCAATTAAATAATATTTAATTGGAATTGAATGGATATTGATTTTTGGGTTTATCGTGAACAGTGTTTTAAATAACACTTGTTCTTTAACCCGATAATTAATGGGATGTGACTTTGGGTTTATCGTGAACCGTGTTTTAAATGACACTGATTCTTTAACCCAGTCACATATTAAAACTAAGTGGAGTTTTAATGAATCTTTAATTAGATTGAAAAGATCGAGAATGGAGTATCACCAGTTTTGCTCCAGGCGATAGTTAAATCTTTAATTAGATTTGAACGTGAAATTTAGAAACTAACTGTCGGTTAGCTAAGTAGAATGGTTTTCTGGATATTGATCTGATGTTGGTTTCGGCCTTCGGGGTTAATATTTGGGGAATTATTCTCTTGATTAATTTACGGTTAATGACTAATGAGTTGGAATGAGGCGTATGTTGTGTTTGTGTAACACTTTTATAATATATACGCGAGTTATTCGGAAAGACCGGGTTTATCCCATTCTGAATAACTGATACGACGATAAGTCGAAGATGAAGACGATGGTCGAAGACCGGAGGTCTTCACGTCGTTTGGGTGATAACTGATGATCTTGATTGGGCTGTACACCCAAGAAGATGGAAACAGTTAGTGATCGTCCAGACGTGCTTGGAGATCGATGGATATGCGGGGTACTAGGTGCCTCCGGTTTCGTTCAGACCCAGAACGGACTTGTAAATGGACTGTGTGTCTGACATCGGATTTCATTCTGTGTGACTGATATCGGTTGCATAGGATGGCTTGCCTGTGTGGCATGCTAAGATGCAAATGATCAAGGCTTCTGTTGAAAAGCAAAGTCTTGTGGTTAATGATCAAAGCACGGCCTTTGTGGCGTAGCTTTGTGTAACGTTTACCTCGCGTGTTTCACACCAGGTATGAACCAAAAACGGGAGACGGACCTCAGGGAGGGCCTGCGTTTCTTTCTAGTTAGAAGTGGCGTCAGTGGTTTTACACGCCCTGACGAGTTTGACTTATGTGGTTGTTGCTGTTGCGAGGCGCCTCGGTTATATCGGTTTCGGCCGATGCATTCTGGTCGGCTGACGGACCAGACTTACACCCCATAGGGTGGGGAGACGTAGTGTTCAGGCATAATAATCCACTCCGTGTGGACCGGCCCTGACGATCCAAGGGTCACTCGAGCTCTGATCCTGAGGGGCGGGCTAGAGCGTCTCGAATCGGTTGAGGACTATCTTTTGCCTCGGTTCATAGAAGGAAATCCAATTTCCAAATACGTGACTTTGCGATTTTGATTGTATAACCTATATATGGCGACATAGTGGTATGGGGCATTCATGCCGCCTATGATTGATACTTATGATTTGAAGTGTTTTATACACTATGCACTTATAATAGTATCAAATGATTTGTTTTAAACGTATCAAGCATTCTTTAGCTGTTATAAGGGAAAACCCTATCCCCCGGCTTGCGATTGCATTGTGTGATAGGACCTGAGTCTTATAACAGCTTCATTCTTCTTTATTTAGCATTGCGCTGTTGTTTTATGCACTGGTATTCTTGGGAGGAAACCCGTTTCGTGTTATACGGCGTGGTCCCTTGATTTACCTAGCTTTGAAAATAAAGATTAATAACTGTTTTAGTTCTCACACCAGTCACATGACTGACCTGGAGTTTATTGTTTTAACCTAAACTCTGGGTGCCCTTATTTTGACACGGGCAGCTAGTAGTTTTGGTTTCGCAGATTTATATTCACAGGATCCTGGTTTACAGCTGGAACGATATCCGGAAAGCTTTGTATCCGTATATCTCATTCTAGTTGTGTATTGTATTATTTTCCGCTGCTATGTATTTAAATGTAATTTAAATCTCTGATATTTCTGTGTAATATTCATTTATACTCTGTATATTCTTGTAATCTGATGCATTGTTGTTATATACAATGAAACGTTCTTCTGTATGCGTTCTGTTGTGGTTTGTTCTCGAACTATCCGACGCTTTCCTTTACGGGGAAGTTACGGGTCTTTACATGTTGTCTTGGATTATTTTCTAATAATGTGCCAGATTCATGTGAACCGTTTTAATAATTCTAAAACTCTATATATGGAATAACTTCTGAGATGATTTCCACAGCAACTTAGTTTTGTTATACTCTACTGATGTATTTCTTGAAACTAAAGTAAGTGCTGGAGTAGCATGAATGGGTGCAGTTGGATCAATTATATTTTATAAATGCAATACAGATGCAATTCAGTTTGGTGACTCACAAGTCTCACAACAGTAATATGAAACTAAATTCGAAACAGGTTATATGAAATGACTTTTTTCGTGTTCATTTTGAAAACGTTTACAGCATCTTAATTTGGGTATGGTTCATTGCTCAATATGTTGCCGGTCTGTTTGGTGATCATTGACTAGCCAGTTATACCAAGACAGTACCCAGCAAAATTGGATTAAACCAGTTTTAACTAGGCTATTAGATTAAACATTTTGGTAGTTTCATGACTGTAAAGTGACAGAGATTGGAGCAACAGAGTGAAGCAGTTCTCTGATTTGGAATTTCCACTCAGAATTTCGTTTGGGTTTTGTTCAATATTACATATGTTTTTCATCAGATTTCTATACGATATGGCCAGTTACGACCGGATGGGTTGTGATTGTGAAAAGAACGTGGTGTACGAGTGTTAAAGTGCAAGCGAACTCTTATAGTGGGACTCTCTGACCTCATCATGGGTCTTATTATTATTTTTTCTTCTGTCATAGTTTGTGTTGTATTTTGAAAATATGTATGTTTATGTAATTCAGGTTTGTGTGCTAACCTTGCTATGTACTTTTCTTTAAGGTAATAAAGCGTACCAATTTTCAAAAAAGTATTAATTGGTTGAATGGATGCTATGGATGATTTTTATTTGTTTATTGGTTGATTGTTTATCTATATTTATAAATTGGTCATTCAAATGCATTATATTACAATTCTCAGTTAGTGTTAAACAATATTTTGAGCTATCGTGCTGGGAAGAACAAATTGGAGGAATCCAACCGGATTCCTCAAATAAATTGTATATTATTTGTGATATTTATGTATTGTTTGCTCAAATTTAAATTATTATATCCTGTTAGATATCGATTATTGAATAGATGGTTATTATTGAACCAAAATCGTCATGTTTTAATCAATATGCAGTATTGATTAAGTAATTGGCAGTGGATAGTCTAAAATCCATCGTTTGAGATATTAATTGGCCTTCAGGCGAATTAACGTATTTTAAGTTATTAAATAATTATTTGTAACTGAATAAATTGATAGTTATGACTTGGTTTTATAAAGAAATATTTAAAAAATGTATAGTAACAACTTATGGTTAAATACATAAGAAAGTGAGATATTAACAAGAAATTAATAATTTAGATAATTTTTTTGTAACAACCCGAAAATCTGGGCCAGTTTAAAATTTTTATTTTGGCAATTTTAGCGAATTTTGAATATTTAAAATAAATAATTTTAAATAATATCGACGAGAAATTTATTTTGAATATATTTAGGACGTATATATTATATACGTCGTCGTTAGAATATAAATAATTATATATAATTATAAATAGAATTGAAAATGGCGCGGTAGTTCGATAATTCGATTTCAAACTTCAATTGAATGTACCGGGTGCAAAACAATCCGGATTTTAGCGAAACCAAAAACATTAGGATCTAATTGATGATATCTTTCCAATGAATCCGAAAAATCGAGATTTCATAGCGGGAATCAAAGGATATGTCCAGTTGAAAATTCTGAATAGTCGCTATAAAATTCAGGCCCTTGAAAATGGAGATTTTGCAAACGACCTCGGATTTCGACGAAACCAGTTTTGTTGGGTCCGGGATGTCAAGTTATTGCTAGATTCCAAATTTCATAATTTTTCGAATCAATATGTGAGCGTGGCAAAGGAAAACGCGTTTGACCAGTTTCAATTGATTTTAATCGACTGGAAAATGGTCATTTTTCAAACGGTATCAGAATTCGACAAAACTAGTTTTATTAGGACCGTATCGTCAATACGAAGCTAGAAAATCTTTTTCTGGAATTTTTCGAGTCAGTATGTGACCCCGGTAATTTGAAATGTACGTTTAAAATTCAATATAGTGATTTGAATGTAAATTCAACGGAAACTGATTCAAACAGTCGAATCAGCCTACGATACATATCCCATTGTGTTCGGAATGGGGGTAATTAGCTATGGACGACAGGCGGTGGGCCTTGTTTCGAGGTCGTATGTAAAAGTCAACTTTTTGCAAATTAAATAATTAATAAATTAAAAATAAATAAAAAAGATATCTCTTCCCCTTAATCTCGTTCTGGCCCCCCCTTCTTCATTCGATCAGAATCAAAATAAAAAAATAGAAAAAAGAAAAAAAAAGGCGCTCCACCTCGATCCGGCGCCAGCAGCACCACCGGACCCCCGCTCCTCCGCCTAGCAAGTCGCCCTCTCCGGCAGCACCTCCACCCCCCCCCCCCCCCCCGCGTTTCCTTCTCCATCCCCTCCTCTGATCGATCGAAACCCCTAAGACCCCCAAACCCACTAACCCGCGTGCCCTAGCTTTCCCCCCCCAGTCGACCAGATTCGCCTCCGCCCCAGCCACACCCCGCGCCACCTCTGACCCAGCGCCTCCCCTCCTTCCGATAGCAACACCCGCTTCCCCAGCGCCGCTTCAGACGATCCCCCACCACGTGCAGCGAGCCAAGCCCCTCCTCCATCGAGCAAAGTGAGTTTAAATTATTTTATTTTTATTTTCTTGCCATGTAATTAATTTTGTGATAAAAAAAACATCGTTTTAAAATGTAATCTATGGTTATAGATAATAAAAATATGATTTTTATTAATGTAGTAAGTTAAAAATATGATTTTTATATATTAGAGATAATAAAAATATAATTTTAGAGAGTTAAAAATATAATTTCTATTCATGTAGAGTATTAAAAATATAATTTTTATACTCCTAGCATAATAAAAATATGATTTTTTATTTAATTAGAGTAATAAAAATATGATCTTTTATATAAGAAGTGAAAGAAAGAAGTGATTTGTGAAATGAACAAGAAGTGGATTTTGAAAGCAAAAGGATGAGATTTATAAATATGTTAAAGTTTATATTTTTATTTCATGTAAAAATTCGATTTTTATATATTGAATAACATAGTAAAAATTCGATTTTTATATATTGAATAACGAGGTAAAAAAATTCGATTTTTATATATTGAATAGCAAAGTAAAAATGTGATTTTTATATAGGTAGTGGATACGGGCAACGAAATAGACGAAAGAAAAGCAAAGTGAAGATTTCCTACCCATGAAGAATTGCGTCATTCAGTTTAGCGAAAGGGTGAGAACTCCTCACTCTAAATTTCTTATTCTAGTTATACATACATATATATATATACTAGGATGCAGACGGTGCTTAGTAGCACCCGACACCCGTCATCCACAGACCATGGATGGCTTGTTTGTTAAATTGTTTGGTTGTGTAGTTGGTTAGATTATTTGGTTTGAACTGAATTGTTTGGTGAAATGAAATTGATTTGATTGATGTGTGAATGGCGTGGGCCTTCACTAGACCGGGGATAGGGCTAGGCCTTGTCCCGTTTCTAGTATCGTGCCGTTATGCCGCCGAAATTTTCTAAAATATGTTAGAAAAATAAAAATATCATTTTATTGAATAAATAACTGAATAGAACATTCACAGGTTGAATAAAATAATTTGATCGTTAAAAATATAATTTCAACGTGAAGTGAATAAAATAAAATATTCATTTACAAACCGGACGGTTTGTTTATGTACACTGATTTGACTGACATTGATTGGGTCGGTAAATGTTACACATCGCCCGACTGCACAAATAAAATATGTGTTTGATTGTTTGAAACCCCACACGGGTGTTGGGATGAAATATGAAGTTCACTCATCCTGATTGATTAAATATGTCGATCGATTGATTGACAGGCTATTATAAGCGTTAGATATCTATATTTGATGCTTATATAGTGCACTTTGGTTGATGGTTGATTATTTTTCAATGCTATTATATAAGTGTGATGTATGAAAATCCATATAATTAAAATTATATGGTAATTGATTGGGCCTCATTCCAATTTAGAAAATAAAGAATATTATAAGATAAAGGTTCATGTGTTGACTGTACTCATCCGTTGAGATTAGTCATGTGTTGAACGAAATATTTTAATAATAAAATTTACATCTTTATCAATATAAGATAAAGGTTCATGTGTTGACTGTACTCATCCGTTGAGATTAGTCATGTGTTGAACGAAATATTTTAATAATAAAATTTACATCTTTATCAATATAAGATAAAGGTTCATGTGTTGACTGTACTCATCCGTTGAGATTAGTCATGTGTTGAGCGAAATATTTTGATAATAACAAATATTTTGATAATAGGAAATATTTGAAATAGAATATTTGAAAATAGAAATACATTGAGCCGTGTTGATTAGATTGACGCCATTTTGACGTGAACGATATTTATATCGATTTTAAACGATTTCGAAATGAATTGAATTGAAAACGATTTCGAAATGAATTGAATTGAAAACGATTTCGAAATAAATTGAATTGAAAACGATTTCGAAATGATTTGAATTGAAAACGATTTCGAAATGAATTGAATTGAAAACGATTTCGAAATGAATTGAATTGAAAACGATTTCGAAATGAATTGAATTGAAAACGATTTCGAAATGAATTGAATATAAAACAATTTCGAAATGAATTGAATAGATAACGAATTTGAATTGAATAGATAACGAATTTGAATTGAATATAAAACGATTTCGAAATGAATTGAATAGATAACGAATTTGATTTGAATAGAAAACGAATTTGATTTCAATGGAATATATAACGAATTTGATTCGAATAGAAAACCAATTCGAATTTGATTCGAATAGAAAACCAATTTGAATTGAATCGAATAGAAAACCAATTTGAATTGAATCGAATAGAAAACCAATTTGAATTGAATCGAATAGAAAACGACTTTGAATTGAATTGAAAACGAATTCAAATTGAATTGAAAGCGAATTGAAATGAATTCAAATTGAATTGAAATTTGAATTGAATAGAAATGGATTTTAAAACGAATTTATAAAGAAGAATTCAATTTTGATTTGAATTGAAATGGAAGTTGAAATTGTTTTTGAAACGAATTCAAAACTATTTATAAAATTCTTTTTAAATAGAAATCGACGAAATATATATTATATATATTATATATATAATATAAATGGCCTGAATAGAACGCGCCGCGTCGCGGCAGTTTGTGAATTTCGACCATTTATTTCAAACGGACATTACGGGAGATCCGACCGTCGGATTCTCCTAAAACCGGAACCGTTGGGTTCGTATCGAAAAGAGCTTTCTAACGAATAATAGAAATTTGAAATCTAACGGTTGGATTTGGAGATACGTCCAAATCAAATTTAAAAAAGGTCGTTGTAAGTGCAGCTCGATGGTCATTGTTGGAAATCGATCGTACGGGCCTTGATAAAATTATTAAAAATAGTAATAATTTGTGTAAAATCATAAGAAGTGATTTGAGAAAAATTGGGGTGAAAAACTCCATATTTGAAAAGATAAAAATGGATTTTTATCGAAATGAACTAGTTTTGAACTAAATTTAAAACCCAATTATTTTTAAATAAATAAATTAGATTTAAAAAGGGGTTTTAAATAATCGGAATTTCTAATATATTTGATTGGACGTGATTTGGGTTTGTCGTGAACTGTGTTTTAAATAACACCTAGTTCTTTAACCCGATAACAAATAGAATGTGATTTGGGTTTGTCGTGAACTGTGTTTTAAATAACACCTAGTTCTTTAACCCAGTAAAAGGAGTTTTAATGAATCTGCAAATTGATTGAAATATGAATTGATAATTTAAATTATCAAATTTGGAAAATGAGCGAGAATGGAGTATCGCCAGTTTTGCTCCAAAGCGATAGTTAAATCTTTAATTAGATTTGAACGTGAAATGGTAATTAATTTTACCGATAACACTGTGGTGTTAGATATGGAGTATTACCAGTTTTGCTTCATGGGATGAATAGGTTGGGATTGGGAAATAAAATAAATAATTACTTCGGTGTGGTTCGCTAATCTCGACTAGTTTGGAAAACCATAATTTGGTTTGAAATGACATCCAAAGGAAGATTAAAGGATAAATTTTAAAGAATTTATCTTGGATAAAATTAATGGGAACCTTTCCCTAAGAATGCGATTTCGTGAATAAAAAAGGATATTCTGAATTGGAATGAGGCGTATGTTGTGTTTGTGTAACATTCGTTTTAATATACGCGGGTTGTTCGGAAAGGCCGGGTTTATACCCATTCTGAATAACCGATTCGACGATATGTCGAAGATGAAGACGGTGGCTGAAGACCGGAAGTCTTCACATCGTTTGGATAATTACTGACGATCCTGATTGGGTTGTACACCCAAGAGGATGGAAATAGTTGGTGGTCGTACAGACGTACTTGGAGATGGATGGATATGCGAGGAAAGTGCCTCCGGTTTCGTTCAGACCTAGAACGGACTTGTAAATGGATGGTGTGTCTGACATTGTATTCCTTTATATTGTATTTGTTGATCTCTGCTAAATATATATCTGTTTGGCGGCGGAGAATTTATTCTCTTGCTTAACGCCCTTCTCTGAGACATATGAGCTCAGAGGTTATATATTGGCAGAAATCAGTAGTACGATATGGATTGATAGTGTGGCATGCTTAGATGCAGTGATCTAGACTTTTGTTGAAAAGCAAAGTTTGGGGGTTGATGATCAAAGCGCAGCTGATATAGCATGGCTTTGTGTGTAGCGTTGATCCGCGAGCCTCACACCCCGGTATGGTGGCAAACTGATGGTTTGATCAGTATGCTTTTTCGTGGATGGGCACCTCAGTGGTGTCGTGGATACGGTCGACCGAGATGAGCCTAGTTCTCAGGGATATATAGAGTAGGCGGTGTTTTCTCTCGCTGGGACGTAAGCCGCGGTGGTACTCTGGTCCCAAATGTGCGGATGCAGACGGTGTTTTTTCTTGTGGGGACGTAAGCCGTGGTGAATTGCATTACGCGATCGATCTTTCGAATCAGGAGCCACCATGATGGAAATCCAATTTCCAATACGTGTATTTCGGTTTTATTTGTAGAGCCTAGTATGGCGACATAGTGGGATGGGGCACTTATGCCGTCTATGATTGATACTTATGATTTGAAGATATTTTATACAATATGCACTTATAAAAGTATCAAATGATTTGTTCTAAACGTATCAAGAATTCTTGGCTATTATAAGGTAAAAACCCTATCCTCCGGATTGCGTTGCATTGTGTGATGGGACCTGGGTCTTTGTGACGAAATGGAATTTCGCTCGGTCCGAACCAGTCGCTAAACCGATCCAGGCCGTTCGAAACGCCCTATCGTTTGAGAACACGACAAAACAGAACGCATATAAAAGAACATTTCATTGTATATAGCAACAATGCATCAGATTACAAGAATATACAGAGTGTAAACGAATAAATATTACACAGAAATATCAGAGATTTAAATTACATTTAAATACATTACATAGCAGCGGAAAATAATACAATACACAACTAGAAGAAGATATACGGATACAAAGCTTTCCGGATATCGTTCCAGCTGTAAACCAGGATCCTGTGAATATAAATCTGCAAAACCAAACTACTAGCTGCCCGTGTCGAAAATAGGGGCACCCAGAGTTTAGGTTAAAACAATAAACTCCAGGTCAGTCATGTGACTGGTGTGAGAACTAAAACAGTTATTAATCTTTATCTTTAAAGTTAGGTAAATCAAGGGACCACGCCGTATAACACGGAACGGGTTTCCTCCCAAGAATACCAGTGCATAAAACAAACAGCGCAATGCTAAATAAAGAAAAATGAAGCTATTATAAGACCCAGGTCCCATCACACAATGCAACGCAGCCGAGGATAGGGTTTTCCCTTATAATAGCCAAACATGCTTAGTACGTTTAAAACAAATCTTTTGATACTACTATAAGTGCATAGTGTATAAAACAACTTCAAATCATAAGTATCAATCATAGGCGGCATGAGCGCCCCATCCCACTATGTCACCATACTAGGTTCTACAATTAAAACCGCAAATGTCACGTATTTGGAAATTGGATTTCCGTCTATGAACCGAGGCAAAAGATAGTCCTCAACCGATTCGAGACGCTCTAGCCCGCCCCTCAGGCAAGTACTCAGTCAAGCCTTGGATCCTCAGGGCCAGTCCACCGATGTGGATTAAACTTAAACCCTGAACATGCGTCTCCCCACCCTATGGGGTGTAAGTCTGGTCCGTCTGCCGACCAGAATGCATCGGCCGAAACCGATATAACCGAGGCGCCTCGCAACAGCAACAACCACATAAGTCAAACTCGTCAGGGCGTGTAAAACCACTGACGCCACTTCTAGCTAGAAAGAAACGCATGCCCTCCCTGACGTCCTCTCCCGTTTTTGGTTCACAACCGGGGTGCGAGACTCGCGAATTCACGTTACACAAAGCTGTGCCACACAGGCTGTGCTTTGATCATCACCACAAGACTTTGCTTTTCAACAGAAGCCTCGATCAATTGCCACTTAGGCATGCCACACAGGCAATTCACTCCATGCGTTTGATATCCATCAATATATAACCCCTGAGCTCGTACGTCTCAGAGAAGGGCGTTAAGCAAGAGAATAAATTCTCCGCCGCCAAACAGATATATATTTAATAGAGATCAATCACACAGACTAAAATCCAATGTCAGACACACAGTCCATTTACAAGTCCGTTCTGGGTCTGAACGAAACCGGAGGCACCTAGTACCTCGCATATCCATCGATCTCCAAGTACGTCTGGACGATCACAAACTGTTTCCATCTTCTTGGGTGTACAGCCCAATCAAGATCATCAGTAATCACCCAAACGACGTGAAGACTTCCGGTCTTCGACCACCGTCTTCATCTTCGACACCACGTCGAATCAGTTATTCAGAATGGGTTAAACCCGGTCTTTCTGAATAACTCGCGTATATATTATAAAAGTGTTACACAAACACAACATACGCCTCATTCCAATTCAGAATATTCTTTTATCCAAATATTCCCATAAATTTTATCCAAGATAAATTCTTTAAATTTATTCTTTAATCTTCTTTGAATATCAATTCAAACTAGTCGGGATTAGCGAACCACACCGAAGTAATCATTTATTTTATTTCCCAATCCCAACCTATTCATCCCATGAAGTAAAACTGGTAGTACTTCATATCTAACACCACAGTGTTATCGGTAATTCAATTACCATTTCACGTTCAAATCTAATTAAAGATTTAACTATCGCCTGGAGTAAAACTGGTGATACTCCATTCTCGATCTTTTCAATCTAATTAAAGATTCATTAAAACTCCACCTAGTTTTAATCTTCGGCTGGGTTAAAGAATCAGTGTCATTTAAAACACGGTTCACGATAAACCCAAAATCACATTCCATTAATTATCGGGTTAAAGAACGAGTGTTATTTAAAACACGGTTCACGATAAACCCAAAAATCAATATCACTTCCATTCCAATTAAATATCATTCAATTGGTACACTTCATTAAATCTAACTAAAAAGATTTAATCTTTTCTCAACTGGGTTCAAGAACAGTGTTAGTGAAGACACCATTCACGACAAACCCAAATCACATTCGATATTCAATACAAGGCTCTGAATAGAAAATATATCGGCTTATATTCAATATCAAATCCTACGACTAACAAATGTCGTATTGGAAATAACGATATAAATATATATCTTTCAAATTTCCATAACAACATCTGTATAATCACGAATTTCAACATCGAAATATTCCGAAGACAATTTCGATTCAAATCCACTCCAATGCAATCATTGGAAATTTTGGTTATTTTCAAAACCCTTTTCAAATTCAATTTATTTATTTAAAAATAAATAGAATTATAATTCTAGTTCAAAACTAGTTCATTTCGATAAAAATCTATTTTTATCTTTTCAAATATGGAGTTTTTCATCCCAAATCTTCACAAATCATTTCTTATGATTTTACACAAATTATTACTATTTTTAATAATTTTATCAAGGCCCGTACAGTCGATTTCCACCAATGGCCATCGAACTGCACGTATAGCGACCTTTTTCCCATTTGATTTGGACATAATTCCAAATCCAACCGTTAGATTTCAAATTTCTAACATTCGCTAGAAAGCTCTTTTCGATACGAACCCAACGGTTCCGGTTTTAGGAGAATCCGACGGTCGGATCTCCCGTAACGTCCATTTGAAATCAATGGTCGAAATTCGCGAACTGCCGCGGCGCGGCGCGTTCTATTCAGGCCATTATATTATATATATAATATATATAATATATACTTCGTCGATTTCTATTTAAAACGAATTATATAAGTAGTTTTAAAATTCGTTTCAAAATCTATTTCAACTTCCATCTCAATTCAAAGCAAAATTGAATTCTTCTCTATAAATTCGTTTTAAAATTCATTTCTATTCAATTCAAATTTCAATTCCATTTGAATTCATTTCAATTTGCTTTCAATTCATTTTGAATTCGTTTTCAATTCAATTCATTTCGAAATCGTTTTCAATTCAATTCATTTCGAAATCACTTTCAATTCAATTCACTTTGAATTCGTTTTCAATTCAATTCATTTCGAAATCACTTTCAATTCACTTTGAATTCGTTTTCAATTCAATTCATTTCGAAATCACTTTCAATTCACTTTGAATTCGTTTTCAATTCAATTCATTTCGAAATCACTTTCAATTCACTTTGAATTCGTTTTCAATTCAATTCATTTCGAAATCACTTTCAATTCACTTTGAATTCGTTTTCAATTCAATTCATTTCGAAATCACTTTCAATTCACTTTGAATTCGTTTTCAATTCAATTCATTTCGAAATCGTTTTCAATTCAATTCACTTTGAATTCGTTTTCAATTCAATTCATTTCGAAATCGTTTTCAATTCAATTCATTTCGAAATCACTTTTAAAATCGATATAAATATCGTTCACGTCAAAATGGCGTCAATCTAATCAACACGGCTTCATATATTCCTTTATTTTCAAATATTCTATTTCAAATATTTCTTTTTCAAATATTTCTTTTTCAAAACTGGAATGAGGCCCAATCAATTACCATATAAAATTAATTATATGGATTTTCATACAACACATGTATATAATAGCATTGAAAATAATCAACCATCAACCAAAGTGCACTACACTGTATAAGCATCAAATATAGATATTCAACGCTTATAACAGCCTGTCAATCAATCGATCGACATATTTAATCAATCAGGATGAGTGAACTTCAAATTTCATCCCAACACCCGTGTGGGGTTTCAAACAATCAAACACATATTTTATTTGTGCTGTTGGGCGATGTGTAAAATTTATCGACCCAATCAATGTCCTTCAAATAGGTGTACATAAACAAACCGTCTGGTTTGTAAATGAATATTTTATTTTATTCACTTTCACTATATTCATTCTCACGTTAAAAATTATATTTTTAACGATAAAACATTTTATTCCAACATATGAATTTCTATTATTCATTCACACAATAAAATGATATTTTTATTTTCTAACTTATTTTTGAAAATTTCGGCGGCATAACGGCACGATACTAGAAACGGGACGAGGCCTAGCCTTATCCCCGGTCTAGTGAAGGCCCACGCCATTCACTCATCAATCAAATCCATTTCAATTTACCAAACAATTCAATTCAAACCAATTAATCTATCCAACTACACAACCAAACAAACAAGTCCATGGTATGTGGACGGGTGTCGGGTGCTTCTAATAAGCACCGTCTGCATCCTAGTATATATATATATAACTAGAAAAAGAATTTTGAGTGAGAAGTTCTCACCAATAGCTATCCAACTTCACGACACTTCTTTTGTAGAAAATCTTCTTCGTTATCCCGTCTTCGTCATCTTCGCTGCCCGTAGTCACTATATACATAAAAATCACATTTTTATATTTTGATGTCTTTAAAATAAAAATCACATTTTTTATTTGTTCGTTTTCAATTTAAAAATCATATTTTTATAATCACTTCATATGTTTAAAAATCGAATTTTCCACAATGCTACTGCATGGATAAAAATTATATTTTTATCTCGCTATTCTTCATATAAAGATCTCGCCTTTTCAAAAATATAGATTTCATCTTTATAAAAATCATCACTTTATTTCAACGTATATAAAATAAAAATCAGATTTTTATTTCGCTACATATACAAAGATGATATTTTTATATTCTCTATCCTATAAAGATTATATTTTTAATACTTTAAAAATATAAAAATCATATTTTTAATATTTCTATATAGTAAAGATTATATTTTTAATACTTTAAAAATATAAAAATCATATTTTTATCACTTTAAAAATATAAAGATCATACCTTTTACCAAATAAAAAAAATCCTATCTTCACTTTTTAAAGTTTAAAGATTTCACCTTTTTAAATTTAAAGATTTCACCTTTTTAAATTTTAAAATAAATTCAGTTTTTCAAACTTTTCAAAAATCGGTTTTTAAACTCTTTTTTAAAAAAAAATCAGTTTTTAAACTTCTAAAAATACAGTTTTTAAACTTATAAAAATACAGTTTTTAAACTTATAAAAATACAGTTTTTAAACTTATAAAAATACAGTTTTTAAACTTATAAAAATACAGTTTTTAAACTTATAAAAATACAGTTTTTAAACTTATAAAAATACAAAATAAAAATAAAACAAATAAATTAAAAAAAAAACGACTTACAGGGGGGGGTTTCGCAGATCGTCGGAGGGGGTGCCTGGGGGTCGCTGAGGTGGCGGTCAGCGTTAGGGTTCGGCGGCGGCTTCTCTAACGCGGCGCAGGAGGTCAGGCGGGAGGGGGTTTTCTCGAGGCAGGGGAAGAAGAAAGAAAGGGGCGGCAGCAGGCGATCGTTGGCCAGAGGAGGGGGATAGGGCGGTGGGGCACTGGTCCCTGGCGGCGTCGAGAGCATCGCGGGTTTCCGCGATTCGCTTTCTCCCCTCTTTTTTTTTTTTTTCTTTTGAACGGGATCTGAAACTAACGGGGGGGGGGGGGGGCCAGAGTATAAGAAGGGAGGAGAAAGTTTTTTTTTTATTATTATTTAATTATTTTATTTTCAAAGAAGTTGACTTTTACATACGACCTCTAAACGAGGCCCACCGCCTGTCGTCCATAGCGTTTTACCCCCATTCCGAACACAATGGGATATGTATCGTCAGCTGATTCGGCTGTTACAATCAGTTTCCGTTAAATTTACATTTAAATCACTATATTGAATTTTAAACGTACATTTCAAATTACCGGGGTCACACACTAACTTTATAAATTGCAGAAAAATATTTTCTAGCTTCGTATTGACGATACGGTCCTAACAAAACTAGTTTCATCGAATTCTGAGACCGTTAGAAAAATGGCCAATTTCCAGTCGATTAAAATCAACTGAAATGGTCAAAACACGTTTTCCTTTGCCACGCTCACATATTGATTCGGAAAATTACGAAATTTGAAACCTAGCAATAACTTTACATCCCGGACCCAACAAAACTGGTTTCGTCGAAATCCGAGGTCGTTTGCAAAATGTCCATTTTTAAGGGCCTGAATTCCATAGCGACTATTCAGAATTTTCTACTGGACATATCTTTTGGTTCCCATTAAGAAATCTTGATTTTTCGGATTCGTTGGAAAGATATTATCAATTAGATCCTATCATTTTTGGTTTCACTAAAATCCGGATTGTTTTGCACCCGGTGCATTCAATTGAAGTTTGGAATCGAATTATCGAACTACCGCGCCATTTTCAATTCTATTTATAATTATATATAAATATTTATATATATTCTAACGACGACGTATATAATATATACGTCGAATTCTATTCAAAATAAATTTCACGTCGATATTATTTAAAATAATTCATTTTAAATAATCAAAATTCGCTAAAATGGCCAAAATAAAAATTTCAAACTGGCTCGCATTTTACGGGTTGTTACAGTCTTATAATAGCTTCATTTTTCTTTATTTAGCATTGCGCTGTTGTTTTATGCACTGGTGTTCTTGGGAGGAAACCCGTTCCGTGTTATACGGCGTGGTCCCTTGATTTACCTAACTTTAAAAATAAAGTTTTAATAACTGTTTTAGTTCTCACACCAGTCACATGACTGACCTGGAGTTTATTGTTTTAACCTAAACTCTGGGTGCCCCTATTTTCCACACGGGCAGCTAGTAGTTTTGTTTTTGCAGATTTATATTCACAGGATCCTGGTTTTCAGCTGGAATGATATCCGGAAAGCTTTGTATCCGTATATCTCTTCTAGTTGTGTATTGTATCATTTTCCGCTGCGATGTATTTAAATGTAATTTAAATCTCTGATATTTCTGTGTAATATTCATTTATACTCTGTATATTCTTGTAATCTGGTGCATTGTTGTAATATACAATGAAATGTTCTTTTGTCTGCGTTCTGATTTGTCTTGTCCTCACAGTAATTCGTTCTTTCTCATCTCTTCGGGGACCGGGGAAGTTTCGGGTCGCTTCATTTGGTATCAGAGCTTTGGTTTACAAAGCTCAGAGGACAAGACACATTAGAACCATACGAAAGAATTCATCAGAATTTGATTAGTAATATCCAACGAGAATGACTCATTAGAGGTGGGATCAGTAGTATCCTAGAACGAGTGTGAAGAGTATATTTTCCAATTGAAAACAATTTTGTTTTGAAAATTTAAATCGTTTCACACGTATTTGAATATTTGTTTTATATTGAATTTGGACAATCCAATATATAAAGACTTTGCATATACGCCTTGCAAACGTGTATTCGAAGTTTTAATATATTGAATAGATATAGAATCACACTCTAGTCGCCCGGAGATGATACTGATGATTGAGATCTCATCATCAGTGTTTATGTTCGAGTTTCGAAAGTGAGATATTTATATATTTCCAATCGACTGGTGTGAGAACCAAACTAGATAGGTTTATTGTTGTGATTTGGCATCAAAAACATGATTTTTAGTATATATATAAATTTTTTATACCTTTGAAAGTTAACCAACATATTGATTGCTAGCTGTGATGATTATTAATTCAACTAATAGAAATACTGGAATGATATATAAAGCATAAATCAAGATATTTGTTAGTGAAAAGTAATGCAAACTCTCTTAATAAAATCCTAAAATATAATGTAGGAGATGGTTCTCTATGGCTTATCTAATGCTGACTTCAGTATGACTCCGAAACAAACAAGGAGGGTCGAGCAGAAAGCAGAAAAAGAAAGGAAGTTGAACTTAGGAACATACGTGGGTGTTTATTGTCGTATATGTAGAGAAGAAGGGAATTATGCGGTTCGGTGCCCTGAGAGAAAGAAAAGCAAGGAGAAAGAGATAAGAATGGACATAGTTTGTTTTAAGTGCAAAGAAACGGGGCATTTTGTG
Source organism: Allium sativum (assembly GCA_030737875.1). Taxonomy (NCBI): domain Eukaryota; kingdom Viridiplantae; phylum Streptophyta; class Magnoliopsida; order Asparagales; family Amaryllidaceae; genus Allium; species Allium sativum. The sequence goes on along the minus strand of CM060915.1, from coordinate 252,691,904 downwards.
GATAAGTGTCCAAACATTAAGAAAAAATCCCGAAAAATAGAAAAAGAAAAGAAGTGCTTCCGATGCAAAGATATAGGGCATCTAGCCCGAAATTGCCCGTTAAAGAAGGGTGATAAGAAATCCAAAGGAAAGGAGATATCTACTTTGGAAATTATGCAAGGAGGAGGCACGACTTCCTAGAAAGTTGGGTTTTAATGTAATGAACTAGCATTTTGGATATATGTGTGGATGTGTATGATACTTGTATGAACTTAAATATGCTTTTGTTTTAAAAATGTATCGATATTGTATAATATAGCTAGTGTAAGAAGAATGATTGAACTAAGGTGAATTTAGCACCGCATATTAGAATGTTTTGGAATTTGATTGAAATTGCATGCATATACTTGTACTTACATTGAACAGGTCATAGCAAGGAGGCTAGAGCAGAGAATAAAATTTGTTTGCCCGACAAATAGGTACATGTTTACTACATAATTTACTGTTTTGTTTGGGTGATGATGATTTTATGAGCCTATTGGCTAGCCGCTTGGCTTTTTCTTTTTCTTTTTGAGATCTGAAGGACCGGGGAAGCTATTTGAGATTTCCCGATGCTCCCATTGCAGGGGAGGTTATGGCGAAATTTTTCGAAAATTTAGGGTGTTAGCCAAATTTTTGAAATTTTTGAAAATTCTCAGAAACTGAAAAGTTGGAGAATGGAAGCCAGATCGAACGTAGAATTGATTAATCAAACCACTTTCGACTTTGTTCCTTTTCGGGGACGAAAAGTTTTAAGTGGGGGAGATTGTAACAACCCGAAAATCTAGGCCAGTTTAAAAATTTTATTTTTGCAATTTTAGCGAATTTTGAATATTTAAAATAAATAATTTTAAATAATATCGACGAGAAATTTATTTTGAATATATTTAGGACGTATATATTATATACATCGTCGTTAGAATATAAATAATTATATATAATTATAAATAGAATTGAAAACGGCGCGGTAGTTCGATAATTCGATTTCAAACTTCAATTGAATGTACCGGGTGCAAAACAATCCAGATTTTAGCGAAACCAAAAATATTAGGATCTAATTGATGATATCTTTCCAACGAATCCGAAAAATCGAGATTTCATAGCGGGAATCAAAGGATATGTCCAGTTGAAAATTCTGAATAGTCGCTATAGAATTCAGGCCCTTGAAAATGGAGATTTTGCAAACGACCTCGGATTTCGACGAAACCAGTTTTGTTGGGTCCGGGATGTCAAGTTATTGCTAGATTCCTAATTTCATAATTTTTCGAATCAATATGTGAGCGTGGCAAAGGAAAACGCGTTTGACCAGTTTCAGTTGATTTTAATCGACTGGAAAATGGTCATTTTTCAAACGGTATCAGAATTCGACGAAACTAGTTTTATTAGGACCGTATCGTCAATACGAAGCTAGAAAATCTTTTTCTGGAATTTTTCGAGTCAGTATGTGAACCCGGTAATTTGAAATGTACGTTTAAAATTCAATATAGTGATTTGAATGTAAATTCAACGGAAACTGATTCAAACAGTCGAATCAGCCTACGATACATATCCCATTGTGTTCGGAATGGGGGTAATTAGCTATGGACGACAGGCGGTGGGCCTTGTTTCGAGGTCGTATGTAAAAGTCAACTTTTTGCAAATTAAATAATTAATAAATTAAAAATAAATAAAAAAGATATCTCTTCCCCTTAATCTCGTTCTGGCCCCCCTTCTTCATTCGATCAAAATCAAAATAAAAAAAAGAAAAAAGAAAAAAAAAGGCGCTCCACCTCGATCCGGCGCCAGCAGCACCACCGGACCCCCGCTCCTCCGCCTAGCAAGTCGCCCTCTCCGGCAGCACCTCCACCCCCCCTGCGTATCCTTCTCCATCCCCTCCGCTGATCGATCGAAACCCCTAAGACCCCCAAACCCACTAACCCGCGTGCCCTAGCTTTCCCCCCCAGTCGACCAGATTCGCCTCCGCCCCAGCCACACCCCGCGCCACCTCTGACCCAGCGCCTCCCCTCCTCCTTCCGATAGCAACACCCGCTTCCCCAGCGCCGCTTCAGACGATCCCCCACCACGTGCAGCGAGCCAAGCCCCTCCTCCATCGAGCAAAGTGAGTTTAAATTATTTTATTTTTATTTTCTTGCCATGTAATTAATTTTGTGATAAAAAAAACATCGTTTTAAAATGTAATCTATGGTTATAGATAATAAAAATATGATTTTTATTAATGTAGTAAGTTAAAAATATGATTTTTATATATTAGAGATAATAAAAATATAATTTTAGAGAGTTAAAAATATAATTTCTATTCATGTAGAGTATTAAAAATATAATTTTTATACTCCTAGCATAATAAAAATATGATTTTTTATTTAATTAGAGTAATAAAAATATGATCTTTTATATAAGAAGTGAAAGAAAGAAGTGATTTGTGAAATGAACAAGAAGTGGATTTTGAAAGCAAAAGGATGAGATTTATAAATATGTTAAAGTTTATATTTTTATTTCATGTAAAAATTCGATTTTTATATATTGAATAACATAGTAAAATTCGATTTTTATATATTGAATAACGAGGTAAAAAAATTCGATTTTTATATATTGAATAGCAAAGTAAAAATGTGATTTTTATATAGGTAGTGGATACGGGCAACGAAATAGACGAAAGAAAAGCAAAGTGAAGATTTCCTACCCATGAAGAATTGCGTCATTCAGTTTAGCGAAAGGGTGAGAACTCCTCACTCTAAATTTCTTATTCTAGTTATACATACATATATATATATATACTAGGATGCAGACGGTGCTTAGTAGCACCCGACACCCGTCATCCACAGACCATGGATGGCTTGTTTGTTAAATTGTTTGGTTGTGTAGTTGGTTAGATTATTTGGTTTGAACTGAATTGTTTGGTGAAATGAAATTGATTTGATTGATGTGTGAATGGCGTGGGCCTTCACTAGACCGGGGATAAGGCTAGGCCTTGTCCCGTTTCTAGTATCGTGCCGTTATGCCGCCGAAATTTTCTAAAATATGTTAGAAAAATAAAAATATCATTTTATTGAATAAATAACTGAATAGAACATTCACAGGTTGAATAAAATAATTTGATCGTTAAAAATATAATTTTCAACGTGAAGTGAATAAAATAAAATATTCATTTACAAACCGGACGGTTTGTTTATGTACACTGATTTGACTGACATTGATTGGGTCGGTAAATGTTACACATCGCCCGACTGCACAAATAAAATATGTGTTTGATTGTTTGAAACCCCACACGGGTGTTGGGATGAAATATGAAGTTCACTCATCCTGATTGATTAAATATGTCGATCGATTGATTGATAGGCTATTATAAGCGTTAGATATCTATATTTGATGCTTATACAGTGTAGTGCACTTTGGTTGATGGTTGATTATTTTTCAATGCTATTATATAAGTGTGATGTATGAAAATCCATATAATTAAAATTATATGGTAATTGATTGGGCCTCATTCCAATTTAGAAAATAAAGAATATTATAAGATAAAGGTTCATGTGTTGACTGTACTCATCCGTTGAGATTAGTCATGTGTTGAACGAAATATTTTAATAATAAAATTTACATCTTTATCAATATAAGATAAAGGTTCATGTGTTGACTGTACTCATCCGTTGAGATTAGTCATGTGTTGAACGAAATATTTTAATAATAAAATTTACATCTTTATCAATATAAGATAAAGGTTCATGTGTTGACTGTACTCATCCGTTGAGATTAGTCATGTGTTGAACGAAATATTTTGATAATAACAAATATTTTGATAATAGGAAATATTTGAAATAGAATATTTGAAAATAGAAATACATTGAGCCGTGTTGATTAGATTGACGCCATTTTGACGTGAACGATATTTATATCGATTTTAAACGATTTCGAAATGAATTGAATTGAAAACGATTTCGAAATGAATTGAATTGAAAACGATTTCGAAATGAATTGAATTGAAAACGATTTCGAAATGAATTGAATTGAAAACGATTTCGAAATGAATTGAATTGAAAACGATTTCGAAATGAATTGAATTGAAAACGATTTCGAAATGAATTAAATATAAAACGATTTCGAAATGAATTGAATAGATAACGAATTTGAATTGAATAGATAACGAATTTGAATTGAATATAAAACGATTTCGAAATGAATTGAATAGATAACGAATTTGATTTGAATAGAAAACGAATTTGATTTCAATGGAATATATAACGAATTTGATTCGAATAGAAAACCAATTCGAATTTGATTCGAATAGAAAACCAATTTGAATTGAATCGAATAGAAAACCAATTTGAATTGAATCGAATAGAAAACCAATTTGAATTGAATCGAATAGAAAACGACTTTGAATTGAATTAAAAATGAATTCAAATTGAATTGAAAGCGAATTGAAATGAATTCAAATTGAATTGAAATTTGAATTGAATAGAAATGGATTTTAAAACGAATTTATAAAGAAGAATTCAATTTTGATTTGAATTGAAATGGAAGTTGAAATTGTTTTTGAAACGAATTCAAAACTATTTATAAAATTCGTTTTAAATAGAAATCGACGAAATATATATTATATATATTATATATATAATATAAATGGCCTGAATAGAACGCGCCGCGTCGCGGCAGTTCGTGAATTTCGACCATTTATTTCAAACGGACATTACGGGAGATCCGACCGTCGGATTCTCCTAAAACCGGAACCGTTGGGTTCGTATCGAAAAGAGCTTTCTAACGAATATTAGAAATTTGAAATCTAACGGTTGGATTTGGAGATACGTCCAAATCAAATTTAAAAAAGGTCGCTGTAAGTGCAGTTCGATGGCCATTGTTGGAAATCGATTGTATGGGCCTTGATAAAATTATTAAAAATAGTAATAATTTGTGTAAAATCATAAGAAGTGATTTGAGAAAAATTGGGGTGAAAAACTCCATATTTGAAAAGATAAAAATGGATTTTTATCGAAATGAACTAGTTTTAACTAAATTTAAAACCCAATTATTTTTAAATAAATAAATTAGATTTAAAAAGGGGTTTTAAATAATCGGAATTTCTAATATATTTGATTGGACGTGATTTGGGTTTGTCGTGAACTGTGTTTTAAATAACACCTAGTTCTTTAACCCGATAACAAATAGAATGTGATTTGGGTTTGTCGTGGACTGTGTTTTAAATAACACCTAGTTCTTTAACCCAGTAAAAGGAGTTTTAATGAATCTGCAAATTGATTGAAATATGAATTGATAATTTAAATTATCAAATTTGGAAAATGAGCGAGAATGGAGTATCGCCAGTTTTGCTCCAAAGCGATAGTTAAATCTTTAATTAGATTTGAACGTGAAATGGTAATTAATTTTACCGATAACACTGTGGTGTTAGATATGGAGTATTACCAGTTTTGCTTCATGGGATGAATAGGTTGGGATTGGGAAATAAAATAAATAATTACTTCGGTGTGGTTCGCTAATCTCGACTAGTTTGGAAAACCATAATTTGGTTTGAAATGACATCCAAAGGAAGATTAAAGGATAAATTTTAAAGAATTTATCTTGGATAAAATTAATGGGAACCTTTCCCTAAGAATGCGATTTCGTGAATAAAAAAGGATATTCTGAATTGGAATGAGGCGTATGTTGTGTTTGTTTAACATTCGTTTTAATATACGCGGGTTGTTCGGAAAGGACGGGTTTATACCCATTCTGAATAACCGATTCGACGATATGTCGAAGATGAAGACGGTGGCTGAAGACCGGAAGTCTTCACATCGTTTGGATAATTACTGACGATCCCGATTGGGCTGTACACCCAAGAGGATGGAAATAGTTGGTGGTCGTCCAGACGTACTTGGAGATGGATGGATATGCGAGGAAAGTGCCTCCGGTTTCGTTCAGACCTAGAACGGACTTGTAAATGGATGGTGTGTCTGACATTGTACTCCTTTATATTGTATTTGTTGATCTCTGCTAAATATATATCTGTTTGGCGGCGGAGAATTTATTCTCTTGCTTAACGCCCTTCTCTGAGACATATGAGCTCAGAGGTTATATATTGGCAGAAATCAGTGGTACGATATGGATTGATAGTGTGGCATGCTGAGATGCAGTGATCCAGACTTTTGTTGAAAATCAAAGTTTGGGGGTTGATGATCAAAGCGCAGCTGATATAGCATGGCTTTGTGTATAGCGTTGATCCGCGAGCCTCACACCCCGGTATGGTGGCAAACTGATGGTTTGATCAGTATGCTTTTTCGTGGATGGGCACCTCAGTGGTGTCGTGGATTTGGTCGACCGAGATGAGCCTAGTGCTCAGGGATATATAGAGCAGGCGGTGTTTTCTCTCGCTGGGACGTAAGCCGCGGTGGTACTCTGGTCCCAAATGTGCGGATGCAGACGGTGTTTTCTCTTGTGGGGACGTAAGCCGTGGTGAATTGCATTACGTGATCGATCTTTCGAATCAGGAGCCACCATGATGGAAATCCAATTTCCAATACGTGTATTTCGGTTTTATTTGTAGAGCCTAGTATGGCGACACAGTGGGATGGGGCACTTATGCCGTCTATGATTGATACTTATGATTTGAAGATATTTTATACAATATGCACTTATAAAAGTATCAAATGATTTGTTCTAAACGTATCAAGCATTCTTGGCTATTATAAGGTAAAAACCCTATCCTCCGGCTTGCGTTGCATTGTGTGATGGGACCTGGGTCTTATAATAGCTTCATTTTTCTTTATTTAGCATTGCGCTGTTGTTTTATGCACTGGTGTTCTTGGGAGGAAACCCGTTCCGTGTTATACGGCGTGGTCCCTTGATTTACCTAACTTTAAAAATAAAGTTTTAATAACTGTTTTAGTTCTCACACCAGTCACATGACTGACCTGGAGTTTATTGTTTTAACCTAAACTCTGGGTGCCCCTATTTTCTACACGGGCAGCTAGTAGTTTTGGTTTTGCAGATTTATATTCACAGGATCCTGGTTTTCAGCTGGAATGATATCCGGAAAGCTTTGTATCCGTATATCTCTTCTAGTTGTGTATTGTATCATTTTCCGCTGCGATGTATTTAAATGTAATTTAAATCTCTGATATTTCTGTGTAATATTCATTTATACTCTGTATATTCTTGTAATCTGGTGCATTGTTGTAATATACAATGAAATGTTCTTTTGTCTGCGTTCTGATTTGTCTTGTCCTCACAGTAATTCGTTCTTTCTCATCTCTTCGGGGACCGGGGAAGTTTCGGGTCGCTTCATTTTTCCAAGGGAAACTGATACGACCCCAAACCCCGTACTGACGGTGGCAAGGGTAATCTTTGGAATATAACACATAAACAAATAATAGCAGAACAGAATTAGATAAATACACCAGATATGTACAAATAATACACTGGATAAACGTAATCATCAGAGTTAAACAGTATACAAGATCATTCTTAGTACAAATACATTTCAGCTATACATAAATGTCTACAGCGGAAAACAAACATAATATGTACAACAGGAGCTGAACAGCATAAAAAGAAATAAATGATAGAATCCATCTTCAGCTCCAGCTATCCAGAAAGAGCCTGCTAAAACCTGAATACAAGGCTGCCCGTGTAGGAAAAGGAGCACCCGAGTTTGCAAGTGAAACAAACTTCGAGTCAGTCATGGGACTGGTATGAGAAATCTACTTAACACATTATACAATTGGCTAGTCACAAGACCACGCCACTTTCGCGGAACGGGTTTACTCCATTGGATTGCCAGTTCTTTACAACAAGTAAATCTTTTAAACATCGCAATGCTTTTTATAAAAATGAAGCCATTATAAGACTCAGTTCCCATCACACAATGCAACGCAAACCGGAGGATAGAGTTTTTACCTTATAATGGCCAAAATATGCTTGATACGAATAAAACAAAAGCATTTGGTATTACTAGTGTTTATATGTTTCAAAAACAATTTCTATCATAACTATCAATCATAGACGACATGAGCGTCCCATGCCACTATGTCGCCAAATATAGGTATACAATCGAAACCACACGACGTCGTATTTGGAAATTGTATTTCCGTCATGAACTAAGGCAAAAGATAGTCCTTACCGAATTCGAGACAATCTAGCCCATGTCTCAGTATCAGAATGCATCAACCCTTTGGATCGTCAGGGTCGGTACACCGATGTGGATTATTATGCTAGAAGACTACGTTTCCCCGCTGTTTGGGGCGTAAATGAGCCAACGAATGATTCCATCGGTCCCGGATCAATCGATATATCCGAGGCGCCTCGCAACAGCAACAACCACATAGGTGAAAGTAATATGAATGTCAGCCAGTTCAAGCACTGACACCACCTCTAGCTAGAAGGAAACTGTAATGACCCGCATTGGCAGGGGTATTATGATTAATTTATTTAATTATATCAATGGTGATATAGTTAATTAAATGGTCGTGGAATTAAAATAATGGTGAATATTTAATTTAAAATAATAAATTAAATAATATATTTAATTCTGAAATAATTAGAATTGGCTGAAATGGCGATATGGTGTGAACCGGATCATCTATGATATTTAATTCAGCTTGGAATTGAATTTGAATAACGAATATATTCAATCGTTCTCAATTCAACGTATAGTTTATAATATAATTATAAACGAGCTTGAAATGGTGCTGCAGTTCGCAAATTGGCAATTCGAACTTTAACTGAATGTACAGGATTCATTTTAAGCCGGATTTCTGTGAAACAAGAAACGTGTGGAGCTGGTGGAGTATATCTGTAATGACCCGGGATTTCGACCAACTAATTTTAAATATTTAGAATGGATTTAAATATTTAGTTGATAATATAAATGAATTTTTGTATTTATGTTATTGATTTAAATATCGATTTCGATTTAATATCATATATATATTAAATTATCAAAATAAGGAATCAGCGAATAACTGAATTCGAAGTGAAAACTGATTTGAAATCAGTTCAAGTAATCAATACATAATTCTTTTTGAATTAGAATAATAATATTCAATAATTATCGAAGAATTTAAATGGTTTGAAATTTAAATTAAATCGATTTAAATTGATATTTGTTCGGGATGATCGAACTGGACTTTGATACCTATCCCAGTGTGTTCGGAATAGTGGTATAACCTTAGAGTTGATAGTTGCTGGGTTCAGAAAGGTGTTCGGAATCAGGGTGTATTTTAATTTAAGGACACGGGTCCTAAAACAAAATAAAATAGCATAGGTTTGTGGTCCGAAATAAAACAATAAGGAGGAAAGGTAATAGCCGCAGAAATTAAAAGATGGAGAATGGAACACGTTCTCCTCCTCAACACCCAGAAATTTGCCTTGCTGTTCAAAAATAAACCTCATCGATCCTTTATAAAATCACGCATACTTCTCCCTTCTCCCTTTCATTCTTCTGTTCTTTATTTTCTTCAAAATAAAAACCAATCGCGCGATAATGGGGATCTCGATACCGAAGCTCCATTCGAAGATCTGGGACTCGCATAAACACGGTTTGCTAGGGCTCGGTTCTTTTGGGGACGGGATCGACGTTACCTCAACGGAAATTAGGGTACGAAATGGGTTCGAACTACATCGGGTAAATCGACATCGAACTGGAGACGGGAGGGGATTTTGACTCTGATGACGTTCTGCGATTTGATGGAGGGGCCAAAGTCTAAATTAGGTTGACTGTACCAAGGGGCGCGAGCTGGGTTCGATAGTCGTGAGTTAGTTTTTGGGTCTACAGTGGTTCACGATAGGTGATGGAACGACGTCTGGGACCGGAAGGAGAAGGCGAATTAAAGGAGTAGTTCGAATAGCTGATAGTGTCTATGAGGATAGGGCTATATTGGGGGATCTGCGGTATGTTTAGAAGGTGAGGGCATCGTTGTTTTTGGGTTGACACAGCGTGATTTTCATTTCTGGTTACTTGACTGTGTGAAGATGGAGGGCAAATTGATGATGTGGTGCTTTTGAAATGGTGACTGGCGGATAAAGCTTGAATGCTGAAGTCAATGATAGTGGTTGCAGTTCTCGTAGGCAGCCGTGGTGGTCGGAGTTGACAATCAAAAAGCAGTCAACACTGGCTTGGTTATTAAGCTACATGCCGACTCATTTCTGATTAAGGAAGGGATGGAATTAAGGTGCTAAACAAATAAATTCCCGGTGAGTAAACCTCACTTGTTAAATTTATTTTAGCATTTAAAATAAATTGTTGATTTGTTGTGTGTATTGAAATGTTACTATGGCTGCTTAAATATATATTAGTTACTTAGGATTGACTATTATTATATATATATTGGTTTGGTGGTTGATGATTCCCGCAGTATCATTAGCGGATGCCCGCGGTACCATAGCGGATGATTACCCTATACGCCCCACGCTATGATAGTGGATGACCTTCATACCGCGATATACTGCCACGAAGCAGGATGGGTATTACTATGTTGACTAACGTCTGTGGATGCAGGAAAAACAGGTTGGAGGAATCCAACTGGATTCCTCAAAAATATATTATCTGTTTGTTGTTTGTTTGATTTCATATATATATTCATATATGATGTGTTAAAAATCAAATGATTGAAAATTTGTTGATTGATTGTTTAAAATATCCCTGGGGCTTGAATATTGATTCATAAAAATATCGGAAAGGGTATTTGATATAAAAAAAGGAAATTCTATTTTTATAAATAGAATTTGAATTTTAAATAAAACTATAGAAGATATTAACTTGTTTTGAAGATATATAAAACAAGTAATCGAATTTATAAACGTTGTTTATAAATGGGAGATGGGATGGGAATCGAATTTATAAACGTTGCTTATAAATGAAAAGATGGAATTTGAATTGAATTTATAAACGTTGTTTATAAATAAAAAGATGGAATTTGAATTGAATTTATAAACTTTGTTTATAAATGAAAGGATGGAATTTGAATCGAATTTATAAAGTTGTTTATAAATGAAAATATGGGATTTGAAGTGAATTTTATAAACGTTGTTTATAAATGGAAAGGTGGGATTTGAATTGAAGTTATAAACGTTGTTTATAAATAAAATAGAGAATTCAAATGGACTTTAAACTATAGAATTTGAATATAGAATTCAAATGGACTTTAAACTATATAATTTGCATAGAGAATTCAAATGGACTTTAAACTATAGAATTTGCATAGAGAATTCAAATGGACTTTAAACTATAGAATTTGAATATAGAATTCAAATGGACTTTAAACTATAGAATTTGCATAGAGAATTCAAATGGACTTTAAACTATAGAATTTGAATATAGAATTCAAATGGACTTTAAACTATAGAATTTGCATAGAGAATTCAAATGGAGTTTAACTATAGAATTTGAATATAGAATTCAAATGAAGTTTAAATATAGGGATGCAAATAGAATTCAAATGAAGTTAAATAAAGAGAATTCAAATAGAATTGAATTGGAATTTGAATAGAGAAGTCGATAAGGAAACGAGAGTATGAGTATAATTAGAATTTGTTAATATGCAGTTAAAATATATTTGAACATGTCATGTTCAAATATGAAGGTGAAATAGACTGAAAAGTTAAGTAACAGATTTAATAAACAAATTGAGTTAAAACGATTGGTATAGTTAAAATAGATTGGACAGGTATAGACATACAGGAGACAGGTTTGGAATAAAGTATAGAAGTGAAATAAATAGAATGCCCGACAAAAAGGTACGTATTTAATTTCCATATGAGATTTTATGCGCCGTATCGGCAAGCCGCTTGGCTTTTTCTTTTTCTTTTTGAGATGAGAAGGACCGGGAAAGCTATTTGAAATTTCCCGATGCTCCCGGTACAAAGGAGGTTATGGCGAATTTTTCCGGGAATTTAAGGAGATAGAATATTTTAAAGATAATTTGATAGTTAGAAATCAACGTATCGAAATATATAGAAGTCGATAAGAAAACGAACTTAGAAATATAATAGTATAATCAAAAAGGAAGTATAAGAACAAAATCTAGAAAGATTAGAAAGAGAAAATGTATATGCGTTTGAAGGTGAATAATCAGTTGTATGGTATTGATTATTCGAGTAAGTAGTCTTGTCTGTTTTTGACGTTAAATGTTATTCAGTCAAGGTCTGAGAGGTAATTATACCCCAACTTGGTTGATTTCATGATATACCGATAAGTAGCAAGATTCAGGCTCGAAGATCAATGTGGGATAAGAATTAGTTAAATATTGTATTTGGGTTGTCGTAACGATGTTTTACACAACATCTGTTTTAACCCAAATATGTGCAAAACTTGGAAATAGAATAATAAATATTTCCTAAGTATAGAAATGAACGAGATCGGGAAAGAGATAAGTCATTGGAATATTTTCCAATTATAACTAGCATATATTTTCTAAAGTTTAGAAAATAAAGGAAGGCGATATTCGGAAATGTTTTCCAAATAACGGAAAAGGCCAATATGGTTATTGAAAATATTTGGTTAACAAATATTGATAAAGAAATAGAGAAGTGATTTAATTAATGAAATATTAATTAAAGGCTCACTGATTGTTGGATGTTTGGATGAACACTTGTTTTATTCGATAGTTAAATCATCGACTATCGAAACACTTGTTTTTATCCGATAGTTAAATCACAGACTATCGGAGTTTTGACCATCGTTGTCAATATGGAGAGACCGGTTGGATTATGATCCGAAGAACCACTCCGTATTGGCAGTAGCGTGCGAATCAGATTATATAAAGATAACCGAAGACGGAGTAGAGTGCAAGGACTTTTTCTATTAATAGAAATAGTACCTTCGGTTCATCCTGTTCCTGGGTGACGTGTATGGATGAATGTCTGACAGAGTATTTCCAGAAAGGTCACGTACATTGATTTCTTCAACCATACCAAGAGTGGAAGCGGAGAAGGAAACTTCTTTTAGCTAACACGTAATGTACCGTTGAGGACGTCAATCGGTGATTTGATGGATTTGACGATGTGGCATTCGAAGTGAATCTGGTGTGATGATAAAGCGTAGCTTCTAGCCTCATCAACCGGTAAATGACAGAAATCGGGCAAGCAGCATGGCTATGTAGGTCGCACCTATTAGGGTGTATAATCACCTGATCTAGAGTTTCATTTACTTCTAAAAATCTATTGTCGATGCTGACCTATTAGGGAAACGGTTGCTGATCCCAATCGTTGGTGATATACATTCGATACACTCAAGCGAAATGAGTGGTCGGTCATGTGTGGCTGAGTTGCAAGATGTTCTTGTTGAACTCGGTGTATTCTCCTCTAGAGATATACCAGCGGAAGGTGATTCCATACCTTGTCATAGTTGGAAATCCATTACCCAATATGTGCTTGTGGTTTTGATTTTATATTATATATGTGGAACGTGAGATGCAAGCGTTTCCACTAGATTGTTATTTAATTGATTTAGACATTATTATAATATCAAAAGAGTTGATATAAAGATAAATCAAGTGTTTGGATTCTCATAAGGGAAAAACCCGTTCCGTGTTATACGGCGTGGTCTTATGAGATATCATTTAGTTTTCTGAAACTGTTTTAAACTGTTTACTCATACCAGTCCCATGACTGACCCGGAGTTTACTTTGTTGTTTTCCCTAAACTCTTGGGTGCCTAAATTTGTACGGGCAGTCAAGTAGTCGGGAATTTACAGATATACTGGAAGAGCTTGGAGCAGGAGGCTTCAGGATCATATAGCTATAGTTATTTCTGCTGTGTTGTAAGTGATGTACTTTGATATTGATGTATATTCAAGTACAGATGTATATTTCAAGTTATGTTATATATATTATATGTTATTCGTTCCGCTGTGAGATTCGTGTTACTCTGATGTTGTGTTCTTCTTCTTCTTCTATTCTAAGTTTCTATCTTATCTATCCTAACCCTCTAACTTCTTTCTATTAATGGTTCGAATTTCCGTGATATTTGGGGTTGGACTTGTGTTTTTGGTCAGCTCAAATTCTACCGGATTTTCGGGTCGTCACACTTGGTATCAGAGCTTAGGTTTAGCGAATACCTAGGCTTGTTGGAATGTGCTCATTAGAGATAGGATCAGTAGTATCCTAGAATGAGTTGAGTGTATATATACACGAGAGAGCGTATTTGTTATTTGATATAAAAACTATTTTATATTGTGTTGACTAGTCTGTTGAGTAAATTATAAATTTTGGTCGAATCGTGGGACGCCACGATGTCGATAGGAGTTTATGAACACTTGAACAGAAGATTGGACACGATATTGTTTTCAAATAGTTAAGTTGATTGTTAAAGTTATAATCAAATTAGATTATAAAAAAGAAATAGTTATATATAACCAATGGAATTTGTATATGAAATCAAATATACAAATGAGATAAATTGAAATTGAATTCCAACCAGAATTCAGAATTTAAAATCCTGGGAGTTTGGAAAATATTTTTCTAAATGGATTTTGAAAGAAATATAGCACTGAACTCATTCAGTGGCTGGAAAATAATTCTGATGATGGTCGCAACATCACCAGTGTTCATTCTCGAGTTTCTAAGTGAGGAATTGCTGCCTTAGAAAAGTTTTTGATGGAAATTTGTTTGAAAAGAAACAAGTTGTTTGAAAATTCAAATGTTTTGAATTTGAGATAGATATAAATATATGTATATATTTATATGACTTCAAAGGAATTTTGAAATAGGAATTGGAATATAGATTTCCAATAGAAGTAAAATAAAGGAATTTGAATATATATATAATTCAAATAGAAGTGAAATAGAATTTGAATTCAAAGGAATTCAAATGAGTTTGAATAAAGAAAATTCAAATAGAAATTGAACAAAGGAATTTAAATAGAAATCGAATAAAGGATTTGAAATGGATTTTGAATAAAGGATTTCAAATAGGTTGAAAATAAGAAATTCAAATAGAATTTGAATAGAAGAAATTTAAATAGAAATTGAATAGAAGGAAATTCAAATATAGAGTTTGAATAAAGAAATTCAAATGGAATTTGAATATTTTAGATGTAGAGGACTTGAATATTTGAAGAGAAATAGATCGGAAATATTATGTTGGAATAGATTGGATATATATTAAAAATATATCAGAATGGAGTTGAATTTATTATAAACGAAGTTAAAACCTTTATATTTATAAATATAATTAAAACAAGCTCGTCGTAGCGCGGCAGTTCGTAAATTGGCGACTCGAACTTCAATCGAGTATACAGGACTCAAATTAAGTCGGAATCCTTTGAAACAAGAATCGTCGGGACCGGTTGAACGATAGTTTTCTAATGAAAGGGAAAAATCTGGATTTCGTCGTATAGATTTTGAGTTATGTCAAAATCAAATTTTTAGAAAAACAGCGCCAGAACCATTAGAAAACCATAACGGTTTAATTAAATAAATAAAAGGATTTTTAGGAAATAAAATCCGAATTGGCATTAGAAAAATCCAGGCTGGAGATATAAAATAAATATGAACTTCAGCGAAGTAAGTGAAATGATTTTTAAGACAAAAAAATCATATTTTAAATAGTTAAATAGAATTAACTAAATTGGAAAATAATTAGTTAAAGGAAATTTGAATCGAAATTGGGTTTTTGGATAAGTGAAAGAGATCGAGAATTTATATTCGATATCGAATATATAACTCGAGTTGAAATTATAATTAGATTAGTTTATAATTAAGTTGACATATATTTGAACAAGTTATATTCAAATAAAAAAAAGGGTGAAATAGGCAAAACGATTAATTTGCAACTAGTTAATGGGAATTTGAATGATTGAAATCAAATTTAACTTAAGTAAGTTAAATGGATCGAAATGAATAAATTGAGTAAAATCAAATGAATGAAATATGAATTGAATGTGAATAAAGGAAAAACCAAAAGAGTTAAAAAGGAAATATATTTGTAACACAAATATTAAGGAAGTCATGAGCAAACAAATAGGAGGAGAAATATTTGTAAAAACATTTACAAATAGAATTTAAAAGGGAATATTTGTAAAACATTTTCTATAGAGTAAATGGAAATATTTATTTATAGAAAACAAATAGAATGTTATAGATGAGATATTTATTTGTTAAATAAATAGAATTTAATCAAAGGAATATTTAGAAGGTGAATAGAAAATGAAAATCTGTTTTTAACAGATAAATAGAAAACATAAATTTATAAATAACAGTTTATAAATTAAATTAAATATTTATCATTCGATAAATGGAATATATAAGTCTGAACTTATATAGAGAACAAATATTGGTTTTTAACACCGATAGTTTTAAATAGAAGGGTTACACAACACTTGTATAAGTGAAGTGACGTTATTAAAGAGAACATTTATAAAGTGAAGAACCGTTACTAAAAGTAAATCTTTATAAATGAATAAACGTTATCCAATAGGAGTTATTCGAATAGGAGAAGTCGATTAGAGATAGAAATAATCGATTAGAGTAAGAATTAACCAATTAGAGTTAATCAGTTAGGGTTAATCCGTAGAGTTAATCGAATATTTGTTATTCAAATAAAGAGTTTACCAGATAAAGTTAATTGGACATAAATACATAATTAATCGAGTTAAGATTTAATTGAATGTTAGTTATTCAATTAAAGTTGATCGAATATAGTTATTGAGATAGAGTTAGTCAGACATAGTTACTCAGGATAAGTTGCCATTTTGTACGACTGCTAGCGTAATTCGCAGGGCTGCAGATAGCCTAGGGCGGTCGGATGTTTCCTGAGGGAATCAGGCGTAACCATTGTGATCGCTGCGATCTAGGGTTAAGCGAATGGAATTAAATCGAATATTAGTTTATTTGAATAGAATTAAAGGAGTTATCGAATATAGTTTATTCGAAAGGAGTTATCGAATATAGTTTATTTGAAAGGAATTATCGAATTTGGTTAGACGAAAGGAGTTATCGATTATTAGTGAATCGAAGGAGTTATCGATTATTAGTGAATCGAAGGAGTTATCGCTTATTTGTTAATCGAAATGAGTTATCGATTATAGTTTAATCGAAAAGAGTTATCGATTAGTTTAATCGAAGTGAGTTATAGAATATTGGTTATTCAAAGGAGTTATCGAATTTAGTTATTCGATGGAGTTAATCGAAAGAGTTAAATCCAATAGAGTTAATTGATAAGAGTAAATTGAATAGAGTAAATCGAATATAGTTTATTCGAAGAAGGGTTTTCGAATCTAGTTATTCGAAAGATAGATTATCGAATATAGTTATTCGAAGGGAGGAGTTATCGAATAGGGATTTATTCGACAGAGAGTTACGTATTGAAGTTTGAAATGTTGAGTATCAACATAAATAAGTTTTGAAAAGATAAATGGGTTTGTAGCACTTTTTCTACCTTAGCAATTTCGAGGACGAAATTTTATTTTAAGTGGGGAAGATTGTAATGACCCGGGATTTCGACCAACTAATTTTAAATATTTAGAATGGATTTAAATATTTAGTTGATAATATAAATGAATTTTTGTATTCATGTTATCGATTTCGATTTAATATCATATATATTAAATTATCAAAATAAGGAATCAGCGAATAACTGAATTCGAAGTGAAAACTGATTTGAAATCAGTTCAAGTAATCAATACATAATTCTGTTTGAATTAGAATAATAATATTCAATAATTATCGAAGAATTTAAATGGTTTGAAATTTAAATTAAATCGATTTAAATTGATATTTGTTCGGGATGATCGAACTGGACTTTGATACCTATCCCAGTGTGTTCGGAATAGTGGTATAACCTTAGAGTTGATAGTTGCTGGGTTCAGAAAGGTGTTCGGAATCAGGGTGTATTTTAATTTAAGGACACGGGTCCTAAAACAAAATAAAATAGCATAGGTTTGTGGTCCGAAATAAAACAATAAGGAGGAAAGGTAATAGCCGCAGAAATTAAAAGATGGATAATGGAACACGTTCTCCTCCTCAACACCCAGAAATTTGCCTTGCTGTTCAAAAATAAACCTCATCGGTCCTTTATAAAATCACGCATACTTCTCCCTTCTCCCTTTCATTCTTCTGTTCTTTATTTTCTTCAAAATAAAAACCAATCGCGCGATAATGGGGATCTCGATACCGAAGCTCCCTTCGAAGATCTGGGACTCGCATAAACACGGTTTGCTAGGGCTCGGTTCTTTTGGGGACGGGATCGACGTTACCTCAACGGAAATTAGGGTACGAAATGGGTTCGAACTACATCGGGTAAATCGACATCGAACTGGAGACGGGAGGGGATTTTGACTCTGATGACGTTCTGCGATTTGATGGAGGGGCCGAAGTCTAAATTAGGTTGACTGTACCAAGGGGCGCGAGCTGGGTTCGATAGTCGTGAGTTAGTTTTTGGGTCTACAGTGGTTCACGACAGGTGATGGAGCGACGTCTGGGACCGGAAGGAGAAGGCGAATTAAAGGAGTAGTTCGAATAGCTGATAGTGTCTATGAGGATAGGGCTATATTGGGGGATCTGCAGTATGTTTAGAAGGTGAGGGCATCGTTGTTTTGGGGTTGACACAGCGTGATTTTCATTTCTGGTTACTTGACTGTGTGAAGATGGAGGGCAAATTGATGATGTGGTGCTTTTGAAATGGTGACTGGCGGATAAAGCTTGAATGCTGAAGTCAATGATAGTGGTTGCAGTTCTCGTAGGCAGCCGTGGTGGTCGGAGTTGACAATCAAAAAGCAGTCAACACTGGTTTGGTTATTAAGCTACATGCCGACTCATTTCTGATTAAGGAAGGGATGGAATTAAGGTGCTAAACAAATAAATTCCCGGTGAGTAAACCTCACTTGTTAAATTTATTTTAGCATTTAAAATAAATTGTTGATTTGTTGTGTGTATTGAAATGTTACTATGGCTGCTTAAATATATATTAGTTACTTAGGATTGACTATTATTATATATATATTGGTTTGGTGGTTGATGATTCCCGCAGTATCATTAGCGGATGCCCGCGGTACCATAGCGGATGATTACCCTATATGCCCCACGCTATGATAGTGGATGACCTTCATACCACGATATCCTGCCACGAAGCAGGATGGGTATTACTATGTTGACTAACGTCTGTGGATGCAGGAAAAACAGGTTGGAGGAATCCAACTGGATTCCTCAAAAATATATTATCTGTTTGTTGTTTGTTTGATTTCATATATATATTCATATATGATGTGTTAAAAATCAAATGATTGAAAATTTGTTGATTGATTGTTTAAAATATCCCTGGGGCTTGAATATTGATTCATAAAAATATCGGAAAGGGTATTTGATATAAAAAAAAGGAAATTCTATTTTTATAAATAGAATTTGAATTTTAAATAAAACTATAGAAGATATTAACTTGTTTTGAAGGTATATAAAACAAGTAATCGAATTTATAAACGTTGTTTATAAATGGGAGATGGGATGGGAATCGAATTTATAAACGTTGCTTATAAATGAAAAGATGGAATTTGAATTGAATTTATAAACGTTGTTTATAAATAAAAAGATGGAATTTGAATTGAATTTATAAACTTTGTTTATAAATGAAAGGATGGAATTTGAATCGAATTTATAAAGTTGTTTATAAATGAAAATATGGGATTTGAAGTGAATTTTATAAACGTTGTTTATAAATGGAAAGGTGGGATTTGAATTGAAGTTATAAACGTTGTTTATAAATAAAATAGAGAATTCAAATGGACTTTAAACTATAGAATTTGAATATAGAATTCAAATGGACTTTAAACTATATAATTTGCATAGAGAATTCAAATGGACTTTAAACTATAGAATTTGCATAGAGAATTCAAATGGACTTTAAACTATAGAATTTGAATATAGAATTCAAATGGACTTTAAACTATAGAATTTGCATAGAGAATTCAAATGGACTTTAAACTATAGAATTTGAATATAGAATTCAAATGGACTTTAAACTATAGAATTTGCATAGAGAATTCAAATGGAGTTTAACTATAGAATTTGAATATAGAATTCAAATGAAGTTTAAATATAGGGATGCAAATAGAATTCAAATGAAGTTAAATAAAGAGAATTCAAATAGAATTGAATTGGAATTTGAATAGAGAAGTCGATAAGGAAACGAGAGTATGAGTATAATTAGAATTTGTTAATATGCAGTTAAAATATATTTGAACATGTCATGTTCAAATATGAAGGTGAAATAGACTGAAAAGTTAAGTAACAGATTTAATTGACAAATTGAGTCAAAACGATTGGTATAGTTAAAATAGATTGGACAGGTATAGACATACAGGAGACAGGTTTGGAATAAAGTATAGAAGTGAAATAAATAGAATGCCCGACAAAAAGGTACGTATTTAATTTCCATATGAGATTTTATGCGCCGTATCGGCAAGCCGCTTGGCTTTTTCTTTTTCTTTTTGAGATGAGAAGGACCGGGAAAGCTATTTGAAATTTCCCGATGCTCCCGGTACAAAGGAGGTTATGGCGAATTTTTCCGGGAATTTAAGGAGATAGAATATTTTTAAGATAATTTGATAGTTAGAAATCAACGTATCGAAATATATAGAAGTCGATAAGAAAACGAACTTAGAAATAGAATAGTATAATCAAAAAGGAAGTATAAGAATAAAATCTAGAAAGATTAGAAAGAGAAAATGTATATGTGTTTGAAGGTGAATAATCAGTTGTATGGTATTGATTATTCGAGTAAGTAGTCTTGTCTGTTTTTGACGTTAAATGTTATTCAGTCAAGGTCTGAGAGGTAATTATACCCCAACTTGGTTGATTTCATGATATACCGATAAGTAGCAAGATTCAGGCTCGAAGATCAATGTGGGATAAGAATTAGTTAAATATTTTATTTGGGTTGTCGTAACGATGTTTTACACAACATCTGTTTTAACCCAAATATGTGCAAAACTTGGAAATAGAATAATAAATATTTCCTAAGTATAGAAATGAACGAGATCGGGAAAGAGATAAGTCATTGGAATATTTTCCAATTATAACTAGCATATATTTTCTAAAGTTTAGAAAATAAAGGAAGGCGATATTCGGAAATGTTTTCCAAATAACGGAAAAGGCCAATATGGTTATTGAAAATATTTGGTTAACAAATATTGATAAAGAAATAGAGAAGTGATTTAATTAATGAAATATTAATTAAAGGCTCACTGATTGTTGGATGTTTAGATGAACACTTGTTTTATTCGATAGATAAATCATCGACTATCGAAACACTTGTTTTTATCCGATAGTTAAATCACAGACTATCGGAGTTTTGACCATCGTTGTCAATATGGAGAGACCGGTTGGATTATGATCCGAAGAACCACTCCGTATTGGCAGTAGCGTGCGAATCAGATTATATAAAGATAACCGAAGACGGAGTAGAGTGCAAGGACTTTTTCTATTAATAGAAATAGTACCTTCGGTTCATCCTGTTCCTGGGTGACGTGTATGGATGAATGTCTGACAGAGTATTTCCAGAAAGGTCACGTACATTGATTTCTTCAACCATACCAAGAGTGGAAGCGGAGAAGGAAACTTCTTTTAGCTAACACGTAATGTACTGTTGAGGACGTCAATCGGTGATTTCATGGATTTGACGATGTGGCATTCGAAGTGAATCTGGTGTGATGATAAAGCGTAGCTTCTAGCCTCATCAACCGGTAAATGACAGAAATCGGGCAAGCAGCATGGCTATGTAGGTCGCACCTATTAGGGTGTATAATCACCTGATCTAGAGTTTCATTTACTTCTAAAAATCTATTGTCGATGCTGACCCATTCGGGAAACGGTTGCTGATCCCAATCGTTGTTGATATACATTCGATACACTCAAGCGAAATGAGTGGTCGGTCATGTGTGGCTGAGTTGCAAGATGTTCTTGTTGAACTCGGTGTATTCTCCTCTAGAGATATACCAGCGGAAGGTGATTCCATACCTTGTCATAGTTGGAAATCCATTACCCAATACGTGCTTGCGGTTTTGATTTTATATTATATATGTGGAACGTGAGATGCAAGCGTTTCCACTAGATTGTTATTTAATTGATTTAGACATTATTATAATATCAAAAGAGTTGATATAAAGATAAATCAAGTGTTTGGATTCTCATAAGGGAAAAACCCGTTCCGTGTTATACGGCGTGGTCTTATGAGATATCATTTAGTTTTCTGAAACTGTTTACTCATACCAGTCCCATGACTGACCCGGAGTTTACTTTGTTGTTTTCCCTAAACTCTTGGGTGCCTAAATTTGTATGGGCAGTCAAGTAGTCGGGAATTTACAGATATACTGGAAGAGCTTGGAGCAGGAGGCTTCAGGATCATATAGCTATAGTTATTTCTGCTGTGTTGTAAGTGATGTACTTTGATATTGATGTATATTCAAGTACAGATGTATATTTCAAGTTATGTTATATATATTATATGTTATTCGTTCCGCTGTGAGATTCGTGTTACTCTGATGTTGTGTTCTTCTTCTTCTTCTATTCTAAGTTTCTATCTTATCTATCCTCACCCTCTAATTTCTTTCTATTAATGGTTCGAATTTCCGTGATATTTGGGGTTGGACTTGTGTTTTTGGTCAGCTCAAATTCTACCGGATTTTCGGGTCGTCACACTATTTCTAATGGAAGAGAAAATTCGGGATTTCGTCGGGTAGATTTTGATTTACGTCCAAATCAAATTTTAGAAAAGTCGCTGTGGAATTCCTTTATAATTTATAAAGGAATTATTTATATTTTTTTTTAAAAGGGATTTCAATATAAATCAAATATCGGGTTGACCCAGAAGTGAATATCGAGTTGTAAATACATACAGGAATATTCTAGAGCTGTGTGGTATGCCACTGTGAATATATACGATAATATAAATTTATTTATATTTAATTTAATTTATTTAAATATATTTATATATTTAAATGGATTATTCAAGGGTCTAAAAATAACCACTTTTGCAAATAAAGTCGGAATTCGACGAAACCAGTTTTGTTTGATCCGCAATGTCAAATAGTTGTTAGATTTCCAGTTTCGTGATTTTTAGAGTCAGTATGTGGCCATACGTATTTTTAGAGGGAAAAACAGTCGATAAATTGACCTTCAAAAATATTCTGTGTGAGCATACGGAGTCGGAATTCGACGAAACCAGTTTCGTTGGGACCGTAATGTCGAACTGTTGCTACGTGTCCAGTTTGGTGATTTTTGAATATCGTATGTAGTCACAGGGATTTTTAGAAGTCAGATACAAGGAGAAATTGGCGAAAATAAAATATAAACTTAATTCAAAAATATCTCCCATCATTTTTCTCTGATCACAAACAGGCCACACATCATCTGCCTACGGCCACAAGTGGTACCAACCCAAACATCGCTATATAACCGCATAAACCCAAACGCAGCAGAAAAAGTCAAGAAAGAAAAATCAAAGAAAATTCAAAGTAAATTCTAAAATCCCAAAGAGAAATTGTTTGAGTTCCTCTTGAAATTTGCCTTATCACCAGTACCAGTTTATAGTACTCGACGCCAAGAAACTCGGGTTCGGAAGTTGACCGCATACCTAGGGTTGGGTTTGGCTTGTTAATGGGTCATCGAGGTGGAAATCTGGGTTTGTATTTGAGTGGATTTGTGGATTTCGGGTTTGTGTAGGATTTCTGGAGGGTCTCGGTGGTGGTTTTCGATGGGTTCCTGTGCTGGAAGGCTCGCGATGCACTGGAGATGGCACGCTCGAGCTCTCTAAAACGGGTAGGGAAAGGAGCGGCTGTCGAAGAGGAAGTAAGTGGTGGAAGTGTGGTGGTGTTCGGTGGAGCGATGGTATTGGAATCGGTGCTTGAAATTTTGGAAATAGTGTGGACTGGCTACAGGCAGCGGGCGTATGAATTGGGGAAGGAAGGGTAAACACGGTGGGCTTAAATGAAGCGGATCTGGGCTTGGGATGGGTCGGGGGATGAAGGGTAAAGGCCCAATCAAATTTAATTAAGTTTTAATTTAATTTAAATAGTACTCTAACTTTTAATGCTAATATCTAACACATACGGTATCAGATTAATGAACCGTGAGTTGCGTTAGGATCATATGGACGAACACTACACCATGGAACTGACCGCGAGTCGATTGGGTTCCGTTATAATTTATAGCAAAATAAATTGTCCGTCAGAATCAAGAGATGGTTATCGTTATTAACGATGATCGTCCAATGTGAGTAAATCTCACTAATTCTGAACAGTTTATAATTTCATGTTATATTTTTAGAACTGTTAGATATTGGCTGATTGACTGTATGTTGACTGTTTGATTGAACTGCTAGTCAGTTAGTTGAATTTCTATATTGATTCTGTTTAACAGAATCTATCATATGGAACTGAAAGTGATGATATCTATATTATTTAACATCTGTGATGCAGGGAAAACAGGTTGGAGGAATCCGACCGGATTCGTCAACATTTATTTTACTGTTTTCATATATTGTGATATATGATGTGTTATATAATCTGTTATGGATTATGTGTGTTGGAATGATGTTGATCATTTTTATTCGATATTTTAAATATCATAAAAGACCCGGGGATGTTAAAAGAATTATTTCAATGTATATTGAAATAAAGGGATTTTATAAAATCAACAGATTTTATAAAAGGAAATATTTTGAAAATAAATAAAAGGGAAAAATGTTTTTAAAACGAATAGAGTTTTATTAAAGGGAAATCATTTGTAAAGTGAAGAACTGTTACTAAAAGTAAATCTTTATAAATGAATAGTTTATTCGAAAAGTTAAAAAGAAGTTAATCGATGTTAGTTAATCGATTAGAGTTAAAGTTAAAAGAAGTTAATCGATGTTAGTTAATCGATTAGAGTTAAAGTTAAAAGAAGTTAATCGATGTTAGTAAATCGATTAGAGTTAAAGTTAAAAGGAGTTAATCGATGTTAGTTAATCGATTAGAGTTAAAGTTAAAAGGAGTTAATCGATGTTGGTTAATCGATTAGAGAAAGTAAAATGAGTTAATCGAATATAGTTTATTCGAATAGTTAAAAGGAGTTAATCGATGTTGGTTAATCGATTAGAGAAAGTAAAAGGAGTTATCGAATATAGTTTATTCGAAAGGAGTTAAGTGAAATGAGTAAATCAACAGCGTTAGTCAAATAGAGTTAATCCAATAGTGTTAGTCCAATAGAGTTAATTGATAAGGGTTAATCGAATAGAGTTAAGTGAATAGAATAAATCGAATAGATATTTATTCGAACGAGAGTTAAGTAAGGAAGTTACTTAAAGGGATATAAAGTGAACTTTGTCTATTTCAAAGTTAGAAATGTTGTTCAGTTAAGGTCTGAGAGGTAGTTATACCCCAACTTGATTGGCTTCGTTTTTAACTAAGGAATAGTTAAGGTTCGGCAGTAAAGGAAATGGTTTGGGTTGGCATTGCGATGGTTTGTTTAAACATCTGTCTAAGTCCAATGAAGAAGCTTTGGAAATGTTTTCCAAAGAAGAAACCAGAAATGTTTTCTAATAAAGAAAAACAAGAAATGGAAATGTTTTCCATTTGTTAATAACGTATATTTTCCCAATTTAAAAAGTAAAGGAATATTGAACGTAGGGAAACAAGAGATAAGTAAATTAATGAAATAAAGAGATAAATGTTGAATGATGTTTGATCGATATAAATTTCCATTTGGAAATGATATCATTGTTTGCACACCTGTTTTTATTCGATAGTTAAATCACAGACTATCGAAGTTTTGACCATTTTAACGTTGTTAAGATGGAGAGACCGGTTGGATTATTATCCAAAGAACCACTCTGTATTGGCATAAGCGTTGCGAATCATATATGCCAAAGGAAATTGAAGACGGAGTTATGCAAGGGCTATCCTGTTTACAGAATAGTGCCTTCGGTTCATCCTGTTCCTGGATGACTTGTATGAACGGATGTCTGACAGAGTATTTCCATACGATCATGTATATTGATTTCTCCAACTGTACCAAGAGTGGAAGCAGAGAAGGAAACTTCTTTTAGCTAACACATAATGTATGGTTGAGGACGTCAATCGATGATTTGATGGATTTGATGATGTGACATTCAAAGTGAATCTGATGTGATGATAAAGCGTAGCTTCTAGCCTCATCAGCCGGTAAATGAAAGAAATCGGGCAGGCAGCATGGCTAAGTCGGTCGCACCGAAGTAGGGTGTATAATCACCTGATCTAGAGTTTCATTTACTTCTAAAAATCTATTGTTGATGCTGTCCCATTCGGGAAACGGTTGCTGATCCCAGCCGTTGGTGATATACATTCGATACGCTCAAGCGAAATGAGTGGTCGGTCATGTGTGGCCGGGTTGCAAGATGTTCTTGTTGAACCCAGTGTATTCCTCTCTAGAGGTACACAAGCGAAAGGTGGTTCCATACCTTGTCATAGTTGGAAATCCATTACCCAATACGTGCTTGCGGTTTTGATTGTATACAATATATGTAGAACGTGAGATGAAAGCATTTCTACTAGATGATTATATATATACTGTGGTTGATAGACATTATTATAATATCAAAAGGTTTTTGATATAAAGATATTTTGGATTCTCATAAGGGAAAAACCCGTTCCGTTATGCGGCGTGGTCTTATGAGATATCGTTTACTTGTTCGAACTGTTTTTAAAATTGTTTTACTCATACCAGTCCCATGACTGACCCGGAGTTTACTTTGTTGTTTCCCTAAACTCTTGGGTGCCTAAATTTGAATGGGCAGTCAAGTAGTCGGGATTTACAGATACATTGAAGAGCTGGAGCAGGAGGCTTCAGGATCATATAGCTATTGTTATTCCGCTGTGTTGTTAGTGTTGTACTTTGATAATGATATGTATATGCAATTACAGATTTGTATTTCAAAGTTATGTTATGAAATATATTTATTCGTTCCGCTGTGAGATTCGTGTTACTCTGATATTGTGTTCTTCTTCTTCTATTCAAATTTTCTATCTTATCTTTCCTCACCCTCTAATTTCTTTCACTAATTACCAGGATTTTTCGGTGTTTTGGTTATCGACATCGTGCTTATGTCGATAACCAAAGTCGCTCGAAATCCGGGTCATTACAGTTGGTATCAGAGCTTAAGTTAAGAATTACTTGGCTCTGTGGCATGACTCGGTAGAGATAGGGTTAGTAATACCCTAGACTGAGATTGAGTGTATATATACGAGTGAACGTATTTGTTATCAATATAAAAATTTGTTTTATATTGTGGAGATTCATTGGTGGAGTCGTTTATGAGTTCTGGTCGATCAGTTTGATCCACTGTATCGGTAGGGATTTTGTAAACACTTGAATACGATGAACCATCATGGTATGTTTTGAAAGAGGGTAAACGAAATAGTTTACCCAACGTATATTTTGAATATAGTGGATATATTGGTTGATATTATAATCGAGTAAGATTATAAATTGAACGGTTATGTAAATAACCAATCAGAATTCATATAAGTGAAATATATGAAATTGAAATGAATTTAATCTGAAATTTAATCAGGATTGAAATTTCAAATTCTGGAGAATTGGATAAGTGGTTGTAAATGGATTGGGATTAAAAATAAGGAAAATTTAAGATCCTGGGAGATTTTAAATTGTTTTACAAACAGTGTGAATTATATTTTGAAATGAATTTCAAAGTGGAAATGTTTAGAAATGGTTTTATAGTATTGAACTCACTTCGATCGCTGGAAAATAGATTCTGATGATGACAGCTGCATCATCAGTATTCATTTTTGAGTTGAAAGTGACGAATTACTACCAAAGATACTGTTTTGAATTTGTTTTGGGAAAGACGAGTTGTGTTGAATTCCAAATGGGATTTAAATATAGAAATTGGATTTTTTAAATAGATTTGAGATATTAACTTGTTTTAAAAGAAATAAAACAAGAAGTTCCTTTATAAACAAAGTTTAGAAATAGTTCTTTTATAAACGAAGTTTATAAATGAAGTGGAAAAAAATTATCATTGGATAATTCAAAAATAAAAATACGAGTGTGAAATTGAAAGGGAAACCTATTTTCCTAAAGGTAGAAATATCGATTTCAAAGGGATTTGAAATCGAGACTTATGTAAGGAATGAATAAAGAATAGTTTGAAAAGAGGATTTGAATATAGAAAATTCAAAGAGGATTTGAATATAGAAAATTCAAAGGGGATTTGAATATAGAAATTCAAATGAGATTTGAATAAAGAAGATTTAAATAATGGAAAATTGAATATAGAATTCATATAGGGTAATAATGAAATTTGAATATAGAATTCAGATAGTTTAAAATGCAATTTGAATATAGAATTCAAATAGAGTTGAAATGGAAATTGGAATATATAATTCAATGGAGTTTGAATATAGGATTTGAATAAAGAAAGTTTGAAATAGAAATTGAATATAGAAATTCAAAGGGAGTTTGAATATATGAAATTCAATGGAAGTGATATAGAATTTGAATATAGAAATTCAAATGGAATTCTAATATAGAATTTGAATATAGAAAATATAAAGGATTTCAAATATAGGATTTGAATATCGAAAGTGAAATGAAATTTGAATAAAGAATATTCAAATAGAATTGAAATTTGCAAATTGGAATATAGAAGATTCAAATAGAATTGAAATGGAGTTCAAATTAGTTAATAAGCAAATTAAAATATATTTGAACATGTCATGTTCAAATATAAAACTGAAATAGACTAAAGAGTTAATTAACAAATTTATTCACGAATTGAGTTAAAATGATTGGATTAAGTTGAAATGAAATAGAAATGTATAAATATACATGAGATATGTATGGATAAGGTATGAAGGTATATAAATAGAATGCTCGACGAAAAGGTATGTATTTAATTCATATATGAGATTTTATGCGCCGTATCGGCTAGCCGCTTGGCTTTTCTTTTTCTTTTTGATTGGAGAAGGACTGTGTGGCAGTTTGGGGATTTTCCCGATGCTCCTAGTACAAAGGAGGTTATGGCGAATTTTTCTGGGAATTTAAGGAGTTAGAATATTTTTAAGATAATTTAATAGTTAGAAAATCAACGTATCGATATATATATAGAAGTCGACAAGGAAACGAACTTAGAAATAGAATAGTAGAATCAAAAAGAAAGTCTAGAATAAAATCTAGTAAAAATAGAAAGAGGAAGTGTGTACGTGTTTAAAAGTTAATCAGTAGTTGTATGGTATTGATTATTCGAATAAGTAGTCATATCTGTTTTGACGTTATAAATGTTATTCAGTCAAGGTCTGAGAGGTATTTATACCCCAACTTGATTGATTTCATTATTAACAAATAAATAGTAAGATTCCAGGCTCGAAGATCAATGTTGAATAAGAGTTAGTTGAATATAGTATTTGGGTTGCCGTAACGATGTTTTACACAACATCTGTTTTAACCAAATAAGTGTAAGCTGGAAAATAAAATAAAGAATATTTCCTAAGTATAAAAATAAACGAGATGGGAAAAGAGATAAGTAATTGGGATATTTTTCAATTATAAATAGCATATATTTTCTAAAGTTTAGAAAATAAAGGAAGGCGATATTCGGAAATGTTTTCCAATGAACATAAAAGGGCAATATGGTTATTGAAAATATTTGGTTAACAAATATTGATAAAGAAATAGAGAAGTGATTTAACTAATGGAATATTGATTATGGGCTCAGTTGAATTTCAAAAAGGAAAATTTGATTTTTGAAAAGAGTAAACTGTTTGAAAAATCCTTGGGAAAGACTGTTTGAATTAAAAACAAATTTAACAGAAATTTGTGAAAGCAAAATTTGAATTAAAGTAAAGCCAGTAAAGTGGTAACTGAGATTGAATTAGAATGATATCAAGACAAATTGGATTGTGAGATTGAGATTTGAAGTGTGATGTGATAATCAAGTTAAGAGTTGGGAATCGAGAAGAAACTCGAGTTAAAATGATATTTGGCTCGGATATAAGTGAATGGTTGTGTCGTGGATAAAAGTAGATTGGATTTGATTGGGGTAACTCTTGTATATGCTGAGTTGATAGCATATGGAAGTGACAGAGTTGATATGCCCGACGAAAAGGTACAAGTTTATATTTCATACGGTATGAGATTTCGATGAGCCGAATAGGCAAGCCGCTTGGCTGTTTGATTTTCTTTTGGGATGGAGATGGCCCAGAGAGGCGAGTTGGAGTTTGACGTATTGATCGGTACAAAGGAGGTGCTGGCAAAAAAATTTCAAAAAAATTTAGGGCGTTAGAAAATTTTCAGGATTTTTGAAAATTTTCGTTGATAAGAATTAATTAATAATTTAATTGAAATTAAATTGGTTCAGTTGAAATTGAAGATTAGAAGAGAACAAATATGTTCTAACTAGTCGATAGGGTCGTCCTCTACCTTTTAGCAATTTCGAGGACGAAATTATTTTAAGTGGGGAAGAATGTAATGACCCGCATTGGCAGGGGTATTATGATTAATTTATTTAATTATATCAATGGTGATATAGTGAATTAAATGGTCGTGGAATTAAAATAATGGTGAATATTTAATTTAAAATAATAAATTAAATAATATATTTAATTCTGAAATAATTAGAATTGGCTGAAATGGCGATATAGTGTGAACCGGATCATCTATGATATTTAATTCAGCTTAGAATTGAATTTGAATAACGAATATATTCAATCGTCGACAGTTGAACGTATAGTTTATAATATAATTATAAACGAGCTTGAAATGGTGTTGTAGTTCGCAAATTGGCAATTCGAACTTCAACTGAATGTACAGGATTCATTTTAAGCCGGATTTCTGTGAAACAAGAAACGTGTGGAGCTGGTGGAGTATATCTTTCTAATGGAAGAGAAAAATCGGGATTTCGTCGGGTAGATTTTGATTTACGTCCAAATCAAATTTTAGAAAAGTCGCTGTGGAATTCCTTTATAATTTATAAAGGAATTATTTATATTTTTTTTAAAAGGGATTTCAATATAAATCAAATATCGGGTTGACCCAGAAGTGAATATCGAGTTGTAAATACATACAGGAATATTCTAGAGCTGTGTGGTATGCCACTGTGAATATATACGATAATATAAATTTATTTATATTTAATTTAATTTATTTAAATATATTTATATATTTAAATGGATTATTCAAGGTAGGCGTGTCAAGTGGATAGGGTTGGGTTGTATAAGGGTTACACATAAATTGACATCACCCTTTTGATACAAAATATCATCCAACCCTTTAGATCAATTTACCTAAGTGGGTCAACCCTAAATGATTTACATAACCCGTATAACCCACAAAACAAAAAAAAATGAACATGAAGATTTACTGTGTTAGACAAATTTCCACAAACAAAAGCATCTATTCAAAATCACTACTACAAAAATTCTGCACGTAACTAGCATATATGGACTAACTTTAGATTATAGCACCTGTCAAATTTCAGAAGTCTAAACATCTTTGATACAACAATGAAGCGCAGAGAATAGTAATACATTCAGAAACAATACATAACGTCAAACATAATATGATCGTGAACCAATACAGTTAATACATTCAGAAACAACATAAAAAAACAATTCAAATCTTCAATCATGAGTCTGCAAATAGATAAATGCGCTGCATAAATTCTGAAGACTGCTTCTATTCCACCTAAAGTTCAACACAAAAAAATCAGTTATGCCTAAACCAACAAAGAGTTCTTGTCATAAACCATTTCCAAATAGGTAATCCAATCCTATTTCTATTCTTGTTTTAAGTTCTTGTCATAAACCTTAATGGATTCAAAAGAAGTAGTAAAATGATACAGAAGCTACTGTTTTATAACATAGATAATGATAAAGAAAAAGTTGAACATACCCCCATCAAATGCAGAAAACGACAGCCTATACTACTGTTCTTACAGGGATTGTTGTACATAAATTATCTAATGATAATGTAGAGAATTTCTGTAAATATATTAGCAAGTATTGGTCACTTTATCTAAGTCTAACTAGTAAATTAGTGTTGCTTTAGCTAATAATGTTCTAACAATGGTTTATGCTAAGAACTTAAAACAAGAATAGAAATAGGATTGGGATTACCTATTTGGAAATGGTTTATGACAAAAAAATTCGGTATTAATAAAAAAGATGGGATTTGCTTAGAAATTTACTAATAGTTACACTTGCACACTTATGATATGATATGATCAAAAAGTATAACAGTTGCAACTCATATATGTAAATTGAAGTGATCCACCAGTTAACCAGAGTTTCAGTTGTGCATACATAATTTAAAGCTATGACATGTTAATTAAAACTGCCCATATGATGATGAGATGTGGGTTAGGCATTAGTATAGTGAGAGTGTAACATTTCTGAGAATAAAAGCATGTCAAATAGTAGAGGGAAAATGATAATAGAATAAAAATGTGTTAGTCAAATAAGTGATAAAAGGGTACACTCTCAAGACTAACTAAATAGATCATGATAAAAGGGTACACATTTCTGAGAATAAATGCAGACAGTGTTGAACTCAGTCAAGACTAACTAAGCACAGTGCACCATTGAGAATAAACATAAGCTTCAGCAGACTACACCACCTGGGTGAAGAAACTGAAATAACTTGTCGTGGTTGCACAAATCACAATCAGAAAACTATGAAACAACGATATGTACAAAAAAGATAGAAAATTATACCAAATCCCGAGCCAATGTTGAGAGAGAAGAAGTTAAACCACAGAATATACACCAGATTTGGTTAGTGCCGAAGACTACTACCTGTAATGAAAACACGAGCATACAATCAAATATTATATAATTGATAATCTATTTGTCTACCATAATTTGAAAAGTATGTTATATAAAAGCAACAATTATGTAAAGCATACCTCTAACGACACATCAATTAGTCAAAGATTGAGCTAAAAATTAAGTAACTTGTTCATTGCCAAGAACAACTGTAATATCTTCCGTAGAATCTTCAATAGTTGACATAATAGGTGTTCCATACAACCAATCTCTTGAACAAAGTAACGCCTCGACAACATCCTCCTTTAGTGAACTACGATAATCATCTAGAACTCTTCCACTAATACTAAAGGCACTTTCAGATGCAACGGTAGTAATCGGAACTTCTAAAATATCCCTAGCCATGAGAGATAAAACCGGATATTTATATTGTTGCGATTTCCAGAACAAAAGAATATCCAATTTCATTTTGCGATCAACTAATCCATCTTCTAAATAAGAATCAAGTTCTGACTTATGAGGATTGCTAGCAAATTCGGAAAAATCAAATTGATCCATCATATTTTCGCATTCTTGCGAGTAAGGACCCGTAAATGATTGTGTAGACTCCACGGTTTTCACTACACTTGTTTCGGTAGAAGATTCTTTTCTCATCATTTCAACATATTCATCATACATCGCTTCCAACTTTTTTTTCACCTTTACAAACTCTAGGCAATCGCCATATAATGTGTCATAAGAAAATCTAATGAAATTTGTTTTGTATCACGGATCAAAAATGCAAGCAATGGAAAGCAACTCACTGAATTCACTCCAATATTTATTAAACTTTTTGAGCATTTCAGTAGCCATATGAGAAATAAAATCATCCTCTTCCACACACTTCTTCAAAGTATAATGAACCAAGAAAATTTTTGGAAAAAATAAGTTGGCGGTTGGATAACTTGTGCCGGAAAATAAACAAGTGGCATCGTAAAAAACTTCTAAAAGACGTGATATTTTCTTTGCTTTGATCCATTCTTCCGATGTTGGAAAATATGTATAACTAGAATCTATAAGCTTAAGACGATAGAGCGCTTGCTCATAATGTATTGCACTTTTAAGCATTATAAATGTCGAATTCCATCTAGTAGGAACATCCTGACGCAATCCCTTCCTATTGTCATCCAATGAAAGAGTGGCTATGCATTCAACAAAACTTTTCTTTCTAGATTGAGAACCCTTGATAAATTTAATGCTCTCACGTATGTTACTTAAGAAAGAACTGACGCATTTCAAACCGTCTTGCACTACCAAATTTAGCACATGCGCAGCACATCTAACATGTAAAAATTGTCCATCCGCTACCAGTGCTTTTCTATGAGTAAGATGTGATTTCAGTGATTCGACAAACTTATCGTTGGCGGATGCATTATCTAAAGTGCATGCAAATATTTTATCGACTATTTCCCAATCACTTAACATTATCGAACTTTTTCCAAATATAGCTGAACCCGAGTGGGGAGGTGTCATTAAACAAAAGTTCAACAATTTCTTCTGTAAATTCCATTCATTATCAATGAAGTGAGCAGTTAGAGTTATATAACCATCTGTATTTACTGAAGTCCATAAGTCGGATGTTAAACTAACTCTTCCACTACATGACTTCATAAATTCCTTAAGTTTAACCCTTTCATTCTCATAAACTTTCATAACATCGGAACGTGAAGTGTTTCTTGAATAATGCTCTACTCGATTGTTCAAATATGAATGTATCTCACGAATAGTGTCATATTGAACAAATTTGAAGGGTAAATTATGTTGAATAATTGCCCTAGCCATCAACTCTCTATATTTCTTTTGATCAAACTCACTTCTTTGATTAATCTCCGTGCTCACATCGAGTAATGGACACTTCTCTATATGATTCAATAAATTTTTAGTCCCATAGGAGCCGCCCCATATATACTTTCTATTACATTTTTTGCAAAAGCAAGTACGTTTTTCGCCCTCCTTAGTTACATGTTTTTCAAAATAGTTCCAAACATCCGAATAAGTACTCTTTTGTCGTTTATTTCTTGACGAGCTACCTATTGAATCTATATCTTCTGTCAACCCTCCCATGTTTCTCAATTGATTATCTTGGTTAACAATATCCATTTTCTACAATTAAAAATAATATCAACCATTATTCAAAAATATCCATTTGTATGAACAAGCTACATAAAAACAGTTTTGTCAAGCTACATAAAAACAGTTGTACTCACTATACAAATGCATTTATGTTCAACCAAAATGCACGGCTCAAAAATAAACTGGATGATTCAGGTATAACCGCATGTATATACTTGCAAAATGCACGGCCCAAAAATATAAAGATGGTCGGAACAAAAGTTGAAGAAATTACCTAGCTGATTGAATTTTAAAGGCGGAATATCATGCAATCGTGGATCAACCTGAATACAAATTCAGTAAATAAATACAAATTCAGTCAATAAATACAACTTAAGTACTGCGCATCATCTAGTCCAGACAAATTAATAGAACGAACAATGAACGAGCTAAAAAATAATAAGATTAAAAATAATAAGATTAAAAGTAATGCGAATAAAAAAGTTAAATTATCAATAATGCTTATTTAAATTAAAAACATTGGATTCATATAAAAATAAAACAATGATAGAGGTACTACAATAAAAAAGGACACTACATTTATGTTTTTCCATAGGCAAATTATAATACATATCAGACATATCACGTTATGAGATAGCTGGAAGCTTTATAAAAGAATACCGTTGATATATTTATAAAGGCTAAAAATTGAAAAGAACTTTGTTTGTTCTGAGATCATCATACAACAACTAGAAGAACGATGACAAGCCGAATATACACCTACAAATGGACACACTTTATATACATGGCAGCATGCAAAACAAAAAAACACATGCCTCAAGTGTAAACACATAATAAACAAAAAACATATGCTGCCTGAATACTTTAGTTTAACGTAACTGGTCATCGTCAAGTGTAAACACACAATATACTAATGTTAATGCTCTCACAATATACTAATGTTAATGCTCTCACAATATACTAATGTTAATCCTCAAGCGTAATCAACTAGAAGAATGATCTCATAAAGGATGATATGTATGTGTTTCGTAGAATAATGTAACCTTATTATCACATACCAATATGATGCATATAAATATAGAAATGTGATACGTATATAAAACTAAAACTTGAAGGATATAAATCATAAAATATGTCATTAAAGTAGATTATTATGCAACTTCAACCAATTTTTATGCAATTTAGTAAGTCTTGATATTCAGTTGACGTTGAAACTACATGCTTATGTACCAAATGCATTGATCTAACTAACTAAACAGAAATTCAGGCTAAGTATGCCTTGTAATACTTCATTAACCATTGTAAATGTAGAGTAAAGAAATAACACCTTTTCCTAACTTTTGCAATAAAAAGTAAGATTTTAGATATCATACTTTTTCCAAACTCAGTGAGCTCGTAGTTCAAGAGTTATGCTTCCATTGAACAAATGAATCTGGAGTGTTGATAGAGGCCTAGTGGACATGAAGATAAGGTAGAGGTAAAGGACCAGATTGCTGAACATGGAAAGGGAAGAAATGCTCTGGTCTAGTTTTTTTTTTAACATCCTAATTGATAATTCGTCCAAGTAATCCAATCAATCCTCAAGCATACATCTCACAAAGCAATTTAACCAGTTTCGAGATTATATGAATAATGAATTTAAATAAAGTTGTGAGTTAAAATTTATCAGAATTAAAAGTAAAGTGCAATCCACAAATTAAAATATACCTTCATTACAGTTAGTGCCAGTTTATCTACATCGCTGCTCAAAAATCGTACCAAATTAAGTTTCTATCACCAAAAGCAGGCGAACAGTAACTCAACCGAAATATGAAGTAATCGACAAGCAAGCTTGACCAGAATCTGAAAAAAATGAAACGAATCTAACACAAGTAAGAAAAACGCCTTTAAATCCATAAATTTAGAAAATAAAATATCATACCTTTTCTCTTTTCGTTTCTAGGGTTCAGCTACTTTAGGGATCTTCGAATCGAAGGATTAGAATGTAGATCGATGTACCAATTAGATGATTTTTAGAGAACAGTCGCCAATCGCCATCGTCAAAAGTAATAGTCGGTTTAGGGTTTTGAATGGATTAGGGTTGAAACGGGTTATTGAATATTTTTGACGGGTTAAGTGGGCCTGACCCGCAGTGGAAAAAGAATAAAACTGGGCTGACCCACCTATAATAAAATAGGGTTACATGGGTAGGGTTAGAGGGTTAGTGTTTATTTTGACAGGCCTAATTCAAGGGTCTAAAAATAGCCACTTTTGCAAACAAAGTCGGAATTTGACGAAACCAGTTTTGTTGGATCCGCAATGTCAAATAGTTGTTAGATTTCCAGTTTCGTGATTTTTAGAGTCAGTATGTGGCCATACGGATTTTTAGAGGGAAAAACAGTCGATAAATTGACCTTTAAAAATATGCTGTGTGAGCATACGGAGTCGGAATTCGACGAAACCAGTTTCGTTGGGACCGTAATGTCGAACTGTTGCTACGTGTCCAGTTTGGTGATTTTTGAATATCGTATGTAGTCGCAAGGATTTTTAGAAGTCAGATACAAGGAGAAATTGGCGAAAATAAAATATAAAATTAATTCAAAAATATCTCCCATCATTTTTCTCTGATCACAAACAGGCCACACATCATCTGCCTACAGCCACAAGTGGTACCAACCCAAACATCGCTATATAACCGCATAAACCCAAACGCAACAGAAAAAGTCAAGAAAGAAAAATCAAAGAAAATCCAAAGTAAATTCTAAAATCCCAAAGAGAAATTGTTTGAGTTCCTCTTGAAATTTGCCTTATCACCAGTACCAGTTTATAGTACTCGACGCCAAGAAACTCGGGTTCGGAAGTTGACCGCATACCCAGGGTTGGGTTTGGCTTGTTAATGGGTCATCGAGGTGGAAATCTGGGTTTGTATTTGAGTGGATTTGTGGATTTCGGGTTTGTGTAGGATTTCTGGAGGGTCTCGATGGTGGTTTTCGATGGGTTCCTGTGCTGGAAGGCTCGCGATGCACTGGAGATGGCACGCTCGAGCTCTCTGAAATGGGTAGGGAAAGGAGCGGCTGTAGAAGAGGAAGTCAGTGGTGGAAGTGTGGTGGTGTTCGGTGGAGCGATTGTGTTGGAATCGGTGCTTGAAATTTTGGAAATAGTGTGGACTGGCTACAGGCAGCGGGCGTATGAATTGGGGAAGGAAGGGTAAACACGGTGGGCTTAAATGAAGCGGATCTGGGCTTGGGATGGGTCGGGGGATGAAGGGTAAAGACCCAATCAAATTTAATTAAGTTTTAATTTAATTTAAATAGTACTCTAATTTTTAATGCTAATATCTAACACATACGGTATCAGATTAATGAACCGTGAGTTGCGTTAGGAACATATGGACGAACACTACACCATGGAACTGACCGCGAGTCGATTGGGTTCCATTACAATTTATAGCAAAATAAATTGTCCGTCAGAATCAAGAGATGGTTATCGTTATTAACGATGATCGTCCAATGTGAGTAAATCTCACTAATTCTGAACAGTTTATAATTTCATGTTATATTCTTAGAACTGTTAGATATTGGCTGATTGACTGTATGTTGACTGTTTGATTGAACTGCTAGTCAGTTAATTGAATTTCTATATTGATTCTGTTTAACAGAATATATCATATGGAACTGAAAGTGATGATATCTATATTATTTAACATCTGTGATGCAGGGAAAACAGGTTGGAGAAATCCGACCGGATTCCTCAACAATTATTTTACTGTTTTCATATATTGTGATATATGATGTGTTATATAATCTGTTATGGATTATGTGTGTTGGAATGATGTTGATCATTTTTATTCGATATTTTAAATATCATAAAAGACACTGGGATGTTAAAAGAATTATTTCAATGTATATTGAAATAAAGGGATTTTATAAAATCAACAGATTTTATAAAAGGAAATATTTTGAAAATAAATAAAAGGGAAAAATGTTTTTAAAACGAATAGAGTTTTATTAAAGGGAAATCATTTGTAAAGTGAAGAACTGTTACTAAAAGTAAATCTTTATAAATGAATAGTTTATTCGAAAAGTTAAAAAGAAGTTAATCGATGTTAGTTAATCGATTAGAGTTAAAGTTGAAAGAAGTTAATCGATGTTAGTTAATCGATTAGAGTTAAAGTTAAAAGAAGTTAATCGATGTTAGTAAATCGATTAGAGTTAAAGTTAAAAGGAGTTAATCGATGTTAGTTAATCGATTAGAGTTAAAGTTAAAAGGAGTTAATCGATGTTGGTTAATCGATTAGAGAAAGTAAAATGAGTTAATCGAATATAGTTTATTCTAATAGTTAAAAGGAGTTAATCGATGTTGGTTAATCGATTAGAGAAAGTAAAAGGAGTTATCAAATATAGTTTATTCAAAAGGAGTTAAGTGAAATGAGTAAATCAACAGCGTTAGTCAAACAGAGTTAATCCAATAGTGTTAGTCCAATAGAGTTAATTGATAAGGGTTAATCGAATAGAGTTAAGTGAATAGAATAAATCGAATAGATATTTATTCGAACGAGAGTTAAGTAAGGAAGTTAGTTAAAGGGATATAAAGTGAACTTTGTCTATTTCAAAGTTAGAAATGTTGTTCAGTTAAGGTCTGAGAGGTAGTTATACCCCAACTTGATTGGCTTCGTTTTTAACTAAGGAATAGTTAAGGTTCGGCAGTAAAGGAAATGGTTTGGGTTGGCATCGCGATGGTTTGTTTAAACATCTGTCTAAGTCCAATGAAGAAGCTTTGGAAATGTTTTCCAAAGAAGAAACCAGAAATGTTTTCTAATAAAGAAAAACAAGAAATGGAAATGTTTTCCATTTGTTAATAACGTATATTTTCCCAATTTAAAAAGTAAAGGAATATTGAACGTATGGAAACAGGAGATAAGTAAATTAATGAAATAAAGAGATAAATGTTGAATGATGTTTGATCGATATAAATTTCCATTTGGAAATGATATCATTGTTTGCACACCTGTTTTTATTCGATAGTTAAATCACAGACTATCGAAGTTTTGACCATTTTAACGTTGTTAATATGAAGAGACCGGTTGGATTATTATCCAAAGAACCACTCTGTATTGGCATAAGCGTTGCGAATCATATATGCCAAAGAAAATTGAAGACGGAGTTATGCAAGGGCTATCCTGTTTACAGAATAGTGCCTTCGGTTCATCCTGTTCCTGGATGACTTGTATGGACGGATGTCTGACAGAGTATTTCCATACGATCATGTATATTGATTTCTCCAACTGTACCAAGAGTGGAAGCGGAGAAGGAAACTTCTTTTAGCTAACACATAATGTATGGTTGAGGACGTCAATCGATGATTTGATGGATTTGATGATGTGACATTCAAAGTGAATCTGATGTGATGATAAAGCGTACCTTCTAGCCTCATCAGCCGGTAAATGACAGAAATCGGGCAGGCAACATGGCTAAGTCGGTCGCACCGAAGTAGGGTGTATAATCACCTGATCTTGAGTTTCATTTACTTCTAAAAATCTATTGTTGATGATGTCCCATTCGGGAAACGGTTGCTGATCCCAGCCGTTGGTGATATACATTCGATACGCTCAAGCGAAATGAGTGGTCGGTCATGTGTGGCCGGGTTGCAAGATGTTCTTGTTGAACCCAGTGTATTCCTCTCTAGAGGTACACAAGCGAAAGGTGGTTCCATACCTTGTCATAGTTGGAAATCCATTACCCAATACGTGCTTTCGGTTTTGATTGTATACAATATATGTAGAACGTGAGATGAAAGCGTTTCTGCTAGATGATTATATATATACTGTGATTGATAGACATTATTATAATATCAAAAGGTTTTTGATATAAAGATATTTTGGATTCTCATAAGGGAAAAACCCGTTCCGTTATGCGGCGTGGTCTTATGAGATATCGTTTACTTGTTCGAACTGTTTTTAAAACTGTTTTACTCATACCAGTCCCATGACTGACCCGGAGTTTACTTTGTTGTTTCCCTAAACTCTTGGGTGCCTAAATTTGTATGGACAGTCAAGTAGTCGGGATTTACAGATACATTGAAGAGCTGGAGCAGGAGGCTTCAGGATCATATAGCTATTATTATTCCGCTGTGTTGTAAGTGTTGTACTTTGATAATGATATGTATATGCAAGTACAGATTTGTATTTCAAAGTTATGTTATGAAATATATTTATTCGTTCCGCTGTGAGATTCGTGTTACTCTGATATTGTGTTCTTCTCCTTCTTCTATTCAAATTTTCTATCTTATCTTTCCTCACCCTCTAATTTCTTTCACTAATTACCAAGATTTTTCGGTGTTTGGGTTATCGACATCGTGCTTATGTCGATAACCAAAGTCGCTCGAAATCCGGGTCGTTACAGAAACGCATGCCCTCCCAGAGGTCCTCTCCCGTTTTTGGTCCATACCGGGGTGTGAGGCTCGCGAATTCATGTTATACACAAAGCTACGCCACACAGGCGGTGCTTTGATCATCACCACAAGACTTTTCTTTTCAACAGAAGCATTGATCACTGCATCTTAGCATGGCACACAGGCAATTCACACCATGCAACTGATGGCTATCAATCTCATAGAATGAATTCCAATGTTAGACACATTCCATTTTCAAGTCCGTTCTGGGTCTGAACGAAACTGGAGGCACTATATACCTCGCATACCCATCGATCTCCACGTACCTCGGGACGATCACCACTCATTATCCATATTTCGGGATGCCTCCCAATCAGTACTTCAGTTACCATCCAAACGAGGTGAAGATCTCCGGTCTTCAACCACCGTCTTCATCTTCGATTTCTTGTCGTCGATTCAGTTATTCAGAATGGGATAAACCCGGTCTTCCTGAGCAATTCGCGTATATAAATTACTAGTGCTACACAAACACAACATATGCCTCATTCCAATTCATTAGTCACTAACCGTCAATCAGTAAGAGAACGATTTCCCAAATATTAACCCCGAAGGCCGAAACCAACATCAGATCAAAACCCAGGAAACCATTCGACATAGCTAACCTTCAGTTAATTTCTAAATTTCACATTCCATATCATTTATAATATTTTATAATGATTTATCGCTATTTTTATTTATTTTAAAATAGCCAATTTATTCAAACGACGCTTCGGGCCATAACGCGGCCGTGGCGCTATTTTTCTTCAGATTTGATTTAAACATACCTGAAAATCTAACCGTTGGATCTTCACAAATTTTACATCATTAGAAAGATCTTTTCAAAACGAATCCAATGGTTCCAGTTTTGGGAAAATCCGACGGTCGGATCTCCCGGTACACTCGTTTGAAGTTTCGATTTCAAAATACGAACTACAGCGTCGTTATTCGATTTAATTTAATTATATATATATATATAATCGATTCTGGCACTGTTTTTCTTCAGATTTGAATTAAACATTCCAAACAATCCAACCGTTGGATTTTCACAAAGTGGGTATCGTTGGGAAGATGTTCCCAAAGCGAACCCACCGGTTTCGGTTTTGGGAAAATCCGATGGTCGGATCTCCCGCACTAATCGTTTGAAATCATGGTTTCAAAACATGAACTGCAGCTTCGTTATTCGATATATTTCAATTCTACTTATATATATATAAATATGATCGATTCTTAAATTTCAAAACTATATTCTTTTCATACTTTTGATAAAAATGGTATTTTTATCCCTGACAGTTATTTCAACACTTCGCTATTTTTAACAATTCATGTATATGGTAAAAATGTGATTTTTATTTTAAAACAATTCATTTCAAAACACGACTATTTTATATAGTTCATATAGGTGATAAAAATATGATTTTTATTATAAAACAATTTATTTTAAAACACGAACAACGGTCAACACATGAATTTCTATTCAACGAATGAATTTCTATTCAACACATGAATGCTTTCTATAGTTTGTATATATATATAGTAAAAACGTGATTTTTATTGTAAAATGATTTATTTCAAAACATGACTATTTTATATAGTTCATATAGATGATAAAAATATGACTTTTATTATAAAACAATTTATTTTAAAACACAAATACCATTCAACACATGAATTTCTATTCAACACAATAAGCTTTTCTATTCAACACACGGATATAGTTTCAACACATGAAAATAATTCTAACACATGAATATTATTCAAAATTTCGGCAGCATAACGGCAGGGTAGTTAAAACCGGGGTCGTCCCTAGTACGGCTCCTCGCTCTACCTTAAAGCCTCACAGCTTTTGACAATAGGGATTTCATGCATCTAGTTCGCACGCAGGAGGCATGTATATATTTTACATTTCCACAAACTAATCCTATGTGGTTTCAACCAAATAATTCTCAACCACAAACAGGTATTTTTCAACCACAATCAATCAATTTCAACAACAAACAATTCTAATCAACCATTCGTAATCAACCAATTTTCACACCAATCACAACCAATAAATATCGTCCATGGTTTGTGGACGAGGGGCGTATATATACATATATAAATATTTATATAAGCATTTCACTTCTATTTCAACACATATATAATTTTTACAATGCATATATAACTTATATATCGAACGTACAACTTATACAATGCTTATAAAAGAGGTGTACAATGCTTATATAACTCATGCATCGACTATATAATTTATACATCGTCGTTTTCCATATCGTTTATAGTTTAGAAATCTCACATTGGGTTCCACTCCACCAAAAATAGCAGAATGCTCAGAAAAATATGCGGTCTCTACTAGAATGTAGAAGAGGTCCACCCCAGTCCACTGTCTCTTGTTTCACTGAATTTCGTCAACAAACGAAAAAGATATGATTTTTACAGTGAAATCAAAAACCGTAGCGCTTTAAAGTGCTATAGAATAGTTTATTTTAAAATAGCCGTTACCTTTCAAAGTTGTTCAAAACTAGGCCTTTGATTTTCGCGCAAACCGTGCAACGATAGAAGGATCGGCTTGTACCACTTGGAAGAGCTTAGAGAGGGCTTCAGGCGCGTGGGGGTGTTGGCCAGATCGACGGTCGGAATCGGGTGGGGCGGCGGCGAAAAGGTCTTAACTTTGAGGGGGCCGTTCGCACGAACCACGAGACGAGGAGGAGCGAGGCTGGTCTTGATTTGAAGAGGGAGGAGAGGGCTTTTGTTTTTGGGTGGTGGCGTGGTCTATCGTGGAGCGAGGCGGCGGGAAAATGTCAGGGAAGTTTTGAGGAGGTTTCCGCCATATATCTCGATTGCGAGGGAGAGAGATAAGAGAGA
The DNA here is from genome assembly GCA_030737875.1 of Allium sativum. Classification (NCBI taxonomy): domain Eukaryota; kingdom Viridiplantae; phylum Streptophyta; class Magnoliopsida; order Asparagales; family Amaryllidaceae; genus Allium; species Allium sativum. Next base: position 252,647,794 of record CM060915.1, on the reverse strand, counting down.
GCGAGATGAGGTGGCCCAATGAATTTTTTTTTATTTATAAATTTTAAAATCCGAAAATACCCCTTGCCACACACGAACACCAATCCAAACCCAACGACGGTCGTCCCTAGCGTTTTACCCTCATTCCGAACACAATGGGATATGTTTCGTAGGCCCATTCGACTGTTTCAGTCAGTTTTCCTTCAAATTAAAGTATAAAACATTCAATATTCGATTTGAACGGACATTTCAATTTGCCGGGGCCACATATTGATTCTAAAAATTCCCGAAAAATAAATCTAGCTACGTTTTGACTATACAGTCCCAACAAAACTAGTTTCGTCGAATTCTGAGATTTTTTGAAAAATGGCCCATTTCTGGTCGATCCAATTTAACCGTAATTGACCAAAACACATTTTCCTTTGACATGCTCACACATTAACTTCAAAAATTATGAAATTTGAAACCTAGCAATAATTTGACATCCCGGATCCAACAAAAGTGGTTTCGTTGAATTCTGAGGTCGTTTGCAAAATGGCCATTTTCACGGGCTATATAAACTCTATAGCGACCTTTCTGAAAATTCATTTGGCCATAAATTTTGCTTCCCACTATGAAACTTAGATTTTTCAGATTCTTTAGAAAGATATTCACTAACAGATTTAAATATTTTTGGTTTCACTCAAATTCGTTTTGTTTTGCACCTGGTACAGTCAGTCAAAGTTTGAAATGAAAATTTGAAACTACCGCGCCATTTCAGGCCTTGTTTATAATTAGAAATAATTATTTTCCTTTTCAATTATGGATTCAAACTTACTTTTCATCATTATTATTTAAAATATTTATTTTAAATATTTAAAATCCACTAAAATATCCAATTTAAAAAATTTAAATTGGTTCAGATTTTCCGGTCGTTACAATCTCCCCCACTTAAAAAATTTCGTCCCCAAAAAGGAACAAAGTCGAAAGTGGTTTGATTAATCAACTCTACGTCCAATCCGGCTTCCATTCTCCAACTTTTTAGTTTCTGAGAATTTTCAAATTCTTCAAAATTTTGGTTAACACCCGGAATTTTCGAAAAATTTCGCCATAACCTCCTTTGTACGGGGAGGGGTTTGGAAATTTATTGGGCCGTATTAGGTACCCAATAAATCCTATAAAGCTTACACATATTTATTGTGATATATTCTGGTGTTTACAGGGGAGCGTGTATAGATAATAACTCCAGAGAATAAATTCTCGTCACCATGTCAAAGCCTAAGGGAGTGTGTATTTTTAATTGCTCCAGAGAATAAATTCTCGTCACCTCGTCCCGTGTGGGAAATAAATAACCCATGTGCCGTATCTAATAACTAGAGAGACGTGATTATTGTCAACTCCAGACCCATGTGGGGTTTTTATTAATCTGGCAATTTATCGTTACAATTTTATATGGTCCATATAAGTCATCAATTCAACCTGTAATATATAGTCATCGCCATACAAGCCTCTCGCTCGTATGGTTAATCTTCCACCTCGTCACACAAGCTCCAAATGCTTATGTGGTATATGATGAAGTATGCCTATCTTCAAGAAGTATGCCATGTAGTGTAGTTCAAAATCAATTGTTACTATCCTATGGCGATATTTATTATTACACACAGAACAACAAGCACTCTGCATCCAATGGCATTCACAGGAGTTGATATAATAATATTTCGCATCCAACTCATTACGGTTTATCTTTTTGTCGGGCACGCAAATAAAATCTTTACTCAACAGCTAATCCATATACCTATTCAAACATATATAATGCACATGTATATATTTCTATCTATTTTTAAATCAGTTCAATGTGTGATTTAATCGAATAAATTCTACCATTCATTCTCTTATTGATTAATTTAATTACCTTCTAATAATTTAATTAATCAAACCCACTATCACACAACACAAACAACAATCAATTTTATTTTTAACTTTTCAAAAATATACTAATTAATTCATATACTCTTTTAAAATCATTCAGACTATAGAATTAAAAGTTCACATCCATGAACAGAAATTAACAACAAAGTAAGAACAACTGGAAATTTCAAAATATGGTAAATGTACCTTGCACTAGAGTAAATCAGAGATATCCACCCTGCACTTAGGATTGGCTTTGTTAATGCTTTCCTCTTTTTCCCAAGTACAATCTCGCGGATCTCCACTCCATTGCACTTCGACTAAGTGAACCTTCTTGTTCCTCGGCTCTTTGGTTTCTTTGCCGATAATCTTTAGCGGCTCTCTTCTCACAGCCAGTTCTGGAGTAATTTCAATATCCTGTTGCGCTGTTCCTTCCACGATCAAGTCTGGATCATGAACGTGCTTTCGAAGCTGAGATATGTGAAATACATCATGCACTTCAGGCAACCAATCAGGCAATTGAATTCTATAGGCCAGAGTTCCAATCCAGTCAAGAATAGGGAATGGACCAATAAATCTGGGCGCCAACTTTCCTGTTTTGCCAAATCGAATCACTCCCCTCATCGAAGAAACCTTTATATACACATAATCACCAACAGAAAAAGCCAGATCCCTTCTTCTCGAATCAGCATAGCTCTTCTGTCGGTTTTGAGCGGCGAGTAATTGTTTCTTAACGAAATCGACCTTGTCCGCAGCTTCACGAATCATATTTGGTCCCAATACAAGCCTATTTCCAGGTTCAACCCAACAAGCAGGGGATCGACACGGTCTACCATACAATGCTTCGAATGGTGACTTTGTCAGGCTCGCTTGGTAGCTGTTGTTATATGATAATTCAGCCAAATGCAAATGGTCTTCCCATGATCCACCAAAGTCAAGAACACAAGCCCGCAATAGATCTTCTAAAATATGATTCACCCTCTCAGTCTGACCATCTGTTTGAGGATGATAGGCGGTGCTTAGATTCACCTTTGTTCCCAATTCTACTTGAAATGCCTCCTAGAATTTGCTAGTAAATATTGGATCTCTATCACTAACTATACTGAGCGGCACTCCATGTAGTCTAACAATTTCCTTGAAATAAATCTGCGCCAGAGTTTGAGCAGTTCTGTTCGATCTGACAAGTATGAAATGGGCGGTCTTTGTAAAGCGATCTACGATCACCCAAATACTATCATTTCCTTTTTTGGTTCTGGTCAAACAATGTATGAAGTCCTTGGAAATATGTTCCAACTTCCAACCTGGAACGTCCAGCGGTTGCAACAATCCAGCCAGTTTCTGTTGGTCGCTTTTGACTAGCTGGCAAGTAGGGCACCTTCTAACATATATAGAGATGTCTCTTTTCAAAGATTTCCACTAGAATGTTTGCTTGATATCGTTATACAATTTACTCACACCCAGATGGATACTGAGCTTAAATTTGTAGCTTTCATCAAGCACATCCCTTCTGAGTTCAGGAATTTCTAGTACACAAATTCGTCCTTGTAACCTCAGATTCCCTTCGCTATCTAGCTGGAAATCTGAAGCATTGCCTTCACGAATCCGCTGGCTCATCCCTTTAATAAATTTATCGTCTTTTTGGAGAGCAGATATCTTGTCAATCAAAGAAGTCGCGATGATAAAACTGGCGATCATTACATTCTTTCGGCTTAACGCATCGGCCACGACATTGGCTTTCCCTGGAGTGTATAGAATCTCAAAATTGTATGCTGCAAGGAACTCTAGCTAACGTTGTTGCCTCAGATTCAAGTCTTTTTGGGTGAACAGGTACTTTAACGACTGGTGATCTACAAACAGTTCGAAATTCTCACCCAGAAGATAGTGTCTCCAGATTTTCAAAGCAAATACGATAGCCAACAACTCAAGATCATGAGTGACGTAGTTCTTTTCATGTGGCTTCAGCTGACGGCTAGCATAAGCAACAACTTGACCTCTTTGCATTAATACTGCACCAAGTCCTTCTCTAGAGGCATCTGTCCAGACTTTTAGGTCCTGATTGCCATCGATTATCGTTAACACTGGAGTCGTTGTTAATCTTAACTTTAGCTCCTCAAAAGCCTCCTCACATTCGGGAGTCCCCTTGAATTTTGCGTGCTTCTTTGTAAGCTTTGTTAAGTGACCAGATATCTTCGAAAAGTCTTTAACGAACTTCCGGTAATAACTAGCCAATCGAAGAAAACTTCGGACTTCTATGGGAGTACTAGTCTGTTTCCAGTTTTGAATAGCTGTGATTTTACTTGGATCCACAGCCATTCCCTTTTTCAAAACAACGTGGCCAAGAAACTTTACTTCATCTTGCCAGAATATACATTTGGACAGCTTGGCTTTTAATACATTCCTTCTCAGAATTTCTAGAACCTGCTCCAAATATTTTTCATGTTCGGCCTTCGACTTAGATAAGATTAATATATCATCAATAAATACCAGAACAAACTTATTCAAAACTCCTCTGAACACTCGATTCATCGGATCGACGAAGTAAGCCGGAGCGTTACATAAGCCGAACGGCATTACCAACCACTCATAGAATAAGTCTGGACCTCTGAATGCTGTCATAGGAACACACTCTTCGGCAATACGAAGTTGATGGAAACCTGTAGCTAGGTCCATCCTTGAAAATACTTGTGCTCCATTCAGACGATCCAATAAATCATCGATTCGCGGCAATGGATATTTATTCTTTATTGTTTGTTTGTTCAAATCACGATAATCCACACATAGTCGCAGAGTACCGTCAGACTTCGGGACAAACACCACTGCTGCTTCCCAATCAGAGAAACTAGGCCTGATCAGACCCTTCCATATAAGCTGTCGAGTTTGATTGTCTAGTTCTTCTTTCTCCTTTAGAGTCATTCTCCGAATAGCGTGCACTACTGGCCTTGCATTCGGGATTAAAGAAATTATGAAATCAATTTCTCTCTACGGAGATAGGCTAACAACCTCTTCGAACACATCCGCATAATTCTTCACGACAGGAATATCTTTTATGAGGTCGGGAACATTCTCTGTGACTACCGGGATATTTTCCATTTGAGCAGTAGAAACATCCAAAGCTTCCCAGAAGTCTTTTCTATCAGAATTCGGACCTTCACATGGTATGGTTATATATTCTCCTGATTTAATCTATGCCCTAACAACTCTCTCGGCGCATCTAACCTCTGCTTCATATTTGGTTAGCCAATCCAATCCCAATATATGATCGAATTCAGTGAAATTCATGACGATAGAGATGGTAGGGAACTTATATCTGGAAAAAGAGACAGGCACCGCACAAATCCAGCTAAGATCGAGAGAACCTCCAACCGGATTACGGACAGTGATGGGTTCTTTGAGCTTCCTCAATTTCAAGTCCAACTTCTTGACCGCATTCTTTGCAATAAAGCTTCTTGACGCGCCTGTGTCAAACAGTACTTTGACTGGAATGTTTTTGACAGTAAGCGTTCCTTCTAAAACATCAGATCTTCCCTGACTAGTTGAGGGTGCTGAAGTTTCTGCCACTTCATTTACTTGAACCGCGTTGGTCTTTTTTAACAGCTAGCAATCCTTTGCAAGATGACCCGCCCGATGGCATTTACTACAATCTCTATTCTCTTGAAAATTCTTCTTGGATTTAGATCCACTCTTTATTCGTTTCTTCGAGGATTTGCAATTCCCCTGCAAATGCCCTTTCTTATGGCGGTTATTACATATGGCAGTCGTCACTGGTTCTTTCTCAGATCTAACCCTTTTCCGATTGACTTTGGGCTTCTTACTCACTTCAGACATCGTACTGCTCTCAGGACGATCAGTTTCAGACTCACCTTTATTACTAGAACTGACTTCCTGTAATGACCCGCACTGGCAGAGGGATTATAATTAATTAATTTAATTATTGAAATGGTGGTTTAGAGAATTTAATGGCCGTGAAATTAAATAATGGTAAATATTTAATTTAAATAATAAATTAAATAATATATTTAATTCTGAAATAAACAGAATTGGCCGAAATGACGATATGGTGTGAACCGGATCATCTGTGATATTTAATTCAGCTTGGAATTGAATTTGAATAAAGAATATATTCAATCGTCGACAGTTGAATGTATAGTTTATAATATAATTATAAACGAGCTCGAAATGGCGCTGCAGTTCGTAAATTGGCGATTCGAACTTCAACTAAATGTACAGGATTCGTTTTAAGCCGGATTTCTGTGAAACAAGAAACGTGTGGAGCTGGTGGAGTATATCTTTCTAGTGGAAGAGAAAAATCAGGATTTCGTCATATAGATTTTGAGATATGTCCAAATCACATATTAAAATAGTCGTTATGGAATCGTTTATCGACCGTAACGGATTATTCGATATAACTAGAAATAAGGTTTGAATTTAGACAAGGTTCCTTTGGGACATAGTGATAATTTAATTTTTAGAATTTTATGGAAATTTTTAATTAATTTAATAAGCGACTTTTTATTTGAAGTATTTCGCACCCTGAAATCAACATTTTGAAGTTTCAAAATATGAGTGAACCTACCGATATTATTATATTTTTGGAGTCGGGACACCTCGCTCGTCACGATGGTGTTTTTATTTCTGTCCGTAGCGGTACGTAACTATATAAATTAATAAAATAAGGTTGTAACTTATTTATGGACCTAAGCTAAGGCTACGTCCCTTCTTCCTTCAAATGAAAGAATAAAACAAACCCACGCATTTGCTTTGTTCCCTGGCCACTTATTAAAGCTTCCTGCTGCTAATACTTCATGGAGAAGCATGCTCCACGTCAAAAGCAACCCTTACCCCTACCTACCACCAACGCAAACTAGATATTGTGTTTCCAAATCAACCAAACATTAAACCTACCAACTACAGTCCTTAATCACGAAGGTGTCTCACTTATATATACAGAAAGGCCTTTGTAACTTTATTTTCTTTTTCTCCATTAAGGAAAACTTCGAAACAAAAGTTGTAATGAAACAACTAAATAACAAAAGAAAAAGGGAAAACGCGCAGGCTTGGGATTTCTGGCAACACCGTGCATCGATTGAACAAATGAAGGCGTGAGGCTTCTCAGGAGTCGGCGTCGACCTAACATCATCAAAGAAGGAGAGAGCACTGCGTCTGAGTGCAGGGAGAAGCGGGATGTTGTTGACGTTGGTAGGAAGGTCTGACGATGATCGAAGGGCGCTTCGAAGGTACCGCAGGGTTCAGGAAGGTATGGCGCTCGTTTTTAGTGGGAGCCTGGTTTTGAGTTGTTTTCATGCGTGATTTAATGGAGTGTTGACTGTATGGAGGAGGGGAGTGTAATGTATATCTCGGTTTATGTAACAATGAAGAGTGGGGTTGCGGCCATGAGAAGGACGCTACAGGGAGGAGAAGATCCGAGTTCATTGGTTTTGTGCCAAAGTGAAATAGGTTGGCAAACGGTTGAAGAAATGGTGATTTAAAAGGGGATGCGAGATTTGTAGGAGCAGTAGTGGGAGGAGGTTAACGTATTTTGACAGGCATGTATTAAATGGTGAAAGGCATGCTATAGGCAACGGGAATGTTTATTGATAGGAAAATCAAATGAAGGAAGGAGTAGCAGGGAGCGAGGTTCATGGAATGGCGGTGGCTTTAGAAGGATCGGCTTCTTTTTATTTTACACCAGGAAAGAAGAACTGTTCAATAGTGGGCTTCGGTTGCGGGCGTGGATGAAACGGGCGTACTGGGCCGTTTAGAAATTGGTAAGGCCCACTTATAATAGAAATTTCATTTTTTGTTTTAAATTTAAATAATGGAATAAAACTTGTAACCAGAATAACTTATACATACGTTGTCAGAATTTCAAAAGGTCGGATCCTTTAGGATCGTATGGACGGACACTACACCATGGAGCTGACTGGAAGTGGATCGGCGCTCGTTTGAATTTATGGCGAAATAAATTGTCCGACTGAATCAAATAACGCAAACCGTTAAAAAAACGGTTAACGCGCAATGTGAGTAAATCTCACTAACTCTGAACAGTTTATAATTTCATGTTGTATTTTTAGAACTGTTAGATATTGGCTGATTTACTGTATGTTGATTGTTTGATTGAACTGCTAGTCAGTTAGTTGAATTTTCTATATTGATTCTGTTTAACAGAATATATCATATGGAACTGAAAGTGAGGTTATCTATGTTGTTTAACATCTGTGATGCAGGGAAACAGGTTGGAGGAATCCAACTGGATTCCTCAACATTTATTTTACTGTTTTCATATATTGTGATATATGATGTGTTATATAATCTGTTATGGATTAGGGGTGTTAGAATGATGTTGATCATTGTTATTCGATATTGTAAATATCATAAAAGACCCTGGGTGTAAAAAGAAGTATTTCAATGTATATTGAAATAAAGGAATTTTATAAAATCACAGGATTTTATAAAAGGAAATATTTATAAAACGGACACGGTTTTATAAAAGGGATATTTATTTAGAAAATAAATAGAAATAGAAAAGAAATATTTATTTAGAAAATAAATAGAAGTTATAAATAGGAAATATTTGTAACGGTAAATAGAAGTTATAAATAGGAAATATTTGTAACGGTAAATAGAAGTTATAAATAGGAAATATTTGTAACGGTAAATAGAAGTTAAAAATAGGAAATATTTGTAACGGTAAGTAAACGTTATAAAAAGGAAATAGTTGTAACGGAAAACGTAGTTTATAAAAAGGAGCTAATCGATGTTAGATAATCGATTAGTGTTAAAGTAAAGAAGTTAATCGATGTTAGTTTAATCGATTTGTGTTTAAGTAAAAGAAGTTAATCGATGTTAGTTTAATCGATTTGTGTTTAAGTAAAAGAAGTTAATCGATGCCAGTTAATCGATTAGAGAATAAAGTAAAAGAAGTTAATCGATGTCAGTTAATCGATTAGAGAATAAAGTTAAAAAGAAGTTAATCGATGTCAGTTAATCGATTAGAGAATAAAGTAAAAGGAGTTAATCGATGTTAGTTAATCGATTAGTGATTAAAGTAAAGAAGTTAATCGATGTTAGTTAATCGATTAGTGTTAAAGCAAATGAGTTAATCGAAAGAGTTAATCGAATATAGTTATTCGAATTAAAGAAATAGAGTTAATCGAATATAGTTATTCGAATAGAAGCAAATGGGTTAATCGAATATAGTTTATTCGAAGAAAGTAAAAGGAGTCATCGAATATAGTTATTCGAAAGGAGTTAAGTGAAATGGGTAAATCAATAGCATTAGTCGAATAGAGTTAATCAAATAGTGTTAGTCCAATAGAGTTAATTGATAAGGGTTAATCGAATAGAGTTAAGTGAAAAGAGTCAATCGAATATATTTATTCGAACGAGTGTTAAGTAAGGAAGTTTGTTAAGGAATATAAAATGAACTTTGCCTATTTGAAAGTTAGAAATGTTGTTCAGTTAAGGTCTGAGAGGTAGTTCTACCCCAACTTGATTGGCTTCGTTTTTAACTAAGGAATAGTTAAGGTTCGGTAGTAAAGGAAATGGTTTGAGTTGGCATCGCGATGGTTTGTTTAAACATATGTCTAAGTCCAATGAAGAAGCTTTGGAAATGTTTTCCAAATAAGAAACCAGAAATGTTTTCTAATAAAGAAACAAAGAAATGGAAATGTTTTCCATTGTTAATAACGTATATTTTCCCAATGTAGAAAATAAGGAATATTGAACGTAGGGAAACATGAGATAAGTAAATTAATGAACTAAGGAGATGAATGTTAAATGATGTTTGATCGATATAATTTCCATTTGGAAATAATATCGTTGTTTACACACCTGTTTTTCTTCGATAGTTAAATCACAGACTATCGAAGTTTTTGACCATTTTAACGTTGTTAATATGGAGAGACCGGTTGGATTATTATCCAAAGAACCACTCTGTATTGGCATAAGCATTGCGAAATCATTTATGCCAAAGAAAATTGAAGACGGAGTTATGCAAGGGCTATCCTGTTTACAGAATAGTGCCTTCGGTTCATCCTGTTCCTGGATGACTTGTATGGACGGATGTCTGACAGAGTATTTCCAGACGATCACGTATATTGATTTCTCCAACCGTACCAAGAGTGGAAACGGAGAAGGAAACTTCTTTTAGCTAACACATAATGTATGGTTGAGGACGTCAATCGGTGATTTGATGGATTTGACGATGTGGCATTCAAAGTGAATCTGGTATGATGATAAAGCGTAGCTTCTAGCCTCATCATCGGGTAAATGACAGAAATCGGGCAGGCAGCATGGCTAAGTCGGTCGCACCGAAGTAGGGTGTATAATCACCTGATCTAGAGTTTCATTTACTTCTAAAAATCTATTGTTGATGCTGTCCCATTCGGGAAACGGTTGCTGATCCCAACTGTTGGTGATATACATTCGATACACTCAAGCGAAATGAGTGGTCGGTCATGCGTGGCCGGGTTGCAAGATGTTCTTGTTGAACCCAGTGTATTCCTCTCTAGAGGTACACGAGCGGAAGGTGATTCCATACCTTGTCATAGTTGGAAATCCATTACCCAATACGTGCTTACGGTTTTGATTGTATACTATATATGTAGAACGTGAGATGAAAGCGTTTCTGCTAGATGATTATATATATACTGTGGTTGATAGACATTATTATAATATCAAAAGGTTTTTGATATAAAGTTACTTTGGATTCTCATAAGGGAAAAACCCGTTCCATTATGCGGCGTGGTCTTATGAGATATCATTTACTTGTTCAACTGTTTTTAAACTGTTTTACTCATACCAGTCCCATGACTGACCCGGAGTTTATTTTGTTGTTTTCCCTAAACTCTTGGGTGCCTAAATTTGTATGGGCAGTCAAGTAGTCGGGATTTTACAGATATAGTTGAAGAGCTGGAGCAGGAGGCTTCAGGATCATATAGCTATAGTTATTTCCGCTGTGTTGTAAGTGCTGTACTTTGATAATGATGTATATTCAAATACAGATGTATATTTCAAAGTTATGTTACATATATTATATGTTATTCGTTCCGCTGTGAGATTCGTGTTACTCTGATGTTGTGTTCTTCTTCTTCTTCTTCTATTCTAAGTTTCTATCTTATCTTTCCTCACCCTCTAATTTCTTTCACTAATTACCAGGATTTTTCGACGTTTTGGTTATCGACATCGTGCTTATGTCGATAACCAAAGTCGCTCGAAATCCGGGTCGTTACAGTTGGTATCAGAGCTTAAGTTAAGAATTACTTGGCTCTGTGGCGTGACTCGGTAGAGATAGGGTTAGTAATACCCTAGACTGAGAATGAGTGTATATATACGAGTGAACTTATTTGTATTTGATATAAAATTATTTTATATTGTGGAGATTCATTGGTTGAGTCGTTTATGAGTTCTGGTCGATCAGTTTGATCCACTGTATCGGTAGGAGTTACTAAACACTTGAATACGATGAACCATCATGGTATGTTTTGAAAGAGGGTAAACGAAATAATTTTACCCAAATTATATTTTGATATATATTGGATATATTGGTTGTTATTATAATCGAGTAAGATTATAAATTAAATGGTTATGTAAATAATTAATCAGAATTCAGATAAGTGGAATACGTGAAATCAGATGAGTAAAATCTGAAATTTAAACTAGAAATTTGAGTTAAAACTCTGGAGAATTGGATAAATGTTTGTAAATGGATTTGGATTAAAAATAAGGAAAATTTAAGATCCTGGGAGATTTTAAATTGTTTTACAAGCAGTGTGAATTATATTTTTAAATGAATTTCAAAGTGGAAATGTTTAAAAATGGTTTTATAGTATTGAACTCACTTCGATCGCTGGAAAATAGATTCTGATGATGACAGCTGCATCATCAGTATTCATTTTCGAGTTGTAAGTGACGAATTACTACCAGAGATACTGTTTTGAATTTGTTTTGAGAAAGACAAGTTGTGTTGAATTTCAAATGGGGTTTCAAATATAGAATTTGAATTTTGAAATAGATTCGAAATATTAACTTGTTTAAAAGAAATAAAACAAGTAGTTCCTTTATAAACGAAGTTTATAAATAGTTCTTTTATAAACGAAGTTATAAATGAAGTGAAGAGAATTATCATTTGGATAATTCAGAAATAAAAAATACAAGTGTGAAGTTGAAAAGGGAAATCTATTTTCCAAAGGTAGAAATATCGATTTCAAAAGGAATTGAAATCGAGACTTATGTAAAGAATGAATAAAGAAAGTTTGAAAAGAAATTTGAATAAAGGAAGTTCAAACATAGAATTCGAATATAGAAAATATAAAGGAATTGATATAGAATTTGAATATATAGAATTTGAATATAGAATTCAAATGGAATTTAAACTATAGAATTTGAATATATAGATTTTGAATATGGAAATTCAAATGGGATTTATAATATGGAATTCAAATATAGGGTTTGAATATATAGATTTGAATTATAGAAGTGATATGAAATTTGAATAGAAATTGAATAGAATTAACTAAGTCGAAGAGGATTAGTTAATCGAGTTTCGAATTTGAAGTTGAACTTTGAAAGGTGAATTGGATTTGTAAATGTATATTTGAAATCGAATATGAAACCTGAGTTTGAAAGGGTAGAATTTGATTATTTTATAAGTAAGTTAAAATATATTTGAACATGTCATGTTCAAATATAAAAGTGGAATAGACTAAAGAGATAATTAACAAATTAATTAACGAATTTAGTTAAAACAATTGGTATAGTTAAAATAGATTGGGCAGGTATAAATATACATGAGATAGGTATGGAAAAGGTATGAAGGTATATAAATAGAATGCTCAACGGAAAGGTATGTATTTAATTCATATATGAGATTTCATGCGCCGTATCGGCTAGCCGCTTGGCTTTTTCTTTTTCTTTTGGATTGGTGAGGGCCATGGGAGGCTATTTGAAATATCCCAAAGCTTCTGGTACAAAGGAGGTTATGGCGAATTTTTCCGGGAATTTAAGGGGTTAGAATATTTTTGAGAAATTTGATAGTTAGAAATCAACGTATCGATATATATATATATAGAAGTCGATAAGGAAACGAACTTAGAAATAGAATAGTAAAATCAAAAAGGAAGACTATGGATAAAATCTAGTAAGAATGGAAAGAGGAAGCGTATACGTGTTTAAAAATGAATAAGTAGTTGTATGGTATTGATTATTCGAGTAAGTAGTCATATCTGTTTTGACGTTATAAATGTTCTTCAGTCAAGGTTTGAGAGGTAGTTATACCCCAACTTGATTGATTTCATTATTAACAAATAAATAGCAAGATTTCATGCTCGAAGATCAATGTTGAATAAGAGTTAGTCGAATATAGTAGTTGGATTGTCGTAACGATGTTTTACACAACATCCGTTTTAACCCAAATAAGTGTAACTTGGAATAGAAATAAAGGATATTTCCTAAGGATAGAAATAAACGAGATCAGAAAAGAGATAAGTAATTGGAATATTTTTCAATTATAAATGGCATATATTTTCTGAAGTTTAGAAAATAAAGGAAGGCGATATTCGGAAATGTTTTCCAAATAACGTAAAAGGCCAATATGGTTATTGAAAATATTTAGTTAACAAATATTGATAAAGAAATAGAGAAGTGATTTAACTAATGGAATATTGATCATGGACTCAGTTAAATTTCAAAAAGGAAAATTTGATTTTTGAAAGGAGTAAGCTGTTTAAAAATTCCCAGGAAGAGACTGTTTGAATTAAAAACAAATTTAACAGAAATTTGTGAAAGCAAATTTGAATTAAAGAAAAGCCAGTAAAGTGGTAACTGAGGTGGAATCAGAATGATATCAAGACAAATTGGATTGTGAGATTCAAATGTGAAGTGTAATGTGATAATCAAGTTAAGAGTGGGAATCAAGAACGAAACTTGAGTTTGAAATGATATTTTGCTCAGATAAGCGAATGGTTGTATTGTGGATAAAAGTGATTGGGATTTGATTGGGATAACCCTTGTATATGTTGAGTTGATAGCATATGGAAGTAATAGAGTTGATTTGCTCGACAAAAAGGTACAAGTTTATATTTCATAGGATATGAGATTTTGATGAGCCGAATTGGCAAGCCGCTTGGCTGTTTGATTTTCTTTTGGGATGGAGATGGCCCAGAGAGGCGAGTTGAAGTTTGACGTATTGACCAGTACAAAGGAGGTGCTGGCGAAATTTTCCGAAGAGTTAAGGCGTTAGAAAATTTTCAGGATTTTTGAAACTTTTCGTTGATAAGAATTAATTAATAATTTAATTGAAATTAAATTGGTTCAGTTGAAACTGAAGTTAAAAAGTGAACAAATATGTTCTAACCAGTCGATAGGGTCGTTCTCTACCTTTTAGCCATTTTCGAGGACGAAATTATTTTAAGTGGGGAAGATTGTAATGACCCGCACTGGCAGAGAGATTATAATTAATTAATTTAATTATTGAAATGGTGGTTTAGAGAATTTAATGGCCGTGAAATTAAATAATGGTAAATATTTAATTTAAATAATAAATTAAATGATATATTTAATTCTGAAATAAACAGAATTGGCCGAAATGACGATATGGTGTGAACCAGATCATCTGTGATATTTAATTCAGCTTGGAATTGAATTTGAATAAAGAATATATTCAATCGTCGACAGTTGAACGTATAGTTTATAATATAATTATAAACGAGCTCGAAATGGCGCTGCAGTTCGTAAATTGGCGATTCGAACTTCAACTAAATGTACAGGATTCGTTTTAAGCCGGATTTCTGTGAAACAAGAAACGTGTGGAGCTGGTGGAGTATATCTTTCAAGTGGAAGAGAAAAATCAGGATTTCATCATACAGATTTTGAGATATGTCCGAATCACATATTAAAATAGTCGCTATGGAATCGTTTATCGACCGTAACGGATTATTCGATATAACTAGAAATAAGGTTTGAATTTAGACAAGGTTCCTTTGGGACATAGTGATAATTTAATTTTTAGAATTTTATGGAAATTTTTAATTAATTTAATAAGCGACTTTTTATTTGAAGTATTTCGCACCCTGAAATCAACATTTTGAAGTTTCAAAATATGAGTGAACCTACCGATATTATTATATTTTTGGAGTCGGGACACCTCGCTCGTCACGATGGTGTTTTTATTTCTGTCCGTAGCGGTACGTAACTATATAAATTAATAAAATAAGGTTGTAACTTATTTATGGACCTAAGCTAAGGCTACGTCCCTTCTTCCTTCAAATGAAAGAATAAAACAAACCCACGCATTTGCTTTGTTCCCTGGCCACTTATTAAAGCTTCCTGCTGCTAATACTTCATGGAGAAGCATGCTCCACGTCAAAAGCAACCCTTACCCCTACCTACCACCAACGCAAACTAGATATTGTGTTTCCAAATCAACCACACATTAAACCTACCAACTACAGTCCTTAATCACGAAGGTGTCTCACTTATATATACAGAAAGGCCTTTGTAACTTTATTTTCTTTTTCTCCATTAAGGAAATCTTCGAAACAAAAGTTGTAATGAAACAACTAAATAACAAAAGAAAAAGGGAAAACGCGCAGGCTTGGGATTTCTGGCAACACCGTGCATCGATTGAACAAATGAAGGCGTGAGGCTTCTCAGGAGTCGGCATCGACCTAACATCATCAAAGAAGGAGAGGGCACTGCGTCTGAGTGCAGGGAGAAGCGGGATGTTGTTGACGTTGGTCGGAAGGTCTGACGATGATCGAAGGGCGCTTCGAAGGTACCGCAGGGTTCAGGAAGGTATGGCGCTCGTTTTTAGTGGGAGCCTGGTTTTGAGTTGTGTTTCATGCGTGATTTAATGGAGTGCTGACTGTATGGAGGAGGGGAGTGTAATGTATATCTCGGTTTGTGTAACAATGAAGAGTGGGGTTGTGTAACAACCCGAGAATCTGGGCCAGTTTAAATTTTTTATTTTGGCCATTTTAGCGAATTTTGAATATTTAAAATGAATTATTTTAAATAATATCGTCGAGAAAATTTCTTTTGAATAGAATTCGACGTATATATTATATACTTCGTCGTTAAATTATATATAATTATATATAATTATAAATAGAATTGAAAATGGCGCGGTAGTTCGATAATTCGATTTCAAACTTCAATTGAATGTACCGGGTGCAAAACAATCCGGATTTTAGTGAAACCAAAAACATTAGGATCTACTTCGTGATATCTTTCCAACGAATCCGAAAAATCAAGATTTCATATCGGGAATCAAAAGATATGTCCAGTTGAAAATTCTGAATAGTCGCTATGGAATTCAGGCCCTTAAAAATGGAAATTTTGCAAATGACCTCGGATTTCGACGAAACCAGTTTTGTTGGATCCGCAGTGTCAAATTATTACTAGATTCCAAATTTCATAATTTTTCGAATCAGTATGTGAGCGTGGCAGAAGAAAACGCGTTTGACCAGTTTCAGTTGATTTCAATCGACTGGAAATCGGCCATTTTTCAAACGGTCTCAGAATTCGACGAAACTAGTTTTATTAGGACCGTATCGTCAATATGAAGCTAGAAAATATTTTTCTGGAGTTTTTCTAGTTAGTATGTGACCCCGGTAATTTGAAATGTACGTTTAAAATTCAATACAGTGATTTAAATGTAAATTTAACGGAAACTGATTCAAACAGTCGAATCAGCCTACGATACATATCCCATTGTGTTCGGAATGGGGGTAAAACGCTAGGGACGACAGGCGGTGGGCCTCGTTTAGAGGTCGTATGTGAAAGTCAACTTTTTGCAAAATAAAATAATAAATTAAATAAATTAAAATTTAAAACCCTCCACTCTCCTCTCTCCTTAACTACCTAGCCCCCCCCCCCACGTTCGTTTTATTTCAGAATAAAAAAAAAAAAAAAAAGAACGAAGAAGGAGCAGGCGCCCCCCCCCTTCCACAGGCGATCGATCGCCTCCCCAGCGAAGGCGGCGCCGCCCTAGTCTCTCTCCCCTCCTCTGGCCAATCGCGAGGTTGGAGCATCCCCCCCCTGTCGTTTACACCTGCCGCAACGGAATCCGCACCACTTCATCGATCTTCACCGCGAGCTCCACCTTCTCCTCTTCGCAATTGAACTCGTTGCATCCTCCGACGTCCGCAACTCGATCTCGGGTCCGCGAAGAACCTTGGCCTCCGTCATCTGCTTCCACCGACCGTCAGACGCCCCGCCTCCCTTTTCTTTAAGCGATAGTGAGTTTTCTTTTTTTTTTCTTTCTTGTTTATTTAGTTTAAATAATTTTTTTTGTGAATAAATAAAACCAGTTTGTTTCATGTGAAGTAATATATAAAGTTTATATTTTTATTCGTATGAAGTTCATATTTTTATTCGCATAAGGTCAAGATCTGAATTTTGATTAGATTACAGAGATAATAAAGATATAATTTATATATAAGTATGAAAATATGATTTTTATATTTTTAAAGTATTAAAAATATAGTCTTTACTATATAGAAGATATAAAAATATGATTTTTATATTTTTAAAGTATTAAAAATATAGTCTTTATTATATAGATGATATAAAAATATGATCTTTGCATAGTAGGAACTATAAAAATATAATCTTTATGAGATATAGATTTTTTTTTAATTAGAAAAGGCGAGATTTTTTTTTTTAATTAGAAAAGAGGATATTTTTAATCAAGGAAAAACAAGATTTTTATGATGTCTTCATTTGGGTAAAGATGCGATCTTTATAAGGTTACCATTAGAGTAAAAATATAATTTTTATATATTGAACATCGTAGTAAAAATTCGATTTTTAAATATATGAAGTGATTTTAAAAATATGATTTTTAAATTGAAAGTGAATAAATAAAAATGTGATTTTTATTTTAAAGACATCAAAATATAAAAATGTGTGATTTTTATATATGTAGTGGCTACGGGCAACGAAGATGACGAAGATGCGATAGTGATGAAGATTTCGATCAATGAAGTGCCGTGGAGCTAGGATAGCTATATGTGAGAACTTCTCACCTTTATATTTAATTTTTTCTAGTTATATATACATACTAGGATGCAGACGGTGCTTAGTAGCACCCGACACAATCGTCCACAGACCATGGACTTGTTTGTTTGATTGCAAAAATAAGTTAGAATATTTGATTGAAATTGAATTGTTTGGGTGAATTGAGATTGATTTGATTGATGTGTGAATGGCATGGGCCTTCACTAGTCCGGGGATAAGGCTAGGCCTTGTCCCGTTTCTAGTATCGTGCCGTTATGCCGCCGAAATTTTCTAAAATATGTTAGAAAAAAATAAAAATATCATTTTATTGAATAAATGAACTGAATAGAAATTCATATGTTGAAATAAAATGTTTTATCGTTAAAAATATAATTTTTAACGTGAATGTGAATAAATAAATATTCATTTACAAACCGGACGGTTTGTTTATGTACACCTATTTAAAGGACATTGATTGGGACGATAAATTTTACACATCGCCCAACTGCACAAATAAAATCTGTGTTTGATTGTTTGAAACCCCACACGGGTGTTGGGATGAAATTTGAAGTTCACTCATCCTGATTGATTAAATATGTCGATCGATTGATTGACAGGCTGTTATAAGCGTTGAATATCTATATTTGATGCTTATACAGTGTAGTGCACTTTGGTTGATGGTTGATTATTTTGCAATGCTATTATATGTGTGTAATGTATGAAAATCCATATAATTAACTTTATATGGTAATTGATTGGGCCTCATTCCAATCGTGAAAATAAAGAATATTTTGATAATAACAAATATTTTGATAAAAAGAAATATTTGAAATAGAATATCTGAAAATAGAAATTTATGAAGCCGTGTTGATTAGATTGACGCCATTTTGACGTGAACGATATTTATATCGATTTTAAACGATTTCGAAATGAATTGAATTGAAAACGATTTCGAAATGAATTGAATTGAAAACCATTTCGAAATGAATTGAATTGAAAACGATTTCGAAATGAATTGAATTGAAAACGATTTCGAAATGAATTGAATTGAAAACGATTTCAAAATGAATTGAATTGAAAACGATTTCGAAATGAATTGAATTGAAAACGATTTCGAAATGAATTGAATTGAAAACGATTTCGAAATGAATTGAATTGAAAACGATTTCGAAATGAATTGAATTGAAAATGATTTCGAAATGAATTGAATTGAAAGCGAATTCGAAATGAATTCAAATTGAATTGAAATTTGAATTGAATAGAAATGAATTTTAAAACGAATTTATAAAGAAGAATTCAATTTTGATTTGAATTGAAAAAGGAAGTTGAAATTGCTTTTGAAACGAATTTAAAACTATTTATATAATTCGTTTTAAATAGAAATCGACGAAATATATATTATATATATTATATATATAATATAATGGCCTGAATAGAACGCGCCGCGCCGCGGCAGTTCGCGATTTTCGACCATTTATTTCAAACGGACATTACGGGAGATCCGACCGTCGGATTCTCCTAAAACCGGAACCGTTGGGTTCGTATCGAAAAGAGCTTTCTAGCGAATGTTAGAAATTTGAAATCTAACAGTTGGATTTGGAATTATGTCCAAATCAAATTTGAAAAAGGTCGCTGTAAGTGCAGTTCGATGGCCGTTGATGGAAATCGACTGTACGGGCCTTGATAAAATTATTAAAAATAGTAATAATTTGTGTAAAATCATAAGAAATGATTTGGGAAGAATTGGGATGAAAAACTCCATATTTGAAAAGATAAAAATAAATTTTTATCGAAATAAACTAGTTTTGAACTAGAATTATAATTCTATTTATTTTTAAATAAATAAATTGAACTTGAAAAGGGTTTTAAAAATAACCAGAATATCCAATGATTGCATTGGAGTGGATTTGAATCGAAATTGTCTTCGGAATATTTCGATGTTGGAATTCGTGATTATACAGGTGTTGTTATGGAAATTTGAAAGATGTAGATATTTATATCGTTATTTCCGATACGACATTTGTTAATCGTAGAGTTTGATATTGAATATAAGCCGATATATTTTCTATTCAGAGCCTTATATTGAATATCAAATGTGATTTGGGTTTGTCGTGAGTGGTGTCTTCACTAACACTGTTCTTGAACCCAGTTGAGAAAAGATTAAATCTTTTTATTAAGATTTAATGAAGTGTGCCAATTAAACAATATTTAATTGGAATTGAATTGATATTGATTCTTGGGTTTATCGTGAACAGTGTTTTAAATAACACTTGTTCTTTAACACGATAATTAATGGAATGTGATTTTGGGTTTATCGTGAACCGTGTTTTAAATGACACTGATTCTTTAACCCAGTCGAAGATTAAAACTAAGTGGAGTTTTAATGAATCTTTAATTAGATTGAAAGGATCGAAAATGGAGTATCACCAGTTTTGCTCCAGGCGATAGTTAAATCTTTAATTAGATTTGAACGTGAAATGGTAATTGAATTTACCGATAACACCGTGGTGTTAGATATGAAGTATTACCAGTTTTACTTCATGGGATGAATAGGTTGGGATTGGGAAATTAAAACCAATGATTACTTCGGTAAGGTTCGCTAATCCCGACTAGTTTGAATTGATATTCAAAGGAGATTAAAGAATAAATTCAAAGAATTTATCTTGGATAAAATTAATGGGAACTTTTCCCAAAGTATAGGAATATTTGAATAAAAGAAAATTCTGAATTGGAATGAGGCGTATGTTGTGTTTGTGTAACACTTTTATAATATATACGCGAGTTATTCAGAAAGACCGGGTTTATCCCATTTTGAATAACTGATTCGACGTGGTGTCGAAGATGAAGACGATGGTCGAAGACCGGAAGTCTTCACGTCGTTTGGGTGATTACTGATGATCTTGATTGGGCTGTACACCCAAGAAGATGGAACCAGTTGGTGATCGTCCAGACGTACTTGGAGATCGATGGATATGCGGGGTACTAGGTGCCTCCGGTTTCGTTCAGACCCAGAACGGACTTGTAAATGGACTGTGTGTCTGACATTGGATTTTAGTCTGTGTGATTGATTTCTATTAAATATATATCTGTTTGGCGGCGGAGAATTTATTCTCTTGCTTAACGCCCTTCTCTGAGACATACGAGCTCAGGGGTTATATACTGATGGATATCAAACGCATAGGGTGAATTGCCTGTGTGGCATGCCTAAGTGGCGGATGATCAAGGCTTCTGTTGAAAAGCAAAGTCTTGTGGTTGATGATCAAAGCATGGCCTTTGTGGCGCAGCTTTGTGTAACGTTTACTTCGCGAGTTTCACACCCGGTATGAACCAAAAACGGGAGACGGACCTCAGGGAGGGCATGCGTTTCTTTCTAGTTAGAAGTGGCGTCAGTGGTTTTACACGCCCTGACGAGTTTGACTTATGTGGTTGTTGCTGTTGCGAGGCGCCTCGGTTTGATCGGACGATCCGGGTCCGATGGAGTCATTCGTTGGCTCATTTACGCCCCATAGGGCGGGGGAACGCATGTTCAGGGTTTAAGTTTAATCCACATCGGTGGACCGGCCCTGTCGCTCCAAGGCTTGACTGAGTACTTGCCTGAGACATGGGCTAGATTGTCTCGAAGTCGGTGTGGACTATCTTTTGCCTCGGTTCATAGATGGAAATCCAATTTCCGAATACGTGACTTTGCGGTTTTATTTGTAAACCTATATATGGCGACATAGTGGCATGGGACGCTCATGTCGCCTATGATTGATACTTATGATTTGAAGTTGTTTTATGAACTATGCACTTATAATAGTATCAAATGATTTGTTTTAAAACGTATCAAGCATTCTTTGGCTGTTATAAGGGAAAACCCTATCCTCGGCTGCGTTGCATTGTGTGATGGGACCTGGGTCTTATAACAGCTTCATTTTTCTTTATTTAGCATTGCGCTGTTGGTTTTATGCACTGGTATTCTTGGGAGGAAACCCGTTCCGTGTTATACGGCGTGGTCCCTTGATTTACCTAATGATTTAAAATAAAGATTAATAACTGTTTTAGTTCTCACACCAGTCACATGACTGACCTGGAGTTTATTGTTTTAACATAAACTCTGGGTGCCCCTATTTTGACACGGGCAGCTAGTAGTTTTGGTTTTGCAGATTTATATTCACCGGATCCTGGATTACAGGTTGAATGATATCCGGAAAGCTTTGTATCCGCATATCTACTTCTAGTTGTGTATTGTATTATTTTCCGCAGCTATGTATTTAAATGTAATTTAAATCTCTGATATTTCTGTGTAATATTCATTTATACTCTGTATATTCTTGTAATCTGATGCATTGTTGTAATATACAATGAAATGTTCTTCTGTATGCGTTCTGTTTTGTCGTGTTCTCAAACGATAGGGCGTTTCGAACGGTCTGGGTCGGTTTAGCGACTGATTTGGACCGAGCGAAATTCCTTGCCGTCACAGTTGGTATCAGATCTTTGGTTTACAAAGCAGAGAACAAGACACATTAGAACCTTACGAAAGAATTCATCAGATATTGGGTTAGTAATATCCAATAGGAATGACTCGTTAGAGATAGGATCAGTAGTATCCTAGAACGAGTGTAAAGAGTATATTTTTAAAATGAAAACTCATTTTGTTTTGAAAATTTAAATCAATTATTCGTATTTGATTATTTATTTATATTGATTTGGACAATCCGATATATAAAGATTTTGCATATACGTCTTGCAAACGTGTATTCGAAGTTTCAATGTATTGGATAGTTATAGGATCATACTCTAGTTGCCCGGGAATAATTCTGGTGATGGGGCACCATCGCCAGTATTTATTTTCGAGCGACGAAAGTGAGATTTCTATATATTTCCTATTGACTGGTGTGAGAACCAAAATTAGATAGGGTTTATTGTTGTGATTTGACATCAAAAATGTGATTTTTGACTATATATCAAAGTTATGAATTTGAGACTCTAATTCACTAATTGATTGATGTTTGTGTTGTTTGTTTAATTGTTTGATAATTTTGAACCATTATGCCTAATTGAACCAAATATTGAATTGTATTGAAATTTGGTCGCATTTGCTTGCATATACATATACTTGCATTGAACAGGTCATAGCAAGGAGGCTAGAGCCGAAGAATAAAATTTGTTTGCCCGACAAATAGGTACATGTTTACTACATGATTTACTGTTTTGTTTGGGTGATGATGATTTTATGAGCCTATTGGCTAGCCGCTTGGCTTTTTCTTTTTCTTTTTGAGATCTGAAGGACCGGGGAAGCTATTTGAAATTCCCCGATGCTCCCATTGCAGGGGAGGTTATGGCGAAATTTTTCAAAAATTTAGGGTGTTAGCCAAATTTTTGAAATTTTGAAAATTCTCAGAAACAAAAAAGTTGGAGAATGGAAGCCAGATCGAACGTAGAGTTGATTAATCAAACCACTTTCGACTTTGTTCCTTTTCGGGGACGAAAAGTTTTAAGTGGGGGAGATTGTAACAACCCGAGAATCTGGGCCAGTTTAAAATTTTTATTTTGGCCATTTTAGCGAATTTTGAATATTTAAAATGAATTATTTTAAATAATATCGTCGAGAAAATTTCTTTTGAATAGAATTCGACGTATATATTATATACTTCGTCGTTAAATTATATATAATTATATATAATTATAAATAGAATTGAAAATGGCGCGGTAGTTCGATAATTCGATTTCAAACTTCAATTGAATGTACCGGGTGCAAAACAATCCGGATTTTAGTGAAACCAAAAACATTAGGATCTACTTGGTGATTTCTTTCCAACGAATCCGAAAAATCAAGATTTCATATCGGGAATCAAAAGATATGTCCAGTTGAAAATTCTGAATAGTCGCTATGGAATTCAGGCCCTTAAAAATGGAAATTTTGCAAATGACCTCGGATTTCGACGAAACCAGTTTTGTTGGATCCGCAGTGTCAAATTATTGCTAGATTCCAAATTTCATAATTTTTCGAATCAGTATGTGAGCGTGGCAGAAGAAAACGCGTTTGACCAGTTTCAGTTGATTTCAATCGACTGGAAATCGGCCATTTTTCAAACGGTCTCAGAATTCGACGAAACTAGTTTTATTAGGACCGTATCGTCAATATGAAGCTAGAAAATATTTTTCTGGAGTTTTTCTAGTTAGTATGTGACCCCGGTAATTTGAAATTTACGTTTAAAATTCAATACAGTGATTTAAATGTAAATTTAACGGAAACTGATTCAAACAGTCGAATCAGCCTACGATACATATCCCATTGTGTTCGGAATGGGGGTAAAACGCTAGGGACGACAGGCGGTGGGCCTCGTTTAGAGGTCGTATGTGAAAGTCAACTTTTTGCAAAATAAAATAATAAATTAAATAAATTAAAATTTAAAACCCTCCACTCTCCTCTCTCCTTAACTACCTAGCCCCCCCCCCCCCCCCCCGCGTTCGTTTTATTTCAGAATCAAAAAAAAATAAAAAGAACGAAGAAGGAGCAGGCGCCCCCCCCCCCTTCCACAGGCGATCGATCGCCTCCCCAGCGAAGGCGGCGCCGCCCTAGTCTCTCTCCCCTCCTCTGGCCAATCGCGAGGTTGGAGCATCCCCCCCTGTCGTTTACACCTGCCGCAACGGAATCCACACCACTTCATCGATCTTCACCGCGAGCTCCACCTTCTCCTCTTCGCAATTGAACTCGTTGCATCCTCCGACGTCCGCAACTCGATCTCGGGTCCGCGAAGAACCTAGGCCTCCGTCATCTGCTTCCACCGACCGTCAGACGCCCCGCCTCCCTTTTCTTTAAGCGATAGTGAGTTTTCTTTTTTTTTCTTTCTTGTTTATTTAGTTTAAATAATTTTTTTTGTGAATAAATAAAACCAGTTTGTTTCATGTGAAGTAATATATAAAGTTTATATTTTTATTCGTATGAAGTTCATATTTTTATTCGCATAAGGTCAAGATCTGAATTTTGATTAGATTACAGAGATAATAAAGATATAATTTATATATAAGTATGAAAATATGATTTTTATATTTTTAAAGTATTAAAAATATAGTCTTTACTATATAGAAGATATAAAAATATGATTTTTATATTTTTAAAGTATTAAAAATATAGTCTTTATTATATAGATGATATAAAAATATGATCTTTGCATAGTAGGAACTATAAAAATATAATCTTTATGAGATATAGATTTTTTTTTTAATTAGAAAAGGCGAGATTTTTAAATTAGAAAAGGCGAGATTTTTTTTTAATTAGAAAAGAGGATATTTTTAATCAAGGAAAAACAAGATTTTTATGATGTCTTCATTTGGGTAAAGATGCGATCTTTATAAGGTTACCATTAGAGTAAAAATATAATTTTTATATATTGAACATCGTAGTAAAAATTCGATTTTTAAATATATGAAGTGATTTTAAAAATATGATTTTTAAATTGAAAGTGAATAAATAAAAATGTGATTTTTATTTTAAAGACATCAAAATATAAAAATGTGTGATTTTTATATATGTAGTGGCTACGGGCAACGAAGATGACGAAGATGCGATAGTGATGAAGATTTCGATCAATTAAGTGCCGTGGAGCTAGGATAGCTATATGTGAGAACTTCTCACCTTTCAATTTAATTTTTTCTAGTTATATATACATACTAGGATGCAGACGGTGCTTAGTAGCACCCGACACAATCGTCCACAGACCATGGACTTGTTTGTTTGATTGCAAAAATAAGTTAGATTATTTGATTGAAATTGAATTGTTTGGGTGAATTGAGATTGATTTGATTGATGTGTGAATGGCGTGGGCCTTCACTAGTCCGGGGATAAGGCTAGGCCTTGTCCCGTTTCTAGTATCGTGCCGTTATGCCGCCGAAATTTTCTAAAATATGTTAGAAAAAAATAAAAATATCATTTTATTGAATAAATGAACTGAATAGAAATTCATATGTTGAAATAAAATGTTTTATCGTTAAAAATATAATTTTTAACGTGAATGTGAATAAATAAATATTCATTTACAAATCGGACGGTTTGTTTATGTACACCTATTTAAAGGACATTGATTGGGACAATAAATTTTACACATCGCCCAACTGCACAAATAAAATCTGTGTTTGATTGTTTGAAACCCCACACGGGTGTTGGGATGAAATTTGAAGTTCACTCATCCTGATTGATTAAATATGTCGATCGATTGATTGACAGGCTGTTATAAGCGTTGAATATCTATATTTGATGCTTATACAGTGTAGTGCACTTTGGTTGATGGTTGATTATTTTGCAATGCTATTATATGTGTGTAATGTATGAAAATCCATATAATTAACTTTATATGGTAATTGATTGGGCCTCATTCCAATCGTGAAAATAAAGAATATTTTGATAATAACAAATATTTTGATAAAAAGAAATATTTGAAATAGAATATCTGAAAATAGAAATTTATGAAGCCGTGTTGATTAGATTGACGCCATTTTGACGTGAACGATATTTATATCGATTTTAAACGATTTCGAAATGAATTGAATTGAAAACGATTTCGAAATGAATTGAATTGAAAACCATTTCGAAATGAATTGAATTGAAAACGATTTCGAAATGAATTGAATTGAAAACGATTTCGAAATGAATTGAATTGAAAACGATTTCGAAATGAATTGAATTGAAAACGATTTCGAAATGAATTGAATTGAAAACGATTTCGAAATGAATTGAATTGAAAACGATTTCGAAATGAATTGAATTGAAAACGATTTCGAAATGAATTGAATTGAAAATGATTTCGAAATGAATTGAATTGAAAGCGAATTCGAAATGAATTCAAATTGAATTGAAATTTGAATTGAATAGAAATGAATTTTAAAACGAATTTATAAAGAAGAATTCAATTTTGATTTGAATTGAAAAAGGAAGTTGAAATTGCTTTTGAAACGAATTTAAAACTATTTATATAATTCGTTTTAAATAGAAATCGACGAAATATATATTATATATATTATATATATAATATAATGGCCTGAATAGAACGCGCCGCGCCGCGGCAGTTCGCGATTTTCGACCATTTATTTCAAACGGACATTACGGGAGATCCGACCGTCGGATTCTCCTAAAACCGGAACCGTTGGGTTCGTATCGAAAAGAGCTTTCTAGCGAATGTTAGAAATTTGAAATCTAACGGTTGGATTTGGAATTATGTCCAAATCAAATTTGAAAAAGGTCGCTGTAAGTGCAGTTCGATGGCCGTTGATGGAAATCGACTGTACGGGCCTTGATAAAATTATTAAAAATAGTAATAATTTGTGTAAAATCATAAGAAATGATTTGGGAAGAATTGGGATGAAAAACTCCATATTTGAAAAGATAAAAATAGATTTTTATCGAAATGAACTAGTTTTGAACTAGAATTATAATTCTATTTATTTTTAAATAAATAAATTGAACTTGAAAAGGGTTTTAAAAATAACCAGAATATCCAATGATTGTATTGGAGTGGATTTGAATCGAAATTGTCTTCGGAATATTTCGATGTTGGAATTCGTGATTATACAGGTGTTGTTATGGAAATTTGAAAGATGTAGATATTTATATCGTTATTTCCGATACGACATTTGTTAATCGTAGAATTTGATATTGAATATAAGCCGATATATTTTCTATTCAGAGCCTTATATTGAATATCAAATGTGATTTGGGTTTGTCGTGAGTGGTGTCTTCACTAACACTGTTCTTGAACCCAGTTGAGAAAAGATTAAATCTTTTTATTAAGATTTAATGAAGTGTGCCAATTAAACAATATTTAATTGGAATTGAATTGATATTGATTCTTGGGTTTATCGTGAACAGTGTTTTAAATAACACTTGTTCTTTAACACGATAATTAATGGAATGTGATTTTGGGTTTATCGTGAACCGTGTTTTAAATGACACTGATTCTTTAACCCAGTCGAAGATTAAAACTAAGTGGAGTTTTAATGAATCTTTAATTAGATTGAAAGGATCGAAAATGGAGTATCACCAGTTTTGCTCCAGGCGATAGTTAAATCTTTAATTAGATTTGAACGTGAAATGGTAATTGAATTTACCGATAACACTGTGGTGTTAGATATGAAGTATTACCAGTTTTACTTCATGGGATGAATAGGTTGGGATTGGGAAATTAAAACCAATGATTACTTCGGTAAGGTTCGCTAATCCCGACTAGTTTGAATTGATATTCAAAGGAGATTAAAGAATAAATTCAAAGAATTTATCTTGGATAAAATTAATGGGAACTTTTCCCAAAGTATAGGAATATTTGAATAAAAGAAAATTCTGAATTGGAATGAGGCGTATGTTGTGTTTGTGTAACACTTTTATAATATATACGCGAGTTATTCAGAAAGACCGGGTTTATCCCATTTTGAATAACTGATTCGACGTGGTGTCGAAGATGAAGACGATGGTCGAAGACCGGAAGTCTTCACGTCGTTTGGGTGATTACTGATGATCTTGATTGGGCTGTACACCCAAGAAGATGGAACCAGTTGGTGATCGTCCAGACGTACTTGGAGATCGATGGATATGCGGGGTACTAGGTGCCTCCGGTTTCGTTCAGACCCAGAACGGACTTGTAAATGGACTGTGTGTCTGACATTGGATTTTAGTCTGTGTGATTGATTTCTATTAAATATATATCTGTTTGGCGGCGGAGAATTTATTCTCTTGCTTAACGCCCTTCTCTGAGACATACGAGCTCAGGGGTTATATACTGATGGATATCAAACGCATAGGGTGAATTGCCTGTGTGGCATGCCTAAGTGGCAGATGATCAAGGCTTCTGTTGAAAAGCAAAGTCTTGTGGTTGATGATCAAAGCATGGCCTTTGTGGCGCAGCTTTGTGTAACGTTTACTTCGCGAGTTTCACACCCGGTATGAACCAAAAACGGGAGACGGACCTCAGGGAGGGCATGCGTTTCTTTCTAGTTAGAAGTGGCGTCAGTGGTTTTACACGCCCTGACGAGTTTGACTTATGTGGTTGTTGCTGTTGCGAGGCGCCTCGGTTTGATCGGACGATCCGGGTCCGATGGAGTCATTCGTTGGCTCATTTACGCCCCATAGGGCGGGGGAACGCATGTTCAGGGTTTAAGTTTAATCCACATCGGTGGACCGGCCCTGTAGCTCCAAGGCTTGACTGAGTACTTGCCTGAGACATGGGCTAGATTGTCTCGAAGTCGGTGAGGACTATCTTTTGCCTCGGTTCATAGATGGAAATCCAATTTCCGAATACGTGACTTTGCGGTTTTATTTGTAAACCTATATATGGCGACATAGTGGCATGGGACGCTCATGTCGCCTATGATTGATACTTATGATTTGAAGTTGTTTTATGAACTATGCACTTATAATAGTATCAAATGATTTGTTTTAAAACGTATCAAGCATTCTTTGGCTGTTATAAGGGAAAACCCTATCCTCGGCTGCGTTGCATTGTGTGATGGGACCTGGGTCTTATAACAGCTTCATTTTTCTTTATTTAGCATTGCGCTGTTGGTTTTATGCACTGGTATTCTTGGGAGGAAACCCATTCCGTGTTATACGGCGTGGTCCCTTGATTTACCTAATGATTTAAAATAAAGATTAATAACTGTTTTAGTTCTCACACCAGTCACATGACTGACCTGGAGTTTATTGTTTTAACCTAAACTCTGGGTGCCCCTATTTTGACACGGGCAGCTAGTAGTTTTGGTTTTGCAGATTTATATTCACCGGATCCTGGTTTACAGCTGGAATGATATCCGGAAAGCTTTGTATCCACATATCTACTTCTAGTTGTGTATTGTATTATTTTCCGCAGCTATGTATTTAAATGTAATTTAATCTCTGATATTTCTGTGTAATATTCATTTATACTCTGTATATTCTTGTAATCTGATGCATTGTTGTAATATACAATGAAATGTTCTTCTGTATGCGTTCTGTTTTGTCGTGTTCTCAAACGATAGGGCGTTTCGAACGGTCTGGGTCGGTTTAGCGACTGATTTGGACCGAGCGAAATTCCTTGCCGTCACAGGTTGCGGCCATGAGAAGGACGCTACAGGGAGGAGCAGATCCGAGTTCATTGGTTTTGTGCCAAAGTGAAATAGGTTGGCAAACGGTTGAAGAAATGGTGATTTAAAAGGGGATGCGAGATTTGTAGGAGCAGTAGTGGGAGGAGGTTAACGTATTTTGACAGGCATGTATTAAATGGTGAAAGGCATGCTATAGGCAACGGGAATGTTTATTGATAGGAAAATCAAATGAAGGAAGGAGTAGCAGGGAGCGAGGTTCATGGAATGGCGGTGGCTTTAGAAGGATCGGCTTCTTTTTATTTTACACCAGGAAAGAAGAACTGTTCAATAGTGAGCTTCGGTTGCGGGCGTGGATGAAAAGGGCGTACTGGGCCGTTTAGAAATTGGTAAGGCCCACTTATAATAGAAATTTCATTTTTTGTTTTAAATTTAAATAATGGAATAAAACTTGTAACCAGAATAACTTATACATACGTTGTCAGAATTTCAAAAGGTCGGATCCTTTAGGATCGTATGGACGGACACTACACCATGGAGCTGACTGGAAGTGGATCGGCGCTCGTTTGAATTTATGGCGAAATAAATTGTCCGACTGAATCAAATAACGCAAACCATTAAAAAAACGGTTAACGCGCAATGTGAGTAAATCTCACTAACTCTGAACAGTTTATAATTTCATGTTGTATTTTTAGAACTGTTAGATATTGGCTGATTTACTGTATGTTGATTGTTTGATTGAACTGCTAGTCAGTTAGTTGAATTTTCTATATTGATTCTGTTTAACAGAATATATCATATGGAACTGAAAGTGAGGTTATCTATGTTGTTTAACATCTGTGATGCAGGGAAACAGGTTGGAGGAATCCAACTGGATTCCTCAACATTTATTTTACTGTTTTCATATATTGTGATATATGATGTGTTATATAATCTGTTATGGATTAGGGGTGTTAGAATGATGTTGATCATTGTTATTCGATATTGTAAATATCATAAAAGACCCTGGGATGTAAAAAGAAGTATTTCAATGCATATTGAAATAAAGGAATTTTATAAAATCACAGGATTTTATAAAAGGAAATATTTATAAAACGGACACGGTTTTATAAAAGGGATATTTATTTAGAAAATAAATAGAAATAGAAAAGAAATATTTATTTAGAAAATAAATAGAAGTTATAAATAGGAAATATTTGTAACGGTAAATAGAAGTTATAAATAGGAAATATTTGTAACGGTAAATAGAAGTTATAAATAGGAAATATTTGTAACGGTAAATAGAAGTTAAAAATAGGAAATATTTGTAACGGTAAGTAAACGTTATAAAAAGGAAATAGTTGTAACGGAAAACGTAGTTTATAAAAAGGAGCTAATCGATGTTAGATAATCGATTAGTGTTAAAGTAAAGAAGTTAATCGATGTTAGTTTAATCGATTTGTGTTTAAGTAAAAGAAGTTAATCGATGTTAGTTTAATCGATTTGTGTTTAAGTAAAAGAAGTTAATCGATGTCAGTTAATCGATTAGAGAATAAAGTAAAAGAAGTTAATCGATGTCAGTTAATCGATTAGAGAATAAAGTTAAAAAGAAGTTAATCGATGTCAGTTAATCGATTAGAGAATAAAGTAAAAGGAGTTAATCGATGTTAGTTAATCGATTAGTGATTAAAGTAAAGAAGTTAATCGATGTTAGTTAATCGATTAGTGTTAAAGCAAATGAGTTAATCGAAAGAGTTAATCGAATATAGTTATTCGAATTAAAGAAATAGAGTTAATCGAATATAGTTATTCGAATAGAAGCAAATGGGTTAATCGAATATAGTTTATTCGAAGAAAGTAAAAGGAGTCATCGAATATAGTTATTCGAAAGGAGTTAAGTGAAATGGGTAAATCAATAGCATTATTCGAATAGAGTTAATCAAATAGTGTTAGTCCAATAGAGTTAATTGATAAGGGTTAATCGAATAGAGTTAAGTGAAAAGAGTCAATCGAATATATTTATTCGAACGAGTGTTAAGTAAGGAAGTTTGTTAAGGAATATAAAGTGAACTTTGCCTATTTCAAAGTTAGAAATGTTGTTCAGTTAAGGTCTGAGAGGTAGTTCTACCCCAACTTGATTGGCTTCGTTTTTAACTAAGGAATAGTTAAGGTTCGGTAGTAAAGGAAATGGTTTGAGTTGGCATCGCGATGGTTTGTTTAAACATATGTCTAAGTCCAATGAAGAAGCTTTGGAAATGTTTTCCAAATAAGAAACCAGAAATGTTTTCTAATAAAGAAACAAAGAAATGGAAATGTTTTCCATTGTTAATAACGTATATTTTCCCAATGTAGAAAATAAGGAATATTGAACGTAGGGAAACATGAGATAAGTAAATTAATGAACTAAGGAGATGAATGTTAAATGATGTTTGATCGATATAATTTCCATTTGGAAATAATATCGTTGTTTACACACCTGTTTTTCTTCGATAGTTAAATCACAGACTATCGAAGTTTTTGACCATTTTAACGTTGTTAATATGGAGAGACCGGTTGGATTATTATCCAAAGAACCACTCTGTATTGGCATAAGCATTGCGAAATCATTTATGCCAAAGGAAATTGAAGATGGAGTTATGCAAGGGCTATCCTGTTTACAGAATAGTGCCTTCGGTTCATCCTGTTCCTGGATGACTTGTATGGACGGATGTCTGACAGAGTATTTCCAGACGATCACGTATATTGATTTCTCCAACCGTACCAAGAGTGGAAGCGGAGAAGGAAACTTCTTTTAGCTAACACATAATGTATGGTTGAGGACGTCAATCGGTGATTTGATGGATTTGACGATGTGGCATTCAAAGTGAATCTGGTATGATGATAAAGCGTAGCTTCTAGCCTCATCGTCCGGTAAATGACAGAAATCGGGCAGGCAGCATGGCTAAGTCGGTCGCACCGAAGTAGGGTGTATAATCACCTGATCTAGAGTTTCATTTACTTCTAAAAATCTATTGTTGATGCTGTCCCATTCGGGAAACGGTTGCTGATCCCAACTGTTGGTGATATACATTCGATACACTCAAGCGAAATGAGTGGTCGGTCATGCGTGGCCGGGTTGCAAGATGTTCTTGTTGAACCCAGTGTATTCCTCTCTAGAGGTACACGAGCGGAAGGTGATTCCATACCTTGTCATAGTTGGAAATCTATTACCCAATACGTGCTTACGGTTTTGATTGTATACTATATATGTAGAACGTGAGATGAAAGCGTTTCTGCTAGATGATTATATATATACTGTGGTTGATAGACATTATTATAATATCAAAAGGTTTTTGATATAAAGTTACTTTGGATTCTCATAAGGGAAAAACCCGTTCCGTTATGCGGCGTGGTCTTATGAGATATCATTTACTTGTTCAACTGTTTTTAAACTGTTTTACTCATACCAGTCCCATGACTGACCCGGAGTTTATTTTGTTGTTTTCCCTAAACTCTTGGGTGCCTAAATTTGTATGGGCAGTCAAGTAGTCGGGATTTTACAGATATAGTTGAAGAGCTGGAGCAGGAGGCTTCAGGATCATATAGCTATAGTTATTTCCGCTGTGTTGTAAGTGCTATACTTTGATAATGATGTATATTCAAATACAGATGTATATTTCAAAGTTATGTTACATATATTATATGTTATTCGTTCCGCTGTGAGATTCGTGTTACTCTGATGTTGTGTTCTTCTTCTTCTTCTTCTTCTTCTATTCTAAGTTTCTATCTTATCTTTCCTCACCCTCTAATTTCTTTCACTAATTACCAGGATTTTTCGACGTTTTGGTTATCGACATCGTGCTTATGTCGATAACCAAAGTCGCTCGAAATCCGGGTCGTTACACTTCCTCTTCGTAACGCAACATGCCTTTCTTGTCGAGATCCTCATACTGGTAAGCCATGTATATCATTTCAGAGAAAGGAAGCTTCACATTCCTCATTACACTATTCTGATATTTTCTTTGCAGGCCATAAATAAACCTCAGATTCTTCCTCGTTGGATCTTGAATCATAAGAGGAGCAAAATGACAAAGTTCATTGAATTTCTTATGATATTCTGGAATGGTCATATCTCCTTGTATCAGATAAGAGAATTCATTACATAACCGCTCAGTTGCTTCAGGAGGAGTAAATCTTTCTAGGAAAATCACTTTAAATCTATCCCAGGTGATATCACCCTCTGGATTATTCTCAATAACCGAATCCCACCAGAACAAGGCTTCGTCTGTGAGTGCCTAGGATGCCAGTAATCTTTTCTAGTCATCCCTCAACTTTAAACCGTAAAAGATCTTCTCAGCAAGAACGAATCCAAGCTTGTGTTTTCATAATAGATTCTTCGCCCGAGAACGGTATTCCAACCATATTTCGATACTTAATCAATAGGGCCTCAATATCTGGTTCTGCATTCCTTCTGATTCTGACACTCATCTTTTAGTACTTCTGCAAATAGCAGATCAAGTGTCAGGTCAACAGAAAAGATATTTCAAAACATAGAGACAAATACTTGAATGTAAATGTGTCTATCGGGGTGTATTCCATTCTGCTTTACTCATACTAGGATATTACTTATCCTATCTGTAATGAGTTACTCGTCCTAGAACACTACTGGTTCGATTTCTGACGAGTTCGATAATATGTTATATACCAGCACTAAGCTTAACCAAAGCTCTGATACCAAACTGAGACGACCCCAAACCCCGTACTGACGGCGGCAAGGGTAATCTTTGGAATATAACACATAAACAGATAATAGCAGAACAGAATTAGATAAATACACCAGATAATGTACAAATAATACACTGGATAAACATAATCATCAGAGTTACACAGTACACAGGATCATACTTAGTACAAATACAGTTCAGCTATACATAAATGTCTACAGTGGAAAACAAACATAATATGTACAACAGGAGCTGAACAGCATAAACAGAAATAAATGATTGAATCCATCTTCAGCTCCAGCTATCCAGAAAGAGCCTGCTAAAACCTGAATACAAGGCTGCCCGTGTAGGAAATAGGGCCCACGAGTTTGCAAGTGAAACAAACTACGAGTCAGTCATGGGACTGGTTTGAGAAATCTACTTAAAACATTATACAATTGGCTAATCACAGGACTATGCCACTTTCGCGGAACGGGTTTACTCCATTGGATTGCCAGTGCTTTACAACAAGTAAATCTTTTAAACATCGCAATGCTTTTTATAAAAATGAAGCTATTATAAGACTCAGTTCCCATCACATAATGCAACGCAAACCGGAGGATAGAGTTTTTACGTTACAATGGCCAAAATATGCTTGATACGAATAAAACAAAAGCATTTGATATTACTAGTGTTTATATGTTTCAAAAACAATTTCAATCATAACTATCAATCATAGACGACATGAGCGTCCCATGCCACTATGTCGCCAAATATAGGTATACAATCAAAATCGCACGATGTCGTATTTGGAAATTGGATTTCCATCATGAACCAAGGCAAAAGATAGTCCTTACCGAATTCGAGACAATCTAGCCCATGTCTCAGGATCAGAACGCATCAACCCTTTGGATCGTCATGGTCGGTCCACCGATGTGGATTATTATGCCAGAACACTACGTTTCCCCGCCCTTTGGGGCATAAATGAGCCAACGAATGACTCCATCGGTCCCTGATCGACCGATATATCCGAGGCGCCTCGCAACAGCAACAACCACATAGGTGAAAGTAATATTAATGTTAGCCAGTTCAAGCACTGACACCACCTCTAGCTAGAAGGAAACGCCTGCCCTCCCTGAGGTCCTCTCCCATTTCTGGTCCATACCGGGGTGTGAGGCTCGTGAATTCACGTTATACACAAAGCTACGCCACACAGGCGATGCTTTGATCATCACCACAAGACTTTGCTTTTCAATAGAAGCCTTGATCACTGCATCTTAGCATGCCACACAGACAATTCACACCATGCAACTAACGGCTATCAATCACACAGAATGAATTCCAATGTCAGACACACAGTCCATTTTCAAGTCCGTTCTGGGTCTGAACGAAACCGGAGGCACTATATACCTCGCATACCCATCGATCTCCACGTACCTCAGGACGATCACCACTCATTATTGATATTTTGGGATGCCTCCCAATCAGAACATCAATTACCATCCAAACGAGGTGAAGATTTCCGGTCTTCAACCACCGTCTTCATCTTCGATTTCTTATCGTCGATTCAATTATTCAAAATGGGATAAACTCGGTCTTTCTGAGCAACTCGCATATATAAATTACTAGTGCCACACAAACACAACATACGCCTCATTCCAATTCATTAGTCACTAACCGTCAATCAGTAAGAGAACGATTTCCCAAATATTAACCCCGAAGACCGAAACCAACATCAGATCAAAACCCAGGAAACCATTCGACTTAGCTAACCTTCAGTTAATTTCTAAATTTCACATTCCATATCGTTTATAATATTTTATAACGATTTATCTCTATTTTTATTTATTTTAAAATAGCCAATTTATTCAAATGACGCTACGGGCCATAACGGGGTCGTGGCGTTGTTTTTCTTCAGATTTGATTTACGCATACCTGAAAATCTAATCGTTGGATCTTCACAAATTTTACACCATTAGAAAGATCTTTTCAAAACGAATCCAACGGTTCCAATTTTTGGAAAATCCGACTGTCGGATCTCCCGGTACACTCGTTTGAAGTTTCGATTTCAAAATACGAACTGCAGCGTTGTTATTCGATTTAATTTAATTATATTTATGTATATATATATAATCGATTCTGGCGCTTTTTTTCTTTAGATTTGAATTAAACATTCCAGACAATCCAACCGTTGGATTTTCACAAAGTGGGTATTGTTGGGAAGATGTTCCCAAAGCGATCCCAACGGTTTCGGTTTTGGGAAAATCCGATGGTCGGATCTCCCGCACTAATCGTTTGAAATCACGGTTTCAAAACACGAACTGCAGCTTCGTTATTCGATATATTTCAATTCTATTTACATATATATATATATATATATATAAATATAATCGATTCTTCGATTTCAAAACTATATTATTTTCATACTTTTGATAAAAATGGAATTTTTTTCCCCGGCAATTATTTCAACACTTCGCTATTTTTAACAATTCATGTATATGGTAAAAATGTGATTTTTATTGTAAAAAATTCATTTCAAAACACAACTATTTTATATAGTTCATATAGATGATAAAAATATGATTTTTATTATAAAACAATTTATTTTTAAACACGAATACCATTCAACACATGAATTTCTATTCAACGAATGAATTTCTATTCAACACATGAATGTTTTCTATAGTTTGTATATATATATATAGTAAAAACGTGATTTTTTTTGTAAAATTATTTATTTCAAAACACGACTATTTTATATAGTTCATATAGACGGTAAAAATATGATTTTTATTATAAAACAATTTATTTTAAAACACAAATACCATTCAACACATGAATTTCTATTCAACGAATGAATTTCTATTCAACACATGAAGGTTTTCTATTCAACACACGAATATAGTTTCAACACATGAAAAGAATTCTAACACATGAATATTATTCAAAATTTCGGCAGCATAATGGCAGGGTAGTTAAAACCGGGGCCGTCCCTAGTACGGCTCCTCGCTCTACCTTAAAGCCTCGCAGCTTTTGACAATGGGGATTTCATGCATCTATTTCGCACGCAGGCGGCATGTTTATATTTTTCATTTCCACAAACTAATCCTATGTGGTTTCAACCAAATAATTCTCAACCACAAACGAGTATTTTTCAACCACAAACAATTCTAATCAACCATTCGTAATCAACCAATTTTCACACCAATCACAACCAATAAATATCGTCCATGGTTTGTGGACGAGGGGCATATATATATAAGCATTTCACTTCTATTTCAACACATATATAATTTTTTAAACGCATATATAACTTATATATCGAACGTACAACTTATACAACGCTTATACAAGAGGTGTACAACGCTTATATAACTCATACATCGACTGTATAATTTATACATGTTCGTTTTCCATATCGTTTATAGTTTAGAAATCTCACATTGGGTTTCACTCCACAAAAAATAGCAGAAGGCTCAGAAAAATATGCGGTCTCTTCTAGAATGTAGAAGACGTCCACACCAGTCCATTATCTCTTGTTTCACTGAATTTCGTCAACAAACGAAAAAGATATAATTTTTACAGTGAAATCAAAAACCATAGCGCTTTAAAGTGCTATAGAATAGTTTATTTTAAAATAGTCGTTACCTTTCAAAGTTGTTCAAAACTAGGTCTTTGATTTTCGCGCAAACCGTGCAACGATAGAAGGATCGGCTTGTACCACTTAGAAGAGCTTGGAGAGGGCTTCAGGCGCGTGGGGGTGTTGGCCATATCGACGGTCGGAATCGGGTGGGGCGGCGGCGGAAAGGTCTGAACTTTGAGGGGCCCGTTCGCACGAACCACGAGATGAGGATGAGCGTGGCTGGTCTTGATTTGAAGAGGGAGGAGAGGGCTT
Organism: Allium sativum; assembly: GCA_030737875.1. Lineage (NCBI taxonomy): Eukaryota > Viridiplantae > Streptophyta > Magnoliopsida > Asparagales > Amaryllidaceae > Allium > Allium sativum. Next base: position 252,609,328 of record CM060915.1, on the reverse strand, counting down.
TCATTTTTAGGTGGTGGCGCGGTCTATCGTGGAGTGAGGCGGCGTGAAAATGGCTGGGAAGTTTTGAGGAGGTTTCCGCCGAATATCTCGATTGCGAGGGAGAGAGAGAAGAGAGAGAGAGAGAGAGATGAGGTGGCCCAATGAATTTTTTTATATTTATAAATTTTAAAATCAGAAAATACCCCTTGCCACACACGAACACCAATCCAAACCCAACGACCGTCGTCCCTAGCGTTTTACCCTCATTCCGAACACAATGGGATATGTTTCGTAGGCCCATTTGACTGTTTCATTAAGTTTTCCTTCAAATTAATGTATAAAACATTCAATATTCGATTTGAACGGATATTTCAATTTGCCGGGGCCACATATTGATTCTAAAAATTCCCAAAAAGTAAATCTAGCTATGTTTTGACGATATGGTCCCAACAAAATTAGTTTCATCGAATTCTGAGACCATTTGAAAAATGGCCCATTTCTGGTCGATCCAATTTAACCGTAATTGACCAAAATACGTTTTCCTTTGCCACGCTCACATATTAACTTCAAAAATTATGAAATTTGAAACCTAGCAATAATTTGACATCCCGGATTCAAAACAAGTGGTTTCGTTGAATTCTGAGGTCGTTTGCAAAACGGCCATTTTCACGGGCTATATAAACTCTATAGCGACCTTTCTGAAAATTCATTTGGCCATAACTTTTGCTTCCCGCTATGAAACTTCGATTTTTCAGATTCGTTAGAAAGATATTTACTAACAGATTTAAATATTTTTGGTTTCACCCAAATCCGTTTTGTTTTGCACCCGGTACAGCCAGTCAAAGTTTGAAATGAAAATTTGAAACTGCCGCGCCATTTTAGGCCATGTTTATAATTAGAAATAATTATATTCCTTTTCAATTGTCGATTCAAACTTACTTTTCATCATTATTATTTAAAATATTTATTTTAAATATTTAAAATCCACTAAAATATCCAATTTAAAATTTTTAAATTGGTTCAGATTTTTTGGGTGATTACAGAAACAATTAAGTAAGTTTTATTACTTTAACTTAACGATTGTTTTAAAAGCTATATAAACTTTTAGTTCGACTATTAAAGAAAGTATTGAATAGTTTGTTATTTATAAAATTAATTATTTTCTTAACAACTTAATAAGGAGATTAACTAACCTGTTGTTAGTTAATAGTGAAGTAATACACTTTTACTTCAAAAAATGATTAAGTTAACGACTAAGTAATTATTATTTTAATATTTTAAGTAATTGATTCTTAAATTGATTTCATTTAAGATTTTTAGATCCAAAATTGGCTCTAATACCCAACTAGAAAAGACTATAATAGGAAGAAAACTAAAGCAAAGAAAACACATAATTTATAGTGGTTCGGCATTAATTAGCCTACGTCCACTTTTCTTCTTTTTTGATTGATATCTTGAAAGCGAGAGCAACAATGATTTTTCACTCAAATCTTACTCATTTCATACAATGATTCACTCAATTTCCTTTTTTTATGACTTGAAAGATGATTGTAGGCTGAATAAGTTGATGGAATTCGGGTTACAAAGGAGTTTCAATACTGAAAATGCCAAAAGATCCTTTCAAATGCCTCTTCCTGGTCTATTTATTGCTGGAAAAAGCTTCTGAAACCAGATCGGTTCGGATCAATGTGGCGTCCATCCCATCACTTTCGGGTTCGGATGGGTTCTGGTGATGATAGCACATCTGGTTAGTGGCAATTGTGGGTAGAGCGTGTACATAACCACCTCGATTCTTAAGGAGAACGTGGAGTGAAGCAACTGAAATTCTGGGTTCGGATCGGATAAGCTGATGACTGGGGGTTCGGATCGGCTTCGCCTCCTCCGATCCGGTCAGTGTTGCATTCTTTCCTTTATAGCTTTGTGTCGGTTTGTCTCTGCCCAAGGAAGCCTGATCCGATCCGATTTTCTGGTAAGGTGTTCTTCATAATTCGATCTTCTAGCTTTGTATAGCCTAATTCACATAGTAGGCTAACATTTTCCCCCCTCAAGTGATGCTTCTATCGAAGATGGAGCGTGCCTTGACATCGTCTATTCATTGGTCTTTGAATTCGAATCGTTAAATAGTCATTTCCATTTGTTTACATGGACGTGTTGCTTCATAAAAACTGGGTCTCTTGTGATCTATATATACGTCGTGACGCATATGAATTTTCTTTTTCATTTTTAAACAAATTTAGGAACTCTTCTTGATTTCCAGCGGTCCATCTAGGTAAACTTTTTCTTTATTTTTCCTTGAGTTCAATTCCATTTATATGCCAAGAAAAATGTGCATAATCCCATTCGGTTCGGACCCCAACTCGAACGGCTTTTCATCTTTTCTTGCTTATCACTGGGTTGATAGGCCAAAATGCATTTGTGGGCCTGTATCCCGGTCCGGGTGGGAAAAGCGGCTAGGAATACGATCGGTCACAATATGCCTATATAAACCCACTGCCATCCTCCTATTTCTTCTTCCTTTTTTATTGTTCTTGTCTGACAAACATTGCACTGAAACCCTAGCTTCCAAAAAACTCCAAAACTCTCTCCTTAATCCTCAAATTAAACACGTTGGTAGGTTTATAATCTTGGTTATCTTAAAATAGTCGATTTCAGTTTTGATTTGGGATCAACTTTGAGCGATTTGGTCATAGCCTATGCTCGGCTTCGACGTCGTGGCTCCCTCTCTCGTCGCCATCGTCGTTGGTTGTTCTGCCACCTCCTCGAGGCATTGGAGAAGGGATTTGACATGGTAGGAAATATATAGGTCCATGAGGGTTTCGATTCGACTAATTTCTTAAAAATAAATGGTTTTCCTAAGGGAAATGGGTTCAGTGTTAGTTAAGTGGAGTAGAGGATGGAGAGGGAGAAGAGGAAAGGAGGTTAGAGCTTGGGATCGGTTTGGGTGAAGAGGCATGGGAGTGGAGATGGAAATGAGTTTCAACTGATCGGATCGGGTCGGATTAGAAAGCAAAGAGGGGGGGACACATGTAACTACCCAAATTTTTAGCCGTTGAATTTTGAATATCTAATTTTGTTTTATATATTTTATTTGAATTATATATAGGAATTTATTTAACAAAAACAATATTTAAACGTTTATAATATAATTAAAACGAGTTCAAAATGGCGCGGTAGTTTGAAAATTCTATTTCAAATTTCAAATGAATGTATAGGATTCAAAATAAATCAAATGTTAGCAAAACAAGAAATATTTGAATCTGTTTGAAAACATCTTTCCAACGAATGCAAAAAATCCAGATTTAATAGCAGGAATAAAAAGTTATGCCCGAGAAAAATATTTAAATAGTCATTATGGAATCGTATATATGTCGTAACAGTTATTTAAATATATTTAAATATTGGTTACGAATTTGGGCAAGGTTTTTTGAGGCATAGTTATAATTTAATTTTTAGAATTTTACTGTAATTTTTAATTAATTAAATACACAACTTTTTATTTGGAGTATTTCGCACCCTATATCAATATTTTGGGGTTTCATAATATAAGTTAAACTACCTATATTATTATATTTTTCGGATCATGGTACCTCGCTGGACAGGACCGTACTTTTGTTTCTGTCTATAGCAATTCGTAAGCAAACAATTTTTTTTTACCTGGTATCCTATGTTTTATAATTTTAGAATATATAAAAGAGGAAAAATATAATAAATAAACACAGTATCAGTATTCTTGAAGAAAAGAAATAAACGATGATGATGAGCTTAGATCTCATTATAGCAATCATCTCATAAATGGTGATTAGCTTTAAAAATCTTTCGACGTTGCGCTTGAAATCCCTGCACAGGGGTATAAAGTCTTCTATCAAAATTAAACAAAACAATGGAAAATCACTATTAATATCTCAGCAATAATCTATATATAACATAATATATTTTCCTATTGTTTCGTATCATATCCGAACTGTTTTGGCACATTACTTTCTGTATGATCGGTCAAGTCTTAAAGCTTCTCAATTTTTTTATCTGCAAACAAAAAGAAATTGAAACGTCCTCTCCAGGTTTTCTAAATCTGTGTTTGCCAAGCCATACAGTTCCGTGAGTCCCAAGCAAACAGATGCCGTGGATACCAAAACATCTCCCCCTTTAAAAGACTGCACTTTCTCTCTCGTTCGAAAATGAAAACAAAAACGAAAATAGTGAATCAAGCTAAATCCCTAATTCTCAATCTATTCTTCTCAAAATCATTTTCTTCAGTAAGCACGAAAATCAGTTGTCTTGAACTCTTGAATCTCCTCATGCCAAGGTCTTTATACTGGCATAATTTTGTGAGGATCGATCAATAGCTCCTGGAACCAACAATCACAGCGAAACCTAGGGATTCCAACTACGAGCCGGCGGGACTGAAGTGGATTGAACTGAGGACGCAGGCGATTTCAGAAGGGCAAGGCGCACACGGTGATGTAGGTTGGAGGGCCTCTGGCGATTCATATGGAAATGCATCGATACACTGTAGCTCAAGGAGCTACAGGTCGCGTATGAAAGGGTAGGTGCGCAGCAGTCATGGTGCGACATCGAAGATGATATTGGATTCTATGTGGTTGCGTCCCTTGTAGAGGAAGGAAGTGGTACTGTCAATTTATGGACTGGTATTTGGTGGAGAGAACCAGTAAGCACCAAGTGCTGTGAGAGGGAAAATGAGGAGCGGATGTTAGAAGATGGTGGATTTGGGTTGAGAAATGGTGAAGCAGTTAGGGTTCAATATTGTTGCGAGGTAAACAGAACATGGAAAATGAAACCGATAGGAAGGCGGTGATTATCAAGTAAAATTAGATCTATGGTGACAGGGAGAGTCGAAGTAGAAGTCAACTGACGTTGTGATGTGAAGATACAGGCCGTGGAATGTATTGGTAGGAGAAGGAAGATAATATCCTTAATCACGGCTTGACTTATAATAATGGTAATTATAAATTTATTGTTATCATTATTATTAAATAATTAAAATTTAAACAAGTTTTGAAATCATGACAACATGTAAAAGCAGGTATACCATGGAGAAAGGAAGATTATGGCAAGTTAACTAAGTAATTAAAGTTAATTATTGAATCTAAGTTTTAATTCAAGTGTAAATTTGGCACAAGTTTAACATTTGTCGAACATTTCAGAATTCAATTAAACAAGAATCGATGGGTTTGTAGTCAAGAAGCCTATGCGAACGAGTTAGAATGGAGTGCATCAGAGCTACTGGGATTCCATAGAAAAATTAAACATTTGTTTCATTTCAAATGAAACAAAAGCAGAATCATCAACCGCACAACAATGTGAGTAATCTCACTAACTCTGATTTATTTATAGACATATTTTATACTATGTGATGGTTGTTTGGATGAATGGTTGATAAAATTGGTTGAATAGTCGATATAGTTATACCATTGATCAATTATTAGCGCTATTTACTATGATTAATGTTGACTGACATCGGTGGATGCATGGAACAAGTTGAAGGGATCCAACAGGATTCCTCAAATAATTATATTCTTTTTTTCCATATATTGCATATTATTATACGACAAATAAATTGTGGTTAATTATGGTGTGTTTGTGATGTTAGAATTACACTGGCCTCGAAACTATTGGTATTTTGAATACCCTGAAATTAGATTAGAAATATAATCGGTTAAAAAGTGAATGTGGAAACTTATTTCGATGTTCGAAATATGAGTAGTATTGACAATGATTTGTAATTAGAATTCAACTATATCCAATGGTTTTAAAATGGTTTATTTTTAGAAACTTTATATTCTATATTTTAGAATTTGAGTAAACGGTTCGTATTTGGTTTAAAACCAATAATTTATAATAGGATATGTAATCAAGATTTATGTTACAAACTAGATTTATGATTAAGGGGAAGATTGACTTGAAGACGGAGTTTATAAGGCGAAGATGGATTTTAAATTTTGGAAATAACTTAGTAGATAGATTTAACTTGTAATGATAATTACTTATAAAATCAAGTTCAGACTGATTTAATGAGACGAGATTTCTATAAGAAAGGATATTCATATTTTAAAGAAAAAGTGTAATTTCGAATGGAGTCAAAAAGTAGGAACTTGTTTTATTAAAACAAGAATTTGATTTTAAACAATTTTATAAGATATTTGTTTTGAAAATCTAAACAGCGATTATAGCACTGTTGTTATAATATTTGCTTTGAAAATTTAAATAGCGATTATAGCGCTATGGTTAAAATATTTGCTTTGAAAATCTAAACAGCGATTATAGCGCTGTTGTTAAAATATTTGCTTCGAAAATCTAAACAGCGATTGTAGCGCTATTGTTATAATATTTGCTTTGAAAATCTAAACAGCGACTGTAGCGCTGTTGTTATAATATTTGTTTTGAAAATCTAAACAGCGATTATCGCGCTGTTGTTATAATATTTGCTTTGAAAATCTAAACAGCGATTATAGCGCTGTTGTTATAATATTTGCTTTGAAAATATAAACAGCGATTATAGCGTTGTTGTTATAATATTTGCTTTGAAAATCTAAACAGCGATTATAGCGCTGTTGTTATAATATTTGCTTTGAAAATCTAAACAGCGATTATAGCGCTGTTGTTATAATATTTGCTTTGAAAATCTAAACAACGATTATAGTGCTTTTGTTATAATATTTTTTTTGACAATCTAAACAACGATTATAGCGCTGTTGTTTTGTAAATCTAAATAGCAGTTATAACGCTGTTGTTATAACATATGGTTATAAATCTAAACAGCGATGGTAAAGCTATCGGTAAATTAAAGGTTTTATAAATCAAATATTTGGAAACAGCGATTATAACGCTGCCGTTATAATCAATGTTCTTATGTAAAAGGAGTGGATTCCTAGATTAAATCTGGGTGTCGCGTAAGCGATGCCAGGTTTGAAATTCTGAGCTTTGACTATTTCAAAGTTGAGAATGTTGTTCAATTAAGGTCTGAGAGGTAAGTACACCCCAACTTGACTGGTGAAACGACCCGAAAATCGCCCTTGTGGGAAATCGCCGGATACGCTTACTATGGGCTACAACACATCAGAACAATAACAGCAGACTTTTATAAACATTATAATAATGTTACATCAGAGTAAAGAACATATCAGTGTATATTGAATAAAATTACAGCGGAAGATAAATTACAATAAATTAAATACAATACACAGCGGAAGACTACGATGCTCTGGACACAACTTTAGGCTTCAATCCAGAATCCTGCTTGAGATAAGAACCTATAGACAAACTACTCGACTGCCCGTGTGGAGAAGAGGGCACCCGAGTTTGTAAAGGTGGAAACAAACAATGGGTCAGTCATGGGACTGGTGTGAGAATTCTAAACTAATTTAACTAATAGTAATAAGGCAAATCCAAGGACCACGTCGCTAACGCGGAATGGGTTTACTCCAATGGATTGCTGGTGCTTAAATTAAAGTAAATCTTTAAACAACGCAATGATTTTTAGAAAAATGAAACCATCATAAGACTCGAGTCCCATCACACAATGCAACGCAAACCGGAGGATAGAGTTTTACCTTATAATGGTCAAAAATGCTCGATACGATAAAAACGAATTTGATATTATTATTAGTGTATATATGTTTAAAAACATTTCAAAGTAAATGTATCAATCCTAGGAAGCATAGCTACCATATACTATGCCTCCATACTAGTAATACAATCAAAACCGTATGAGATCGTATTGGAAATTGGTTTTTCATCATGAGTCAAGGCTAGGGACGAGCTCCTTACCGATTCGAGACACTCTAGCTAATGTCTCAGGATCCCCCGCAATGAACCCTTGGAAGCTGCAGGGCCGGTCCACACATACATCTTCGTGGATTAGTTATTCCTGAACACGCATTTCCCGATCCTATAGGACCTATCATCCAAGGCGCCTCATTCCATCATCCACATAAGTAAAATATCAGCCAGTTTAAGCACTAACACTACTTCTAACTAGAAAGAAACGTGCTGCTCTCTCTGCGTTCCCTTCTCCCGTTTTAGACTCAACCGGGTTGTGAGGCTCGTGAAGCTACGTAATGCACAAAGCTATGCTTATTCAATCTGTGCTTTGATCATCAACCACAAGACTCTGCTTTTCAACAATAAGGCTTGTTCATATGCATCTTAGCATGGCACATTGTCATACCATACCATATCCATTGATCATCTACCAATATATATATATATAACCTCTAAGCTCATACGTCTTAGAGAAGGGTGTTAAGCAAAGAATAAATCCTTCACCACCAACAGAAATATATAATTAGTAGCGTTCAATAAATATAGTATAAAAGGAATACAATGTCAGACACACAATCCATTTACAAGTCCGTTCTAGGTCTGAACGAAACAACGTATCCGTCGATCTCCAGTACGTCTGGACGATCATCACTTATTACCTTGCCTTGGGGGATCAGTCCCAATTCAAGATATCATTCATCATCAACCAAACAATGTGAAGCTCCCCGGTCTTCAACCACCATCTTCATCTTCGACGCTTGATCGTCATGATGATTATTCAGAATGGGATAAACCCAGTCTTCCTGAATAACTCGTGTATTAGTAATTAAAATCAACCATACGCCACATTCCAACTCTGAATGTTCTTTTAACAAAATATTTATATTAAAAGGTTCTCATTAATTTTATCAAAGATAAAATCAATAAATTAAATCTTAAATCTTTTCTAAAAAGATTTAATAACTCTAATTTTGATTTTAATATCAAAAATCATTATTACAAGATTATTAATTTAATAAATAAATCTTGTCTTAAATTGGGTTAAAGAACTAGTGTCATCTAAAACAAAGTTCATGATAAACTATAAATCAATTTCCAAGAATATGGAATTTCCACAGAAATTAAATCAACATATATAACCGATATAAATTTCCGTATTGGACTAATAATATAAATGTAATAACGGCAAAGCCTCATAAATTCCATATATAATATCGGTCTTCTTTTACAAAAGCCCATCTCGATTATTACCAATCGAATTTCCACTTAATTCCAATTTAATATATTAAATTGGAAAACCTGATTTTAGAAAATCTTCTTTTAAATCTATAAAATAGATTTATAAATTCCACATAACAATTTCAACGTAAATTGGATTAAAGAACAAATGTCATTTAAAAACACCATTCACGATAAACCCAATCCACATATCAATTAATTTCAAAAATATAATTGTAAATAATCTTAATGAAAAGGTTAACTCTTTCAACGGGGTTTAAGGACAATGTTATTTAAGACACCATCCACAACAACCCAAAAATCCAATGCTTGAACTAAATTCCAATTAAATAATAATTAATTGAAAACTTCCTTAAATCTATTTGTAAAATATTTTTAATATAAAATATCCATTATAATAAAAATCCTATATTTGACAAAGATTATTTATTTAGGAAGAAATTATGAATTGGAGTGCAGCTCAACCATGTGCCGTATAATTTGGGTCATATGGATTTCATACATTTCATGTATAGGATAATAAACAGGAAATATGTGACGAGAAGGAATTTCGCTCGGTCCGAACCAGTCGCTAAACCGACCCAGACCGTTCGAAAACGCCCTATCGTTCGAGAACAAGACAAAATAGAACGCATACAGAAGAACATTTCATTGTATATTACAACAATGCATCAGATTACAAGAATATACAGAGTATAAACAAATAAATATTACACAGAAATATCAGAGATTTAAATTACATTTAAATACATCGCAGCGGAAAAATAATACAATACACAACTAGAATGAGATATACGGATACAAAGCTTTCCGGATATCGTTCCAGCTGTAAACCAGGATCCTGTGAATATAAATCTGCAAAACCAAAACTACTAGCTGCCCGTGTCAAAATAGGGGCACCCAGAGTTTAGGTTAAAACAATAAACTCCAGGTCAGTCATGTGACTGGTGTGAGAACTAAAACAGTTATTAATCTTTATTTTAAAATTAGGTAAATCAAGGGACCACGCCGTATAACACGGAACGGGTTTCCTCCCAAGAATACCAGTGCATAAAACAAACAGCGCAATGCTAAATAAAGAAAAATGAAGCTGTTATAAGACCCAGGTCCCATCACACAATGCAACGCAAGCCGGAGGATAGGGTTTTTACCTTATAATAGCCAAGAATGCTTGATACGTTTAAAACAAATCATTTGATACTATTGTAAGTGCATAGTGTATAAAACAACTTCAAATCATAAGTATCAATCATAGGCGGCATGAGCGTCCCATGCCACTATGTCGCCATATATAGGTTTACAAATAAAACCGCAAATGTCACGTATTTGGAAATTGGATTTCCGTCTATGAACCGAGGCAAAAGATAGTCCTCAACCGATTCGAGACTGCCTAGCCCGAGCCTCAGGATCAGAGCTCGAGTGACCCTTGGATCCTCAGGGCCAGTCCACCGATGTGGATTAAACTTAAACCCTGAACATGCGTTTCCCCGCCCTATGGGGCGTAAACGAGCCAACTAAATGACTCCATCGGTTCGAGAACGACCGATCAATCCGAGGCGCCTCGCAACAGCAACAACCACATAAGTCAAACTCGTCAGGGCGTGTAAAACCACTGACGCCACTTCTAGCTAGGAAGAAACGCATGCCCTCCCTGACGTCCTCTCCCGTTTTTGGTTCATACCGGGTGTGAAACTCGCGAAGTAAACGTTACACAAAGCTACGCCACAAAGGCCTTGCTTTGATCATCACCACAAGACTTTGCTTTTCAACAGAAGCCTCGATCAATTGCCACTTAGGCATGCCACACAGGCAATTCACTCCATGCGTTTGATATCCATCAATATATAACCCCTGAGCTCGTACGTCTCAGAGAAGGGCGTTAAGCAAGAGAATAAATTCTCCGCCGCCAAACAGATATATATATTTAATAGAAATCAATCACACAGACTAAAATCCAATGTCAGACACACAGTCCATTTACAAGTCCGTTCTGGGTCTGAACGAAACCGGAGGCACCTAGTACCCCGCATATCCATCGATCTCCAAGTACGTCTGGACGATCTCTAACTGTTTCCATCTTCTTGGGTGTACAGCCCAATCAAGATCATCAGTAATCACCCAAACGACGTGAAGACTTCTGGTCTTCGACCACCGTCTTCATCTTCGACACCACGTCGAATCAGTTATTCAGAATGGGATAAACCCGGTCTTTCTGAATAACTCGCGTATATATTATAAAAGTGTTACACAAACACAACATACGCCTCATTCCAATTCAGAATATTCTTTTATTCGAATATTCCTATACTTTGGGAAAAGTTCCCATTAATTTTATCCAAGATAAATTATTTAAATTTATTCTTTAATCTCCTTTGAATATCAATTCAAACTAGTCGGGATTAACGAACCACACCGAAGTAATCATTTATTTTATTTCCCAATCCCAACCTATTCATCCCATGAAGTAAAACTGGTTATACTTCATATCTAACACCACAGTGTTATCGGTAATTCAATTACCATTTCACGTTCCAATCTAATTAAAGATTTAACTATCGCTTGGAGTAAAACTGGTGATACTCCATTCTCGATCTTTTCAATCTATTTAAAGATTCATTAAAACTCCACTTAGTTTTAATCGTTATCTGGGTTAAAGAATCAGTGTCATTTAAAACACGATTCACGATAAACCCAAAATCACATTCCATTAATTATCGGGTTAAAGAACAAGTGTTATTTAAAACACTGTTCACGATAAACCCAAAAATCAATACCAATTCAATTCCAATTAAATATCATTTAATTGGTACACTTCATTAAATCTAAATAAAGAGATTTAATCTTTTCTCAACTGGGTTCAAGAACAGTGTTAGTGAAGACACCATTCACGACAAACCCAAATCACATTTGATATTCAATACAAGGCACTGAATAGAAAATATATCGGCTTATATTCAATATCAAATTCTACGATTAACAAATGTCGTATTGGAAATAACGATATCAATATATATCTTCCAAATTTCCATAACAACATCTGTATAATCACGAATTCCAACATCGAAATATTCCGAAGACAATTTCGATTCAAATCCACTCCAATGAAATCATTGGAAATTCTGGTTATTTTTAAAACCCTTTTCAAATTCAATTTATTTATTTAAAAATAAATAGAATTATATTTCTAGCTCAAACTAGTTCATTTCGATAAAAATCTATTTTTATCTCTTCAAATATGGAGTTTTTCATCCCAAATCTTCACAAATCATTTCTTATGATTTTACACAAATTATTACTATTTTTAATAATTTTATCAAGGCACGTACAGTCGATTTCCATCAACGGCCATCGAACTGCACTTACAGCGACCTTTTTCAAATTTGATTTGGACGTAACTCCAAATCCAACCGTTAGATTTCTAATTTCTAATATTCGTTAGAAAGCTCTTTTCGATACGAACCCAACGGTTCCGGTTTTAGGAGGATCCGACGGTCGGATCTCCCGTAATGTCCGTTTGAAATAAATGGTCGAAATTTACGAACTGCCGCGGCGCGGCGCTTTCTATTCAGGCCATTATATTATATATATAATATATATAATATATTTCGTCGATTTCTATTTAAAACGAATTATATAAACAGTTTTAAATTCGTTTCAAAAGCAATTTCAACTTCCATTTCAATTCAATTCAAAATTGAATTCTTCTTTATAAATTCGTTTTAAAATTCATTTCTATTCAATTCAAATTTCAATTCAATTTGAATTCATATTCAATTCAATTCATTTCGAAATCGTTTTCAATTCAATTCATTTCGAAATCGTTTTCAATCCAATTCATTTCGAAATCGTTTTCAATTCAATTCATTTCGAAATCGTTTTCAATTCAATTCATTTCAAAATCGTTTTCAATGCAATTCATTTCGAAATCGTTTTCAATTCAATTCATTTCGAAATCGTTTTCAATTCAATTCATTTCGAAATCGTTTTCAATTCAATTCATTTCGAAATCGTTTTCAATTCAATTCATTTCGAAATCGTTTTCAATGCAATTCATTTCGAAATATTCGATTTCAAAATTACTTTTTAATATTCATTTTAAAATGAATAAAATCGATATAAATATCGTTCACGTCAAAATGGCGTCAATCTAATCAACACGGCTTCATATATTGACATTTTCAAATATTCCATTTCGAATATTTCTATTTTAAAACTGGAATGAGGCCCAATCAATTACCATATAAAGTTAATTATATGGATTTTCATACAACACATGTATAATAGCCTTGAAAAATAATCAACCATCAACCAAAGTGCACTACACTGTATAAGCATCAAATATAGATATCTAACGCTTATAACAGCCTGTCAATCAATCGATCGACATATTTAATCAATCAGGATGAGTGAACTTCAAATTTCATCCCAACACCCGTGTGGGGTTTCAAACAATCAAACACAGATTTTATTTGTGCAGTTGGGCGATGTGTGAAATTTATCGACCCAATCAATGTCCTTCAAATAGGTGTACATAAACAAACCGTCCGGTCTGTAAATGAATATTCTATTTATTCACATTCACGTTAAAAATTATATTTTTAACGACAAAACATTTTATTCCAACATATGAACTTCTATTCAGTTCATTCTTTAAATAAAATGATATTTTTATTTTTCTAACTTATTTTAGAAAATTTCGGCGGCATAACGGCACGATACTAGAAACGGGACGAGGTCTAGCCTTATCCCCGGTCTAGTGAAGGCCCACGCCATTCACACATCAATCAACATCACCAAACAACCAAATTCAAATCAAATCATATAACTAATCTATGCAACCAAACAAACAAGTCCATGGTCTGTGGACGATTGTGTCGGGTGCTACTAAGCACCGTCTGCATCCTAGTATATATATATATAATTAGAAAAGAAATTGAAAGGTGAGAAATTCTCACATTATAGCTATCCAGCTCCACGACTCTTCCTTTATAGAAATCTTTGTTGTTCTCGCCTTTTTGTTACCTTCGTCGCCCGCTTTCACTACCTATGTAAAAATCGAATTTTTACTTCGCTATTCAATATATAAAAAGATTATATTTTTATTTCGAAGTTCAATATATAAAAATCATATTTTTATTTCGAAGTTCAATATATAAAAATCATATTTTTATTTCGAAGTTCAATATATAAAAATCATATTTTTATTTCGAAGTTCAATATATAAAAATCATATTTTTATTTCGAAGTTCAATATATAAAAATCATATTTTTATTTCGAAGTTCAATATATAAAAATCATATTTTTATTTCGAAGTTCAATATATAAAAATCATATTTTTATTTCGAAGTTCAATATATAAAAATCATATTTTTATTTCGAAGTTCAATATATAAAAATCATATTTTTATTTCGAAGTTCAATATATAAAAATCATATTTTTATTTCGAAGTTCAATATATAAAAATCATATTTTTATTTCGAAGTTCAATATATAAAAATCATATTTTTACTTCGAAGTTCAATATATAAAAATCATATTTTTACTTCACTACTCATCTCAAAATATCGTCTTTTCATATCTAAAAATATCGTTTTTTCATATTAAAAAATCTCGCCCTTTTCAGCTTTGAAAATCTCGCTTTATATATTTAAAAAAAATATCGTTTTTTCATATTAAAAAATCTCGCCTTTTTCAACTTGAAAATCTCGCTTTATATATTTAAAAAAAATATCGTTTTTTCATATTAAAAAATCTCGCCTTTTTCAACTTGAAAATCTCGCTTTATATATAAAAAAAAATATCGTTTTTTCATATTAAAAAATCTCGCCTTTTTCAACTTGAAAATCTCGCTTTATATATAAAAAAAATATCGTTTTTTCATATTGAAAAATTAAAACGAAGACTGACTTTTTAAAATAAAATTAAAATAAATAATTAAACTTACAGCGGCGCGGCGAGGGGATGGGCGTCACTGGGTGGTCGCGGTGGCTGAGGGGCGGTGGCTCTTCCGTCGGCCATGAGATGGTTGCGTCGCTGATTGGAAGGAGGGGAGGGAATAGGCCTCGCGGGTTCGGATTGGGAGAAGAGAAGGGGAATGGAGCGGTTTGGGTAGGGGGAGGAACGAAGAAGGACGCGTGGGCCAAGGGGGAGAGGTGCGCCTGTCGGGGGGAGGAGGAGGTTGCCTCCGGCGGCCTGCGCGAGGTGGAGGAATGACATCGACGGGGCTTTCCTCCCTTTGAATCTCGATTCGTTTTTTTTTTCTCTTTCTGGTTTCGATTCTGAAAGAAAAGAGGGGGGGCCAAAGCGATTTAAGAAGGAGGAGGGTTGACCTTTTCTTTTATTTTATTATTATTTAATTTCAATATTTTATTCACATAAAGTAACTTTTTCTATCGACCTCGAAACGAAGCCACCGCCTGTTGTCCATAGCTAATTACCCCCATTCCGAACACAATGGGATATGTATCGTAAGCTGATTTGACTGTTACAATCAGTTCCCGTTAAATTTACATTTAAATCATTATATTGAATTTTAAACGTACATTTCAAATTACCGGGGTCACATACTAACTCTAAAAATTCCCGAAAAATATTTTCTAGCTTCGTATTGACGATACGGTCCTAACAAAACTAGTTTCGTCGAATTCTGAGACCGTTGGAAAAATGGCCAATTTCCAGTCGATTAAAATCAACTGAAACTGGTCAAACGCGTTTTCCTTTGCCACGCTCACATATTGATTCGAAAAATTATGAAATTTGAAACCTAGCAATAACTTTACATCCCGGACCCAACAAAACTGGTTTCATCGAAATCCGAGGTCGTTTGCAAAATGTCCATTTTTATGGGCCTGAATTCCATAGCGACTATTCAGAATTTTCAACTGGACATATCTTTTGATTCCCGCTACGAACTTTTGATTTTTTGGATTCGTTGGAAAGATATTCACTATTAGATTCCATTATTTTTGGTTTCACTAAAATCCGGATTGTTTTGCACCCGGTACATTCAATTGAAGTTTGAAATCGAATTATCGAACTACCGCGCCATTTTCAATTCTATTTATAATTATATATAATTATTTATATTCTAACGATGACGTATATAATATATACGATCGAATTATATTCAAAATAAATTTCCCGGTCGATATTATTTAAAATAATTCATTTTAAATAATTAAAATTCGCTAAAATTGCCGAAATAAAAATTTTAAACTGGCCCAGATTTTCGGGTTGTTACAATCTCCCCCACTTAAAACTTTTCGTCCCCGAAAAGGAACAAAGTCGAAAGTGGTTTGATTAATCAGCCCTACGTTCGATCTGGCTTCCCTTCTCTAACTTTTCAGTTTCTGAGAATTTTCCAATTCTTCAAAAATTTGGCTAACACCCTAAATTTTCGAAAAATTTCGCCATAACCTCCCTTGCAATGGGAGCATCGGGGAATTTCAAATAGCTTCCCCGGTCCTTCAGATCTCAAAAAGAAAAAGAAAAAGCCAAGCGGCTAGCCAATAGGCTCATAAAATCATCATCACCCAAACAAAACAGTAAATTATGTAATAAACATGTACCTATTTGTCGGGCAAACAAATTTTATTCTCAGCTCTAGCCTCCTTGCTATGACCTGTTCAATGTAAGTATATGTATATGCAAGCAAATGCGACCGATTTTCAATACAATTCAATATTTGATTCAGTTAGGCTAAATGGTTCAAAATTATCAACCAAATAAACAAACAACACAAACATCAATCAATTAGTGAATTAGAGTCTCAAATTCATAATTTTGATACATATACAAAAATCAAATTTTTGATGCCAAATCACAACAATAGGCCCTATCTAATTTTGGTTCTCACACCAGTCAATAGGAAATATATAGATATCACACCTTCGAAACACGAATACCAATTCTGATGATGTTCGAACTATCATCAGAATCATCTTCGGGCGACTAGAGTGTGATTCTATATCTATCCAGTATATTAAAATTTCAAATACACGTGGATCAGACGTATACGCAAAATATTTATATACTGGACTGTCCATATCAATATAAATAAATAATCAAATACGAATAATTGATTTAAATTTTCAAAACAAAATTGTTTTCATTTTCAAAAATATACTCTTCACACTCGTTCTAGGATACTACTGATCCCATCTCTAACGAGTCACTCTCATTGGATATTGTTAATCCAATATCTGATGAATTCTTTCGTACGGTTCTAATGTGTCTTGTTCTCTAAGCTTTGTAAACCAAAGCTCTGATACCAACTGTGACGAGAAGGAATTTCGCTCGGTCCGAACCAGTCGCTAAACCGACCCAGACCGTTTGAAAATGCCCTATCGTTCGAGAACAGGACAAAATAGAACGCATACAGAAGAACATTTCATTGTATATTACAACAATGCATCAGATTACAAGAATATACAGAGTATAAACAAATAAATATTACACAGAAATATCAGAGATTTAAATTACATTTAAATACATCGCAGCGGAAAAATAATACAATACACAACTAGAATGAGATATACGGATACAAAGCTTTCCGGATATCATTCCAGCTGTAAACCAGGATCCTGTGAATATAAATCTGCAAAACCAAAACTACTAGCTGCCCGTGTCAAAATAGGGGCACCCAGAGTTTAGGTTAAAACAATAAACTCCAGGTCAGTCATGTGACTGGTGTGAGAACTAAAATAGTTATTAATCTTTATTTTAAAATTAGGTAAATCAAGGGACCACGCCGTATAACACGGAACGGGTTTCCTCCCAAGAATACCAGTGCATAAAACAAACAGCGCAATGCTAAATAAAGAAAAATGAAGCTGTTATAAGACCCAGGTCCCATCACACAATGCAACGCAAGCCGGAGGATAGGGTTTTTACCTTATAATAGCCAAGAATGCTTGATACGTTTAAAACAAATCATTTGATACTATTGTAAGTGCATAGTGTATAAAACAACTTCAAATCATAAGTATCAATCATAGGCGGCATGAGCGTCCCATGCCACTATGTCGCCATATATAGGTTTACAAATAAAACCGCAAATGTCACGTATTTGGAAATTGGATTTCCGTCTATGAACCGAGGCAAAAGATAGTCCTCAACCGATTCGAGACTGCCTAGCCCGAGCCTCAGGATCAGAGCTCGAGTGACCCTTGGATCCTCAGGGCCAGTCCACCGATGTGGATTAAACTTAAACCCTGAACATGCGTTTCCCCGCCCTATGGGGCGTAAACGAGCCAACTAAATGACTCCATCGGTTCGAGAACGACCGATCAATCCGAGGCGCCTCGCAACAGCAACAACCACATAATTCAAACTCGTCAGGGCGTGTAAAACCACTGACGCCACTTCTAGCTAGGAAGAAACGCATGCCCTCCCTGACGTCCTCTCCCGTTTTTTGGTTCATACCGGGTGTGAAACTCGCGAAGTAAACGTTACACAAAGCTACGCCACAAAGGCCTTGCTTTGATCATCACCACAAGACTTTGCTTTTCAACAGAAGCCTCGATCAATTGCCACTTAGGCATGCCACACAGGCAATTCACTCCATGCGTTTGATATCCATCAATATATAACCCCTGAGATCGTACGTCTCAGAGAAGGGCGTTAAGCAAGAGAATAAATTCTCCGCCGCCAAACAGATATATATTTAATAGAAATCAATCACACAGACTAAAATCCAATGTCAGACACACAGTCAATTTACAAGTCCGTTCTGGGTCTGAACGAAACCGGAGGCACCTAGTACCCCGCATATCCATCGATCTCCAAGTACGTCTGGACGATCACTAACTGTTTCCATCTTCTTGGGTGTACAGCCCAATCAAGATCATCAGTAATCACCCAAACGACGTGAAGACTTCTGGTCTTCGACCACCGTCTTCATCTTCGACACCACGTCGAATCAGTTATTCAGAATGGGATAAACCCGGTCTTTCTGAATAACTCGCGTATATATTATAAAAGTGTTACACAAACACAACATACGCCTCATTCCAATTCAGAATATTCTTTTATTCGAATATTCCTATACTTTGGGAAAAGTTCCCATTAATTTTATCCAAGATAAATTCTTTAAATTTATTCTTTAATCTCCTTTGAATATCAATTCAAACTAGTCGGGATTAACGAACCACACCGAAGTAATCATTTATTTTATTTCCCAATCCCAACCTATTCATCCCATGAAGTAAAACTGGTTATACTTCATATCTAACACCACAGTGTTATCGGTAATTCAATTACCATTTCACGTTCCAATCTAATTAAAGATTTAACTATCGCTTGGAGTAAAACTGGTGATACTCCATTCTCGATCTTTTCAATCTATTTAAAGATTCATTAAAACTCCACTTAGTTTTAATCGTTATCTGGGTTAAAGAATCAGTGTCATTTAAAACACGATTCACGATAAACCCAAAATCACATTCCATTAATTATCGGGTTAAAGAACAAGTGTTATTTAAAACACTGTTCACGATAAACCCAAAAATCAATACCAATTCAATTCCAATTAAATATCATTTAATTGGTACACTTCATTAAATCTAAATAAAGAGATTTAATCTTTTCTCAACTGGGTTCAAGAACAGTGTTAGTGAAGACACCATTCACGACAAACCCAAATCACATTTGATATTCAATACAAGGCACTGAATAGAAAATATATCGGCTTATATTCAATATCAAATTCTACGATTAACAAATGTCGTATTGGAAATAACGATATCAATATATATCTTCCAAATTTCCATAACAACATCTGTATAATCACGAATTCCAACATCGAAATATTCCGAAGACAATTTCGATTCAAATCCACTCCAATGCAATCATTGGAAATTCTGGTTATTTTTAAAACCCTTTTCAAATTCAATTTATTTATTTAAAAATAAATAGAATTATATTTCTAGCTCAAACTAGTTCATTTCGATAAAAATCTATTTTTATCTCTTCAAATATGGAGTTTTTCATCCCAAATCTTCACAAATCATTTCTTATGATTTTACACAAATTATTACTATTTTTAATAATTTTATCAAGGCCCGTACAGTCGATTTCCATCAACGGCCATCGAACTGCACTTACAACGACCTTTTTCAAATTTGATTTGGACGTAACTCCAAATCCAACCGTTAGATTTCTAATTTCTAATATTCGTTAGAAAGCTCTTTTCGATACGAACCCAACGGTTCCGGTTTTAGGAGGATCCGACGGTCGGATCTCCCGTAATGTCCGTTTGAAATAAATGGTCGAAATTTACGAACTGCCGCGGCGCGGCGCGTTCTATTCAGGCCATTATATTATATATATAATATATATAATATATTTCGTCGATTTCTATTTAAAACGAATTATATAAACAGTTTTAAATTCGTTTCAAAAGCAGTTTCAACTTCCATTTCAATTCAATTCAAAATTGAATTCTTCTTTATAAATTCGTTTTAAAATTCATTTCTATTCAATTCAAATTTCAATTCAATTTGAATTCATATTCAATTCAATTCATTTCGAAATCGTTTTCAATTCAATTCATTTCGAAATCGTTTTCAATCCAATTCATTTCGAAATCGTTTTCAATTCAATTCATTTCGAAATCGTTTTCAATTCAATTCATTTCGATATCGTTTTCAATGCAATTCATTTCGAAATCGTTTTCAATTCAATTCATTTCGAAATCGTTTTCAATTCAATTCATTTCGAAATCGTTTTCAATTCAATTCATTTCGAAATTGTTTTCAATTCAATTCATTTCGAAATCGTTTTCAATGCAATTCATTTCGAAATATTCGATTTCAAAATTACTTTTTAATATTCATTTTAAAATGAATAAAATCGATATAAATATCGTTCACGTCAAAATGGCGTCAATCTAATCAACACGGCTTCATATATTGACATTTTCAAATATTCCATTTCGAATATTTCTATTTTAAAACTGGAATGAGGCCCAATCAATTACCATATAAAGTTAATTATATGGATTTTCATACAACACATGTATAATAGCCTTGAAAAATAATCAACCATCAACCAAAGTGCACTACACTGTATAAGCATCAAATATAGATATCTAACGCTTATAACAGCCTGTCAATCAATCGATCGACATATTTAATCAATCAGGATGAGTGAACTTCAAATTTCATCCCAACACCCGTGTGGGGTTTCAAACAATCAAACACAGATTTTATTTGTGCAGTTGGGCGATGTGTGAAATTTATCGACCCAATCAATGTCCTTCAAATAGGTGTACATAAACAAACCGTCCGGTCTGTAAATGAATATTTTATTTATTCACATTCACGTTAAAAATTATATTTTTAACGACAAAACATTTTATTCCAACATATGAACTTCTATTCAGTTCATTCTTTAAATAAAATGATATTTTTATTTTTCTAACTTATTTTAGAAAATTTCGGCGGCATAACGGCACGATACTAGAAACGGGACGAGGTCTAGCCTTATCCCCGGTCTAGTGAAGGCCCACGCCATTCACACATCAATCAACATCACCAAACAACCAAATTCAAATCAAATCATATAACTAATCTATGCAACCAAACAAACAAGTCCATGGTCTGTGGACGATTGTGTCGGGTGCTACTAAGCACCGTCTGCATCCTAGTATATATATATAATTAGAAAAGAAATTGAAAGGTGAGAAATTCTCACATTATAGCTATCCAGCTCCACGACTCTTCCTTTATAGAAATCTTTGTTGTTCTCGCCTTTTTGTTACCTTCGTCGCCCGCTTTCACTACCTATGTAAAAATCGAATTTTTACTTCGCTATTCAATATATAAAAAGATTATATTTTTATTTCGAAGTTCAATATATAAAAATCATATTTTTATTTCGAAGTTCAATATATAAAAATCATATTTTTATTTCGAAGTTCAATATATAAAAATCATATTTTTATTTCGAAGTTCAATATATAAAAATCATATTTTTATTTCGAAGTTCAATATATAAAAATCATATTTTTATTTTGAAGTTCAATATATAAAAATCATATTTTTATTTCGAAGTTCAATATATAAAAATCATATTTTTATTTCGAAGTTCAATATATAAAAATCATATTTTGATTTCGAAGTTCAATATATAAAAATCATATTTTTATTTCGAAGTTCAATATATAAAAATCATATTTTTATTTCGAAGTTCAATATATAAAAATCATATTTTTATTTCGAAGTTCAATATATAAAAATCATATTTTTATTTCGAAGTTCAATATATAAAAATCATATTTTTACTTCGAAGTTCAATATATAAAAATCATATTTTTACTTCACTACTCATCTCAAAATATCGTCTTTTCATATCTAAAAATATCGTTTTTTCATATTAAAAAATCTCGCCCTTTTCAACTTTGAAAATCTCGCTTTATATATTTAAAAAAAATATCGTTTTTTCATATTAAAAAATCTCGCCTTTTTCAACTTGAAAATCTCGCTTTATATATTTAAAAAAAATATCGTTTTTTCATATTAAAAAATCTCGCCTTTTTCAACTTGAAAATCTCGCTTTATATATAAAAAAAAATATCGTTTTTTCATATTAAAAAATCTCGCCTTTTTCAACTTGAAAATCTCGCTTTATATATAAAAAAAATATCGTTTTTTCATATTGAAAAATTAAAACGAAGACTGACTTTTTAAAATAAAATTAAAATAAATAATTAAACTTACAGCGGCGCGGCGAGGGGAGGGGATGGGCGTCACTGGGTGGTCGCGGTGGCTGAGGGGCGGTGGCTCTTCCGTCGGCCATGAGATGGTTGCGTCGCTGATTGGAAGGAGGGGAGGGAATGGGCCTCGCGGGTTCGGATTGGGAGAAGAGAAGGGGAATGGAGCGGTTTGGGTAGGGGGAGGAACGAAGAAGGATGCGTGGGCCAAGGGGGAGAGGTGCGCCTGTCGGGGGGAGGAGGAGGTTGCCTCCGGCGGTGTGCGCGAGGTGGAGGAATGACATCGACGAGGCTTTCCCCCCTTTGAATCTCGATTCGTTTTTTTTTTTTCTCTCTTTCTGGTTTCGATTCTGAAAGAAAAGAGGGGGGGCCAAAGCGATTTAAGAAGGAGGAGGGTTGACCTTTTCTTTTATTTTTTTATTATTTAATTTCAATATTTTATTCACATAAAGTAACTTTTTCTATCGACCTCGAAACGAAGCCCACCGCCTGTTGTCCATAGCTAATTACCCCCATTCCGAACACAATGGGATATGTATCATAAGCTGATTTGACTGTTACAATCAGTTCCCGTTAAATTTACATTTAAATCATTATATTGAATTTTAAACGTACATTTCAAATTACCGGGGTCACATACTAACTCTAAAAATTCCCGAAAAATATTTTTTAGCTTCGTATTGACGATACGGTCCTAACAAAACTAGTTTCGTCGAATTCTGAGACCGTTGGAAAAATGGCCAATTTCCAGTCGATTAAAATCAACTGAAACTGGTCAAACGCGTTTTCCTTTGCCACGCTCACATATTGATTCGAAAAATTATGAAATTTGAAACCTAGCAATAACTTTACATCCCGGACCCAACAAAACTGGTTTCATCGAAATCCGAGGTCGTTTGCAAAATGTCCATTTTTAAGGGCCTGAATTCCATAGCGACTATTCAGAATTTTCAACTGGACATATCTTTTGATTCCCGCTACGAACTTTTGATTTTTCGGATTCGTTGGAAAGATATTCACTATTAGATTCCATTATTTTTGGTTTCACTAAAATCCGGATTGTTTTGCACCCGGTACATTCAATTGAAGTTTGAAACCGAATTATCGAACTACCGCGCCATTTTCAATTCTATTTATAATTATATATAATTATTTATATTCTAACGACGACGTATATAATATATACGATCGAATTATATTCAAAATAAATTTCCCGGTCGATATTATTTAAAATAATTCATTTTAAATAATTAAAATTCGCTAAAATTGCCGAAATATAAATTTTAAACTGGCCCAGATTTTCGGGTTGTTACAATATAATCATCAAACCACCCATTAACATCCAGAGTGACAATTTCGACTGTGTGAGCATTAAAATGAAACATTAACGCTCACTGCAGCCTGTCGATCTATCGATAGACATACAATTAAAGATTGGGATTTGTGTCAGTCAAGTATCGTCCCAATACCCGGGTGGGGTTTTCAGCCAACAGCAGTTCATATAAATAAATAAATAATTGGTTAATAGATTTAACCAATTTCAATTTCACTAACAAGTTGATGAAATAAATCAAAAATATCACTTATATCGAGTAAAAAAAATGTACATTACTCATATGATTTCTCTATATATTCCGAAAGTTACACAAACAATAATTTATTTGTATAGCTTTATTGCGGATGACGAATAAAATATAAATTTCATTATATTTACTTGTATGAAATTTCTTAACAATACATTTCAGTGTATATTTTGACCAACAATACAATTTGTATATTAGAATATAAACTCTAATGCAAGTTTGCAAATAAAAAAGTTGGTTTTATATTTGCATATAAATTCTACTATGTATTATGCCAATAAAAGTGATATCTCTAAACTTTCTATTTTCATTGCATATAAATATCAATAAAAATAATTTCTTTAATTTTCCACATCATTATTGTATATAAAATGGAAATAAAAATGCTATTCTGTAACCTATCCTTTTTATTGTAAACTAATTTTACAGTAAACATATTAACTTAAAATCCATTCTTAAAATTGCATAGAAAATAACAATAAAGACGATACCTTTTTACTTACACTTTCATTGTATATGTAATGACAATAAAAATGTTATATTTTAATTTATCCTTTTATTGTAAATTAATTTACAATAAAAATATTACTTTTTAAATCTACACCTTTTATTGAAAATAAAATGATAATAAAAAGGTGAATTTAAAATCTATTCTTTATATTGCAGTAAATTTGGAAAATAAACATAATTTCCATTGTTATACTTTTTATTGTAGTCCTTTATATCTAATCTTTTAAATCAAGGGAAATTACAACATATATGTAATCCTATGTTTCTATTCCGCTAATGTTTCCAAAATAAAAATATAAACAAAATCTTTGTAACAACAATGGTATTAAAAAAAATATGTAATCTTCATGCCTTGTCCTTTATTGAACAATTTAACAATAAAAATGTTAAATTCCTTTTTCTTGTAACCATTTAACAATAAAATATAATTAGTTGAATCAAGACTTGTCATCGTACCCATTTGGCACTAAAGGATAATCCTTATAGTCTAACCTTTTAATTGAAACTTTTTGACAATGAAAGAAAATCCCTTTATTAAATTTGACATTAAAAATATGCCTTTTAAACTTTAACCCTTTTTATGGTAATTTATAATGACAATAAAAACATATTGTTTAATTCAACAAAGTTACAACAAAATAAATTCCTTTATCATAACCTTCTACTTGAAAAACAATATTTCATAAAAACCTTACCTTTGATGTAAAATCTTTTTATTTAAACAAAAAGAAAATCAAAATTGCTGCCTTACATGACTATTCTTTTATAGTAACAGATTACAATAAAAATTTGAACATTTCATACCATTCCTTTTTATCGTACTATATTTACAATAAAAATTTGATTTTTTATTTAAAAAGAAAATAACACAAAAATGGGCTTTTAGTGTACAAATGAAGTGTAAACAAAAGGTGCTTTCCAGTATTTTCTTTTTATTTACAAATAAGATGTAAATAACAATGTAAATTCTAAATAAGATTTTTTTTATTTACAAATAAAATGTAAATAAAAAATATGTTTCTAGATTTTTTCTTTTATTTGCAAAAGGAATGTAAATAAAACATGTCTTTTAAATTTGTTTAACTACGACAAATCCTTTTTGACAAATTTGTTCCATTTTAACCATCATGTCCACATGGTAATTATTTTGAATTGGCAAATTATTCTAATTCAATAAAAAGAAACAACGTAATATTTTAATCTAGATCTACAACTTAAATAAATAAATAACAAGGTAATTTGTTTGTTTTGACAAATTTATCCAATTCAAAACCATAACCAAAATGATATTTTGGCAATTTAATGTCAAGTAAATTAAACACAGCAAATAGGATATTTCCAATTGGTAAAAATTATAATCTAATCCAATTCACGAAAACAAGATTCTATTTTTTATTTGGATTAAAAATTACAGTTTAATCCAATTTATACAACACGACCATATTTATCAGATTCGAACAGATCAGATCTACATAAAATAAAAAACAAATCAATCACCCAGAATTTCATCACATCACTGAACAGATTCACCAACATACATACAATTATTTATCAGCGAGAATAATAAATAATTAAATTAAAAAGATTTAGAAATCTCACAGTCGTTTCGCGGTTTGTCAAAATTTCAAACTGCTTTGAATTGTCCCGTTTCAGTCTAGAATTGTAGGCCTTCTTCGCACGAACACAACGCTTCTGAAAACGCGTTATTCTGAGTTAATATGACCGAGTTATGGATTAAACAAGGTTAATAATTAATTTAAAAATTAAATTAATTAAAGTCATTAAGCATAAACCTTCTTCTTCCTCCAATTGAAAATCGGACGTTGGGTTTTGCTATTGTTCAAAACTTTGAATTAAGTTTTCAGGAGATTGGGTGAAGGTTTGAGGTGTCGTTGGTTATAGGTGGTCGGCCTTGGAGAGGTGCTCGTGCGCCTGGAGTGGTGGAGGGTACGGCTGCGTGTGGTGGGGCCGATGGGGGTTCAAAGGCCGTGCCTTTGAAGGCGTGGTTCTTGAGATACGGGGTACGAGAGGGACTGTTTCAAGTCTAGAAATGGAGAGGAAGAAAAACTCTAGAGAAACCTCCAATAGGCAATGGGTTAATGTTTTGTGTAGAAGGAGAATTTCGTGGAGGAAGAATGGAAGGTGGAGGTGGCTGAAAACAATTGGGAACGATAATGTACAGTGCTGATTATATAATAAAATATTAGGGTTTTGTAAATGTGTTATTTATAATATAATATTTTATTTTTTAATTCTTTTATTTAAAAAAAAGGAAAAAAGAAAATGACTGTTTATCCTTATGTGGTATGTTATAAAGAAATTAAATTGTTGACTAAGGCTGAGGTGGCATCTTATTACTCATTTAAGTTTCAAAAGCAAATGGCGGAAAGAAATGAATGCGTCATTAATTGTTTAGAGCTAATAGTTAGAATGTTTATGTGTGTCTTTTTAAATTTCAAACATAAATATCCAATATCATAATTAAGGGAATACATTAAATTGGACTACCAAGAATAAAAGAGAGAAAATGGTTAGGGGTATGCATGATTTTTATTCATTTACTATATATAGTCACATATTTTCTTAAATAATGTCCATTGAAATAATTGTTCTATGAACCATAAAGTTTGAGGTCTTACCAAACTTGGTAAAATAAAAATAATTAAGTGTCAGTAATATCATATTTGTTTCGGCAATCATCCCTCTGTTAAAGTTGGCATGCCTTAGCTTGTTGTATTCTATAAACCATATATTGCATTTTTACTACTTAAATCTTTTTAGAATTTATGGTATCCCAATCAAGTCAAACCATAAACTCATAAATACATATTAGCACATATAAAATTATTGATTGAGAATTGACATACTTAATAAATGAAATTATTGATTGAAAATTTACATACTTAATTATGAATAAAGGTGCAATGCTTTCAACACATGCAAGTAAACTTTTGTTTCATAAGCTTCTTTTAGTCGTTGTCACCCTAATTTTTTTATATCCTTTTGAATAAAAATCTATTGGAATGGAAATAAGGGAAAATACAAATTGCATTCAAACTTATAGGAAATATATCAAATTTTGGGGAATAAAAGGAAGAAATAAGAATTTGTCTATGCCTATAAAAATTAGAAGGTAGGAATAGCCTAATTTGGTTATTTAGGCAAAAAGGAATGTATTTTCATAGTTTGCTTTGTGAGAAAAAAAATGGAATGCACAATCGCAAGCATAAAAAGAAATAAATGCATGGACTAGTATTAAATAGGGATTTAGCCGTATTGCGCACTTTCCAATAAAATGTATATCTTACTACTATTGGTTTCTATAACTGCAATTTTCTTAAATTATGAATTTGGATTATTATGCGATTCAAATAAGAAGTAAATAGGTACATATCTAACTTTCATAATTTTATTTAGAGCTCTTTTTAAATTCAATAATTTAATTTAAAAATGGAATTTTTAAATTCTGGCGCATTTTCTAACAAAATTTCTTAAAATAAAAATTTTAATTGGTTCCAAAATTCCGGATTATTACAATCTCTCCCACTTAAAATCTTTTCGTCCTCGAAAAGGAACGAAGCTAGAAATGGTTTAATTAACCAACTAAATTATTATTATTTTATTGTTATAGGTTTCAATAATTTTATTAAACTTTTCAAATATATATAACTTTTATATATTAAAAATAATATTTTCAAAAATTGGATTATATATATAATCAAAAATACGATAACTATAAACTTGTTACTCTCAACTCATTCTAGGGCATTACTAGCCCTATCTCTAATGAGTTTTCTCATTCTAGGATACTGCTGATCCAATCTCTAATGAGTATTCTTATTGGATATTACTAATCCAACCTCTGATGAGTCTTTTGTTTAGTTCTAACGAGTTGTACCCTAAAGATTTGAGCTAACTAGAGCTCTGATACCAAATGAAACGACCAGAAAATCGCCCTTACGGGAAATCACCGGGTATGCTTACTTTGGGCTACAACACATCAGAACAATAACAGCAGACTTTTATAAACATTATAATAATGTTACATCAGAGTACATAACATATCAGAGTATATTGAATAAAATTACAGCAGAAGATAAATTACAATAAATTAAATGCAATACACAGCGGAAGACTACGATGCTCTGGACATAGCTTTAGGCTTCAATCCAGAATCCAGCTTGAGATAAGAACCTGTAGACAAACTACTCGATTGCCCGTGTGGAGAAGAGGGCACACGAGTTTGTAAAGGTGGAAATAAACAATGGGTCAGTCATGGGACTGGTGTGAGAATTCTAAACTAATTTAACTAATAGTAATAAGGCAAATCCAAGGACCATGCCGCTAATGGGGAACAGGTTTACTCCAATGGATTGCCGGTGCATAAATTAAAGTAAATCGTTAAACAACGCAATGTTTTTTAGAAAAATGAAACCATCATAAGACTCAAGTCCCATCACACAATGCAACGCAAACCGGAGGATAGAGTTTTACCTTATAATGGTAAAAAATGCTTGATACGATAAAAACGAATTTGATATTATTATTAGTGTATATATGTTTAAAAACATTTCAAAGTAAATGTATCAATCCTAGAAGCATAGCTACCATATACTATGCCTCCATACTAGTAATACAATCAAAACCATATGAAATCGTATGGTAAATTGGGTTTCCATCATGAGTCAAGGCTAGAGAGGAGCTCCTTACCGATTCGAGACACTCTAGCTAATGTCTCAGGATCCCCCGCAGTGAACCCTTGGAAAGCTGTACGGCCAGTCCACACATACAGCTTCGTGGATTAGTTATTCCTGAACACACGTTTCCCGATCCTATAGGACCTATCATCCGAGGCACCTCATTCCATCATCCACATAAGTAAAATATCAGCCAGTTTAAGCACTGACACTACTTCTTACTAGAAAGAAACGTGCTGCTCTCCATGCGTTCCCTTCTCCCGTTTTAGACTCCACCGGGTTGTGAGGCTCGTGAAGCTACATAATACACAAAGCTATGCTTATTCAAGCTGTGCTTTGATCATCAACCAAAAGACTCTTCTTTTCAATAATAAGCCTTTTTCATATGCATCTTAGCATGACACATTGTCAGACCATATCCATTGATCATCTACCAATATATATATAACCTCTAAGCTCATACGTCTTAGAGAAGGGTGTTAAGCAAAGAATAAATCCTTCGCCACCAACAGAAATATATAATTAGTAGCGTTCAATAAATACAGTATAAAAGGAATACAATGTAAGACACACAATCCTTTTACAAGTCCGTTCTGGGTCTGAACGAAACAATGTATCCGTTGACCTCCAATACGTCTGGACGATCATCACTTATTACCTTGCCTTGGGGGATCAGTCCCAATTCAAGATATCAGTCATCATCAACCAAACGATGTGAAGCTTCCCGGCCTTCAACCACCGTCTTCATCTTTGACCCTTGATCGTCGTTATGATTATTCAGAATGGGATAAACCCGGTCTTCCAGAATAACACGCGTATTTGTAATTAAAATCAACCATACGCCGCATTCCAACTCTGAATGTTCTTTTAATAAAATATTTATATTAAAAGGTTCTCATTAATTTTATCAAAGATAAAATCAATAAATTAAATCTTAAATCTTTTCCAAAAAGATTTAATAACTCTAATTTTGATTTTAATATCAAAAATCATTATTACAAGATTATTAATTTAATAAATAATTCTTGTCTTAAATTGGTTTAAAGAACTAGTGTCATTTAAAACACAGTTCACGATAAACCAGAAATCAATTTCCAAAAATATGGAATTTCCACAGAAATTAAATCAATATATAACCTATATAAATTTCTGTATCGGACTAATAATATAAATGGAATAAAGACAAAGCCTCTTAAATTCCATATATAATATCGGTCTTCTTTTACAGAAGCCATTCTCTATTATTACCAATCGAATTTCCACTTAATTCCAATTTAATATATTAAATTGGAAAAACCTGATTTTTAGAAAATCTTCTTTTAAATCTATAAAATAGATTTATAAATTCCACATAACAATTTCAACGTAAATTGGATTAAAGAACAAATGTCATTTAAAAACACCGTTCACGATAAACCCAATCCACATATCAATTAATTTCAAAAATATAATTGTAAATAATCTTAATGAAAAGGTTAACTCTTTCAACGGGGTTTAAGGACAATGTTATTTAAGACACCATCCACGACAACCCAAAAATCCAATGCTTGAACTAAGTTCCAATTAAATAATAATTAATTGAGAACTTCCTTGAATCTAATTGTAAAATATTTTTAATATAAAATAACCACTACATTAAAAATCCTATATTTGACAAAGATTCTTTATTTAGGAAGAAATTCTGAATTAGAGTGCGGCTCAACCATGTGCCGTATAATTTGGGTCATATGGATTTCATACATTTCATGTATAGGATAATAAACAGGAAATAATCATCAAACCACCCATTAACATCCAGAGTGACAATTTCGACTGTGTGAGCATTAAAATGAAACATTAACGCTCACTGCAGCCTGTCGATCTATCGATAGACATACAATTAAAGATTGGGATTTATGTCAGTCAAGTATCGTCCCAATACCCGGGTGGGGTTTTCAGCCAACAACAGTTCATATAAATAAATAAATAAATAATTGGTTAATAGATTTAACCAATTTCAATTTCGCTAACAAGTTGATGAAATAAATCAAAAATGTCACTTATATCGAGTAAAAAAAATGTACTTTACTCATATGATTTCTCTATATATTCCCAAAGTTACACAAATAGTAATTTATTTAGCTTTATTGCGGATGACAAATAAAATATAAATTTCGTTATATTTACTCGTATGAAATTTCTTAACAATACATTTCAGTGTATATTTTGACCAACATTACAATTTGTATATTAGAATATAAACTCTAATGCAAATTTGCAAATAAAAAATTTGATTTTATATTTGCATATAAATTCTACTGTGTATTATGCCAATAAAAGTGATATCTCTAAACTTTCTATTTTCATTGCATATAAATATCAATAAAAATAATTCCTTTAATTTTCCACATCATTATTGTTTATAAAATGGCAATAAAATTTCTATTCTTTAACCTATCCTTTTTATTGTAAACTAATTTTACAATAAACATATTAACTTAAATTCCATTCTTAAAATTGCATAGAAAATAACAATAAAGACGATACCTTTTTACTTACACTTTCATTGTATACGTAATGATAATAAAAATGTTATATTTTAATCTATCCTTTTTATTGTAAACTAATTTACAATAAAATTATTACTTTTTAAATCTACACCTTTTATTGAAAATAAAATGATAATAAACAGGTGAATTTAAAATCTATTCTTTATATTGCAGTAAATTTGGAAAATAAACATAATTTCCATTGTTATACTTTTTATTGTAGTCCTTTATATCTAATCTTTTAAATCAAGAGAAATTACAACATATATGTAATCCTATGTTTTTATTCCGCTAATGTTTCCAAAATAAAAATATAAACAAAATCTTTTTAACAACAATGGTATTAAAAAAAATATGTAATCTTCATGCCTTGTCCTTTATTGAACAATTTAACAATAAAAATGTTAAATTCCTTTTTCTTGTAACCATTTAACAATAAAATATAATTAGTTGAATCAAGACTTGTCATCGTACCCATTTGGCACTACAGGATAATCCTTATAGTCTAACCTT
Organism: Allium sativum; assembly: GCA_030737875.1. NCBI lineage: Eukaryota > Viridiplantae > Streptophyta > Magnoliopsida > Asparagales > Amaryllidaceae > Allium > Allium sativum. The sequence continues at coordinate 252,576,787 of CM060915.1, read as the reverse complement.
TTAATTGAAACTTTTTGACAATAAAAGAAAATCCCTTTATTAAATTTGACATTAAAAATATGCCTTTTAAGCTTTAACCCTTTTTATGGTAATTTATAAAGACAATAAAAACATATTGTTTAATTCGACAAAGTTACAACAAAATAAATTCCTCTATCATAAACTTCTACTTGAAAAACAATATTTCATAAAAACCTTACCTTTGATGTAAAATCTTTTTATTTAAACAAAAAGAAAATTAAAATTGCCGTCTTTCATGTCTATTCTTTTATAGTAATAGATTACAATAAAAATTTGAACATTTCATACCATTCCTTTTTAGTACTATATTTACAATAAAAATTTGATTTTTTTATTTAAAAAGAAAATAACATAAAAATGGGCTTTTAGTGTACAAATGAAGTGTAAACAAAAGGTGACTTCCAGTTATTTCTTTTTATTTACAAATAAGATGTAAATAACAATGTAAATTCTAAATAAGCTTTTTTATTTACAAATAAAATGTAAATAAAAAATATGTTTCTAAATTTGTTCTTTTATTTACAAAAGGAATGTATATACAACATGTCTTTTAAATTTGTTTAACTACGACAAATCCTTTTTGACAAATTTGTTCCATTTTAACCATCTTGTCCACATCGTAATTATATTGAATGGGCAAAATATTCTAATTCAATAAAAAGAAACAACGTTATATTTTAATCTAGATCTACAACTTAAATAAATAAATAACAAGGTAATTTGTTTGTTTTGACAAATTTATCCAATTCAAAACCGTAACCAAAATGATATTTTGGCAATTTAATGTCAAGTAAATTAAACACAACAAATAGGATATTTCCAACTGGTATAAATTATAATCTAATCCAATTCACTAAAATAAGATTCTATTTTTTATTTGGATTAAAAATTACAGTTTAATCCAATTTACACAACACGACCATATTTATCAGATTCGAAAAGATCAGATCTACATAAAATACAAAACAAATCAATCACCCAGAATTTCATCACATCACTGAACAGATTCACCAACATACATTCAATTATTTATCAGCGAGAATAATAAATAATTAAATTAAAAAGATTTAGAAATCTCGCAGTCGTGTCGTGGTTTGTCAAAATTTCAAACTGCTTTGAATTGTCCTGTTTCAGTCTATGATTGTAGGCCTTCTTCGTACGAACACAACGCTTCCGAAATCGCGTTATTCTAAGTTAATATGACTAAGTTATGGATTAAACAAGGTTAATAATTAATTTAAAAATTAAATTAATTAAAGTCATTAAGCATAAACCTTCTTCTTCCTCCAATTGATAATCGGCCATTGGGTTTTGCTATTGTTCAAAACTTTGAATTAAATTTTCAGGAGATCGGATGAACAGTTTGAGGTGCCGTTGGTTGGAGGTGGTTGGCCTTGGAGAGGTGCTCGTGCGCCTGGAGTGGTGGAGGGTGCGGCTGCGTTAGGTGGGGCCGGCGGGGGTTCAAAGGCCGTACCTTTGAAGGCGCGGTTCTTGAGATACGGGGTACGACAGGGGCAGTTTCAAGTCTAGAAATGGAGAGGAAGAAAAACTCTAGAGAAAACTCCAAAAGGGCATGGGTTAATGTTTTGTGTAGAAGGAGAATTTCGTGGAGGAAGAATGGAAGGTGGAGGCGGCTGCAAACAATTAGGAATGATGATGTACAGTGTTGATTACATAATAAAATATTAGGGTTTTGTAAATGTGTTATTTATAATATAATATTTTATTTTTTAATTCGTTTATTTAAAAAAAAAGGAAAAAATAAAAGGACTGTTTATCCTTATGTGGTATGTTATAAAGAAATTAAATTGTTGACTAAGGCTGAGTTGGCATCTTATTACTCATTTAAATTTCAAAAGCAAATGGCGGAAAGAAATGAATGCGTCATTAATTGTTTAGCGCTAATGGTTCGAATGGTTGTATGTGTCTTTTTAAATTTCAAACATAAATGTCCAATATCATAATTAAAGGAATATATTAAATTGGACTACCAAGAATAAAAGAGAGAAAATGGTTAGAGGTATGCATGATTTTTATTCATTTACTATATATAGTCACATATTTTCTTAAATAACGTCCATTGAAATAATTGTTCTATGAACCATGAAGTTTGAGGTTGTACCAAAATTGGTAAAATAAAATTAATTAAGTGTCAATAATATCATATTTGTTTCGGCAATCATCCCTCTATTAAAGTTGGCATGCCTTGGCTTGTTGTATTCTATAAACCATATATTGCATTTTTACTAATTAAATCTTTTTAGAATTTATGGTATCCCAATCAAGTCAAACCATAAACTCATAAATACATATTGGAACAAATAAAATTATTGGTTGAAAATTGACATACATAATAAATGAAATTATTGATTGAAAATTTACATACTTAATTATGAATAAAGGTGCAATGCCTTCAACACATGCAAGTAAACTTTTGTTTCATAAGCTTCTTTTAGTCGTTGTACCATATTTTTTTTATATCCATTTGAATAAAAATGTATTAGAATGGAAATAAGGGAAAATACTAATTGCATTCAAACTTATAGGAAATATATCAAATTTTGGGGAATAAAAGGAAGAAATAAGAATTTGTCTATGCCTATAAAAATTAGAAGGTAGGAATAGCCTAGTTTGGTTATTTAGGAAAAAAGGAATATACTTCCATAGTTTGCTTTGTGAGAAAAAAAATGGAACACACAATCGCAAACATAAAAAGAAATAAATGCAAGGACTGGTATTAAATAGGGATTTAGCCGTATTGCGCACTTTCCAATAAAATGTATATCTTACTACTATTGGTTTCTATAACTGCAATTGTCTTAAATTATGAAATTTGATTATTATGCGATTCAAATAAGAAGTAAATAGGTACATACCTAACTTTCATAATTTTATTTAGAGCTCTTTTTAAATTCAATAATTTAATTTAAAAATGGAATTTTTAAATTCTGGCGCATTTTCTAACAAAATTTCTTAAAATAAAAATTTTAATTGGTTCCAAAATTCCGGGTTATTACAACTGGCTTCATGATTGATGGAGGAATGGTTAAGGTTCGATAGTGAAGATGGATTTGCAATATGGTTAGTTAATAAACGATAAATGGGTTGAGTTATGATAACGATGTTTTTATAACATCAGGTTAATTTAAAACGATTTGGAAATGTTCCCCAAATAAAAGTAGAGATATTTTCTACGCATAGAAAATGAAACGAATTGGTCAACGAGAAATTAAGAAATGGAAATGGAAATATTTTTCCGATATTCACAACATATATTTTTTGAATATAGAAATAAGGATTTCGTGAACAATTAGAAATGTTTTCCATCTAAAATAAGAGATATTTTCTTGAATAGGGAAATTAGAATATTGGAAATGTTTCCAATAGATTCTAGAGAGGCGATCGAGCTTTGAAAAGATAGGAAAGATAGAGGCTTGAAATCGATAATATAATAAAGAACTAATATAGAAAGGGGCCAGTGTTGTCTGATGGTTGATCGATAGAAATTTCCATTTGGAAGTAGGACCGTTGATTGCATGGATGTCCTTTGTTAGTTAAATCACCAACTAGCAAAGTTTTGATTTATCTTATACCTCCGTTGTCAATATGGAGAGACCGGGATCAGATTTAATATCTGAAAACCACTTCGTATTGGCAAAGCGTTACAAATCAGCTTATGTTGAAGATAATTGAAGACGGAGTAGAATGCAAGGGCTGTTCAGTTAATCCTAGGTAGAAATTGCCCAAGATGTATTAACAGGATGGTGCCTTTGGTTTGTCCAGACCCAGGACAACTGGTATGGGCGAGTGTCTGGCAGATTATTTCCAAAGGGGTTACGTACGTTGATTCCTTCAAACGTACGAAGTTGGTGGCATAGACGGAAAACTTCTTTAGCCTAACAATTTGAGTATTTTTGTGGGAATCAATTAGTGATTTCTGATGGATCTGACGATGTGGCATTCAAAGTGAATGGTGGCCAGATGTTCAGGGAGATAATTCAAACCTCAAGCCTCACAACCGGGAAGTGACAAAAATCGGGCAAGCAGCATGGCTATGTGGGTCGCACCCATTAGGATGTATAATCACCTATCTAGAGAAATTCCATTTGTTCTTTAATCTATCGATGTTATCCCTTTCGGGAAACAATTGCTGATCCCAACCATTGGTGATATACATTCGATACACTCAAGCGAAATGAGTGGTCGGTCATGTGAGGGCCGGGTTGCAAGATGTTCTTGTTAAACCCAATGTATTCGCCTCTAGAGTTAAACTATCGGCAGGTGGTCCCGTACCTTATCATGTTGGAAATCCAATCTCCAATAAGCGCCCTGCGGTTTTTGATTTTATATTATATATGGAGCGTGAGATGCAAGCATTCCGCTAGATTCTATTTATTTGATTTAGATACTATTATAATATTACCAGGTTTTGATATCAAAATGTTTTGGGTTATCGTAAGGTAAAAACCATCCGTGTTTATGTGTGGATCGGTCTTACGATTATCATTTCTTTTGAAAATATTTTGAAAGTTAAACAAATGGTTGGATTTTACTCACACTAGTTCCATGACTGACACAGAGTTTATTATGTTTTGTTTTCCCTAAAATCTTGGGTGCCCAAATTTGTACGGGCAGTCAAGTAGTCGGGATTTTTCAGATTCACTTGGAGGAGCTCGAAGCAGAAGGCTTCACCAGTTAGATATAGACTATCATATTTCCGCTTTGTACTATGTTGTATCTGGAAATAGGAGTTTATAACTGTTCCAGGGATAACTGTTGTGCTCTGATGATGATATGTATATACAATTACTGATTTGTATTTCAAAAGTTTATGTTATCTAATATATTTTATTCGTCCGCTGTGAGTTTGTGATCTTCATTTTCTTCTATTCTAATATTTCCTTCTTTCTATCTCTCATCCTCTAACTTCTTTCTTATAATGATTTGTATTTCTGTGTCATTTGGGTTGGACGTGTGGTGTTCTTAGTTGATCCAAAAGGTATGGAAATTCGGGTCATTTCAACACATATCACTTAACCGGGTCAGGTTGGAATGAGAACTAAGGAGATGAAGCAGCACGGCTATTCAAATCAATCTGAACCGCTCTGAAAGCCTACTTCCGATCCGATCCGGTTTTTGCTCGATAAGCATGAATATTTGCTGCAGACAATAACAAGGCTCCCCCGATCCGATCCCAACACTTTCATCGAAACTGAACCGAATCAGTCTAGCTCAATACAAAGAATTTGTTCAACTGGCTAAATCAATATTTGACATAATCTTCAACTTGATGGACAGTTAGGATAGCGCCTTACGAACATAACAAACATCAGAACTATTCTGAAACATTATTACTCCTTTGAATCTTTACATCACACTCTCATGTGTTTACTTTGCATCTTTGGTACACGTAGCACACACTTTAGTTCACATACACACACGGGGGGATGCAGGCTATCTTACTCTAACATATGTTATTGCTTCTTCAGTAGTCTAGTGATCATGGCCGAGAAACGTTCATCTAGGTTAGCAAAGAAGATAGAAGTTGCGAAAACTTCTGAGAAATTTGCTCTTGATGACATATCCTCTTCTTCAGACCCTGAATGGGACGATGAGGGCCCAGATTATGAAATAGGAGCACATAATAGTGAAACACCTTCCGATAGTGAAGATTCTCTGGGCGATGAAGTCGAAGGATTGATAGGAGATAATCGAGCTCCTGATGTGTTTGAGTCTGCCATTATATTGGAGTTACCCAAAGATTCTGTTGAGTCGACGATTGATGACGACAGAATTGTTCGAATATGTCTAAAGCATGGGATACTGAAAAGAAATACCCTGGTGCCATCGAAAGCTGATCGTCCCCACAATCCTCCGGAAGGATTTATGGCAGTTACCCAATTGATGTGTATGGTTGGGGCTATTCTACCGTTTCCGCCTTTTGTCGTCGACTTTCTGAGATAGATGCGGATTGCCCCCATGCAGTTACACCCTAACTCTTATGCTTATTTATATACCTTATATATAGCCTACAGAGAGGTTTCAGGTATAGAGCCTACTTTCGATGACGTCCACATTTTTTATAATTTCAAGCATCGGACTTAGGAGACTCCTTCCTTCCCCTATTTTGAATCAGTCCCGAAAAGGAAAATTATTTCAGCTCCAATTAGCAGCAAGGCTGGCGATTCTAAGCTCGAATAGTTTTATATCAGGCAACAGCCGGGGTGCGCCAGGAGATGGACCAAATCAAGAAAGCATCAATTTTATAGATCTCAAATTTGAATGTTCATGCCAACACATTAACCTGCTTTCTCTTTTATTCGTAGTTGATAACCCAAAACAAATATCGGATCAATTATACTTTGATCGGTTGCATAGGCTTCTCAATGGCGATCAATAGTTTCTAACCATCGACGAAGTTCTTAAGGATGAGTATCTCCATCATCGCGAGTTACTATCCATTACCTATAGCATAGGTCATGGGTCGGGTCCATATGTATACATACCCCCAGTGGACATTATTCCTGAAACGGGCGAGGGCTCGAAAAGTCCAACAATAACTCTTTGGACTTCACCTTCTCCATCTTCAACTCAGGACAATGAGTTAGCCAACAGAGCTAAAAAGCACAGAGAAGGGTATACCGTCCCTGATGATGCTATTTCTCCTGAGAAGTCAACGTCCACTAAAGAGCTGCCAACAAACGCTTCTCAAGGAGATGTCCCTACTACCGACGATTCCACATTTCAGGGTTTAGGAGATCTCCCCCTACCTGAAACCATCTATACTTCAGAGGACTTTGGCACAAATCCTTTAACTTTCACTTCTTCAGAGGGGACTACTCCCGTGAAGGCCAAAGAGCCCACTCGCGCCGGCCTGGCTTCAGATTCAGGTTTGTCGGGGGGAACACCACTTAGGATGAACCCAACACAATAGCACCACACTTCACAGCACTCACTTCTTATGTGAACACTGATTATGAATTCCACTTGCATTGTTGCGCAGGTACAATGTCTCGCCCCTACTATGTTGTTAGGAAAGTACGTCGTAGCATGTCTGGACCTCCTACCGATGTCGAGCATGATCACCGTGAAAGCCGAGGTAGAGATTACAGAAAGCCTTAGGATTCTTATAGGCCACATACCTCGCGCTCTCGCTCCCCCGTCCGGTCGGATCCAGACCGATATAAAAGCTATCAGTGTCATCGAGGAGAAGACACGTCGCAGCCCAAAGACCGAACTTCTCCTCAAGACAAATACAGTCGGGAAAAAAGTCCACTGAAACATACCGATTCACGAGACAAACATAAGGTTTCTGAGAAGCGATCTAGAAAGGGTGATACAGCCATCGTGCCTACTAAGTGCAGAGACACTGAACTAACATACTGCAAACCTCCACCACTGGATGTTGAGTCCAAAGTTAAGCTAGCACATCTAGAGAAGCAGTTCCCAGATCATTATTTTGAAAATCTGACTTTTTTACCTGCTCTTGAGCCTATTTCCTCAAAGTGGGCAGATGAGGCTAAAGCGAAGATTGACGCAGTCGAGAAGCAATACTTGGAGATGTTCAAGTATTCACGCAATCTCTCCAGAATCATTCGGCCTTTAATTAAAAATGTTAATTCGATGAAAAAGACTGCAAATGCCGATGAAAAGGCCTTGAAAAATTTGGAGAAGGACCTTGAGGACACACAGACTCAACTTGTCATCACTCAACGAGATGCTAACAACTTCAAACAGCAATTTGAGGAGTTACAGAAGCGTTATCATGACTTGCTGGAATCTCATAGTCAAGAGCGTTTGGAGTTAAAGAAACAAGCGGAAGACACTAAGTCGGAAAATGTCAAAATGCAACTGGCTTACAATACTCTTGAGCAAGAAAAAGCCGAGTTAGCGAGAAAAAATACTGAACTGGAGAAACGAAACGCTGACTTGGAGTCCAAGTTGATGGAAGCCGAGAATAGGGCTGCCCTAGCTGAGGGGAATGTGGAAAATGTCATTAAGTCTGCTGAAGAGACCCGTAAACAGCTATTAGAGGCTCAGGAAGAAGTGCACGGTTTTGGCGAATTACTGATTGAATTCTTCGCGCACATGATTCATCGCCGAAACATCTCTTGGATTGAAGACTATCCAACTACCTTAGTTCACGTATGGAGTCAAATCATCGAATGGGAGAAAGAGGAACTTAAGGTAGACTTCGTCGACGAAGATAAACTTATGGAAAAGTATCTGAGAGATGATGAGCCGGCACGCCTGGCTGAGGGGCGTCGCCTCATTGCCGCTGCTATGGAGGAGGAGAAGCGGATGGCCAAACAAAATAATATCCCTGAGGCTAGTTCTTCTTCCGCTACCGCTGAAACTAATGAAGTCGAGGGATATGATCTCGAGAACCCGAGGATTCCTCAGGCGTTTCTTTTATCTCCTATACCCGAATCAGCGTCAGAGACGGTAGTCACTCCAATTAAGAAACCATCGGAAGGTATTTCTACCTTTTCGCCTCAATTCGTCAAGGCCGTCTCCAGTTTTCACCATATAATTGGGCAATCGATGGAGGATCCTTTATTTTCTCCTGAGTTGATAATTGTGCTACTCATTCTATAGGTGTTGAACCGACCGAGAAGACTGACATGCATTAGGGAACCACCACTGGGGTAAAATCCGTGGAAAAGACACAAGGAGAACAGGATAAGGCTACCATTGTAGAGTCAAGAGGGGGAGCTAAACCGTCTAGGGCCGACACTTCTCATGATGACAAGATGATAGATGCCTTGAAAGACGATGGTGGTAGCGAGGGGCATGAAGAAGACCCTGATGTGGCTATAATTGGGGATTCAAAAAGTGTCGATGACATCACTTTGGCGAAATGAAAGCCGAACAAGACAAATGTATGCAACTAAAAGTTGAAGACTTGAACCCTGAAAGCCTTAAACCCCTTGCAGTGGTGGGTCCTGGATCAAGGTTAGTCATTAAGCTTTCAACTAGGTCTATTACAGAAGAACTTGCTAAAAAATCTTTTCTTGATCCCAGTGTTCCGACTCCTGGTAAAAAATCAACTGATTCTAGCACTTCGATTGCAGAGAAGAAAAGGCCGAAGCGCATTATGACTGATGCTGAAATGGAGGCTAAGGCTACTCATAAAGCTTCCAAAAAATCCAAGTCCGCTCCAAAGCCCAAGTGACGGAGTGCTTTGTTCTATTTTGGCATTTAATTGGTCCGCAATTGTTGCAGCGAGTGCGACCCTCGCATCCTTTGCTTGATTTCCCGTTTCCTCTTCAGGAATTGTAAATTTAGCTATAAAGTCAGCCAACGCCTGCCCCCTTACTGATCTTCGTGGATGAAAGTTCAAATCAAATTGACTCAGCTCAATATTCCATTTAAGTAACCGCCCCGATGCTTCAGGTTTTTGCAACATTTGTCTCAAAGGTTGATCGGTATATACAACTATCGGGTGTGCCTGAAAATAATGGCGAAGTTTGCGGGAAGCAATCAGGAGGCTATAAGCAAGCTTTTCTATCTTCGGATAATTACGTTCTGCAGCAGCTAGTTTTTTGCTTACGTAATATACAGGTTTCTGGACTTTATCCTCTTCCCGTACTATTGTCGTACTAACGGCGTGAGATGATACCACCAAGTAGACGAACAAATCCTCATGTTCCATAGGCTTTGATAATATTGGAGGCTTTTCTAAGAAGTCTAATAGATTCTAGAACGCCTCCACACAGTCGGGAGTCCACTCAAAATTTTGCTTTCCCCGTTTTATGAGATCGAAGAAAGGTACACATCTATCTGTAACTTTGGAAATAAACCTACTTAATGCAGCAACTTTTCCGGCCAAGCTTTGAACGTCTTTGATCTTGCGTGGTTCTTCAATGTCCCTTATTGCTGCTATTTGGTTAGGATTTATCTCAATTCCTCGAGAACTCACAATAAACCCCAGGAATTTCCCAGATGCGACCCCAAACGAACATTTTATGGGGTTTAACTTCATCCCATACCTTCGAAGAATATTAAACATTTCAGCTAAGTCCTTTGTGTGATCGGAAGACTGTTTAGACTTCACAAGCATGTCATCCATGTAAACCTCCATGGTTTTCCCGATTTGATTGTAAAACATATGGTTGACTAGGCGTTGATACGTGGCTCCTGCATTCTTTAACCCAAATGGCATTACCACGTAACAATATAACCCCAAGTCTGTGATAAAGCTTGTATGCTCTTGATCTGGTATGTGCATGGGAATTTGATTGTACCCGGAATAGGCGTCCATAAAGGATAAAAGCTCATGCCCGGCCGTCGAATCTACTAGCTGATCAATTCTGGGGAGAGGAAAGCTATCCTTCGGGCAAGCTTTGTTCAAATCAGAAAAGTCGATACATGTTCGCCACTTACCGTTTGACTTTTTGACCATGAGAGGATTCGATATCCAGTCAGGATATTTCAAATCCTTAATGAATCCATTATCTTTTAATTTCTCTACTTCTTCTTTTAAAGCTGCTGACCACTCTGGGCCTAACATCCGTCTCTTCTGCTTGACTGGTGGGTGCTTTGGATTAATACACAAAGAGTGGCTCATGATGGTAGGCGAAATCTCAAGCATGTCAGCGTGAGTCCCGGAAAAAACACATCCAGATTTGCCTTTAAGAAATCATCCAATTCCCAGCTTGCTCGAACTGGATCTAGTTGCGAGCCGATCTTTAGTACTTTTGTTGAATCTGTTTCATCAATAGGTATATCTATTGTTATTTCGTTGGGAGTTGCCTTCCTGTCCCCGGGTTCTCTATCCTCTCTGGGATCTATATCCTCGAGCACGTCTGAGGGCGACTCTCTTGGGCAGGACCCCTTAATTGCTATGCTGAGTTCTCCTTTGGAGGGGCGGAATCGTCCTTAGCTTCTATATTCAACCCCTTCATTAACATCTTTAACTCCGTCATGTAACAAGCTCGTCCCATAGCTTGGTCGCCCATCATCACCCTAATTCCTGAGTCAGTCGGGAATTTAAGCAGCAAGCACCAAGGTGCAATACATGCCCTAAACTCGGCAAGGGCCGGTCGACCTAGGAAGGCATTGTAGGGCGACTCCACATCCAAAATTACAAATGGCAGGATCCTTACTCTCTGGCGATCTCCCTGCCCTAATGTGACTGGTAATTCCACAAAGCCTATCGGAGCCATCAACGCTCCGTTGAAGCCACGTATCCATCCTTCGCATGGCTTAAATCTTTTGCTTTGAGTCTCATTTGTTCGAAAGCTTTCTTGAAGAGGATATGACCGAGCTCCCGTTGTCCACTAACACTTTATGGACTAAAGCAAGGCCAATTGTTGTGGTAATCACTAATGGATCATCGGTTGGAGATTGAACTCCAGAATCATCACTATTGCGGAATACGACGTCATCTGACATCGTCTTTTTTTGTTTTACTGGAGTAATGTCTTCGAGGCTACTGCATTATCCTACCTCAAAATGCTTGGCGGCGTTGACGTACTGATCCATTGCTTTAAACCTACGACCAACTAGGTGAGGTCCGCCTATAATAGTATTAATGACGATCCCTTACCTTTTTGTTGGGCTGTGGTTTTTGAAGTAGGCTGGTTTTGGTCCAGGGCTAGTCCCCCTTGCCCCCTGTCCCTTGGGGCGACCTTGTACTCGTCTAACTTCCTTTCTCGCAGCAATCTTTCAACAATTTCTCTCGAATGACGACATTCATTGGTGGAATGACCGTGGGTTCCATAAAACAAGCAAAACTTTCCTATTGCAATCTCTTTTTCAGTGGAGTCTCTGGGTGGTGGTTTTTTGTAATGCAATATGCTATATGTATCTAAATAAATATTCTTCAACGTATCATTTAATGGCATATAATTTTCAAAAGTCTGGAATATGGGGATTTTACTAGAGCTATTCCCTCGGTTTCTGTTCCTTCTATTGTCATTCCCATTTCCGTTGCTATTACCCCCACTGTGGTTGCCAACATTTACTTCCACCTTCCCTGAACTGTCACCAGATTGTTTCACAGCAACGTTACTCTGGACACCTTCCCTCGAGGCCGGTTCGGACTTTATCCTCCAATTTTCCTGGACTTCTTCTCGCCCTAAGCGGATATTAGCTTTTTCATAGAACAATTCTCTAGTAGGAGGCGGTTTCCCAGACAAGTAATCCCCGAACTCTGTGTCAGGATCTACCCCTTCTATCGAGGCCATCAGGATAGTGGGCTCATGGGGATCACTAAATTCGGTGACAGCCAGGTTGAAACAATCAAAATATGACTTCAAAGATTCTCCTGGGGCACGTTTAATCCGTGACAATTCTATGACGCTCTTGGACTTTCGGGCATGAAGTCGAAACTGATTCATGAAGCGCTCACTCAATTCTGTGAAATTTGATATCGACCGGGGGTGGGGGAGTCGGGTGAACAACATTAACGTACGTCTTCAAGATAAATTGGAAAAGCTTTGCATTTTACGACATCTGGAGCTGCTGCCGCATTCATGAACCATGCATACCTCATCAGATGTTACCTTGGGTCTGTTCTTCCTGAATATCGATCCATCTAAGGCAAGTCGAATCGCCGAGGGAACTGGAAATAAAGTATATCATTTGTGAAGGGGGTATGACTTCGCTCAATGCCCCAATCTTCATTAGTATATCGTCGGCTTTCAGACATAATCTGGTGCACCATTTCCCATACATCGGCATTTGATAATGTCTGCACAGGCTCTCTAGGTATGATGTTCGGATTACCCCTGGGTTCTTTATCAGGGGATAACGTCTTGTTTCTAGCGGCAGCTACTCTACGTTGCTCACTGCGCTCCGGGTCAATCTCAGGAGGTAGAGGTTGGAGAATCTGCTGCTGCGTAGGGTTGATAATATTAGGATCCCTTGGTAGGACGTGGGATCCGCGCATGGGTAGAAACATAGGCTATTGCAAGCTTGGGTCATCAGGGCCCAATACACGAGCGACGTCTTCCCGGGATCCTAAAGATCCAAAAGTCAACTGATCGAGGTTCTGAGGTCTTCAAGCGGTCTTCTCTCACGAGGTCATCCCTCGTCCGAAGAAGACGAATCATCTATAGCAAGACGGCGTGTTGGAGAAGGAGTCTTCTGCCCCCGGAGCTCCTGTAGTTATCTACCCATAGTGATCATGTTTTCCTACATGCGAAGGTTGTCACGCCTTTGGGCTTCCAAAGCTTCTTTAGTGCTCTGGAGCATGTCAAGAAACCATGAAAAATCTCCCTGGGTAATGGGTGTAGATGGATCAGGCTGAACATTGTCCATCGTGGTTGGAATCGGAGCGTTGGAGGGAGCTCGAGTAGAAGTTCCAGCTTTATTCTTGTTCGGATCAGATCGGTTCGCAGTGGCCTGGCCGAGGCAGTTCGGATGGAGAGAGTTCACGCCCTCGACCTCAATAGACTGGATCAAATCGGTGTCTTCCGTCCGGTTCGGATCCTCCTGGTCGGAGCGATCTTCTCCAGAGCTTTGAGCGCGTGACCTCGTTAACACGATGGCTTGCGGATCTTCTCTAGCATCGTTTCCCCTGGCGCCATGCACTTCTTTTCCTTTGGTCTTAGCCATGATACTCGATTCTTCACCAGTTAGTCAACAAGTACTTAAAGATGTCAGAAACAGAGGACTAACTTCTTTGAACTTGAAAACCCCAATAGTAGAATGATAATCCCAAAGAGATTGAGAATTCGAAGATTTCTCAGTGAAAGCACCAAAATGTTAGATCCAAAATTGGCTCTTACACCCAACTAGCAAAGATTATAATAGGATGAAAACTAAAGCGAAAAAAACACAATTTATAGTGGTTCGGCGTTAATTAACCTATGTCCACTTTTCTTGTTTTTTGATTGATACTTTGAAAGCGAGAACAACAATGATTTTTCACTTAAATCTCACTCATTTCATACATTGATTCACTCAATTTCCTTTTTTATGACTTGAAAGATGATTGTAGGCTGAATAAGTTAATGGAATTCGGGTTACAAAGGAGTTTCAATACTGAAAATGCCAAAAGATCCTTTCAAATGCCTCTTCATGGTGTATTTATAGGTGGAAAAAGCTTCTGAAACCAGATCGGTTCGGATCCACGTGGCGTCCATCCCATCACTTTCGGGTTCGGATGGGTTCTGGTGATGACAGCACATCTGGTTAGTGGCAATTGTGGGTAGAACGTGTACATAACCGCCCTGATTCTTAAGGAGAACGTGGAGTGAAGCAACTGAAATTCTGGGTTCGGATCAGATAAGCTGATGACTGGGGGTTCGGATCGGCTTCGCCTCCTCCAATCTGGTCAGTGTTGCGTTTTTTCCTTTATAGTTTTGTGTCGGTTTGTCTCTGCCCAAGGAAGCCAGATCCGATCCGATTGTCTGGCAAGGTGTTCTTCATAATTTGATCTTCTAGCTTTGTGTAGCCTAATTCACAAAGTAGGCTAACAAAGATGTAATGAGATTTAGTAAATTTGAAAAGATCTTATGAATAGGATTTTATATTCTGAATTTCATAAACGAGTTATAAAAGGAATTTGAGTTTAAAGTAAATACTTTATTTAATATTCAAGATGGAATAAAAGAGAAAATTTGCAAATATACTTATCGATTAGAGTAAAGAAGTTAATAAAAGGGTTTGGTTATAAAATTCAACTATTATTGTAACGATGTTGAAAAAAGTCTTGGATAGAGTACTAGTAAACTGATCCAAGTATGAATAGAATAATATGCAGGAGTTTTGAAACAATGGGTTAATATTTTGGTAAATGATTTACTTAATAAATATATTAATTAAATGATTATAGTCGATTGAGATTTCAAAAGTAAGGATATGGTTTGTAAAACCATGTTTTAAAATGGAAAATAAGATCTGATTGATAGTATAAGAATATGGGTTATGAGTTATGAACTTCTATCTACTCTGAGATAAGAACGTTGTCAATTAAGGTTTGAGAGGTAAATAAAATACCCCAACTTGAATGACTTCACTATTATCGAAGAACAATATTAGTTTGTAATGGTAAAGAAGATTGGACTGAGTTATTATTTTCATGAAAAATTTACAATTCATTTGCAAAAGTGTAATTTAATAAATGAGTTTGGAATTAAACAATGTGTAAATTAATATGGTATAGCTGAGTTGAAATATAAAGTTTTATTTATACGTTTAGGCCATTTATATAGCACTGTTTTCTAGATAACAGAAATAATATACTTATTTAAAATAACAAGTAATTTGAAACGGAAGAGTTATATTAATTTGGAAATGGAAATACACATTTGGAATTTAATCAAATTTCCATAAAATCTTCAAGTGTAAGTAAAGTAAAAGTGATTGAAATTTAATAAGGAAGCATGTGTTGTTTAACATGGTTTTGCCACATAAGAATTTGTAAATGGATTTTACTATCGAGTTAACGATATATTAATATATCGACTTTTTTCCAAAGTTGAGGAAATAAAGGATTTATGAAAATATAATAATATTTTCATAATTAAAGGAGAATCAAGTGGAGTGTGAAATAAGGGAGAGGTATTGTTCCCAATAACGAAAAAAAGATGTACTATCAAGATATGCAAATGGAATCAACTTGAAAGCTATGGAATGATTTTCAGTGATTCGATAAAGAGTGTTAATGAATAATGAGGATCTGTGCTGCCAATATACTTGACCGTTCTGTTTTGACATTGATAGTTAAAACACCAAACTTTCAATGAATATCTTATTGGACCTTTTGATGTGTTGTATCGGAAAGACCAGGATGGAAACTAGACTCAAAACAATGTTCGAACCAACGTTATGTACTGTTACTACCAAAATGATCTTGGCACAAGACGGTAGGTAAAGGGATGTCAAATGTAAATAAGGAAAGACTGAGGAACTCAAGAGCAACTCAGGCCGATACCCCGTTTGGAGAAAAAGGACCTGTAACCTACTAGGTATCGACAAGGGTTCATCCGACAAGATCTTTCCGCCAAGAATCAACCGATGGATATCAACACATAAAAAGAGGAAGAGTATCGGGTCAGAGCAAAAAGATGGTTTGAAATCAACCCTCGAAGAATGGCTCCATGGATATAGGAAGGGGTTACTTTCGTAAGTAACACGAGTATCACCGAAATCTACCCTCCAAAGAGCCAAACCGGAAGGATAAACCGAGACTCAAGTAAGGACACTTGCTGCTGGTACTAATCCACTTAGTACCTGAATCATTAACGGTTCTAAATCGATATAAATTTGCATACGACATGAGGGCGAGCCCCTCCGAGTACCCATGATAAAGCCGAAAGCCTACATCCGAAAGCCCACAACGAAGGACTAGCACTGAGAGCATTCGCCAAGAAATCAAATATGACTCCGCGATCTGTCGCGGTAACAAGCCCCCTTCCACCTGGGAGAGACCCCAAATCACCTGGAGCTATCACTTCTAAGAACTGTAACTGGCACCACGAGGAGGACCTATAGGCCGATGCCCGAAACACAGAAAAAAGCGGCCGGTAGGAATCGATCAGACCTAACAATCTATTGATAGAAAGACCCCGGATTCTCTATAAATAGGACCCCAGATACTCCGTAATAGGGAATGAACTTTTCATTTCTCAATTTAGCTCCTTCTTTCTCAAGGAGAGCAAATCATCAATTCCTGTATTCTATCTGCAATCTATAAATGGAGAATTCCGAGTCTCACATGTCATGCGATTTGACAATTTTCTAGTATCATATTAATGAAACAGGGAGTTAACACTAACCTTTCTGAGGAGGAGATCAATCAAGGTGCTCCAGAAGCGGAGGAAGGGAACTTGATAGAAATATGAAATCCTCGTCTCCTCACCTTACGGAGCCGCCGTGATTGATCCATACCCTCATGCTAAGCCTAACGCTTCTCAAACACTGATGTGACAAAATCGTATGTGAATTCCTAGCTCGATATCCGTTGTAATTCAGACTCCTCCCCTAGGAGGATCTAGTACAAAGGAACCATCAAAGTTAGCGAATATTGCAATGCTTTCATCCATGAACTCAAGGCAGGCGTTAACCTGTTTTCTTCTTACTGAAATACACAGTGCAGTTGTCATGGCCCAAAAACCTACCCATCCCAGATTCAGGATCATTTCCTGAGAATTTTGAGTCATAACCACGACAAATTTCATGAATACACACATTACATTCTATAATTCGGGTGTTGACGATAAATATCGTTAACATCTTGGCGCTAGAAGGAGGGCCCAAACCTTCAATCCTGTGGTTAATTTGTTTAAACTAACTAGCTGAATTCATCGTTCCATGGTAATGAAGATGAAGAAATTGAAGGAACAAAACAAAGAACTGGAGCCCAATGTCACCCTCGAAGGAAATGAAGGCACAACACTCAACCCAAATAATAAAGAGAAGGAGGCTGGGCCTAACCCACAGCCGCTAGCAGATCCAAACGCCATGGAGGATAATTTCACTAGAATCTTGGCCTTGGAAAAGCAGCTCCAAGAAATGCGGGCTCAGGTCAACACTGTACAGGCACCGAAGTCCTCGAGGCTCACCAGATCTAGTCAGAGAGAGACGAATGAATCTCTAAAAAGGAAGGCGCCCATTCAATAGTCAGAAGCAAAAGGGAGACCTAAAGCAACCTCTTCTAAGAAAAAGAATTCTCATCTGATAGGAGTAGTTCATCAAGGAAACCAACGCGAGCAGGAACAGTCCGGGAGCTCCACTTCCAAAGGATATGACCTCAAGAGAGAAGATTATGACAACATGGAGGCTGACATCAGAGAATTCACTCAGAAGACCATCAAGGACTTGCTGGGAATCAAGAGGAAGAGAACCTAGGATGACAAGGTTAACAACAACGAGAGGGTAGCCCCGTTCATTGATGAGATTATGAACACCGTGATACCGTCAAAAGTCAAAGTCAGAACCATGAAATATCCAGGAAAGATTGACCCAGCGACCATTTGATGGCTTTTGACAGCCAAATGGATCTTTACAACGCTTTTGGAGCTGTCAGATGTCGTCTCTTCCTGGTGACCTTCCAAGGTGCAACGGTGAAATGGTATCGCTGGTACAGGGAAAACACCATTTAGTCATGGAAGCAATTCTCCTATGAATTCTCCACGTAGTTCTGCATTTGCGAAGATCCAACCGTAGAATATATGGTAATCGCTAACATCAAGTAGAGACAAAGGGAGTCTCTCGGGGACTATCACAAAAGGTTCAACATCGAGGCCTTAAAAGTCAAAGATATGAACGACCGCGACAAGCTGATCATCGTACATTTGGGGTCGATAGAAAACACCCTCTTCTGGAAGGAGTTATATATCCACGGCGACATGGACTTGCAAGATTTTCATTTCCAAGCCGATAAGTTCATCCGCATGGATGAACTATAGTTTACGAAGAGAAATTTCGGGCCTCGAGGAGACGGAGAAAGGCCAAACTTCGGATGAAATCTCTTAGAAGGGACTCAGAGGAGATCGAGATGGGAAGACTCTAACACCAACTCGGTTGCCTTGAACATGCCCATCTCATATTTGTATGTCATCGCAAAAGAAGGGCTAATAACTTCTCTGTCTCATTCAAAGCCAAAAATTGTCCCGAACCTCATGCCATCATTAAATACTACGAGTTCCATAAAACCAACGGGCATAAGACAGATGAATGTAAGGTCTTAGACGGGATTATTCAGAAACAAATCCATGATGGCCACCTAAAGGAGTTTGTTTCAAATAGAGCAGCACCAGATCAACATGCAAGAGGATAGCATAATGTTTCGGTAAATACTATAGGAGTCATTATGGGGGAGAACAACTAGATTTGGGGCCTCCCGTGAACCTTGATTCATGGGGGTTCTCATCCAGTCGGAAGCTGTTCGAAGGCCAGGAACCAATACGTGAAAGAATCCTTGGAGGGAATCTTCTCCATCCAAGAGGAGCCATCATTGAAAAGTGCATGTTATGCCCTCAAAATGCATAACCTCGTGATCTCTTCGGAAGAAGCGAAGAAAGAGGTTTGTCACCCATATAAGGACCCCCTCATGATAACGGCGCAGATAGGGCATTCGGTCATATCTAAAATATTGATAGATACCGAAAGTGTTGTCAACGTCATCTTCAAGCACGCCTTCGATCAGATGGGAATTCACAAAAAGAAGCTGGAGCCTAGCAACGAACTGATTTTTGGGTTCAACAATAAAGGGCCAACTCCGGTAGGTCAAATCAAACCTCTTGGTTCAAGTAGGGTTATCCCCTCTCCACAAGACTTTCTAAACTCTCTTCATCGTGATTGATCAGCCGTCCAATTACAATGCGTTCTTCGGACAATCGAATTTAGAGGAGATGGATGCCTTCATTTCTTCCAAACATCTCATGTTAAAAAATTTGACCAAACAAGGACGGGGTACCATCCGGGGAGAAAAGTTTATCTCCAGAGAGTTGTACCTTGCAACGATCAAAAATACAAAGGGAAATATACTTTGTATTTTGATTCTTCTACTGTTATTATACCTTTAGATAACAGATTCTTACATCCCTCGTTTGAAGCCAAGATAAAAAATAAATAAGACTGACAAATGCACTAATGGTAGGTACACTTCTCTAAAAAGGAAGAGAAAAAGGGCCAATGAGGTGAACTCGACTAAAGAAGGAGAAATTATCACAGATTTAAACTCTAAAGGAGACATCGAAAGGATTAAACCAATAGAAGAGGTAGAAGAAGTAAACGTTGACTCGAAGGGTATATCGAAGATCATCAGTATAGGGAAAAAGCTAACGGAACCTCTCTGAAGCAACTTAATCCGCTTCTTGTAGCTCAACAAAGAAGTTTTCTCCTGGACCCATTCGGACATGGTTGGTATCGATCCTTCAATCATGAGCCATGCCTTAAACATCGACCCTTTGATAATTTTGATCCGGCAGAACAAGACATAATATAATAGGGACCAGATTGAAGCCTTCAAGGTGGAAGTCAAAAGGCTGGAAACTAACAGGTTTATCCGAGAGGTCCATTACCCAAAATGGTTAGCCAATCCCGTGCTAGTGAAGAAGTCCAATGGGAAGTGGAGGACGTGTGTCGATTACACAGATTTAAACAAAGCTTGTCCAAAAGATTATTACCCTCCTTAGCAGATCGATCAGTTGGTTGATGCCACGAGTGGACACAAGATACTATCCCTTATGGACGCTTATACGGGTTACAACCAAATACCAATGCATAAACCCAACGAGGAACATACAAGCTTTATTACCAACTGGGGAACATTCTGTTATAAAGTAATGCCTTTTGGTTTGAGGAATGTAGGGACAATGCACCAAAGGCTAGTAAACAGAATGTTCAAAGAGTAGATAAGGCGCAATATGGAAGTATATGTCGACAACATGCTAGTGAAGTCCACCGAAATAGAGAATCATCTAAAGGACCTGGAAGGCATGTTTGGTATGTTGAGAAGTTACCAAATGAAGCTGAAACCTCAAAAGTGTTCCTTTGGAGTTCAATCTGGGAAGCTTTTGGGAATGTGGTAAGCGATCAAGTAATTGAGGCTAGCTCCGATCAAGTACAGGTCATTAAGGACATGGAGGAACCTAAAACCAGCAAGGAGGTCATGAGCCTAAACGGGAAGGTAGAGGCACTCAGTAGGTTTATTCCTAAAGCCACTGATAAGTGCGTCCATTTCTTCATTATCATAAAGAAGAAGATGAATTTTGAATGGAATGAAGAGTGTAGGAAGGCATTCCAAGAATTGAAAGTTTATACGGGAAGGCCTTCGGTTTTGTCCAGTCCTGAGAAGGGAGAAACTCTATACATATACATGGCTGTCTCCGAACATGCAGTGAGCTCAATACTGATAAGAGAGAATAAAGGGACTCAACACCCTATCTATTATGTTAGCCAGAGGATAAAAAACGCGGAAACTCGATACCCCGTCGTAGAGAAATTGGCATATTGCTTAATCCTTACTGCACGAAAGCTCAAATGTTATTTCCAGTCACACCCTATTAAAGTCTTAACTAGCTTCCCGCTCAAACAAGTGTTAAGCAAACCGAAAACCTCAGGGAGGCTAATTAAATGGGGTATTGAGCTCAGCCAATACGAAATGGAGTTCCATCCTTGAGCAGCAATCAAATGGCAAGCTCTCGCAGATTTCGTGAACGAGTGCACGAACTTTATTTCAGAATAGTCGGATAAAGAAAATGACTCAAATGCCAAATGGCAGCTCTTTGTAGATGGAGATTCCAACGAACAAGGGGCGAGGGCGGGTTATGTTATAATCGCCCCTGACGGACATCGCTTGCACTACGCCATAAAATTAGGGTTCCCGACAACCAATAATGTGGATGAATATAAATCCATGATAGCTGGTCTGAATCTGGCATTACAGTTGAAGATACCGAGGATAGAAATTTTCAGCGACTCGCAACTAATGGTAAACCAAATAAAGCAGACATATCAAACCAAAGACAAGCGGATCGTCTTATATATAAAGAAAGTAATAAAGATGATTTCCCTATTTGAAGACTTCTCAGTTCATCAAATACACTGCGGTGAGAATACCCAGGCGAATTCGCCAGCCAAATTAGCCAGCTCCCGAGGAGCCCTCGAAACACGGATAGTGCCGGTGGGATATCAGGAGATGCCCAACATCGAACAGATAGTATCGGAAATAGGAAAAGATTTGTTGGTTTTGATCCGATCCTAAGCCTTGATAAGGGGAGACAGAGGAGACCAAGAAGGAAAATTTAAGAGGGAGTCCCCCATAATGGAAGCACGCCCCCAACGGGAAGTTATATGGATGACTCCCAAAGAGGACTACCTCTTGGAAGGGACATTACACCTTAGTAAGCAAGATGCAAGAAAGATAAAACACCAAGCTCCCACATTTGTAATTGTAGACGATGTACTTTATAAAAAGGGACACTCAGTTCGTTATCTAATGTGTGTAAGTTTTGAAGTTGGACTCTGCCTATTAAAAGGAACTCATGAAGGATGGTTCGGGGACCATTCCAATGGGGTTAAACTGGCCAAAAGGGTCATGCGACAGGGTTATTATTGGCTGCGGATGGTTAGTCAA
The DNA here is from genome assembly GCA_030737875.1 of Allium sativum. Taxonomy (NCBI): domain Eukaryota; kingdom Viridiplantae; phylum Streptophyta; class Magnoliopsida; order Asparagales; family Amaryllidaceae; genus Allium; species Allium sativum. The sequence goes on along the minus strand of CM060915.1, from coordinate 252,554,730 downwards.
ACGGTCGAATACGTCAAGAGATTTGACAAATGTCAGAAGTACTCTAAGGTACCACGACTTCCCCCCAGCAACCTAACCACTATATCGAGCCCCTGGCCTTTCGACATATGGAAGATTGATTTGATCGGGCCATTGCCAGTCGCCAAGGGAGGAGCTAAATATGTCGTAGTAGCTATCAACTATTTCACTAAGTGGGTGGAGATGTAACCCCTTCCGATTATCACATCCAAGAAAGTGTTAAGGTTCGTAATAAAGAACATCTTTACCCACTTCAGGATCCCCCATAAGATCATATCGGATAACAGAGCACGATTCGAGAGTGAAGAATTCACCTGGTTCTGCTAGAAAAATGGAATCATCAAAAGTTTCTCCTCAGTGGCCCATACGAAAGCTAGTGGAGTTGTGGAAGCCGCAAATAAGACCATCAAGATGATACTTAAGAAACGTCTAAGTTAGGCTAAAGGAAATTGGGCAGAGGAGTTGCCTCTAGTGCTATAGGCATATAGGATTTCCACCAAAGCAGCTACGGGACACACCCCTTTTTCCCTGATATATGGTTGCGAGGTTATGCTTTCGGTTGAGGTCGAATTTATGTTGCACCGAAGGATAGCATACGCATTTGACCCCAACTAGCAGTTAAGAAAAGAATCATTGAACTTGATACAGGAACTGAGGGATGAAGCTACAATCCGAACCGCCGAATACCAAAGAAGGATCACAAAATATTACAATTCGAAGGTCAAAGCTAGGACCTTTGCTAAGGGTGAATTGGTACTACGAAAAGTTATGGCTAACAACAAAGATCCGGCGATGGTCCTCTTGGTGCAAATTGGGAAGGACCCCTAATTGTCCATCAAGAAGTCATACCTGGCACATATCAGCTATGTAGGCCCAACGACAATCTTGTTCCAAGGACATGGAACTCGGAACATTTGAGGCCATATTTTCCAACCATAAAAGAATTGAGACAACATCTTTCCCCCAAGAAATCATCATATAACTAGGGGCATGGAAAACCTCCCAGAAGCTCGTAAGAAACCCAAAAGAGGTTGAGCTGAAAGAAAAGGATTGAATCCCTCGTCATCGCCAAATTGGCTAGGACGAGGAATCCCCCGAAAGGGGGTGATTGTGTTAGTCTTTCTCCTTGCCCAAACCAGAGGTGGCAAGGTTAAAGCATCGAAAGCGTAAGCCGCTGTTTCACATAAGAGGCGGTGCGTCTAAAAATTAGCACGCCCTGCCTCTGCTTGAACTAAGCACATCCTACCTCTTCTCGAAGAAGAGCACATTCTACCTCTGCTTATGTTCTGCGTTACCTGAAGAAAGGAGCGCAAACCCCTATCATCACCTACGATGGTCAGGATATGGAACCCCTTGGAGGGGTCGGCGTATAAGCCTCTATCAGCGCCTACGATGGCCCGTAGAGCGTTAAAGGAGTAAACCTTAGTTCGGTGCCTACGATGGCCCCGTCTAAGTTTCTAAGCCTATATCATCGCCTACAATGATCAGGATAAGGCATCTGCTGGAGGGAGGTCGGTTAAGTCCTTGGGCCCTGCTTGTGGATAAGCTAGCCATGCGCTCCGGATGCACAGGCCCAGAGAGTGGCCAACAAAGCACATACATCCTCTTCTTGGACAACAAAAACCCAAAGGGAGGCTCAAGAAGCACATATAACCTCTACTTCCAAATCAAATCTGAAGGGGATACTCGCTCTATTAATACCGGAGGAGGCTCTGGTTCTATAAACTAATACCTGAATCTGGGTTGATTTTGCGCTCCACTAATACTGGAGGAGGTTCCGGTTCTTTATACTAATACCCGAATCTGGGTCGATTCGACACTTTATTAACGCCGGAGGAGGTTCCGGTTCTTTATACTAATACCTGAATCTGGGTCAATTCGGCGCTGTATTAATACTGGAGGAGGTTTCGATTCTGTATACAAATACCCGAATTTGGGTGGATTCGGCTCTTTAGTAATGCCGTAAGGGTTTCTGGTCCTTAAATCTAAAAATACCCGAATCTTGGTGGATTCGGCTCTTTAGTAATACCGGAAGAGTTTCCAGTCCTCAATCTAAAAACACCCAAATATGGGTAGATCCGGCTCTTCATTAACACCAATAAGGTTCCCAGCCTTCAACCTTTAAGTTCTCGAATCTGGACGGATTCAGCTCTTTAATCTTGATTTTTCCGAGCGTGGATAGTGTTGACTCAACATTATTATCAGAAAAAGTTTTCGATCCTCCATCAAAGCTTGAATCTAGGCTACTTCATTCCTCCACAACACGTTGAAAACATGCCTCTTTGATAAGACCTGTGGCATAACTTAGCATGGGAAAATAATTGGCAAGCAAATAGGCAAAGGCCATACGAAACAAGCTTGACTTGGAAAGTCGAAGACGCCCCTTCACTAAAAGGGGAGGGGGCAAATGTTACTACCAAAATGATCTTGGCACAAGACTGTAGGTAAAGGGATGTCAAATAAATATAAGGAAAGAGTATCGGGTCAGAGCAAAAAGATGGTTTGAAATCAGCCCTCGAAGAATGGCTCCATGAATATAGAACGGGGTTACTTTCGTAAGTAACACGTGCATCACTGACAGTCACCCTCCAGAGAGCCAAACCGAAAGGCTAAATTGAGACTAAAGTACGGATACGGGCTGCTCGTACCAATCCACTTCGTACCTGAACCATTAACGGTTCTAAATCGGCAGACATTTGAGCGCGGGCCCCTTTGGGTATCCATGATAAAGCCGAAGGTCTACATCCCAAAGCCTACAATGAAGGACCGACACTAAGTGCATTCAACCATAAATCCAAGATGCCCCCGCGATTTGTCGCGCAACAAGACCCTTCCACATAGAAGTGGCCTGAATTCACCCAGATCCACCACTTCAAAGAACTGTAATTGGCACCACGAGGAGGACTGATAGGGTGATGCCCGAATACAAGAAAAAAGAGCAGATAGGACTGTTAAGGCATAACAACATACTGATAAAAAGACCTCGGTTTCTCTATAAATAGGACTCCAGATACTCCGTAATAGGGGATGAACTTTTCATTTCCCAATTTAGCTCCTTATTTCTCAAGGAAAGCAAATCATCAATTCCTTTAATCTATCTGCAATTTATACATGGAGAATTATGAGTCCTATATGTCATGTGATTTAATAATCTTGTAGTATCATAATGATCAAACAGGGAGTTAACACGAACCTTTTTGATGAAGAGATCAATCAAGGTGCTCTAGTAGCGGAGGTAGGGAACTTGATAGAAATATGATTTCCCCTTTTCCTCACCATATGGAGCCGCCATGATTGATCCATACCCACATGCTGAGCCTAATGCTTCTCAAACAATGATGTGACAAAATCGTTTATGAATTCATAGCTCGACCTCCGTTGTAATTAAGACTCCTCACCCAGGAAGACCTATTACAAAGGAGTCATCGAAGTTAGCGAATATTGCGATGCTCTCATCCATTAACTCAAGTGAGGCGTTAGCCTATTTTCTTTTTATTGAAATACACAGTGCAGTTGTCATGGCCTAGAAACCTACCCATCCCAGATTCAGGATCATTTCCAGATAACTCTAAGTCATGACCATGACAAATTTCGTGAATACACACATTACATTCTATAATTCAGGTGTTGACGAAAAAAATCTTTAACATGTACAAAACAAACTTGCAGGGAATAAAGATGGAGCAATTGTAAACCGTTGATATTCATAAGCAAAAGAACTACTTATAATCTCTGGTATGTAGCCAAAGATATATTGTGGTTCTATCATGATTGAGGTCTACGGATTTCCAAGGACTACTCGCTACTAATCTATAGGGTGATTCTTTGGATACGGTAGTGTTTACACCAAAATTTGGCAAAACAACCGAAATATTGCTTAGCACGTCACCTAATCGAAGGCGAGATGCTTAGAAAGCACGTCACCTTTTCAGAGGAAAGTTGTAAGTAGGTTTTTACAATTGTGTGAGGCCATATCCAAAATCTAAGAACATCAAAATACAAAAAGAACACAAGAGTTTATAGTGGTTCGACACTTATGCGAGTCTACGTCCACTTAGAAGATAGAATCTCATTAATCACCAAGAGTTTTACAAATTTCTTTCACTTATACATTCATAAAGTCTCTTTTGACAAGCACTAATCCTTTTCACTCCTTTGAGAATGGTAGGAAGCTTGAAGAATTTATGCTATCTCCTCCATAGAAGCCATGATCATGAGCTTGGTAGATCTTCGATGAATTGTGAAGAAGAAATGTTGAAAATACTTGAAGAGGCCCAAAGAGCAATTTGACAGCACCTCCTCGTGGTTCCCGGGAAAGTCCCCCTGAAATGGTGGAGGTAGGGTGCTATTTATAGGTGATGGAGTGGCTGAAATCTTCAATTCATGATTCTGGTCGGTATTTTGGGTATTTACGAGAGTGCCACTACCAGTTGTCACCAGCTGTCGTGCTTCTTTATGTGTTTTAACCGACCAGGGATCTTTGCTAGAAGAAAGACGTCCAGGGGCTCACACACGACCAGGGAGCTCAAGTTATGAGGCGGACCGACCAGGTGATGAGGGAGCCAAATGGCGTTGTATTCTTGACAGGCGGGCCAACCAGGGATCTGAAGCTTTGAAGCGGACCGACCCTAACCCATCGAAGCTGGTTGGAGCGATCAGAAGCTAGTGAGCGACCAAGTCAGCATGGAGACGAGAGCGACCAGATGCCTTCCGTATTTGGAGCGACCAAGTCAGCATGGAGATGAGAGCGACCAGATACGATAGGTTGGAGCGACCAGCTATTTTACATCTCTCGAGCGACCAGATATCTTCCCGTATTTGGTGCGATCCAAGGGCTTGTGCTCAAAGAAGAACGACCATTCGTCTTACATATCTGGAACGACCAGTGGTGTTTAAGGAAAGAAATGACCAGAGGTTTCACCTATGACGACCGACCCTTCCTTCTTTGTCTAAGAACCGACCCCTTCTTCAAGTGTCCAGAATCGACCCGCACAAATTTGTTGATAACCTATTGATCAATTCAGGTGGATAACATTTTGCCTCTCGGAGTTTCATAGTTTTTACAGAAAACTATGGACTTCGAAATATTACATGATATATTAGTTGTTCGATCAGGTTTAACTAGGGGTCGGTTTTAGACTTCATTTGTATGGGTCGGTTTTAGACTTCCTCTGATCCGGTCCAGATAATGACGAGGCGGCTCGTCGTCCTGTCTATATAACTTCTTCTTGACCCTTAGTATTCCTCACTTTTCTAACTCCGAATTTTTTCATTTTAATGGCGGCATTTCTTTGAGAAAAAATCTTCAATCTTCATTTTCGTTCTACTGATTTAATTCGGGAATTCAATCCATCCTCGATCACCCACCTTGATTCTCTGTCAAGCTTTCCGAATCTCAGTCGCTCGAGCCCAATTTTTCACCGAAGCCTGGAAGTCCGATCCAAACTTCTTCATCTAGTTGATCTTATTGCAGGTATATGTCTTTATTTTAATGATAATTCGAGAATGATTAGTGTTGGTTTTGGAATCTGACTGAATTCTTTGGGGTTAGGATGTAATCAGATTGACTTTGATGTATAATTGCAATTTGTGGTAGAATTCTTAAATCCGAATCCCCTTATGTATTGACATGCTTGACAGTAATGTGGTATTCGGCTTGAGTTTGTGGATAATGATTTTTGAAATGAGAATTCTTGTGGTTTTTTCTTTACTGCGATAATGGTTATAATGTGTTTGTGAGAAAACTTGAATGACTGATGCGTGTACGATTTTCTGCTTTGTTCATCATCCCATAATGTTTCTGTTATGCATTCGTATCGTATCCAATTTCTTATGTACGACTAGCCTGGTCGGTCTTGCATTGTGTCAGTCTTGGGTGATTTTCCATGGTTCTATTGGCTAATTTTTTGTTTAACCAACCATTTTAAAGGGATAGAACAGCGTGTGAACCGACCAACTTTATTTTCGTCTGATTGACCGACCAGAAATGTATCGAGGAACAAGCTCGTTTGAGTTTGAACAACTTTACCCGATAGGACCGACCTAGGCGGATTTGAATTTTGACCGACCAGGTTGTGATTGCTTCCAGATTAATCGTAGAACGACCAGCCCAAGGATGTTTATACCAACCAAATAGGGGTTAGTTTTGCGCGACCACTAGATCCTGACTGGTTTAGAGCGACCATGTCTTGACTGGTTTAAAGCGACCAGGTCTTAACTGGTTTTGAGCGACCGGGTTTTTAACTGGCCAAGGCCGACCCTGCTTGAGCTTAATTAATATTCTTGTAACTTGTTCTTCAAACATACATGTTTGGTGATATGCTCATTCATCATAATTAATAAAAATGTATGAACATTCTCTTCCTTTTACGTAGGATGGATCCAACACCCAGCAAGATGAAGAAACGCTTCAATCTGGACGAAGGGAATACTGGCCAGCCCTCAGTGACTTCTCCCGTTCCTTTTGCCCCCACCTATTCAGAGATTCAATCTATTATAAACAGGCCTCCTTATGCATTGAGGGCTTGCAGTTCCAAGCTGGCTAAAAGGCTTCCTGATTGGGATTTGTATGGGATTTCCAGCGACTATGAGGTATCACATGGTGATCGGCAGATAACATCCTGCGATATCATGGTGGCTAAAACCAGACTGATTGGGCGCATGGAAGATACTCTGCGCCAATTCGAGAAGCAAATGGACTTGCTCAAAGACCATACTACGAGGAAAATCCATGGCTGGCCTGGTTTGGCTGAAGATCTTCAAAGACTTTACCGGGAGAGTCTTGATCGCATTGCCGCTCTGGAGGCTGATAAGGTTAAGCTGATCCGCGCTCTGAGGAACCGAGATGCTCTTGTTGCTGCTCTTCCAAAAGGGGACATTGAACTGGCGGGACCATCCAAAAGGAGATCTGTTGGTGATGCTTCTACATCTGGGTCCGTCCCCGTGAAGAGGAAGGTCGGACGCCCTAGGAAAAACCCGAAGGCATAGCTTGTTTCTCTTGATGAATTTTGGCTTAGTGGATTTTATGTCTAGACCGGTTGTATTAAGCGAGTCCTGGTCCTCGCATTTAACTTCTATGCTTGTCTTATGTTGGTACATTGTGACCTTTATGACTGCGATGTAGGTTGACTTTCTGTGTTTGAATGTGACATATCAATGCTCTGTGTTCTTGTACTTTGAACTTTTTCATTACTTTTTTCTGCATATTCTGGTTTGTACACCACGCTTGCACATCATAGTTTATACGTTTTGCTTGTTTATGGATTTTTCAATTATATATGGTTGTAATGATCCTTTGGCACATGAAGAATCAAACAGTTACTTTCGGCTTTCTGATATGATATGCCCTCGTACCAATGGATTGTTTCAACCCTCTACAGTCGATCGGGTGCCCCCGGAGAGGTCTTGGGTTAAAGACTCAGTTTGGCAATAACGTGGTCAGTTTTTTGCTGACTTTAAGTTATTTGACTGAGCACCCCCGGAGAGGTTTTGGGTTAAAGACTCAGTTTGGTAATAACGTGGTCAGATTTGTACTGACTTTAAGTTATTTGACTGAGCACCCCCGGAGAGGTTTTGGGTTAAAGACTCAGTTTGGTAATAACGTGGTCAGATTTGTACTGACTTTAAGTTATTTGACTGAGCACCCCCGGAGAGGTTTTGGGTTAAAGACTCAGTTTGGTAATAACGTGGTCAGATTTGTACTGACTTTAAGTTATTTGACTGAGTACCCCCGGAGTGGTTTCTGGACGGAACAACACTTGTTTCAAAGGTTGATCTATAAGGACCTTGATAGAGTGAGATTGGAAATAAGGCCTGAGCTTCTATGATGCAATAAGCAAAGCATAGGCAAGCTTTTCGATCTTCGGATAATTCATCTCTGCCCCGGTAAACCTTTTGCTGACGTAGTATACCGACCACTGAATTTTATTTTCTTCCCTGATGAGGGTGGCGCTTAGAGCATGGGATGATACTGCAAGATATAGGAACAGGCTTTCTCCATCTTTTGGCTTTGACAGCATCGGAGGTGATTCCATGTGCTTGATAAGATCCTCAAATGCTTGCTGGTATTCAGGAGTCCACTGGAAATTCTTCCTTTCCTTTTTCAATGCATCAAAGAGGGGAATGCACCTGTCCGTCGCCTTTGAAATGAAGCGGCTTAAAGCTGCCACCTTGCCATTCAAACTTTGGAGTTCCTTTTTAGTCCGCGGAGCTCGCATTTCTCGCAAGGCAACCACTTGTGCTGGGTTTGCTTCAATGCCCCGGGCGTTGACCATGAATCCAAGAAACTTTCCTGAAGCTACACCAAATGAACATTTGAGTGGATTTAGCTTCATGCGGTATCGCCTTAGGATTTGAAACATTTCGTCAAGGTCTTCCATATGACTTTTTGCTTCCTTGGATTTTACCAACATGTCATCAACATAGACCTCCATGGTTTTTCCAATTTGCCCTTTGAACATCAAATTCACCAGACGTTGATACGTGGCACCTGCATTTTTCAAACCAAACGACATTACCTTATAACAATACAAACCGCGATCAGTTATGAAACTAGTACTATCCTGGTCTAGCTCATGCATCATGATCTGATTGTAGCCTGAATATGCGTCCATGAAAGACAACAGTTCATGCCCCGCCGTTGCATCGAAAAGCTGATCAATTTGAGGTAGGGGGAAACTGTCTTTTGGGCACGCTTTGTTTAGATCAGAATAATCAACACACACCCGCCATTTGCCGTTTGACTTTTTTACAAGAACTGGGTTGGACACCCATTTAGGATAGGTGGACTCGCGAATGAAGCTATTCTTTAATAGCCTATCCACTTCATCCTCCAAAGCCTTAGACCTCTCAGGGCCTTGCATCCGTCTTTTCTATTTCACAGGATGTATGCTAGGATCAATGTTCAGCTTATGCACAATCACTTCCGGAGATATTCCACACATATCTGAATGGTTCCAAGCAAAGACATCCAAATTCGTCTTTAGAAAAACAATCAATTCTTTTCGTAGCAAAGGATCCAACTGAGAGCCTATCTTTACCACCTTATCTGGATCGTTATCATGGACCTGTATAGAAATGGTAGCTTCAGCCGGTGCTGCCCTTTCCTCGCCTGCACTGGTTTTTCGCGGATCCATATCTTCTTGCATGTCGTTGTATTCTCCAGCACAGGGGGAGGTCATTAATTGCTATAAGCGGGCTTCATGGATGCAGAGAGGAGTCTCTACATCCTTCTTGATGTCATACTTGCGAGCTTCAATCAACTCTGCCATATAGCAGTCTCTCGACTCTTGAGGATCTCCTTTGATTACTCCCACTCCGTTTGCAGTTGGGAACTTCATCGTCAAACACCATGGAGCAAGAGCTATCTTGAAAGCAGCTAGTGCTGGTCTTCCCAAAAATGCATTATACCCTGACAGCGAGTCTATTATCACAAAAGACTGCATCATGGAAACTTTCTTCTTCCCCTCACCAAGCTCTACGAGGAGATCGATTACACCAATAGGCTGAGTTGGTACACCAGTGAAACCGTGTATTTTATTTTTACTTGCTCGCACATTATCCATGGACAACCCCATTTTAGAGAAAGTATTGTAAAACAGGACATTTACAGATGCCCCATTATCAATCAGTACCTTCTTCACTATTGCTGGACCCAAGCCAATAGTGATCACCATTGGGTCAATGGTTAAAGTCAATATTCCACTGGAATCCCGATCTCGGAATACCACATCTTCCCATGATGTTTTTGGTATTTTCCAACGAAGTGAGTTACTGCAAACTTCAAATCCATTTTCTTTTGAAGCACTGCCTAGTTCATTTGTATACCTGACAATATCCTCCCAGGTATCTCCTGCAGGATGAGGTCCACCACTGATTGTGTTGATAACAGGTCGAGAACCATTTGCAGGTGTTCTTCCGTCTTGACTTGGATGAATCTGCTGCCCTTGAGTAGGCTCAGTATCCGATGAACGTTTCACATACTCCTGAACACTGTTCTTTCTTATCAACTCTTCAATTAGATTCCTCAAGTGCCGACACTCATTTGTGTCATGACCTGGTCGATTATGAAATCGGCAAAACCTCCCTGAATTTGCAGCTTCTTCGGACACCTTTATTGGTTTCGGGCTTGGATAATACTCCGTAGCTTTAGTTGCCATGTATATGTGCTCAAGCGTATCATTCAATGGTGTAAGGTCCGTAGGCTTGAAGAAGCGTCGCTTTTTAAAATCCTTATCGTTCTTGGCATCATTACCGTTTCCTCTTTTTTTTTCCCCACCTGAATTTATCTGATCGGTTTTTGTAGAAGCTTCTTTTTTCTCCAGAACCACATTAGTTTTGGTCTTGCCAACAGAGTAAATGGGATCATCTTCAAGACTCATGTATTCCTCGGCTTTGTCATAGAATTTCTCTAATGTGTTGGGCTTCTTTCTCTTTAACCACCTTCCAAATTCAGAATGTTTTATCTATGCCCCCTTCAAGGCCATTAGAATTAGCCTTGGCTCGTGGGTCCGTACTTCAGCAGCGGCAGCATTAAAACGATTTAGAAAAGATCTAATCGTTTCACCCGGGGCTTGTTCCAACTCGTTGAGGGACATAATATCTCTAACCTTCGTTGTCTAGAGGCAGAATTGGTATTGAAAACATCTTGCTAGTCTGAAAAAATTATCAATAGATCTGGGAGGAAATTTAGTGAACCATAATGATGTTACTCCTTCCAAGTACACTAGAAAGTACAAACACTTAAGCTCGTCGGTTGCTTGGGCCCCATCCATGTGTTGGTCGTATCGAAACAAAAACACATTAGGGTCGCCTGTCCCATTGTAGTCTTGGATTGTAGGTGGCTTGAATTTCCGTGGGAAGGTTGCCTTTTTGATTCTCTCAGTGAGAGGGGTTTTTGATTGCGCGAACTCCCATTCAACCTCATTATCATTTCGAGATTTGCTTTCTTTCATAAGCTATTGGACCATTTTCAGGAGGCGTTCCCTCTCGTGGAGGCTATCTGAGGGGCGGACGCTTTTGTCTTGACCGGCAGCTTGCCTAAGCAAGCCATCACGGTTGTGACTCCGGGGTCCTGGTCTTTCATCATTAGAAAGTGCCCCTTTGACAGAATTGGCCGCTTGACGAGAAGTAATCCCTGCGTTATGGTTCCGATCAACATGCTTTGAATTCTCATGCTTTCCTTTATTAGGATCAGAGATCTTTTGGATAGATTTTTCTCGGTTCGGACTAGAGGAAGAAGATCCGGTAACCTCTGCATGAGCAGTCCTTGTGGCTACCTTTGCAGTAGCGGTTTGAAGAGCAAAGAGTGAATCTAGCCTTGCCATTATGGCTTTATTAGCTATTTCCTGTTGTTGTGTCAGACCCGCGACGGCTTGATCAAGCTCGCCTCTTGTGACATTCACGCCTCCATTCGATGTTTCGCCTACTTCAAACCGGTTAACGGCGGGGGTTTCCTCTAGATTTCTCTCATTAGATGCTCTAGCCCTTACTTCCTTATTTGCTTTTGGCGCCATTATTTCAGAAAGCAACTTGAACTTTGAGGATATTTCGTCAGGAGGCCCAACTCGTAGATTCGAGTGGCCTATTTTGAGACTAGGCTTAAAAGCTCCACTAGGCTTAAAAGCTCCAAGATCTTCACAATATACTTGATGTCCGAAAGTAGATCGACCCCACAGTGGGCGCCTTATTGTTTACACCAAAATTTGGCAAAACAACCGAAATATTTCTTAACACGTCACCTAATCGAAGGCGAGATGCTTAGAAAGCACGTCACCTTTTCAGAGGCAAGATGTAAGTAGGTTTTTACAATTGTGTGAGGCCATATCCAAAATCTAAGAACATCAAAATACAAAAAGAACACAAGAGTTTATAGTGGTTCGACTCTTATGCGAGTCTACGTCCACTGAGAAGATAGAATCTCATTAATCACCAAGAGTTTTACAAAATTCTTTCACTTATACATTCATAATGTCTCTTTTGACAAGCACTAATCCTTTTCACTCCTTTGAGAATGGTAGGAAGCTTGAAGAATTTATGCTATCTCCTCCATAGAAGCCATGATCATGAGCTTGGTAGATCTTCGATGAATTGTGAAGAAGAGAGGTTGAAAATACTTGAAGAGGCCCAAAGAGCAATTTGACAGCACCTCCTTGTGGTTCCCGGGAAAGTCCCCCTGAAATGGTGGAGGTAGGGTGCTATTTATAGGTGATGGAGTGGCTGAAATCTTCAATTCAGGATTCTGGTCGGTATTTTGGGTATTTACGAGAGTGCCACTGCCAGTTGTCACCAGCTGTCGTGCTTCTTTATGTGTTTTAACCGACCAGGGATCTTTGCTAGAAGAAAGACGACCAGGGGCTCACACACGACCAGGGAGCTCAAGTTATGAGGCGGACCGACCAGGTGATGAGGGAGCCAGAAGGCGTTGTATTCTTGACAGGCGGGCCAACCAGGGATCTGAAGCTTTGAAGCGGACCGACACTAACCCCTCGAAGCTGGTTGGAGCGATCAGAAGCTAGCAAGCGACCAAGTCAGCATTGAGACGAAAGAGACCAGATGCCTTCCATATTTGGAGCGACCAAGTCAGCATGGAGATGAGAGCGACCAGATACGATAGTTTGGAGCGACCAGCTATTTTACATCTCTCGAGCGACCAGATATCTTCCCATATTTGGTGCGATCCAAGGGCTTTTGCTCAAAGCAGAATGACCATTCGTCTTACATATCTGGAACGACCAGTGGTGTTTAAGGAAAGAAACGACCAGAGGTTTCACCTATGACGACCGACCCTTCCTTCTTTGTCTAAGAACCGACCCCTTCTTCAAGTGTCCAGAACTGACCCGCACAAATTTGTTGATAACCTATTGATCGATTCAGGTGGATAACAGGTAGGAGGGTCCCTTCGGTTCATCCTGTTCCTAGATGACTTGTATGAACGAGTGTTTAATAGAGTATTTCCAAAGGACGTTGATTTTCTCAAACGTATTGCTGTTGGTAGCGGAGAAGACAACCTCTCTTAGCTTAACGACTAGTGTATTTTTGTGAACGTCAATTAGTGAAATCTGGTGGATCTGACAATGTGACATTCAAAGTGGACTATGGTCGGATGGTCTAAAGGTAATTATAACCTCAAGCCTCATCAACCGGGAAATGACAAAAATCGAGCAGGCAGCATGGCTATATGGGTTACTCCTATTACGATGTATAATCACGTATTGTAACACCCCGTAATTTTATAACATTAAAATTCACAAATTAAAGTATAATTAATTTTTAGAAAAGAATTAAGTGAAATGGGTTGCGCAGAGAAATATATATATTGATATATATATATATAAATTAAAATTAAATAAATAAATATGCGAAAAAGTTCAAAACAGCGAATTGGGAGGGGGAATAACCGAACCGGCCCATTTTTGAGGTCGACACGAGCTCCGCTGGGTCGACTAGGGGTTAATCCAGGGTGTTTGGCTGTCAACCCGTGGGCCGATTCGCTCAAATGCAGATTTTGCATTTGATTGGTTCTCATGGTTCAGGGTTAATCTAATGGTCCTAAATAACTTCCTACACCTATAAATACCTACTAATGCTAACCCTAAACCTAATTAAAATAGAATAGTTACCGTTATACCGTCGCCATGGAAATCAATGGAGTCGCCACCATCTAAGAAAGAAGAAAAGCAAATTCAATTCTAATTCTCTCAACCCTAAAGCAAAGCAAAACTTTCTCTTTTCTTCTCTAAATTGTGAGTATGATGATCTTAACAAGATTATTATCATTTTAATTAGGTTGAGTTATGAATGGATTATGAGTAGATGATGTGAATTATCATATATGTTGTTGTAAACCACTTTTTCTATCATGTATATTGTAAATCCAATGTTATGTGATGATGATATCTTATATGTTGTAAATCATGCTATGTTGATGTTATGTATGTTGAAAGTTTCTATGCTAAGTTGTGATGAATCATACATGTTAAAAAGGCCATGATGTTACCATCTATGCTAGTTAGTTCATATTAATTAAATCATCATGTTTGACCTATATGACAAGTCACATATGCAAGTTAGATTGGTTAGAAAAGTTATGAACATATGCCAAGACATCTATTATGACATCTACAATTATGCTATGACATATGTGATATCCTATGCTAGTTCACACCATCATTATGTTGCCTAAAAACCCCATATGCAAGTTTATGTATAGATTTGGGCAATGATCATATCATGTAAATTGAGACATTTAACAAGTTGACACCTTTTGATCCTTAACATTTGTAGTTTATGCAAGTTTCACCCCTATTATGATTAGATTTATTTTAATTGTCTATATGTTGTGATAATTTATCTTTGTGCTAGGTGTTAGACTATACAAGTCTAGCCTATATTATGCGTTGAATAAGCGAACGTATAAACATGGGGTAGGCGTAATATTAAGGATTCAATATTAAAAAGTTGGGGTGCAATTGATATGATTTTGCATGCCAAAAGTGGATGGCCATAATTGAGTCAATTATGGACATCATTAAAAGTTGACTTAATTAATAATTTGAATAGGGAATTATTAAAACTGGGGTAAAAGATTTTAAGTGTTAATCAATGCTTAGGACACGAGGTTGGACTCGATTGTGACGTAAACCTTCCCGGACCCGCCCGGCAAATCCAGTGGTCACAAATGTCAGCCCAATGTGAGAGGTCCTAGGCCTAAACTAAAGCATAACGGTTGTAAAGACACGAGGTTAGACTCTTTTATGGTGTAAGACTGCCCGGACCCGCTCGGCAAATCCAGCTGCCATAAATGTCAGTCTAATGTGAGAGGTCTTTATGAGGTTATGGCCTGAATGAATTAAGAAATACTTAACCAGATAAACATGTAAGGTGGGATATGGGGGTTAATTAGGTGCCTTGGGTGGCATGAGGAATCTAGGGGGTGCCCATAGTGGCATGTGAAATACGATTAGTAAGACTTAACCAAACACACATGTAAATGAACATGACTAAGAGGGTTAAGTGGGATATATTAATGACAAGCTTAGGTGGGTAGCTTGTGGGGGCCCATTTCAACCAATATCCCAAACGTATCTTTGTGGGCTCGACCCAAGTCGAGGACGGGACATGCATACTGGGCTTGACTATAAGAGGCCAAAACGGCGAGCGGTGGCAACGCAAGTCCAACGGGTTTCGTATGCGTGTGTGGACCCGGGCTGGTAGGTAAGACGTTGTTGCATCGTGTAGGTATAAGCCGTGCATTCTCAAGTTGTATCAGGTTGCCACTTTAGGGGAGTGATACACCCCACTGTGGGGCCAGCACGGGTATCTACGAGTAGGGAGCCGATCGAAAGTGGGTAGTGGGGTACACCTAGTGGAGATAGGGGCAGACAGCACCTATGTAGTCAGCTAGGGGTACGTAAGGCTATTTATAAAGTTTCTGTGTGAAGCAAGTGGGATCAAACAATAGGGTGACTGGTGTGGTGCAGTGTAGTAATGTGCGGTGCAGTGTAGTAATCATTCGTTAGTAATTAGGTGTGCCTTTACCGTTATCTTTAACGTTATCTTAAACGCTATCTTTATTTTCCTAAGAGTTCATAGACATTTACTTGTCTTCTAGCTTATGCCTTAGTCTAGTTATTTTGATAATAGTATTGTTAGAATTATCATACTCGCCAGACTTTATGTCTGATCCCCTCTATTTCTATCCTTTTTCCCCCTCCAGGTCCTCAGGTTGGGCCCAGCTCTAGTGGAGTTTGATTGAATTGCTTCATCTCTCTTTGGAAAGCTTGGACCATTGAAGTAAAGTCCAGCTTGTTATCTTTTTAATGGCTATTTATGTAATGGGATTATGTATTTTGTTTTTATGAAGATGGATATTGTACTTGGTTATGATCTATGGTTTTATGATGTAACAAACATGTTTAATTTCCGCTGCAATAAAATGAAGTTTTAAATTTCCAAGTACTATTTACTATCTGTCTTGTTGTAATTTTTTTGTTCTATATTCACTTATAACCTCCTTGGAAGTTAATGCATTCCCTTCGTGAGTGACATTAATGGACGTGGGGTGTTACACGTGGTATCAGAGCTTAAGGTTACTAGAACAGATAAAAATACTTTAGAAAAATAGTTATTTTTGGAAGAAGTGTTTTCAAAAACATGTTTTAATGAGAAATTTAAAGAGAAAAGTTTTTAAGAAAAACATAATTCCCAATAGCCACATATCTTTATCTTTCGAATTCTCCATTCTGAATCTTTCCTTTTTCGTTTCAGCATGGCTGAAGATCTTAATCTACCCGACGGTGTAACGATACCAGGATGGTATAGGAGGTTATTAGAGGCTAGGGCCGCTGCAGGTCCAGCCAATGTTCCTCCACTACCAGTTGCACCCGTTCCTCCTCCTCCTCGCGTAGATACTTTTGCAAAGACGTGCAAGGAATTCAAGGCTATGGGTGGAAAACCATTTCAAGGGTCAGAAACGTTTGTGGAAGCTAGAGATTGGCTTAAGGAGGTGGAAGAATTGCTAGAAATATTTGAAGTAGAAGAAGGGAGGAGAGTTCATTTAGCAGCTTGGTTGACGAAGGGAGAGGCCTCGTTTTGGTGGGAGGTCACTAATGGGGAGCGTCCTGTTGACTCTTGGGCGGATTTCAGATGTAGGTTCGAGGCAAAGTTTCTCTCAAGGGCGGAAGAAAATCTATATATGGAAAGGTTCTTGACATTGAAGCAAGGAAGCTCATCAGTGAAAGAATATGTCAATAAATTTAATCAGTTAGCAAGGTTTGGCTTGGACTTAGTAAACACGCCGGAGAAGAAGGCTCTAAGGTTCGTGAATGGCTTGAATGAACCACTGCAAGGGTTGGCTATGACCCACATCCCAATGGGGGCCACCTTTGAGAAGTTAGTAAAATTGGCGCTCATGCATGAGGAGAAAAGCGCTAAAGCTGATAAGGCACCCGAGAAGAAGGGGGATCAGAAGAAACCACAACAGCAAAACAAGAAGGGTGGAAAAGACAATAATGGCAAGGGAAAGAAGAAGTGCTTTAACTATGGAACCCCAGGCCATCTCAGCAAGGATTGCCGAAAGAAAAAGAAGACAGGCTGTTTTCATTGTGGCGATGCGGGACATTTAGTGAAGGACTGCCCAAAGAAGGGGCAGAGGGCAGGAGCTACCTCGGGAGGACAGGTGCAGGCTCTTATGGCACCAGGGCAGGCTAGGGGACAAGTTCAGGCTCTCGCGGTCCCACCGCTGCAAGAACGAGGTAGAACCATTTCTGTTGAAAGCTTAGTTTTCTGTTTGATCATCCTGTCCGTACCTTATTCGATTCGGGCGCATCACATTCGTTTATCTCTACATCATTAGTTGAATCACTGCACTTAAACACCAGTTTAGTAGAGGATCCCTTAGTTGTTTCGAATCCAATTGGGGGCTCAGCTTATTTGTCTATGATGTGTTTGGATTTGAAAATTTCCATACTTAGCATTGAATTTAGATGTGATGCTTATGTGTTGGGCTTCACGGGCTATGGGCTAATTTTAGGAATGGATTGGTTATCCAGAAATGTTGTTGTTCTTGATTGTGAAAGGAGAGTAGTTAGGCTCGTGACTCGCCTTGGCAACACTCTCGAAATCTTTTGTAATCCCATAAATTCGGTTATGCTAAGTTATCTAGAATCGCTTGACGCATCTGAGGAAAATCTACGATCTGTTAGAGTGGTCCGAGAATATTCAGATGTGTTTGAGGAGGTGAAGGGCTTGCCTCCAAAGCGGGAGATAGATTTTCGAATATATCTTGTGGATAATGCGAAACCAGTATCTTTGCCAGTACGCCACATGGCTCCACGTGAAAGGAGGGAACTCGATAAGCAAGTGAAGGAGTTGCTTGAGAAGGGGTTCATAAGACGAAGTATATCAGAGTGGGGTGCTCCAGTAGTATTTGCCACGAAGGCGGATGGGTCCTTTAGACTGTGTGTGGACTATAGATAACTTAATAAACTTACTAAGAAGAACAGACACCTACTGCCGAGGATTGACGATCTCTTCGATCAATTAGTTGGCGCCTCAGTGTTTTCGCAGTTGGACTTAGCCACTGGTTTCCATCAGTAGAGAGTGGCTGAGGACAGCATTGACAAGACTGCCTTTAGGACTCTGGACGGTTTCTATGAATGGCTAGTGATGCCCTTCGGTTTGACAAACGCCCCAGCATATTTTGTTGATTTGATGAGTAGGGTGTTTAGGGAGTACCTTAACAAATTCGTGGTCGTCTTTGTAGATGACATCTTGATCTTTTCTAAGTATGAAGAAGAGCATGCCCTACATCTTAAGGAAGTGTTGGAGACCCTACGAGCACATAGCCTTAAGGCTAAATTTTCTAAGTGTCACTTCTGGAGGAAGGAAGTACGGTTCTTGGGGCACGTGGTTTCCAAAGAAGGGATAGCCGTGGATCCCGCGAAGGTGGTGGCCATCCAAGATTGGAAGGTCCCTAAAAATGCTACCGAAGTGAGAAGTTTCTTGGGGTTGGCTGGCTACTATAGGAAGTTTATCAAAGACTTTGAAAAGATATCAGCTCCATTGACACGCTTGACGAAGAAGAACCTAGTTTTCACATGGGACGTAGATTGTGATGATGCGTTCCAACGTTTGAAGAGAGCTTTGACTTCAGCCCCAGTCTTAGTATTGCTAGACGGGAGTAAGCTGTTTACCATTTATACTGATGCTTGTGGGACAGGACTAGGCGCAGTCTTAATGCAAGAGGGTAGGGTAATAGCCTATGGTGGAAGGCAGTTGAGAGCGCATGAGAAAAATTATCCTACACATGACCTAGAATTGGCCGCTATTGTTTTCACGCTTAAGTCTTGGCGTCATTATCTTCTTGGCGAGAAATTCGAATTATTCACCGACCACAAGTCTTTAAAATACCTATTCTCTCAAAAGGACTTGAACTTAAGGCAGCAAAGGTGGATGGAGTTCTTAGCGTCCTACGACTTCGAAATAGCCTATACCCCTGGCAAGGGTAACGTGGTGGCAGACGCCTCAAGTAGAAAAAGATTATCCTTAAGTCCTTTGTTTGTTGAGCGGCAAAGTTTAGAATTCATTTCGATGTTTGACTTTAGACCTTCCGTTGACTTCATACCCGGTTTGCTAGCATCCTTGGAGGTTAGACCTACGCTTTTGGGATGGATTGGTGAGGCACAGCGAGACGACCCGCAGTTGGTTGAGTTAGTAGAAAAGCTCAAAGGAGGGGAGTCATCAAGCTATCTTCGTAGGTATACAATAGATTATAAGGTTTGGTTACGTAGGGACGGTAGACTTTGTGTACCAAAAGACGATGACCTAAGGAAGACTATTCTTGACGAAGCACATCGTTCGAAGATGACCATTCATCCCGGCGGGGACAAGATGTACAAAGACATGAAGAGAGTTTTCTTTTGGGCCGGTATGAAGAGGCACGTAGCCGAGTATGTCACTAGATGCTTGGTGTGCCAACAAGTAAAAGCGGAGCAAAAGAAACCCGGTGGGTTACTTCACCCATTGGAGGTTCCACTATGGAAGTGGGAAAGTGTCTCGATGGATTTTGTGGATGGATTACCGAGATCGAGAAAGGGTAATACGGGGATTTTGGTTATAGTAGATAGACTTACTAAGAGCGCCCATTTCATTCCCGTGAAGAGTAAGAGGACTGCTCCATGGTTAGCTTCTGTATATGTCCGAGAAATAGTTCGTTTGCACGGTGTTCCTTCTAGCATAGTGAGCGACCGCGATCCTATTTTCACTAGCGAATTTTGGAGAAGCTTACAAGAGGCGGTAGGGACTCAGTTATGTTTGAGCACCGCATATCATCCTCAGACGGACGACCAAACCGAGAGGGTGAATCGCATTCTAGAGGATCTGTTAAGGCTATGTATCCTAGACTTTGGGGGTACGTGGGAAGAGCCTCTTCCATTGGTGGAGTTCGCATATAATAACAGCTTTCAGTCCAGCATTGGTATGGCACCATTCGAAGCTCTTTATGGACGACCTTGTCGTTCACCTACATGTTTGGTGGGAATCTACAAATAAGATCTTACTTGGGCCCGATATGATTAGGGAGACTTCGGAGAAGATCGACTTGATTCGAAGGAGGATGAAAGCAGCACAGGATAGGCAGAAATCTTATGCGGATAAGAGGAGGACAGATCTCGAGTTTGAAGTTGGGGACATGGTCTTTGTCAAAGTGTCTCCATTACGGAACGTTGTTCGCTTTGGGTCCGTTGGGAAATTAGAACCAAGGTTTGTAGGGTCGTTTCCTATTAAGGAGAAGATTGGACGGATGGCGTATAGAGTGGAGTTGCCCGAGAGACTTAGTGGTGCACATGACGTATTCCATGTGTCACATTTGAGGAAGTGCTTGCACGAGACCGCGGAAGTGGTAGAGCCGAGCTTTCTTAGAGAGGTGGAGATAGAGCGTGATGCGACAATTCGACGATCTCCTACGCGCATTCTTGGGTCGGAGATCAAGAGGTTGAGGAATCGAGAGGTCATACTAGTCAAAGTGCAATGGGGAGATGATGAGAGCAACGCTACTTGGGAGACAGAAGAGAAGATGCGTTCACGATACCCTTTTCTTTTTGAGGGTATGTCCTTTAATTTCTCCTTTATCGCTTAGCTTGTACTTATCTTATCTTTAGTATATCCTCTCGCTAGTATCTTTGACCTTTAGTTCGGATAATCCTATGGGTGAAACATGTGTTTGAGACATGTTATGTATGATGAATGCAAAGTGGATGCAAGTGTTTGCTAGTGGTTGCTCGTGGACGCGTATACACACACTATTAGGCACTAGATCGGCTCAGTCACTTCATATTGCATATTGCATATATATATGGATGTATTTAGTAAAATGGATGTATAATGGTTGTATTATCATATGGTTGCTGCATTCGGGTGGATGGTTGTGCACGCATATAGAATTAATATGTATCATTAGGAATCTTTTGCATACATATTGGACGCATGGCACTATCATGAATTGCACTAAGGAGGTCGACTGAATCAGTAGACTGCCTAATTTTGCATTAGATATGGACATATACACACACTGTGCATATAAACATTAAAGCATTAGAAGTCTTTTAAGGACAATGGATGCTGGTGTTTGATGGTTGAGTAGATGGACGATTAGATGGTAGGATATACATTCTTCTTGACTTGGAGATTTCGGGGATGAAATCCTTTAAGGAGGGGAGAATGTAACACCTCGTAATTTTATAACATTAAAATTCACAAATTAAAGTATACTTAATTTTTAGAAAAGAATTAAGTGAAATGGGTTGCGCAGAGAAATATATATATATTGATATATATATATATATAAATTAAAATTAAATAAATAAATATGCGAAAAAGTTCAAAACAGTGAATTGGGAGGGGGAATAACCGAACCGGCCCATTTTTGAGGTCGACCCAAGCCCCGCTGGGTCGACTAGGGGTTAATCCAGGGTGTTTGGCTGTCAACCCGTGGGCCGATTCGCTCAAATGCAGATTTTGCATTTGATTGGTTCTCATGGTTCAGGGTTAATCTAATGGTCCTAAATAACTTCCTACACCTATAAATACATACTAATTCTAAACCTAAACCTAATTAAAATAGAATAGTTACCGTCATACCGTCGCCATGGAAATCAATGGAGCCGCTGCCATCTAAGAAAGAAGAAAAGAAAATTCAATTCTAATTCTCTCAACCCTAAAGCAAAGCAAAACTCTCTCTTTTCTTCTCAAAATTGTGAGTATGATGATCTTAACAAGATTATTATCATTTTAATTAGGTTGAGTTATGAATATATTATGAGTAGATGATGTGAATTATCATATATGTTGTTGTAAACCCCTTTTTCTATCATGTATATTGTAAATCCAATGTTATGTGATGATGATATCTTATATGTTGTAAATCATGGTATGATGATGTTATGTATGTTGAAAGTTTCTATGCTAAGTTGTGATGAATCATACATGTTAAAAAGGCCATGATGTTACCATCTATGCTAGTTAGTTCATATTAATTAAATCATCATGTTTGGGTTATGTTGATCTATATGACAAGTCACATATGCAAGTTAGATTGGTTAGAAAAGTTATGAACATATGCCAAGACATCCATTATGACATCTAGAATTATGCTATGACATATGTGATATCCTACGCTAGTTCACACCATCATTATGTTGCCTAAAAACCCCATATGCAAGTTTATGTATAGATTTGGGCTATGATCATATCATGTAAATTGAGACATTTAACAAGTTGACACCTTTTGATCCTTAACATTTGTAGTTTATGCAAGTTTCACCCCTATTATGATTAGATTTATTTTAATTGTCTATATGTTGTGATAATTTATCTTTGTGCTAGGTGTTAGACTATACAAGTCTAGCCTATATTATGCGTTGAATAAGCGAACGTAAAAACGTGGGGTAGGGGTAATATTAAGGATTTAATATTAAAAGGTTGGGGTGCAACTGATATGATTTTGCATGCCATAAGTGGATGGCCATAATTGAGTCAATTATGGACATCATTAAAAGTTGACTTAATCAATAATTTGAATAGGGAATTATTAAAACTGGGGTAAAAGATTTTAAGTGTTAATCAATGCTTAGGACACGAGGTTGGACTCGTTTGTGACGTAAACCTGCCCGGACCCGCCCGAAAAATCCAATGGTCACAAATGTCAGCCTAATGTGAGAGATCCTAGGCCTAAACTAAAGCATAACGGTTGTAAAGACACGAGGTTAGACTCTTTTATGGTGTAAGACTGCCCGGACCCGCCCGGCAAATCCAGCTGCCGTAAATGTCAGTCTAATGTGAGAGGTCTTTATGAGGTTATGGCCTGAATGAATTAAGAAATACTTAACCAGATAAACATGTAAGGTGGGACATAGGGGTTAAGTAGGTGCCTTGGGTGGCATGAGGAATCTAGGGGGTGCACTTAGTGGCATGTGAAATACGATTAGTAAGACTTAACCAAACACACATGTAAATGAACATGACTAAGACGGTTAAGTGGGATATATTAATGACAAGCTTAGGTGGGTAGCTTGTGGGGGCCCATTTCAACCAGTATCCCAAACGTATCTTTGTGGGCTCGACCCAAGTCGAGGACGGGACACGCATACTGGGATTGACTATAAGATGCCAAAACGGGGAGCGGTGGCAACGCAAGTCCAACGGGTTTCGTATGCGTGTGTGGACCCGGGCTGGTAGGTAAGACGTTATTGCATCGTGTAGGTATAAGCCTTGCATTCTCAAGTTGTATCAGGTTGCCACTTTAGGGGAGTGATACACCCCACTGTGGGGCCAGCACGGGTATCTACGAGTAGGGAGCCGATCGAAAGTGGATAGTGGGGTACACCTAGTGGAGATAGGGGCAGACGACACCTATGTAGTCAGCTAGGGGTACGTAAGGCTATTTATAAAGTTTCTGTGTGAAGCAAGTGGGATCAAACAATAGCGTGACTGGTGTGGTGCAGTGTAGTAATGTGCGGTGCAACGTAGTAATCATTCGTTAGTAATTAGGTGTGCCTTTACCGTTATCTTTAACGTTATCTTAAACGCTATCTTTATCTTCCTAAGAGTTCATAGACATTTACTTGTCTTCCAGCTTATGCCTTAATCTAGTTATTTGATAATAGTATTGTTAGAATTATCATACTCGCCAGACTTTATGTCTGACCCCCTCTATTTCTATCCTTTTTCCCCCTCCAGGTCCTCAGATTGGGCCCAGCTCTAGTGGAGTTTGATTGAATTGCTTCATCTCTCTTTGGAAAGCTTGGACCGTTGAAGTAAAGTCCAGCTTGTTATCTTTTTAATGGCTATTTATGTAATGGGATTATGTATTTTGTTTTTATGAAGATGTATATTGTACTTGGTTATGATCTATGGTTTTATGATGTAACAAACATGTTTAATTTCCGCTGCAATAAAATGAAGTTTTAGATTTCCAAGTACTATTTACTATCTGTCTTGTTGTAATTTTTCTGTTCTATATTCACTTATAACCTCCTTGGAAGTTAATGCATTCCCTTCATGAGTGACATTAATGGACGTGGGGTGTTACACGTATCTAGAGAAAATCCATTTCCCTATTTAATCTATTTCGATGTTATCCCTTTTCTGGAAACTGTGGGCTCCCAACCGTTCATGATATACATTCGATACACTCAAGCGAAATAAATGTTTGGTTATGTATGAGCCGGGTTGCAAGATGTTCTTGTTAAACCCAGTGTATTTCCCTATAGAGATACACTATCAGTAGGTGGTTCCATATCTTGTCATAGTCGGAATCCAATCTCCAATAAGCGCCCGGGGTTTTGATAGTATATTATATTTGTAGAGTGTGAGATGCAAGCGCTCTGCTAGATTGCTATTTACTTGTGATTTGACAGACACTAATATAATATAAGAATAATATTGTTTTCAAAATTGTTTTGAGTTATAGCAAGGTAAAAACCTTCTGTTTTTATGTGTGGGCAGGTCTTACTATTATCCTTTTTTCAAAAGGATTTTCTAAAGTTAAGCTGATTGTTTGATGTGAATTTAGCACTGAAAGTATTCCAGACTGATCCAGGTGTTTTTACTTTGCTTCAAAACGTGCTCGCGTCAGACCGAACATATTTTCCAGGTTAGTTTTCGCTTGGGGTTCCAGAAGCTGGAAGCAGGAGGCTTGACCATTAGTTATTTTAAAGTTGTTTCGCTGTATCTGATTCATGTTGTAATATGATGATTGGTATATATGTACAGTTTTCCTTTGTATAAAGAGATTTGATATATATTATATTTTCTTCGTTCCATTGTGAGATTCTGATGTTCTTCTTCATTCTTCTATTCTAATATTTCTTTCTTTCTCACTCATCATCTAATTTATTTCTCTTAACATTCTACTTTTATGTATAATTTGGGTTGACCGTATAGTTAAACGTCATCTTAAATCGTATGGGAAAGTAGGATGTTACAACTTGGTATTAGAGCTATTGGTTTAGTGATAACCTTGGTTGTGGTGTAACACGGTAGAGATAGGTTTAGCAATACCTTAGATTGAGTTTGAGTGCACATATACGAGTGCGCGTATTTGTAATTTGAATATAAAATTATATTTAAATTATTTTGTAAAGAGGGTAAATGAAATAGTTTTACTCGAATCATATTTTTATAGAAAGAAATAAATAATTCTTTCAAATTATTGATTTAATTGTTGAAGCTTGTATTTCCTTGAGTGGTTGATTTGAATGGTTTGATTATGGAATTGAAAAGATTAATCAAGGAAGAATTGCTTAAATTGAATTATGATTTCAATTAAATTTATGTTGTGTTAAAATGAATTACATAGGCTATAATTGGACTTGAATTTTTGAAATAAAATTTAACTGAAGTCAGTAAGAATTAGGCTTAAATTTGAAAATAAATTTACCTATAAGTTAATAAATCAGGATGGAATGTTTGGAAATAAGTTGAATTGTATGGTTGAGATAGATGGCATGGATATGGATTTGAATTGAATTTAAAACCAACGAAAGAATGAATTCTGGTTTACTAAAATTAGAATTGATTGCTAATCAGTTTCATGTGAATTGAGTAATAATAGATTGATGTGGATAACCTGAATATTTAAACTTATATTGTACGTGAATGTGATAGAAATGATTGCCGATAAAAGTATAGTACAATTTTCATTCCATCTAACTTGAGAACAGGTGCTGAAGACAACTGGATCGAGTTTGGCTATTGAGCAGGCTCCCTTATTGCTTAACGCTTATCGCTTATCGCATAATAATGCTCGAAGAAGGTACGTCTACGAAAAATATGGGTTTTTGGTTTTTGATTTAGGTTTTGAATTGGGTTTTTTTTCCTTTCTGGGCCATGTAGGTCGATGCAAATATTTATTGAACCTGCAATATTGCAGATGTCCCTCCATACAAGGGAAGCTCTGCCTAAATTTTCCAAAAATTTAAGGTATTAGAAAAAATAAAAATCTTTTTGGAAATTTTGTTGATAAGAATGAATTTGTTTTTCAATTAAAACTATTTGGATTAATTTTTAATTAAAAATTTAGAAAATGATGATTTCAATAAATTTTCAAAAGATAATGAGTTTGTGGCATTCTTCTTATTTTAGTAACTTTGAGGTCGAAATTCTTTTAAGGGGGAAGGAATGTAAAGTCCCGTATTTTTGGCAGTCAGATAGTTAATTTAATTTATCATTTTAAATATTAATTTGGAGTTATAAATGTATTTATAATATGTACTCTGTTTATCAAATGATATTTGAACGTTTAATTTATAATTTAATTATAAAACGAACCGTAGCGGCGCGGTATTTCGTAATATTACGTTTCGAACTTTAAATGGTTGTACAAGATCCATTTTAAGTTGGATTTCTTCGAAACAAGAAAGTCTGAATCTATTGGATTATAATTCTCTAATGAAGCAGGAAAATCAAGTTTTCGTATTGTAGATTTTGTTTTATGTCCAAATAAAATTTTTACTGGAAAAGGAATCGCGGGTTAAAATGGAGGGGAGTTGTTGTTGTTTTTTTATTCAATGCTGGGGTCGGTTTCTTGGGGTCGTAGTGGAGCATTTGACCACCAAAGGTGGCTGTAGTTGGTCGAGGAGGAAGGCTTGGGGGAGACGGTAGTCAAGGCATCGGTCTGAGGAGACCCGGTGACTGGAGGCGGTGGAAAGGGGAGTTGAACGGAGGAGTTGTTGTTCGATGTTGGGGTCGTTTTCAAGTGCTGAATGAACGATGAAGACACCGAAATTAGTGACGAAGATCTAAGGTGGAAGATTTTATTGTGGTGTGTCAGAGGAGAGAGTGCAATCACCGTACGTACATCGGTGGAGGAGCTAAAATCCCTGAATTTGCAAGACATTGAAGTGTTTTGAAAAAGATGGAAATCGGGCTTTGTATCTGAAGAAGGAATTGGGTCTAATCGAGAAAATATAGAGGGAGGAAAACATGTGAAGATATACACGTGGCAGGTTATTTTCAAATTTTAAATAACGTTAATGAAGATTAGTTAATTTTAATGATTGTAGTATTAATAATCAATTCAAAGTCAAATACTATATTGTAGAGAAAATGAGGCAATCAGGTTTTAGGAAGAAGGACAATAGAATACGCGTGATTAAGAGAATGTGATCAATAGATTTATTAATTAAAGTTAATAAATAATTAGTTATTATCAATAATGATTGTTAATTTATTTATTAATTCAATTTAAAATCAAATGTTATAAGTCATGTAACTTTTGCGTTTATAAACAGAATTGGATGAAACTAGTGCCGATAGGTTCATAATCACGGTGCCGACATGTACGAGCTAGAATGGAAGGGTTCTGAGGCAATTGAGATTTTACATAGTTTCAAACGTCAGTTTGAAACTATATAAATAATGCAACCTCGTAGGAAACTAAAATGGTGAGTTAATTCTCTAACTTCTAGGTTGCTGTGATATATTAAACTCATATTATTAAATTTCTTTCAAAAAAATGGAGAAACTAATATACCAAAGAAAGGAAAATCTAGCCATTCTCCAATGGCTCACAAAAACGGATCCATGAAAGCGGAAACCATGCACACAAAAAGGAGAGAAAAAATAAAACGAAAATACATAAGAGAGGCCAAAAATAACAACTTGCTGATCCAAGAACTAGGCAAATCCAATCAGAGACCGCAACGCAAAGCAAAGCGAGGCTTCATAACACATGGCATAGTCCAGGAACAACGGACAAATCCTCGAAGGAAATCTGCTGGAAAAAGAGGGGTCAACCAGCAAGACGACCCAATATTGTCGAGCACTCCAGCTCCCTCTAAACAAGGTGGGAAACGAGACCAATAAAAAAACGATAAGCCACCTGCTCTTCCTAAAATCTCTACATCATTAGCTCCAGGGTCCAAACATGAGGTTGCCAACAAGCTCCAGGCAATTCCAAACCAACACCTAAAAGAATGATCAGCCAATACCTTCCCTTGTAGTTCCCGACACCAGAAAAATGTCAAATGTAACAGTCAAACACCTAAAGCTGGTACCTATGACGCTACGGAAAAGCCTGCCACGGAAAGCAAGGAACACATGGTTCCTGACTTTCCGAATAATGGTAGGAGGGTCCATCGTCACTTCGTCAAAAACTACCTTATTCCTGGCACACCAAATGTGCCAGCAGATAAGGCAAAGAATTAGACGATGGAGAATAGAATGTAAATAATTACTAGACATGCCAGACCACCAGATTCTCAGTAAATCTCCCATCGAGGTGGCACTACCTCAGCTACCCATCAGATTCCGGAAATAATTCCACTGCCCGGGCAGAAGAACCAGAAACTAACAAATGAAAGGACGATTTAGAGCATCCATAACTACAGCACCTACACCTGGACATAAGAGGAATGCCTACACACTGAAGGTTTTCATCTATCGATAGACCATCATGTAAGTTTTCCACATAAATAGAGCAACCTTTGGCAGAATGCGGACATTCCAAACGGAGTAGAATAAGAGCAGACGTGGAGGAGGAGTCCTATTTGAATTCCACACCACCTTAAGCGAGAAGGGGTTACCGTCCCAAATGAGACCACCCCCATGGGCATCCGTAAGCCTTTAACGGATTGCATCCATTTCCACGTCTCACTAGCGTAGGACGGGGTATTGGTATAATTTTCATTAGCAAGTCTACGGTACATGGCATGGAGGAACATCGCCTACAGGTAGTTGTTCGTTCAAAACCCCTCCCATATCTTACAAGCAAAGGCCAAACAAATGTCCTTGGGGTTACGGAGACCAAGGCCTCCCTCACACTTCAGATGTCAAATGATGTTCCAAGAAATCCCGTGGTGACGCAAAGAATTGTCCCTGCTTCCCCAGAAGAAAGCAGAAACCAAGGACCGATAAGAACGGAAGAAGGAAGCAGTGGGAGTCATAGCTGCAAAGATATGTGATCCCATTGAATCCAAGACAGTCTTAATGAGGACCACTCTACCAGTCTGGGAAATGAGGGAAGCATTCTACTGGATAATCTTACCCTTGACTTTGTCAGTTAGGGGGTGGAATATGGCGTTGAGCTTCCTTCCATGGTATAAAACAATACCTATGCACAGAGAGGCAGGGAGGCCTTTGAAAAACTAGAAATTGACTCGATCTAAGAGGATTTTAACGCGGAAAGATCTTTTGTTGACACGAAGTAGCTTTTAGAAGAGTTAACGAGTTGCCCCGATAAACTTTCATATTGCTTAATAAAAGCAAGAAGGGTACACAATGAACGATGAGAACCATTCGTGAATATAATTAGATCGTCCGCAAAAGACAAGGAAGAGATATGAGGACACCACGAAGGGATGTTGAACCTAAGAATCTGTCCAGTTATCGAAACAGCGTGCAGCCCTCGAACGAATGCCTCGACAGCAATGACAAAAAGGGAGGGAACAAGGGGTCAACCTGATGAAGTACTCTCCCTGATCTGAAATAGCCTGCAACCAAGCCATTGATGAGAATGGAAAACCAGTAGTTGGAGATGAGCCTCCAAACAACATCGATAAGGGGTTCTGGGAACCCAAAAGCCCTTAGGACCTTGATGATGAAGAACCACAATACACGATCTTAAGCTTTAGCCATATCGAGCTTTACGACCACTTTAGAACCACGAACCTTCTTATCAATATAAGAAATCAGTTCTTGGACTAGAAGGACGTTATACTTGATTAAACGTCCTTTAACAAACCCAGCCTGCGAAGAAGAAATAAGACGCTCGAGAAACGGAGCTAGCCTGGTGGTTAGAACTTTAGATAAGACTTTGTTAGAGAAAATACACAAACTGATCGGTCTGAAGTCCCCACAAGCAGTCGGCTGGTCACACTTAGGGATAAGGACTAGGTTGGCCGAAGTCCATTCCACCGGGAGATCAACACCAGAGAAGAAGGAATGAATGGCAAGACAAAAATCCGCTTGAATAACAGGCCACACATTCCTGTAAAAAACTCCATTGAAGCCATCTGGCCCACTCGCACTTTCCTTTCTTAGAGAAAATACGCAAGCACGTATTTCTTCTGACTAAGGGGGTGCGACTAGGTTAGAGCTATCCGAAGGAAGAATAAAACTAGGTATAAAAGCCAATATAGCTGGATCAGAAGCAGGATCTGAAAGAGGGCTAAGAAAGGACTGAAAATGGGAGAGAATTGTATCTTTGACTTCGATCGGAGTTGAAGCCAAAGATTGGTCGGGTCTAAGGATGACGAATAGATAGGAGAAAGTTATTCTTACGAATGGTCGAGTGAAAAAACCTAGAATTTGTATCTCTGTCAACTACACACTTGAATTCATCTTTCTGGCGTAAGTGGTCGTGTTCGATACGAAGTTCCGACAAGAAGGAAAGTTGGGCCAATGACCATGCCTCCTTGTTGGCAGCAGTAGGAATTTCATCAAAAGAAGTTTCAACAAATATAAGAGATTCTTTCGCCGCTCTTACCCGGTCGAAGATATTTTTGAAGACGTGCTTATTCCATGCCTTAAGACAAGTCTTTAGGCGCTTTAGCATATGGGAGAAAACCACATAAAGAGGATCGGACAAAGGGGAAACCAAGATTCTGCTGAGACAAGATTTTGATCGATGCCAACATATAAAGGTACAATGAAGATCATTTCATAGAGATAAAGTTTTTAACTTTGAGTCGTGTTAGAAATATGTTAAAATCTATCCTCAAAGTATAACACGAATGCACAAAACAATATCATATCTTCGTTGCTGGAATCTGTATATTTGAGGAATTGAAAAGTCACAGAAAAAGCCCAAACGGTCCAGTATCCGACTGGGAATCAGTGCAGAGTGATATAAACTGTGGACCAAGATTCTCCGGTCCACAGCCATAAACAAGTCGACCGGTCCAAATATGGGCGGTCGACCGGTCAAGCTGTTTTTTGCACATAACGGCTATTTTTCTGGAATTTTTAATTTTACAGAAACTCAACCAATCGACCGGTGATTTTAAACCAATCAAAACATTTTCGAACAACAAGCTTTTTTATGAAAGGTTGCTTCTATTTGTGAAGAGTCTTTTGTTCAATAATCAAAGGAAATGGACATAACTTTTTATAGAAACTCTTCATGAAGAATTACTACCTTTCTACTATTATATAAACAACTTCAAACTTGTTTTACAATAACCAAATCATTCTATATTCTCTCTAATTTCTAAATTACATTTTCATACTCTTTACAAAACAAAAGCTCTCTAAATTTCGAATACTTGTTGAATTCTTGAATCAATTTAATATTATTTGATTTAACAAGCATTCTACTTCCTTAAATCTACGCATTCAAAGTATATACTTAAGGAACAGATTATAGGAAGATCGTACTCAAACTGTTGACTATCCGTGTTGAATCAAGAACACAAGCAGAAGTCAAAACTATTGTATTAGTTGAAGACCTATGTTTGACCAGGAAAGTGTTGAAGTCCTGTGTGTGATCAGGCAAGTGTTGAAGTCCTATGTGTGATCAGGCAAGAGTTAAAGTCCTCGTGTTGTTAGAGGCATGAAATCCCGTTCGGTTGCTCAGGTATTGTGAACCTATTCCTCCGGGTGAAGTGAGGTAGTTGATTAGTGAAAATCCAGAGAGAGGTCTGGGACTGGAAGTAGGACGGTGCTTCAAACCAATATAAAAATCCCTGATGTGATTTTTCCTTTTACTGCTTTTTCTATATTATTATTCCATTATTAGCTATTTCTTTATATCTGAAATATTGGTCGTCATATTACACGATCCTTGTGAGTGTATTATACTTGACAAGTACACGCACACACTTTCAATTGGTATCAGAGCCTGAGTTCTAGAGATCGTAACAACATCCTAAAACAAATGGCAATACAGAAATCTAGTCAGGGAACGACAAAATGAAAAAGCAATAAAGCAGGATCAAGAGAGCAAGGAAACAAATGTCTCAAGGCTAAAGTTAGATCACAATCGTTATGTATAGATTCTTTATATAAAGATCTTTTGTTAAACCATGAAAATTTGTTGAAAGTTTTTAAAAGTTTGAGTAAACTTAATGTAATCATTGTAGCCAAGGCTAAAAATTATGAGCAAGAAAATTCCAAATTAAAAGAAGAAAACAATTTTTTTGGTAAAACAAGCCAAATGTTTTGAAAATACCTTAGAAAAGCTTGTTTCTCAAAAGATTCCCTTCAAGAAGAAAATGAGCAACTAGAAGATAAAAACAATGTTCTTTTAAAGGAAATTGAT
The DNA here is from genome assembly GCA_030737875.1 of Allium sativum. Taxonomy (NCBI): domain Eukaryota; kingdom Viridiplantae; phylum Streptophyta; class Magnoliopsida; order Asparagales; family Amaryllidaceae; genus Allium; species Allium sativum. Next base: position 252,522,458 of record CM060915.1, on the reverse strand, counting down.
CTCTTGCAAAATAAAAATAAAAATAAATCATTAGAAGATTCTTTAAATAATTCAAGTTCTTTAATTTCGTCTCTTGAAAAAGAGAATGGAGCTCTAACTGAAAAGAATTTGGAATTATCTAAAGAATGTGAGACTTTAAAAGTTATTAATAACATTTTGCAAAAAGAAATCTCTGAATCAAAAGAAAATGTTGAAAAATTACAATCATCTTTATAAAATTCAGAATCTCAAATTAGTTGTCTCGAAAATGAGAATAGAACATTAAAAAAGAAGAATTCTAAATTAAATAAGGGTATTAATAGCAAAGTTTCTTTTGAAAATATCAATCGTGACTGTGGAATCAAATGTACAAATAAATTTGTGAAATTTAATAAAGTTCAAAATGATTTAAACATGATTTTATCTAGATCTCGACCTTTACATGACAAAAGTGGTATATGATATAATAATTGTAGAAATAGTACTAGATATGCTTTTATGTACAATAAGAATATCACTGCTAGTACTAATGCATATGGAAAACCCAATTATTATAGAAATTCGAATACTTATATGACTAGCGGTATTTATAATAAATATAGAAGTACGAATAGGAATATCACTAGAGATTACTTAAATATTTGGGTTCCTGTAAGTTGGAAAAACAGAGAAAAATATATCGATGACTATTTTGATTCAGTGATTAATAATGAAAATTTTATCTTTGAAGTTTCCATTAAACCATCTTGGGTATGGTTACCTTCCATCTAACCCATGGACCCAAACAAAGCAAGTGGGTACCAAAACTATATATCTTATATTTTTTGCAGGTACACCGCAATAAAGAGAAGGTTATTCGACATCTCTAAATATCGTTGAAAACTCAGCTTATCAAAAAAAATCACATGATTCAATATCCCCTAAAGGTGCTATAATTATTTGTATTCTCTACTACTTTCGATTACTGTGCTTATTATGGTATTTATTCTTTTTAATCGATGACAAAGGGGGAGAAATATTTTCTCTTATGATTATTCATATCATTCATATTACATATACTATCATTTAAAATAAAGTGCTTAACAATGGTAATAGTATATGTGATCTAACATTTGTTAATGCAGGAATCAAAAGGTAAGATTATTTATATTATGAACTAACAAATGTTGCAGAAATTCAGGGGGAGCTTTATATTTAGAGGGAGAAAATCCAAGGTGTTGTCATCAATCAAAAAGGGGGAGAATGTTGAGACAAGATTTTGATCGATGCCAACATATAAAGGTGCAATGAAGATCATTTCATAGAGATAAGGTTTTTTACTTTGATTCGTGTTAGAAATATGTTAAAATCTATCCTCAAAGTATAACATGAATGCACAAAACAATATCATATCTTCGTTGCTGAAATCTGTATATTTGAGGAATTGAAAAGTCACAGAAAAAGCCCAAATGGTCCAGGATCCGATTGGGAAAGAGTGCAGAGTGATATAGACTATGGACCGAGGTCTTCCGGTCCAAAGCCATAAACCGGTCGACCGATCCAAATATGGGTGGTCGACCGGTTAGGCTGTTTTTTGCACATAACGGCTATTTTTCTGGAATTTTTAATTTTACAGAAACTCAACCGGTCGACCGGTGATTTTCAACCAGTCAACTATTTTCGAACAGCAAGCTTTTTTATGAAAGGTTGCTTCTATTTGTGAAGAGATTTCTATTCAATAATCAAAGGAAATGGACATAACTTTTTATAGAAACTCTTCATGAAGAATTACTACCTTTCTACTATTATATAAACAACTTCAAACTTGTTTTACGATAACCAAATCATTCTATATTCTCCCTTATTTCTAAATTACATTTTCATACTCTTTGCAAAACAAAAGCTCTCCAAATTTCAAATACTTGTTGAATTCTTGAATCAATTTAATATTATTTGATTCAACAAGCATTCTACTTCCTTAAATCTACGCATTCAAAGTATATAGTTGAGGATCAGATTATAGGAAGATTGTACTCAAACTGTTGACTATCCTTGTTGAATCAAGAACACAAGCAGAAGTCAAAACTATTGTATTAGTTGAAGACCTGTGTGTGATCAGGCAAGTGTTGAAGTCCTGTGTGTGATCAGGCAAGTGTTGAAGTCCTGTGTGTGATTAGGCAAGTGTTGAAGTCATGTGTGTGATCAAGCAAGAGTTGAAGTCCTCGTGTTGTTAGAGGCGTGAAATCCCGTTCGGCGGCTCAGGTATTGTGAACCTGTTCCTCCGGGTGAAGTGAGGTAGTTGATTAGTGAAAATCCAAAGAGAGGTCTAGGACTGGAAGTAGGACGATGCTCCGAACTAGTATAAAAATCCCTGGTGTGATTTTTCCTTTTACTGCTTTTCCTATATTATTATTCTGTTATTAGCTATTTCTTTATATCTGAAATATTGATCGTAATATTACACTATCCTTGTGAGTGTATTATACTTGACAAGTACACGCATACACTTCAGATTCTTCGACTACTCTCTGGAAGGTGTGATGCGATCTCCATATACTATGGAATCTAAAGGAAGATAGGCCAAAAAGGGAAAGGGGGAACAACTAAGGAATAAGGGAGCATGGTTGGAACAGGTACGATAAAGTGGAAATGGAGAAGGAAAAGGGAAGGCAAAGCCGTCCTTCAAAAGCAAAAACACGATCTAACCTTGACAGAATTTGGTTAGTGCCTTCTTGTTTGTTACTCCAAGCATAGGCCGAATCAACGAAGGAAAGTTTAAAAAGACCTAAACTGATGATGAAGGAGTTAAAATCTGCAACTGCTAAACGGTTGACAACATTGCCTCCCCGCTTTTCTGCCTGACTGGCGACAACATTAAAGTCGCCACCCAGAATAGATTCAACGAAACCCAAATCCGTAAGAAAAAGAATATCGTCCCAATTGCCTTGACTCTTAATCCGATCACACTTTGCGTAGACGGTAGAGAACAAAAAGGATGAAGTGAACGTTGGGAGCGAGCAAGCCACTGCTAAAAGATGGGTCGAATCAAAGATAGGTCTGGCGACAACGTCTTTGGACCACAAGATCCAAATTTTTTTGGACACATTCGCTAAAGCACCACCAAAGCCTAAATAAAAAATAGAAGAGGTGATCGCGTCTGGTCCCATAAGAGGTTCCAGTATCGCAATCAGCAGATAGATTATTTCTTAATAATCTGCTTAAAAAGAGCAATCGACTCATCATTTCCAATACCCCTAACGTTCCAGAATAGAAAGTTCACTATAAAGACCAACAACAAAGAAAAAGAAAGACCATATAAGACAGGCCACGGAAGTAAACACATCGCCTAACTCAACTAAAATAAAGGGTGTTTCGAGTAGATCTAACGATCAACTCGGATGCCGCTATAGAGCGTGTGCGAATGGTACTTGGGGTGCGATTAGCATCACATCGACTATGACGAAGTGAGAGAGCACTCGACGAGGCTGGGACAAGCGTCACTTAGAGGCATGCGACCTAGAGCAAGTGTAACCCCCCGTAATTTTAAAACATGACATAACCGATAATTAAAGAATAATTAATTTTTAAAGAAGAATTAAGAGAAATGGGTTACGCCATTGCGTTTGTCTCGGAATTATGCATGAGATAAAGCCCAAATTTGCGTAAAACGGATATGCATGAAGTAGTTATGGATGACGGAATTTTGGCAGAACAATCAGGAAACAGGCCAGGATAACTGGCGCACTTGTGAAGTGCGCTAGAAAAATTACACTGGTGCACCTGGGAAGTGCGCCCAGGCCAAGCCAGATCTGCAAAATTCTGGAGAGTTCCATGATGACGTGTCTTCCTGGCATTGGTTGGATGATTTTTCTGCTCTAGATGGTTCCTAATCTAATCTAAAGGTCCTAATTCACCTAATACACCTATAAATAAACACCTAACCCTAATTTCATTGTTATCATCCATGGCGCCTCCATGCTATTCTAATCTAAACTAGCCTTTCTTCTCCACCATAAATAAATCAGAATAGGAGTATTCCAATTAGAAGATCAGATCTACAAACAATCAAAGTAAAGATTATTCAAGACCAGCATTGCTACAACAACACCTAATTCTCTTTTCTAAAAATCCTATCGCTTTGAGTCTATGTTACTTTCACCATATAATTAAATTAAAAATTAATTGTGATAGGATTTTAAATTGGATCTGATGTATATGCCTGTAAATAAGATGGATCATATCAATTTTTTTAATTTGTTATCCTTCAGATTCATACCCAATTGCTATTATCATATGCCTATCTGATCTATTTTGTCGTTATTTATTTCACATGCCTATTTGTATGTTTATGCCTGTTTTGATGTTTTGATTATCTCCCCCTTCTTCTTTCCCTTTTTCCTTTTGTTATTAGGCTACTTCGAGCCTAAGCATATTGCGTTGATATTTACGTATGAATAATGTTGGAACGATTGGGAAAAGTATGGGAAATATGGAATGAAATGAGATTGTTGGCATAAATTGTTGATGAATATGGAAATTGGTTTGGGCATAATTGAGTATAACTTGTATACATGAGATTTGGCATAAATAGTTAATAACTATGAAAATTTGTTTGGGTGTAATTTGGCATAACTTGTACGCATGAGATTATAGGCATAATTTGGATTAAGATTATAAACATAATTTAGATTGGAAATTATGGGTGATTGGAATATATTATAATCCAAGATTTAAAATTGGGGCTTGAATCAAGAAAGTGATAATAAACACCTATGACATGAGGTTAGATTCGGATTGCGGTATAAGCCTGCCCGGAACTGCCCGGCATATCCAGCAACCGCAAAACGGTAATCTAATGTGAGAGGTCAAGGGAAAAAATTAGATGCAGAATAATGCAAAACACGAGGTTAGATTCGGATTGCGGTATAAGCCAGCCCGGAACCGCCCGACATATCCAGCAACCGCAAAACGACAATCTAATGTGGGAGGTCTTGCAATATTATGGTTATAATGAATTAATGAACACTTAACTAAGATAAGACATGTGATTAGACATGGGGATAATAAAGGGTTAAGTGGGTAACATGGGTATCATGTGAAACATAATTAAAGCACTTAACCAAGATGAGACATGTAATTAGACATGGGGATAAAGAGGGGTTAAGTAGGAATTCCCAATGGGGACCAAGCTTAGGAGGGAAGCTTGTGTCAAGTGTGTGGACACTTTTCAACTAGTAACCCATTTTAGTATCTATATGAGCTCGAACTAGGCCGAGGACAGGGACACGCTTACTAGGGTGGATTGTAAGAGGTCAATAAAGAGTTAGCGATGGTAGTGCAAGTCCAACGGAGTCATGTGCTTGCGTGGGTCCGGGCTGGTAGGTAAGATGTTGTTGCATCGTGTAGGTATAAGCTGTGCATTTCAGTAGTATCGGGGTTGCCACCTTAGGGAGTGATACACCCTATTGTGGGACCAGCACATGTATCTAGGGGGTTAGGGAGACGATCAAATGGGAAGTGTAGCGGGTACAACTAGTGGTGATAGGAGCAAGTGGGGCACCTACGAGAGCAGGTAGGAGTACATGAAGCTACCATTATTATGATTAGTAGGGAGGGATCATCTCTTAATATGTAACTAGTATGTTGGTATGGTGCACAGCATATCTTATAGTGGTTAGGAGCGCAGTCTATGTTCTATCTTGCTTACTTTATTTACCTTATCAAATATGCTTATGTTACAATCATCACCTATTTCCAATTTATGTTCTTATCCTGTTACTTTACTGATTATATTGTTAAAGTCACTAGACTCGCCAGACTTATGTCTGACCCCTTTTTGTTTCGCCTCTTTTCTTTCTTCCCCCTCCCCTCCCCCCCAAGGTCCTCAGGGTGGGATTAGTGAAGCTTGACTTGGATCTCTTTCTTCTTGAAGTGCTTGGAAGTGTTGAAAGTAATGCTCAGCTTTATCTCTTTTTCATTATGGCTATTTGGAGTGGGATTATGGTTTTGCTTTTATGTACCCTGATAATAATTTTGGTCAAGATGGATATTTGTGTACTTGTCTTTAATATGTGGTTTTGATGTTGTAACCAAACATGTTTTGCTTTTCCCCTGTAATGAATAAATTTTGAATTTTTAAGTACCCTTTTATATATCTGTCTTGTGATGTTCTGTTCTACACTCTTATAATGCTCCATGAAAGTTAATGCATTCCCTTATTGAGTGAAATTAATGGACGTGAGGAGCTACATGTGGTATCAGAGTTGAAGGTTACCAGAACACATAAAATATTTTGAAAACCATTTTCAAAAACATGTTTTAAAGAAGGTATTTTCAAGAGAAAAGTTTATTATGAAAAACATAATCCCCAAAACCCATATATCTTTCTTTAGATTCTCTGTTTTGAATCTCTTCCTTTTTTCTTTTAGCATGTATGGGGAATCCGATATACCTGAGGGCATACAGATACCAGGCTGGTTCAGAAGGTATCTGGAGGCTAGGGCTACTACCGCCGGCTCAGCAAACGTTCCTCCTCCCCCAGCTGCAGCCACTCCTCCTCCTCCTCCCCGTGTAGACGCTTTTTCTAAGATATGCAAAGACTTCTGTACGATGGGTGGAAAAACGTTTTATGGAACTGAGACATTTGTTGAGGCTCGAAATTGCCTCAAGGAAGTGAGGAATTGTTTGGTATCTTTGAGATAGATGATGGAAGGAAGGTTCAGCTAGCTTCTTTGTTTATGATGGATGAAGCTTCCTTTTGGTGGGAAGTAACTAATGGAGGATATGTAGTGGAGACGTGGATGGATTTTAGGCAAAGGTTCAAGTTGAAATTTCTTTCACAAGCAGAGGAGAGTTTATACATGGAGAGGTTCTTGGCTTTGAAACAAGGGAGTTTGTCTTTGAAAGAGTACGTTAACAAGTTTAACCAGTTAGCAAGATTTGTTACGGAGTTAGTTAATACACCACATAAGAAGGCCTAGAGATTTTCCAAGAGTATGATTGAACCATTAAACGGGTTGGCTATGTCCTACATTCCTATGGGGACTACTTTCGAGAATCTGGTTGATATGGCGTCGATACATGAAGAGGAGAAAGGTTCTAATGCATAGGATAAGAAAGGGATCCAAATAAGGCACAACAACAGCAAAAGAAGGGCGGTAAGGATAACAAGGGTTCAGAGAAAAGAAAGTGCCACAATTGTGGAATACCTCGCCATTTAAAGGACTGTAGGAAGAAGAGGGCGGGTTGCTTCCAATGTGGTGAGGCAGGGCATATGATTAAAAATTTCTCAAGGAGGTAAGGACAAGGGCAAGGACAGAGGACAGGATCTACTTCTGGTGGGCAGGTTCATGCTCTCGTGGCAGCTACGCTAGAGAGAGGTAGAAACATTTCTGTTGAAAGTTTGATTTTCCTTTTTGATCATCCTTTACGAACTTTGTTTGATTCTGGCGCTTCACATTCGTTTATATTTGCTTATGTTGTTGAGTCTCTGCACCTAGATACTAGTATAGTAGTGGATCCCACTGTTGTCTTAAATCCTATTGGGGGTACGACTCATCTGTCTATGTTATGTGGGGATTTGAGTATATCTGTGTATGGCGTTGAGTTCGAATGCAATGCTTATGTGCTTGATTTCACGGGCTATGGGTTGATTCTAGGAATGGATTGGCTAGCCAAGTATGGTGCCATTCTCGACTGTGAAAAGTGGGTAGTTAGACTGTTGACTAGTTTGAGGAATACGCTCGATATCTCATGCAACCCTAAGGGTTCTGTTATGCTTAGCTACCTAGAATCTCTTGACACATCTATTGATGGTTTGCAATTTGTTCGAATAGTTCGTGAGTATGCAGATGTCTTTGAGGAGGTAAGGGGCTTACCACGAAAACGCGAGATAGATTTGCGTATATATTTGGTGGACACTGCAAGGCTAGTTGCATAGCCTGTGCACCACATGGCTCCAAAATAAAGGAGGGAGCTTAGTAAACAAGTGAAAGAATTGCTTGAGAAAGGGTTCATAAGAAGAAGTATCTCGAAGTGGGGTGCTCCAGTTGTTTTTGCCACGAAGTCTGATGGTTCGCTTAGATTGTGCGTGGACTATAGGGAGCTGAATAAGCTCACGAAGAAGAACAGAAACCCATAACTGAGGATAAATGACTTATTCGATCAGTTGGTTGGTGCTTTGGTTTTCTCGTAGTTGGATTTAGCTGCAGGATTTCATCAGCTAAGGGTGGCTGAGGACATCATAGATAAGACTACATTTAGAACTCCAGATGGTTTCTTTGAATGGCACGTCATGCCTTTTGGTTTGACGAATGCACCCGCATATTTCGTGGACTTGATGAGTAGGGTATTTAGGGAGTTTCTAAACAAATTCATGGTAGTCTTTGTGGATGATATCCTGATCTTCTCTAGAAGTGAGTAAGAGCATGCATTACATCATAAGGTAGTGTTAGAGACCCTTCAAGCACATCAACTCAAGGCTAAGTTCTCCAAATGTCATTTTTGGAGGAAGGAAGTGAGGTTCTTAGGGAACGTGGTCTATAAAGAAGGGATAGTAGTGGATCTCACAAAGGTGGTAGCAATCCAAGATTGGAAGATTCCTATGAACGCAACGGAAGTAAGAAGTTTTCTTGGCTTGGCGGGCTATTATAGAAAGTTCATCATGGACTTTGCTAAGATATCAACCCCACTTACTTGGTTAACAAAAATAATTTGACCTTTTCTTGGGATGTTGACTATGATGATGCTTTTCAACGATTGAAGATGGCATTGAAGACAACTCCAGTTTTAATTTTTCCAGATGGGAGTAAACCATTCACAATGTATACCGATGCTAGTAGGACAGGGCTTGGTGCAGTTTTGATGCAAGAGGGAAGGGTGATATGTTATGGTGGAAGGCAGTTGAAGGTCCATGAGAAGAATTAACCTACCCACAACATAGAATTAGCTGCCATAGTTTTTGCACTTAAGTCTTGGCGCCATTACTTTCTTGGTGAGAGGTTTGAGTTGTATACAGACCATAAGTCACTAAAATACTTGTTCTCTCAAAAAGATTAAAACTTAAGGCAACAGAGGTGGATAGAGTTCTTAGCATCCTACGATTTTGAGATTGCATGTACCCCTGGAAAGGGTAACGCTGTAGCTGACGCCTTGAGTAGAAAGAAGTTGACTTTGATTCCTTTGTTTGTCGAGCGCAAGAGTTTAGAGTATATCTCTACCTTTGACTTTAGACCCTCTATTGATTATGTACCCGGTTTGTTGGCATCATTAGAGGTGCGGCCTTTGCTTTTGGAATAGATGGGTGCAGCATAGCGAGATGACCCACGGCTGATAGAGATAGTAGATAAGCTCATAAGAGGGGAGTCTTCAAGCCATCTTAGTAGATATAATATAGATGACAAAGGTTAGTTGCATAGGGATGGAAGACTTTGCATATCACGAGACGAGAGTTTGAGAAGGACAATCCTTGAAGAAGCACATTGTTCTAAGATGACCATATATCCCAGTGGTGACAAGACGTATAGAGACATGAAGCGAGTTTTCTTTGGGGTTGGAATAAAGAAGGATATGGCTGAGTTCATTTCTAGATTCTTAGTGTGCCAGCAAGTTAAGGATGAGCAAAAGAAGCCTAGTGGTTTGCTTCACCCTTTAGAGGTTCCACGGTGGAAATGGGAAAGTGTTTCCATGGATTTCGTCGATGGATTGCCGAGGTCAAGGAAGGGTAATACGGGGATTTGGGTAGTAGTAGATAGACTTACCAAGCGCGCCCATTTCCGTTAAGAGTAGAAGAATAGCGGCATAGTTAGCATTTGTTTATCTCCAAGTGATAGTTCGTCTACATGGCATACCTTCTAGTATCGTAAGTGATCGAGATCCCATTTTCACTAGTGAGTTTCGGAAGAGCTTGCAAGAGGCGGTAGCAACGCAATTGTGTTTGAGCACCACTTACCACTCTCAGAAGGACGGCCAAACAAAAAGAGTGAATCGGATTCTAGAAGATCTTTTGAGGTTATGCATCTTGGACTTTAGAGGGACATGGGAGGAACACCTTCCATTAGAAGAGTTCGCCTACAACAACAGCTATTAGACTAGTATTGGCATGGCACCTTTTGAAGCTCTATATGGACGATCTTGCTGATCACCGACTTGTTGGTGGGAATCTACGGATAATATTTTTCTTGAGCCCTAGATGGTTAGGGAAACTTCGGAGAAGATAGACTTGATTCGAAGACGCATGAAGAAGGCACAAGACCGACAAAAGTCATATACTGATAAGAGACGGACCGATCTTGAGTTCGATGTTAGAGACATGGTTTTTATTAGAGTGTCACCATTGAGGAACGTAGTTCGCTTCGGATCTATAGGGAAAATCGCACCAAGGTTCGTAGGGCCATTCCCCATTACTGAAAGAATTGGACATATGGCCTACAGAGTGAAGTTGCCTGAGAAGCTTAGTTGTGTTCATGACGTATTTCACGTGTCGCATTTGATGAAGTGTTTACATGATACTACGGAAGTAGTAGAGCCGAGCATGCTTAAAGAAGTGGAAGTAGAGCGAGATGCCACGGTTAGATGAGTTCCTACATGCATCCTTGGATCAGAGGTCAAGAAATTATGCAATCGACAGGTCAAGTTGGTTAAAGTCCAATGAGGAGATGATTAAGGAGACGCGACTCCTTTCCTTTTTGAGGGTATGCTCTTAACTTCTCCTTTTTCTACCATTTTGTTTATACTTGTTCTATCGTTTATTGTATCCTCTCGATTATATCTTCGATCTTTAGGTAGAAAATCCTATGGTTGTAAATATGTATTTGAGCATGTTATGTTTTGTGGATGCAAGAAAATGTAAGTGTTTACTAGTGGTTGCTCGTGGATGCATTTACACACACATTAGGCACTAGATAGGCTCAATCACTTTCATAATACATATGGGTGAGTGTGCATATTTAAATTAATGGATGTATATTGAATGTGTTATCATATGGATGTTGCATTTGGATGAATGGTTGTGCACTTATATAGAAATGATATATATTATTAGGATTCTTTTGCATACATAATGGACGCATGGCACTTTCATGTTTTGCATTAAGGAGGTTGACTGAATCAGTAGACCGCCTGATTTTGCAATAGGATAAGGACATATATACACACTTTTCATATGTTTATAAAAGGATTAGAAGTCTTTTAAGCACAATGGACGCCCGTGATTGATGGATGAGTAGATGGATGATGGATGGTATGACATACATTCCTTTCAACTTCGAGATTTCGAGGACGAAATCCTTTAAGTAGGGGGGTATGTAACACCCATAATTTTAAAACATGACATAAGGGATAATTAAAGAATGACTAATTTTTAAAAGAAGAATTAGGCGAAACTGGTTACGCCATTGCATTCGTCTTGGAATTCCGCTTGAGATAGAGTCCAAGTTTGTGTGAAACGGATACCACATGAAGGAGTTATGGACGATGGAAGTTTGGCAGAACAATCAGGAAACAGGCCAGAATAACTGGCGCACTTGTGAAGTGCACCAGAACAAAATTGCATAGGCGCACTTGGGAAGTGCGCCCAGGCTGAGCCAGATCTGCAGAATTCTTGAGAGTTCCATGATGATGTGTATTTCCGGGATTGGCTGGATGACGTGTTTTTCTGGTCTGGATGGTTCAGATGGTTCCTAATCTAATCTAAAGGTCCTAATTCACCTAATACACCTATAAATAAACATCTAACCCTAATCTCAATGTTATCATCCATGGCACCTCCATTCTGTTCTATATAAACTAGCCTTTCTTCTCCACCATAAACAAATCAGAATAGAAGTATTCCAGTTAGAAGATCAGATCTACAAACAATCAAAGTAGAGATTATTCAAGATCAGGATTGCTACAACAACACCTAATTCTCCTTTCTAAGAATCCTATCCTGTGAGTTTATGTTATTTTCACATATAATTAAATTAAAAAGTAATTGTGAAAGGATTTTAAATTGGATCAGATGTATATGCCTGTAAATAAGATGGATCATATCAAGTTTTGTAATTTGTCATCCTTCAGATTCATACCCAATTGTTATTATCATATACCTATATGATCTATTTTGTTGTTATTTATTTCACATGCCTATTTGTATATTTAAGCCAGTTTTGATGTTATGATTCTCTCCCCTTCTTCTTTCCCTTTTTCCTTTTGATATTAGGCTACTTCGAGCCTAAGCATATTGCGTTGAGATTTACGTACGAATAACGTTGGAACTATTGGGAAAAGTTTGGGAAATATGGAATGAAATGGGATTATTGGCATAAATTGTTGGTGAATATGGAAATTGGTTTGGGCATAATTGAGTGTAACTTGTATACATGAGATTTGGCATAAATTGTTAATAACTATGAAAATTGGTTTGGGTGTAATTTGGCATAACTTATAAACATGAAATTATAGGCATAATTTGGATTAAGATTATAAACATAATTTAGATTGGAAATTATGGGTGATTGGAATATATTATAATCCAAGATTTGAAATTGGGGCTTAAATCAAGAAAGTGATAATAAACCGTATGACACGAGGTTAGATTCGGATTGCGGTATAAGCCTACCCGGAACCGCCCGGCATATCCAGCGACCGCAAAACGGTAATCTATTGTGAGAGGTCAAAGGCATAAATTAGATGTGTAATAATGCAAAGACACGAGGTTAGATTCAGAATGCAGTATAAGCCTTCCTGGAACTGCCCGGCGTATCGAGTAACCGCAAAACGGCAATCTAAAATGCGAGGTCTTGCAAGATTACGGTTATAATGAATTAATGAATACTTATCCAAGATAAGACATGTGATTAGGCATGGGGATAATAAAGGGTTAAGTGGGTAACATGGGCAGCATGTGAAACATAATTAAAGCACTTAACCAAGATGAGACATGTGATTAGACATGGGGATAAAGAGGGGTTAAGTGGGAATTCCTAGTGGGGGCCAAGCTTCGGAGGGAAGCTTGTGTCAAGTGTGTGGACCCTTTTCTACCAGTAACCCATTTAAGTATCTATATGAGATCGAACTAGGTCGATGATAGGGACACGCTTACTGGGGTCGATTGTAAGAGGTCAATAAAGAGTTACCGATGGCAGTGTAAGTCCAACGGAGTCATGTGCATGTGTGGGTCCGGGTTGATAGGTAAGACGCTGTTGCATCATGTAGGTATAAGCTGTGCATTTCAGTAGTATTAGGGTTGCCACGTTGGGGAGTGATACACCCTATTGTGGGACCAGCACAGGTATCTACGAGGTTAGGGAGCCGATCGAATGGGAAGGGTAGTGGGTACAACTAGTGGTGGTATGAGCAAGTGGGGTACCTATGAGAGCAGCTAGGAGTACATGAAACTACCATTATTATGATTATAGGGAGGGATCACCTCTTAATATGAAACTAGTATGTTGGTACGATGCAGAGCATATCTTATAGTGGTTAGGAGAGCAGTCGATGTTCTATCTTGCTTACCTTATTTACCTTATCACATTTGCTTATGTTACACTCATCTCATATATCCAGTTTATGTTTTTATCCTGTTACTTTACTGATTATATTGTTAAAGTCACTAGACTCGCCAAACTTATGTCTGACCCCTTTTTGTTTCGCCTCTTTTCTTTCTCCCCGCCCCAGGTCCTTAGGGTGGGATTAGTGAAGCTTGACTTGGATCTCTTTCTTCTTGAAGTGATTGGAAGTGTTGAAAGTAATGCTCAGGTGTATCTTTTTTCATTATGGCTATTTTGAGTGGGATTATGGTTTTGCTTTTATGTACCCTGATAATAATTTTGGTCAAGATGGATATTTGTGTACTTGGCTTTAGTTTGTGGTTTTGATGTTGTAACCAAGCATGTTTTGCTTCTGCTTCAATGAATAAATTTTGAATTTTTAAGTACTAATTTATATATCTATCTTGTGATGTTCTGTTCTATACTCTTATAACACTCCATGAAAGTTAATGCATTCCCTTAGTGAGTGACATTAATGGACGTGGGGTGTTATAGTGAAAAGGGTAAGAATTATTCGTAAGCCTAGATAGACGATCGTTGACGATTGCTATTTCGACCATACTAAGAAAAGAGGGGAATATTATTAAATTTATCATTTATAAGTATAAATTGGTTGAATGGATGCTATGGATGATTTTTATTTGTTTATTGGTTGATTGTTTGCCTATATTAATAAATTGGTCGCTCAAATGCATTATATATTGTTATAATTCTCATGTTAGTGTTAAACAATATTTTGAGCTGTCTTGTAGGGAAGAGCAGGTTGGAGGAATCCAGTTCAAATAAATTGTATATTATTTGTGTTAATTATGAATTATTTATTCCAATTTATGTTATTATATCCTGTTAGATATAGATGATTAAATAGATGGTTATTGTTGAGCCAAAATCGTCGTATTATAATCGATATGCAGTATTGATTAAGTAATTGGCAGCGATGGTCTAAAATCCATCGTTTGAGATATTAATTCGCCGTCAGGCGAATTAACGTATTTTAAGTTATTAAATTATTATTTTTAACTGAATTAAAGTTTAAATTTTAAACATAAAGTTTTACATAAATTTATGGTTTTGACTTGGTTCTATATAGAAATATTAAAATGATTTTATAGTAACAACTTATGGTTAAATACATAAGAAAGTGAGATATTAAAAAGAAGTTAATAATCTGGATAATTGTTTCCAAGGGAAACAATCACGTCAGATTTATTATTTTAACTTAACGATTGTTTCAAAAGCTATATAAACTTTTAGTTTGAATATATTGAAGTAAGTATTGAAAAGTTTGTTATTTATAAAATTAATTATTTTCTTAATAACTTAATAAGGAGATTAACTAACTTGTTAGTTAATAGTGAAGTAATACACTTTTACTTCAACAAATGATTAAGTTAACGATTAAGTAATTATCATTTTAATAATTTTAAGTAATTACTTTTTAAATAGAGTTCATTTAAGATGTAACGAGATTTTGTAAATTTGAAAAGAGCTTATGAAAAGGATTTTATAATCCGAATTTCATAAATGAGTTATAAAAGGAATTTGAGTTTAAAGTAAATATTGTATTTAATATTCAAGTTGGAATCAAAGAGAAGATTTGCAGATATACTTATCGATTTGAGTAATGAAGTTAATAAAACAGTTTGGTTATAAAATCCAACAATTGTTTTAATAATGTTGAAAGGGGCTTTGGATAAAGTACTAGTAAATGAATCCAAGTATGAATAGAATAGTATGCAGGTGTTTTGAAGCAATGGGTTAATATTTTAGTAAATGATTTACTTAATAAATATATTAAGTAAATGATTATAGTCGATTGAGATTTTCAAAAGTAAGGATACGGTTTATAAAACCATGTTTTAAAACGGAAAATAAAATCTGATTGATATTATATGAATATGGGTTTGAGTTATTAATTTCTATCTAATCTGAGATAAGAACGTTGTTGATTTAGGTCTAAAAGGTAAATAAAATACCCCAACTTGAAAGACTTCACTATTATCGAAGAACAATATTAGTTTGTAATGGTAAAGAAGATTGGAATGAGTTATCATTTTCATGAAACATTTGCAATTAATTTGCAAAATTGTAATTTAGTATAATGAGTTTGGACTTAAACAATGGGTAGATTAATATGGTTTAACCGAGTTGAAATATAAAGTTTTATTTATACCTTTAGGCTATTTATATAGCATTGTTTTCTAGTAAATGGAAATAATATACTTATTTAAAATAACAAGTAATTAGATATGGAAGAGTTATAATAATTTGGAAATGGAAATAAACATTTGGAATTTAAGCAAATTTCCATAAAATCTTCAAGTGTAAGTAAAGTAAAAGCCATTTAAAACAAGAAAGCATGTGTTATTTAACATGGTTTTCCCGCATACGAATTTGTAAGTAGATTTTACTATTGAGTTAAAGATATATTAATACACTGGATTTTTTCCAAAGTTAAGGAAATAAAGGATATATGAAAATATAATAATATTTTTGGAATTAAAGGTGAATTAAGTGGAGTGTGAAAATAAGGATAGGTATTGTTCCCAATGACAAAACAAAAGACGTATTGTCAGGATATGAAAACACAATCGACTTTAAAGCTATGAAATGATTTCCAATGATTCGATAAAGAGTGTTAATGAACAATAAGGATTTGAGTTGCCAATATGTAACACCCCGAATTTTTGAATAATCGAATCAACTAAATTAAAGAATAATTAATCTCAGATGTGAGAATTAAGGGAAACGGGTTGCGCCATTGTGTTCGTCTCAGAATTCTGGTTGAGATAGAGTTCGAGTTTGCGTAAATTGGACTCCATATGAAAAAGATATCTTTAAATTAAATATTGCAGCAAAACATGAAAAAAAAAGGAATGAGAAAAGAATAAATGTTTAGCATTGTTCTAAGGTTTATAAGCAAGAGACTTAGTAGCTCATTTGGTTAGAACATGTGACTTGCATACAAGGGGTACAGAGTTCGATCCCCGCCAGCGCCATATTTTTGTTTTAGGGGAATGGCTTAAAAAGGCTTAGTGTGAACGCGGTTCAAAAAGTGGTTTAGTGTGAAAATGGTTAATTGCGAAGATAGATAAAAAGAAAATTATATATATACATATATATATTGAATATATATATAATTGAGAAGATAAATATAGTTAATTTATTTGGAGGGGAAAATTTATGCATAATAGATATGTATGTATTAGGTAACTTCATTATGCATTGATTTTGCATGTTGCAAGGAAAGTAGAAAAAAAGGGAAAATTAAATTATATACTCGATTTCCTTTTTTTTAGGTTAGCAATCAATTTGCATTATTTGTCAACATTAGAATTTATGAATAGGTGCTTGTGTGTGTGTATGTGTGTGTGTGTGTGTGTGTGTATATATATATATATGGGGGCAGTTAATGTAAACATGAATAGATTGAAATTAATTTGTAAATGAGTGTTAATTAGTCATTGATATTAATTAAAAAGAAAATATATATATATATACACACACACATATATATATATATGACGTGTACGCATCATGTGGCGTACGTGGCGCATTTTTGGTTGTCAATGATTGTTTTTTTTTGTGGCCTTCTCTGATTGGCTCTTATGACAAATTAAAGGTAAGAAAGATTTATGCATATATAAATGGATATTTGTATATGGGTAATTAATTAATGTATACGGTAAAAGGGAGAATAGGTAATTAACAATAATAGATTTATAATTTACATATAAATATGAAGGATATACATGAAAATTACATGGCATAGATTGGTTCATGAAATGGAATATTTAGTATACCATTAGTTGTGAGCATAATTAAAAATATAGTTATGGCATAATTAAAATGGGAATAATTTATATATGGAATTTTTCATAAATAAGAAATGTGTAAATTATAGAAAAAAATGAACATTTAATGCACTGTGCTGAGTCATTAGGGCTGAGGTGTCACCCTATCTTGTTTGGATGGCTCAGGTTGCTTCTAGGTTGATTGGATGGCCTAAATTAATCCTAAACTCTATAAAAACACCTCTAGACTCAAACCCTAAAATCAAAACAAAATTAGAATCATGGCCTCCATGCCGTCACCTAGCAACTCGGCATAGCCGCCACCAATTAAAGAGGAAGAAAGCTAGTCTAAATCAATCCTTTTCAACTTTAACAACGAATCTTCTTCAAGGGAAAGCTATTACAACTTCAGAACTCATAATTCGGAATTCAAGACCATCTCTGAATTGTGAGTTCGATAATTTTAATAAAATAATTAGCAAATTAATTGGATTGAGTTATGATGTGGACTATTTGGATATGATGTGAATTATTGACCGCATGTTATTATTCATGTAGTAAAATTGTGATGTTTATGTTGTAAATTCTATGATGCTATCTTGTAAAGTTGTGCTCATCTATGTTGTAATTTTATGATTGGCTTATGTATAATCGAGTCACCATTTTGTTCATATGCTAGTTTGGGTATGTTGATTCATATGACAAATCATAAGTATGAATGCAAGTTTAGACTTTTATTAAGACATGAATCATATGCAAGTTGGGAAAAATTATATGTATAACCTTATATGCTTCATGACACCTATTTTAGATCTAAAGTTAGGCTATGACATGTGTGAGTTATATGCCAAATTCTATATGCTGGTTTACATGTTTAGATGTAAGTTTATACCATTGTTATGTTGCATAAATGTAACTACCCGAATTTTAACAACATGTGAAAACAAGAAATCAAGGTATAATTAAAAATGAAATAAAATATATAAAAATATGTTTATATAGGTAAATAATGGTGATGCATAAGAAGAATTAATTAATATTTGGAAGAGAAGAAAAATTAGTTCGGTAACGGTGTGTGTAACGGAAAAGATAGTAAAATAAGGATAATTAATTTAAGAATCAGGAATTATGTAAAATGGACTACACCATTGCGTTCCTCTCGAAAAAATACGCGAAATAGAGTCCGAGTTTTCGAAAATCGGAGTCCGTATGACCAAGATATGGCCAAAACAAGTTTCAGCAGACTTTTTGGCAGACAGAACCGAGTCGACCCTAGAGTCGACCCCCCCCCCTACAGGTCGACCTGGTCGGCCTGGTTTGGCCTAGAACCCATTTTTGAAGCCCGGTATGTGTTTTGATGGTCCGGATTGACTCTGGGGTTGATCTAATGGCCTAAATGAGTTGCCTACAACTATTTAAAGACCCTAAGACCTAGCCTAAATCATACTATTTCATTTTAGCACTCATGCAGCCGCCATTAAACCTAGAACTCTAAATTAAAAATACAAAGAACAAAAAATTAAAGAAGACGAAGGATGATTCTTGAAGGCTACAACTAGAAGCTACAACAACTACGACGCTTTAGACAACGGATTTGGGGCTATTTGATTAAAAGTTTTGATTTGGATTGCTTGCTTCATATTGTAAGTTCTATGTCACTTTTTAGGCAAAAACGCTGAAATAACATGGACATGCTATAAATTGAAACCGGATTTAAGAACTATTATTAATCCATGTTTATATTGTTTAACTTTGAATCAAAATTTGGGAATATTGCTATGTTAATGTTGCAAGTTAAACTTATCATGATGTTGATGTTGTTATGAATCACTTGGGCTTAATCTTATTGCAAGTTGAACAAATACATGTCCATGGAATCATTATGTTCATTGAAATCCTCATGTTGATTAAACCATGCCTATGATTCTAATTAAACCATGTCTATGATATTAATGAAACTATGCCTGTGATGTTAATATACCTATCATGTTAAGGACAAATTGGGAATTGCTAGGATATGATGAAAAGTTGGAATCATTATGTTTATAATGTTAGATGAGAATCATTATGTTAAAAATGCTAAATTGGAATCCACTATGCCTATTAGAATTACCATGCCTTTAATGTTTCATGTTTGTAATAAAATGATTATTTTGTCCGCATGGATTACTATGCCTATGATGTAAAGTTGAAATCATCATTATTATGCCAAGTTATCATCATGTTAGTATTGAAACCATGTGATATGTTATAGCCTGTTTATTATGCAAGTGATGTTGGAATTGTCACATATGCCTATCACATGTTTCGTGTTATTCCCCTTTATCTATTGAATTATTTATGCTTGCGAACGAAGTACGTTTATATACGTTGGGGATACGATTGGGTAGAATAGGCAAAACTTGAATTGATTATAATCATAAACCGTGAAATTTGGCATAAGTAGAACATGAAATATGGCACGAAAACTTGACTTGAACATGCCATAACTTGACTTGAAGCATGCCTTAGTTGGACATAAAATTTATATGAATATGCTATGAAAGTAGCACGAATTTGATAAGAACATGGGCATGACTTTAGAAAACAAGAAAGTGGCCAACTCGAGGTTGGGTTGAGTTTGTAGTGTAAATCTGCCCGGAACCGCCCGGCAAATCCAGTTGCTACAAACAATAGAATCCAATGTGGGTAGTTGGTCATATCGCGCTTGAAACCCGAGGTTGGGTTGAGTTCGTAGCGTAAACCTGCCCGGAACCACCCGGCAAATCCAGTGACTACGAACAATAGGATCCAATGTGAGTGGTTCGGTGCATTAACGAATCAATTAATGCCAATTAGGGTTAAGTCATGAACATGAAAAGGCAACTTAACCAACTTGAACACGATTTGTAGGGCTAAGTCATGAACTTGAAACGACAACACTTAGCCAACTTGACATGGTACGTAAGCGGGTTAAGTCACGAATTTAAATGACATACTTAACCATCTTGACATGACTAGACTGGAAAAGGATTAAGTCACGAATTACATGACTTAATCGGTTAGGCGGGTTAGGTCACGAATTACATGACCTGATCTGTTAGGCGAAACCCTAGACACGACCCTTTTCAGCAGTAACCCTCTAGATGTATCAAGGTACCCTGGGGCTAGGCCGGGTGGGGCACGATTACTGGGCTGATTGTAAGAGGTGAACGACGGCAGTGGGGTATGCCAGTGTAGGTTCGGTGGACTACGGTCGTGCACGTATTCCGGGGCAGGCACTGGGTATCCGTAGATTTATCTGTGCATCTTGAATCGTGTCAGGGGTTGACACCCTAGGGCTGATACACCCGAGGGTGGACCCAGCACAGGTGACTACATTCGTGATTAGCCGTATGACACGGAGACTTGACGAGCTAGAACTTGTATGGAGCCGATCGACTAGATAATCGCTCCGTAGGACCCCGTACTTGGGTCAGACCCCGTTTCAGGGTCATTTCATGATATTGGGCCGTGGGATTTATTTCGTGATTAACTAGTGACATGGGCTTAGTATACTAGTACAGTCGATGCAACGAATCTTGAACATGTGATGCTTTATTTGACTTGTCTTGACTTATCATGATCACCTTAGTCTATCTTGTCCACCTTGACACCATTCTTAAGTTTAGTTCCAGTTCATACATGATCTGTTGTTTTAACCGTTTTTACACTGAAAGTCACTAGGACTTACTCAGTCTTTATGACTGACCCCTTTTCCTTTCGCCTCTTTTTCTTTCGTTTCCCCCCCAGGTTCTCAGGGAGGAAACACTAGCTCTTAGCTTGGATATCACTTGCTTTGGCTCAGCATGTACGGTTTGCTATGGCTGCTTCATTTTACTGCACTTGGGGAATAAGCTGTTTTTATGTTTTTAAGTTATTGCTTCTTTGGCTATTATTACAAGACAGTTGTAATGAAGTTATTTGAAATGTTTGTAAAAGACATGGTTTATTTTGGAATGAAATGAAGTTCTGTTTTGCTCATAAATTCTTCCGCTGTTTACTTAATTATTTATTTATGTTCTGTCTTGTGATAATTCTGTGATGTTATCTCGATAATACCTCTCCAAAACTAGTGCATTCCCTTTGTGAGTGACCCTAGCGGAGGTGGGGTGTTACATTTGGTATCAGAGCAGAAGGTTACCAAGACTGGGCAAAAGTTTTGAAAACCTTTTGAATTTCTTTTTTCAAAACCATTTACAAAGAAGCACTTTTCAAGAAAAGTTGGTTTATTTTAAAAGGCTATTCCCCAAAAAGCCATTAGCACAATCTTTGTTTCCTCGTTTGAATCTTTTCCTTTTTCGTTTTCAGCTTATCATGGCCGACGATCTTAATCTTCCCGAGGGTGTCAATATACCCACTTGGTTCCGTCGTTTCCTCGAGGCTCAGGCTAATGTGGCAGGCCCAGCCAATCCTCCTCCTCATCCTCCTCAACCTCCGCGAGAAACCGCTTTTTCAAAGATATGCAAGGACTTTAAGGCCATAGGCGGAAAGGATTTCCTAGGAATTGAGACTTTTGTTGAGGCACGGAATTGGTTGAAGGAAACCGAAGACTTGTTTGTTATCTTTGAGGTAGAGGACAATAGGAAAGTACAGTTGGCGGCGTGGCTCATGAAAGAGGAAGCTTCTTATTGGTGGGAAGTCACCAACGCTACTAGGCCCATTGAGACTTGGGCGGACTTTAGAGGGAGATTTGGGATTAAGTTCTTGACATCAGCAGAGGAGAGTCTCCAAATGGAACGGTTTCTGGCCCTTAAACAAGGAAATATGACAGTTAAAGAATACGTGAACCGTTTCAATCAGCTTGCTCACTTCGGATTGGAGTTAGTCAACACTCCTCAGAAAAAGGCGCTACGTTTTGCACGAGGATTGAACGAGCCACTACATGGTTTGGCCATGACTCATGTGCCCATGGGGGCGACCTTTGAAAGCTTGGTGGATATGGCCCTACTGTATGAGGAAGATAAGAAGGGCAAGAAAGAGGTCAAGCCCAATGATTCTCAGAATAAGAAGGTAGACTCCGAGAAAGGAGGCAAGAAAGACAACTCACGTGATAAAAGGAAATGCAATTTCTGTGGTACGGAAGGGCACATAGCCAAGGATTGTAGAAATAGGAAGAGAAAGATAGGTGAATGTTTTCATTGTGGGGAGACTGGACACATCAACAAGGACTGCCCTAAGAAGCAGACCCGACCTTCTGGGGGTACATCTTTAACTTCTTTTCTAGATGCTTTGTTTTATCTTGTTATCTCCTCGATCCTATCTTGAGAACCATAGGTAGAATCTTTTTGGATGTAAACATGTAATTGAAACATGTTATGATTGCGAAATGGTTGCAAGTGGTTGCTCGTGGATGCATGAATACACATTAGGCACTAGATCGGCTTAGTCACAGTTTCATACTTGCATATGCATGAGTGTTTATTTTGGAAACTTGGTTGTGCTATCATTTGGTTGTTGCATATGATTGAATGTTTGAGCACTCATATAGAAATTATGAATTATAATAGGAATTTTTTTTCATACATATTGGATTCATTTCACTAAACATATTTTGCATTTGAAAGGATCAATCAGGCCTGATCATTAGCATTAGATAAGGAACATATACACACACTCTTTGCATGTGTTCATAAAACATTAGAAGTCTTTTAAGGACCATGGTTGCTTGTGGATGATTTTTTGAGTAGATAGATGATGGATGGTAGGACACATTCTTCTTAACTTGAAGATTTCGGGGACGAAATCCTTTAAGGAGGGGAGAATGTAACAACCCGAATTTTAACAACATGTGAAAACAAGAAATCAAGGTATAATTAAAAATGAAATAAAATATATAATAATATGTTTATATAGGTAAATAATGGTGATGCATAAGAAGAATTAATTAATATTTGGAAGAGAAGAAAAATTAGTTCGGTAACGGTGTGTGTAACGGAAAAGATAGTAAAATAAGGATAATTAATTTAAGAATCAGGAATTAGGTAAAATGGACTTCACCATTGCGTTCCTCTCGAAAAAATACGCGAAATAGAGTCCGAGTTTTCGAAAATCGGAGTCCGTATGACCAAGATATGGCCAAAACAAGTTTCAGCAGACTTTCTGGTAGACATAACCGAGTCGACCCTAGAGTCGACCTCCCCAGGCCAGGTCGACCCTAGAGTCGACCCTAGAGTCGACCCCCCCTACAGGTCGACCTGGTCGGCCTGGTTTGGCCCAGAACCCATTTTTGAAGCCCGGTATGTGTTTTGATGGTCCGGATTGACTCTGGGGTTGATCTAATGGCCTAAATGAGTTGCCTACCACTATTTAAAGACCCTAAGACCTAGCCTAAATCATACTATTTCATTTTAGCACTCATGCAGCCGCCATTAAACCTAGAACTCTAAATTAAAAATACAAAGAACAAAAAAATAAAGAAGACGAAGGATGATTCTTGAAGGCTACAACTAGAAGCTACAACAACTACGACGCTTTAGACAACGGATTTGGGGCTATTTGATTAAAAGTTTTGATTTGGATTGCTTGCTTCATATTGTAAGTTCTATGTCACTTTTTAGGCAAAAACGCTGAAATAACATGGACATGCTATGAATTGAAACCGGATTTAAGAACTATTATTAATCCATGTTTATATTGTTTAACTTTGAATCAAAATTTGGGAATATTGCTATGTTAATGTTGCAAGTTAAACTTATCATGATGTTGATGTTGTTATGAATCACTTGGGCTTAATCTTATTGCAAGTTGAACAAATACATGTCCATGGAATCATTATGTTCATTGAAATCCTCATGTTGATTAAACCATGCCTATAATGCTAATTAAACCATGTCTATGATATTAATGAAACTATGCCTGTGATGTTAATATACCTATCATGTTAAGGACAAATTGGGAATTGCTAGGATATGATGAAAAGTTGGAATCATTATGTTTATAATGTTAGATGAGAATCATTATGTTAAAAATGCTAAATTGGAATCCACTATGCCTATTAGAATTACCATGCCTTTAATGTTTCATGTTTGTAATAAAATGATTATTATGCCCGCATGGATTACTATGCCTATGATGTAAAGTTGAAATCATCATTATTATGCCAAGTTATCATCATGTTAGTATTGAAATCACGTGATATGTTATAGCCTGTTTATTATGCAAGTGATGTTGGAATTGCCACATATGCCTATCACATGTTTCGTGTTATTCCCCTTTATCTCTTGAATTATTTATGCTTGCGAACGAAGTACGTTTATATACGTTGGGGATACGATTGGGTAGAATAGGCAAAGCTTGAATTGATTATAATCATAAACCGTGAAATTTGGCATAAGTAGAACATGAAATATGGCACGAAAACTTGACTTGAACATGCCATAACTTGACTTGAAACATGCCTTAGTTGGACATAAAATTTATATGAATATGCTATGAAAGTAGCACGAATTTGATAAGAACATGGGCATGACTTTAGAAAACAAGAAAGTGGCCAACTCGAGGTTGGGTTGAGTTTGTAGTGTAAATCTGCCCGGAACCGCCCGGCAAATCCAGTTGCTACAAACAATAGTATCCAATGTGGGTAGTTGGTCATATCGCGCTTGAAACCCGAGGTTGGGTTGAGTTCGTAGCGTAAACCTGCCTGGAACCGCCCGGGAAATCCAGTGGCTACGAACAATAGGATCCAATGTGAGTGGTTCGGTGCATTAACGAATCAATTAATGCCAATTAGGGTTAAGTCATGAACATGAAAAGGCAACTTAACCAACTTGAACACGATTTGTAGGGCTAAGTCATGAACTTGAAACGACAACACTTAGCCAACTTGACATGGTACGTAAGCGGGTTAAGTCACGAATTTAAATGACATACTTAACCATCTTGACATGACTAGACTGGAAAAGGATTAAGTCACGAATTACATGACTTAATCGGTTAGGCGGGTTAGGTCACGAATTACATGACCTAATCTGTTAGGCGAAACCCTAGACACGACCCTTTTCAGCAGTAACCCTCTAGATGTATCAAGGTACCCTGGGGCTAGGCCGGGTGGGGCACGATTATTGGGCTGATTGTAAGAGGTGAACGACGGCAGTGGGGTATGCCAGTGTAGGTTCGGTGGATTACGGTCGTGCACGTATTCCGGGGCAGGCACTGGGTATCCGTAGATTTATCTGTGCATCTTGAATCGTGTCAGGGGTTGACACCCTAGGGCTGATACACCCGAGGGTGGACCCAGCACAGGTGACTACATTCGTGATTAGTCGTATGACACGGAGACTTGACGAGCTAGAACTTGTAGGGAGCCGATCGACTAGATAATCGCTCCGTAGGACCCCGTACTTGGGTCAGACCCCGTTTCAGGGTCATTTCATGATATTGGGCCGTGGGATTTATTTCGTGATTAACTAGTGACATGGGCTTAGTATACTAGTACAGTCGATGCAACGAATCTTGAACATGTGATGCTTTATTTGACTTGTCTTGACTTATCATGATCACCTTAGTCTATCTTGTCCACCTTGACACCATTCTTAAGTTTAGTTCCAGTCCATACATGATCTGTTGTTTTAACTGTTTTTACACTGAAAGTCACTAGGACTTACTCAGTCTTTATGACTGACCCCTTTTCCTTTCGCCTCTTTTTCTTTCGTTTCCCCCCCAGGTTCTCAGGGAGGAAACACTAGCTCTTAGCTTGGATATCACTTGCTTTGGCTCAACATGTACGGTTTGCTATGGCTGCTTCATTTTACTGCACTTGGGGAATAAGCTGTTTTTATGTTTTTAAGTTATTGCTTCTTTGGCTATTATTACAAGACAGTTGTAATGAAGTTATTTGAAATGTTTGTAAAAGACATGGTTTATTTTGGAATGAAATGAAGTTCTGTTTTGCTCATAAATTCTTCCGCTGTTTACTTAATTATTTATTTATGTTCTGTCTTGTGATAATTCTGTGATGTTATCTCGATAATACCTCTCCAAAACTAGTGCATTCCCTTTGTGAGTGACCCTAGCGGAGGTGGGGTGTTACATTTGGTATCAGAGCAGAAGGTTACCAAGACTGGGCAAAAGTTTTGAAAACCTTTTGAATTTCTTTTTTCAAAACCATTTACAAAGAAGCACTTTTCAAGAAAAGTTGGTTTATTTTAAAAGGCTATTCCCCAAAAAGCCATTAGCACAATCTTTGTTTCCTCGTTTGAATCTTTTCCTTTTTCGTTTTTAGCTTATCATGGCCGACGATCTTAATCTTCCCGAGGGTGTCAATATACCCACTTGGTTCCGTCGTTTCCTCGAGGCTCAGGCTAATGTGGCAGGCCCAGCCAATCCTCCTCCTCATCCTCCTCAACCTCCGCGAGAAACCGCTTTTTCAAAGATATGCAAGGACTTTAAGGCCATAGGCGGAAAGGATTTCCTAGGAATTGAAACTTTTGTTGAGGCACGGAATTGGTTTAAGGAAAACGAAGACTTGTTTGTTATCTTTGAGGTAGAGGACAATAGGAAAGTACAGTTGGCGGCGTGGCTCATGAAAGAGGAAGCTTCTTATTGGTGGGAAGTCACCAACGCTACTAGGCCCATTGAGACTTGGGCGGACTTTAGAGGGAGATTTGGGATTAAGTTCTTGACATCAGCAGAGGAGAGTCTCCAAATGGAACGGTTTCTGGCCCTTAAACAAGGAAATATGACAGTTAAAGAATACGTGAACCTTTTCAATCAGCTTGCTCGCTTCGGATTGGAGTTAGTCAACACTCCTCAGAAAAAGGCGCTACGTTTTGCACGAGGATTGAACGAGCCACTACATGGTTTGGCCATGACTCATGTGCCCATGGGGGCGACCTTTGAAAGCTTGGTGGATATGGCCATACTGTATGAGGAAGATAAGAAGGGCAAGAAAGAGGTCAAGCCCAACGATTCTCAGAATGAGAAGGTAGACTCCGAGAAAGGAGGCAAGAAAGACAACTCACGTGATAAAAGGAAATGCAATTTCTGTGGTACGGAAGGGCACATAGCCAAAGATTGTAGAAATAGGAAGAGAAAGCAAGGTGAATGTTTTCATTGTGGGGAGACTGGACACATCAGCAAGGACTGCCCTAAGAAGCAGACCCGACCTTCTGGGGGTACATCTTTAACTTCTTTTCTAGATGCTTTGTTTTATCTTGTTATCTCCTCGATCCTATCTTGAGAACCATAGGTAGAATCTTTTTGGATGTAAACATGTAATTGAAACATGTTATGATTGCGAAATGGTTGCAAGTGGTTGCTCGTGGATGCATGAATATACATTAGGCACTAGATCGGCTTAGTCACAGTTTCATACTTGCATATGCATGAGTGTTTATTTTGGAAACTTGGTTGTGCTATCATTTGGTTGTTGCATATGATTGAATGTTTGAGCACTCATATAGAAATTATGAATTATAATAGGAATTTTTTTCATACATATTGGATTCATTTCACTAAACATATTTTGCATTTGAAAGGATCAATCAGGCCTGATCATTAGCATTAGATAAGGAACATATACACACACTCTTTGCATGTGTTCATAAAACATTAGAAGTCTTTTAAGGACCATGGTTGCTTGTGGATGATTTTTTGAGTAGATGGATGATGGATGGTAGGACACATTCTTCTTAACTTGAAGATTTCGGGGACGAAATCCTTTAAGGAGGGGAGAATGTAACAACCCGAATTTTAACAACATGTGAAAACAAGAAATCAAGGTATAATTAAAAATGAAATAAAATATATAATAATATGTTTATATAGGTAAATAATGGTGATGCATAAGAAGAATTAATTAATATTTGGAAGAGAAGAAAAATTAGTTCGGTAACGATGTGTGTAACGGAAAAGATAGTAAAATAAGGATAATTAATTTAAGAATCAGGAATTAGGTAAAATGGACTTCACCATTGCGTTCCTCTCGAAAAAATACGCGAAATAGAGTCCGAGTTTTCGAAAATCGGAGTCCGTATGACCAAGATATGGCCAAAACAAGTTTCAGCAGACTTTCTGGCAGACAGAACCGAGTCGACCCTAGAGTCGACCTCCCCAGGCCAGGTCGACCCTAGATTCGACCCTAGAGTCGACTCCCCCCCTACAGGTCGACCTGGTCGGCATGGTTTGGCCCAGAACCCATTTTTGAAGCCCGGTATGTGTTTTGATGGTCCGGATTGACTCTGGGGTTGATATAATGGCCTAAATGAGTTGCCTACCACTATTTAAAGACCCTAAGACCTAGCCTAAATCATACTATTTCATTTTAGCACTCATGCAGCCGCCATTAAACCTAGAACTCTAAATTAAAAATACAAAGAACAAAAAATTAAAGAAGACAAAGGATGATTCTTGAAGGCTACAACTAGAAGCTACAACAACTACGACGCTTTAGACAACGGATTTGGGGCTATTTGATTAAAAGTTTTGATTTGGATTGCTTGCTTCATATTGTAAGTTCTATGTCACTTTTTAGGCAAAAACGCTGAAATAACATGGACATGCTATGAATTGAAACCGGATTTAAGAACTATTATTAATCCATGTTTATATTGTTTAACTTTGAATCAAAATTTAGGAATATTGCTATGTTAATGTTGCAAGTTAAACTTATCATGATGTTGATGTTGCTATGAATCACTTGGGCTTAATCTTATTGCAAGTTGAACAAATACAGGTCCATGGAATCATTATGTTCATTTAAATCCTCATGTTGATTAAACCATGCCTATGATGCTAATTAAACCATGTCTATGATATTAATGAAACTATGCCTGTGATGTTAATATACCTATCATGTTAAGGAAAAATTGGGAATTGCTAGGATATGATGAAAAGTTGGAATCATTATGTTTATAATGTTAGATGAGAATCATTATGTTAAAAATGCTAAATTGGAATCCACTATGCCTATTAGAATTACCATGCCTTTAATGTTTCATGTTTGTAATAAAATGATTATTATGCCCGCATGGATTACTATGCCTATGATGTAAAGTTGAAATCATCATTATTATGCCAAGTTATCATCATGTTAGTATTGAAACCATGTGATATGTTATAGCCTGTTTATTATGCAAGTGATGTTGGAATTGTCACATATGCCTATCACATGTTTAGTGTTATTCCCCTTTATCTCTTGAATTGTTTATGCTTGCGAACGAAGTACGTTTATATACGTTGGGGATAAGATTGGGTAGAATATGCAAAACTTGAATTGATTATAATCATAAATCGTGAAATTTGGCATAAGTAGAACATGAAATATGGCACGAAAACTTGACTTGAACATGCCATAACTTGACTTGAAACATGCCTTAGTTCGACATAAAATTTATATGAATATGCTATGAAAGTAGCACGAATTTGATAAGAACATGGGCATGACTTTAGAAAACAAGAAAGTGGCCAACTCGAGGTTGGGTTGAGTTTGTAGTGTAAATCTGCCCGGAACCGCCCGACAAATCCAGTTGCTACAAACAATAGAATCCAATGTGGGTAGTTGGTCATATCGCGCTTGAAACCCGAGGTTGGGTTGAGTTCGTAGCGTAAACCTGCCCGGAACCGCCCGGCAAATCCAGTGGCTACGAACAATAGGATCCAATGTGAGTGGTTCGGTGCATTAACGAATCAATTAATGCCAATGAGGGTTAAGTCATGAACATGAAAAGACAACTTAACCAACTTGAACATGATTTGTAGGGCTAAGTCATGAACTTGAAACGACAACACTTAGCCAACTTGACATGGTACGTAAGCGGGTTAAGTCACGAATTTAAATGACATACTTAACCATCTTGACATGACTAGACTGGAAAAGGATTAAGTCACGAATTACATGACTTAATCGGTTAGGCGGGTTAGGTCACGAATTACATGACCTAATCTGTTAGGCGAAACCCTAGACACGACTCTTTTCATCAGTAACCCTCTAGATGTATCAAGGTACCCTGGGGCTAGGCCGGGTGGGGCACGATTACTGGGCTGATTGTAAGAGGTGAACGACGGCAGTGGGGTATGCCAGTGTAGGTTCGGTGGACTACGGTCGTGCACGTATTCCAGGGCAGGCACTGGGTATCCGTAGATTTATCTGTGCATCTTGAATCGTGTCAGGGGTTGACACCCTAGGACTGGTACACCCGAGGGTGGACCCAGCACAGGTGACTACATTCGTGATTAGCCGTATGACACGGACACTTGACGAGCTAGAACTTGTAGGGAGCCGATCGACTAGATAATCGCTCCGTAGGACCCCGTACTTGGGTCAGACCCCGTTTCAGGGTCATTTCATGATATTGGGCCGTGGGATTTATTTCGTGATTAACTAGTGACATGGGCTTAGTATACTAGTACAGTCGATGCAACGAATCTTGAACATGTGATGCTTTATTTGACTTGTCTTGACTTATCATGATCACCTTAGTCTATCTTGTCCACCTTGACACCATTCTTAAGTTTAGTTCCAGTCCATACATGACCTGTTATTTTAACCGTTTTTACACTGAAAGTCACTAGGACTTACTCAGTCTTTATGACTGACCCCTTTTCCTTTCGCCTCTTTTTCTTTCGTTTCCCCCCTGGTTCTCAGGGAGTAAACACTAGCTCTTAGCTTGGATATCACTTGCTTTGGCTCAGCATGTACGGTTTGCTATGGCTGCTTCATTTTACTGCACTTGGGGAATAAGCTGTTTTTATGTTTTTAAGTTATTGCTTCTTTGGCTATTATTACAAGACAGTTGTAATGAAGTTATTTGAAATGTTTGTAAAAGACATGGTTTATTTTGGAATGAAATGAAGTTCTGTTTTGCTCATAAATTCTTCCGCTGTTTACTTAATTATTTATTTATGATCTGTCTTGTGATAATTCTATGATGTTATCTCGATAATACCTCTCCAAAACTAGTGCATTCCCTTTGTGAGTGACCCTAGCGGAGGTGGGGTGTTACAATAAATCACATATGCAAGTTTATATGAATACATGTGTTTGAAAATGAATCATGTTATGCAAGTTTGTGGTTGCTTCCTATGCAAGTTTACACATTTAGATGTAGATCTATGACATACATGATTTATGCAAGTTTGTGACCATTATCTAAACAAGTTCACACCTTTAGATTTTGATTTATGACATATGTAATTTTATGCAAGTTGTAACTTTGGCCTATGCAAGTTTTAGATGTAGAACATCATTCACACATGCAAGTTCACCCCATATGTTTAGATCTAGTTTTAATTATATGTATGTTGTGATGTTTTCTCTTTATTCCATGAGTTAGACTATTCGAGTCTAACGTATATTTTACGTTAAATGAACGAACATACAACATGGGGTAAAGGGGATAATATTAAAAGATTTAATTGGCATAAATGCCTTAAAAGACATAAAATAAATTTGTGATGAAAATTGGTATGATTTTACATACCATAAATGGATGGACATAACCGAGTCAATTATGGGCATCGTTAAATTTGGAATTGATTGATAATTTGAATAGGTAAAGTAATTCAAATTGGGGAATGATTAATTAGGAGTAATTAATCGTTTAAGACACGAGGTTAGGCTCTTTTGTGGTGTAAGACTGCCCGGACCCGCCCGGCAAATCCAGCTACCACAAATGCCAGTCTAATGTGGGAGGTCCTAGGCATAAATTAAATATGTAACAATTGTAAAGACACGAGGTTAGGCTCTTTTGTGGCGTAAGACTGCCCGGACCCGCCCGGCAAATCTAGCTGCCACAAATGCCAGTCTAATGTGAGAGGTCTTTATGAGGTTACGGTCTTAATGAATTAAGAAACACTTAACCAGATAAACATGTAGTGGGACATGCGGGGGTTAAGTGGGTGCCTTGGGTGGCATTTGAAATACGATTAGAAATACTTAACCAAAATTGACACATGTAATTGAAACATGAATAAGAAGTGGGTTAAGTGGGAAATACTAGAGGGGACCAAGCTTAGGTGGATAGCTTGTGTCAAGTCATGGGGGCCCATTTCAACCAGTAACCCATATGTATCTTTGTGGGCTCGACCCAAGTCGAGGACGGGACACGCATTATGGGCTTGACTGTAAGAGGCCAAACCGGGTTAGCGGTGGCAACGCAAGTCCAACGGGTTCATATGTGTGTGTGGACCTGGGCTTGTAAGTAAGACGTTGTTGCATCGTGTAGGTATAAGCCATGCATCTTTGGTAGTATTGGGTTGCCACTTTGGGGAGTGATACACCCCACTGTGGGACTAGCAAGGGTATCTGCGAGTTAGAGAGCTGATCGAATGAGGAAGGTAGTGGGTACGACTAGTGGAGGTAGGAGCATGCGGCACCTATGAAAGCAGCTAGGAGTACAGCTACCATATTATGAATATTGTAATTAGAATGGGGAGGGTAGTGGGTACCACTAGTGGAGATAAGAGCAGACGGCACCTATGACAGCAGCTAGGGGTACACGAAACTACCATTATTATTATCACTTATGTTCAGTAGGCAGGATTAACCTTAGGGTGACTAGTAGTGGTGCAGTATACTAGTGGTGGTGCAGCATAGCAATTATCTCATAGTGTTGGTGTAGTTTAGTAATCATCTTACAGTGGGTTAGGTGCGCTTTAACGATATCGTTGTTCATCATGTTTCCTTGTTTACTCTGCCATACTCAATGGTTCATGTTCATTTCCTGATTTTCCAACTTATGCCTTAGCCTAGTTACTTTGGTGATTATTTTGTTAAAGTTATCGCACTCGCCAGACTTTATGTCTGACCCCCTTTGTTTCCTCCTCTTTTCTTCCTTCCACCTCCCCCCCAGGTGCTCAGATTGGAACTAGCACCAGTGGAGCTTGATTTTGGACAGCGGTGCTTCTTGCGTTTAGAAGATTGCTTGGATCGCTGAAGTAAAGTTCAGCCTCTCTTTTATTTATGGCTATTTTGTATTGGGGATTATGTCTTTCAATTTATGTACTTTGATTTAGTCAAGATGGATATTATGTACTTGGCTCTGGTTTTGATGATGTAATCAAGCATATGTATTTTCCATTGCAATGAAATAAAGTTTTTTAATTTTTCAAGTACTGTTTATATCTGTCTTGTTGTTAAGTTTCTGTTCTATACTCACTTAAAACGCTCCATAGAAGTTAATGCATTCCCTTTGTGAGTGGCATTAATAGACATGGGGCGTTATACAATATGTAACAACCCAGAAAATACGAGCCAATTTTTTTTTTTTTTAAATTGGTTATTTTAAAAGAATTTAAACAATTGAAATAGAATATTTCAATAAAATAATGAATTAGAAATGGTGCGGCAGTTTGAAAATTTGAATTCAAACTTTGACTGACTGTACCAGGTGCAAAATAAAACAGATTTCAGTAAAACCAAAAATATTTAAATCTGTTTATGGATATCTTTTTAACGAATCTGAAAAATTGATGTTTCATAGCGGGAATCAAAAGTTATGGCCAAATGAATTTTCAGAAAGGTCGCTATGGAGAATATATAGCCCTTGAAAATAGACATTTTGCAAACGACCTCGGAATTCGATGAAACCACTTTTGTTGGATCCGGATGTCAAATTATTGCTAGGTTTCAAATTTCATAATTTTTTAAGCTAGTATGTGAGTGTGGCAAAAGAAAACGTGTTTGGATGATTTTTGTTAAATTGGATCGACCAGAAAATGGACATTTTTCAAACGGTCTCAGAATTTGACGAAACTAGTTTTGTTGGGACCGTAGCGTCAAAACATAGCTGGATTTATTTTTCTGGAATTTTTCGAATCAGTTTGTGGCCCAGGCAAATTGAAATGTACGTTCAAATCGAATATTGAATGTTTTATATTTTAATTTGAAGAATAACTAACTGTAACAGTAGAATTGGCCTACGAAACATATCCCATTGTGTTCGGTATAGGGGTATTTAGCTAGGGGCGATAGTCATTGGGTTTGAATTGGTGTCCGGGTGGAGAAACCCTAATTTAAAAATTAAATAAAGCCTCGCCTAATATGAAATTTCCTTTCATAAATTAAAAATAAAAAAATTCGCTCAAACCACCCCCCCCTCGCTTATCTCTTTCCCGACGGATATTGTTTTCATCACTTCCCAGGCGATTTCCGATCGCCACGTTCATCTTCAGCCCCTCCCCCTTTGCAGCTTTTTGTAGCTCTCCTCCTCCTCTTCAAATCCATATAAAGAACTCCCCCTATCATCACTCCTACGTCGAGATCTCCTCCTCCAAAGATCTGAACTTTCGTGCGCTGCCACCCCTCAACCGTGCCACCGAGTTCGCTAGCGCCGCCACCCCAGGTGCGCCTCTTGACCCTCCTTCACGTGGCACCACCTGATTGAAGCGATACTTCGCATATTTGCCGCAAATTCGAAACCTGGTTTCGAAGGTTCAAAGGAGGTATACGACTTTGATTTTCAGAACTGAAAATAACACTTTTAAGTGTTTCAAACTTTGAAAAAATGTATCTTTATCATGTATTAACGAAATTCGATGAAACAGGAAACATCGTGACTGCAAGGACGCTCTCTACAGTCTAGAAGTGTCAGGGGATTTTTCTGAGCTTGCTAGGATTTTTAGAAAAGCGACAAACCAATTGAGATTTCTAAACTGAAACGTGAATGGACATGTGTTGTATAAGTTATATAAGTGAAATATAAATTATATATGTGTTGTATACCTCATGTACACACGTAGTATAAGTTGTATGAGCGAAGTATGAATTATACATGCATTGTATAAATGATATGTGTGTTGGAATGGAAATAAAATATATTTATATACGAATATATATATACTCCTCTCGTCCACAAACCATGGGCGGTATTTATTGATTGTGAATTGTTGTGAAAAATTTGGTGAATAATGCGAATGGTTGATAGGACTGTTCGTGGTTAATATTATTTGGATGTGGTTGAAAAATACCATTGTGGTTGAAAAATACCCATTTGTGATTGAAACAAAATTTGAATAAATTATGGAAAAGAAAAACATACTCGCCTGTGTGCGAATTAGATGTATGAAATCCCCATTGTCAAAAACCGCGAGGTTTTAAGGTAGAGCGAGGAGCCGTACTCGGGACGGTGCCGGTTTTAAATACCCTGCCGTTATGCTGCCGAAATTTTCAATAATATTCATGTGTTAGAATTATTTTCATATGTTGAAATAATATTCATGTGTTGAATAGAAATTCATGTGTTGAAACTGTATTCATGCGTTGAATAGAGATTCATGTGTTGAAACTGTATTCAGGTGTTGAATAGAAATTCATGTGATGAATAAAATTCTTTGAAAAATAAAAATAACATTTTATCATATATCTGAACTATATAAACTATCTGTCTTTTAAATGAATTGTTTTAACATTAAATATTACATTTTTATTATATATATAAAATATAGAAATTATTCATGTGTTGAATAAAGGATTAGAACGATAAAAATCATATTTTTATCGTATGTGTGAAGTGGATAAAATTCATGTGTTGAATATATAGATTGAACAATAAAATTTACATTTTTATTGTGAATATGAAGTGTTCAAAATGTTCATGTGTTCAATAAATATCTTAGACGGAAAAAATATCATTTTTATCATGTAAACGATTCGCTAAAAATATACAAGTGGTGAAACAAATATTTGTTTGCTATGAATATTATTTTTAACATGTGGGCAAGCTAAATAAAATAGTCATGTGTTGAAATATATTTTTGCTCGCCAAAAATATCATTTTTATGCGAAACGTGAAGTGTTAGAAATAACCACTTATTCAAATAAATATGTGTGGGTAGAAAATATTATTTTTAACATGTGTAGGAAGTGTTAAAAATAACCATAAATGGAAATAAAAGCTTTGTTCGATAGAAATATTATTTTTAGCTTAGTTTTGCACATATATATACATATGTTGAACAGGAAATGGATTAGCTGTTGAGTAAAGAATTTATTTGCGTGCCTGACAAATAGGTAAATCTTAATGAGTTGGATGTGCAAATTTTATTATTATATCAACTCCTGTGAATGACATTGGATGCGGAGTGCTAGTTGTTCTATGTGTAATAATAAACATCGCCATAGGATAGTAACAATTAATTTTGAACTACACTATATGGCATACTTCATCATATACCACATAAGCATTTGGAGCTTGTGTGACGAGTTTGAAGATTTACCATACGAGCGAGAGGCTTGTATGGCGATGAGTATATACTACAGGTTGAACTGATGACTGATCTGGACTATATAAATTGTAACGGTAAATTGCAAGATTAATAAAAACCCCACACGGGTCTGGAGATGACAATAAATACATCTCTCTGGTCATTAAGGCATAAAAACCATTTATAGGGTGATGAGAATATATTCTCTTGAGTTATGATCTATACACACTCCCCTGTGGACACCAGAATATATCACTATAAATATATGCATGCTTATTAGGATTTATTGGGTGCCTAATACGGCCCAATAAATTTCCAAACCCCTTCCCGTGCAAAGGAGGTTATGGCGAAATTTTTTGAAATATAAAGGTGTTAGTGAAATATTTGAAGTGAAAACGATATAGAAATCGCCGAATGAATTATATTTATATATATATAAATATAAATATAAATTAAAACAAATCGAGGCCGTGCAGTTCGCGTTTTGAAATCGTAACTTCAAACGATTATACCGAAAGATCCGAGCATCGGATTTTCACGAAACTGGAACCGTTGGGTTCGCTTTGGGAATATCTTCCCAGTTATATAAACTTTGTATAAATCCAACGGTTAGATTTTCAGATATGTGTAAAACAAATTTAGGAAAAGCAGCGCCAGTGCCTCGGCATGACCTAAAACATCGTTTAATTAAATAAAGTCGTTTTTAAATAAATAAAAATGGTGATATATCGTTATAAAATATTATTGACGATATATAATGAAAATAAACCGACTCTGCTTGGTTTGCTTGATATTGGGTGGTTGAATGTGTTTGGCATGAAAATTATACTAAAGAACTGAATTGTGAATGTCGAATGATTTAACCATGTGAAGAATTGATTTGAAAATCTAAATATACATGGATTATTTGAAAAGGCCGAGTTAATTCTCATTTCAAATAATCGATCGACGGTTAGAAGTCGAAGAGTTGAAGACGGTTCAAGACCGATGATATTCACATTGGATGGATGGGCGCTACTGATGGTCATGATTGGAGTAGCTACCTTGAAGGAGCTGAAGTGGTAGTCGTCCGAACGTATTGTTGATTGTGTGGATATGCGAGGAATTTGGTGCCCCCGGCTTCGTTCAAACCCAGAACGAACTTGTAAATGGACTGTTTGTTTGACATTGGATTTTGTTCTGTACTGATTGATCTCTATTAAATATATATCTGTTTGGCGACGGAGAATTTATTCTCTTGCTTAACGCCCTTCTCTGAGACGTACGAGCTCAGAGGTTATATATCAATAGAAATCAGTCGCATGGAGTGAATTGCCTGTGTGGCACGCCTAAGTGGCATAAGATCAAGGCTTCTGTTGAAAAGAGAAATCTTGTGGTTGATGATCAAAGCGTAGCCGATGTGGCGTAGCTTTGTGTATAGCATTGATTCGCGAGCCTCACACCTCGGTATGAGTCAAAAACGAGATAGTGACTGCTGGGAGAACACGAAGTTTCTTTCTAGCTATGGTGGTGTCAGTGACTTACCAGCCCTAACATATATATATATATATATATATATATATATATATATATATATACTTTCCACTTATGTGGTTGTTGGAATGCGAGGCGCCTCGATTATAGGTCTGCAAGGACTGAGAAACGTGTGTTCAGAAATGACTAATCCTCAAAAGTAAGAGAGGATCGGCCCAGCCGATTCCAAGGACCGCTATGTGTGATCCTGAGGCGTTTGCTAGAGTGTCTCGAACGGAGAGGAGCTTGCCCCTTGCCTCGACTCATGATGGAATCCAATTTCCAATACGAAATTGTGGATGTGATTGTATTACTAGTATGGCGACATAGTAGATGGTAGTTATGCCGCCTAGGATTGATATATATGATGGTAATTGTTTTTGAAACATATATGCACTAGTAATAATATCAAACACTTTTGTTTTATACGTATCAAGCATTTCTTGGCTATTATAAGGTAAAACTCTATCCTTGGCTTGCATTGCATTGTGTGATGGGACCTGAGTCTTATAATGGCTTCATTTTTAAAAAAGCATTGCAATGATTTAATAATTTACTTTGTTTCATGCACTAGCAATCTTTGGAGTAAACCCGTTCCACGAAAGTGGTGTGGTCCTCTGATTTGCCTTATTATTGTTGATAAAGTAGTTAAGTAGATTTCTCATACCAGTCCAATGACTGACTCGTAGTTTGTTTCACCTTGCAAACTCGGGTGCCCCTTATTTTCACATGGGCAGCCCAGTAACGGGTAGTTGGCGTATTTTGGCTTTGCACCGCAGCAGAGGTGCACCTTTTGGCTAATGGCGAGGCTTGACTACACAGTGTTGACTATTGATTTTTCCGCCATTACTGTGTATGTATATGATTCTACCTCAGGCGATGTAGACTGATCATGTATCTTTATGCACTAAGTAGCATCCTGCATTGTGCTGTATAATGTTGTGATATGTATATGATTCCGCTGTCATATTTGTGTAAATTATTCTATTTTCTGCTTATGCTATTATCTGTACTCTGCTAATGATGATTAATGTTTTATATTCCAATGATTATCCTTAACACCGTAGCACGGGGTTTTGAAATCGTCACAGGTGGTATCAGAGCTTTGGTTAACCTTAGTTCTGGAATTTACACATTAAAAACCTCATCAGAACAAAATCAGTAGTATTCTCAGGCGAGTAGCTCATTAAAGATAGGACCAGTAATGTCTTAGAATGAGCTAAGCAGGAGAGCAAAAATAATTTGATCAGTACATCGTTGTCTTTCCTTAAGTTCTTCTACTATACCATGTAATAAAATTATCGTTTCTGAGAGCTGACTCTTTCTTTGCGTCTACAGAACTTGAGAAATGGCTACCAGAGCTGCGACAGCAAGAGGAGGCAGGGGAGGCCGAGGCAGAGGCCAAGGAGATAACCTCGCTGCAGAAGGACCATTAACACAACCACCAGCCGCCCTACCATTTGAGCTCGACCAAGTGACCAAAAAATATAAGAATCTAGGAGGCAAAACCTTCTCCGGAACCGGCACGGTGATTGAGGCCCAAGCATGCTTAAAGACATGCGAAAAGATCTTGGAGGCCTAAGGCTCGGAGATCAAGACAAAGCATTCATGGGCGCCTAGCTCTTGCAAGACGAAGCAGAATTATGGTGGGAAGCCATCACTGCAGAGAATAGAAATGCAGGTAGAACGTGGGAAGAGTTCAAAGACTTATTCAAAGAAAAGTTCATCCCAGAGCAGGCGATTGAGCGCATGCATGACGAATTTGCGAACCTCCAGCAAGGAGATCTCTCTGTGCAAGACTACCTGAACAATCTTACATAGTTATCTCGCTATGCCCCAGACCTCATCATGACTGCTAAGTCCGTGAACAAGAGGTTCATCCACGGGCTAAAGCGTAAGTACCAAGACAGGGAAATGAGCCACATCAAGCTAGCATTCTCAGACTTAGTGGAGATGGTTTGTAATTATGAGGACCAAGACCAAAGAAACCTTGATCTGGACCGTGCTAAGAGCCAAGCGGGGAATAAACGCAAGCCCTCTACAAACCAGCAAGAATCAAGCAACGCGGCATCCACGAATCAGCAGACTAGAAAGCCGCCAAAGGGAAGCTGCTACAATTGTGGCAGGGTGGGGCATTACTCTAATGTGTGCACAGCCCCGAAACAGAAGAAGACCAACTCTCAAGGCTCAAGCCAGAGCTCTCAGAACCCTCGTTCATGCTTTAACTGCCGCAAAACAGGACATCTTGTCAAAGATTGTCCCTTGCTTAAGAAGGCCGAGGTTGCTCTTGTGTATGACGGGGCGAACCCGCCGGCTGCTTCCGATGGAGCAGGTAAACCCGATGTTTTGGGAGTTACCCTTACAATTAAAAATATTCCTGTTTCTTTATTATTTGATATGGGTGCATCACGTAGTTTTATTGCAAGTAATGC
Source organism: Allium sativum (assembly GCA_030737875.1). Taxonomy (NCBI): domain Eukaryota; kingdom Viridiplantae; phylum Streptophyta; class Magnoliopsida; order Asparagales; family Amaryllidaceae; genus Allium; species Allium sativum. The sequence goes on along the minus strand of CM060915.1, from coordinate 252,482,072 downwards.
AGTCATTAAGTTAAAGTTAAATCAGAGAAAGCTTACAGAATCGGTTAGGGTTCACAATCCAATAGGGGGTTCTATTATCCTCAGTTCATATTGTAAAGTACCTGCTTCTTTTTCTCGATATCGGTTTCCTTTTAATCTAGTCGTGACGGATTTTCCTGAGTTCGATATCATTCTTCGGCTAGATTGGTTAACGCAATACGAAGCCAAAGTAAATTGTGCAGAAAGGATAGTAAACATTAAAACAAAGCTTGGATATATTGCTGTACCATGTCATGGTTCAAATCCAGATAGAAAGGAATTATGGTCTGCACTAGAAGTTATTCCCACTTCCTTAGAAAAGATTCCTGTTGTTAAAAACTATGCAGATGTGTTTGAAGAAGTCGAAAATTTACCTCCGCAAAGAGAAATTGAATTCAGAATCGATCTAATTCCGAATGCCAGACCAGTGGTACATCCAATTCGAAGAATGACTCCGAAAGAAAAAGAAGAATTAGGTGATCAAACTCGTCAACTTCTATGGAAGGGTCTGATCAGACCTAGCTTTTCTAGTTGGGGTGTATCTATAGTGTTTGTCCCTAAGTCAGATGGTACTCTCCGATTGTGTGTTGATTACGAGACCTCAACAAACAGGCGCTCAAAAACAAATACCCGTTACCCCGCATCGATGATCTATTAGACCAATTAAATGGATCAAGAGTATTTTCCAGAATGGAGCTAGCTACAGGTTTCCATCAACTGAGAAGTGCCGAAGATTTTGTTCCTTTGACTTCTTTCAGAGGTCCAAACATATTTTACGAATGGTTAGTAATGACGTTCGACTTACGCAACGCTCCAGCCTACTTCGTGGATCTAATGAATAGAGTGTTCAGGGAAGTTCTAAATAAATTTGTCTTGGTATTCATTGATGATATTTTAATCTACTCTAAGTCAGAAGCCGAGCATGAAAGACATCTAGAACAAGTATTGGGGATTCTAAGAAAGAACGTCTTCAAAGCCAAATTCTCTAAATGTGTCTTCTGGCAAGAAGAGGTGAAGTTCCTTGGCCATGTCGTGTCAAAAGAAGGAATTTCTATAGATCCGAGCAAAATTACAGCAATTCAAGACTGGAAACAACCTACTACAACCACAGAGGTCAGAAGTTTTATGGGGTTGGCTAGTTATTATCGAAAATCCGTTAAGGATTTTCTGAAGATATCCGGTCCATTAACGAAGCTTACGAAGAAACACGAGAATTTTAAGTGGACTTCCGACTGTGAGGAAGCTTTCCAGGAATTGAAATCGAAATTGACAACCGCTCGTGTATTAACCATTATCGATGGCAATCGGGATTTGACGGTTTGGACGAATGCTTCTATTAGAGGTCTTGGCGTAGTATTAATGCAAAGAAGCCAAGTAGTCGCTTATGCAAGCCGTCAGCTAAAACCGCATGAGAATAATTATGTAACTTATGATCTTGAGTTGCTAGCCATCGTTTTTGCTTTGAAAATCTGGAGGCATTACTTGCTGGGTGAGAAATTCGAACTGTTTACAGACCATCAATCATTAAAGTATTTGTTCACCCATAAAGATCTGAACTTGAGACAGCAGCGTTGGCTAGAATTTCTTGCCACGTATTATTTAGATATCCTGTATACGCCAGGAAAGGCTAACGTAATAGCAGATGCGCTCAGTAGAAAGAATGAAATCATCGCCAGCCGAATTGTTACATCTTCATTGATTGACAAGATTTTAGTCCTTCAGAAATACGATGAATTTATTCAGAGAATCAGTCAGAGGATCAAGGAAGTTGAAACCACAAGTTTTCGTATTGATGATAAGGGAGTTCTTAGATTGAAAGGCTGGATTTGCATTAAGAATATTCCAGAGCTTCGAAGAGAAGTCATGGATGAATGCCATAAGTCAAAACTTAGTATCCATCCTGGTGTAAGTAAAATGTAAAACGATATTAAGCGCACTTTATGGTGGAGGGCAATGAAGAGGGACATCTGTTTATATGTTAGCAGATGCCCTACTTGTCAACTAGTCAAGAGTGACCAGCAAAAGCTGGCCGGATTGTTGCAACCGTTGGAAGTCCAAGGTTGGAAATGGGAACAAATTTCCATGGATTTTATTGATGGTCTGCCCCAAACCAAGAAAGGTAATGACAGTATTTGGGTGATCGTAGATCGCTTCACGAAGACCGCTCATTTCATACCTGTCAGATTCAATAGAACTGCCAAAAGTCTAGAACAGATTTATTTCAAAGAAATTGTTAAGCTGCATGGAATTCCCATCATCATAGTTAGTGATAGAGACCCAATATTTTCTAGAAAATTCTGGGAGGCGTTCCAAACAGAATTGGGAACAAAACTGAATCTAAGCACCGCTTATCACCCTCAGACAGATGGCCAAACTGAGTGGGTGAATAGAATTCTAGAAGATTTATTGCGGCTTGCATTATTGGTTTTGGCGGGTCATGGGAAGATCACTTGCATTTGGCAAAATTCTCATATAACAACAGCTATCAAGCAAGTTTGAAAATGTCGCAATTTGAAGCATTATACGGTAGACCGTGCAGATCTCCCGCATGTTGGGTAGAACCTGGCAACAGACTTGTGTTGGGACCCGATATGATTAGAGAAGCATCTGATAAAGTCGATTTCATCATAAAACGATTGAAAACCGTGCAAAGCCAATAGATATGCAGATTCTAGAAGAAGAGATGTGGCATTCGCTGTTGGTGATTATTTTTATTTGAAACTTTCTCCGATGAGAGGAGTAATCCGATTCGATAAGACTGGGAAGTTGGCACCCAGATTTGTTGGCCTCTTTCCTATACTTGAACGAATTGGAACTCTTGCTTATAAGGTTTCATTACCTGATTGGTTGCCTGGAGTGCATAATGTGTTTCACGTATCTCAACTTAGAAGACATGTGCATGATCCAGATCTTGTTGTAGAAGAAGCAGCACGACAGGACTTGGAAATTACTCCAGAATTTGAAGTCAGAAGAGAGCCATTAAAAATTGTTGGCAAAGAAACTAAAGAGCTAAGGAGAAAGAAGGTTCATTTAGTTAAAGTGCAGTGGAGTAGTGATCCTAGAGACTGTACTTGTGAGACCGAGGAAAGCATTAAGCAAGCCTACCCCAAATGCAGAGTGGACATCTCTGACTAACTCCGGTGCAAGGTACCTTTACAATACTTGCATTTCCATTTCTGTTTCCTACTGTACCGCTGTTTTCTTTTCGGGGACAAAAAGTTTTAAGTGGGGGAGATGTAACAACCCGGAAAATACAAGCCAAATTTTTTTTTAAAATTGGTTATTTTAAAAGAATTTAAACAATTGAAATAGAATATTTCAATAAAATAATGAATTAGAAATGGTGCGGTAGTTTGAAAATTTGAATTCAAATTTTGACTAACTGTACTGGGTGCAAAATAAAACGGATTTCAGTGAAACCAAAAATATTTAAATCTGTTTATGAATATCTTTCTAACGAATCTGAAAAATCGAAGTTTCATAGCGGGAATCAAAAGTTATGGCCAAATGAATTTTCAGAAAGGTCGCTATAGAGAATATATAGCCCTTGAAAATAGACATTATGCAAACGACTTCGGAATTCGATGAAACCACTTTTGTTGGATCCAGGATGTCAAATTATTGCCAGGTTTCAAATTTCATAATTGTTGAAGCTAGTATGTGAGCGTGGCAAAAGAAAACGTGTTTGTTTGATTTCTGTTAAATTAGATCGACCAAAAAATGGCCATTTTTCAAACAGTCTCAGAATTTGACGAAACTAGTTTTGTTGGGACCGTAGCGTCAAAACATAGCTAGATTTATTTTTCTAGAATTTTTTGAATCAGTTTGTCGCCCTAGCAAATTTAAATGTACATTCAAATCGAATATTGAATGTTTTATATTTTAATTTGAACAATAACTGACTGTAACAGTCGAATTGGCCTATGAAACATATCCCATTGTGTTTGGAATGGGGGTATTTAGCTAGGAGCGATAGTCGTTGGGTTTGAATTGGTGTCTGGGTGGAGAAACCCTATTTTAAAAATTAAATTAAGCCTCGCCCAATAGGAATTTTCCTTTCATAAATTAAAAATAAAAAAATTCGCACAAAACCCCCTCCCCCCTCCAGCTTATCTCTTGCCCGACGGATATCGTTTTCGCCACTTCCCAGGCAATTTCCGATCGCCACGTTCATCTTCAGCCCCTCCCCCTTTGCAACTTTTTGTAGTTCTCCTCCTCCTCTTTAAATCCATATAAAGAACTCCCCTTATCATCACACCTGCATCAATATCTCCTCCTCCAAAGATCCGAACTTTCGTGCACCGCCACCCCTCAACCGCGCTACCGAGTTTGCCAACGCTGCCACCCCAGGTGCGCCTCTTGACCCTCCTTTACGTGGCACCACCTGATCGAAGCGATACTTCGAGGATTTGCCGCAAATTCGAAACCTAGTTTCAAAGGTTCAAAGGAGGTATACGGATTTGATTTTCAGAACTGAAAATAACACTTTTAAGTGTTGCAAACTTTGAAAAATCGTATCTTTATCGTGTATTAACGAAATTCGATGAAACATCGTGACCGCAAGGACGCTCTTTACATTCTAGAAGTGTCAGGGGATTTTTCTAAGCTTTCTAGGATTTTTAGAAAAGCGATAAACCAATGTGAGATTTCTAAATTGAAATGTGAGTGGACATGTGTTGTATAAGTTATATAAGCGAAATACGTGTTGTATACCTCATGTACACGTGTTGTATAAGTTGTATGAGCGAAGTATGAATTATACATGCATTGTATAAATGATATGTGTGTTGGAATGGAAATAAAATATATTTATACGAATATATATATATATATACACTCCCCTCGTCCACAAACCTTGGGCGATATTTATTGATTGTGAATTATTGTGTAAAAATTTGGTGAATAATGCGAATGGTTGATAGGATTGTTTGTGGTTGATATTGTTTGGATGTGGTTAAAAATACCATTATGGTTGAAAAATACCCATTTGTGATTGAAACAAAATTTGAATAAATTATGGAAAAGAAAAACATACTCTCCTGCGTGCGAATTAGATGTATGAAATCCCCATTGTCAAAAACCGCGAGGTTTAAAGGTAGAGCGAGGAGCCGTACTCGGGACGGTGCCGGTTTTAAATACCCTGCCATTATGCTGCTGAAATTTTCAATAATATTCATGTGTTAGAATTATTTTCATATGTTGAAATAATATTCATGTGTTGAATATAAATTCATGTGTTAAAACCATATTCATGTGTTGAATAGAAATTCATGTGTTGAAACCGTATTCAGGTGTTAAATAGAAATTCATGTAATGAATAAAATCCTTTGAAAAATAAAAATAACATTTTATCACATATCTAAACTATATAAACTATCTGTGTTTTAAATAAATTGTTTTAACATTAAATATTACATTTTTATTATATATATATATATAAATATAGAAATTATTCATGTGTTGAATAAAGTATTAGAACGATAAAAATCATATTTTTATTGTATGTGTGACGTAGATAATATTCATGTGTCGAATATATAGATTGAACAATAAAATTTACATTTTTATTGTGAATATGAAGTGCTCAAAATGTTCATGTGTTGAATAAATATTTTAGACGATAAAAATATCATTTTTATCATGTAAGCAATTCGCTAAAAATATACAAGTGGTAAAACAAATATTTGTTTGCTATGAATATTATTTTTAACATGTGGGCGAGCTAAATAAAATAGTCATGTGTTGAAATATATTTTTGTTCGCCAAAAATATCATTTTTATGCAAAACATGAAGTGTTAAAAATAACCACTTGTTCAAATAAATATGTGTGGGTAGAAAATATTATTTTTAACATGTGTAGGAAGTGTTAAAAATAACCATAAGTGGAAATAAAACATTTGTTCGCTAGAAATATTATTTTTAGCTTAGTTTTGCACATATATATACATGTGTTGAATATGAAGTGGATTAGCTATTGAGTAAAGAATTTATTTGCGTGACCGACAAATAGGTAAACCTTAATGAGTTGGATGTGCAAATTTTATTATTATATCAACTCCTGTGAATGCCATTGGATGCAGAGTGCTAATTCTTCTGTGTGTAATAATAAACATCGCCATAGGATAGTAACAATTAATTTTGAGCTACATTATATGTCACACTTCTTGACGATAGGCATACTTCATCATATACCACATAAGCATTTGGAGCTTGTGCGACGAGGTTGAAGATTTACCATACGAGCGAGAGGCTTGTATGGCGATGACTATATACTGCAGGTTGAACTGATGACTGATCTGGACTATATAAATTGTAACGTTAAATTGCAAGATTAATAAAAACCCCACACTGGTCTGGAGAGGACAATAAACACATCTCTCTGGTCATTAAGGCACGAAAACCATTTATATGGTGAAGAGAATTTATTCTCTGGAGTTATGATCTATACACACTCCCATGTGGACACCGGAATATATCACTATAAATATGTGCATGCTTATTAGGATTTATTGGGTACCAAATACAGCCCAATAAATTTCCAAATCCCTTCCCGTACAAAGGAGGTTATGGCGAAATTTTTCGAAATATAAAGGTGTTAGTGAAATATTTGAAGTGAAAATGATATAGAAATCGCCGAATGAATTATATATATATATATATATATTAAATTAAATTAAAACGAATCGAGGCCGTGCAGTTCACGTTTTGAAATCGTAACTTCAAACGATTATACCGAAAGATCCGACCATCGGATTTTCACGAAACTGGAACCGTTGGGTTCGCTTTGGGAATATCTTCCCAGTGATATAAACTTTGTAGAAATCCAACGGTTAGATTTTAAGATATGTGCAAAACAAATTTAGGGGAAAACAGCGCCAGTGCCTCGGCACGACCTGAAACGTCGTTTAATTAAATAAAGCCGTTTTTAAATAAATAAAAATTGCGATATATCGTTTTAAAAATATTATTGATGATATAAAATGAAAATAAACCGACTCTGCTTGGATTGCTTGATATTGGGTGGTTGAATGTGTTTGACATGAAAATTATACTAAAGAACTGAAATGTGAATGTCGAATGATTTAACCATATGAAGAATTTATTTGAAAATCTAAATATACGTGGATTATTTGAGAAGGCCGAGTTAATTCTCATTTCAAATAATCGATCGACGGTTAGAAGTCAAAGAGTTGAAGACAGTTCAAGACCGGCGATATTCACATTGGATGGATGGGCGCTACTGATGCTCATGATTGGAGTAGCTACCTTGAAGGAGCTGAAGTGGTAGCCGTCCGGACGTATTGTTGATTGTACGGATATGCGAGGAATTTGGTGCCTCCGGCTTCGTTCAAACCCAGAATGAACTTGTAAATGGACTATGTGTCTGGCACTGGATTTTGTTCTGTGCTTATTGATCTCTATTAAACATATATATCTGTTTGGCGGCAGAGAACTTATTCTCTTGCTTAACGCCCTTCTCTGAGACGTACGAGCTCGGAGGTTATATATCGATAGAAATTAGTCGCATGGAGTGAATTGCCTTTGTGGAACACCTAAGTGGCATAAGATCAAGGCTTCTGTTGAAAAGCAAAGTCTTGTGGTTGATGATCAAAGCATAGCCGGTGTGGTGTAGCTTTGTGTATAGCGTTGATTCGCGAGCCTCACACCTCGGTATGAGTCAAAAACGGGATAGTGACCGCTGGGAGAACACGACTTTTCTTTCTAGCTATGGTGGTGTCAGTGACTTACCAGCCCTAACATATATATATATATATAATTTTCACCTGTGTGGTTGTTGGAATGTGAGGCGTCTCGATTATAGGTCTGCAAGGATCGAGAAACGTGTGTTCAGGAATGACTAATCCTCAAAAGTAAGAGAGGACCGGCCCAGCCGATTCCAAGGACCACTGTCTGTGATCTTGAGGCATTTGCTAGAGTGTCTCGAACAGGGAGGAGCTTGCCGCTTGCCTCGACTCATGATGGAATCCAATTTCCAATACGAAATTGCGGATGTGATTGTATTACTAGTATGGCAACATAGTAGATGGTAGCTGTGTCGCCTAGGATTGATATATATGATGGTAATTGTTGTTGAAACATATATGCACTAGTAATAATATCAAACACATTTGTTTTATACGTATCAAGCATTTCTTTGCCATTATAAGGTAAAACTCTATCCTCCGGCTTGCATTGCATTGTGTGATAGGACCTGAGTCTTATAATGGCTTCATTTTTATAAAAAGCATTGCGATGATTTAATAATTTACTTTATTTCATGCACTAGCAATCTTTGGAGTAAACCCGTTCCGCGAAAGTGGCATGGTCCATTGATTTGCCTTATTATTGCTGATTAAGTAGTTAAGTAGATTTCTCATACCAGTCTATGACTGACTCGTAGTTTGTTTCACCTTGCAAACTCGGGTGCCCTTTATTTTTACACGGGCAGCCCAATAACAGGTAGCTGGCGTATTTTGGCTTTGCACCGCAGCAGAGGTGCACCTTATGGCTCATGGCGAGGCTTGACTACATAGTGTTGACTATTGATTTTTCCGCCATTACTGTATATGTATATGATTCCGCCTCAGGCGATGTAGACTAATCATGTATCTTTATGCACTAAGTAATATCCTGCACTGTGCTCTCTGATGTTGTGATATGTATATGATTCCACTGTCATAATTGTGTAAATTATTCTATTTCCTTCTTATTTTATTATCTGTACTCTGCTAATGATGATTAATGTGTTTTAATCCAATGATTATCCTTAACACCGTAGCACGGGGTTTTGGGATCGTCACACAATATACTTGACCATACTGTTTTGAAACACCAAACTATCAATGAATATCTTATTGTACCTTTTGATGGTTGTTTCGAAGAGAATGGGATGGGAACTTGACCCAAAACCACTTCGAATCAAGGTTACATACGAAACTAACTTGCAGGGAATAAAGATGGAGCAATTGAAGACCGTTGATATTCATAAATGGAATAACTACTTATAATCTTTGGTCTACAGCCAAAGATATACCGTGGTTTTGTTGTGATTGAGATCTACGGATTTGCAAGTACTACTCGCTACTGATCTATAGGGTGATTCCTTGGATGCGGTAGGAGGGTGCCTTCAGTTCATCCTGTTCCTGGATGACTTATATGGACAAGTGTTTGATAGAGTATTTTCAAAGGAATCACGTACGTTGATTTTCTCAAACGTATTACTATTGGTAGCGGAGAAGACATCTTCTCTTAGCTTAATGATTCGTGTATTTTTGTGGATGTCAATTAGTGAAATCTGGAGGACCTGACAATGTAATATTCAAAGTGAATTGTGGTCGGATGTTCAAAAGGTAATTATAACCTCAAGCCTCATCAATAGGGAAATGACAGAAATCAGGCAGGCAGCGTGGCTATGTAGGTCACTCCCATTAGGATATATAATCACATATCTAGAGAAAACCCATTTCCTTCTTTAATCTATTTTGATGTTGTCCGTTTTCGGGAAATGGTGGGTAGCTCCCAACCGTTGGTAATATACATTCGATACACTCAAGCAAAATAAGTGGTCAGTCATGTGTAAGCTGGGTTGCAAGACTTTCTTGTTGAACCCAGTGCATTCCCCTCTCGAGATATACTATCGGCAGGAGGTTCCATACATTGTCATAGTCGGAATCCAATCTCCAATAAGTGCCAGGGTTTTTAATTGTATACTATATATATGGAGCGTGAGATGCAAGCGTTCCACTAGATTGCTATTTACTGTGATTTGATAGACACTAATATAATATCAGAATAATATTGTTTCCAAAAATGTTTGGGTTATAGCAAGGTAAAAACCGTCTGTATTTGTATGTGGGCTGGTCTTACTATTATCCTTTCTTTCAAAAGGATTTTCTAAAGTTAAGCCGATTGTTTGATGTGAATTTAACTCTGAAAGTATTCCAGACTGATCTGGGTGTTTTTGCTTTGCTTCAAAATGTGCTCGGGTCAGACCGAACATATTTTCCAAGTTAGTTTTCGCATGGAGTTCAAGGAGCTAGAAGCAGGAGGCTTTACCATTAGTTATTTTAAAGTTGTTCCGCTGTATCTGATTCATGTTATACTCTGATGAATTGTATGTATATACAGTTTTCTTTTCTATATAGAGATTTAATATATATTATATTTTCTTCGTTCTACTGTGAGATTCTAATGTTCTTCTTCTTTCTGCTGTTCTAATATTTCTTTCTCTCTTGCTCATCCTCTAATTTCTTCCTCTTAACATTCTACTTTTCTATATAATTTGGATTGATTGTGATAGCTAAATGTAATCTTACATTGTATGAAAAAGTGGGACGTTACAGTTGTGTACCTACAACAACATAATAGGATGGGGTATTGTACCTTCTTAGATTGATACATTTATTTTTGAAATTGTTTTAAAATTATACATTAATAATAATACCAAATGATTTTCTCGTATCAATCATGTTTGGTAATTGTAAGGTAAACTTTATCCTACGGCTTGCACTTGCATTGTGTGATGGGACCTAAGTCTTATAATGGCTTCATTTTTCAAAAAGCATTACATTGTTTTTTATGCACTGGCATTCATATGGAGTAAACTTGTTTCATGTTATACGACGTGGTCGCATGATATGTCTTATTTTTAAATAAGTTAACTGTACGGTTTCTTATACCAGTCCCATGACTGACTCGTAGTTTGTTTTTCCCTTGCAAACTCGCGTACCCATAATTTTAACATGGGCAACCAGGTGAACAGGGTTTTAGGTTTCTTTTGGATATGCACTAGATTTGTGGATGCTGTGATGAACTTGAAGCCAAAGATGGACTTTTATGTTTCGTTTGAACTTTTCAAGACACTCTCTTACGTTAATTTTGTTTGATTTCGCTGCAAACTTGCTAACTTCAAGTTGAAACTGTATTTGTATAATTATGATCCTATAATGATGTAACTATGATATTACTTTCTCTGATGTAAATAATGTAAATTATTCTCTGATGTAGTATTAAGCTACATTTTGTGATCTTTTGTTATGTTTAATGTTTTATATTTTAATTACTATCCTCTTCTCCTAGGATCTGGGGTTTGGGTCATCATAGGTGGTATAAAAGATAAGGGTTAACCTTAGTTCTAGAGTATAACATCTTAATGGACTCATCGGAGATAGAATCGGTAGTATTCAAGGATGAGTGACTCATCGGAGATAGGATATGTAGTGTCTTAGAATGAGTACAGTAGAATAACAAACATCTCAGTAAATACATTTCTGTTTATATATATGTTTTATGCTCTTACATTTCCTTAAGATATCTTTTATGTTGGCCTGACTCTTTTCTTGCTATTTGTAGACATAGTAGGAAACCAGCGTTAGAGGTAGAGGAGGTAGAGGACGGGGCAACGTTCAGGTTGAAGCTCAACCGCCCAACCCCATAGAAGCTGTTAATGCACCAGTTGTGCCTCCTTAATAACAACCAGATTTAGAAGTGCTTGCTAAGAAATACAAGAATTTGGGTGGAGTGCCATTCTTAGGCAAAGAATCAGTTATTGAAGTGCAAGCATGGATGAGATATTGTGAGCGAATCTTCGAAGGCTTAGAGTTAACTAATAACCAGAGGAGATTTTTAGTGTCCTGGTTGCTCAAAGATTAAACCTTGATTTGGTAGGAAACTATTACGATGAGTAATCCTAGAGGTGATATTACTTGGGATAGATTCAAGGAAATTTTTGAGGAGAGATTTATTCCCCAAGAAGAAGTCAAGCGTCTATATTATGAATTTTCCAATCTCAAGCAAGGGGAATATGACCATCCATGAATACATGAATACATTTAAAGAACTCTCTCGCTTTGGTTTTAAGAAAATTCAAAATCCCATCAAGAAGAATGTGAGATTTATTGAAGGTCTCTAGCGAAGGTATAGGAGAAGAGTGACAGCTCATGTAAGACATCCGTTTGGCGGAATGGTAGAGATGGCTTGTTGGTACGAAAACATTGATAAGAGAAATGCTTTGGAGGATAAGGAGAAGGGTTATTCTGGTAAGAAAAGAAAGTTTTCAAATAAGAAACCAGGGACAAGCAAGACTGATGAAAAGCCGAAAGACGAAAGAATTAATAATGTCAAATGTTACAACTACCATAATCAAGGACATTTAGCAAATGAATGCAAAGCTTCCAAGAAGCCAAGGAAGTTCAGTGAAGAAACATAATGTTACAATTGCCATAAGATGGGGCACATCAAGCCACATTCCCCATTATTGAAAAAAGTAAGAAGTAGCTTACGTTTATAATGTGGCAGATACTCCAACATGTTATGTTGGCAGGGAAGACCAGATGTTTTGGAAGGTACGCTTACTGTTATATATATTCCTGTTAAAGTGTTATTTGATACGGTCACATCACAAAGTTTTATTTCAAGCAATATGGTTAAGAAGCTAAATTTAAAACATAGATTTCTTGAAGAACCCATTAGTGTTAACAATCCGATTGGAGCTTCCTTCGATCTTTGTTTATGATGTAGATCGCCCGTCTCTTATTCACGTTATCGGCTTTCTTTCAATTTGATTATAAAGGGTTTTACCAAATTTGATCTTATTATTGCATTGGATTGGTTGAACAAGTATGAAGTTATAGTTAAGTGCGCAAATAGGATGGTTAGAGCAAAGACCATATTTGGAAATTTTATAATCATACCGTTCGAAGGTCCAAAATAAAATAAAAAGGGATTTTGGTCTACTTTTGAGATTTCCCCCACTTCAATAGAGATTGTCCCTGTTGTTAAAGATTACATGGATGCATTTAAAGAAATTAATAGTCTTCCTCCAGGAAGAGAAATTGATTTCAGGATTGATCTAGTTCTAAATGCGAGGCCAATTGTGCATCCAATTCGGAGAATGGCATTGAAGGAGAAAGAAGAGATAACAATCAAACTTGACAACTTTTATGGAAAGGACTGATCAGGCCTAGTTCCCAAGTTGGGAAGCAGCAGTTTTATTCATTCCAAAGTCAGACGGTACCCTCAGATTATGTGGATTACCGAGACCTCAACAAGGAAACGCACATGAATAAGTACCCATTGTCGTATATAGATGACTTATTAGATCGTTTAAATGGAGTGTGGGTATTTTCAAAGATGGACCTAGCTACTGGTTTTCATCAATTATGAATTGTGGAAGAGTGTGTTCTTTTGTCAGCTTTCAGGGGTCCAAATTTATTTTATGCATGGTTAGTAATGCCGTTCGGATTATGCAATGCCCCTGCATATTTTGTAGATCTAGTGAATCGGGTATTACAAGAAGTGTTGCAGAAGAGTGTGTTCTTTTGACATCTTTCAGGGGTCCAAATTTATTGTATGCATGGTTAGTGATGCCGTTCGGATTATGCAACGCCCCTGCATATTTTGTAGATCTAGTGAATCGGGTATTACAAGAAGTGTTACGGAAGAGTGTGTTCTTTTGACATCTTTCAGGGGTCCAAATTTATTTTATGAATGGCTATTAATGTCATTCAGATTATGGAACGCCCCTGCATATTTTACGGATATAATTAATCGCGTATTCCGAGAAGTGTTGAACAAGTTTGTACTAGTCTTTATTGATGATATCGTAATCATTTCAAAGATAGTATAAGAGCATGCAAAACATTTGGAACAATCATTGGAAATTCTGATAAAGATATTAAAAGCCAAGTTTTTCCAAATGCAAATTCTAGAAAAAGAAGTGAAATTCCTTGGACATGTTGTATCCAAGGAAGGGATATCAGTGGATCCGAGTAAGATTACAGCCATTTAGGTTTGGAAGCAACCAAGGACTCCCGCGGAAGTTAGAAGTTTTCTTGTATTGGCGAGATATTATTGGAAATTCGTGAAAGATTTTTCGAAGTTTTCCAGTTCTTTGACAAAGCTTACCAAGAAGCATACCAAGTTTAATTGGACATTAGTATGTGAAGTAGCTTTACAAGAGCAGAAAGAAAGATTAACTACTGACCAGTATTGACGATTATAGATGCTAATCAAGACTTGAACATCTATACTGATGTTTCTAATGAAAGATTTGGCGCGATGTTAATGCAGAGAGGAAAAGTAGCAGCTTATGCAAGTCATCAGTTGAAGCCATATGAGAAAAGGTATGCCAGTCATGATTAGAATTGCTAGCTATGGTACTTTCCTTAAAGATTTTGAGGCACTGCCTATTAGGTGAGAAGTTTGAGTTGTATACGGATCATGAATCTTTGAAATACCTGTTCACCCATAAGGATTTGAATATAAGGCAACAATGTTGGTTGGAATTTTTTGTTGCTTATGATTTCGATATTCTATATACTCTAGGAAAGGCCAATGTTGTAGTGACGTACTCAGTAGAAAGAATGCGATTATTGCTAATCTGGTTATTACCCTTCATTGATAGAGAAGATTTCAGTTTTATAGAAGAACGATGAGTTTATTCGGAAGATTAGCAAGAGTATTCAGGATGGAGAAGTCTTGAACTTCCAAGTTGATAGTAAAGGAGTTATGAGATTGAAAGGATGGATTTGCGTTTCGGATATTCCAAAACTAAGAAGAGAACCATTAGATGAGTGCCATAAGTCTAAGCTCAGTATTCATCCAGGGATATAGAAGATGTATTGAGATCTGAAACGCACGTTTTAGTGGAAATCTATGAAGAGAGTTATCTCGGTATATGTTAGTGTTTGTCCAACTTGCCAGTAAGTAAAGAGTGATCAGCAGAAGGTCGCTAGGTTGCTACAACCGTTAGAGATTCTGGAATGGAAGTGGTACCGGATATTGATTAATTCCATTGACAGTCTTCCTAGAACCAAGAGAGGTAATGAAAGCATTTGGGTTATTGTAAATCATTTAACGAAGAGTACTAATTTTCTTCCAGTAAGAGCAAATAGAATAGCTCAGAGCCTTGCTTAGTTATACATAAGGGAAGTTGTTCGACTGCATGGAGTGCCCGACAGCATTGTCAGTTATCAAGATCCGATCTTGACCAGTAAGTTCTGGGAGGCATTTCAGTAAGAGTTAGGGACAAAGTTGAATATTAGTACTGCTTATCATCCCCATACAGATGGCCAGACTGAAAGGGTGAACCATATTTGGAAGATCTATTGAGCATGTACCCTTTATTTTTTAGGATCATGGGAAGATCATTTACATCTTGTAGAGTTTTCA
Organism: Allium sativum; assembly: GCA_030737875.1. Lineage (NCBI taxonomy): Eukaryota > Viridiplantae > Streptophyta > Magnoliopsida > Asparagales > Amaryllidaceae > Allium > Allium sativum. Next base: position 252,466,882 of record CM060915.1, on the reverse strand, counting down.
TACAACAATAGCTTCCAAGCTAGTTTAAGGATGTCACCATTTTAGGCATTATATGGTCGACTGTGTAGATCTCCTGCATGTTGGATTGAGCCTAGTAACCGGCTAGTGTTGGGTCCAGATATGATTCGAGAGGCCATAGATAACATGGATATCATTAAAAAGTGGTTAAAGGCAGCACAAAGCCGACAAAAGAGTTATGCAAATTCTAGAAGAAGAGACTTAGAATTTTTTTGTTGGCGATCAGGTATATTTAAAGGTTTGTTCGTTGAAGGGAGTGATCCGATTCAAAAAGACGAGAAATGTAACGACCCGCCTTTTTGCCCGATTTTCTCCGGTAATTAAACCAACTCAAACTGTTCATATATACATCAGAATTACATGAATATCAGAGTTACAACATATATACAATGGAAGAAAAGATATAAATATACTCTCAGCGGAAGAACAAAGTGATACAGCGGAAGCTTCAAACTTTAGCATGGACTCCAACTAAGAAAGCGCTTTGACCTCGCTCCAACGAATCATAACTGTAAAACTAAACTACTAGATGTCCGTGTGAAAAATTAATGGGCACCCAGAGCTTAGGAAGGAAAAATAAACTCCAGGTCAATCATGGGACTGGTGTGAGAACATAAAACAGTTGCTTTAGGATTTATTTTAAAGTTGGTAAATTCACCGGACCACGCCACTAATGCGGAGCGGGTTTTATCCATGTGAATGTCCATGCATATAAATACGCGATGACTTTTGGAAAAATGAAGCTATCATAAGCTCGTCCTACATCACGCAATGCAAGAGCACCCTGATGGGCGAGTTTATCTTATGATAACCAAAAATGCCTTCATACGTGAAAATCCTCTTCTAATATTATTATTACATAGTGTGGGAAACCATTTCGCAAATAAATGTATTAATCCTAGACGGCATAATACCCATAATATTATGTCGCCATATATATATATATATATACACATACACACACACAAACCAAAACCATGTGGCATGTATTGGATATTTGGGTTTCCAACTTGATGATTCCTGGCACGAAAGATCAATCATGGATACGAAGCGAAGTGCTTCACGGCTTTTTCGTCCATCACCGACACCAACTGCAAATCGCAGGGTAGATCAACGGTTTTCGACCAAACACGGCCGCCTGAACATACCCAATTTCCCCAATTTCATAAGTGGTTTCCCACTGCTGCAGCTTCATCATCAATTCATACATAAGTATACAACATAACCGCCAGTTTCTCATCAATCCGGGGTGTGAGGCTTGTCGATGTCACATTTTACACAAAGCATGCCTAGATAGGCAATGCCATGATCATTCTAGCTCATTTCATATCTTAAGTATGTCACATTGTCCACTTACAATATGACCACTGATTTCCATCCATACATAACCACTTCGAGTTCATACGTCACAAACTAGATACATATCAAATGGGAATCAGTGTTATGCTGTTAATTACAATGTCAGACACACAATCCATAGAAGTCCATTCTAGGTTTGAACGGAACAAAAATTTAAAATTTCAAAATAACTTAAATTCAAACTGATTATTAAGTTTAAATCCAAAATCATTTCATAATTTCAAATCTTAATTTAAATAAGTTGTAAACCATAGGAATTCAAAAACCCTTTTAAATTTGAATTCAAATATAAACATCATAAATGGTCCTTCACGACATTTATTATTTTAAATTTCAACTGGTTTTCTAAGTTTTAAAACAACTTCAAATTTCAAATTATATTTGAACTAACCGTTCCGTCCATCGGACCAGTTAGGGATGGCCAGGGACAGCAGGAAACTGGATTTCCAAACCCAAGCGTAGACACCATTCTCTCTGTCATCTTAGAACGGTCTGTTATAAAATATAATTTTTAAATTTCCAAAGCACTTTCCAATTTAAAATTGGACTTGAAAGAACAATATTTCAATATTTGAAAATAAATCTTCATTTATATGGAAGGAGGATTGAATCGATTATATATATGATTCCACAACCATGGTGTTGTGTGTGTATCATGCAAACCTAATAAACAAACCATATAAGTCAGATGATCATGAATTATAATCATCATCAATAACAAACAATTTAGCTGTGCCCAAGCTTTACTGTCAATAATGCTTATCAGTGTTCTGTGTTTTATCTAATTACATGCACATCCATTCACACAATAACATCCATATACAAACAATTATCATTAATCATCACATCACATTTTAATCACTGGTAATTAAAATAAATGATCAAATTAATTTTTCTCACCGCTCCATAAACTGTTTAGTGAAACCCGTATTACAGCGAAGAAGCCAACTGATGACGATACCGCTATGTGTACTACTTTTCTTCTTCCAATCCCATTTCGCTTAGCAGTTGGTGATTTTCTGTTAATTATATATATTAGAATTGAACTAATAACATCGTTGTTATATATTGTCATATATATAAGGACACTTCATTTTAATTTCTATAAATTTCTTCGTAGCAAAAATTCCAAACCTATATATAATTGATTCTATTTTCTAATACGATCCTATCTAGCTCAACGGCGTGTAAATCCGAGTTAAAACAAGTGAGATATTACTCGACAAAGTTTCAACTTAAACTTGAAATAATTAAAGGGAAAATATACCTAAACCATTTGGCCCAAGGCCCAAACACTTGAACCAAGCCCACACCGTACTCCTACCTTCTTCTTCTCCTTGCTCATGCTATCCTCCTCACGTTGGAGCCCATCTCGTGCACGCCTTCTGCAATTGCACCATCAAATCTCCACACCATTTTCCTATTCGAAAGCACCAACTAATTTCTCTTCTCCTCTTCTTCTCACTGCACGCATCCCCATGAACTCCTGCTGCCTCCTCCAAAATCAGACCAGCCGAACCCGAAAGCCGGGAGTAGGTTACGCACGCAAGCAACCAAAACATCGACACTTTATATAACAACCCGTATTTTCAATAAACTGTTATAACATAAATCGAGGCAGAATTTAATTCAAAAATCAGAATCAGGGGAAACGGGCTATGCCATTGCGATCGTCTCGGAAAAATACGCGAAATAGAGTCCGAGTTTTCGAAAATCGGAGTCCGTATGACCCAGTTAAGGCCCATTGAAGTTTTCAGAAATTTCTATGCTAAAGACAGATTTAAATTTCAAATTAAAATCAAGGATTAGGGCTAATCAGGGTTAGGCGGGAAAATTCCCGCCAGGGGCCCATGTCGACAGGCATGTCGACAGGGCACCCAGGGTGTCGACTGCCCTGTCGACAGCCCTGTCGACAGGGGGTGCCCAGGCAGTTCAGCCTGGTGCACCATTTCTGATTTGGGTTGGGTCAAGTGGCTTGGTTCTGGAGAATTCTAAGATCTGACGGGCCAAACCTAATCTAGGGTTAATCCTAGGGCCTAAAACACTCTAATTCTCTATAAATACACCCCTAATCCTACCCTAAAGCCTCATTAATCAATCTTGCAACTAAACTATGCCAAATTAAATCCTCAAATGGCCTCCATCTAAAATCCCTAGCCTCCACCTTCCTCAAAGTTTAATCCTATGATGATATGATGATCATACAACCTTTTCTATGTTGTATGAATGCTTAATAACTTGCATACTTCATTAAGATGCAAGGTTGATTTGCTAAAGTTTGTGTTTTTGGGATTTTGCAAAAGGGTTTTCTTATTTGAGGCTTTGTTTCGGTTTTTAAAAAGGGCTTCTTCATCTTATTTGGTGGATTTGTGGCTTGTTTATATTTGTAAGCCCTCTTACCTTCACTTTACAAACTTTAAAGTTAATGTTTGGTGAAAGTTGAGATTTATGTGAGTTTAGTTGATTATGCATGCTTATGCGAACTCACTATGTCATGTTTTATATGATTCATAAGTTATGCATGCATATGCGAGATTTCTATGCCATGTTTTACATGTTTCACAAGTTATGCATGCTCATGTGAGCTTATTATGTCATGTTCTACATGTTTAATGGATTATGCATGTTTATGCAAGTTCATCTTACCATGTTATGCAAGTTTAATGGGTTATGCAAGTTCACCTTACCATGTTATGCAAGTTTAATGGATTATGCATGCTTATGCAAGCTCATCTTACCATGCTATGCAAGTTTAATGGATTATGCAAGTTTAATGGATTATGCATGTTCACCTTACCATGTTATGCATATTTAATAAGCTATGCATGTTTATGCGAATTCACCATGACATGATTTGCAAGTTTAACATGTATGCATGTTTATTATAACATGTGAAGTTCACCATGTATGTTATGCCAAGTTACCTTTTATACCCTTATACGTTACGACGAATATGTAAGCGAGATAATGACGTTGGGAGGGTTTGGGTAAACTTAAAAATACATGAAACTAAAAGATTGGGAATTTACCTATTAAGTTAGGTCTACCCCTTGGGAATTTACCTATTAAGTTAGGTCTACCCAAGTATATGTTAACTTGTAAATATGTTTTGAAGTGGACATGACATTAGATAACATGATATGGCCAACTCGAGGTTAGACCTAGTTGTGGTGTAAATCTTCCCAGGTAACCACAACGTGGGGTCTAATGTGGGTAGTTGGTCATGTGGCACCATAAGACCCGAGGTTAGACCTAGACGTGGTGTAAATCTTCCCAGGTAACCACGGATGTCTAATGTGAGAGGTTGGGTGCATTAAGTAATTAATGCCTCATGATTAGGGTTAAGTCATGGCCCACTAATACTTAACCAATAATGGGGATGCGAGGATTAGATGGGGTTAAGTGGTTACACTTAGCTAATTTAATCCAGGTTTAGTGAGGGGTTAAAACCACACTTAACCCTCTTAGAAACCCTAGCAACGTGGTCTGTTCCAGCAGTAATCCCAGTTTGGTATCATTCACAACCCTAGAGGCTAGGCTAGGGCGGGGCACGATTACTGGACTGATGTAAGCGACCAAAGCGACGGCTGAGTGGTACAGCGGTGCGGGTCCGGCGGGCTACGGACGTGCACGTAGTCCGATGTTGGACAAACTCGAGGCACGGGTACCAGTAGGCTTAGACTGTGCATTATTGCTTAGGTGTCTGGGGTTGACATCTTAGGGCTTGATACACCCGAAGGTGGACCCAGCACAGTCTGACTACATCCATGTGGGCCGTATGGACACCAACACTTGACGTGTTAGGTTTATAGGGAGCCGATCGACTAGACCGTTGGGCTGGGCCTTATACTAAGGTCACTTCATGTTATTGGGCCAAAGTTTGGGCTAAGGGATCAAGATCTGTTTTGTGGGTTTGCTAGTACACTGTGGTGCAAAGTTTAACCTCGTCTATGTGATGTCACCTTTATCTATTGCCATTATGTTCATCTCAGTTTCCATCATACTGTTAACTTTATTAGTTTATAGATTGATCGTAGTAGGGCTTACCAGTCTTTTTGACTGACCTGTTTTCTTTCGCTTCTTTTCTTCCGTTTCCCCCCCCACAGGTTCTCAGGGAGGGACTACATCTGCTTAGTGGATCTTTGACTTGATTGTTGGATAGCTCACGTATGGATCTGAGCTAGCTGTGGCTTATCTTTTATTTCTGGGGATTAGTACTGATGTTTACTATGTATTTTGTTATCACGTATCTAGACTGGATTTGTATTTTGGATCATGACATTTTGATATTATGTACTTGACTATGTGGGTTTTCTGAGATAATGATGATGGGTTTTTATCTGCTACCGCTGCTTTACTTATATTTATTTTTATATACTCTGTCTTGCTATATCTCTGTGCATGTTTACCTTCACAATAACGCCCCTCCAAAGCTAGTACATTCTAAGGAGTGATCCTAGTGGAGGTGGGGTGTTACATTTGGTATCAGAGCACAAGGTTAACAAGATTGAACAAAACTTTTGAAAAAAAAAAACCTTTTTGAAAAACTATTTTCAAAAACCTACTAAGTATTTTCCAAAATAAAGTCTAGATTATTTTAAGGCTAATCCCCAAAAGCCATCAGCGTTATCCTTCGTTCCCTTGACCTAATCTTATCTTATCTCTTGTTTCAGTATGGCTGAGAATCTTGACATCCCAGATGGAGTGAACGTACCACTCTGGTATAGGAGACTCCTAGAAGCTAGGGCGGCAGCTGGTCCCGCCAACCCTACTCCCACTCCTCCTCCTGTAGTTGAGAATCCTATCCCTAATATCCCTCCTCCGGTGGTCCCTGCTCCCCCTCCTCCAGCAGTTAATATTCCCCCTCCCGTTGCTAATGTTCCCCCTCCTGTTGTTGAGGCTCCTCTTCCTCCTCCTCCCCCTCAGCATCCTCAGATTGAGTTTACAAAGGTGTGTAAAGACTTCAAGGCAATGGGGGGCAAGAATTTTCTAGGCACAGAATCTTTCGTTGAAGCTAGGAATTGGCTGAAGGACACGGAGGACTTGTTTGCCATCTTTGGTATAGATGACGAGAGGAAGATCTTATTGACCGTATGGCTTCTGAAGGATGAGGCGGCCTATTGGTGGGAGGTCACCTATGGGACGAGGCCCGTTGAGACTTGGGCCGATTTGAGGGCTAGATTTGTGACCAAGTTTCTATCTTCAGCTGAAGCAAATTTACAAATGGAGAAGTTCATTGCACTAAAGCAAGGGGATATGTCTGTCAAGGAGTATGTGAACAAGTTTAATCAGCTGGCCCGCTTTGGTTTGGATATAGTAAACACCCCGGAGAAGAAGGCTCTTCGATTTGCCAGAGGATTGAATGAGCCGCTACAGGGCTTGGCAATGTCACATATTCCGCATGGAGCCACTTTCGAGAGTTTGGTCAATATGGCTCTGCTTCAGGGAGAGGGAAAGAAGGAAGTCAAGTCAGGCGATACTCAGGCAAAGAAGGCTGATTCTCAAGGCAAAGGCAACCAAGGTCAAAGCAGTCAAGGAAATCAGAATAAGAACAAGAAGGGCAACAACAAAGGCAAGGGGAAGTGCAATTACTGTGGCATAGCTGGGCATTTTGCTAAGGATTGCAGGAAGAAGAAAAGGAAGCTTAGTGGTGGATGCTTCTCTTGTGGAGAGACTGGGCACTTCAGCAAAGACTGCCCAAAGAAGAAAGGACAGGCTGGATCTTCAGGAGGGCAAGTTCATGCTCTCAATGCCGCTTCAGTTCCCGAGAGAGGTAGTGTTTCTGTTGAGAACCTTGTTTATATCTCTGATCTTCCAGTACGTACCTTGTTTGATTCCGGTGCATCACATAGCTTTATTTCATCTGATCTTGTTGATAGTTTGCACCTCAGTACTAGCTTAGTGGATGATCCCGTTTGTGTTTCGAATCCCATTGGGGGTTCTGCTCATCTATCCATGATATGTGAGGATCTAAGGATCTCTATACTCAGCATTGAGTTCTTGTGTAGTGCGTATGTTCTAGGTTTCAGGGGATACGGATTAATCTTGGGCATGGATTGGCTGTCTAGATATGGAGCCATTCTGGATTGTGAGCATAGGGTTGTAAGGCTTGTGACTCGCCTGGGCAACACCTTAGAGATTTCATGCAATCCGAAGAATCCCGTCATGTTATGCTATCTAGAATCTCTCGACTCATCAGAGGAGGCCCTTCAGTCTGTAAGGGTGGTACGAGATTATCCAGATGTGTTTGAAGAAGTTAAGGGGTTGCCCCCTAAACGAGAGATTGACTTTCGCATCTATCTAGTAGACAATGCTAAGCCTGTTTCTTTGCCCGTTCGGCATATGGCTCCGCGTGAGAGACGGGAGCTGAGCAAACAAGTGAAAGAATTGCTTGAGAAGGGCTTCATCAGAAGGAGTACATCCGAATGGGGAGCGCCTGTGGTATTTGCAACTAAGGCAGATGGCTCTCTCCGACTCTGTGTGGATTATAGAGAGTTGAATAAGCTGACTAAGAAGAACCGACACCCGTTACCAAGGATCGATGATCTCTTTGATCAACTCGTTGGTGCTTCTGTTTTCTCTCAGCTTGACCTTGCTACGGGTTTTCATCAGCTCAGAGTGGCTGAAGATAGTATAGACAAGACTGCATTCAGAACTCCAGACGGATTCTTTGAATGGCTTGTTATGCCGTTCGGTTTGACGAATGCACCCGCGTATTTTGTGGATTTGATGAGTAGGGTGTTTCGGGAGTTCTTGAATAAGTTTGTCGTGGTCTTTGTTGATGATATTCTGGTCTTCTCCAAGGATGAGGAAGAGCATGCGAGGCACCTAGTAGAGGTGATGGATACACTCAGAGCACACCAGTTAAAAGCCAAGTTCTCCAAATGCCACTTTTGGAGAAGGGAAGTCAGATTTCTTAGGCATATCGTATCCAAGCAAGGCTTAGCGGTAGATCCCGCTAAGGTGGTTGCAGTTCAGGATTGGAAGACGCCAAGGAATGCAACCGAGGTGAGAAGCTTTCTGGGTCTTGCGGGTTTCTATCGGAAGTTCATTAAAGACTTCGCAAAGATATCCGCTCCTCTTACTAAGTTGACGAAGAAGAACTTAGTCTTTGCTTGGGATATGGATTGTGAGCTTGCTTTTCAGAGACTCAAAAGAGCCCTTACCTCCGCACCAGTTCTAGCCTTACCCGATGGTGGTAAGATATTTACCGTGTACACTGACGCTTGTGGCACGGGATTGGGTGCCGTTCTGATGCAAGAGGGCAGAGTTATATGCTTTGGTGGGAGGCAACTGAAGGTGCATGAGAGGAATTATCCCACTCATGATCTAGAGCTAGCAGCGATTGTATATGCGCTCAAAGCATGGCGTCATTATCTTCTGGGAGAGAGATTCGAGCTATATACCGATCATAAGTCTTTGAAGTATCTCTTTTCGCAGAAAGATCTGAACTTAAGACAGCAGAGATGGATGGAATTTTTGGCTTCCTATGATTTTGAGATATCCTATACCCCTGGCAAGGGGAATGTTGTAGCGGATGCGTTGAGTAGGAAAAGGTTGACACTAAGTCCTCTGTTTGTTGAGATGAAGAATTTAGAGTTCTTAGCGACCTTTGATTTCTCTTTGGCAATGGAGTCGGTGACCGGTTCCTTGGCATCTTTAGAGCTCAGGCCTACCCTCCTAGATCAAGTTGGGGCTTCGCAAAGGGAAGACCCTCAGATAATTGAGATCTTGGATAAGCTGGTTCGAGGGGAGACATCTAGTCACCTTGCTCGATATTCTATAGACGATAGGGGTTGGCTGAGGAGAGATGGAAGGCTTTGTGTCCCGATGGTAGAAGACTTGGTGAGGAAAGTTCTCGAGGAAGCACATCGCTCCAAGATGACCATACATCCAGGGGGTGATAAGATGTATAAGGACATGAAGCGCGTTTTCTTCTGGCCCGGAATGAAAAAGGATGTGGCGGAGTTTGTCTCGAGATGTGTTATTTGTCAAAGAGTAAAAGCTGAGTCGAAGAAGCCCGGTGGGCTATTACATCCGCTAGAAGTCCCGCTATGGAAGTGGGAGAGCATTTCTATGGACTTTATTGATGGGCTTCCAAGGTCCAGGAAGGGGAATACGAGCATATGGGTCATTGTGGATAGGCTCACGAAGAGTGCTCACTTTATCCCAGTAAAGTGCAAAAGGACAGCATCCGGACTAGCATCAGTATATCTTCGTGAGATAGTGCGACTACATGGGGTCCCTTCCAGCATAGTCAGTGACCGAGACCCCATCTTTACTAGTCAATTCTGGAACAGCTTGCAGGAGGCTATGGGCACGAAGTTGAACCTGATACGGCCTATCACCCACAAACAGACGGCCAGACAGAAAGGGTGAATAGGGTACTTGAGGACTTGTTGAGGCTTTGCATTCTAGATTTTGGTGGTGCTTGGGAAGACCATCTCCCTCTTGTCGAGTTTGCATACAACAACAGTTATCAGGCGAGCATAGGGATGGCACCCTTTGAGGCTTTATATGGGAGGCCGTGCAAGTCACCTACATGTTGGTGGGAATCCACGGATAAGCTTATACTTGGACCCGACATGATTAGGGATACATCCGAGAAGGTTGAGTTGATTAGAAGACGGATGAAAGCGGCCCAAGACCGGCAGAAATCCTATGCTGACAGGCGAAGGTCCGAATTGGAGTTTGAGGTTGGGGACAAGGTTTTCGTGAAGGTTTCTCCTTTGCGGAATGTGGTCCGATTTGGAGCTGTTGGGAAGCTAGCACCGAGATTTGTTGGACCCTTCCCCATCATTGAGAGAATTGGGAAGATGGCTTATAGAGTGCAATTGCCCGAGAAGTTGTCCGGAGTGCATAATGTCTTTCATGTCTCGCATCTCCGAAAGTGCCTGCATGAGTCCGCTGAGGTGGTTGAGCCTAGCATGCTTGAAGACGTGGAGGTAGAGAAAGAAGCAACTTTAAGGAAAGCTCCGATTCGTATCTTGGGGACAGAGACCAAGAAGCTAAGGAATCGTGAGGTCAGATTGGTGAAAGTTCAATGGGGTGAAGCCGAAGAGGACGCAACTTGGGAAACCGAGGAGAAGATGCGTGGGCTTTATCCATTCCTGTTTGAGGGTACACTCTCAATCTCTTCCCTTTGCTAGTATATCTTTCTCTTTGCTAATCCATATTTATCTAGTTATCGTACTAAGCTTGTCATGAGAACCTTAGGTAGAAACCCTTTGGATGAAACATGTGCTTGAGACATGTTATGTTTGATGGTTGCAAGTGGTTGCAAGTGTTTGCAAGTGGTCACTCGTGGATGCATGATACACATTAGGCACTAGATCGGCTCACACACTCCTCATATTGCATGTGCATGAGTGTTTATGCTTATTCTTGGATGAAATTTGTATGCAATCACATGGATGTTGCATATGGATGTATGATTGAGCACGCATATAGAGATTATACATTATGTTAGGGATTTGCATACATGTGGATACATTTCACTAACATATTTTGCATCGATTATTGCATTAGATAGGTACATATACACACACTTTTGCATATGTTCATACAGCATTTAGAATCCTTTAAGGACAATGGTTGCTCGTGGATGATGTTTTGAGTAGATGGATGTTGGATGGTAGGATATGTTCTTCCTAACTTGAAGATTTCGGGGACGAAATCCTTTAAGGAGGGGAGAATATAACAACCCGTATTTTCAATAAACTGTTATAACATAAATCGAGGCAGAATTTAATTCAAAAATCAGAATCAGGGGAAACGGGCTATGCCATTGCGATCGTCTCGGAAAAATACGCGAAATAGAGTCCGAGTTTTCGAAAATCGGAGTCCGTATGACCCAGTTAAGGCCCATTGAAGTTTTCAGAAATTTCTATGCTAAAGACAGATTTAAATTTCAAATTAAAATCAAGGATTAGGGCTAATCAGGGTTAGGCGGGAAAATTCCCGCCAGGGGCCCATGTCGACAGGCATGTCGACAGGGCACCCAGGGTGTCGACTGCCCTGTCGACAGCCCTGTCGACAGGGGGTGCCCAGGCAGTTCAGCCTGGTGCACCATTTCTGATTTGGGTTGGGTCAAGTGGCTTGGTTCTGGAGAATTCTAAGATCTGACGGGCCAAACCTAATCTAGGGTTAATCCTAGGGCCTAAAACACTCTAATTCTCTATAAATATACCCCTAATCCTACCCTAAAGCCTCATTAATCAATCTTGCAACTAAACTATGCCAAATTAAATCCTCAAATGGCCTCCATCTAAAATCCCTAGCCTCCACCTTCCTCAAAGTTTAATCCTATGATGATATGATGATCATACAACCTTTTCTATGTTGTATGAATGCTTAATAACTTGCATACTTCATTAAGATGCAAGGTTGATTTGCTAAAGTTTGTGTTTTTGGGATTTTGCAAAAGGGTTTTCTTATTTGAGGCTTTGTTTCGGTTTTTAAAAAGGGCTTCTTCATCTTATTTGGTGGATTTGTGGCTTGTTTATATTTGTAAGCCCTCTTACCTTCACTTTACAAACTTTAAAGTTAATGTTTGGTGAAAGTTGAGATTTATGTGAGTTTAGTTGATTATGCATGCTTATGCGAACTCACTATGTCATGTTTTATATGATTCATAAGTTATGCATGCATATGCGAGATTTCTATGCCATGTTTTACATGTTTCACAAGTTATGCATGCTCATGTGAGCTTATTATGTCATGTTCTACATGTTTAATGGATTATGCATGTTTATGCAAGTTCATCTTACCATGTTATGCAAGTTTAATGGGTTATGCAAGTTCACCTTACCATGTTATGCAAGTTTAATGGATTATGCATGCTTATGCAAGCTCATCTTACCATGCTATGCAAGTTTAATGGATTATGCAAGTTTAATGGATTATGCATGTTCACCTTACCATGTTATGCATATTTAATAAGCTATGCATGTTTATGCGAATTCACCATGACATGATTTGCAAGTTTAACATGTATGCATGTTTATTATAACATGTGAAGTTCACCATGTATGTTATGCCAAGTTACCTTTTATACCCTTATACGTTACGACGAATATGTAAGCGAGATAATGACGTTGGGAGGGTTTGGGTAAACTTAAAAATACATGAAACTAAAAGATTGGGAATTTACCTATTAAGTTAGGTCTACCCCTTGGGAATTTACCTATTAAGTTAGGTCTACCCAAGTATATGTTAACTTGTAAATATGTTTTGAAGTGGACATGACATTAGATAACATGATATGGCCAACTCGAGGTTAGACCTAGTTGTGGTGTAAATCTTCCCAGGTAACCACAACGTGGGGTCTAATGTGGGTAGTTGGTCATGTGGCACCATAAGACCCGAGGTTAGACCTAGACGTGGTGTAAATCTTCCCAGGTAACCACGGATGTCTAATGTGAGAGGTTGGGTGCATTAAGTAATTAATGCCTCATGATTAGGGTTAAGTCATGGCCCACTAATACTTAACCAATAATGGGGATGCGAGGATTAGATGGGGTTAAGTGGTTACACTTAGCTAATTTAATCCAGGTTTAGTGAGGGGTTAAAACCACACTTAACCCTCTTAGAAACCCTAGCAACGTGGTCTGTTCCAGCAGTAATCCCAGTTTGGTATCATTCACAACCCTAGAGGCTAGGCTAGGGCGGGGCACGATTACTGGACTGATGTAAGCGACCAAAGCGACGGCTGAGTGGTACAGCGGTGCGGGTCCGGCGGGCTACGGACGTGCACGTAGTCCGATGTTGGACAAACTCGAGGCACGGGTACCAGTAGGATTAGACTGTGCATTATTGCTTAGGTGTCTGGGGTTGACATCTTAGGGCTTGATACACCCGAAGGTGGACCCAGCACAGTCTGACTACATCCATGTGGGCCGTATGGACACCAACACTTGACGTGTTAGGTTTATAGGGAGCCGATCGACTAGACCGTTGGGCTGGGCCTTATACTAAGGTCACTTCATGTTATTGGGCCAAAGTTTGGGCTAAGGGATCAAGATCTGTTTTGTGGGTTTGCTAGTACACTGTGGTGCAAAGTTTAACCTCGTCTATGTGATGTCACCTTTATCTATTGCCATTATGTTCATCTCAGTTTCCATCATACTGTTAACTTTATTAGTTTATAGATTGATCGTAGTAGGGCTTACCAGTCTTTTTGACTGACCTGTTTTCTTTCGCTTCTTTTCTTCCGTTTCCCCCCCCCCCCCACAGGTTCTCAGGGAGGGACTACATCTGCTTAGTGGATCTTTGACTTGATTGTTGGATAGCTCACGTATGGATCTGAGCTAGCTGTGGCTTATCTTTTATTTCTGGGGATTAGTACTGATGTTTACTATGTATTTTGTTATCACGTATCTAGACTGGAGTTGTATTTTGGATCATGACATTTTGATATTATGTACTTGACTATGTGGGTTTTCTGAGATAATGATGATGGGTTTTTATCTGCTACCGCTGCTTTACTTATATTTATTTTTATATACTCTGTCTTGCTATATCTCTGTGCATGTTTACCTTCACAATAACGCCCCTCCAAAGCTAGTACATTCTAAGGAGTGATCCTAGTGGAGGTGGGGTGTTACACTTTATTTCACCGAAATCCACCAAAACATACCGCATTGAAGCTCTTTCCATCCTCGTCAACAATCCAAACTCCGTTTCCCTATCGTCGCATAATTCTACAATTAGCTTCAAACCTAATTTTCAACTTTCTGAATCATCATCATGGAATCGAACCAAACTCACATTAAAATACTACATGCTCAACTGATCTCAATGGCGCTGACGGCATGATTTAATTCTTAGCGGATTTGGAGAAATGATTTTTCAAGTTTCCTTTACAAAATTTCATTTTTACTGTAAAACTGAGATCTCTCTTCCAATAGTTGATGAAATCGGGACCCGTTAGTTTCTAAAAATCTGAATTGAGGATCCGAACAACATTCATGTATATCATTTTTGCTAAAATTGGGTAGATTGGAAGATATGGATTTTTGATTGAACTGGGAAGGTTGATTTTCATTTACTAGAAGGTAAAAAATGAAGAACGGCAAAAGACGACGTGGTATTTTCAGCTAAGGTTTTGACCAGAGAACAGCACTATGGTTTTTGTATAAGCTTAAAAAGGTATTTAATTATTTAATTAAGGGACACATGTGTTCTTCTCATAAACTCAATAGCATGCATTTAGACAACTAAGAGGACACATAATTCCTATTTAAAAATCAACCAGTGCATGTATGACAAAATCACTTATTTATTTATTTGTTAACTTTTTTTTAGACACACCTTAGTAACTCTCATAAATGTAACAAGTTTCCCATACTTGTATATGCAACCACTACATTACTTAAGATTTATATATACTAAATATTTCAAAAATACTTATAAAATTGATTTAGATATCCAACAAATCTTTATGGAAATCATTATATTTATGAAACTAAATAATATTATTACTTATTAATATTTGAAAAATATTTTATATATATATATAGGAATCTTAAATGTAATCTTAAAATAAGTTATTCATATCAAAACAAAACATTTATTCAAACACACATATAATATTTTTAAAACAATACTTGCATTTAAACCTTATAAACTTCATTTGATATTCAAAATTTGAAATTTTATTATATATTAATCATTAAAAATCCTTGTTCGTTAGAGGAAAGTTATCAACTAAATATATTGGTCCATTCCTGGTATTGGAGAAGGTTAGGACTCTAGCTTACAGAGTTCAGTTCCCAGATTGGTTGCTTGGAATGTATGATGTGTTTCACGTTTCTCATCACCGAAGCATGTGCGTGATCCTGACTTAATTATTGAGGAAGCATCACAAGAGGATTTAAATATCACTCCTATTTTGGTAGTATATAGAGAGCCAATGAAGATAATTGCCCATGAAACAAGTGTAGTGTCCTGCAAATCCATATTATCTGAGTTTACTAAAACAATACACGTCCAACCCAAATAACACAGAATACGAGTCATTAGGGTTAAAGAAGGAAAAGATAGAAGAGGAACATAAATAACAACACAGAATCTCACAGCGGAACGAATAAAATATATTATATAACATAACCTTTGAAATACAAAATTCTTGTATCAGATATACATACCGTCATTAGAGAACAATATAACATTTGATACAGCGGAAAATAACTTTAAAATACCTAATGATGAAACCTCTTACTTCAAGCCCCTCCAAGTGTATCTGTAAATTCTTGGAACACTTGACCGCCCATACAAATTTAGCACCTAAGAGTTTAGGTAAAACAAACAAAATAAGCTCTGGGCCAGTCATGAGACTGGTGTGAGTAAACTCTCACCATATTGTTTAACTTTGAGAAACCTTTTAAAAGAAAAGGATAATAGTAAGACCAGCCCACATATGAATATTAACGGTTTTTACCTTACTATAACCCAAAACATTTTTGATATTAAATCTGGTGATATTATAATAATGTCTAATCAAGTAAATAACCATCTAGTAGAACGCTTGCTTCTCATGCTCCACACACATAGTATAAAATCAAAAACCACAGGGAACTTATTGGAGATTGGATTCCAACTATGATACAGTATGAGATCACCTTTCGATCAGTGTACTCTAGAGGGGGTACACTGGGGTTCAATAAAAACATCTTAAAACCTGGCCATACATAATCAGTTACTCGTTTAACTTGAGTAGACCAAATGTATTATCACCCATGATTTTCAGTTGTCCAACCGTAATCCGTAATATACAGAATCGAAAGAAGAATAAAATAGAATTTCTATAGATCGGTGACAATACACCCTGCTTATGCAAGACCCAACTAGCCATGCTGCCTGCCCCCTTTTGTCATTTCCTCGTTTATGAGGCTTGAGGCTACGTTAATCTTTTAGAACATCTGACTACCATTCACTTTGAATGACACATCGTCAAACCCGTCAAATCATTAGTTGATCTTCCCAAAAGTATTACGGGTATAAAAAGCTGAGAGAAACGAATTCCTCCACTAACACGTAAAACCTTGAAAAGATTGTCTTATGTGATCCGTTGGGCATACTCTGTCAGACATCCGTCCATACAAGTTGTCCTAGGACTGGACAACCCGAAGGCACTATCCTGTAAATAGAACAACCCTTGCATTTTACTCTGTCTTTAATTATCTTCGGCATAATCTAATTCGCAATTCCTATGCTTATACGGAGTGGTTTACGAGTAATAAATCCAAACAGTCTCTCTGTATTGATAACGATTGTCCAAGAACTTCAATAGTCAATTTTTTTAACTAACCAAGAAGAAAAATAAACATCCATCAACAATCACGGGCCCTTTCTAATATTTCATTAATTTAAATCACTTCCCCAATTCCTTTCGATATTCTATATATTGATATACTGATTTCTAGTTATCAAAACATCTTAAAAATATTCTAAACCCTTAAATTTTCGGAAAATTTCGCCCGCATCTCCATTGTATGGCTCGATCGGTACAACTATAACTCGCCTCTCTAGGCCCTTTCCATTCAAAAAGAAAATCAAAAAATCCAAGTTGCTTTTCCAATAGGCTCATAAAATCTTATATGGAAATTCAAACATTTACCTTTTTGTCGGGTACTCAAATTATAATCTTCATTGTAACGGCCTGCTTTTTTTAACGTCTCGAATCGATAATTTTACCAACTTAAGATGCTCAAAATGGAGAATTTTTATTGCTTATGGGATTAACAAGAACAAACCACAGAATCATAGACAAATTTTTATACAATATTTAACATTCTAGTGAATGATTCTAAGATTGTAAAGAATTATTTAAGTTGCAATAAAATATTGAGAATAAGTTTTACAAATATGTAGTAATTTAATTTATAAAGTAATAATGGTGAAGCTTCAATCTCAAGAAATAAATGAGGAACATTAGTATGTATTTCAGTATCAAGGAAGTTAGCTCCTCACTACATAAGACATTTCCGTTTAACGAGCATCTAGTCTCGGATGCTAATTGAGTACCAATTCCACATTAACTTTTGACTACTCATGACATCCTTCGTGTACCTCTACTTCAAAGTACCTTTATTAATCTGAACCTCTTATTGACTCTTTCAAATAGCTTAAGCTTAAGATCTCACCAGACCTATCTATCATGTATTAGCATATTCATGTTCTTGGTTCAAAAGGAAGCGCTTTCCGCTATCCACCGAGCAGGTGAGTTCGCTCACAGTTAATTTTATTTAGGCTTAACATCAAATTTTATTAAGGTTACTCACATTTTACTTTGATGTGCCTTCTTACAATTACATGTCATGGGTTACATAGCTAGAACCTGTAGTATTAGGCAAACACTTTTTGATTAGTTATATGTTTGGTGCTTTTGGATTTTGGTATTTAAATTAGCATCACTTGACCTTACTGTCCATGTTTTGGATTTAATGCACAGTCTTCTGCATTGTAACTGGTTTTCCATGTATTGGCCTCATTGGTATTGCATGTTGGCACTCAAAATCCTATTATTTAATTTAATAAACCATTATGGTTTAAAACAATTATAGCGCTGTTTTTCTGAAAATTTGATTTTGACATAACTCAAAATCTATAAGGCAAAATTTAGATTTTTCTCTTCTATTAGAAAATTGTTATTCAATAGGTCCAAACGGTTCTTGTTTCATCGAATTCTGACTTATATTGAATTCTATATACTCAATTGAAGTTTGAAATGCCAAATTACGAACTACCGCACTACGGCGAGTCGTTTGAATTAAATTAAATTATAAACATCCAAAATTCGTTTATAGGTAAATTCCAACTCCATTATCTAATGTTTAAAAGCAAATTAAATCAGTTTTTCAAATCTAAATTAAACATCTCGATATTCCACATTCATAACTCGGCTATGAATTTATTCAAAACTCAAATTTTGTATTCAATTCCAATCCACGTGGAGTTAAATTATTTATAAAACTCGATATAATCGAATTCCAATTATAAATTCCTTGTGTGGGAATAATCAATTAATTCACCGTACTTTACCATTACAAACTATTGTCATCCCTTGATAATAGTGAAGTCGTTCAAGTTGGGGCATTTTATTTACCTATTAGACCTTGATCGACAACGTTCTAATCTTGAGATAGATAAAAGCTTGTAGTACAAAAACTCAATTTAAATCTAACCTTTTATTCAAATTCTTACATTTGGCAATCTATTTCCAAATTACTCAATGAAAATTACTTTATCACATTTATAAACATTGTTTATAAATTAACTTCTTTATTAACAAAAACTTCCATTTTAATAAACTATTTGAACCTCGATTCCCATTTTGGAATATTTTATTTCTATAACTTGTATATGTGTGTGTGTATATTAACATGAAATCAATTTTCATATTTGAATTTTAAATTTTAGTTTCTATCCAATAAAATCCCAATATCTTATCCAGAAAAATGTTATTTATTTATAAATCTGAAACGGTTGAATTCTAATTATAAATTCGTATGTATTTATTTTAATTCATTTTATATTCTGAACATTGGAATATGCTTCATTGTTTCCATTCCTTGAAACGATTCCAAAATATAAATCCCTTTTTAAATTCATACTTGAATTTAAATTATAAATTATCCAATGAAAATTCCCCTCTTTTATTTATAAGCATCGTATACAAATTTCGCTTCTTGTTTTAAATATTAAAACAAGTTTCTATTTTAAATTCTATTTGAAATCGAATTTTCACTTCAAAAATAAATTTTAATTTCTAATCTAGAAATCCTTTTTTATGATATTTTTAAATATCGATATCTTGGGCTAGTGATATTCAAACATTCAAAACACTCAATTATCAATCACAGGTTGTCTAAAACATCATATATGAATATATATATATGTATGTATGTATGTATATATGAAAACAATAAATAATAAATTTTGAGGAATCCAGTTGGATCCCTCCAACCTGTTTTCCTGCATCCACAATTGTTAGACAACATAAATCACACCAATCCTTCTTCAAGGCAGAATATCGCGGTATAAAGGTCATCCATTATATATATTTTGGGACGCATAAGGAAATCATCCGCTAATGGTACTGCGGGAAATATATCCAATCACAAATACTATATATATTCAACCAACAAGCCTAAATATAAAATATATATATATATAACCACAATAATTCATTCATGCATCCAAGTAATCAACAAACAACATATAAAAAATATTTTAAATTAAAATTCATTTATAATAAAATTATAAACGAATTCCACAGTGTGAGTATTGATTTTCATTTGCTGAATATCCAGTTAATTTCGATATTTCGCAACTACGAATCTATTTGACTTATCTCAAAGGAGTTCATCTAGCACCTATAATCAGTTAATTTTATTATCGTTTTTCTATTATTAATTTAAATTACTTACTAACATAAATGGGAAATTTATCCTATATAATTTTAATTTTAAAACAATATATATACCTTCCTGCCTCATTGTTGAAACCGGTAACCCCTTACTGCCAATCGTGAAGCAACACCTAACCCAGCTCGAATTCCTCTTTACTTCCACATTGCTCTTCAGGCACCACTGAAAGATCAAACTTAAGCTTCAACTCCTTTACCTTCCCTCTTTTGACTGGCGATCAACCCGACCAGAGCTAGCTCCAACTCCATACCTTATTGCACTCGGGTTGGTCTCTGTTCATGCCACTATTCGACCGTCTTTAATCGGTCGCAACCTGGAGCTCGCACTCAACACCGATAGTGAAAGGCGAACCAAAAAGCACGAAGTTTACCAGTTACCCACGCTAGTTTCTATTCCACCCCACATGTCCAACTCCGTCCTCGTAGTCGCCGTCGAAGATCAAAAACCTTAACTCCACTGTCGAAGAACCCTAGCCTTAGCCATTGTTCAAAACATACTTCCAGATATCTGTGCCCCATTTTATTCGATTACAAAAAGAGGAATGATTTCGATTCCTTTAAAAATGAGTCGACATTTCGATTTGAATTTTTGAAGAAGAAAGTGAGAGCAGATTTTATTATGAGGCTTTCGATTTTCCGAAGAGAAAGAAATAGAATAAATAAGGTAGATCGCAATTTTGTTGGGTTACATTAGAATGAAATTTAAAGGCAGCGTCATTATTTTCTTTAACACTGAAGCTTCGATTTTTTAAGAAATGGAGGAAGAAGTCACGATTTATATAGGAGAAAGGGAAACACTTCATACGTGGGTTTTAAATGAGTGTTTCGTTAAGTACAAGAACATTAATTTGAATATATTTTTGATTTAAACTTCGATTTGATTTCATACTATTTTGATTTGATTTTGATCTTATCAGTTTAATTGTATAATAATATATTTTGGAGTTCTGAGCTCCAATCAAGACGCAATAACCTATGTCCTAGGGTTATACCGCTATTTTGAGTCCAATGAAACAGATTCTGAAGCCTCATTTGATCATCTAGAAAAGGTATCAATTTAAGTCTACGATTTACATGAAATCCAATATAATTATTTCTAAGCATTTATTTATCGCACGAACAAACGATAAATCCAAATGCTAAGAAATTTGAAACTGGTAATAATACAATATTAGGGATCCAATAAAACTGATTTCGTTAAATTCCGAGATTGTTTGAAATTTGACTATTTCATTTATAAATTAAAATTGACAAAGCATAATTTAAATTCAAACCAATCAAATTAATCAAAAATAAATTATTATTATCGTTATAATTCAATATAGAATTTATATTAGTCGTTAAAATCGTTTTGATTCAGTTTTAACTGCGAATTCAATTATTATCATTTCGTGTTATGATAATTCAATATATTCGAAATCAAATCATATATCAATTATTAAATCAATAAATTCAATAAAAATCCATTTATATTATCAAATCAACATTTAAAACAATTTAAATTTAAATTTAGATGACTAGAAATTCGGGACATTACATTCCTTCCCCATTGAAAGAATTTCGTCCCTGAAATTACAAAGGAAGAAGAAATGCTACATACCCAGTTACTTTTCAAAAGCCCCCTTTATTATAACTCAATATATCGTATTCTATAACTCGAGTCCCATATGATTTTAAGTTTTCATTGAATTATTTAATTTCCTATTTCCCATTTAAAAACCTTCAAATTGAATTCAATTTGAAAACCACCTCTTTATCTTTAAAAAAAAGTTTCAAAACTTCCGAAAATTTTCTAACTCCCTAAATTTTGGAATTTTTTTGGCTGAGTCTCCCTTGTACAGATGAGCTTTTACAATATACCAAAAGAGAGAAGAAAAAAATATACATCGACCTACACGATTGGACAATAGTTCATATATCTGATATTTTTGCATAGGTGTACCTTATATAAGCGTTTATTATGCGTGCACGCTTAGCATAAAAGTAATCTACATATCCAAAATCAAGGCAGGTAGCTCCATGTACCTGTACTTACTCAATCCAAACCCATAAGTTTCATAAATACGAAGTTACAAAAACTTTAATCCATTTAATTAATAAAACACATGGATTCAACACAAGCCAGTTATACCATGTATATTTAGCATGCATATGCTAGTACAAGTCCTGTTATTATGTATATTGTTTACACCAAAAATGGTCTAAACACCCAAGGTACTAAGTTGTACTTCACTAACTTGGAAAGATCTAAATGGAACCGTGTTTAATCAGCAATTAAAAATGAAAAATGCAAGAAAAGTAAAGTAGAGGCGATATATAGAGTGGTTCAGCCGTTAATTAGGCCTACGTCCACTGCGAAGGTGAGTTTCAATCTTATAACGAGGATTACAAAATAAATCAATTCTCTCTTTTCATACATCTTTGCATTCACTCAATATATCCTCGTCTATGTATTTCAATTTTGGAATTGTACAAGAGAATGGTAAGATTTGAGGAGAAGGAGAATGGATGGATGATTGAGAAAGAGAATGGAGTCGTCTTCCATGAGATTGTTCTTGACGCCATGGTCGAATCAGTGGTTGAGGATATAATTTGGCAGCACTTCGTTGTCTCGAAGAGCGATCTCCTTTATGTTGATAATCATGGTGTATTTATAGGTGAGCTCCCCTTGGGAAATGATCTGAAATCTGTTGATGCCAGCTACGGATCGCTCACTTCATTAATTACCATCATGCCATTGGCTAGTTGTAGCCAGCTGTCCGTGGTTGCATTTAGTTACCACATATGAGCGATTCAATGGAGCGAGCGTCTTGAGTAGTTGCGCAAGTCCCTAGGAGCGGGTGTCCATGTGAGAATGATTGCTTTGAGACATCTTATAAGAGCAGAACATGGGACTGGAATCAATTCTTCTTCGTTCCTTGCATGACCGACCTTCTTGGTTCTAAGGCGCTCGACCTTTTGTCGCCTTTGTGTGGCGCTGTTTGTCCCTATGGCTGTGCAATTCGGTCGCTCCTTCCTATATTGAATGAGTGATTCGCTTTTCTTTTGTGTTTGAGCGGCTTATAGGATATACGACCTTGATCTTTATTGGGCCGCACTTCTCGTAGCATATCGTGTCGTTATCTTTGTTCGTACTGTCTGACCTGACTTGCCTTGGGTTTGATATTTAGATCCTGCTCCGTGCGGTTGCATCCTGTTCCGTGGTGAGTTGTTTAAGCGCCTTAGATAACATTATGCATGACCGACTGTGATGGTGCCCGTCCTGCATCCTTTGCTCAATGTGTGTGTGGATTTTTTTTGAGTGATTAACACTTGCCCCTCGAAGTCTGTGATTTCTTTTTGTAAGGAATTACTGCCTTCGACGTATTTGGCTGCACATTGTTTTGCAGGCTTGTCTCGACTTGTTGAGGAGTCATTCGTGCAGGGACTAAGATTGCTTTGTTGTAGCTGGTTGGCATTTTTACTTTTTGGGCGAGGCGCTTGGACTGTTTTTCCATTATTATAAACGACTAGATTATGGGGAAGTGAACATGCCAACTGGCTTTCTGATGAGACACATATTTCAGTACTCGAGTATTAGGATGACGTGGTGAGGAGTGCTTTATGATGTGTGCCCTTTAATCTTCCCTATCATTTTCTTATTTCTAATTCAACTCTTCTCTCATTTACCTTCAATAGGGCTTCTAAAATTAGGATGAAAAAATTCCGAACTTCCCTCTACTGCTACTCAGGTTTGTTGATTCTTTCTTATGTTCATTCTTCTTTTGAGTCTTACGGTTATTTCCTGATCTATTTGCAGGATGGTTCCATCTCCAGAGCGGCGTCGATGGGAAAACTTCTTTGATTTGGATCTCCCAAAGGACGAGATTTTATCAATTGGTCAATCGTTTGTAAACTCTTCCTCCAGCCCTTCTTATTCAGAACTTCAGGCTATTATTAACAGGCCGCGCCATGCTCCTCGACCTTGTAACCCTAGGCTAGCTAAGCAGTTTCGGCGGTGGAATTTACAGGGAATACCTTAGAATGTGGATATATCTCCATCTGATTCTCAGACTTTCTCTTATGACATGACTGGGGCAAAAGGTCAGATGTTGGCCTGCCTCGAGAATGTTGTTCGTCAATTTGAGAAACAGATGGATTTGCTGAAAAATCATTCGGCGAAGCGGATGAATGGCTGGCATACATTGTCCTGCGATCTCCCAAGACTTAACAAGGACAATCTTGAATGCATCTCTATTCTGGAAAATGATAAGGCGAAGTTAATCTAGCCATTTAGGTCCAGGAACAGCTTGGTTGCTTCTTTCCTCCAGGGGATGTTGAGTCAGCGGTTTCTGCACATGCTAATAGGCCTCCATTTTATTCTGCTCCGACTAAAAGGAAGGTCGGTAGGCCAAGGAAGGTTAGAGATCTGTAATCTCCTTCTCCTTGTTTATTTTGCTTTATGAACTTTAAGACTGGTTGTGTAAGCGGGTGCCGGTCCTCGCTCATGACGTTATGCTGGCTGTGATTTGTTGTTTGATCTGTGACACTTCTGTAATCCTGATGAATGGTTGTCTAGTTGGTTTTATGATGCTCTTCGTGTCTTTGCAATTCCATACCTCTTTGCCCTGCTTGACAATGCACACACATTTTTTTTAAAACTTTTTCGCGGCGATCGTGCGTTAATATCGTATTACGGGACGTTCGTTCACACGTTAATATCGTATTATGGAGCGTTCGCTCATTCGTTAATATCGAATTACGGTTAGTCTTGTGGTGTTCTTATTAAGTTGGGATCATCCAGTTTTTTAGTATTTGGCTTTGACTTGGTAAGCTTTTCTTTATTTTAACTTTGGCAATTTTAGCAAATTTAATTTTTTTATTAAATATCCTATTTATTTTTGTGGGGTATTTTCGTGATGCATTTTTATGCGTGCCCCCATGGGAAGACTTGGGGTCCAATGTTTTAATCCAATCTTGGCTCTATTTGACTTGTTTAACAAAAAAAATGGACACCCCCATACGGCTAAGATTTCTGCTTATGAAATCCAATCTTGGCTTTGTTTGACTTGGTTAACAACAAAGAACAAGAATGGACACCGCCTTTCGGCTAGGATTTCTGTTTTTTTCGCTGGTCTTTCCAGCATGTTTAATCCTTCCCCATTTTATGCTTCCTCCCAATAAGCGAACACTAATTTATCTCATGGAGCCTTGACTCAAAAAGGATAAATTTCGTGCCCTTCACCTAAAAAGGTGCTCCCCATGATTGGCAATTTTTCCATTTTGGGACATGTCGGTTTTTCCGAATTTGTGCCTTACCCTAGGAAACAGACACTGGTTCGCCTCATTGAAAAAAAAGTTTCTCAAGTTAGAGAACCCTTGTCCAGCACCTAAGAAGGTGTTTCTTTGGTGGGCTCAGCATTTTTATCCTTGGGACTTTTGAGTTGCTTTTGCTTCAGCGTTGACTCCTTTAATCTAGTACCAAGTTTTTGTTGGTCCTGTATTGAGAGATCCAGTGTTTCCTGATGAAAGTCGGAACTCCTCGTGTTGGCGCCACTAGATCGCACGTTTGCCTACACAAGGAAGTCAACCTTTAGCAGGAGTATGTGAATAAGTGAGCTATGCATGTAACTAGAATTTCATATTCAGTTACTTTATGTACATCATTCATAATGCGAAAATTCTCATAAATCTTTGCAGCATTTTCTATGCATTTGAATAACATGATATAAGAAATAACGACGAATATGCTCGCTGTTCCATGCTTGTGGAATCTGATTCCCATCTGTGGTGGCCAATTTGAAAGTACCAACCTGGAGTTTCTAACTTATAACATAAGGCTCTTCCCAATTGGGTTCGTAGACCGCAGTACCGATCATTATCTTTTTCAGAACAAGGTCTCCAATTTCAAAAGTTCTATGCTTGACTTTTGAATTGAAGTGCCCTGCCACCCTTCTTTGGTGTGTGGCTACTCTGAGTTCTGCTTCTTTTCTTTTTTCTTCAAGTTGGTTGAGGGCTTC
This sequence comes from Allium sativum, assembly GCA_030737875.1. Classification (NCBI taxonomy): domain Eukaryota; kingdom Viridiplantae; phylum Streptophyta; class Magnoliopsida; order Asparagales; family Amaryllidaceae; genus Allium; species Allium sativum. The sequence goes on along the minus strand of CM060915.1, from coordinate 252,441,076 downwards.
AAGCTGTAGCTTCTCATTTTCTTTGGGGTCGAAGTGTATCCTTCTATGGGTAGGGACTTCCAACTCCACTAGTATCATGGCTTTAGAGTCTTAGGATAATGAAAAGGGAGTATGTCCAGTCGCAGTTTGTGCATGTTGCGATATGCCCATAATGCCAGTGGGAGTTCATCTACCCATTCGCCTTTAGCTATCTCTAGTCGCTTCTTAATGGTAATCTTGATGATTTTATTCACTGCCTCCACCTTCCCGTTCGCGTGTGGATGAGTGACTGCTGAAAAGCTTTTTCTGAATTTTGTATTTGGCACAAAAGCTTTAAAACACCTCTCTTTCGAATTGGGTCCCGTTGTCTGTGATTATCTTTTGTGGTATCCCAAACCTGCATATGATATTTTTCAAGACAAAGTTAATAACTTTCTTCGAAGTTATAGTGGCTAATATTTCCACTTCAGCCCATTTTGTAAAGTAATCAACGGTGAAAATTGCGTATTTAAAACCAGATTTTGAAGTGGGGAGAGCTCCTACGAAGTCAAAGCCCCAGATAGCAAATGACTATGGGCTGACCATGTGAGTTATGGTTGTGGATGGCATCCTTGGGATCTTGGAAAACCTTTGGCACCTGTCACATTTTTTAGTGTAGGCCATGGAATCTTTATTGATATCTGGCCAGAAGTAGCCATATTGTAAGATTTTCTTAGCCAAAGTTTGTCCACCGATATGTCCTCCGCATTCTCCTTCATGTAATTCCACCATGATTGCCTTGGACTCCTCCTCTGTAACACAACGAAGTAAAGGTGTAGAAAATCCCCACCTGTATGGTCTTCCGTCCTAAATAAGGTAAAAAGGAGCTTTTCGCAAAATCCTTCTTCGGAGTTTGGCTTCAACCGGGAGTGTCCCAATTGTGAGGTATTCTTTAATTGGAGACATCCATGACTTTGACTCATCGGTTGTTTCAATGATCCACTCCATTTAAGTCTGCTTTGTGCTCGGGCTGGAAAGGATCTCCACTGGAATTAACCCTATTAGCTGCGCATCTCCTGTGTTTGCGTATTTGGCTAATGAATCAGCTTTGGTATTTCCCTCTTTAGGAATATGGAATATGGTGTAATGCTCGAAAGTCTCCAACAATTCCAAGGCTTTGGTAAGATAATCTGGTAGGTTACCCATTTTGGCTTGGAATTCTCCCAGAATCTAGCACACTACGAGTTGAGAGTCATTCAAGATCTGTATAGTTTTTATTTGCAGATCTTTTGCTAGTTTTACTCCTGCGATAAGGGCTTCTTATTTAGCTTCGTTATTGGTTGACGGAAACTCTAGCCTTAATGCACAGCATAAGGATCTTCCCTCAGGGGTTTCGAGAACTACTCCTGCCCCAGAACAACGATCGTTCGACGCTCCATCTACAAATAATTTCCACCGGATACTAGTCTCAACATCATCCTCTTCCTTTGCCTCCCCTCGATCGGAAAATTATGCGATAAAATCGGCAAGCGCTTGTCCGTTGATTGCTTTCCGAGGATGATACATAATGTTGTATTGACTGAGCTCTATATTCCATTTTAATAATCTTATAGAGGTTTCTGTCGGGACAGAACTTGCCTTAGGGTCTGGTCTGTGAGAACCGTGATGGGATGAACCTGAAAGTAAGGCCAAAGCTTCTTTGATGCAATGAGCAAACAATAAGCAAGTTTTTCAAGTTTTGGATAATTAAGCTCCGCTCCAAATAGCCTCTTGCTGACGTAATAGACCATTTTTTGTACCTTCAAGTCTTCTATGATCAGTGTTGCGCTTAGGGCATGGGCAGAAACTGCCAGGTATAGAAACAGGTCTTCCCCATCACTAGGCTTCGATTGCATTGGTGGTGTTGCCAAGTGTCGGATCAATTCCTCGAAGGCTTTCTGACATTCAGGGGTCCACTGTATGTCTTTCTTTCCTTTTCTAAGGGCATCAAAGAATGGAAGACATTTGTCCGTCGCCCTAGATATAAAGCGGTTTAAGGCTGCGATCTTCCCATTCAAACACTGCATTTCCTTCTTGGTTCTTAGGGTACGCATTTCTCTTAAAGCTGATAATTTAACTGTATTAGCCTCAATACCTCTAGCGTTGACCATGTACCCAAGGAGCTTGCCTGAACCGACCCCAAAAGAACATTTCAAGGGATTCAATTTCATGCCATATTGGCGTAATATATCGAACATTCGAGCTAAGTCCTCCAAATGATCTATTGCTCTCTTTGATTTAACCAACATTTTATCGACGTAGACTTCCACCATCCTACTGATTTTCTTTTTAAACGTAGCATTTACCAGTCGCTGATAAGTTGCCCCGGCGTTTTTTAGACCAAATAGCATCACCTTATAGCAGTATAGACCGAAATCGGTAATGAAACTTGTGTCTTCCTGGTCCGGACCGTACATCATGATTTGATTATAGTCGGAATATGCATCCATGAAAGATAGAAACTCGTGACCGGCAGTAGAATCCACTATCTTTCGGACAAGCTTTATTCAGATCTGAATAATCTACGCAAGCCCGCCATTTACCGTTTGACTTCTTCACGAGAACCTGGCTGGACACCCATTTCGGATAGGTAGATTCTCTAATGAAACCATTCTTCATTAATCTGTCAACTTCTTCTTTTAAGGCGAGTGACCTCTACGGTCCCTGGGTTCTCCTTTTTTGTTTGACAGCTGGAATGCGCGGGTCAATGTTTAGCTTATGGACCGCAATATCCGGAGATATGCTGCACATGTTGAAATGACTCCATGCGAACACATCTAAGTTGGCTATCAGAAAGGCAATCAATTGATTTTTCAATTTGGGGCTTAGCCGAGATCCTATATTAAACACACGGTTTGGGTCCTTCGGATTTACAGCTACAGGAATTGTATCTTCGGCCGAGGTCTCCCTTTCGTCCCGTGCACTGGCTTCTCTAGGATCGATCTCTTTCTGCTCTCCACTATGTTCGCCAGTGCATGGACCATTCTTTAGTTGCTATAAAGGGGGTTTTTGGATGCGGGGAAGAGCCTCTGCATCCTTTCCTGAGTCTTTTTTCTTAGCCTCTCTCAGTTCTATCACATAACAGTCCCTTGCAGTGATTTGGTCGACCTTAATTACACCAATTCCCTTTAACTTCATGGTCAAGCACCATGGAGCTAATGCAATCTTGAAACCCGAAAGAGTCGGTCTCCCAAGGAATGTGTTGTAAGATGAAAACTCATCTATTAGGACAAAGATTTGTACCATGGAAACCCTACATTCCCCATCTGCCAATTCCACAGGTAAATCTATCATTCCGATAGGTTGCGTAGGTTGACCTGTGAAACCGTGGATCTTATTTGGGTACGCGTGCACCTTTTCCATAGGGAGATTCATTTTTTGGAAAGTATTTATAAAAGTCACATTGACCGATGCCCCCGTGTCAACTAGGACCCTTTTTACCACCGCAGGTTCGAGACCAATTGTGATCACTGTTAGACCGAAATCTGGGCCTAACACCCAAATGCGATGTGAAATCCTCACAATCATAGAATAAATATAGAAAAAGCAGTAAAATAAAAGAGGACACATGAGATTTTTATAGTGGTTCGGCTCAATCCAAGCCTACGTCCACTTTATAGTTTCTTATATCCTAAGAAGCTATTACAATGTTGTTTGCTTGCGGTTCATACACAAAATCCTCGTGTTTACCATGAAAAAAAGTGAGAAAAGTGGAGATTATACACGAAATCCTCGTGTTATAATGTGGAATTTGGCTTCCTTATTGAGCAATGACCTTGCGTGAAGTAGTGATGGAAGACATGATCAGTGAGAACCGAAAAATATCCCCTCAAATGTCCATCTCACGGTGTATTTATAGGCGTAGAGGGGCCTTGCCAAGCCCAGAAGCGGTCTGGTTCGGATGGGCCACGTGGAGGGTAGAGAGGCCATCTCGGAGAAAGTGGAAGAAGTGGTCTGCAGATCATGCAAGGACAGGTGGAAGCCTATCCGGATTAATAGGAGGCAGTTATGCTTTATGAATCAGTCAAACACATGATACAGGAGCAGGTCCAGGGGATCGGATCGGGTCCGATCCAAACCGAGTTGGTGTCTTCAATCCAAAGGCTCTGTATCCAATGCTTCGAAGGTGGAGCAGATCGGGTATGCTCCCTCCGATCTGATCCATGCTGATGTGAATGCGAAGAGAAAGTGCCACGTTGTCCATCTCAAGGCAGTACCCGATCCGAACAGACTTGTCTGATCCGATCCGAGGATCTATTCAATGCTAAATTCCAGGTTTCCGGTTCTGCATGTATGCACTGAAAAGAGCATAACTTTCAAACCATAAGTCCGTTTTAGCCAAACGAAAGCTCGATTCGAAGCTGATTCAGAGAGCTACAAGAATTATAGAGCCCAGCTTCATAATTACTGTGTTTGGGCCCGAAAGAGATCGTCTGATAGGAGTTTCGGGTTGTTCTTTGTTTGTGATGCGATTTCGACCAAATCGCGGCCTGTCTTTTGACGATGCTTCCAATACAGGAGCGTATTGTTGATCAGTGATTTCATGTGTGACTGCTTTGACTAAAAAGAGGGCCAACATATTGCCCCCCAAGAACATATCTTGCTGGTTGAAGGAAGATGTGTTCTGGATAATCCAAGGCCACGTCGGGCCTGCCAGCTGCAAGTATAATCCATACCTGCGAAGAAAAGAAAGCAAACAGGTATGTCAAAACCTAACAAAACTGATTATACTATCGAGCATAAACCATGCTTGGGAATTTGTTTGAGCATAAACCACACTCAATAGACATTCGAATCATCCTGCCAAAACCTAACGAGGGACCTAACCTTCTAGGTATAAGCCATACCAGGAAGTTCAAACTGAGCATAAGCCATACTCGAGTTTTATTAAGTTCCTTTACCAGATCTTAACGAGATCATTCTCCTTCCTGAGTATAATCCATACTTAGAAATTCAGTGGAGTAAAATCCATAATCATGCCGAGATGGAGCTATACTTGCCAAATCCTGACAAGATAGTCCGTCCCTAGGCACAATCTGTACCAAGGGTTTCGAGATAAGTATAAACCATACTTTAATCGAGATTGAGAATCCCGCCACAACCTGACAAGATACTTAAATTCGCCAAACAAAATCCATGTTCGGAAAGTCCTTCCTTATTCAATTCCAAGTACAAAACCAAAGCAAATCCTTATTGGTTTGTCATCGAGTCCAGAGCACGTTTTGGAGCTAAATCCTAACCCCGAACGTGTGTACTCCAATTTAACCAATCAGAAAACCTAAAGAAAGCAAAGAGACATATCTAAGAAATGCTGAAAATGCAGAGTGATCCAATCTAGATCAGTTGATGATGAGCCCATGGGAGCTCGATCCAGGGTCATTACGTCTCCGGGGAGCTGGTGGTGGCAGTGCGGGTGTAGGCACTGTAGGTTGTTTCACATACTCGGGTAGCTCTCCACGTCTAACCCGTTCCTCAATCAAGTCTCGCAAGTGTCTACATTCATTTGTGTCATGACCATCCATATCATGAAACATGCAGTTTTTCCAGAATCGCGTTCTCTTTGCGATGGCTCCCTCCTGGGAAGCTTTGGATAGGATACGTCACCGTTTGTGTTCACGTAGATGTCTGTTAAGGTTGAATTGAGTTCGATGTACTTTTCATATCTGGGCCCTCTCCAGGGCTGAGCGTTGCAGTCATTCTTGATTGCAGCTTTCCCTTTGCCTTTTCCAGAGTCAGACGGTTCTCCATCTTTGAGAATGTTGACATCGAGAATATTCTTTTTAGACGTTGCGTCTTCTTCACGCCGAACTCTATCTGATTCAAGGTAGAATTCGCTGAGATTCCATGGTAGGTCTCGGTACAAGGATTTTTTGGACTCCGAATTGTCTAGAACGCCGGATACTGCTGCCATCAATACCATAGATGGCTCAGGTCGATCAACGGATGCTGCTGCAACGTTGAACCATTCCAAAAATGAGCGCAAAGTTTCTCTGGGCCTTTGCTTGATAGTAGTTAGTGACATTACATTCTTGGGTCGAGCGATGTGGACCCGAAACTGTTCAATAAAGCGAGCGACCAACATATTCCAGTTGTTGATCGATTTAGATTCCGGCTGCCCAGTCCAAATAGCAGCTATATAGGTCAAAAAGAGAGGGAAGCACTTTGCCATGACGTTTTTCGATGCCGATTGAACTTCCATATGTCGTTTATAGCGCATTAGATGCATGGTAGGAACTGTCCTGCCGTTGTATGGTTCCAGAACTGGAAGTTTGAAACCCAGTGGGTTGCGGGAATTCCTTATTTCTTGGATGAATGGATTGTGATTAACATCATCCACGTCACTTTGATAAGTGCGACCTCTCGAGAGGAGTTCAATCAGATTGGTGAGCCGGTCTCCTTCAAAGAGCCATTGCAAACTACCAGGATCAGAGTTGGTGCCCCTAGTGTTGAATCCAGAAGAGTGCGGAAGTGTAAAGGGAGCTTGGAAGGCTATCTGATTTGGTTCGGAGGTGCCCCCATATTGCAGGTCGTGGAGGCCGAACCGGTTCCGTTCGTGGGGCCCGATCCGAACCGATGCTTGGTTGCCATTCTAAGTTGCTTCATGCTGCTGCACTCGCGTGGGTTCTATCCGAACCGGAGCGGATGTGAGTCGTGCTCGACCCGTGCCATGATTTCCAGAGGGGAAGCTGCTGGCCCCGAGCTCAGGTAATACGGCGGTTTAGATCGGATCCGAACCAACCCAATGTGGATTGCCCCTTGTTTCCATCTGAACTGGGTTCTGATTTGATGTGATGTGCTCGAGTTGGATAAGGACCGATCTAATCTGGTTCGCTTCAGCTGCTCGAGCCGTTTCCATGTTATTTCCAGTGAGTTGTGTGTTGCCGCTCGACCTGCCTTCCATCCGAGCAAAGAATTGGTCAATCATCTCTTTTTGTTTCCGGAGGAGATCATCTTGCCTCTCCATCTGGGTTCTCAATTCAGTGAGAACGCCAACCATCTCTGTAACGACCCGTATTTTTCTACCAATTTAATTGGATTATTTTAAATATTTTAATAATTTAAAATATTGGTTTGAGGTTGGATAATCGAATTTAACGATTATATTGTGAATATATTATATAAAATAAAAAATAAATATTATTTTAATTTCCAAAATATGGGAAATTGTCGAAATTGAAATATACTGTGATCCGACAGTTTAAAGTGGTCAAATATTGTTTATACTGAAATTTTAGTGACAATTCGTTTTGAAAACGACGACGAATATAAATAGTTTATAATTTAATTAAATAACGAGCTGCAGCGGCGCGGTAGTTCGCGATTTGGCGTTTTGAACTTCAATTGGTCGTATCGGGTTCAAAATAAGTCGGATTTCCTCGAAACAAGAAACGTTGGGACCAGTTTGACAATATCTTCCCAACGGCAGAGAAAAATCCAGTTTTCGTCGAGTAGATTTTGTTTTATAGTCAAATCAAATTTTGGGAAAAGCAGCGCCAGAATTCCTTTTATATATATAGCGCTGCAGTTGTATAAAATAATGGTTTTTAAATATTTTAAACATCGAATTGGCTTCGAATTCAACCCGGGTTATTTTTCCTTGGTAATACATCAAATTCTGGTCGTGTATGACCAATCGCAATATTTTAATAATATTATATTGAAGTACTTTAAAATTGGGTTATTTTATTCGAAATTGGCCAGTTCAAAAGGGACATTTTTCAAACGGCCTCTGTTTTCGACGAAACAAATTTTGTTGTGACCGTAACAGTAAATTATTGCCAGATTTTCAGATGGCACGTCAATCGGGGTTATTCTGTGACCGTGGCAAAATAAAATGCAAAATAAATCGATATAATTGGACGTGTACAAACGCTATTTGAGCATACGAGCACGGAATTCGACGAAACAAGTTTTATTAGGACCGTATCGTCGAATTATACGATGTCGTCCAGTCGCGTCTCGATCGGGGTCCGTATGTGAGCGCAGCAACGAATAAACAGTATTTAAAAACGCGATAGGTATGAAAAAATATCGCTAGTCATCATCAGACATCAAATCAACTTAAAATATAATAAAACCAACTATATATACCCCTCCCCTCCAACATTTTCCAGCCAACACCATTATTCATCGTGTATTTTTGCAAAAAAGCCCTCGATTACAAATTTAATTAATTCTCTAAATATGTGAAGATTTTGAGGGGGGTTCCAAAGGCAAAGTAGTAGATCGGGGAGTCGTCTACGTGCTGTAAAAAGTTGAGGTGGTTTCGGCAAGTATGGTGGTCGGAATCGGGGTTAAAAGCCAGAAAACCACTTTCGTTTTTGGGCGAAATTCGAGAGGATGGGCTGATTTCAGGTGACGGGGCCTTAGGGCTTTTGTAGAGGGGAGAGTCAGCTTCGATTTAGCGGTGGTCTGAGGGTAAACGGTGGTCTGTGGTGGCGTGGGGACTGAGATGAACGGAGGGGTGTTAATTTGGGTTCGTTTGTGTTTGTGGTGGTCGGTTATTGATGATTTCCGGCGGCCGTGGTCATAACTGGCGTCGCGGGTCTGGGGGGATCAAGGCGTGGTGGCGAGGCCGAGGTTTTGGAGGTGGTGCGGTGGTCTGGAACCACCTGAGGCGGCGGAAATTGGCTGGAATGTGGTTTCCGTTCGTCTTCAGTTTTCAGGCAGAGGGGGAGTGATCGGAGACCGGGGCCGTGGGCAAAGGCGCTGTGCTGATGGGGGATGACGACAGGATGGTCAGCGTTGGCTCTGGGTGGCTGAGGTGGCGCCGGAGTTGGGTTGAAGGGTTGGAGCTCGTGTTCGATGTAAACAGGAAGGAGGAATCGGGGATGAAGAACCCGTGAGAAGGAAAACGCGTGGCCAAGTTTTTCATCTGTGCTGACGTGGCACCAAACATTATTAAGGTGATGATTGGTCAACTTTAATTAATTAATACTTAGTTTAATTTAAATATCGTTTAAATTTTATAAACTGTGAACTAGCGTAATTTCGTCATACGATAACGAAATTTAACGAAACAAGATGCGTTGGGATCGCAGGGACGAGACCTACGCGATGGCACTGACTAGGAGTCAATCCGACACCGTTGAAAATTCAGCTATTTTTGGACGAACGGTTCAAATTAAAAGCAACAAACGCGTCAACTGTCGACCAGAATAATCTGGTGAGTTAATTCTCACACCTTCTGGAATACTGTGATGTGGTAAAGTCACGGTAAATTATATTTTTCGGTTAACAGTTTAAATTGACTGATTGGATGCGATGGATGCAAGTTGCTTGTTGTTGATTGATGGTTGCAGTTATTTATATTCTGCAAATTGTTTAATTCGCATATTGTTATCAACTGACATTTGTGATGCAGAGAAGGACAGGTTGGAGGATCCGACCGGATTCCTCAAAATTTACTGTATTTGTTTTTGGTGCATATATATGGATTGTTCACATCATCTGACACCAAAACTATTGAATGTTGATAGTTGAATATACAACCATCGTTGTTGTGGTTAAAGTCAATTGTTTTGTTGACTGAGTAAATGGGCAGTAGTGGTCTAGTCGTAGTATTTTAACTTTGTTTTACCGTCAGGGGGAATTGACGGGGTTAAAGTTATAAATTTACTTATAACCGAATTAAAGTTATTCAACTATTTTATACGAGTAATTAAATTGGGAATTGAAAGTAAATATATTTAAATGGAGTTAGTAAGGAAATTTAGTTAAATGGTTTTGATCAGTTGAGAAGCAGAAATCAAGATATTCCATAGGTTGTTAAAAAGGGTAATAATTGTTTCCAAACAATTAAAAGTTGATTTGAATTAATTAAATTAATTAATTAATTAAATTAAGAAAAGGGGAAATGGCAAATGGGAATTTCAGTTAATAGTTAACTGATGTGTGGTTTGGAAATTCACCGTTTCGACAAAGGAATAAACTATGAGGTAAATAAGCGTTAAAGTATAACAAATGGTGGGGATATTAGTTAATCTACGATTAACTATTTTCTAAAAGAATAATTGAATTGGTTATTGTTAATAACCTTAAGTAAGCTTGGAAAAGTGATGATAAATCCTATTTTGGGTTAAGATTAAAGTTAACTATATTCTGATATAGTAGATGTTAAAGCAAGTTATTCTTTAAATTTCAAATGATTTAAAGTGGTGAATTAAATTTAAGGCCAAGTAAGAATTTATTAAAGGGATTTGTAAAATCCAAGTTTCAACAAGATTTGATGAATGGAACTCATTTAACCAGTGAAAAAATGACGATGAGGTTTAGCCAAAGAGGCGATAAAGGTTTATTATAAAATGTCCAAGTAGATGAAATCAATTTATGTGACGAGGGATTTATATTATAAATCAAAAGGTTTTAAGTGGAAGAACATTTGAAGTTAAAGTGATGTTTTAATGGATATTAAATTTAGATAAGGGAATTAAGTAAAAGACTTTAAAGGAAGATTTCAAATGTAAGAAACAATTTATGGGATCGATTTGAAATCGATAAGGTAAATAAGATTTGGGAAAATGGTTAAGTGATAGACTGATGTTATTCCGAGATAAGAACGGGTTGACCAAGGTCTGAGAGGTAACTAAAATACCCCAACTCGGTTGGCCTCGCTATTATCGAGGAACAGTATTAGTTTGAAGTAAGTGAAGTGGTTGAAACTGTTTTACCCTATACGAGGTACATCGAACTCTAATGCAAGATTTTGGGAATTTAATAATATTGCAATGATGGTTCCAAAGGGAATAAGAATATTGATTTAAAATTATATTAAACATTTGTTATCCAATTTGAGTTGATCGAATATAGTTAGAGTTAGTCAAACAAAGTTATCTAGGAAAAAGTTTCCATTGCGTACGACTGCTAGCGTAATTCGCAGGGCTGCAGATAGCCTATGGCGGTCGGATGTTTCCTGAGGGAATCAGGCGTAACCATTGTGATCGCTGCGATCTAGAGTCGAGCGAATGGAGTTAAGTCAAGTATTAGTTAATATGAGTAACCAAGTCAAGTTTGTCGAGTTAGTCAAGTTAGAGTTAATCAATCAAAGTAAATCAGTTAAAGTTAGTCAAAAGGGAATTTGGTTAAATATATGTTTAAAAGAGGTCGAGTTGTGCCAAGTACTGAATCAGAAAACTTGTTGTGTTCACACTATTGTTATTTGATAGTTAAAACACCGACTATCAAACCCAACCAATACGATTGTTGGTTCGGAAAGTCCGGGATCGAATTATATTCGAAAACCATTCCGACCATCAAATACGTGAAGACGTAAATTGAAGACGGAGCAAGTGAAGACCGGGGATCTTCATAAGCGGAAGGACTACTTGTCGAATTTCTCTGGCCTGCAGCCAGAGTTATTTTGATTTGTGATTCTGTCGTGGTTGAAATCCACGGGTTGCAAGGACTTCTCGCTACTGATTCATGGGGTGATTCCTATATGAGATGCAGTAGGAGAGTACCTTCGGTTCATCCTGTTCCTGGATGACTTGTATGGACGGATGTCTGACAGAGTATTTCCAAAGGAATTACATGAATTGATTTCTCCAAACGTACGATAGTTGATGGCGGAGAAATGGTTATTCTCTAGCCAGATAGCTAGAGTATGTTTGTGGACGTCAATCAAGTGTGATCTGGCGGATCTGACGATGTGGCATTCAAAGTGAATGATGACCAGATGTTCTAGAGATAAAGTTCTAGCCTCAAGCCTCATCAACCGGGAAATGACAAAAATCGGGCAGGCAGCATGGCTATGTGGGTCGCTCCCATTAGGGTGTATGATCACCTATCTAGAGAAATTCCTTTTGCTTCTTAAATCTATGTTTCGATGCTGACCCTATTCGGGTGGCGGTTGCTGATCCCAACCGTCGGTGATATACATTCGATACACTCAAGCGAAATGAGTGGTCGGTCATGTGAGGGCCGGGTTGCAAGACGTTCTTGTTGAACCCAGTTTATTCGCCTCTAGAGATACACGTGCGGAAGGTGGACCCATACCTCGTTAAGTTGGAATCCAATATCCAATAAGCGCCCACGGTTTTTCGATTGTATACTATATATATGTGGAGCGTGAGATGCAAGCGTTCCTCTAGATTGCTAATTACTTGTAATTAGACATTATGATAATATCAGAGAAGGATATTGATTTCAAAAATGGTTTGGGTTATAGTAAGGTAAAAACCGTCCGTGTTTATGTGTGGGCTGGTCTTACTATTATCCTTTTGTTTCGAAAAGGATTTCCAAAGTTAAACAGGTGTGTGTGTAAACAAGTGTGTGTTATGTGAATTTATCACTGATAGTATTCCAGACTGACCCGGTGTATTTTGTTTTAAATCAAATGTGCTCGGGTCAGACCGAGTATGTTCCAGGTTAGGTTTCGCTTGGAGTTTCAGGAGCTGGAAGCAGGCGGCTTCACCACTAGTTATTCAAAGTTATTATTCCGCTGTGACTAATGTATGTGTACTCTGATGATTGGTATGTTTTATATAGTTCTTTGTATAAAGAGATTTGATATTATATTTTATTCGTTCCGCTGTGAGATTCTGATGTGTTCTTCTTCTTTCTTCTGTTCTAATATTCTTTCTTTCTATCCTCACCCTCTAAATTCTATCTCATGACAATCTGGGGGTTCGATACTTGGGTTTTTGGCAAGTGATACGAGTTATGTATTGTTGTCGAGAACCTGATTGTCGTTCTTTTTCCCCGGGTCGTTACAGTGGTATCAGAGCTATTGGTTTAATGATTAACCTTGGCTCTGTGGTGTGACTCAATAGAGATGGGGTTAGCAGTACCCTAGATTGAGTTGAGTAGATATACGAGAGCGCGTATTTGTATTTTGATATAAAATTATTTTTAAAATTATTTTTGCCCAATTTTATTTTATAATAAAATAAAGGTAAAAGTATTATAGTATGGGCAATCATCTTGATTTGTTAATGTTGGTTGTATAATATGTATGTAGTGTATGGTTGATTGCTTGAATATAAACCTGAGGATGTATGGAATTGGTTAAAACAAATCTAAAATGAATTATTCGAATGAATCAATCCAGATAAATAAATTCGAATGGATAAATAAAAAAATAAAATAAATGGATTGATTATACATAATTATCATCCCGTGTGGATTAAACTGTGTGTCGAATTGGGTGATATGGATGTCTTGAATATAATTGATGTTGTTTGATGACTGATGAATTTATTTGAGTTGAGAAACAGGTGCTGAAGTGATCATTCAGCTGTAAAATCCATTCAAGAGAAAACTCTGGAGTTATTTGAATCCAGTTGAGTAGAGCTGCAAAATAATAAAGCAAGCTCGAAAATAAATATATCGCTTATTGCATAATAACGCTCGCCAAAAGGTACGCTTACGCAAATATGAAATTTTGGATTTTGTTTGGATTTTGGGATTTGATTTTGAATTTTCCGACCATGAGAGTCGATGTATACATATTTCTTGAACCTGCAATATTGCAGATGGTCCTCCGTACAGGGGAGACTCTGCCGAAATTTTTCTAAAAATTAAGGAGTTAGAAAATTTTTGGAAATTTTAGAGAAATCCTTTTATTTGAATTGAATTGGTTTTAAAACCAATAGGGTCAGTTTGAAAATAAATTCGAGTTTCAATTTTATTATTTTTGAAAAGACAATAATAGACGACATTTCTTCTACTTAGCAATTTCGAGGACGAAATTATTTTAAGGGGGAAGGAATGTAACGACCCGTATTTTTCTACCAATTTAATTGGATTATTTTAAATATTTTAATAATTTAAAATATTGGTTTGAGGTTGGATAATCGAATTTAACGATTATATTGTGAATATATTATATAAAATAAAAAATAAATATTATTTTAATTTCCAAAATATGGGAAATTGTCGAAATTGAAATATACTGTGATCCGACAGTTTAAAGTGGTCAAATATTGTTTATACTGAAATTTTAGTGACAATTCGTTTTGAAAACGACGACGAATATAAATAGTTTATAATTTAATTAAATAACGAGCTGCAGCGGCGCGGTAGTTCGCGATTTGGCGTTTTGAACTTCAATTGGTCGTATCGGGTTCAAAATAAGTCGGATTTCCTCGAAACAAGAAACGTTGGGACCAGTTTGACAATATCTTCCCAACGGCAGAGAAAAATCCAGTTTTCGTCGAGTAGATTTTGTTTTATAGTCAAATCAAATTTTGGGAAAAGCAGCGCCAGAATTCCTTTTATATATATAGCGCTGCAGTTGTATAAAATAATGGTTTTTAAATATTTTAAACATCGAATTGGCTTCGAATTCAACCCGGGTTATTTTTCCTTGGTAATACATCAAATTCTGGTCGTGTATGACCAATCGCAATATTTTAATAATATTATATTGAAGTACTTTAAAATTGGGTTATTTTATTCGAAATTGGCCAGTTCAAAAGGGACATTTTTCAAACGGCCTCTGTTTTCGACGAAACAAATTTTGTTGTGACCGTAACAGTAAATTATTGCCAGATTTTCAGATGGCACGTCAATCGGGGTTATTCTGTGACCGTGGCAAAATAAAATGCAAAATAAATCGATATAATTGGACGTGTACAAACGCTATTTGAGCATACGAGCACGGAATTCGACGAAACAAGTTTTATTAGGACCGTATCGTCGAATTATACGATGTCGTCCAGTCGCGTCTCGATCGGGGTCCGTATGTGAGCGCAGCAACGAATAAACAGTATTTAAAAACGCGATAGGTATGAAAAAATATCGCTAGTCATCATCAGACATCAAATCAACTTAAAATATAATAAAACCAACTATATATACCCCTCCCCTCCAACATTTTCCAGCCAACACCATTATTCATCGTGTATTTTTGCAAAAAAGCCCTCGATTACAAATTTAATTAATTCTCTAAATATGTGAAGATTTTGAGGGGGGTTCCAAAGGCAAAGTAGTAGATCGGGGAGTCGTCTACGTGCTGTAAAAAGTTGAGGTGGTTTCGGCAAGTATGGTGGTCGGAATCGGGGTTAAAAGCCAGAAAACCACTTTCGTTTTTGGGCGAAATTCGAGAGGATGGGCTGATTTCAGGTGACGGGGCCTTAGGGCTTTTGTAGAGGGGAGAGTCAGCTTCGATTTGGCGGTGGTCTGAGGGTAAACGGTGGTCTGTGGTGGCGTGGGGACTGAGATGAACGGAGGGGTGTTAATTTGGGTTCGTTTGTGTTTGTGGTGGTCGGTTATTGATGATTTCCGGCGGCCGTGGTCATAACTGGCGTCGCGGGTCTGGGGGGATCAAGGCGTGGTGGCGAGGCCGAGGTTTTGGAGGTGGTGCGGTGGTCTGGAACCACCTGAGGCGGCGGAAATTGGCTGGAATGTGGTTTCCGTTCGTCTTCAGTTTTCAGGCAGAGGGGGAGTGATCGGAGACCGGGGCCGTGGGCAAAGGCGCTGTGCTGATGGGGGATGACGACAGGATGGTCAGCGTTGGCTCTGGGTGGCTGAGGTGGCGCCGGAGTTGGGTTGAAGGGTTGGAGCTCGTGTTCGATGTAAACAGGAAGGAGGAATCGGGGATGAAGAACCCGTGAGAAGGAAAACGCGTGGCCAAGTTTTTCATCTGTGCTGACGTGGCACCAAACATTATTAAGGTGATGATTGGTCAACTTTAATTAATTAATACTTAGTTTAATTTAAATATCGTTTAAATTTTATAAACTGTGAACTAGCGTAATTTCGTCATACGATAACGAAATTTAACGAAACAAGATGCGTTGGGATCGCAGGGACGAGACCTACGCGATGGCACTGACTAGGAGTCAATCCGACACCGTTGAAAATTCAGCTATTTTTGGACGAACGGTTCAAATTAAAAGCAACAAACGCGTCAACTGTCGACCAGAATAATCTGGTGAGTTAATTCTCACACCTTCTGGAATACTGTGATGTGGTAAAGTCACGGTAAATTATATTTTTCGGTTAACAGTTTAAATTGACTGATTGGATGCGATGGATGCAAGTTGCTTGTTGTTGATTGATGGTTGCAGTTATTTATATTCTGCAAATTGTTTAATTCGCATATTGTTATCAACTGACATTTGTGATGCAGAGAAGGACAGGTTGGAGGATCCGACCGGATTCCTCAAAATTTACTGTATTTGTTTTTGGTGCATATATATGGATTGTTCACATCATCTGACACCAAAACTATTGAATGTTGATAGTTGAATATACAACCATCGTTGTTGTGGTTAAAGTCAATTGTTTTGTTGACTGAGTAAATGGGCAGTAGTGGTCTAGTCGTAGTATTTTAACTTTGTTTTACCGTCAGGGGGAATTGACGGGGTTAAAGTTATAAATTTACTTATAACCGAATTAAAGTTATTCAACTATTTTATACGAGTAATTAAATTGGGAATTGAAAGTAAATATATTTAAATGGAGTTAGTAAGGAAATTTAGTTAAATGGTTTTGATCAGTTGAGAAGCAGAAATCAAGATATTCCATAGGTTGTTAAAAAGGGTAATAATTGTTTCCAAACAATTAAAAGTTGATTTGAATTAATTAAATTAATTAATTAATTAAATTAAGAAAAGGGGAAATGGCAAATGGGAATTTCAGTTAATAGTTAACTGATGTGTGGTTTGGAAATTCACCGTTTCGACAAAGGAATAAACTATGAGGTAAATAAGCGTTAAAGTATAACAAATGGTGGGGATATTAGTTAATCTACGATTAACTATTTTCTAAAAGAATAATTGAATTGGTTATTGTTAATAACCTTAAGTAAGCTTGGAAAAGTGATGATAAATCCTATTTTGGGTTAAGATTAAAGTTAACTATATTCTGATATAGTAGATGTTAAAGCAAGTTATTCTTTAAATTTCAAATGATTTAAAGTGGTGAATTAAATTTAAGGCCAAGTAAGAATTTATTAAAGGGATTTGTAAAATCCAAGTTTCAACAAGATTTGATGAATGGAACTCATTTAACCAGTGAAAAAATGACGATGAGGTTTAGCCAAAGAGGCGATAAAGGTTTATTATAAAATGTCCAAGTAGATGAAATCAATTTATGTGACGAGGGATTTATATTATAAATCAAAAGGTTTTAAGTGGAAGAACATTTGAAGTTAAAGTGATGTTTTAATGGATATTAAATTTAGATAAGGGAATTAAGTAAAAGACTTTAAAGGAAGATTTCAAATGTAAGAAACAATTTATGGGATCGATTTGAAATCGATAAGGTAAATAAGATTTGGGAAAATGGTTAAGTGATAGACTGATGTTATTCCGAGATAAGAACGGGTTGACCAAGGTCTGAGAGGTAACTAAAATACCCCAACTCGGTTGGCCTCGCTATTATCGAGGAACATTATTAGTTTGAAGTAAGTGAAGTGGTTGAAACTGTTTTACCCTATACGAGGTACATCGAACTCTAATGCAAGATTTTGGGAATTTAATAATATTGCAATGATGGTTCCAAAGGGAATAAGAATATTGATTTAAAATTATATTAAACATTTGTTATCCAATTTGAGTTGATCGAATATAGTTAGAGTTAGTCAAACAAAGTTATCTAGGAAAAAGTTTCCATTGCGTACGACTGCTAGCGTAATTCGCAGGGCTGCAGATAGCCTATGGCGGTCGGATGTTTCCTGAGGGAATCAGGCGTAACCATTGTGATCGCTGCGATCTAGAGTCGAGCGAATGGAGTTAAGTCAAGTATTAGTTAATATGAGTAACCAAGTCAAGTTTGTCGAGTTAGTCAAGTTAGAGTTAATCAATCAAAGTAAATCAGTTAAAGTTAGTCAAAAGGGAATTTGGTTAAATATATGTTTAAAAGAGGTCGAGTTGTGCCAAGTACTGAATCAGAAAACTTGTTGTGTTCACACTATTGTTATTTGATAGTTAAAACACCGACTATCAAACCCAACCAATACGATTGTTGGTTCGGAAAGTCCGGGATCGAATTATATTCGAAAACCATTCCGACCATCAAATACGTGAAGACGTAAATTGAAGACGGAGCAAGTGAAGACCGGGGATCTTCATAAGCGGAAGGACTACTTGTCGAATTTCTCTGGCCTGCAGCCAGAGTTATTTTGATTTGTGATTCTGTCGTGGTTGAAATCCACGGGTTGCAAGGACTTCTCGCTACTGATTCATGGGGTGATTCCTATATGAGATGCAGTAGGAGAGTACCTTCGGTTCATCCTGTTCCTGGATGACTTGTATGGACGGATGTCTGACAGAGTATTTCCAAAGGAATTACATGAATTGATTTCTCCAAACGTACGATAGTTGATGGCGGAGAAATGGTTATTCTCTAGCCAGATAGCTAGAGTATGTTTGTGGACGTCAATCAAGTGTGATCTGGCGGATCTGACGATGTGGCATTCAAAGTGAATGATGACCAGATGTTCTAGAGATAAAGTTCTAGCCTCAAGCCTCATCAACCGGGAAATGACAAAAATCGGGCAGGCAGCATGGCTATGTGGGTCGCTCCCATTAGGGTGTATGATCACCTATCTAGAGAAATTCCTTTTGCTTCTTAAATCTATGTTTCGATGCTGACCCTATTCGGGTGGCGGTTGCTGATCCCAACCGTCGGTGATATACATTCGATACACTCAAGCGAAATGAGTGGTCGGTCATGTGAGGGCCGGGTTGCAAGACGTTCTTGTTGAACCCAGTGTATTCGCCTCTAGAGATACACGTGCGGAAGGTGGACCCATACCTCGTTAAGTTGGAATCCAATATCCAATAAGCGCCCACGGTTTTTCGATTGTATACTATATATATGTGGAGCGTGAGATGCAAGCGTTCCTCTAGATTGCTAATTACTTGTAATTAGACATTATGATAATATCAGAGAAGGATATTGATTTCAAAAATGGTTTGGGTTATAGTAAGGTAAAAACCGTCCGTGTTTATGTGTGGGCTGGTCTTACTATTATCCTTTTGTTTCGAAAAGGATTTCCAAAGTTAAACAGGTGTGTGTGTAAACAAGTGTGTGTTATGTGAATTTATCACTGATAGTATTCCAGACTGACCCGGTGTATTTTGTTTTAAATCAAATGTGCTCGGGTCAGACCGAGTATGTTCCAGGTTAGGTTTCGCTTGGAGTTTCAGGAGCTGGAAGCAGGCGGCTTCACCACTAGTTATTCAAAGTTATTATTCCGCTGTGACTAATGTATGTGTACTCTGATGATTGGTATGTTTTATATAGTTCTTTGTATAAAGAGATTTGATATTATATTTTATTCGTTCCGCTGTGAGATTCTGATGTGTTCTTCTTCTTTCTTCTGTTCTAATATTCTTTCTTTCTATCCTCACCCTCTAAATTCTATCTCATGACAATCTGGGGGTTCGATACTTGGGTTTTTGGCAAGTGATACGAGTTATGTATTGTTGTCGAGAACCTGATTGTCGTTCTTTTTCCCCGGGTCGTTACAATCTCTTCTCGCGTCAAGTATGCTGACGGGTTTTCATATGAGGAAGCTTCATGGCTTGCCTCGTTTCCTGCGCCTTCAATTCCAACGTCCTCAGCACGAGAGAAGGTTCCATCTTTCTTTCGTTTGACCATTGATCCAATAGCCAAATAATCCAAGCAGAAGTTGAAGTTGTCGTGTACCCCCTTCCTGGCACGCCAAAAATGTTAGACCGAAATCTGGGCCTAACACCCAAATGCAGTGTGAAAACCTCAAATCACAGAATAAATATAGAAAAAGCAGTAAAATAAAAGAAGACACACGAGATTTTTATAGCGGTCCAGCTCAATCCAAGCCTACGTCCACTTTATAGTTTCTTAAATCCTAAGAAGCTATTACAATGTTGTTTTCTTGCGGTTCATACATGAAATCCTCGTGTTTACCATGAAAAGAAGTGAGAAAAGTGGAGATTATACATGAAATCCTCGTGTTATAATGTAGAATTTGGCTTCCTTATTGAACAATGACCTTGCGTGAAGTAGTGGTGGAAGCCATGATCAGTGAGAACCGAAAAAGATCCCCTCAAATGTCCATCTCAAGGTGTATTTATAGGAGTAGAGGGGCCTTGCCAGGCCCAGAAGCGGTCCGGTTCGGATGGGCCACGTGGAGGGTAGAGAGGCCATCTCGGAGAAAGTGGAAGAAGTGGTCTTCAGATAGTGCAAGGAAAGGTGGAAGCCAATCCGGATTAATAGGAGGCAGTTATGCTTTATGAATCAATCAAACACACGATGCAAGTGCAGGTCCAGGGGATCGGATCGGGTCTGATCCGAACCGAGTCGGTGTCTTCAATCCAAAGACTCCGTGTCTAATGCTTTGAAGGTGGAGCGGATCGGGTATGCTCCCTCCGATCTGATCCTTGCTGATGTGAATGCGAAGAGCAAGTGCCACGCTGTCCATCTTAAGGCAGCGTCCGATCCGAACAGGCTTGTTTGATCCGATCCGAGGATCTATTCAATGCTAAATTCTAGGTTTCTGGTTCTCCATGCATTCACGGAAAAGAGCATAACTTTCAAATTGTAGGTCCGTTTTAGCCAAACGAAAGCTCGATTCGAAGCTGATTCAGAGGGATACAAGAATTATAGAGCTTAGCTCCATAATTGATGTTTTTGGGCCCAAAAGAGATAGTCTGATAGTAGTTTCGGGCCGTTCTTTGTTTGTGTTGCGATTTCGACCAAATCTCTGCCTGTCTTCTGACGATGCTTCCAATACAGGAGCGTACTGTTGATCAGAGATTTCATGTGTGACTTCTTTGACTAAAGAGCGGGCCGACAATCACCATGCAATCAATGATTAGTGTAACTATGCCTTCCGCATCTTTATCTTTGAATATCACATCCTCGGTCGAAGTTTTGAGCATTTTCATCGGAAGCTCATTGTTCAAGATCATGCATCCTTCCTTTTTCCATGACACCCTTCAATTCGTTAGCGTATCTTTCCATCTTTTCCCAACT
Organism: Allium sativum; assembly: GCA_030737875.1. Classification (NCBI taxonomy): domain Eukaryota; kingdom Viridiplantae; phylum Streptophyta; class Magnoliopsida; order Asparagales; family Amaryllidaceae; genus Allium; species Allium sativum. The sequence goes on along the minus strand of CM060915.1, from coordinate 252,420,172 downwards.
GCTCCCGGTCGGGTGGGGACCTCCAAATATCACATTGATTATCGGCCTCGAGTCGACTGGCATTCGGGCTTCCGTGCTCGAGTTGGCCGCATTGTTATGTCCTTGCACAGCTGGAGTATTTTGAGGATGTTTCACGTACTCCTAGAGGCGGTTCTTCCTGATGAGTTATTCAATTAAACTCCTCAGGTGTCGGCATTCATTGGTGTCGTGTCCCAGTTGGCCATGAAGCCGGTAGAATTTTCCGGAATTCGCCTGCTGCTCAGTTACCTTAGGCGGCTTCATTTGAGGGAAAATGCCCGAGTCCTTTGTGGCTTGGTAAATTCTTTCCAGGGTTTCGTTTAGGAGGGTTAGGTCGAATGGTTTATACAACCGCATCTTCTTGTAAGCTTTGTTATTCCTCTCATCATTTCCCCTTTTTTGTCCTACATCACTCTTTTGTCAACCCTAGACTCATTGCCTTTTCCTTCTCTAGCGGCTTTACTTTCTATAGTCTTCTGGACACTTAGGGCTTCATCTTCCGCACTCATGTATTCCTCGGCTTTTTCGTAAAATTTCTTCAAATTTTTTCGTTTCTTCATCTTGAGCCACTTTCCAAATTCTGACTTCTTATCGATAGCTCCTTTCAGGGCTGCCAATAAGTACCAAGGCTCTAGTTCTATAACCTCCACCGCTGCAGCATGGAAGCATGTAAGGAAGGCTCTGATGGTTTCCCTATGCTTCTGTTACATTTCACCTAACGACATTATATCCCTTACCTTGATGGTTTGTAGTCGGAATTGATCTTGAAATTTCCTTGCCAGATCATCAAATTAGTCAATACATTTAGGTGAAAGTCTGGTGAACCATAATGAGGCCACACCTTCCAGACACATGGGAAAGTATAGGCACTTGGTTTCATCAGTGGCCCTAGCTCCATTCATATGCTAGTCGTACTTGAACAAAAAAATGGTTGGATCTCCAACTCCGTTATAAGGCGTTATTATTGGGGGTACAAATTTCTTCGGTAATTTCGCTTGATGGATTTCTTCTGTGAATGGATTTTTGCTGGGGGAAAACTCCCATTCTTTCTCTTTATCTTCCCTGGCCGCCTTCTCCTTCATTATTCACTGTATCATGTCTGTGATGCTTCTCTCGTCACCTACCTGCTCATCGGGATCAGCACTGGCGTTTTTATCGGTGCGATCATAGTTTAAACTTTGGCATCGTACGTCCTTTTTGAGGGATGTTACGTTGGTGGGGCTCGCGGGGGCCCGATCTGTACGTTCTTCTTTGCGCTGTGGAGATCTGGCCTTAGAATTCTCAACACGGCCTCCCCCCTGTCTCCCACTAGGGTATGAGGTCGTTTAGGTTCTGAGGCCGATGAATCCTCTTTTTCGCCAGTATTAACCACAGTGTTTGGCGGTAACAATTTGGCTTGAACATTGGTTAGGACATCAAACCTCTCCATTATCATCTTCGTTGTATTATCCATTCTTTCGTTCAGGCTGGTTACAACTACATTCAATTCATCTCACGTTATAGATGGCCTAGGAGCATCTCCTGCTCCACGATTCGAGATCTGAGGTGCAACTTCGTCAGCATTAGCACCCTCACTGATCATAGTAACTTTAGTTGGTTTGCCGCCTTTCTTCGATCCAACCATGGTTTCAAAAGAGAAAGCGTTTTTTGGGATTTTTTTTTTGAACTACGAAAGGGAATTATGAACACGGCCCCATGGTGGGCGCCAAAATGTTTACGCCAAAAATGGTCTAAACACCCAAGGTACTAAGTTGTACTTCTCCAACTTGGAAAGATCTAAATGGAACCGTGTTTAACCAGCAATTAAAAATGAAAAATGCAAGAAAAGTAATGTAGAGGCTAGATTTAGAGTGGTTGAGCCGTTAATTAGGACTACGTCCACTTTGAAGGTGAGTTTCAATCTTATAACAAGGATTACCAAATACATCAATTCTCTCTTTTCATACATCTTTGCATTCACTCAATATATCCTCATCTATGTATTTCAATTTTGGAATTGTACAAGAGAATGGTAAGATTTGAGGAGAAGGAGAATGGATGGATGATTGAGAAAGAGAATGGGGCCATCTTCCATGAGATTGTTCTTGTCGCCATGGCCGAATTAGTGGTTGAGGATAGAATTTGGCAGCACTTCATGGTCTCGAAGATCCAATCTCCTTTAAGTTGATAATCATGGTGTATTTATAGGTGAGCTCCCCTTAGGAAATTACCTGAAATTTGTTGATGCCAGCTACGGATCGCTCACTTGATTAGTTACCATCATGCCATTAGCTAGCTGTAGCCAGTTGTCCGTGGTTGCATTTAGTTACCACGTACGAGTGATTCAATAGAGCGAGCGTCTTGAGTAGTTGTGCGAGTCCCGAGGAGCGGGCGTCCATGTGAGAATGATTGCTTTGAGACATCTTATAAAAGCAGAACGTGGGACTGGAATCAATTCTTCTTCGTTCCTTGCGCGACCGACCTTCTTGGTTCTAGGGCACTCGACCTTTTGCCGCCTTTGTGTGGCACTATTTGTCCCAATGGCTATGCCATTCGGTCGCTCCTTCCTATATTGAATGAGCAATTCGCTTTGCTTTTGTGTTTGAGCGGCTTACAGGATATACGACCTTGATCTTTATCGGGCTGCACTTCTCGTAGAATATCGTGTCATTATCTTTGGTTATACTATCTGACCTGACTTGCCTTGGGTTTGATATTTAGGTCCTGCTCCATGCGGTTGCATCCTATTCCATGGTGAGTTGTTTAAGCGCCTCAGATAACATTATGCATGACCGACTCTGATGGTGCCCGTCCTGCATCCTTCGCTCAATGTGCATGCGGATTTTTTTTTTTTGAGGACTTTACATATATACCTCATTTTATTATGATTACACACAATATTACTCACATTTACTTTATTTGAATGATTTACAATCAATATATTCACATTCAATGCATATTTCACACATATGCATTGATGTTCATACAAGTAGATTTCAACAATTTATTTACTTTATTTATAAAAAAATCAACTTATCTTTGGTATTATTTGATTAATAAAATAACCACTTATTTTGCTAGCTAATATTAAATTGATTCCAAATAAATTTATTCATTTTAATCTATTAAACTTGTACAAGTTAAGTTTTAAACTCTAGAATTCAAATACTCAATATTTATTTCAAATTCCATTGATGTCATATAAATTTACTTATATATATTTGTTCCATCTAAAATCCAAAACATTTGAATTTTCCAAAACAACTTGTTTTCTTTCAAATACATCTCCATTGAGAATTTTTTCCCAAGGTAGCAATCCGTCGCTTAGAAACTCGAAAATGAACACCGATGATGTCGCGATCATCATCGAAATTATTTTCCAGCAACTGAAGTTAGTTCAGTGCTTTATCACTTTCAAAATCCATTCAAAACGATTTTTATTCGAAAATCCTTCCAAAACAAAGCTATATTATTTTAATATACTGTGGAAAAATATTTTCCAACTTTTCTGGGATTTATATTCTAAATTATGGTTTCAATCCACTTCAATTTCATCTCGTTTGTATATATTATCTAAATACAAATTCTATTTGATTATATATAATCATTCCAACTTTATAATCTCGTAATAGCAACCAACTCATCCATATATAAATAATTTTAGAAAATTATTTCTTTTATATCAAAATATAATCTTGGGCAAAATTATTTCATTTACCCACTTTAAAACAATATTATGTTGAATTATTCTGTTCAAGTGTTTAGAAACCCCCAATCGATGTCGTGGCGTCCCATGATTCGACCAGAATTCATAAAACACTCAACAGACAAGCCAACACAATATAAAACAATTTTTATTTCAACTAACAAATATGGTTTCCCATATATACACTCAACTCATTTTGGGGTACTACTGACCCTATCTCTAGTGAGTAAACCCCCACCATAACCTATGTATTCGCTCAACCTAAGCTCTGATACCAAATGCAGTGTCCTGCAAATTCATACTATCCGATTTGACTAAAATAATACATGTCCAACCCAAATAACACAGAATTATGAGTCATTAGGGTTAAAGAAGAAATAGATAAAAGAGGAGTCTCACAGCAGAACGAATAAAATATATTATATAACATAACCTTTGAAATACAAAATTCTTGTATTAGATATACATACTGTCATCAGAGTACAATACAACATTTAATATAGTGGAAAATAACATTAAAATATCTAACAGTGAAAGCCCTTACTTCAAGTTCCTCCAAATGTATCCATAAAATCTTGGAACACTTGACTGCCCATACAAATTTGGGCACCCAAGAGTTTAGGTAAAATAAACAAAATAAACTCTAGGTCAGTTATGGGATTGGTGTGAGTAAACTCCAACCATATTGTTTACTTTGAAAAACCTTTTGAAAGAAAAGGATAATAGTAAGACAAACCCACACATAAACATGGACGGTTTTTACATACTATAACTTAAATTATTTTTGATATGAAATCGGGTGATATTATAATAATGTCTAATCAAGTAAATAACCATCTAGCAGAACGCTTGCATCTCTCTTTCCATATACATGGTACAAAATCCAAAACCACAGGGCATTCATTGGAGATTGGATTCCAACTATGACAAGGTATGGGACCTCCTTCCGATCAGAGTAGTCTAGAGGGGATACATTGGGGTTCAACAAGAACATTTTGCAACCCGGCCATACTTGACCGGTTACTCATTTAGCTTGAGTAGACCAAATGTATTATCACCCACGTTTGTTGGTCGTCCAACCATAATCCGCAAGATAAAAAATCGAAAGAAGAACAAAAATGAATATTTATATATCGGTGACAATACACCCTGCTTGGGTAAGACCCAACTAGCCATGTTGCCTGCTCTATTTTTGTCATTTCCTGGTTGATGAGGCTTGAGGCTACGTTTAACTTTAGAACATTTCCCACCATTCACTTTGAATGCCACCGTCAAACCCATCAAATCACTAGTAGATCTTCCCAAAAGTATTGTCGGTATAAAAAGCTAAGAGCAATGAATTCCTCCGCCAACAACGTAATACCTTGAAAAGATCATCTTATGTGATCTGTTGGCATACTTTGTCAGACATTTGTACGTACAAGTTGTCCTGGGACTTGACAACCCGAAGGCACTATCCTGTAAATAGAACAACCCTTGCATTTTGCTACATCTTAATTATCTTCACCATAATCTAATTAGAAATGCTTATGCCTATATGGAGTGGTTTACGGATAATAAATCCAGTTGGTCTCTCCGTATTGACAACGATGGTCCAAGAACTTCGATAGTCGGTTTTTCAACTATCGAAGAAAAACAAACATCCATCAAACAATCACTGGCCCTTTCAAATATTTCATTAATTCAAATCACTTCCCAAATTCCTTTCGATATTCTATATATATTGATATATCGATTTCTAGTTATCAAAACTTTTTAAAAATATTCTAACTCCTTGAATTTTCGGAAAATTTCGCCAGCGTTCCTTTGTACGCTCAATCGGTACAACTACAACTTGCCACTCTGGGCCCTTTCCATTCAAAAAGAAAATCAAAAAGCCAAGTGGCTTGCCCAGTAGTCTCAAAAAATCTCATATGGAAATTTACATGTACCTTTTTATCAGGCGCTCAAATTATAGTCTTCATTCTCTTCATTCCATAACTGTTTAACATATACAAGCCCATTTCCTATTCATTTCAATCAATCCAATCATTTTAATAACTTTCCATTCGCTAATTAATTTTCTAATTAGCATCTATACTTAATTTTCTTTTAATTTGAACATATCATGTTTAAGTATATGTGTAACCACTTATCCACAAATCAAAACAAAAACACCCAGCTCGCTTCCAAATTTTTATCCAAGTCTCATATTTAAATCTCCAAGTTAAATTTACAAATTCAATTCACTTAACAGCGTTAAGTTTGGTTCATAACCCTATTTTGAAACCAGATAACTCCATTTGATAATAAATTTTGATTTTTGTTCCAAAAATCATTCCATTTACCCCACTTGAGTTCATATTTAATTTATAACTCAAGTCTGGAATTTCTAATGGAAATTCGGATTTTTATTCACTCAAAATTCTTTTATTTAATTTAATAAAACATTATTGTTTAAAATGGTTATAGTGCTGTTTTTCTAAAAGTTTGATTTTGATTTAACTTAAAATCTATAACATGAAAATTAGTTTATTTTTCTCTTCCACTGGAAAATTATTATTCAATAGGTCCAAATGGTTCTTGTTTCATCGAATTCCGACTTATATTAAGTTTTATATACCCAATTAAAGTTCGAAACACCAAATTACGAACTACCACGCTGCGGAGAGTTCGTTTTAATTAAATTTAATTATAAACCTTTAAAACTTTGTTTATAAGTAAATTCAAACTCCATTATCTAATTATTAAATACAAATTAAATCAATTTTTCAACTCTAACTTAAACATCTCGATTTTCTACATTCATAATTCGGCTAAGAATTTATTCAAAACTCAAATTCTATATTCAATTCCAATCTACCTAGAGTTAAATTATTTATAAAATTCGATGTAATCAAATTCCAATTATAAATTCCTTTTATGAGAATAATCAATTAACTCAACTTCCTTTACCATTACAAACTACTATCATCCCTTGATAATACTGAAGCCGTTAAAGTAGGGGTATTATTTTTACCTCATAGACCTTGACTGACGACGTTCTTATCTTGAGATAGATAAAAGCTTGTAATACAAAACTCGATTTAAATCTCACCTTATATTCCATTTCTTACATTTGGAAATCTATTTCCAAATTAATCGATGAAAATTACTTCATCATAATTATAAACGTTATTTATAAATTAACATCTTCACTAAAACAAAGTTCCATTTTAATAAACTATTTGAAACTCGATTCCCATTTTGGTATATTTTATTTTTATAAATTATATATATTAACATGAAATCTATTTTCATATTTAAATTTTAAAATTTAGTTCTATCCAATAAAATCCCAATGTTTTATTTGGAAATAATTTATTTATTTATTTCTAAATTTGACATGGTTGAATTCTAATCATAAATCCATATGGATTTATTTTAAATTTTGAACATCAGAATAAACTTTATCGTTTCCTTTCCCTGAAACAAATCAAATTATAAATCCTTTTTTAAATTCATACTTGAATTTAAATTATAACTTATCCAATGAAAATTCCGCTTTTTTAATTATAAATATCATTTATAAATTCCACTTCTTGTTTTAAATATTAAAACAAGCTTCTATTTCAAATTCCATGTGAAATCCCTTTTCCACTTCGAAAAAAATTCCCTTTTAAATCTAGAAATCCCCTTTTATGATATTTTTAAATATCGATATGTAGGACCAGTGATATTCAAACATTCAAAACTGTAATGGCCCAGATTTTTTCCGTTTGATTTAACATTGTATATGCTTATAAAAATTTTATATGTTTGTACAAACTATAATCATCGAACGTTAATTATACGCTAAAATATATTACAAAATTTGGGTCACTTTCATAAAACATCACTTTTAAATCCTACAAAAATCACAGCACGTCAATATAAAAATCTCACCCAAAATCTTCATAGAACCTAACTGTATCTTATTCAAAATCTAGACTGTACAAATTTTATAAACAAATCTCGTATATATCTTTCACCAAATCTATGCATATCTATATAAAAAAATTCCGTATCTGGGCACATGGCGTAGCCGACAATTTCTGCTGTGATAGGCTGTCAGCACAACCCTTGGCCATAAAAAAAAAAAAAATCCTTAGTCTTATCAAATAAATACAACTTGGCCTAAAACCCACCCTATCTGCTGAAATGCATATGCCTACTGTTGTGCAAACGAAAGGGACTACGTTTCCTTCTATATATACATACATATATATATATATATATACATATATATATATATATATATATATATATGTATATGTATATATGTATGTATGTATAAGTAGGTTGTTTTTCCTTTGAAACAAAAATAACTTCAATCTCTCTCAAAAAAGGGTTATCCAATTCAAAACAAATGAAAACCAACGTTCTTAGATCTGTTTGTATCGAACAACCGAGAGCATCACGCAAGATTGCTTCAACCTAGGATTTAGATGTTTATTTCTGCATTTGTCTCGATTGCATGGCTCTACGCATGATTGTATGGGAATATGTACTCGAGGTTGGGCTTTGCTAGAGATTCATGTGTGGAGTTTCGTGGCACGGTAGTTTTAGTAGTTAAGTGGTACGATGGCTGTTGGGTAAGGCTTGCATGGGCAACAGTTGAGTTTGGATAGCGACGTGGGAGGAGTAGTTGGCAATACGACATTAGAAAGAAAGAAGGGGAGGATTTGGAAGTGCAGCAGAGATGGGACTAGTGTTACATGGCATGGCTTTAAAATTGAAGAAAATAGGAAGAAAGGTAGGTGATAGAGATGAGAAGCTGTGTATATATTGTATGGGAGCAACGTTTTCTTTGAAAAGGTGAATGGCAGTGTTTTGCATGAGTTTCGTGAAGGAATGATAAGGGTGGAAGTTCGGATGTCCATAGAAGAAAGAAGTTTGCATGAAAATTGGAAAGAAATAATGTATAGGAGAAGAAGTGGCATTATTTGTGGGTTGTGCGAATAACAATCAACGGGTTGCATTTTCTTAGTAGATTGGGCCTTACATTTTATTATATATATATATATATATATATATATATATATATATATATATATATATATATATATATATATAGAATGATTCGTGTGGCCTGGGTAAGTTTCGGTTATGAGTTCTTCAATTGGTGTTTCATATGGCTAGGGGAAAAAAGGAAAGGAGGAGTAGTGTAAAGGAAAGTGGGCTATTATGGGGTTACGGGCTTTGGGCCTTATATAAAAAATGAGGAAGAAGACTCCCAGGCATGTTTTGAAGTATAAGTATGGAGCTGGTGGTGAAGTTTAATGCGTAGGTTATGATTTGAACAAGGTGTTGAAGCAAGAATTGAACGGGAAAGGCCTAGTTAAGGGTAATAGAAAGCAATTGGTTATTTATTTAATAATCAAATATTAAGATACTTATTATATTAAATTATTATACTTAACCCGCTAATAACACGTTTATAGGTTATCAGAATGGAACGAAACGGATGGCGATGGAACCATATCGAGAAACGCTATGCCACTGAGCTATTCTATTTGGCTTTGAACTGTAGACATTTTTATTTAATTTTAAACGACTATTTAAAATTAAATGAAATGACCTGAATCGTCAATCAAATTAGTTGGTGCATTAATTCTCACACCTTTTGAAATATTATGATGTGCTAAATTCATATAATTTAAATATACTAAGTTGGATGATTGGATGCCTTGGATGCCTGTTAATTGTTTGATGGTTGATGATGTTTATATTAACATCATATTGGATGTTTTGGTTAAATAAATGTTTTAAGACAGGTTTTGATGTATTCTGATGTAAAAGGCTTTAGACCTTATTTTATAAGGTAATGAAATTTGTTTTACTTCCACTGTTTTATATATGTTCTGTCTTGTAATATTTCTGTGCATGTTTACCTCGATAATGCTTCACCAAACCTAGTGCATTCCCTTTGTGAGTGACCCTAGCGGAGGTGGGGTGTTACATTTGGTATCAGAGCAGAAGGTTACCAGACTGGGCAAAAGTTTTTAAAACCTTCTGAAAACTATTTGAGAAACCGTTTACAAAGAAGCATTTTTCAAGAAAAGTTTTTAAAGGCTATTCCCCAAAAGCCATTAGCACTATCCTTTGTTTCCTTGATTGAATCTCTTTTCCTTTCTTTCCTCCATCTGTAGTCACAGTAGTTTTAACTGCGACTAATCCTTGTCTAGCTACGTAAGTGTTTTCCCGTGCGATGGAGGAAGTTCTCGAGAGACCTGTTACCGAAGTTATAAGAAGGGATAATAAGAGCAAGGATAAAGAACACGAGCTTAAGAATAAGCAACTTGTTGGTATGGCTTGATCCACAAAGGAAGTTAAGGACAAGATCAGCGAGAGGACAATTGTATGCTCTCATCTCTAGCGTACCTAAGAGGAATGGTACCGTTTCTGTTAAAGGCTTAGCCTTTCTTTTCTATCGTCCCGTCTAGACTTTGTTTTGATCATCGCATCATTTAAGTCTGCTTCGACAGTTAAGCCTCTGCACCTTAGTACTAGCATGGTAGAGGATCCCATTTTTGTCCCAAAAATCTGGTTGGAGAGTCGGTCCATTTATTTATGACTTGTTTGGATTTGAGAACGTCTATGCCAAGTATTGAGATTAGAAGCAATGCTTCTATTGTTGGGCTATGGATGGATTCTAGGGGTAAAGTGGTTATCCAGTAAGGGATACCATTCTCGGTTTTGAAAGGAGGGTAGTTAAACTCTTAACTTGCCTTGGTAATACCCTCGAAGTCTCGTATAACCTTTTGGGTTTTGTAATGGTTAGTTACCCAGAATCTCTTGATGCATTTATCAGAAATCTCTGATCCGATCGAGTAATGTTCGCCAATGAGACGGATGGTTCATTCCGCTTGAGCATGGGTTATAGGAATCACCCTAGTAAGTGCACGTGGTAACATTGATTGGCATCGGTAAACGAGATCCAGAATTCACTAGTGAATTTTAGAGAGCTACATGAGTACGCAGATATGTTTGGGCCGAGCATACTAGGGAAAGAATAAGTGGAAGTGAAACGAGAGGCGACAGTGAAATGAGTTCCAACGCATACCTTGGAAATAGGAATCAAGGAGCTACGAAAATCATGAAGTCAAAGGTGGTCAAGGCACACTGGAATTAAGCTCAAGGAAATGCGGCGTAAACGCGCACATCATATCTCTTTTTAGAGTATATCGTCGATCCCTGGTTCTCCTGTAGAGCTAGCTTGCATGCTATCGCTTGGTGGATATCCTCTCGGTCCTGTTTCTGTTGCAAACCCCGTAAGGAGTTTGTCTTGTTTATTTTCTCGATCTTATCTTGGGAACCTTAGGTAGAACCCTATGGATGTAAACATGTATTTGAAACATGTTATGATTGATATGGTTGCAAATGGTTGCAAGTGGTTGCTCGTGGATGCGCGAATACACATTAGATACTAGGTTGACGCAGTCACGTTTCATGTTGCATATGCACGAGTATTTATACTTGTTTATGGATGAAATCGAATGTGTTGTCATGTGGATGTTGCATGTGGATGAATGTTTGTGCACGCATATAGTACTTATATGACTAGGACTATTTGTGTAACACCCCACTCCCGCTATGATCACTCACTAAGGGAATGCCATAGCATCGGTGGAGTATTTTAGTGAATATAGAACAGAAAAATTACAACAAGACAGATATAAATAGTACTTGAAATTTGAAAACATCATCTCATAACAGCGGAAGTAAAACATGTCTGGTTACATCATAAAACCACAATAAAGGTCAAGTACAATATCCATCAAAATAAAGAAGTACATAATCCCACTCTCATACAATAGCCAAACAAAAGAAAAGATAACTGGATAACTGGAGCTTTACATCTATCCAAGCTCCTAAAGACTGGAACAGCAATCCGATCAAGCTCCACTACTGCTAGGATCCACCGTAGGACCTGAGGGTTGGGAAAAAGATAAAAACAACGGGGTCAGACATAAGTCTGAGCGAGTCCTATAACTTTAACAATACAATCGATAAAGTAACCAGAGAAGACATAAACTGATATACGGTAACATATAGGGATGAATGGCTACCCTAAGCAGTCAACTAAACGAAGATAAAGGATAAAGACGCATCTACCCTCCCTAAGGTAAATTACTAAACTGCACCACACCAGTCGTTCCTAACTTAAAGGTTGATCCCACCCAAGGACTTATAAAATTTACTAATTAGTACTTGCGTACCCCTAGGTGACCAAGTAGGCGCCACGGGGCCCTACAATCCACTAGGTGTACACACTACTTCCCATTCGATCGGCTCCCTAACGTAGATACCCGTGCTGGCCCCACCGTGGGATGTATCATTCCCCAATGTGGCAACCTGATGAAACTAAAGGTGCACGGCTTATATCTACTCGATGCAACAACGGCTTACCTACCAGCCCGGGCCCACTCACGCATATGAAGCCCGTTGGACTTGCGTTGCCACCGCTAACCCGTTTGCCTCTTACAGTCAAGCCCAGTATGCGTGTCCCGTCCTCGACATGGGTCGAGCCCACAAAGATACGTATGGGTTACTGGTTGAAATGGGCCTCCACAAGCTACCCACCTAAGCTTGTCCCTTTTTCTAGTATATCCCACTTAACCCTTTAATCATGTTTTAATTACATGTTCCATTTTGGTTAAGTATTCTAATCGTATTTTCTATTGCCACCCAAGGCAACCACTAGATTTTCTCATGCCACCCGAGGCACCCACTTAACCCCTCATGTCCCTCTACATGCTAATGTGGTTAAGTGTTTCTTAATTAATTAATTAAGAACGTAACCTTTGTAAAGACCTCTCACATTAGACTGTCTTTTATGACCGCTGGTTAAGCCGGTTGGGTCCGGGCAGCCTTATGTCATAACAGAGTCTAACCTCGTGTCTTTACATTAATTACGTATTTAGTTTGTGCCTAAGACCTCTCACATTGGGCTAACATTTGTAGCAACTGGTTAAGCCGGTTGGGTCCGGGCAGTTTTACGCTACAACTGAGTCCAACCTCGTGTCTTAGTCAATTAATTACACCTAATTAATCACCCTCATAATTTTATATTAATTATCCCTAATTAATCAAGTTTTCTTAACATGGGTAGACCTAACTTAATAGGTAAATTCCCATGGGGTAGACCTAACTCAATAGGTAAATTCCCAACACATAGTATGGGTACACCTAACCAAATAGGCAAATTCCCATACTATGTTTATTTATTTTGTGTTATGCATAATTATATTAATTTCACAAAATCTTATTAACTTATGCATTTAATTACCCCATCGTTCCCACGTAATTTCGTTCATGATATAACACATATAAAAGGTGTCAACTTGCATATGAATGAACATGTTTCAAAGGTGCCATCTTGCATATTAACAAACACATAACTTGCATATGAACTTGCATAACATGTCACATAACTTGCATATAATATGTCACATAACTTACATATTCATTTTGCATAACAAACTTGCATATTAGCTTATAGACTTGCATAATGTGTCATCATGAACTTGCATATTAATAAACATGTAACTTGCATATTTACATACATGTAACTTGCATATTAACAAACATGTAACTTGCATATAAAGAAACATGTAACTTGCATATTTACATACATGTAACTTGCATATTAACAAACATGTAACTTGCATATTAACAAACATGTAACTTGCATATTTACATACATGTAACTTGCATATTAACAAACATGTAACTTGCATATTTACATACATGTAACTTGCATAGCATATTACCATGAACTTGCATAACATGCATATGATTACATAGCCCACAACTTGCATATTTAGCATCATGCAAACATAACATACATCATATTAAACTTGCATAAGCTTACATACTCAACATGCATAAACATAAGATTAATGCTAACATCATATCATATGATTCAAAGCTCATTAACCCACATACAAAACCATAAATCTCATCACATCTCATCTAATTAGTTTACCAAAAGATCATCAAAGTGATAGAAACTCACAACTAGCAACTTTGAACACCAAATGAAGAAGATTAAGATGCTAAGAAGGGATTAGAAGTTGATTAGAGAGTGATTAGTATGCAACCCTCTTCATAAAATTAGTGGAGGCCATGAGAGCTAGCATTTTGCCATAGTTTAGTTACTAGGTTTAATTATGAATGAATTAGGGTAGGTTAGGGTCTTATTTATAGATTAGGCAAGTGTTTTAGGCCATAGGATTAACCCTAGATTCAATCCAAGCCATCAAAGCATGTCTTGGGGAAGAAGTCAAGTGTAGGAACCATCTAGGGCCTTTAGATTAAAGATGGACCATGAGAACCATTCAAATGCAAAATCTGCACTTGAGCGAATCGGCCCATGGGTTGACAGCCAAACACCCTGGATTAACCCCTAGTCGACCCAGCGGGCTCGGGTCGACTTCAAAAATCGGCCGGTTCGGTTATTCCCCTCTCCCAATTCGCTGTTTTGAGCATTTTTGCATATTTATTTATTAAATTTTCAATTATATATATATATATCAATATATATATATATATATATATCTACACAACCCATTTCACTTTATTAAGTATACTTTAATTTGGGAATTTTTCGTGAAACTTCGCGAGGCCATATCTTGGTCATACGGACTCCGATTTTCGAAAACTCGGACTCTATTTCGCGTATTTTTCCGAGACGAACGCAATGGCATAGCCCGTTTCCCTTGATTCCCATTTTAGAATTAAATTCTGCCTCGATTTATGTTATTACAGGTTATTGAAAATACGGGTTGTTACATTCTCCCCTCCTTAAAGGATTTCGTCCCCGAAATCTTCAAGTTAGGAAGAACGTATCCTACCATCCAATCATCCATCTACTCAAAGCATCATCCACGAGCAATCATTGTCCTTACAAGATTCTAAATGCTGGATGGATATATGCAAAAGTGTGTGTATATGTACTTACCTAATGCGAAAATCAGGCGGTTACTGATACAGTAAACCTCCTTAATGCAAACCATGATAGTGCCATGCATCCAATATGTATGCGAAACCCTATTGACACATACAAATTTCTACATGCGTGCACAACCATACACAAAAATGCATCATCCATATGATAACACAGCCATGATACATCCATCAATCTAACTACCACATCCATTTATGCAATATGCAACATGAAGTGACTGAGCCGATCTAGTGCCTAATGTGTGTGTATATGCATCCACGAGCAACCACTAGCAAACAATTGCATCCATATGCATCCATCAACCATAACATGTTTCAAACACATGTTTCAACCATAGGTTTTACCCTATCTAAAGGTCATAGGTATTAGCGAGAGGATATACTAAAGATAAGATAAGTACTAGACAAGCAATAAAGGAGAAGTTAAAAGACATACTCTCAAAAAGAAATGGATACAAAGAACGCATCTTCGCTTCCGTCTCCCAAGTAGCATTGCTTTCGTCATCTCCCCATTGCACTTTAACTAGCTGGACTTCTCTGTTCCTCAACTTCCTAGTTTCTGACCCAAGGATGCGAGTAGGAGCTCGTCGAATCGTCGCGTCACGCTCTACCTCTACATCTCTAAGCAAACTCGGCTCTACCACCTCTGCGGTCTCATGTAAGCACTTCCTCAAATGTGATACATGGAATACATCATGAACACCACTAAGTCTGTCGGGCAACTCCACCCTATATGCCATCCGTCCAATCCTTTCCTTAATAGGAAATGGCCCAACAAATCTCGGTGCTAACTTCCCAACGGACCCAAAGCGAACCACATTTCTCAATGGAGATACTTTGACAAAAACCATATCCCCAACCTCAAACTCAAGTTCCGTCCTTCTCCGATCCGCATAAGATTTCTGTCTATCTTGCGCTGCTTTCATCCTTCTTCGAATTAAATCAATCTTCTCTGAAGTCTCTCTAACCATATCCGGCCCAAGCAAGATCTTATTCGTAGATTCCCACCAACATGTAGGAGATCGACAAGGCCTTCCATAAAGAGCTTCGAAAGGAGCCATACCAATACTGGACTGAAAGCTGTTATTATATGCGAACTCCACCAAAGGAAGATGTTCTTCCCATGTACCTCCAAAATCCAAGATACAAAGCCTCAAGAGATCTTCTAAGATACGGTTCACCCTCTCGGTCTGACCGTCCGTCTGAGGATGATATGCGGTGCTCAAACACAACTGAGTCCCTACCGCCTCTTGCAAACTTCTCCAAAACTCACTAGTAAAGATAGGATCTCGATCACTCACAATGCTGGATGGCACGCCATGCAATCTAACAATCTCCCTAACATAGACCGAAGCAAGCCATGGAGCGGTCCTCTTACTCTTCACGGGTATAAAATGGGCACTCTTGGTAAGTCTGTCCACCACAACCCAAATTCCCGTATTGCCCTTCCTCGATCTCGGTAACCCATCGATGAAATCCATCGAGACACTATCCCACTTCCACTGCGGAACTTCCAATGGGTGTAGCAACCCACCGGGTTTCCTTTGCTCCGCTTTAACTTGTTGGCACACTAAACATCTAGCCACATACTCGGCTACATCTTTCTTCATACCGGCCCAGAAGAAAACTCTCTTCATGTCTTGGTACATTTTGTCTCCACCGGGATGAATAGTCATTCTTGAACGATGTACATCATCCAAAATAGCCTTCTTCAAACCCTCATCTTGCGGTACACAAAGTCTACCGTCTCTATGCAACCATCCCTTATCATCTATGGTGTATCTACCCAAATGGCTGGACGACTCCCCTCTTATAAGCTTCTCTACCAACACAACCAACTGTGGGTCGTCTCGCTGAGCCTCGCCAATCCGTCTCAAAAGAGTAGGTCTAACCTCCAAGGATGCCAACAAACCAGGTACAAAATCAACAGAAGGTCTGAAGTCGAACAAAGAAAGAAACTCCAAGCTTCGCCGTTCTACGAACAATGGACTTAAAGATAGCCTTTTTCTACTTAAGGCGTCTGCCACCACGTTACCCTTACCAGGGGTATACGCTATCTCGAAATCATAGGATGCTAAGAACTCCATCCACCTTTGCTGTCTTAAGTTTAAATCCTTCTGAGAGAATAAGTACTTCAATGATTTATGGTCGGTGAACAACTCGAATCTCTCACCAAGAAGATAATGGCGCCAAGACTTAAGTGCGAAAACAATCGCGGCCAACTCTAGATCATGGGTAGGGTAATTCTTCTCATGCACTCTCAATTGTCTCCCTCCATAGGCTATTACCCTTCCCTCCTGCATCAAGACTGCGCCTAATCCTGTTCCACAAGCATCGGTATAAACAACAAACGGCTTACTCCCATCTGGAAGCACTAAAACTGGAGCGGTGGTCAAAGCTCTCTTTAACCGTCGGAAAGCATCATCACAATCTACATCCCATGAGAAAACCAGATTCTTCTTCGTCAAGCGGGTTAATGGGGCTGATATCTTCGCGAAGTCTTTGATGAACTTCCTATAATATCCTGCCAACCCCAAGAAACTTCTTACTTCGGTAGCATTTTTAGGAACTTTCCAATCCTGGATAGATACTATCTTTGCGGGATCCACAGCTATCCCTTCCTTAGAGACCACATGCCCTAAGAATCGCACTTCTCTTCTCCAAAAATGACATTTAGAGAATTTAGCTTTAAGACCATGTGCTCGAAGAGTCTCCAACACTTCTCTGAGATGTAAGGCATGCTCTTCTTCACTCTTGGAAAAGACCAAGATGTCATCCACAAAAACTACTACAAACTTATTCAGATACTCTCTGAACACTCTACTCATGAGATCCACAAAGTATGCAGGGGCGTTTGTCAACCCAAATGGCATCACTAGCCACTCATAAAAACCATCCGGAGTCCGGAAAGCAGTCTTCTCTATACTGTCCTCCGCCACTCTCAACTGATGAAACCCTGTAGCTAAATCCATTTGCGAAAACACTGAGGCGCCAACCAACTGATCAAAGAGATCATCTATCCTCGGTAATGGGTGTCTATTCTTCTTTGTGAGCTTATTAAGTTCCCTATAATCCACACAAAGTCTGAGGGACCCATCCGCCTTCGTGGCAAACACTACTGGAGCTCCCCACTCCGATATACTTCGCCTTATAAACCCCTTCTCAAGCAACTCCCCTACTTGCTTATGAAGTTCCCTTCTCTCCCGAGGAGCCATGTGGCGTACTGGCAAAGACACTGGTTTGGCATTATCCACCAAATAAATTCGGAAATCTATCTCCCGCTTCGGAGGCAAACCCTTTACTTCTTCAAACACATCCGGATATTCCCGGACTACTCTGACAGAATGCAAACTCTCGACCGAAGCATCGAGCGATTCAAGATAACTTAGCAAAACAGATTCCATGGGATTGCAAGAGATCTCGAGAGTGTTACCCAAGCGGGTCATGAGCCTGACAACTCTCCTTTCGCAATCAAGAACGGCACCATTACTGGATAACCAGTCCATGCCCAAGATCAACCCATAGCCCGTGAAGCCCAATACAAAAGCATCACATCTAAACTCAACGCTAAGTATAGAAATCTTCAAACCCAAACATATCATAGACAGATATATGGAGCCCCCAATTGGGTTTGAGACAACCAAGGGATCATCAACTAGACTGGTGTCTAAGTGCAGTGACTCAACTAACGATGATGAGATAAAAGAATGCGATGCGCCAGAGTCAAACAAAGTACGAACTGGATGATCAAACAGAAAAACCAGACTTTCAACGGAAATAGTTCTACCTCTCTGCTGAATCGGTGGAACTGAGAGAACCTGAACTTGCCCCCCTGACTGAGGTGGTGCTATAAGAGCTTGCACCTGCCCTCCTGAGGTAGACCCCGTCTTCTGCCCCTTCTTTGGGCAGTTTTTCACAAGATGCCCTGCTTCACCACAATGAAAGCAACCGGTCTTCTTCTTTTTGCGACAATCCTTACTGAGGTGTCCTGGTGTTCCACAATTGAAGCACTTCTTCTTCGTCTTCTTTTTGTCACCATTGCCTTTTCCGCCCTTGCCTTGTTGTTGTTGTTGCGGTTTCTTCTGATCCCCCTTTTTCTCTGGTGCCTTAGAATTCTTATCATCCTCATGCATAAGTGCCATGTAGACAAGCTTCTCAAAAGTGGCCCCCATAGGAATGTGAGTCATAGCTATTCCTTGCAATGGTTCGTTCAAGCCTCTAACGAACCTCAAAGCCTTCTTCTCCGGTGTATTCACCAACTCTATGCCAAACCTTGCTAATTGATTGAATTTGTTGACATATTCTTTCACCGTGAGATTCCCTTGCTTCAAATTCAAGAACTTCTCCATAAACAGATTCTCTTCCGCCCTTGAGAGAAACTTAGCCCCAAACCTTTGCTTAAAATCTGCCCAAGAGTCAACAGGGCGTTCTCCATTAGTGACCTCCCACCAGAATGAGGCCTCTCCCTTCATTAACCAAGCCGCCAACTTGACTTTCTTTCCCTCTTCCACTTCAAAGATATCTAGCAACTCTTCCACTTCCTTAAGCCAATCTCTAGCCTCTACGAAAGTCTCTGAACCAAGAAAAGGTTTTCCTCCTATAGCCTTGAACTCCTTGCAAACCTTAGCAAAATTATCCACTCTAGGCTGAGGAGGAGGAGCGGTTGTCTCTGGTGTAGTAGCATTGGCCGGACCCGCAGCCGCGGCCCTAGCCTCTTGCAACCTCCTATACCATAGTGGTATAACTAAACCCTCCGGGATGTTAAGATCTTCAGCCATGCTGAAACGAAAGAGGAAAGATTCAAAAAGGAGATTCCGAAAGATAAAGATATGGCTATTGGGGATTATGCTTTTCTTTTTCAAAAACTTTTTCTCTTAGAAGACATGCTTTTGAAAATACTTTCTTCGAAAATACTCTTAGAAAATAGTTTTTCTCAAAAATTTTATCTGTTCTGGTAACCTTAAGCTCTGATACCACGTGTAACACCCCACTCCCGCTATGATCACTCACTAAGGGAATGCCATAGCATCGGTGGAGTATTTTAGTGAATATAGAACAGAAAAATTACAACAAGACAGATATAAATAGTACTTGAAATTTGAAAACATCATCTCATAACAGCGGAAGTAAAACATGTCTGGTTACATCATAAAACCACAATAAAGGTCAAGTACAATATCCATCAAAATAAAGAAGTACATAATCCCACTCTCATACAATAGCCAAACAAAAGAAAAGATAACTGGATAACTGGAGCTTTACATCTATCCAAGCTCCTAAAGACTGGAACAGCAATCCGATCAAGCTCCACTACTGCTAGGATCCACCGTAGGACCTGAGGGTTGGGAAAAAGATAAAAACAACGGGGTCAGACATAAGTCTGAGCGAGTCCTATAACTTTAACAATACAATCGATAAAGTAACCAGAGAAGACATAAACTGATATACGGTAACATATAGGGATGAATGGCTACCCTAAGCAGTCAACTAAACGAAGATAAAGGATAAAGACGCATCTACCCTCCCTAAGGTAAATTACTAAACTGCACCACACCAGTCGTTCCTAACTTAAAGGTTGATCCCACCCAAGGACTTATAAAATTTACTAATTAGTACTTGCGTACCCCTAGGTGACCAAGTAGGCGCCACGGGGCCCTACAATCCACTAGGTGTACACACTACTTCCCATTCGATCGGCTCCCTAACGTAGATACCCGTGCTGGCCCCACCGTGGGATGTATCATTCCCCAATGTGGCAACCTGATGAAACTAAAGGTGCACGGCTTATATCTACTCGATGCAACAACGGCTTACCTACCAGCCCGGGCCCACTCACGCATATGAAGCCCGTTGGACTTGCGTTGCCACCGCTAACCCGTTTGCCTCTTACAGTCAAGCCCAGTATGCGTGTCCCGTCCTCGACATGGGTCGAGCCCACAAAGATACGTATGGGTTACTGGTTGAAATGGGCCTCCACAAGCTACCCACCTAAGCTTGTCCCTTTTTCTAGTATATCCCACTTAACCCTTTAATCATGTTTTAATTACATGTTCCATTTTGGTTAAGTATTCTAATCGTATTTTCTATTGCCACCCAAGGCAACCACTAGATTTTCTCATGCCACCCGAGGCACCCACTTAACCCCTCATGTCCCTCTACATGCTAATGTGGTTAAGTGTTTCTTAATTAATTAATTAAGAACGTAACCTTTGTAAAGACCTCTCACATTAGACTGTCTTTTATGACCGCTGGTTAAGCCGGTTGGGTCCGGGCAGCCTTATGTCATAACAGAGTCTAACCTCGTGTCTTTACATTAATTACGTATTTAGTTTGTGCCTAAGACCTCTCACATTGGGCTAACATTTGTAGCAACTGGTTAAGCCGGTTGGGTCCGGGCAGTTTTACGCTACAACTGAGTCCAACCTCGTGTCTTAGTCAATTAATTACACCTAATTAATCACCCTCATAATTTTATATTAATTATCCCTAATTAATCAAGTTTTCTTAACATGGGTAGACCTAACTTAATAGGTAAATTCCCATGGGGTAGACCTAACTCAATAGGTAAATTCCCAACACATAGTATGGGTACACCTAACCAAATAGGCAAATTCCCATACTATGTTTATTTATTTTGTGTTATGCATAATTATATTAATTTCACAAAATCTTATTAACTTATGCATTTAATTACCCCATCGTTCCCACGTAATTTCGTTCATGATATAACACATATAAAAGGTGTCAACTTGCATATGAATGAACATGTTTCAAAGGTGCCATCTTGCATATTAACAAACACATAACTTGCATATGAACTTGCATAACATGTCACATAACTTGCATATAATATGTCACATAACTTACATATTCATTTTGCATAACAAACTTGCATATTAGCTTATAGACTTGCATAATGTGTCATCATGAACTTGCATATTAATAAACATGTAACTTGCATATTTACATACATGTAACTTGCATATTAACAAACATGTAACTTGCATATAAAGAAACATGTAACTTGCATATTTACATACATGTAACTTGCATATTAACAAACATGTAACTTGCATATTAACAAACATGTAACTTGCATATTTACATACATGTAACTTGCATATTAACAAACATGTAACTTGCATATTTACATACATGTAACTTGCATAGCATATTACCATGAACTTGCATAACATGCATATGATTACATAGCCCACAACTTGCATATTTAGCATCATGCAAACATAACATACATCATATTAAACTTGCATAAGCTTACATACTCAACATGCATAAACATAAGATTAATGCTAACATCATATCATATGATTCAAAGCTCATTAACCCACATACAAAACCATAAATCTCATCACATCTCATCTAATTAGTTTACCAAAAGATCATCAAAGTGATAGAAACTCACAACTAGCAACTTTGAACACCAAATGAAGAAGATTAAGATGCTAAGAAGGGATTAGAAGTTGATTAGAGAGTGATTAGTATGCAACCCTCTTCATAAAATTAGTGGAGGCCATGAGAGCTAGCATTTTGCCATAGTTTAGTTACTAGGTTTAATTATGAATGAATTAGGGTAGGTTAGGGTCTTATTTATAGATTAGGCAAGTGTTTTAGGCCATAGGATTAACCCTAGATTCAATCCAAGCCATCAAAGCATGTCTTGGGGAAGAAGTCAAGTGTAGGAACCATCTAGGGCCTTTAGATTAAAGATGGACCATGAGAACCATTCAAATGCAAAATCTGCACTTGAGCGAATCGGCCCACGGGTTGACAGCCAAACACCCTGGATTAACCCCTAGTCGACCCAGCGGGCTCGGGTCGACTTCAAAAATCGGCCGGTTCGGTTATTCCCCTCTCCCAATTCGCTGTTTTGAGCATTTTTGCATATTTATTTATTAAATTTTCAATTATATATATATATATATCAATATATATATATATATATATATATCTACACAACCCATTTCACTTTATTAAGTATACTTTAATTTGGGAATTTTTCGTGAAACTTCGCGAGGCCATATCTTGGTCATACGGACTCCGATTTTCGAAAACTCGGACTCTATTTCGCGTATTTTTCCGAGACGAACGCAATGGCATAGCCCGTTTCCCTTGATTCCCATTTTAGAATTAAATTCTGCCTCGATTTATGTTATTACAGGTTATTGAAAATACGGGTTGTTACAATTTGCATACATGTTGGACTCATGGCACTAAACATATTTTGCATTAGAAAGATCATTCAGGCCTGATCATTAGCATTAGCTAAGGAGCATATACACACACGTTCTGCATGTGTTCATATGGCATTAGAAATCATCTAAGGACAATGGTTGCCTGTGGATGATGTTTTGAGTAGATGGATGATGGATGGTAGGATACGTTCTTCCTAACTTGAAGATTTCGGGGACGAAATCCTTTAAGTTGGGGGGAATGTAACAACCCGGATTTTTACAACATGATAAGACGAGAATCAAGGCAGAATTTAATTTTAAAATGTGAATCAAGGGAAACGGGATGTGCCACTGCGTTCGTCTCAGAAAAATACGCGAAATAGAGTCCGAGTTTTCGAAAATCGGAGTTCGTATGACCAAGTTATGGACCGTCAAAGTTTTCAGAAAATTTCAAGTTCAAAAACAGTTCAAATTTGAATTCAGATTTCAAATTCAGCCAAGCAGAAGAGGCGGGAAAAATTCCCGCCGCCCCAAGTCGACTGGGGAGTCGACTTGGGAGTCGACACCCCCCAGGTGGTGTCGACTGCCCAGTCGACACCCCTGTCGACCTGGGTGGTCCGACCACTTGGGCCTGGGTGCACCTGACTTGTTTCTCAAGACATGTTTTATGGGCCTATGACGGATTTTGAGGGTTCAGATCTATCCTAGGGTTAATCTAAGGTCCTAAACTAGTCCTAATCTCTATAAAAAGACCCCTAAGCCTACCTTAATCCCTTACAAATCACTCATGCCACGAAGTGCCGCCAAAATCTATCTTGATCATGGCCTCCATCTCCAACTCCAAGAGCTCATGCATTCAAATCGGATCCGAATCAAAGGTGCTAACTTGCTACATCAAATCAAGGGGGTGAACCAACGTTGTTATGCAAGTTTCATGACGATTCTTCAACAAAGGAGCCACCTTTCTTCGTCAAGACGATTCATGCTCCTAGCCCTCTTGCCACGCTATGTAAGTTCTAGCTACTTCTAGATCTAAACGGTAGTTTTAATGATGGCATGGAATAAAACGAGATTAAACTAAGTATGCTAGCCTATATGAACCTTGTCATGCCTCTTTTGCTTGAACCTATGGCTTTTGGCTATGATTAGTGACTAAATCATGCCACTTATGTTATGTTTAACTTAGTCCATCATGAAAGATTGAACCTTTACTTGCGGAATGTTGGCATGAATACTTGAAACCAATTTGACTTGTGAAATATGCACATGAATATGATTTGGGGCTTATGCATGTAAATGAACCCAAACCCCTTATGTTATCATGCATGCTTGTGGCCAAATTCTCTTATGATATTATGCATGTTTGTGGCCAAATTCCCTTATGATACTATGCAAGTTTATGGCCAAATTCCCTTATGATACTATGCATGCTTGTGGCCAAATTCTCTTATGATGCTATGCATATTTTGAGGCCAAACCCCTTATGATACCATGCATGTTCGTGGTCAATCCCTTTTTGACATCGTGCATGTTTTGAGGCCAATATGTAGCATAGAGCCCTTACTATGTTGACTCGCTTTTATTTGGGTTGGAAACACGATTTGGGGTAGGTTAGACGTGCGTGATTATGACATGATAATTTGACATGGGATTTCATGAAAATATGGCACTTATGATACACCTAAATGTGGGCATGACATGTGGGGTAAACATGGGACTTGAAACTAGACACGTGTGGGTTGTAAGTGTAATATGACACTAGACCAAACATGAAAGTGGCCAACTCGAGGTTGGGTTGAGTTTGTAGCATAAATCTACCCGGACCCGCCCGGCTTAACTAGTGGTTACAAACAATAGGACCCAATGTGAGTAGTTGGTCATATAGCACTTAAAACCCGAGGTTAGACTAGGTTGTGGTGTAAATCTACCCGGACCCGCCCGGCTTAACTAGTAACCACAACAAAGTCTAATGTGAGAGGTTGGGGTGCATTAATTTAATTAATGCCACATGAAAAGGTTAAGTAATTTTGACTAATGACACTTAACCGATATGACACGAATGGGTAGGTTAAGTGGAACCGGACTTGATTTCTTAATGACACTTAACCAAACAAGACAATTAGGGGATGGGGTTAGGTAATTTACACTTAACTAATCCGACTTGGTAATTAGATGGGGTTAAGTAACTCAGACTTAACTAATCTAAACACGGTAATTAGATGGGGTTAAGTAACCTACACTTAACTAATCTAAACACGGTAATTAGATGGGGTTAAGTAATCTACACTTAACTAATCTAAACACGGTAATTCGATGGGGTTAAGTTAAACACTTAACCAATCTAAACTTGGTAATTCAATGTGGTTAAGTAACCAATACTTAACCAACTTAACATGATAATTTAATAGGGTTAAGTAACTTATACTTAATCAATTATACATGATGATTTGATGAGGTTAAGCAACCATACTTAACCAATCTAATATGAGAACTTGATCGGGTTAAGTCACAAGACCGTTTAAATATACTTAACCATTCTAATACGATTAATGGAGGGGGGTTAAGTTAACCTATGCTTAACCAATCTAATACGATAATCTGATAGGGTTAAGATAAACAAATACTTAACCAATTTGACTTGATGATTGAATAAGGTTAAGTCATGAGCTTCTTGGTATACTTAACCAACTAGTAGGGCTAGGTCTTGGACTTGAATACTTAGCCAAATATTGACATGATTCGTAGGTAGGTTAAGTCATGAACTTAAATGACAATACTTAACCCATTAGACAAAACCCTAGCTCAGGAGACTAGGTGGAAAACCGGGATTAACAAGGATGACGGGAAAGGAGACTAAGTGGTAAACCTTAGTTTAGGAAACTAAGTAATAATTCTTAGTCAAGAGATTTGGACCAGTTCACAGATAGATGAGTAACCCGATACGGTAGGTCATCGCTTAAACACACGAGGAGGAGCAAATTATCCGACTTGGATAAAGGCTCCAACGAACTGGGTGACGAAGCGGTAGCTTCGGGGGACGTGAGGGTACTCTTGGTATCCCTCTGTGAGGTGGCAGATGGTCCATGAAACCTGGCCTCACAGAGGTTAAGGTCTGCGGTAAAAGCGCCAAGAGTATGCCTTGGTTGCTATGCGAGCGACCTAAAGGCTGGGATGGATTAGCGTGGAGTCGACGATACTTGTTTTTGCCCTGGATAGCACGTCATCGACTACCTACCATCTTTAGTCAATCGTGTACGAACGGAAAGACAGAGAACCCCCAACAGACCATGTTCTTGCTATCGAGTCATGGGTGAGGTTGGCCCATAGGAAAGTGGGGCTATAGTGGGGTCGGGATGTGGTTCTCATACATGATATTTCTTAGATTGCCTTTCAGTAGTTGAGGGAGGGGTCACGTGGGACCATAGCCACAGATACAAAGACAGACCTTGATATTTGCATCAGCAGACGACTTAAAGCTCCCGACCGAGTTCCGTATTTCTTTATTTGCCCTGGCACGGAACTCGGATGGCACATTGAGGAACATGTGCGTCTAGACATGTAAAACGATTCACGATACTTACGCGGGATAGAGGGCGCGGTTGACGGGTGGCATAATCCATAGTGGCCCTTGGTTGCTTGAACCCAAACCGAGACACGGAAACGTTCATTAGGTAGCATAATCCCTAGTGGTCCTAGGTGGCATAAATCCTAAGTGAACACGCGATAGTTCATGGTAAGAAAACCTAACAAGATCAAGGGAAGCAGTCCAAAACAACCTCAAGGATAAAATGGTACTACGTTGAGGTGGTATAGATTTACATGAGAAAGCCCGTACGGCCTACGGCAAAGGACTGAACTTATACATAGAAAGAAACATACGAGTGGGGAAAACCTACATATGCTATATATTAGGTTGACATGGACCATTACATGACATTGGGCAAGGGACATTCATAGTTAACACATGACGCGGGTTGGGATACTAGTACGAGAGGTGCAGAGCAAATATACATGATAAATACCGTGGGATGTTATACATGATAGATACCTTGGGATGGTAGACTTGATAGAAACCTGACAATGTGATACCTTGATTTATCTTGACACCGTAGTTTATCATGATACTTTAGTTTATCTTGCTACAGTAGTTCATCCAGTTATCTTGGTTTAGCTTATCTGTCTTGTCATCATCCTTATGTTTACTTTCAGTTTATGCATGTCATGTTACCTTTACCTGTTTTTATACTGGAAGTAGATAGGACTTACCAGTCTTTATGACTGACCCCGTTTTGTTTCGCCTCTTTGTCTTCCGTTCCCCCCCCCCCCAGGTTTTCAGGGAGGGAATGATGTTATTTAGTTCGGACCTCTTATGCTTGAAGGTCATCATGTATAGCTTGGTCTTCTCTTGGCTATGGCTGCTTCACCGCTTTATTTAAGGGAATGATTTATGAAAAGGTTTTATGCTTCTTTACTGTTGCAAGACAGGTTTTGATGTATTCTGATGTAAAAGGCTTTAGACCTTATTTTATAAGGTAATGAAATTTGTTTTACTTCCGCTGTTTTATATATGTTCTGTCTTGTAATATTTCTGTGCATGTTTACCTCGATAATGCTTCACCAAACCTAGTGCATTCCCTTTGTGAGTGACCCTAGCGGAGGTGGGGTGTTACATTTGGTATCAGAGCAGAAGGTTACCAGACTGGGCAAAAAATTTTAAAACCTTCTGAAAACTATTTGAGAAACCGTTTACAAAGAAGCATTTTTCAAGAAAAGTTTTTAAAGGCTATTCCCCAAAATCCATTAGCACTATCCTTTGTTTCCTTGATTGAATCTCTTTTCCTTTCTTTCCTCCATCTGTAGTCACAGTAGTTTTAACTGCGACTAATCCTTGTCTAGCTACGTAAGTGTTTTCCCGTGCGATGGAGGAAGTTCTCGAGAGACCTGTTACCGAAGTTATAAGAAGGGATAATAAGAGCAAGGATAAAGGACACGAGCTTAAGAATAAGCAACTTGTTGGTATGGCTTGATCCACAAAGGAAGATAAGGACAAGATCAGCGATAGGACAATTGTATGCTCTCATCTCTAGCGTACCTAAGAGGAATGGTACCGTTTCTGTTAAAGGCTTAGCCTTTCTTTTCTATCGTCCCGTCTAGACTTTGTTTTTATCATCGCATCATTTAAGTCTGCTTCGACAGTTAAGTCTCTGCACCTTAGTACTAGCATGGTAGAGGATCCCATTTTTGTCCCAAAAATCTGGTTGGAGAGTCGGTCCATTTATTTATGACTTGTTTGGATTTGAGAACGTCTATGCCAAGTGTTGAGATTAGAAGCAATGCTTCTATTGTTGGGCTATGGATGGATTCTAGGGGTAAAGTGGTTATCCAGTAAGGGATACCATTCTCGGTTTTGAAAGGAGGGTAGTTAAACTCTTAACTTGCCTTGGTAATACCCTCGAAGTCTCGTATAACCTTTTGGGTTTTGTCATGGTTAGTTACCCAGAATCTCTTGATGCATTTATCGTAAATCTCTGATCCGATCGAGTAATGTTCGCCAATGAGACGGATGGTTCATTCCGCTTGAGCATGGGTTATAGGAATCACCCTAGTAAGTGCACGTGGTAACATGGATTGTCATCGGTAAACGAGATCCAGAATTCACTAGTGAATTTTGGAGAGCTGCATGAGTACGCAGATATGTTTGGGCCGAGCATACTAGGGAAAGAATAAGTGGAAGTGAAACGAGAGGCGACAGTGAAATGAGTTCCAACGCATACCTTGGAAATAGGAATCAAGGAGCTACGAAAATCATGAAGTCAAAGGTGGTCAAGGCACACTAGAATTAAGCTCAAGGAAATGCGGCGTAAACGCGCGCATCATATCTCTTTTTAGAGTATATCGTCGATCCCTGGTTCTCCTGTAGAGCTTGCTTGCATGCTATCGCTTGGTGGATATCCTCTCGGTCCTGTTTCTGTTGCAAACCCCGTAAGGAGTTTGTCTTGTTTATTTTCTCGATCTTATCTTGGGAACCTTAGGTAGAACCCTATGGATGTAAACATGTATTTGAAACATGTTATGATTGATATGGTTGCAAATGGTTGCAAGTGGTTGCTCGTGGATGCGCGAATACACATTAGATACTAGGTTGACGCGGTCACATTTCATGTTGCATATGCACGAGTATTTATACTTGTTTATGGATGAAATCGAATGTGTTGTCATGTGGATGTTGCATGTGGATGAATGTTTGTGCACGCATATAGTACTTATATGACTAGGACTATTTGCATACATGTATGACTCATGGCACTAAACATATTTTGCATTAGAAAGATCATTCAGGCCTGATCATTAGCATTAGCTAAGGAGCATATACACACACGTTCTGCATGTGTTCATATGGCATTAGAAATCATCTAAGGACAATGGTTCCCTGTGGATGATGTTTTGAGTAGATGGATGATGGATGGTAGGATACGTTCTTCCTAACTTGGAGATTTCGGGGACGAAATCCTTTAAGTTGGGGGGAATGTAACAACCCGGATTTTTACAACATGATAAGACGAGAATCAAAGCAGAATTTAATTTTAAAATGTGAATCAAGGGAAACGGGCTGTGCCATTGCGTTCGTCTCGGAAAAATACGCGAAATATAGTCCGAGTTTTTGAAAATCGGAGTCCGTATGACCAAGTTATGGCCCGTCAAAGTTTTCAGAAAATTTCAAGTTCAAAAACAGTTCAAATTTGAATTCAGATTTCAAATTCAGCCAAGCAGAAGAGGCGGGAAAAATTCCCGCCACCCCAAGTCGACTGGGGAGTCGACTTGGGAATCGACACCCCCCAGGTGGTGTCGACTGCCCAGTCGACACCCCTGTCGACCTGGGTGGTCCGACCACTTGGGCCTGGGTGCACCTGACTTGTTTCTCAAGACATGTTTTATGGGCCTGTGACGGATTTTGAGGGTTCAGATCTATCCTAGGGTTAATCTAAGGGCCTAAACTAGTCCTAATCTCTATAAAAAGACCCCTAAGCCTACCCTAAACCCTTACAAATCACTCATGCCACGAAGTGCCGCCAAAATCTGTCTTGATCATGGCCTCCATCTCCAACTCCAAGAGCTCATGCATTCAAATCGGATCCGAATCAAAGGTGCTAGCTTGATACATCAAATCAAGGGGGTGAACCAACGTTGCTATGCAAGTTTCATGACGATTCTTCAACAAAGGAGCCACCTTTCTTCGTCAAGACGATTCATGCTCCTAGCCCTCTTGCCACGCTATGTAAGTTCTAGCTACTTCTAGATCTAAACGGTAGTTTTAATGATGGCATGGAATAAAACGAGATTAAACTAAGTATGCTAGCCTATATGAACCTTGTCATGCCTCTTTTGCTTGAACCTATGGCTTTTGGCTATGCTTAGTGACTAAATCATGCCACTTATGTTATGTTTAACTTAGTCCATCATGAAAGATTGAACCTTTACTTGCGGAATGTTGGCATGAATACTTGAAACCAATTTGACTTGTGAAATATGCACATGAATATGATTTGGGGCTTATGCATGTAAACGAACCCAAACCCCTTATGTTATCATGCATGATTGTGGCCAAATTCTCTTATGATATTATGCATGTTTGTGGCCAAATTCCCTTATGATACTATGCATGTTTGTGGCCAAATTCCCTTATGATACTATGCATGTTTGTAGCCAAATTCCCTTATGATACTATGCATGCTTGTGGCCAAATTCTCTTAAGATGCTATGCATATTTTTAGGCCAAACCCCTTATGATACCATGCATGTTCGTGGCCAATCCCTTTTTGACATCGTGCATGTTTTGAGGCCAATATGTAGCATAGTGCCCTTACTATGTTGACTCGCTTTTATTTGGGTTGGAAACACGATTTGGGGTAGGTTAGACGTGCGTGATTATGACATGATAATTTGACATGGGATTTCAAGAAAATATGGCACTTATGATACACCTAAATGTGGGCATGACATGTGGGGTAAACATGGGACTTGAAACTAGACACGTGTGGGTTGTAAGTGTAATATGACACTAGACCAAACATGAAAGTGGCCAACTCGAGGTTGGGTTGAGTTTGTAGCATAAATCTACCCGGACCCGCCCGGCTTAACTAGTGGCTACAAACAATAGGACCCAATGTGAGTAGTTGGTCATATAGCACTTAAAACCCGAGGTTAGACTAGGTTGTGGTGTAAATCTACCCGGACTCGCCCGGCTTAACTAGTAACCACAACAAAGTCTAATGTGAGAGGTTGGGGTGCATTAATTTAATTAATGCCACATGAAAAGGTTAAGAAATTTTGACTAATGACACTTAACCGATATGACACGAATGGGTAGGTTAAGTGGAACCGGACTTGATTTCTTAATGACACTTAACCAAACAAGACAATTAGGGGATGGGGTTAGGTAATTTACACTTGACTAATCCGACTTGGTAATTATATGGGGTTAAGTAACTCAGACTTAACTAATCTAAACACGGTAATTAGATGGGGTTAAGTAACCTACACTTAACTAATCTAAACACGGTAATTAGATGGGGTTAAGTAACCTACACTTAACTAATCTAAACACGGTAATTCGATGGGGTTAAGTTAAACACTTAACCAATCTAAACTTGGTAATTCAATGTGGTTAAGTAACCAATACTTAACCAACTTAACATGATAATTTAATAGGGTTAAGTAACTTATACTTAATCAATTATACATGATGATTTGATGAGGTTAAGCAACCATACTTAACCAATCTAATATGAGAACTTGATCGGGTTAAGTCACAAGACCATTTAAATATACTTAACCATTCTAATACGATTAATGGAGGGGGGTTAAGTTAACCTATGCTTAACCAATCTAATACGATAATCTGATAGGGTTAAGATAAACAAATACTTAACCAATTTGACTTGATGATTGAATAAGGTTAAGTCATGAGCTTCTTGGTATACTTAACCAACTAGTAGGGCTAGGTCTTGGACTTGAATACTTAGCCAAATATTGACATGATTCGTAGGTAGGTTAAGTCATGAACTTAAATGACAATACTTAACCCATTAGACAAAACCCTAGCTCAGGGGACTAGGTGGAAAACCGGGATAAACAAGGATGACGGGAAAGGAGACTAAGTGGTAAACCTTAGTTTAGGAAACTAAGTAATAATTCTTAGTCAAGAGATTTGGACCAGTTCACAGATAGATGAGTAACCCGATACGGTAGGTCATCGCTTAAACACACGAGGAGGAGCAAATTATCCGACTTGGATAAAGGCTCCAACGAACTGGGTGACGAAGCGGTAGCTTCGGGGGACGTGAGGGTACTCTTGGTATCCCTATGTGAGGTGGCAGATGGTCCATGAAACCTGGCCTCACAGAGGTTAAGGTCTGCGGTAAAAGAGCCAAGAGTATGCCTTGGTTGCTATGCGAGCGACCTAAAGGCTGGGATGAATTAGCATGGAGTCGACGATACTTGTTTTTGCCCTGGATAGCACGTCGTCGACTACCTACCATCTTTAGTCAATCGTGTATGAACGGAAAGGCAGAGAACCCCCAACAGACCATGTTCTTGCTATCGAGTCATGGGTGAGGTTGGCCCATAGGAAAGTGGGGCTATAGTGGGGCCGGGATGTGGTTCTCATACATGATTTTTCTTGGATTGCCTTTCAGTAGTTGAGGGAGGGGTCACGTGGGACCATAGCCACGGATACAAAAACAGACCTTGATATCTGCATCAGCAGACGACTTAAAGCTCCCGACCGAGTTCCGTATTTCTTGATTTGCCCTGGCACGGAACTCGGATGGCACATTGAGGAACATGTGCGTCTAGACATGTAAAACGATTCACGATACTTACGCGGGATAGAGGGCGCGGTTGACGGGTGGCGTAATCCCTAGTGGCCCTAGGTGGCTTGAACCCAAACCGAGACACGGAAACGTTCATTAGGTAGCATAATCCCTAGTGGTCCTAGGTGGCATAAATCCTAAGTGAACACGCGATAGTTCATGGTAAGAAAACCTAACAAGATCAAGGGAACCAGTCCAAAACAACCTCAAGGATAAAATGGTACTACGTTGAGGTGGTATAGATTTACATGGGAAAGCCCGTACGGCCTACGGCAAAAGACTGAACTTATACATAGAAAGAAACATACGAGTGGGGAAAACCTACATATGCTGTATATTAGGTTGACATGGACCATTACATGACATTGGGCAAGGGACATTCATAGTTAACACATGACGCGGGTTGGGATACTAGTACGAGAGGTGCAGAGCAAATATACATGATAAATACCGTGGGATGTTATACATGATAGATACCTTGGGATGGTAGACTTGATAGAAACCTGACGATGTGATACCTTGATTTATCTTGACACCGTAGTTTATCATGATACTTTAGTTTATCTTGCTATAGTAGTTCATCCAGTTATCTTGGTTTAGCTTATCTATCTTGTCATCATCCTTATGTTTACTTTCAGTTTATGCATGTCATGTTACCTTTACCTGTTTTTATACTGGAAGTAGATAGGACTTACCAGTCTTTATGACTGACCTCGTTTTGTTTCGCCTCTTTGTCTTCCGTTTCCCCCCCCCCCCGGGTTTTCAAGGAGGGAATGATGTTATTTAGTTCGGACCTCTTATGCTTGAAGGTCATCATGTATAGCTTGGTCTTCTCTTGGCTATGGCTGCTTCACCGCTTTATTTTGGGGAATGATTTATGAAAAGGTTTTATGCTTCTTTACTGTTGCAAGACAGGTTTTGATGTATTCTGATGTAAAAGGCTTTATACCTTATTTTATAAGGTAATGAAATTTGTTTTACTTCCGCTGTTTTATATATGTTCTGTCTTGTAATATTTCTGTGCATGTTTACCTCGATAATGCTTCACCAAACCTAGTGCATTCCCTTTGTGAGTGACCCTAGCGGAGGTGGGGTGTTACAGTTGTTTATCCCAATGACATTATAACATGTTTGGATAATGGTTTTTGATTGAATGTTGATCGTTGAATTTAGATTCAACAATCGTTGTGTTGTTAATCAATAGACAGTATTGATTAAGCAGTTGGCAGTGAATGGCCTAGATCTGTCTTTTTAGACATTGATTTTTTGTTAGACGAATTGATGAAGTTTTAAGTTATAAAGTTTATTTTTATAACTAAATCAAAGTTTCAAGTTTTTATTTATATAAGTTATTTAAGAGATGTTATATGAGTAAGGAAGATTGAAGTTTACCGAAAAGTTGATAATTTAATATAATTGTTCAAGGGAACAGTTAAGCGGGTTTTATTAAATTAATTATATTTTTAATTAATTTAATAAGGAGGATTGAAAGAAACTAGTTAGCAAGTGAACAGTGTGTTTAATTTGATTTAGTCAACTGTTTCGACTG
The DNA here is from genome assembly GCA_030737875.1 of Allium sativum. NCBI lineage: Eukaryota > Viridiplantae > Streptophyta > Magnoliopsida > Asparagales > Amaryllidaceae > Allium > Allium sativum. Next base: position 252,385,888 of record CM060915.1, on the reverse strand, counting down.
GAAACGGTATTTGACTAATTATTTAATAGAAATAGTTTTATCCAATAATTATTTAAAACTAACGACTGTTATTAGAAGTTAATTAATATTTTGTTCTTAATGTGATTATTGAATTTTTTATAAATGCTAATCATTTTCTCTTAGTTAATAATAAAAAAAAATTACTTTTATTTATTTAGTTATTATTTATAGTAACAAAGGCAACGACTTTCTGAAATTTGTTTACAATCGAGTGAAATAAATTAAAGTATGTAAAGTGTTCTTTAAAGGAAATATAATTTTACAAACAAGGTTTGTAAATATAAATAAAAAAAAATGCCATGAGTGAAAAGAGGAATTTCCAAATGTGAAGTAAGGTTTACAAAGCCATATGTTAAATGAACGATAAATGGAATTAATATGGTATTTATGTTATTTTTAATATTGAGTTTTGAGTTATGAACTTTCTATCTCTCTCGAGATAAGAACGTTGTCGATCAAGGTCCGAGAGGTAAATAAAATACCCTAACTTGAACGATTTCAATATTATGGAGAAATGATATTATTTTGCAACGATAAGGGAAGTAAACAGAGATTTTGCGAATATTTCCAAACTAAAAAAAATATAAAAGGGGTTTTAAAAGGAAATTTTCAATGTAAGGAAAAATAAATGGTTTGTATGATATAGCGATAATTTTCCGAAGTAGTAAAAAGGGATTTTGATATACGAAAATGATGGAGAGATGTAGATTTGCTTTCAATGATTTGGTTGGGAAATGAAAATAAGAGACCATATGGGTTTGAAATGAAATTAGATTTTGGAATTATATTTTTTATAACGAGAGTATACACTTTAATTGATAAGAATTAACCATTATGGTTATATTATAAAAATACGTCGTTTAACGTTAATTGGCGCAGATAAGATTTGACAATTTAATTATGCCAATTGGTTAAAGTATAGGAGATGATATTTTACCGGATATTGAAATTAAAAGAGGCATTTGGTGAAATGTAACTATATGTCGAAATAACAAAACAAGTTTTGTTTAAAGATGTTTATGCTTAAAAAGTGAATAAATGTTGAATTTGTCTTCAAGTGGTGAAAACAAAAGAGATTGGCTGAATTAAATTACAGAATTGATTTAATCTCTACGATGGTTTTGAATGAATGATTTGAAATGAAAACGGCCTGAGCTACCGAAGTACCGATCAATACTATTTGAGCTGATAGTTAAAACCCTAAGTATCAACGTATATTGTTTGGACCTTTTAACGAGTTAGTTCGAAGAGACCGGGATGGGAACTAGACCCAAAACCACTTCAAACCAACTGTGCATTCACGACTAACTTGTAGTCATATAAAGATGGAGCATTGAAGACCGTTGAACTTCATGAATGGAAGAACTACTCATTAAATTTCTCTAGTTTGGCCACCAGAGTTATGAAGAGTTGTCATTCTGTTGTGACTGAAACCTTCAGATTGCAAGGACTACTCGCTACCGACCCTTGGGTGATTCCTATATAGGATATAGTAGGAGGATGCCTTTGGTTCATCCTGTTTGTGGATGACTTCTATGGATGAATGTCTGACAGAGTATTTCCAAATATCCATGTACGTTGACTTTTTACAAATATACCAAGTTGGTGGCAGAAATTCTCTTGCTGAACACCTAGAGTATATTTGTGGATATCAATTAGTAATTTGACAGATTTGACGCTGTGACAACCAAAGTGAATGATGACCAGATGTTATAAAAAGATAATCGTGACCTCAAGCCTCACAACCGGGAAATGAAAAAAAGGGAAGGCAGCATGGCTAGGTGGGTCACTCTCAAGCAGGGTATATTGTCACCATCTAGAGAAAATCCATTTTTTGTTCTTCTTTCACTTCTGTATCTCCCAAAAACTACAGCGGGCACGGGATAAAAACCTGTAGGATGACAATATATTTGATACACTCAAGTTGAATGAGTGGTCGGTCATGTGTGGTCGCAAGATGTTCTTGTTAAACCCCAGTGTATCCCCTCTAGAGTACATTGATTCGGAGGTGGTCCCATACCTTGTTATAGTTGGAATCTATCCTCCAATAAGCGCCTTGCGGTTTTTGATTTTGTAATGAATATGTAGAGCGTGAGATGCAAGCGTTCTACTAGATAGTTATTTATTTGTCATTCGATAAACACTATTATAATATCACTTGATTTTGATATATCAAAAATGTTTTGGGTTATAGTAAGGTAAAAACCGTCCGTGTTTACGTTTGGGCTAGTCTTACCATTATCCTTTTCTTTTAAAAGGATTTTCAAATTTAAACAAGTTTTTGTGCTATGAATTTATCAATGAAAGTATTCCAAACTAATCCATGTGAATTTTGCTTTGCTTCAAATGTGCTCGGGTCAGACCGAGTATATTATCAGGTCAGGTTTCACTTAGAGCTTCCTAAAAGGAGTTAAAGTTGAGACATATTCCATATATTAATTGGTACTAGTTTATTTTGGTTGTGTGTGCTGTATTGAGATATATGTACTCTGATATTGTAATCATGTATATACAAATTCATTTTGTAAAGTTTTGATATATTATATTCTATTCATTCCGCTATGAGACTTTGATGTTATTCTTATTCTTCGATTCAAACATTTCTTTCTTTCTTCTCTCACCCTCTAACTTCTTTCTTCTAACAATCTGGCATTTGATACTTGAGTTCTTGGCAAGTAATACAAGGTTATGTACTATTATTGAAAATTAGAGCGTCGAATTTTCCGGTTGTTACAAAAAACACTCAATTATCAATTGAAGGTTTTCTAACACATCATATATGAATATATATATATATATATATAAACAAACAATAATAAATTTTGAGGGATCTAGTTGGATCCTGCGACACCCCACGCCTATTAATGTCACTCATTGAGAGAATGCATTATGTTTCATGAAGCATTATAGGTAAATAGAAACAGAAGCATTACAAGACATATATAAAATAGCAGCAGAATTAAAAACTTTATTAATCATAAAGCATCGTGGTTCAAAACATCATATGTCTGAAATACATAAAAACAGTACATCTTTGAAATTCTTTCTTACACTAAAACATTAGAGTGCAATAATAAAGAAGCACAATTTCCCAAAAGAAACACAGCCATAGTAGCAAGAATAAGAACTTGAGCAAATACATCTAAGCAGCTCCAAGAAAGACGATAGCAGAATCCTGATCAAGCTTGAGTATTCCCACCCTCAGAACCTGGGGGTGGAACGAAAGAGAGAAGAAGAGGAAACAAAATAGGTCAGATATAAAGTCGGGCGAATCTAATTACTTTCAACATATAAATAAGTAAAAGTGGCATGACAGGCATATAAAGTGGATAAGAGAGATAACATCATAAAAGACAGGTATGACAAGGTAAACAGGATAAAAATGATAGAGTATATTGCGCTTCTCTAATGATTTCTTTTTTACTCTCTACACTGATACTAGTATTACCAAAATGAGATGATCCTACAACTGTAAGATGGTAGACTTAGGTGTACTTCCAGTGAGAGGTTTTCACCTCATACAATCAACAGGCAGTCCAACATTCTGGAATCACCTGTGAGGGTAATAACGGGATCCTAAACATACCGGAGTCTAAATGTACTCTAATTACTACCCTAATCGATCGGCTCCCTACTCCGTAGATACCCTATGCTGGCCCCATAGTAGGGTGTATCACTCCCTAAAGTGGCAACCCTTTATTTTCAGGATGTGCACAACCATATCTACTGATGTCACGGCGTCTAAACCTCCTCGGCCGGACCCATGCACGCACATGACCCCGTCGAAACGCACTCCCCACACCAGCCCTTCGTTTGGATCTCTTACAATCAGCCCAGTAAGCATGCCCCGACTCCGACCTAGTTCAGAGTACTCTTTTTGTGACAACCCGAATTCCGACATACTGAATTCTTTTTCAAAATTTCAATCTATCGAAACTCGGATTGGTTTGCTCTGGTATCCTACGGAAAAGAAAAAGACATAAAATATGTCAGAGCTCAGAAAATATCTAACAGCGGAATGGATAAAATATAATATAAATCAAAGTACAGTCTTACCGTATTAATAATACTACCTAACCAGTATCCAAAGCTTCAATGTCTCATGTCTCTGCCACAAATCTAACCTACGAATATGTTATGAGGAGGGGGTCAAAACACATGTTCTGGTGACTGGATTTAAAATATACATTTTAGATAATCCTACATATACCGTTCAATCATATTTCTTATTTATTAAGGTTACATGGGTTAACGACACTCAAGGCTTATACATGCTGTACCCATTTACTTTCTAGTGGATTAACCTAATACAATATATATGTAGTTACCCCCATTATCGAGGTACACCCCATCACTGTTTCAAATCTCGCAAATATCGCCCGAGATCTCCTCCGAGATCTCGTTTTGGGCTGCTTCCGAAACGAAATAGCAAATGTCACTCTAAATCTCCTTTCGAATATATCGCCCGAGATATTGCAATATCGAACGATATATCGACCGAGATGAAATACTGTAATATCGTCCGAGATCTCAGCTTTTTTTGGTTAAAATTTAAACTTGTTCCTAAACTAGAAGTACAATTAAAAAATCAAATCTATCTATATTAGGCTTTTGTTATTTTACATTTTGCATTTTAAATGACTATATTGTATATTCGTATATGTTTTACAATGCTTATGATTTTTATATTCGTCTTTTTACATACATGTTACTTATGGAATTATGTATTTTATGGTCTATTTATGCTGAATTTTTTAATGTTTTGGATCCTTTTAATGTTTCCTGTCTAACAATATTCCTGTTTTAAGCATAATACGATTTAGAGTATGAATGATCTTTAGCAAAATAAAGAATAATAAAGTTATTTTGCATTTTAAGTTTAAGTTACCATGTTTTTGATAGCATTCATAAAAGTCATTTTGTTAAAATAACATTTTTAACATATCATGTACCCCGAGATTGTTCCGATATGAACTTTCAAACTCGAGATGAAAATCCGAGTCAAACTCCCGAGTTAGACTCATCTCGTCCGAGATATCCCCCGATACGAGGCCAAGTCTATAAAATCCCCGAGACGAAACGTGTAACGACCCAGAATTTTGGCGACCTTGGTTATCTGATATACAACACATATCGAACATCCAAGGGTCGAAAATACCAGATGATTAATGAAAGAAATTAGAGAGTAAGAATAGATCAGATATAAACTTATAATAGAAGAAGAAGAAACACAACATCAGAGTAACACGAACCTCACCGCGGAACGAATAACATATAATAGATAATATATCCTTGAGATAAAATAAGTATATGTATACAATAACATTTTCAGAGTACAACAATTACAACACAGAAGAAATAAACTATAGCTGTATGATCGAAGCCTCCTGTTCCAGCTCTTCAAGTATCTGTAAATCCCGACTACTTGACTGCTCGTACAAAATTGGGCACCCAAGAGTTTAGGGAAAACAAAACAAACTAAACTCTGGGTCAATCATGGGACTGGTGTGAGTAAAACAGTTTAAAACAGTTTGAACAAGTAAACGATATCTCATAAGACCACGCCGTATAACAGAACGGGATTTTCCCTTATGAGAATCCAAAATATCTTTATATCAAAAACCTTTTGCTATTATAATAATGTCTATCAACCACAATATAATAATCATCTAGCAGAAACGCTTTCATCTCACGTTCTACATATATAGTATACAATCAAAACCGCAAGCACGTATTGGGTAATGGATTTCCAACTATGACAAGGTATGGAACCACCTTTCACTAGTGTACCTCTATAAAGGAATACACTGGGTTCAACAAGAACATCTTGCAACCCGGCCACACATGACCGACCACTCATTTCGCTTGAGTGTATCGAATGTATATCACCAACGGTTGGGATCAGCAACCGTTTCAGGAATGGGACAGCATCAACAACAGATTTTTAGAAGTAAATGAAACTCTAGATCAGGTGACTATACACCCTAATAGGTGCGACCTACATAGCCATGCTGCCTGCCCGGTTTCTGTCATTTACCGGATGTGAGGCTAGAAGCTACACTTATCTTTTACATACCACATCTTCATTCACTTAGAATGTCACATGGTCAGACCCGCCAAATCACAAATTGATTTCCCCAAAAATACCACGGGTATATAGCTAAGAGAAACGAATTCCTCCGCCACCAAATGTGAATACGTTTGAAGAGATCAACTTACGCAATCTATCAAATATACTCTGTCAGACTTTCGTCCATACAAGTTATCCTGGGATTGAACAAACCGAAGGCACTATTCAGTATATCCATCTTAGGCACTATTATCTAAGATTTATACAACAGCGCTTGCAGTTTACTCCGTCTTCAATATATTCAGCGTACTTGATTCGCAACGCTTATGCCAATACTGAGTGGTTCTTTGGATAATAATCCAACCGGTCTCCCCATATTAACAACGTTAAAATGGTCGAAAACTTCGATAGTCGGTGAGTTAACTATCAAAAAAAACAGGTGTGCAAACAACGATATTATTTCCAAATGGAAATTATATCGATCAATCATCAATCATATATATATATATATATATCTATATATATATATATATATTCATATTTCCTTATTTTCTATGTTTAGAAAATATACGTTAACACTGGAAAACATTTCGATGCCTTAATTATGTATCACTATTCTTGCACATCCATCAGACTCTAACTATAAACTAACAAGAGAACAACTTCCTAAGTATAAACCCCGAAGACCGAAACCAACATCAGATCGATACTCAGAAAACTATTCAACTTACTAATCTTTAGTCAGTTTCTAATTTTGCTTAATTCTATTTCTTTAACTCTATTTGATTAACTCACTGGTTAACTCTAACTGATTAACTCTAACTGATTAACTCTTTTAACTCTATTCGAATAAACTATATTCAAATAACTCCTTTTAACTCTATTTATTTATACAAATAAATATCTCCTTTTAATTCTATTTATTTATACAAATAAATATCTCCTTATCTCATCCTATTTATTTAACAAATAAATAATCCATTATCTTATCTTATTTATTTACTAAATAAATAATTCACTTTATAAATATTCCATTTATAAAGATTTCCCCTCCTAATATTTCTACTTAAACATATTTCCTTTTTATAAATATCCTATTTATAAAATCTTATTTATAAATATTCTATTTATAAATATTCTCTTTATAAATATTCTCTTTTATAAAATCCACTTATTTTATAAATAATCTCTTTTCAATATTTCGGTATGTTATGGTGTTTAACATATCAAGTCATGATGTCAAATATCGTCCATACACATATAATCAACAACAGGTTATAAATCACGTCATATATCACAATATATGAAAACAATAAATAACTGTTGAGGAATCCAGTCGGATTCCTCCAACCTGTTTCCCTGCATCCACAGATGTTACATAATAAAATCAACATCACTTTTAGTTCCATATGATATTTTCTGTTAAACAGAATCAATATAGAAATTCAACTAGCTGACTAGCTGTTCAATCAAACAGTCAACACACAGTCAATCATCCAATATTTAACAGTTCTAAAAATACAACATGACATTATAAACTGTTCAGAGTTAGTGAGATTTACTCACATTGGCAGTTCATCGTTAAAGAACGATAAACTGTTTGTTTGATTTGAATCAAACAGTTTATTTCGCCATAAATTCATACGAGCCCCAATCCACTTCCAGTCAGCTTCATTGTGAAGCTCTCGTCCATACGGTCCTAAAGCAACTTACGGTTCGTCAATCTGATATCGTATGACCGAGATATAAAGGTTACAAGTTAAGGTATATGTTTAAAATAAAATAAAACATGGATTTTTATTTATTTCATTTGGGCTTTGCCCTTTTATATTTACCTCGGCCCATTCACCCCTAAAGCCCAACCCGCCAATATTCCTTCTTCCCCAATAATTCTGTTCGATCCCCGAAACTTCAGCAAAGCCATTTCCGCAATATCAAGTCCTCCTAACTCCTCCTTCTTTCCATGAAATCAACAACTATTTCCACCATTGATCTTCACTTTGAAATCTCAACCCACCCGACACCACTACCTCCAACTCACAAGCCTCCCTCGTTCCTCGTGCTTCAGGCGAGACTGGCCTTCCAGGTCACGTCTACGATATAGTAGCGAACCAAAATACCACAAAATCCACCCCTCTTTGCTCAGTAAAAACCGCAAATGTCCTCCTTCATACCACTAACACCACGCATCTCCTCCATATCGACATTGCCGAACTTCCCCTTTAAACATGCTCCTTCCGTAGTAACCCAACACACTTCCGCACCTCCTTCATCTTCACTTCCGAACTTCACTACACAGTACTGCTATTCATCATCCTTGCTCACATCCTCACCCATACTCAGGGACGTAACCAGATTTTTTTTTTTTTTTTTGCAGTGGGCGGATAATATGTGTACATTCAACAAAAAAAAACTAAACTATTTGAACCTAAGACTTGCATAGCTACAACATTTCTAACAGCAGTAATTCTATAGAAAAAGTTGTGTCTAAAATTAGAGAAACTTACTAAGGTTTGTAGAGTCCAAAAAAAAACAGCTGTGCTTACGGAGGACTGGAGCCTAAAGTCAGAGAAGAAGAACATGGACGTGTAGCCTGGAGGGGGATTGTGTTGAGTTATTCTTTTTCTAAAAAAATTTCTACTTTTTTTTTGTGGGGCGGGCAGCTGCCCGCCCCAATCTGTTTATAGTTACGTCCCTGCCCATACTGCTTGCACTCACCATGCAAAACCCCATTCTCGACCATTCACAATATTTTATTCCTCACAACCAATTTCCGCTCCACTGTATATCACTCCAGTTGTCACAATGGCCTCACACCTCTTTCAAATCTTCAAAGACCGTGAACTAATTTTTTGCTGTGGAGAAACAGCAAACCGTCAAAGGTATTCGACCCTTTTGAAAAGCAAACCCATTTGACGAGGATGACCTCACAAATCCAAATATTCACATATGATTTTCAGGAGGATCGTATAGGATTTTAACTTGAATTTTGGTTGATTTTTGAAGATGGATATTCACGTTTTGTTAACAGAAGGTGGCGACCGTTCTTTATTTGAGTTTGCTAATGAATGGATTTAGGTTATAAGGAGATGGAGTTTTAGTTATATAAATGGTTTGATTTGTGAAAGATTGACGTCCACGTTTTTCATTTGAACCCACGAAGAATTTGTGGCTGAGAAAAGATAGGTCTATCTTGTTTTTAAACCATTCACTTAACATTAAAAATATAGGTACTCCAATACATAAGACTCTGTCAAATCTCGGATCGTTACCAACAGAAATGAAAATACAGTCGTGTCGAGTATTGCACCACGATCCCAAAAATATAATAATACCAATAGATTAACTCATATTGTTAAACCCCAAAATGTTGATTACAGGGTGCAAAATACTTCAAATAAAAAGTAGCTTATTTAATTAATTAAAAATTGCTATAAATTTCTAAAAATTAAATTATCGTTATGTCTCAAAAGAACCTTGTCTAAATTCGAAACCGATATTCAAATATTTTTAAATAACCGTTATGGCTACGAACGAATATACCGCTGTTTTTCTGAATATTTAATTTGGACATAACTAAAAATCTACATGATGAAATCCCGATTTTTCTCTTCCACTAGAAAGATATACTCCACCAGCTCCGTACGTTTCTTGTTTCATAGAAATCTGACTTAAAACGAATTCTGTATATTCAGTTGAAGTTCAAATCGCCAATTAACGAATTACCGCGCCATTTCAAGCTTGATTTTAATTATAATATAATTATACGTTCAAACTGTCGTTCAAATAATATATTCGTTATTCAAATTCAATTCCAAGCTGAATTATATATCACAGATGATCCGGTTCACACCATATCGTCATTTCAGCCAATTCTGATTATTTCAGAATTAAAAATATTATTTAATTATTATTTTAATTAAATATTCCTAGCTATTTAATTAAACCACCATTTAATTCACTATATCACTATTTATATAATTAAATAAATTAATTATAATACCTCTGCAAATGCGGGTCATTACATTCTTCCCCACTTAAAATAATTTCGTCCTCGAAATTGCTAAGGTGGAGAACGACCCTATCGACTGGTTAGAACATATTTGTTCACTTCTTAACTTCAGTTTCAATTGAACCAATTTAATTTCAATTAAATTATTAATTACTTCTTATCAACGAAAATTTTCATAAATGCTGAAAATTTTCTAACGCCTTAACTCTTCGAAAAATTTCGCTAGCACCTCCTTTGTACTGGTCAATAGGTCAAACTCCAACTCGCCTCTCTGGGCCATCTCCAACCCAAAAGAAAATCAAACAGCCAAGCAGTTTGCCAATTCGGCTCATAAATCTTATATCCAATAGAAATATAAACTTGTACCTTTTTGTCGGCATATCATTTTATCCTTTCCACCTGTTATCAATTTAGTGGATACAAGGGTCATCCCAATCAAATTCCAATCTGCTTTTATCCACAACACAACCATTCGTTTATATCCGAGCCAAATATCATTTCAACTCGAGTTTCTTCTCGATTCCCAACTCTTAACTTGATTGTCACATCACACTTGAAATTTAAATCTCACAATCCAATTTGTCTTGATATCATTCTAATTCAATCTCAGTTACCACTTTACTGGCTTTATTTTAATTCAAATTTGCTTTCAAAAATTTCTATTAAATTTGTTTTTAATTCAAACAGTCTTTCCCTGGGAGTTTTTGAACAGTTTACTCTTTTCAAAAATCAAATTTCCCTTTTTGAAATTCAACACAACTTGTCTTTCCCAAAACAAATTCAAAACAGTATCTCTAGGAGTAATTCGTCACTTATAACTCGAAAATGAATACTGGTGATGCAGCTGTCATCATCAGAATCTATTTTCCAGCGATCGAAGTGAGTTTAATACTATAAACCATTTCTAAACATTTCCTCTTTGAAATTCATTTCAAAATATAATTCACACTGCTTGTAAAACAATTTAAAATCTCCCAGGATCTTAAATTTCCCTTGTTTTTAATCTAAATCCATTTACAAACACTTATCCAAATTTTGGTTTAAATTTTGATATATTTCACTTATATTTCACTTATATGAATTCTGATTGGTTATTTACATAACCATTTAATTTATAATCTTACTCGATTATAATAACAACCAATATATCCACTATATTATAATTTTGATATATATATATTTTCTCTATATCAAGATATGCCTTGGGTAAACTTATTTCAATTTACCCTATTTTCAAAACATATCGTATCGACCCATCGTATTCGAGTGTTTATAAACTCCTACCGATACAGTGGATCAAACTAATCGACCATAACTCATAAACAACTCAACCAATGAATTTCCACAATATAAAACCACTTTATATCAATAACAAATACGTTCACTCGTATATATACACTCAACTCAATCTAGGGTATTACTAACCCTATCTATACCGAGTCACGCCACAGAGCCAAGGTAAATCACTTAACTTAAGCTCTAATACCAACTGTAATGACCCGGAATTTTGGCGACCTTGGTTATCCGATATACAACACATATCGAACATCCAAGGGTCGAAAATACCGGATGATTAATGAAAGAAATTAGAGGGTGAGAATAGATAAGATAGAAACTTAGAATAGAAGAAGAAGAAACACAACATCAGAGTAACATGAACCTCACAGCGGAACAAATAACATATAATAGATAATATATCCTTGAGATAAAATCAGTATATGTATACAATAACATTTTCAGAGTACAACACTTACAACACAGCGGAAATAAACTATAGCTATATGATCCTGAAGCCTCCTGCTCCAGCTCTTCAAGTATCTGTAAATCTCGACTACTTGACTGCCCATACAAAATTGGGCACCCAAGAGTTTAGGGAAAACAAAACAAAATAAACTACAGGTCAGTCATGGGACTGGTGTGAGTAAAACAGTTTGAACAAGTAAACGATATCTCATAAGACCACGCCGTATAACGGAACGGGTTTTTCCCTTATGAGAATCCAAAATATCTTTATATCAAAACCTTTTGCTATTATAATAATGTCTATCAACCACAATATAATAATCATCTAGCAGAAACGCTTTCATCTCACGTTCTACATATATAGTGTACAATCAAAACCGCAAGCACGTATTGGGTAATGGATTTCCAACTATGACAAATGGAACCATCTTTCGCTAGTGTACCTCTAGAAAGGAATACAATGGGTTCAACAAGAACATCTTGCAACCCGACCACACATGACCGACCACTCATTTCGCTTGAGTTTATCGGATGTATATCACCAACGGTTGGGATTAGCAACCATTTCCCGAATGGGACAGCATCAACAATAGATTTTTAGAAATAAATGAAACTCTAGATCAGGTGATTATACACCCTAATAGGTGCGACCTACATAGCCATGCTGCCTGCCTGATTTCTGTCATTTACCGGATGTGAGGCTAGAAGCTACGCTTATCGTTTACATACCACATCTTCATTCACTTAGAATGTCACATCGTCATACCTGCCAAATCACAAATTGATTTCCCCAAAAATACCACAGGTATATAGCTAAGAGAAACGAATTCCTCCGCCACCAAACGTGAATATGTTTGAAGAGATCAACTTACGCAATCTATCAGATATACTCTGTCAGACTTTCATCCATACAAGTTGTCCTGGGACTGAACAAACCGAAGGCACAATTCAGTATATCCATCTTAAGCACTGTTATCTAAGATTTATACAACAGCCCTTGCACTTTACTCCTTCTTCAATATATTCAGCGTACTTGATTCGCAACGCTTATGCCAATACGGAGTGGTTCTTTGGATAATAATCCAACCGGTCTCCCCATATTAACAATGTTAAAATTGTCGAAACTTCGATAGTCGGTGAGTTAACTATCAAAGAAAAACAGTTGCGCAAATAACGATATTATTTCCAAATGGAAATTTATCGATCAATCATCAATCATATATATATCTATATATATATATATATATTCATATTTCCTTATTTTCTATGTTTAGAAAATATGCGTTAACACTGGAAAACATTTCCATGCCTTAATTATGTATCACTATTCTTCCACATCCATCAGACTCTAACTATAAACTAACAAGAGAACAACTTCCTAAGTATAAACCCCGAAGGCCGAAACCAACATCAGATCGATACTCAGAAAACTATTCAACTTACTAATCTTTAGTCAGTTTCTAATTTTGCTTAACTCTATTTCTTTAACTCTATTTGATTAACTCACTGGTTAACTCTAACTGATTAACTCTTTTAACTCTATTTGAATAACTCCTTTTAACTCTATTTATTTATACAAATAAATATCTGCTTTTAATTCTATTTATTTATACAAATAAATATCTCCTTATCTCATCCTATTTATTTAACAAATAAATAATCCATTATCTTATCTTATTTATTTACTAAATAAATAATTCACTTTATAAATATTCCATTTATAAAGATTTCCCCTCCTAATATTTCTACTTAAACATATTTCCTTTTTATAAATACCCTATTTATAAAATCTTATTTATAAATATTCTATTTATAAATATTCTCTTTATAAATATTCTCTTTTATAAAATCCTCTGATTTTATAAATATTCTCTTTTCAATATTTCGGTATGTTATGGTGTTTAACATATCAAGTCATGATGTCAAATATCGTCCATACACATATAATCAACAACAGATTATAAATCACGTCATATATCACAATATATGAAAACAATAAATAACTGTTGAGGAATCCAGTCAAATTCCTCCAACCTGTTTCCCTGCATCCACAGATGTTACACAATAAAATCAACATCACTTTCAGTTCCATATGATATATTCTGTTAAACAGAATCAATATAGAAATTCAACTAACTGACTAGCAGTTCAATCAAACAGTCAACACACAGTCAAGCAGCCAATATTTAACAGTTCTAAAAATACAACATGACATTATAAACTGTTCAGAGTTAGTGAGATTTACTCACATTGGCAGTTCATCGTTAAAGAACGATAAACTGTTTGTTTGATTTGAATCAAACAGTTTATTTTGCCATAAATTCATATGAGCCCCAATCCACTTCCAGTCAGCTTCATTGTGAAGCTCTCGTCCATACGGTCCCAACGCAACTTACGATTCGTCAATCTGATATCGTACGATCGAGATATAAAGGTTACAACTTAAGGTACATTTTTAAAATAAAATAAAACATGGATTTTTATTTATTTCATTCGGGCCTTGCCCTTTTATATTTACCTCGGCCCATTCACCCCTAAAGCCCAACCCACCAATATTCCTTCTTCCCCAATAATTCTGTTCGATCCCCAGAACTTCAGCAAAGCCATTTCCGCAGTATCAAGTCCTCCTAACTCCTCCTTCTTTCCACGAAATCAACAACTATTTCCACCATTGATTTTCATTTTGAAATCTCAACCCACCCGACACCACTACCTCCAACTCGCAAGCCTCCCTCGTTCCTCGTGCTTCAAGCGTGACTGCCCTTCCAGGTCATGGCTACGATATAGTAGCGAACCAAAATACCACAAAATCCACCCCTCTTTGCTCAGTAAAAACCGCAAATGTCCTCCTTCATACTACTAACACCACGCATCTCCTCCATATCGAAATTTCCGAACTTCCTCTTCAAACATGCTCCTTCCGCAGTAACCCAACACACTTCCGCACCTCCCTCATCTTCACTTCCGAACTTCACTACACATTACTGCTATTCATCATCCTTGCTCACGTCCTCACCCATACTGCTTGTACTCACCATGCAAAACCCCATTCTCGGCCATTCACAATATTTTCTTCCTCACAACCAATTTCCGCTCCACTGTATATCACTCCAGTTGTCACAATGGCCTCACACCTCTTTCAAATCTTCAAAGACCGTGCACTAGTTTTTTGCTGTAGACAAACAGCAAGCCGTCAAAGGTATTCGACCCGTTTGAAAGCAAACCCATTTGATGAGGAAGACCTCATAAATCCAACTATTCATATATGATTTTTAGGAGGATCGTATAGGAATTTAACTTGAATTTTGGTTGATTTTTGAAGATGGATATTCATGTTTTGTTAACAGAAGGTGGCGGCCGTTCTTTATTTGAGTTTGCTAATGAATGGATTTAGGTTATAAAGAGATGGAGTTTTAGTTATATAAATGGTTTGATTTGTGAAAGATTGACGTCCACGTTTTTCATTTGAACCCACGATGAATTTGTGGCTGAGAAAAGATGGGCTGTCTTGTTTTTAAACCATTCACTTAACATTAAAAATATAGGTACTCCAATACATAAGACTCCGTCAAATCTCAGATAGTTACGAACAAAAATGAAAATACAGTCGTGTCGAGTATTGCACCACGATCCCAAAAATATAATAATACCGGTAGATTAACTCATATTGTGAAACCCCAAAATGTTGATTACAGGGTGCAAAATACTTCAAATAAAAAGTTGCTTATTTAATTAATTAAAAATTGCTATAAATTTCTAAAAATTAAATTATCGTTATGTCTCAAAAGAACCTTGTCTAAATTCGAAACTGATATTCAAATATTTTTAAATAACCATTATGGCTACGAACGAATATACCTCTGTTTTTCTGAATATTTAATTTGGACATAACTAAAAATCTACATGATGAAATCCCGATTTTTCTCTTCCACTAGAAAGATATACTCCACCAGCTCCGTACGTTTCTTGTTTCATAGAAATCCGACTTAAAACGAATTCTTATTCAGTTGAAGTTCAAATTACCAATTAACAAACTGTCGTGCCATTTCAAGCTCGATTTTAATTATAATATAATTATACGTTCACTGTCATTCAAATAATATATTCGTTATTCAAATTCAATTCCAAGCTGAATTAAATATCACAGATGATCCGGTTCACACCATATCGTCATTTCAGCCAATTCTGATTATTTCAGAATTAAATATATTATTTAATTATTATTTTAATTAAATATTCCCAACTATTTAATTAAACCACCATTTAATTCACTATATCACTATTTATATAATTAAATAAATTAATTATAATACCTCTGCAAATGCGGGTCATTACAAAACGCGACCGATATCCAAGATTTAAAACCTTGCACCCCATGGTACCCCACTAGCACGATCTCCATCATAATACCGCTGAAATGCCCGCAGTCCCTCATCCTACAATGTTATAATCAGCATATATCTGTCATCACTACGTTACGTAAGCATACAGACTACCACCCTCAATCGAATCAGATCTCATATCGGAGTAATGCCCTCGAGTCTATGAAACACCACCTAGAGCAGATATGCATGTATCTAGACTGTCCCTCGTATGTATTGTTAATTGTAGCTCGATGCCTCAATCGTACGTCCTCTAATGTGCACCGAGTTACGTGGCAAGGCGATACAAGAAACACGGAACTCGGTCGACAGCTTTTCCATATCTGTACAGGCCTTTCTTTAAAGAGCCGCTATATACAGTTATACCTAGGATCTGTTTTCACGGTGGCTATGGCCCTATTTCGGCCTCTCCCTCAACTAATAAAGACTAAAAGAGCTCAGCGACTACCCCTAATAATAAACAATCTAAACATCCATTTGGTGTCTCCCCTCAACCCCTTACCCCAATAGACAAAGGTGAATGGTTTTTTGGGTTTAGCTCTAGTCTTTTCGCATCCCACTAGCTATCGATGGCGGGTATCCGACGATCTACTATCCTTGTTGGTTATGACCCTCCACCTCCCCGTTGAGGCAACCGCCGAATCACACTGGCGTCACCGCGTCACAGCATAGCTACATTTGCAGTCAAGGCCTACCCACATAGTAGTTACGCGCAGACCCAACCTCTATGAGCATAGCCTAAAACATCCATCAGCGCACAGAGGACTACTAGGAGCACCTTACGTACCTCAAGAAGTCGCGTGCTTCCCCTTCTAGTCCTTTGGAGCTGTCAGAACAATCAGATGAATGTGCGCTCCCCTCGTGCCTTATAACACCTCGATGATCTACCCTGTTGGGTTATTCACCCTCAAACGTACAGACTGGTCCAAGCGCCTCACCTTAATATGTTGTTAGACCCTACGTCTAAACATTCTTTTACGTGCTTGCCTTACCTCACTAGATTTCCATTTAACTTGGTTATTCCCATTCATATTGAAGTCTTATTTAAATTACCAAGTTTCTCTTGCTTATTCATTTCAGTCATATAACTTACCCATTTAAGTTTATTAATAAGCCCATAACATGTTATTCTCTAGATTGTGGCCCAAGTTCCGTAATCCACAATATATTTTATATTTTTGTTTGATTTCATTATTATAATAACATGTTCTACTTAATATGTAATTAAGTATATGTCAATTCACATGTTTTCTCATTTAACATGTCAGTCATTATTTATGATTAAATATAACTTATTTCATAAGTTTTTCTCATTCTTTCTCATTTAATCATAATTCCATTTTACATTGTCAATATAACTTATCGTTGTTTACTTATTAACTTAGTTCTATTAACAAAGTCCGATTAATAAGTTTCTCTACCCATTTATTATAACCTATGTTGTAATTTCCGCTTGTCCCTAGGACAAGTCTAAACATGCTACTCTTATCAGTGCGTTTCAGACCTCCAAGTTTACGGATTACTTAATTTATAATTAAGTACAATATATTATCCCCTTTTTCTTAACTGGTTTCAGGTTTTCCCCTTTTCTGATTACTCAATTTACAATTAAGTGTCCCTTATCTCATTTCACCAGTTATCCAATTTAATTATTAGTTTATTATAACCTAAGTTATAATCCCCACTTGTCCCAAGGACAAGTCTACCTATTATACAATATTTCCATTAATGTTATTTATTTATAATAGGTGATTATCATTCCCCTTTTAAACCATTTTCTTTTACTGAGTATTCATTATTCACTGTAATATATGTTCCTTATTTTAATTGAGGAAAACACTTCATGCACCTTATCAGTTTGATAGAAGGAATCAGTGATTTATTTTCATAAAGTATTCCCATCTAAATTCGTGGTAGCAAGTAATTTCTTTACTTTTCTTACTTTATTTACTGTGGCTTACTTGCAACTACGTTCTCAGAAATAGGTCATTTAGGGAAATACATCAATTTTCCTTTGTATCACACTAATTCAGTTCATTACATCCCTTCCTTTCTTATTTTCTGAGTTAGACATTTAATTACCATCATTGCCATTTATTCATACCTCGTTATATACATGTATTTATATATATATGTATATACATATGCCTAGACCTCTCACATTAAGCCTACACTTGTGGATGCTGGATTTGCCAGCCGGGTCCAGGAAGACTTCTACCACAAGTCGACTTAACCTCATGCCTTAGCACCATTTTTAGTTATGCACTTAGACCTCTCACATTAGATTTACCACTTGTGAATGCTGGATATGCCGGGCGAGTCCAGGCAGACTTCTATCACAAGTGCAATCTAACCTCATGTCAAAGGCGTTACAGTTTCAAATTATTTTGTATTTAGGCATGTTCATATTTTAATAATTATCCCTTTTTCCATGTAATTTTTTTGGCATATTATCCTCTTCATATGTTTACTGTGATCCAATTTACATGTCGTCAAGTTATGCTTATATTTTGGTGCATGTCCCTTTTAACATGTATTTAATTCTAATTTTTGACATGTAATCATTTAATCGGGTAATTATTCAAATCTATCAAGTTACATGTCAATTACTCAATAATATGTCACAATTAAATCATGTAGTTACAATCATTGAACTGGCTACTCATATTCTAACAAGTTTATTTTCTCCAACAGGTAAACATTCAATACTTTAGCCAATTCAACATAGGAATTTCGTAACATATTCATATTAACATTTCAACTCATTACAACAGCAATTTATAATTAATCTGGCAATTTCACAATTAATAAAAAGGGGAATGTTAAACGATTATGTACCATTATCTAAAATAGTATGGCTTAAATCCACTCACCTCGTAAGCTTTCCAAATCCTGGATCTGGCCCAGATCTAATCTTCCATGATTTTCTCCTAATTGAAATTAGAACCTAATAATCATGGATTTACTATTTTTAATAAAAGAGAAAGGGGAAAATAAAGAGAAGGGAAGATTGAATAGATTGGATCTGCAACGTTACCTTGTTTTTCTCGTAATTCTGAACGCCTTATAAAAAAACATCAATCTCTTCTCTCCAGATCTTAGTTTAAGATTTTCTAATTATAAATCTAAATTTATGAATATATTCCAGGGGAGAGTGAGAGAGAGAGTAATGGCAGAGCTCCAGCATAGCTGCCAAGTTATGAGGTATAGGGTGTTACGTGTGGCTCACATTGGAATGGAGTGGGTGCGTGGATTGAACGGGAGAATTGTCCAACATCGCAAGATATTAAGAAAGATCGTGGTATATATATGGTATTGGTGGCATGTAACATTGTTGATTCCTTTTGTTACAATAAGTGCTTGCCAATACCAAATTATATGCTCGATGGGAGGCGATGGGGATGTTCAATTGGGACGCTGGCATGAGAGACTTCAACCGTTAACTCCAATAAACACGGTGAAGTGCGTACGGTGCGCAGGGAATGCCGAAACTCAATGTGGTATCGGAGCTCCATGGTTCGAGGGGACCGGTATGTGTAGCATGACCGAAGCATGGGTCCAAAGGGGCTTGAGCATGGTATGCTCATCAAGGTGGAGATGCAATGGTAAAAGCAGCTTGATGCCACTGCTTATGAGAACTCGGTGTAGCAGCCCAGCCAACTGTGAAGAGTACTCAAGGTGTAACTCTAAGGTGGTTTGAGCAATGCTCGCCAAGGTGGAGATTGTTAGGTGTGCCTCACATTGGAATGGAGTGAGTGCGTGGATTGAACGGGAGAATTGTCCCACATCGCAAGATATTAAGAAAGATCGTGGTATATATATGGTATTGGTGGCATGTAACATTGTTGATTCCTTTTGTTACAATAAGTGCTTGCCAATACCAAATTATATGCTCGATGGGAGGCGATGGGGATGTTCAATCAGGACGCCAGCATGAGAGACTTCGACCATTGACTCCGATAGACACAGTGAAGCGCGTACGGTACACAGGGAATGCTAAAACTCAACATAGGGTTAGGTCTAAGGTCTTATTTATAGGCGTAGCAATGGAACCAGGACCCTCAGATTTAATTTAAAAACATCAGAATCAACCACGTTAGAAAAGAACTTTACAGATACGCTTGTGGGTCGACCCCTAGGTCGACCCTCAATGGTCTAATTTCCCTCCAGATTTTCGCGCTCATGAATTTGATTTTTAAAACAATTTTAGAATTTTGTGGATATATTTATTTAATATATATATACATATAAGCTCCTTATATGTATACAAACTTCTAATGCTCATAATTTCTTCATACGGTGTCCATTTTACACAAACTAAGTGTTTATCTTAGCCAAAATTTCGAGATGGACGCAACGGCATAGTCCATTTTATTTAATTTTGAATATTTAATTGAGTTATTCCTATTTCGTTACCCTAAAAATGTGGGGTGTTACACATTTGATACGTATATATGGGTTACTAACTGAAACGAGTCCCACACACAAGATGGTACAAGCTTCCCCCTACGCTTGTATTCACACTAGGTTTTCCACAGGTTATGTCGTGCCAGAGTAAAAGATTGCATAACTCCACATGTTAAGTTTTTGGGCCTATATATAAATATTACCCACCAACCCAAGATATACTTAACCCTCCCACTGTTTCATACAATTTAACTTAACCCCTACTCCAGTTAACATATACCATCCCTATGAATTCAACTAGGTTAAGTATTCATTGTCATTTATTCATTTATGGTTATAATGTACTAGACCTCTCACATTAAGCCTACAACTTGTGGTTGCTGGATATGCCGGGTGGGTCCGTGCAGACTTCTTCCACAAGTCGGGCTTAACCTTGTGTCGTAGCACATTTTATGTTTATGCACTTAGACCTCTCACATTAGGTTTAACCCTTGTGATCGCTGGATATGCTGGGAGGTTCCGGGCAGACTTCCACCACAAGTGTAATCTAACCTTGTGTCTAGGTGCGGTTACAGTTTCTATTTACTGTAATCCTAGGCATTCCAATTATTAAACAATTATTCCTATATCGTTATATGTTTTCATACCCTTTTCCCAAGTTATGTTCATAGAGAACCATATGCCCCAAATTAATATTATTACACTTTATTCAAGTTACGGCCAAATTCCCAATTACAATTTATGCCCCCAATTTAACGTTTTTCCTTCGTTCCCAATCTAACGCGTTTGCATATTTCAACGGCCTGCCTAGGCTCAAAAGTAGCCTGGCTATACAAAATAAAAGGGAAAAGATAGAGGGAAGATGACAGAAATGATCATACTAACAAGATTGACATATAATGATAGAAATAGGCATAAACATATATCGACATAATGACAAGGTAGGCATATAGGAACAGATCTAATGAACATATGATAACAGAACCGATTCTAACATAATAGGGACAAGCATGATATAATCTAAATAATGATCTAGATGTCCAACTAACAACAGATATGATTTGCCCATAAACATAATAGAGTAGGTATAAGGTGATCTAAATGGTGAATTAGATCTACAATCAAAGGCAGATCTGACATGATAAATAGGTGTAGGTTCAGATCTAGTTCATAATCATGTCAGAATAATACAGATACATAAGTTAGAGCAGATTTGATTTGATTCAAACAGTCACATGCATAGATCTAAGTTAACGTCATACCAAGATTAACTTTTAAATTATTTAGATCTAAAATTAACAAAACTCACTGTGCTTGGATCTAGAAAAACAGAAGCAGGATTGAATCACAAATCTCTAAGCTTGAATAATTCTAGTTGATTGTAGAAGAAGAAAAAGGCTTGATTCAATCTGGAAAGAGACATCATTTAGTTCTCCATTATTTTTGGTGTGAAAAAACAAGGGAAATGAGGCCATATTTATAGCCGACCCCAAAACCCTAATCTGCCAGATCTGCCATAGGTGGGTCGACACCCCCTTGAGGGTCGACCTAGGGGTCGACACCGCCCTCAAGGAGTCGACACCCCAAGGATGGATTTTTACTGCCTCCCCAATATTCAAATTTTGAACTGATGTTTGAATTCTGGATTGATTATATATGTATGTATGTATGTGTGTGTATATATATATTGTGCATCTACAAATTTCAAACCTTAATAACTTCTTAATACGGTGTCCGTTTCACATAAACTTGGAGTCTATCTTAAGCAAAATTCCGAGACGAATGCAATGGCGTCATCTGTTTTGCTTAATTCCCGATATTTAATTAAGTATTCCTTAGTTTATCATTTTAATGTGTTATAAAATTATGAGGTGTTACAGATCCCTCCAACCTGTTTTCCTGTATCCACAGATGTTAGATAACATAAATAACACCAATCCTGCTTCTAGGCAGGATATCACGTTATGAAGGTCATCCACTATATATATTATGGGGTGCATAGGGTAATCATCCGCTAATGGTACCGCGGGAAATATATCCAATCACCAATATTATATATATTCAACCACCAAGCCTAAATATAATTAATATATATGTATATATATATATAGATATAGCCACAATAATTCAATAATTCATTCATGCATCCAAGCAATCACATATAACATATAAAAATTATTTTAAATTAAAATTCGTTTATAATAAAATTACAATTGAGTTAAAAGAGTGAGTTTACTCACCTTGATTTCTATTTGCTGAATATCCAGTTAATTTCCATATTCCATGACTATGCATCTATTCGACTCATCTCAATGGTATTCATCTAGCACTTATAATCAATTAATTTTATTAATGATTAGCTAGTATTAATTTAAATTAATTACTAACATAAATGGGCAATTTATCCTATACAATTTAAAATTAAAAAAACATATATACCTTGCTGCCTCACTTTAGAAACCAGCAACCCTTTGCTGCCAATCATGAAGCAAAACCCAACCCAATTCGAATTCCTCTTTACTTCCATGTTTCTCTTCAGGCCCCAGTGAAAGAACGAACTTAAGTTTCAGCTCCTTTACCTCCCCACTGTTGACTAGCGATCGCCCCGACCAGATCCATCTCCAACTCCACACTTTATCACACTCATGTTGGTCTCCATTCATGTCTCTATTCGACCGTCTTTAATTGATCGCAACCTGGAGCTCGCACTCGGCCTGGATAGTGAACGGCGAACCAAAAAGCTAAAAGTTCTGCTAATTACCCACACCAGTTCCTATTCCTCCCCACAAATCCAATTATGGCCTTGTAGTCACCGTCGAAGATCGAAAACCCTAACTCCACCGTCGAAGAACCCTAACCCTAGCCGTTGTTCGAAATCGACTTCCGGATATTCGCGCCCCATTTTATTCGATTACAAAAAGAGGAATGAATTCGATTCCTTTAGAAATGGTTCGAGATTTCAATTTGAATTTTTGAAGAAGGAGTTGAGAGTGGGTTTTATTCTGAGGCTTTCGATTTTGTTGAAGTGAATGAAATAGAATAAACAAGGAGGGTTGCAATTTTGTTAGGTTACAGTAGAATGAAACTTAGAGGCGGCATCATATTTTTCTTAAAACTGAAGCTTCAATTTTTCAAGAAATGGTGGAAGAAGTCATGATTTATACAGGAGAAAGGGAAACATTTCGTATGTGGGTTTTAAATGAGTGTTACCTTAAGTACAAGCACATTAATTTGAACAGATTTTTGATTTAGTCTTTGATTTGATTTTGATCTTATCCATTCAATTTTATAATAATTTATTTCGAGGTTCTGAGCTTCAATCAAGACATAATAACTGACATTCCATGGTTATACCGCTATTCTGAATCTAGTGGAACAGGCTTCAAGCCTCATTCGATCGTCTGGAAAATATATCAGTTTAAATCAACGATTTAAATAAAATTCATTATAATTATTTCTAAGCATTTATTTATCGCGCGATCAAATGATAAATCCTAATGCTACGAAATTTGAAACCCGATAATAATACGTTATTATAGATTTGATAGAAATGGTTTCGTTAAATTCTGAGATCATTTGAAATTTGATTGTTTCACTTATCAATTAAAATAGATTAAAATATAATTTAAATTCAAACCAATCAAATTCATCTAGAATAAATTATTATTATTGTTCTATTTCAATATAGAATTTATATTAGTCGTTAGAATCATTTCGATTTAGTTTTAACTGCGAATTCAATTATTAATGTTTCGTATTATGATAATTCAATATATTCAAAATTAAATCGTATATTGATTATTAAATCGATAAATTCAATAAAAATCCATTTATATTATCAAATCAACATTTAAAATAATTTAAATATTTAAGACTAGATTACTAAAAATACGAGACGTTACAATAAGAGTGCTAACAAATAAGCGGGTGAACTTGGTCAAAGTGAGTGGAATGGAGATCCTAGAGACTGTACTTGGGAGATAGAGGATTTCATTAAACATGCTTATCCCAGGTGCAGGGTGGGTATCTATGATTCCTTTTAAGAGGTAAACTTATGTTTATGTTATCATTTCTATTTTAGCATTGCTTTCGTCCAATTTTAAGAATGGAATTCTTTTAAGTGTGGGAGACTATAATGACCCAAAATTTTGGAACCAACTTAAAAAAATTATTTTTAATTTAAGTTTATAAGAATTTACGGTCAATCTTAAAAATTCGGCAAATTAATTCTAATTTCAGCAGTTTACAAAGGAAAATTATTGAGATGACCTCGATTTTTGATAAAATTAATTTTATCAGATCCATAGCATCAAAAAATAGTCGGGTTCCAAATTTTGTAATCTTTATAGCCAGTATGTGGCCGTGCAAGAATTAGACGCATGGTGCGACAACCCATCGAAATTCAGCGGAAACGCAATCGAAAAATAAAACAGAAGGTCAAACAAACTCGAAATTCGATGAAACTTGGTCCGAATCCAGAATTACGTTTTATTCTAGAATGAATCTTTTTGTATAAAACGGAATTGTCGTTTGATTACTCGATCAGAAGACGTGAAGCTAAACTAACACACTTCAGCATTCATCGATGGAAAGTGCTCCTAAACTAGCAAAATGAGGTGTCGAGGCATCAACGGGGCTTGATGTTTTTGTTCCTCCTCTCCTCATGGCGACAACTCATCAATACAAGGCAAAACCATTTTGCATAAAACCCCCCCTTTCTTTCTCCTCTTCTCCTTTCTTTCTTCATTTTTTTCTAACACCCTAACCTTCTTCCCTCTCCTCCCATGGCCGCAGTTGCCACCTTCTCGCCTCCCCTTCGATTTGTGCCACTAATCCTAACCTCCCCCTCCGACGCCGAGGGCCCCAATCTTATCCACAAACCCTAAGTCACCTCTTTTCACCCATTTTAGCACTTAATCCCCTTCATAATCAAATCTTTACACCTCCTGCCCCCTCCTCTTCCACATCGTGGCCCCTTGTCATGTCAGCCCCTAACAGCCTCCACCGTGCCCCCATACTCCTGGACATGAGCCCTATAACCCTACCCTCTTTGTTTCATCGTAAACTTCCAGATCCGTGAGCGTTTGTGAGTACGATTGTGTTTGCGAGTTGTTTAAACCTCGTAACTGCCAAATCCAGCCATGATAGTTGTTATCAAGTATGTATATGTCGTAGTGAGCCGTAGCAGAGCGTGCGTGTCCAAGTTCCTTCCATATAAAGTTTGGTGGAGTGGAATCTTATGGCGAGAAACCAAAACTCACGTAGGGAGGGATAAAATTAATTAACTGTTAGTTGTTAATTTAGTATGTTCAATTATGTTTAACATTGATCATATATGTGTAATATAACATTAAATATTAAATATTGTGGTAAAATATGATTTTTATATTGTATATGTGAAATCCCTTGATTATACGACATTCGTATTGTAAACAGTGTCGAATGGACAATAATTGGATCTTGGATGGTTTTAGGTTGATCAATTTTGCTATTATTGTCTATCAGTTGTGACTAAAAAAACCACACGAGTTTTGGGATTACAATACGCCTACACGTATCCCATGTGTGTAGATAAGCCACATGGATTATGATGTAAACCCATACGGGTGTTGGGATGATAATTTTACACATCTCCTAAGTGGGTAAATAAGTCACTCTTAATTGTGTAGAAATCGCCATACGGGTCTTGGGATAACAGTTAACCCACACGTCTCCCAAGTGTGTAGATAAGCTATATGGATGATGATGTAAACCCCCACACGGGTATTAAGATGATAATTTTACACATCTCCTAAGTGTGTAGAAAAGTCACAATTGTTTGGATTATGATGTAAACCCTACACGGGTATTGGGATGATAATAAACACTAATCTCAAGTGTGTAGTCTGTCAATGTAACGATTGACAAGACTGTATAAGCATTATTTATTTAAGGCTTATATGGTGTAGTGCACTTTGTGTGTGAATTGGATGTAGTGTGATGGATGACTAAGTGTTATAATATACATTGTGTTGAAATGAACGATAA
Organism: Allium sativum; assembly: GCA_030737875.1. Lineage (NCBI taxonomy): Eukaryota > Viridiplantae > Streptophyta > Magnoliopsida > Asparagales > Amaryllidaceae > Allium > Allium sativum. The sequence continues at coordinate 252,359,226 of CM060915.1, read as the reverse complement.
AAATGGTTATTGGTCCATTGGTTAAGTCTCCATCAAGAAAAATGGTTTTTAACGAATATTTTATTAATATAGTAATAAGTGAAAAATCAAAGTTTGATTTTGACGTCCTATTTTGGATTGACGCAAAGATAATAAAATATCGATGGCTTTCCGTACCAAGCAAGTGAATTTGAGTTAATTTTAATGCGATGTTATCTTATGGAAGTTTTTAACTTAAAATGAATAGTAACTTTCAAAAGTGAGGTTTAGTTTGGCTATTTAGATAGTGTTTTAAAAGAAGTTTCTTTTCAAATGTATCTTGTTTGTTTTTATAATTAATAACAGGAAAATTTGGATTGAAAATATTGAAGTTTGGAAAATAATATTATTTTAATTATTATAACATTATTATAATACAAGTATATTGAAAATATAGGATTTTGGAGTGGGAAAATTAATATGTGAGTTTGGAAAAATTATTATATATATTTTAAATATTGTATAAAATGATTTCGAAGTGATTCGACGTATTATATACATACGTCGAATATGGAATAAAATAGAATGTGTCGCGTAGCGGTAGTTCACGATTTTGACTTGTAACTTTAAATGAGTACACCGAGATATCCGACCGCCGGATTTTCTAGAGATTGGAAATGTTAGGTTCGTATTGAAAACACCTTTCAAATGATAATAAGAGTTTTGAAATCTAATGGTTAGATTTTCAAAAATATTTAATTCAAATTTGAATAAAAACGCCGCCATAACCCGTAATGACCTGTAATCGAAAATTATGGGTATTGACAATTTTTATATAAATAAAAATAGTGAAAAATCATTATAAATTATTATAAAGGATTTGGAATGAATTTAAACCAATTTTAATTGGTTTTAAATGATAAAAGTCATTAAGTGAGATTTATCGATTTTGTGTAAAACTTATATAACTAATTTTGAGAAAGAATCTGGAAACAAGAATCTTGATTCGTGAAAAGAATTGAATTCATAAGTAAACCTTTTTTACAAGGTTATAAAATAATTTTTAAAAGCCAAATAACTTAACCAGATTTGAGAATAAGACTTTAAATCTTATGAAAAGAGACCAATTAAAGGAGACTTAATTGGTAAGTCGATAAACCGATAAGGATTTACTTTGATTTGATTGGATTTGTTTTGGCGTGAATTATTCAAAAAGACCGGGTTTAACCCATTTCGAAAAATTGAACGACTATTAAAATTTGAGGATTGTGACACCCCACATCCGTTAGTGTCACTCTTTATCAGAATGCATTAAGTTTCATTAAGCGTTATAGGTAAACAGAAACAGAAACGTTACAAGACAGATACAAAATGAAAGCATAATTAAAACTTAATTAAATAGAAAAGCTTCGTGGTTCAAACCCAATTATATAATAAGTCTGGAATACTGAAAACATAAAACTTCTTCCTTGTACAAAAATCATTATCAGAGTACAATAATACATAGAAAGCGCATAATCCCCAAAACATAGCCATACTAAAGAAAATACGGAATCATGCAATACATCTAAGCATCTCCAAGCAGAAGGAAAGAAGAAACCTAATCTAGTTTGATTATTCCCACCCTGAGAACCTAGGGGGAATGGAAGAGAATGAAGAGGAAACAAAATAGGTCAGACATAAAGTCTGGTGAGTCCAGTTACTTTTACCATATAAATAAGTAAAAGTATCATGACAGGCATATAAGTTGGGGAGAGATTACAGTATATAAGGCAGGTATGACAAGGTAAACAGAATAAACAGAACAGAACATGCATTGCGCTTCTTTAATACTTTTCTCTGCACCAATACTAGTATAATAGGAACAACATGATCCCAACCAGTACAAGATGGTAAACTTAGGTGTACTTCCAGTGAGAGGTTTTACCCTATAAACTTACGGGTGTTACCCCAACGATAATAATGGGCTCCTAAACAAGCGAGACTAGATTTACTCTAATTACTACCCCAATCGATCAGCTCCCTATCCCGTAGATACCCGTATTGGCCCCACAGTAGGATGTATCACTTATGGCAACCCCGTTATTTTTCAAGATGCCCGGCTGTATCTACTGATGTCACAGCGTCTTATTTTCCCAAGCAAACGGACCCATACACGCACATGACCCCGATGAAATGCGCCATCAAAACATCCTTACCCGAGTGACCTCCTATAACCAACTCGGTAAGCGTGCCCTGACCCCGACCTAGTTTGGGGTTCCCCGTTTGATACCGATATAGGTTACCAAGCCCTGTACCACAGCCACCCGCCGTAGTGGCGAATACCACCGAAGCACCCCATTCAGATATGCTTTGCCTAATAAACCCTTTCTCAAGTAGCTCCCCTATGTGCTTGATGAGCTTCCTCCTTTCTCTTGGAGCCATATGGCGCATAAGCAACGCAACTGGCTTTGCATTGTTCAACAAGTATATACGGAAATCAATCTTGCGCCATGGAGGTAAGCCCTGAACCTCCTCAAAAACATCAGGATACTCACTGACGACTGGTACAGATTGTAGATCATGGATAGATGCATCAACCGACTCTAGGAAACTAAGAATGACATACCCCTTAGGGTCACAAGAAATTTCGAGGGTCCTCCCATGGTAAGTCAAAAGTCTAACGACCCTTCTCTCATAATCTATAATGGCACCATACATGGCTAGCCAATCCATCCTTAGAATTAAACCATAGCCCAGGAAACCAAGCACATATGCGTCGCATTCAAATTCGACGCCTGACATAGATATTCTCAAACCCCGACAAATCATAGACTGATGAGTCGTATCCCCAATGGGGTTTGAGACAACAACGGGATCCAAAACCATACTAGTACTTAAATGCAAAGACTCAACCACCGAATCAGATATAAAAGAGTGTGAAGCGCTGGAATCAAAAAGAGTTCTAACAGGATGATTCAAAAGAGAAATCAATCCTTCAACGGAAACTTTCCTACCTCTATCCGGTGCACTGGCCACGAGAGCATGCACCTGCCCTCCAGAAGATCCTGCCCTTTGACCCTCTCCTTGCTTTTTCGGGAAATCTTTAACAAGATGTCCGAGCTCTCCACAATGGAAACAAGAGTTCTTTATTTTCTTGCAATCCTTGATCACATCACCCTCGCGTCTGAAATGATGACATTTCCTCTTATCTTGAGATTTTCCGTTCTTACAGCCCTTCTTTTGTTGTTGTTGTTCTTTCTTGTGCCACACTTTCTTGTTTTATGTTTCCTTAACCTTAGCCTCTTTCTTTTCACCTTTACCTTCCTCATGCATTAATGACATATCAACGAGTTTCTCAAAAGTTTCTCCTATCGGAATACGAGACAAAGCCGGTTCCGAATGTCCTTAGGAATATTAGGTTCCCCAGACATGCTGAAAAGGAAAGGAAAACGGAATTCAAACAAAAAATCAAAAGATATTTCATATGGTTTTGCGGAATATGTTTTTCAAAACAGGCTTTTCTTTTGAAAATGCTTTCTTTTAAAACCTTTTTGAAAACAATTTTCAAATTCTTTTATCCAATCTGGTAACCTTTAGCTCTGATACCAAGTGTGACACCCCACGTTTGTTAATGTCACTCTTTATCAGAATGCATTAAGTTTTGTGAAGCGTTATAGGTAAACAGAAACAGAAACATTACAAGACATATATAAAATAATAACTTGAATTAAAACTTTATTAAATAGAAAAGCTTCATCGTTCAAACTCAATTACATAATAAGTCTGGAATACTGAAAACGTAAAACTTCTGCCTTGTACAAAAATCATCATCAGAGTACAATGATACATAGAAAGAGAGTAATCCCCAAAACATAGCCATAATAGAGCAAATACGGAATTGAGAAACACATCTAAGCAACTCCAAAAAAGAAGAATCCTGATCAAGCCTGAGTATTCCCACCTGAGAACCAAGGGGAAATGGAAGAGAAAGAAGAGGAAACAAAATAGGTTAGACATAAAGTCTGGCGAGTCCGGTTACTTTTAGCATATAAATAAGTACCATGACAGACATATAAGTTGGAGAGAGATAATAGTGTATAAGGCAGGTACGACAAGGTAAACAGAATAAATAGAACATAACATGCATTGCGCTTCTCTAGTACTTTTCTCTGCACCAATACTAGTATAACAAGAACAAGGTGATCCCAACCAGTAGAAGATGGTAGACTTAGGTGTACTTCTAGTGAGAGGTTTTACCCTATACAATAATAGGTAGCCCAACAAAACTTATGGGTGTTAGCCCCAACGATAATAACGGGCTCCTAAACAAGCGAGACTAGATGAACCCTAATTGCTACCCCAATCGATCGGCTCCCTATCCCATAGATACCCGTGCTGGCCCCGTAGTAGGATGCATCACTTCCTAAAGTGGCAACCTTGTTATTTTTCAAGATGCACGGCTATATCTACTGATGTCACAGCATCTTATTTTTCCGAGCAAGCGGACCCATGCACGCAAATGACCCCGATGGAACGCGCCATCAAAACATCCTTACCCAAGTGACTTCTTATAACCATCTCAGTAAACATGCCCTGACCCCGACCTAATTCGGGGTTCCTAGTTTGATACCGATATAGGTTGCCAACTGATACGATCACATACTCCCGATGATACAAGCTTCCCCCTTGGCTTGCATCCCCATGTTGTATATAACATAGTTGTATACACAATCGTATGATTTTTGTTTGATGATAACAACCAAATAATTTTATTAATGTGTTTGTTACTGTACTGTTCTATATATACATCTCAGAGAGGAATATAATATTTATATTTAAATAGAATACGACTGTACAGACATTCATAGGTTCATACAGTATTTTATTTAAATTAAATATTATATTTCAAACTTTCAAACAGTACAATTATTTATGACTCCACTATTTAAACACTTCACAGGAATTTGTACTTGTAAATATACTAAATATGATAGACAAGTTTGTCTGAACACAATAAAATAATATTTTATTTAAATTGAATTTGTTTATTACAAATGTCAGTACATTTCTCTCATTACATACACAGTTCCTCTCTACAACACTCACACTCAATCATACAATTTTATATATACATTCAGTTACACTCATATACATATGCATTTGTATATTTTTCACTATCAACTTCTGTCTTCAGTCTTCACAGCTCTTAGTTAGTCCAGTCACCATCTGCTTACCTGTCACAATAGAAACACACACATAGTATCTAGAACAAAAATAATATTCTAATTTATAGCAAATATAATTTTTATTTATAAAAATTTATTTGCCTCAGAATTTCGGTGTGTTTCTCATCATCTTTCATGACTTGATCTGATATCTGAATGTAGCACGCGCATGATATATGTATACACACACATGTATATGTATATACACATATTATAGTGTACGGACAGGAAAATCTATACTGAATGGCTGCATATACACACATGTATAAATATACACGTGTGAACTGCCTCGCCAATCAGTGAGCAACTGAGGAGTAGCTACGAGGACCAACTCGACTTGGTGTATACTCAGCAAAATATTCAAAGCAAGGATCAATGCAATACGCTCAAGTCAAACCAGTATGGAACAGTGAAGCACAAGTAAATCAATCAGCAAAATTGGCCGAGCTCAAACCAACAAACTAGTTGAGGCACAAATATATGGTGGTGGTACAACATGACCAAAGTTGTAACACCCCACCTCCGCCAGGGTCACTCTTGCAAGTACACTGGCTTTGGAGGGGTGTTGGTCAAGGTAAACATGCATGAAGATATTACAAGACAGAACATATAAGTAAAACAGAGTAAATAAAGCAACGGATAAAACTACTATTTCAAAACCATAGTCAAGTTACATCGTAGTACTTAGTCATTATTTTCAAACGACTACAAGTCTAGAAAACATAAACTGAAAACTGGAAATAACATAAAGTAAATTGTCCCCAAAGTAGACGTGGTAAAGCCATAGCGAGCTCAAGTCCAAACCATACATGAGCTATCTAGAAAGCAAGCTAAAGATCCAAGCTAGGTGCTAGCGTTCCCACCCTGAGAACCTGGGGGGGGGGGGGACGGAAGAAAAGAGGAGAAAGGAAAACAAGTCAGTCAAAAAGACTGGTAAGTCCTACCTACTATTAGTATAAAAACTAATAAAGTTAACTGGACATGTAAAACAGTGATGAAACATAGGATGATAACTAGTGATTCGCATATAACATCATATGCAAGATAACATAAGGGTTATGAGAGTTTCTATGTTGCTTTATGCAACATTTCAAATCAAAGCTCATAGCTTTCTATGCACAAAGTCAAGGTGATAGCTTTACAAACATGCATAGAATAAATCTATGCATAACATGATAGAATCAAAGCACAAATCATCTCTTGAAAGTACAACGTTGCATTCATGAACACCCTGGTTTGAAACCTGAATCCTTACTTATTGGTAATGTTGAAGAGATGACTGTACCCTGCATGCATGAAAATATGAAGGAACCTGACGTGGAAATTCCAAATGACATGATTGCTATGCCTATGACTGATTTTGAACAAGATGTGGATCGGTTTACACAACAAAACATCAACCAATTCATCCATAGTGATATGGCCTTTCACAACATTCCTCGACCTTTTCCTTTTACCATGCCCCTTCCTGTTATCCCCTACCATGTTGAAGGTACCCAATCTGTTGCTCCTCCAGCTGAGACTTCACCTGACAATCTGTCCCCGCAACCTGCTTTACCTCTTCAACAAATTCTACCTGTCCCATTCACAGATTCTCATAGAGTGGAAGAAGAAAACTGGACTCAGTTTCTCTCACCAGTCTTTGTCAGACGTAGTGCAAGGATGAGGAAGCGTGATGATCAACCTGAAGGCTCGGGTAGTTTTTTTACCCCTATTGTTTTTTCTTCTGCAAATAAAAGTTTAAGCAAAAAACTGTCACCTTGCATGGGTGTTAATTTGAGCGATTCACATTATGTTTCCATGCACGAATTAGAACTGGAGCGCATCAATGCTACCCAATGAAGTTAGTCTCATGGAATGTCAGGGGGTTGGGCAACCCATCAAAATGCCACGCTATTAGTTTGGTTTTACTTCCTCTAAAAGTGGATATTCTTTTTCTTCAAGAAACTAAACTTGATAACCCAACTCCAAATCACTTCAAACTTGTGGGCGGCGCTTTTTTATCGGGTTGGACTTATGTCAAAGCTATTGACACATGCGGAGGCTTAATCACTGCCTGGAATGAATCTATCTGGTCATTACGTTGGACCACACAAAGTTGTTCTGCGCTCCACGTAGCTCTTTGCCACATCCCCTCTAACCTCACCTACTTCTTCTCCAACATTTATGGACCCCAAAATGCTCATGATCGTTCACTTCTCTGGTCTGACTGTAGTACACTTGCATCACAATTTAATGGCCCATGGGTTATTGGGGGGGATTTCAACACTACTAGATTCAGCTATGATAGAAATTCAGGCATCTTATCTCATGATAGTGAAGACTTCAATTCCTTCATTTTTGACTGCTCTCTTATTGATCCACCAATAAGTAACCGCTCCTTCACCTGGTCAAATCGTAGAGCGAATCCATCGTTAGCTAAATTAGATCGTTTTCTATATAATGGGGCATGGGATGAACTTTTTCCCATGTCTGCTGTATATGGTTTAGCTTCTATTATATCAGACCACTGCCCCATATTGCTCAATTCTGACATCTCTATTTGCAACAAGAGCCCTTTTAGATTTGAAAGACTATGGTTACTCGAGCCTTCTTTTGATGAATTTGTTCATTCCATTTGGAATCAAACCTTTGTGACGGATTCAGCTACTCATAGGATTGTACTGAAACTAAGAGCTCTTAGGAAGATCATCAAACCATGGGCTAGAAATATATGGGGTTCTCTTCGTTCTCGTATTTCTACTATTAAAAATGATATCATTGACATCAATATTTTAGAAGAACATCGCCCCCTTCTTGAGTCGGAATATAATAACTTGCGTTCACTGGAAACTGAGCTGGATAGATTGATGAAAAAAGAAGAAATTGGGTGGAAACAAAGATCCAAAGCTAAATGGTTGGAGGAAGGTGACAGAAACACTTCTTATTTCCATAGGATGGCTAATGGAAGACGTAGATCTACTTTCATATCTGAAATTGTGGATGGTGATCACTCATACACCGATCAAAAGGATATTCTTATCCTTTTTTCTAATTATTTTCGATCCATTCTTGGTCAATCCCACTTTGCAACTCCTAATATCGATTGGAATCACTTATATCCCAATCCTTCGCCTATCCACATTGATCATCCATTCTCTGTATCGGAGATTTGGGCTGCACTGAAAGACATGGAGGATGACAAAGCCCCTGGGCCTGATGGCTTTGGCCCAGTTTTCTTTAAACACTTTTGGGCCGTGATCAAATCTGACATTATTGATATGTGTAACGAATTCTACAATGATCCCCATTCTATCGCCAGAATCAATTATGCTAATATCATCCTCATTCCAAAAACTTCGGGAGCTAACACGCTGTCATCCTTCAGACCAATTAGTCTTCTCAATACCACTTTTAAAATTATCACAAAGGTTTTGGCTAATCGTCTTCAAACTGTCATCGCCTCACTTGTTGGACCTGAACAATCCGCCTTCACACCGGGGAGAAACATCCAAGACTGCATCGCTGCTACACAGGAAGTAATCTCTTTTTGTCATTACACTTCTACTCCTGGTGTCTTACTCAAATTAGATTTTTATAAAGCATTCGATTCGGTTAATTGGTCATTCATTATGGACGTTTTAAAACATAGAGGATTTTCTGAAAGATGGTGCTCATGGATTGAAAATATTCTTGGCTCAAGTTGTTCATCTGTTTCAGTAAATGGTGTTTCGGGTAATCTCTTCAAATCCAGACGAGGCCTAAGACATGGGGATCCTCTCTCCCCCTTGATCTTTGTACTTGTCGCTGATGTTTTTAATCAAATGGTAAAAAAAGCTTCTGATAATGGCTTTATTGCTGGCATTTCTCTCCCAAACACTTCCATATGCATTGACAACTTACAATTTGCTGATGACACTATAATCTTCTCTTCTCCTGAACCTCTCCATATTCATTGCCTCAAAATATTGTTATATGTCTTTGAACTTGTTTCCGGCCTCTCCATTAATTTCAACAAAAGTGTCATCTATATGCTTGGCAACTCTGATCACCTTGGAGTCATGATTTCTTCTACTCTTAACTGCAAAGTTGCTAAATTCCCAATGACCTACCTTGGTTTACCTCTTAGACCCACTAAACTACGCAAAAATGATTGGTTTCCTCTCATTAACAAGCTTGAATCAAGGCTATCAGCATGGAAGGCAAACTCTTTATCATCCATGGGGCGTGTAATCTTAGTCAAATCTGTTCTTTCTTCTATCCCCACTTACTGGATGTCTTTCCACAAACTCCCTAAATGGGTAATTAGCAAGATTGATTCAATAAGAAGCTCCTTCCTCTGGAATGGCCATAAAGTTAAGAGGTTGATCAATTGGAAGACTGTTTGCCTTCAAAGTGATCAGGGGGGACTTGGTGTTCTAGACCTAAATCATTTTAATACTGCTTTACTTGCTAAATGGATCTGGAGACTTCTTTGTCCAGGTGATTTCATTTGGAGAAACTGGATTTTAGCATATCATTTTTCTTCTAACGCTCATCTTGTCCTTCATCAAAATCCTTCCATGAGAATTTCTCCCTTTCTTCATGGTGTTCTTTCTTGTCTACCTCGTACCAAATCTTTGTTTCATGTCTCCTTGGGGGGTGGTTCATCCTGTCTTTTTTGGCACGACATTTGGCTTGGTCAGGTACCTCTATCTTCTTCTTTTTCTTCCCTCTTTTCTCTTCAAACTCATTCTATGCTTACTGTAGTTGATGCATTTAACAATGGTCATACAAGTTTAGTTCCAGGTTCACTATTTGATTGGAATACTCTTTCACAATTGTTGAATATCTTTGTAATCCTGCGCAAAACTCGGCTCAATGAGAGGATTGATCAGTTTGTTTGGTCATTATCCCCATCTAGTGGTTTCTCTGTTTCCTCTTGCTACAAATTTCTGAATTTCTCTGGTAGAAGGTTCAAATTCAAAAGATTGTGGAAATGCAAACTGGCTCCTAAAATCCTCTTCTTTCAATGGTGTTTGATTCACGAGAAGATCAATACTAGAGAGAAGCTGTTTAGATGTAACATTGCATCTGATCCCAACTGTGCTTACTGTAATATGCATGCAGAAACCATCCATCACCTTTTCTTTGTCTGCGAATGCACCTACCCTATTTGGGCTGCCTCAAGTTCTTTCTTACTTGGTTTCATCCCTGACATCTCCTCCTTTTTCGATCATTGGGAATTCTCACCTCCTAATCCACTAGTAGATGCTTTCCTTGCTGTTTATAGTTGGTGTGTGTGGAAAGAAAGAAATGCAAGGTTTTTTAGAAATAATGTTAGCTCGACTACAAGTATATGTCATCGCATTATCCATATTTTTACTACATGGACAGATTCTGGTGGTAGCTATGCTCCAGGTTTCAGATTTGCTTTGCCTCAGGCCTCCTCTCCATCTGACTCGGTTGATAGCAATGACCCAGCTTCCAGCAGAGATCTTGTGTGATGGTTTATGATGTTTCTTTAGTACTGGTCATTATCTATGTACAATTAAATATGCCAAGTAACTAAGTCGTATATGTTTGATGCTGTATGATGTTGTATTGCCCAACGGGTTAGACTGGACGTATTTTTTGGACCACCAACTGGGTATGTCAGTTGGAAAATTACTACTATCTATTATATAATCGGCTGTGTAGTCTCGTGCTACATATCCGTTTGCTCAAAAAAAAAAGCACAAATCATACTTAGGCCCAAACTCAAACTTGCAACATGTCATATTTAACTTCATAGTTAGAATCTAAGAGTAGAATAGGGCTTACAATGCTATGAAGACTATAAAATAAAACAAGATTGAGACGAAGCCACACTAGCAACACTAAAAACCCTCAAATGAATACAAGCTCCAAGTTGTCTTGAGAAACAAGAAGCTCCTTTGATTTGAATGAAGAAAGATCCTTGTTTTGATGAAGAAAGGTGGCTCTTTTACTAGCTTAGAACACTCAAACTTTCAAGAAGATGATGGAGGCCATGATATGAAGATGGAGGCCATGATTAGGAAGCATTTTGGCATAGTTTAGTTGTAGGAATGATTTGTGTTGATTTAGGCTAGGTATTAGGGTCTTTTTATAGAAGATTAGGTTAGTTTAGGCCATAAGATTAACCCTAGTTCAGATCTGAGCCATCAATTCACGTCACTAGCCCTAAAGCATGTCTTGAGGAACAAGTCAGGTACACCCAGGCCAAACTGGCCGACCACCCAAGTCGACAGGGGTGTCGACTGGGCAGTCAACACCACCTGGGGTGTGTCGACTCCCAAGTCGACTCCCCAGTCGACTTGGGGGCGGTGGGAATTTTCCCGCTTGTCCTGCTTGGCTGAATTTGAATTCTGAATTCAAATTTGAACTGTTTTTGAACTTGAAATTTTCTGAAAACTTTGATGGGCCATAACTTGGTCATACGGACTCCGATTTTCGAAAACTCGGACTCTATTTCGCGTATTTTTCCGAGACGAACGCAATGGCACAGCCCGTTTTCCCTTGATCCAGATTTTAACATTTAATTCTGCCTTGATTTATGTTATAAAATGTTATTCAAAAATACGGGTTGTTACATCCTCCCCACCTTAAAGGATTTCGTCCCCGAAATCTTCAAGTTAGGAAGAACGTATCCTACCATCCATCATCCATCTACTCAAAACATCATCCACGAGCAGTCATTGTCCTTAAAATATTTCTAATGTTGTATGAACATATGCAAAAGTGTGTGTATATGTACTTATCTAATGCGACAATCAAGCGGTTACTGATTCAGTAAACCTCCTTAACGCAAAGTATGTTAGTGAAATGAGTCCATATGTATGCAAATTCCTAACATAATTCATAATCTCTATATGAGTGCACATAACATTCATCCATATGCAACATCCACGTGATAGCATAACAAGTTTCAGCCATGAATAAGTATAAGCACCCATGCATATGCAATATGAAAGTGTGTGAGCCAATCTTAGTGCTTAATGTGTATCATGCATTCACGAGTATCCACTTGCAAACACTTGCAACTACTGGCAAACATCAAGCATAACATGTTTCAAATACATGTTTCATCCAAAGGGTTTCTACCTAAGGTTCTTAAGACAAGGTTAACGAGATAAACATGGATAGCAAAGGAAAGATATGCTAACTAGGAAAAGAGATTGAGAATGTACCCTCAAAAAGGAATGGATAAAGCCCACACATCTTCTCCTCGGTTTCCCAAGTTGCATCTTCATCGGCTTTGCTCCACTGAACCTTTACTAACTTGACTTCTCGATTCCTCAGTTTCTTGATCTCCGTTCCCAAGATACGAATCGGAGTTCGCCTTAAGGTCGCCTCTTTCTCTACCTCCATGTCTTCAAGAATACTTGGTTCAACCACTTCGGCGGATCTGTGCAAACACTTCCGGAGATGTGAGACATGAAAGACGTTATGCACTCCGGCCAGCTTCTCGCGCAATTCCACTCTATAAGCCATTTGCCCAATCTTCTCAATGATAGGGAAGGGTCCAACGAACCTTGGTGCTAGCTTTCCAACTGCTCCAAAACGAACCATGTTTCGCAAAGGAGAAACCTTCACGAAAACCATATCTCCAGCTTCGAATTTCAAATCTGTCCTTCGCTTGTTAGCATAGAATTTCTGTCTATCTTGGGCCGTTTTTCATCCGTCTTTGAATCAACTCTACCTTCTCGGATGTGCCCCTTATCATGTCGGGCCCAAGTATAAGCTCATCCGTTGTCTCCCACCAACATGTTGGTGACTTGCACGGCCTCCCATACAAAGCTTCGAATGGTGCCATCCCTATGCTTGCCCGATAGCTATTATTATAAGCAACTCTATGAGAGGAAGATGATCTTCCCAAGTACCACCAAAGTCAAGAATGCATGGCCTCAACAGATCTTCTAGTACCCTATTCACCCTTTCGGTCTGGCCATCCGTCTGTGGGTGATAGGCCGTACTTAGATTCAATCGCGTACCCATCGCTTCATACAAACTATTCCAGAATTGGCTAGCTAGAATTGGGTCATGATTGCTAACTATGTTAGGAGGAACTCCATGCAACCGCACTATCTCTCGAAGATGAACAAATGCTAGCCATGACGTGGTCCTCTTGCTCTTCAACGGAACAAAGTGAGCACTCTACGTAAGTCTATCAACTATGACCCATATCCCATAAAGCCCAAATAGTTTGGTCAACTTAATGGACATCCTCACCCCAACTATATAGGCGAGTCATACTCCTCATGGGGTTTGCAACAGAACTAAGATTGAGAATAGGACCGAGAGGATATACTTAAAAGATAGCATGCGAGTAAGCTCTACAGAATAATAGGGATCAAGGATATACTCTTAGAAAGAGATATAATGCGCGTATCTAGTCTTCAGTCTTCTAAGCCGCATTTTCTTGAGCTTAATCCTATCGTGTCTTGACCATCTTTTAACTTCACAATTTCGTAGCTCTTAATTCTTATTTCCAAAATATGAGTTAGAACTCATTTCACCGTTGCCTCTCGTTCCACTTCCACTTATTCTTTTCCTAAAATACTTGGCTTCCACATAACTGCGTGCTCATGGTTTCATGCAAGCTTTTCAAAATTTGTTAGTGAATCCTGGACCTCGTTTACATACTATACGGTATCCCACGCAGAAGAACTATCTCTTGAAAACAAGTTCCAATCCACATTGCCAAATGTACTTACTAGGGTGATTTCTCTAACCCATGCTTAAGTGAAATGGACTATCCGCCTTAGTGGCGAACACTACTCGATTGGATTACAAATTTCCAATAAAGGTGCCAAGTGATTCTAGGTAACTAATCATGACGGAACCCTAAAGGTCACACGATATTTCGAGGGTATTACCGAGGCGAGTCATGAGCCTCGCAACCCTATGTTCAAAATCAAGAATGGCTCCATAATTGGACAACCAATCCATGCCCAAAATCAACCTGTATCCCATAAATCCGAGAACATAAGCATTACACATGAATTCTACGCTCAAGATAGAGATTTTCAAATCCATACAAATCACAAGTAGATGGGCGGAACCCCCAATTGGATTTGAAACACTAACGGGACCTCAACTAGACTAGTACTTAGGTGCAAACTTTCAACAAGATCAGAAATAAACTATGCGATGCGCCAGAATCAAATAAGGTACGAACAGGGAAATCAGAAATGTAAACATGACTTTCTATAGAAACACTACCTCGATCAAAAGCTGGAAGGGCGAGGAGAGCATGCAACTTCCCTCAAGAGGGTCTTGCTCGCTGAGTTTGCCTTTTCCCTTGTCCTCGCTTTTTCGGGCAATCCTTGCTATTGTGTCCAGACTCTCCACAATGAAAGCATTCTCCCAAATTCATCTTCTTCTTCCTACAATCTTTGGCTATGTGTCCAACGATCCCACAGAAGTTGCACTTCCTTGTCTCCCTGGTCTTGTTGTTGTTGTTGCCCTTCTTGTTGTTCTTGTCTCCTTTCTCGGAATCTACCTTCTTGCCTTGAGACTCATTCAACTTGACTTCCTTCTTACCACTCTTATCTTCCTCTTGAAGCAGGGCCATATTTACCAAACTCTCGAAGGTCGCCCCCATGGGTATGTGAGACATGGCCAAACCGTGCAATGGCTCGTTCAATCCTAGAGCATAGTGTAGGGCCTTCTCCTGAGCTGTGTTAACCAAGTCTAAACCGAACCGAGCAAGCTGATTAAACTTATCCACGTATTCCCTAACGGTCATGTCCCCTTGCTTTAGTGATAGGAACCTCTTCATCTGAAGGTTCTCTTCTGTCAATGATAGAAACCTCAGTCCAAACCTTCTCCTAAAGTCATCCCACGTCTGAATTGGCCTAGTAGTAGTGGTGACTACCCACCAATATGCAGCTTCCTCTTTCAATAGCCATACTGCCAACAAAACTTTTCTACGGTCTTCCACATCAAAGATAGCAAAGAGGTCTTCAGTTTCCTTCAACCAGTTTCTTGCCTCAACAAAAGTCTCTGTCCCAACAAAGTTCTTGCCACCGATCGCCATAAAGTCCTTGCAAATCTTCACGAAATCCGCTTGCGGATGCTGAGGAGGAGGAGGAGGAACCTCAGCTACGGGATGAGGAGGAATGTTAGTCGCGGGGGAAGGAGGAGGAATGTTCGCAGGGCTGGCTTCATTCGCCCTTGCCTCCATGTACCTTCTAAACCAAATAGGTACTGGTACGCCCTCCAGAATGGCAAAATTATCGGCCATACTGAAACGAAGAAAAGGATAGATTTAGAACGAGGGAACAAAGGATAGTGCTAATGGCTTTTGGGGAATAGCCTTTTAAAATAAACTAGACTTTTCTTGGAAAATACTTAATTAGTTTTGAAAATAGTTTTTCAAAAGGTAAGTTTCAAAAACCTTTTGTTCAATCTCGTAAACCTTATGCTCTGATACCAAATGTAACACCCCACCTCAGCCAGGGTCACTCTTGCAAGTACACTGGCTTTGGAGGGGTGTTGGTCAAGGTAAATATGCATGAAGATAATACAAGACAGAACATATAAGTAAAACAGAGTAAATAAAGCATCGGATAAAACTACTATTTCAAAACCATAGTCAAGTTACATCATAGTACTTAGTCATTATTTTCAAATGACTACAAGTCTAGAAAACATAAACTGGAAACTGGAAATAACATAAAGTAAACTGTCCCCAAAGTAGATGTGGTAAAGCCATAGCGAGCTCAAGTCCAAACCATACATGAGCTATCCAGAAAGCAAGCTAAAGATCCAAGCTAGGTGCTAGCTTTCCCACCCTGAGAACCTAGGGGTGGGGGACGGAAGAAAAGAGGAGAAAGAAAACAGGTCAGTCAAAAAGACTGGTAAGTCCTACCTACTATTAGTATAAAAACTAATAAAGTTAACTGGACATGTAAAACAGAGATGAAACATAGGATGATAACTGGCATGGTGGAAAGTTAACAAGAGTGGCATCGCATATACAAGGTTAAGTTGCACCAAGTGTACTAGTATTCTAATCCATGTCAAGTATAAACAAGAAATGATCCCTTAGCCCAATGTTGGCCCAAACTCATGAGATGACCTAAATCAAGGTCCAACTACTCGGTCTAGTCGATCGGCTCCCTATAAGCCTAACTCGTCGTGTATCGGTGTCATACGGCCTAATCATGGAATGTAGTTAACTGTGCAAGGTCCACCCTAGGGTGTATCCAGCCCTAAGGTGTAAACCATAGACACAATTCAAGCACGCACAGTCTAAACCTACCGGTGCCCATGTTCAACTCCGGACTTAATGTGCATGACCATGGTCCGCCTGAACTTAACTGGTGCACTATTCAGCCGTCTCTTTTGGTCTCTTACAATCAGTCAGTAATCGTGCCCCACCCTAGCCTAGTCCAGGGTATCCAGATACTGCCAAGTAGGTTACTGCTGAAAAGGACCACGTATCTAGGCTTTTAAATGGGTTAAGTGTGGTTAACCCTATCCTAACCATGTATTGAGTTGGTCAAGTGTATCCAAGCAGTTCATGACTTAACCCTATCAATACATCGTGTTCAACTTGTTAAGTATATTCAAGTAGTCCATGACTTAACCCTACCAATTCATCGTGTTTAATTGGTTAAGTATTCAAGTAGTCCATGACTTAACCCTACCATGTGGCATTAATTAAATTAATGCACCCAACCTCTCACATTAGACTTTGTTGTGGTTACTAGTTAAGCCGGGCGGGTCCGGGTAGCTTTACACCACAACCTAGTCTAACCTCGGGTTTTAAGTGCGATGTGACCAACTACTCACATTGGGTCCTATTGCTTGTAGCCACTAGTTAAGCCGGTCGGTTCCGAGTAGATTTATGCTACAAACTCAACCCAACCTCGAGTTGGCCACTTTCATGTTTTCTACATGTCATGTCCACGTTCATGTTTTCAAGCATCATCACATGTCATATTTTCCAAGTCATGTTTCATGTCATTTAATTTTACCCATAACGTAACCCCATCGCACGTAAGTTCGCATCAACACAAATAGATCAAAAAGGGGGAACATAAGAATATGACAAGGTGGGCATAAGATGGCAAAGTCTATCACAAGTTAAACATGGTGATATTTGAGGCCAAAGGGGGTTCAACATACTAGCATATGGCCTCAACATGTATGATAGCATAAAAGGTGACTTGGCCTCAAACATATCAAATAGCATAAGGGTGATTTGGCCCCAAGCATGCATAATAGCATAAGGGTGATTTGTCCACAAGCATGCATAATAGCATAAGGGTGCTTTGGCCTCAGGCATGCATAATAGCATAAGGGTGCTTTGGCCACAAGCATGCATAATAGCAAATATGGTGGTAGCATGGTAATAGTTGACATAGGGTGACAATCCTAACTTGTGCATAGCAAATAGGTTCAATATCATCATATGCATGTTAAGGAACATGAGGGGTTAAGGTTTGTTAACATGCATAAGCCATAATCCATTTCATAGCATTTTTTTCCAAGGTCAACATGAACGGTACTAGGTTCATGATAGGTCCACAATCATAAATCAAGAGAGGCATGAATAGATCTATGCATACAATGATAGGTTCAAGGCAAATATTGCACTTAGGTCCAATTCAAATCTACACATGTATGGCATTAAACTTAGCAAATAGGTGATACATGGTCATAGACGGCATAGGATGATAACTAGTGATTCGCATATAACATCATATGCAAGATAACATAAGGGTTATGAGAGTTTCTATGTTGCTTTATGCAACATTTCAAATCAAAGCTTGTAGCTTTCTATGCACAAAGTCAAGGTGATAGCTTTACAAACATGCATAGAATAAATCTATACATAACATGATAGAATCAAAGCACAAATCATACTTAGGCCCAAACTCAAACTTGCAACATGTCATGTTTAACTTCATAGTTAGTATCTAAGAGTAGAATAGGGCTTACAATGCTATGAAGACTATAAAATAAAACAAGATTGAGACGAAGCCACACTAAAAACCCTCAAATGAATACAAGCTCCAAGTTGTCTTGAGAAACAAGAAGCTCCTTTGATTTGTATGAAGAAAGATCCTTGTTTTGATGAAGAAAGGTGGCTCTTTTACTAGCTTAGAACACTCAAACTTTCAAGAAGAGGATGGAGGCCATGATATGAAGATGGAGGCCATGATTAGGAAGCATTTTGGCATAGTTTAGTTGTAGGAATGATTTGTGTTGATTAAGGCTAGGTATTAGGGTCTTTTTATAGAAGATTAGGTTAGTTTAGGCCATAGGATTAACCCTAATTCAGATCTGAGCCATCAATTCACGTCACTAGCCCTAAAGCATGTCTTGAGGAACAAGTCTGGTACACCCAGGCCAAACTGGCCGACCACCCAAGTCGACAAGGGTGTCGACTGGGCAGTCGACACCACCTGGGGTGTGCAGTCGACTTGGGGGCGGCGGAAATTTTCCCGCCTGTCCTGCTTGGCTGAATTTGAATTCTGAATTCAAATTTGAACTGTTTTTGAACTTGAAATTTTCTGAAAACTTTGACGGGCCATAACTTGGTCATACGGACTCCGATTTTCGAAAACTCGGACTCTATTTCGCGTATTTTTCCGAGACGAACGCAATGGCACAGCCCATTTTCCCTTGATCCAGATTTTAACATTTAATTCTGCCTTGATTTATGTTATAACATGTTATTCAAAAATACGGGTTGTTACAAAAGTTTAGACATGTAATCATGGTAATGCAGCCAACAAAGTGCTCAATGCAATTTCAGAGCTTCAAAAGTGTCGAGGCAGTTCTTAAGTGCAAAACATGTTGAAGTAATGATTTCAGAAATCAGAGTATACATAAGTGTAAAATCAGCATGATGAATGCAACATCAAAGCAAGAACAAGTGACAACAAGGTCAAACACGGAGCAACACAATGTATAAGATCACAGCAATTAACATGGCCAGATCAGTGTGCAACTAAAGTCATGTGTCGAGCCAAAGGAAGTTCTCATATGTACAGCTCAGATCAGAGTGTTCAGGTTTTTAGCATACAAGCAAAAATGCGAGGGATTAAACAACAAATGCAAATGTGATACTGGGTTTATACAGTGCACAAGCATGGGGATGATAACATACATGTATTGCCAAAGTGTAGTTGCAAAGAAATGGTTTAGTTTCATGCACGTAACAAGCAAACTGAATGGAGGCAATGTGATACATGCAAATGTCTATATGAAAATTCAAGCCAAATTCAAGGTTCAAGCCCAGTTCTTTAAGAGCACAAAACAGTGAAAATTTCTAATGTACATAGCTTAAGTGGTCGAGACTTTTTCAAGTGAGGTGCAATGTTGTTAGCATAAATACATGTTCACGATTCAGCAAAGGTTGAATATGCAGAATGATCAAGAGTGCAATTTCATAAATGGCACTAATTCATGTATGGGAGCAGCAGCATACAAGAATGATCAAAAGAAGGACAACAATAAAAATTTATACATGCAACATCACATGCTCAATCAAAGTAACAAGAGCTGATCAAGAGTACAAATTCATAGATGGCATGGTTCAAATCAGAGTTGGCAACAAGTTGAATATGCAGAGAAAACTTTCCAATTTTATTCTCTCAAAATCTTTTTTAGCAAGTGATCATATTTTCATGAATTAAGAAACATTTTTGGATTAAAATGTTTCATGGGTTTCCAGTAATGACAAGCAAGCATGATTTTATTTTTTGGCAAAGATCAATTCAAAGTTTTTAAAACTTTCCAGAAAATCAGAGAAAATATTTTTTGATTGGGCAGAGGTTTAAATACATTCCTGAAATTGACTAATCGATTTATGGCAAGAAAATTTCATTGTGTTTCCAGATTTAAACAAGGAAAGAAATCATTTTTCGGTTTCAAAATAATTTCCGGATAAACAATAAGGCAACAAACTTAATCAAGGGGCAAACAGCTTCCATCCAAAGCCAAACTGAAGACCAGATTCACAATTCATTTTCGAGTCAATCAGAAAGAGGAAATAAAAAAGAAAGCAACGTCAATCAGATCGAAATCATTTAAATTGAAACCAGAGTTTTAGGGTTTCAGTTTTACTCTACAAATACACCTCTACATCACTGACATATGGCATCGAAATCCAACAAGAACAATTCGAAGAATTCAAGACCAAATTACTCACAAATTTTCAGGTTTTCGATCGCTAGAGAACAATCCCAAATCAGAGATGAGAGGGAGAGCAAAGCTTCATTCATTCAAAGCCTCAGAGAGTACAATCCGAGAATCAATTCAAACAGGCATATGCGATCATGATTTGGGAATTAAATAAAACCCTAGCCGCCATTGTTTTAATTAAAAGAGATCGGGCAAAAAAGAACTGCAAATGGGCCGACATACTTGTTGATGGCTAAACCTAGTTCAAGTGAATTAAACGGGATTTCTTTTTCCTTTTAAAATTAGGGTTTTAATTTATTTTCTGTTGTATTTTTAGTTTGTTTCGTAAATTATTTTGAATCAGTTCTAGAGTTTGTAAAATCTAGAAGAAACCAGTTAGGATATTAACTGGCAGTTTACTAGAGTCTGTAAAATCTAGGGTTAATGGTTACAGGGCCGTAATCAGGGGAAATCTGATCTAGGGGTTAGATCAGTCTAGGGTTTTGAGCGTAGGACTTGAATAGGAGCGAGGAGTCGCGAGTGTACATGGTCTTGTATGTGGGATCTGTTCTTTTACCTTATAGAAATCTTAGGAATGCAGCAGTAGGCAGGATTTTGCCGAACCTAGGTATCTCTGTGTGTTATTTACTTTCTGCACTTTATTTCTACTGCATTCTGTGATCTATTTATTATTTTAATATCCCGTAATATTTAAACTCTGTGATAATTTGTTATAAACACTATTCACCCCCTTCTAGGGTTAATCTAGATCTAACAAGTGGTATCAGAGTAGGTTATTCTTTAACTCTAGAGTCATGTGTAATCCTAGTCGTCAGTCTAGTGAGAGTCAGTCTAGTTCATCTTCAATTATTTTCACTGGAACAGATTTTTTAAACTGGAAATCCAAAATGGAATTTTATTTAAAATCTATGAATATTAAATGTTAGGATGTTGTTATCAATGGGTACGATATGGTAGACAAAGTTTTTAATTCTCGTGCTACACATATTCTATATTCTTATCTTGATGATGATCAATACAGTCTGATCTCCCATTGTTTAACTGCGCAGGAAATCTGGACAGCTCTCAATACAAAGTATGGACAAATTGACAACAGCAGCTCAAAAACACAGAATGTTGACTCAAGTTCAGATCTATGCTTAATTGGTCACGTAGTCAGATGGATTAGATAACGGAGAATCAACAGATGCTAAAAAAGAAAATTTCACATACGAAGATTTAGTTTATATATGTGTTGATTTAACTAAATCTGTTAATAAACACCAATTGAAAAATAAATCTTTGAAATCTAAGAATCATGAGTTAACCAGCAAAATTGATAATTTGGAATCACAACTTGAATATTTTAAAAGTCTTCAAATTCAGATTGCAAAAATTGTTTGAAATCGGAAACCGAGCTTGTTCATCTCAATAAAATATTCAAAAGTTTGAAAATGAGATTCTGATCTTAAAAGAGAACAAGATTGAGTTATCAACCTCGAACAATTTTCTACAAAAGGAATTTGAAAATTTTAAAATTGATATAAATTCGAAATTTGAAATTGCTGAAAAGGAAAATCTATTGAAATCTGATTTGATTTTCAAAGAGCTTGAAGCTGAAATTGAAAATTTCAAGAAATTTGAATCTGAAAGTCGAAAACATTTTGAATTCGACATTGCTGAGTCCCAAGCCAAAATTAATTTGCTTAAAGATAAAAATATGGTTTTGAAATCTAATTTTGAAAGATGTAAGATCACTAAAATTCGTTGTTCAGATTTAATGAAAGAAAACGGTGATCTTAAAACTGAAATTCAACAACTTGTAACAATTTTGTGTAAATTTTCTAATGGAGAAAAATCTCTGAATATGTTGTTGAAAAACCAATTTTCTTTGTAAAATAAAAATGGTATTGGTTTTGGGAAAAGAAGTTCTTTTGAAAATTTGAACTCTTGTGATTTTAAAAATCCTTTAAATTGCTTCAAAAAGGTTCTTTTTGAAAATTTGAATTTTGAAAATTCCTAAAGGTTTTTAAATCACAAACGAGACAAGAATGGGTTTGATAACAATCCAGTTGAACAGATGTGGACCCAAAAGGAAGTAAAATGATTTTTGGAAAAACTAAACAAGTTTAGGTTCCTTAATGCACAAAGATAGATTCAAATGGGATGTTATACAAACAGGTTTGGGTACCAAAAGATGTTAACATAACTATGAGTGATTTTACTAATTTTTTTAGACCACTCAATCCCTAAACTGTTAGGTACTAGAGGAGGCTGAGGAACTGCTGTGCAAAAAGAAATGTGAAGAAAAGCTGTCTATACTCCTATATCATTCACAGTTCCTTTAGCCAAGATTTGTTGAGTTAGAGATTCTTTTGCTTACGTCGATTTCAGGTATAATCTCTAAACTCATCTTTGTAAATATTCTCAGTTTTTTTTCTTTGTTCATTCCTCCTTCTACCCCTTCTGTTTATTTTCATTATCTATTCTGTTTTGGTTTGGCACTGTCATATCATTGTAACTTCATTTGGGCTTCGTTAAACTTCAAATTGCAGAATTCATATTTTTCTGGAAATTCTCTTCATTTGTATAAAACTTTGATGTTTTTAATCATTTCCAGATCTTGTATTTATTTTTGTAAATATGTGCAATTGATTTGAAGTATTTTTTGATTTTTGAATTCAAAACAGTGTTGATGTATTCTTGTCGTATCTTGAACACTGTTGATTCGAATTCTAAATTTTTGAAGATCTGAAAGTTTTGTGGAATTTCACAAACCTTTGCTGTTTTGAGTCTCTTCTAATTTATTTTGGAAAGTCTTGAAAATTTATACTCAGTACAACACTCTGTTATTTATCAGTTGTGATAATTTCATTGATTTTCAGATTGGCTTGGATATTTTGATTTGTTTTTGAATCAGTGATACGTCTTGAAATTCGCCTTTATTCATGATCATTATGGTTGAAACTTGTTTGTTTGAAATCATCTGAAATTCTTGATATTTTGAATATCACACACCTCTTAATCCTGAAATTATCATCTTGGGTGAATGATTCATTATATCTCAAACTTGACATTGATTCAAGTGATTTCAAATAAATTATTTTTGATTTTCTGGATCACGAATACCTCTCAAATTTGATGTAAATGATCTGAAATTTCTCTTATGCTTGTCAAAGAAAATTGAGAAAAATTCTTTTGAAATACAGGTCTTCAAACTCACTGTTATTCCATGATTTTTTGATTTAAATATTTGTTTGTTTAAAATCATTTGAAATTATCGATTTCTTGAATCTCATACATATCTTGAATCTGAAATTAATAATCTGGTGTGATTGATTCATTGAATCTTGAGAGTTTCATATTCCTCAAATGATTTCAAAAAAAACGATATTTTCAATCATTGGATCATGAATCATCTTATGTGACCGTCATCTTGACAAGTCTGATTTGAACTGATATCTTGTACTGCTCTGATATTGTTTTGAAAATATGTTGAAAATTGTTTTTTATGATCTGTTTGCTGCTCTGATATTGTTTTTCAAATAACCGCTTGTTCTTGCCTGCAGCTCTAAAAAATGTGCCAAATTTGTTGATTTTTTCTGGTTGGGCTTTGTGATTAAAATTTGTTAATAAGGACACTAATTGGTATCAAATGTGCTGAATTTTTTTTGTATATATTTTAATCCCTCTTATCCTATATAGCTCTTCATATTCCTCTTGTAATTGATTATCAATTTTAAGATTATTTATTGATTATTCATTCAGAAATTGAAATCAATATCCAAATTGGACTGTATTTGTAATTCATCAAAATTATTACCTGATTTTGAAATTGTGATGAATTGTGACTACAGTATATTTCACAACAAGAGGAGATTTTATTTAAAATTTACATGATGGTTGAACATTTATTATAATATCTTTGAATTGCCAATTATTCCATGACCAACTCCTTTATCTATCATCATTCTGCCATGCATGATAATTTTATATTAATGTGGAGAGTTAATATGTTTTAAAATATTTTTTGAATAAACAGTGGAAATGTTTGTGATAGAAATAGGACTATGTTATATTTCAAAATTATTGACACTTGAAAATTTTCAATGATCCCAGTACAGTCGAGCATATTTCATAAGATAATTAATTTAGAAATTTATTTCACAGTCCATTTCTGTACCTACCCCATTTTCTATCATCCATATATTGGTTTTATATACCGAGGAGTTTTTCCTTTCAAAGATGAAATGATAAATATATAATATTATAAGTTTGTGTCTAACCTCGTTTAAAAATCCAAGCTCTGGTCATGCATGGCTATGAGATTACTTATATTTAAGTTGCAACTGATCTCATTTAAAAATACAGGGTCTGGTTATGAGTGGTCAGTGTGCTCTTAAATTAAAAAAAAAATTGAATAAATAGAAATTAATTTGAAATTCTCCTTGGTGTATATAAAAACCAGCCTATCAATCCATCTTTCTAATCTGTGAAGTGTGTTTATATTTTATGACATATTTTGATTTGTTGATTGATAGTTATTGGGATTTGAGAGTATTTGATTTTGTCACTTAAATTGAATTATTAATTGTAGTCCAAATCCATCACTGTTTTGTGGTTCAATTTTCAAAAATCTCTTGAAAATAATTGGAAATTATTTTTGTACTCTCTCATATTTTTATAAATTTCATCGTAAATCCGTCATTCTCTACAATGTGAAATAAGCCACTAGTTCTCAGAATATTATGATTTTTGTTTGACTGATTGAGATTTATGATGACTGTTCTTCCTCTTAAGATGAAATTATATTTTTAGTCATTTTTCATCCATGTTTTAATTTATGAATCCTTTTGATGATAACAAAAGGGGGAGAATGGGTTGAGATTTTGATTTATGAGTGAATAATTTATAAATATTTTTAATTTTGAAATTCATTATTATTCAGTTCATTTCACACATGCATAGTTATAGGAGGAGTTTTCTGTTGTAAGGGGAGTTTTTCTGTTGTATGGGGAGCTAATAAATAGAGCGAGTTCAAAATTCATTGTCAAACACATTTATTATGCTCAAAATCTTTTATTTGTTTGTCATCATAAAAAAGGGGAGATTGTTGTATATAACGTAGTTGTATACACAATTATATGATTTTTGTTTGATGATAACAACCAAATAAATATTTTTTTTAAATGTGTTTGTTAATGTATTGTTCTATATATACATCTCAGACATGAATATAATATTTATATTTAAATAGAATACGACTGTACAAACATTCATAGATTCGTACAGTATTTTATTTAAATTAAATATTATATTTCAAACTTTCAAACAGTATAACCATTTATAACTCCACTATTTAAACACTTCACAGGAATTTGTACTTGTAAATAAACTAAATATGATAGACAAGTTTGTCTGAACACAATAAAATAATATTCTATTTCAATTTAATTTGTTTATTACAAATGTCAGTACATTTCTCTCATTACATACACAGTTCCTCTCTACAACACTCACACTCAGTCATACAATTTTATATATACATTCAGTTATGCTCATATACAGATGCGTTTGTATATTTTTCACTGTCAACTTCTGTCTTCAGTCTTCACAGCTATCAGTCAGTCCAGTCACCATCTGCTTACCTGTCACAATAAAAACACACACACACACAGAGTATCTAGAACAGAGATAATATTCTAATTTCTAGCGAATGTAATTTTTATTTTTAAAAATTTATTTGCCTCAGAATTTCGGTGTGTTTCTCATCATCTTTCATGACTTGATCTGATATGTGAATGTAGCACGCGCATGATATATGTATACACACACATGTGTGTGTATATACACATATTATAGTGCAGGGACAGGAAAATCTATACTGAATGGCTGCGTATACACACGTGTATAAATGTAAACGTGTGCTTTGGCTCGCCAATCAGCGAGCAACTGAGGAGTAGCCACGAGGACCAACTCGATTCAGTGTATACTCAGCAAAACATTCAAAGCAAGGATCAATGCAATATGCTCAAGTAAAACCAGTACAGAACAGTGAAGCACAAGTAAAGCAATCAGCAAAATTGATCGAGCTCAAACCAAAAAACTAGTCGATGCACAAATATATAGTGTGGTACAACATGACCAAAGTTCAGACATGTAATCATGGTAATGCAGCCAACAAAGTGCTCAAGGCAATTTTAGAGCTTCAAAAGTGTTGAGACAGTTTTTAAGTGCAAAACATGTTGAAGTAATGATTTCAGAAATCAGAGTATACATAAGTGTAAAATCAGCATGATGAATGCAACATCAAAGCAAGAACAAGTGACAACAAGGTCAAACATGGAGCAACACAATGTATAAGATCACAGCAATTAACATGGCCAGATCAGTGTGCAACTAAAGTCATGTGTCGAGCCAAAGGAAGTTCTCATATGTACAGCTCAGATCAGAGTGTTCAGGTTTTTAGCATACAAGCAAAAATGCAAGGGATTAAACAACAAATGCAAATGTGATACTTGGTTTATACAGTGCACAAGCATGGGGATGATAACATACATGTATTGCCAAAGTGTAGTTGCAAAGAAATGGTTTAGTTTCATGCACGTAACAAGCAAACTGAATGGAGGCAATGTGATACATGCAAATGTCTATATGAAAATTCAAGCCAAATTCAAGGTTCAAGCCCAGTTCTTTAAGAGCACAAAACAGTGAAAATTTCTAATGTACATAGCTTAAGTGGTCGAGACTTTTTCAAGTGAGGTGCAATGTTGTTAGCATAAATACATGTTCATGATTCAGCAAAGGTTGAATATGCAGAATGATCAAGAGTGCAATTTCATAAATGGCACTAATTCATGTATGGGAGCAGCAGCATACAAGAATGATCAAAAGAAGGACAACAATACAAATGTATACATGCAGCATCACATGCTCAATCAAAGTAACAAGAGTTGATCAAGAGTACAAATTCTTAGATGGCATGGTTCAAATCAGTGTTGACAATAGATTGAATATGCATAAAAAACTTTCCAATTTTATTCTCTCAAAATCTTTTTTAGCAAGTGATCATAATTTGCCTAATTAAGAAACATTTTTGGATTAAAATGTTTCATGGGTTTCTAGTGATGACAAGCAAGCATGATTTTATTTTTTGGCAAAGATCAATTCAAAAGTTTTTAAAACTTTCCACAAAATCAGAGAAAATATTTTTTGATTGGGCAGAGGTTTAAATACATTCCTAAAATTGACTAATCGATTTATGGCAAGAAATTTTCATTGTGTTTCCAGATTTAAACAAGGAAAGAAATCATTTTTCGGTTTCAAAATAATGTCCAGATAAACATTAAGGCAACAGACTTAATCAAGGGGCAAATAGCTTCCATCCAAAGCTAAACTGAAGACCAGATTCACAATTCATTTTCGAGTCAATCAGAAAGAGGAAATAAAAAAATAAAGCAACATCAATCAAATCGAAATCATTTAAATTGAAACCAGAGTTTTAGGGTTTTAGTTTTACCCTACAAATACACCTCTACATCACTGACATATGGCATCGAAATCCAACAAGAACAATTAGAAGAATTCAAGACCAAATTACTCACAAATTTTCAGGTTTTCGATCGCTAGAGAACAATCCCAAATCAGAGACGAGAGAGAGAGCAAAGCTTCAATCATTCAAAGCCTCAGA
This sequence comes from Allium sativum, assembly GCA_030737875.1. Taxonomy (NCBI): domain Eukaryota; kingdom Viridiplantae; phylum Streptophyta; class Magnoliopsida; order Asparagales; family Amaryllidaceae; genus Allium; species Allium sativum. The sequence continues at coordinate 252,331,248 of CM060915.1, read as the reverse complement.
GAGTACAATCCGAGAATCAATTCAAACAGGCATATGCGATCATGATTTGGGAATTAAATAAAACCCTTCCCGCCATTGTTTTAAATTAAAAGAGATCAGGCAAAAAATAATTGCAAATGGGCCGACATACTTGTTGATGGCTAAGCCTAGTTCAAGTGAATTAAAGGGGATTTCTTTTTCCTTTTAAAACTAGGGTTTTAATTTATTTTCTGTTGTATTTTTAGTTTGTTTTGTAAATCATTTTGAATCAGTTCTAGAGTCTGTAAAATCTAAAATAAACCAGTTAGGATATTAACTGGCAGTTTACTAGAGTCTGTAAAATCCAGGGTTACTGGTTACACGGTCGTAATCAGGGGAAATATGATCTAGGGGTTAGATCAGTCTAGGGTTTTGAGCGCAGCACTAGAATAGGAGTGAGGAGGTCGCGAGTGCACATGCATAACCCGTCCCCACATATTTTACATGATTAACTTAACCCTCCCACTGATTCAAGCAAGTCTACTTAACCCCTACTCAAGTTAATAGGTTCATGCAATCCTTATGGATTGAAATAAGTTAATTTTACAAGTTTATCACCATTCATTCATTTATGGTTATAATGCGCTATACCTTCCACATTAAATCCACCGCTTGTGGATGCTGGATATGTCGGTCGGATCTAGGCAGACTTCTTCCAAAAGTCGGACTTAACCTCATGTCCTAGCACCGTTATGTGTTTATGCACCTAGACCCCTCACATTAGATTTACCACTTGTGGACGTTGGATATGCCGGGTAGTTCTGGGCAGACTTCTATCACAAGTGCAATCTAACCTCATGTCTAATCACGAATAAAGTTTCTAATTACTGTAGATCCAGGCATTTTCATTTTTAACCAATTTTCATGTTTATAATGCCCCAAGTCCCTATCTGATTCATGATACAAGTTATGCCCTGATTAACGGCTTAGATCAAGATATAGATTATGCCCCCAAATCCTAAGTTTTGGTACAAGGTACAAATTATACCCAAATTTCCCAATCATGTTTACAATATGAATTATGCCCCAAATTAATCATTCCCAATCGTTCCCAAATTCATGTGTTTGTGTATTTCAGCGATAGGCCTAGGCTTGAAGGTAGCCTAGCTATAAAAATAAAAAGGGAAGGAAGGGAAGGAAGAAAACAATAATAGGCATAGTAAATAAAACTGGCATATGATAACATAATTAGGCAAACTAACATAATAGGCATAAGGTGACATGATTAGGCAAACTAATAGAATAGGGATATCATGAATAGGCATATGAGATCTAAGTAGTAAATATACAAGAAATGAAAGATCTACTGTGATTCAGATTTCTAACAGGCATACGCTTAGATCTAAACTTATAAACATGTCAAGATTACATTTTAGGTGTTTATATCTAAAAGAAACATAAACTCACTGTGATTGGATCTAAAGAATCAGAAGATTAATCATAGAAGATGTAGCACAGATCTCTGAATATGTATAACTTGTTGTTGAAGAAGAATAGGCTATTTTGCTCTAAGTTGGGGCATCACCCCGTTGTCTCCATTGATTTAGATGAATAAAACAATGGGATTAATGTCCTATTTATGGCCTAAGGTCAATGAATCTAGTCAAGAAATGAGTCTACGTTCAGAAATTGAATTCTGCCCAGATCACGGGGGTGTGGAGGGGTCGATATGAGGGTCGACATGGATGTCGACACCCTTGTGTGGGGGTCAACCCATAGGTCGACACCCCTAGGATGGGGTCGGCTCCTAACGGGCCAATTTCCCCCTATTTTTGCTGCTTCTGATTTTGAAATATTTTGGACTGTTTTGAATTGGTTTTGCATATATTTATTTCTCTTGTGCGTATACAAACTTAGACTTAATAACTTCTTCATACGTTGTCTGTTTTACGCAAATTTGTAGTCTATCTTAAGCAGAATTCCAAGACGAACGTAATGGTGCAGTCCGTTTTACTTAATTCCCAATATTTAATTAAGCATTCCTTAGTTTATCATTATAGTGTTGTCATAATTACGAGGTATTACAAAGATATTGAAGACGGTGCAAGATCGGTAATCTTCACATCGAATGGATTGCTGTTGATACCCTGGATTTAGGTAGCTCCCTGGAAGGGGTAAAGTGGCAGTGGTCCAAACGTACTTGTTGATTGTCTGGACGTGCGAGGGACTCTCCCCTATATTGGACATATAGGACGAGGAATAAGGTGCCTCCGGTTTCGTTCATACCCAGAACGAACTTGCAAATGGTTTATGTGTCTGACATGGTATTTTATGCTATATTAATTGATCTTTACTAAATACATATATGTTTGTTATGGAGATTTTTTTTCTCTTAGTATAACACCCTTCTCAAAGACGTATGATCTTGGAGGTTATATATCGGTAAACATAAGTTGTATAGTATGAAATGACAATGTGGCATGCTGAGTGCTACATGCAGATAGATCAAAGCTTCTGTTGAAAATTAAGGCTTTGTGGTACATTAATTCGCGGAGTGAATGAAAATTAAAGCTTTATGGTGCATTAATTCACAAGCTTCACTCCCCAGTATGAGTCAAAAATGGGATTAAGGACAACAGGAAGGGCTTGCATTTCTTTCTAGCTAGAAGTGATGCTATGGTATGGATCCTAGGCATTTTACTTTTATGGATGTTGGAATCGAGGAGCCTTAGATGTGACTGCACAAGGCCATAGTGGTCGACGTATTGACCAACAGGTCTGCTAGGACCGCGAAGCATATTGTTCAGGCATTATTAATCAATGACGTACGGATGACCGGCCCTACCGCTCCAGATGGATGCGTGTGTCTTCCCTGGGACATTTTGCTAGAGATGGTATGAAGTTAGGATGAGGAAGGATCCCTTGCCTCGGCTCATGATGGAAATCCAAATTCCAATACGCGACTTTATGATTTAGTTGTATACCTACAATGATATAATAGGATGTGGTATTATGTCATCTAAGATTGATACCTTTATTTTCGAAATTGTTTTTAAATTTAGGCACTAATAATAATACCAAATGATTTTCTCGTATCAAGCATGTTTGGCCATTATAAGGTAAAACTCTATCCTCTAGCTTGCGCTTGCATTGTGTGATGGGATATGAGTCTTATAATGGCTTCATTTTTCAAAAAGCATTACGCATTTTTTATGCACTGGAATTCGTGTGGAGTAAACCCTTCCGTGTTATATAGCCCCATGATATGCCTTATTCTTAAATAAGTTAAGTTAACTATTGGGTTTCTCATACTAGTCCCATGACTGACTCGTTGTTTGTTTTTCTCTTGAAAACTCGGGTGCCTAAAATTTTTACATGGGTAACTATGTGAATAGGTTTTAAGGTTTGTTTTGGATATCTACTAGAGTTGTGGATGTCGTGACAGACTTGGAGCCGAAGATGGATTTTTATGTTTCTTTTGAACTTTTTCAAGACACTCTCTTATGTTAATTATGTTTGATTCCGCTGCGTGCTTGTTAACTTCAAGTTGAAACTTTATTTGTATAATTATGATCCTATAATGATGTAACTAACTCTGATGTAATATTATGCTATGTTCTATGATCTACTGTTGCGTTTAATGTATTATATTCCAACAACTATCCTTTCCGCCCGGGATTGGGTGTTTGGATCATCACATAACTCGATCTTGGCTCAACCAATCTCCAACCCGGAAGTGTCACTATTTTGAAAAAGGGAAAATCTTTTGTGCTCATTCAAATAAAATGAGATTAGAGTGTAACTTTGTATGTTTGGTTATAAAGGTACAAATCAGCGTCATCCATTAGATCAAAATCAATCAAATTTTGATCGTTCAAATGGGCTATACACACGGCTCTAAATCTTGTCACTGTCGACCACCACAGCCGATCGTGCCAAGTTAGTGGTCAACTATAAACCTGTTGAATTAGTTATTTAACACATGCTGTTTTAATTTTTATTTTTATATATTAATATTTTTTTATAACGTTAGTCATCTTATTATCAATTCATTTTAATATTCATTTATTTTTCATTGATCCCTTCCTGGTATTTTCACACGTTATGAAATTCAAATTTTCAAATGTACCTAACTGACATAAGTTTTTCATATGCGCTTATTTTTATATATACATACATTTCATACATAACTTTTTATTGGTAGCGTTGGCTTTAATTATTTAATGTTAAATAATTAATGCCAACATTACCGATAAATAATTATATATGAAATGTTTGTGTTTTTAAGTTAGTCGTGAACTTCTCCCGAACGTTAGAGAATTCAATTGTTAATTAATGCGTTAATTATTTGACGTTAAATAATTAAAGCTAATATTACCAATAAATAACTATAAGTGAAATTTATGATTTTTAACATTAATCGTGAATTCTCCCAAATGTTAGAGAATTCGATTGATAATAAATTCGTTAATTAATTTCCCTAATTATCTTCCTTTGTACCAACCCAATTTCAGTTACAATATTAATTAGCCTCGTTAATTTGTTGTTCAGTGTGCAACTATTTCCTTCGTTGAATTATGAACATTTATAGTTAATGCACGTACTAATTAATTACATCCGTTTGTATATATATCAGAAGATTTCAATTTCAAATGTCAGTTAATTACCTCCATTAGTTGATTTTTTTAATTCAAACCTTAATTAGTTATCTCGATCAATTTGAATGTTTGCTTGCATGTACATATTAATTCAAACATAAATTTAAGAGATTAAATTCCCTTTTTTGAATGTTTCCCAATCTATAATTCACATTAAATTTTAAATTTAAACATTGGCACATGTTAAGAATCAATAAATCTTTAATTAATTAATTGCCAAGTTCACACACATAATTGTATCTAAAGATAAAACTTCAAATGGTAGTAATTTCTCCATTTGAACTTCATCAGAAAACATTTTATATGAAATCTTGCCAGAAAATTACCACGAGTACAATTGTATAAATTTCGTGGTCAAATTCCAACATTTACGAAAATGTCCACTTTCTTATTGTAATTAAATTTATTTTAATTAATTATATAAAAACTCGGGTTGATATATTCTCCCACCCTTTTGGAATTTCATCATTGAGATTCAACAAGGTTTAGATTGGGCATTGTTATTGACACTCCAAATATTATTAAGGGGAGGTCAAATTTTAAAAACACTCCAATCATAAAAAGAATGTTAGGGGGAGTCACCTACTCAATTTTTTACGTTCCCTTTTTATTCTGGTAATAACATCAATTACCATTTCAAATCCTAATCAATTTCAAATGCAAAAAAAAATCTAAATTATTTGCAAACCAAATCGTTTGGAGAGAAATAATGGTGCAAACGAAGAACGTGGAACAAATGAGATTATTGATAATTTAACATACGAGAAATGAAATTATTTAAAAAAATCGATCAAAAAATGAGAAATGAAATTATTTTAAAAAAGCGATCGACAAATGAGATTATTAATAATTTGATATAAAATTCTGATGCAGTTCGACTAATATACCATATAAATTTTTTAAATTAATAACTAAATAAAGAATTATTGTAAAAAAGGCTAATTTGGTAAAATAAACTTTATTCGTTAAGGGGTGCTCTATGCATTGATACTCCCCTTAATAAATTTCTTTTTCTTTTTAAATTGAACTCCCCTTAACAATATTTGGAGTGTCAGTAACAACCCTCTTTAGATTATGTAAACTTTCACACACTCATTCTACACTAATAACCATTTGGTATACATCTGGTTTTGCAATTATCCGTGCAACAATGCATAAAATATCGCACTACACTTGGGTATGCATAAACATAAAATTCTTACTATCTCCAAGTTCAGTGCTTCTTTAGAAAAAAATCTTTATGAAATATGATAATACTGGCAGTTTTATATGAATGTACTTCACAAATAATGAAAAATAATTCTCCATCCATTTTTTCTTATGCTTTTACTAAATAGAAGCGTATTTCAACAAATTTTGCATCTATACTTATCATCCAAAGCCTTAACACACCTTATTAGTATTTCAAATTAAGAAAAATTAAATCCTCTAAACCTATTTCTAACGTTGGAAGATGGTATCGATGAAAATTTTCATATTTTCATCATTTTCTTACTTACCTTTTTCATCCTACAATGAAACATTCTCTTGTGCCTCCATTAAAATTTCGACTTTTCCAAGTGTAAGTTGGAGAAGTTAAACTTTAATTTTTAAAATTAAATAACTCTTCTATTTCAAAATTCAGCCTTTAAGGCTTTTAGAAACTTTTTTTATCTATCAATCATATTGAATAGAAATTTCAATTCTGAACCTGCTAAATCTACTATTCTAAAAATCCATATATTTTGAAACTTACTTATTTTATTCTTCTTACATTTTCATTTTTAAATGCCTAACAAACTTTAAAAGCAACCATTCTCATTTTCTTTTTTGTCAACCTATGTTTACTATTTTATGCTTTATGTGTGTTGAACAGCTTTTACTATCCTTTCTTAGGAGCATTCTTTTTTTCTATGGTTTCTCCAAGCTTTCTACAAGTACAACCAAAAACTTATAGAGGTTTACCTTGATACCCATTTTATGGTTTATGCACATATCAAGGTAACGTTCCTAGGCTTTATTTAGTATGTTTCGCACTCTACAGGGATCACTTATAACTAATCCCAAAAGTAGTCATTATTATCTCCTTTATAGTCTTATTCCATTTTCCCTGTCTTACCTAAGCGCTAACTCCTATGATATAAAAATTTAGTTTAGCATTTATTTATTTTCTTCAAAAATTAAAGCTTCAAAGTATTTTATTATTTTTCCCAAAATCGTATTCATTTTCGCCAAACTGTTCTTTTCAAAAGTATCCTTCCATGATTTCAAGTGACTTCTTAAAATTTAAAAACTGTAGTAGATAAGAGCATCTATCCTTCCATTAATTCTCTTTTCCTTCATATTCTTCCAACCATCAAATACTGTTAAAGCCTCAATCTACCCAAAATGGTGTACTTTTAAAAAACACATAACTAAATGCTTATAACAAAGGAAAATGTGTAATTTTCTTTTCTTAGCTTTCTTTTTAGATTTACTTCATTATCTTCACTACAGCCTATCGATTACTGCACTTTTTATTACATTATAAGGAACATGCACTATAATGCACTGGAACAACTATTTTTTCATGAAAATCTGTCAACTCTAACCTTTTATGAATCTTTTTAAATAAGGATTTGTATTTTGTGTGAAGTAACGAGGATTTTTTTTTTCATTTCTTTGTTGAAATAGACGGTACAACACATGATGTTTTCCTTAATTTTGTATATCTCTTTCACTACATTTACATCACTTATTACTTCAACAAAACATATTTACTTATAACTTTGTTAATTCATAAAAACTCACATTGTAATTCTTTTCATTCCAATGAATTAAAAATGTCATAACCTATCCTACTTACCGTATTGTCATTCCTACTAAATTTGTGTCATCACTTAAGGTTTTGTTTCACTATTCTAAACCTCCTTTTCTGTTTGCATTATTTTATTCTTAATTCCTATAACCATTTCTTTTAAAAGAATAGAGTTATCAAAACTTCCTTTCAAATTGTTTTATATTTGTTCAACTTATATTGTCCAACCATATGAGATTACATGTTTTAAATCTTTGTTTTTATACCTAATTTTCCATTTAAATATCTTATATGAAATCTTTCTGGAAACTTTTAATATTTTTATACGGTTCCAAAAGTATGAATTTCATTTCAAAGTATACTATTTTAAAATACTCATTTCTAAAATCATATATAGGGTTAGACTGGAAGTGGGCTTACAGCCTCCTTTTTCTTCAAGAATACTTACTTCATAAATCTTACTGATATTTGAAAATTCATCTCTGAAGGTTGCATATCTTTCTTCATTACTAAAATCCTTTCCTTTTAACAAATTTCATTAATTCTTCTAAAGCATAAGTGTTTATCCACTATACTTACTGCCTATAACATTTGAATATTCAAATATTTTCTCAATAGTTAATTTATTCTACACTACAAACTGGCAGTCACACAAGGATCTAACACCTTTGGGTTTTCTTAACACGACCTCAAAATTATGCATAAATCTATCTTTAGAGAACTTCCATATATTATTACTTTTGGGATTTCTATGGTATTAGTGTGTGTGTATATATATATTATTATATTTGTATTTTAAAGGTCATACTCTTGTCTGTTAAAACGTCAGGAGTTCGAGGCCTACTCTAACCACTATGTTGGCATATTAACCAATTTTCAAAAAAAAAATTATGTTCACTTCGTATACTTATAGGATCTAATAACTTGAACTCTGATATTAAATGTAATAGTTTGCACCTCCGTAGGCTTGTATTTTTGCAAAAAGATAATAAACTCGAAACACAAATTGTTCGTTTAGTATCCTACAAATAAAAAAAAGATATTTATCAAAGCTCAAGTAAATAATTCACAAGTGAATAATTTAAAATATAATAAGTAGGTACTTACCAAGATATTGATACTTCTTAGTCAAGTGTCCCTAAGCAGTCTCAATATTGTCATGATTACCAGTGCTTGTCTTCTACAACCCGTTGGTTGTGTTGAGAGGGGATCAGAACAATTGTTCTATAGATTGGTAAATTAAACACTTTTACACATAACACAACATACACCGATTGTTTACACTGTTTTTTATGATATGCTTATTGATGTCATTTAGACCCTATCACTTCATATATATCACACTCATCTACTCCCCGGTAGATACAACCTAATGTATAATATATATATATATATATATATATATATATAGAGTATGGTGCTAAGGGCACCCCAATAACCTCTTCCTAATACCGCAAAAAAAAACTCATTAAATTTTGTATGCTTCCTAATACCACATTACCTCTTCATTCTAATCTCTCACTCAACCATTACTTGCCAAACTAATCACATACTCAGCTCTAATCAGAAAACCCTAAACAAGATTAATCGTTGTCTACTTCATTTTTCCCGTGGGAAAATTCAAATTCTAATCATTTAAAGCCTTAATTTTTCACTTATTCTTCTAATTTTCTTAATTCAAACCTTATTCAAATGTTTGTATATTCATCCATGCATTCTTTTAGTCTCATTGAATTTTTGTGAGGAGAAAGATGGTTGAATTCGCTGGAAACAAAAGTCATGGCATTGAATCCAAAAATGAGGTTTATTTTATAATTTTGCATTATATTTTTTATTTTGTATTGGATGAATTGTAAACATATTGCCATTCTATTATTTTGTTATAGGATATGAGCAATGCATTTGGGTTAGAAAACATGGATGGAGATATCAAAATTGATCGGTTGTAGAACTAGGGTATTGGAATGAGGACGAACGAATAATAGGCGAGAGAGAAATAGGGTAAAACGGTGTGGTAGCCCCTATTTTTTAAATATGGTATTAAGAAGAGTATAACAATAATTGTTGTGGAATTTTTTAGTTGTGATATTAGGAAGAGGTTATTGGGGTGCCGTTAGCACCATGCAATTATAACCCCTTGAACCCCCTCGATTTTAGATGTAATCTTTAGTGCCTTTCATAATCGTCTTGTTGGGATTCCATTATGTAACACCCCGAATTTTTAACGACATTAAAGAGAATAAATTAAATAATAATTAATTTAATGTTCAGAATTAGAGGAAACAGACTGCACCATTGCATCCGTCTCGAGATTTTAGTCAAGATAGACATTTGGTTTGCGTAAAACGGGCACTGTATGAAGAAGTTACGAGGGCTTTAAGTTTATATATGCACAAAAATATTTTATTTATACGCATGAGTCAGAGGTGAGTCAGAGATGAGTTAGAATCCTATCCAGATGATTCAAATTCAAAAAATTCCTCTGGGCTGCAAAATTCCCGCTCTAGGGGGTCGACCTCCCTTGAGGGGTGTCGACCTAGGGGTCGACCCACCCAAAGGGGTGTCGACACCCTTAGGGATGAGGTGGCACTCGGTATCAGGGGGTCTGGCAGCTATATATACGTGTCCTATTCCTCGTATTTTCTTCATTGGGAGTTATGGAGGCCATATGCTGCTACAGTGCGAACTGAACGTTTTCTACAACAACATATTCTACAAATCCAATTCATAAATTCTAGATCCATTCTTCCTGAATTCTTTAAACCTAACGCTGTGAGTTCTAGTTGTTTTTAGGTTTAGATAAATAAAAGTATACTTTGAAAGATTATGAATTGGATATGTTGTAAAGTATGATTCTGTGTTAATATGAAATCCTATACTATGTCATGACAGATCTATTTTTCCTAGATCCAATAAAATTGTGGTGATTTGATTATGTTGCTTATGTGGATCTTGACTTGTAACCATGTTATGGTGGATGTATATCTATTAATTTGGACAATTGTGAAATTACTTGGATCTAGATCTTTATGATAATCACCTTTCGCCTGTCATATTGTGATACATTGAGATATGTTGTAAACTTGACATGTGAATCCACCATTAGATCTAAACATATTACTATGTCACCCTAACTATGCTAGATTTGAGTAATTGGACACCTAATGTTTAATATAGATCTCATTATGCTTGCTTGAACATCATACTGATTGCCACAAGTTACCATTTTGATGTCCACTTTATTATGATGTTAATCACATGTCCATTCACTTCGTTATTATGCCAGTTTATGTTCATGTTTATGCAAATACATGTTGAAACTATCACCCTTGTCATACTCCCTTTTTATTGCTGTAGCTAGGCTACTTTATAGTCTATATGCTGCCAAAATACGTATGAATACGTTAAAGAGGAAACGGGTAAAAAGGGATTATAATTGGCATGAATATATAATGTTTATGTGAAATGGGACATGTAATTCAAATGGGGAAAACATAGAAATAGTTACCTATAATGACATAGGTAGATTTGGATTAATTTGGAATGTTTAGTAATTTACAATTAATTGTAAATTGTACTTATGACACGAGGTTAGGTTACATTTGTGGTTGAAGTCTGCCCGGACCCAACCGGCATATCCTGCAGCCACTAATGTTGAACCTAATGTGGGAGTTCTAAGTATGCAAATACAAATCGGGCTAAGACACGAGGTTAGGCCCAATTGTGGAATAAGACTGCCCAGACCCAACCGACATATCCAGCATCCACATGTTGTAGGCCTAACGTGGGAGGTCTAGCCCATTATAACCATAATTGGACATGGTAATGAAATGGGCTACTTAACCTAATTTAATATGACTATGGACTTAAGTTAGGGTTAAGTAAAATTGGATGGGTAGTGGTGGGTTAAGTAAATTAGAGGGGGTGGGTAATATGTATATATAGGCCCATGAACTTAACCCAATAAGGTTACGTAATTAAAGACACCTAGTGGTATACATAACTAGTAGATAATGTAATAGGGTTATGTAATTAGAGACACCTAGTGGTATACATAACCGATAGATAATGTAATGAAGTTATGTAATTAAACATACCCTTTAGGGTAAGCATAACTAGTATAGGGCTATGTAATTAAAGACACCTAAGGGTATACATAGTCAGTGAAAAACCTTGTGGGAGACACGAGACAAGGGGGAGAGCATGTATCATATTGTATGGGACCCATTTCATTCAGTAACCCAGAGTTGGTATAAAGTAAAGAACTCCATAATAGGCGGAGAAAGGGCACGCTTACTGATTGATTGTTAGAGATCCAAACGAGACGGATGGTGTGGACGGCGCAAACCGGCCGGGGACATGTGCATGCATGGGCCGAGTAGAGGGGCCTAAGACGACCATGACACCAGTAGATATGGTTGTGCACACCATGGGTTGACACTTTAGGAAGTGATACCTCCTATTGTGGGGCCAGCACTGGATATCTATAGGGTAGGGATCCGATCGATTAGGGTAGTGGTTAGGGTATACTTGGACGTATGACCTACGCCTACCAACTCATAGTGGAAGGGATCATCTCATTTCAGTTATACTAGTAATAATGCAGAATCATCATTAGTGAGGAACATACACCTTATCTTGCTTACCTTGTCATACCTATCATTTATGTAATGATCTCTCTTATCCATTTTATATGCCTATCATGTTGCTTTTATTTATCTACTGGCTAAAAGTGACTAGAATCATCGGACTTTATGTCTGACCCTGTTGTTTCTCCTTCTTTCTTCCGTTCCCCCCTCCCTCCCTCCCCCCCGGTTCTCAGGGAGGAAACACTTAGAGTTAACCAGGAATCAGATATCATCTTGCTAGGAGCTACTTCTGAAGTATGGCTCAAGTTCTTGTCTCTACTACGGCTTAACTCTTTTAATTGGGGAAATGATGCTTTTCATTTATTTATGTACTCTGATGGTGCAAGACAGAAGTGATTTTATTGTAATGGTTTTTGTGACTTATGAAATTGTGGACCACGGTATTATGACTTATGCTTGAAATAAATGTTTAAATTTTCCATTGCTGCCTTATTTATATCTGTCTTGTAATTATTCTGTGTCTGTTTACCTATAGCGCTTCGTGAAACTTAATGCATTCCCTTAGTGAGTGACATTAACGGACGTGGGGTGTCACACTTGGTATCAAAGCTGAAGGTTACCAGATTAGATAAAAGTTTTTGGAAATTGTTTTCAAAAAGGATTTAAAAGAAAAACATTTTTTAAAAGGAAAGTCTATTTTGAAAAACATTCCCCAAAAATCCATATGTAGTATCCTTCGGTCCTTTATCTAAATTTCTTCCATTTCCCTTTTTCAGCATGTCTAGGGAACAAAACATCCCTAATCTCCCAGAGGGCGTCACAATACCCAGATGGGTTCCTGAGGCATTTGGAGGCCATGGAGCCGGCCGAAGGCCAAAGAGACATTCCTCCCCCAGTTGCACCAGTCATTCTTCCTCCTTCCCCTCCAAAGATGATAACTTTGCCAAGATCTACAAAGACTTCAGGGCTATGGGAGGAAGGCCATTCCATGGGAACGAGACATTCGTAGAAGCTTGAAATTGGCTTAAGGAGACCGAGTGTAACACCCCGTATTTTTAAGATAATAAAATAAGAATAATTTAATTAAATGATGGGAATTAAGTAAAACGGACTACGCCATTGCATCCGTCTCAGAAATCTGGTCAAGATAGACACTTGGTTTGCATAAAAATGACATCATATGAAGAAGTTATTAAGCCTAGAAGTTTGTATACGCACAAGATATATATATATATATATATGCAAACAGATTAAAATGTAAAATAAAGAATAAAATAAGGATTGCATGTAATAAATACATGCAGTGAAAAAAATTTATAATGCATGCATTGAAAGAAAGGATTGGTAGCATGCAATGTAACTGATTTGCAAACAGAATGCATCAAAATTAAAAGAAAAAGATTCATGCAATGGTTTAATTTATGTATTATAACTGACATGAAAAAGAGAAGTAAAGAGAGAACAATAATTATCATTGTTCTAAGACTTATTAACAAAAGATTTCATAGCTCAGTTGGTTAAGGAATTTGATTTGTATCATAGAGGTCGGGGGTTCGAATCCCGCGGTGGCATAATTTTTATCTTTGTTTAGAGAGGGACAACTGAACATGCAAATATATGTACGTATACAAATTCAAAATTTGAAATGATAAGAACGTACATATAAGAAATAAAAAAAATATGTATATATATGAGAATATATATATATGCATAAATATATGCATAAAAAAGATAAAATTCAAGATAAGGCTACAGTCAATGAAATATGGCAAGAATCAAATAACGGTGCAACATCGTTTGAATTTTGAAAATAAAACGAAAATTGTGCGTATATATATATATATATACGCGTAAAATGGTCGGTAGAGGAATTGTATACATACAAGAATATTTCATGTGAATAAAGCAGTTAAATAAATTCCAGAAATTCAAAAGTTCAAAAATCAAATTTCTGCGCTAAAACAATTCAAACATTCCAAATTCAATTTTCTGCGCCAAAAAAGCTTGAGGGACCCAATGCTGACTCAGCACTGCGTGTATGATAAGATTTGGCTAGATTCATTTGCAAACCTGGACAATTTTTGTAATGATCTGGAATTTTGGACTAGTTAAATGATTAGTTTATAAGTTAATTAAAGTTGTAATAAATGGTTTAGATTATAAAATATAGTTAAGAAGTATATAATCTTATATATAAACCTTTGGTAGCATTTGGTTAAGTGTTATATATAGTTTTTAATAGCGTTTAACGGGTAAATGCTACCAAAAACACCTCCTTTCTCTTTATTACAAGTGTGAAGACACTTGTAATTTTGCATGCAACATTACATGCATGAATTACACATGTCCTACGAGGTGTCATCACCTTATTAACTCAATTCAAGTATAAATACACCCCTTTCCTTCCCTTAAGCATTCATTCTCATCTTCTCTTCCATTTCTTCTTCTTCTCCACCTTAAAATCCATGGCTTCCATGGTGAAAATCCTCCTCTTCCTCCATTTATAAAATATACAAATTGCTGCAAAGTCCGTAGCATCAAACAGTCAGTCTGGGATAACTATAGTGGGTCTAACAGCTTAGCAATTGAGGATAGCATAGTGGAACCCCAAGGTGAGAACTCGACATTTATATTCGTTCACTTTTTATGTTGTGTGAATGATTGTTGATGATATGGATGATTAGTAATTATTGCAATGTAAGCGTTTAGTGACAAACGCTTATATGGACACATGTATATACTGTTATATACATATTCCCATATATGATCGTGTGATGGATGAATGGATGCTTCGTGGTTGTTCTTAGTGATGATGTGTGCATTTTACTTGTTACACACACATATGTGGATTATACGGATATCAGACAAGTCTGGGACCAAGTTTGTGTGATAAATGAATATTTTATTCATTTAGATTTGAAATTTGGAATTTTTTTTAAATAGTTAGTATAAGTACAAATGATTTTCTAAATCATTTTAAAGCAATTTAGTAAAGTATTTATGTGAATGTATATTGTAATTAAAATAGAGTTTGTCAAAAAAATAAAAATAAAAATACCGGAATGTTCTAGGATGACAGAGAGGATAGTGTCTAGGCTTGAGTTTGGAAAATATAGTTTCTTGCTCTCCCTGGCTATCCCTAACTTACCCGACGGATGGGAAGGTTAGTTCAAAATTTAATTTAAATTTAAATTTGAAACTATTTATAGTAGAATTTAACGTATTTTTGTTATAAACTTTAAACGCTTATAACTTTTGCAGTTTAAATCGGATTTCCACGAAACAAAGTACGTTTGATTCCTATTTACGAGAGCTTTCAAATGAGTGAAAACAGATTTTAATTTCGACTCATAATTTTCAAGTTATGTTTAAAATAATTTAGAAAAGATCGCTATAAATGGAGTTAGTTAACTATAATTATAAAATGGTTGCTATAAAATATTTAAAAATACGGAAATTTTTTGCTAAATCATAATTAATTATTTAAAAATGATTTATGGTAAAATCATGAAGTTTTGGATAACACAAAAGTCATTTTACTTAAACTAGCCAATATTAGTATTTTGAAACACTTTGAAACGCCTTTGTAACGCAGTTTGTAAATATTGAGTTTTAAGTGATCTAGCTTTATAAATCTTTCCAAACCTTAGTAAATGATTTCTAACTAGTAATAAAGTATTTTGAACTATAATTTGAGTTTGCAAACATGAAGTATGAGTTGAGACTTGATTTGGTCCTATATACCCACATGGTTTTAAAGTTACGTTTATTATTTGGAAAGACCGGGATTGGATTTACGTCTGAAAACCATTCCAAGTAATAATACGACGTTGTGGAGAAATTGAAGGCATTGAAGACGATAATGAAGACCGGGATCCTTTGAATTGTTTGGATTGATTGCTGATGTCTCGATTGGACTGATCCCCCGGTACGAGGTTATAAGTGGCATGACATTTGAATATATTTGGAGATTTTCGGATTTGTGTTTCATTCAGAGCCAGAACGGACTTGTATGGATTGTGTGTCTGACATTGTAATTAATTGCGTAGCACTGTTTATCAATATATATCTGTTTGGTGGTGGAGAATTATTCTCTTGCTTAACACCCTTCTCTAAGACGTATGAGCTTAGAGGTTATATATTGGAAATTAGTGATGCATTGTTAATTGATAATGTGACATACTTAAGATATGTGGTGAGCTATAGACGATCAAAGCATGGCTTATTTAAGCGTAGCTTTGTGTATCATAACCACGGCAAGCCTCACAAAATGGTAAATGGTCAAAACAGGAAGAAATGCGGCAAGGTTATGGGGTGTTGTCTCCTTCTAGATAAAAGGTGTACTATGGTATGGAGCCCAGGTATTAACCTATGTGGAAAACTTCTACTTTTGTGGTTTTTGTTGGCGAGCGCTCGAAAAGGTCGGTAACGACCGGGAGATGGCATACTCAGGCATACTCTAAGTTACCCAGTTAAGGGGTAACCCGGTCTTGTGTTGGCATGAGGAGCATTAGTTGATCCTCGAACAACCCTCTAGAGTTGTTCAAAATTCAGTTCGGAAGGAAGTTCCTTTGCCTGGTCATTGTTGGAAACCCAATCTCCACTACGAACCCGTACGATTTTAGTTGTACACTATTATGTCAGTATAGTATATGGTACCTATGCTGGCTAAGATTAATACATTTACTTTCAAAAATCGTTTTTCACATTATGCAATAATAATAATATCAAAATTGTTTCCGCGTATTAAAGCATTTTTGACTATCATAAGGAGAAACCTCGCCCATGTGTGAGTTTACATTGTGTGTGTGCCGCGAGACCTTATGTTAGTTTCATTTTTCAAAAAGTCATTGCAAATTTTCCATGCACAAACAAATATGATGAGTTCTCACACCAGTCCCATGACTGACCCAGAGTTGTTTTGGTTTCACACAAAACTCTTGGTGCCCATAAATTTTACACCGGCAGCCTAGTGCCAGGTTTAGTAGCAGTACTTGGAGCTTGTGTCTCGGAGCTTTTCCTCAGTGGATCCTTTGCTTTTGTGGAGTTGTTGTTGCTGTGGAGTATTAGCTATTTTCTTTGGGACATTATTTTGTTGACATCTGTGATCCAGAGAAATTCAGGTGAAGATGAAGTCTGTTATGGGATTTACATTGTTAGTCAGTTTCCGCTGTTCTTTTGGTTGTGGTTATGAAATGTTGTAAACTCTGATGTAACCTCGTGTTATATATATATGAGAAGTTGTTTCTTTATTTCATTGTGATGTATCTAATGTGTTATATCCCCAGACATCCAGGAATCCGACACTTGAATCTTCGACATTTTGAATACGAGAAGGTGTTAAAGTTTCGATTTTCAAGGGTTGAAATTATGGGTCGTCACAATTTTCTTAACTGGGTTCAATGCCGACTCATCGCTGCGTGTACGATAAGGACTTGAGCACCTATAAATAAGACCCTAGACCTAACCCTAAACATCATAATTCGGCGGCTGCGTTGGAGCTCTGTCATGGCTCCCTCTCTCTCTTTCTTCTCAAATCTATTCTGAAATTAAAATGTTAGCCTAGGAGGATTATGAATTTAGATCTGGAAGAGGGAATCAACGTTAATGAAAAGATTATTGAATCATGAAAGCAAGGTAAACCTCTAAGAACCAATCTATTTAAATTATTTCTCTTTCCCTTCTCTTTTTATAAAATAATAAATCCATGGTCGTTTGGTCGTGAATCAAATTAAAGGGAAAAGGAAAACCATGGATGACATAACAGATTAGATCCAAAATTTGGGGAAGCTTAAAGGTGAGTGGGTTTAAGCTATAGCCTTTAGACAATGTTATGACTATCGTTTAGCATTTCCCTTTTTAATAAATTTTGAAATGGCTAGTTTATAATTAAACTGTTGTTGTAACGAATTGAAATGTTGATATGAATATATCAGGAAATTACTTTGTTGAATTGGCTAAGTTACTGAATGTTTACATGTTGGAGAAAATAAACTTGTTAGGATATGAATAGCCAATTTAGTGATTGTAATTACATGCTTTACTTGGGACATATTATTGATTGAACGACATGTTAAAATAATTACCTGATTGAATGTTTACATGTCCTAGTAGAATTAAACATATGTTGAAAATGACATGCGACAAAATATAGGCAAAAATTGGACGACATGTAAATTAGATTACTGTAAACTATATTACAGTAAAAAGGATAATATGTCTAAAATTTTCATGTAATGAACATAACATATATTATGTTTTTGAGATTTCAATTTGGAAGCGCAATTTGATATGAACATAAGTGATTGAATGAAAATGAATATGCCTAGGATTACAATTAGAAATTGCAAATACACTTATGGCACAAGATTAGGTTGCATTAGTGGAGGAAGTCTGCCCGGACCCGACCGGCATATCCAGCAGCCACTAATGTTGAACTAATGTGAGAGGCCTAAGTGCAAGAATTAACAACATGTGCTAAGACACGAGGTTAAGTCAGCTTGTGGTAGAAGTCTGCCCGGACCCGCCCAGCAAATCCAGCATCCACAAGTGTAGGCTTAATGTGAGAGGTCTAGTGCTTATATATATAAATAAATATATGTATATAACAAGATATGAATAAATGGCAAGGATGGTAATTAAATGTCTAATTCAGAAAGTAATAAAAGAAGGGATGTGATGAACTGAGTTAGTGTGATAAGAGGGAAAAGTGATGTATTTCCCTAAATGACTTATTTCTGAAAACGTTGTTGCAAGTAAGCCACAATAAATATAGAAAAGTAAAGAAATTACTTGCTACCATGGATTTAGATGGGAAAACGTTATGAAAAATAAATCATTGATTCCTTTTATCAAACAGATAAAGTGCATGAAGTGTTTTCCTTAATATGATAAGGAACATATATTACAGAGAATGAAGAACAATGGTTTACAACAGTAAATGGTTTAGAAGGGGAATGATAATAACCTATTAGAAATAAATAACATTAATGAAAATGTTGTATAATAGGTAGACTTGTTCTAGAGACAAGTGAATATTATAACTTAGGTTATAATAAATTAGTAAGGGAATGGGATAACTGGTGAATTAAGTTAAGTGACACTTAATTGTAAATTAAGTAATCAGAAAAGGGGAAAACCTAAAACCAGTTAAGAAAAGGAGGGAAAATATACTGTACTTAATTATAAATTAAGTAGTCTGGGAGTCTAAAACCTATTGGTAAGAATAACATGTTTAGACTTGTCCTAGGGACAAGGGGAAATTATAACATAGGTTATAATAAATGGGTAGAGATACTTATTAGTGGGCCTCGGTTAATAGAACTAAGTAAATAAGTAAACAACAATAAGTCATATTGACGACATAAAGTGGAATTATGATTAAATGAGAGAGGATGAGGAAAACTTATGAAATGAAATAAGTTATATATATCATAAATGGTAAGTGACATGTTAATTGGAATATTAAGTAAAACATGTTATTTAAATCAAACAAGAATATAAAAGGAATTGTGGATCGCAGACCTTAGGCCACAATCTAGAGAATAACATGTTGTAACCTTATTAATAAACTTAAATGAATTAAGTTGTACGACTGAAATTAATAAGCAAGAGAAACTTGGTAATTTGAATAAAAATTCAAAATGAATTGGAATAACCAAGTTAATTGGAAACCTGGTGAGGTGAGACAAGCGCGTAAAAGAATTTTTAGACATAGGATCTAACAACATGCCAAAGTAAGGTGCTTAGACCAGTCTGTACGGTTGAGGGTGAATAACCCAACAGTGTAGATCATCGAGGTGTTATAAGGCACGAGGAGAGCGCACATTCATCTGATTGTTTGATGGCTCCAAAGGACTGGAAGGGGAAGCACGCGGCTTCCGGGGACGTAGGGTACTCTTGGTATTCCTCTATGAGTGGCAGATGATCTACCTGTACTCATAGAGATTAGGTCTGCATAGGTGAACTAATGGGTATGCCTTGATTGCAATAATAAGGGGCAATCAAAAGACTAAGATGGACCAGCGTGATTCGGCGAGACCAATTAGTTCCCTGTGATAGCAACTCGTCGTCTACCTACCATCTTCAGTCAGTACGTAAAGTGGAAAGGCGGAGAACTCCAAAAGACCATATATTTTGCTATCTAGTTATGGGTGAGGTTGGCCAATAGGTTTGAAGGGCACAGGGGGCCGGGGTTAAGTTCTCATTATTGATATTCTTGGGTGCCTTTCATTAGTTGAGGTAGGGGTCTAGTGGGACCATTGTCACTGTAAAAGCAGACTTAACATTTGCAATCGGCAGATATCTGAAAGCTCCCGACCGAGTTATGTGTTTCTTGATTAGCCCTGCCACGGTACTCGGGCGCACATATAGAGAACATGTGCAATAGACATCGAGAACGATTGACGATACGTACGTGGGAAAGTCTAGGTACACTCATGTCGCTCTGGGTGGTGTATCATAAGACTAAAGGGCATTATTCGAGGAACATAATTCGACTGAATGGTTCAATGATGGCAGTTCGAACGCTCACGTAATATAGAAGTAGTGGTTCTTTGCAGACGTAGCGTTGACATATATACAGAAATCCATACGACATTCGGGTGTAGGATTAGGGACTGTTATATTCCTGTGATGATATGGTGGAGACCGTGTGAGTGGGGTACCATGGGGTGTATGTCAATATTGAGGGATAACTACATATACTATATTAGGTTAATTCACTGGGAAGTAAAAGGGTACGACGTGTATGTAATCCTTGAGTGCTGTTAACACAAGTAACCTAATAAATAAGGAAATATGATTGAACAGTATATGTAAAATTATCCAAAGTGTATATTTAAATCCAGTCACGAGAACTTGTGTTCTGACCCCCTCCTTATAACACACTCGCAGGTTAGATTGTGGCAGATACATGATAGCTTTGGATATTGGTTAGGCAATATTAATAATACGGTAAGGCTATGTTTTGATTATACTATATTTTATCCTTTAAGTTGTGAGATATTTTTCTGAGCTCTGACATGTTTTATGTCTCTGTCTTTTCTGCAGGATACCAGAGCAAACCAATCTGAGTTTCGATAGATTGGAATTTTGAAAAAAATTCGGTCTGTCGAAATTGGGGTTGTCACATCTGGTATCAGAGCCAGGTTTAGAGTTCCTATATAAATAGTGAGTGAACGTATTTGTAATTTTAAAAATATAAATATATTATATATATACACCTAGATCCACAGAGGAACCCACTAAATAAAAAGAGTATAATATGGTATGAAATTGGATGTTTGTTTTGTACACTAAAGGAATGAATAAGGAAATTTGAGACCCTTAGGAAGTTTGGTTGGGAAGTTAATATACTTTGTACGGAAGGAAAATAAATCCCATATGATTAGTAGTTTGGAAAAAGTTGAATAGGGAAAAATGGATTAGGAATATATATAGTTGAGAGAAGTGACCTTGGGGAGTATCTAGGAGAGCCTAGAAAATTGGAAACCCGCTTTGAATCTAACCCCATTATTAACTTTTAAGAACATGAGATTATAAAAGTTTGGGGAAAAACGGTTTATGGTGTTTTCAAGTTTTAGTCTTAAAAGTTATAGTTTAAAATATGTAAAGAAGTACATATTGAATTTTAAAGTAAAATTCTCTCAGTAAAAGGTGCATATTATAGAGCATTTATTGCTCCCTAGTTTTTCTAGTTATATTTCATACAAGAATTTTTAATCAAGAAAGTTTTGAAGTCTCTATTCTTTTGACAATTATTTTTGATAAATTGTTTAAAAGAGAATTTTGTTGGGTGGACAAAATAAGTTGTAGAAAATGAGAATAGAGTGGATGTTGGCACCTTGTAGTAGGAGATTGAACTGACCTTATAGGTAAGAACAAGTCATAAACCTGATTAAGGAAAATAGTTGTCCGTATCTACTCCAGTTTTGCGATTTGAAATTTTTTTTGCAAGATAAGACGAAAAAGAAAATCTACAACAAAGAAAATTTTCTTTTGTGGGATGTGCTTGGATAGGAAAATAGGAAATCTTTATACATTGTCTCGTAAAATCCAAGTACGGTTAGAAAAAAGGTATATAAAAGAAAAACGGAAGGTGTGAAATTTTCCATTTTCTACCTTTTTGTAACATAAGAAATCGAATTTAGAAAATTAGATTTTTCTGAAATTCAAAAAACAAAGTTGGTTGGTAAGATTATGGATGCAACAATTGGATGAAATACGCTCTTACTCAGTAAGAGTGTAGAAAATTCGGATGAAAAAGCATTTTGATTTTCAAAATATTGCGTTCATGTAGAACTGCCAGTATATCTAGGATGTGAGCATCATATTTTGAAAAGGATTTTTGAGAAATTTGCATACACATAGGAGGTACCGCTTAGGCATACATGCATTATTATGTTGTATTTCACTTTGCACAAGTGCACAATGTTTGCTAAAATTGGATGCACACATGATGGATGTATATTATGCGAGGGGTTAGTTGATTTTACCCTTATTAATTTTCAGGTACGAAATTTCCTAAGGGTGGGAGAATGTAACACCCCGTATTTTTAAGATAATAAAATAAGAATAACTTAGAATTAAGTAAAACGGACTGCGCCATTGTGTCCGTCTCGAAATTCTGGTCAAGGTAGACACCTGGTTTGCATAAAACGGACAATGTATGAAGCAGTTATTAAGCCTATAAATTTGTATGCACACATGCAAACAAATTAAAATGTAAAATAAAGAATAAAATAAGGATTGCATGTAATAAATACATGCACTGAAGAAAAATATGTAATGCATGCATTAAAAGAAAGAAAGGATTGGTAACATGCAATGTAAATATGTTGCATGCACTGATTTGCAAACATAATGCATTAACATTAAAAGAAAAAGATTCTTGCAATGGTTTAATTTAAGTATTGTAACTAACATAAAAAGGAGAAGTAAGGAGAGAACAATAATTATCATTATTCTAAGACTTATTAACAAAAGACATCATAGCCTAGTTTGTTAAGGCATTGGATTTGTAACATAGAGGTCGGAAGTTTGAACCCCGACGGTGGCATAATTTTCTTTTATAGAGAGGGCCAACTGAACATGCAAATATATGTACGTATAAAAATTCAAAAATTGAAAGGACAAGAACGTACATATAAGGAAATAAAGAAAATATATGTATATATATGAGAATATATATGCATAATATATGTATATAAAAGATAAAATTCAAGATAAGGCTACAGTCAATGAAACATGGCAAGAATCAAATAACGGTGCAACATCGTTTGAATTTTGAAAATAAAACGAAAATTTTGCATATATATATATATATATACGCGTAAAATGGTCGGTAGAGGAATTGTATATATATAAGAATATTTCATGTGAATAAAATAGTTAAAATAAATTCCAGAAATTCAAAAGTTCAATAATCAAATTTATGCGCCAAAACAATTCAAACATTCGAAATTCAAATTTCGGCGCCAAAACAGCTTGCGGGACCCAATGCTAACTCAGCACTGCATGTACAATAAGATTTGGCTAGATTTATTTGCGAACCTGGACTATTTTCTTAACTTGGTTCAATGCTGACTCAGCGCTGCGTGTACGATAAGGTCTTTAGCACCTATAAATAAGACCCTAGACCTAACCCTAAACATCATAATTCAGTGGCTGTGCTAGAGCTCTGCCATGGCTCCCTCTCTCTCTCTCTCTCTTCTCAAATCTATTCTGAAATTAAAATGTTAGCCTAGGAGGATTATGAATTCAGATCTGGAAGAGGGAATCAACGTTAATAAAAATATTATTGAATCATGAAAGCAAGGTAAAGCTCTAAGAACCAATCTATTTAAATTATTTCTCTTTCCCATCTCTTTTCATGAAATAATAAATCCATGGTCATTAGGTCGTGAATCAAATTAAAGGGAAAAGGAAAACCATAGATGATATGACGGATCAGATCCAAAATTTGGGGAAAGCTTAAAGGTGAATGGGTTTAAGCTATAGCCTTTAGATAATGTTATGACTATCGTTTAGCATTCCCCTATTTAATAAATTTTGAAATGGCCAGTTTAATTATAAATTGTTGTTGTAACGAATTGAAATGTTGATATGAATATGTCAGGAAATTCCTTTGTTGAATTGGCTAAGATATTGAATGTTTACATGTTGGAGAAAATGAACTTGTTTAGATATGAACAGCCAATTCAGTGATTGTAATTACATGCTTTACTTGGGGCATATTATTGATTGAACGACATGTTAAAATAATTACCCGACTGAATGTTTACATGTCCTAGTAGAAGTAAACATATGTTCAAAATGACATGCGACAAAATATAGGCAAAAATTGGACGACATATAAATTAAATTACTGTAAACTGTATTACAGTAAAAAGGATAATATGTCTAAAATTTTCATGTAATGAACATAACATATATTATGGTTTTAGATTTTAATTTGGAAGCGCAATTTGGTATGAACATAAGTGATTGAATGAAAATGAATATGCCTAGGATTACAATTCGAAATTGCAAATACAATTATGGCACGAGGTTAGGTTGCATTAGTGGCGGAAGTCTGCCCGGACCCGCCCGACATATCCAGCAGACACTAATGTTGAACCTAATGTGAGAGGCCTAAGTGCAAGAATTTACAACATATGCTAAGACACGAGGTTAAGTCAGCTTGTGGTAGAAGTCTGCCCGGACCCGCCCGGCAAATCCGGCGTCCACAAGTGTAGGCTTAATGTGAGAGGTCTAGTGCTTATATATATATATTAATAAATATATGTATATAACAAGATATGAATAAATGGCAAGGCTGTAATTAAATGTCTAACTCAGAAAATGATAAAGGAAGGGATGTAATGAACTGAGTTAGTGTGATAAGAGGGAAAAGTGATGTATTTCCCTAAATGACTTATTTCTGAAAACGTTGTTGCAAGTAAGCCGCAATAAATATAGAAAAGTAAAGAAATTACTTGCTACCACGGATTTAGATGGGGAAAAGTTATGAAAATAAATCATTGATTCCTTCTATCAAACTAGTAAGGTGCATGAAGTGTTTTCCTTAATATAATAAGGAACATATATTATAGAGAATAAAGAATAATGGTTTACAACAGTAAATGGTTTAAAAGGGGAATGATAATAACCTATTATAAATAAATAACATTAATGAAAATGTTGTATAATATGTAGACTTGTCCTAGGGACAAGTGAATATTATAACTTTGGTTATAATAAACTAGTAAGGGAATGGGATAAATGGTGAATTAAGTTAAGTGACACTTAATTGTAAATTAAGTATTCATAAAAGAGGAAAACCTAAAACCAATTAAGAAAAGGGGGGAAAATATATTGGACATAATTATAAATTAAGTAGTCTGGGAGTCAGAAACCCGTTGGTTAGAATAATATGTTTAGACTTATCCTATGGACAAGGGAAAATTATAACATCGGTTATAATAAATGGGTAGAGAAACTTATTAGTGGGCCTTAGTTAATAGAACTAAGTTAATAAGTAAACAACGATAAGTTGTATTGATGACATGAAGTGGAAGTATGGTTAAATGAGAGAGGATGAGGAAAACTTATGAAATGAAATAAGTTATATATAATCATAAACGGTAAGTGACATGTTAATTGGAAACATGTGAATTAGATATACTTAATTACATATTAAGTAAAACATGTTATTGAAATAAAACAAGAATATAAAAGGAATTGTGGATCACAAACCTTAGGCCACAATCTAGGGAATAACATGTTGTAAGCTTATTAATAAACTTAAATGAATTAAATTGTATGAATGAAATTAGTAAGCAAGAACAACTTGGTAATTTGAATAAGAATTCAATATGAATTGTAATAACCAAGTTAACTGGAAACCTAGTGAGGTGAGACATGCGCGTAAAAGAATGTTTAGACATAGAGTCTAACAACATGCTAAAGTAAGGCGCTTAGACTAGTCCGTACGGTTGAGGGTGAATAACCCAACAGGGTAGATCATCGAGATGTTATAAGGCACGAGGGGTGAAACACCCCACCTCCATTAAGGTCACTCACAAAGGGAATGCCTTAACTTTGGTGGAGGTTTATAAGTAAAAGCCACAGATGAACTCAAGATAGATATAAATACACATATTTTAAACAGCGGAAACCAAACAAACTTTTATTTCATCAATACGTGTATCAAACAAAGATTTCCATAATTGTCTCAAAATACTTTCAACATTACAACCTCATAACTGCCTTGATTATTAAAGAAGCATGAAAACATAAATAAAGTGACAAAAATCCCCATAGTGAATATCCAAAGCCATTATCCGAGCAAGAAAGATCCAAATCATACATCTACGTTCTTGGTGCTTGTAAAGAGCCTGCCTGAGTTGAGCTGTTTCCTACCTGTGGACCAGGGGGGAAACGAAAGAAAAGAAGACGAAAAGAAAATAGGGTCAGAAATAAAGCCTGAGTAAATCTAGAAACTCTTCAATATGTGAATAAGAAAAGGATATGATGGATATAAACTAAAAATAGGAAAGTGTCACAGGCTAAGGAAGTGTCGAATGTACTATCACACCCATACTATATCTCTGCACCTACTCGAGTTTATTCTAACTGGCACCCCATGGTGAGGGTGAAGTGATCCCCATTCTTATTAAAGATTGGCTCCTACCCACGTTAACATGTGTCATACGGCCCCGAAGAATTGTAGATACCTATGCTGGTCCCACCATGGGGTGTATCAAGACCCATGGTGGCGGCCCCGACACAAAACTAGAAGACATAGGTTATACTACTGGTGTACCCAGTGCCCTGGTTGTCTGCTCCGGAGTGTGTGCACGGCCGCACCCTGTTAGACCTGCACTGTGCACCCACCGCCGTCGTTTGACCGCTTACAATCAGCCTAGTAATCGTGCCCTACCCTGCCTAGTTTCAGGGTACCGTTGATACCTAGCTTTGGGTTACTGCTGAAACGGGTCCCTCGTTACCAGGATTTTCTAGTCAAACATGTTAAGTGGTTAAGTGTCTGTATTTACCTAACCCCACCCATCAATTCTTGTTAACATGTTGAATTTGGTTAAGTGTTATAGTTGACTTAACCCTACCATCTGTCCTTAGCCTCTTAGGAGCACCTGACCACTCACATTAGACAGGTATTGCTACGGTTACTGGATATGCCGGTCAGTTCCGGGCAGGTTTACACCGTAGCTCAGTCTAACCTCGGGTCCTTATTGGGCTCAATTCTTAACCACCCACATTGGATAGGTATTGTTGTGACTACTGGACAGCCGGGCGGGTCCGGGCAGGTTTACATCACAACTCAATCCAACCTCGGGTTAAGCATATCGTGTTTTCTAGATTTACATATTTTATTACTTTTCAACTACATGTAAATGTCATATCTTTTATTTTTGGGTATTTCAATTCATACCGCTTATGTGTCATAATCATTGGCATGTGCCAAATATGCCAACATATATTTTTCATATTTTACACCCAACGTTATTACCCCCATTTGTTCGCAACGTTATAACATGTGTTGGGCTTGTCACAATTCAGCCCAACTTTATAAACGTGAGGAAAAGGGGAAATCATGAACATGTAATACATAAAGGTGTGTGGCGCATGAACTTGCAATTTGGCAATTCAACTAACATATAACATGGGTCATGTGAACTTGCATTCGAATCAAAATATGACTAAGTAGGTGACATATGAAATGGCATAGTTTTAGGCAAATACAAACTTGTGTTTAAACATGTTAACTTGGCATAATATCAAACACAAGACTAGCATGATGTATGTTCACCAAAATGTACAATTTTAACATCAAATCATATAGCCTATGAACTTGCATAGTTTATGAAACATAGATCCAATTATGCTTGCAAATAGACAAAATCTTGCATAGTTTATGAAACATAGATCTAATTATACTTGATGAAACATAAGTCCGATTATACTTGCAAATGAACTTGCATAGTTTATGAAAATAGATCTAATTATACTTGCAAATAAACATAAGAACAGTATCATAGGTTTTGGATCAAAAAGGTCTATAACAGGTTTACATAAATTCCAACTTAGACATAGTCCATGCCATCGCCATATACATAAAATGACCAAATTCTAATTTTCGCCATAAACTTGCAAGTACAATTGTTCAATAGGCTTGCATCAATCAATTTTATGCCACAAACATCAATACATAAGTCATGATAGATCCATCACAATACACAGAATAATAACACAATTCTATTTTCATATACATCGAATCACATCACAGTTTTTATTCATATTATGAAAGGTTACTATACTTACAACGTGTGATGAATTCTTGTTTTCTGATTTCTGTTATTCTGATTTGGAGATGCTCTCCTTTGGGTAGCAAAGTTGTGTTGAATGATTTGATTAAGCTTTGATTTGATTCGTCTCTTCGGCTTGTTGGCTTGTCTCTAGGGTTTCTAATTGACGGCCATTCCTAGTTCCTCTCCACCAGCATGACGGCTATTGTATTCTATTATTTGTGTGAGGTTAGGGTTAGGTTTGAGTTGTATTTATAGAATTTTAAATTGTTTTGAGCCGTCGGATGAAGATAGGAGGAATCTAGACCATACAAAGTTCAAAGAGCCACTCAAAAGGTGACACGTAAGCCCTAGTGACTCGGCCAAACATAAGAATTCGACCAGACGCTGATCAGGCCAGCCAGGACCTGACCAGCAGGTCAATCTAACCTGGGCGCACTTGGCAGGTGCGCCAGGCTAAAAATGTACTGGCGCACGTCCCAAGTGCGCCAGTTCATTTCTGTTCTGGTGCACTTCCCAAGTGCGCCAGTGCATTCTGACCCGTTTTCTGGTTTTTCGCCCAACTTCGTTCGTCCATATCTTCTTCATACGATATCCGTTTTACGCAAACTTGAACTCTATCTCAAGCAGAATTTTGAGACGAACGCAATGGCATAACCCATTTCCCTTGATTTCATCATTTATAATTAATTATACTTTAATTCGTGAAGCTTAACGTTATAGAATTCACGGGGTGTTACATTCTCCCCCGCTTAAAAGGATTTCGTCCCCGAAATCTTCAAGTTAGGAAGAATGTATATCCTATCATCCAACAGTCCATCTACTCAACCAACAAACACAGGCATCCATTGTCCTTAAAAGACTTCTAATGCTTCATGATCACATGCATAGTGTGTGTACATGTCCTTATCTAATGCAGAAATCAGGCAATCTACTGATTAAGTTGACCTCCTTAATGCGAATCATGTAAGTGTCATGAATCCATTATGTATGTAAATTTTTCCTACTCATAATTCTACATGAGTGCACAACTATTCATACAATGAGATGACCATATGACAGCATATCAAGTTTACAATCATATACAAATAAGAATACATATATGCATATGCGGTATGAAGTGACTGAGCCGATGTAAGACCTAGGTTGTGTGTGTATATGCATCCACGAGCAACCACTAGCAACCACTTGCAACCACTTGCAACCATCAACCATAACATGTTTCAAATACATGTTTACATCCAAAGGGGTTTTTACCTAAGGATAAAGGATAATATCGAGGAGATATACCTAAAAAGTTAGATACAAGCACAACTTAAGAAAAAGAGAGGTCAAATATGTACCCTAAAAAAGAAGAGGGTAGGCAGCGCGTACTCTGTCCTCAGTTTCCCAAGTCGCGTCTTCCTCGGCGTCGCTCCACTGAACTTTAACTAGTTTGACTTCGCGGTTGCGTAGCTTTTTCACTTCAGTTCCTACGATGCGGGTTGGAACTCTCCTCACAGTTGCTTCGCGTTCCACTTCGGCTTCTTCTAGAATGCTTGGATCCACCACTTCCGCTGATTCATGTAGACATTTCCGGAGATGAGAAACGTGAAAGACGTTGTGAATTCCAGCCAATCTTTCAGGCAGATCTACTCTATAAGCCATTTTCCCAATCTTCTCGATGATAGGGAATGGTCCTACAAATCTTGGTGCTAGCTTTCCTGCGGATCCAGCGAACGACGTTCCTTAAAGGGGATACCTTAAGGAAAACTTTGTCCCCAACCTCAAACTCAAGGTCGGTCCTTCTTTTGTCGGCGTAGGATTTCTGTCTGTCTTGGGCTGCCTTCATTCTCCTACGTATCAAGTCCACTTTCTCTGAAGTTTCTCAAATCATGTCTGGACCAAGTATAAGCTTATCTGTAGACTCCCACCAACAAGTTGGTGATTTTCACGGTCTTCCATACAAGGCTTCGAAGGGTGCCATGCCGATGGTAGCTTGGTAGATGTTGTTGTAGGAAAATTCCACTAAAGGAAGGTGATCCTCCCACGTCCCTCCAAAGTCAAGAACGCAATGTCTTAAAAGATCCTCTAAAACTCTATTCACCCTTTCCGTCTGGCCATCTGTTTGGGGGTGATAGGTCGTACTCAAACATAGATGTGTGCCTACAGCTTCTTGCAGACTCCGCCAAATCTCACTCGTGAAGATAAGGTCTCGGTCACTAATAATGCTGGAGGGTACCCCATGGAGTCGAACTATTTCCTTGAGATAAAGAGATGCTAGAGATGCGGCAGTCCTCCTACTTTTGATAGGTATAAACTGGGCGCTTTTAGTAAGCCTATCCACTATTACCCAAATGCTAGTGTCGCCTCTTCTCGACCTAGGCAGTCCATCAATGAAGTCCATTGAAATGCTATCCCACTTCCACTGTGGGACCTCTAGAGGGTGAAGCAGTCCTCCAGGCTTCTTTTGTTACGCCTTGACCCATTGGCAGGTCATGCACTTAGAAACGAAATTTGCCACGTCTTGCTTCATGCCGTTCCAAATGAAAGTCCTTTTTATATCCTTGTGCATCTTATCACCGCCAGGGTGTATAGTCATCTAGGAATGATGCGCTTCCTTGAGAACCTTCTTTGTTAAATCCCTTGCTTGTGGGACGCATAATCTTCCATCTCGTCTCAGCCAACCCTTATCATCGATGGCGTATCTACTGAGGTGACTAGAAGTCTCACCCCTGATAAGTTTATCAATCACATCAACAAGCTGAGGGTCTTCACGCTGTGCTGCCCCTATTGAGTCTAAGAGAGTGGGGCGTACTTCGAGAGATGCTAACAAACCCGGTACAAAATCCGAGGAGGGCCTAAAGTTGAAACTGGCTATATACTCCAAGTTTTGCCTTTCCACAAAGAGAGGGCTCAGGGTCAGTTTCTTTCGGCTCAACGCGTCCGCTACCATGTTGCCTTTTCCGGGAGTATAGGAAACTTCAAAGTCATATGAGGCAAGGAATTCCATCCATCTTTGCTGCCTCAAGTTAAGATCCTTCTGGGAGAAGAGATATTTCAACGATTTATGGTCAGTATATAATTCAAACTTCTCACCTAGGAGATAATGGCGCCAAGACTTAAGTGCAAAGACAATGGCGGCCAACTCAAGATCGTGGGTTGGGTAGTTCTTTTCATGAACCTTCAATTGTCTTCCTCCATAAGCTACTACCCTTCCTTCTTGCATTAGGACAGCGCCTAGTCCTATTCCACATGCATCCGTGTATACTGTGAACATTTTGCTTCCGTCAGGCAGAGTTATAACCGGGGCTGTTGTGAGAGCCCTTTTTAATCGTTGGAAAGCAAACTCGCAGTCCAAATTCCAAGTGAACGCCAGATTCTTCTTTGTTAGCCTTGTGAGTGGGGCTGAGATTTTCGCGAAATCCCTAATAAACTTTCGATAAAAACCGGCTAGCCCAAGAAAGCTTCGAACTTCGTTTGCAGTCCTTGGTGTCTTCCAATCTTGTACTACCACCACTTTCGCGGGGTCCACAGCCAACCCTTCTTTGGACACTATATGCCCAAGAAACCTTACTTCTTTTCTCCAGAAGTGACACTTGGAGAATTTGGCTTTTAGCAGATGTGCACGTAGAGTATCCATGATTTTTTTCAGATGCTGAGCATATTCTTCCTCACTCTTTGAGAAGATTAAGATATCATCTACGAAAACAACCACAAATTTGTTGAGGAATTCTCTGAACACCATGCTCATTAGGTCTACGAAATAAGCGGGTGCGTTTTTCAAGCCGAAAGGCATGACAAGCCACTTGAAGAAACCGTCTGGGGTTCTGAACGATGTCTTATCAATGTTATCTTCAGCTACTCTTAGTTGATGGAACCCAGTTGCCAGATCAAGTTGGGAGAAGACCGTCGCACCTACAAGCTGATCAAACAAATCGTTGATTCGGGGAAGAGAGTGCCTATTTTTCTTGGTCAATTTGTTTAACTCCCTATAGTGGACGCAAAGGCGAAGTGAACCGTCTGCTTTGGTTGCGAACACCACTGGAGCACCCCATTCCGAAATGCTCCGTCTAATGAACCCCTTTTCGAGAAGTTCTTTAACCTGGTTACTGAGCTCCTTTCTCTCCCTTGGAGCCATGTGTCTGACAGGTAAAGCTACAGGCTTTGCGTTATCCACAAGATATATGCGGAAGTCTATTTCCCGCCTCGGAGGTAAGCCTTTCACTTCCTCAAAGACATCCGGATATTCCCGGACTACTCTAACTGATTGCAAATTCTCATCAGAAGCATCAAGCGACTCTAGATAACTAAGCATAACAACATTCAAGGGATTACAAGAAATTTCTAGAGTGTTACCAAGCCGAGTCAAGAGTCTAACTACTCTTTTCTCACAGTCAAGAATGGCACTATTACTGGATAACCATTCCATGCCTAAGATCAAACCATATCCCGAGAAGCCCAAAACAAAAGCACTACAACTAAACTCAACGCTGAGAATAGAGATTTTCAAACCCAAACAAACCATTGACAAGTAAGCGGAGCCCCCAATTGGATTTGAAACTACTAAGGGATCTTCTACCATACTAGTGTCTAGATGCAGAGATTCTACTAAGGCAGATGAAATAAAAGAGTGTGATGCGCCAGAGTCAAAAAGTGTACGAACTGGATGATCATAAAGATAGACTACACTTTCTACAGAAATATTACTACCTCATTCCTGCTGAGGTGCCACTAGCGCATGAACCTAACCCCCTGAAGTGGATCCGGCTTTCTGTCCCTGCCCTTTCTTCTTTGGGCAGTCCTTAGCTTGGTGTCCAGTTTCTCCACAATGGAAGCAGCCACCCATCTTCGCGTTCCTTTTCCGGCAGTCTTTTGATATATGGCCCACAATGCCACATAAATTGCACCTTCTCTTCTCACAGGGCTTATTGTTCTTTCCTCCTTTCTTGAAGTCGGTTTTCTTTGCTTGTAGACCCTCTTTCTTCTCTTCCCCCTTAGTTTCTTTCTTTCCGTGATCTTCCTCGTGTAGCAACGCCATGTCCACCAAGCTTTCGTAAGTCGCTCCCGTGGATACATGGGTCATGGAAAGGCTGTGTAGAGGCTCATTCAAACCCTTTACGAAGCGAAGTGCCATCTTGTGTTGGGTGTTTACTAAGTCTAGCCCAAATCTGGCCAGCTGATTAAACTGATTAACATATTCCCTGATCGTCATGCTTCCCTGTTTCAGAGTTAGAAACTTTTCCGTTTGCAGGCTTCTTTCGGCTTGGGAGAGGAATTTCATCTCAAACCTTGTCCTAAAGTCTTCCCATGTTTCC
The DNA here is from genome assembly GCA_030737875.1 of Allium sativum. Lineage (NCBI taxonomy): Eukaryota > Viridiplantae > Streptophyta > Magnoliopsida > Asparagales > Amaryllidaceae > Allium > Allium sativum. Next base: position 252,297,663 of record CM060915.1, on the reverse strand, counting down.
ACCGCCCTTTGAGCATTAGTAACTTCCCACCAATAGGAAGCTTCATCCTTAAGTAACCATACCGCAATTGTATCTTTTGCCTATCATCCACTCCAAAGATGACAAACAAATCCTCGGTCTCCTTTAATGAGTTTCTTGCTCCAACAAAAGATTCTGTCCCATAAAAGTCTTTTCCACCCATAGCCTTGAAGTCTCTACATGTTTTTGCGTAGGCATTTCCAAGAGGAGGCGGAGGAGGAGGAGGAACCGCGGCCACTGGGGAGGGATGTTTGCTGGGCCTGCGCCATTGGCCCTTGCTTCTATGTACCTCCTAAACTAGCCGGGAATCGTCACTCCTTCCGGAAGGTTAAGGTCTCCAGACATGCTGAAACAGAAAGGGAAAAATTCAAAACGAAGGATAGAGAAGGATAGATAGGGCACATGGCTTTGGGGGATTTTGTCTTTTTATTAATATAACACTTTTTCTAAAAAAAATGCTTCTTTAAACTTTCTTTTTGAAAACAATTTTCAAAAACTTTTATCTTGTCTGGTAAACCTATGCTCTGATACCAAGTGAAACACCCCACCTCCATTAAGGTCACTCACAAAGGGAATGCCTTAACTTTGGTGGAGGTTTATAAGTAAAAGCCACAGATGAACTCAAGACAGATATAAATACACATATTTTAAACAGCGGAAACCAAACAAACTTTTATTTCATCAATACGTGTATCAAACAAAGATTTCCATAATTGTCTCAAAATACTTTCAACATTACAACCTCATAACTGCCTTGATTACTAAAGAAGCATGAAAACATAAATAAAGTGACAAAAATCCCCATAGTGAATATCCAAAGCCATTATCCGAGCAAGAAAGATCCAAATCATACATCTACGTTCTTGGTGCTTGTAAAGAGCCTGACTGAGTTGACCTGTTTCCTCCCTTTAGACCTTGGGGAGGGGGGGGGGGACAAAAGAAAAGAAGACGAAAAGAAAATAGGGTCAGACATAAAGCCTGAGTAAATCTAGAAAGTCTTCAATATGTGAATAAGAAAAGGATATGATGGATATAAACTAAAAATAGGAAAGTGTCACAGGCTAAGGAAGTGTCGAATGTACTATCACACCCGTACTATATCTCTGCACCTACTCAAGTTTATTCTAACTGTCACCCCATGGTGAGGGTGAAGTGATCCCCATTCTTATTAAAGATCGGCTCCTACCCGCGTTAACATGTGTCATACGGCCCCCAAGAATTGTAGATACCTATGCTGGTCCCACCATGGGGTGTATCAAGACCCATGGTGGCGGCCCCAACACAAAACTAGAAGACATAGGTTATACTACTGGTGTCCCCAGTGCCCTGGTTGTCTGCTCCAGAGTGTGTGCACGCCCGCACCCCGTTAGACTTGCACTGTGCACCCACCGCCGTCGTTTGACCGCTTACAATCAGCCCAGTAATCGTGCCCCACCCTGCCTAGTTTCAGGGTACCGTTGATACCTAACTTTGGGTTACTGCTGAAACGGGTCCCTCGTTACCAGGATTTTCTAGTCAAACATGTTAAGTGGTTAAGTGTCTGTATTTACCTAACCCCACCCATCAATTCTTGTTAACATGTTGAATTTGGTTAAGTGTTATAGTTGACTTAACCCTACCATCTGTCCTTAGCCTCTTAGGAGCACCTGACCACTCACATTAGACAGGTATTGCTACGGTTACTGGATATGCCGGTCAGTTCCGGGCAGGTTTACACCGTAGCTCAGTCTAACCTCGGGTCCTTATTGGGCTCATTGCTTAACCACCCGCATTGGATAGGTATTGTTGTGACCACTGGACAGCCGGGCGAGTCCGGGCATGTTTACATCACAACTCAATCCAACCTCGGGTTAAGCATATCGTGTTTTCTAGATTTACATATTTTATTACTTTTCAACTACATGTAAATGTCATATCTTTTATTTTTGGGTATTTAAATTCATACCGCTTATGTGTCATAATCATTGGCATGTGCCAAACATGCCAACATATATTTTTCATATTTTACACCCAACGTTATTACCCCCGTTTGTTCGCAACGTTATAACATGTGTTGGGCTTGTCACAATTCAGCCCAACTTTATAAACGTGAGGAAAAGGGGAAATCATGAACATGTAATACATAAAGGTGTGTGGCGCATGAACTTGCAATTTGGCGATTCAACTAACATATAACATGGGTCATGTGAACTTGCATTCGAATCAAAATATGACTAAGTAGGTGACATATGAAATGGCATAGTTTTAGGCAAATACAAACTTGTGTTTAAACATGTTAACTTGGCATAATATCAAACACAAGACTAGCATGATGTATGTTCACCAAAATGTACAATTTTAACATCAAATCATATAGCCTATGAACTTGCATAGTTTATGAAACATAGATCCAATTATACTTGCAAATAGACAAAATCTTGCATAGTTTATGAAACATAGATCTAATTATACTTGATGAAACATAAGTCCGATTATACTTGCAAATGAACTTGCATAGTTTATGAAACATAGATCTAATTATACTTGCAAATAAACATAAGAACAGTATCATAGGTTTTGGATCAAAAAGGTCTATAACAGGTTTACATAAATTCCAACTTAGACATAGTCCATGCCATCGCCATATACATAAAATGACCAAATTCTAATTTTCGCCATAAACTTGCAAGTACAATCGTTCAATAGGCTTGCATCAATCAATTTTATGCCACAAACATCAATACATAAGTCATGATAGATCCATCACAATACACAGAATAATAACACAATTCTATTTCCATATAAATCGAATCACATCACAGTTTTTATTCATATTATGAAAGGTTACTATACTTACAACGTGTGATGAATTCTTGTTTTCTGATTTCTGTTATTCTGATTTGGAGATGCTCTCCTTTGGGTAGCAAAGTTGTGTTGAATGATTTGATTAAGCTTTGATTTGATTCGTCTCTTAGGCTTGTTGGCTTGTCTCTAGGGTTTCTAATTGACGGCCATTCCAAGTTCCTCTCCAGCAGCATGACGGCTATTGTATTCTATTATTTGTGTGAGTTTAGGGTTAGGTTTGAGTTGTATTTATAGAATTTTAAATTATTTTGAGCCGTCGGATGAAGATAGGAGGAATCTAGACCATACAAAGTTCAAAGAGCCACTCAAAAGGTGACACGTAAGCCCTAGTGACTCAGCCAAGCATCAGAATTCGACCAGACCCTGATCAGGCCAGACAGGACCTGACCAGCAGGTCAATCTGACCTGGGCGCACTTGGCAGGTGCTCCAGGCTAAAAATGTACTGGCGCACTTCCCAAGTGCGCCAGTTCATTTCTGTTCTGGCGCACTTCCCAAGTGCGCCAGTGCATTCTGACCCGTTTTCTGGTTTTTCGCCCAACTTCGTTCGTCCATATCTTCTTCATACGATTTCCGTTTTACGCAAACTTGAACTCTATCTCAAGCAGAATTTCGAGATGAACGCAATGGCGTAACCCATTTCCCTTGATTTCATCATTTATAATTAATTATACTTTAATTCGTGGAGCTTAATGTTATAGAATTCACGGGGTGTTACAAGGGGAGCACACATTCATCTGATTGTTTGACGGCTCCAAATTACTGGAAGGGGAAGCATACGACTTCTGGGGACGTAGGATACTCTTGGTATTCCTCTGTGAGTGGTAGACGATATGCCTGTACTCACAGAGGCTATGTCTGCATAGGTGAACCAATGGGTATGCCTTGATTGCAATAATAAGGGGCAATCAAAAGACTAAGATGGACCAGCATGATTCGGCGAGACCAGTTAGTGCCCTGTGATAGAAACTCATCGTCTACCTACCATCTTCAGTCAGTATGTAAAGCGGAAAGGCGGAGAACTCCAAAATACCATATACTTTGCTATCCAGTTGTGGGTGAGGTTGGCCAATAGGTTTGAAGGGCATAGGGGACCGGGGTTAAGTTCTCATTCTTGATATTCTTGGGTGCCATTCGTTAGTTGGGGGAGGGGTCTAGTGGGACCATAGCCACTGTAAAAGTAGACCTTAGCATCTGCAATTGGCAGATATCTGAAAGCTCCCGACCGAGTTCCGTGTTTCTTGATTAGCCCTACCACGGGACTCGGGCGCACATATTGAGAACATGTGCAATAGACATCGAGAACGATTAACGATACGTACGTGGGAAAGTCTAGGTAAACTCATGTCGCTCTGGGTGGTGTATCATAAGACTAGAGGGCATTATTCGAGGACGGAACCTAATTCGATTGAATGGTTCAAAGATGGCAGTCTGAACGCTTACGTAATATAGAATTAGTGGTTCTTTGCAGACGTAGCGTTGACATATATACCGAAATCTGTACGACATTCGGGCATAGGATTAGGGACTACTATATTCTTGCGATGATATGGTGGAGACCGTGCGAGTGGGGTACCATGGGGTATATCTCAATATTGAGAGATAGCTACATATACTGTATTAGGCTAATTCACTGGGAAGTAAATGGGTATGACGTGTGTGTAAGCCTTGTGTGTTGTTAACCCAAGTAACCTAATAAATAATAAAATATGATTGAACGGTATATATAAGATTATCCAAAGTGTATAGTTTAAATCCAGTCACCAGAACTTGTGTTCTGACCCCTCCTCATAACACACTCGCAGGTTAGATTGTGGCAGAGACATGATAGATTTGGATACTGGTTAGGCAGTATTAATTATACGGTTAGGCTATGTTTTGATTATACTATATTTTATCCTTTCCGCTGTGAGATATTTTTCTGAGCTCTAACATGTTTTATGTCTGTGTCTTTTCTGCAGGATACCAGAGCAAACCAATCCGAGTTTCAATAAATTGGAATTTTGAAAAAAATTCGGTCTGTCGAAATTGGGGTTGTCACACCGAGGACTTATTCGTAATCTTTGAAGTGGAGGACCGAAGAAAGATCCAGTTAGCTGCTTGGCTGTTAAAGGACGAAGCCTCATTTTGTTGGGAAGTCACCCAAGCTGGACGTCCGGTAGAAACTTAGGAAGACTTTAGACAGAGGTTCGAAATGAAATTTCTTTCCCAAGCGGAGAGAAGCATACAAATGGACTGGTTCTTAAGACTCAAATAAGGAAATTTGATGGTGAAGGAGTATGTGAACAAGTTCAACCAATTGGCAAGGTTTGGGTTAGAGTTGGTGGATACACCACCCAAAAGGGCTTTGCGGTTTGCTAAAGGGTTGAATGAGCCTACGCATGGTTTAACCATGTCCCATCTTCCAATGGAGGAAACCTTTGAAAACCTTGTTGATATGGCCCTAATGCATGAGGAGGACAAGGGAGAAAAGAAGGAAACAAAAGCTAACGGTACATCGCAGAATAAGAAGGTGTGGCCTAAGAAGGGGCAGCAACAACAGCAGAAGAAAGGAGGGAAAGATGATAAAGGCAAGGATAAGAGAAAATGTCACAATTATGGAAAGGAGGGTTGCTTAATCAAAGATTGTAAAAGAACGAAGGCCAGTTGCTTTAATTGTAGAGAGGTCGGACACTTCTCTAAAGAGTGCCCAAAGAAACAGGGATCGTAGGGACAAGCTCAAAGAGCAGGGACTTCTGGAGGGCAGGTGCATGCTCTCGCGATCAGTGCCCCTGAAAGAGGTAGAAAACTTTTCATAGAAAGTTTAGTTTCTCTTTCAAACCATCCAGTTAGAACACTTCTTGATTTTGGTTCTTCACACTCGTTTATATCTAGTTATGTGGTTAAATCTCTGCACTTAATTACTAGTATGGTAATAGATCCCATAGTCATTTCAAACCCCGTTGGTGGTTCGGCTCATTTATCGATGATTTTTCGGAGTATGAAAATATCTGTGTTAGGCGTCGAATTTGAATGTGAATCGTATGTGCCTGGTTTTATGGGCTATGGGTTGATTCTAGGAATGGATTGGCTTACCACATATGGGGTCATTCTGGATTGTGAGAGGAGGGTTGTTAGACTCCCAACTTGTCATGGGAAGATCCTCGAGGTTTCTTGTGACCCTCAAGGGTCTGTTATGCTTAGCTTCCTAGAGTCTCTAGATGCATCCATATATGATTTGCAATCTGTTCCAGTGGTTCGAGATTATTTCGATGTTATTGATGAGGTATGGGGTTTACCTCTAAGGTACGAAATTGGCTTCCGCATATATCCGGTGGACGATGCAGAGCAAGTTGCATTACTAGTACACTACATCGCTCCAAGGGAAAGGAGGGAGCTGAGTAAGCAGGTACGGGAGCTACTTGAAAAAGGGTTTATCAGACAAAGCATATCTGAGTGGGGTGCTTCAGTAGTATTCGCAGTTAAAGCGGATGGTTCACTTCGTTTGTGTGTTGACTGTAGAGAGTTAAATAAGCTCACCAAGAAGAACAGGCACCTGCTTCCGAGGATTGATGATTTATTTGATCAACTTGTTGGTGCCTCGGTATTTTCTCAGTTGGACTTGGCTACGGGGTTCCATCAGTTGAGGGTGGCTGAGGACAGCATAGATAAGACTGCTTTCAGAACTCCAGACGGTTTCTTTGAATGGCTAGTTATGCTATTTGGGTTGACAAATGCACCCGCCTATTTTGTTGATTTGATGAGTATGGTGTTTCGGGAGTTCCTAAACAAATTCGTCGTAGTCTTCGTTGATGATATTTTGATCTTCTCCAAGAGTGAAGAAGAGCATGCCCTACATTTGGGAGAAGTTTTGAAAACTCGCTGTGACTATCACCTAAAAGCAAAGTTCTCCAAATACCATTTCTGGAGAAAGGAGGCGAGATTCTTGGGGCATGTAGTCTCCAAAGAAGGGATAGCTATAGATCCCGCGAAGGTGGTTGCAGTATAAGATTGGAAGATTCCTAAAAAATGCAACGAGGTGAGAAGCTTTCTTGGGTTGGCAGGTTGTGATAGGAAGTTCGTTAAGGACTTCGCGAAGATATCAACCCCTCTCACCAGGCTGACAAAGAAAAATTTGGCATTTTCATGGGACATAGACTATGACTTTGCTTTCCGATGACTGAAGAAGGCTCTGACAACAGCCCTAGTCTTGACCTTACCCGATGGGAGTAAAGTGTTTACTATTTACACTGATGCGTGCGGTATAGGGCTTGGTGCAGTTCTAATGCAAGAAGGGAAAGTAATATGTTATGGGGGTAGACAATTGAGAGTTCATGAGAAGAACTACCCCACCCATGATTTAGAGCTAGCTGCCACAGTATTCGCGTTAAAGACGTGGTGTCATTATTTACTTGGAGAAAAGTTCGAGTTATACACCGATCATAAATCTCTCAAGTATCTATTCTCACAGAAGGATCTAAACTTAAGGCAACAACGATGGATGGATTTCTTAGCTTCATATATTTTGAGATTGCTTATACCCCCTACCAAGGGTAATGTGGTGGCAGACGCACTAAGTAGGCAGAGAGTGGCCCTGAGTCCTCTGTTTATGGAAAGAACTTGGAGTTCATATCAGCTTTTGATTTTAGACCCTCCATCAAGGTTTTTCCTGATTTGTTTGCATCCTTGGTGATACGACCGACTCTTGTGGATCAGATAGGAGCTTCGCAACAAGGTGACCCACAGATTCTAGACATCATGGATAAGCTCAGAAGAGGGGAGACTTCTAGTCACCTCAGTAGGTATGCCATAGATGAAAAGGTGTGGTTGCGACGAGATGGAAGGCTTTGTGTTCCTTAAACTGGAAGCTTGATAAAGGCAGTCCTAGAAGAAGCCCACCATTCTAAGATGACCATTCATCCAAGCGGTGACAAGATGTACAGGGATATGAAGAGGGTTTTCTTTTGGGCTGTGATGAAGAAGGATGCGGCCGAATTTGTTTCCTAATATTTAGTTTGCCAACAAGTCAATGCTGAGCAAAAGAAGCCCCGTGGATTACTTCATCCATTGGAGGTTCTGCAGTGGAAATGCAAGAGCGTCTCTATGGATTTCATAGATGGTTTGCCTAGATCAAAGAAGGGTAATACCAGTATTTGGGTGATAGTGGATAGACTCACTAAGAGCGCTCACTTTATTCCAGTTAAGAGTAAAAGGATGGCATCATGGTCGGCAGCAATTTATGTCCGAGAGATAGTTCGTCTTCATGGAGTACCTTCCAGCATCGTGAGCGATTGTGACCCCATCTTTACTAGCGAATTTTACAGGAGCTTGCAAGGAGCATTAGGTACACAGTTGTGTTTGAACACTTCTTATCATCCTCAGACCGATGGGCAAACGGAGAGGGTGAATAGTATTCTAGAAGATCATTTAAGGCTATGTATCCTAGACTTCGGAGGGACTTGGGAAGAGCATCTTCCTTTAGTAGAGTTTGCCTATAATAACAGTTTCCACGCTAGCATCGGCATGGCACCCTTCCAAGCATTGTACGGACGACCCTGTAGATCGCCAACTTGTTGGTAGTAATCTACAGAATGATATTACTTGGACCAGATATGGTTAGGGAAATGTCCGAAAAGATTGACCTTATTCGACGGCGGATGAAGACAGCTCAAGATAGGCAGAAGTCCTATGCAGACAAGAGAAGGATTGACATCGAATTCGAAGAGGGAGACTTAGTTCTTTTCAAAGTATCACCTCTGAGGAATGTGGTTCACTTCGGATCAGTAGGTAAGTTGGCACTAGGTTTGTGGGACCATTTCCCATAACCGAGAGGATTGGCCAAATGGCCTACAGAGTAAAGCTCCCAGAATATCTATCTGGTGTTCATGACTTTTTCCATGTCTCTCATATGCGCAAGTGCCTGCATGACACCATGGAAGTAGTTGAGCCAAGCATGTTGGAAGAAGTCGAAGTGGAACGGGAGGCGACTGCCAGACGATTCCCTACTCGTATGCTTGGGTCAGAGGTTAAGAAGCTGCGCAATAAGGAAATCAAGTTACTAAAGGTTCATTGGGGTGATAACCCAGAAGATGCGACTTAGGAGACCGAAGACAAGATTCGTTCTTGGTACCTTTTTCTTTTCGAGGGTATGTTCTTAAATCCTTTCTTAAGTTTTATCGGTACTTGTTTCTGTCAATAGAATATATCTTATCCATCGAATTTTCGACCTTTAGATAGGAATCCTATGGATGTAAACAAGTGTTTGAAACATGTTATGTTTGATGGATGCAAGTGTTTGCTAGTGGTTGCCTGTGGACTATATACACACACATTAGGCACTAAGATCGGCTCAATCACTTTCATATTGCATATGGATGTGTGTGCATTTTCTTTTCTTTTATGGATGGAAATGGATGAACTGGCATACGGATGTCGCACTTGAACGAATGGGTGTGCACACATATAGAACTTATATGATACAATAGGTTTATTTGCACGCATATTGGATTCATGGCACTAACACACATTGCATTAAGGAGGCCAACTGAATCAGTAGACCGCCTGATCTTCGCATTAGTGTTGGGACATATACACACACCTTTGCATATATTCATATAAGCATTAGAAATCTTTAAGGACAACGGATGCTAGTGATTGGTGGATGAGTAGATGGATGATGGATGGTAGGATATGCATTTTTCTCAACTTAGAGATTTCGGGGACGAAATCCTTTGAGTAGGGGAGAATGTAACACCATGAATTTTTAACGACAATAAAGAGAATAAATTAAATAATAATTAATTTAATGTTAAGAATTAGAGGAAACGGACTGCACCATTGCATCCATCTCGAAATACTGGTCAACATAGACATTTGGTTTGCATAAAACAGACAAAGTATGAAGAAGTTATGATGGTTTTAAGTTTGTATGAACACAGAAATATTTTATATATATGCATGAGTCAGAGATGAGTCAGAGATGAGTCAGAATCCTATCCAGAGGATTCAAATTCGAAAAATTCCTTTTAGAGGCAAAATTCCCGCTCTAGGGGTCGACCCCCCTAGAGGGGTGTCGACCTAGGGGTCGACCCAACCACAGGGGTGTCGATACCCCTAAGGCTGAGGTGGCACTCGGTTTCAGGGGGTCTGACAGTTATATATACGTTCCCTATTCCTCATATTTTCTTCATTGGGAGTCATGGAGGCTATATGCTGCTGAAGTGCGAGCTGAACCGTTTTCTACAACAATATATTCTACAAATCCAATTCAGAAATTCTAGATCCATTCTTCCTAAATTCTCTAAACCTAACGTTGTGAGTTCTAGTTGTTTTAAGGTTTCGATAAATGAAAGTATACTTTGAAAGACTATGAATTGGATATGTTGTAAAGTATGATTCTGTGTTAATTTGAAATCCTATACTATGTCATGACAGATCTATTTTCCTAGATCTAATAAAATTATGGTGATTTAATTATGTTTCTAATGTGGATCTTGACTTGTAACCATGTTATGGTGGATGCACATCTATTAATTTGGACAATTGTGACATTACCTGGATCTAGATTTGTATGTTAATCACCTTTCACCTGTCATATTTTGATACATTGAGATATGTTGTAAACTTGACATGTGAATCCACCTTTATATCTAAACATATTACTATGTCACCCTAACTATGCTAGATCTGAGTAATTGGACAACTAATGTTAATCTAGATCTCATTATGCTTGCTTGAACATCATAGTGATTGCCACAAGTTACCAGTTTGATGTCCACTTTATTATGATGTTAAACACATGTCCATTCACTTTGTTATTATGCCAGTTTATGTTCATGTTTATGCCAAGACATGTTGAAACTATCACCCTTGTCATACTCCCTTTTTATTATTATAGCTGGGTTACTTTATAGCCTAGATGCCACCAAAATACATACGAATACGTTAGAGAGGAAACAGGGAAAAAGGGATTATAATTGGCATGAATTATGTAATGTTTATGTGAAATGGGACATGTAATTCAAATGGGGAAAACATAAAAATAGTTACCTGTAATGACATAGGTAGATTTGGATTAATTTGGAATGTTTAGTAATTTACAATTAAGAATTGTAGATTGTACTTATGACACTAGGTTAGGTTACATTAGTGGTTGAAGTCTGCCTGGACCCGACCGGCATATCCAGCAGCCACTAATATTGAACCTAATGTGGGAGTTCTAAGTACTCAAATACGAATCGGGCTAAGACACGAGGTTAGGCCCAACTGTGGAATAAGAATGCCCAGACCCAACCAGCATATCCAACATCCACACGTTGTAGGCCTAATGTGGAAGGTCTAGCCCATTATAACCATAATTGGATATGGTAATGAAATGGACTACTTAACCTAATTTAATATGACTATGGACTTAAGTTAGGGTTAAGTAAAACTGGATGGGTAGTGGTGGGTTAAGTAAATTAGAGGGGGTGGGTAATATGTATATATAGGCCCACAAACTTAACCCAATAAGGTTATGTAATTAAAGACACCTAGTGGTATACATAACCAGTAGATAATATAATAGGGTTATGTTATTAAAGACACCTAGTGGTATACATAACCGATATATAATGTAATGAAGTTATGTAATGAAAGACACCCTTTAGGGGAAGCGTAACTAGTATAGGGCTATGTAATTAAAGATACCTAAGGGTATACATAGTCGGTGGAAAACCTAGTGGGGAATACAAGACATGGGGGAGAGCTTGTATCATATTGTGTGGGTTCAGTAAGTAACCCGGAGTTGGTATCAAGTAAAGAACTCCATACTAGGCGGAGAAGGGGCACGCTTGCTGATTGATTGTAAGAGATACAAACGAGACGGATGGTGTGGGTGGCGCAAACCGACCGGGGACATGTGTGTGCATGGGCCAGGAAGAGGGGGCTAAGACGACCGTGACACCAGTAGATATGGTTGTGCACACAATGGGTTGCCTCTTTAGGATGTGATACCTCCTACTATGGGGCTAGCACAAGATATATACAGGGTAGGCAGCCGATCGATTAGGGTATACTTGGACATATGACATAAGCCTACCAACTCATAGTGGAAGGGATCATCTCATTTTAGTTATACTAGTAATAATGCAGAATAATCAATAGTGAGGTACATGCACCTTATCTTGCTTGCCCTGTCATACCTGCCATTTATGTAGTGATCTCTCTTATCCATTTTATATGCCTATCTTGTTTCTTTTATTTATCTACTGGCTAAAAGTAACTAGACTCGCCTGACTTTATGACTGACCCTGTTGTTTCTCCTTCTTTCTTCCGTCCCCCCTCCCTCAGGTTCTTAGGGGGGAAACACTCAGACTTAATCAGGAATCAGATATCATCTTGCTAGGAGCTACTTCCAAAGTATGGCTCAAGTTCTTGTCTCTACTATGGCTTAACTCTTTTAATTGAGGGAATGATGCTTTTCATTTACTTATGTACTCTGATGGTGCAAGACAGAAGTTATTTTATTGTAATGGTATTTGTGATTTATGAAATTATGGACCACGGTATTACGACTTATGCTTGAAATAAAAGTTTAAATTTTCCGCTATGCCTTATTTATATCTGTCTTGTAATTATTCAGTATCTGTTTATCTATAGCGCTTTACGATACTTAATGCATTCCCTTGGTGAGTGACATTAATGGACGTGGGGTGTCACACATTATCTCTCCATGTCATAAATATGGCCATCGTCATACTTTTTCATAAATATGGTTATCATCATCGTCGTAAATGTGGTCAGCGCCTCGCCATGCCATAAATTTGGTTATCTTCTCGCCACATAATTGTTGTATCTAATAATTATATGGTTTTTGTTTGATGATAAATAATATATATATATATATATTATAAATGTATTTGTAATTGTATTGTTATACTACATCATAGATAGCAATATAATATTTATATTCGAATAGAATACTACTACACAATAATTTAAATATTCAAATAGTATATTTTCTAAATATGATATTTTATTTCAACATCTCAACGACATAAAATTTATAACTCCACAATTTGTACAACTCACAGTAATATAATACATTTCATTTCATACTCAATTTCATATACATTGTTTCCTCACTACAACACTCAGTTATACAGTCACTCATTTCTATAGGGTGTTGCGTATCTACAGTACACTCAGTTCTTTTCACTCAAGTTTGTACAAATATATACAGTTTCAATCATACACACTTGTCTTCTATCTTTTGCAAGCTTCACGGTCAGTCCAGTCTTCTGCTTACTTGTCATAGAAACACCCATACAGTAATCTGGAACAAAAATATTTACATTCTAACAGATATAATTTTTATTTTAAAATTTATCTGCCTCAGAATTTTGAAGTGTTTCTCATCATTTTTCATGACTTGATCTGATTTATATGAACATTCATCTGTGTCTATATAGCTTGTGATATTCATAGTGATACACTGTAAATACCACAAGGTAGACAACGCATGTAGAGCTCACGTAAATATATTCTACACATACATGTGTATGTATATACACAAGTTATGTGCATGGGCAATATGGTCAGTATTGGAAAAATATATCAATAGAGTGTGTTCAGGTGAAGCTTGACACACATGCATAGTGCATGGGTCAGGTATCCATGAACACACATGCATAGTGCATGGGTCAGGTATCCATGAACACACATGCACTGAGGAGCGACCATGAAGACCAAGCTCGACCCAGTGCAAGTGCATGAGCATGGACCAAAATAAGTGGTCGAGCAGTAATGGTAAATGGATAGTGTAGCAGTTGAATGCAAGTCAATACTCAAGTGACAAGTGCAAAAAGTTAGCAAGTTTTAGAATCAAATACATGCATTCATAGTTTAGGTCAAAACAGTTGTAATGAAGTCGAGCCATTTTGAAGTTTATGTGCAACAAGGTACAACCATCAAGACAACAAGGACTATGTTCAAATGCAACTCAACGAACACAAGCCAAGACAGGTTAGCTTGAAGACTCAGCAAAAACAATACAGGGAGTACATGTGCTTGTGTACACACACAAAAGATGGTACAGTCAGCATGTGAAAGTGCAAAGCACATCAACATGGTGTTCATGTATGCAAATAGGAGCACGACAAATACAAGACTGTGTACAATGGGTACACACACAAACATGTGTATAAAATCTAATACTCATGGTACTTGAAGCCCGATAGTCTAGAAATTAAGCAAGGAAAAAGTTTAGCATGCATGTTCATAAAGATGGCAAAATACAAGCTCATCTAGAAAAGCTCAAGTAACAAACAGTATGCACGTCAAATACAAATTACATAACAATTTCAAGAATTAGAATGTTATGGATTTGCTACATGTACAAAGTTTAACATGACTCATGCAAAACTCAAGCTCAGCAAAATCCTAGGTGATTCATGCAATTTTCTGATGCATGCACAAAGATGGTACAAGGAAGAAAGGGATTGCATTTACAGAATTTAAATCATTCATGCAAGAATGAACAACATCATGTTAAGCTTGAAAGGAATTGTTTATTTCCTGCAATCACGTGTGGACCTCATGGCAAACGTTAAATTCAACAAGCTGGCAAAGTATCATTTCAGCAATACATATATGGAAAGAAATCATTTGTTTTGATTTCCAGAATGCAACTGTGACGAATATTGCACAAGAATCATTTAAGGAATTCAATCACACAAGGGACCGAATAATTTTTTTTCCATAAATCATGTGTAATTAAATTTGTTAAAAAAATCAAAGTATAAATTACGCAAGAAGCATCAACAAACTTTACTGGAAAGTCTCTAATCTCTCAAAATCAGTTTTGGCAAGAATTCAATCAATCATTTTCATCATGTAATCAAAGGGACTTCACGACATGTTTTTATTAATCATGGAAACAAAGATTTATAGCAACAAATTCATACAAGGGGCCACAAATAATATTTTCCAGATTTACTCAAATTCAATGCCAAGAAAATCAATTAGTAAATCATGGGAACTAAAAGAGGAAACATGCAAAAATCAAACCAAGGTCACTCGTGAAATCACAGCAATTTTAGGATTTAATTATCCTATATATGTACACCATTCCTTGTTGGCATAAATGTAATAACCCGGAAAATCTGGGCCAGTTTAAAATTTTTATTTTGGCAATTTTAGCGAATTTCGAATATTTAAAATAGATTATTTTAAATAATATCAACGGGAAATTTATTTTGAATATATTTAGAACGTATATATTTATACGCGCCGTCGTTAGAATATAAATATTTATATATAATTATAAATAGAATTGAAAATGGCGCGGTAGTTCGATAATTCGATTTCAAACTTCAATTGAATGTACCGGGTGCAAAACAATCCGGATTTTAGTGAAACCAAAAATAATAGGATCTAATTGATGATATCTTTCCAACGAATCCGACAAATCGAAATTTCATAGCGGGAATCAAAAGATATGTCCAGTTGAAAATTCTGAATAGTCGCTATGGAATTCAGGCCCTTAAAAATGGACATTTTGCAAACGACCTCGGATTTCGACGAAACCACTTTTGTTGGATCTGTGATGTCAAGTTATTGCTAGATTCCAAATTTCATAATTTTTCGAATCAATATGTGAGCGTGGCAAAGAAAAATGCGTTTGATCAGTTTTAGTTGATTTTAATCGACTGGAAAATGACCATTTTTCAAATGGTCTCAGAGTTCGACGAAACTAGTTTTGTTAGGACCGTATCATCAATATGAAGCTAGAAAATATTTTTATGAAATTTTTAGAGACAGTATGTGACCCCGGTAATTTGAAATGTACGTTTAAAATTCAATATAGTGATTTAAATGTAAATTTAACGGAAACTGATTCAAACGATCGAATCAGCCTACGATACATATCCCATTGTGTTCAGAATGGGGGTAAAACGCTATGGACGACAGGCGGTGGGCCTCGTTTAGAGGTCGTATGTAAAAGTCAACTTTTTGCAATTAAAATAATTAAAAAAAATTAAATTATCTCTCTCCCTCCCCTTTAATCCTTCTGCCCCCCCCCCCCCCCCCCCCGATTCATTTCAGAAACGAAAAGGAAAAGAAAAAAAAAACGAATCACTCCTCCAGCGAGAAGCGCCTCCAGGCGTTCGCCGCCGCCCTTGCGTCCCCTCCTCGACCTCGCGACAGCCCCCCGACGCACCCATCCTCCCTCCAGCCGACGCTCGAAGACCCCCCCCCCCCCCCCCGTTCTATTTTCTTCCACCGCCTGCCTTGGCCGCCTCCCCAATCGCCACCACCTCCTCCTCACCCCCCTTCCGCCGCTACCTCCTCCCTCCAAACCCCTAAACCCACTGACCAAGTAGACCCCCTATCTCCATTGAACGCAGTGAGTCTCCCATTCTTTGGCTGTTATAAGGGAAAACCCTATCCCCCGGCTTGCGTTGCATTATGTGATAGGACCTGGGTCTTATAACAGCTTCATTTTTCTTTATTTAGCATTGCGCTGTTGTTTTATGCACTGGTGTTCTTGGGAGGAAACCCGTTCCGTGTTATACGGCGTGGTCCCTTGATTTACCTAACTTTAAAAATAAAGATTACTGTTTTTAGTTCTCACACCAGTCCCATGACTGACCTGGAGTTTATTGTTTTAACCTAAACTCTGGGTGCCCTTATTTTGACACGGGCAGCTAGTAGTTTTGGTTTTGCATATTTATATTCACAGGATCCTGGTTTACAGCTGGAACGATACCCGGAGAGCTTTGTATCCGTATATCTCCTTCTAGTTGTGTATTGTATTATTTTCTGCTGCGATGTATTTAAATGTAATTTAAATCTCTGTTATTTCTGTGTAATATTTATTTGTTTATACTCTGTATATTCTTGTAATCTGATGCATTGTTGTGATATACAGTGAAATGTTCTTTTGTATGCATTCTATTTTGTCCTGTTCTCAAACGATAGGGCGCTTCGAACGGTCTGGGTCGGTTTAGCGACTGGTTCGGACCGAGCGAAATTCCTTTTCGTCACATTTGGTATCAGAGCTTTGGTTTACAGAGCTCGAGAACAAGACACATTAGAACCATACGAAAGAATTCATCAGATATTGGATTAGCAAAATCCAATTAGAATGACTCGTTAGAGATAGGATCAGTAGTATCCTAGAACGAGTGTGAAGAGTATATTTTTCAAATGAAAACAATTTTGTTTGAAAATTTAAACCATTTTATATGTATTTGAATATTTATTTATTTTGGAATATGGACAATCCAATATATAAAGATTTTGCATATACGCGTCATGAACGTATATTCGAAGTTTAAATATACTGGATAGATATAGAATCATATTCTAGACGCCCGAAGATGATTCTGATGATTGTAGCTACATCATCAGAATTTATGTTCATGTTTCGAAGGTGTGATATCTATATATTTCCATTAGGCTGGTGTGAGAACCAAAACTTATATAGTTAGCACACATTGTTGTGATTTGGCATCAAAAACATGATTTTTTGTATATATATCAAAAATTATGAATTTGAAATGTTAATCCACTAATTGATTGATGTTTGTGTTGTTTGTTTATTTGTTTGATAATTTTGAACCATTAAGCCTAATTGAATCAAATATTGAATTATATTGAAAATAGGTCGCATTTGCTTGCATATACATATACTTACATTGAACAGGTCATAGCAAGGAGGCTAGAGCAGAGAATAAAATTTGTTTGCCTGACAAATAGATACATGTTTACTACATAATTTACTGTTTTGTTTGGGTGATGATGATTTTATGAGCCTATTGGTTAGCCGCTTGGCTTTTTCTTTTTCTTTTTGAGATCTGAAGGCCTATATGGCAATTTCGGGATTTTCCCGTGGCTCCCGGTGCAGGGGAGGTTATGGCGAAATTTTTCGGAAATTTAGGGTGTTAGCCAAATTTTTGAAAATTTGAAAATTCTCAGAAACTGAAAAGTTGGAGAATGGAAGCCAGATCGAACGTAGAATTGAATAATCAAACCACTTTCGACTTTGTTCCTTTTCGGGGACGAAAAGTTTTAAGTGGGGGAGATTGTAATAACCCGGAAAATCTGGGCCAGTTTAAAATTTTTATTTTGGCAATTTTAGCGAATTTCGAATATTTAAAATAGATTATTTTAAATAATATCGACGGGAAATTTATTTTGAATATATTTAGAACGTATATATTTATACGCGCCGTCATTAGAATATAAATATTTATATATAATTATAAATAGAATTGAAAATGGCGCGGTAGTTCGATAATTCGATTTCAAACTTCAATTGAATGTACCGGGTGCAAAACAATCCGGATTTTAGTGAAACCAAAAATAATAGGATCTAATTGATGATATCTTTCCAACGAATCCGACAAATCAAAATTTCATAGCGGGAATCAAAAGATATGTCCAGTTGAAAATTCTGAATAGTCACTATGGAATTCAGGCCCTTAAAAATGGACATTTTGCAAACGATCTCGGATTTCGACGAAACCACTTTTGTTGGATCCGTGATGTCAAGTTATTGCTAGATTCCAAATTTCATAATTTTTCGAATCAATATGTGAGCGTGGCAAAGGAAAATGCGTTTGACCAGTTTCAGTTGATTTTAATCGACTGGAAAATGGCCATTTTCAAACGATCTCAGAATTCGACGAAACTAGTTTTGTTAGGACCGTATCATCAATATGAAGCTAGAAAATATTTTTATGAAATTTTTAGAGACAGTATGTGACCCCGGTAATTTGAAATGTACGTTTAAAATTCAATATAGTGATTTAAATGTAAATTTAACGGAAACTGATTCAAACGATCGAATCAGCCTACGACACATATCCCATTGTATTCGGAATGGGGGTAAAACGCTATGGACGACAGGCAGTGGGCCTCGTTTAGAGGTCGTATGTAAAAGTCAACTTTTTGCAATTAAAATAATTAAAAAAATTAAATTATCTCTCTCCCTCCCCTTTAATCCTTCTGCCCCCCCCCCCCCCCCCCCCGATTCATTTCAGAAACGAAAAGGAAAAGAAAAAAAAGAAAAAAACGAATCGCTCCTCCAGCGAGAAGTCGCCGCCTCCAGGCGTTCGCCGTCGCCCTTGCGTCCCCTCCTCGACCTCGCGACAGCCCCCCGACGCACCCATCCTCCCTCCAGCCGACGCTCGAAGACCCCCCCTCCCCGTTCGATTTTCTTCCACCGCCGCCGCCTGCCTTGGCCGCCTCCCCAATCGCCACCACCTCCTCCTCACCCCCTTCCGCCGCTACCTCCTCCCTCCAAACCCCTAAACCCCTAAACCCACTGACCAAGTAGACCCCCTATCTCCAGTGAACGCAGTGAGTCTCCCCTCTCCTTTTTCTTCTTTTATTTTATTTTATTTATCTTATTTCATTATGTAAGGGCATTGTTCTGAAATTAAATGTGATTTTAAAACTGAATTTAGATTGTATTTTTTTTAACATAAATAGAAAAGATTGGATTTTGTTAGAGAAAAATATGATTTTTATATTTTTAAGGTATTAAAAAATATAATCTTTACTATATAGAAGTGGTAAAAATATGATTTTTGTTTATGTAGAGAATTAAAAATATCACCTTTATATATGTAGCAAAATAAAAATGTGATTTTTATAGTGATGAAGTCTATATTTTTTTTTTGAAAAGGCGAAATCTATATTTTTGAAATGGAATTTTTATCCATATAGCATAATAAAAATTCGATTTTTATATATTGAATAGAAAAATAAAAATTCGATTTTTATATATTGAATAGAAAAGTAAAAATTCGATTTTTATATATTGAATAGAAAAGTAAAAATTCGATTTTTATATATTGAATAGCGAAGTAAAAATTCGATTTTTACATATGTAGTGGCTACGGGCAACGAAGATGAAAAAATGAGATAACGATGAAGATTTCTATCAAAGAAGAGTCAAGATGATTGGATAGCTTTCGGTGAGAATTTCTCACCTTTCAACTAGTTATATATATATATACTAGGATGCAGAAGGTGTTTAGTAGCACCTGACACCCGTCATCCACAGACCATGGATGGCTTGTTTGTTTAATTGTTTGGTTGTGTAGTTGGTTAGATTATTTGGTTTGGAATTGAATTGTTTGGTGAAATGAAATTGATTCGATTGATGTGTGAATGGCGTGGGCCTTCACTAGACCGGGGATAAGGCTAGGCCTTGTCCCGTTTCTAGTATCGTGCCGTTATGCCGCCGAAATTTTCTAAAATAAGTTAGAAAAATAAAAATATCATTTTTATTTGGTAAATGAACTGAATAAAAATTCATGTGTTAAAATAAAATATTTGATCGTTAAAAATATAATTTTTAACGTGAATGTGAATAAATAAATATTCATTTACAAACCGGACGGTTTGTTTATGTACACCTATTTGAAGGACATTGATTGGGACGATAAATTTTACACATCGCCCAACTGCACAAATAAAAATCTGTGTTTGATTGCTTGAAACCCCACATGGGTATTGGGATGATATTTGGCGTACACTAATCCCGATTGTTTAGTTGTATGTCGATCGATTGATTGACAGACTGTTATAAGCGTTGAATATTTATATTTGATGCTTATACAGTGTAGAATGCACTTTGGATGATGGTTGATTATTCATCGTTGTTGATATATACATGTGTTGTAGAAAATCCATATAATTAACATTATATGGTAATTGATTGGGCCTCACTCCAGTTTTGAAAAAGAAATATTTGAAAAGGAAATATTTAGAAATATTTGAAAAAGAAATATTTGAAAAAGAAATATTTGAAATAGAAATATTTGAAATAGAATATTTGAAATAGAATATTTGAAAATAGGAATATATGAAGCCGTGTTGATTAGATTGACGTCATTTTGACGTGAATGATATTTATATCGATTTTATTCATTTTTCAACGAATATTGAAATAGATTTGAAATTCGAATTAAATTGAATAGATTTGAAATTGAAATCACATTGAAATGAATTCGAATTGAAATTGAATATAAATGAATTCAAATTGAAAGGATATAAATGAATTCGAATTGAAATTGAATATAAATGAATTCGAATTGAAAGGGTATAAATGAATTCGAATTGAAATTGAATATAAATGAATTCGAATTGAAATTGAATATAAATGAATTCGAATTGAAATTGAATTGAATTGAATTAGAACTGAAATTGAATTAGAAATCAATTTGAATTAAAATCGATTTGAAATGAATTTAAAACGAATTTATATTGGAATATTCAATTTTGATTTGAAATTGGATATGAAGTTGAAACCGCTTTGAAAATGAATTGAAAACGATTTATAAAGCACGTTTTAAATTGAAATCGACGAAGTATATATTATATATATAATATATAATGGCCTGAATAGAACGCGCCGCGCCACGGCAGTTCGCGAATTTCGACCATTGACTTCGAACGGATATTGCGGGAGATCCGACCGTCGGATTCTCCTAAAACCGGAACCGTTGGGTTCGCATCGAAAAGAACTTTCTAACGAATGTGAGAAATTAGAAATATAACGGTTGGATTTGAAATTATGTCCAAATCAAATTTGAAAAAGGTCGCTGTAAGTGCAGTTCGATGGCCATTGATGGAAATCGACTGTACGGGCCTTGATAAAATTATTAAAAATGGTAATAATTTGTGTAAAATCATAAGAAATGATTTAGAAAGGATTGGAATGAAAAACTCCATATTTGAAAAGATAAAAATAGATTTTTATCGAAATGAACTAGTTTTGAACTAGAATTATAATTCTATTTATTTTTAAATAAACAAATTGAATTAGAAAAGGGTTTTAAAAATAACCAGAATTTCCAATGATTGCGTTGGAGTGGATTTGAATCGAAATTGTCTTCGGAATATTTCGATATTGGAATTCGTGATTATACAGATGTTGTTATGGAAATTTGAAAGATATAAATTTATATCGTTATTTCCAACACGACATTTGTTAATCGTAGAATTTGATATTGAATATAAGCCGGGATATTTTCTATTCAGAGCCTTGTATTGAATATCAAATGTGATTTGGGTTTGTCGTGAATGGTGTCTTCACTAACACTGTTCTTGAACCCAGTTGAGAAAAGATTAAATCTATTTATTTAGATTTAATGAAGTGTACCAATTAAATAATATTTAATTGGAATTGAATCGATATTGATTTTTGGGTTTATCGTGGACGGTGTTTTAAATAACACTCGTTCTTTAACCCGATAATTAATGAATGTGATTTTGGGTCTATCGTGAACCGTGTTTTAAATGACACTGATTCTTTAACCCAGTTAACAATTAAAACTAAGTGGAGTTCTAATGAATCTTTAATTAGATTGAAATGATCGAGAATGGGGTATCACCAGTTTTGCTCCAGGCGATAGTTAAATCTTTAATTAGATTTTGAACGTGAAATGGTAATTGAATTTACCGATAACACCGTGGTGTTAGATATGAAGTATTACCAGTTTTACTTCATGGGATGAATAGGTTGGGATTGGAAAATTAAAACAAATGATTACTTCGGTAAGGTTCGTTAATCCCGACTAGTTGAATCGAAATTATAAGATGATTAAAGAATAAATTCAAGGAATTTATCTTGGATAAAATTAATGGGAACCTTTCCCTATGAATGTGAAATTTAGAAACTAACTGTCGGTTAGCTAAGCAGAATGGTTTTCTGGATATTGACCTGATGTTGGTTTCGGCCTTCGGGGTTAATATTTGGGGAATTATTCTCTTGATTAATTTACGGTTAGTGACTGATGAATTGGAATGAGGCGTATATTGTGTTTGTGTGACACTTATTTAAAATATACGCGAGTTATTCGGAAAGACCGGGTTTATCCCATTCTGAATAACTGATACGACGATAAGTCGAAGATGAAGACGATGGTCGAAGACCGGAGGTCTTCTCGTCGTTTGGGTGATTACTGATGATCTTGATTGGGCTGTACACCCAAGAAGATGGAAACAGTTGGTGATCGTCCAGACGTACTTGGAGATTGATGGATATGCGGGGTACTAGGTGCCTCCGGTTTCGTTCAGACCCAGAACGGACTTGTAAATGGACTGTGTGTCTGACATTGGATTTTAGTCCGTGTGATTGATCTCTATTAAATATATATCTGTTTGGCGGCGGAGAATTTATTCTCTTGCTTAACGCCCTTCTCTGAGACGTACGAGCTCAGGGGTTATATACTGATGGATATCAAAACGCATGGAGTAAATTGCCTGTATGGCATGCCTAAGTGGCAATTGATCGAGGCTTCTGTTGAAAAGCAAAGTCTTGTGGTTGATGATCGAAGCACGGCCCTTGTGGCATAGCTTTGTGTAACGTTGATTCGCGAGCCTCGCACCCCGGTTGTGAACCAAAAATGGGAGAGGACCTCAGGGAGGGCATGCGTTTCTTTCTAGCTAGGGTGGTGTCAGTGACCTACCAGCCCTGACATTTATATAATTTTCACCTGTGTGGTTGTTGCTGTTGCGAGGCGCCTCGGTTTGATCGGACGATCCGGGTCCGATGGAGTCATTCGTTGGCTCATTGACGCCCCAAAGGGCGGGGAGACGTATTGTTCAGGCATAATAATCCACATCGGTGGACCGGCCCTGTCGCTCCAAGGCTTGCCTGCGCGCTTGCCTGAGACACGGGCTAGAGCGTCTCGAATCGGTAGAGGACGATCCCTGGCCTCGGTTCATAGACGGAAATCCAATTTCCAAATACGTGACATTTGCGGTTTTAATTGTAGAACTAGTATGGCGACATGATATATGGTACCCATGCCGCCTATGATTGATACTTATGATTTGAAGTTGTTTTACACACTATGCACTTATAATAGTATCAAATGAATTGTTTTAAACGTATCAAGCATTCTTTGGCTGTTATAAGGGAAAACCCTATCCCCCGGCTTGCGTTGCATTGTGTGATAGGACCTGGGTCTTATAACAGCTTCATTTTTCTTTATTTAGCATTGCGCTGTTGTTTTATGCACTGGTGTTCTTGGGAGGAAACCCGTTCCGTGTTATATGGCGTGGTCCCTTGATTTACCTAACTTTAAAAATAAAGATTACTGTTTTTAGTTCTCATACCAGTCCCATGACTGACCTGGAGTTTATTGTTTTAACATAAACTCTGGGTGCCCTTATTTTGACACGGGCAGCTAGTAGTTTTGGTTTTGCAGATTTATATTCACAGGATCCTGGTTTACAGCTGGAACGATACCCGGAGAGCTTTGTATCTGTATATCTCCTTCTAGTTGTGTATTGTATTATTTTCCGCTGCGATGTATTTAAATGTAATTTAAATCTCTGTTATTTCTGTGTAATATTTATTTGTTTATACTCTGTATATTCTTGTAATCTGATGCATTGTTGTGATATACAGTGAAATGTTCTTTTGTATGCGTTCTATTTTGTCCTGTTCTCAAACGATAGGGCGCTTCGAACGGTCTGGGTCGGTTTAGCGACTGGTTCGGACCGAGCGAAATTCCTTTTCGTCACAATAAACATCCAACTTGAATGAAAAACAAATCAATTTCTTAAATATAATCAGTAATCTTACAGCGCTGGATCGAGCAAGATTTTGATTCGAATTCGAGCAAGCAAGTAGTGTCAATCAACTGAAGAAGTTTCTGAATTCATGAATCTATTTTAAAAGCCAATCAAAGAAACCCTAGCCGACGGTTTTAAGGAGCAAATGAAATAAAAGGGATGACTGACATTTTTCTTGAAGACTAAGCTTTCAAAGAGATAAAGAATGTAGGCCGACCTATTTACTCTTTAAGTATGTCTCAATTTTTAAATCTTGGGTTCTAATTTTTATTTTTATTTTTATTGTACTTGTTTTATTTTTAGTGTACTTGTTTTGTTTCTTCTTGTAAAATCGTCTGTTGGTTTTCTAGTTTTTTTGTAAAACAAGATCATCTAGTTATACATTTTAATTAGTAGTTTTCTAGTGTTTGTAATAACTAAGGGTTACTCGCTACGGGTTTGTAGCTAGGAAAAATCTGATTTCGGGGATAGAAATCAGTTCAGGGTTTTGAGCGTAGAATTAGATCAACAGCAGGGTTTGCGAGTGTACAAGACTGTAAAAGCGGTTTGCGAGTGTACAAGACTGTATAGGCGGTTAGCGAGGGAGTCGCGAGTTTATAAGTTTTTGTATGCGGGAGTTTGTTTCTAATTCTAGTAAAAACCTAGGGGAATGCAGCAGTAGGCAGGGTTTGCCAAAGTTTGGTAAAATCTTTGTGTCATTTACTTTTTGAACCTATTTACTCCTATGCTATATATGCTGTAATTATTATTTTGTGTTGTGATGTTTATTAATATCTCAAATTAATCTAATAAACCCTATTCACCCCACTCTATGGTTAATCTAATCCAACAAGTGGTATCAGAGCCTGGTATTTCATTAACTCTAGAGACATGGATTCCCCTAGTTGTCAGTTCATTGAGAGTCAGTCCAGTCATATTCCAACTATTTTTAATATAATGGTAGAGATTTTTTTAATTGGAAATCAGAAATGGAGTCCAATTTAAAATCTATTAATATTAAATGTTGGGATACTATTATTAATGGATATGATTGGGTAGATAGGAATGATATTGAGTTTAATTCTCGCATTACTCATATTTTATATTCTTATATTGATGATATCCAATATAACCTTATCTCCCATTGTTTGTCTGCACAGGGAATCTAGAATACTCTCAATGCAAAGTATGGAAGGATTGATAACAGCAACTCAAAATCGCAGAAGGACAACCATACTCAAATCTATGCTTGAATGGAGATACAAAAGAAAATTCAGATGGATCAGTTGATGGAGACTCAAAAGAAATGAGACAGAAAGTTTCTCATATGAAGATTTGGTTTATTTGTGTGTTGATTTAACAAAAACTGTCGATAATCTCCATCGGAAAAACAAATCTTTGAAATCTAAAAATCATGAGTTGACCGACAAAATTAACTGTTTGGAATCAAAATTTTCAAATATCATGAAATTAGAAATTTTTGATTTTGAATATTGTTTGAAATTAAAAACTGGTCTCGTTCATCTCAATAAAAACATTCAAAGGTTTGAAGAGGAAATTCTGATTTTAAAAGATAATGAGATAGAGCTAAATGACACAAACAATTCTTTACAAAAGGAATTTGAAAATTTTAGGACTACGAAAAATTCCAAACATGAAATTACTGAAAAAGAAAGTTTATTGAAAACTGATTTGATTTTGAAAGAGTTAGAAAATGAGATTGGAAATTTCAAGAAACTTGAATTTGAAAATTGAATTAAATTTGAATCTAAAATCTTTGAGTCCATAACCAAAATCAAACTACTTGAAAACAAAAATTTGATTTTGGAACAAAATGATATTGAAAGGAGAAAGATCAGCATTAATCGTTGATCAAATTTGATGAAAGAAAATTCTGATCTTAAATGCAAATTAATGATCTTGAATCGAGTTTAAAACGTTTTTCAATCGGAGAAAAATCTTTGAATATGTTGTTGAAAAATCAATTTTCTTTTGATAATAAAAATGGTCTTGGCTTTGAGAAAATAAATGTTTTTGAAAACATGAATTCAAATGTTTTTAAAAATCCTTCAAACTACTTTAAAAAGAATCGATTTGAAAATTTGAACTCTGATAATTTCAAAGAATTTTTAAGTCATAAACGCAATAGGGTTTGTTTGGTAACAGACCATTTTGGATCTCGAATGGAAATAAAACGAAGTCTAAATAGATTTAGGTTCCTAAGCGTACAAACGTAAATTCTAATGGGTTATTATACAAACTGGTTTGGGTACCTAAAGTTGTGTACACATTTCAGAGTGGTTTTACAAATTTTGTTAGACCATTCGATTCTCTAAATTATTAGGCATAGATGTTGGCTGAGGAACTGTTGTACGAAAGAGAATTGAATTCAATCTGTTCCATATTTCTGTATCATTCAGAGTTCCTTTAGCCAAGCATGATGAGTAAGAGAATCAACATCATCTTCTGAAATTCAGGTGTGATCTCTAATCTCAATTTATTTTTATATTTTTTCTTTGTGTATTCCTCCTTCTATCCCTTCTGTTTATTTCCTTTGATATTTTTGTTTTGATTTGACATTTCCATATATTTTTGTTTTTTTCTTGAGCATTCTTAACATCAGATTGCAGAATTCAAGATTTTCTAGAAATTCGCTTCATTTGAATAAAATTCTCATGTTTTAATCATTTCCAGATCTTGAATATAAACCTTAAATATCTGGAATTGTTTTTCAAGTTTATTTCCTTCTTTCTGAATTCCTAACAATGCAGAAGCATTCTTGTTATATCCTGAACACTGTTATTTTGAATTCTAAATTTTTTGAGGATTTGAAAAATTATTGAAATTTCACACACCTCTGTTGTTTTGAGTTTCTTTTAATTCTTTTTGGGAAGACTTGAAAATTTATACTCTTTACAGCACATTACTATTTTTCAGTGGTGATAATTTCATTTATTATTTGGATTGGCCTGAATATTTCTGATTTGAAAAACATTTGCCTTCATGGTATCGAAGCTAAGAAATTCTTTTTATTCATGATCATTTTTGATTAGATATTTGATGGTTTGAAATCATTTAAAAAAATTGATATTTTGAATTTCACTCATTTCTTAGAATTGAAATTATTAATCTTGTGTGATTAATTCATTATATCTCAAAATTCACATATATTCAAGTGATTTCAGATAAATCAGGTTTAATTTTGGATCATGAATATCTCTCAAGCTTGATGTAAATATTCTGAAAAATTCCCTTGTGCTTGTCAGAAATAATTGTGAAAAATTCCTTGAAAATTTGATCTTCTATTGAAACTCACTGATATTTCATAATCATTTGATTTGAATATTTGTTTGTTTGAAATCATTTGAAATTATTATTTCGTGAATCTCACACATATTTTGGATTTGAAACTTATAATCTAGTGTGATTGATTCATCGAATCTTGAGATTTTCATATTCCTTCAAATGATTTAAAATAAAATGTATTTTTAATCTTGGGTCATGGATCATCTTTTGGGACAATCAAAAATATTTGTCAAAAATTCTCTTGACAAGTCTGGTTTGAAAGTAACCGTTGTGTTGCTCTGATAAAAGAAATCACTTTGAAAATGTTTTTAAATAACTGCTTGTTTTTGGTATCATCTGTTGCTCTAGTAAAAGGATTTAAAAAATTTCTGAGTGACTTAACAACTTTTGAATTGAAAATCTTTTTGGTATAGATTCTTGTGCTACATCCTGAAATCCATTATGAAATCATGATCACTTACTTGGATATTGTTTTGTTTGAAATCATTTGAATATTGTTTAATATCTTGAATCTTACACACTTCATGAATTAGAAATTAATAATCTTTTGTGATCGATTCATCGAATCTTGAAGTTTCACATGCCTTCAAGCGATTTCAAATAAATCGTTTCTTTAAATCTTGGATCATGATTTGTCTTCTTGAGCTTGTTGTAAATTTTTTGAAAACTTTCTTGTGAAACTTCTTCTAAATTTCTATTGTTGCACCGATTGATGGAACTGAATTGTTAGATTTTATTGCTTGGACTTAGTGATTGGATTTTGTTGACTGAGATACCCTTGTTAGCCACTAGTGGCATATTAAAATCCTAGTTTGTAGAGACAACAAGCGGTATCAGATTAGAAGTGCTGGAAAAAAATTATTGATCTAATTCTCATCCTGTATATATTTTTTTCTTGTTTTGTATACATCTTTTAAAATTCCCTCTTGTAATTGATTTTTCAATTTTAAAATCATTTATTGATTATTTATTTGGAAATTGAAATCAATAACCAAAAATAATTGTATTTAGAACTCATCAAAATTATTATCAAACTATTAAAATTGTGATGAGTTGTGATTATAGTATATTTCACAACAAGAGGAAATTTTATTTATATTTTTTTAATGATTGAACAGTTTTTATAATATCTTTGAATTGGTGCTTATTTCACGAAAATCTTCTTTATCTACCATTATTCTGCCATCCATCATGATTTTATATTAATGTGGAGAATTTAATATTTTTTAAAATCATCTATAACCAGGGGAAATATTTATGATGGAATTGTGATCATATTATTTTTCAGAATTACTGATGATCGAAAATTTTCAAGAATCTCGATACAGTTGAGCGTATTTCATAATATGATTAATCTTGAAATTTATTTCACAACCATTTCTGTATCTACCAAAATTCTATCATCCATATTGGCTCCATATACTGAGGAGTTTTTTTGTTTGGAACAGAAAATAATGAAAATATTTCATACATAAGTGTTTATTTAACCTCATTTAAAAATCCAAGCTCTGGTGAGGCATGGTTATGAGATGACTTATTTTTAAGCTGCAAATGACCTCATTTAAAAATCCAAGATCTCGTTATGTGTAGTCAGTGTGCTCTTAAATAAAAAGAAAAGAAAATAATTAGTTATAAATAATTTTTTATATGACATTCTCCTTGGTGTGTAAAAACCAGCCTATCAATTTATTTTCTAATTTGTGAAATGTGTTAAAATCTTATGATATATTATGATTTGTTTTTTAGTAGAACGGATGTGTAGCGCGAGACTACACAGCCGATTAAGCATAATAATAATATATCAAATCCAGTGGACAAGCCCAACTGGTGGCTAATAGTACGAAAGTTTAAAAGAGAGAATTATACAATAGGTTACAACATAACAACCATTACAACAAAAGCAAAACATCCCAAGAACCACTTCGATAACATGTAATACCATTGCTCATCAAAATATGAAACCATAGAAGAAGAACATACTAAACCAGACAACCATATCTAGATTAATGCAAATCTGGACTTGAATCACCACGATTAGAACCCACTGATTCAGTTGGGCTATTAGACGCTGGCAGAGCAAGCATGAACTTCACTGGAGAAGAAGAAGGTTGACCTATCCAAGAGTTAAAGTAGAAAATAATGAGTCTGCCTAATCCTTCAAACCGCTTCAGTGGTTTATTAAAAATCACTGCATTCCTTTCTTTCCAAATGCACCAACAATATATTTCTAAAAAGTAATCTAAAGCAACATTAGCAGCATTGAATTCCCAATAATCAAACACTGAAACAATGCTAGGCACAAATCCAAGAAAAAGAGAGCTAGTGGTTGCAAAGATAGGGAATGAGAATTCACAATCAATGAAAAGATGATCTATAGACTCTTCATGATTTGCACAAAAAGCATAGAGAGGATTCTCAATCAAGTTAAGTCTATGCAACTTAACTCTGGCATTGATTTTACCATGAATCAAACACCAATTAAAGAAGAGAACTTTTTGTGGAAGACGAATTTTCCAAAGTCTTGGGAAAGAGAATACTCTACCAGTGAAATTAATGAAATTGTACACTGAAGCAACCGAAAATCCTTTTATTGGAGATAAAGCCTAAAGGTAGCAATCAGGAGAGAAAGAAAAATGAGTGTGCATCTAGAAGATTATCAAGGACATTAACATCAAACAAAGTTGATGGGCAAAGCGCAGAGGGACCAATATGAATCAGATTTGCCACTGAATAGAACTCATTGGAAGTAAAAGGGAAAAGAGAAGAAAATGTTTGATAAAGAGGAAAATGACCATGCCAAATGTCATGCCAAAATAAACAATATTCTCCATTCCCCAACTTAACGTGAAATAAGTTTTTAATATGAGAAATACAAGATATTACACCATACCAAAAAGGAGAAGGCTTAACAGAGGGAGAAGAGTGCAATACTAAGTGGGGATTACTGGAATAATAAAGAGAAAGGATCCAGTCTTTCCAAATGAAGGAACCTGATGATACTGTGCGCCATAACCATTTTGATGGAAGAGCCACATTGAAATTAGAGAGATTTACAATACCCAACCCCCCCCCCCTGATTAATATGTAAGCATACAGTTTGCCAATTAACCAGTTTTTTGACCTTACTTCCGTTCCAAAGGAAAGCACTCCTTATTGAATCAATTTTCGAAATTACCCACTTAGGAAGTTTGTGAAAAGACATCCAATAAGTTGGCATAGCAGATAAAACCGCTTTAGCCAACACTAAGCGACCAGCAGATGGTAGAGAATTAGCCTTCTAGGAAGATAACCTCTATTCGACCTTGTGAATGAATGGACACCAATCTGATTTATGAAGTCTAGTGGGTCTAAGAGGGATTTCCAAATATTGAATTAGGAACCTATGGATAGAACAATTAAGGAAGGAAGAGATGGAAAGACCAAGATGATTAGCATTCCCTAACATAACGATTGAGCTTATAGAAAAGTTAATAGATAGACTCGAGATAAGCTCAAAAACAAAAAGCACCACTTTCAGACAATGAATGTGATTTAGGTCAGGAGAGGAAAAGATAATTGTATCATCTGCAAATTGGAGGTTAGAAATTGCTAAAGAGGAATTAGGAAGATGAA
This sequence comes from Allium sativum, assembly GCA_030737875.1. NCBI lineage: Eukaryota > Viridiplantae > Streptophyta > Magnoliopsida > Asparagales > Amaryllidaceae > Allium > Allium sativum. The sequence continues at coordinate 252,266,345 of CM060915.1, read as the reverse complement.
TTCCATCAAATAGATTGTTAGCAATCACTCTCTTAACCATCCGGTTAAAAACATCTGCAATTAGAACAAATATGAGGGGAGAAAATTGATCCCCCTATCTCAATCCCCTGTTGAATTTAATTAAACCACCAATACTGCCATTAATAGAGACAGACGAATAACTCGTTTTAAGAATACATTCAATCCAATTGCACCAAAGCTGAGAGAAACCCCTATGCTTAAACATTTGTAAAATAAATACCCAATTCACAGAGTCAAATGCTTTTGAAAAGTATAATTTGAGGAGGACACCAGGTGTATTAGAATTATTACAATACGAGATTACCTCTTTTGTAGCTGCAATACAATAAAAAATGTTGCATCCTTGAATAAAAGATGATTATTCAACACCAATAAGATCAGAAATTACAGATTGAAGCCGATTAGCAAGAGTTTTAGCAATGATTTTAAAGGTAGTGTTGAGAAAACTGATGGAACGAAAATCGGAGAGCGAGATGGCGCCAGAGAATATAGGAAGAAGCACAATGTTTGCATAATTTAGACGAGAGATAAGACAAGGGATATCATAAAATTCATTGCACATGTCCAAAATATGTTTTTTCACCACGGCCCAAAACGATTTAAAGAATGAAGGCCCAAAACCATCAGGCCTAGGGGCTTTGTCATCCTTCATTTCGTTTAAAGTGGCCCAAATTTCTTTTTCAGTGCAAGGTTGATCAATAGAAATTGCTCCAGGAGAAGGGTAAAGAGAGCTCCAATACATGAATGAAATATCATCAGATGATCGACCAAGAATGGAATGATAGAAGTTAGTGAAAAGAAGAAGGATATCATCATGATTTGAATATGATTGGCCTTCATGAGAAATTTCAAGAATGCCGGAACCTCTTCTCCTTCCATTGGAAGATCTATGGAAGTAAGCTGTATTTTTGTCCCCTTCTTCTAACCATTTAGCTTTAGATCTTTGTTTCCAACCAATTTCTTCCTGTTTAAACGGTCTATCCAACTCCATTTCAAAATTCTTCAAGGAGATGAATTCCTCCTCATATAAGGACGAGATTCTTCCAGGATGTTGAGATCTAAAATGGCTTCTTGAATATTAGAATATGAGAACGAATTGAACCCCAAATATTTTTGGCCCATGGTTTAATCAGCTTTCTCAGATATCTCAATTTAAGGACAATTTTATGAGAGGCCGATTGAGATTGAATAGGTTGAACCCAAACTTTTTGTATAAAATCCTTAAAAGATGGTTCAAGTAACCATAAACGTTCAAAGCTAAATGGACGCTTAAGATTAGAATGGGAACCCGAATTAAGGATAATAGGGCAATGATCAGAAATGAATGAAGAAGGCCAGCTGCAAAAGATAAAAGATGAATCTCCTCCTAAGAAGAATTGAAGAGAAAGCGGTCAAGTTTAGCTAGAGAAGGATTCATTCTATGACTTGACCAGGTATAAGAACGATTGCAAATAGGGGGGTCAATGAGGCAACAATCAAAAATAAAGGAATTGAAAGCATCAGTGTCAGCTGAAACAGTTCTAGATTTTCTCTCATTAACACTTCTTATGGTGTTAAAATCACCCCCATACCCAAGGACCTTGAAAACAGTTAGCCATTTCTTTGCAATGTTCCCAAAGAGTTATTCTTTCATGAGAGTCTCGAGGACCATATATATTGGAGGAGAAGTAAATTGTATTAGAGGCAATATGATTAAGAGCTACGTGCAAAGCAGATTGGGAGGGAAAAGTTTGATATAATGACCACACAGATTCATTCCATGTAGTAATGAGACCACCTCTAGTTTCAGTTGCATTAACATATGTCCATCCCCTTAAAGAAGACCCACCAACCAAACAAAAGTGGAAATTCGAAGGATCAAAGAGTTTGGTTTCTTGAAGGAAAAGTACATCTAAATTAAGAGGGGATAAATCTAGATTAATAGCATGATATTTTGAATGGTCCCCCAACCCCTGTACATTCCATGTGACCACTTTCATTGATGTCTATTAATACGCTCTTGCTCTAATGCCTGCATGGCTTTATAATGTGAGTCACGTAAATTCACACCCATGCAGCCTGATATCTTTTTGTTCAAACGTTTATTAGTAGAGGAAAAAACAATAGGAGTTAGAAAACTACCTGTAACTTTAGGATTGTTGCGTCTCTCACTTCAACGAACGAAAATAGGAGAGAGAAATTGAGGCCATTCTTGATCATCAAAACACTATTGCTGAGGAGGAGATTGCGATGGGGGGGGGAGGGGGGTAGAGCTAATGTCAAATGGGATAGTTTGAATAGGGATCAAAGAGAAATCATTGGCTTGATGGGGAGGTTGATTGAAAGGTGGATTCAGATCAACATGCAAATCATGACTCTGATTAACTTGCACATCTTGGTTTACTTCATCTTGATCATTTAGCCCTTGAGAATCAAAGTCTGGTAAGTTGAAATTCGAATTGACTTCTCTAAAAATGGATGGAAGCGCCTGGTAACATCATTGCCTCTTCGATCATAGCATCTAACCGATCCTCTGAGCTAATCTCTTGAAAATTATGGATACATGGCACCACTTGCTCCTCCTCATTACCAATAAAGACAAGTTCTGGTCTTGTTCCTGGATGTTCGTGTTTACAACGTTGTACCTTAATAATATGGACTTTGTTGTTCAAATGGGCTGCAAATTCGTTTTTTGAACCTAATCCTTCGAAAAAGTGCAACTTCACCAGAAAATCTCTATGATCAAAGTGACACCAATCGCAATCATCAACAGCAAGACCCCTACCCATAGGTTTCAAAATTTCCTTCACAGCTTCATCGTTATTTTTGAGAAATTGTGGAAATCCTTCCACTTTAGCCCATCACTCAGTTTCCAATGCAGGTTCTGGTTCTCCCTTGTCATCATCCCAAGCTTCCAAACTTATCGCAGCTCCAGGTTTGGTCAGAATTTTGAGGAGTAATGCATGGTCCCTTTTACCATAAGTAGGATAGTAAACGAAGGAGTTGTTTGTGATGATCGACATCGGCCAACAGTCATATTCAAGGTTAACTTCCAAAGCATGATGCAAAGTTTATATATTCCAATTTCCAGTCAGTGTTTTGGCTATAATGCATTTTGAAGAATCCGCCATTCTGAAGTTTCTTTTTTTAGGGGATTGAACTTGTGGAGACTGAGCTGAAGTTTGATGTAAACTAGGCTTAGTAAATTTCCTGATATTTGAATTTACATGGTAATTAAGCTGACGGGTGGCATTACGAAGCGATGGCTGACAGGCAGTATTTGCAGAGTAATTGATTTGTTTTGGGACCCATCGAGCATATTAATTAGTTCTATTACTAACGGCTTCGTGTGTAGAAGTCGAGGAGCTTCCAACGTAAAAAAAATTCTTTAGACAACGATACACAAAGTGGCCCAACGTACCACATTTGAAACAAATTTTTGGGTCTCTGCACGTGCTTGCCACGTGACCCTTGCATGCACAATGTAAGCATCTTCTTTCTTTTTTCAGCTGAGCAACTGTCTGATGAATGGAGACGAATTCTGGTAGAGGTGGTTTGACCAATTTTTTAGGTGGAGGTTTGGGCGACGTTGAACGTGGTGAAGCCGCCGCCTGAGCATAGAACTTCGGTGGTATTTCTGCATGTTGATAAGAAAGAATAGAAAAACGATTTGATGAGTGGAGAAAAGAAGAACGGGAATGAAGAGGACGAGAATGATTAGGGATAGATACATCAACAGATTGAGAGAAGGCAACACGAGAAGGAATACGATAAGTATTCAGCTGGGCATGATCAGAATGAGGACGAAAAGATGAAGCACGAGAAGGCAAACGAGGAGCTTGAGAGCGAACAAAATTAGGATCAGAAGACCAAGCATGCTTAAAGGAAGGGTTAATGGAAGAAGGAATAAAAGAGCAATGCGGAGGTGAAGATGAGGAGGAAGAAACAGAACGGGGGAGAAGAAAGGACCTGTATCTCGAAGGTTACTTTGAAAGAAAGGGAGGGGAAGAAGGAAGAGAGGACACCATTAACGAGTATTAGCAGCACTGAGTTTGGAAGGATTTACACTCAGTTTATCCATTATATTATGATTTGTTGATTGATAGCTATTGGGATTTGAGATTATTTTATTGTGTCACTTAAATTGAATTTATAATTGTAGTCCAAATCCATCACTATTTTTGTACTCATTTTTTATAAAAAATCTTTTGAAAATAATTGGTATCATTTTTTTTCTAACTCTCCCCATTTTTATTAATTTCATCGTAAATCTATTATTCTACAATGTGAAATTTGTCACTAGTTCTTAATTGAGATTTATGATGATCTTCTTCTTCTTAAGCTGATATTATATTTTTAGTCATTTTTCATCACTATTTTTTAATTTATATATCTTTTTGATGATAATAAAAAGGGGAGAATGGGTTAAGATTTTGATTTATGAATGATATTTAACAAATATTTTAACATTGAAATTTCATACGATTAAATCTTCTTAGTCATGCACAAATCTAGGGGGAGTTTTGTTGTAGGGGGAGCATACAAATAGGGGGAGTTCAATAATTCACTGTCAAGCACATTTATTATTATATTTTATTCAAAATCCTATTTGATGTTTGTCATCATCAAAAATGGGAGATTGTTGTATCTAACAATTCTATGATTTTTGTTTGATGATCACAAACATATATATATTATTGTAAATGTGTTTGTAATTGTATGGTTATACTACATCACAGATAGGAATAAAGTATTTATATTTAAATAGAATACTACTGCATAAGAACTTAAATATTCAAAAAGTATTTTGTTTAATTATGATATTTTATTTCAACATCTCAACAGTACAAAATTTATAACTCCACTATTTGCATAACTCACTATAATACAATACATTTCATACTCAATTTCATATACACTGTTTCCTCACAACAACACTCAGTTATACAGTCACTCATTTCTATACAGTGTTGTCTCTCTATAGTATACTCGGTTCTTTTCACTCAATTTTGTACAAATATATACAATTTCACTCATACACACTTGTCTTCTGTCTTCTGTCTTCTGCAAGCTTCACGGTCGATCTAGTCTTCTGCTTACCTGTCACAGAAACACACACAGAGTAATCTGGAATAAAAATATTTTATATTCTAGCATATATAGTTTTTATTTTAAAATTTATTTGCGTAAGAATTTTGGTGTGTTTCTCATCATTTTTCATGACTTGATCTAATCTATATGGACATCCATCTGTGTCTATACATCTTGTGATATTCACAGTGATACACTGTAAATACCACAAGGTAGACATCGTATGTAGTTCTCACACACACACACACACACATATATATATATATACACATACATGTGTATGTATATACACATGTTCTGTGCAGGGGCAATATGGTCAGCATTGCACAAATATATCAACAGGGTGTGTTCAGGTGAGATGCCCGACACACATGCACAGTGCATGGGTTAGGTATCCATGAACACACATGCACTGAGGAGCGGCCATGAAGACCAAGCTCAACCCAATGCAAGTGCATGAACACGGACCAAAATAAGTGGTCGAGTAGCAATGGTAAATGGACAGTGCAACAGTCGAATGTAAGTCAATACTCAAGTAACAAGTGCAACAAGTCAGCAAGTTTTAGAATTGAATACAAGCATTCGTAGTTTAGCCAAAACAGTAGTGATGAAGTCGAGCCAGTTTGAAGTTTATGTGCAACAAGGTACAACCATTAAGACAACAAGGACCATGTTCAAATGCAACTTAACGAACACAAACCAAGACAGGTTAGCTTGAAGACTCAACAAAAACAATACAGGGAGTACATGTGCTTGTGTACACATACAAAAGATGAAACAGTCAGCATATGCAAGTGCAAAGCACAGCAACATGGTGTTCATGTAAGCAAACAGGAGCACGACAAATACAAGATTGTGTACACTAGGTACACAAAAAAACATGTGTACAAAATCCAATACTCATGATGCTTAAAGCCCAACTGTCCAGAACTCAATCAAGGACAAAGTTCAGCATGCATGTTCATAAAGAAGGCAAAATATAAGCTCATCTACAAAAGCTCAAGTAACAAACAATATGCACATCAAATACAAATGACATAACAGTTTCAAGAATTACAATGTCATGGATTTGCTACATGCACAAAGTATAACATGACTCATGCAAAACTCGAGCTCAGCCAAATCCCAGGTGATTCGTGCGATTGCCTGATGCGTGCACAATGATTGTACAAGGAAGAAAGGGATTGCATTTACAGAATTTAAATCATTCGTGCAAGAATAAACAGCATCATGTTAATCTTGTGGACCCCATGGCAAATGTTAAATTCAACAAGATGGGCAAGTATTATTTCAGCAATACATATATGGCAAGAAATCATTTGTTTTGATTTCCAGAATGCAACAGTGAAGAATATTGCACAAGAATCATTTAAGGAATTCAATCACGCAAGGGACCAAATGGATTTTTATTTTTTTTGGGTTTCTAGAAATCATGTGTAATTATTTTTGGCAAGAAAATCAAAGTATAAATCATGCAAGGAGCATCAATAAACTTTACTGGAAAGTTTCTAATCTCTCAAAATCATTTTTGGAAAGAATTCAATCAATCATTTTCAGCATGTAATCAAGGGGACTTCACGGCATGTTTTTTTAATCATGGAAACACAGATTTTATAGCAACAAATTCACATAAGGGGCCACAAATAATATTTTCCAGATTTACTCAAATTCAATGCTGAGAAAAACAATTAGTAAATCATGTGAACTAAAAGAGAAAACACACAAAAATCAAACCAAGGTCATTCGTGAAATCAGAGCAAGTTTAGGATTTAATTATCCTATATATGTACACCATTCCTCATTGGCTTAAACCATCCAACTAATAGAAAAACAAGTCAAGTTCTCAAATAAAATCAGAAATTTTACAACGTCTAATTGAGAGAGATTTTGATTCGAATTCGAGCAAGCAAGCAGCGTCAATCAACTGAAGAAGTGTCTAAATTGATGAATCTATTTTTTAAAGCCAATTCGAAGAAACCCTAGCCGACAGTTTTGAGGAGCAAATGAAATAAAAAGGGACGGCCTACATTTTATTAAAGACCAAGCCTTACAAAGATATAAAAAAATATGAGTCAGCCTATTTGCTCTTTAATTATGTCTCAATTTTTAAATCTAGGGTTCTAGTTTTTGTTTTTATTTTTATTGTGCCTATTTTATTTCTTCTTGTAAAATCGTCTGTTGGTTTTCTAGTTTGTCGGTAAAACTATGTTATCTAGTTATAGGGTTTTAACTAGCAGTTTTTTAGTGTCTGTAATAACTAGTGGTTACTAGCTACGGGTTTGTAGCTAGGGGAAAATCTGATTTCGGGGATAGAAATCGGTTCAGGGTTTTGACCGTAGAATTAGATTAACAGCAGGGCTTGCGAGTGTACAAGACTGTATAGGCGGTTAGCGAGAGAGTAGCGAGTTTATAAGTTTTTGTGTGCAGGAGTTTGTTTTTAATTCTAGTAAAAAACTTGGGGAATGCAGCAGTAGGCAGGGTTTGCCGAAGCTGGGTAAATTTTTTCTGTCATTTACTTCCTGCACCTATTTACTCCTCTGTTATCTGTGCTGTAATTATTATTCTGTGTTGTGATATTTATTAATATCTCGAATTATTTCAATAAACCTTATTCACCCTCCCTCTAGGGTTAATCTAGATCCAACAATAATATATGTGGCTATCGTCTCCTCATATCGTAAGTAGGGTTGTCATCACATCACCATAAAGGTGGTCTTCGTCCAAGTCATAAATGTGATCATCAACTTTTCATGTCATAAATATGGTTATTGTCCGATCATGAATCTACCTGAATCCAACTAACAAGGCATCCTATTACCCGAGCTGCAGGGGAATTCAGTCGGAGATTTATGATCTACAATTTACCTTTTCTATCATGGACGATTCCGCACAGCTATCCTTATTCTAATTTGGGAATGTATCTTCTGATACAGGTTAATAGCCTTGGCTTTAAGCAAACAATCCAAACAAACCATATGAAGCTACATAACCTATTCCAGTTGTCTTGATAACGAAATAATAGCCTTGGCTTAAAGGGCATCACCCATGTCCTTCCCCGCTTTCACTATTTGATCTATAATGACTTAATAACCCTATGACTACTATCATTTTTTGTACCCATGCGCCTAATTTTATTTACCACACGATTACCTAGCCATCCATCAGCCTTTTAGACTTCAAAAAGCAGTTAAGGCAATAGCCTTATAATATATCAAATCTGAGTAATAAAATGATCAAATCCTCAAAGTGGGTATAGGTTATTTAATATCCAACCAACTATGGGTGTTGTTTTCTTACTATCTCGCTTTCAATTTCCTATGTTAACACCTTATATTATATAGTTAGTTCTCTAGAATATACACTTGGGTGTTTGCGCCAATTCTGGTGCAAACAATAACTAGTATATGTGACGAGTTGTTATCAACTGCAAGAGAGAACCTTCTAAAGTCACAACTATATTGTGGACTCCTGCAATTGCCAACACCTCAAAAGAATTTGGCCTATTAGTTATGTCATGGCACCCAATGGTACTATGGAACATTGTAAGAACTACTTTAGATTGACAAAGTAATCTCTTTCCACACATGCTTCAAATCAACGTCTATGGGGTGTGCTAAATTGCCAATAGCTACCGAAAACGGTTATCGAAAGACACGAACATAAAGTTGAATCCTATAAAAACTAAAACCTTAAAAGAAGTTAGCATGAAGTGCTTTCCACAGTACTCGTGAATAATAAAAAATAGTATGACTGACTCTAGATTGGCGTCGTACTCTCTTTGCGCCTTTTGTTCAAAATCATGTACGCATGTCATGTGCCTCACTTGTACTATAGATTTATTACAAAAATAGATATCCTACAATTGTCCGAGGAGAGATAATCCAGATTTAAGACATTCTTTACTACTGAACTTCTCTATAGCTCTAAAATCCCATCAAGTTAAAATATTCCCATAAGTATATCTGAACGAAACCATGGACCCTTCGCACTAGAAAAGTCCAAAAATAATGAATCGAGTATGGTAAGTCTAGAATTGACCCATTGTCATCATGGGCTCCTCCCAATCCTGCATGATCATAGTACCTAGCTACAAATCCAACATGGCCCTTATATAACATACGATTGGTTCTTTATCGCTAAATTTCCAACTCGATTAGCGATAAGATATATATAATATGTCTTTATCGCGAATAACCATAAACTAGATGTTAATTGTTATATGATAAAATTATAAACTAAAATCAAATCCATTTAACTTCTCTAATACAAATAGAGTATGAATTTTCATACCTATCATTTCAAATATTATTGATAATATGCATACATACATGTATTTATGTATGTATGTATTTACATATATATAATATTTCTATCACTATCCTAATCACAACATTAGAAACCGGTTAATTTATAGTACGTTTTAAATCAATAACAATTAAATCCAAATGTCATAATGGCATACTAAGTTAACTAATAAATTAAATAGTCCTTTTATTTATCCACCAATTCTAATCTACAATTGGTTCAATCAATTCATGGGCTCAACAAATTAAATAATGTCATAAACAATGTTATTTTAGTAGAATTGCTGCCTCATAATTCAACTATTCAAATTGTAACGACCCGCATTCTACGCATCGCAGGATCGTAGGATATTTATTTCATTCACATACGAAGTCGTATGGTCATGTAACTTTGGGAGACGACTATTGGGGTCATTTCCCATGTTCATGATTTTTGCCGATTTTTAAATGACCGTTTTCCCCTAGCTGGTCTTATTTTGACCATAACTTTTGACTGGAAAGGAATTTTGATCTGAAACCACTTCCACTGGCTCCGGATGATGGTTTACAATTCCGTAGAGTGGTCACATTAGCCAAACGGACTCGCCGTTTGGGAGATATGGCTGAAACAAGTTTCAGATGGTGAAAACAGCTTAATTGGGCTTAACCGGGTAATTAGCAGCTAGGCCTAAAGGGGATTTCGGGATTAGAGATGTATAGGGGCTGATTAGGGTTAGAAAACATTTCTTTCAGCCGCCACTTTCATTCTTGGAACCCTAACAATGGCCTCCAACACCCAAATCAACTTCTAATCACTTTCTAATCAAATTTTGGCTTAAACTACATCAAATTCAGGAGAAATGGCACCAAAACAAGGCTAGAGCTGCTGTGTTGCATTGGGAACAGTACCAAACAGAGAATCATTTTAGTTTTGGGTTTTTATTTGTGGCTAAGGTGAGTGATTTGCATAGTTTTGCACTAATTACGGTTAATTAAGGGTAATTAGTGAAGATTAGCGAATTTAAACATGATAAAATTATGGAAAAATATTTATAAAATTCGAAATAATGTTTTAGACCTTTGTTAGAAATTTGGTTTGATTTGGTTAAGTTTTACTAATCATATCATTAGTTTTGCCTAAACATGCTTTAGGGGAAAACATGGGTTTTTGGGTATGTTTGATCCTTATAAACATGTCATATTGTTGTTTTAGTGTTTGTGGATGATTATACATGTTGCTATGACTATATGGTATGCTTTGTGATTGCATAGAAAAGTTAGAATGGTTGAAAACCCCGTCGTTTGGCGAAAATAGCTTGCTGGAAAAACTTGCAGCGAACCGGATAGGGGCATCCGATCCGAACCGGATAAGGGCATCCGATCCGAACCGAATAGGGGCATCCGAGCACCCGAACTGAACTAGAAAGGAACATTCGAGCCGAACCAAGCAAGAGGGGGCGAACCGAACCGAACCGGAGGATCGAACACCAAGTAAACCTAAACCCGAGATGCAAAGGAAGTCCAAATGAGGAGTTGTACCTCAGGATCTAGATGGGAACCAAGGAGGGAACTTCATGAGTTGGGCTTTGCTGCGGGACGTGTGCTAAGAGGTTGTCGATGTCTGTAACTTTAGATCACTATGTGTAGGGGGTACGTCAACGGATTCAGGGCCACAGTGGCCTAGGTACGACTAAAGAGCTATAGACCAATGAAGTGGGGTCATTTGTAAAGATTTGGTCATAACTCCATGGGATAAGCTTGGTAGTAGCAGTAGTTGTACAAGTCGAACTCCGTCACTACTTCGATGGGTCTAGTGATTGACAGTGGTGGACATCGTATGCTTTACGCACTGAGTGAGAGATGTGAGAATGGTTGCTATGTTTGATTGTTTGCCTTCATTATGACATACACACCCCCACCCCCGTATTCTTTACACCATATGATAGTGGCACCTTAGAGTATTGTACAGTATGTAGTGCTAACTCTTTGGTTGCAGGTCCAGGTTCAGGTATGGTTTAGTATACCTATTATTGTTCTGTTTAGCTGCTTATCGCTCATACCAGACTTTTTGTCTGACCCAGAGTTTTATGTCTCTTCTTATTACTCTGGATGCTCTCACGAGCAGACTAGAGACAGGTTAGCTGGGTATGCACGAGTAGCTGATCGGAGACGAGCCGGAGGCTTCCACGTATGATACATATAGATATTCTCCCTGTGTTGTTGAAGATCGCTGCTTGGGCATTAGTAGTGCATCTTCTACTTTAACTTTCTTTTGCTTTAGAGACAGTTTAAAGTTGTAACAATGATGTTGGATCATAAGCTGTATTTGAATTTCCGCTGCTATGTTGGTTTAGTTTTCAACTTATGCATTGTCTCGCCTGTTTTATGTCAAGATTATGTTATTATTATATTTTGTTCCATGCGCTGTGAGACATTCTACAGGTTCCTTCTTAGTTCATTCTCTTCTTTCCTTTCTTCTGACAACCATTCCGTGCTAGTCGGGCATGTGTACAGCGCACTTACGGAGGAAATGCCGGCTGGTGCGGGGCGGGCCGTCACACTAATATTTTAATTTATGCATAAATAAGAAAAAGAGAATCAATTCTTCTTACTTTGTTATTTTCAACCATCTAAATAGCATCCAAAGTTTTCCATTGCAAAGGCGACAACTCCAGGAGCGTAATGCAAGAAACAACTTTCGAACCTAACCTCGTATGAGAGAGTTACGACTTTTAGAACAATAATGCATTAAATAATCAATAAAGCAAACCAATCATGCTTATATAATTAACTAACTAAACCTATTTAGGCTAACTCAATCTAGACCTATATCCTCAAGTTGACATGGCATTTTGAACTATTTCTAGTGCATCCCCTATCAATTATAGCTTAATCCATTTCATCGCCAGAGCTACTATGACCACCCATATCAATTGAGACAAGTTTGATCATCTATAGCGTCGCTTTATCCGAGATCTTCCACCTTGAACGCTGACGCGCTTCAATAGTTCGCACATGCTTGCACACAGTATCACACTCAATCGTTGCCATGTAAAGGTAGTTGCGGCAAAGATGGTCCTTTTATCTTTAGGAGTTGCCTCTTGAAATCCCCGGTAGAAGGAGATCGAGCAATATAACCCTCAACCATTAGGTTGAGCGAACATGGCATGAATTTAAAAAGGTAAGAGAACTTTTTATAAAAACAAATAAAGCAATATCTATTTAATTTTCAAAGAACTTTTTCAATTCAGTCGAGTTTTATAAAACTCTAATTGAGATAATTCTCGAACAATGCGACACTATACATTTTTTGGCCTATGTAGAATAAAATATGACATAATATTAGATTGTTTATCGAATGATAAATTTCACACCTGTCGATCATAAGTATCTACCAAGGAATTTGCAACTCTAAAAGAAGAATGCTTGCTATTCTTTATAATGAATAACCAATATTTCTGACTCAATGGAACACGCTTCAGGACCTAACTCCATTATATAAAAGATTATCCTTTAAGTCAATTTATGAATCGAATGCAATTGCCAACTCAAGTATCCATCTGACGAAACATATCAATGCTCATACTCCCTCTTTATGTCTCAAACATTTTGGATATAATGCAAGTGGTTTCGAATCCAAACTCATCCACTCGCGAATTTATGAAAGTTAAGTTTTTTGCTAGTCAATCAATCAGCTATTTAATATTTAAATAAATCCATTACGAAGTATTCTGGTGTATAGAAATGTTGGTTGTTACAATTCCTAAGAACTAGTCAATAACCAATTTGACATGGTAAGTTTATTGTCAAATAACTATCATGGGTGGATTTTAAGTAGCCATCGACAGTTTATTTGTAATTAATGTGAAAACTATTTTATTACCTTGTAAAATGGTTTCTTCTCACTCAATCCATTTTGTGTCAATTCCGTATTGGTCAAATTATAACATCGCAAATAATCCTAAGTTGGATTGTTATTACTCTAGTTTAGAATTCGACTTCACATATACACTGCCTATTAATCCCTATTAAATTTTATGCCAAGAATGTCAACCTAGGACGTTTAGATAAATTGCTAATCATAATTAGTAATTACTACATCATTTATAATCAATCTCAGTAACACCAAGTATAAAATCAACCTTAATGCACATAGCAAAATCAAAGACTAAATCCAATAATGAGGAAAAATATGAAAACTTGACAATGTTAGAATTAGGCTATGAAAGTTTTTTTCGTTGCACTCGTGATGATATTCTGATCCATTTCAATATAAATAATGTTAGAAACAGAGCACATACAGTAAAAGTTATGAGTTGTCAACATTTTCAAATTTTAAATAAAAATTAGTTTAAATTTTAAATTTAAACTTGAATGGTAAAATTCTTAGTTTTGAAATTCAAATTAAATATGATTAATTATGAAATTAGTGAAAGAATTCCAATGATAAAGAATTAACTTAAAATTAATTTAGAATTTTATAAATTAATTTAAAATATAGTGCAATCGTTAAAAATGGACGTCCATACGAAGAGGGTGGTCGATGGAACCTCCAACCTAGCGATTGACTATCTAATCGACCAGTCCCTGACACAAGTTGGCTTGTTCGATAGTGGAGAAATAATTATTGATCTGGTTTTCTTAGGGTTAATATTAGTGCTTAATGGACTGGATTTTATTGTGAAAGTTTGACAGTTCTTAAAGCAATAATAAATACAACTATAGACCCAATACTTTCTCCGACAATTTCTGGCAAAACGTTGTGACTCCATCATCTTCTTTCATTAGATCCAAAAAATATTTGGGTTTCAGGTTAGAATCATGCTTTTTCTCCTTTTCTTTTAGTTTAATTTACAAGTTATATATGAATCTAATAAACATGTGCATATATATATATATATATATATATATATATATATATATATATATCATTTTAGATAAATAAACTAGTGTGAACCCGTGCTACGCACACGGACGCCACTGAAAACTTGTTTAAATATAAGTCCTTTGTAAAATGTGTGATCATTTTCAATGCCATCGGACAATTTGGATCATTTTTTCTTCTATTTAATATGTGCATATAAAGAAATTAATTTAGTTCCTTTTGTACCAAGACCTCATTTTGTCTTGCTACCTTTTAGAAATTATAATTAGTAGTATATAGTTTTGATGGACAATGAAATTTAATTGAACTCGCACAATTTACTAAATGAAATATTTGTAAATTTCATGTTTTTGTGGATTAACATTATATTGTATAGATAATCATTTTTGAACCACAAAGTATACTTAGTACATCTAAATGGGATATCCTTGAAATCTGGGTACTTAAATTTACAACATGACACTTTGTATCTAAACAAATTTAATTAAAACATATGTGGTTGACACACGGTTAGAATAAATAAAGGAATATCATATATATTTAATGCAATAATAATATGATGCAGCTTATAAATATATATGAGGGTCAAATTTGCAAATATGCCTTATATTACATGTGTTTGTAAGTTTTAGACTTGCAATTGTGATGAATTTAACTTTGTTAAATTAATTGAAATATACAGTGACTGCATTTAATATAAGTGTAAGGACAAAAAAGCGTGGTTTATCGAATTCCACCATGACAAATGTTTAGACAATAGCCATAAGCAAACATAATCTTTATATTTAATGTGACGGTAAAGCACCACGCCAATTGCTTTTCGGACTCCTGCTCTTTACTGTAGTTGGTGGTTGACCACCGACCAAGCACCATTTGGTAAGTGGTTGTCCGTCCATCATAGTGAACTTTTTTTTTTTTTCTTGTAGACCGTTGACGACCAATCAAAGTAATTTAAAACAGAAAACTTGAAATCCTTAGCAATTCATTATACTTATTTTAGTTAGCTTTTTCCAAAAATCACAGTTGATGTAATTTTGAATGTGCATGAGCGCATGGTGTCCATTCGTATTTAATTCATGGCTTTATGTCATATACATATAATAAAATTTTCGTTTTATTTGGATGTCTTCCTGCCTGTCTTTTGAATTTTTTGCTATATACACGTAGCAATCGGTGACAGATACCTGAATACAAACTGCTTGTCACTTGGTTCGCTATAATTAGTAAGAATCCAAACTGTTTGTCACTTGGTTCACTATAATTATCAAGATTGCAGTATTACTCACAATAATTATTAAGATTGCAGTATTATTCGGTAACGAAAAATGGCAACCTTGCAAAAATTACTTATTTTTGATGTATTGCCAGCCAGTAAATTGTATATAAATATTTTCATTATTCAATTTATCTACTAACTAACACTATTGACAAAAAAAAAAAATTAGAATAAGGTAGTTTTATCATTTTAATGATTTTTTTTAACAGACAGACCATCTTTAAACTGATTCCAAATGATGGTAAGTAATGAAGTGGGCTGAAGGCAGAAACATGGATCTAAAATTTATGAGATGAAGATACCCACTCCCTGTGCAGGCATGCAGAAATACATATAGACATTACATTTACACCTTTTATAACAAAGGATGCCTTTTACATGTATATACAGAGACATGAACTCACAAGTCACAACACAAGGGAGAAAAACATCGTTGAGATTGCTGCTAGTGATGAGAACGTAAGCTAATGAAAATAAACATGAAAAAAGGCAAAAGAAATTATACATTGAAATACACAAAAGGAAATGCAGAAATAGGAAAAAGGAAACATACTACATCTCGGCTAACACTTGCTTTTAACCATTCATCCGCTGTTAGCTGGTAGTATAGAGCGACTTCTAGGGGTGTGGCTACAATGACCTCCTTGTTTTACGGAGCTTCATTAAAAAAAAGCCACTTAAATTATGTCACCACGGGCTGCAAGTATATATTGTTGATATTCCAGTTGCCGAATAAATGTAATCAAAAAGAATTTTATATCTAAGATATGCTGAATAAATGTAATCAAAAAGAATTTTAGCTCTGCATAGGCAATTAAATAGCAAATACAACACAGAAGGAAATGAAAATTTTGATCATGAGGGAATGAGAAAACATATATCATTAATTATGATACTATTTCTTCTAAAAAACTGTAAAAATAATTGTGTTAAGGAATCACACCATTATATTCATTATTTTCTAACTAAAATGAATTAGTGTCTCATTTAGAAACGTTATAAACATCTTACTTCTGGTTAAAAATATCTTGCTCGATAAAGGACACATACATCCTTTAATACCTTGGGTGCATTTTTCTGGATATGAAAATATATTAAAGAAACAAATGTAAACATGAAATTCTTTACTAACTAATAAACCATAACAATATAAGATCTAGCGTATTAGATATACTTGATTTCCAGTAAAAAGCACTTATGAACTGAAAAAATGATACCGATAAAGGTGATGAAGTAGTGTTATGTAATTATGTTAACCTCAATGTTAAACATTTTTTTTTAAAAAAAAAGGCTAGTGTATATGGCCTCTCCTCTATTAACTGCCTTACATTAACAATATTTGTCACCTAAGATAGACACACATTAACAATATTTATTTGTCACCTAAGATAGACACACATTAACAATATTTGTGACCTAAGATACACATTTTCTTGCTTAAGTGAATATGAATGCACATTCCTGGATGTTATTGTAGCACAATTAATACGAATGATGAATTGGAGTAAAATGCAAAACTGATTCCTGGGTAATTTAACTCTAACAACATAACAGGTGTCATATGCAAATAATATAATATATTAACTCAATAAATGTCATTATCTTCAGCATTATCAAAAATAGAAAGAGACATATTATAAGAAGAAAACATAATTAAAACAAACCACTAAGTGTCAATTTTAAAGAAAAAAAAACTATAAATAGTAACAAATAGAGTAACCTTGATCCTCTCCATCATGGTTGTTATGATCCTCTGATATCTTCTCTTCTGTTGCCACTTCTAAACCAACGTAACTAAGCAGCTCAGTCAAAATTCTTCTTCAACAATTCTATATCCAAATCTGAATGTATTTGTTGGATATAGAACCCAAACGAAACAACACTGGTTTGAATTGTCTAAATTAGCTCTAACAAAAATTTCCTTTATGTTCTAGTTCAAAAAATAACTGTGTTATTTAGTTCAAATACAAAGATTTGGTTTATGCTGATAAATTGGACGATAATTTATAATGTAAAAAGTAAATAAATGCATCGAAAATATAAGATCAGAAGGCTGCATGATCAATCATTGAGATGTTGAGAAATTCTTTATATGGTAAGAAGAAGAAAATGGTTCTCTTTGAATATGTGGACTGATATTTCTAAAATTGAATAAATACACGTATATACTGCTAGCCCCGTAAAAAGCCCCTATAAAAAATATTCCCAAACACAGATTTAAAGTAGCGCCAGAAAGCATAATCTAGAAATCAAGCCGCCTTTTTTGAGCATCTTTCATTGAGGATGAACTTTGAAAAGAAGGCTGGCTTCAATGTTATTTGTAAAACAAATCCAATTGGTTTACGGTGTGTCGTTTGCACTTTTTTTTTCCAGTAACAAATTCAGACAACCTAAGACATGCTACATTATTGAAAATAAGAAACCTTTTGCCAAAATAATAATAACGTTTACAGTTTCCTCGGTTTTGTCTTATTATAAATTTTGAAGCACATATCAGCTTATAGCATAATCTTCTAAATTTTTGAGTCATGTTATGAATTAGATTACCACCTCCTGACCTTGTATCAATGTTAACCAATACAGCTGCACATCTTACAGTTTTATACAGCAAAGAATAATTACAAAATTAAAAATTAATATTAGTTTGTTCACTTTTCTTTCTGAGATTTTTTACCTAATAATGTTGTCTAAGAGTTAAAAAATATATATTATCACTTTTAATATCTGTGAATTTCTCAAGTACTAACGACTCCTTAATAATCTCAATGACTAAAATCTAATATTAGGAATAGCCAGTAAGAAAATAAAAGAGAAATGTTATAGACAGATTTTAACAGAGGAAACATTTATCTACTTCAAATCGAAATAATGTAAGGACCATACTCCAAACTGTCAAATGAACATCTGGAATTATTAAATTAAGAGTTTCAAAATTGAGAAAGGCAAACGTACTAAAGTGAAGATGCGTTGAATATAACTTTATTAAATACCTAATGTAAACCGTAATCTTAAATCTGCTCTACTACGACGATTTCAATTTGAAAGGATGGAGTTGCAAAATAGTAGAGCAACAAAATATGCCAATGACGCTTGCATGACAATGATCCAAGCCTTTCACCTCCATATCCATGAACAATTTATCCATTAACTTGGAGGGTAAGTATCATCTCTTATTCTCTACAATCTTCACCGTAAGTAGGTTATTTAACTCATTCACGTTTTCATCTTAATTGTCAGTAGTAAGTTACAACTTGCATTTTTCATGGAAAACCTCATTAGTTTACACACAAAGACACATACATACACATGTGGGCGCGCGAACTCACACATATTAGATGGTTAGGACAAAATCTTATCCATCTCCTGCAGACGGAAAAGATAAATTGATGATATACTACGATTAAATTCTCTCCAAGAAAATTTAGAATAAAGGTGAAAAAAGGAAACACAATGGATTTTAGATGTGTTACGATTGTTATTTTTTATGCTAGTTACAAATAGAAAAGATCAATCATTGGTAACTGACGTTAACCATAGTTAATGGTTGCTCGGTAGAATCATCAAAATAGAGCGGAACTAATACAACTACTCTTTATAGGAAGTAATAAAAAATTTGTTTGCCAAGTATAATTATATTTTAGTTTTTTTCTTCTTCTTTGGAGACTCGAATAAGCAACATTTGTGTATTAGTTGTCCCCCCCCCCTCCTTTTCTGAAAACACGGAGAAACAAATTTGCGTATTAGTTGGTCCTAAATAACGTTAATATAGGCAGGTTCTAAAAGGAAATGTGGAGTCTTAAAAGTGTGAGTTAAGTGATGCGTATATTTTCAAACTCATCCATAAAACCAGTCGCTCAAACTATAACATTATATTCCTTTTTGCCAATTTTGTCCAAAGAAATGTGATTATTTGTGATCGGTTCAAAGTTATTCAAAGTTTAGGTACATGCTGCCAAAAATGTAGCCAAAAAATATTCATTTAAACTAAAGATATGGCTGTAAGAAATAGTAAAAAGAATATAGTCGAAAATTTATGTATAAAGATAGAAATAGGTTAGGAAAACTTGACTTAAAGGAGACAAAGAAATTGAAGTTTGTTATTATTTTCAAATGCATTAAAGGATTTAGAATTCATTTGTGTCATGACATTGACCAATAGCTTAAGCAAATCAAGCATGAGCTAAATCAGATTAAAGTATAATTCAATAATCTTTTTGTTACATTTCCTAAAAGTACTTTGAGTAATATTTGATACAACATTAACTTTTAAATTTACCAAGAGTAAAAAAGAGAACTTGACATAAATTATCATTTGTAAATAAAATTGTGCATCGACCAAATTCTGCAAATTAAACACCACTGAATTATTTTGAAGATACAATAGAACCAATACGAATGGTGTATGTTCAAAATATGTTGAGTTCACATAACAGAAAAATGATATGCATGTGGTGCACTGTCTTATGGCTGATTCTACAACATTACTTTTTTGGATTAAGGCATAAGTTGAAATCAGAATTTAAAAAATAAATAAATGAATAAAAACTGCAATGGGGATTTGTGCTTTCATCTTGTGTATAACTAAGATTTTAAGATGCATACATATGTAATTGTATCAGCCACGAAAAATATGACTCAGCAGTTGCTTCCCACTCTTATCTACGGTCCAATGTGTTTTTATAAAATTTTGCAATGTTGTTATATATTGAATGAATATATATGATATTCTTCTCCTTGTAGACGAAATTCATTTACTGAATAGCTAATGTTGGTCTGTTTTATTTTCACTAAAGCATTCATCTTTTCAAAGTCACAATCTATAGCTGCTAGATCTTGTAGAAGTCGCTTTAGATTATAATACCAAAAATATTATATGATCAAGTTCTAGTATGGGTAGTCATTTAGATCAGGCTTTTTTTTTATTATTGGTTTTGCCTTTTATTCAGTCTTTTGAACAAATTTAAACATTGTATTCAATGACTCCAAGCCTGGAGTATCAAATGGAGATTCTTAGTTAATAAAGGTTACTACTGCAAATTAAAAAAAATCACTAACCTTGCAGGAAGTCCATGTGACCTTGATTTCTTTCCCACCGGAACTATAGATTTCTTCCTGCACCATCAACCTACATAGTATGTTCAAAAAACAAAAGTATTTCAGGATTTTGTACAGAGTTCATAGTGAAAAAAATCAAAAGAATAGCCATAGTTGTAAATATGAAGATGTATAAGGTAATAAATTTTTAACAAACCTATAAAATAAACAGAGTAAATTAAGGATTAAATGATACATAAATGCCTGCTGTTGTTTTTATAATTAGCAATTACAAAATTAATATAGATTCTTTATAAAACTGGAAGAATTTTTTTTATTAATTTATTTTTGTATGTCAGGAGAATAGCATGCCAGTTATATGCCAAGGTAATCTTTTTATTTTTGTTCTGCTTTTAAATTTGGAAGCACTAAATGCTAAGTAATTTTTTATTGTTCATCTGTTTCAATTTCTTTCATCTTTTGAACAAAGTTAATGCTTCATACTTAACATGAGTTGGCAAAAGAATTTTCAATTAGAGATTTATTGACTAAAATAATTTGTTTACCGTTGAACTATTGAAAATTGACTGGTATGATGCTCACCAGTAACTAAGATAATGAGGAGAAAAATTATCGTCAAAAACAAATGGGTAAGATGCTTCTCTTTTATTAAATAAATATATGCATGCATATTTCTTTCAAGGTTATTTATAACATTAGCAATCAACTCCCCAAATGCATTCCAGGAGTCATCCAGAATGAAAGATTGTCAGTGGGTAAGTTATAATTTAACATCCTTGAAACATACAACAAACATGCAAACTTGGATAAAGAAGATAAGAAACCATAGGGGAAAAAAAAGGAATTTACAAACAAAAATTTACCATGTGACATTGAGTTGAGCATAAAAATAAAAGGGAGGCATTGACTGAAAGGACATTTCTACAATGTTTTCAAGGAATAGTGCAACTTAACGACAACCCAAAATTCATCATCATACATGGTGATTAAATTGTACTTATATAAAATCCAAGTAATTGGCTATTTTTATAAACAAAATCAATTGATGATTAAATTAGCACGATCTAAAGAATAGTTGACCGAAATAACCGGAATAAGAAAAGTCTATTTAGACACAATGGTGACACAACTGATTTGCACCGTTGGATCAACCCATGAATTTCACCTCTCCATATAAAGACAAAAAGATCTAACGGTTGAGGCTTTATGTCTCTCGGTTTGTGTCTAAATAGCTGTCCCGTCACCCCCCCCCTCCCCCCCCCCCCCCCAACCCCATACACACACATACATACATTCATACACACACACACACACACACACACACACACACACATATATATATATATATATATATATAGAGAGAGAGAGAGAGAGAGACCTGCATACATATATCCACTTGCGTACATCACATTTTATATGTTGTGGAAAAATTATAAACACAACTCCTTTAGTTATTCATTAAAATATAATTATTTATCAGAATTGTAATGGAATAACAAACAATAAAGGACAGTTATGTCATGACAAAATTAAATGGGAAGTCAATATACCATTCCATAATTGGGAGTTAAATATTTATGCATGTAGTTTGCATCAGTCGTAATAAATATTTCTAACCATATGTAAATGTGACAGCAAGTTGCATAAAATCATAAATACAACTTCTTCAGTTGTCTATTAAAATATAATTATGAATCAGAACTATAACGGAATAACAAACAATAAAGGATAGTCAGAAGTTATCAAAATAAATAACTTTCA
This sequence comes from Allium sativum, assembly GCA_030737875.1. Lineage (NCBI taxonomy): Eukaryota > Viridiplantae > Streptophyta > Magnoliopsida > Asparagales > Amaryllidaceae > Allium > Allium sativum. Next base: position 252,243,994 of record CM060915.1, on the reverse strand, counting down.
ACACCCATGATACTAAAGCTCGGTAATATTACTGACTCAGTGGAGTGAGTTTTCTAATATGCGATGTGCGAACAAAATTAAGATAACAAAGTTTGCAAATCAATTGAATATATTATTTTTGTAGTATAAGCATTCCATCTTTGTTTGAGGAAATCATAATAAAATCTATGTGAGTTTGTAAAGACATTATTCAGGCTGTATGAATGGAAGTTAGAAATTAAATCTTTAGATCATGTAAGAAGTGAAAGGCAATCAGGAAGAAGTGAAATAAAATCAGTGCTGCTGGCAAAAGAAAATATAAATAAGTTTGCTCAAATAGATATGATTAAAGCTGTGTCAATTGGGATTGGAACATAAATCGTTGGAAGATTAGGCAAGAAGGGAAAGGGAATCAGCAAGAAGTGAAACAAAATCATTGCATATAATGGATTACACTCTTTAGGATAAGCGAGCAATAGGAGAAGGCAAAACCTGATTTAATGGAATAAGCAGTCAACGGATTGGATTATATAAAATTGCGAAACTGTTCCAACTGGGCAAAAACTAATTTGAACTTTTTTAATTAGTGAGCTGCTCAAAGAGGAAATAAACAGATTTAAAATTTCCATTTTTCAAATTGACAAAAGAAAGCATACACAAAACACTCTTTTGTGGTTAAAAAAAGTCATTACAGTGCAAAGTAATACTGCCATGTCAACCAACAATCAAAATCAAAGCAGTACCATTAAAACATACATGATTCCAATGTAAACCCAATTTTTAAGTTAAATAATAGGGTACACATGAAATACGCAGAGTTCACATGAAATAAGCACAACTGAACCCGTCTTACAACAGGAAACATATAATCAATGGATGAAATTTTTTGGATAGTGCCGAAAGATTGGAAACATACTATATATTTTGAAAATAGATATAATTATTGAGTTAACATGTTCAGTAATACTCTGAAGATTTGACAATGTATATGTCAAAACCTCATTCAAATTATGGACAGCTGAATTCGATATCTGAATATGTACTTTCAGTCGTTGATATGTGAAAAAATGACGAATTAGGAAAAATAATTTCTGTAAAAATCCAATAACAGCAAACCAAGACGATTTGTTAGTCCGCAAAATTGACCAATAACGTTAAATCCATCCATAAATAAAAACATGGAAAACACAATTATGAGTAAAATAATAATGTATAATATGAAAATAGGAAAAATAATATGTATTTGTGGAAGACTTCTAAATCTAGATTTAATGTGTGAAAGGAGAAACCTCCTTTTCAAGCTAACATTCAACTCAAAAGCTTTAAATTTGAAAATCAAGATGAAAGCCAAGGGCCAAAAAAATGAATTACTTCTTTGAATTAAGAAAGAAAGAAAAACACTATTAACAATTGGAAAGGAAAACGTTATATAATATTATAATGTAAATATAAGTTAATTTTGTATGAACGACCTTTTAATATAAATTGAACTGTCTTCGATGGAAGTGATATAAGGTGAAAACCAACATGTAAAGAGACCTTAATAAAAGGAAAAGACTGTCATCATTTGTTTGCAAATTCTTATTGGAATAAAGCAATCAATGGAAACCAATCATTTATTAAAGACGTAAACTGCCCAAACGCACAAATAGGCAAGCTAATACTTGCAATAACCGTAGAATTAGACTACAGTGCAGTTGATAAAATAAAAAGCTACTTATTTTGTTAATTTTTTTATTAAGAATGGAATGTTCGATTGATAAGGCAGTGAGTGTAGTGCAAGATGCATATTCAATTAGAATTAAAGACATGGTATACAATAACACCAATGTTCAAAAATGTTCTGACCCCGCTTTTCTCCTTTCCCACCCTATTCATCTTTAAAAAACCATCGCACCCCAGTTTTTCCTCTTCACACCCCAATTTATACCCAAAATGCCAACATAATTTTTGAATCACGTACAAATATGACGTGGTTGATTCACAAACATCACTTGCTCCAAACTAGGTTATCATACAAACCTCACTCGACCCTAACTAGGTTATAATACAAACCTAGTTTGATGGTAGCGAGGTTAGCATGCAAACCTCACTCAGACCGAGCGAGGATTTTACATGAACCTAGTTACATTCAAGCTTGTTTGCACGATTATTTATTTTAAACATGTTATTTTGTGATCTGCAGGAAGGGCAATTTCGAAATATTAAAATTTTATAAATTAGCGGGGTGTGAAAGAGAATAAGAGGGGTGCAAATAGAACCAGCCAATTAGTTATTGAACCTTAGGATCATGGTTTGCGATTCTGGCCGGAACCACGGAATTATGCCAAACCCCTTCCGGTTTTGGTTAGAACCGAAACCGAGTCCGACTGAAAAACCAGTTCCGGTTATTGGCAAGCACATCGGTGTTATGCGAACTAAAAGTGTTTTACCACGTATTTTACCAACCAAAAAAAAAAAAAAAAAAAAAAAAAAATTCATGTTTTCATATTCCTTTAAGTCTCATGTCTAAAACATTATATCATACTTGTTTTGTTAACCAGTATAGTTGGTAACAGAAATAGCTTTTATTTCTTCTTAGTAAGCACCTGGTGGGTATAACCAAAACATTATGTGAATATTTATTTATAAAACGTAGATATGGTTATTGTAGTTACTACATATCATACACACTCTAAATTCATGATTTTATATTTACCTAGGATATGGCCAGTAAATTTAAGACATAATAAGAGTGAGCATGCAAAGAGAATAATGAAGCATATGCCTACTCGCTTAAAGATAGGTCAAAATAAGTAATGTAAAACAAATTAATGCAAAGTTTAATAATTGTAAAGTTAGATGTACATCGTAATAATTCGTGATCGGCGTTCTCCCTTTCATTCTAACAGTTTAATTTGCTGTCAGCAGTAAAACAAATGCAATATGCTTTGATTTTAGTACGGAGATTAACAACTGAAAAGGTGGAAATTTTAAAACATGAACCTGTTACTGAAACGTATCCCATTATTTTACTTACCGACCCACTATATGAATGCCCTACGCTAATAATGTCAGGCACACATATTAAAATAGTAGTGTAAGTAATCAATATAGTACATACTAAAATAGCGGCTTAACAACGGAACACAGAAAAAAAAATCTAAATTTAATTATCTTTTCTAATGATCTGAAGAGAAACAGTTGACAGAGTTTTAAACCCTGTCAACGAAATCTGTTCTGCAAATGGTTGTGTTTGCTCTACTATGCATTTTCGCCTCAGTCCATTGTGAACATAATACAGGATGGTGGACAATGTATGAAAAATCAATCATAAAAGCCGATGAGTGTGGCACAGTTGCATTACTTGTTGGGGGTTTTGTGCGCAGCGGAAGTTTTTACAAAACACCCAAAAACAAAATGAATCTGTTTTTTCATCCAATCACTTGAAGATGAATGTGATTGAATAACAAACAACAACACAAAAAAATATCGAAAATATAAACATACGATATTCCACCCAACCACCCTCTTTATTGATTCACCAAAATATTGTTTACAACCGATCTCAACTATCGTTAAACAAACACAACTTGAATCAATAACCTTATTGAGAAATAGGAAGAGAATATTTAATGGCTAAACAATTTGAGGAGAAAGATGATGAAGAACAATGACAAATTTTTCCACACCCTAATGAAGATATCATGTAGGCCTTTTATAGAGTAACTTGTCACCCAAATATCCTCATATATCTCAAATATATCTATTTGGATAAGCACCAAATAATCTTTGCCTTCATTTTCAAATATCCTACAAAAGTAGCAACAAATATCTTCACCAAAAATGGATCCACATAGAAAATTTGTTGCCTACAATTTTGTGATTTGCGTATCACAAATCTCAACACTCCACCTTGATACCAAATCACAACATCTCCTCCACTTAACACTAGCCAACTTAGCTTTCACTTTCAACCTTCTTTTCTCAATTAACATCATTACAAACCTCCACCATCACCCAATAATGGTGCACCTCCCTCATCCGTGCACCACACCAACAGTGATCTTCAAAAGCGTTTGTAATACCACAAAGACCTCCATCTTGTCTTTGTGGATTTCACAACTCGACATCCGTCTTCCGCTTGACATGATCTCTTCATCTCCGGGATCCCTCGAGCATCATCAACATCTAGACCCTTGTCGATACCATGATCCTCCACCTTAGGACCATCAGCAGTGACCATATTAACCTCTCCACCTTGCTGTGGACTAGGTTCTTCAACCGTCACCCGCCTTCCACTGTTGACCACTGAACCGACCAAACTATATAGGTTCCCCTCCTCCAAAACTCCTCGCATCATCACACGACCACCCATCTTCACTCTCAAAACTCCACCTCGAGTCTCATAAGTGCAACCGCGGCGATCTAACTGACCGAGAGATATGAGGTTATGTGAACAAGTGGGTATGTGCCTCACACCGGCAACTTCCCTCTCCACTCCATCATGCATCTGAAACCTAACAGCTCCAACTCCACAAATTGGTAGCTCTACTCCATTGGCCGTCTTTATCATGCCAACACTCTTCTCATACGAAGAAAAACTTTTCACATCTCGATATATGTGAAAACTGACTCTTGAATCCATCTTCCAAGGCTCCACAACACTAAGTAGGACATCACATGAAGAATTGTCTTCGGTACCTTCAGCAAAGTCTGCTTGTGCCTCATCACTATTATTATCACCTTGCGCCTTCTTCTTCTTCATATCTCGTATATATGAATAGCAATCATTGCGCTTGTGGCCTTTCTTACCACAATAATGACAAAAGATAGCACCTTTCTTCTTCCTTGTATCTTTACCTGAGTCCCTTGCTACCATCGTCTCAGTTTGAACCGATTTCAACTCCGACCCTTTTCTCCTTAGCTCCTCATTCAAAAGACTGCTACGAACCATTTCCAAAGAGATAGTTCCATTAGCATTGGAATTACTCAATGAAACAACCGAAGTCTCCCAGCTTTCCGAAAGAGAACTCATCAACAAAAGAGCCTGCAACTCATCATCAAAATTGACCTTCATGTTTGCCAATTGATTGATGACATCTTGAAACTCGTTTAAATGCTCTGCAACAGACTTCTCCTCATCCAATCGAAGTTGCACCAACTTTCGAACCAGAAAAGCCTTACTTGTAGCACTCTTTGACTCATACAGCGAAACTAATTTGTCCCACAACACCTTTGCGGATTCACAACTAGCCACATGGTGGAACACAGAATCATCCAAATATTGGCGAATCAACGCAATCACCTTTTTGTCAATTTTCTTCCACTTTCCCACATCCATATTCGAGGGCTTCTCCCCATTTCCATCAATGGGATCATGCAAATCATTGAGATATAGAACGTCCTCCATCTTTGGCTTCCATATACCCCAATTCCTCCCATTCAAAATAGCCATCTTCGACAACGTCATCATCTCCGACATTAAAAAAATCAATTTTTTTTAAACAAAAAAAAATCAAATTTTTTTTTCAATCCAACAAACACTCCAAGCTATGCGGTGATCTGAGCTCTGATACCAACTGTTTGGGTTTTGTGCGCAGCGGAAGTTTTGACAAAACACCCAAAAACAAAATGAATCTTTTTTTCACCCAATCACTTGAAGATGAATGTGATTGAATAACAAACAACAACACAAAAAAATATCGGAAATATAAACACACGATATTCCACCCAACCACCCTCTTTATTGATTCACCAAAATATTGTTTACAACCGATCTCAATTACTCACATACCAGACCATAAGCATGCTCTGCGAGTTTGTTGACCTCACTTTAAGTGAGGTCACCATGACTCTCTCCTCCTGTTGGAGGAAATAAGGGGACCCATATGAAGCCCCTCTGATTTCCTCCAATAGGAGAATAGAGTTATTTGACCTCATCGAAAGTGAGGTCAACAAAACTCAAGCTCATAAGCATGTGCATGTATTATGAATTTATGACAAAATCAATACATAACCAAGTTCATTTGCAGCTTTAATATGGAATATGTGTCATGTCGTGGTACTGTACTTCAGTCCGCACATACCTTTATTTCACGAAATAAATATTAATGTTTGTATGACTGTCATTTTCACTACGGATACACGTATTATGGTTATTGAAACAGGAAGGAAAATTAGATATATTTTCTTAGAAAACACAACCACCGAAATATAGTTATCTGAGTTATGACAAAAGTTGTGAGTTGTGAAAAATTGTGTGAATCGTAAAAGGTTATTCGTTGAAATTACAAAATTTAATCACCTTGACGGAGCTCACCCCGGAAGACCAACATCGTTTGCCCTCTTATTGTTAGAAGGAAGTTCGGTAACTGTTGATTCACCGCAATTCGTGAGCAATTGTCCATGTAGAAAGATTTGTATTTATTGACTATTTACAAATCAGGAGAAAAAGTTAGGAATTTGGATAAAATTATGTCCCTTATTACAGAACGGGGGCTGAGATCTTGTTGAAAATTTTATGAATTATTTAAAATATGAAATAAGTTTATGATGCCTTCTATTTGTGAATAGTCCCACATCATGAGATTATAAGAAAGATGCAAGTATTTATACTTGTTGTGATGAGGGAGACCATGCATCATGACCACCACACACGCGACCGACCGACCGATCAACCCGGCTCGGTTCGGTTCGGGATTGGGCTTGGGCCTTGGCTATGTGGTGTAGACACTTATATTTTTGGTCCAGAAAACACTGCATTTTTCGAACCAGCTTTTTAAATACAAAAATATTTCTGAGCCGACTTTTATTATGAAGCGACGAGATTGGTACACAGAAAAAAAAAACTTTTTTCTCTTCCTCCGCAATTAAAAAAATTATTCTTTCAGAAATTTTCAAACAGTTAAATTCGAACGTGCAAATCTGCACTGATTGTTTGTGCAAAGCAAATCAGTTATTCATTTTACAGAGCCTGTTTTATCCTAGAGGCGGCGGCGGAAGTACGAACTGATTTTGCACCACCGACCAGATCGCCGAATCATCTTCAAGAAAGCGACAAAGTACGTGACTCAGCCATTGTTTCCCAACAGATCTGATAGCGGAGAACATCCGATGGTTGGTGGCGGACGGTCAGATAAGGAAGGTGAACATCGTACCTGTAAGTTCAGTATTAGTTTCGGCAGTAGACGTACATAGGTCTACTTGGAAAGGAACAAAAGGGTGCAAAATTGAAAGTTGAATTAAAGGGAGAGAAATCGTAAATCTGTTATTCAAATTTAGGTTGGAAGAACTGAACGGAAGTTGGATCTGGGATAGAGAGAAGAGCAGTGAAGGAAGTTACGTTTGCACTGGGGAAAAGATTTGATGTGGCAGAGGGCACCGACAGAAAATAAAATCTCGGTAATGCGAAGAGACTGCCACACTGCGCCACGTTGGATGTATATAAAAATTAAGGGTTCCAAGTCAGCTTTTCATTTATATTACTTTCTATTATAGATAATAGATAGATAGAAAAGGCAATTTGAAGGAGATTAGTTTGCCACAAATTCAATAAACCAAAGGGTAAGCAAATGTGTGAGTGGAATATTATTTGGTTTGAATTATCGGATTTGGATGTGCTTAAGAATTTTGGGTATTGCGAAAATGCAACCATGAAACCCCCTCAAAATTCCAATATAATAGCGGAGAAATTAATCTTGTTTGTTGAATTTCAATTATGTATATAAACCCGAAGAAATTGTAAGTTTACAATTTTTTATGTAAATTTTAGTTTACTCTACTCCTTTGTTATCTCTCTTTGAATCTTGTTCTCTTCACTAACATATAGGCTTGAGAACAGAAAATTATGTGTATCATAAATCTCTTATTCCCACAAAATATTTTCTATATTTGAAGGAATGTGGAATAAATTAGGAATAAGAAATGTAAATCCCAATTATTGAGTATTCATTTTTATTTATAAAGTAGTTTGGAATTTGAGTAATATGTTATACATTTTCATAAATGTTGTTAACCTTATTCTTATTGGGAAATGTAACAACCCGGATTTTTATCGATTAATTTTAAATATTTAATGTTTGTTTTAAATATTGAATTGATAATACAAATGGTATTTTATATTGAGTTGTCGATTTAATAATCGAAATACGATTTATTTTGAATATTTATATCTATCGTAATACTGAAAACAATAATTCAATTTGGAATTAAAAACTGAATCAAAATGATTCAAATGATTTATAGAAATTATACTTTAATTAGAATGATAATTTATTTATTATCAATGAATTTATTTGTTTGAAATCAATTCATATTATAATAAATTGAATTTAGTTTAAATAGTCAGTTTAAAATTTATATCTTCTCCATACGATCAAATGGGGCTTGGAAACCTGTTCCAGTGAGTTCAGAATAGTGGTATAGCCTTTGGAATACCTGTTGTTGTGTTCAAATAGGAGTTCGGACATACATGATAATTTAATTTAATTAAATCAAGTCGGTTCACATTAAATTAAAATAAATAGAGCTGTCTTTTCCTTCCCAACACAGCTATAGCCTATTCCTTCTGAACAAAAAAATTCTGCACCTACCCTAATTAGCTGCCCTGTTTTTTCAAGTCGCATACCAGCTGAAGTAGACATTGTTCTTATCGTTTTAATCCTCGTATATATAATAGAGTCTCACTTCATTCTCTGCTCATTTTTAAAACCAACGAAGTGAATTAAAACTCCTCAGCATTTTCCCTTTTCTCCTTTTCCCAAATCAAAAACCAAAATCGTGTTTTTCCTCTCTTTCGAAAACCAAATCAGGACGGAAATAGAATTCGAATCGAATTCGAATATACATCTCGACTGAAGCACGATGGGCGAGCTCGATTTTAGGTCAGCGAATTTAGGCGGAGATCTCGCGATGGATCTGGTGGTTCAAAGCCAAGTGCGACCCAAGTACTAGGGCTCGATTTTGAGTACCCATCGCGCATCAAAGGTATTGATTTTGGAGGAGTCGACTAGATGGTGGAGTGCGATGGTTTTCTTTTTGGGTGTTCGAACTCGAACAGCATTGACTAGGGTTTCGGTTTGTGATAGTCGTCGCGAGTTCAAAGATCAACAGAGGTAAGGGCAATTGTTTTAGGGTGCCAAGGTGCAGTTTTCATTTACTGGAAGTTGGACTTTGTGACAATGGGGTCAGGAACAGTACGGTTTGTTATTTGGGTGCTGCTCCTATACACTATAAACACAGCGAGAAAGAAGCAATCGTTGAGGGTCAGATTTTCGGTCCAAGGGCTTTTACTAGTGATAGTACCTAGATTTCTAAATACAGAAAGGAAGGGAGGATTAAAATGTGAATTAAGGTAATTTATGTTCTAAGTTTGATTAGCATATCATTTAAAAATATTTATACTGTGTTGGAAAGGAAATATCATTTTCAGCTAAACTGAATTTAGAAACTGAAAGTAAAATATTTAGTAAATCATTGTATGTATCATAAATTAGATGGTTGTTTATTTTAGTATTTAAATTAAATAGAAATTGTTTAATCATTAAATAAAATTAGATATAACTTGTTTATATAAATAAATTAGTTAGATTTATTTAAATGGCTATATATATTCGTGTTAACTTAAATACAATATTAAAACGTGATTAAATGAGATTAAGGTAAATAGAAAAAATAGTTAATATACATTAATTAATAATGTTTAATTATATATATTTTTACATTCAAACCGGTATGAGGAAAAATATGATATCATATCCATGCTAGGTCAAAAATCAAACATGGTTGGTTTTGTTGATTCGCATTATCGTTATCTACATATAGGAGTTGTACCGGATGGATATGGCGGTTAGTGGAATTTCTGCTAATTGCAAATGCAGTTCAGAATCCAATAGAATAAAATAGCGCAAGATATGGAATTTAAATCAGATATTCAGCAAAAAAAAACCCAGGTGAGTAAACTCACACTCTGGTTTGATTATAATTTATTATAATTGAATTTTTATTTAATCTGTTTATTGGTTGATTGGTTGCATTGTTGTTTATTTATAAATTATGGTTATAAATATATATTAGTTATTTAGGCTTGGTGTGTGTGGCTATATATATATATACATACATATTGGTGGTTGGGTATTTCCCGCAGTACCATTAGCGGATGCCCGTAGTACATTAGCGGATGACCATATACGCCCCACGCTATGATAGTGGATGACCTTGTATACCACGATATCCTGCCTCGAAGCAGGATGGGTATTATTTATGTTGGCAAACGTCTGTGGATGCAGGAAAACAGGTTAGAGTGATCCAACTGGATTCCTCAAAAATATTATTATTTGTTTGTTTCACGTATATTATCATATATGATGTGTTGGAAAATATGTGTTTGATAATTAAGTGTTTTTGATTGGTTGAATGTCACTGGCCCTAAATGTTGATTTATATAAAATACCGTAAAATGATATTTAGAGATTTAAAAGAGAAATCTATTTTTTTTTCAAAAATAAAATTCGAATTTTGAATGGACTTGAAATATTTACTTGTTTTGTAAAATAAAAACAAGTATTGAATCTATAAACGGTGTTTATAAATAAAGGGGAATAAATTTTCATTGGATAATATGAATATTTAAATTCAAATGTGAATTTAAAATGAGAATTTGAAATCGTTTTAAATAGTAAACAATAAAATCTATTCTGATGTCCAAAATATAAACTGAATTAAAATAAATCCGTTTGGATTTATGATTTGAATTCGATTAGATCGAATTTATTTAAATAAAATATTTTTCAGAAAAGATATTGGAATCGTATGAAATAGAACTAAAATTAAATTCGAAAATAAATTCTGTGTTATATATTAGTTTTAATAAATAGAATATTCCAAATAAGATTTTGGTTTTCAATAAGATTTTGGTTTTCAAACAGATTTTGAAATGGAACTTGTTTTATTATAAAACAAGGAAGTTGGATTTATAAACGATATTTATAAATCTAGTAAAATAAATTATCATTAGATAATTTAAAGGTTTAAATTCAAGTATGAATTTGAAAATAAAATTTGAAATGGAATCGAAATGGAAACTTGTTTTAATTATAAAACAAGTAAATTAAATTTATAAATAACGTTATAAATTAAAAAAAAAAATATCATTTGATAATTTAGAAATTTAAATTCAAATATGAATTTAACCGTGAATTGGAAGTCATTTCAAAAAGGAACGACGGGTTTTATTTCGATATTTGGAATATGAAAACGAATTGAGATGTCTTAGGAATTTTATTAGGAATTCGATTTCATCGAAATTTATAACGTAATTTATTCCTAAAAGAATTAGAAATTAACATTAAAAATGGAGTTGTGATTGAATTTATAATTAAGTGCTGCAATAATCGACGACTAGGGATACTCAAAGTATTTAAGTTAGATTGGGAAAATTGGATTAATACATATATTAAAATACATTAGAATGGAGTTGAAATTTATTTATAAATGAAATTTAAACGTTTATATTCAAATATAATTAAAACGAACTCGCTGCAGCGCTATAGTTCATAAATTGGCATTTCGAACTTCAATTGAGTATAAAGAACTTAATTTAAGTCGGAATTCTTCGAAACAAGAATTGTCAGGACCGATTTGATAACAGTTTTCTAATGGAAGAGAAAAATCTGGATTTCGCCTTATATAATTTGAGTTATGTCAAAATCAAATTTCCAGAAAAACAGCGCCATAATCGTTGTTAAACCATAATGGTTTATTTAAATAATAAAAGAATTTCGTACAAATAAAATCCAAATTTCCATTAGAAAAATCCAGATTTGAGTTATAAAATATATCTAAACTCAAGTGGAGTAATGAATTGATTTTTGAAACAAAAATCAGATTTTTAATTGTTGAATAGAATTAAATAATTTGAAGAATAAGTAGTTAATGGAATTTTGAATCGAATTGGACTTTAGAAAAAAAGGGTTGTAATTTATATTTGAAATCAAATATATAACTTGAGTTGAAAAGGGAGTCAGATTATTTTAAAAGTAATTTAAAATATATTTGAACGTGATATGTTCAAATAAAAAGTGGAATGGGCAAAAGAGCTAATTAAAGAATAAATTAGCAAATTGAGTTAAAATGACTAGATTGAGTTGGAATAAATTAGAAATGAATGCATATGTATTAAACAGGTATGGAATGAAGAGAATGAAATTTATAAATTTTGTGCCCGATAAAAAGATATATGTTTATATTCCATATGAGGTTTTATGCGCCGAATCGGCAAGCCGCTTGGCTTTTTAATTTTCTTTTTGAATGGAAAGGGCCCAGAGAGGCATTTTGTAGTTGTATCGAGTGACCCGTACAAAGGAGGTTATGGCAAAATTTTCTGAAAATTTAAGAAGTTAGAATATTTTTGAGAAAATTGGATATCTAGAAAATCAATATATCAATATATATTGAATTACATAAGGAAACGAATTTAAAATAGAATATTGTAAACAAAAAGGAAATCTATAATTAATTATGGTAAAAATAAAAGGAGAAACATATACACATGTTAAAAATGAATAATTGGATTTTACGGTGTTGATTATTCGAGGCAACTGGTCTTGTCTGTTTTGAAGTTAAGATGTTATTCAATCAAGGTCTGAGAGGTAATTATATCCTAACTTGATTGATTTCATTTTTAATCGATAAATAACAAGATTCAGTCTAAACATAAATGTTCGAATAAAATTAGTTGAGTGCGGTGATTTGGGTTGTTGTAACGATGTTTTTCGCAACATTCGTTTTGACCCAAATAAATGGAATTTTGGAAATATAATAGTAAATATTTCTTGAGCATAGAAATGAATGGTTGTGAAAGGAATGAGTAATTGGAAACGAATTCCAAATATAAAAAGAAGGTATCTTCTAAGTATAAAAAATAAAATAAGACAATATATGAGAAATGCTTTCCTAATAGCGTAAGAGGGCAGGATGATTATTGAAAATATCATGTTAACAGATATCGATAAGGAAATGGAGAAGGAATTTAATTAATGAAATATTAATTAAGGGGCCCAGTGATTTTTTGATGTTATGGATGAATGTTTTTTTATTTTTCTTCGATAGTTAAATAACCGACTATCGAAGTATTGGCCAATATCGTTGTCAATATAAAGAGGCTGGTTGGATTTTTATCCGAGAACCACTCCGTATTGGCAATAGTGTTGCAAATCAAATTATATGAAGACAATCGAAGACGGAGTAAAGTGCAAGGTTTTTTTTGTTAATCCTAGGTAGAAATTGACCTAAGATGGATTAATGGAAATTGTGCCTTCGGTTTCGTTCAATCCCAAAAAAAAAACTTGTATGGACGAATGCCTAACAGAGTATTTTCAGCGATCACATATGTTGGTATGTACAAATATACATCAGGTGGCAGAGAATTTAATCTCTTAGCATAATATCCATAATATCTTTGTGCAAATCAATTAGTGATTAACGGATCTGACAATGTGGCATTCAAAGTGATGGTGCTATCAAGTAATCATAACCTCAAGCCTCACAACCGGGAAACGGTATAAAATCGGGTAGGTCGCATGGCTAAGTGGTTAGCTGCCAAGTAGGGTGTATTGTCACCTGATCTAGAGAAAATCCTTTTGCTTTTTTATTCTATCGTTGTTGTTGCTTCGGAACGGTTGTTGATCCCAACCGTTGGTGACAATACATTCGGTACTCTCAAGCAAAGTGAGGGGCCGGTCATGTTTAGCCTGGTTTGCAAGATGTTATTGTTGAACCCGGTGTATTCCTCTCTAGAGATACTGTAACAACCCGAAAATCTGGGTCAGTTTAAAATTTTTGTTTTGGCAATTTTAGCGAATTTTGAATATTTAAAATAGATTATTTTAAATAATATCGACGAGGAAATTTATTTTCAATAGCATTCGAACGTATATATTATATACGTCGTCGTTAGAATATAAATAATTATTTATAATTATAAATAGAATTGAAAATGGCGCGGTAGTTCGATAATTCGATTTCAAACTTCAATTGAATGTACCGGGTGCAAAACAATCCGGATTTTAGTGAAACCAAAAACATTAGGATCTAATTGATGATACCTTTCCAACGAATCCGAAAAATCGAAATTTCATAGCGGGAATCAAAAGATACGTCCAGTTGAAAATACTGAATAGTCGCTATGGAATTCGGGCCCTTAAAAATAGACATTTTGCAAATGACCTCGGATTTCGACGAAACCAGTTTTGTTGGGTCCGTGATGTTAAATTATTGCTAGGTTTCAAATTTCATAATTTTTCGAATCAATATGTGAGCGTGGCAAAGGAAAACGCGTTTGACCAGTTTCAGTTGATTTTAATCGACTGGAAAATGGCCATTTTTCCAACGGTCTCGGAATTCGACGAAACTAGTTTTGTTAGGACCGTATCGTCAATACGAAGCTAGAAAATATTTTTCGGGAATTTTTCGAGTTCGTATGTGACCCCGGTAATTTGAAATGTACGTTTAAAATTCAATATAATGATTTAAATGTAGATTCAACGGAAACTGATTGTAACTATTGAATCAGCTTGCGATACATATCCCATTGTGTTCGGGATGGGGGTAATTAGCTAGGGACGACAGGCGGTGGGCTTGATTTCGAGTTCAAAAATAAAAGTTGCTTTTTGGGGGATTAAAATAAATTAAATATATAAACTCATATAACCCGCACCCCTCACGTTCTCTTTCTCCCTTTTCCTCCACTTCTGGTCAACGGTTGAAATCGAATAAAAAAAAGGAAGAGAGAGAAGCGAATGATGGGGGCGGAAGAAAACCGCACCACCCACGCTGCCATCGCCTCCCCTGGGTGACGCCGCACCACCCCAGATCCCCCTCGCCACCGACCTTCTTCTTCCTCTATCCCCTCTTCTTCCTCAATTGAAGCCGCCCCCCCTAAACCTCTCCAAACCGTAAAAGCCGTCGCCGGCCAGAACCCCCGCCACCACCGGCCTGGCGAACAACATCCGCCCCCCCCCCCCCCAAGTCGAATGTCGCCGTCCTGTGTCACCCACCGACGCCGGTGGGCCTTCCTTCATCAAAGGGTTTGATGTTGGGAAAAAAAAAACAGCAAAGGTGAATATTTGGTTTCTTTGATTGAGTTCAAATACATCGTTTAAAATTAGAAAAATAAATATATATGGATATATAAAACATTGAATTTTGTTTTCATATTTTAATTTTAATGGTATTGTTAAAAATATGATTTTTATATTTTTAAAGTAATAAAAATATGACTTTTATATTTTTAAAGTATTAAAAATATAGTCTTTACTATATAGAAGATGTAAAAATATGATTTTTGGTTGTGTAGAGGATTAAAAATATAATTTTTACATGATAGAAATATTAAAAATAGCATCTTTCTATGTGTAGCAAAATAAAGATGTGATTTTTATAATGATATTTTTATAAAGGCGAGACCTTTATATAGAGGATAACAAAATAAAAATTCGATTTTTATATATTGAATAACAAAATAAAAATTCGATTTTTATATATTGAATAACATAGTAAAAATTCGATTTTTATATATTGAATAGCATAGTAAAAATTCGATTTTTATATATTGAATAGCATAGTAAAAATTCGATTTTTATATATGGAATAGCGAAGTTAAAAATGTGATTTTTATATATATAGTGGCCATGGGCAACGAAGGTGACAAAAAGGCGAAACGACGAAGACTTCTGCAAATGAAGAGCCATGGAGCTAGGATAGCTATTTGTGAGAATTTCTCACCTTTCACTTTCTTTTCTAATTATATATTTATACTAGGATGCAGACGGTGCTTAGTAGCACCCGACACAATTGTCCACAGACCATGGACTTGTTTGTTTGGTTGCATAGATTAATTAGATGATTAGATTTGAAATTGAATTTTTTGGTGAAATGAATGGATTGATTAAATATGTCGATCGATCGATTGACAGGCTGTTATAAGCGTTAGATATCTGTATTTGATGCTTATACAGTGTAGTGCACTTTGGTTGATGGTTGATTATTTTTCAATGCTATTATATGTGTGTAATGTATGAAAATCCATATAATTAGCATTATATGGTGATTGATTGGGCCTCATTCCAATTTAGAAAATAAAGAATAATATAAAATAAAGGTTCATGTGTTGACAGTACTCATCCATTGAGATTGGTCATGTGTTGAACGAAATATTTTAGTAATAAAATTTACATCTTTATCAATATAAAATAAAGGTTCATGTGTTGACAGTACTCATCCATTAAGATTGGTCATGTGTTGAACGAAATATTTTAGTAATAAAATTTACATCTTTATCAATATAAAATAAAGGTTCATGTGTTGACAGTACTCATCCATTGAGATTGGTCATGTGTTGAACGAAATATTTTAGTAATAAAATTTACATCTTTATCAATATAAAATAAAGGTTCATGTGTTGACAGTACTCATCCATTGAGATTGGTCATGTGTTGAACGAAATATTTTAGTAATAAAATTTACATCTTTATCGATATAAAATAAAGGTTCATGTGTTGACAGTACTCATCCATTGAGATTGGTCATGTGTTGAACGAAATATTTTGATAATAACAACTATTTTGAAAAAGAAATATTTGAAATAGAATATTTGAAAATAGAAATTTATGAAGCCGTGTTGATTAGATTGACGCCATTTTGACGTGAACGATATTTATATCGATTTTATTCATTTCGAAATGAATTGAATATATAACGATTTCGAAATGAATTGAATATATAACGATTTCGAAATGAATTGAATATATAACGATTTCGAAATGAATTGAATGTATAACGATTTCGAAATGAATTGAATATATAACGATTTCTAAATGAATTGAATATATAACGATTTCGAAATGAATTGAATATATAACGATTTCGAAATGAATTGAATATATAACGATTTCGAAATGAATTGAATATATAACGATTTCGAAATGAATTGAATATATAACGATTTCGAAATGAATTGAATATATAACGATTTCGAAATGAATTGAATATATAACGATTTCGAAATGAATTGAACATATAACAATTTCGAAATGAATTGAATATATAACGATTTCGAAATGAATTGAATATATAACGATTTCGAAATGAATTGAATATATAGCGATTTCGAGATGAATTGAATATAAAACGATTTCGAAATGAATTGAAAACGAATTCAAATTGAAATGAAAGCAAATTGAAATGAAAGCAAATTGAAATGAATTCAAATTGAATTGAAATTTGAATTGAATAGAAATGAATTTTAAAACGAATTTATAAAGAAGAATTCAATTTTGATTTGAATTGAAAAGGAAGTTGAAATTGCTTTTGAAACGAATTTAAAACTATTTATATAATTCGTTTTAAATAGAAATCGACGAAATATATATTATATATATTATATATATAATATAATGGCCTGAATAGAACGCGCCGCGCCGCGGCAGTTCGTGAATTTCGACCATTTATTTCAAACGGACATTACGGGAGATCCGACCGTCGGATTCTCCTAAAACCGGAACCGTTGGGTTCGTATCGAAAAGAGCTTTCTAACGAATGTCAGAAAAATGAAATCTAATGGTTGGATTTGGAGATACGTCCAAATCAAATTCGAAAAAGGTCGCTGTAAGTGCAGTTCGATGACCGTTGATGGAAATCGACTGTACGGGCCTTGATAAAATTATTAAAAATAGTAATAATTTGTGTAAAATCATAAGAAATGATTTGTGAAGATTTGGGATGAAAAACTCCATATTTGAAAAGATAAAAATAGATTTTTATCGAAATGAACTAGTCTTGAACTAGAAATATAATTCTATTTATTTTTACTTAAATAAATTGAATTTGAAAAGGGTTTTAAAAATAACCAGAATTTCCAATGATTGCATTGGAGTGGATTTGAATCGAAATTGTCTTCGGAATATTTCGATGTTGGAATTCGTGATTATACAGATGTTGTTATGGAAATTTGAAAGATATATATTTATATCGTTATTATCAATACGACATTTGTTAATCGTAGAATTTGATATTGAATATAAGCCGATATATTTTCTATTCAGAGCCTTATATTGAATATCAAATGTGATTTGGGTTTGTCGTGAATGGTGTCTTCACTAACACTGTTCTTGAACCCAGTTGAGAAAAGATTAAATCTTTTTATTTAGATTTAATGAAGTGTACCAATTAAAAATGATATTTAATTGGAATTGAATTGGTATTGATTTTTGGGTTTATCGTGAACAGTGTTTTAAATAACACTTGTTCTTTAACCCGATAATTTTATCGTGAACAGTGTTTTAAATAACACTTGTTCTTTAACCCGATAATTTTATCGTGAACAGTGTTTTAAATAACACTTGTTCTTTAACCCGATAATTAATGGAATGATTTTTGGGTTTATCGTGAACAGTGTTTTAAATAACACTTGTTCTTTAACCCGATAATTAATGGAATGATTTTTGGGTTTATCGTGAACAGTGTTTTAAATAACACTTGTTCTTTAACCCGATAATTAATGGAATGTGATTTTGGGTTTATCGTGAACCGTGTTTTAAATGACACTGATTCTTTAACCCAGTCGAAGATTAAAACTAAGTGGAGTTTTAATGAATCTTTAATTAGATTGAAATGATCGAAAATGGAGTATCACCAGTTTTGCTCCAGGCGATAGTTAAATCTTTAATTAGATTTGAACGTGAAATGGTAATTGAATTTACCGATAACACTGTGGTGTTAGATATGAAGTATTACCAGTTTTACTTCATGGGATGAATAGGTTGGGATGGGGAAATTAAAATAAATGATTACTTCGGTAAGGTTCGCTAATCCCGACTGGTTTGAATTGAGATTCAAAAATAGAATAAAGAATAAATTCAAGGAATTTATCTTGGATAAAATTAATGGGAACCTTTCCCTATGAATGTAAAATTTAGAAACTAACTGTCGGTTAGCCTAGCAGAATGGTTTTCTGGATATTGATCTGATGTTGGTTTCGGCCTTCGGAGTTAATATTTGGGAAATTATTCTCTTGATTAATTTACGGTTAGTGACTAATGAATTGGAATGAGGCGTATGTTGTGTTTGTGTAACACTTATTTAAAATATACGCGAGTTATTCGGAAAGACCGGGTCTATCCCATTCTGAATAACTGATACGACGATAAGTCGAAGATGAAGACGGTGGTCGAAGACCAGAAGTCTTCACGTCGTTTGGGTAATTACTGATGATCTTGATTGGGCTGTACACCCAAGAAGATGGAAACAGTTAGTGATCGTCCAGACGTACTTGGAGATCGATGGATATGCGGGGTACTAGGTGCCTCCGGTTTCGTTCAGACCCAGAACGGACTTGTAAATGGACTGCGTGTCTGACATTGGATTTTAGTCCGTGTGATTGATCACTATTAAATATATATCTGTTTGGCGGCGGAGAATTTATTCTCTTGCTTAACGCCCTTCTCTGAGACGTACGAGCTCAGGGGTTATATATTGATGGATATCAAACGCATGGAGTGAATTGCCTGTGTGGCATGCCTAAGTGGCAATTGATCGAGGCTTCTGTTGAAAAGCAAAGTTCTTGTGGTGATGATCAAAGCAAGGCCTTTGTGGCGTAGCTTTGTGTAACGTTTACTTCGTGTGTTTCACACCCAGTATGAACCAAAAACGGGAGAGGACCTCAGGGAGGGCCTGCGTTTCCTCCTAGCTAGAAGTGGCGTCAGTGGTTTTACACGCCCTGACGAGTTTGACTTATGTGGTTGTTGCTGTTGCGAGGCGCCTCGGTTAGATCGGACGATCCGGGTCTGATGGAGTCATTCGTTGGCTCGCTTACGCCCCAAAGGGCGGCGAAACGCAGTGTTCAGGATTTAAGTTTAATCCACATCGGTGGACCGGCCCTGACAATCCAAGGGTCGATGCGCTCTGACCCTGAGGCTCGGGCTAGGCAGTCTCGAATCGGTTGAGGACTATCTTTTGCCTCGGTTCATAGATGGAAATCCAATTTCCAAATACGTGACATTTGCGGTTTTATTTGTAAACCTATATATGGCGACATGATATATGGTACCCATGCCGCCTATGATTGATACTTATGATTTGAAGTTGTTTTATACACTATGCACTTATAATAGTATCAAATGATTTGTTTTAAACGTATCAAGCATCCTTTGGCTGTTATAAGGGAAAACCCTATCCCCCGGCTTGCGTTGCATTGTGTGATAGGACCTGGGTCTTATAACAGCTTCATTTTTCTTTATTTAGCATTGCGCAGTTTGTTTTATGCACTGGTATCCTTGGGAGGAAACCCGTTCCGTGTTATACGGCGTGGTCCCTTGATTTACCTACATTTAAAATAAAGATTAATAACTGTTTTAGTTCTCACACCAGTCACATGACTGACCTGGAGTTTATTGTTTTAACCTAAACTCTGGGTGCCCTTATTTTGACACGGGCAGCTAGTAGTTTTGGTTTTGCAGATTTATATTCACAGGATCCTGGTTTACAGCTGGAACGATATCCGGAAAGCTTTGTATCCGTATATCTCCTTCTAGTTGTGTATTGTATTATTTTCCGCTGCGATGTATTTAAATGTAATTTAAATCTCTGATATTTCTGTGTAATATTTATTCATACTCTGTATATTCTTGTAATCTGATGCATTGTTGTAATATACAATGAAATGTTCTTCTGTATGCGTTCTGTTGTGGCTTGTTCTCGAACTATCCGACGCTTTCCTTTACGGGGAAGTTACGGGTCGTCACAGTTGGTATCAGAGCTTTGGTTTACAAAGCTCCGAGAACAGGACACATTAGAACCATACGAAAGAATTCATCAGATATTGGATTAGTAATATCCAATAGGAATGACTCGTTAGAGATGGGATCAGTAGTATCCTAGAATGAGTGTGAAGAGTATATTTTTAAAATGAAAACAAATTTTGTTTTGAAAATTTAAATCAACTATTCGTATTTGATTATTTGTTTATATTGATTTTGGACAATTCAGTATATAAAGAATTTGCATATACGCCTTGCAAACGTATATTCAAAGTTTTAATATACTGGATAGATATGGAATCACATTCTAGTCGCCCGAAGATGGTACTGATGATTGTCATGACATCATCAGTATTTATGTTCGTGTTTCGAAGGTGTGGTTTTCTATATATTTCCATTAGGCTGGTGTGAGAACCAAAATTAGATAGGGTCTATTGTTGTGATTTGGCATCAAAAACAAGATTTTCTGTATATGTATCAAAATTATGAATTTGAAACGTTAAATTCACTAATTGATTGATGATTGTGTTGTTTGTTCATTTGTTTGCTAATTTTGAACCATTATGCCTAATTGAACCAAATATTGAATTATATTGAAAATTGGTCGCATTTGCTTGCATATACATATACTTACATTGAACAGGTCATAGCAAGGAGGCTAGAGCCGAAGAATAAAATTTGTTTGCCCGACAAATAGGTACATGTTTACTACATAATTTACTGCGTTGTTTGGGTGATGATGATTTTATGAGCCTATTGGCTAGCCGCTTGGCTTTTTCTTTTTCTTTTTGAGATCTGAAGGACCGGGGAAGCTATTTGAGATTTCCCGATGCTCCCATTGCAGGGGAGGTTATGGCGAAATTTTTCGAAAATTTAGGGTGTTAGCCAAATTTTTGAAATTTTTGAAAATTCTCAGAAACTGAAAAGTTGGAGAATGAAAGCCAGATCGAACGTAGAGTTGATTAATCAAACCACTTTCGACTTTGTTCCTTTTCGGGGACGAAAAGTTTTAAGTGGGGGAGATTGTAACAACCCGAAAATCTGGGCCAGTTTAAAATTTTTGTTTTGGCAATTTTAGCGAATTTTGAATATTTAAAATAGATTATTTTAAATAATATCGACGAGGAAATTTATTTTCAATAGCATTCGAACGTATATATTATATACGTCGTCGTTAGAATATAAATAATTATTTATAATTATAAATAGAATTGAAAATGGCGCGGTAGTTCGATAATTCGATTTCAAACTTCAATTGAATGTACCGGGTGCAAAACAATCTGGATTTTAGTAAAACCAAAAACATTAGGATCTAATTGATGATACCTTTCCAACGAATCCGAAAAATCGAAATTTCATAGCGGGAATCAAAAGATACGTCCAGTTGAAAATTCTGAATAGTCGCTATGGAATTCGGGCCCTTAAAAATAGACATTTTGCAAATGACCTCGGATTTCGACGAAACCTGTTTTGTTGGGTCCGTGATGTTAAATTATTGCTAGGTTTCAAATTTCATAATTTTTCGAATCAATATGTGAGCGTGGCAAAGGAAAATGCGTTTGACCAGTTTCAGTTGATTTTAATCGACTGGAAAATGGCCATTTTTCCAACGGTCTCGGAATTCGACGAAACTAGTTTTGTTAGGACCGTATCGTCAATACGAAGCTAGAAAATATTTTTCGGGAATTTTTCGAGTTCGTATGTGACCCCGGTAATTTGAAATGTACGTTTAAAATTCAATATAATGATTTAAATGTAAATTCAACGGAAATTGATTGTAACTATTGAATCAGCTTGCGATACATATCCCATTGTGTTCGGGATGGGGGTAATTAGCTAGGGACGACAGGCGGTGGGCTTGATTTCGAGTTCAAAAATAAAAGTTGCTTTTTGGGGGATTAAAATAAATTAAATATATAAACTCATATAACCCGCACCCCTCACGTTCTCTTTCTCCCTTTTCCTCCACTTCTGGTCAACGGTTGAAATCGAATAAAAAAAGGAAGAGAGAGAAGCGAATGATGGGGGCGGAAGAAAACCGCACCACCCACGCTGCCATCGCCTCCCCTGGGTGACGCCGCACCACCCCAGATCCCCCTCGCCACCGACCTTCTTCTTCCTCTATCCCCTCTTCTTCCTCAATTGAAGCCCCCCCCCCCTAAACCTCTCCAAACCGTAAAAGCCGTCGCCGGCCAGAACCCCCGCCACCACCGGCCTGGCGAACAACATCCCCCCCCCAGTCGAATGTCGCCGTCCTGTGTCACCCACCGACGCCGGTGGGCCTTCCTTCATCAAAGGGTTCGATGTTGGGAAAAAAAACAGCAAAGGTGAATATTTGGTTTCTTTGATTGAGTTCAAATACATCGTTTAAAATTAGAAAAATAAATATATATGGATATATAAAACATTGAATTTTGTTTTCATATTTTAATTTTAATGGTATTGTTAAAAATATGATTTTTATATTTTTAAAGTAATAAAAATATGACTTTTATATTTTTAAAGTATTAAAAATATAGTCTTTACTATATAGAAGATGTAAAAATATGATTTTTGGTTGTGTAGAGGATTAAAAATATAATTTTTACATGATAGAAATATTAAAAATAGCATCTTTCTATGTGTAGCAAAATAAAGATGTGATTTTTATAATGATATTTTTATAAAGGCGAGACCTTTATATAGAGGATAACAAAATAAAAATTCGATTTTTATATATTGAATAACAAAATAAAAATTCGATTTTTATATATTGAATAACATAGTAAAAATTCGATTTTTATATATTGAATAGCATAGTAAAAATTCGATTTTTATATATTGAATAGCATAGTAAAAATTCGATTTTTATATATTGAATAGCGAAGTTAAAAATGTGATTTTTATATATATAGTGGCCATGGGCAACGAAGGTGACAAAAAGGCGAAACGACGAAGACTTCTGCAAATGAAGAGCCGTGGAGCTAGGATAGCTATTTGTGAGAATTTCTCACCTTTCACTTTCTTTTCTAATTATATATTTATACTAGGATGCAGACGGTGCTTAGTAGCACCCGACACAATTGTCCACAGACCATGGACTTGTTTGTTTGGTTGCATAGATTAATTAGATGATTTGATTTGAAATTGAATTGTTTGGTGAAATGAATGGATTGATTAAATATGTCGATCGATCGATTGACAGGCTGTTATAAGCGTTAGATATCTGTATTTGATGCTTATACAGTGTAGTGCACTTTGGTTGATGGTTGATTATTTTTCAATGCTATTATATGTGTGTAATGTATGAAAATCCATATAATTAGCATTATATGGTGATTGATTAGGCCTCATTCCAATTTAGAAAATAAAGAATAATATAAAATAAAGGTTCATGTGTTGACAGTACTCATCCATTGAGATTGGTCATGTGTTGAACAAAATATTTTAGTAATAAAATTTACATCTTTATCAATATAAAATAAAGGTTCATGTGTTGACAGTACTCATCCATTGAGATTGGTCATGTGTTGAACGAAATATTTTAGTAATAAAATTTACATCTTTATCAATATAAAATAAAGGTTCATGTGTTGACAGTACTCATCCATTGAGATTGGTCATGTGTTGAACGAAATATTTTAGTAATAAAATTTACATCTTTATCAATATAAAATAAAGGTTCATGTGTTGACAGTACTCATCCATTGAGATTGGTCATGTGTTGAACGAAATATTTTAGTAATAAAATTTACATCTTTATCGATATAAAATAAAGGTTCATGTGTTGACAGTACTCATCCATTGAGATTGGTCATGTGTTGAACGAAATATTTTGATAATAACAACTATTTTGAAAAAGAAATATTTGAAATAGAATATTTGAAAATAGAAATTTATGAAGCCGTGTTGATTAGATTGACGCCATTTTGACGTGAACGATATTTATATCGATTTTATTCATTTCGAAATGAATTGAATATATAACGATTTCGAAATGAATTGAATATATAACGATTTCGAAATGAATTGAATATATAACGATTTCGAAATGAATTGAATATATAACGATTTCGAAATGAATTGAATATATAACGATTTCGAAATGAATTGAATATATAACGATTTCGAAATGAATTGAATATATAACGATTTCGAAATGAATTGAATATATAACGATTTCGAAATGAATTGAATATATAACGATTTCGAAATGAATTGAATATATAACGATTTCGAAATGAATTGAATATATAACGATTTCGAAATGAATTGAATATATAACGATTTCGAAATGAATTGAATATATAACGATTTCGAAATGAATTGAATATATAACGATTTCGAAATGAATTGAATATATAGCGATTTCGAGATGAATTGAATATAAAACGATTTCGAAATGAATTGAAAACGAATTCAAATTGAAATGAAAGCAAATTGAAATGAAAGCAAATTGAAATGAATTCAAATTGAATTGAAATTTGAATTGAATAGAAATGAATTTTAAAACGAATTTATAAAGAAGAATTCAATTTTGATTTGAATTGAAAAGGAAGTTGAAATTGCTTTTGAAACGAATTTAAAACTATTTATATAATTCGTTTTAAATAGAAATCGACGAAATATATATTATATATATTATATATATAATATAATGGCCTGAATAGAACGCGCCGCGCCGCGGCAGTTCGTGAATTTCGACCATTTATTTCAAACGGACATTACGGGAGATCCGACCGTCGGATTCTCCTAAAACCGGAACCGTTGGGTTCGTATCGAAAAGAGCTTTCTAACGAATGTCAGAAAAATGAAATCTAACGGTTGGATTTGGAGATACGTCCAAATCAAATTCGAAAAAGGTCGCTGTAAGTGCAGTTCGATGACCGTTGATGGAAATCGACTGTACGGGCCTTGATAAAATTATTAAAAATAGTAATAATTTGTGTAAAATCATAAGAAATGATTTGTGAAGATTTGGGATGAAAAACTCCATATTTGAAAAGATAAAAATAGATTTTTATCGAAATGAACTAGTCTTGAACTAGAAATATAATTCTATTTATTTTTACTTAAATAAATTGAATTTGAAAAGGGTTTTAAAAATAACCAGAATTTCCAATGATTGCATTGGAGTGGATTTGAATCGAAATTGTCTTCGGAATATTTCGATGTTGGAATTCGTGATTATACAGATGTTGTTATGGAAATTTGAAAGATATATATTTATATCGTTATTTTCAATACGACATTTGTTAATCGTAGAATTTGATATTGAATATAAGCCGATATATTTTCTATTCAGAGCCTTATATTGAATATCAAATGTGATTTGGGTTTGTCGTGAATGGTGTCTTCACTAACACTGTTCTTGAACCCAGTTGAGAAAAGATTAAATCTTTTTATTTAGATTTAATGAAGTGTACCAATTAAAAATGATATTTAATTAGAATTGAATTGGTATTGATTTTTGGGTCTATCATGAACAGTGTTTTAAATAACACTTGTTCTTTAACCCGATAATTTTATCGTGAACAGTGTTTTAAATAACACTTGTTCTTTAACCCGATAATTTTATCGTGAACAGTGTTTTAAATAACACTTGTTCTTTAACCCGATAATTAATGGAATGATTTTTGGGTTTATCGTGAACAGTGTTTTAAATAACACTTGTTCTTTAACCCGATAATTAATGGAATGATTTTTGGGTTTATCGTGAACAGTGTTTTAAATAACACTTGTTCTTTAACCCGATAATTAATGGAATGATTTTTGGGTTTATCGTGAACAGTGTTTTAAATAACACTTGTTCTTTAACCCGATAATTAATGGAATGTGATTTTGGGTTTATCGTGAACCGTGTTTTAAATGACACTGATTCTTTAACCCAGTCGAAGATTAAAACTAAGTGGAGTTTTAATGAATCTTTAATTAGATTGAAATGATCGAAAATGGAGTATCACCAGTTTTGCTCCAGGCGATAGTTAAATCTTTAATTAGATTTGAACGTGAAATGGTAATTGAATTTACCGATAACACTGTGGTGTTAGATATGAAGTATTACCAGTTTTACTTCATGGGATGAATAGGTTGGGATGGGGAAATTAAAATAAATGATTACTTCGGTAAGGTTCGCTAATCCCGACTGGTTTGAATTGAGATTCAAAAATAGAATAAAGAATAAATTCAAGGAATTTATCTTGGATAAAATTAATGGGAACCTTTCCCTATGAATGTAAAATTTAGAAACTAGCTGTCGGTTAGCCAAGCAGAATGGTTTTCTGGATATTGATCTGATGTTGGTTTCGGCCTTCGGGGTTAATATTTGGGAAATTATTCTCTTGATTAATTTACGGTTAGTGACTAATGAATTGGAATGAGGCGTATGTTGTGTTTGTGTAACACTTATTTAAAATATACGCGAGTTATTCGGAAAGACCGGGTCTATCCCATTCTGAATAACCGATACGACGATAAGTCGAAGATGAAGACGGTGGTCGAAGACCAGAAGTCTTCACGTCGTTTGGGTAATTACTGATGATCTTGATTGGGCTGTACATCCAAGAAGATGGAAACAGTTAGTGATCGTCCAGACGTACTTGGAGATCGATGGATATGCGGGGTACTAGGTGCCTCCGGTTTCGTTCAGACCCAGAACGGAGTTGTAAATGGACTGCGTGTCTGACATTGGATTTTAGTCCGTGTGATTGATCACTATTAAATATATATCTGTTTGGCGGCGGAGAATTTATTCTCTTGCTTAACGCCCTTCTCTGAGACGTACGAGCTCAGGGGTTATATATTGATGGATATCAAACGCATGGAGTGAATTGCCTGTGTGGCATGCCTAAGTGGCAATTGATCGAGGCTTCTGTTGAAAAGCAAAGTTCTTGTGGTGATGATCAAAGCAAGGCCTTTGTGGCGTAGCTTTGTGTAACGTTTACTTCGCGTGTTTCACACCCGGTATGAACCAAAAACGTGAGAGGACCTCAGGGAGGGCCTGCGTTTCCTCCTAGCTAGAAGTGGCGTCAGTGGTTTTACACGCCCTGACGAGTTTGACTTATGTGGTTGTTGCTGTTGCGAGGCGCCTCGGTTAGATCGGACGATCCGGGTCCGATGGAGTCATTCGTTGGCTCGCTTACGCCCCAAAGGGCGGCGAAACGCAGTGTTCAGGATTTAAGTTTAATCCACATCGGTGGACCGGCCCTGACGATCCAAGGGTCGATGCGCTCTGACCCTGAGGCTCGGGCTAGGCAGTCTCGAATCGGTTGAGGACTATCTTTTGCCTCGGTTCATAGATGGAAATCCAATTTCCAAATACGTGACATTTGCGGTTTTATTTGTAAACCTATATATGGCGACATGATATATGGTACCCATGCCGCCTATGATTGATACTTATGATTTGAAGTTGTTTTATACACTATGCACTTATAATAGTATCAAATGATTTGTTTTAAACGTATCAAGCATCCTTTGGCTGTTATAAGGGAAAACCCTATCCCCCGGCTTGCGTTGCATTGTGTGATAGGACCTGGGTCTTATAACAGCTTCATTTTTCTTTATTTAGCATTGCGCAGTTTGTTTTATGCACTGGTATCCTTGGGAGGAAACCCGTTCCGTGTTATACGGCGTGGTCCCTTGATTTACCTACATTTAAAATAAAGATTAATAACTGTTTTAGTTCTCACACCAGTCACATGACTGACCTGGAGTTTATTGTTTTAACCTAAACTCTGGGTGCCCTTATTTTGACACGGGCAGCTAGTAGTTTTGGTTTTGCAGATTTATATTCACAGGATCCTGGTTTACAGCTGGAACGATATCCGGAAAGCTTTGTATCCGTATATCTCCTTCTAGTTGTGTATTGTATTATTTTCCGCTGCGATGTATTTAAATGTAATTTAAATCTCTGATATTTCTGTGTAATATTTATTCATACTCTGTATATTCTTGTAATCTGATGCATTGTTGTAATATACAATGAAATGTTCTTCTGTATGCGTTCTGTTGTGGCTTATTCTCGAACTATCCGACGCTTTCCTTTACGGGGAAGTTACGGGTCGTCACAGATACACTGTCGTAAGGTGGTCTCATACCTTGCCAGTTGGAATCCATTATCCAATAAGTGCCTGCGGTTTTGATTGTATATATATACGTGTGTGTGTGTGTGTGTATATATATATATAGAGAGAGAGAGAGAGAGTGTGTGTGTGTTATATGCAAGCGTTCTACTAGATTGTTATTTACTTGTTTTAGACACTATTATAATATCAGAATATTATATGATTTCAAAATGTTATGGGTTATCATAAGGTAAAAACCATCCGTGTTTATGTGAGGATCAGTCTTATGATTATCTTTTCTTTCGAAAAGATTTTTTTTTAAAAGTTAAACAAATGGATGGGGCTTACTCACACCTGTCCCATGACTGACCCAGAGTTTATTTTGTTTTGTTTTACCCTAACTTTTGGGTGCCCAAATTTGTACGGGCAATCAAGTAGTTCACGTATTTACAGATACTTGGAGGAGCTTGGAGCAGGAGGCTTCAACGTTAGCTATCTAGTATTATTTTCCATTGTGTTGTATTGTACTCTGAAAATGGTATGTATATGTATGTACAGTAAAAATTTTGTATCCCAAAAGTTGTTATATATATATTATATTTTACTCCGCTGCGATGTGAGATTCTGTGTTGTTATTTCTGATCTTCTTCTATTCTAATATTTCTTTCTTTCTATTTGTCGTCCTCTAACTTCTTTCTATTAATGATCCGGTAATTTCTGGTGTTTGGTTAGTCGATATGGTATTTATATCGATAATCAGGATTTGGAAAATGACGGTTCGTTACAGTAACAATTATAATTGTGAAAAAAAAGACGTGTAATTTCAAACAATGTTAAGATTGGCATTTCTTACGAACAATGTAGGATGCAATTTGAACACACATAACTATGTGCAATATCTATCATTTATTATGTAATGTATCCGAAGTACAGTCAATGAAAATAATGAATAACTAATTAGGATGTTTATTGTCCCCATTAGGATAACTTATGTGTATTAAATGGTTTATTAAGGGAGATATTCATATACTTATATGTATTATTTGCTTCAGTGAGGTATGTGAATAAAATGGCTAAGTTAAAGCGATACTTTCCGACAACAGTAGCATAAGGATGTAAGGTTAATCCATTTTTGTAGGATAAGTCTGCACTGTCAACCTTGCAACTAGCATTTACAAAAGGTAGACTAATGTGAGACATCGTAGTGAAATATTCATTTAAAGGCATAAGGATCTACTTCATAGACAAGGTACCAAGTGGTTGGATCCAACATTGAGTATTTAATGATCACTGGATTCAGCCTGGTATTAAGTGCAACGACTGGTTATTTTTAACCATTTAACTCTGTAATAAAACCAACCCAAATCATTCAAAATCGCATATTATTATTTTTATAGGGTTAAATATAATCATCACAGAATCATAGACAAATCACATATACAAAAAAGCAGAAAATCTCGCAGTGGAATAAACAAAATACAATAGTAGATCATGAAGTTATTAAACACAAAATTTTAAAATTTAAACATAATATTAGAGTAAAAAATTTAATATAGCGGAAGTCTAAATACAAGGATCTCTAATACAAAAGAGATAATTGAAACCGAAAAACAGAGATGAGGTCTTTAATAAGTCTCCATCTCCGATAGGTGAAATCTCAATACTGCAGTATTCGGTTTGGCTTGAGCAACAATGCAAAGACAAAACACACGGATTATGGAACAATTTTGGTTTTTTAGTACGCAGACTAAATGGACTATAGCTATTTTGTTAATTTAAATTTAAGGTAAATAAAATACGAGTTCTTGAGCCTAACTCGTATAATATTTTGAAAAGAGAAAATAAAGAAGTTGTGAATTTCTAAGTTGAGTATCTTGGAATAAATTAAATACTCTTGTCGTAAGAAGTAGTTCATTCCTATTCGCGTTTGTAAATTATAATTTAATGGTTAATGTGAATATTGAAAATATACAATATCGATTCGCAATCAATATTTAAGTGGAGAATATATTTTCAATATATGTGTTAAGTTTTTTTAAATGGATAATTAACTAATAGTGGATTTGTGTTTTTAAATGTAAGTTGCATTTCTTAAAAAAATAAAATAGAGAATTATGTTTTAAATTGTGTTTGAAATTATTATGAAAATTTAAGTAATAAATTAACGTCGGACTTTTGTCAAGATGGAAATATAACTGTAGATTGTTCCTAAAAGTGAATTAATGGCATTAATACAACATTAGTGAACTAATTGGGTTGCTTTTAAAATAAGATACAAATATTGATTGTGAATCAATATTTGAAAATTTGAAATATATTATATAGTTGATAGATTTAAATTAGTTTAAATCATTGAAGGGTGTAAATTTGTTTGTAGATAATAAATAAGCTTTAAAGTGTGAAATAAGTGCTTTGAAAAACATGTTTATATTAATGTGTTTGTGTCAAATTTGATGTTTAAATAAGCTAGTTTTTCAACGCAAGCTTTTCTTCAATGATGACTAGTTTCTAAACTTTTTCTTCTTCTTTGTTTCATTTTCTTGCCTACTTTTCCGTTCTACCCCCCTCCCCCTCACCTTCTAACTCTACGCTAGACTCGCTCCGTCCCTCTCTCCTCCTTAACTAGCTTTCACTATTATGGAATCGTTCTGCTCTATTTACCCCTTCGGATCTATTTCACTTTCTTCTTTTGTCTCAAGCTGAGTGAGTCGTTTTAATCCATTTTGCCACATCTACATTTTACCCTATTTTTTCTCATTCTCACCGGGACCTACTTGTGCAGTCAGTAAGCTTGCATGTGCTTTTATTCGTGGCTCTAGATCCATCCTACCTTCATTGTGCAGTTTTAGCATCTCTCGTGGTTTCACCAAAAAGGCAAACCTTTATGGTTACGTGCACGTGAGTAGCGTTTGTTTGTTGTTTCTTGCATGTTGGGGTTAGTTCTAGTCTGGATGTTGTATATTTTCCTTGTGGTGGTTTCTATCTTATGTTAAGTACGCTTTGCCATAAGTTTGTTTATTTCATTTGTTGTGGTTTAATATATATTTGATTTTGTCTAGTCATTTATTTTGTGCTTATCTCAGAGGGAATCACTCTAATCTATATTTGGGTGCAATTTTTGTGGTACTCTAGTATGCGTTAATTATGAGGTTCTAAAGGTAGTATGTTCTTGTCATTTTCTTATACTTGGGCTTCTGCATGTATGGGTGTATGTTAATGAATAAAGTTATTGTATCAAGTTATTGTGTTGCTTTAAGATTGTTGTTGTAGTTTGAAGTAACTTGTGAATGCATTGGTAGCTGAGGGTGCTTGCTCGTTGCTGGTAGCTATTGCTTTAGTGCAAGACGATTAGTGATGCTCCTATTTCTGTGACAGCATGCAAGGGTGTCTATGTACTCGGGACTGTATTGCAGCCAGTGTTGAGTGAGTTGTACTATTGTGGCTCTTAGTAGCTTGTTTATGTGACTCGCGTTCTGATGTGTGTTGTTGTTGTGATAACACTAGGCTAGTAATTTGTGAGATTTCCTCGGTAGTTTGTGATGTAAGTGTTTTTATTTCTTTCTAGCTTGATTCTCACCATACGTGGTAAATTATTATCTTGGGTTACAAAATGTATTTAGCAAGTTGGCAGTATGCATATCTCATGTACTATTTTGTACTCATTATTTGTTATAATGAGAAAAGCGTTACAGACCACTTTAAAAACCAGTTGGCCTTGCCAAAAAAAATTATAACATGTTTCAGAAAAAAATAAAGTTCAAGTAATATTAGAAGGTCACATGAATTATAAAATTTGCGCTGATTATATTGCTTGGTGTTTAAACTTGTAAAAATTTGGTGTATGACCTAATTAGACAATTATAACACTTTATAAATTTTCAACACTTTCATTATTAGGTTATTGGGCATGGGTCTCAAATCCAAAGCCCATGGATACATCTGGAAGCAGGCAAAAGAAGTATACATACTTTATTTTCTCCTCTTAGAATTCCTTCTTCTTCCTTATGTTGTACAGAGGAAATAACAACCTCCTTCTCTTTTTGTTGATTCAAAATAAATTTATCTCTAAATTAATAAAATGAAGATAATAAGAGAGTGCTAATCAGGAAACTAGATCTGAATTAAAACATCATTCACAATAAACCCAAAATCCAATTTAAATTTCAATTCAATTCCAATTAAATTAATTAACTGGTAAACTTTACTAAATCTTAATTAAAAGATTTATTCTTTTCTCAACTGGGTTTAAGAACATTGTTATTGAAGACACCATTCATGACAAACCTAAAATTAATTTTGATAATAAATACAGGGCTCTGAATAGAAATCATATCGGCTTATATTCAATATCAAATTCTGAAACTAACAGATATCGTATTGGGAATAAAGATATATATATATATATATCTTCCAAATTCCTCAACATTATCTGTATAATCATGGAATCCAATATTGAGATATTCCGAAGATTATTTCCATTCCAATTTATATATATTGGAAAATTCTGGTTATCACAAAACCATTTCAATTTCTTTACTCAAGTTGGTAAACAACTTACGCTGATAAAAATATCTTTTATCTTTATAAACATAGAATATTTCATCCAAAATCTTTCCAAACCATTTATTATGATTTTACATAATTTATTCATATTTTTTAATAATTTTATTAAGGCTCTTATAGTCGGTTTCCAAAATTGATTTGGACATACCTTGAAATCTAACCGTTAGATTTCAAATCTCTTATTATCATTCGAATGCTTTTTTCTATATGAACACCAATGGTTCCGATTTTATGAGAATTCGATGGACAGATCTCCCATTATGTCGATTCAAAGTCAATGGTCGAAATTCGCGAACGTCGTTGCGTGAAACGTTCTATTCAAGCCATACACACACACACACACACACAT
Source organism: Allium sativum (assembly GCA_030737875.1). Taxonomy (NCBI): domain Eukaryota; kingdom Viridiplantae; phylum Streptophyta; class Magnoliopsida; order Asparagales; family Amaryllidaceae; genus Allium; species Allium sativum. Next base: position 252,210,266 of record CM060915.1, on the reverse strand, counting down.
ATATATATATATAGATACATATATATATATATATATACATATATATATATATATATAATATTTCGTCAATTTCAATTAAAAAAGTATTTATAAAACGTTTATAAATTCATTTTAAAAAACGATTCCAACTTCCATTTCAATTTTAAATCAAAATTGGATTATTTATATTATTATAATATCAACAATAATATTTTCAACATATCAGATTGTCAAATCAAATCTTTTCGATATTCATTATAAAATGAATAAAATCAACAAAAAATTCCTTTCGAGTTAAAATGGCGTATATCTACTTAACTCGGCTTCATATCCATTTCAGTTATGAATATTTCAACATTTTCGTGCCCATCCAAAATCTGACATGAAAATCAATTTTTGATTCTTCACTAAATATTATTCTAAATTATTTGCTATATCTGAATTGGAATCAGACTCAATCAATTACCATACAATTATATTTATATGGATTCCATACATCGCATGTATTCAAAAATAGTGATAAACAACTATTAAACATTCCATTCACAACTAGAGTGCAATTTACAACTGTGTCAGCATTAAATAATTAAATAACGCTTATCACAGTCTGTCAATCAATCGGTTGACATATAATTAAATCCAAGGAAGATGTGAATTAATTATCAACTCCAGACCCGTGTGGGGTTTTCAATCATCAACAAATATTTAGGCAATGCGTAAAATTATCGTCTCAATACCTGTATGGGGTTTACATCACAATCAGTGTGAACTTATCTACTATTTTCAAAATTTGATAATGATAACATTTAAAACTGTAACATCTGTCAATCATCAAACAACTATAACAATCACAGCAATCACGGGCACTAAATATATACTCAGCTATAAAAATAAATAATTATACAAAATTTTGAGTGAGAGAGTTCTTACATTGACCGGTCTAGAAATCGTTATTAAAATAACTGTACTAACAAAATTAAACGAGCATTTAATTTTGTCGAAAATCCCAACAGTTTCCATTTCAGTCCAAGTCTACTCCATTGCGAAGTGCTTGTCCTCACGACTCCAACAAGGCTAGTTTTGTTCAATTCTGTATTGATTTGGAGAAGATATGACAGTTTCAATTTTAATTACACAATATAATAAACTTAAGGCAATTAATTTAATAATTAACCATAATTAATCTCCCCTTTTAAATCCTTAATCCATCTTCCACGTTTTACATTTGGAGCAAAAAACCAAACCCAAACTTTGTTTGTTCTACAGGCATCGACTTCCTCCTGAGCTCCCAACCTACATCGCCTACGCCCGCCACCCAACACAACCGACCGCCGATCAGGTCCCACCACTCTGACCTCCTGCGCCACCCTTCCATCCAACCTTGTCGAACTCGAAATCTTTATTGGCCCCCAAAACCGTTCGAAAGTCAGCCTATTTCAGGCGAAATTATGGCAAAATCAAGACACTTGACTCGATCACATCTATACCATTTTAAGCTCTCGAAATGTTCTTCAATCTTCGTTTGGAAATCATGAATCAATTCGCATTATATTTGAAAATATTAATGGATTTATTTCGTTGTTTTTCGGCCATTGTTTTTAACCCAGTGACTGATTTTTCTGAGTGAATTAGATTTAGGGTTTTGGTCAAAAATATATATATATATATATATACACTATGATATAAATTAATATTTAATTCACTAATTTGTTCCTTTGCGTCCGAACTCCAAAGGAGACCCAATGACTGTCGCCACTAGCCAAATACCCCCATTTCGGACACAATGAGATATGTTTCGTAAGCTGATTCGACTGTTTGGATCAGTTTTTATCAAAATTAAAATATAATTCCATATAACGTTCAATATTAAATTTCAACGTACATTTTAATTTACCGAGACCACATACTGAATTCAAAAATTATGAATTTTAAAATCTAGCTATTAATGATACGGTCCTAATAAAATTAATTTCATCAAATTTGGAGACAGTTTGAAAAATGGCCTTTTAACTAGCTTATTTAAATTTAAACTGAAATTCAATATGCGTTTAAATTTACCACGCTCACATATTTATTCCAATTGACTTGAAATTTTAAACCCAACAATAATTTGACGTTCCTGATCCAAAAAATTAGTTTCATTGAAAAAAGAGATTGTTTGCAAAATGGCTATTTTTAAGGGCTATATATAATATAAAATATATATAGATCCCACAGCGACTATATTCTGAATTTTAATTTGGCCTTAACTAAAAAATTATAAAGTGAAATCTCAAATTTTCATATTCGTTAGAAAAATATAATTAACTCAATTCTAACATTTCTTATTTTACTAAAATCCGATTTGTATCGTATTATGTATATCCGTTTAGAGTTCAAAACCAAATTTTCAAACTACCACGCCATTTCTAGTTCGTTTTAATTAAATTTTAAATTTTACATTTAGGTTATTATTCATTAAAATAAATCATTTTAAATCCTCAAAATCCATCAAAATCAATTAAAATAAATTTTAAATTGTTTCCAAAAATACGGGTTGTTACAATCTCCCCCACTTAAAACTTTATCGTCCGTGAAAAAGAATGGAGCTGAAAGTTGTTTAACTAACCAACTCAATATTAATTCTGGCTTGAGTTCTTCAACTTTTCAGTTTCTAAGAACTTTTAAATTTCTTTGAAATTTGGCTAACACCCTAAATATCTGAAAATTTTCGCCATAACCTTCTTTATACGGGTTGATCTGGAGAAATTTATTAGGCAGTATTAGGCACCCAATAAATCAATATATCGCATGCAAAACAAATATGCACACCCATAATAATTTATAAGCCCTGCTCCCCCTCAAACTCACGCACGGTAATTAAAACGAAAGGGACAAGTGCATTTTGTCATCTCCCGACCTGTGTATGGTTTATTATTTAATCTTGTCATTTTCCTTTATAAGTTGTTACGTCCATAATCAGTCTCCAGTTCAACCTGTAATTTATTCCTCGTCACACAAGCATCTCGCTCATATGGTAATCCAAACCTTGTCATATAAGCACCAAATGCTTATATGGAATATGATATGCTATGCCATCTTCAATAGTATGCTATGCAGTGTAGTCCATAATTTCATATAGAACAGCCATCACGGCGCATCCAAATCATTCACAGTAGTTTTAATAAATAATAAAATTGTGCAACCAACTCATTAAGCTGCACATATTTGTCGGGCACGCAATTTATTTCTCTACTCAGCATCAAATCAATAACCTATTCAACATATACATGTACATATACATCCGGTTCGAACTAAATTTAAATTCAGTTCTATATTAAATTTGATTTGGCTTGATTTATCTTTCATTCTCTTATTGGTTTTATTATTCCAATACTTTTATTAGTTATACTAATAATCATACACACAACCAGCAATCAATTAGTTGATTAGCTTTTCCAATATATAACTTTTATACATGTCAAATCATATTTTCAGTGCCAAATCACAAACAATAAACTCTAACTAAGTTTTTGGTTCTCACACTAGTCAATTAGAATCATATAGATATCCTACTTTCGAAATTCGAAAATAAACTACTAATGCTACGTAGTCATCAATAAAATCATCTCCGGGTGAGTAGAGCGTGATTCTATGTCTATCCAGTATATTTGAGTCTTCGAGTACACATTAATTACGTGTATATTCAAAATCTTCTTATACTTGATAGTCCAAATTCAAAATAAAATAAAATATTCAAATCTTTATGATAAGATATAAATTTTTAAAACTAATTCTATTTTTATAAATAACACTCTTCGAACTCATTCTAGGGAATTACTAACCCTATCTCTAACGAGTTATTCTTATAAGATATTACTGATCCTATTCCTGTTGAATTCTCTCATTCAGTTCTAACGTGTCCTGCTCTCGAGCTTTGTAAACCAAAGCTCTGATACCACCTGTAGCGACCCAAACTTTTCGGCCTGCCTAGACCGAACAAGAAGGCGGACTGCTTCGAGAATATGACTCATCAGAACACAAGCAGGAGAAATTTCATTGCTATTACAACGATTTACATCAGACTACAAGATACAGAGTACAAATAAATAATATACAGCAGAAATATAAACATAAATATAATGTGCAGCAGAAAACATCAACTACCACAACTGAAAGAATTACACGGATACATAGTATTCTGAATATAGCTCCAGTTGTAATCCAGGATCCTATAGAAAGAAATATCTGCGAAAACCGAAACTACTAACTGCCCATGTGGAAAATATGGGCACCCAGAGTTTAGTGAAAACAATAAACTTCGAGTCAGTCATGGGACTGGTGTGAGAACTAAAACAGTTATTATCTTTATTTTAATGTTAAGTAAATCAAGAGTCCACGCCGTATAACACGTAAGGGTTTTCTCCCAAGAATACCATAAAACAAATAACGCAATGCCAAAAAGGAAAATGAAGCCATTAAAAGACTCAGGTCCCACACACAATGCAAACACAAACCAGAGGATAGAGTTTTACCTTATAATGGCCAAATATGCTTGATACACGAAATTTATCTTTTATTATTATGAGTCATAGTGAATAAATCAATTTCAAATATAAATGTATCATAGACGACATAGTACCACATCCTGCTATGTCGCCATATAGGTTTACAACTAAAACCGTAAAGCTCGTATTGGAAAGTTGATTTCCATCATGATGGTTACTGATTCAAAAGATCAATCACGTAGTGTAATACTGAACAGCTTACATCCAGGGCTTTGGAAAATACCGTAATACACATCCGCACTATATCCAGGAAACAAGTATCACTACGGCTTACGTCCAGGGCTTTCGAAAACACTGCTTACTCTATCCTTCTGGGAATCAAGTATAAGCGTTATCCCTACTAGGTATGGAGCGACTACACCCAGCACATCTCGGTCGACCGAATCCATGACAACCCTAAAAGTTGTCAATCTCAATCGAAGGTTGCCCATCCTTATCTCGAAAGTATAGTGATCTAACCATCAGTTTACCATCATACCGGTGTGTGAGGCTTGCGAATTAACGCTACACAAAGTTGTGCTATATTAAAGCTATGCTTTGATCATCATTCACCAAGCCCTTCTTTTCAACAAAAGCTTGGATCACTGCAACTCAACATGCTACATTGTCAATGCATACCATACCATTGATTTCCGCCAATATACGACCTCTAAGATCATATGTCTCAGAGAAGAATGTTAAGCAAGAGAATACTCCTCCACCATACAAATATATATTTAGCAGAGATCAACGAATACAGCGTAAAATACAAGGTCAGACATACAATCCATGTTTGCAAGTCCGTTTTGGGTCAGAAAGAAACCGGAGGTACCTTATTCCTCATTCCGTACGTCCAATATAGGAGAGAGGCCCTCGCATATCCAGACAATCAACAAGTACGTCCGGACCACTACCAGTGTAACCCTTTCATGGGAGCTACCCAAATCTAGGGTATCAAAAGTAATCCATTCGACGTGAAGATCGTCGGTCTTCAACCACCGTCATCAATATCTTCGACTTTTAGTCATCGTATTAGTTATTCAGAATGGGTTAAACCCGGTCTTTCCGAATTACTTGCGTATCTTATAATCAAGTGCTATAAAAATACATCATATGCCTCATTCAAATCCAGATTTTATTTATTCAAATATTCTTGGAAATCATTTTAAAAGATCTATAATATCTTTTCATAACTTAAACCAAATTAAGGTTTATCAAACTAGTCGAGATTAATGAGCCTTACCGAAGTAATCATTCATTTTATTATCCTAATCCCAACTTATTCATCCCATGGAGCAAAACTGGTAGTATTCCATATCTAACACCCATTGTGTTACCGGTAAATTTAATTACCATTTCACGTTATAAATCTAATTAAAGATTTCACTATCGCATGGAGTAAAACTGGCAGTACTCCATTCTCGAATTTGGTAAATTTAATTACCACATTCACATTTCAATTTAACTAAAGATTCATTAAAAATACACTTAGTTTTAATCTTCAAAAATCATTATTTAATGATTATTCCAAATTAGGAAATAAATCATGTCTTTACTTAGGTTAAAGAACCAATGTCATTTAAAACACAGTTCACGATAAAGCCAAAATCATCTTCCATTAAAAAGAACCTTCACGGAAATCAGACCAGCCGTAATCAATATGAATTTCCATACGAGACTAATAATATAAATGGAATAATGGCAAAGCCTTTTAAATTCCATATATAGTAATGGTCTTCCTTCACAGAAGCTCATCTCGATTATTACTAAATCAAATTCCATTCAATTCCAATTTAATGTATTAAACTGGAAAACTTTATTTTGGAAAATTTTCATTAAATCTTAATAAAAAAAATTATAAATTCCAAATCATATCTTCACCGTTAATTGGGATAAAGAACAAATGTTATTTAAAACATCATTCACAATAAACCCAAAATCCAATTTCAACTCAACTCCAATTAAATTAATTAATTGGTAAGCTTCACTAAATGTTAATTAAAAGATTTATTCTTTTCTCAATTGGGTTTAAGAACAGTGTTATTGAAGACACCATTCACGACAAACCCAAAATTCAATTTGATAATAAATACAAGGCTGTGAATAGAAATCATATCGGCTTATATTCAATATCAAATTCTGAAACTAATAGATATCGTATTGGGAATAACGATATATAACTTCCAAGCTCCTCAACAATATCCGTATAATCACATAATCCGATATCGAAACATTCCGAAGATTATTTCCATTCCAATTTATATATATTGGAAAATTCTGGTTATCCCAAAACCATTTCAGTTTCTTTACTCAAGTTGGTAAACCACTTATGCTACTAAAAATATCTTTTAACTTTACAAACGCCGAATATTTCATCCAAAATCATCCCAAATCATTTATTATGATTTCACATAATTTATTCATATTTTTTAATACTTTTATTAAGGCCCTTATAGTCGGTTTCCAATATCGGCCACTGAACTACAACCATTACGACCTTTTCCAAAACTGATTGGGACATATCTTGAAATCTAACCGTTAGATTTCAAATCTCTTACTATCATTCGAAAGCTCTTTTCGATACGAACCCAACAGTTCTGATTTTAGGAGAATCCGATGGTCGGATCTCCCGTTATATCAATTAAAAGTCAATAGTCGAAATTTGCGAACGGTCGCTGCGCGAAACGGTCTATTTAGGTCATTTAAATATATATAATTTATTTCTTCGATTTCTATTTAAAAAACATATTTATAAAACGTTTATAAATTTGTTTTAAAAAACGATTCCAACTTCCATTTCAATATTAAATCAAAATTGAACTATTTATATTATTATAATATCAAAAATAATATTTTCAACATATCAGATTTTTAAATCAAATCTTTTCGATATTCATTATAAAATGAATAAAATTGACAGAAAATTCCTTTCGAGTTAAAGTGGCGTATATCTACTTAACTCGGCTTCATATCCATTTCAGTTATGAATATTTCACCATTTTTGTGTTCATCCAAAATCAGACATCAAAATCATATTTTGATTCTTCACTGAATATTATTTTAAAATATTTGTTATTTCTAAATTGGAATCTGACTCAATCAATTACCATATAATTTTATTTATATGTATTCCATACATCGCATATATTCAAGAATAGTGATAAACAACTATAAAACATTCCATTCACAACCAGAGTGCAATTTACAACTGTATAAGCATTAGATAATTAAATAACGCTTATCACAGTCTGTCAATCAATCAGCTGACATATGATTAAATCCAAGGGAGATGTGAATTAATTATCAACCCCATACCCGTGTGGAGTTTTCAAAAATCAACAAATAATTGGATGATGTGTAAAATTATCGTCTCAATACCCATGTGGGATTTACATCACAATCCGTGTGAACTTATCTATTATTTTTACAGTTTAATAATGATAACATTTAAAACTGTAACATCCATCAATCATCAAATAATTATTTCAATCACAGGCAATAAATATATACTAAGCTATAAAAATAAATAACTATACAAAATTTTGAGTGAGAGAGTTCTCATATTAACCAGTTTTGAAATCGTTATTAAAAAGATTGTTTTAACAAAATTAAATGAGCATTTAATTTTGTTGAAAATCCCAATAGTTTCCATTTCAGTCCAAGTCTGTTCCATTGTGAAGTTCTTGTCTTCACGATCCCAACGAGATTGGTTTTATTCAATCCTGTATTGGTTTAGAGAAGATATGTCAGTTTCAATTTTAATTACACAATACAATAAACTTAAGGTAATTAATTTAATAATTAACCTTAATTAATCATTCCTATTAAATCCTTAATCCATCTTCAACGGTTTACATCTGGAGCAAAAAAACCGAACCCAGAAGGCATCGACTTCCTCTTGAGCTTGCAACCCTACATCGCCTGCGCCAGCCACTCAAGACAACCGACCGCCGATCAGGTCCCACCACTCCGACCGCCTGCGCCACCCTCCCTTCCAACCTTGCCGAACACGAAATCTTCATTATCCCCTAAAACCGTTCGAAAGTCAGCCTCTTTCAGGCGAAATTCTGGCAAAATCAAGACACTTGACTCGATCACAGCCATATCATTTTAAGCTCTTGAAATGTTCTTCGGTCTTCGTTTGGAAATCATGAATCAATTAGCATTATATTTGAAGAGATTATGCTGTGTATAACGGTGTTGTATACACAATTATATGATTTTTGTTTGATGATAACAACCAAATATATATTATTTTAAATGTGTTTGTTATTATACTGTTTCATACATACATCACTAACAGGAACATAATATTTATATTTAAATAGAATACGACTAAACACGAATTCAAACATTCAACAGCATTTTATTTGAATATAATATTTTATTTCAACAACAAATAGTACAGATTTCCATCTCCACTATTTATACATTTCTGTATTACAAGTCTTTTCATAAACATCTGCTCTCCTCACTATAACACTCAGCCACTTAGTTACATCTCATATTTATACAGACACTCTCACATATACAGTGTCAGACCCATACATTCATTGACACTTATATACATTGTTTTCTTGTCTTCAGTCTTCTATCTTCTGCCAATTCCCACTGTCAGTCCAGTCATCTTCTTACCCGTCACATGAAATAGAAACACACACAGTACACTGCAAATAGAAATAGAATTGAATGCACACGAATATAATTTTATTTTTAAAATTTTATTTGCCTCAGAATTTCGGTGTGTTTCTCATCATTTTTCATGACTTGATCTGATTTGTATATATTTCTAGTACCCACTGATCAGCCTCAACATACTACACTGGTTTGCTGATCAGAACCAGTAGATGATTCTGAATAGCCACAACACAGTGTAGCAGTCTGCTGATTAAAAAAAATGCATGTACACGATACACGTATACACACACGAGTGTGTGTATATACACATATGTTATGCAAGTGCACAAGAATGCCAATAGCCAAGATGATTGTGAAAATGATATCACAAATGTACATGTGCAAGTAAAGGTGATGGTGCACCACAAGTATGGCAACAAAACAGCAAGTTCATGGTCCTACACAGCCAAAGTCTAACGGTATGGTTCAAGAACAAGCATCATGGACAAAGCATGATCAAGATGCCAAATCATCACAACAGATCAAAGAAACGTGATCAAGTTCTACAAAGCTTCATACAGCATGGAATGCACAAGTGCATGTGTGCATTGGTTCATGTATGCAAACAGGGTGATGACATGGCTACACAACATAGTTAAATGGTAATAGCAGCATATTTCAAACACACTGATGCAACTCAGCTTTAAAAATGGTCAGATGCAAATGTTTCCAGTGCAAGGCTACATGGGCGAGAACAAGAAGTCATAAATGCCATCATCCTCATAAACAAGTAAATATGACTGTGCATAAGTGAGCAGTAATACGTGAATGGTGTTGCAGGCATATAGCAAACCAAGTTATCAAAGAGGAGTGCACCAATTTACCAAAGTTCATGGCCAAGATAGTTGAGTACAGGTTCTATGGTGAAGCTGGTCAAGCCAGCATTTACATGCAAGTCGAAGTAGCATTTCATATTTGAAGTCAGAAATGAAAAAACACAAACGGGTCAAGCAGCGTAATTATAGTGGAAATGAACAAGTGTGATTATACACAAGACAACAACTTTATTTATATATATATATATATATATATATATATATATGGACCAAGTTTTTTTTCCTGTGCAACTAAGACACAAGGTGGCATTCATCACATAGCAAAATGGTCCAGACAATCGCAACTTTTCAAACAGACATGGCAAGATTAAAATTGGATGCAAGTCAATTGACAAATGAAAATTTTAGCAAGTGTTTAATAGAGTCCAGTGAATTCAAATAACAATACAAGCCAAGAATTCACAAATGATCAACATGTTTGGCAAAGGGAAAATAATTTGTTTCCAGAAAACCATCAGTGATCAAAAGGAGAAAGCATTTATCTGTTTCCATCTATATTTCCATAAATGATTCGGTATTCCTGGTAATATCAATCAGTGTTTACATGGACAACAAAAGAAGAAATATATTTCCAGAAATGAATCAAACAGTTTTTGGGAATTTTCTAAAGGGGACATAAATTAAACAATTCCCAGAATTGTTTAATTCAATCAATGACGAAGAAATCAAGTTCACATTCTAGGCAACATATCAACAATTCAATCCCAGTGTCAATCTAAGAATCAAGCTAGCAGTCAGGGAATATTCATGGTAAGTATAATTCCTTTTGCATCCAGGAATGAACAAATTTAGTTTGGCAATTTTCTTATATAAAAAAAACATTTCCAGATGTGCTCAAAACAATCATGCCATCATTCACGCAATTCTCAAGGCCAGGGAAAGTATTTTAATTTCAGTCAAAGCCGTGGCGACCAAAAAAAAGGGAAAGCAACACACAAAATCAGATGAAGTCATTAAATTGAAATCAGAGAGGTTTATGGATTATCAGACCCTTTTATACTTCCAATTCATCACAGGCAAGAGGCGATTGAAAATCAAGGCGATATTTCACAGAGCAAACACTGAAAATCAAGTTTAAAGAACTCACAATTTTAAGAGGTTTTCGATCGATCCAGAACCCAAAGCAATCGACCAAAGCAAGCAAATAAATCGGAGCTTCAAATAGACCAAGAAGAATCACTCTGATGTCGAGATTTGGGATCTTCTGCAAAACCCTAGTCTTTGTTCTTTTGCCATCGGTCGTCATTTCTATTTGAAGAAACAAAAGAGTTCGGGTGAAATATTCTCAAATGGGCCGGCCGAATTATACAATGGGCTAAGTAGTTTTTAAATTGGAAAGGGAGAATTATTTTCTTTTTAAAACTAGGATTTTATTCTTTTGTTTTTTAATTCATTTTTGTAATCACAACATATACTAGAATCTGTAAAAAAAATTAGGAAACCAGTTAGGGTGTTAACTGGCAGTCCACTAGAGTCTGTAAAATCTAGAGTTACTGGTTACGAGGTTGTAATCAAGGGAAATCTGATCTAGGGTATTAGATCAGTCTAGGGTTTTGAGCGTAGGGTTAGTACAGGAGCTGGGAGTGTGAGTTTACAGGGTCTGTAAGTGGGATCTGTTATTAACACCTAGTAGAAACCTTAGTAAATGCAGTAGTAGGTGGAGTCTGCCGAAGCTGGGTATATCTATGTGTTATTTATTTACTGCGTTTATTTCCCTGCTGATTTCTGTACTGTGATTGTTTTCAAATATCAGCGATAAACTGTGATAAACCCTATTCACCCCCCATCTAGATCAAACAATTGGTATCGGAGCAGGTTTTTTCTTTAACTCTAGAGTCATGGGTCATCCTAGTTGTCAGTCTAGTGAGAGCCGATCCAGTAATATCCCAACAATTTTCAATGGAACAGATTTTTTAAATTGGAAAATAAAGATGAAAATTTATATAAATTATTTTTATATTAAATATTGGAATATTATTATTAATGGAGTAGATTTGTCAGATAAAAGGAATATTGTTATCAATACTCATGTTATGGACATTATTTATTCTTGTCTCAGTATTGATCAATTTAAACTTATCTCTCATTGTTTGACTGCACAGGAAATCTGGAACACTCTCAATACAAAGTATGGACAAATTGACAGTAGTTGTTCAAAACCCCGGAATGTCAACTCAGATTCAGATCTATGCTTAAAAGTTGAAACAGATAGATCAAACAATGGAGAATCAACAGATGCTGGAGCTGAAAATTTCTCATACGAAGATTTGGTTTGTATGAGTGTTGATTTAACTAAATTTGTTGATAAAATCGAATCTAAAAACAAAACTCTGAAATATAGGAATTCTCAGTTGACCAGTAAAATTAATGATTTAGAATCACAGCTTAAACATTTTAAAAATTCTTCAAATTCAGATTGCATAAATTGTTTGAAATTGGAAACCAATCTTGTTCATCTCAATAAACACATTCAAAAGTTTGAAAAGGAAATTCTGATATTAAAAGAAAACAAGATTGAGTTATCAAGTTTGAACAATTTTCTACAAAAGGGATTTGAAAATTTTAAGACCGATATAAATTCCAAATTTGAAATTGCTGAAAAGGAAAATTTGTTGAAATCCGATTTGATTTTGAAAGAATTTGAAAAAGAGATTGAAAAATCCAAGAAATTTGAGTTTGAAAAACAAAAACATTTTGAATTTGAAATTGCTGAATTCCAAACCAAAATTAAATTACTTGAATCTGAAAATTTGGTTTTGAAACAATATGATGCTGAAAGGAAGATCACTGGTAACCGTTGTTCAGATTTAATAAAAGAGAACTGTGATCTTAAATTCAAAATTCAACAACTAGAGTTTGATTAAATTTTCTGATGGTGAAAAATCTTTGAATATGTTGTTGAAAAATCAGTTTTCTGTTGGACCTAAATGAGGTCTTGGTTTTTGGAAAAACAAGTGGTTTTGAAAAATTGAATTCTTGTGATTTTAAAAATCCTACAAACTTCTTTGAAAAGAATCGATTTAAAATTTTAAATTCTGATAATTTCAAAGGATTTTTAAATCATAATCGAGATGTGAATTTGTTTTATAATAATCCATTTTGGATCCCAAAAAGAAATAGAGTAAAACAATTTTGGGTTCCTAAAGGCACAAAGATAGATTCGAATGGTTTGTTATACAAACAGGTTTGGGTATCAAAACGTTCAAATAAACTGAGGGTGGTCTTACAAACTTTGTCAGACCACTCGATCATTCAAACTGTTAGATACCAGAGGAGGCTAAGGAACTACTATGCAAAAAGAAATGTGAAATCAAGTTGGGTTATACTTCTGTATCATTCACAGTTCCTCTAGCCAGGATTTGTTGAGTTGGAGATTCTGGTTTACATGGATTTCAGGTATAATCTCTGAACTCGTCTTTGTAAATATATTTTTTCCTTCGTTTATTTCTCCTTCTACCCTTTCTGTTTATTTTCATTATCTCTTCTATTTTGATTTGTCACTATCATATCATTGTAACTTCTTTTGGGCTTCATTAACTTCAAATTGCAGAATTCATATTTTTCTGGAAATTCGCCACATTTAAATAGAACTCTGATGTTTTAATCTCTTCCAGATACTGAATTTAAATTTGTAAATATCTACAATTGTTTTTTGAAGTTTATTTTCTGATTTCAGAATTCATAACAGTGCTGATGTATTCTTTTCATATCTTGAACACTGTTAATTTGAATTCATTTTATTTTTTTGAAGATCTGAAAATTTATTGGAATTTCACACACCACTGTAGTTTGATTTCCTTCTAATTCATTTTAGAAAAGCTTGAAATAATATACTCATTACAGAAATATACTATTTATCAATTGTGATAATTCCATTGATGTCAGATTGGCTTGGATTTTTTGTTTGGTCTTGAATCATTGCTTATATCTTGAAATTCACTGTAATTCATGATCATCTATTTTGAGTTTTATTTGTTTGTTTGAGATCACTTGAAAATTTCTGATATTTTGAATCCCAACACCTCTCAAATCTGAAATTATTAATGTTGTGTGATTGATTCATTATATCTCATAATTTAAATCCATTTAAGTGATTTCAAATAAATTATTTTTGGATCATGAATATGTCTTCAAACTTGATGTAAACATTATGAAAAATTCTTTGGGCTTGTCAAAAATAATTTGGAAAAATTCTTTGAAAATCCGGTCTTGAAACTCACTATTATTTCATGATTTTTTGATTTAAATATTTGATTGTTTAAAATCATTTGAAATTATTGATTTCTTGAATCACACACACATCGTGAATTTAAAATTTATAATCTGGTGTGACTGATTCATTGAATCTCGATTTTTTCATATCCCTTCAAATGATTTAAAATAAACCATATATTTAATCATTGGATCATGAACCATTCTTTGACTATCTGAAATATCTTTAAAGCATCTCCTTGACAAGTCTACTTTGAAAATGATATTTGTACTGCTCTGATATTGTTTTGATTTTTTTTTTTGCTTGTTTATGATCTGTTTGTTGCTCTGATACTGTTCTTCAAATAACTGCTTATTCATGTCTGTAGTTCTGATAAATGTGCCAAATTTGTTAAATTTATCTGATTGGGCTTTGTGCTTAAAATTCTTTTATCTGTGATATCTTGGTTTGTCCCTGGTGTCTTGTTACAATCCTCATGAATAGGGACACCAATTGGTATCAGAAGTGCTGAATTTTTGTATATATTTTTTAATCCCTCAAGTCCTGTATAGTTCTTCATTTTCATCTTGTAATTGATTTTCAATTTTAAAATCATTTGTTGATTATTCATTCAGAAATTGAAATCATTATCCAAACTGAACTGTATTTATAATTCATCAAAATTATTATCAGATTTTGAAATTGTGATGAATTGTGACTGCAGTATATTTCACAACAAGAGGAGATTTTATTTGGATTTTCATGATGGTTGAACATTTATTATAATATCTTTGAATTGGCAATTATTTCACGACCATCTCCTTTATCTATCATCATTCTGCCATCCATGATAATTCTATATTAATGTGGAGAGTTAATATGTTTTAAAATCTTTTTGAATAAACAGTGGAAATATTTGTGATAGAAATTGGACTATGTTTTTTTCAGAATTAGTGATAATTGAAATTTTTCAATAATCCCAGTACAATCGAGCATATTTCATAATATAACTAATTTAGAAATTTATTTCACGGTCCATTTTTGTACTTACCACATTTCTCTCATTCATGTTGGATTTATATACCGAGGAGTTTTTCTTTTGAAGCTAAAAATAATAAATATAATTAATGCATAAGTGTTTCTCTAACCTCATTTAAAAATCCAAGCTCTGGTTATGCATGGTTATGAGATTACTTATATTTAAGCTGCAACTGATCTCATTTAAAAATCCAAGATCTGGTTATGCGTGGTCAGTGTGCTCTTAAGTCAAAAGAAAAAGAAAATAATTTAAATAAATAAAAATTTCTATGAAATTCTCCTTGGTGTTTAAATATCAGCCTGTCAATCCATTTTCTGATCTGTGAAATGTGTTATATCTTATGACGTATTATTATTTGTTGATTGATAACTATTGGGATTTGAGATTATTCGATTTTGTAACTTAAATTGAATTATTAATTATAGTCCAAATCTGTCACTGTTTTTGTGCTTCAATTTTATAAAATTCTTTTGAAAATAATTGAAATTCATATCTTTATAACTCTCCTCATTTTTTAAAATTTCATCGTAAATCCGTCATTATTTACAATGTGAAATATAACACCAGCTTTTAGAATATTATGATTTTTGTTTGACTGATTGAGGTTTATGATGTCCATTCTTCCTCTTAAGCTGATATTATATTTTAGTCATTTCTCATCTATATTTTGAATTCTGAATCCTTTTGATGATAATAAAAGGGGGAGAATGGATTGAGATTTTGATTTATGAGTGAATATTTCATAAATATTTTTAATTTTGAAAATTCATTCAATTTTCATTGTTTTTCACTCATGCACAGTTATAGGGGTAGTTTCTGTTGTAGGGGGAGCATTCAAATAGGGGGAGTCCAGTTCTTCACTGTCAAACACATTTATTATATTCAAAATCTAAATATATGTTTGTCACCATCAAAAGGGGGAGAATGTTGTGTATAACGGTGTTGTATACACAATTATATGATTTTTGTTTGATGATAACAACCAAATATATATTATTTTAAATGTGTTTGTTATTGTACTGTTTCATACATACATCACTCACAGGAATATAATATTTATATTTAAATAGAATACGACTAAACATGAATTCAAACATTCAGCAACATTTTATTTGAATATAATATTTTATTTCAAAAACAAACAGTATAGATTTACAACTCCACTATTTGTAAATTTCTGTATTACAAGTCTTTTCATAAACATCTGCTATCCTCACTATAACACTCAGCCACTTAGTTACATCTCATATTTATACAGACACTCTCACATATACAGTTTCAGACTATACATTCATTGACACTTATATACACTGTTTTCTTGTCATCAGTCTTCTATCTTCTGTTAATTCCCACTATCAGTCCAGTCATCTTCTTACCTGTCACATAAATAGAAACACAAACAATACACTGCAAATAGAAATAGAACTGAATGCGCACGAATATAAATTTTATTTGCCTCAGAATTTTGGTGTGTTTCTCATCATTTTTCATGACTTGATCTGATTTGTATATATTTCTAGTACCCGCTGATCAGCCTCAACATACTACACTGGTTTGCTGATCAGAACCAGTAGCTGATTCTGAACAGCCACAACACAGTGTAGCAGTCTGCTGATTAAAAAAAACATGTACACGATACATGTATACATACACGAGTGTGTGTATATACACATATGTTATGCAAGTGCACATGAATGCTAATAGACAAGATGATTGTGAAAATGATATCACAAATGTACATGTGCAAGTAAAGGTGATGGTGCACCACAAGTATGGCAACAAAACAGCAAGTTCATGGTCCTACACAGCCAAATTCGAATGGTATGGTTCAAGAACAAGCATCATGGACAGAGCAGGATCAAGATGCCAAATCATCACAACAGATCAAAGAAATGTGATCAAGTTCTACAAAGCTTCATACAGCATGGAATGCACAAGTGCATGTGTGCATTAGTTCATGTATGCAAACAGGGTGATGACATAGCTACACAACATAGTTAAATGGTCATAACAGCATAGTTCAAACACACTGATGCAACTTAGCTTTAAAAATGGTCAGATGCAAATGTTTCCAGTGCAAGACTACATGAGTGAGAACAGGAAGTCATAAATGCCATCATCCTGATAAACAAGTAAATATGACTGTGCACAACTGAGCAGTAATACTTGAATGGTGCTGCAGGCATATAGCAAACCAGGTTAACAAAGAGGAGTGCACCAATTTACCAAAGTTCATGGCCAAGATAGTCGAGTACAAGTTATATGGTGAAGCTGGTTAAGCCAGCATTTACATGCAAGTCGAAGTAGCATTTCATATATGAAGTCAGAAATGAACAAGCACAAATGGGTCAAGTAGCGTAATTATGGTGGAAATGAACACGTATGATTATACAAGAGACAACAACTTATATATATATATATATATATATATATATATATATATATATGGACCAATTTTTTTTCCTGTGCAACTAAGACACAAGGCAGAATTCATCACATAGCAAAAGGGTCCAGACAAATGCAACTTTTCAAACAGACATGGCAAGATTAAAATTGGATGCAAGTCAATTGGCAAATGCAAAATTTGGCAAGTGTTTAATAGTTTCCAGTGAATTCAAATAAAAATACAAGCCAAGAATTCACAAATGATAAACATGTTTGGCAAAGGGAAAATAATTTGTTTCTAGAAAACCATCAGTGATCAAAAGGAGAAAGCATTTATCATTTTCCATCTATATTTCCAGAAATGATTCAGCATTCTCGGCAATATCAATCAGTGTTTACATGGACAAAAAAAGAAGAAATATATTTCTAGAAATGGATCAAACAGTTTTCGGGAATTTTCTAAAGGGGACAAAAATTAAACAATTCCCAAAATTATTTAATTCAATCAATGCCGAGGAAATCAAGTTCACATTCTAGGCAACATAAAACAATTCAATTCCAGTGTCAATCTAAGAATCAAGCAAGCAGTCAGGGAATATTCATGGCAAGAATAATTCCTTTTGTATCTAGGAATGGAAAAATTTATTTTGGCAATTTTTTTATAAAAAAAAAATTCCAGATGCTCAAAACAATCATGCCATCATTCATGAAATTCTCAAGGCCAGGGAAAGTATTTTAATTTCAATCAAAACTGAGGCGACCAAAAAAAAGGGAAAGCAACACACAAAATCAGATGAAGTCATTAAATTGAAATCAGCGATGTTTATGGATTTTCAGACCCTTTCTATACATTCCATTCATCACAGGCAAGAGGCGATTGAAAATCAAGGCGATATTTCACAGAGCAAACACTAAAAATCAAGTTCAAAGAACTCACAATTTTAAGAGGTTTTCGATTGATCCAGAACCCAGAGCAATCAACCAAAGCTAGCAAATATATCGGAGCTTCAAATAAACCAAGAAGAATCACTCTGACGTCGAGATTTGGGATCTTCTGCAAAACCCTAGTCTTTGTTCTTTTGCCATCGGTCACCATTTCTATTCAAAGAAACAAAAGAGTTCGGGTGAAATATTCTCAAATGGGTCGGCCGAATTATACAATAGGCTGAGTAGTTTTTAAATTGAAAAGGGAGAATTATTTTCTTTTTAAAACTAGGGTTTTATTCTTTTTTTTTTTTTGTTTTTTTTTTCAATTCCGTTTTGTAATCACAACAGTTACTAGAATCTATAAAAAATCTAGGAAACCAGCTAGGGTGTTAACCGGCAGTCCACCAGAGTCTGTAAAATCTAGTGTTACTGGTTACGGGGTTGTAGTCAAGGGAAATTTGATCTAGGGGATTAGATCAGTCAAGAGTTTTGAGCGTAGGGTTAGTACAGGAGCAGGGAGTGCGAGTTTACAGGGTCTGTAAGCGGGATCTGTTATTAACACCTAGTAGAAACCTTAGTAAATGCAGCAGCAGGCAGAGTCTGCCGAAGCTGGGTATATCTGTGTGTTATTTGTTTACTGCATTTATTTCCCTGCTGATTTCTGTACTGTGATTGTTTTTAAATATAAGCGATAAACTGTGATAAACCCTATTCACCCCCCTTTAGGGTTAATCTCGATCCAACATATTAATGGATTTATTTCGTTGTTGTTCGGCCATTGTTTTTAACCCGGCGACAGATTTTTCTGAGTGAATTAGATTTAGGGTTTTGCTCAAAAAATAATATACACTTTGATATAAACTAATATTTAATTCACTAATTTGTTTCCTTTGCGTTCGAACTCCAAACGAGACCCAATGACTGTCTCACCTAGCAAAATACCTCCATTTCAGACACAATGAGATATGTTTCGTAAGCTGATTCGGTTGTTTCGATCAGTTTTTATCAAAGTTAAAATATAATTCAATATAACGTTTAAAATTAAATTTCAATGTACATTTTAATTTACCGAGGTCACATACTGACTTCAAAAATTATGAAATTAAAAATCTAGCTATGTTTTGACGATACGGTCCTAATAAAATTAATTTCATCAAATTTGAAGACTGTTTGAAAAATGGCCTTTTAACTAGCTTATTTAAATTTAAACTAAAATTCAATACGCATTTAAATTTCCACGCTCACATATTAATTCCAATTGACTTGAAATTTTAAATCCGACAATAATTTGATGTTCCGGATCCAACAAACTTAGTTTCGTCGAAAACGGAGATTGTTTGCAAAATAACTATTTTTAGGGTTATATAATAACAAATATAGGCCTTTTTTGTTCGTGGAGGCATGCTGGCGCTTTTTAAAAAAAATCTTGTGTATGAGTTTTGAAAACTCGCTTGTGTATTTTGGTCCATTCCCAAACTTTATATGTACCCACTAGTTCTCTCATAATTCTGATTCATACTCAACCACATCTTCTCAACTCTATATATTTTCAAAATGACTTCTCAAACAATGGTGGAGGAAGAGGTTAACTCGTACCCAATTTGCTGCCACTGTGGATATATGGCTGAAGTTGTTGTATCAGATGATGGTGAAAACATTGGTCGTCGAAGTCTTCTTTGTTCCAATTATCCCCACGGATGTAATTTTTCAGAATGGATTGACGAACCGCTTTGTCCAAGGGGCATAGCATATGCGAAAGAGCTAGAACAAGAAATTAGACGTCTCAATAAACTTCTAGAGGACTTGCAATTTAAACTTAACCACTAGTGTTTCTATTATCCGTCGTCATTGTAGGTTTCTGAAGTTTAGTGTGAGTTATTTTATTATCCGTAGTTGTTGTAAGTTGTTGAAGTTTAGTTTGAATTATTGTTTGTGTGTTTGTAGGACTTGGAAGAATAATATAAAGTATAGTATGTTTGTGTTTTATAATAAATTGTTTTAGGTTTCTCAAGTTTGAATCAAAGCTTTGTTTGCTTGGTGGTTCGTACAGTACACATTATGACATAAAGATGAATTGATAACTAGCTCCCATAAATTAAAGATGGGTCAGTCTATTTATGTACAGTACGATTTGCCGCAAATCAGGTGATTTGACTAGACACGGATAAAGTTGGTCCAATATTTCGAAATAGTTGAGTTGACAAGCATCTTCCAAATCTGACCCAATGTTTGTACATTGTGATAAAGCCGTTATAAGGACAAATGACAATGCTTTATTTCGAAATTGATGACATGATTAAAGCTCTTCCAACTCTGATTCAAGGCTTGTTTTTTGTGATCAGGACGAGCATATTACTTGCTTTATTTCAATGCCAAATCTGACCCCAATAGTTCTCCTTTTAACACCAATCCGTATTTTCCACCAAATGTGGATGAGCAGCAACAACAATAAGAAAAACAAACTGATCAGTCAGAATTGTTAGATATGAGCCAAAGGTATGTGTCGTACATCAATTTAGTTTTTTAACTAGTCATTGAAATGTAAGATTTAACTGAATTGCATTTGTTAACAGATTGACTGTAGAACCCGAAGAAGACTGGGGTGTAGGTCCTTCACAATAAGCCGAACATATTGATAGCATGGCGGTTGCCACAACAACTGTTGATGATACATGCTGGACCGAAGTCAACAATGAACCATTAAACTATGACTTTCCAAACATAGGAGATCCTAAAGAACATGGTGATGATGTTCAAATGAAAGTACCAGTGAACGATTATCTCTGCACGGCACAAATGATGGCTAGATCCGTAGTGGCTAATCAAGAGTTTTCTGATGAAAAATTCTCGGCTGTGTGCATACAAAATGGTTTTGCTATTGGGATGGTATTCCAAAGCAAAGAAAAGTTTCTCCACCAACTTACGGAATGGTCTATTCTACACGGTGTTTCGTATATGTATGTAATGTTGATGATACTTGTCCATGATGAATACATGCTATAGTCTCGAAGAAATCACAAAGTGGATGGTGGGAAATCAGAAAGCTGCCTAACGAACATAACTGTGTCAATCCTACGAATAATTCCAACCACAAGCAAGCTACTTCTGGGTTTCTTGAATCCAAAATCATGGCTTTTGTGAAGGCCAATTTGGATATCTCAGCTGGGACAGTGCAAGCGCTTATTGACGGGCAACTCTGCATCAAAATCAGTTACATGAAACTTTAATGAACATTGAATAAAGCGTTGGAAAAAAAATATACGGCGACTGGGCAGAATCGTATTCGTATTTGCCTCAGTATTTTGCGGAAATAAAAAGACACAATCCAGGTTCAGTAGGACATATAGTACACGATGATGTTGGGGTATTTGAGCGTGCTTTTTGGGCATTTGGTCCTTCTATTGCAGGTTTTGTACACTGTCGTCCAGTGCTCTTTATTGAGGGAACATATTTATACGGTAAGTACAAAGGAATACTACTAGTTGCGAATCATATGATAGTTGGTCCTGCTTCTTTTCAGGCATGTGTGAGTTCATTTATAGTGTACAAAATCGACACATTACATTTATATTTGACAGAATGAAAGGGATTCCAAGCGCTTTGCATGATAGAAGGCAAGAACCTCACAAACATAGGTTCTGTGCAAGACATCTAAAAGCAAATTTAAGATGCAGGTCATCGAGACAAGCGACTTGTAGGCTTGTTTTATGCTGTTGCATGTGCTTAAGAAGTGGTTGAATACACTAAACTTAGAGAAGAAATCAAGGCAACTAAGCCGAAGGCACATAACTGGATTGAAAGGAGCCTATGGAATTCAAAAGAAAACTTGTCCCTTTGCAGAGATGACGGTTGCCACTTCCATATTATGACAACCAATGCATTTGAAAGTTTTAATGGTGTACTAAAAAGCGCCAGATCCTTGCCTATAGAGGCGTTGGTTGCAAGAACCTTCTTTCGATTAGTTGAGTATTTCTTTAAGAGGCGGGAAAAAGGGGAGGGTCTGAATACAAAACTTACTCCTCAATGGGAAGTAAAATTGAAGCTCCTGCTGTTGAAGCACGAAGTTGTAGGCTTGTTCGATTTGGTCGATATAAATGGCAAGTGATTTACGGTTACGGAGATGAATATGATGTTGTGATCGATGGTTCTCATTGCACCTGCACATGCAACATCCCACTTCTGTAACAACCCGTATTTTCAATAACCTGTTATAACATAAATGGAGGCAGAATTAAACTGTAAAATCTGAATCAAGGGAAACGGGCTATGCCATTGCGTTCGTCTCAGAAAAATACGCGAAATAGAGTCCGAGTTTTCGAAAATCGGAGTCCGTATGACCAAGATATGGCCTCGCGAAGTTTCACGAAAAATTCCCAAATTAAAGTATACTTAATTAAGTGAAATGGGTTGCGCAGAGAAATATATATATATATATTGATATATATATATATATATAATTGAAAATTAAATAAATAAATATGCAAAAATGTTCAAAACAGCGAATTGGGAGAGGGGAATAACCGAACCGGCCGATTTTTGAGGTCGACCCGAGCCCGCTGGGTCGACTAGGGGTTAATCCAGGGTGTTTGGCTGTCAACCCGTGGGCCGATTCGCTCAAATGCAGATTTTGCATTTGGATGGTTCTCATGGTTCATCTTTAATCTAAAGGCCCTAGATGGTTCCTACACTTGACTTCTTCCCCAAGACATGCTTTGATGGCTTGGATTGAATCTAGGTTTAATCCTATGGCCTAAAACACTTGCCTAATCTATAAATAAGACCCTAACCTATCCTAAATCCTCATTATTCATTCATGCAACTAAACTATGGCAAAATTTTACCTCTCATGGCCTCCACTCTCTTCATAAAATTTCTAAATGGTTTCTATGAGAGATTTTCCATGCATACAAGTGTTTTCAAGCTTGTATGAGTGTCATTAGCTTGCATTCAAGTCAAGTTTCTATCTTTGCATCATAAAGCAAGGGTTTTGATCATTTTGGCTCAAGGATTTTTATGTTAGAGCTTGCATTTTGGGTCTATTTGATTGCATAAGGGCTTTGTCATATCTTTTGTGCCTTCATAGCAATGTAAGCCATTTCCCTACTCTTAGATATTAACTATGAAGTTAAATGTTCATGTTGCAAGTTTGGGTTTGATCATTGAGTATGATACATGCTATCATGTCATGCAAGTTTATGAAGTCATTATCTTAATCTTGTGAGCTAAAAGCTACAACCTTTATGTTGAAATGTTGCATTAGGCAACATGAGAACCCTCATAACCTTTATGTCAACTTGCATATGAAGTCATAACCCTTATATGATGATATATGCGAGTTACTAGTCATCATTCCATATCTTTTGTCACCATGATTCGCTTATGTGCCAAGTTTGGGTTTATGCATGTTTTGAGGCTTAAGAATGTAACATGCAAGTTAATGAACACATTTGTGCCTCATTTGCCACCATGATTAACTTGTGGCTTAATATCCATTTTTGTCATGCCTTTGCCAAGTCTCTTCTTTTAATCCATTACGTTGTCACGAACGTATATGCGAGTTTAAAAGCGTTGGGTTATGTTATGGGTAATTTCTAATGACATGAAAATACAACTTGAAAACATGACTTGAAATATAACATGGAAGTTGACATGTAAGTATGCATAAAAACATAAGCTTGGGAATTTACCTATTAAGTTTGGTCTACCCTTTGGGAATTTACCTATTAAGTTAGGTCTACCCAAATGCTTGAAAACTTGTAACATGTTTTGGGAAACATGATGGACATGACACTTAGATAATATAAGTGTGGCCAACTCAAGGTTGGGTTGAGTTTGCAACGTAAAACTACCCGGAACCGACCGGCCTAACTAGTAGTTGCAAACAATAGGACCCAATGTGAGAAGTTGGTCATATTGTGCTTGAACCCGAGGTTAGACCAAGTTGTGGTGTAAAGCTACCCGGAACCGACCGGCTTAACTAGTAACCACAACAAAGTCTAATGTGAGAGGTGAAGTTGCATTAAGTAATTAATGCCACATGATAGGGTTAAGTTAATTTGATTAATGACTCTTAACCAAATATGACATGGACAAATGGGTTAAGTAATTTGATTAGGCTAATGATACTTAACAAAACATGACAAGGTTGGGTAGGTTAAGTAACTTGATTTGCCTAATGACACTTAACCATTTTTATATGACTAGTGGATGGGGTTAAGTTAACCAACACTTAATCAATCCAATGCGATAACTTGGTAAGGTTAAGTAAGGTTTCTTAATGACGCTTAACCGAAAAATACGGTTAACGAATGGGGTTAAGATTAGACTCAACTAGTCTAAACATGGAAATCGGATGGGGTTAAGTTAGCCTAGACTTAATTAATCCCACTTGGTAGTTTAATGGGGTTAAGTTAAACACTTAACTAATCTAAACATGATGAATTGATGTGGTTAAGTGACCTATACTTATCCAATCTAACTCGTTAATTTATTGTGGTTAAGTTAACCAATACTTAACCAATATAACGTGAAAACATGATAAGGATAAGTCACGAATCGCTTGAATACACTTGACCGATTTGACTAAGTAAATTGATAGGGTCAAGTTAATATATACTTAACCAATCTAGAATGATAATTGGACGAGGTTAAGTCGTGAATTGCTTAATATACTTAACCAACTTGAGCATGGTTTGTAGGGTTAAGCCTTGAACTTGGATACTTAGCCAATTTTGACAGGATTTGTAGACGGGTTCAGTCATGAACTTAAGTGACACTTAATCCATTATGTAAACCCTAGTTCTGAGGATTAGGTGGATAACCGTAGTTAACAAGGATAACGGGAACAATGCTAAGTGGTAAACCTTAGTTGAAGAATAACTAAGTAATGATTCTTAGTCAAGGAAATTTAGACCAGTTCATAGATAGATGAGTAACCTGATACGGTAGGTCATCGTTTAAGTATACGAGTAGGAGCAAGTATCTGATTTAGATAAAGGCTCCAGCGAACTGGGTAACGAAGCAGCGGCTTCGGGGAACGTGAGGATATTCTTGGTATCCCTCTATGAGCTGCCAGGTGATTATACTAGGCTCATGAGAGGTTAAGGTCTGCGTTAGAAGAACCAAGAGTATGCCTTGGTTGCTATACGAGCGACCTAAAGACGGGGATGGATAGGGGATAGTCGACGATACACGGTCGTACCCTAGATAGCATTTCGTCAGGCTACCTACCATCTTTGGTCAAGCGTGTACGTACGGAAAGGCAGAGAACACCCAAAAGACCATAATTGCTATCTAATTATGGTTGCGGTAAGGCTTGGATGTGGGTTGGCCAGTGTTGTGTTCTCATACAGGATTTATCCTGTCTTGTCTTTCACTAGTTGAGGGAGTGGTCTCGTGGGACCATAGCCACGTATAAGAAAAACAGACCTTAGCATCTGCATCGGCAGATAAATCGAAAGCTCCCGACCGAGTCTTGTATTTCTTGATTTGCCCTGTGACAGGACTCGGATGGCACGATGTGATACATGTGCATACAGTCATGGAAAAGCGATTCACGATGAATGCGTGGGAAAAAGGGCGCGGTTGGCGGTTAGCGTAATCCCTAGTGGCCCTAGGTGGTTGAACCCCAAACCGAGATACGAAAACGTGCAATAGGTAAGCATAATCCCTAGCAGCCCTAGGTAGCATAAGTCCTAGTTGTACAAACAATAATTCATGTTGGAAGACCCTAGCTAGGTTTAGGGTAACAGTCCAAACCGATCTTAAGGATCATGGAACTATGTTAAAGTAATATAGAATCTCATGGGAAAGCCCGTATGGTCTACGGCAAGGGACTGAACATTTACATGGAATAAAACATACAAGTTGAGTAACCTATATATGCGATATATTAGGTTGACATGGACCATTACACGACTTTTGAGTGAGGGTCATTCTTGGTTAACACATGACACGGTGGGGATACTAGTACGGTAGGTGCAGAGCTAAAATACAGGATAGATATCACGGGGCGTTATACGTGACAGATATCTTGGGGATATTATACTTGATAGAAACCTGACGATGTGATACCTTGTTTTATCTTGACATCGTAATTTATCATGACACCTTAGTTTATCTGAGTTCAGTAGTTCATCCTGTTATTTTGATTTAGCTTATCTATCTTGTTATCATGCTTATGTTCATCTCAGTTTCTCATGTCAGTTAACTTTACTAGTTTTTATGCTAATAGTAGATAGGGCTTACTCAGTCTTTTTGACTGACCCGTTTTGTTTCGCCTCTTTTCTTCCGTTTCCCCCCCCCCCCCGGTTACAGGGAGGAAATACTGTTGTTTAGTTCGGACTTCTTCTGCTTGAAGGTCATCATGGATGGCTTGGACTTTTCTTGGCTAATGGCTACTTTACTGTTTTTACTTGGGGAATAATTTATGAAAATGTCTTTATGCTTCTTTACTATTGCAAGACAGGTTTTGATGTACTCTGATGTAAAAGGCTTTAGACCTTATTTATTCATGTTATGAAAGTTTGATTTTACTTCCGCTATTTTATATGTTCTGTCTTGTGATATTTCTGTGCATGTTTACCAATAATGCCCCTCTAAAGCTAGTGCATTCCTTTACGAGTGACCCTAGCGGAGGCGGGGTGTTACACGTGGTATCAGAGCAGAAGGTTACCAGACTGGGCAAAAGTTTTTAAAGACCTTCTGAAAACTATTTGAAAAAAAAAACCGTTTACAAAGAAGCATTTTTCAAGAAAATTTTCTTTTAAAAGAAAAAAGCTATTCCCCAAAGGCCATTAGCACTATCCATGTTTCCTTAATTGAGTCTCTTTTCCTTTCTTTCCTCCATCTGTAGTCACAGTAGTTTTAACTGCGACTAGTCTTTTCTACCTACGAAAGTGCTTTCCATACGATGGAGGTGGTTCTCGAGAGACCAGTGGCCGCGTTATAAGAAAGGATCGTGAGAAAGAAGGATAAAGGATACGAGCTTAAGGATGAGCAACTTGTTGGTATGGCTTAGTCCTCAAAGGAGGGAGAAAGATGAACAATGAAACCCATGACGAGAGAGTACCTTTGGCATGGTAAAACGGGGCGGATAGTTAAGTATTATGGGACAAGGACAAGATCATCGGGAGGGCAGTAGTATGCTCTCATTTCTAGAGTACCTCGGAAGGAGGGTAACGATCTTGTTAAAGGTTTAGCTTTTCTTCTCTATCATCTCGTTAGGACTTCGTTGTTCGTATCATTTAAGTCTGCTTCGATAGTTGAGTCTCTGCACCTTAAGTACTAGCGTAATAGAGAATACCATTTTTGTCTCAAAGTCCTATTGGAGAATCAGTCCATTTATACATGACTTGTTTGGATTTGGGAATGTCTATGCCAAGTGTTGAGTTTGGAAATAATGCTTATGTTTATAAGCTATGGATGGATTCTAGGGATGAAGTGGTTATCCAGTAGGGGGTGCCACTCTCGGTTTTGATAGGAGGGTAGTTAGACCTTTTGACTAGCCTTGGTAATGCCCTCGAAGTATCGGGTAACCTTTTTGAGGTTCTGTCATGACTAGTTACTTAGAATCCCTTGATGCCTTTATTGGAAATTTGAAGCCCGATCGAGTGGTGTTCGCCAATAAGACGGATGGTTTACTTCATTTATGCATGGGTTATAGAGATCACCCTAGTAAGTGCGCATGATAACCTGATTGACATCTGTTTACTTTCAAGAGAAAGTTCTTCTACATGGAATGCCTTATAGTATATAAACGAGATCCAAGATTCACTAGTGAATTTTGGAAAGCTTGCATGAGATCATGAGTACGCAGTCATGTTTGCGTCAAGTATTCTAGGAAAAGGAAAAGTGCAAGTGGAACGAGAGGCGACGAAGAAATGAGTTCCAGCTCATGTTATGGAAACAGGAATAAGAAGCTACAAAATCGCGAAGTTAAAAGACGACTTTGATGGTCAAAGACTAGATACGCGCATGATATCTCTTTTTGGGAGTATATCCTTGATCCCTGTTTTCTGTAGAGCTTACTTGTAGGCTATCTTTTGTGGACATCCTCTCGGTCCTATTCTCCGTTACAAACCCTGTAAGGAGTTTGTCCTGTTTATCTTCTCGACCCTGTTTCAGGGAATTCTAGGTAGAACCCTATGGATGTAAACATGTATTTGAAATATGTTATGATTGATATGGTTGCAAGTGGTTGCAAGTGGTTGCAAGTGGTTGCTCGTGGATGCGCGAATACACATTAGATACTAGCTCGACTCGGTCACATTTCATATTGCATATGCACGAGTATTTATACTTGTTTATGGATGAAATCGAATGTATTATCATGCGGTTGTTGCATATGAATGAATGATTGTGCACGCATATAGTATCTATATGACTAGGACTATTTGCATACATGTTGGATTCATGGCACTATACATATTTTGCATTAGAAAGATTATTCAGGCCTGATCATTAGCATTAGCTAAGGAACATGTACACACACGTTTTGCATATATTCATACAGCATTAGAAATCATCTAAGGACAATGATTGCTTGTGGATGATGTTTTGAGTAGATGGATGATGGATGGTAGGATATGTTCTTCCTAACTTGGAGATTTCGGGGACGAAATCCTAAAAGGTGGTGAGAATGTAACAACCCGTATTTTCAATAACCTGTTATAACATAAATGGAGGCAGAATTAAACTGTAAAATCTGAATCAAGGGAAACGGGCTATGCCATTGCGTTCGTCTCGGAAAAATACGCGAAATAGAGTCCGAGTTTTCGAAAATCGGAGTCCGTATGACCAAGATATGGCCTCGCGAAGTTTCACGAAAAATTCCCAAATTAAAGTATACTTAATTAAGTGAAATGGGTTGCGCAGAGAAATATATATATATATTGATATATATATATAATTGAAAATTAAATAAATAAATATGCAAAAATGTTCAAAACAGCGAATTGGGAGAGGGGAATAACCGAACCGGCCGATTTTTGAGGTCGACCCGAGCCCGCTGGGTCGACTAGGGGTTAATCCAGGGTGTTTGGCTGTCAACCCGTAGGCCGATTCGCTCAAATGCAGATTTTGCATTTGGATGGTTCTCATGGTTCATCTTTAATCTAAAGGCCCTAGATGGTTCCTACACTTGACTTCTTCCCCAAGACATGCTTTGATGGCTTGGATTGAATCTAGGTTTAATCCTATGGCCTAAAACACTTGCCTAATCTATAAATAAGACCCTAACCTATCCTAAATCCTCATTATTCATTCATGCAACTAAACTATGGCAAAATTTTACCTCTCATGGCCTCCACTCTCTTCATAAAATTTCTAAATGGTTTCTATGAGAGATTTTCCATGCATACAAGTGTTTTCAAGCTTGTATGAGTGTCATTAGCTTGCATTCAAGTCAAGTTTCTATCTTTGCATCATAAAACAAGGGTTTTGATCATTTTGGCTCAAGGGTTTTTATGTTAGAGCTTGCATTTTGGGTCTATTTGATTGCATAAGGGCTTTGTCATATCTTTTGTGCCTTCATAGCAATGTAAGCCCTTTCCCTACTCTTAGATATTAACTATGAAGTTAAATGTTCATGTTGCAAGTTTGGGTTTGATCATTGAGTATGATACATGCTATCATGTCATGCAAGTTTATGAAGTCATTATCTTAATCTTGTGAGCTAAAAGCTACAACCTTTATGTTGAAATGTTGCATTAGGCAACATGTGAACCCTCATAACCTTTATGTCAACTTGCATATGAAGTCATAACCCTTATATGATGATATATGCGAGTTACTAGTCATCATTCCATATCTTTTGTCACCATGATTCGCTTATGTGCCAAGTTTGGGTTTATGCATGTTTTGAGGCTTAAGAATGTAACATGCAAGTTAATGAACACATTTGTGCCTCATTTGCCACCACGATTAACTTGTGGCTTAATATCCATTTTTGTCATGCCTTTGCCAAGTCTCTTCTTTTAATCCATTACGTTGTCGCGAACGTATATGCGAGTTTAAAAGCGTTGGGTTATGTTATGGGTAATTTCTAATGACATGAAAATACAACTTGAAAACATGACTTGAAATATAACATGGAAGTTGACATGTAAGTATGCATAAAAACATAAGCTTGGGAATTTACCTATTAAGTTAGGTCTACCCTTTGGGAATTTACCTATTAAGTTAGGTCTACCCAAATGCTTGAAAACTTGTAACATGTTTTGGGAAACATGATGGACATGACACTTAGATAATATAAGTGTGGCCAACTCGAGGTTGGGTTGAGTTTGCAACGTAAAACTACCCGGAACCGACCGGCCTAACTAGTAGTTGCAAACAATAGGACCCAATGTGAGAAGTTGGTCATGTTGTGCTTGAACCCGAGGTTAGACCAAGTTGTGGTGTAAAGCTACCCGGAACCGACCGGCTTAACTAGTAACCACAACAAAGTCTAATGTGAGAGGTGAAGGTGCATTAAGTAATTAATGCCACATGATAGGGTTAAGTTAATTTGATTAATGACTCTTAACCAAATATGACATGGACAAATGGGTTAAGTAATTTGATTAGGCTAATGATACTTAACAAAACATGACAAGGTTGGGTAGGTTAAGTAACTTGATTTGCCTAATGACACTTAACCATTTTTATATGACTAGTGGATGGGGTTAAGTTAACCAACACTTAATCAATCCAATGCGATAACTTGGTAAGGTTAAGTAAGTTTTCTTAATGACGCTTAACCGAAAAATACGGTTAACGAATGGGGTTAAGATTAGACTCAACTAGTCTAAACATGGAAATCGGATGGGGTTAAGTTAGCCTAGACTTAATTAATCCCACTTGGTAGTTTAATGGGGTTAAGTTAAACACTTAACTAATCTAAACATGATGAATTGATGTGGTTAAGTGACCTATACTTATCCAATCTAACTCGTTAATTTATTGTGGTTAAGTTAACCAATACTTAACCAATATAACGTGAAAACATGATAAGGCTAAGTCACGAATCGCTTGAATACACTTGACCGATTTGACTAAGTAAATTGATAGGGTCAAGTTAATATATACTTAACCAATCTAGAATGATAATTGGACGAGGTTAAGTCGTGAATTGCTTAATATACTTAACCAACTTGAGCATGGTTTGTAGGGTTAAGCCTTGAACTTGGATACTAAGCCAATTTTGACAGGATTTGTAGACGGGTTAAGTCATGAACTTAAGTGACACTTAATCCATTATGTAAACCCTAGTTCTGAGGATTAGGTGGATAACCGTAGTTAACAAGGATAACGGGAACAATGCTAAGTGGTAAACCTTAGTTGAAGAATAACTAAGTAATGATTCTTAGTCAAGGAAATTTAGACCAGTTCATAGATAGATGAGTAACCTGATACGGTAGGTCATCGTTTAAGTATACGAGTAGGAGCAAGTATCTGATTTAGATAAAGGCTCCAGCGAACTGGGTAACGAAGCAGCGGCTTCGGGGAACGTGAGGATATTCTTGGTATCCCTCTATGAGCTGCCAGGTGATTATACTAGGCTCATGAGAGGTTAAGGTCTGCGTTAGAAGAACCAAGAGTATGCCTTGGTTGCTATACGAGCGACCTAAAGACGGGGATGGATAGGGGATAGTCGACGATACACGGTCGTACCCTAGATAGCATTTCGTCAGGCTACCTACCATCTTTGGTCAAGCGTGTACGTACGGAAAGGCAGAGAACACCCAAAAGACCATAATTGCTATCTAATTATGGTTGCGGTAAGGCTTGGATGTGGGTTGGCCAGTGTTGTGTTCTCATACAGGATTTATCCTGTCTTGTCTTTCACTAGTTGAGGGAGTGGTCTCGTGGGACCATAGCCACGTATAAGAAAAACAGACCTTAGCATCTGCATCGGCAGATAAATCGAAAGCTCCCGACCGAGTCTTGTATTTCTTGATTTGCCCTGTGACAGGACTCGGATGGCACGATGTGATACATGTGCATACAGTCATGGAAAAGCGATTCACGATGAATGCGTGGGAAAAAGGGCGCGGTTGGCGGTTAGCGTAATCCCTAGTGGCCCTAGGTGGTTGAACCCCAAACCGAGATACGAAAACGTGCAATAGGTAAGCATAATCCCTAGCAGCCCTAGGTAGCATAAGTCCTAGTTGTACAAACAATAATTCATGTTGGAAGACCCTAGCTAGGTTTAGGGTAACAGTCCAAACCGATCTTAAGGATCATGGAACTATGTTAAAGTAATATAGAATCTCATGGGAAAGCCCGTATGGTCTACGGCAAGGGACTGAACATTTACATGGAATAAAACATACAAGTTGAGTAACCTATATATGCGATATATTAGGTTGACATGGACCATTACACGACTTTTGAGTGAGGGTCATTCTTGGTTAACACATGACACGGTGGGGATACTAGTACGGTAGGTGCAGAGCTAAAATACAGGATAGATATCACGGGGCGTTATACGTGACAGATATCTTGGGGATATTATACTTGATAGAAACCTGACGATGTGATACCTTGTTTTATCTTGACATCGTAATTTATCATGACACCTTAGTTTATCTGAGTTCAGTAGTTCATCCTGTTATTTTGATTTAGCTTATCTATCTTGTTATCATGCTTATGTTCATCTCAGTTTCTCATGTCAGTTAACTTTACTAGTTTTTATGCTAATAGTAGATAGGGCTTACTCAGTCTTTTTGACTGACCCGTTTTGTTTCGCCTCTTTTCTTCCGTTTCCCCCCCCCCGGTTACAGGGAGGAAATACTGTTGTTTAGTTCGGACTTCTTCTGCTTGAAGGTCATCATGGATGGCTTGGACTTTTCTTGGCTAATGGCTACTTTACTGTTTTTACTTGGGGAATAATTTATGAAAATGTCTTTATGCTTCTTTACTATTGCAAGACATGTTTTGATGTACTCTGATGTAAAAGGCTTTAGACCTTATTTATTCATGTTATGAAAGTTTGATTTTACTTCCGCTATTTTATATGTTCTGTCTTGCGGTATTTCTGTGCATGTTTACCAATAATGCCCCTCTAAAGCTAGTGCATTCCTTTGCGAGTGACCCTAGCGGAGGCGGGGTGTTACAACTTCTGCAGAAGATATCGTGTGCTTATGTGATGACGGCTTGTTCAGCACATGATTTTGGTAGTATTAGAGCACGTCACGATTTTGCTTCCGAATGGTACTCTGTCCAAAGTTATAGAGCTACATACAAACCATAGTTCACTACAACAAAATAGATCTATTACAACGTCCATTTTACAACGGGCGTTTACTGCCCGTTGTAGTAGACTGCTATTACAACGGTCATTTTCCAGACCGTTGTAATAGATGCTTGTACAACACCTTTTTTACAACGGGCACATAATGCCCGCTGTAATAAGTGCTATTACAACGGTCATTTTTAGGCCCGTTGTAATAGATGTCTATTTTACAACGGCCACAAAATGTCCGTTGTAATAGATGTCTATTTTACAACGGTCACAAAATGTCGGTTGTAATAGACCCCAATTTTTGATAGTCAATAATTAATAATTGCAATACTCCCATAAAATTAATTTTGATTATTTAATAATTAATCATTAATCATGTATTACTTATTATTAACTATTATATTATATTACTAATTACTAATCATTAATAATATTATATTATTTATTAATCATTAATAATATAATATTAATCGTTTACAACTTATATTAATTAATGATTATTAATAAATAATTTCTAATTACTAATTATTATATATAATCAGTATTCCAACAAGCTTTCCAGTTATTAGTAAGTAATACTGAGTAATTAATATTAAATATAATTATTTATAATAAAATTAACATTAATAAAATTATAATTAATAAATATAAAGTAACGTCAATGATTATTAACTTTACCAATTATATAATAATCATTAAATTCCCATTGTAATAAACGTCTATTAGCAATTTTCGACAATCAATAATTATTAATTACAATGCTTTCCAAAAATTAATATCTATTATTTATTAATTTTTAATTTAACTTAATATTTATATTTCATATTTCAAAAAATTTGAAATTTTCTAAAACGTAGAAGCATTGTAAAAGTAATAATATACACAATGTCTACCAAAATAGTTGTAAAAAAAGGTTTAGATAATGTTTTCTTTATATTATTTATACATATTAGATTTCATTCAATGATGTTATATAACTTATATTATTGCCTTTAACTATAATATTACATTATTAATAATTACTAATCATTAATAATACTATATTATTTATTAATATTTAATAATTAATCATTAATAACATTTTATTAATCATTTATAACTTGTAATAATTAATGATTCTTATTAAATAATCACTAACTACTAGTTATTATATATAATCAGTATTCCAACAGGCTTAACTTTATATTTCAGTTATTAGTAAGTAAAATCGAGTAACTAATATCAAATATATAATAATTTATAACCAACAATAAATATTAATAATTACTTTTTAAAAAATATTGATAATATTACTGTTAAAAGACACTTTAATCTATTAAATCCTTTATCGCATAATTGGATGATACCAAGAAAATTATGTTTTAATTTTCTAATTGATAAAACATTTGTAATAACTGATTAATTAGTTGTTAAATTAATAATCAATAATTAATAAATTAATACTAAATATCTAATTAATAATTAACAATTTATATATAAATCACTATTGAATACTGTAATAGTATAAAATTTTATAATAAATGTTGATTAATTGAATGATAATTAAATAATAATAGTTGAAGTTAAATTTTGATATTAAAAAGTGATGCATGCTATGATATTTTACTTATATAAAATGGTAAATGACAACAATTTTACATAAAAAAACAACTATAATTTTGACTGTACTCGAACGGACAATTATCGAATGAGAATGTGACTGTATCCGCATTTGTTTTTGTTTTTCAAATTTCTGGAACTTAAAGAATTATCAACTATAGAATAGTATATGGTGGGACATGTAAATTCTCGGTTGGCTCCAAATCTAAATTTTCATCGGGCTCCAAAACGAATTTTTCACGAATAATTTCCAGTCTCATCACTAATCTGCAAATGGTCTTCCTCCAGATCCAAACCGTCAAGAAATCAAACCTAGGGTTTCTTCCTCTGTTAGTTCGATGCCTCAAACCACTTCTTCCAGATCCAGACAGACAAGTTAAAATCCAACTCATACTAAATCGTAAATCGAGATCTATCGAAAAGGCAGCTTCACTAAAATCACTTCTCGGTTTCATACTATTTTCCGTTCCACCCTAAATCGACCCTTTGGCAAAACGCATCAAGAAGAAACGCTGGTTTTGTTCGATGGAATAAGGATCAAGACACCAGGGAATTTGGTTTTTCGGCGTAACCATTTTCAACTAATAACATCTTAAGCTGAATTTCTCCTATTTTGATCCTAAAAGGTTCAGGTCTGCAAAATGATGCGGCTTCCAGTTCGATTTACAATGGGTAAGAATGTTGTATCTGGTTTTCATTTATATGATTTGGGGATTAAGTTGTTCGATGGCCTTATAGTTTCAAGTATCGCTTTTTTGGGGTTTGCTAGTTTCAACAGCCAGAATTGGTTTAACTAATAAATCATATGCTAATCAACTAAATTTTTAAACGGGAAGAGTTTAGGTTAATCTTTTCTACGTTGGTTCCCAAGGAAAATTTTAACAGTTGTAATGTTTCTCAACATTCATATTTTATGCCTGAGAAATTAATTCTACAAGGTTTAGAGGTCAATCATGCCATATGTTTGATTTTTGCAGTGTTAAATGCATCATCTCTTATGCTTTTCATTTGTGCTTGCTAACAGTTCGGTCCCTGCTAGCGTGGCCACTGGCATATCCCCATAAGTGATACTCTATCATGTTTTCTTGATGCCTCTAATGCAACATTTTGGATCAACTCGGTTGTAGGTATGTTTTAGTTTAATGGATTGGAAATGAATGTATATAAGCATTATTAGTTTGGGTTAAACTGTAATGCAACATTCCAAGTTAATGTTTTGGATTGTGCAGTAAATATTATTGTTATTTCTCAGGTTAATATTTTGAATCCTGTTGTATAAAGTGATTGATCACGTTATGAAAACTAGGCCTGCGGTGCCCTGGAAAAGAATTTTGAATAATGTCCTGCAGGTTGTGCAGCCCCATGCTACTACTCGTGCTGCATATGCCCCTAAATGGACTTTGTTTTGTGAAAATTGTCCGAGAAAAATGGGAATTTACAAGCCTTGTGATTTTGAGTATGCAGACAAGGACAAGATTAATGATCTCCCGTCTAAGGTGGTTTGGACCAGTACGGATTTTTGGACGGTGTAATCGCCCATCTCAATCCGAAGATTTCTTCCAGCTTCTTCAAGGATGCAACTCACGTTTGCAGATTGGGTAATTGCCAGCTTAGCTTTGTTCAATTGACATGCTATTTCATAATGCAATTGTAAGTGTATACCTATATCATTTGCCTGATATATGCATTTATTATGCAGATTTAGTCCGATGTCCATGGATAACCTGAATGATGAAGTGCAGAACCATAATGAGACTGGGTATGCCTCTGAATGGATGTGATGTTATCACAGCTGTGTTAGCCTTTGATATATATCTCCTAGTGTGTATGGTACTGCAAAATTTTCTACCAGAAGCTGATGTTTGGAAGATATGTGTGAATGTAGCGGTGGAACCAGAAGCTTTTTTGTTTAGGCCAAATTCGGAGATGTCCATTATCAAACATGCCGTTGAATCTACCGTCACGTAGCACAAAGATTACGTTTCCTTGGTCTAGTGTAGGTACTTATGAAACTAGTTATGTATTTTATGTTAGAACTATGTCGACGTAACTTATCTAACCTTTTGTAATGTATACTTATCTAGTCTTTTGGAGTGTAAACTTATCGAACTTTTTGAAATGTGTTGGAGTTATATGACTTGCTTTCGTCTTTTAGTATGTTTTATTATGTGATTTTGATTGTTGCATTACAGTATTTATTGCATGTTAAAATATTCATTGTTATGGATGTATATCACAGTAATTATATTTAAATCTGCATTTATTTCGCAACGGGCAAAAACCGTTGTTATATATTGTATTACAACGGGCAGAAGTCGCTTGTAATTAATCAGCTATTACAACGGGTTTATAACCATTGTCATAGAGCCCGTGCACGTGATAGAGGCACGTTATTACAACGGTCTTTTACAACAGTCAGTGACCGTTGTAAATTAGAAAGGACCTATTACGACGGGCTTTTGCTCGTTGTAAAAAGCATATAACAACGGGTTTTGCCCGTTGTAAAAGGACTGTTTTGTTGTAGTGTTAATCCTGTAGCGATAAGAAATACTGGGACCCGTACAACGGTCCATAAATATTGGCTCCGCCTGTAAGAAGACAAGCCGGACGTCCAAAATCAACGAGATTCAAAAATGTTATGAACGAGCATCAAGCACCCAAAACAAACGGGTGCAGCAAATGTGGATCGTAGGGCTATAACAGAAAGTGGTGTACTTCAGTAGTCTAAAATGGAGACGTATGCTTGTTGATGCGATGTCAGTGTGTTGCATTTCGTGTATCTGTATTTCTTATGTTTCGAATTTATCTGTCCTTAATCGGACTATGTAACTTTCTTATATTTGAATATTAGAATTTGGTATTTGTTTTATGTTGTTTGGTTAAGCTATATATACTATTTAAATGTCGTGGTAGTTCGTAGTTTAATGTTTTGAACTTCATTCGAATATATATGAATCGTTATACGTCAGATTTCATTGAAATACAAAACGTTCGAATCTATAAAACTTTATTTTAGTAATGGAACAGAAAAATGGAGATTTCATATTATAGATATTGAGTTATGTCCAAATCAAATTTCCAGAAAGTCGCTATGAAATTTAATATTCAAATGAATACAGACGAACTTTGAAAACTCGTCTTCGTGCGAGTATTGAAAATTCGCATTCGTTAATTCAAAACAGCTCTATTACTGCAATTACTTTTAGAACAAGGTTGTTTGCGTTATAAACATGCTTAACATAGTTAAAAGTCCTATTAATTGGGCTTGGGCCTTTGGCCCCGTAAACATTTTTAATTTTACCATTTTTTTTTTAAAAAAAAAAAAAAAAAAAAGTTTCTGACATAGGATTTTTCTTTCGTCTTTTCCGCACCTTATCAATTTCAGATTTTGTGTTACAAGCCTAAACCGGATAACAGTACATTCCTGTACCTCTGGTGTTGCTCTCACATTCCATTTATGTCCCATAGATTTGGATTTATTTATTTTTCTTTTCTTTTCTTTTTTTTTTTTTTTTTTTTTTTTTTTTTTTTTTTTTTTTGCTGCAGTGATATATTTGTGATAAACGTGATAAGTTACTATTGAATTTGTATTTTTACTTTTCTTCGCAAATCTATTGTTCAGTTTAAAAAAATGGAACGGGAAGCAGTTAAAAAGGCAAAAGAGAAAAAAGGCACTGCTATTTATGTATAAACTACATGAGAGTTTTATAAATAGTTTCAAATTTCCTTTATCATTTTTTACTTGCAAAAGGCTTTCACATGGCATTAAAATTTTAAACCTTGCCCAAAATTTACTGAAATATGATCCGGGGTACCAACTCTTGAGAGATGCACCATCCAGCTAAAATCTTTCCTTAATTATCCTGGACAAAAATTCATATATATAATTCGTGACAAAATATGGACTAAGAATCTCTTTTTATCACCATCATCTCCTCTTTCCCATCATTCTCAGCTTTAATTATACCCTTCAGGTTTTATGTAGTTTTCTTTGTGGGCTAGCTTGGAATCTCTGACGAATGGGGATAACCTTTTGCTCTTTTCTTACCTTTTAGTTAAGTGTATCTTCAGTGTTAAACATCAGGATTCAGCTGTATATTCAACCTTAATACAGGGAATTTAGTATCTAAACAATCATTGTATAAGTATATTTAATGTCAGTGTATAAAAGTGTTGTTTCTTGATATAAAGAGCCTACAGCATATGTATCCCATTTATGGTTTTAGGATATCCCTAGCTTACCTATTAAGATAATCTCCAGGCTTTGAAAAAAGCTGAATGTCTAGAATCCGAATATTTCTGAACTTTACTGCTATATGTAATTACTTGAAAACGTATATAAGATATACTTTTAAGTTCGACTTGAACAAACCACACTCTTGTTTATCCCATTTTTTTTGCCCCAGTTCTCCCCATAATTAAACCTGAGTTTTCTTCCCTAACACTTTAAAGGGATGCATTAATTACAAATCATTTACTTTCTTTTCTAGAACTTAAAACTTACCTGCCTTTGACAAATGAATCTGCCTTCAGAAGTTTGAAGAATGTGCAGTTTATGATATTTCTCCCCTTTATTTGTTTTACTCTATAACTTATGAAAATTACCAATATTTATGCTGCCCAACAATATAAGCAAAACTAGTTAGGTGCACATACAATTTGCATTATAAAATCTGCATTCTCTTTGCCTTACAATTTGCATTCTCTAATGACAGTTAGGTGCAGTATAAAACTGTACGCATGTCATCATTAGATAACTTATTTCTACGTATAAACTACAATTATTTTGTCTTCTGAATCATAAAGTTGCATTGCTTTTAGGTGCGCATTCTTTTTATGCCTTAATGTCTACACCTAAACTCTTTTAGGCTGTATTAGTTATCATTTTGTTTGTCATGCTGCATGGTTCAAAATTTAATCATCATTCATAAACCGTAGAACTGATTATATTTTTATGACGTTTCAACCCTGGGAAAGTTAATGATTATTTGCTTATTTCAAAGGTTTTACTACAGGAAAAATGGTTCAACTAAAAGTATTTAAGATATTATCTTAGAAGAGTCGGTTATCAAATTTCATTTTTCTTCCTATGGACACAATGGTTAGAGGACTGATGGACTTTTCTGGCTTGTTTGGGAACAGTAGGAGAATATATGGTATTAAATTCTAATCCTGCTTCTCACTTACTTGAGGTTGACGGCTGCGATTAAGACCAGCTACCAACATTTGATTCTTATCCACGCGCTACCCAATACGATGGACGATCGGATGGTGGATATTAATCTGACTTCAAGTCCATTGGTTTGTGGGGCGACCTTTGTGAGAATGGGGAGGACAACATGAGTGACTACGGAAGAAAGTGGGCAGCTACTTAGTGAGCTTAATTATCTTTGTTAGAAAGTGACGTCTGGTTTAACCACTGCATGAGGTTACCTTGGACGTTGCTTCAGTGTCACTCACTGAGATGCGTCCAAGCGTCTTGTGTTTCCTGCATGGTTTTGCTATCAAAAAGTGCATTACTAATGTTAGGACGAACCCATGCTGCCTGCACGGTAGTTAACCCATAATTTATTTAATAATGTATTGTAGTTTTACTTAAAGATTATTTTTTGGATGGATGATGCTATCAAATATTTATTAATAAATTTACCTAAGTAGTCTCGAATGCAAAAGCATATAAAGAATATTTTTGGACCACAATGACTTTTTACAACAATATATATATATGTATATATATATATATATATATATATATATATATATATATATATATATATATATATATATATATATATATATATATATATTGTGATGCCAAGGCACACCGTTTTCCTCTTTCTAGTACCACGAATAAAAATAATAAGTACAATAAATTTTATGTACTTCCTAATACCACACGCAATTCACACGGCAATCAATCAGCGTGGAAAATCATTTTGCACGGCAAACAAGCGGCGACGACCAACACCGTTTTCCATGGTCATCAATCGCCGAACTACTGTTAATTGGTAGTTGATCTCCGTGGAAAACAGTGTTGATCGGCGGCTGTTTGCCATACAAAAATAAATAAAAATAATGTGTTTGGTGTCCCTTTAAAAAGTTTTGGCATTAGGAACAATGTAGTATAAAATTTTGTGGTATTTTTTAGTAATGGTATTAGGAAGAATAAA
Source organism: Allium sativum (assembly GCA_030737875.1). Taxonomy (NCBI): domain Eukaryota; kingdom Viridiplantae; phylum Streptophyta; class Magnoliopsida; order Asparagales; family Amaryllidaceae; genus Allium; species Allium sativum. The sequence goes on along the minus strand of CM060915.1, from coordinate 252,168,710 downwards.
ATGAGGTGCCCTTAAGCAGCACACTATAATATATATATATATATATATATATATATATATATATATATATATATATATATACATACATACATACATACATACATATATTGAAAACAAAAATGTGTGATCATCTAAAAATAAGGGAGCACACATATATATATTACAAATAATAGATAATAACTGCCAACATGTCTGACAGGTAGCTAGATCACTACAAGAGGAACGCTGGATTCCATCGGCCAGAGGCCGTTGGCAGTCATTGGTACACGGATCAACGACTTCCAATGCCAACAACGTTTACTTTCCAACGGCTTCCAATTGTGAAACTTGGCCACATGTCTTTTAAATCTGGTCAGGTAGCTGTTGAAAACTGTTAAAAACCGTTGAAACATGTTGTTGGAAGCCGTTGGACACTATTGAAATACATAGACATGTAAGTCGTTGCCTATCGTTGAAAGCCATTGAAAATCTGGGTATTACTTTCTTTAGAATTTAAATTGCCCACTTCCAGCCACACACAATATATGTATTCATCAAACTGCTCCATTTTGAGCGTATACATCACATTCCTAATCACATATATCCTCAAACATAGTATTATACCAAAATCAAATACAAAACATGCAAAACACATAACATAAACCAATATTTACATAATACATAAATAACTAACCATCAATATATACAAAAAACCATGTCCAAACCATCATCAACAACCATGACGACCTCATCCATCCCCGCACCCTCTCCCTGCCAAACCCATCCCTCCTTTTTCCCGCCCAATCACATCGAACAATCACTGATCGCAACCCCACCTAACTCACCCTCGGTCGTACCCAGTTCACCTCTTATTCCTTCAACACCTGATCCACCATCGACAACACATTCTCTCTCCACATCCTCAGTTCCTAATCCTAAACCGTTCACGAACAAGCCAAGAAATGCAGGATGTTTTCAACCTCTAGAGATGTCGCTCGTCTTCAGTCTGTCCTCTGCGGAAGACAGAAGGAGGATCCTTGTAGATGACCCGATTGTAATGAGGAACAAGTTATTTATCGTCAAGCAGTGGGATCCTTTCGTTGGCAATAGTAGTAGTGGCATCAAGGCTGTGCTGGTATGGATTAAATTTTATAATATTCCAATGTATTGTTGGTCCTTGATTGGAATAAGTTCGCTTGCTAAAAGAATTTGAAAGTTTTTATGTATGGACGAATCGTCAGAGAGGTTGGATAGGCTTCAGTTTGCTAAAGTGTTGTTTGAAATTACACCATCATCGGAATTGCCAGAGGATTTTCCAATTGAGTTTCCTGATGGAAGCATTCAGTACGTGCAAGTCGAATATGTTTGGAGGCCTGAAATTTGTAACTTGTGTAAATCGTTTGGACACTCGGTCGAGAATTGCTGTGTTTCTTTTTGTGAGAGGAAAAGTGAAGTTTACGAAAGGAGGGATATACAAGCTGATAAGAAAAGGGAAGGAAAGGGAAAGCAAAGTGATGCTATGGCTACGAACAGGGAGTTTCATGTCGCATCCCCATTCAAAAAGCAACAAGTATGGACGAAAGTGAAAAGCACCATTAGTCGAAGTGCAGGGAAAAATATTATTGATGCGGGAAATAGAGTAAGAGATAAGACTGACAATCAAACAAATGGTACACTTGGCATGAGTGCTAGTATTTTACGGCGTGAGAATAACACAACCATGAGTACAAAGAAGAGTACACCAATTGTTCACAAGTCTCCACCTATTTTAAATAACAACAAATAGTTTTGATTTTCTTAGCAGTCAGGAGAAGGACGAGAATGTGACTGAAGTAACAAAAGAGGGTCAGATACTAGTGACAACGGCTATTGTTGTCGAGGAAGATGCCTTTGAAATTTCTGAGGTGGATCTTTCTGAATTCATATATGATATGCATGATCAAATTGATGTTGAGGATTATGTGCATGTGCATGAGCACTTTAAACATTTAACACCAGCATTTATTCTTCAAACTACCATAAAAGCAACAAAACAAAGTAAATACACTTCCTCCTACTGACGAATTGTCGCAAAAGCAAGATTTTCAATTTGCAGAGGCTTTTCAAATGGAAATCATTGAATTGTACACTTCCCTTGCTGTTTCCAACTCATCACCCATTCCCTATGCTAACTCCCTTGTAATGTCGTTCCCAATCCCAATGGTACATCCAATATGAACAACTAATCACCATCTCTTCTCACAAACACTGGTACATCCAATATGAATAACCAACCGCTATCTCTTCTCACAACCAACTCCCCATGCAATTCTTCTGTATGCACATTACCAATGTCCTTACATAATCCCATTGCCATTACTATTCTGACTCTAAATTCAAACTCTTTCTTAGAAGAAACACTACCAAAACCCCCATACAACTTCCTAGGTATTATTCCTGGTAGCCTCCCTCACATATTCCTACAAATCAGCAACCCTCTTTGATAACACCTAGCATCCTAGTGCCATTGAACGACAAAACGTCTGCTAATCAACCCTCTTCTAGAACTAAGAGCATGACACGAGCTGCCTCCTTATCCAAGAGTTTACCCAATGAATGAAACCCTAGTGTTTGGAATGTTAGAGGTGCTCACAACCCTCTAAAACTTGATCAAGTTAGAAATATCATCATCAGTACAATCTCCATCTTTTTGCTATGCTCTAAACCAAACTAAACCACCAACTAACCCTCTCTTCTGCTTCTTATATCAAACCATCCTGGACTATCTCTCACAATCTGGACCATGCTTCTTATGGTAGAATTCTTGTTATTCATAACCCCTGCTTTTTTTGGATCTTCGCCTTGAATATGCCAAGAGATAGCTTGTGCACTTCCATGTTACTATCTTATCTAATCATACCACCTATTATCTTACCATTATTTATGTCGATAATGCCGTTATGTCTAGGCAGACTTTGCTTGACCTTCTCCCGGCATTATGCCATAGATGACGTATCACAACGAAAATCCATGATGTTGCTAGCTACAATATTGTCATTGCTATGCTGTTATTTGTCTATTGCAACACACGCTTAAATGTGTTAGCATATATATCATCATGTGTTGCAGTAACCTCGTGAATAAAATTATCAATCCACGTCAACACGATCCAGCGGTCCAGGTTAGCGATCTGCGTGAAATAATGTTTAGTCCAGATTAGCAATCCACGCGTGAAATAATGTTTACGATGGGAAAAAATCAAAGGAAGGAAACTAACAAAATATTGAAAGTTTCAATCGAAATTTAACAAAATACTCCACTGCTCAACCTCTCAAACACTCACTCTCAGGTTCAATTAGGGCTAAAAGTTCAAGTTTACAAGCTTAATTAGGGTTCGAGTAGGGTAGGTTTGAGTTCAAGTTCAATTAGGGCTTTGGTGTTTCAATTAGGTCTTCAATTGGGGTTCATTTGGGTTTTAGATTTCAGTTAGGCTTCGATTTAATCTACTGCTTCAGGTATCACTCAATGTATATTTCAATTTTTTTTTCTGATTTGATTGTTGTGTTGCGTAGTGTACTGCTTTACTTGTGCCTAATTTACTACTTTAATGTATCACTCAATGAACGACGAGGAAAAACTATGGGCAGAACTTCATATGTTCAGTGAAGGGTACATCAGTGGAGTGAAACTTTTTATTAGAAATATTTTTTCTAGAAAAGTGGTAGGTGATGAAATTACATGCCCTTGCAAAAAATGTCATAATCGCAAGTGGCATTGTCAAGAAGTAGTCTACAACCATCTGATTTGGAATGGTCCATCTGAATTGTACATGAAATGAATTTGTGAAGTTTCCTGTTTAGATCCTGAAAGGAGTGATAACGATATGGATTGTGAAGCATGAATAAATTTGGAGATAATCTCGATAAGATGTTGCAACGAACTTGTGGAAATATGCAGAACAATGAAGATGGGTCTTCTGATGGGTCAAATGGAATAGATATCAATGCTAGAAAATTTCATCAATGCGTTGAAGAGGGAAAACAACCATTATATCCCGGGTGTACTAAATTTTCGTGATTGAGTTTCATTGTCATGCTTTATTCTTTGAAATGGCTACACAGAATCACTGAGTCTGCATTCAGCGATTTATTAGAGTTGTTGAAAGAAGCTTTTCCACAAGCCCACCGCCTTTTATCTTTCAATGCTACCAAAAATATCATTAAAGATTTAGGCCTCGATTACCAAAGATTACATGCATGTCCAAATGACTGCATGCTATATTGGGCAGAAAATGAAAAGAAAAATAGCTGCAAAAGTTGTGGTTTTTCAAGGTGCGTTATACCGGAAGAGAAAATGGCTATTGACAAAGATTCAGAGAAGCAGATTCATAAAGTACGAGCAAAAGTGATCCATTATTTTCCACTAAAACCAAGGTTGCAAAGGATGTTCATGTCGAAGGAGTATGCAGAACTTATGTTATGACATGCAGTGGGATGAAAATATGATGGCAGACTTCGGCATCCAACTAATGGATTCAGTCCTTTTCGTACAATGACTACACAGTACAGCACATGGCCGATCGTATTGGTAAATTATGACCTTCCACCTTGGTTATGCATGAAGGCAGAAAAATTGATACTTTCAACCCTTATCCCTAGTCCAGAGTCTCATAACAATTACTCTGATGTCTACATGTAGTCTCTTATCGCAGAATTGAAAGAATTATAGGATCTTGGCATACGAACTTATGATGCTTTCACTGGTGATAATTTCACATTACATGCAAGCGTTTTATGGACGATCAGTGACTTTCCGTGTTATGCAATGTTATCCAATTGGAGCACGAAGGGTTATTTAGCTTGTCCCGTATGCCATTTCGAGACTTCTTCAACTTACTTGAAACATAGTAGAAAAATGTGCTACATGAATCATAGGAATTTTTTAGACCCGGGACACAAGTGGAGATTTGATAAGAAAAGGTTCAATAGTGAAATTGAATTGAGAACACATCCCGATATTTTATTTGGGACTAACATTTAAGAATTGTTGGCTGGTTATGAAAATATTTTTGGGAAGAAAGAGGTTAGGAAGCATAAAAATGAATCTCCTTTTAAAAAAGTCAATATTTTTCAATTTAACATATTGGAGTCAAAATGTGTGTCGACATAACCTTGATATTATGCACATAGAGAAAAACATTTTTGATAACATACTTGGTACTTTACTAAATATTGATGGGAAGTCGAAAGACCATTTAAATGCTCGGTGTGATTTACAAGAGATAGGCATCAGGGAGGTCCTTCATCCGGTTCTATCAACTAATGGGAATTACCTTGAGAAGAGGGCTGCCATATTTGAAATGACGAACAAGGAGAAAGAACTATTTTGCTCGGTGTTGGAGAATGCTAAACTGCCTAATGGTTGTGCAGCTAATATCAGCTGGTATGTAAACAAGAAAGAGAGGAAAATTGCAGGGTATAAGAGCCACGATGCTCATTTTCTTCTCCATTACTTGTTGCAGTTTGCCATGAAGAAATCTGTAAAACCTAAAGTTGCAATACCTATGATAAGATTAGGTGCATTTCTATGAAGTCTTTAGAGTAAAAGTATCGATTTGGTTGATCTCAAGAGGCTACAAAAGGAAATTGTGGAAATTCTTTGTCAATTTGAGATGATATTCTCAAATGCTTTCTTCGATACAATGGTGCACTTGCTAGTTCATTTATGCAAGGAACTTGAATATGGTGGACCTGCACATGTTCGTTGTATGTTTCCTATTGAGCGTTATCTTTGTAACTGAAATCATATGTTCACAACAAAAGTAAACCCGAGGCATCCATTGCTGAAGGTTATCTTGCAGAGGAATGTTTGATATTCTGCTTAAGGTTCTTAGGTGGCGATGGAGCAGGAAAAATGCAATTTGAGACATGTCCACAAAATCTGGAATATCCTATTGGCACAAGAAGAAACAAAGATGGAAAAACTATTCATCTTAAAAATTATCAATGGAAGGAATGTCACCATTACATTCTATTCAATTGTGGTAACAAGGAAATAGAGAGTTTACTTGGGTAAGTATTTTTATTTTAGTAAGTATTGAAGTATTATCCCTATCTTTATGAATCCTTTATTAGTTATTTTGTTCCTTTTTTATAACAAATAATGTTTTCTTTTTTGAACCTGGCAGAGGGAATTTTATGCAGTTAAAGTTCACAATGGTTTATTTACTTAGAAAAGTTGACAAATTCAGTTAACATCAGCAATAATATTCTTCGCGTAGCTTGTGAAATGATATCAACTAGATTAAAAAAAACTATTTTTGATGTCATCCTTTTGCCAGCAAAATCAGTTCTTTTAAACAATCTACAAATATGTTGTTGATTCTAGCCTCACGTAGTGTTAGTTGTAAATTCCAAGTTTCGGCACTTTCAGGGATTTCAGGCATGATTTGTACTTAAGATATGTTCTCATTCATACAGAATTGTTTTTGGTATGATCAATTTCAGCTTTAGTAATAGATCCAGCCAAATTTGTTTCTATCTTTTATTAACTTGTTCTTTATTCTAGGGAACATCGAGCTTTAATTGATGGTCATGCATCATCAAAAAAATATAAAAGAGAGAGAGAACACAGTGAAGAATTTTGGAAGTGGTTAAAGGAAGAGGTTGGGGAAAAGGAGGACATTTCAAAAGAAGTACAACTGCTTGCAATGGGGCCTCTTCCAACAGCTAAGAAGTTTACTGGATATGTTATCAATGGATACAGATTTTATACAAGGTTCAGAGATGCCAAATGTACAACACAAAACAGTGGTGTATTTTTGACAGCCTTGACTACTAGCTTTGCAAGTTCGAAAGATCAAAATCCATTGGTTGGTGAAGCTAATTACTATGGATCAGTTGAAGAAATATTAGAACTAGATTATTGGGGAGAATTTAGTGTGGTTTTGTCTAAGTGTTGTTGGTACCAAGAAGAGAAAGATTTATATGAGCTGACTCATGTCAATTTTAATCGATTGTGCCAGAAATCTGATCCTTATGTTATGGCTTCACAAGTAAAACAGGTGTTTTATATAGAAGATCCAATTGATAAGATGTGCCATAATGTTATCAAGAAATTGCCAAAAGACTGGTGTGAACTCGAAAGAGAATATGAAAATGAAGTGTAACACCCCACGCCCGCTAGGGTCACTCACTAAGGGAATGCCATAGCATCGGTGGAGTATTTTAGTGAATATAGAACAGAAAATTTGCACCAAGACAGATATAAATAGTACTTGAAAATTTAAAACATCATCTCATAACAGCGGAAATAAACATGTCTGGTTACATCATAAAACCATGATAAAAGTCAAGTACAATATCCGTCAAAATAAAGAAGTACATAATCCCACTCTCTCATACAATAGCCATAACAAAAGAAAAGATAACTGGATAACTGGAGCTTTACATCTACCCAAGCTCCTCAAGACTGGAACAGCAATCCGATCAAGCTCTACTACCGCTAGGATCCACCGTAGGACCTGAGGGTTGGGAAAAAGATAAAAACAACGGGGTCAGACATAAGTCTGAGTGAGTCCTATAACTTTAACAATACAATCATTAAGGTAACCAGAGAAGACGTAAACTTGACCTACGGTAATATCTGGGGATGAATGGCTACACTAAGCAGCTTGATAGACTTAGGATAAACTAAGATAACCGTCAGGACGCATCTACCCACCCAAGGATAATTACTAACTGCACCACACCAGTCATTCCTACTTAAAGGTTGATCCCTTCCAAGGACTTAGAAAATTTCCCCAGTAATCTCATGTACTCCTAGCCCACTACATAGGTGCCGTCTGCCCCTATCTCCACTAGGTGTACCCAGTAATTCTTACCCAGTAGTTTCGTGTACTCCTACATAGGTGCCGTCTGCCCCTATCTTCATTAGGTGTACCCACTACTCCCCATCGATCGGCTCCCTACCGTAGATACCCGTGCTGGTCCCACAGTGGGGTGTATCACTCCCCTAAAGTGGCTACCCAATACTAACGGTGCACGGCTTTATATCTACACGATGCAAGAACGGCTTATCTACCAGCCCGGGCCCACACACGCATATGAAGCCCGTTGGACTTGCGTTGCCACCGCTAACCCGTTTTGGCCTCTTATAATCAAGCCCAATATGCGTGTCCCGTCACTCGACATGGGTCGAGCCCACAAAGATACGTTTGGGATATTGGTTGAAATGGGCCCCCACAAGCTACCCACTTAAGCTTGTCAAATATCTAGTGTATCCCACTTAACCCTTTAATCATGTTTAATTACATGTTTCCACTTGGTTAAGTATTCTAATCGTATTTTCTATTGCCACCCAAGGCAACCCACTAGATTCCCCATGCCACCCAAGGCAACCCACTAGATTCCACATGCCACCCAAGGCAATCACAAAATCTCCTCATGCCACCCAAGGCACCCACTTAACCCCTCATGTCCCACTACATGCTATTATGGTTAAGTGTTTCTTAATTAATTAAGACCGTGATCTCCCGTAAAGACCTCCCACATTAGACTGGCTGTTATGACCGCCTGGTTAAGCCGGTAGAATCCGGGCAGTCTTACGTCATAACAGAGTCTAACCTCGTGTCTTTACCTTAATCACGTATTTAATTCATGGCTAAGACCTCTCACATTGGGCTGACATTTGTAGCAACTGGTTAAGCCGGTCGGGTCCGGGCAGTTTTACACTACAAATGAGTCCAACCTCGTGTCTTAGTCGATTAATTACACCTAATTAATCACCCCCATATTAATTATCCCTAATTAATATCAAGTTTTCCATAACATGGGTAGACCTAACTCAATAGGTAAATTCCCATGGGGTAGACCTAACTCAATAGGTAAATTCCCACTTATGGTAATTTATTTTTATGGTATGCTTAATCATACCCAATCATTCATTTATTAACATATTTACCACCCCATCGTTCCCCACGTAAATCGTTCTCGTTTCATGACATAACAAAGGGGAAGATCATCACAAATATCATGGGTTTAACATACAACTTTGTCATGGGTTAAGAGGATGTCAACTTGCATATATGAGCATATTAACCCAACTACATATAACCCGAACTTGCATATTATCATACACATGATTTGCATAACATGTTGCATATGAGCTTGCATATTATCATACACATATCTTGCATAACATGTTAAAACTTGCATATAGGCATTCACATACTTGCATAACTTGCATATCATGTTATTTAAGCATATACATATCTTGCATAAGTATTCATATACTCGCATAAGCATGCATAACTTGCATATCACATAAATCTTGCATTTAACCATATACATGACTTGCATAAGCATCCATACACTTGCATAAGCATGCATAACTTGCATATCACTTTCAACTTGCATTTAAACATACACTTAACTTGCATATCACTTTCAACTTGCATTTAAACATATACTTAGCTTGCATATCTCACTTTGCTAAACATGCATAATTCTACTTATTAAACATGCATATATCAACTTGTTAAACATGCATAAATCAACTTATTAAGCATGCATAAACCAACTTATCACATATATGCATAAACATAGAACAACATAGAGTAACATATCATCATACATGATTCAACCTCACAAATCCGCATTTAAGACCATAAGTCTCATTACACCCAATCTACTTACTTTAACAATTGATGTTAAAGTGATAGAAACTCACCAAAACACAATTAGCAAGCTAATGAAGAAGACTTAGAATGGATTAGAGAATGATTTGAGAGGGATTTGCTTGCAACTCCTTCATGAACTAGTGGAGGCCATGCTCAAATTTCATTTTGCCATAGTTTAGTTACAAGACTTAATTATGAATGAATTAGGGTAGGGTTGGGGTCTTATATAGGATTAGGTGAGTGTTTTAGGCCCTTAGATCAACCCTAGATTAGGTTAGGACCCTTAGATTTAGGAAATCTCTAGAACCAGCCCTCCTAGCCAGCCTGAAACCCAACCTGGTGCAACCTGGTGCACCCAGGTTCACTGGGCGCCTGGACCCTGTCGACAGGCAAGTCGACAGGCATGTCGACACCCCTGTCGACAGGCCTGTCGACAGGCCTGTCGACAGCCCTGTCGACATGGGTTGGGCGGGAAGCTTCCCGCCTGACCCCGCCTGGCCCATTCCAAATTTGAATATTTTAATTTTTAAATCTGTTTTAGTTTTTAAATTTTCTGCAAACTTCATTGGGCCATAACTGGGCCATACGGACTCCGATTTTCGAAAACTCGGACTCTATTTCGCGTATTTTTCCGAGACGAACGTAACGACGCAGCCCGTTTCCCCTAATTCCCACATCTGAGTTTATTTATCTTGTAATTAGTGAATTTTAGTATTAACTAAAATTCGGGGTGTTACATTCTCCCCTCCTTAAAGGATTTCGTCCCCGAAATCTCTAAGCTAAGGAGAATGCATATCCTACCATCCAAACAACCATCTACTCAAATCATCAACCACTGGCATCCATTGTCCTTAAAACAATTTCTAATGATGTATGAGCATATGCAAACGGTGTGTGTATATGTTCCCTATCTAATGTATGAACGTATGCAAACCATGATAGTGCCATGCATCCATTATGTATGCGAGAACACCCTATCGACACATACAATATCTACATGAGTGCACAATCATTCACCAAAATGCTTCATCCATGTGATAACACAACCATTATACATCCATGAATATTTTCCTACACACAATTTTATGCAATATGCAATATGAAGTGACTGAGCCGATCTAGTGCCTAGAGTGTGTGTATATGCATCCACGAGCAACCACTAGCAAACACTTGCATCCACTTGCATCCATCAACCATAACATGTCTCAAACACATGTTTCAACCATAGGTTTACCCTATCTAAAGGTCAAAGGTACTAACGAGAGGACATACTAAAGATAAGACAAATACTAGACAAGCGATAAAGGAGAAAGTAAAGACATACCCTCAAAAAGAAATGGGTACAATGAACGCATCTTCGCTTCCGTCTCCCAAGTTGCGTTGCTCTCATCTTCTCCCCATTGCACTTTGACTAGCTGAACCTCTCGATTCCTCAATTTCCTAGTCTCTGACCCAAGGATGCGAGTAGGAGCTCGTCGAATAGTCGCATCACGCTCTACCTCTACATCTCTAAGCAAGCTTGGCTCTACCACCTCTGCGGTCTCATGTAAGCACTTCCTCAAATGTGATACATGGAATACATCATGAACACCACTAAGTCTGTCGGGCAACTCCACCCTATATGCCATCCGTCCAATCCTTTCCTTGATAGGAAACGGCCCAACAAACCTCGGTGCTAACTTCCCAACGGATCCGAAGCGAACAACATTTCTTAACGGAGATACCTTGACAAAAACCATATCCCCAACCTCAAATTCAAGATCCGTCCTTCTCTTGTCCGCATAAGATTTTTGCCTATCCTGCGCTGCCTTCATCCTTCTTCGAATCAAATCGATCTTCTCTGAAGTCTCCCTAACCATATCAGGCCCAAGCAAGATCTTATCCGTAGATTCCCACCAACATGTAGGTGATCGACAAGGCCTCCCATAGAGAGCTTCGAAAGGAGCCATACCAATACTGGACTGAAAGCTGTTATTATATGCGAACTCCACCAATGGAAGATGCTCTTCCCATGTACCTCCAAAATCTAAGATGCATAGCCTCAAAAGGTCTTCCAGAACACGATTCACCCTCTCAGTCTGGCCGTCCGTTTGAGGATGATATGCGGTGCTCAAACACAATTGAGTTCCCACTGCTTCCTGCAAACTTCTCCAGAACTCACTAGTGAAGATAGGATCTCTATCACTCACTATGCTAGAGGGCACCCCATGTAATCGAACTATCTCTCGAAGATATACTGAAGCTAGCCATGGAGCAGTCCTCTTGCTCTTCACAGGTATGAAATTGGCGCTCTTAGTAAGTCTATCTACCACCACCCAAATTCCTGTATTACCCTTTCTCGATCTGGGTAACCCGTCAATAAAATCCATCGAGACACTATCCCACTTCCATTGCGGAACTTCTAATGGGTGAAGCAACCCACCTGGTTTCCTTTGCTCCGCCTTCACTTGCTGACATACCAAGCATCGAGCTACATATTCGGCCACATCTTTCTTCATACCGGCCCAGAAGAAAACCCTCTTCATATCTTGGTACATCTTGTCCCCACCGGGATGAATGGTCATCCTAGAACGGTGTGCATCATCAAGAATAACCTTCCTCAACCCTTCATCTAACGGTACACAAAGTCTACCGTCCCTACGCAAGCACCCCCTATCGTCTAGGGTGTACCTACTCAAATGGCTGGACGATTCCCCCCTTATGAGCTTCCCTATCAACTCAACCAACTGTGGGTCGTTCCTCTGGGCTTCCCCAATCCGCCCCAAAAGAGTAGGTCTAACTTCCAAGGAAGCTAGCAAACCGGGTACATAATCAACGGAAGGTCTGAAATCAAACATCGAGATAAACTCCAAGCTTCGTCGCTCTACGAACAATGGACTCAAGGACAACCTCTTCCTACTCAAGGCGTCCGCCACCACGTTACCCTTGCCAGGGGTATACGCTATCTCGAAATCATAGGATGCTAGGAACTCCATCCACCTTTGCTGTCTCAGATTCAAATCCTTCTGAGAAAACAAGTACTTCAATGATTTATGGTCAGTGAACAGCTCGAATCTCTCACCGAGAAGATAATGGCGCCAAATCTTAAGCGCAAAAACAATAGCGTCCAGCTCTAGATCATGGGTAGGGTAATTTTTCTCATGCACTCTCAACTGCCTTCCACCATAGGCTATTACCCTTCCCTCTTGCATTAAGACTGCGCCAAGTCCTGTGCCACAAGCATCGGTATAGACAACAAATGGCTTGCTCCCATCTGGCAACACTAAAACTGGAGCCGTGGTTAAAGCTCTCTTTAACCGTCGGAACGCATCATCACAATCTACGTCCCATGCAAAAACAAGATTCTTCTTTGTCAAGCGGGTTAATGGGGCTGATATCTTCGCGAAGTCTTTGATGAACTTCCTATAATAACCCGCCAACCCCAAGAAACTTCTTACTTCGGTAGCATTCTTTAGAACCTTCCAATCCTGAATTGATACTACCTTCGCGGGATCCACAGCTATCCCTTCCTTGGAGACCACGTGCCCCAAGAACCGCACTTCCTTCCTCCAGAAGTGACATTTAGAGAATTTAGCCTTAAGGCTATGTGCTCGAAGAGTCTTCAACACTTCCCCAAGATGTAGGGCATGCTCTTCCTCACTCTTAGAAAATACTAAGATATCATCCACAAAGACCACCACGAATTTATTAAGGAACTCCCTGAACACCCTACTCATCAAATCAACAAAGTATGCAGGGGCGTTCGTCAACCCAAATGGCATCACCAGCCACTCATAGAAGCCATCCGGAGTCCTAAAGGCAGTCTTGTCTATGCTATCCTCAGCCACCCTCAACTGATGAAACCCCGTGGCTAAGTCCAATTGAGAAAATACTGAAGCGCCAACCAACTGATCGAAAAGATCATCAATCCTCGGCAATGGGTGTCTATTCTTCTTTGTGAGCTTGTTGAGTTCTCTATAGTCTACACAAAGTCTGAGGGACCCATCCGCCTTCGTAGCGAATACTACTGGAGCACCCCACTCCGATATGCTTCGTCTTATGAACCCCTTCTCAAGCAACTCCCCTACTTGCTTATGGAGTTCCCTCCTCTCACGAGGAGCCATGTGGCGCACTGGTAAAGATACCGGTTTAGCATTATCCACCAAATATATTCGGAAGTCAATCTCCCGCTTCGGAGGTAAGCCCTTCACCTCCTCAAACACATCCGGATATTCCCGGACCACTCTCATAGATTGCAAACTCTCGACCGAAGCGTCAAGCGATTCAAGATAACTTAGCATAACAGAGTCCATGGGATTACAAGAAATCTCGAGAGTGTTACCCAAGCGGGTCATGAGCCTAACAACTCTCCTTTCGCAATCAAGAACGGCACCATTACTGGATAACCAGTCCATGCCCAAAATCAACCCATAGCCCGTGAAGCCCAATACAAAAGCATCACATCTAAACTCAATGCTAAGTATAGAAATCTTCAAACCCAAACATATCATGGACAAATAAGTGGAGCCCCCAATTGGGTTTGAAACAACCAAGGGATCATCTACCAGACTGGTGTCTAAGTGCAGTGACTCAACTAATGATGATGAAATAAACGAATGCGATGCGCCTGAATCAAACAATGTACGGATAGGATGGTCAAATAGAAAAACCAAACTTTCAACGGAGATAGTTCTACCTCTTTCCTGAATCGGTGGAACCGCGAGAGCCTGTACTTGCCCCCTAGCCTGACTCGGTGCCATAAGAGCTTGCACCTGTCCTCCTGAGGTAGATCCCGTCCTTTGCCCCTTCTTAGGGCAATCTTTCACTAAATGCCCTGCTTCGCCACAGTTGAAGCAGCCAGTCTTCTTCTTCTTGCGACAATCCTTGCTTAGGTGGCCAGGTATCCCACAATTGAAACACTTCTTCTTCTTGCTCTTGCCACCGTTGCCTTTCCCACCTTTGCTTTGTTGTTGTTGCTGAGGTCTCTTTTGATCTCCCTTCTTCTCGGGTGCCTTATTAGCATTAGGACCCTTCTCTTCCTCATACATGAGTGCCATGTCAACTAGCTTCTCAAAGGTGGCCCCCATAGGGATATGAGTCATAGCCAACCCATGCATCGGTTCATTCAAGCCTTTCACGAACCTCAAAGCCTTCTTCTCCGGTGTATTCACCATATCTAGGCCAAACCTTGCCAATTGATTAAACTTGTTAACATATTCCTTCACCGAGAGATTTCCTTGCTTTAGAGTCAAGAATCTTTCCATATACAAGTTTTCCTCCGCCCTTGAGAGAAACTTTGCTACAAATCTTTGCCTAAAATCCGCCCAAGAGTCAACGGGGCGTTCTCCATTAGTAACCTCCCACCAGAATGAGGCCTCTCCCTTCATTAACCAAGCAGCCAACTTGACTTTCTTCCCTTCTTCCATCTCAAAGATATCTATCAACTCTTCCACCTCCTTAAGCCAATCTCTAGCCTCCACAAAGGTTTCAGATCCTTGAAAAGGTTTCCCTCCCATAGCTTTAAATTCCTTGCAAGTCTTAGCGAAAGTATCCGTGCGAGGGGGAGGGGGAGGAGGAAGATCGGGTGCTACGGTTGGTGGAGGAACATTGGCTGGACCCGCAGTGGTGGCCCTGGCCTCCATCAATCTCCTATACCATACTGGTACCGTCACACCCTCCGGAAAGTTAAGATCCTCAGCCATGCTGAAACGGAAAAAGGAAAGTTTCAAAACGGAGAATTCGAAGGATATAGATATGGCTATTGGGGATTATGCTTTTCTTTCAAAAACTTTTCTCTTAAAAGACATGTTTTTGAAAATATCTTTTCCAAAAATGTTTTAGAAAAATAGTTTTCTAAAAATTTTATCTGTTCCGGTAACCTTTGCTCTGATACCACGTGTAACACCCCACGCCCGCTAGGGTCACTCACTAAGGGAATGCCATAGCATCGGTGGAGTATTTTAGTGAATATAGAACAGAAAATTTGCACCAAGACAGATATAAATAGTACTTGAAAATTTAAAACATCATCTCATAACAGCGGAAATAAACATGTCTGGTTACATCATAAAACCATGATAAAAGTCAAGTACAATATCCGTCAAAATAAAGAAGTACATAATCCCACTCTCTCATACAATAGCCATAACAAAAGAAAAGATAACTGGATAACTGGAGCTTTACATCTACCCAAGCTCCTCAAGACTGGAACAGCAATCCGATCAAGCTCTACTACCGCTAGGATCCACCGTAGGACCTGAGGGTTGGGAAAAAGATAAAAACAACGGGGTCAGACATAAGTCTGAGTGAGTCCTATAACTTTAACAATACAATCATTAAGGTAACCAGAGAAGACGTAAACTTGACCTACGGTAATATCTGGGGATGAATGGCTACACTAAGCAGCTTGATAGACTTAGGATAAACTAAGATAACCGTCAGGACGCATCTACCCACCCAAGGATAATTACTAACTGCACCACACCAGTCATTCCTACTTAAAGGTTGATCCCTTCCAAGGACTTAGAAAATTTCCCCAGTAATCTCATGTACTCCTAGCCCACTACATAGGTGCCGTCTGCCCCTATCTCCACTAGGTGTACCCAGTAATTCTTACCCAGTAGTTTCGTGTACTCCTACATAGGTGCCGTCTGCCCCTATCTTCATTAGGTGTACCCACTACTCCCCATCGATCGGCTCCCTACCGTAGATACCCGTGCTGGTCCCACAGTGGGGTGTATCACTCCCCTAAAGTGGCTACCCAATACTAACGGTGCACGGCTTTATATCTACACGATGCAACAACGGCTTATCTACCAGCCCGGGCCCACACACGCATATGAAGCCCGTTGGACTTGCGTTGCCACCGCTAACCCGTTTTGGCCTCTTATAATCAAGCCCAATATGCGTGTCCCGTCACTCGACATGGGTCGAGCCCACAAAGATACGTTTGGGATATTGGTTGAAATGGGCCCCCACAAGCTACCCACTTAAGCTTGTCAAATATCTAGTGTATCCCACTTAACCCTTTAATCATGTTTAATTACATGTTTCCACTTGGTTAAGTATTCTAATCGTATTTTCTATTGCCACCCAAGGCAACCCACTAGATTCCCCATGCCACCCAAGGCAACCCACTAGATTCCACATGCCACCCAAGGCAATCACAAAATCTCCTCATGCCACCCAAGGCACCCACTTAACCCCTCATGTCCCACTACATGCTATTATGGTTAAGTGTTTCTTAATTAATTAAGACCGTGATCTCCCGTAAAGACCTCCCACATTAGACTGGCTGTTATGACCGCCTGGTTAAGCCGGTAGAATCCGGGCAGTCTTACGTCATAACAGAGTCTAACCTCGTGTCTTTACCTTAATCACGTATTTAATTCATGGCTAAGACCTCTCACATTGGGCTGACATTTGTAGCAACTGGTTAAGCCGGTCGGGTCCGGGCAGTTTTACACTACAAATAGTCCAACCTCGTGTCTTAGTCGATTAATTACACCTAATTAATCACCCCCATATTATTTATCCCTAATTAATATCAAGTTTTCCATAACATGGGTAGACCTAACTCAATAGGTAAATTCCCATGGGGTAGACCTAACTCAATAGGTAAATTCCCACTTATGGTAATTTATTTTTATGGTATGCTTAATCATACCCAATCATTCATTTATTAACATATTTACCACCCCATCGTTCCCCACGTAAATCGTTCTCGTTTCATGACATAACAAAGGGGAAGATCATCACAAATATCATGGGTTTAACATACAACTTTGTCATGGGTTAAGAGGATGTCAACTTGCATATATGAGCATATTAACCCAACTACATATAACCCGAACTTGCATATTATCATACACATGATTTGCATAACATGTTGCATATGAGCTTGCATATTATCATACACATATCTTGCATAACATGTTAAAACTTGCATATAGGCATTCACATACTTGCATAACTTGCATATCATGTTATTTAAGCATATACATATCTTGCATAAGTATTCATATACTCGCATAAGCATGCATAACTTGCATATCACATAAATCTTGCATTTAACCATATACATGACTTGCATAAGCATCCATACACTTGCATAAGCATGCATAACTTGCATATCACTTTCAACTTGCATTTAAACATACACTTAACTTGCATATCACTTTCAACTTGCATTTAAACATATACTTAGCTTGCATATCTCACTTTGCTAAACATGCATAATTCTACTTATTAAACATGCATATATCAACTTGTTAAACATGCATAAATCAACTTATTAAGCATGCATAAACCAACTTATCACATATATGCATAAACATAGAACAACATAGAGTAACATATCATCATACATGATTCAACCTCACAAATCCGCATTTAAGACCATAAGTCTCATTACACCCAATCTACTTACTTTAACAATTGATGTTAAAGTGATAGAAACTCACCAAAACACAATTAGCAAGCTAATGAAGAAGACTTAGAATGGATTAGAGAATGATTTGAGAGGGATTTGCTTGCAACTCCTTCATGAACTAGTGGAGGCCATGCTCAAATTTCATTTTGCCATAGTTTAGTTACAAGACTTAATTATGAATGAATTAGGGTAGGGTTGGGGTCTTATTTATAGGATTAGGTGAGTGTTTTAGGCCCTTAGATCAACCCTAGATTAGGTTAGGACCCTTAGATTTAGGAAATCTCTAGAACCAGCCCTCCTAGCCAGCCTGAAACCCAACCTGGTGCAACCTGGTGCACCCAGGTTCACTGGGCGCCTGGACCCTGTCGACAGGCAAGTCGACAGGCATGTCGACACCCCTGTCGACAGGCCTGTCGACATCCCTGTCGACATGGGTTGGGCGGGAAGCTTCCCGCCTGACCCCGCCTGGCCCATTCCAAATTTGAATATTTTAATTTTTAAATCTGTTTTAGTTTTTAAATTTTCTGCAAACTTCATTGGGCCATAACTGGGCCATACGGACTCCGATTTTCGAAAACTCGGACTCTATTTCGCGTATTTTTCCGAGACGAACGTAATGACGCAGCCCGTTTCCCCTAATTCCCACATCTGAGTTTATTTATCTTGTAATTAGTGAATTTTAGTATTAACTAAAATTCGGGGTGTTACATGAAGATTTGAATGATATCCAACCTGCTTATGGAATGGAAAATCAAGATTTTGATGTTCGTTGGTGTAGAGATGATGTCCCGATAAGACGAATCCGCCTTCCGCCTCACAAAGTGAAAAACATGGCTTCTTAATTTCATGTTTTTGTAGTCCAAGGCCCTTACAAATTGTGCAAATCGGAGATCGTATACAGACACACACTGCTGGTATGTATTTTTGCTTATTTTTATGGTTGCCTGGAGGTATGCTTCAGAATTCTTACAATTTCCGCTTGTTGAAGCATCAGTCTAATTCTTACAATTTTGTAGTTTAATGCTGGTATGTAACTGATCATGTACAAGACTGATGCTTCAGCATTGAACTACAAAATTTTAAGAATTTTATTTTCTCTTCAATCAATAATGATCGTGTCAGTTCATAATTGATGCAATGGTTGAGTTTGTACTTGAAAGAGTCGCGGCATGTCTAAATTTTTAATGCCTCAGGCATACTATTGCTTTCCTTGATATCATTCGTGCTTTGAACAAGCTGAGCCATTGCATCAATTTGCAACTCAGCCATAGATTGTGAAATGCAACTCTGTGCTGAAAAGCAACTCTGGCCATAGTTTGTGCTGAAATGTCTTTGTGTTGAAGTGCAAGTCAGTTATACTATGACCATAGTTTGTGCTGAAATGCAACTGAGGCATACATGTCTTCCATTTTGTGTTGCAATGTAAATGAGGCATTGCATCAGTTTGTAGCCGAGGCATGCATGACTTTGGTTGTGCTAAAATGCATTAGTTGTACTAAAGGGTTTTGCTAAAATACATGACTTTTGAAACTACTTTATTTTGCAGGTGAAGGAGGCAACAGAGGTACTGAATGCACTGGAGGCTCGCGCTTTATTAATTTGAAACTGTTTTAGTTTGATGTAAACATGAATTTCGTACCGGCTATGTTTGTAAGTGCTCTGTAAAACTGAATTTTTTGGCTATTTTTGTTATTCTAGTTGACTAAATAGTATTTTTGTTACTGGTTAATTTGAAATGAAAAGTTATTTACTAATTTTAGTGTGTGATGTTAATTGCTGTTATGTTGCAGTATGTTATATAATGATGCAATAACTATGATATAATTTGCAGTATGCAATGTTAAATGTTGCCGTAGCTATGATATAGTGTTGCCATAAATTAATACATGTGGGCCCCACAACTGGATTCCGTGAACCCAGCTACAGATTTTAGTGGCACAACAGGATTCCGTGAACCCGGGATCCAGAATTTAGTGGGCCCCACATTTATGTAAATTTAGTACGGTAGGAACACCTGTAGCGATGTTACCTTAGGATAGCAAAGACGTTGCCTTTGACTCTAAGGCAGCGCAACAAAAGACAACCCCAAAAAAGTGATGCCATAGATCATTTTTGGCCTATAGCAACATTTTTTTGCACTTCCTGCATCACTTCTCTGGGGTTGCCGTAGGCAATCTATGGCGTAGTGCGGCTCTCCGACAAAATTCACATCCTTGGGTTGCCTTAGGAGATTTCAACTCCTACCTTGTTTTGAATGACAAATATGGTGGTGTTCCACTACTCCCACGTGATATTGAACCTCTCAACACGACAATTTTTTAGGTTGATATTATTCTTGTAGATTCTTTTGGTGCGCAATTCCCGTGGAACAATCGAAGTAGAAGTGGTGTTCGTACCTTCACCAGCATTGATCACACCTTTTGCAATTATAAAGCCCTCCTCACATGGCCTACCCTCCATGCTAACCTTCCAAACCCAATCCTGTCCGACCACTCCCCCATCATATTATCCTACGGGACGCCTATGAGAAGAGAGAAAACAAGTTTTAAAATTTTCAACTCTTGGATTCAAGATCCAGAGTATCTTTCTAAAATTGTCACTTCTTGGTCTCCTTATTTTTCTGGTAACCCTATGTTCATTTTTTGTAGGAAGCCGAGAGAAGCGAAAAATACTCTATGTCTTTGGGCTTGCTCTAAGTTTGGATCTAGTTCTAAATTATCCGACAGGTTGAAAGTTATGTTGAATCATGCCCAAAAAAATCTTCTTAATAATCCAGATGATCCCTCGTTGCATTTGAAGAAAACAAAATTTTTGGGGAGCTTAATGCAGCGCTGGAAATTGAAGCGAGCATGAACAACTGAATTTTAGGTGGAAGCGTGATGGTGATAGAAATACCCAATATTATCATGCAGCTGTTAAGGTAAAACATTCCAATAACCATATTCATAACATTATTGATGTGAATGGTATTCTCTGTGATACCCCTGCAACCATCGATGTTGTGCTTCTAAATTATTTCGCAAACCTGCTTGGTAATTGTAACACTCCACCTCCGCTAGGGTCACTCACAAAGGGAATGCACTAGTTTTGGTGGAGTATTATCTAGGTAAACATGCACAGAGATATCATAAGGCAGAACATAAATAAAGCAGCGGTAGAAATTAAAAACAAGCTTTTTATTATTTCCAAGAAAAGAGTCAAAAGCTCATATATCCAAGATACAAATTATTCCATTACATCAAGTTCATAGTAAAGAAGCATAAACTTTAAAACAAAAGTAAATTATTCCCCATTAATAGCAGAAACAGCCATAGCATAGCCCAAGACCAAACCGTACATGAGCTGTCAGAAAGCAAGTTGAATCCAAGATAAGAGCTAGTGTTTCCTCCCTGGGAACCTGGGGGGGGGGGGGGGGAGGGGGACGAAAGAAAAAGGGTCAGTCATAAAGACTGGTAACCCTAGTGACATTCAATATGAAAACTAGTAAAGGTAACATGATATGTGAAAATTGGAATTAAACATAAGGATGATAACAGAACTAGTTGGGTAATTAAGATAACAAGATAAGTCAAGTCTGGCATCGCATGTTCAAGGTTCGCTGCACCAACAGTACTAGTATTCTAACCCATATCAAGTATTAACCATGAAATGATCCCTTAGCCCAGTGTCATGAAGTGACCCATTACGTGGTCCTACGGTACGATCTACTAATCGATCGGCTCCCTACAAGTCCTAGCTTGTCATGTGTCTGTGTCATACGGCCCTATCCAGAAATGTAGTTACCTGTGCTAGGTCCACCATAGGGTGTATCAAGTCCTATGGTGCCAACCACCGACACGAATCAAGCACACACAGTGTAAATCTATGGGTGCCCAATGCCTGCTTTTTCAACTCCGGACTACGTGCACGACCATAGCCCGCCTGAACCTACAATGGCGCACCTACTCAGCCGTCGTTCTGGTCGCTTACAATCAGCCTAGTAATCGTGCCCCACCCTGCCTAGTCCCAGGGTATCGTGATACATCTAAGTGGGTTATTGCTGAAAAGGACCGCGTAACTAGGGTTTCTAATGGGTTAGGTGTTGTCATTCAAATTCGTGACTTAACCCTATCCAGATCATGTATCAAGTTGGTTAAGTGTGTACAAGCAGTTCATGACTTAACCCTATCAAGTCATCGTGTCAAGTTGGTTAAGTATATTCAAGTGGTTCATGACTTAACCCTATCATGTGGCATTAATTCATTAGTGCACGCCAACCTCTCACATTAGACTAACTGTTGTGGTTACTGGATTTGCCGGGCGGTTCTTGGAAGATTTACACCACAACATAGTCTACCTCGGGTTTTTACGTGCGATATGACCAACTACCCACATTGGACCCTATTGTTTGCAGCCACTGGATTGGCCGGGCGGTTCCGGGCAGATTTACACTACAAACTCAACCCAACCTCGAGTTGGCCATTTTCAAGTTTATCTAACTGTCATGCCCACGTTCAAGTTTTCATGTTTAGATTCATGTCGAATTTTCATGTCATGTTTTATGTCAAATCGTGTCAAGTTCATGTCCATATTCAGGTTCAAGCCATAATAATGTTCATGTTCAAGTTTAAAGCTAATTCATATTTTACCTAATCTACCCAAATCATATTCCCATCGCATGAAGGTTCGAATCGATACAAATAAATCTAATTAGGGAGTGACATAAAAAAGAAATGGGTATAAGGTGGCAAGAGTGATTACTAGCATAGCATGATATGACTTGAAATAAAACATTACCGGCGTATGAAGTATTGGCCTCAAAAAAGATTCCAAATCTAGCAAGATAAGGTACTAGTCAAAATAACAGTTGTCACAAGGTGATAGTATAGTCATGGTAACGACTGTCATAAGGTGATAGTATAGTCATAGTAACGATTGTCATAAGATGATAGTATAGTCAAGGTACGACTGTCATAAGGTGATAATCATAAACATATGGCTAATAACAGGTTCAACATGATAATAAGAGGGGTTTCTCTTTTTGATTTACAACATGAATAGACCCCAAATCGATGTCAAAGTAATATTCAAGAGTCAAGATCCAAGATGAAAAAGAATGAATGTAAACAGTCATCAAACATAGGTCCAATTTAAATTTTACATCATATTCATAATACATTTACAGTTTAAATCTGAAAATAACTGGGGCTTACAGATCGTGGTTCGAGAATTAGAAATAGAGGGTCGTTTGTTGCTTAGTCAAGTCCTAATAGAAGTCCCCTAATCAGCAATTCCTTTAACGCAGTCTCAACGTAGTAGAAGCAGTTCCTCTCTCAAACTTTTCAGCCAGAATCAGAGCAGCATAAGGTCAGAAAGAAATTTGGTGTAGAGAGACTGGTGTTAGGGGATGTATTTATAGGGTCAGGTCAACGAATGTGGACAGAAATGAGGTCAAATACATCAGAGTGAATCCAGCTTCAGAAATGGGCTCGGGCACCAGGTCGACCCCCAGGTCGACACTATGGTCGACCTGGTCCTGAGTAGGTCGACTACATAGTCGACCCCCAGGTCGACCTGGTCCTGGGCGGGATTTTTCCCGCCTAGTCCATTTGGAGGTTTGAAATTCGAATTTTGAATTCGAATTGAGTCTGTTTTGAATTTGAAAATTTCTGAAAACTTCAAATGGTCATAACTTGGTCATACGAATTCCGATTTTCGAAAACTCGGACTCGTTTCCAAGCAGAATTTCGAGACGAACGCAATGGCGTAACCCGTTTCCCTTGATTCTTATTTAAAAATTAATTCTGCCTTGATTTATGGTTGTTACATGTTATAAAAACACAGGTTGTTGCATTCTCCCCTCCTTAAAGGATTTCGTCCCCGAAATCTCTAAGTTAGGGAGGATGTGTCCTATCATCCAATCAACCATCTACTCAAAGCATCATCCACATGCAACCATTGTCCTTAAAAGACTTCTAGTGCTGTATGAACATATGCTGAAAGTGTGTGTATATGAACTTTATCTAATGCAAAAGATCAGGCAGTTACTGATTCAGTAAACCTCCTTAATGCAAAATATGTTAGTGTCATGAATCCAACATGTATGCAAATTCCTAGCATAGTTTATAATCTCTATATGAGTGCACAGTCATTCATCCATATGCAACATCCAAGTGATAGCATAACAAGTTCCATCCATGTACAAGTATAAGCACCCATGCATATGCAACATAAAAATGTGACTGAGCCGATCAAGTGCCTAATGTGTGTCATGCATCCACTAGCAACCACTTGCAACCAATTGCAACCATTTGCAACCATCAATCATAACATGTTTCAATCACATGTTTACATCCATACGGTTCTACCTAAGGTTCTCAAGATAAGATCGAGAAGATAACAAGACAAACATAGATATTAGAACCATGGTACAAAAAGGTTTTCAAGGAAAAAGAGATTGAGAATGTACCCTCGAAAAGAAATGGGTAAAGCGCGCGTATCTTTTCTTCGGTTTCCCAAGTTGCGTCCTCTTGGGCTTCAATCCACTACACTTTCACTAGCTTGACTTCTCGATTCCTTAGCTTCTTAATCTCCGTTCCTAAGATACGAATCGGAACTCGCCTCAATGTTGCTTCTTTCTCTACTTCCACGTCTTCAAGGATGCTTGGCTCAACCACTTCGTCTGACTCATGCAAACACTTCCGGAGATGCGAGACGTGAAAGACATTGTGTACTCCGGACAACTTCTCGGGTAAGTCTACCTTGTAGGCCATCCATCCAATCCTCTCAATGATGGGGAACGGTCCTACAAATCTTGGTGCTAGCTTTCCAACTGCTCCAAAACGAACTACATTGCGTAACGGAGAATCCTTTATAAAGACCATATCTTCGACTTCGAATTCTAAGTCTGTCCTTCTCTGGTCCGCATAAGATTTCTGTCTATCTTGGGCCATTTTCATCCGTCTTCGTATCAACTCAATCTTCTCAGAAGTGTCCCTTATCATGTCGGGCCCAAGTATAAGTCTGTCTGTCGTCTCCCACCAACAAGTTGGCGACTTGCACGGTCTTCCATATAGGGCATCGAACGGTGCCATTCCGATGCTAGCTTGGTAACTGTTATTATATGCAAACTCCACAAGAGGAAGATGGTCTTCCCAAGTACCACCAAAGTCAAGAACACATAGCCTCAGGAGATCTTCTAGTACCCTATTTACCCTTTCGGTTCGTCCATCCGTCTGTGGGTGATAGGTCGTGCTTAAGTTCAGTCATGTTCCCATTGCTTCTTGCAGACTATTCCAAAACTGGCTAGTGAAAATCGGGTCACGATCATGAACTATACTAGAAGGAACTCCATGCAATCGTACTATTTCTCGAAGGTAAATACACGCTAGCCCTGATGCGGTCCTCTTGCTCTTCACCAGAATGAAGTGAGCGCTTTTCGTGAGTCTATCAACTATGACCCATATGCTAGTATTTCCCCTCCTAGACCTAGGCAGTCCATCCACGAAATCCATCGAGATACTCTCCCATTTCCATTGCGGAACCTCCAAAGGATGTAATAGCCCACCGGGCTTCTTCGACTCGGCCTTTACTTGTTAGCACACCATGCACTTCGAAACGAACTCTGCCAAGTCCTTTTTCATTCCATCCCAAAAGAAAATGTGTTTCATATCCCTATACATCTTATCCCCTCCGGGATGTATAGTCATCTTCGAGTGGTGCGCTTCTTCGAGAGCTCTCCTTACTAAGTCTCCCACTTGTGGGACACATAACCTTCCATCGCACCTTAGCCATCCCTTGTCATCTATGGCATACCTACTGAGGCGACTTGACGTCTCACCTCTAATCAGCTTGTCCATGATTTCAACTAACTGTGGGTCTTCCTTCTGTGAAGTCCCTACTTGATCTAGAAGTGTAGGTCTTAACTCAAGAGATGCAAATGTAGCAGTCAATGAGTCAACAGCAGGTATAAAATCAAAGGTTGCTATAAACTCAAGGCTCTTCATTTCAACAAACAAGGGGCTCAAAGTCAGCCTTTTTCTACTTAGCGCGTCTGCCACCACATTACCCTTGCCAGGGGTATAAGCTATATCGAAGTCATATGATGCCAAGAACTCCATCCACCGCTATTGTCTTAGATTCAAGTCTTTCTGTGAGAAGAGGTACTTAAGCGATTTGTGGTCGGTATACACCTCGAACCTCTCCCCTAGAAGATAATGGCGCCAAGCTTTAAGTGCAAAAACAATTGCGGCCAACTCCAAGTCATGTGTGGGATAGTTTTTCTCATGGACTTTAAGTTGTCTGCCCCCGTAGCATATTACTCTTCTTTCTTGCATTAGGACAGCGCCTAACCCCGTGTCGCACGCATCTGCGTACACGGTAAACATCTTACCTCCATCAGGTAATGCTAAGACTGGAGCTGTGGTGAGGACTCTCTTAAGTCTCTGAAAAGCAGCATCACATTCTAGGTCCCATGCAAAAGGTAGGTTCTTCTTTGTTAATTTAGTAAGAGGGGCTGAAATCTTAGCGAAGTCCCTAATGAACTTCCTGTAGTAGCCCGCCAAACCGAGAAAGCTCCTCACCTCCGTTGCATTCTTAGGAATTTTCCAGTCCTGTACCGCAACTAACTTTGCGGGGTCCACGGCTATGCCTTGCTTAGAAACTACGTGTCCAAGGAACCAAACTTCCTTCCTCCAAAAATGGCATTTGGAGAACTTAGCCTTTAAATGGTGTGCCCTAAGCGTTTCCATGACTTCCTTGAGATGCCTAGCATGCTCTTCTTCATCTTTTGAGAAGATCAAAATATCATCCACGAAAACTACCACAAACTTGTTAAGGAACTCCCGAAACACCCTGCTCATCAAATCTACAAAGTATGCGGATGCATTCGTTAACCCAAACGGCATAACGAGCCATTCGAAGAACCCATCCGGAGTCCTAAACGCAGTTTTGTCAATGCTATCCTCAACCACTCTGAGCTGATGGAATCCTGTGGCTAGGTCGAGTTGAGAGAAAACAGATGCTCCCACAAGCTGGTCAAACAGATCGTCGATTCTTGGTAGTGGGTGCCTATTCTTCTTTGTCAGCTTGTTTAACTCACGATAATCTACACACAGACGAAGCGATCCATCCGCCTTAGTAGAGAATACTACCGGAGCACCCCATTCAGAAATGCTTCATCTTATGAAATTTTTCTCAAGCAACTCGTTGATTTGTTTACTGAGCTCTCTTCTTTCTCGCAGGGCCATGTGCCTAACGGGCAATGAAACTGGCTTGGCATTATCAACAAGATAAATTCGGAACTCTATCTCGCGTTTAGGAGGTAATCCCCTCACTTCATCAAAGACATCTGGATATTCTCGGACCACTCTTACAGATTGCAAATTATCGTCGGACGAGTCAAGGGATTCAAGATAACATAACATGACCAGACCCTTAGGGTTACAAGAAATTTCAAGGGTATTACCAAGGCGAGTCATGAGCCTTACTACCCTTCGTTCACAATCAAGAATGGCTCCATAATCGGATAGCCAGTCCATACCTAGGATCAAACCGTATCCCATAAATTCGAGAATATAAGCATTACACGTGAATTCTACGCTTAAGATAGAGATCCTCAGATCCACACACATCATAGATAAATGGGCGGAGCCCCCAATTGGATTTGAAACTATAACGGGATTCTCAACCAGACTAGTACTTAGGTGCAGATTTTCAACAATAGAAGAAATAAAAGTATGCGATGCGCCAGAGTCAAATAAAGTTCGAACAGGAAAGTCAGAAATGTAAACAAGGCTTTCTACGGAAATATTACTACCTGGGTCAGGAGCTGGAGCGGTGCTGAGAGCATGCAACTGCCCTCCAGAAGGTCATGCTCGCTGAGTCTGCCCTTGCCCCTGCCCTTGCTTCTTAGGGCAATCCTTGCTGTGTCCAGTATCTCCACAATGAAAGCATTCACCCAATTTCCTCTTCTTCCTTCTACAGTCTTTAGCTAGATGTCCAGTAATACCACAGAAGTTGCACTTCCTCGTCTCACGTGATTTGTTATTGCTCTTGTTATTCTAATTATTCTTGTTTTTCCCCTTCTTGAAGTCATCCTTCTTATTCTGAGTCTCATTAGGCTTAACCTCCTTCTTGCTATTCTTATCTTCCTCATGGAGTAGAGCCATATCCACTAAGCTTTCAAAGGTCGCCCCCATGGGTATATAAGTTAGGGCCAAGCTGTGTAGTGGCTCGTTCAATCCTCGAGCAAAGCGTACAGCCTTTTTCTGGGCTGTGTTGACCAAATCCAAACCGAACCAAGCAAGCTGATTAAACTTATTCACGTACTCCCTCACAGACATATCCCCTTGCTTGAGTGCTAGGAACCTCTCCATCTGAAGGTTCTCCTCTGCCGACGATAGGAATTTGAGCCCAAACCTTTCTCTAAAGTCTGCCCAAGTCTCAACTGGCCTGGTAGCGTTGGTGACTTCCCACCAAAATGCAGCTTCCTCTTTCAACAACCATGCTGCCAACTGAACTTTCCTATGGTCCTCCATATCAAAGATAATGAACAAGTCTTCTGTTTCCTTTAGCCAGTTTCATGCCTCAACGAAGGTTTCAGTTCCAACGAAGTTCTTGTCGCCCATCGCTTTAAAGTCTTTGCATATTTTGGCAAAGGCGGTACCAGGAGGACGAGGAACCGCGGCCACTGGGGGAGGAGGAGGAGGGATGTCTGCCGTGCCCGCGTCGTTGGCCCTGACTTCTAAGTACCTTTGGAACGATCCAGGCACGGGTATTCCCTCAGGAAGGTTAAGATCGGCCATGCTGAAAAATAAAAAGAAAAGATTCAAACGAGGAAACAAAGGGAAGTGCTAATGGCTTCTCGGGGAATAACCTTTTTAAACATAAAACTTTTCTTGAAAAATGCTTCTTTATAAATGGTTTTGAAAACAGTTTCAGAAGGTTTTTAAAACTTTTGCCCAGCCTGGTAACCTTCTGCTCTGATACCAAATTGTAACACCCCACCTCCGCTAGGGTCACTCACAAAGGGAATGCACTAGTTTTGGTGGAATATTATCTAGGTAAACATGCACAGAGATATCACAAGGCAGAACATAAATAAAGCAGCGGTAGAAATTAAAAACCAGCTTTTTATTATTTCCAAGAAAAGAGTCAAAAGCTTATATATCCAAGATACAAATTATTCCATTACATCAAGTTCATAGTAAAGAAGCATAAACTTTAAAACAAAAGTAAATTATTCCCCATAAATAGCAGAAGCAGCCATAGCATAGCCCAAGACCAAACCGCACATGAGCTGTCAGAAAGCAAGTTGAATCCAAGCTAAGAGCTAGTGTTTCCTCCCTGGGAACCTGGGGGGGACGAAAGAAAAAAGGGCGAAAGAAAAAGGGTCAGTCATAAAGACTGGTAAGCACTAGTGACTTTCAGTATGAAAACTAGTAAAGGTAACATGATATGTGAAAACTGGAATTAAACATAAGGATGATAACAGAACTAGTTGGGTAATTAAGATAACAAGATAAGTCAAGTCTGGCATCGCATGTTCAAGGTTCGATGCACCAACTGTACTAGTATTCTAACCCATATCAAGTATTAACCATGAAATGATCCCTTAGCCCAGTGTCATGAAGTGACCCATTACGGGGGTCCTACGGTACGATCTACTAATCGATCGGCTCCCTACAAGTCCTAGCTCATCATGTGTCTGTGTCATACGGCCCTATCCAGAAATGTAGTTACCTGTGCTAGGTCCACCATAGGGTGTATCAAGTCCTATGGTGCAAACCACCGACACGAAACAAGCACGCTCAGTGTAAATCTACGGGTGCCCAATGCCTGCCTTTTCAACTCCGGACTACGTGCACGAACATAGCCCGCCTGAACCTACAATGGCGCACCTACTCAGCCGTCGTTCTGGTCGCTTACAATCAGCCCAGTAATCGTGCCCCACCCTGCCTAGTCCCAAGATATCGTGATACATCTAAGTGGGTTACTGCTGAAAAGGACCGCGTAACTAGGGTTTCTAATGGGTTAAGTGTTGTCATTCAAATTCGTGACTTAACCCTATCCAGATCATGTATCAAGTTGGTTAAGTGTGTTCAAGCTGTTCATGACTTAACCCTATCAAGTCATCGTGTCAAGTTGGTTAAGTATATTCAAGTGGTTCATGACTTAACCCTATCATGTAGCATTAATTCATTAGTGCACGCCAACCTCTCACATTAGACTAACTGTTGTGGTTACTGGATTTGTCGGGCGGTTCCGGGCAGATTTACACCACAACATAGTCTAACCTCGGGTTTTTATGTGCGATATGACCAACTACCCACATTGGATCCTATTGTTTGCAGCCACTAGATTTGTCGGGCGGTTCCGGGCAGATTTGCACTGCAAACTCAACCCAACCTCGAGTTGGCCATTTTCAAGTTTATCTAACTGTCATGCCCACGTTCAAGTTTTCATGTTTAGATTCATGTCGAGTTTTCAAGTCATGTTTTATGTCAAATCATGTCAAGTTCATGTCCATATTCAGGTTCAAGCCATAACAATGTTCATGTTCAAGTTTAAAGCTCATTCATATTTTACCTAATCTACCCAAATCATATTCCCATTGCAAGAAGGTTCGAATCGATACAAATAAATCTAATTAGGGAGTGACATAAAAAAGAAATTGGTATAAGGTGGCAAGAGTGATTACTAGCATAGCATGATATGACTTGAAATAAAACATTACTGGCGTATGAAGTATTGGCCTCAAACATAAAGATTCCAAATCTAGTAAGATATGGTACTAGTCAAAATAACAGTTGTCACAAGGTGATAGTATAGTCATGGTAACGACTGTCATAAGGTGATAGTATAGTCATAGTAACGATTGTCATAAGATGATAGTATAGTCACGGTATGACTGTCATAAGGTGATAATCATAAACAGGTGGCTAATAACAGGTTCAACATGATAATAAGAGGGGTTTCTCTTTTTGATTTACAACATGAATAGACCCCAAATCGATGTCAAAGTAATATTCAAGAGTCAAGATCCAAGATGAACAAGAATGAATGTAAACAGTCATCAAACATAGGTCCAATTTCAATTTTACATCATATTCATAATACATTTACAGTTTAAATCTGAAAATAACTGGGGCTTACAGATCGTGGTTCGAGAATTAGAAAAAGAGAGTCGTTTGTTGCTTAGTCAAGTCCTAATAGAAGTCCCCTAATCAGCAATTCCTTTAACGCAGTCTCAACGTAGTAGAAGCAGTCCCTCTCTCAAACTTTTCAGCCAGAATCAGAGCAGCATAAGGTCAGAAAGAAATTTGGTGTAGAGAGACTGGTGTTAGGGGCTGTATTTATAGGGTCAGGTCAACGAATGTGGACAGAAATGAGGTCAAATACATCAGAGTGAATCCAACTTCAGAAATGGGCTCGGGCACCAGGTTGACCCCCAGGTCGACACTATGGTCGACCTGGTCCTGGGTAGGTCGACTACATAGTCGACCCCCAGGTCGACCTGGTCCTGGGCGGGATTTTTCCCGCCTAGTCCATTTGGAGGTTTGAAATTCGAATTTTGAATTCGAATTGAGTTTGTTTTGAATTTGAAAATTTCTGAAAACTTCGAATGGTCATAACTTGGTCATACGGACTCCGATTTTCGAAAATTCGGACTCGTTTCTAAGCAGAATTTCGAGGCGAACGCAATGGCGTAACCCGTTTCCCTTGATTCTTATTTAAAAATTAATTCTGCCTTGATTTATTGTTATTACACGTTATAAAAACACGGGTTGTTACAGTAATGGTAGTGACTTCAACCCTAATTTATTTTTAATTGATAATGTCATCCTACCATTCCTCTTGTCCCTTAAATCTGCCCAGTTAATTGCCAAAGTAACCGCCTTTGAAATTAAACAGGCTCTTTTCTCTAGGAATAAAAAATCATGTGGAGGACCAGATAGTATTAATGTGATTTTTTCCTAACAGCTTGTGATATTATTGCCTCTGATTTCTACAAGGCCATTCTTAACTTTTTCCATAAATTCAGGATTCTCTCCAAAGTTAATGCCACTAATCTAGTTATCATATCTAAAACTAAGAATGCTTCCAATGTCACTTCATTTAGACCCATTTCGTGTTGTAATGTAACCTACAAGTGTATTTTTTTTATCCAATCGACTACTTTCTGTTCTTCCGTCTCTTATTTCAAGGAATCAGTCAGTTTTCTTACTAGGTTAAAATATACATGATAATGTACTATTGACTCATGAGCTTATCAGGGGCTATAATAGTGTGCATGCTACCTCTGCGGCATTGTTGAAATTGGATTTAAGCAAGGTATATGATCGTATTCATTGGACTTCGATTGCTAGAATTCTAGCGAGGATGAACTTTTCGAAAGTTTTTGGGGCGTGGTTGTATGTCTGCATTTCAACACTGTCCTTCTCAGTTGTGTACAACAGTGAAAACAATGGGTATTTCAGAAGCAAACAGGGTATTCGGCAGGGCGATCCAATGTCTTCATACATTTTTATCCTTGTTATGGAGCTACTTACGTCTATGTTCAAGGAAAAGTTTGACCAC
Source organism: Allium sativum (assembly GCA_030737875.1). NCBI lineage: Eukaryota > Viridiplantae > Streptophyta > Magnoliopsida > Asparagales > Amaryllidaceae > Allium > Allium sativum. The sequence goes on along the minus strand of CM060915.1, from coordinate 252,136,104 downwards.
AATCTAATCAACTACCATCCAAAATGTAAGAATAATACAATATCAACCCCGCTCTTCGCAGACGATATAATGGTTTTCACGAAACCGGCTGAAACGTCTTTGATCAGTATCCTTGAAACACTTACTGCTTTCCACTCGATGATTGGTCTTAAGCTAAACTCAACAAAATTGAAGGCCATGTTCATAGGAGTCTTGGACGTTAATTATGCCAGGTTGTGTACTATTCTCAGCATGCAAATTCTTGAAAAAGGAACCTCCTATTTGTGGTTTCCTTCGTGTACGTCGAGAATAACCAAGTCAAACTGTTTGCCACTGCAATTTGGATTTTCGATGTTCGTATACTGGGCAAGGGCATTTGTTCTTCCAAAACGGTTGATTAGTATGATTACTTCTGCTTTGCTAAGATTTCTTTGGATGGGGAATGTTTATGGAAGGAGGTCGATACCATGCGCCTTCAACAAGATGCAGCTGCCTAAGAACAAGGGTGGTTTAGGCTTGTTGTTGCTACGTAATTGGAATACAACAGCGGTGAGTACATGCTTTAACAATTTTATCATGTCCACTAACAGTTTATGGGTAAGCTGGTGTTGGAGATTCTATGTGAAGAATAGAAAATTTTGGAGTATGGACTTCCCATCATCTTGTAGTTGGGTTTGGAGAAGCATCTTATCCTTAAGAGCGAAATTCTTACCATTTATTCAATACAACATTACTGCTCGTTGCACGGTTGCTTTCTCGGACGATCCATGGATGTCCAAGAGGGTAATTCTTTCAAGAATTTTGGGGTACCATGATGCAGTCAGGTACTAACAGAAATGCAAAGGTGACTGGCTTCCTGGCAAATGGTAAAATGTTTTATCATACTTCTCAGACTATCAGGTATGTATATCATGTGCTGAACTACTTTAAGACGTGGACTGCTTGATCGTGGACAAGATTACCTAGAATGGGTCTTCGCATGTAGTGAAGAAATTATATTCTATGCTAATTAATTATGACACGTTGTCTGAATGGTCGTAGGCAAAGATAGTTTGGAGCAATTCAAAGAAAACTTTGTGCTATGGAAAGTTATTAATACTGCTCTTCTCACGAAGCAAAGGCTTATCTAGATGGGTATGTCAGTTAATGGAACCTGCGTGCTTAGTAATATTACTGAGGAAATGGTAGGCCACCTATTTTTTGAATGTCCTTTATCGTTTGAAATCTGGAGAAAACTGTTGGTATCGTTTGGAATTAATTTACACCCAAAAACTACTCAAGCACAATGGCATTATATGTTCATGTCAACGAGATGGAGAAAGTAAGATCACATCCTCTTCATTATTTACATTAAAAAGGTTGTGAGAATGATATGGGAAGAACGTAATCCGAGAGTCTTCAAGCTGCAAAGAATAAACGGTGATGCGCTGTGGGTGAATATCAAACTCCTTGTTAGGAGGGACTTGTCATCTTCAATTTATCAGTTTGATTCTTCCTTTGTAGTTGGTTGGCTCAACCGTTTATTGTAATTTTGTTTTTCTTTGTTTATGTGTTGTTGTATCTCCAGTGTGTTGCACAATGTTGTTGCATTATGTTCTTTTGTATGTTCATTCTCTTTGAATAAACGTGGTAGGTTTCCACTTTAATCCCGCTTGCCTTGCAAAAAAAGGATATGCCTAGGAGGATTTGGAAATTCGATAATATAAATATTAAAACCCCTAAATCCTTTATCTTGTAATTGCGTATGAATTGCTAAGATTATTTGGGTTTTGTGGACTTTTGATTTTAATATTGGGTTAAAGATGAAAATGGGTATTACTACTATTATTTCTATTTTAAGTGATTCACTTTTGTTTCTCATTTGATTGTAACCTAAAAGGTTTAGATTTGATTATTTCATGATTTGATTTGTATTTGGATCCTATTTTGAATCCAAATGCATTCATAATTGAAATAGGTCAAATGTAAGCATTTTTATGTGCGTAACGCCAAACAGAGGGTGAATGAATTGAAATAGGAATTATAAACGTACAAGTATAAGTGTATGTAATATTCAATTTTTAATTCAGTATTGAAATCATTTCTACAAGCCTAGGATGCAAGTTGAAATTTTATATATGTATATTTTCCATCCAATGTTATTTGTTATCTTGTCATTATGCTATCATGCCCATGTTGTAGCGGTAAAAGTATGGAAAGCATAATTTGTATACCTTGAATTGGACAAATTGGCAATTGCCATCTCATTAGAATGTTTCCCCGTTTATACAAATGTTTATGTTAAGTAGGCGCTATTATAATCATAGTTATATGAACGTAATCGGCGTAATTAATGTTGTATTAGCGTAATAAATGCGATTAGGTTAGAATTTGAATTTGAAATGTCCCTATAATAAATATACTTGTTTGCTTGTGTGTGCGTATATAGAATGACTTTAAATATATATAAATATTGACACACAGACATGAGGTTAGTTGTCATTTGTGATAGAGGTCTGCCTAGAACCGACCAGCAAATCCAGCAACCACAAGTGGGCCTAACTAATGTGAGATGTCTAGGCGCCATGGGCCATTCAAAAACTTAGTACACTAGACACGAGGTTAAACAAACATGTAGTCGAAGTCTTCTCAGAACCGACCGGCATATACAACATTTATAGGTGTACGGTTTAATGTGAGAGGTCTATTGTGTATATATATACATAACTATATATATAGGTTTATTGTGTGAAAATAGGCAGGCTTACTACACCTTGAGAAGGTCTTAAGTGGCTGACTCGCTTTTTATGTAGTTTGGGTCTTAAGTGGTTAGGACTAGGATCCCTCTGAATGTTTATTCCTTGAAGAGGAACCAAAGTCATGGGACCCACCCTTATTAGATTTGAAGTAGGTGTTTGGGTCCTCTGTCTCTAAAAGTGGTTAGGCATAAAACGGTAATGGAGTAGGGTAGTTCATGAGGATGTCCAATTCCTCTAGAAGCTTGTAAGGGCTCAACTAGTGACAGATTGGTATTTGAAAGATATGTGGCTATTGCATACTCACCAACTATCTAAGGGAAGTCTTAAGCGACATAGGTGTCCTACCAGGTAATATTAGTTAAGTAGTAACATTCGCAATACTACTTTTCATATTACAAACGAGAGTATAGACTTAAGAACATTAACGTTTTAGGACGGGGTCTGAAAGGGATAGGGGTCCGCCTTAGGGTTATAAGAGATCATAAGAATCCACCTTTAATAGGCCATAAGCGACCGAGAATGTCACCTCGTTGGGTCTTTACCTTAAAAACACTAATGGGCAATTGACTTGGATATCCACCCCATTGGTTATATACTTGGTGTTTGTTATGTGTTGCGTAGATATACCTTGACATATGTAACCTACAAAAAATATAATGTATGGACATTAAGTAACACCATATTTCAGTCACACAGAACTTTCTGTCCTGACCCCTCTCCTTAACATATCCATCAGGTCAGTAGATGGGGTAAAAGCCATGGACGAAGTCATGATTGAAGCTGATGAAGAAGGCGAAGTTGTTATGCTATTATTAGTAGTTATTGCTTTACTTCATTTGGAAACTTGTGAGAATGAACTATTTGATGTACCCATTGAACTGATGTAACTGTTACTATTGCATTTCATTGGTTTTAAAATAAATGGTACATCTTATTTGAATATTATATTTTCTCTTTCCGCTGTGTGAGATTTCCATTCAAAGTATTTATGCATACATTTTGTGCAAATGTAATCCTTACAGGAACCAACGACCCGTTTAGAATGGCTCTTAGTTTCGATGGGCCTTTTCTAGGTCGAAATTTATGTCCATTTCGGGTTGGTTGTTATAGGTATCATGTGAGGACATATCTGTTACAGACAAAAATATAACATAACATAAAAAATGTCTATGTAAAACAAATAGTATGACATAACATAAGACTATGTGATATAAATAATATGACATGACATAACATAAAATTATCACATTATAACAAGCAGTATGACATGACATAACATAAAATACATTTTTAAAATGATGATCATTGGTTAGTCCTTGTCACTTTCGGATTCTGACTTTATTTCCTCCTTTATATATGGCTCATCTATAACCTCAAATGCTTAAATTAATTCATTTGATTCATCGTTCAGAGGTCCAAACTCCGTTTGATCACCGGTTATTTCTATTCCATTATTTTCCTCGATATCCACTTGATAAGCTTGTTAGTCGAGAATATAATATCCGTCAAATGTAAACCTTGACTTTGTTTTAAAATCAGCCAAACAATCTATTTTGTCTCTTTTTATAGATGGATAAGAACCATAATATACTTGAAAATCTTGTTTGGCAAGTAGAAAAGGATCGTACTTATAATAACGCGAAGTATGTCTTATTTCTATAAGATTATATTTTGGGTGCACGTTGATTCTAAAACCTGGAAGTTGCTGAACCAATTGCATTTAAACAAAAATACTTCTTTTGCGGGTCATGTGAAATATGTCAATTGCGGAATTTGGGTTAGTACGCCATAAAAACCGTTTAGATGGTCATTCGGATCATCACTGCCTTTAACAAATACACCACTATTGTTGTTAATTTTTCAACACCGTATTCTTTAGTTTAAACTTATACTAATTGACAAAGAATATTTGATATGTCTTGACTTTCCTTTGTGGTCTCATTGCTAAATGTTTTAATCCTTCATCTACAACACAATTTGTTATATCAAAAACATAATTAGTAAACCAAGTAGTGAATTCTTTGCTGATATCGCCGTTTGGATGTTGTGATTCATAAATGCTGAAATTATAGGACAAATTTTACATTATGATTAAAGATACGGTACAATTATAGATGATATAAGTTCATTACCTAACGAACGGTGCAACTTCAGTGAAATTGAGAAGAATATATGTGTGTGCTGCATTACAATCTCTATCATCCAGCCATGCTTCCACACATCTACCAAAAGGCCAACCATGTTTTTATAAATAGATAAAGTTGGTTGACAATCATCTTGGTTAATGCCTTCATCATTACGCATAGTACTTTCAAATGATATGTTCACATGATCACTAAAATAATGTGAATAAAAAACGAAGCTTCTTCTTCGATGTATGATTTGCAAACTGAACCTTCAACTCGAGCTTTTTATTCACTTTCTTCTTTAAATGATTTAAGTACCTATTTAGAATTATTGTAAATTAATTTTTAATACGTTTCATTAAGCTATATTTAATTAACTAAATAATAATACACCTTTCAAATGGATACGTCCATCCATATTGCACAGGCCTTCGAAGACGTGCTTATAATGGAAGATGAATAGGTAAATGCTCCATAACATTGAAAAATCCTGGAGGAAATATTTATTCTAGTTTGCAGAGTAATATAAGGATTTCATCCTCTAGTTTACGTAGATGATCAATTTTTAATGTGGTAGAACAAAGCACTTTATAGAACAGACTAAATTTTGTTACAACATTCCAAACTTTTACGGGCAACAATTCTTTGAAAGCAATGGGCAATAAATTTTCCATCATAACATGGCAGTCATGGTTTCTCATCCCCCTAAGTTTATTGTTTTTACAGTCAACACATCTGCGAAGATTAGAAGATATACCATCTGGGAATTTTAATCCTTCCATCCATTTTAAAAGTATTTTAACTTGATTATTGTCAAGTTCATAGCACGCTTTTGGTTTTTTGGTGTCATTTGGCTTTACGTGAAGTTCAGGACGATTACCTATTACTTTGATATCACGTCTTCATTTCAAATCATCTTTCGTCTTGCCTTTGACATTCAAAATTGTATTAAATACATTGTCAAGCACATTTTTCTCATAATGCATCACGTTAATGTTATAACGAATCAGGAGATTTTTCCAATAAGGCAACTCCCAAAATATGATTTGTTTGCACCAATTATGAATCGATGATTTACCTTGAATTTTTGTATGTACTCCGGTTTCATGTATCTTTGAATAATCCTTTACAAGTTCATAAATCTCTTCACTTGACCATACCGAAGGTGGTCTTACAGTTTCCTGCGTATTATCTGTAAAAAAATCTTATCTCTTCTAAAAGGATGATTAATATGAAGAAAGTTCTTTTTTGTGAAATATCATATGTTTCTACTCCTTTGTACCACAATTTTTTTAATTCTTCAATCATCGGTCGTAAATAAACATCGATACCATGTATGGGATCATCAGGACCAGGGACGACAACTGTGAGAAACATATAAGGAGTTTTCGTACACATCCACGGAGGTAATTATAAGTTGTGACAATTATAGGCCAGGAGGAATACTTAGCACCAAATTGGGAAAATGATGAAAATCCATCCGTACAAAAATCAAGTCAAACATTATGACTGTCGAATGCAGAATCATGATACTTTTGATCAAAATGCTTTCATGCTTCCCCATCAGCTGAGTGTGTTACCGTACCTTCTTCCTGTGTCCTCACACTGTGTCATCTCATACGTTGCGCGATTACAGAAGATGCATACTACCTTTGAAGTCTTGGAATAATAGGTAAATAATGCATATGTTTGTACGAGATTTCCTTTCCCTTTTTCTTTCTTGGTTTGTTTCTTTCCTGGTTACATATTTTACAGTTCTTAAGGTTGATATCGTCCTTCCAAAATAGCATGCAACCCTTTAGGCATGTAACTATTTTTCATACGGTAAACCAAAAGCCGACATTATTTTTTTTACTTCATAATGATTTTTGCACATTAAATTATAGGGAGGCATATGCCGCTTCACAGCTTGTATAACAGCTGTAAATCCAGCTTCTGTGAGGTTGTATATAGATTTCATTCCAGTGTATTCAGTAGTTACTGATAATTGGGTTCCTCTTTTACAGACACCCCAAAGGGGTTTATTTGCGGCATCTAATAAATCAATTTTTTTTTGCTCTAATTTTTTGTTCTTCTTCATCATTACCATCGTCATCAGTAGATTATTGAACCGGGAACATTGAACGTGCAACATCTTCAATCATATATTCTACGAGATTAGTTTAAGCAATTTCAATATTAACTACCTCTTCTACTTGTACATAAGTAAATGTTAATAGTTCTCCATGACGATCCCAAACCAAATAGTTTGGCACAAAACCGTACTGATGTAAATGAATTCTAACCATTTGCGGTATCAAATGCTTCAACAGATTTCAACGTCGTTTCCTTAGTTACTTAAGGAGAAATCAATAAATACGCCAACACATTAATGGATTGTTCACTTATTGTGCCATCAACTACTCTTTGTTTTAAATCTAGCTTCTCTTCATTTGTATATCCAGCTTCGATCAATAAAATAAGTGTTTGATTTTCCTAATAAAGATAAAATTAAAAAGTATGATAAAATTTGCATTGATATTTTATTAAAACAATTTTATTGTTGTTGTATGTTATGTTAATTCATCATTTATACTTTTTCTAGTGGGACATCCTACCTCCCATTACAAATACAATAACGTAATTAAATCGCTTAAATCTTTTCAATCTAAACGATTCAACAAAATTTCAACAACACTTCGCTTTAGTTCCTTGAACAATACACAATTGCATGTACACATGGAACATAAAGGAAGTGCTTTCGAAATTTTGAGAACTGTTTAAAATGAATGATTTACGAGATTTAATTTCGTTACTATGTTTGCGACTTTTCCTACAAAGGACAAATGCAACAAATGTTGTATATGATGAATATAAATCTCCGTTGTTAACAAAACAAATATTCACATGACGATGATATACAATACTTTTCAAACGGGGCCTAAAACTCTATAAGGCTATAAATATGAATATAATATATTACGATTGATGCGCTTCAATCTCTAATTGTACGTATATGAATTTTATCACATATATGTGTATTTTCAACATTCAATTGAACTAACCGTATGTTTTTGATAAATTAAATATCATTTTCGATGAATTGGGCCTCAATTAATTCAACATACACATAGATTAATTAACAATACTATATATGCACATATACATACAACATAAACTAATTAAACCTGGATTAGCAACATAACTAAATTAATCAATATATACCTATATTATCAGCACTACACATATAAACATACAATCTTACTAACAAATTGAGCTTAAATTAGCAAACCTAGGGTACTAAATTAAATCAGGGCTTCATACCTTGAAAATTGGAGATGAATTGAAGCATAGAGAGGAGGAGAGAGAGCCTTGAATGCGTTGGAGAGAGTAGCGGCGGCTATGGAGGTTGCGGTGGCTGATTTCAGAAATGGGGGAGAAAGGATTGACGATTTTGAGAAAAATTGTGGCAGAAATCGAATGGGAGAAGGAAGAAAGCAGGTCAGGGTTTTTTTGCTCGAAAAGGCAACGACTCACAACGGTCGCTAATGGCACTATAATCAACAGCTCCCGACAGCTTCGAATGTTTTATTGTTTTTATAACATGAAGAAATTTCCAAAAAAAGCTTCCATTGGAAGCCATTTCATAGCATCATTGGAAGGCTATGTTGTTATATATAGTGTTTCTTGTAGTGGATATGTAGAGACAACTCAGATTACGTCATAAGTCTAAGATGTTAATGGATGAGCTTTGGCATGACCATCATCCATCCTACTTCAAAATCGAGTTCCAGCATGGCCATCACCCAATTTAAAGTATATCTACTCCTAAATAATATAAAGGTCACTCCACAAAATATAAAATGGGAAATATACATAATATAAGAAAGTAAAATTCTGGCTCCAACAAGGTCCTCATCTAGAACTAATCTCCAATAAGCTCCTCATCTTAAATCAACCTATCTATATCCTGAAATACAACTAAACAAACCATAAGCTAACAACATACACATATATATGTATATATTTGTAAATATACATATATATATACATTTGTATATGTGTGTGTGTGAATAAAATAACAACATATGAAAAAATAGCTAATTATAAGAAACACCAACTCATATATCAATAACAAATACAGATTCTATAATAGTTAAAATTCTTAGTGATTCTAATAAACAAATGTAAATTATTTCTAACCTTAACACAGAATCTATCAAACCTAGGATCCCTAATCATATAATAAGGGTTAGCCATCCGATCTAAACAAAAAGAGACAATCTTAATAATTAATTTATCACCTGCTTCAGAATCAGAATGAAACATTTTCTGATTTCTATCAAACCAAATAAACCAAATTAACTTTAAACATTGTAGTTGTAACAACTCAAAATTTAAACGAATAATAATTAATTAAAAAAATTGATAATTTAAAGAAAAGTTATAAAATAATGATAATTAGGCAACGAGGGTTGCGCCATTTGATCTGTTACGATATTTTGGTTTAGATAGACTTTTGGTTAGCGTAAAACAGACATAAAACGAATAAGTTATGACCAATTGAAGTTTAAAATCCAAATCAAAGTTTAAAATAAAACAGGGCGATTTTATATAATTAATTATGCATAAATCATGTTGGAACAAGGACTTCCCAGACCCAGTTTGGTCGACCCGTAGGTTGACCCAAACTTCATGTGGGTCAACCCCTATGTCAACCCACATGAGAGGTGGGTCGACCCATCTATTTTTCAGGCATGATTTTGTACCTGGCACCGAACCTAAGATTTTGGAGGCTTTTGGAATTTTCTTTTATTTGACGTTTGAGGTTTTTGAACTAATATCTGATGGCCTAGGATTCCCTAACTCATTTATAAATGAACCTATACTCCTCCCTCATTCCCCATAAATCTCATTCTTCATTCCTATGCTTCCACTACACCTTTCTTCTCCAAAATAAAAATAAGGTTTGTTCACACACAAATTGGAGTGTTGTTTATTTATTGATTTGGGGGATTTCTTACCGGTTGTTTATTCATTGATTTTGGGGATTTCACACCAGGGCCATTTGATTAGCAAATTTAGGTGAAAATTCTGTGATTTTTGTATTTCTAATAATTTAAAGATTAAATCTATAAAATAGCAGTTATACTTGTTTCAAATATCGATTATCCACTGTTCTTAGATTCAGATTTTTATAGTTTGATTTCAGATTTAGTTGTCTCTGTTTTTCTTTCTGAACTCCTTTTGTCTATTATTATGATTTGATTTAGATTTCTATAAACTACTGTGTCAATTCTACTCTTCCATTTTTCTATTTTTCTTGATTTTGCAGTTACATCAAAAATATGCCTAAAGGGCATTTGAAAACGATAAAAACAGGCATGAACCTGCATGCATAAATATATGTGACAGATTGTTTCTCTTTTTCGTTTATTCAACGCTTGGATTGGAGAATAAAATAAATTGAATAAAAATAATCTGATTGAGGCTTAATTTGAATATGTTGAAAACTGCAGCTAAAAAGGAATAACTGGATAAGGACAAATTGGATTATGCAAATGCCTATTGGACAAATTTTGATAGAAGTTGAATCGTAATCAGAAAATTGCATAAATATGATAATTGGAAATCATAATAAACACGAATACTTTATTTATTGTAACTTAAATATTTGAGAGGAATAATTAAGCTTAATATGTGCATATTGATTTACAATGTGTGGATAAATTATGAGCCTAGAACTTTCGTCGTTACTCTTTGATTTGAACTTGTTAATTTATAGTGTGCGGGTAAATTATAAGCTTGAAAACGAGATTGTCATGGTTAGTCCTTATATGTACATATTGATCTACATTGTGTGGGTAAATTACAGTCCTAGAACTTTCATTGTCTGGCTTTAATATGAACATATTAATTTACAGTGTATGGGTAAATTAGGGGCTAAATATGTTGAATTTGTTGTGGAGGCCAAATCAAGGGTTGGGAATTTGAGCCATGTAAATTATTTATTTTTTGGGATCCATTCCATGTAGCATGCCATTTTTATCATTTTTGATATTGATATAAGGCAATGGCATGCACCATGCTACGTTATAGATGTAAATCAGTCCAATTTAGGGGTATGGGTACGTTTATGGCAGGTCAGTGTGCGTGCATTGGTTCGATTTAGGAACATAAGTCACTTTGACACATGTGGATTAAGTTATGTCTTATGGATGATGGGCTAGGATTTGATAAACTCAAACCCATAGTTGGCATAGGTTATCATGATTTGTTGCAGTAGATCGATTGGGTAGTATTAAGGAATCTCTTCCTAATTTCGTTTGTATTTGTAGAAATGCAAAATAGTCATCATTATCAAATCTTGCGAACGAGAACATTTACATCTTTTACGTCATCTTTGTTATCCCTATTCTATGTTCACTTTTAGGTGTTTACAAACACTTATTCTTTTATGATACTAGAACTACTATTTTTTCTATTTCTCTTTCGCTTATCACTCATGTTAGTAATCACTAAAGATCACCAACCTTTTTGTCTGACCTATTTCTCGTTTTCTTCTTTCCTTTTTCTTCTCTCTCGGGCTCTTAGGGAGAAAGCGCTTAGGTTGGACTGCTTAGTGGATTTTATCTTGAATGACTCTTACAGAGATGTATTGTTTCTTTTTATTTCTTTCCACGGTTTGGTTGTACCTTTTTCGCTATTTGGAGATATTATTATTTCGGTACTATGACATTTCTATTACGACTAAGGTTTAAGACATGGTATTTTAAGACAATTTGGTTTGGCTGAAATAATGATAAAGATGGTTTTGCTATTTTTAATGTAAATTTTCCTATTCTTCCATTGTGCATTTAATTTATGTCTTGTGAAATCTTAGTCTCTATGATTTTTATTGTCTTTATACCTACAACGCTCGATATTTATTAATGAGATTCTAGGTTAGGATAATGTTAAGAGATGTGGGGGTGTTAAACTTGGTATCAGAGCCTAAGGTTAAGAGATCACTAAAATTTTGTTTTAAAATAAAACTTTTTAAAAGAAAACCAATTTTTTTCTCAAAAGCCAAAAGTTATTTTGAAAATAAAATATATCCCCACTATAAAAGTTAAACCATTCATTTTATTCCTTTAAATTCTAAATTTCTTACTCACTCATTGAAATCCTATAGGGAATACGTCATATCAACATAAAAAGAAAGGTAACCACATAGGTTAATTAGATCATGGAATGTATCATTGACTTCCTAAGGATAATAAATCACCAAAGCTAAAACATGGAAATTATTCTTAATAACAAATATTTCAGGTTTTGGGATGATTATGAAGCTTCGTCCCAAAATTACCGCAACCAGAACTGAAAGCAACTTGCAAATTTTAAAAAGAGAGTTGCAGATCCATCAACAGGATTTGCAAATGGAAGGTCTACATAACAATGGTAATGATCAGAGAAAGAAAGCATGGGTTATTTTTAGTACGGAATAGTACACCACTATGTACTAAAGAAAACTCAAGTAGCATGGTCATGGAACAATATGAAATATTCAAACAGAAATAGTACCTAAAGGCGAAGATGGACTACCAAATGCAGCAGCTACACAACATTTATCTATCCCGCCATTCTTTTTCTTAGGGAAAGCAAAAGCTACATGCCCCGCTTGCTTAGAATAACGACACCTATAAGGCTTGGGGGAAATCCCTGGCAAAGTGGACTAGAGAGCTACATTAAAACATCGACGTTGCAGGGGCGGACTTCCCCGGACTTAGTAGTAGTATGAGAACCATGAACGGGCTTTTTAGCCTTCTTGTAAGTAGAGGGTGGTGAAGACTCGAAATATGATTTCCTCCTTTTAACCCTGTCGGCCCAGAACTTCTTCACTGCCTTAGGAAGGAATCTCTATCGGAAATGCTCTTTGAATTGATCCCAAATCAAGAAAGACTCACCTCTTTTCGAGAGTAAGGACTCTTACCAATCAAGGGTGTAATGAACTAAAAATTTAATATAGCAAATTAATTAAAAGATTAACAAAGTAGAGCAATATGGGGAAATAGGAAATGGGAGTTGCGCCATTGAGTCCGTTATGAAGTTCTGGCTTAGATAGACCTTTGGTTCGTTAAAACTGAACTTAAAACGAAGAGAATACAAAAGAAACAAGTTTGGAATTTGAATTTCTAAGCAGATAAATGTTCGAATAAATGAGAATAAATTAGGGAGTAAACCACACGTAGCTCCAATGACCTAGCCATCAACTGGGTCGGCTGGGGATCGACCCATACCCTAAATGGGTTGACCCAGGGGTCGACCCACTTGGGTGGCGTACGCAACTTTGGGGTGCATGTTGTTGATCGTATTGGTTCGTTTTTGGGGTGCGATCTTCTGGAGTATTCCTAGATCTGATGGCCTAAAATCTAAAACTAAAATCTAATGTATATAAATGCCCTAACTATATTATAAATAACCTCCATAACCTAACCTAAACCTTACTACTCCATTTCTCTACCTCCCTCTCAAATAACCCTCTTCCCAGATAAAATTCTAATGGAGTATTGAGACTTGATTCTGCATTTTTTTTGGAGGATATTCATAGATAGAGACTATCTTCCGAGGCTTGATTCAAATTGCTTAGAATTTGTGAGTATATTTCAGTAATTCCAAGATTCAGTACAAATTGAAGTTCCTTCTTGGCAGTATAATAAGCTGTAGATTCCTTCTGATTTCTATTCTCTCTTTTATCTGAAATATATGAAAATTTGAATTTGCTTCTATCTTCCTTCTGTTTATTTTCAGTAAATCTGTTACTATAGTTTAATTCAGTTGTCTACACCTTTTGCTCTTCGTATGTAATTTTATTGCAGTTCTGTATTAGCCCTATTTTATTTCTGATCTACCTTGTTTATCTGAGCCTAGGCCAAGCGAGAACCTAGCCCATTTTCTTTTTTTATTTTTGACGTTGAGTTTAGGCCTTATTGAGCCTAAACCTTTTATTCTTTTTTGTTTATGCACAAATTGGGTTAAAACATGGAATTTCACAAAAGTGGCGCAATTGGAGAATAATAAGAATATGTATAAAAGGGATAAATTGGGCTTAATTCAAATTGCATAATAAAGGACAAATTGAACTGTAACTTCGAAAACTGAAGAAATGAAATTTGGATAGATGCAAATGACAGGGGTTGGATTGTACAATTAAATTAAATAAAAGAGATGTTTATAGACAACCTATAAATCGAAGTTTACAATCAACCTATGAAATGATAGGAAAGTTACATAAAGGAAGGTAGGATTATTAATAAACTTAAGATTGGCATTAAATTTAATTAAATAAATTAATAAGTAGGTGTAGTTGGAGTCCGTTCCGGCAACGACGGTTGATTAGGGAAAATAAGAGGCTCGTAGTATTAGCATGTTCTAGTAGTGAGTAGGCTAATTAGTGAAAGTAAAAGACCAATTAAAATACTTAATTTTTGGTAACCAAGGCATTTGTTGATAATACTATGGCGATCTATGGTAGTTGGGCGGTCAACAAAAATTCTATATGGGCCTTTGCGCTAGTAAAGAAAATTAGGGACTAAGTCTAGGGGTGACTTATGTCGAATTGCATATTTTTGGTTGGTGATCTATATCAGTCAGTATTCCTTTTTATCACACTACACCGAGGTCTCACGAAGAGACGATGACACGTTTATTTTGTACTAGGTAGTAAGAGTTCCAAAAGTGGGTACGGGAGCATTCCGGCGGGGCAATGAGCATGCATCGTGCCGATTAGGGAAGATAAGACATTGTAACGCCAGTGATATTCGCTCTGTCCTTAGAGATGATGGGTCGGGTCTGATAAACACGGGGCCATAGTCGGTATAGGTTATCACAACTGTGGTTTAGGAGCCGATCGATGGGTAGAATTGATTATATCCTAATATATTAATTGAAGCAATTGGTGCAGAATTCGAACAATTTGACCATAAACTATCTTGTAGAAGTATATTCTTGTTTCTAGTTACTATGTTGAGCTTTAATTAATTATCATGTCCAGATTTCTTCTTTTATCGCTCATGCTAGTAATTACTGAACTCACTGGGCTTTATGTCTGACTAGTTTTGTTTCTCTCTTCTTCCTTCCTTCCCCTCGGGTTCTCAGGGTGGAGCATCTAGTGCGTGAGGGAGTTATTACCTAGCTCGGTCCTTTGGAGATCATCATCTGTCTTGTTCTTTGTGCTTACATGTACCTTTTCATGTTTTATTTATTTTTTATACTTGATGATAAGGGAGATACGTTTTATTCTAGTACTCTAATTTGTTTTTGTTTATGAGACATCTATGGTTTTTATGATTTTTGATGTAATGACACTTCTTATTTTGTTTTAAGTGAAAAATTAAAATTCAGTTGTGTTTACTTATGTTATCTTGTGAATTTTATCCTGTATAATGTTATTTTTTACCTGTACTCTTCATATTTCTTAATGAGACCCTTATATAGGTCTCTTTAAGAATTATAGAGTGTTATCTTTGGTATTAGAGCCTAAGGTTATAAGGCCGTAAAAAGATTTTTTTATAAAGAAAACGTCTTTTAAAGAAAAGTGTTTTCAAAATAAAAAGTTTTTTGGAGAACATCCCCTTGAGTCAATTGCAATATCCCCTTGAAGTCTTCTCTCATTTCTGATCGGAGCATGTCCAGGGCTCCCAATTTCCCCAAGGGAATCCCCATTCCTACTTGATCCTATAGGTATGTATAAGCTATGCACCAGCTGAAGGGCAAGAAAATGTTCAAACTCCTCCTTCAGCCATGGTGATTCCTCTTAATCCACCATCAACGGTTGACTTCTCTAAGCTTTCCATGGATTTTACTTCTCTTGGTAGCAATTCCATGGTAAAGATACTTTTGTTGAGGCTCGCGCTTGGCTCAGGAACATCCAGTGTGTGTTTGGACTTTTAAAGCTTGATGATAGGAGGCAGGTGTGGTTGTTTGCGTGGGAATTGAAATATGAGGCTTCATTTTGGTGGATAGTGGCTGAGTTAGAGCGTCACTTTGAGATTTTGAATGAATTTACAAAGAGATTTGGGAGAACGTTTCTATCTTAGGCCAAAGAGGGCATGTAGTTGGAAAATTTTCTAGTGCTGAAACATGGCGATCTTCTAATTTAGGAGTATATCAATCAGTTTACCGAGCTTAAAAGATCTAGGATGGATTTGGTGAATACTTCCTATAAGAAAGTAGTGGGGTTGCTAAAGGTTTGAATGAACCTTTACAGGGATTAACTACATTTGAGAATCTTGTAGAGATGGCGATCATGCAAGAGGAGAGAAAAGGTGATCTTGTGGAAAACAAAGCTAAGGTGGCGAAGGAAAATGTTGGGAAGAAGAAGTGGTGGCCCAAGAAGGTTAATAAGAAGAAGGATGAGAAACCTAAGAAAGCTCAGATTGAGAAGGATGTTAAATGCCAGGGTTGTGGCATGACAGGTCACTTTGTGAGGGGCTGCAAGAAGATTTGTAGGAAAGGGAGCTATTATCATTGTGGATAGCCGTTTCATTATAGTAGGTAGTGTCCTTAGAAGAAAGGGCAAGGAGCTGGTTCGTTTGGAGCACAGATGCATGCATTGGAGGTGACTCGGACTAGTCACGATAGAGGTAGAATGGTCACAGTCGAAGGTTTGATGTCTCTTTATGACTTTCCAGTTAGGGGCTTATTTGAATTTGGCGCTTCACATTCATTCATTTCTACTTCATTAGTCGATTGTTTGCACCTTTGTATCTCTCTTTCTTTTGATCCATTAGTAGTTTCTAACCCGATAGAAGGTTCGACTCAATTATCTATGATGTGTAAGGGTTTGAGACTTTCTATTCTATGCGTCGAGTTTGATTGCGATGCCAACGTTCTAGGGTTTTCTGGGTATGGTATAATTTTATGGATGGATTGGCTAGCGATGTATGGTACCATTCTTGACGTCGAGAGGAGGGTTGTAAGGTTGATGACTTGTCATGGTAGGACCCTTGAAATATCTTGCGATCTGTAAGGTCAGTCATGTTGAGCTTCTCAGAATCCCTAGATACTTCGATCAGCGATCTTAGCTTAGTAACAATGGTGAGAGATTTTCCGGATGTGTTTGAGGAGTTGAAAGGACTACCTTTGAAATGAGAGATCGAATTCCAGATTTACTTGACTGAGAATGCTAAGTCCATTGCATTTCCTATGCGTCATATGGCTCCGAGGGAAAGGAAACAATTGAGTAAGAAGGTGGGTGAGTTGTTGGAGATATGTTTTATTAGACGGAGTATATCTAAGTGATGAGCACTAGTCGTATTTGCTAATAAGGCATGTGACTATCTCCGTATATGTGTGGATTACAGAGAACGAAACAAGCTCACGAAGAAGAATCGACACCCACTCCCTTGAATAGACGATTTATTTGATCAGTTTGTGGGTGCATCCATTTTCTCTTAGTTATATTTGGCGATTGGGTTTCAACTGCTTTGAGTGACGGATGATAGTGTAGATAAGAAAACTTTTAAGACTTTAGACGGGTTCATTGAGTGGCTAGTTATGCCTCTTAGGCTAACCAATGCACTAGCATCTTTTGTTGATCTGATGAGCCGAGTGTTTTTGGAGTTCCTAAATAAGTTCGCAGTGTTATTTGTGGAGGACATCCTGATATTCTCGAGAGACGAGGAGGAGCATGCGTTGCACTTGGGAGAGATCCTCCGTACTCTTTGTGCTCATCAGTTAAAGGCAAAAATTTCGACGTGTCACTTTTGGCGTAAGTAAATGAGGTCTTGGGACACATAGTTTCGAGAGATGGTATAGCGGTGGATCTCGCTAAAGTGGTTGTTGTGCCAGATTGGAAGGCACCCAAAATGCGACTAAGGTTAGAAGCTTTCTAGGTTTGGTGGGAATTTATCGAAAATTTATTAAGGATTTGTAATGACCATACTTTTCCTTACCCTTTGAGTTGACTAATTACATTTTGTCCAACCCAAATTGCATGAAAAAGCGGATAGTTAGGAGAAAGAAATAGAGGGTAAGAAAAGAAAGGAAGAAATATTAGAATAGAAGAACAAGAAGGTCAGAGTCTCATAGCGGAACGATAAATTGTAATATATCAAACTTTTTATACAAAGTGAAACTGTATATATATAATTACAACATCAAAGTACACATCCCTATCAATACAACAAACATAGTGGAATAAACTAGTACCAGAAAATAAGGATATACGTCTCGACTCCAGCTCTTCTTATGAAGCTCCAAGCGACACCTAACCTGGTAATGTTCTTGGTATGACCCCAGCACATTTGAAGCAAAGAAAAATTCACCCGGATCAGTCTGAAATACTTTCAGTGATAAATTCAAATTGCAAACAACTTATTTAACTTTAAAAAATCCTTTGAAAAGAATGGAACTCTCGTAAGACATGGCCACACATAAACATGGCACTTGTTTTTACCTTATGATACCCTAAATTACTTTTTTTTAATCAAAATCCAGTAATATTATTGTAACAACCAGAATTCCGACAAATCGATTTTTTTTCAAAAATCCCAATCTATTGGAACTCGAGTTGGCTTGTTTGGTATCCTACAGAAAAAACAGAGATTTAAAATATATCAGAGCACAGAAAACATCTCGCAGCGGAATGGAATAAAATATAATATAATCAAATATAGCCTTACCAAAGTAATAATACTGCCTAACCAGTATTCAAAGCTATCATGTTTTTGCCATAAGCCTAAGCTGCGAGTATGTTATGAGGAGGGGGCCAGAATACAAGTTCTGGTGACTAGACTAAATTACATAATCTAAAATAGCCTACATATACAGTTCAGTTATGTTACTTATTTATTAGGTTACTTGGGTTAATAGCAATCAAGGCTTTTACACTTACGTCGTACTCATCTACCATCCAGTAGATTAACCGAATATAACATATATGCAGCTATCCTCAATATCAATGTACTTCCAATAGTACCCTTCTCGCATGGTCTTCGTCGTTATGCCACGGAAGCGTCCACAACTCTCATCCTACGCCGGAGTGACGTACGAGTCTCCATAAAATTATGCTACCTATGCAATAATTATCCTATGCCAGAGCGACGTACGGATCTCCATAAAACTACACCGCGAATGCAAATCTTATCCTAAGCCGGAGTGACTTATAGATCTCCATAAAACCATGCCATGTATCACTCTTATCCTACGCTGGAGTGACATATGGATTTCCATATCCAACTTTTCAGCCAATCTCGGTCTTAACACGAAGTAATTCCCTAGCATCTACGATACACCACCCGGTGCGGCGTGTATGTATCCGGATCCTAAAACTTACGTATTATCTACTATACTCCAAGTTTCATAATAGGGTTGGATCTGAATGCGTGGAACTCATTCGGGAGTTTTTCTATATCAATATAGGTCTGCTAATGAGGCCTAAAGTACATATATCTAAACTATGGTATGCATTTCTACGGTGGCTATGGTCCCACCATGACCACTCCCTCAACTAGTGAAAGACCACATTAAGAGCTAGGTGACGTTCCCTTAGCAAACAATCTACATCCAAATTGGCGTGTCCTGCAACCAAAGTCTCGATAGTGAAAGATCGATGGTCAACAAATTTAGCTCTAGTCTTTCCACGTCGCACTGACCGTCAATGAAAGGTACCCGACGATTACTATCCTTAATTTGGTCTTGACCAGCCTATCTGTAGGCAAATCGCCGAATAACACTAATGTCATACCGCCATATCCTTTTGACTGCCACTACCATACAGTCAAGGTGTACTCACTGGGTCGTAACGTGCTGACCCAACCCCTGCGAGAACAACTTGAGCATGCACTACAATAGAGGACCACCATGGAGTACCCTACCACGTCCCTCGGAAGTTGTGTGCTTCCTTCCAGTCCTATAGAGCCAGCAAGCAGATTATCAATAGAATAATCAGATGGATGTGCTCCTCTTACATGTCCAGACACAACAATGGTCTACCCCATTAGGTTCTTCATCCTCAGATGTGCAGACCGGTCGAAGCGCATCACATTAACATACTATTAGACCTTATGTTTAAACTTTAATTACACGTTTGCTCTACCTCATTAGTTTTCAAATTAACTTGGTTATTTTCAATCGTATTAACTTTCTACTTAAGTTACCAAGTTCTCTACAATCCCCTTATATCCTTGAGAAATGGACCCCTCTTGATTATTAATTTAGTTATATAACTTAATCCATTTAAATTCATTAATAAGCCCATAACATGTTATTCTCTAGATTGCAATTCAAGGTTTGTTATCTATAATCTTCTTACATTATTACCCTATCATTCGTCATCCCATTTTAGGTTTATAGGTTAAAATAACATGTTATAATTAATGTGTCATTAAGTAAATCTTATCACAGTCAGCGGGTTTCCAATTAACATATCAGTTAATTTATAATTAAGTATAACTTATTTCATTCCATAAGTCTCCTTACTTCATTCAGTCTTATGCCGCCTGAGCGGGATTCTGCTTATTATTAATTTCTCTTATTAGACTTCATATTTCCCCTTTTTTAAGTCTGCTAATAATAAGCGTACTTCATTCTTTCTCATTAACCATGACTTGGTTTAATACATCCTCTTGTTATTATTTACTTAGTTCTCTTAACTAAGGTTTATCAATAAGTTTCTTACAATTTATTATACCCTTCGTTATAATTTCCACTTGTCTCTAGGACAAGCGTACCTATTATATTCTATTCTCATTAATATTATCACTTATAATAGGTTATATTCCCCGTTCATCACATATTCCTTAGCTCTTCAACATTAACCAAGCTTTTACTGTTGTAACATCCATTCACTGAATGCCATTCATTTATTTCCCATTATATACATATATTCATATATGTAAGTTTATGCACCAGACCTCTCACATTAAGCTGACCACTTGTGGATGCTGGATTTGTCGGGCGATTCCGGGCAGCCTTCTACCACAAGTTGAACTTAACCTCTTGTCTTTGTACCATTATTTACAATTATATGTATGTTTATGCACCAGACCCCTCACATTAAGCTAACCACTTGTGGATGCTGGATTTGCCGGGCGGTTCTGGGCAGGCTTCTACCACAAGCTGAATTAACCTCGTGTCTCAGTGCGGTTATTTACAATTTCCTAATTACTGTAAATTTCATACAAATCAGGCTTATTTATTCTTTCTCACTATTGCGAAACTTTTACTGTAATTCTATTTACAAACTTTTTGGCATAATAATATTCTTGAGCAAATACTCATGTTTATCGTAAATTCCATAATTACAAGACAGGTGATTAATGGGAATAGGTCTTATGCAACATAAGTGTTCTCAGCAGATTTAATCTCAATTACCACATTATTCGCAATTCCACTATAACTTGACTTACATTATCCAATTAACAAGTTAGTAGAACAAATCTATATACAACACTAATCCTTTCCACATATTCTAACATGCTTAATAGTCAATTTCTAGACTTATCAATTGTTCAGTAGATTACATATATCGGGGAATACAAACGATAAATATACCGTTATTTAAAATGGTATATTTAGATCAACTCACCTGACAGCTTTCCAATCCTTGAATCTGATCCAGATTTTCTATTTTGTGGTGTCCCTAACTGAATCTAATATTAAAACAACCACGGATTCACAAATCTGATACTAAAAGAAGAGGGAAAGAAAGGGAGAAACCTAAACAGATCAGATTCAAGAAATTACATCACATTGATTAGAATTCTAAACACCTATATTGTAGATTTATATCTCTTATCTTCAAACCTTGAATCATAACCCCTAAAAACTAATATTTTATTTTCTAAAAAGGTTTGGAGAAGAAAGAGAATGGAAGAGCTTAGGAAGCACCTCAGAAAATATGAGAATAAAGCTAGGCCCTGCTTGTCTATTTATAGGCGTACTAGAAGAGTCTGGTCCATTGAATTTAATCAATAAAAATCCGAACCACACACATCAGTAATTATACGTCAGAAAAACACATCTGGAATGATTGAGTCGACCCATCTACCCCCGGGGAGAACAATAGGTTGACCCACCTACTTGGGTCAACCCACCTACCACTTGGGTCGACCTAGGCCCTGGTTGGGTCCTCCCGTCGGTCCTTTCCGTGCGTTGTCCCCAGTTTGAATAACTTTGAATTATATTTATATATAAGCCTCTTATGTATATACAAACTTCTAAGGTTAATAACTTATTCATACATTGTCTATTTTACGCAAACTCCGGGACTATCTAAAATAGAATTCCGAGACGAACGCAGCGGTATAGTAGGTTATACTTAATTTTGAATATTTAATTAGATAAATTCGTTTTATTATTTAAATAAATATGGGGTGTTACATTCTTCCACCCTTAGGAAATTTCGTCCTTAAAATTTGGTAAGGGTAAAATTAAGCAATCCCTCACGCAATATGCATTCATAATTGTACATCCAACTTTTGTAACCATTTGTGCACTGTGCAAAGTGTAATATAACATAATAATATATGAATGCAATTTTATGAACTTGGTTTAAAAACAAGTGAATAGACCTTAGAAAAATCAACTGAAACGAGTAAAATAAGCTCCAGGATGCTATAGAAAAACACAAGAGGCTGGAGTTACTCCCTATGCAAATTGCTAGAAGTGGATCGACCCAAGATGAAAGTGGGTCTACCTATTTGTCACGATGTGATCCTAGGGGTGGCAATTAGACCCGACCTGATGGGCCCGGACCCGATCCGGTAGGTCTCGGTTCTAGGCGGGTCGGGTTTTATCGGGTCTAAACTATACATTTCAAAAATCTAGACACGACTAGAGCTTCGATTTGGGTCGTGTCGGGTTGAAGCTTAGGTTGGGTCAGGTCGGTTCGGGTCCGATTGAATAATAACACAAAAAATACATATATTTCAATGTTTTTTGGTCGGGTCTTTCGGGACGGGTCTATGCGGTTCGGGTTTGATCGGGTCTTGATGGTATTTTTCATCACCTAGACCCGACCCAAGACCCATTGTATTCGGTTCGGGTTCGGGTTTTCGGTTCTAATTGCCAGCTCTATGTGATCCAGGTCATAATCTCGTTCGCGTTGCTAATTTAGGGTGAAATTTCGGCAGCCTAACAGCGTCGGATTAACTTGAAAATTTGCATATGCATCGATAAGAAACCCCAAAACAACATGCAAGACGAATTATACAAAAGCAGCAAAGCATCAAAGAGATATTCCATCCCAAAGTTGCACATTGGTTGCGATTTTAGCTATTCAGAAAGACAACAAAATGACCCTATTACAATGGTGGAAAACCGATGTAATATACATTTTACAACGGTGGGCTAATCGTCGTGTATTAAGAAGTTGCAATTGATTAAAATCTTTTACAACTTTTTTGCACTGTTGCAACACCGTTGTAATATGTATATCTTACAACTATTTTCCACCGTTGTAATAAACTTTATTACAACAGCTATGCACCGTTGTTATTGTAATTTTTACAACTGTTTCTAACCGTTGTGTTATATTTTATTACAACTTTTATTTTACAGTTGTAATATATCCACAACTTATATGCATAAAAATTTATATATTATATATGTGCAACAAAAAATAAACAAATAACGTAAGAAACAGATATAAGGTTAAATGCATCATGATCCATTGATTGATAAAATCACAACTTTATATCCAAAATACAAATCATATACCACATAAAAATGTATAAAATTACAATAGTCCTCCTCATTTGCCTTTGAAAGCCTTTAACCCAATTACAAAGTTCATATGCCTTTGAAATCAAAAAAGCTCACTTGTCTCTGAAATGTAATTGTTCTCCACCTAATGCTATCCTCATATCTTCTATTCACATCAGGAATTGCCTCTAAAATCTACAAAGCTCATTTGCCTCCGAAACCTACAAAGCTGAATTATACATACAAATAAATATCCTGGTATAAAAAGTACAAAGCAAACTTATTTTAAATGGCATAAATATTCTTTCAAATGAAAAAAAAGATTTATGGATACATGAGATGCAACAAAATTGGAAACAATGAACTGTTGAGATAAAGATTTATGGATACATGAGATGCAGTAAAATTGGAAATAGGTTACATCAACCCTTCTAAATATCAAAATGGATGTATGAGTGTGTGTATTCTTTTGGCACAACATAGAAAAGAACATGGCTTAACACAGCTCCCAACCATTCAAATTATATGTGGTAATAACGATAATACCACCACCAATAATTGTAACTACACCAGCAAATCAAGTTTCCATCACATGACATAAATGATCGTGTTAGTATGCAATATATACCTTGAAAACTAGTCAAACAAATAAGTGGAATGAGCAAAAAGACTATCTCCTACACGGCCCTCGATGCTATAATCACTTACTTCAGCTGATACAGTAAGAATAATAGGGAAATATGGAAAAGTGGCAAACAACTAATATTTAAACAAAAATTTGTGATGGATAGTAGTATGTTATGAAAGAAGGGTGCCATTTGATCTTCCTCATGTATGTATTCTATGAAAGAAGGGTGCCATTTTACTTTTGTCTCATACGAGAGCTATTTCGAATTGAAGTTTTGATTGCTGCTTAATGCCATAGGATTTGAAACATGAAACGAGATTACTGAACTGTCTTCATAGTGATACACTAAATCAAAGAAAAACGAACCTTAGCAATGACTATAGTATTACTCTTGATATGTTTGAAACAAAGCCGAGAAAACTCAGCATAATGAGTTGCATTTTCATCTGGAATGGTCACTTATTTCACTTCAAATTTTATATTTTAGGAGTCTTATATCATTGAAGTTTTGTATTAAACAACCACTTGTAACTTGTCCTAATGAAACTGTTCCTTTCTCGCTCTTTTGCGCCTCGAGAATCCTCAGATTTTTAGATTTTCCACACAAAATTTCTAGTCCCCTTTCAGTATATTTTGGTGCCACAACTATTTTCGAGTAAAAACTAGGGATTACAAACAAATTCCAATATGTTTCCATCTATAATGCATCTTATAAGTTGCACAACAGTAGTCTACAAGATACCACTTCTGTAATTGTATTCGCATAACTTACCCGAATGACTAAGAACATTGAATAAGTTAACAAGTATAACTTACTTAAAAAAAATTGCTTGTAAGCAGTTTTGACTAATCATAAGGAGTTGATATGCTTTTAAAAGTATCTCAATATCAACTTGTAGACATAACATTACACATAAACAACTACGGAAAACACACTCTTTCTTGTCAAAAATGCATCTAGTGTCTCACTCATTGGTCATTCGATTCTTATTTAGGTCAAAGAATTGAGAAACCGTATAAAATGAAGCATCTAATTTCAAGATACATAATATGAATTTACTAAGGGATATTCTTTGTCTATTAATAATTTATTAAAAAATTACCTTTAGCAATGTATCCATAAGAACTAGCTATGGCAAACACGCACTCAGAAGTTCCAGAATTGACGAGCGGGTGCAGTATCGAAACAAGGGGAAGCAAATTAAATCCAACTCTGACGAGGTTACCCAATTGGTCAGTGGCTTAGGCGTAGGTTTCAGATATGTGGTCGGTTTAGGCGAGGGGAAGCTAGGGAGCGAAGGCGGCTTGCTTTCTGGTGCGGATCTATTGTGAGGAGGAACAAGGCAGTAGGAGGAGCAATGGTAGACACAACGCAGGGCTAAGAGGAGGGTGTTCGATAGCGGAGGGAGAAGCCAGTCAGAGGTTTAATCCGAAGGTGGAGCTCCGATTTTCAGGTGATGGGGCTAGCTTGATCGAGAATTTTCGATGAGGAAGAAAAAGGAATACGAAGAATCGTAAATTTGGGGAAAGTTAATTTTGACCAAGGAGATAAGCGGTAAACATATGTTAATGTTTGGGTTTGGCGCTGAAAATTTACGTTTGCCGCTAAATTTTTCGTTTTGGAGCCAAAAACGAGATTTTTTTTTGGAGTCAAAAGCATCTTTTACCACTAACACAAAAAAGTTGTAACATTTCATTGTTTTCTAACCTACATAATATTTCATTGTTTTTTGATCGGTTAAACACTCTCGACATTCGAAGGCAAAATGTACATTAAAAAAAAAATCGAGTACGATCTAATTTTTTTTAAAAAAAAGGCCTAAAAAATTTTTTGGGGCCGATGCCCCCGAACCCATGTCGTAGCGCAATGGCCAACAAAGATCATCACGGCTTAATAGTCAATATTCGACGGTTAGTCCAAAAATTCCAACAACTAAATGACGACGAGTGGGATTATTTGAAAAGGGGCATGACCTATTTACAGACTTTATCTAATGCACGAAGTCTAATTATTCGTTAATTGTTATGCATATATTACCAATTACCAATCATTAAATGTTTAATAGTAATAATTAAAAGATAACTACTATTCATTTATAATAATATTTATAGTTAATTATTTAATATTTCAAATTAATTATTATTATTTAGTAGCCAAAATTGTTATTAGTTGCCAAAATTATATTTATTAAAATTTCTGAAATAGTTACTACCAAATCAAATAAGTAATAATAGTTATTATTTAACTTTTACTTATTTCTACTTATTTCTACTTAGATATAATAGATTAATAATTATTAAAAGCTTATAGTGTATGGTACTAATTATTGATTAATAAGTAGTTAACATACATTAACTATTAAAAATAAATTACTACTTATTAAATATTAATTATTTAATTATAATTAATAAATATTATTTATTCCTAAGTTTATTATTAATTATAAATTATTATTAAATATTAATATAATTAGTTATTAAATATAGATATTATAAACATGAAGTTTGTAATAGACATCTATTACAACTAACAAAATAAAAAGTTGTTAAAAATACGTTTATTACAACTTTAGGGAATTGACAGTTGTAAAAAACATATATTACAATGGTGCTTTTACCACCATTGTAAAATTAAATTTGTAATATGGTGTTTTTGTTGTAGTGTATAAAAGCTACAGGAAATTGTTCTTATTTTATTCAGAACTCATTAAAGCTCACTGAAACTAGAACTTTGTGAGCGAACACTCTCTTGAAATCAATGTCTCGCTAGCTAAGGGAGGGAATTGCAACAATTAAAGGCTTTTAGTTACCTGTAGAAGCAATACTGACACATGCAAGAACATATATTCAACAAGAGAGATAGATTTCAACAAACATGGACTTGAATTAGATCCAAGATTTGAGTGAATTACCCACTGTCGGAAGTGCTAAATAATCTAAATCTTCAATTTAAAGTGGATTTGAGGCTGGATTAAGTTTCCAATAAATAGTTTTCTTTATTTACTTAGAGTTTTTAAGATAAGAATGAGGAGGAAGAAAGCTTCCTTTCGAATGTTACGTACATGAGCAAATATGCGGAGAATTCTTTTCCTTAATTACATTATTAAGGCCATGAGATACGTAATTAGGCCCAAAGTACTTATAATTAACCAATTAACATTAGATTGACCATAAAACAATCATTTAAGCAATTTTTTTGAACTAGACGGTTGTATAGAGCGGTTCTACACACTCGATTCAATGTATATTAAATAAAAGAGTAACATAACGGTTAACAAGCCTGACTAATGGCCAAAATACGACAAGTCATGCATGCGCCATGCATGCAAGTGGAGTACGTACCCGTGAGCGCAAATATATAGGTACAATGCAAAA
Source organism: Allium sativum (assembly GCA_030737875.1). Taxonomy (NCBI): domain Eukaryota; kingdom Viridiplantae; phylum Streptophyta; class Magnoliopsida; order Asparagales; family Amaryllidaceae; genus Allium; species Allium sativum. Next base: position 252,108,592 of record CM060915.1, on the reverse strand, counting down.
CAAACAGCCACAACAGAATGCATAACATCAACACTAGCCGAACTAAACCACTGCAAAAAGCGACTAAAAACCACTAGCCAAAACTAGCGATAGCTTATGGGATGCGTGTATATTGCAAGAGCAGGAGGACGTTACCATGGGCGAGGAAAAGATCGATGCTGATGCATACCTTCAAATTGAGTGCTGCCTACCAATTCGTCCCAAGTAAGCGAGGTGTCTATGATGGCTGGAAGGAATGGTTAAACTTGTGTACCTGTCCAGAGATGGTAAAAGTAAGCGAATCTGTTGGACAACTGTAAAAGGGTGGCGTAGCGACTGTTGAAACTTTTGTTGTTACGTTCCTGCCAGATGGTCCAGAAATAAGTAGCATAAAGGATGTCTAGGGCTAGGGAATGAGGAGAGTACTGCTAGTAGTCGAAGTGGTGGAGTTGCAGAGTGAGATGTCCCAGAATATGAGTAGACATCAAGACCCAGATGTAGAAGCTGACATCACACTTGAAGAAGAGATGGGTGATGTTTTCGTTGTCAAGCTGACACATGATGCATATCGGATTCACGGAGATGCCTTTACAGTTCAATCTGTCCTTGGTGTTAATCTTACCATGCGCCAAGCTCCAGAGGAAGAATCTGACTCTTGGTGGAACCTTTATGTTCCAGATTCTAGGGAAGGAGAAAAATATACCAGTGTTCGTGATATACCTATAGCAGGATTTGACAGAGAAGGTGCAGGAATTGTTCAGAGGCCAGAAGACAGCGTCAGGAGAGGGTGTGGGGACGACAGATTAGATGATGAAAAGGATATCATGGATATCATTTAAGCAATGTTAACGTGGTCTAACCATTTTTACACTATCTTAACCCAAGACTTAAAAGTTTTAACACAAATGGATGAAATAAAAACTGTACCAACAAAAAAAAAATTATGAGCCCTTTTAAAACTAATATTTTCAATTTCAATAAATTTAATAAAACACAAACATTTTGAATAAATTTATACAACTTTTGAAATACTTATAATTAAATATTTTAATTGTTTACATTTTAACCCAATAAAACAACAAAGCTAAGAAAAATACATATTTTCGAAATTTAATGATATATTGCAACAAATATTACGTTTTTATACTTTGTTCATATTTAGATTTCTAAAAATTCACCTAATACCCAAATCTTGTTATTAAATTCATAAAACCACATTTGTTTTGAACAAAAATTTACAAAACACCTATTTAAATAAGATTTTTACATATTGAAGTTATTTTCTAATATTTCCCAAGTGTTAAAAATTGTATTTCATTCCCAAATTACCAATTTTAACAGTTATCATCAATTCCAATTTAATTACACCAAACCTCCATTTAATCACTTAAAAGTGATTAAATTCCACAATTAAAAAGACAACTTTTCAGGAATTAACATGATTAATTAATTTAAATAATAAAATTACTGATATATCCATCTTAATTATCACCCTAATATTTATATTTTAAATGGTTATTTATGGAGCAGATAACCACCGAAAACTCTAGATGTTACACGTGGATTCCAAAAAAATCCAAAAAATCTACTGAAAAGTTAAGAAAGGGCGCTTTAAATAACATGAAGTAAAATAAGGATGAGTATGATCACGACATGTGTAATGCATTAGCAAAAATATTAGAGTTTCTCTAAAAAATGGTGTCAAGGCAACGACTCTAAAGATGAATTATGTAAAATATAAAGGTCATATTGCGCTAATATTCGGTAACAAGCAGCTAATAAGAGAAGTATAACATTTTTAGCATGGGACCATTGTATTTTATGCTTAACGAAGAAATAACCAATACCTAGAGAAGGATAAGTTAAGAAGACTCAGGCAAAAGCCAGGTTGGCATATGGATGAGGTTCTACGTTAAATAAGGATGCAAAGGTTGAAAAGCCATGATGTCGGGGTGGGAACGCTCATCGATTTTATATTCAAAGAAGGTGGTGGGAGACATTCAACTTTATAAAACTATTGTGAGGTATTCCAAGCAGTTCCAAACTAAACAAAGGTTTAAAGTCTGGAAGAGGGTTTCCTTGTGGTTTATTCGGTGAATATTCCAAGTAGTTTGAAAAATAATTAAATAAATATAGAAGGACTATATATGATTATTTTTTATAGTCTGAGGTTTACCTAGATAACTGACTACTATGGGTGGCTGATTCTATGAAGTTTGAACCAACCAATGAATTTGAAATAATATAGTAGTTGAGTGATTCCAAGAAATATTAAATAAGACACAAACCTTAATGTGAGTTTAAGTTAATACTTGTAGAGGCAAAGTAGAAAACTTAACATATGTTATAATAGATTAAGGAATAAACAAACGAGAAAATCATTTGGGCAATGTGCAGGGAGTGCAGTTTTAAACAGGGGCTGCTTATAGAAGCGTGTGTAAGTCTATATGTGGATCGTATATATAACTAACTATAACAAGTAACGATAATAACAAGTAAACATTATAGTTAAATAAAGTAAGAAGCAATCATACCAGTATTTTATCCTGGTTTGGACCTCCTGTCCTACATCCAGTCCCGAAGCTCCCCTTCAGTTTTCTTACTATCATAAACTTCCCTCGCTTAACCTATAGGAATAGGCTTACATATATGAAATAGATGATTTAACAATAGTGTGTTCTTTACAACACGGATTTTGACTGAATTGTACAAAGTTCTCCTATAATCTCCTTGTATTAGTATGAGAGTTGAATAACTTGGAAATATAGAAGAGTTTGGGTGCTTGACTAAAATCTATAAAGAAAGATAATGGATATAGAAAGCTTAGAAAGTATAGAGTAGATTCAGAGAGTAGGTGATTGAAAATCTTCAATCTAAGATATATTTATAGAAATTGAAGAGCTTTTATGAAGGGATTCAACCTTTGAATGTAAAACTCTTCGTTTGAAATAGTGTATCCATTGAGGAACTAATTTAGGGTCTAAAAGAAAGGTTGTGACTTTTGAAAACAAAAAAGAAAGCCTTTCAGAATTAAAAATCCGTTGTCAGGACAACCATTTGTTCATATGATCAGACATCTATTAATGTACTCTTGATATGTTCTTTATTCAAAGAAAAGGTCTGTCCATATGTTGACAGATGTCTATGGTTCCAGGAAACAAATTCCTGAGACCATGAATAGACATCTGTCATACATGACAGACATTTGTGCTGAGTCCAAGAATTCTTCCTGAAACTTGTACCAAACGTTTGTCATATATAGACATAAATTTGTACATGCACAGATTGTTCTATATGTATATATATTTGAAATGATCATATAAATTCAAGGAGATTGTACATAAATTTAATACTAAATACCTATATATATACTTTCAATGAAGCCTTTGAGTATGTCTTGTGGTCTTTCATGCCTTCATATCCTTCTTGAATGATTTCTGCAAGATTATATGTTATCCTATATATACTTTCTATGATCGTATAGTTGTCGTCAATAAAAACTCAAACAAAGGATCTAACATTCTCCCTTCTTTGATGATGACAAGTATATGATTAGTGTTAAAGCTCCCCCTAAATTAGTGATCCCATATTATCTCCCCCTTTTGCATTATCAAAGAGCATATATGAAATTGGTAATTCAAACATGCTAGTAACACAAAGCGCCAAACACACAGAAGTCATAGAGTATTAATACAAATCAAAGTTTCTAATAGTAGCATAAACGTAGATAAATAGAACATCATAGATGAAGATGTGTTACGCCTAGGAACCAGTGAAGTAACCCCAAAGGTTAGATGATTGATCTTCATATTGCTGCCACTGAGATTCATCATTGTATGAAACATTTTCCTAAATGGAGAGGCCTTGAAAAGATTGATGCCCATAGTGAGGAGCATCCTCCGTTGTCCATGAACTTTCTTATTCCTCTTCTTCAGGCATCGGATTTTTTCCAATGCATGATGTTCAGGTGAGGCACCACGAGTGCTTGTTCCCGGAGGAAGATCACGTATAATATGTTGTGATGGATGCGGAGTAGGAGATGTACAAGAAGATTGTGAAGATGACCAGCCTCGTACTTTGCGAATAATCTTTCCAAAGGTGGTTATGACTTTATCTAAGGTCTTTTCAATCTTTGTCATTCTAGATCGTTCAAGACGTGTGATTTCTTTTTTGAAACTTGTTGATTAAGGGAACGATTTCACTGATTTTGTAGGGTAACATCATGTACACTTTCACCGGCCTCTGCAATTGTTCGAGCCTCTTGTATGTCGGGTCATAAAAATACTCAGTTGGTTCGGAAAGCTCGGATGGTATTTCACGTCTTTGTTTTTGTTGAGGTTGGTGTTGTAGTTATTGTTCTTGTTGCATAGGTGCTTGTTGATGATGTAAATGTTGTTGGCTCCATTGTTTAAAAGGGATAATTTGCAGTGGAAATTATGGGAGGTGCATTAACGAAGCAAACTGGATCCCATTATCTTGGACATCAATTTCTTAGTATTTTGACAAATAAAGTGTAAGCTCTTATGAACGAAAAATTCTCATAAGACAGGCGGCATATGGAATAGTTCGTTTTGTCGGTGTCCAAAAACTTTTGATTTGATCAAAGATGTATTGGGACCAACTAACACGGGTATATCCAAATATTGCATAAAGTGCCCGATGATCATAGTCATCCACTTGTTCATGGCTTCCTAGTCTTGGAAACACTGTGTTAATTAGCATTTTATTAATCAATCGAGCACGTGGATGAAATTTTGATGGAGTTATCCTAGGAAAATCATCTTCCCAATATTTATATGTTATATGATCCGCAGGTTTATAGCACATAACGGGGATTTCATTCAAGTTAATTCCAGTGTAAGAACATTCGACATTGAATTTGACCATTTGTCCATATACACTTGACCAAATCCAATTTTGCGGGTTAAAAGGATTCCATATAGTGATTGAACATAAATTTATGAAAAATATGAAAATAGCAAAGGGATCAATCACTCCTTTGTTCTCTTCATAGTCAATTACCCTCTTTAGTTTAGCACGTGTGAGAAAATTATTAACGTCATACTATGTTAATTAACTAAAAGGATAAAACGGACCTGGGTGAATAGAATTCTTTGTCAATCGTTTGAGTAGGACTTCTCCGTCCCTTGCTTTCATCTATCCCTTAATTTGTTCTTTAGTAGCATAAACTATAGCTTCCTCTTGAGATGTGATGCTTTAGTAACCTTTTTTCTTTTATTAGTTGGACATTTTGGAGCCACTGTATTTTAATTTGAGAAATTGGGAACTAAGGATTTAGGGTTAGGGTAAATAAGATAGAATGGTCAAAGTGAAAAGTGAAAGTGAATGGTGAAATCGATATATAAAAACTGGTTGAGGTGCGAACAAACATCTATTGACTGTAATAATAGACGTCTGTCGTTACAGGGACAAGTTTCCCAAGAGAATGTACATACATCCGTTGTTATTGCATAGACGTCTATGCTGAGTGAAGGATGAAATTTTTATTTGAGATTAGACGTTTGAACGAACTAAAAAAGATGTCTGTGGTTATAGGGTTTTTATTCTCGAGAGCTTGGACAGCCGTCTAGTGAATAGGCAACATACGTCTATGCTGAAAGTTCTTATATATTTACATATATATTAGATGTCAGATGTATGTTTTCGAGTATATCAGACGTCTAAGTGTATGAAATTTAGCCTAAGAAATAAAAAATTGGAAGACATTATATTTATTTATTCTTATATATGATAGAACACCTTATATACTTATTTAAATTAAAAAAAAGACATTTGTTAGTCGCTTTTGATTGAGAAGAACCCTTGTTACTTGAGTTAGACTAGCACTTAGGTTATTCAGACACTGGTTTCAACGGTGACCATTTAGGTTGTGCAGGACTTATATTAGACGTTCCCTCTCCCCATAGTTTTTTTAGGAGTTATGTCGCAAGAAGTAGGTGATATGTTGAAACATGGAGATTTCTTATGAATGCAGTTTCGTGAAGGGGTATGTCTGCATATTAATAGCAAACTCTTTTTGAGAAAGCGCATATGCATTCCCTGACCTTTTTGTTTATAGTACATTTCTCTTTGAAATTCCATCATCTCCCTCTGATAGTGAGATATCTCATCTAACTTATCATGCAAAGATCCTTGAGAAGTAGGAGACTTTTCTTTCCTCAGCTTCTTAAGTAAAGGAAAGAGACCCCATCGACTTCTAGGTGAAGTAATTGGAGATGGTGGCGGTGGTGAAGTATCAGATGAGTGAGATGAAGGAGAGATTGAATCGTAAGATGAAGTTATATCATGAGATGACATTTCTTGTTATAATTTTTTTCTTTCCATAAAAATGCCTATTTATAGTTATTTTATTACTATATTTAAGTCTTTGATTTTAGAAGCTATTTTTTTAGACCACCTAAAATTGAGGAAAGTAGATAAGATAGGAGAGATTATAGGAAAATTTTTGTTAGACGTAATTCATAATTCTGGAAAAGTAAATATACCTAACTCTCTTCTTAAATTTATAAACGATGTTTCACATAGGGGTTTTGTAAAAATGTCCGCAATTTTCTTGTCTGTAGTAACAAATTCCAATGTTATATTCCCTTTTTCGACGTGATCTCTTAAAAAATTATATCTAATATCTGTGTATTTTGTTCTAGAGTGATTTTTTGTTTTCCAAAATATCTTAGTGTCTGTTGTATATAAATTACTTAGGCACAAGCCAAAGCAGCAAATATATATTTGTCTTCACATGTCGAAAGTGAAACCGAATTTTTTTCTTACTAAACCACGAAACAAGAGATTGACCGATAAAGTGGCAGGTACCACTTGTACTTTTTCTATCCATTTTGCATCCTTCGAAATTAGCATCACTATATGACACAATTTCGAAGGAGCTGCCTATAGGATAGAAAAGACCGTAATATCTAGTGTTGGTTAAGTATCTCAAAAATTTGTTTAACAGCTCTAAAATGTGATTCTTTTGACTATACTTGAAATCTTTCACAAAGACGGACACTCATCATAATGTCAGGTCTACTTGCGGTTAAGTATAAAAGAGATCCTATAATACTTCGATATAACTTTTGATCAATGTCCTTTCCATTTTCATCTTTATCTAAATGAATGGTTGTACTCATCAGAGTTGGCTTTCTGGAAGTTTTCTCCATACCAAAACGTTTTAAAAGTTCATTACAATGTTTTTCTTGGTTAATAAAGATACCATTGCTTCACTGTTTAATTTGAAGTCCCAAGAAGAAATTTAATTCGCCCATGTAGGACATTTCAAATTCATTTGTCATTATATTTGAAAAATCATCCCAAAAATTTCCATTAGTGATCCAAAAATTATATCATCAACATAAATTTGAACAATTAATTTCAATTCTTTTTATAAAAAGTGGTGTATCTACTTTTCCAATTTCAAAACCGGATTTGATTAAATGTGATTTTAATCTTTCATACCAAGTACGTGGTACTTGTTTTAAACCATATAATGCTTTCTTTAATTTGTAAACATGATCTGGGAATTTTTGATGAGCAAAAAGCGGAGGTTGTTCGACATACACTTGTTCTTTTGTAAAACCATTAAAAATGCTCTTTTTACATCCATTAGAATTTTTTTTATATTATGATGAACTGCAAAAGCAAGTAGGGTACGAATTGCTTCAAGACGAGCTACTGGAGCAAAAATTTCTTCATAATCAATGCCTTCTTCTTGGTTATACCCTTGAGCTACTAATCTAGCTTTATTATAAACTATATTTCCAGTCTCGTATGCTTTGTTCTTATAAACCCATTTAGTTCCAATTATTGATTGAACTGTTGTTCTAGGTACTAGTTCCTATACCTCATCCTTTTAAATTGGTTGAGTTCCTCCTACATTGTTTAAATCCATGATTCGTCATTCGTGGCTTCTTTATAATTTTTAGGTTCTAAAGACGAAATAAAGGCAACATGACTCATTTGATTTAGTTGATGTCTAGCAGAAACTCTTGAATTGATGTCACCTATTACGTTGTTTGCGGGACGATCTTTTAAAATCCGAGGAAGTGATCTTAAAATAGTTGAAGTTTCGTTATTATTTGAATTTGTATCACTTACAGTATTTTGAATTTCAACAACTTCTTCATCGTGAGTTTTACTTGTTTGAAAATTTATGTCAAAAGAAACATGTAAGCTTTCCTCAATAGTATTAATTCTTTTATTAAAGATTCTATATGCCTTTCTTCGATCTGAATAACCAATAAAAATTCCTTCATCGACTTTTGGATCGAATTTTTCTAAAGTTATCTTTGGTGTTTAGAATAAAACATTTTGAACCAAACATACTAAAATATGAAACTTTAGGTTTCTTCCCATAAAACATTTCATAACAAGTATTCTTTGTCATGGATGGTAGTGTTACTCTACTTAGTACATAACATGCAATTGCTACTACTTCAGCCCAAAATTGCTTTAGTAAACCACTACTATTTAGCAAAGTCCTAGCACATTCTTGCAGAGTTCAATTCTTTCTTTCTACAATACCATTTTGTTGTGGTGTTCTTGGAATAGAAAAATTATGGCTTATTCCCTTTTTGTCAAAAAAATCATTAAATAATTCATTTTCAAATTCACCTCCATAATCACTATGAATATTTTTTTATTTTTAGAGCTAGTAAATTCATTATTCATTTGGCAAAAAGATCTTAAATATTCCAAAAGTATCACTTTTATGTTTTAAGAACAAAGTCCATGTATATCTTGAAAAATCTTCTACTACAACAAAAACATATTTATTATGATTTAATAATCGTGCTTGGGTAGGTCCAAATAAGTCTAAATGCAATAATTCTAACGGTTATTTTGTAGAAATATTGCTCTTTGACTTAAAAGAACTCTTTTTCAATTTACCAAATTGACACGCATCACATAAATTATTTACTTTATAATTAATTTTCGGTAATCCTCTGACTATCTCATGTTTTGCTAATTTGTTAATATACTTAAAATTTACATGACAAAAATCGTTTATGCCATAACCATGGATCTTCATGATCTATAATTAAACATAAATCTGAGTTTTGTTTAATTTTCATGTTTGAAACATATATATTACTATTTCGGAATCCTTCAAAGATTAAATTTTTATGATTATAAAAATATTGCATTTATCCTTTTCAAAACTAATTTGAAATCCTTTATCGCAAAGTTGACTAATGCTTAAAAGGTTATGCTTCAAATTTTTAACTAACAAAACATTACAAATAATGAAAGATTTGCATATACCGATATTGATGACTTTACCAATGCCAATGACGTATCCTTTTGAATTGTCGCCAAATGTCATTATGCCACCATCCATATATGTTATATTTGATAGCATGGTTTTGTTTCCCGTCAAATGCTTAGAGCAACCACTATTTAAAATCTATTTCTCATTTTGTCTTGGTTTGGGTACCTACAAGATAAGAAGTTTTAATTGGTACTCACTTCCTCCTTTAGGGTCCTAAATATTAGGCAGAGAAGGCATCCATACCCGTGTGGGTTGGGGGCCTTTAAAGACATAATTTGAATCATGAACGACATTCTTTAGGAAGTTTTTAATATGATTTTGTCTAATAAGTTTATTATTGGATTTAGGAATCCAAATTTTTACCTGCTTAGGTATCTCTAACTTTTTATTAACTTCTTTGTTCACCTTTTTATATAGAAAACTGTAGTTTTTGGTTTCCAATTCCTTTTTGAAACCTAATCCATTTCTATTTTCCAGATGGATTTGAGTTTTTGATCAAATGGTCTAAACTTTGTTTTCCTTTATTAAATTTAGAAATATTTGTAGTAATCTTTTCCAACTCACTTTTGAGTTTGGAAATTTCAGATAATGAAACTTCTATATTACTACTTAAAGTTGTGTTTTTATCCAGAAAATGATTATTTTCTAGTTTATTTTTTCTTAATTATTTAGATACAGAATCATTTTCCAAAGTTAACTCTTTACATTTACTTTGTGCATTTTCTAACTCTTCTTCTAGAATGGTTTTCTCATCTTTAAATAAACCCATTTCAATTTCCATTCTATTTATTCTAGAAATATATTCTTTATTTAATTTCTTTTGTTCTCTAAATTTATTATTTAGCTCCATACTAATTCCCAAAATCTCATTATAATTGAGTTCAAGGACATACCACGTCCGTGTCTGCCATAAAACATACATTTGCTTGTTATGTACCACTGTCACTATTAGACGAAGAAGAGTCAAAGTCGTCCCATGTAACTTGAAAAGCTCTTCTTTTCTTCTAAATTTTTTCAATTTTCTGCTTTTTATTTTCATTGAGGATCTTTGGACAATACTTCTTCATATGACCAAATTCGTCACATTCGAAGCACATGATGGTTGTCTGATTTATTGCACTTGATTTTCCATTCTTATGAAATTTGGTCATTTTTCTGAATTTTTAGAATTTGTTGTGGTTCTTTGCTGTAAAAACTATTTCTTCTTCGTCTAAGTCAGAATCTTCATTATTTGCCGGAAAAGCTATGTTTTTCTTTTCTGTATTTTGTTCTTTTCTACCCTGTAAGTTAGCTTCATAGGACAATAAGTTTGCAATTAAATCTTCAACTTTGAGTTTAGAAAGAACAATCGCCTCTTCTATGGCAAAACTTTTCTTTTCCACTCATTAGTTAAATAATTTAAAATGTGTGTGACTAAATCAAAATTAGTAAATTTTACTCCAAGTGTCATGAGATCATGTTGAATAGTTTAAAATCTAGTATACATATCACTAATAGACTCACCAGCTGAAGATGAAAATCAATTTTGCAAAATTGATAATTTAGTTTGTTTAACTTTATTAGTGCCTTCGTGAGTGATTTGTAAAGTGCGTTGTATATCATAAGCAGTAGTGCACATTATGACACATGAAAATTCATTCTTATCTAATGCACAAAACAAAATATTCATAGCTTTTGAATTGTTAGAAGCTGCAGCTTTTTGAGCATCGGTCCACGCACTCAACTCAGTAGTTGGTGCTTCATATTTATTTTTATTGGCAACCCAAATTTCTAAACTATTTTCTTCCATAAAAATTATCATGCCAGTTGACCAATAAGCATAATTAGATCCATTAAAAAATAAGGAACGTTGTGTGAACTGACCTTCTTGAAATATGTTATTACTTGCCATATTAAAATGATGCAAATACAAGTTACTGTAATTTGATCTAACCTTGCTCTAATACCAATGGAAAATCTATATGTGGATCGCATATGTAACCAACTATAACAAATAATGAGATAATAACAAGTAAACAGTAAAGTTAAATAAAGTAAGAAGCAATCACACCATTATTTTATCCTGGTTCAGACCTCTCATCCTACGTCCAGTAGCGAAGCTCCCCTTCGGACTTCTTACTATCACAAACTTCCCTCGCTTAGCCCGGAGGAATAGGCTTACAGATGAAATTGATGCTTTGACAATAATGTGCTCTTTACAACACGGATTTTGACTGAATCGTAGAAAGTTCTCCTATAATCTCCTTGTATTAATATGAGAGTTGAATAACTTGGAAATATATAATAGTTTGTGTGCTTGACTGAAATCTTTAGAGAAAGATAATGAGTATAGAAAGTATAGAATAGATTCAGAGAGATTAGGTGATTGAAAATCTTTAATCTAAGATATATTTAAGATATATTTATAGCAGTTGAAGAGATTTTATGAAGAGATTCAACATTTGAATGTAAAACTCTTCGTTCGAAATAATGTATCCATTGAAGAACTAATTTAGGGTTTAAAAGAAAGGTTGTGACTTTTGAAAACAAAATGAAAACCGTTCAAAATTAAACAGCCGTTGTCAGGACAGATTTCTGTCCATATGGTTAGACGTTTGTCAATGTACTCTGGATATATTCCAGATGCAGTGATTTTAGGAAACAAATTCTCGAGACCGTGAACGTTTGTCAAATTTGACAAACGTCTGTGCTAAGTCCAGGAAATTTTCCTGAACCTTGTATCAGACGTCTGTCATATACAGACGGACGTCTGTACATGCACAGATTGTTCTCTCTCTCTCTCTCTCTCTCTCTCTATATATATATATATATATATATATATATATATATAGATTTGAAATGCTCATATAAATTCAAGGAGATTGTACATAAATCTAATAATCAATTCCAAAATATATACTTTCAATGAAGCCTTTGAGTATGTCTTGTGGTCTTGTTCACGCCTTCATCTCCTTCTTGAATGATTCCTGCAAGATTATATGATACGCTATATATACTTTCTATGATCGTATAGTTGTCGTCATTAAAAACTCAAACAGAGGACCTAACAGCGTGAAATGCGAACGTAGATAAGAACCATTCACATCAGTATTATGATTATTTTTATGACGTTTGAAAAGTCAGGAGGGTTGACCCAATCAAGGAAATATTGGATGGCTTCATATATGGTTTTTTTTTTTTTTTTTTTTTTGGTAACTATCATTTACACTAGGCTTTATATCTGACTTGTACTTTATTACCGTTTTCCCCTTAAATTTATGTGTTTGCTTGTGTAGGTTGAAATCATGGGCTTGCATGGGCTCTGTATTGGTCGTAGTACAATGACCTAAGATTGAGTAGCAGACCCTTAGTTAATGAATATGTTGTTTCCGTTGCATCAAAAGATTATTGGCCACAATTTTTTATGTGAACCTGGTACTGTATTATTTTTTACTACATTTGACTCCGGTTTGAAAAAATTTAGGTGCTCTATTTACTAAAATGTTTTAGATTATATCAACATATTTTCATTGTCAGAAGATAATTCTATTGATAATTACAACATCGTTCTACTTCATCTTCGAGTTTCAAGTTGTAGATGTTACAATGGGCATATACGTCAAGGCTGACCTGGACATTGGAAGGTGATACATCTTAAATTATGAAATGAAAATATTTAACTGTTTGATTTACAAATTCGTTTTAAATTATATTCGCATCATTTCGTTGTTGGAAGATAACTCTGGTGATACCTACAACATCGTCTGCGTTCATCTTAGGGTTTCAAGTTGCAGTTGTTACACTTAGCATACAAGTCAGTATCGAACTGGACATCTGAAGGTGGGGCATTCAAAATTATGAACACGCAAATGGATACTTGGATATGAGCTTGTAGATCGATGTAGTCTTCAAATGTCGCATTTAACTTTTAAAATTTCAAAGGGCAAAGTGGATAAAGACCAACATTCAATATGAGGTAGACGAAGCTAAAAATTTATAGATAAACATTTGAGGAAAATAATCGAGAAATAACTAAAAAAATATACACAGCATATGTATATCATTATGAAAAACACAAATTCATTCATTGAAAAAATGACGACCTTCGATGTGTCAGAAGTGTCGAAAGATAACCGTTCAATCTGAACGATAACCAACTGATTAAATGGATATCTATTGCCTAATATTAATGACCAACTTTCAGCTGTGAAGCCAACCACAGACTGTAACCAGTGACTTGTCGAAAACAAAAAGAGTGGCATTAGCTAACAAAATATAGTTCAAAATTTTAAGCAACAGCCGCGAAGCAGACTACCAAAAGAGTACCAGCAGCAGCATCATATTTATTTCCCTCCACACCATCATCATCGTTACGACATCACCACTCCCTTTCAAATTCAACCCGCACTCACCACCTCCCAATTCTCCCACAACTAAATAGAAATACAGAAATAAAAGCCCATACATGTCGGCAAAGCACGGAAACGGGTGCGAACAGTACGGCGCCCACCACTGCCACCGACGACGCCTGTACCGGCGCCTGTTCGCCCTCGTCCTCACCCTCCTCATCATCGCCCTCCTCATCATCCTGATCATCTTCCTCGTCCTCCGCCCCACCAAGCCCCGATTCTACCTCCGCGACGTCTCCATCTCCCAGCTCAAGCTCAACTCCTACTCCTCCCTCGACGCCACCTTGCAGGTCACCCTCTCCTCCTACAACAAAAACGACCGCATCGGCATCTACTACGACCGCCTCGACGTCTACGCCGACTACAAGAACCTCCGGATCACTGTCCCCACCAGCCTCCCCGCCGGCTACCAAGGCCACGAGGATTCCGTCGTTTGGTCCCCCTTCCTGTACGGTACGGATATCCCGATTCCGGCCTACTTGGCTGAGGCGCTCACGCAGGAGCAGAATGCTGGCTTGTTTCTAATCGATATCAAGGTACGTATTTCAAATTTGAAATTTGAATTTGAACGATCGGAGTTGTGTAGTTTAAAAAAAAAAATCAAAATCAAAATGGCAGGTGCAAGGGAAATTGAGGTGGAAAGTGGGAAGTTGGATATCGGGTGTGTATCATCTTCACGTTACCTGCCCTGCTTTTGTGTTGGTCGGTAAAGGCTACGGCAACGACGATGGAGGCTGTAAAAATCCAAGCTGCAATTGGGGGATGAGATTTCAAGGCATGACCACCTGCAACGTTGAAGTTTGAGCTTATAAGTTTCTTTTAAATATCACTCTTTTTTTTCCTTTTTTATTTTTTTGGGTATAAATTATAGTTATTAATGCAAATATAGTTTTTTTCTATTATGGTGTAATCCTTTACTTTGTAATTAAACTATAGTGTTATAATATTTGAGTAAAACTGTAAAAAAAATTTCAATGTTGGTAAATTTGATGTTAAAGGATCGGATATTGATTTGAAATAAATGTTTAACCACTATTTTCTTTTAAAGTGATGGTTGTTTAGGCTTTCATCAGTTGTCATTTTATATACTAAGAAGCTACCAAAAACAGAGAAGTTTTATTTTTCAAATTGGACCTTTTTTGCAAGCAAGGACATATACAATACAGATTCAATTAGAATAGAAGTTCTAAAAAATAATATATACAAATCACTGCATAATATACGCTTATTTATTATCGTAATAAGAAATTTTGTATATTTTTGTTTTTTAAAATTTAGCATAAAATATACACATGCAGATGGTATTTTTGAAGATAAATCGCGTATAATAATCCTTACTATAAAAACGGGATTAAATTACTGCAAAAAAGTTGTGACCTTTGTGGTTCTAAAGATTCAGGTGTACACATTGTGAGATATTTTAAAGTTGCTGGCTTATTTTGCAGTAAATTTATGCAAACAATGGACGATGAATTTGAAGTTTTTAAAGCATATAATTGTATCATCTACAATAAGTACATAAATTTTTCATTGTCATCCATAAAATGGACAAACAAAGTTTCTATGTTGAATTCATTAAAGTGCTCTAAACGGAAAACAGAGACCAGAATTAAGTAAATTCGAATTATTTATAGGTAAATAAATAAAGCGTGAACGCTTTTAATTTTTTTTCTTTCTAATACTGGATAACAAATTTATTTTCCTTGTAAACTTCATCATAGATTAAGCAAAGGATAGGATTTAACGTTTTCGACAATCATTTTTAAACTATATATTCGTGCAGGATAACATTCATGACATTATTGTTGGACCATGGTCTGTTTTCTTATTTTTCGGTAAAAGCAATGAATACATACTCTTCAGTTGTTCATATTTTGTAGATTTTATTCCGCTCATCTGCTTCTAAAATTTATCTATAATCCAAACTACATTTTACCCTGTTAAAGGGAAACGTATATTATAAGAGAAATCAGTGCATAATTTTATGGGACTGATGAACATAAAGAAGAAGAATAGTGAACGACTGAAAATGAAATGTTACCACATTTTTATATATTTGTGTTTGTTTATATTCATGGTGGCTGGTCTCTTTCTCTAACAATATGTGTCTGCTTAATATTTCAGTGCATGTTCTTATAAGAAATCATCTATGTTTTTAAATTGGATAAATGGCACAGACTGAACTTATTTATGCAGCCTTGGTATATTTCAGTTTATACAGCATTGGTATACATACAATTCATCTATGTTTTTTTCAAATGAAGTTGTACATACATGTGTAGAAGCTCTAGAATATGAGGGAAGAAATAAGTTGATAGCAGCCAAAGGAAAGGATAAACTCAAAGAAATGATATGAGCAATGAAAAAGTTAGGATGCATACGACATTGACATGGTATGTGAACTGATGACGATGTGTGAGCTGCAATTTTGTACGTTGCAGAAGCCACTGTAGTGTGCTATTCGAAAAAGACTGCTGTTATGTCATGGAGTTGAAATCGTGGGGTGTAGGACTACTTAACAACTGCCTTCTTTCCATACCCTTTCTTATGGATGGGCTTTTATGTCTTGCCTTCTTGAAGCTTTATACAACCCATCTTTAAATTATATCTCCAGAGGCTTCTTTTAAGTTATAATATATATGCCCATGGGTTGTTTCAGTCCAGTGTTTTCAAAATGGGCTTTGTTTTAAGTCTGGCCTTAATCCACGTACCCCAAGCTAACGCACTGAACGACAATCCGAAAATTCTTATCCACAAATCAGCAAAAAACCAGAACTAAAATAGACTTTGATGAAGCTTCCCAAACAGATGGATGGAGGAAAAATCTGTCTCGAAGCTCTTCTGGGATTCGCTACGCAACTTCACTACAGAAAACAATGCCAAAATCTAGAACAAGGAAGAGAAAGTGGTCACAAATACCCCACAATATGAAATGAGTTCATTTGAGCTAGAAATATCCCAATAGCAGCAGCACACTTCCAGAAAACGGACACCAAAGCCGAACCAAAAATGCTAAACAGACCGAATAAATGTCGGTCTAAAACTGCGAAACAGAAGGAAAATGCGGAGGTCACACCCACAATGTCAAATGAATTTACTGTCTTACCCCCGTGCATTAAATATTTTGTACTGGTTCGCATTTTTAGACCAATTTTCAATCGGTTCGTCTAGCACAGTTGAAACCGAACAGAACACAGAACTGAAAATAGTTTTAACAAAAGGAATTCTCCTAGAAAGAGAAAATGGGAACCGATATCACACACAAGTAATCTTAGATCAAACACAACTTAAATCTGTGTAAACACGGTGGATATGGTTAAAAATGGTTAAATGCCAGTATAACGTCTCACGATTATACTCCCAACTAGGCTTCAACGATTCCCAAAAAAAATCATTTTTCTTTTCTTAAAACAGAAATCAAATATATAACAGAAAAAAAAACACCTTCCTTTAATGACTCACAAAACACATAATAACAGTATGCAATATATACTCTCAACTGAAACAAAACTGAGCACACTAACCAAAGTACAAACAACAAAGAAGAAGAAAAAACAAAAGAGAAGCAAAGGAACACAAGGCCAATACGGATCAAGCCAAGAAGACGAACAACTCCCAAAAAACAAAGAACAACAAGACTTGCCCGAGGCACATAATGAATGTAGGAGAACACGCCTCGGACAAGTAGACCAACGAACAACTTGGTCCTCCTCTCTGTTCGGGTAAAAAAAACCAATTGGAAGACAACCTGCTCCATCTCTAGAATCCAAGTTACACCAAGCAAACCAAACAACCAAGACCGATCACCAAAGAGCTTTACGGATACCGAAGGAACCTCCGGGAAGGCCAAGTAAGAGGGATCTGCATAAAACAGATACCTGATCTACAAAGAAAAGCTCTACCAACCAACCAACAATAAAGCTCCAAGAAAACATCAAATTCCAAGAGAAGAAAATTTAAAAAAGAAATCACCCTAGCTCCGTAGAAGGTTGGAAACATAACCATATGTCCAAGGAACATGCAACTAGAATAGACGAAGGGTTTAGGTTATCACAGAATACGAAAAGCAAAGTGAATGTCCGATGAAACACGCCTGATAACTGTAACAACCCGTATTTTCAACAACCTGTTATAACATAAATCGAGACAGAATTTAATTCTAAAATCTGAATCAAGGGAAACGGGCTATGCCATTGCGTTCGTCTCGGAAAAATACGCGAAATAGAGTCCGAGTTTTCGAAAATCGGAGTCCGTATGACCCAGTTAAGGCCCATTGAAGTTTTCAGAAATTTCTATGTTAAAAACAGATTTAAATTTAAATTTAAAACAGAAATTAGGGCAACTGGGCAGGCGGGAAAAATTCCCGCCCAGGACCCCATGTCGACAGGCCTGTCGACAGGGGTCTTGGCATGTCGACTGCCCTGTCGACAGCCCTGTCGACAGGGGGTAGCCAGGCAATGTTGCCTGGCGCACCATTTTGATTTGGGCTGGGTCTTGTGGCTTGCTTCTAGAGGATTCCGAAATCTGACGGGCCAAAACTCATCTAGGGTTAATCCTAGGGCTAAAAACACTCTAATCTTCTATAAATACAACCCTAATCCTACCCTAAAACCCAATTATTCATTCTAGCAACAAAACTATGCCAAAATCCAAACTCTCATGGCCTCCACCCTCTTCATGAATCATTCCTATAAAGATTTTGATGTTCATACAAGCATTTCTAAGTTGTATGAATGATCATTAGCTTGCATACATCATCAAGTTGCAAGTTTCATTTGCTAAGCTAGAGTTTTTGGGGTTTTGTTTCTTATTGGAGCTTTGTTTTGGGTTTTATGCTTGCATAAGGGGCTTCTCAATCTTTATTAGTAGATTTGTGTCTTCATAATATTTGTAAGCCCTCTTACCTTCATTTTAGAAACTCTAAAGTTAATATGTGATGCAAGTTGGGATTTATGTATGTTTATTGAGTTATGCATGTTTATGCAAGTTTACTAAGCCTTGATTTGCAAGTTAAATGAGTTATGCATGTTTATGCAAGTTTGCTAAGCCTTGATTTGCAAGTTAAATGAGTTATGCATGTTTATGCAAGTTTGCTAAGCCTTGATTTGCAAGTTAAATGAGTTATGCATGTTTATGCAACTTTACTAAGCCATGATTTGCAAGTTAAATGAGTTATGCATGTTTATGCAAGTTTACTAAGCCATGATTTGAAAGTTAAATAAGTTATGCATGTGTATGCAAGTCCACTATGCCATGATTTGCAAGTTAAATGAGTTATGTATGTTCATGCAAGTTCATTATGTCATGTTATGCATGTTTGACAAGTTGTGCATGTTTGACAAGTTGTGCATGCTTATGCAAGTTTAAAATGACAAGTTGTGCATGTTTGACAAGTTATGCATGCTTATGCAAGTTTAAAAATGGCAAGTTGTGCATGTTTGACAAGTTATGCATGTTTATGGTAAAATGCAAGTTCACCATGCTAAGTTATGCAAGTCTAACATGTTATGCGTGTTTGTTGTGATAAGCAAGTTCATCACGTATGTTGTGCCAAGTTCCCTCTTCCTATCCTTTATGCGTTATTACGAATATGTAAGCGATAGAATGACGTTGGGGGTTTGGGTAAACTTAAAATACATGAAAATATAAGATTGGGAATTTACCTATTAAGTTAGGTCTACCCCTTGGGAATTTACCTATTAAGTTAGGTCTACCCAAGCATTTGTTGACTTGTAATTATGTTTTGAAATAAAGTGGACATGACACTTAGAAAACATAAGTGTGGCCAACTCGAGGTTGGGTTGAGTTTGTAGCGTAATCCTACCCGGAACCGACCGGCTTAACTAGTGGCTACAAACAATAGGACCCAATGTGAGAAGTTGGTCATGTGGTGCCAAAACCCGAGGTTAGCCTGAGTTGTGGTGTAAACCTACCCGGACCCGCCCGGCCTAACTAGTAACCACAACAAGGTCTAATGTGAGAGGTTAAGGTGCATTAAATTAATTAATGCCTCATGGTTAGGGTTAAGTCAGGGTCCACTAATACTTAACCAATTTGGGGATTCGAGGGATTGAAATGGGGTTAAATGGTGAAACTATTGGTTATGCTTAACTAGTTTAATCCATGATTGGTGAAGGGTTAAATCACACTTAACCCTCTTAGAAACCCTAGCAGCGTGGTCCGTTCCGGCAGTAATCCCAGTTGGGTATCATTCACAACCCTAGAGGACTAGGCTAGGGCGGGGGCACGATTACTGGACGGATGTGAGCGACCAAAAGGACGATGGCTGAGTGGTACAGCGGTGCGGGTTCAGGCGGGCTACGGACGTGCACGTAGTCCGGTGTTGGACAAACTCGAGGCACGGGTACCAGTAGGTTAGGGCTGTGCATTATTGCTTAAGTGTCCGGGGTTGACACCCGAGGGCTTGATACACCCAAAGGTGGACCCAGCACAGACTAACTACAACCATATGTGGGCCATATGGACACCAACACTTGACGTGTTAGGTTTATAGGGAGCCGATCGACTAGACCGTTGGGCTGGACCTTATATTAAGGTCACTTCATGTTATTGGGCCAAAGTTTGGGCTAAGGGATCAATACCTGTTATGTTGGTTTGCTAGTACACCGTGGTGCAAAACTTAACCTTGTTTTATGCGATGACACCTCTATCTATCTTGTAGTTGATTTATCATGCCAGTATGTTGTTATTTATGATCATTTCAGTTTCCATCATGATGTTAACTTTATTAGTTTATAGACTGATCGTAGCAGGGCTTACTCAGTCTTTTTGACTGACCTGTTTTCTTTCGCCTCTTTTCTTCCGTTTCCCCCCCCCCCCAGGTTCTCAGGGAGGGAATATTGGAGCCTAGCTTGGATTTTAGCTGCTTCCTTGGATAGCCCAAGTATGCTTTGGACTTGAGCCGCTATGGTTTATCACTCTTATTTGGGGATAGTACTTATGTATTTTTCGGTTTATCAGATGATGTATTTATCTAGACTTGTAATTTTGGGAAATTGACATTTTGATGTACCAGACTTGTGTTTTGAAATGGTTTAAAAATCTTCCGCTGTTTTATCTACTTACTCTGTTTATTTACATATACATATATGTCATGTCCTGCCTTGCTATATCATTATGCATGTTTACCTTATTTTTAAAAAAACGCCCCACCAAAGTCAGAGTTGCTCGCAAGAGCCACCCTGGCGTTGGTGGGGTGTTACATTTGGTATCAGAGCATATGGTTTACGAGGAGGGATAAAAAGGTTTTTAAAACTTTTGAAAAGAAAAACTATTTTCAAAACCAAGTATAAAGTATTTTCCAAAGAAAAGTCTAGTTTATTTTAAAGGCTATTCCCCAAAAAGCCATTAGCACTATCCTTTGATCCCTCGTTTGAACTCTTTTCTTTTCGTTTCCAGCATGTCTGATAATCTCATCTTGCCCAAAGGGGTAACAATACCCGATTGGGTTTGTCGGTACTTGGAAGTCACGGCACCGGTCCCGGGTGTCTCTAGTGTTGTCTTTCCAGTCAAGGCCGCTGTTCCTCCTCCTCCTCCTTCCGTAGCTGATGTTCCTCTTCTCCCTCAGCCTCCACAAGCGGATTTTGCGGAAACTTGTAAGAACTTTAAGATGATAGGTGGCAAGAATTTTAGTGGGACAGAGACTTTTGGAGAGGCAAGGAATTGGTTGAAAGAGACCGAAGATCTTTTAGCCACCTTTGATATAGGTGACCGCAGGAAGGTTTTATTGGCAGTATGGTTGCTAAAGGAAGAAGCTGCACGTTGGTGGGTAGTCACCACCGCTACTAGGCCAATCGAGACTTGGGATGACTTTAGAGGAAGGTTTGGACTGAGGTTCTTATTACTGAAGCAAGGGGACATGACTATTATGGAATACATAGATAAGCTTAATCAACTGGCTCGGGTCGATTTAGACTTGGTTAATACAGCTCAGAAGAAGGCCCTACACTTTGCTCTAGGATTAAACGAGCCATTACATGGTTTGGCCATGTCTCATATACCCTTGGGGGCGACTTTCGAGAATTTGGTGAATATGGCCCTACTTCAAGAAGAAGATAACAATGACAAGAAAGAGGTCAAGGCGAATGAGTCTCAAGGCAAGAGAGTAAATTCCGGGAAACGGGGCAAGAATATGAAATGTAACTTCTGTGGTGAAGTTGGACATATAGCCAGGGAATGTAGGAAGAAGGAAAGAAGAAAGCGGGGCGAATGCTTTCATTGTGGTGAGTTTGGACATCTCAACAAGGATTGCCCGAAGAAACAAGGGAAAGGTCAGACTCAGTGTGCAGGACTATCTGGAGGGAGAATTCACCCCCTCAACACCGTTCTTCCAGCTTATGATAGAGGTAGTGTTTCTGTTGAAAATCTGGTTTACATTTTCTGATTTTCCCCTGTTCGTACTTTGTTTGACTCTGGCACATCGCATAGTTTTATTTCATCTGATCTAGTTGAAAGTTTTGCACCTAAGTACTAGTCTGGTTGATGATCCCGTATATGTTTCAAATCCAATTGGGGGTTCTGCCCGTTCGTCTGTGGTCTGAGTGGATTTGAAAATTTCTATCCTGGGTATAGAATTCTCGTGGGATGTTTATATTCTCGGTTTCGGGGGATATGGGTTGGTTTTGGGCATGGAATGGTTGTCCTGTTTTGGAGCCATTCTGGGTTTTTGTATATAGGGTGTGGGGCTCATGACTCGCCTCGGTAATACCCTAGAAATTTCTAGTAACCCTATGGGTCCCGTCATGTTATGTTATCTTGAATCCCTCAACTCGTCTATCGATAGTTTGCAATCGGTGAGGGTGGTCCAAGAATATCCTGATATCTTGGGTGAAGTGAAGGGGTTACCCCTAGACGTGGGATAGATTTCCGCATTATCTGGTTGGTAATACCAAGCCAGTTTCGTGGCCGGTTAGGCACGTGACCTCACGAGATGAGAGTTAAGAAAGCAAGTCAAGGAGTTGCTTGAGAAGAACTTCCTGAGATGAAGCATTTTCGAGTAGGGTGCTCCAGTAGTATTCGTTACTGATGTGGACAGTTTATTTCGCTTATGTGTTGATTATCGTGAGAGGAATAGATAACCGGTACCAAGGATCAATGATTTGTTTGATCAGCTTGTAGGAGCATCTGTTTTCTTTTGATCTAGCTACAGGATTCCATCAGCTTAGGATGACTGAGGATGGAATTGACAAGACTGCGTTTAGGACTCTAGATGGGTTTTAGAATGGCTGGCCATACTATTTGGTTTGACTAATGCACCCGCATATTGCGTAAACTGGATGGGTAGGGTGTTTAGGGAGTCCTTGAACAAGTTTGTCATGGTCGTCTTAGACGATATTTTGATCTCCTCAAAAGAACGAGGAAGAACATGCTATACATCTCAAGAAAGAGATGGATACGCTTAGAGCCACCAGTGGAAGGTCAAGTTCTCAAAATGTCACTTTGGAGGAAAGAAGTTGGATTTCTTGGGCACATAGTTCCTAAGTAAGGCTTAGCGGTGGATTCTGCTAAAGTGGTTGCGGTTTAAGACCGGAAAACTCTGAGGAGGGCAATTGAAGTAAGAAGCCTCCTCCGTTTGGCTAGTTAGTTAGCATTCCCGGAGCTTAGACTTACTCTTCTGGATCAAGAAGGGGGTTTCGCAGGAAGAAGACCCGCAGTTAGTCGAGAACATGGACCAGTTGATTCGAGGCGAGATGTTAAGTCACCTCGTTAGATATATTATAGATGACAAGGGATGACTAAGGCGCGATGAGAGATTATGTGTTCCTCGAGTGGAAGACTTGGTAAAGAAGGTTCTTACAGATGCGCATCACTCGAGGAGGTGGCCGAGTTGGTCTCGGGATGCATGTTGTGCCACCAAGTTAAGGCCAAGTCATAGAAGCCCAGTGGGCCATTACCTCTATTGGGGGTTCCGCAGGGGAAGTGTGAAAACATCTCGATAGATTATGTGGATGGACTACCTAGATCAAAGAAAGGGAATACGGGTATGAGGGTCATAATAGGTAGACTCACGAAGAGTGCTCATTTCAGTCCGGTAAAGAGCGAGAGGACTGCATCATGGTTAGCAACGGTTTATCCTCAAGAAGTTGGCCAGTTTTGAAATAGCCTACAGGAAGCCAGGGGTAGGCAACTGAATCTAGGTATGGTCTATAGGCGGATGGTTCATTTCGATTAAGCATGAGTTATAGGAAATCACGTTTATAAGGGCAATTGGCAACGTGGATTGGTATTTTCAAGAAAAGTTCTGTTGCATGGAATACTTTATAGTAAGTAGACGAGATCCAGGATTCACTAGTGAATTTTGGAGAGCTTGCATGAAATCATGAGGTTATAGTATGTTTAAGCCAAGTATACAGAAGGAAGAATAAGTGGAAAAGAAAGACGAGAGGCGATAATGAAATAAGTTCCAACTCGAATTTGGGAAATAGGAGTTAGGAAGCCAAGGAATCATGAAAGATAGTCAAAGCACAGTGGAGTTAAGCTCAAGGAAACGTGACTAAGAAGAGTGAAGACTAGATACGCGCATCATATCTCTTTTTAAGAGTGCATCCTTGATCCTTGTTTTTCCTGTGGAGCTTGCTGGCAAGTTGTCTTTTGTATATATCCTCTCGGTCCCATTCTCGATCTTATTTCCGTTGTAAACTCCATAAGGGGGTTAAGACTCATCGGTTAGTACTATATGTCAAAGTTTGAATGGATTTCTTGCAAATCCAAAAAGGAGTTTATCTAGTTTATCTAGTTTATCGTGTCTATCTTGTCATGAGAACCTTAGGTAGAAACCCTTTGGATGAAACATGTATTTGAAACATGTTATGCTTGATGTTTGCAAGTGGTTGCAAGCGTTTGCAAGTGGTTACTCGTGGATGCATTATACACATTAGGCACTAGATCGGCTCACACACTCTTCATGTTGCATATGCATGAGTGTTTATGCTTATTCATGATTGAAACTTGTTGTGCCACCACATGGATGTTGCATATGGATGAATGTTATGTGCACTCATATAGATACTATGAATTTAGGAATTTGCATACATATGGATTCATTTCACTGACATACATGTGCATTAAGGAGGTTTACTGTATCAGTAACCGCCTGATTTACATACATATGCATTAAGGAGGTTTACTGTATCAGTAACCGCCTGATTTTTGCATTAGGTAAGTACATATACACACACTTTTGCATATGTTCATACCACATTTAGAATCCTTTAAGGACAATGATTGCTCGTGGATGATGTTTTGAGTAGATGGATGTTGGATGGTAGGATACGTTCTTCCTAACTTGAAGATTTCGGGGACGAAATCCTTTAAGGAGGGGAGAATGTAACAACCCGTATTTTCAACAACCTGTTATAACATAAATCGAGACAGAATTTAATTCTAAAATCTGAATCAAGGGAAACGGGCTATGCCATTGCGTTCGTCTCGGAAAAATACGCGAAATAGAGTCCGAGTTTTCGAAAATCGGAGTCCGTATGACCCAGTTAAGGCCCATTGAAGTTTTCAGAAATTTCTATGTTAAAAACAGATTTAAATTTAAATTTAAAACAGAAATTAGGGCAACTGGGCAGGCGGGAAAAATTCCCGCCCAGGACCCCATGTCGACAGGCCTGTCGACAGGGGTCTTGGCATGTCGACTGCCCTGTCGACAGCCCTGTCGACAGGGGGTAGCCAGGCAATGTTGCCTGGCGCACCATTTTGATTTGGGCTGGGTCTTGTGGCTTGCTTCTAGAGGATTCCGAAATCTGACGGGCCAAAACTCATCTAGGGTTAATCCTAGGGCTAAAAACACTCTAATCTTCTATAAATACAACCCTAATCCTACCCTAAAACCCAATTATTCATTCTAGCAACAAAACTATGCCAAAATCCAAACTCTCATGGCCTCCACCCTCTTCATGAATCATTCCTATAAAGATTTTGATGTTCATACAAGCATTTCTAAGTTGTATGAATGATCATTAGCTTGCATACATCATCAAGTTGCAAGTTTCATTTGCTAAGCTAGAGTTTTTGGGGTTTTGTTTCTTATTGGAGCTTTGTTTTGGGTTTTATGCTTGCATAAGGGGCTTCTCAATCTTTATTAGTAGATTTGTGTCTTCATAATATTTGTAAGCCCTCTTACCTTCATTTTAGAAACTCTAAAGTTAATATGTGATGCAAGTTGGGATTTATGTATGTTTATTGAGTTATGCATGTTTATGCAAGTTTACTAAGCCTTGATTTGCAAGTTAAATGAGTTATGCATGTTTATGCAAGTTTGCTAAGCCTTGATTTGCAAGTTAAATGAGTTATGCATGTTTATGCAAGTTTGCTAAGCCTTGATTTGCAAGTTAAATGAGTTATGCATGTTTATGCAAGTTTACTAAGCCATGATTTGCAAGTTAAATGAGTTACGCATGTTTATGCAAGTTTACTAAGCCATGATTTGCAAGTTAAATAAGTTATGCATGTGTATGCAAGTCCACTATGCCATGATTTGCAAGTTAAATGAGTTATGTATGTTCATGCAAGTTCATTATGCCATGTTATGCATGTTTGACAAGTTGTGCATGTTTGACAAGTTGTGCATGCTTATGCAAGTTTAAAATGACAAGTTGTGCATGTTTGACAAGTTATGCATGCTTATGCAAGTTTAAAAATGGCAAGTTGTGCATGTTTGACAAGTTATGCATGTTTTTGGTAAAATGCAAGTTCACCATGCTAAGTTATGCAAGTCTAACATGTTATGCGTGTTTGTTGTGATAAGCAAGTTCATCACGTATGTTGTGCCAAGTTCCCTCTTCCTATCCTTTATGCGTTATTACGAATATGTAAGCGATAGAATGACGTTGGGGGTTTGGGTAAACTTAAAATACATGAAAATATAAGATTGGGAATTTACCTATTAAGTTAGGTCTACCCCTTGGGAATTTACCTATTAAGTTAGGTCTACCCAAGCATTTGTTGACTTGTAATTATGTTTTGAAATAAAGTGGACATGACACTTAGAAAACATAAGTGTGGCCAACTCGAGGTTGGGTTGAGTTTGTAGCGTAATCCTACCCGGAACCGACCGGCTTAACTAGTGGCTACAAACAATAGGACCCAATGTGAGAAGTTGGTCATGTGGTGCCAAAACCCGAGGTTAGCCTGAGTTGTGGTGTAAACCTACCCGGACCCGCCCGGCCTAACTAGTAACCACAACAAGGTCTAATGTGAGAGGTTAAGGTGCATTAAATTAATTAATGCCTCATGGTTAGGGTTAAGTCAGGGTCCACTAATACTTAACCAATTTGGGGATTCGAGGGATTGAAATGGGGTTAAATGGTGAAACTATTGGTTACGCTTAACTAGTTTAATCCATGATTGGTGAAGGGTTAAATCACACTTAACCCTCTTAGAAACCCTAGCAGCGTGGTCCGTTCCGGCAGTAATCCCAGTTGGGTATCATTCACAACCCTAGAGGACTAGGCTAGGGCGGGGGCACGATTACTGGACGGATGTGAGCGACCAAAAGGACGATGGCTGAGTGGTACAGCGGTGCGGGTTCAGGCGGGCTACGGACGTGCACGTAGTCCGGTGTTGGACAAACTCGAGGCACGGGTACCAGTAGGTTAGGGCTGTGCATTATTGCTTAAGTGTCCGGGGTTGACACCCGAGGGCTTGATACACCCAAAGGTGGACCCAGCACAGACTAACTACAACCATATGTGGGCCATATGGACACCAACACTTGACGTGTTAGGTTTATAGGGAGCCGATCGACTAGACCGTTGGGCTGGAACTTATATTAAGGTCACTTCATGTTATTGGGCTAAAGTTTGGGCTAAGGGATCAATACCTGTTATGTTGGTTTGCTAGTACACCGTGGTGCAAAACTTAACCTTGTTTTATGCGATGACACCTCTATCTATCTTGTAGTTGATTTATCATGCCAGTATGTTGTTATTTATGATCATTTCAGTTTCCATCATGATGTTAACTTTATTAGTTTATAGACTGATCGTAGCAGGGCTTACTCAGTCTTTTTGACTGACCTGTTTTCTTTCGCCTCTTTTCTTCCGTTTCCCCCCCCCCCCAGGTTCTCAGGGAGGGAATATTGGAGCCTAGCTTGGATTTTAGCTGCTTCCTTGGATAGCCCAAGTATGCTTTGGACTTGAGCCGCTATGGTTTATCACTCTTATTTGGGGATAGTACTTATGTATTTTTCGGTTTATCAGATGATGTATTTATCTAGACTTGTAATTTTGGGAAATTGACATTTTGATGTACCAGACTTGTGTTTTGAAATGGTTTAAAAATCTTCCGCTGTTTTATCTACTTACTCTGTTTATTTACATATACATATATGTCATGTCCTGCCTTGCTATATCATTATGCATGTTTACCTTATTTTTAAAAAAACGCCCCACCAAAGTCAGAGTTGCTCGCAAGAGCCACCCTGGCGTTGGTGGGGTGTTACAATAACAGTTCCGAAAATCATAGTAGAATCATCAAACATCGATTTTATTCTTGGCACGCAAAAAGCGTCAGCAAACAAGACTATGTAGAAGGCTAAAGAGGGTGGACATGAAGTCTTTTCCCTTTCCCTTTGCCAACCAAGCCGGAGAACGCCGACCAAGGAAGGAAACGAGACGATTAGGCCACTACAAGAAATGCACAGTATAGCAACATAACCCTCCAACGACATATTCTAACGGCTTCCAACGGAGCTTAATTCTGGAAATTTCTTTACATTATAAAAAAAACGTTGGAGGCCGTTGTTTATAATGACGTTGGAGGCTGTTGATCACCTGCATAGTCGACTTTGTAATAATGGCATTATCCATATCTTATTTTGTATTATTATGTACGTCTTGACATTGTATTATAAAGGGTTGCCTCATTTTTTCTCTCACCATTATGGTATGGTTTTTAAGTAGTTAATACCTTCATTGCTCTTTAACTTTACTAATAAAGAGATCCTTTTTAATAGGTATGTGTGTATATATATTACAAAGAATACACTATGTGATATGTATACAAGTTATTTCAGTTACTACATACTGACTAACCATTGATTAATACAATGAAGTCTACAGTAAGTATTTGTTCGATTCAGATTAAATTCACACATGAATTATTTAATGCATATATGAGATATAAGTTCCATTCAATACGAATATATAAAATGAACTAACCGTCGTTATCTCACAATTGGATTTATTTGATTGAATGTTGGAAATATACGTATATGTGATCAAATTCATATATGTACAATTAGAGATTGAAGAGCATCGATCGTAATATATTATATTCATAAAATTTTAGAGAGTTTTTTGGCCTTGTCTGATAAGTATTGTATATGATCGTTATGTGAATGTTCGTTTTATTAACGGAACAAACATTTATATTCATCATATACAATATTTGTTGGTTTTGTCCTTTGTACTGGACAAGTTACGAACACAATCACGAAATTAAATCTCGTAAATCATTTCATTTTAAACAGTTTTCAAAATTTCAAAAGCACTTTGTTAACCAGCTGAAAAACAGCAAACTCCGGTCGCTCACAACTGATCGGTCACCAGCATCACCATCTGGTCGGTCTGCTCGCTAGCGAACTGATCGATCTTGAGAAGAGCACCATCTGGTCGGTCCAAGTTGAAGCTAATCTGGTCGGTCGTTCCATCAAGCACACGCAAGCAGGGGTCGTGCATAGCTTCCCAGAAGCCCAGGTTGTACTCCGCCTCTACAACGCGGTCGTTCATTATAGATTTGGTCGAGCAAGCGAACGGGGTCGAGCATCCTGTTCATTTAAGCCTGATCGGTTCGGAATGGCATCAGCGGATGGTCGATCTCATCAGTTTTGGATCGTTCTTTCTCACATCAGAGCGTCTGGTCGGTTCCGGCACCTCAACATATTTGATCGGTCCCGCTTTCCGGAAGCCCGCTCCGTCTTAATATTGGAAGATTTCAGGTCGATCCTCCCATTGCTGAAGCCTCCTGGTCGTCCCTTTCGCCTCTGATCGGTCCATACTCCATAAAGCTGGATCGATACTACAAGACATAAACATGCAAAGCCAATAGTAGCAAAGTTATAAAAAAGAGTGTATCGACCAGCATAAAAAAGGAGTGTAAAACCGACCAGCAGCATAAAAAAGGAGTGTAAAACCGACCAGCAGCATAAAAAAGAAGTGTAAAACCGACCAGCAGCCTAAAAGAAGTGTAAAACCGACCAGCAGCATAAAAAAGGAGTGTAAAACCGACTAGCAGCCTAAAAACGAGTGTATGGCCGACCAGGATAAAAACGAGTGTAAAACCGACCAGCAGAGAAAAAACGAGTGTACTGGCCAAAATGTAAAAAAGGAGTGGCAGTTTTGTAAATACGACAATTCCAACCAATCGCCAACCTAGCGCCAACTTTACACTCTAAATTACAAGTTTGCCACTACCCTTCAACTCCAACTATAAATACCCCTCATAATTCACATGGAGGGGGGGATTTTTGGAGGGAGCTACGAAGAGGTGCTATCAAATTGCTTTTTGGAGCTTCTTCAAGCATTTCAACATCTCTTCTTCACAATTCATTTAAGATCTAGCAAGCTTTCAATCATGGCTTCTATGGAAGGATTAGCATAATCTCTTCAAGCTCTCTACCATTCTTATGTGGATTCAAAGGCAAATGCATGTAAAAGGAGCTTTTATGAATGTATAAAGGAGCAAATGTTGTAAATCTCATGGTGATTAATGGAATGCTATCTTCAAAGTGGACGTAGACTCGAATAAGAGTCGAACCACTATAAACTCTTGTCTTCTTTTCCTTCTTTTCTTAATTTTGGTATCTTGATGCTTATGGAATGTTGGATACGGCCTCATATATAATTCCAAAGGTTTTCTAACACCCCGCCTTTGAAAAGGTGACGTGCTTTCCAAGCATCTCGCCTCTGATTTGGTAACGTGTTCAGAAACACCTCTTTGGTTGTTATACCAATTTTTGGTGTAAACAATTAGGCGCCCACCGTGGGGTCGTGATCACATCTTCAATCTCAATCACCCGTCCGGAGTTGGAATCCCTGGAGAAGCTCTCTTCGAAGTTCGGATCTATAACCGAAATGATGGCGAAATCCAAAAAGGCGAATAGCAAATCCGTTGGAGGAGCCGAAGGTATCGCCAACAACGAAGCTACACCTCAAACTAATCTTCTGGAGGTTGGCCAAAATTCTATAAGCGGAGCTGGTGTCACAAAAGGCGAGCTAGATGTTGTGGTTGCCAACATAAATCAACGCATTGATGCCGCTTCCAAAGCTATGATGGAGAAATTGGATGCCATCCTCGGTGTTCGCCCTAATCCTACTCTTCAAAGGGCTCAAGTCAATCTCGATGAGAATGAAGGTTCTTCCGCTTCCGACCAAAATCTTAACAATGACATGGAGGATGCTGAAGGCCGAGAACATGACGATAATGGAGCCAAGTTTGTGGACGCCAATCCATGTGCTAACAATCATTCTGTCCGATATACTCGAAATGTTGTTAGTCCCGCAAGGGCACTTCCTACATCCTTAAACCGTGTTGACTTGCTAAGGCAAAGATCCGGTAAAGGGATCGAAGTTGGTGCCGCGGAACAACGCAACACTGAAGAGTATATTGCAGGAATGATTGAGCAGGCTATGAAAAAGAACCAAGCTTGCAAGGATGACGAGAGGGACTGGGACTTCTCTCCAAGTCGAACTCCATTCACCGAGAGGGTCCTTCAAGCGGACTGTCCAAAGAAGTTCACTCCTCCCACTTTACCTCCATACAATGGTCTTACTAATCCCAATTATTTCTTGTTCAAGTATGAGTGGGGCATGACCGCAGCTAAAGCTACCGACGGGATGAGATGCACTTACTTTCCCCTTTATTTGGAAGGAGCTGCCTCACTATGGTTCACCAAGCTGCCACCAGAATCCATTGATCAGTTTTCGGATCTGACCAAAAAGTTTAAGGAGCAATTTCGCTTATATGCTGTTAAGTCTAAGGATGCTATAACTCTCTCATCGATGAAACAAAATCCCGGCGAAACAGTCAAAGCATTTCTTAGTCGCTTTAATGTTGCTCTTTCCGAAGTACGAAATGCGGAGCCTCGCATAATCCTCATGTCGCTTCTTAGCGCAATAGATGCAAATAGTGAATTTGGCAAATGGATTAAAATGAAAGAGCCAACCACGCTTGATAAATTTTACAAGAAAGCGGAAGAATACATGAGGATAGACAAAGATCCTTCAGTTGACCCAAGTAATACTACAGAGGATAAAAGGAGTGATAATGCCCACAAACCTCAGTGGCAAAAACGATTCAATGATGGGAATGGGAACAAAGCTAACAAGAAATCTCGCCTCCCCGATCTTCCCGAATTGACTCCTTTGAATGACTCTATTGCAAACATCTACTTGGCCACGAAGGATACCGAAGATTATCCAGAACCTCGCCCGATAAAGATGAATGGCCATTTGCTCAAATCTGGGAAGTACTGTATTTACCACAAGCAGTCTGGCCACGACACCAATGATTGTAGACAACTAAAGTTGTTATTTGAAGAACTAATCAAGAAAGGTCATCTGCAACAGTACATAAAAAGCCCTCAAGCTACAACATCTCAAGGGCAGGGAGCTGCTCAAAATGATTCAAGGCCAATAATCAACTTACAACCACTGTCATTCTTAATGGGCCAAGAATAAGCGATCATCATCGCTCTCCTTTTACTTACCATTTTATTGCTTTACTTTCACCTTCTGTTACATTTGAAATTTCATGTAAACAGTTTGTAATAATTGCTAAGTAAAGCATTGAACTATAGTCCTATAACCAAAAGCATATATGCTTAGTCGAATTCCTTGCTTACAATGTTATGAACAATTCAAAGTTCGAACTTTGCTAAGGAATGATTTCTCATTACAGGTCATCCAATAAATGCTTGATTTCCTCAACAAGCTGATGAAATATGGCGACCCCCAATGATTCCAAATTTCATAGTGCAAAAATATCAGCGCAACGATGAAGGGCACATCATAGAACATGAGCAAGGGAAACTGCCAAAAGTCAGATGGAAAAAATTCAACAAATACAAAGTGTAACCTCATGGAGGTCCAGGCTCCTTCAGTAGAAATGCGAAATACTCCTGATACTGGGTAACTTAGCTAATAACTGATGCCCGCTCCGTGAGACAAACACAAAGTGTAACCTCATGGAGGTCTAGGCTCCTTCAGTCGGAATGCGAAATACTCCTGATACTGGGTAACTTAGCTAATAACTGATGCCCGCTCCGTGAGACAAACACAAGGCGTAACCTCATAGAGGTCCAGCTCCTTCAGTCGGGAGGCGAAACACTCATAACAATGAGTGGAAAACCCAAGACCTCTCCGGGGCGCTAAACCCAAGACCTCTCCAGGGGCGCTAAACCCAAGACCTCTCCGGGGGCACTAAACCAAAGACCTCTCCGGGGGCACTAAACCCAAGACCTCTCCGGGGGCACTAAACCCAAGACCTCTCCGGGGGCACTAAACCCAAGACCTCTCCGGGGGCATTAAACCCAAGACCTCTCCGGGGGCAAATAAGGTTCATGGAGGTCCAGGCTCCTTCAGTCGGGATGTGAGCACTTATGACGATAAGTGACTTTAGCCGATGACTGATGCCCGCTCCATGGATCAATACCTTTACCATAAAATCTCACGGAGGTTCAGGCTCCTTCAGTCGGGATGCGAGCACTTATGACGATAAGTGAATGCAGCCGATGACTGATGCCCGCTCCATGGATCAATATAACCTTCACCCAATGGTTTGCGGGAATCCGTACGCGCAGAACGAAGCACGGGAGTTTGCTAAGGCGAGACGAAGTGTGGGAGTTTGTAGCGCGGAGCAATGCAACCCTCACTTAAATGTCGCTCAAATTCGCAATACGAAACAATGCGACAATCTACAAATCCTTTCCATAGAAAAAGTTATCTCTCCAAAGCAGAGATCAAAGATACAATGGCTTCTCCAAGTAGAAGTCCCAAATTTATCAATTAAATTCAAAATCGAATACCATGTTTATGCAAATAACGCTTAACAAATCATAACTGTTAAGTAAAGCAGTTCTGCATAGATATGACATTCAATTTATTATACATTATTCATCAATGATTAACTAATCTGTTATTGATGTGGACGATCAATAACAACGTATAAGTCCAAAACCGTGCAAGTGCTTGTTTTCATTACAGAACAGGTGCTATAGAGCATATAAATCCAATCAACAAGTTCATAACTTGGAGCGTATGGAATCAATGAGTCAAAGCAAGATTTGCCATAGCAAGTAAAAGGCTACGACTGGATTCCAACGAAGACCATGACAGCAATGATCATTTCGAAGCCCGCATTTCTCGCAAGCGAAAAATACAAGCTTCGAGGGGCAAATGTTAACCAGCTGAAAAACAGCAAACTCCGGTCGCTCACAACTGATCGGTCACCAGCATCACCATCTGGTCGGTCTGCTCGCTAGCGAACTGGTCGATCTTGAGAAGAGCACCATCTGGTCGGTCCAAGCTGAAGCTAATCTGGTCGGTCGTTCCATCAAGCACACGCAAGCAGGGGTCGTGCATAGCTTTCCAGAAGCTCAGGTCGTACTCCGCCTCTACAACGCGGTCGTTCATTATAGATTTGGTCGAGCAAGCGAACGGGGTCGAGCATCCTGTTCATTTAAGCCTGATCGGTTCGGAATGGCATCAGCGGATGGTCGATCTCATCAGTTTCGGATCGTTCTTTCTCACATCAGAGCGTCTGGTCGGTTCCGGCACCTCAACATATTTGATCGGTCCCGCTTTCCGGAAGCCCGCTCCGTCTTAATATTGGAAGATTTCAGGTCGATCCTCCCATTGCTGAAGCCTCCTGGTCGTCACTTTCGCCTCTGATCGGTCCATACTCCATAAAGCTGGATCGATACTACAAGACATAAACATGCAAAGCCAATAGTAGCAAAGTTATAAAAAAGAGTGTATCGACCAGTGTAAAACCGACCAGCAGCATAAAAAAGGAGTGTAAAACCGACCAGCAGCCTAAAAGAAGTGTAAAACCGACCAGCAGCATAAAAAAGGAGTGTAAAACCGACCAGCAGCCTAAAAACGAGTGTATGGCCGACCAGGATAAAAACGAGTGTAAAACCGACCAGCAGAGAAAAAACGAGTGTACTGGCCAAAATGTAAAAAAAGAGTGGCAGTTTTGTAAATACGACAATTCCAACCAATTGCCAACCTAGCGCCAACTTTACACTCTAAATTACAAGTTTGCCACTACCCTTCAACTCCAACTATAAATACCCCTCATAATTCACATGGAGGGGGGGATTTTTGGAGGGAGCTACGAAGAGGTGTTATCAAATTGCTTTTTGGAGCTTCTTCAAGCATTTCAACATCTCTTCTTCACAATTCATTGAAGATCTAGCAAGCTTTCAATCATGGCTTCTATGGAAGGATTAGCATAATCTCTTCAAGCTCTCTACCATTCTTATGTGGATTCAAAGGCAAATGCATGTAAAAGGAGCTTTTATGAATGTATAAAGGAGCAAATGTTGTAAATCTCATGGTGATTAATGGAATGCTATCTTCAAAGTGGACGTAGACTCGAATAAGAGTCGAACCACTATAAACTCATGTCTTCTTTTCCTTCTTTTCTTAATTTTGGTATCTTGATGCTTATGGAATGTTGGATACGGCCTCATATATAATTCCAAAGGTTTTCTAACACCCGCCTTTGAAAAGGTGACGTGCTTTCCAAGCATCTCGCCTCTGATTTGGTAACGTGTTCAGAAACACCTCTTTGGTTGTTATACCAATTTTTGGTGTAAACACACTTCCTTTATGTTCCCTGTGTACACGCAATTGTGTACTGCTCAGGGAACTAAAGCGAAGTGCTGTCGAAATTTTGTTAAATCATTTAAATTGAAAATATTTACGTAATTTAATTACGTTATTGTATTTGTAATGGGAGGTAGGATGACCCACCAGCAAATTATTAATTAACATAACAGGCATTCAACAATAAAATTGTTTTAATAAATGTCAATGCAAATTTTATCATACTTTTTAATTAAATTTGTACTTAAGAAAAATGGACGATTATTTTAATGATCGAAGCTGGATGTAAAAACAAAGAGAAGCTGATGACACAATTAGTGAACATTTTATTAATGGTGTTGGCGTGTTTATTGATTTTGCTTTAAGTAACAACGTAAACGACGTCGAAATCCGTTGTCCATGTAGTAGATGCAAGTTATTGAAGCATTAAATACCGCAAATGGTTAGAGTTCATTTACGTCAGTACAGTTCTGTGCCGAACTATTTGGTTTGGGATCGTCATGGAGAACCGTTAGCATCTACTTCTGTACAAGTTGAGGAGGCAGTGAATAATGAAATTGCTACGACGAATCTCGTAGAACATATGGTTGAAGATGTTGCATGTCAATATTCCCGGTTCAACAATTTACTGATGACGATGGTAATGATGAAGAAGAACCAAATATTAAAGCAAAAAAATGATTTATTAGATGCCGCGAAGAAACCTCTTTGGGAAGGCTGTGAAAGCGGAACTTAATTATCAGTAACTGCTGAATACATTGCGATGAAATCTATATACAATCTCACAGAAGCTGGATTTATAGTTGTTTACAAACTGCGAAGCGGCAGATGCCCCCCAATAATTTAATGTGTGGAAATCATTATAAAGTAAAAAAAATGATGTCAGCTTTTGGTTTACCGTATAAAAAATCAGATACATGTCTAAAGGGTTGCACGCTAATTTGCAAGGAAGATATCAACCTTAAGAATTGTAAAATATGTAATCAGGAAAGATACAAAGCAAGAAAGAAAAATGGAAATGAAGTCTTGTATAAATGTATGCATTATTTACCCATTATTCCTAGACTTCAAAGGTTATATGCATCTTCTGCAACCGCGCAACATACGACAAGGCACAGTGTGAGAACACAGGAAGAAGGTACGTTAACACACTTAGCTGATAGGGAAGCATGGAAGCAATTTGACCAGAAGTATCTCGATTTTGTATCTGAGAATCATAATGTTATACTTGGTTTGTGTATGGATGGATTTTCATCATTTTCTCAATTTGGTGCTAAATATTCGACCTGGCCTATAATTCTCACATCTTATAATTTACCTCCGTGAATGCGTATGAAAACTCCTTATATGTTTCTCACAATTGTCATCCTTGGTCCTGATGATCCGACTCAAGGAATTGATGATTATTTACAACCGTTGATTGAAGAATTTAAAAAATTGTGGTAGAAGGAGTATAAACACATGATATTTCGCAAAAAAAGAATTTTTGTATGCATGCTTCACTGTTGTGGACAATTAGCGATTTTTCTGCGTATGCAATGCTTTCAGGTTGGAGTACGGTTGGTCGTCTAGCTTGTCCGTACTGCACGGAAGAAATAAGAGCATTTTCTTTATCTATTGGAAAGAAAATTTCATGATTTGTCTATCATAGATGTTTTCTTCATATTAATCATCCTTTTAGAAGAGAAAAGAATTTTTTTACATCTCGTAGGCATGAAACTTTAAGACCACCTAAAATATGGTCAAGTGAAGAAATTTTTGAACTTGTAAAAGATTATCCAAAGACTCATCAAACTGGAGTACAAACAGAAATTCAAGGTAAATCAATGATTCATAATTGGTGCAAACAAAACATATTTTGGGAGTTGCCTTATTGGAAAGATCTCCTGATTCGTCATAATATTGACGTGATACATAATGAGTAAAACGTGTTTGATAATGTATTTAATAAAATTTTGAATGTCAAAGGGAAGATGAAAAATGATTTAAAATCATGACATGATATCAAAGTAATATGTAATCGTCCCGAGCTTCATATAAAGCCAAATGACACCAAAAAACCGAAAGCATGTTATGAACTGGACAATAATCAAGTTAAAATACTTTTAAAATAGATGGAAGGATTAAGATCCCCAGATGGTATATCTCCTAATCTTCGCAGATGTGTCGACTATAAACACAATAAACTTAGCGGGATGAAAAGCCACGATTGTCATGTTATGATGAAAAATTTATTGCCTGTCGCTTTCAAAGAACTGTTGCCCATAAAATTTTGGACTATTGTAACAGAACTTAGTCTGTTCTATAAAAAGCTTTGTTCTACTACATTAAAAATTGATCGTCTACATAAACTAGAGGAAGAAATCCTCATATTGCTTTGCAAACTAGAAAAAATATTTCCTTTAGGTTTTTTCAATGTTATGGAGCACTTATCTATTCATCTTCCTTTAGAACCACATTTTCGAGGGCCTGTGCAATACGGATGAATGTATCCATTTGAAAGGTATATTATTATTTAGTTAATTAAATATTGGTTAATGAAATGTATAATTTTTTTTTACAATAATTCTAATAGGTATTTAAATCATCTAAAAAAAAAGTGAGGCAGAAAGCTCGAGTTGAAGGTTCTATTTGCAAATCATACATCGAAGAAGAAACTTCGTTTTTTTCTCTCATTATTTTAGTGATCATATGAACGTATCATTTGAAAGTATTGCAGTAATGATGAAGGCATTGATCAAGATGAATGTCAAGCGACTTTATCTATTTTTAAAAAACATGGCCGACCTTCTGGTAGATGTGTGGAAGAATGACTGAATGATAGAGATTATAATGCAGCACACACATATATTCTTCTCAATTGCACTGAAGTTGCACCATTCGTTAGGTAACGAACTTATACATTTATACATGTACTATATCTTTAATCATAATGTAACATTTGTCCTTTAATTGCAGCATTTACGAATCACAATATCCAAATGGCGATATCAGCAAAGAATCTGCTACTTGGTTTACTAATTATGTTTTCAATACAACAAATTGTGTTGTAGAAGAATGATTGGAACCTTTAGCAATGAGACCAAAAAGGAATGTCAACACATATTCAATATTCTTTGTCAATGGATATAAATTTAGCACTAAAGAATATGGTGCTGAAAAATTAACTAACAATAGCGGTGTATTTGTTAAAGGTAGTGATAATCCAAATGACCATACACTCGATTTTTATTGCATGTTAACCCATATATTGCAATTGACATATTTCACACTACCCGCGGAAGAAGTATATTTCATTAAATGCAACTGGTTCAGCAACGTTCCAGGTTCTGGATTCAACATGCACCCAAAATATAATCTTATTGAAATAAAATATACTTCCCTTTATTATCAGTATGATCCTTTTGCACTTTCCAAACAAGCTCTTCAAGTATATTACGCTCCTTATCCATCTATAAGAAGAGATAAAATAGATTGGTCAGCTGTTTTTAAAACAAAGGAAAGGTATACATTTGACTGAAGTAATATTCCCGACGACCAAGCTTATCAAGCAGATGTCGAGAAAAATAGAGGAATAGTAATATCCGATGATCAAACAGATTTTGAACCTCTAAATGATGAATCAAATGCATTAATTGAAGTATTTGAGACTACAAATGAACCATATATAGAGGAGGAAATAGAGACGAAAACCGAAAGTGATGAGGACTAACGAATAATTCTCATTTTAAAAAGGTAATTTTATGTTATGTCTAGTAAGCTAGACCTCGCATACTGAGAATCAAATTCATATTTACTTTTATGTTATGCCTATGTAACATATTTTTATTTCTATTAACAAGTAGGAAAGGCTATGATTCTTTTATTTTTATGTTAACATATTTTTATATATTTCTTATATTATATATTAACAAGTAACATATCATAAATAAAAAAATATGTTACTTGTCATAGTAAGAATCAAACTCATATTTATTTTTATGATATTTCTATGAATCAAACTCATATGTTAACCAGACATTTCTATGAATCAAACTCATATGTAACATTTCTATGAATCAAACCTGTGATGTTAACCAGACATTTCTATTAACAAGTAACATTTCATGAATAAAAATAAATCATAACCTTTCCTACTTTTTGTTGAATTAACATATTTTTTATGTCATGTCATATTTTTATGTTATGTCATGTCATCTAGTAATATAAAGAATCATAGCCTTTCGTACTTTTTTTACTTGTCATCTAGTGTGTTATTTATGTGATGTCATGTCATATTTAATTATTTATATCACATAGTACTCTTACTTTATCTCATACTGTTTGTTTTACATAGCTCTTTTATGTTACGTTATGTTGTTGTATGTGATAGATATGATGTCGCAAGGTCCTATAGGTGGTGATGGCAGTGGTCCACCGCAAGGGTTAACCCGTCCAGTGGTGTGGCTTAAGCCAAAAGCCGGCAAAGGGTAAGTACTAAGTTTTTAGTATAAATTTAATTTATGTACAATAAATTATATAAATTGTTGTTCCATTAGCCACGAAATGATTTTTTATTATTTAACACAAGGGTTTTGAGTTGGACCCCTCTGACATAGTCTTGACTACATGAAGACGCGCTTAGGCTCATATGACTGGATGCTGGCCCATGTGGACGTCGATACCTGACATGGTCAAGGAGACAATAAGGCAGGATTTTCTGGTACGTATATGTGATATATCATGTAACACCCCACGTCCATTAATGTCACTCACGAAGGGAATGCATTAACTTCCATGGAGGTTTTAAGTGAATATAGAACAGAAAAATTACAACAAGACAGATAATAAGTAGTACTTGGAAATCTAAAACTTTATTTCATTGCAGCGGAAATTAAACATGTTTGTTACATCATAAAACCATAAATCAGAGTCAAGTACAATATCCATCTTGATTAAAAAAAAATACATAACCCCATTACATAAATAGCCATTAAAGAAGATAACAAGATGGACTTTACTTCAGCGGTCCAAGCTTTCCAAAAGAGAGATAAAGCAATCCAATCAAACTCCGCTAGAGCTGGGCCCACCCTGAGGACCTGGAGGGGGGAAAAAGATAGAAATGGAGGGGGTCAGACATAAAGTCTGGCGAGTATGATAATTCTAACAATACTATTATCAAAATAATTAGACTGAGGCACAAGCTGGAAAATAAGGAAATGTCTATGAACTATTGGGTATGGAAGAGCAGATAAAGATAACGTTAAAGGCACACCTAATACTAACGAATAATTACTACACTGCACCACACCAGTCACCCTAAAGGTTGATCCCACTTGCTTCACTTAGAAATTTTATAAATAACTTCGTGTACCCCTAGCTGACTACATAGGTGCCGCCTGCCCCTATCTCCGCTAGGTGTACCCCACTACCCACTTTCGATTGGCTCCCTACTCGTAGATACCCGTGCTGGTCCCAAAGTGGGGTGTATCACTCCCCTAAAGTGGCAACCCGATACAGCCTAGCTAAGGATGCACGGCTTATACCTACACGATGCAACAACGTCTTACCTACCAGCCCGGGTCCACACACGTATATGAAACCCGTTGGACTTGCGTTGCCACCGCTAACCCGTTTGGCCTCTTATAGTCAAGCCCAGTATGCGTGTCCTGTCCTCGACTTGGGTCGAGCCCACAAAGATACGTTTGGGTTACTGGTTGAAATGGGCCCCCAATTACTTACCACAAGCTATCCACCTAAGATTGTCCCCACTAGTATATCCCACTTAACCCTCTTCTTAGTCATGTTCATTTACATGTGTGTTTGGTTAAGTCTTACTAACCGTATTTCAAATGCCACTAAAGGCACCCACTAGATTCCTCATGCCACCCAAGGCACCTACTTAACCCCCATGTCCCACCTCACATGTTTATCTGGTTAAGCATTTCTTAATTCATTAAGGCCATAACCTTATAAAGACCTCTCACATTAGACTGGCATTTATGGCAGCTGGATTTGCCGGGCGGGTCCGGGCAGTCTTACACCATAAAAGAGTCTAACCTCATGTCTTTACAACTGTTATGCTTTAATTTGGGCCTAGGACCTCTCACATTGGGCTGACATTTGTGTCTACTGGATTCGCCGGTCGGGTCCGGGCAGGTTTATGTCACAAACGAGTCCAACCTCGTGTCCTAAGCATTGATTATTACTTATAATCTTTTACCCCAGTTTTAAATATATCCCTATTCAAATCATTAATTAATTCCAATTTTAATGATGTCCATAATTGACTCAGTTATGGCCATCCACTTACGGTATGCAAAATCATATCAATTGCACCCCAATTTCTTAATATTAAATCCTTAATATTACCCCTACCCCCACGTTATACGTTCGCTTATTCAACGCAAAATATACGTTAGACTCGAATAGTCTAACTCATAGCACAAAGATAAATTATCACAACATATAGACAAATAAAATAGACCTAATCATAATAGGGGTGAAACTTGCATAAAACTACACATGTCATGGATCTAAAGGTGTCAACTTGTTTGGTTAAATGTCACAACTTACATAATATGATCATAACCCAAGTTCATGTATAAACTTGCATATGTGTTTTATGCAACATAATGATGGTGTGAACTAGCATCTAACACATAGAACTCACACATGTCATAGCTTAA
The DNA here is from genome assembly GCA_030737875.1 of Allium sativum. Lineage (NCBI taxonomy): Eukaryota > Viridiplantae > Streptophyta > Magnoliopsida > Asparagales > Amaryllidaceae > Allium > Allium sativum. The sequence goes on along the minus strand of CM060915.1, from coordinate 252,066,417 downwards.
TTCTAGATCTAAATAGACGTCATAATTCTCGATCTAAATAGATGTCATACAATATGTGAGATTATACATACTAATAAATCTAAACTTGCATAGGTACATGTGATTTATCATGTGAATCATCATAGCCCAAATATATATAATCAACATCATGATTCATAAGCTAACTACAACATAATAACATCATGGCTTTGTAACATCGCAACTTAGCATAGAAACTTGCAACATATATAATATCATCATAGCATGATTTACAACATATAGGATATCATCATCACATAACATAGGATTTACAGCATACATGATAGCATAAGGTTTACAACAACATATATGACAATTCACATCATTTTCTTATGATCCATATCACATCTTAATCTAATTAGTTTGCTAATAATCTTATTAAGATCATCATACTCATAATTAGAAAAGAAAGAGAGTCTTGATTTGCTTTAGAGTTGAGTAGAATTAGAGTTTTGATTAGCTTTCTTCCTTCTTAGTTGGCGGCGGCTACACTGAGTTCCATGGCGACGGCATGACGGCGGCTATTCTATCTTTCATGTGAATTTAGAGTGAGAGACTACCTAGGTATATATAGAGTTTAGGATTTATTTAGACCGTCAGATCAACTCAGAACTAACCTGAACCGTTAAATTAGCCAACTCAGCCCTAAAGACACATCAGCAGCTCAAGATTGGGCTCTGCCAAAACCTGGCCGACTGGACCAGGTCGACACCCAAGTCGACTGCGCAGTCGACCTGGTCCTGGGGGTGTCGACTGCCCAGTCGACCTGGGGTGCTGGGCGGGAAATTTTCCGCTTGGCCTGTTTGACTTCGAATTTTGAATTTTTAAATTTTAAATTTTCCTGCGAGCTGTTTTGAATTTTCTGAAACTTCCGATGGCCATAACTTCTTCATACGAAGTCCAATTCACGCAAACTCGGACTCTATCTCAACCAGAATTCCGAGAAGAACACAATGGCGCAACCCGTTTCCCTTAATTCTCACATATGAAATTAATTATTCTTTAATTTGTAAACATTGTTATTAATAGAAATACGGGGTGTTACATTCTCCCCTCCTTAAAGGATTTCGCCCCCGAAATCTCCAAGTTAAGGAGAATGTATATCCTAACATCCAAACAACCATCTACTCAACCATCAAACACTGGCATCCATTGTCCTTATAAAGTTTCTAATGCTGCATGAACATATGCAAGAAGTGTGTGTATATGTTCCTTATCTAATGCAAAATCAGGCGGTCTACTGATTCAGTTGGCCTCCTTAATGCAAACCATGATAGTGCCATGCATCCATTATGTATGCGAAAGAACCCTATCGATACATATTATTTCTACATGTGTGCACAACCATTCACCAAAATGCGGTATCCATATGATAGCACAACCATTATACATCCATTAACTTAACTATGTACACACATTTATATGCAATATGCAACATGAAGTGACTGAGCCGATCTAGTGCCTAAAGTGTGTGTATATGCATCCACGAGCAACCACTAGCAAACACTCGCATCCACTATGCATCCATCATACATAACATGTTTCAAACACATGTTTCAACCATAGGATTTCTCTAACTAAAGGTCAAAGATACTAGCGAGAGGACATACTAAAGATAAGATAAGTGCAAGCTAAGCGATAAAGGAGAAATTAAAAGACATACCCTCAAAAAGAAAAGGGTAAAATGAACGCATCTTCTCTTCTGTCTCCCAAGTAGCTTTGCTCTCATCATCTCCCCATTGTACTTTGACTAGTCTGACCTCTCGATTTCTCAGCTTCTTAATCTCTGACCTAAGAATGCGCGTAGGAGCTCGTCGAATCGTCGCATCACGCTCTATCTCCACCTCTCTAAGCAAGTTCGGCTCTACCACCTCCGCGGTCTCGTGTAGGCACTTCCTCAAATGTGATACATGGAATACGTCGTGTACATCACTAAGTCTCTCAGGCAACTCCACTCTATACGCCATCTGTCCAATCTTCTCCTTAATAGGAAACGGCCCTACGAACCTTGGTGCTAATTTCCCAACGGACCCAAAGTGCACAACGTTCCGTAATGGAGACACTTTGATAAAGACCATGTCCCCAACATCAAACTCAAGATCTGTCCTCCTCTTATCCGCATAAGATTTCTACCTATCTTGCGCTGCTTTCATCCTTCTTCGAATCAAATCAATTTTCTCCAAAGTCTCTCTAATCATATCGGGCCCAAGTAAGATCTTATCCGTAGATTCCCACCAACATATAGGTGAACGACAAGGTCGTCCATAAAGAGCTTCGAAAGGTGCCATGCCAATGCTAGAACTAAAGCTATTATTATATGCGAACTCTACCAATGGAAGATGCTCTTCCCATGTACCCCCAAAGTCTAGGATACATAGCCTCAAAAGGTCCTCTAGAATACGATTCACCCTCTTGGTTTGGCCGTCTGTCTGAGGATGATATGCGGTGCTCAAACATAACTGAGTCCCTACCGCTTCTTGTAAGCTCCTCCAAAATTCGCTAGTGAAGATAGGATCGCGGTCGCTTACTATGCTAGAAGGAACACCATGCAAACGAACTATCTCTCGAACGTATACAGAAGCTAACCATGGAGCAGTCCTCTTACTCTTCACGGGAATGAAATGGGCGCTCTTAGTAAGTCTGTCTACTATAACCCAAATCCCCGTATTACCCTTCCTTGATCTTGGTAATCCATCCACAAAGTCCATCGAGACACTTTCCCATTTCCATAGTGGAACCTCCAATGGGTGAAGCAACCCACCGGGTTTCTTTTGCTCTGCTTTTACTTGTTGGCACACCAAGCATCTAGCGACATGCTCAGCCACATCCCTCTTCATACCGGCCCAAAATAAAACTCGCTTCATGTCTTTGTACATCTTATCCCCGCCGGGATGAATGGTCATCTTCGAACGATGTGCATCATCAAGAATAGTCTTCCTCAAGTCCTCGTCTCGTGGTACACAAAGTCTACCGTCCCTACGTAACCAACCCTTATCATCTAGGTTATACCTACTGAGATGGCTAGACGACTCCCCCCTTATGAGCTTTTCTACTAACTCAACCAACTGTGGGTCATCTCGTTGTGCCTCACCAATCCATCCCAAAAGCACAGGTCTGACCTCTAAGGATGCTAGCAAACCGGGTACAAAGTCAACGGAAGGTCTAAAATCAAACATAGAGATGAATTCTAAGTTTCGTCGTTCAACAAACAACGGACTCAAGGACAGCCTTTTCCTACTTAAGGCGTCTGCCACCACGTTACCCTTGCCAGGGGTATATGTTATTTCGAAATCGTAGGACGCTAAGAACTCCATCCACCTTTGCTGCCTTAAGTTCAAGTCCTTCTGAGAGAATAAGTATTTTAAAGATTTGTGGTCAGTGAACAATTCGAATTTATCGCCAAGAAGGTAATGACGCCAAGACTTAAGCGCGAAAACAATTGCGGCTAACTCTAGGTCATGTGTAGGGTAATTTTTCTCATGCACCCTTAACTGCCTTCCACCATAGGCTATTACCCTTCCCTCTTGCATTAAGACTGCGCCTAGACTTGTCCCACAAGCATCGGTATAAACAGTAAATGGCTTACTCCCGTCTGGCAGCACTAAGACTGGGGCTGAAGTCAAAGTCTCTTCAAACGTTGGAACGCATCATCACAATCTACGTCCCACGCGAAGACTAGGTTCTTCTTCGTCAGGCGTGTCAATGGAGCTGATATTTTTGCGAAGTCTTTGATAAACTTCCTATAGTAGCCAGCCAACCCCAAGAAACTCCTTACTTCGGTAGCATTTTTAGGGACCTTCCAATCTTGGATGGCCACCACCTTCGCGGGATCCACAGTTATCCCTTCTTTGGAAACCACGTGCCCTAAGAATCGCACTTCCTCTCTCCAGAAGTGACACTTAGTAAATTTAGCTTTAAGGTTATGTGCTCGTAGAGTCTCCAACACTTCCCTAAGATGTAGGGCATGCTCTTCTTCATTCTTAGAAAAGATCAAGATGTCGTCTACAAAGACCACCACGAATTTATTAAGGTACTCCCTAAACACCCTACTCATCAAATCAACAAAGTATGCGGGGGCATTTGTCAAACCGAAGGGCATCACTAGCCATTCATAGAAACCGTCCGGAGTCCTAAAGGCAATCTTGTCAATGCTATCCTCAGCCACTCTCAACTGATGGAAACCAGTGGCTAAGTCCAACTGCGAAAACACTGAGGCGCCAACTAACTGATCGAAGAGATCATCAATCCTCGGCAGTGGGTGTCTGTTCTTCTTAGTAAGCTTATTAAGTTTTTTATAGTCCACACAAAGTCTAAGGGACCCATCCGCCTTCGTGGCAAATACTACTGGAGCACCCCACTCCGATATACTTCGTCTTATAAACCCCTTCTCAAGCAACTCCTTCACTTGCTTATTGAGTTCCCTCCTTTCACGAGGAGCCATGTGGCGTACTGGTAAAGATACTGGTTTTGCATTATCCACAAGATATATTCGAAAATCTATCTCCCGCTTCGGAGGCAAGCCCTTCACCTCCTCAAACACATCCGAATATTCTTGGACTACTTTAACAGATCGTAGATTTTCCACCGACGCGTCAAGCGATTCTAGATAACTTAGCATAACGGAATTTATGGGATTACAAAAAATTTTGAGAGTGTTGCCAAGGCGAATCATGAGCCTAACTACTCTCCTTTCACAATCAAGAACGGCCCCATTTCTGGATAACCAATCCATCCCTAAAATTAGCCCATAGCCCGTGAAGCCCAAAACATAAGCATCACATCTAAACTCAACGCTAAGTATAGAAATTTTCAAATCCAAACACATCATGGACAAATAAGCTGAGCCCCCAATTGGATTCGAAACAACTAAGGGATCCTCTATTAAACTGGTGTTTAAGTGCAGTGATTCAACTAATGATGTAGAGATAAATGAATGCGATGTGCCCGAATCGAATAAGGTACGGACATGATGATCAAACAGAAAAACTAAGCTTTCAACAAAAATGGTTCTACCTCGTTCTTGCAGCGGTGGGGCCGCGAGAGCCTGAACTTGTCCCCTTGCCTGCCCTGGTGCCATAAGAGCCTGCACCTGTCCTCCCGAGGTAGACCCTGCCCTCTGCCCCTTCTTTGGACAGTCCTTCACTAGATGTCCCGCTTCACCACAGTGAATACAGCCAGTCTTCTTTTTCTTTCTGCAATCCTTGCTGAGATGGCCTGGTGTCCCACAGTTAAAGCATCTTTTCTTTCCTTTGCCATTATTGTCTTTACCACCCTTCTTGTTTTACTGTTGTGGTTTCTTCTGATCCCCTTTCTTCTCGGGTGCCTTATTAGCATTAGCGCCTTTCTCCTCGTGCATGAGTGTCATGTCTACTAGCTTCTCAAAGGTGGCCCCCATAGGGATGTGGGTCATAGCCAACCCCTGCAATGGCTCATTCAAGCCATTAACGAACCTCAGAGCCTTCTTCTCCTGCGTGTTCACCAAATCTAAGCCAAACCTTGCAACTGATTAAATTTGTTGACATATTCTTTCACTGATGAGCTTCCTTGCTTTAATGTCAAGAACCTTTCCATATATAGATTCTCTTCTACCCTTGAGAGAAACTTTGCCTCAAACCTACGTCTGAAATCCGCCCAAGAATCAACAGGACGCTCCCCATTAGTGACCTCCCACCAAAACGAGGCCTCTCCCTTCATTAACCAAGTTGCTAATTTGACTTTCCTCCCTTCTTCTACTTCAAAGATTTCTAGCAATTCTTCCACCTCCTTAAGCCAATCTCTAGCTTCCACAAACGTTTCTGACCCTGGAAAAGGTTTTCCACCCATAGCCTTAAATTCCTTGCATGTCTTTGCAAAAATATCAGCGCGAGGAGGAGGAGGAGGAGCGGGTGCAACTGGTGGTGGAGGAACATTGGCTGGACCTGTAGCGGCCCTAGCCTCTAATAACCTCCTATACCATCCTGGTATCGTTACACCCTCCGGGAGGTTAAGATCTTCAGCCATGCTGAAACGAAAAATGAAAGATTCAAAATGGAGAATTCGAAAGATAAAGATATATGGCTATTGGGGATTATGTTTTTCATAAAAACTTTCCTCTTTAAATTACTCATCAAGACATGTTTTTGAAAACACTTCTTCCAAAAATACTTTAGAAAAATAGTTTTTCTAAAAAAATTATCTGTTCTGGTAACCTTAAGCTCTGATACCACGTGTAACACCCCACGTCCATTAATGTCACTCACAAAGGGAATGCATTAACTTCCATGGAGGTTTTAAGTGAATATAGAACAGAAAAATTACAACAAGACAGATAATAAGTAGTACTTGGAAATCTAAAACTTTATTTCATTGCAGCGGAAATTAAACATGTTTGTTACATCATAAAACCATAAATCAGAGTCAAGTACAATATCCATCTTGATAAAACAAAATACATAACCCCATTACATAAATAGCCATTAAAGAAGATAACAAGCTGGACTTTACTTCAGCGGTCCAAGCTTTCCAAAAGAGAGATAAAGCAATCCAATCAAACTCCGCTAGAGCTGGGCCCACCCTGAGGACCTGGAGGTTGGAAAAAGATAGAAATGGAGGGGGTCAGACATAAAGTCTGGCGAGTATGATAATTCTAACAATACTATTATCAAAATAATTAGAATGAGGCACAAGCTGGAAAATAAGGAAATGTCTATGAACTATTGGGTATGGAAGAGCAGATAAAGATAACGTTAAAGGCACACCTAATACTAACGAATAATTAATACACTGCACCACACCAGTCACCCTAAAGGTTGATCCCACTTGCTTCACTTAGAAATTTTATAAATAAATTCGTGTACCCCTAGCTAACTACATAGGTGCCGCCTGCCCCTATCTCCACTAGGTGTACCCCACTACCCACTTTCGATCGACTCCCTACTCGTAGATACCCGTGTTGGTCCCACAGTGGGGTGTATCACTCCCCTAAAGTGGCAACCCGATACAGCCTAAGGATGCACGACTTATACCTACACGATACAACAACGTCTTACCTACCAACCCGGGTCCACACACGCATATGAAACCCGTTGGACTTGCGTTGCCACCGCTAACCCGTTTGGCCTCTTATAGTCAAGCCCAGTATGCGTGTCCCGTCCTCGACTTGGGTCGAGCCCACAAAGATACGTTTGGGTTACTGGTTGAAATGGGCCCCCAATTACTTACCACAAGCTATCCACCTAAGCTTGTCCCCACTAGTATATCCCACTTAACCCTCTTCTTAGTCATGTTCATTTACATGTGTGTTTGGTTAAGTCTTACTAATCGTATTTCAAATGCCACTAAAGGCACCCACTAGATTGCTCATGCCACCCAAGGCACCTACTTAACCCCCATGTCCCACCTCACATGTTTATCTAGTTAAGTATTTCTTAATTCATTAAGGCCATAACCTTATAAAGACCTCTCACATTAGACTGGCATTTATGGCAGCTGGATTTGCCGGGCGGGTCCGGGCAGTCTTACACCATAAAAGAGTCTAACCTCGTGTCTTTACAACTGTTATGCTTTAATTTGGGCCTAGGACCTCTCACATTGGGCTGACATTTGTGACTACTGGATTCGCCGGTCGGGTCCGGGCAGGTTTACGTCACAAACGAGTCCAACCTCGTGTCCTAAGCATTGATTATTACTTATAATCTTTTACCCCAGTTTTAAATATATCCCTACTCAAATCATTAATTAATTCCAATTTTAATGATGTCCATAATTGACTCAATTATGGCCATCCACTTACGATATGCAAAATCATATCAATTGCACCCCAATTTCTTAATATTAAATACTTAATATTACCCCTACCCCACGTTATACGTTCGCTTATTCAACGCAAAATATACGTTAGACTCGAATAGTCAACTCATAGCACAAAGATAAATTATCACAACATATAGACAAATAAAATAGATCTAATCATAATAGGGGTGAAACTTGCATAAAACTACACATGTCATGGATCTAAAGGTGTCAACTTGTTTGGTTAAATGTCACAACTTACATAATATGATCATAAACCAAGTTCATGTATACACTTGCAAATGTGGTTTATGCAACATAATGATGGTGTGAACTAGCATCTAACACATAGAACTCACACATGTCATAGCATAATTCTAGATCTAAATAGACGTCATAATTCTAGATCTAAATAGATGTCATACAATATGTAAGATTATACATACTAATAAATCTAAACTTGCATAGGTACATGTGATTTATCATGTGAATCATCATAGCCCAAATATATATAATCAACATCATGATTCATAAGCTAACTACAACATAATAACATCATGGCTTTGTAACATCGCAACTTAGCATAGAAACTTGCAACATATATAATATCATCATAGCATGATTTACAACATATAGGATATCATCATCACATAACATAGGATTTACAACATACATGATAGCATAAGGTTTACAACAACATATATGACAATTCACATCATTTTCTTATGATAGCATAAGGATAGTGATACATAAATAAACAATGGAAATGTTTTTCCAGTGTTAATAACGTATATTTTCTAAACATAGAAATGAGAAGATATATATATATATATATATATATATATATGGTTGATGATTGATCGATATAATTTCCAATTGGAAATAATATCGTTGGCTGCACATGTGTTTTTCTTTGATAGTTAACTCATCGACTATCGAAGTTTTCGACAATTTTAATGTTGTTAATATGGAGAGACCGGTTGGATTATTATCCGAAGAACCACTCTGTATTGGCATAAGCGTTGTGAATCATATATGCCAAAGATAATTGAAGACGGAGTTATGCAAGGGCTATCCTGTTTACAGAATAGTGCCTTCGGTTTGTCCAGTCCCAGGACAACTTGTATGGACGAAGGTCTGACAGAGTATATCTGGTAGATCACGTAAGTTGATCGTTTCAAACGTATTTACGTTGGTGGCGGAGGAATTCGTTTCTCTTAGCTTATACCCATGGTATTTTTGGGGAAATCATCTTGTGATTTAAGGGGTATGACGATGTGGCATTCTAATTGAATGAAGATATGATATGTAAAGAGATAAGCGTAGCTTCTAGCCTCACATCCGGTAAATGACAAAAATCGGGCAGGCAGCATGGCTAAGTTGGTTGCACCGAAGTAGGGTGTATAATCACCTATTTAGAGAATATTCATTTGCTTCTTTAATCTATCAATGCTGTCCCATATATATATATGGCAACGGTTGCTGATCCCAACCGTTGGTGATGTACATTCGATACACTCAAGCGAAATGAGTGGTTGGTCATGTGTGTCTGAGTTGCAAGATGTTCTTGTTGAACTCCAGTGTATCATTCCTAGAGTAAACTGATCGGAAGGTGGTTCCATACCTTGTCATAGTTGGAAAACCATTACCCAATACGTGCTTGCGGTTTCGATTGTACACTATGTATGCAGAACGTGAGATGAAAGCGTTTCTGCTAGATGATTATTGTATTGTGGTTGATAAACATTATTATAATATCAAAAGGTTTTTGATACAAAGATATTTTGGATTCTCATAAGGGAAAAACCCATTCCGTTATACGGCGTGGTCTTATGAGATATCGTTTAATGGCTCAATCTGTTTTAAACTGTTTTACTCATTCCAGTCCCATGATTGACCCGGATTTTATTTTGTTTTGTTTTCCCTAAACTCTTGGGTGCCCAATTTTGTACGGGCAGTCAAGTAGTCAGGAATTTATAGATATACTGGAAGAGCCTGGAGCAGGAGGCTCCAAGATTATATAGCTATAGGTTATTTCCACCGAGTTGTAAGTGTGTACTCTGATAATGTTATTGCATACATATAATGATTTGATTTCAATGATATGTTATCTATTATATGTTGTTTCGTTCCGCTGTGAGATTCGTGTTACTCTGATGTTGGTTCTTCTTCTTCTCCTATTCTAAGTTTCTATCTTATCTTTACTCACCCTCTAATTTCTTTCATTAATCATCTGGTATTTTCGACCCTTGGATGTTCGATATGTGTTGTATGTCGGATAACCAAGGTCGACAAAAACCCGGGTCATTACATTTGGTATCAAAGCTTAAGGTTAAGTGAATTACCATGGCTCTATGGCGTGACTCAGTAGAGATGGGGTTAGTAATACCCTAGATTGAGTTTGAGTGTATATATACGAGTGCGTATTTGTATTTGATACAAAAATGGTTTTATATTGTAGAGATTCATTGGTTGAGTTGTTTATGAATTCTGGTCGATCAGTTTGATCCACTGTATCGGTAGGGGTTTATTAACACTTGAATACGATGGACCGAGACAATATGGATATGTGATATATTATCATATATAGGTTGTGATTATAATCGAGAAAGATTATAACATGTGAAATGGTTAAATATAACCAATCAGAATTCATATAAGTGAAATACGTGAAATCAGATGAGTTAAATCTAAATCAGAATTAATTGGAATTAAAATCCCAGAAATTGGAAAAGTATTGTAGATGAATCTGGATTAAGTATATGATAATTTTAAGATCCTGGGAGATTTTAAATTGTTTACAACATGGTAAAAGGATATTTGGAATCGATTTCAAAATGGTAATATTCAGAAATGGTTTTGAAAAGTGATATAGTATTGAACTCACTTCGATAGTTGGAAAATTGATTCCGATGTTGATCATGACATCATCGGTGTTCATTTTCGAGTGTGTAAGTGACGGATTACTACCAAAGGGTTTGTTTTTGAATTGTTTTGAGAAAAACAAGTTGTTTTGATATTCCAAATTGAATATTTTGATTTTTGGAAAAGGTTAAGCTGTTTAAAAACTCACAGAAACAGATTATGTGAATTAAAACAAATTAAAGTGGGATTTGTAAAGGCCAATAGAATTGAGATTGAATTAAAAGCCAGTTAAGTAAAAATCATATTGAAATAGATTGGTGTCAAGTAGAATTAGACTTGATTAGAGATAATCTGGGATTATATTGGGCTGGTAAGTAAAGAATTTAAAGTGGTAATGGAATCGATTTGAAATTGAATTCGACTTAGGTATAAGCGAATGGTTGGATTTGTGGGTAAAAACAGATTGGAATTTGGTTAGGATAACATTGGTATATGTTGAATTAACATCAGATGGAAGTGATAAAGTTGATATGCTCGACAAAAAGGTACAACTTTATATTTGGTATAAGCATGAGATTTATGAGCCGAATTGGCAAGCCGCTTGGCTGTTTGGTTTTCTTTTGGGTTGGAGAAGGCCTAGAGAGGCGAGTTGGAGTTTTACCGATAGGGCTGTACAAAGGAGGTTATGGCGAAATTTTCCAAAAATTTAAAGTGTTAGAAAATTTTCAGAATTTTTGAAAATTTTAGTTAGTCGGAATGAATAAATATTTTAGTCGATATTAATTGGTTCAGTTGAAATCTGAAATGAGGGGTAAACAAATCTTAGGAATTCAAATAGATAGGGTGGTCCTCTACCTTAGCAATTTCGAGGACGAAATTATTTTAAGTGGGGAAGAATGTAATGACCTGCATTGTCAGAGGTATTATAATTAATTTATTTAATTATATAAATTGTGATATAGTGAATTAAATGGTGATTTAATTAAATAAGTGATTTATTTAATTAAATTAAATAATATATTTAATTCAGAAATAATCAAAATATTGGACATCACAATATTCTGTGAACTGGGTCATCCCCAAGATTTAATTCAGCTTAGAGTTGAATTATATTAACGAATATATTCAATCGACGTCAGTTTGAACGAAGAATTTTAATATAGTTATAAACGAGCGCGTAACGACATGGCAGTTCGCTATTTGGCGATTTGAACTTCAAGTGGATGTATAGGGTTCATTTTTAAATCGCATTTCTGTGAAACAAGAAACATGTGGAGCTGGTGGAGTATATCTTTCTAGTGGAAGAGAAAAATCGGGATTTCGTCGTGTAGATTTTGAGTTACGTCCAAATCAAATTCTCAGAAATGCAGCGCCCTGACCATAACGATTTAATTATATTTTATATAAGGATTTAAATAGAAATCGAACATTGATATAACTCTGACGATGTAATATCGAGTTGTAAATACATACAGGAATATTCTGGAGCTATACGGTATTCCACTGTGAATATAAACGATAATATTTATTTTAAATATTAAATTTAATTTTATTTAAATATATTTATATATTTAAATAGGTTATTTAGAGCGGTAAAAATAGCCACTTTTGCAAATGAAGTCGGAATTCGACGAAAACTAGTTTTGTTGGATCCGCAATGTCAAATAGTTGTTAGATTTACAGTTTCGTGATTTTTAGAGTCACTGTGTGGCCGTACGGATTTTTAGAGTGAAAGATAGTCAGTATTTCGACGGTTTAAAATACGCTGTGTGAGCATACGAAGTCGGAATTCGACGAAACCAGTTTCGTTGGGACCGTAATGTCGAACTGTAGCTGTATGTCCAGTTTGGTGATTTTTGGGTATCACAAGTAATCACAGGATTTTTTTAGAAGACTAGTTTGACGATGTAAATAAAAATAGAATATGCTAAGGAATATTCCAATCCCAAAATTCCTATAAATAAGCCTAACTAAATTCCTAAACCTAATTTCTAACTTCCGCCTCCATCTCGTTCTTCCTGAGAAAACAATTCGTAAGTTCTAAAAATCCACAAGAAATCAAAAGAAAATCTATAAATCCTAAAACACATATATTCGGAATCGTTGAAGCAAGGGTTCAAGCTTGTATTCGTTTTGTCTGACTCGGTGGTATTTATCTGATGTCGAACTACATCCGTTGAAACTAGGGTTGGAAAATGGAGGTGATACGAGGGGAGTTAGGTGGAAAGGAGGTTTGCGTGAGGATCACCAGAGCAAGGCGAGTTGACAGGAGGAGTTTGGCGAAGAACGATACAAAAAAGGGTCGCACCCTTTTCTCTGGAACCGCGGATTTGAAGTCTGAAACGCGACGGGGTATGGTGCTCGAGTTGTACGAAACTGGTTTGGGGATGTAGTGTTTTCGATGGGGTGGGGGGTTCTTGGGTGATTTGGATTTGGGTTTTCATGAAAAGAAGAAGGAGCGGTTGGGGAGTGATTTTGGCAATGTCTGAACGTCGGCTGTGTATGTTATTCGGGGAAAAAAGGTTAAAAAGGGAAGCGGGTCTGGGTACTTGTGATTGGTATGGGCCTTATTAAATTAGCAAGCCCAATTAGATGTTTAAATTCAAAGTTTATATTTATTTTAAATATCGTAATAACTTGTATAAGTGATAACTTGTTCATATATTATCGGAATTCAACGAAACAAGATCCAACAGGTTAGAGGGGCCCAACTGGGTTCCTCAATATATAAAATACTAATTGTTTTGTATATTGAGTTATATATTGTGTTATGAAACATGTTGGTGATTTTATATGTTGAATGATTCCGATCATTGTTAATTGGTACGTTAAACACCATAAGAGACCCTGGGATGTAGAGAAGGAACATTTCAATGTATATTGAAATAAAGGAACTTTATAAAATCAACCGATTTTATAAAGGATATATTTATTTAGAAAATAAATAAAGTTGATAAAGGATATATTTATTTAGAAAATAAATAAAGTTGATAAAGGAAATATTTATTTAGGAAGTAAATAGAATTAATAAAGGAATATTTATTTAGAAAATAAATAGAAGTATGAAAAGGAAATTGACAGATATAAAAGAGTTAATCGAATTTAGTTATTCGAAGTCGAGTTAATCGAATATGGTTAGTCGAATAGAGTTAGTCAAACATAGTTATTTAAGATAAGTTACCATTTTGCACGACTGCTAGCGTAATTCGCAGGGCTGCAGATAGCCTACGGCGGTCGGATGTTTCCTGAGGGAATCAGGCGTAACCATTGTGATCGCTGCGATCTAGAGTCAAGTGAATGGAGTTAAATTCAATATTAGTTTTCGAATAGGAGTTAAACAAATAGAGTTATTCAATTAGAGTTAATCGAAATAGAGTTAAACAAGATTAGAAACTGACTAGAGATTAGTTAAGTTGAATAGTTTTCTGAGTATCGATCTGATGTTGGTTTCGGCCTTCGGGATTTATACTTAGGGAATCATTCTCATACTAGTTTACAGTTAGGGACTGATAGTTGTGGAAGGATAGTGATACGTAAATAAACAATGGAAATGTTTTTCTAGTGTTAATAACGTATATTTTCTAAACATAGAAATGTGAAGATATATATATATATTGTTGATGATTGATCGATATAATTTCCAATTGGAAATAATATCGTTGGTTGCACATGTGTTTTTCTTTGATAGTTAACTCATCGACTATCAAAGTTTTCGACCATTTTAACGTTGTTAATATGGAGAGACCGGTTGGATTATTATTCGAAGAACCACTCTGTATTGGCATAAGTGTTGCGAATCATATATGCCAAAGATAATTGAAGACGGAGTTATGCAAGGGCTATCCTGTTTACAGAATAGTGCCTTCGGTTTGTCCAGTCCCAGGACAACTTATATGGACGAAGGTCTGACAGAGTATATCTGGTAGATCACGTAAGTTGATCGTTTCAAACGTATTTACGTTTGTGGCGGAGGAATTCGTTTCTCTTAGCTTATACCCGTGGTATTTTTGGGCAAATCATCTTGTGATTTAAGGGGTATGACGATGTGGCATTCTAAGTGAATGAAGATATGATATGTAAAGAGATAAGCGTAGCTTCTAGCCTCACATCCGGTAAATGACAAAAATCAGGCAGGCAGCATGGCTAAGTCGGTCGCACCGAAGTAGGGTGTATAATCACCTATCTAGAGAATATTCATTTGCTTCTTTAATCTATCAATGCTGTCCCATATATATATACGGGAACGGTTGCTGATCCCAACCGTTGGTGATGTACATTCGATACACTCAAGCGAAATGAGTGGTCGGTCATGTGTGGCCGAGTTGCAAGATGTTCTTGTTGAACTCCAGTGTATCGTTCCTAAAGTACACTGATCGGAAGGTGGTTCCATACCTTGTCATAGTTGGAAAACCATTACCCAATACGTGCTTGCGGTTTCGATTGTATACTATATATGTAGAACGTGAGATGAAAGCGTTTCTTCTAGATGATTATTATATTGTGGTTGATAGACATTATTATAATATCAAAAGGTTTTTGATATAAAGATATTTTGGATTCTCATAAGGGAAAAACCCATTCCGTTATACGGCGTGGTCTTATGAGATATCGTTTAATGGCTCAATCTGTTTTAAACTGTTTTACTCATACTAGTCCCATGACTGACCCAGAGTTTATTTTGTTTTGTTTTCCCTAAAATCTTGGGTGCCCAATTTTGTACGGACAGTCAAGTAGTCAGGAATTTACAGATATACTGGAAGAGCTTGGAGCAGGAGGCTTCAAGATTATATAGCTATAGGTTATTTCCGCTGTGTTGTAAGTGTGTACTCTGATAATGTTATTCTATACATATAATTATTTGATTTCAATGATATGTTATCTATTATATTTTGTTTCGTTCCGCTATGAGATTCGTGTTACTCTGATGTTGTGTTCTTCTTCTTCTTCTCCTATTCTAAGTTTATATCTTATCTTTCCTCACCCTCTAATTTCTTTCATTAATCATCCGGTATTTTCGACCCTTGGATGTTCGATATGTGTTGTATATCGGATAACCAAGGTCAACAAAAACCCGGGTCATTACAATTGGTATCAGAGCTTAAGGTTAAGTGAATTACCTTAACTCTGTGGCGTGACTAAGTAGAGATGGGGTTAGTAATACCCTAGATTGAGTTTGAGTGTATATATACGAGTGCGTATTTGTATTTGATACAAAAATGGTTTTATATTGTAGAGATTCATTGGTTGAGTTGTTTATGAATTCTGGTCGATCAGTTTGATCCACTGTATCGGTAGGGGTTTATAAACCCTTGAATACGATGGACCGAGACAATATGGATATGTGATATATTATCATATATAGGTTGTGATTATAATCGAGAAAGATTATAACATGTGAAATGGTTAAATATAACCAATCAGAACATATAAGTGAAATACGTGAAATCAGATGAGTTAAATCTAAATTTAAATCAGAATTAATTGGAATTAAAATCCCAGAAATTGGAAAATATTGTAGATGAATCTGGATTAAGTATATGAGAATTTTAAGATCCTGGGAGATTTTAAATTGTTTACAACATGGTAAAAGGATATTTGGAATCGATTTCAAAATGGGAATATTCAGAATTGGTTTTGAAAAGTGATGTAGTATTGAACTCACTTCGATAGCTGGAAAATAGATTCCGATGTTGATCATGACATCATCGGTGTTCATTTTCGAGTGTGTAAGTGACGGATTACTACCAAAGGGTTTGTTTTTGAATTGTTTTGAGAAAAACAAGTTGTTTTGATATTCCAAATTGAATATTTTGTTTTTTGGAAAAGGTTAAACTATTTAAAAACTCCCAGAAACAGATTATGTGAATTAAAACAAATTAAAGTAGGATTTGTAAAGGCCAATAGAATTGAGATTGAATTAAAAGCCAGTTAAGTAAAAATCATATTGAAATAGATTGGTGTCAAGTAGAATTAGACTTGATTATAGATAATCTGGGATTATATTGGGCTGGTAAGTAAAGAATTTAAATTGGTAATGGCATCGATTTGAAATTGAATTCGACTTAGGTATAAGCGAATGGTTGGATTTGTGGGTAAAAACATATTAGAATTTGGTTAGGATAACATTGGTATATGCTGAATTAACAGCAGATGGAAGTGATAAAGTTGATATGCTCGACAAAAAGGTACAAGTTTATATTTGGTATAAGCATAAGATTTATGAGCCGAATTGGCAAGTCGCTTGGCTGTTTGATTTTCTTTTGGGTTGGAGAAGACCTAGAGAGGCGAGTTGGAGTTTTACCGATAGGGCTGTACAAAGGAGGTTATGGAGAAATTTTCCAAATATTTAAAGTGTTAGAAAATTTTCAGAATTTTTGAAAATTTTAGTTAGTCGGAATGAATAAATATTTTAGTCGATATTAATTGGTTCAGTTGAAATCTGAAATGAGGGGTAAACAAATCTTAGGAATTCAAATAGATAGGGTGGTCCTCTACCTTAGCAATTTCGAGGACGAAATTATTTTAAGTGGGGAAGAATGTAATGACCTGCATTGTCAGAGGTATTATAATTAATTTATTTAATTATATAAATTGTGATATAGTGAATTAAATGGTGATTTAATTAAATAAGTGATTTATTTAATTAAATTAAATAATATATTTAATTCATTTAATTCAGAAATAATCAAAATATTGGACATCACAATATTCTGTGAACTGGGTCATCCCAAGATTTAATTTAGCTTAGAGTTGAATTATATTGACGAATATATTCAATCGACGTCAGTTTGAACGAAGAATTTTAATATAGTTATAAACGAGCGCGTAACGACGCGGCAGTTCGCTATTTGGCGATTTGAACTTCAAGTGGATGTATAGGTTTCGTTTTTAAATCGGATTTCTGTGAAACAAGAAACGTATGGAGCTGGTGGAGTATATCTTTCTAGTGGAAGAGAAAAATTGGGATTTCGCCGTGTAGATTTTGAGTTACGTCCAAATCAAATTCTCAGAAATGCAGCGCCTTGACCATAACGATTTAATTATATTTTATATAAGGATTTAAATAGAAATCGAACATCGATATAACTCTGACGATGTAATATCGAGTTGTAAATACATACAGGAATATTCTAGAGCCGTACGGTATTCCACTGTGAATATAGACGATAATATTTATTTTTAAATATTAAATTAAATTAAATTTAAATTTATTTATATATTTAAATAGGTTATTTAGAGCGGTAAAAATAGCCACTTTTGCAAACGAAGTCGGAATTCGACGAAAACTAGTTTTGTTGGATCTGCAATGTCAAATAGTTGTTAGATTTACAGTTTCATGATTTTTAGAGTCACTGTGTGGTCGTACGGATTTTTAGAGTGAAAAATAGTCAGTATTTCGACGGTTAAAAATACGTTGTGTGAGCATACGAAGTCGGAATTCGACGAAACCAGTTTCGTTGGGACCGTAATGTCGAACTGTAGCTGTATGTCCAGTTTGGTGATTTTTGGGTATCACAAGTGATCATAGGATTTTTTTAGAAGACTAGTTTGATGATATAAATAAAAATAGAATATGCTAAGGAATATTCCAATCCCAAAATTCCTATAAATAAGCCTAACTAAATTCCTAAACCTAATTTCTAACTTCCGCCTCCATCTCGTTCTTCCTGAGAAAACAATTCGCAAGTTCTAAAATCCACAAGAAATCAAAAGAAAATCTATAAATCCTAAAACACATATATTCGGAATCGTTGAAGCAAGGGCTTCAAGCTTGTATTCGTTTTGTCTGACTCGGTGGTATTTATCTGATGTCGAACTACAACCATTGAAACTAGGGTTGGAAAATGGAGGTGATATGAGGGGAGTTAGGTGGAAAGGAGGGTTGCGTGAGGATCACCAGAGCAAGGCGAGTTGACAGGAGGAGTTTGGCGAAGAACGATACAAAAAAGGGTCGCACCCTTTTCTCTGGAACCGCGGATTTGAAGTCTGAAACGCGACGGGGTATGGGGCTCGAGTTGTACGAAACTGGTTTGGGGATGTAGTGTTTTCGTTGGGGGGGGGGGGTTCTTGGGTGATTTGGATTTGGGTTTTCATGAAAAGAAGGAGCGGTTGGGGAGTGATTTTGGCAATGTCTGAGCGTCGGCTGTGTATGTTATTCGGGGAAGAAAGGTTAAAAAGGGAAGCGGGTCTGGGTACTTGTGATTGGTATGGGCCTTATTAAATTAGCAAGCCCAATTAGATGTTTAAATTCTAAGTTTATATTTAATTTAAATATCGTAATAACTTGTATAAGTGATAACTTGTTCATATATTATCGGAATTCAGCGAAACAAGATCCGACAGGATCGTATGGACGGGAGCAACACAATGAGACTGACCGCGAGTCAATTGGAGTCCGTTACAATTTATGGTGAAATAAATTGTCCGAGTCAATCAAAGAACGCAAACCGATTTATTCAACGGTTAACGCGCAACTGTGAGTAAAACTCACCAACTCTGAACAGTTCTATTTTTATAACGTATATTTAGAACTGATAAATAATGACTGATTGCTGTGTGTTAACTGTTTGGTTGAATTGCTTATGTATTGATTGAAATTATACATAACGATATATATATAAATCGTTAATCGAATATTGATTCTGCTTAACAGAATATTTTATATTCGTGTTGTTTAACATCTGTGATGCAGGATAACAGGTTGGAGGGGCCCAACTAGGTTCCTCAATATATAAAATACTAATTGTTTTGTATATTGTGTGATGAAACCTGTTGGTGATTTTATATCTTGAATGATTCTGATCATTGTTAATTGGTACATTAAACACCATAAGAGACCCTGGGATGTAGAAAAGGAATATTTCAATGTATATTGATATAAAGGAACTTTATAAAATCAACCGATTTTATAAAAGATATATTTATTTAGAAAATAAATAAAGTTGATAAAGGATACATTTATTTAGAAAATAAATAAAGTTGATAAAGGAAATATTTATTTAGGAAGTAAATAAAATTAATAAAGGAATATTTATTTAGAAAATAAATAGAAGTATAAAAAGGAAATTGACGAGATATAAAAGAGTTAATCGAATTTAATTATTCGAAGTCGAGTTAATCAAATATGGTTAGTCGAATAGAGTTAGTCAAACATAGTTATTTAGGATAAGTTACCATTTTGCATGACTGCTAGCGTAATTCGCAGGGCTGCAGATAGCCTACGGCGGTTGGATGTTTCCTAAGGGATTCAGGCGCAACCATTGTGATCGCTGCGATCTAGAGTCAAGTGAATGGAGCTAAATTCAATATTAGTTTTCAAATAGGAGTTAAACAAATAGAGTTATTCAATTAGAGTTAATCGAAATAGAGTTAAACAAGATTAGAAACTGACTTGAGATTAGTTAAGTTGAATAGTTTTCTGAGTATCGATCTGATGTTGGTTTCGTCCTTCGGGATTTATACTTAGGGAATCGTTTTCATACTAGTTAATAGTTAGGGACTGATAGTTGTGGAAGGATAGTGATACGTAAATAAACAATGGAAATGTTTTTCCAGTGTTAATAACGTATATTTTCTAAACATAGAAATGAGAAGATATATATATATATATATATGGTTGATGATTGATCGATATAATTTCCAATTGGAAATAATATCGTTGGTTGCACATGTGTTTTTCTTTGATAGTTAACTCATCGACTATCGAAGTTTTTGACCATTTTAACATTGTTAATATTGAGAGACCGGTTGGATTATTATCCGAAGAACCACTCTGTATTGGCATAAGCGTTGCGAATCATATATGCCAAAAATAATTGAAGACGGAGTTATGCAAGGGCTATCCTGTTTACAGAATAGTGCCTTCGGTTTGTCCAGTCCCAGGACAACTTGTATGGACGAAGGTCTGACAGAGTATATCTGGTAGATCACGTAAGTTGATCGTTTCAAACGTACTTACGTTGGTGGCGGAGGAATTCGTTTCTCTTAGCTTATACCCATGGTATTTTTGGGGAAATCATCTTGTGATTTAAGGGGTATGACGATGTGGCATTCTAAGTGAATGAAGATATGATATGTAAAGAGATAAGCGTAGCTTCTAGCCTCACATCCGGTAAATGACAAAAATCGGGCAGGCAGCATGGCTAAGTCGGTCGCACCGAAGTAGGGTGTATAATCACCTATCTAGAGAATATTCATTTGCTTCTTTAATCTATCAATGCTGTCCCATATATATATACAGGAACGGTTGCTGATCCCAACAGTTGGTGATGTACATTCGATACACTCAAGCGAAATGAGTGGTCGCTCATGTGTGGCTGAGTTGCAAAATGTTCTTGTTGAACTCCAGTGTATCATTCCTAGAGTACACTGATCAGAAGGTGGTTCCATACCTTGTCATAGTTGGAAAACCATTACCCAATACGTGCTTGCGGTTTCGATTGTATACTATATATGTAGAACGTGAGATGAAAGCGTTTCTGCTAGATGATTATTATATTGTGGTTGATAGACATTATTATAATATCAAAAGGTTTTTGATATAAAGATATTTTGGATTCTCATAAGGGAAAAACCCGTTCCGTTATAAGGCGTGGTCTTATGAGATATCGTTTAATGGCTCAATCTGTTTTAAACTTTTTTACTCATACCAGTCTCATGACTGACCCGGAGTTTATTTTGTTTTGTTTTCCCTAAAATCTTGGGTGCCCAATTTTGTACGGGCAGTCAAGTAGTCAGGAATTTACAGATATACTGGAAGAGCTTGGAGCAGGAGGCTTCAAGATTATATAGCTATAGGTTATTTCCAGTGTGTTGTAAGTGTGTACTCTGATAATGTTATTGTATACATATAATGATTTGATTTCAATGATATATTATCTATTATATGTAGTTTCGTTCCGTTGTGAGATTCGTGTTACTCTGATGTTGTGTTCTTCTTCTTCTCCTATTCTAAGTTTCTATCTTATCTTTCCTCACCCTCTAATTTCTTTCATTAATCATCCGATATTTTCGACCCTTGGATGTTCGATATGTGTTGTATATCGGATAACCAAGGTCGACAAAACCCGAGTCATTACATCTGGCCGAGGGGCGTCGCCTCATCGCTGCTGCTATGGAGGAGGAGAAGCGGATGGCCAAACAAAAGAATATCTCTGAGGCTGGTTCTTCTTCTACTGCCGCTGAAACTTCTGAAGTTGAGGGATATGACCCCGAAAACCCGGGGATCCCTCAGGCATCTCTTTTATCCCCCATACCGGAGATGGCGTCAGATATGGCAGTCACTCCAGCAGAGAAATCATCGGAAGGTATTTCTACCTTTTCACCCCAATTTGTCAAAGTTGTCTCCACTTTTCATCACATAATCGAGCAATCGATGAAGGATCCTTTATTCTCTCCTGAGTTGATAACTGTTGCTTCTAATTCTGTAGGTGTTGAACCGACCGAGAAGACATACGTGCTTCAGGGAACCACCACCGGAGCAAAATCCGCGGAGAAGGCTCAAGGAGAAGAGGATAAAGCTGCCATAGTAGCGGCAGGAGGAGGAGCTGAATTGTCTAAGGCTGATGCTCTTCATGACGACGAGATGATAGATGCCTTGAAAGACGATGGCGGTAGCGAGGGACATGAGGAAGACCCTGATGTGGCTATATTCGGGGATTTAAAAAGTGCTGATGACATCACTTTGGCTGGAATGATAGCCGAACAAGATAAACGTATGCAGCTAAAAGTTGAAGACCTGAATCCCGACAGCCTTAAGCCTCTTGCAGTGATGGATCCTGGATCAAGGTTAGTCGTTAAGCTTTCAACTAGATCTATTTCATAAGAGCTTACTAAAAAGTCTTCTCTTGATTCCAATGTTCCGACTCCTAGGAAAAAATCAACTGATTCTAGCACTTCGGTTACAGGGAAGAAGAAGTCGAAACGCGTTATGACTGATGCTGAAAAGGAAGCTAAGGCTACTCAGAAAGCTGCCCAAAAATCCAAGTCCGATCCAAAGCCCAAATGATGAAGTGCTTTGTTTTATTTTGGCATTTAATTGGTTCGCAATTGTTGCAGCGAGTGCGGCCCTCGCATCTTCTTTTTTGCTTGTTTTCCTTGTACAAACTCACACGTTTGTAAATAAAAATAGTTTATTTCCTGCAATGCCTGATAGTCGTTAGTTCAGCGCTTAAGTGAAAATACAAAGGTATGTCATACTAAGGTTATGTAATGAAGTCATAGTTGAGGGGAATATGTGTGCACATATATGCCCCCACATAATTTTGGATAATTAAGCAAGAACTATTCAAATTGATTAAATTAAAAAACCCAAATGCCCCCGATTCTCTGACGAGGCCATACTCCTTTCGTCATTGATTCCTGTTCTTTCTAGCATCTTTATACTCTCCTGTCTTGTATCCAGGTTAGAGTATCATTGAGGCGGTCTCTCATCTGGGTGCACCTTCATGCCTCAGAGGACGTCGTCTTCCCGTCCTTTATACTCTCTCTCGATTCTATAGAGTTAGAGTTAAGAATGTCGTCTTCCCATTCTTCTATGTCTCATCGTACAAACAGTCGTTTTGTTTGTTCCTGCATATAGGTTATCTCTAACTTTCCAAATTTAATTTAACATTTCGTGTTTCACGGTCATAATAGAATAATTGTTAAAGATATAAATAATGCAGGACAGTAAATGACACATGATATTTTTATAGTGGTTCGGCTAAGTCTTCCTTTGTTCACATAAACAGACTTTTTAAGGCAAGTCGTTCCTTTTTACATAGCTTATGAAAACAAAAGAAATGACATTTCATATTTACCTCAGATATCGTCGTAGGTGCTGAGCGTTCCAGGCTCTGGGAATCTCCTCACCGTCCACGGTCGTTAGCTTGAATGCTCCTGTATCAAGCTTCCATTGGATGGTGTATGGCCCTTCCCATTTTGGAATCAATTGGGTCGAAGGCGGGAAGACTCGTTTGAGTACTAGGTCTCCGGGTTCAAAGGTTTTGAGGCGAACTTTCCGGTCATAATAATGTGCCACTTGATGTCGATACCTTGAGGCACGCAAGTCGGCTTCATCTCTTTTTTCTTTAATCATATCAAGAGATTCTAAGAGGAGTGCTTTATTCGTCATCGGGTCATAGTACGCAACTCGATGAGAAGGGACTTCCAATTCTACTGGGATCACTGCTTCTGACCCAAAGGAAAGTGAATAGGGAGTATGGCCGGTAGCCGTCTTAAAGGTCGTCCTATAGGCCCATAAAGCTAATGGCAACTCATCTATCCATCTAGCTTTGGCCTGCTCCAACCGCTTCTTTATAATTGATTTAATAACTTTATTTACGGCTTCGACCTGGCCATTTGACTGCGGGTGAGCCACTGCAGTGTATCGTTTATCAATCTTATATTTCTGACAGAAGTTTTTGAACTCGATGTTGTCAAATTGCGTCCCATTATCGGTTATGATGGTCTTCGGAATCCCAAATCGACAAATAATGTTTCTGACCACAAAACTGATCACCTTCCTTGCCGTGATGGTTGTTAGAGGTTCAGCTTCCACCCATTTTGTGAAGTAGTCCACGACAACGATCGTGTACTTAGCTCCTCCTCTGGCAATAGGTAGCACTCCAATAATGTCAATTCCCCACATGGAAAACAGCCACGGACTTACCATTGACTTAAGCTGAGTCGGAGGCGCTCTGGGAATTTTGGCATATCTTTGACATCTATCGCAGCGTCGTGAATAATCAGTCGCGTCTTTGTTCACGGTAGGCCAGAAATATCCGTACCGTAACACTTTCTTTGCTAGGGTTTGGCCCCCAGTGTGATCTCCACACTCACCATCATGCACCTCTTGCAGTACACGTTTGATGTCGTCGTGTGCGATACACCGTAGCAGGGGCATTGAAAACCCTTGACGATAAAGGACGTCGTCCTGTAAAACGTGTCTTGTGGCCATACGTCTTACAGCTCGTCTTTCGCTCTTTTTCAACGGGAGTGTTCCATTTTTTAGAAAATTCTTAATTGATGTCATCCAGGATTCTCTTTCTGGTTCGACTTCCAAGGCAAGCTCTGTTTCCATTAGTCCGAAACTTGGTGAATCCAACACCTCTATCGGAACCATTTCGATTTCTTTAAGGTTATCAGAACTTGCTAGCTTCGCCAGTCGATCTGCTTTCTGATTTTCCGCTCTTGGAATGTGTGTTATGCTATATTGATCCAAACCTTCCAATAACTCCTTTACCTTTTTGAGATAAGTGATAAGTCGAGGTCCTTTAGCAGCAAATTCTTCCCAAACTTGACATACAACTATCTTGGAGTCGCAATATATATCTGGTGTCTTCACCCCCAAATCTTTGACGAGTTTCAACCCGGCAATCAGGGCTTCATACTCGAAATCGTTGTTAGTAGCAGCGAACTATAACCGTAATGCATAGTAGATAGATCGTCCTTCAGGAGTTATCAAAACAACTCCAGTGCCGGACTTTCTATCATTCTTGGCTCCGTCCGTATATAATTTCCACGGATTAAGCTCTAATTCTCGATCTAAAGAAACTACCTTGTCACCCACCGTTTCCTCTTCAGGAATTGTAAATTCCGCTATAAATTCAGCCAAGGCCTATCCCCTTATTGATCTTCGTGGCTGAAAGTTCACATCAAACTGACTCAGCTCGATATTCCATTTAAGTAATCGCCCCGATGCTTCGGGTTTCTGCAGCACTTGTCTCAAAGGTTGATCGGTATATACAATTATCGGGTGTGCCTGAAAATAGTGGCGAAGCTTGCGAGAAGCAATCAAGAGGCTATAAGAAAGCTTCTTTATCTTCGGATAGTTACGTTCTGCAGCAGCCAGTTTTTTGCTTACGTAATACACAAGTTTCTGGACTTTATCCTCTTCACGTACCAATGTTGCGCTGACGGCGTGAGATGATACTGCCAATAGATGAACAAATCCTCATGTTCCACAGGCTTTGATAATATTGGAGGCTTTTCCAAGAAGTCTAATAGATTCTGGAACGCCTCCACATAGTCGGGAGTCCATTCAAAGTTTCGCTTTACCCGCTTTATGAGATCGAAGAAAGGTACACACTTGTCTGTTGCTTTGGAAATGAACCTACCCAGTGCTGCAACCTTCCCAGCTAAGCTCCGAACATCCCTAATCTTTCGCGACTCCTCTATATTTCGGATTGCTGCTATTTGGTCTAGATTGATTTCAATTCCTCTGGAGCTCACGATGAAGCCAAGGAACTTGCCCGATGCTACGCCAAAAGAACACTTCAAGGGATTCAACTTCATCCCATACCTTCATAGTATGCCGAACATTTCTACTAAGTCCTTCGTATGATCGGGAGATTGTTTGGATTTCACGAGCATATCATCTACGTAAACTTCCATGGTTTTCCCAATTTGATTGTAAAACATGTGGTTGACTAGGCGCTGATACGTGGCTCCCGCATTTTTTGACCCGAATGGCATTACCATGTAACAATACAATCCTAAATATGTGATAAAGCTTGTATGCTCCTGATCTGGTATGTGCATGGGAATTTGATTGTACCCGGAATAGGCATCCATAAAGGATAAGAGTTCATGCCCGACCGTCGAATCTACTAGTTGATCAATTCTGGGAAGAGGAAAGCTATCCTTCAGGCAAGCCTTGTTCAAACCAGAAAAGTCAATGCACGTTCTCCACTTCCTGTTTGACTTTTTGACCAGGACAGGATTCGATATCCAGCCGGGATATTTCGAATCCTTAATGAATCCATTACCTTTTAACTTCTTTACTTCTTCTTTCAAAGATGCTGACCGCTCTGGGCCTAACATCCGTCTCTTCTGCTTGACTGGTGGGTGCTTTGGATTAATACACAAAGAGTGGCTTATGATGGTAGGAGAAATTTCACACATGCCAGCGTGAGTCCAGGCAAACACGTCCAAATTTGCCTTTAAAAAATCAGCCAATTCCCTCGCTCTAACTGGATCCAATTGCAAGACGATCTTTAGTACTTTTGTCGGATCCGTTTTATCTATAGGTATATCAACTGTTATTTCGTTGGGAGTTTCCTTCTTGTCCCCGGATTCTCTATCCTCTCTGGGATCTATATCCTCGAGCACGTCTGAGGGCGACTCTCTTGGGGCAGGACCCCTTAGTTGCTATGCTGAGGCCTCCTTTGGAGGGGCGGAATCATCTTTAGCATCTATATTCAACCCCTTCATTAACATCTTTAACTCTTCCATGTAACCAGCTCGTCCCGTAGCTTGGTCGCCCCTCATCGTCCCAACTCCTGAGTCAGTCGGGAATTTAAGCAGCAAGCACCAAGGCGCAATACATGCCCTAGATTCGGCAAGGGCCGGTCGGCCTAGGAAGGCATTGTAGGGTGACTCCAAATCCAAAATTACAAAAGGCAGGATCCTTAATCTCTGGCGATCTCCCTGCCCTAGTGTGACTGGTAATTCCACAAAACCCATCGAGGCTGTAGATGCTCCGTTGAAGCCACGTATCCATCCTTGACATGGCTTTAAGTCTTTTGCTTCGAGCCTCATTTGTTCGAAAGTTTTCTTGAAGAGGATATTGACCGAGCTTCCGTTGTCCACTAACACCTTACGGACTAGAGCAGGGCCAATTGTCGTGGTAATTACTAGTGGATCGTCGGTTGGAGATTGAACTCCAGAATCATCTCTATTGCGGAACACGACATCATCTGACATTGTTTTTTGTTGTTTTATTGGAGTGACGTCTTCAAGCTACTGCATTCTCCTACTTCAAAATGTTTTGTGGCGTTGACGTACTGGTCCATTGCTTTAAAACTACGACCAACTAAGTGAGGTCCGCCTATAATAGAGTTAATGACGATCCTCTTTCCTTTTTGCTGAGCTGTGGGTTTTGAAGCGGGCTGGTCTTGGTTCGAGGCTTTTCCCCCTTGCCCCTGGTCCCTTGGGGCGGCCTTGAACTCATCCAACTTCCCTTCTCGCAGCAATTTTTCGACGATATCCCTCAAATGACAGCACTTATTGGTGGAATGACCGTGTGTACCACGAAACAAGAAAAACTTTCCCGTTTCAATCTCTTTCTCAATAGAATCTCTGGGCGGTGGTTTTTTGTACTGCAATATGCTGTACGTATCTAAATAAATGTTCTCCAACGTATCATTTAACGGCATGTAATTTTCAAAAGTCTAGAATCTGGGTCTTTTATTAGAGCTATTCCCTCGGTTTCTGTTCCTTCTATTGTCGTTCCCATTTCTGTTGCTATTACCACCACTCTTGTTGCCAACATTTACTTCCACCCTCCCTGAACTGTCACCAGATTGTTTCAAAGCAACGTTACTCTGGATACCCTCCTTCGAGGCCCCTTCGGACTTTCTCTTTCGATTTGCCTTAGCTTCTTCTCGCCTTAAGCGGACATTAGCCTTTTCATAGAAAAATTCTCTAGTAGGAGGTGTTTTTCCAGCCAAGTAATCCCCGAACTCTGTATCAGAATCTACCCCTTCTATCAAGGCCATCAGGATAGTGGGCTCATGGGGATCACTAACTTCGGTGACGGCCAGGTTGAAGCGATCCAGATATGACTTCAAAGATTCTCCTGGGGCATGTTTAATTCGTGACAATTCTATGACGGTCTTGGAATTTTGGGCATGGAGTCGAAACTGATTCATGAAACGCTCGCTTAATTCTGTGAAATTTGATACCGACCGTGGAGGGAGTCGGGTGAACCACATCAACGCTACATCTTCAAGATAGATTGGAAAAGCTTTGCATTTTACGGCGTCCGGAGCTGCTGCCGCATTCATGAACCATGCATATCTCATCTAATGTTGCCCTGGGTCTGTTCTTCCTGAATATCGATCCATCTGAGGCAAGTTAAATTTACGAGGGAACTGGAAATTCAGTATGTCATCTGTGAAGGGGGTATGACTTCACTCAATGCCCCAATCTTCATTAGTATAGTGCCGGCTTTCGGACATGATCTTGTGCACCATTGCCCATATATCGGCATTTGTTAATGTCTGCACAGGCTCTCTTGATCTGATGTTCGGATTACCCCTGGGTTCTTGGTCATGGGACAACCTCCTGTTTCTGGCGGCAGCTGCTCTACGCTGCTCTCTGTGCTCCCGGTCGATCTCAAGAGGTAGAGGTTGGAGAAGCTGTTGCTGTGTGGGGTTGGTAATATTAGGATCTCTGGGTAAGACGTGGGATCCGCGCATGGGTAGTAACATTGGCTGTTGTAGGCTTGGCTCATTAGGGCCCAATGCACGAGCAGCATCTTCTCGGGATCCTAAAGATCCAAAAGTCAATTGATCAAGGTTTTGAGGTTGTTCAAGTGGCCTCCTCTCGCGAGGGCGTTCCTCCTCCGAAGAAAACAAATTATCTGTAGTGAGACGGCGTTCCGAGGAAGGAGACTTCTACCTCCGAAGCTCTTGTAGTTCTCTACCCATAGTGATCATGTTTTCCTATATGCGAAGGTTGTCATGCCTCTGGGCTTCCAATGCTTCTTTGGTGCTCCGAAGCATGTCATGAAAACGTGAAAATTCTCCCTGAGTAATGGGTGCAGATGGATCAGGCTGAACATTAGTCATCGTGGCTGGAATCGGAGCATTGGAGGGAGCTCGAGTAGAAGTTCCAGCTTCATTCTGGTTCGGATCGGATCGGTTCACAGCAGCGTGGTCGGGGCGGTTCAGATGGAGAGTGTGAGTGCCCCCGACTTCATCAGATCGGATCGGATCGGATCGGTGCCTTCCGCTCGGTTCGGATCGACGCCTACGATCCGGTTTGGATTCCCCCTGATCGGAGCGATATGCTCCAGAGCTTTGAGCGCGTGACCTTGTTAACACAATAGCTTGCTGATCTTCTCTGGAATCATTTCCCCTAGTGCCTTGCACTTCTTTTCCTTTGGTCTTAGCCATAATACTTGATTCTTCAACGGTTAGTCAACAAGTACTGAAAGATGTCAGAGAGAAGGGATTAACTTCTTTGAACCTGAAAATCCAAATAGTAGAATGATAATCCCGAAAAAGCTAAGAATTCGAAGGTTCTCAGTGAAAGCACCAAAATGTTAGACCAAAAATTTGTTCTAACACCCAAATTAGTTATGATGTCAATGAAATAGAATCAAAAAGCAACAAAGAACACACGATTTATAGTGGTTCGGCGTTAAAGAGCCTACATCCACTTTGTTTTCTTTTAATTGATGATTTTGATACAAAAACAGCAATGATTTTCACTCAACTTCACAATTACATTGCAAAAACTCACTTAAATCTCTCGAAAATAGACTTTAAGAGATGACTTTGATCTGAATGTAGTTATGAAATTCGGCTATGGAGGAAGTTAGAACAGAGAATTTGCCAAAAGATCCTTTCAAATGCCTCTAGATGGTGTATTTATAGGTGAAAAATCTCTTCGAAGTGGCTCCGGTTCGGAATTGCGTGGCACCCATCCCATACGAGTCGGGTTCGGAGGCTTCCAGATGATGACAGCACATTGATTTGGTGGGAGGTCGTGGGAGAAATAGTCATGCTTGGTCCGAGTCTTCAGGGAGCGTGTGTAGCAATGGTCATAGACTCAGGGAAAGCGGTTCGGATCGGCTGCCTCCGATCTGATCCGTTGAGACCACTGGCTATCTTCTGTTGCTGACGTGCTTCTCCGCTCCGAACCGATGAGGCCACTCGCTATCCTTTGATATTGCTGACGTATCTCTCCGATCCGATCCGATGTGATTTCTGCGTCTTTGATCTCTACTTACCTCTGGCACTACTTTCCTCCGATCCGAACGGGTTAGTGTCTTTCTCACTATTTTCTTTTTGTGTAGCCTAGTTCACAAAGTAGGCTAACAATGTTATATTCTTTTCACATGCTAGTGATGCTCGATGTTATGCCTAGATCTAAACATGTTTAGGCTTATGTTGTCTAAATCATATGTTAATTCATGTGACACCTATTTGGTTAGACCCCTATTTCAATGCAAGTTCACATGTATGTAAGTTGATTTAGCCTATGTTGCAAATTCACATATATGTATATTGATTTAGTCTACGTTGGAAGTTCACACCTATGATGTTCATATTGACTATGCCAATAAAGCCAAGTTTGCACCTATGTCATGTTTATGTTAATGAATGCTAATTTTGTGTACGCTAAATTAGGCTAAATTTTTAGCCTAATATTATATGTTAAAAACCATGCAAACGAAAATTAGGCTAAGATTGTTAGCCTACTATTTAGACGGGGTAACGTTGGGATAAATGGGTAATTATAGGAAACTTGACATAAATTGGTGAAAATATATGAAATTGGCATGTTTGTCACATGCCAAAAATTGGTGGCACTTGAATGGTATAAATTCTTATGCCAAAAATGTTAAACTTGGAAAGTGGGCCATAACATTTAATTGTTAGCAAATTTACATATAACAAGTAATAAAGACAAATATGTGAATTTAGAAAATACGAGTATGCTTAACACGAGGTTGGATTGAGTTGTGATGTAAACCTGCCCGGACCCGCCCGGCTGTCCAGTAGTCACAACAATACCTATCCAATGTGGGTGGTTAAGCATTGAGCCCAATAAGAACCCGAGGTTAGACTGAGTTACGGTGTAAATCTGCCCGGAACCGACCGGTACATCCAGTAACCGTAACAATACCTGTCTAATGTGAGTGGTCGGTGCTTTAAAAAGCTAAGGACAGACAAGTCAAGTTGGTAGGGTTAAGTTAACTAAAATGCTTAACCAATTTAACATGTTAATTAAACTGATGGGTGGGGTTAGGTAAATACAGACACTTAACCACTTAACATGTTTGACTAGAAAACCCAAGTAACGGGGACCCATTTCAGCAATAACCCAATTAGTTATCATGGTACCCTGAAACTAGGCAGGGTGGGGCACGATTACTAGGTTGATTGTAAACGGTCAAAAGCGACGGCGGTGGGTGCAACAGTGTAGGTTCTAACGGAGTACGGGCGTGCACACACTTCGGAGCAGACAAACAGGGCACTGGGGGCACCAGAGTATAACTTATGCATTCTTAGGATTGTGTTGGGCCGCCACCATGGGACTTGATACACCCCATGGTGGGACCAGCATAAGTATCTACAATCTTTGGGGACCGTATGACACATATGATTATGCGAGTAGGAGCCGATCTTTAGAAAGGGGATCACTTCACCCCGATTATGAGGTGTCAGTTGAGACAATGCAAGTAGGTGTAGAGATTTAGTGTGGGGTGCGATAGTATATTTGTTTTAAACTACTTTATCTTAGTTTATACTTTCCTATTTCCAGTTTATGCCTATCATGTCCTTTTCTTATTCTCATACTGAAGAGTCACTAGACTTACCAGGCTTTATGTCTGACCCTATTTTCATTCGTCTTCTTTTCTTTCGTCCCCCCCAGGTCCACAGGGAGGAAACAACTCAGCTTAGTCAGACTCTTTACAAGCTTCAAGATAGTTGATGTGCGATTTGGACTCTCTTTCCTTGGCTATGGCAGTTGGACACATTCTATGGGGATTTATGCAGTTTTAATTATGTTTTATGCTTCTTTATTTAATAACCAAGACAAAAATGATGATGTAGTGTTTTGGAAGTTATTATGTGACAGTTATGGAAATGTTTTGTATGAACACGTATTTATGGAATAAAAAGTCTGTTTGTTTTCCGCTACTTATATATATGTGTTTATATCTGTCTTGTGTTTTATCTGTGACTTTTACTTACAAACCTCCACCAAAGTTAAGGCATTCCCTTTGTGAGTGACCTTAATGGAGGGTGGGGTGTTTCACTTGGTATCAGAGCACAGATTTACCAGACTAGATAAAAGTTTTTGTAACTATTTTCAAAAATAAGTTTAAAGAATAATTGTTTTCAAGAAAAGCGTTGTTTTTAAAAGGCATAATTCCCCAAAATCCATATGAACTATCTCTTTATCCATTGTCTTGAATACTTTCCTTTTTGTTCCAGCATGTCTGGAGATCTTAACCTTCCAGAAGGAGTACCAATCCCTGGCTGGTTCCGAATGTACCTAGAGGCTAGGGCCAATGGTGCGGGCCTAGCCGGCATTCCTCCTCTCACAGTGGCAGCGGTTCCTCCTCCTCCTCGTGGAAATACTTTCGCTAAGACATGTAGAGACTTCAACGCTATGGGTGGAAAGGACTTTTATGGAACTGAATCATTTGTGGCGGCAAGGAACTAGCTAAAGGAGACCGAAGATTTGTTCGTCGTCTTCGAAGTTGACGACAGGCAAAAGATACAACTAGCAGTGTGGTTGCTTAAAGATGAAGCTTCCTATTGGTGGAAAGTTACCCATGCTAAGAGGCCAGTGGAAACTTGGGAAGATTTCAGGATGAGGTTTGAGATGAAGTTCCTCTCCCAAGTTGAAAGAAGCCTGCAGATGGAGAAGTTCCTAACTCTTAAACAAGGAAATATGACAATCAAGGAGTACGTCAATCAGTTGGCCAGTTTTGGGCTGGATTTAGTAAACACCCAACACAAGAAGGCCCTTCGCTTCGTCAAAGGTTTGAATGAGCCTCTATACAGCCTTGCTATGACCCACATACCCATGGGAGCGACCTATGAAAGCTTGGTGGACATGGAGCTGCTACACGAGGAAGATAAAGGCAAGAAAGAGGCAAAGGTGGAAGTGCCTCAAGAAAAGAAAGAGGGTTTACAGGCTAAGAAAACAGACTTCAAGAAAGGCGGGAAGAACAACAAAACCTATGAAAAGAGAAGGTGCAATTTCTGTGGCATTGTGGGACATATAGAGAAAGACTGCAAGAAGAAGAAGGCAAAGATGAATGGTGGTTGTTTCCATTGTGGAGAGACTAGACACTTGGCCATGGCTGCCCAAAGAAGCGGGGGGCAGGGACAGAGGACTGGATCCACCTCCGGGGGACAGGTTCACGTGCTGGTGGCACCTCCACAGGAACGAGGTAGAAATATTTCTGTAGAAAGCTTAGTTTATCTCTATGATCATCCAGTTCACACTCTCTTTGATTCGGGTGCATCACACTCCTTTATTTCATCTACTTTAGTAGAATCTCTGCACCTAGACACTAGTATGGTAGAAGATCTCTTGGTTGTTTCAAATCCAATTAGGGCTCGGTTTATTTGTCATGGTTTGCTTGGATTTGAAAATTTCTATTCTAAGTGTTTAATTTAGATGTAGTGCCTTTGTTTTGGGCTTCTCAGGATATGGACTGATCTTAGGCATGGACTGTTTATCCAGTAATGGTGTCATTCTTGATTGTGAGAAAAGAGTGGTTAGACTCTTGACTCGGCTAAGTAACACTATAGAAATTTCTTGTAATCCCTTGAATGTTGTTATTCTTAGTTATCTAGAGTCGCTTGACGCTTCTGTTGAGAATTTGCAGTCGATTAGAGTGGTCCGGGAATATCCGGATGTCTTTGAAGAGGTGAAATGCTTACCTCTGAAGCGGGAAATAGACTTCCGCATATATCTTGTTGATGATGCAAAGCCCGTAGCTCTGCCTGTTAGACACATGGCTCCAAAGGAGAGAAAGGAGCTCAGTAAGCAAGTTAAGGAGCTTTTCGAGAAGAGGTTTATAAGGCGGAGTATCTCGGAATGGGGCGCTCCAGTGGTGTTCGCCACCAAAGCAGATGGTTCACTACGTCTTTGTGTGGACTATAGGGAGCTAAACAAGCTGACTAAAAAAATAGACACCCGCTTCTCAAAATAGATGATTTGTTTGATCAGCTTGTAGGTGCGTCGGTCTTCTCCCAACTTGATCTAGCTACTGGGTTCCATCAGCTAAGGGTAGCTGAAGATAGTATTAATAAAACGACGTTCAGAACCCCAGGCGGTTTCTTCGAGTGGCTTGTCATGCCTTTCGGCTTGACAAACGCACCCGCTTATTTTGTGGACCTAATGAGCAGGGTGTTCAGAGAATTCCTCAATAGACGATATTTTGATCTTCTCAAAGAATGAGGAAGAACATGATCAGCATCTGAAGGAGATCATGGAAACTCTTCGAGTTCATCAGCTAAAAGCCAAATTCTCCAAGTGCCACTCTTGGATATATAGTGTCCAAAGAGGGGTTAGCTGTGGACCCCGCGAAGGTGGTGGCAGTGCAAGATTGGAAGACACCAAGAAATGCAACCAAAGTCCGAAGCTTTCTTGGGCTAGCCGGTTTTTACTGGAAGTTCATTAGGGATTTCGCGAAAATCTCAGCTCCACTCACAAGGCCAACAAAGAAGAATCTGGCGTTCGCTTGGGATTTGGATTGCGAGTTTGCTTTCCAACGATTAAAAAGGGCTCTCACAACAGCCCCAGTTCTGACTTTGCCGGATGGAAGCAAGATATTCACAGTATATACGGATGCTTGTGGTATGGGACTAGGCGCTGTTCTGATGCAAGAAGGGAGGGTAGTAGCTTATGGTGGAAAACAATTGAAAGTTCATGAAAAGAACTACCCAACCCACGATCTTGAGTTGGCCGCCATCGTCTTTGCGCTTAAGTCTTGGCGCCATTATCTCCTAGGTGAGAAGTTCAAATTATATACTGACCATAAATCGTTGAAGTATCTTTTCTCGCAGAAAGATCTTAACTTGAGGCAGCAAAGGTGGATGGAGTTCCTTGCCTCGTATGATTTTGAGATTTCCTATACTCCTGGCAAAGGCAATGTTGTAGCAGATGCGTTGAGCAGAAAGAAGCTGGCCCTAAGCCCTCTCTTTGTAGAAAGGCAAAGCTTGGAGTATATAGCCAGTTTTGACTTTAGGCCCTCCTCTGATTTTATACCTGGTTTATTGGCATCCCTAGAAGTACGGCCCACTCTTTTTGACTCAATAGGGGCTGCACAACGCGAAGACGCTCAGCTTGTTTCTGTGATTGATAAACTAATTAGGGGTGAAATTTCCAGTCACCTCGATAGGTACTCCATCGATGATAAGGGTTGGCTAAGGCGAGATGGAAGACTATGCGTCCCATAAGCAAGGGATTTAGTAAAGATGGTTCTCGAGGAAGCACATCATTCCAAGATGACAATACACCCAGGTGGAGACAAGATGTACAAGGACGTAAAGAGAGTTTTCTTTTGGAACGGCATGAAGAAGGACGTGGCAGATTTCGTTTTTAAGTGCGTGACAAGCCAACAGGTCAAGGCGGAACAAAAGAAGCATGGAGGACTACTTCATCCTCTAGAAGTCCCGCAATGGAAGTGGGATAGCATTTCAATGGACTTCATTGATGGGTTGCCCAGGTCAAGAAGAGGCAATATTAGCATTTGGGTAATAGTGGACAAGCTTACTAAAAGCGCCCACTTTATACCTATCAAGAGTAGAAGGACTGCATCATCTCTAGCTTCTCTTTATCTCAAGGAAATAGTTCGACTCCATGGAATGCCCTCCAGCATAGTGAGTGACAGAGATCCCATCTTTACGAGCGAATTTTGGCGGAGTCTGCAAGAAGCTGTAGGCACACAGTTATGCTTGAGCACGACCTATCACCCCCAAACTGATGGTCAGACAGAAAGAGTGAATAGAGTATTAGAATATCTTTTGAGACTATGCGTTCTTGACTTCGGAGGGACATGGGAGGATCATCTTCCTTTAGTGGAATTCGCCTACAACAACAGCTACAAAGCCACCATCGGCATGGCGCCCTTCGAAGCTCTATATGAAAGACCGTGCCGATCACCGACTTGTTGGTGGGAGTCTACTGACAAGCTTATACTTGGGCCAGACATGATTAGAGAGACTTCAGAAAAAGTGAACTTGATACGAAGGAGAATGAAGATTGCCCAAGATAGACAGAAATCCTACGCAGGCAAAAGAAGAACCGACCTTGAGTTTGAAGTTGGGGATAGGGTTTTCCTTAAGGTATCCCCCTTAAGGAACGTCGTTCGCTTCGGATCCGCAGGAAAGCTAACATCAAGATTTTTAGGACCGTTCCCTATCATCGAGAAGATTGGGAAAATGGCTTATAGAGTAGAACTGCCCGAAAGGTTGGCTGGAATTCACAACGTCTTTCACGTTTCTCATCTCCGAAAATGTCTACATGAATCTGCGGAAGTGGTGGAGCCAAGCATTCCAGAAGAAGCCGAAGTGGAACGCGAAGCAACTGTGAGGAGAGTTCCAACTCGAATCGTAGGAATTGAAATCAATAAGCTACGCAACCGCGAAGTCAAGCTTGTCAAATTTCAATGGAGCGACGCCGAGGAAGACGCGACTTGGGAAACTGAGGACAGAATATGCGCAGCTTACCCTTTCTTTTTGAGGGTACATCTTTGATCTCTCTTTTTCCTTAAGTTGTGCTTGTATCTATCTTTTTAGGTATATCTCCTCGATATTATCCTTTATCCTTAGGTAGAAACCCCTTTTGGATGTAAACATGTATTTGAAATATGTTATGGTTGATGGCTACAAGTGGTTGCAAATGGTTGCTAGTGGTTGCTCGTGGATGCATATACACAAATAACCTAGGTTTTAGATTGGCTCAGTCACTTCATATTGCATATGCATATATGTATTCATATTTGTATGCGATTGAAACTTGATATGTTATCATACGGGTGTCGCATTTGTATGAATGATTGCGCACCCATGTAGAATTATGAGTAGGAAAAAATTTGCATACATAATGGATTCATGGCACTTACATGATTCGCATTAAGGATGTCAACTGAATCAGTAGACCGCCTAATTTTTGCATTAGATAAGGACATAAACACACTATGCATATAATCATGAAGCATTAGAAGTATTTTAAGGACAATGGACGCCTGTGTTTGTTGATTGAGTAGATGGACGATTGGATGTTAGGACTTACGTTCTTTCAGACTTGAAGATTTCGGGGACGAAATCCTTTAAGGAGGGGAGAATGTAACACCCCGAATTTTCTGTTAACTGTAAATTAACAAATTAAGGTATAATTAATTCTAAATTAAAGAATTAAGGGAAATGAGTTACGCCATTGCGCTCGTCTCGGAATTCGGCCTTAGATAGTATCCGAGTTTGCGTGAATCGGACTCCGCATGAAGAAGTTATGACCTCCGGAAGTTTCAGAATCCAATTTAAAATTCAAACAGTTCAAATGAAGTTCAAAATTTGAAAAACAGACCCAAACCGGGCTGGGCGGGAAAATTCCCGCCCAGGCACTAGATCGACCTGGGGGTTGACCTGGGTGACCAGGTCGACCATAGGGTCGACCTGGGGGTCGACCATAGGGTCGACCTGGGGGTCGACCTGGTTTGGCCCTGGCTGGCCTGATCGGTCTCTGGTCGAATTTCTGAGCTTGGCTGTGTCACTAAGGCTGATTTGTCACATTCTGGTTGGATCCTGTCGAAGTGAATGGTCTAGATTCATCTATGATCATCTGACGGCTCAAATCAATCTGAAATTCTATATAAACAACTTAAGTCTCCAACCTAAATTCACATAAAAATTAGAGAAGGAGCCGCCATGCCGTCGGGAGAAAACTAAGAGGAGCCTCCACTTGTAGAAAAGCTTAGAGACGAGCCAAAACTAAAGTAAAATAAGAATCAATCAACGTTTGTCTACCCAAAGGAAAGCGTTGCAAATTCAGAACTCAGAAATCAGAAAACAAGACCGTCGTTTATTGTAAGTATAGTGATTTATTTCCAATGGGAATAAAATTAAGACTTGATTCGATGTAAATTGGAAGTGGAATTGTGCTATTGTATATTGATGATGTTAATTCATGTCTATGTATTGAAATGGTTGTATTGTGAATAGTTGGAATGTTTGTGGTTAAATTTACTTGGTGTTGGATCCATTCAAATGAAAACAACATCACATGCAAGTTGTATAGTTCATGTTATAATCTATACCTATATGTTTATGTGATTATACAAGTTGTATGTGATATGTCCAAGTTAAGATCTCATGTATATACTTTATGCTAAAACCTCTATGCCTAAGTTCATATACATGCTTATATGTCTATACAAAAGTTGCAAGTTCATAATTGGATCCATGCCAAGATCCATTTTAATACAAGTTTCATGTTATAGTAGTAAACATGATTTGGATCTAGTTCACACATGCGATGAAATTATACATACTTTATGGACATGTTATATTCTTGTCATATGCTAGTTATGCTCGATGTTATGCCTTGATCTAAACATGTTTAGGCTTATGTTGTCTAAATCATATGTTAATTCATGTGACACCTATTTGGTTAGTCCCCTATTTCAATGCAAGTTCACATGTATGTAAGTTGATTTAGCCTATGTTGCAAATTCACATATATGTATATTGATTTAGTCTACGTTACAAGTTCACACCTATGATGTTCATATTGACTATGCCAATAATGCCAAGTTTGCACCTATGTCATGTTTATATTAATGAATGCCAATTTTGTGTACGCTAAATTAGGCTAAGTTTTTAGCCTAATATTATATGTTAAAAACCATACGAACGAAAATTAGGCTAAGATTGTTAGCCTAATATTTAGACGGGGTAATGTTGGGATAAATTGGTAATTATAGGAAACTTGACATAAATTGGTGAAAATATATGAAATTGGCATGTTTGTCACATGCCAAAAATTGGTGGCCCTTGAATGGTATAAATTCTTATGCCAAAAATGTTAAACTTGGAAAGTGGGCCATAACATTTAATTGTTAGCAAATTTACATATAACAAGTAATAAAGACAAATATGTAAATTCAGAAAATACGAGTATGCTTAACACGAGGTTGGATTGAGTTGTGATGTAAACCTGCCCGGACCCGCCCGGCTGTCCAGTAGTCACAACAATACCTATCCAATGTGGGTGGTTAAGCATTGAGCCCAATAAGGACCCGAGGTTAGAATGAGTTGCGGTGTAAATCTGCCCGGAAC
Source organism: Allium sativum (assembly GCA_030737875.1). NCBI lineage: Eukaryota > Viridiplantae > Streptophyta > Magnoliopsida > Asparagales > Amaryllidaceae > Allium > Allium sativum. The sequence continues at coordinate 252,026,965 of CM060915.1, read as the reverse complement.
CGACTGGCACATCCAGTAACCGTAACAATACCTGTCTAATGTGAGTGGTCGGTGCTTTAAAAAGATAAGGACAGACAAGTCAGTATGGTAGGGTTAAGTTAACTAAAATGCTTAACCAATTCAACATGTTAATTAAACTGATGGGTGGGGTTAGGTAAATACAGACACTTAACCACTTAACATGTTTGACTAGAAAACCCTAGTAACGAGGAACCATTTCAGCATTAACCGAATTAGGTATCATGGTACCCTGAAACTAGGCAGGGTGGGGCACGATTACTGGGTTGATTGTAAGCAGTCAAAAGCGAAGGCGGTGGGTGCAACAGTGTGGGTTCTAACGGAGTGCGGGCGTGCACACACTTCGGAGCAGACAAACAGGGCACTGTGGGCACCAGTAGTATAACCTATGCATTATAAGGATTGTGTCGGGTGGCCACCATGGGAATTGATACACCCCATGATGCGACCAGCATAGGTTTCTACAATTTTGGGGGCCGTATGACACATATGATTATGCGAGTAGGAGCCGATCTTTAGAAAGGGGATCACTTCACCCCGATCATGGGGTGCCAGTTGAGACAATGCAAGTAGGTGCAGAGATTTAGTGTGGGGTGCGATAGTATATTCGTTTTAAACTACTTTATCTTAGTTTATACTTTCCTATTTCCAGTTTATGCCTATCATGTCCTTTTTCTTATTCTCATACTGAAGAGTCACTAGACTTACCAGGCTTTATGTCTGACCCTATTTTCCTTCGTCTTCTTTTCTTCCGTTCCCCCTCCCCCCCTCCCCCAGGTCCACAGGGAGGAAACAACTCAGCCTAATCAGACTCTTTACAAGCTTCAAGATAGTTGTTGTGCGGTTTGGACTCTCTTTCCTTGGCTATGGCTGTTGGACACATTCTATGGGGATTTATGCAGTTTTAATTATGTTTTATGCTTCTTTATTTACTAACTAAGACAGAAATGATGATGTAATGTTTTGGAAGTTATTATGTGACAGTTATGGAAATGTTTTGTATGAACACGTATTTATGGAATAAAAAGTCTGTTTGTTTTCCGCTGCTTATATATATGTGTTTATATCTGTCTTGTGTTTTATCTGTGACTTTTACTTACAAACCTCCACCAAAGTTAAGGCATTCCCTTTGTGAGTGACCTTAATGGAGGGTGGTGTGTTTCATCCCCCTTCGTCGACTCTCCCCACGCCAGACGCGATGACCACCGCGATGATCCCCAGCGTTGGAAAACGGCGTTCGAACGACCTCCCCTTGAGCAAGAAAATCGAAAAATCTAGGCCATCTTATCCGATCTAAACCATTCAGAACGGAGATCTCGGCATGCTCTACATTTTCCCTTTTATGGATTTCTCAAATCACTGCTGGGATTTGGAGAATTTGAGGAGCAGTTTTATGATGACTTCCGCCGTAGAAATGAGGGCGGCGGGGTTTGAAATTAAATGAGCTAGGGTTTTAATTTTTAGGGTATTTATAATATATTTTTAGTATTATTTAATTCATAAATTACTTGTTTATTACCACGAACTCCAAATCAAACCCAACGACTATCGTCCCTGACTAAATACCCCCATTCCGGACAAGATGGGATATGTTTCGTAAGCCAATTCGATGTTTTGATCAGTTTTTATCAAAATTAAAATATAATTTAATATAACTGTCAATATTGAAATGAACGAACATTTCAATTTACCAGAGCCACATACTGACACTTAATATTACAAAAAAAATCTAGCTATGTTTTGACGATACGGTCATAACAAAACTAATTTCTTCGAATTTGGAGACCGTTTGAAAAATAGCCTTTCTAACTGTTTAAACTGAAACTGAAAACATGTTTAAATTTACTGTGCTCACATACTAGTTCCAAAAAATTTGAAATTTGAAATCTAATAATAATTTGACATTTCGGATCCAATAAAAGTAGTTTCATCCAAAACGGAGGTCGTTTGCAAAATGCCTATTTTTAAGGGCTATATACAATATTAAAATATATATAAATTCTATAGCGACTATTTAAAATTTTAAACTGGACATAACTTCCAATTTATAATATGAAATCTTAATTTCTTACATTTGTTTGAAAATTACAGTTCAAAATATTCCAACGCTTCTTGTTTCATTAAATTCTGACTTATATTGAATTCATTATATTCACTTGAAATTAGAAATCAAATTTTCAAACTACCACGCCATTTCAAGCTCGTTTTATATTTAAAATAAATTTATATGTTCTAATTTCGATTTAAATAAATTTTGAATCGTTAATTCTCAAAGTAAATCATTTTAAATATTTAAAACCTATTAAAATAGCTAAAATAAAAAATTTAAATTGGTTCAGAAATTCCGGGTTGTTACAGAAGGGGTCCCGGAGGAATCAGAAGCAGAAGTCTTTTGTACTTGGCTTGGAGAAAAAATGCACACATGGAGTCAATAGAACGAAGCAAGTTCCACAACTTACATGCGTAGGCCATACAAAATGTAACATCCCAGATTTTTATCAATTTATTTTGTATATTTAAATTTATTTTGAATTGGAAATGTAAATAAATTTTTATACTGAATTTATTGATTTAAAAATCGATATACGAACTAAAATCGAATATATCGGGTATCGTAATATGAAACAATAATAATTGAATTCAAAATTTAAAATTGAATCAAAATAATTCAGTTTACCAATATAAACCCTACGTTGAATTAGAACGATAATAGTAATTAATTATCGATGAATTTAAATTGTTTGATATCAATTTATATTTTAATCAGTCGGATTTAATTTAAATATTAAGTTAAATTGGTATCTTTTCCAGATAAGAAAATTAGACTTCATAACATTTTCCGCTGTGTCCAGAATAGAAGTATAACCTTAAGGATGACAGTCGCTACACTAATAATAGAGTTCGAAACCAACTAGTAATTTAAATTAAAGAAATTTGTATTCTTAAAATAAAAATAAATATAAAATAAATGGCCGACCTATACGCAGCCTATTCGCTCCTTCACATTGTGTTTTGTCTCTTACATCTAATATCAAGGAAACAAGCTTTTAATGGATGGTAGGTTTTGCTCCCTCACCGCGTCTTTAAAATGAGCCATATACCTTTCATTATTTCCCACTTTCGCAAATCAACAGAAAACATTTCAATCCCTTTCTTTTTCATTTCTTTTTCTTTACAGTCAAAATCGAATCATTCCACCGAGAAGAAAAAAGAAGAAGAAATAAATCAAAACCCAAATTGGAATCAGTATCTGCGATTAAAACCGAGACCTCCTGGTTCTTGACTCAAGCTAGAAACGCTTGAGGATGGCTGCGACAATCAGTTCTAGGAGATTGTCGATTTCTCATGGGTTTGTTCAGAGTTTGCAGAAGGGAATTTAGGTTTTTTTTTGGGGTGCGATTTCGTTTTGTTGGGGTCTGATCATTTGTTTGGTATTCGATTTGAACAGCGTCGACCCAAGTTCGAGCTCACGGTTTACAAAGAGATGGGGGAGATCGATTGGTTGCGTCTTCGAAGGGTTTTGAGTGGTGCGAGGTATGGTTGCTGATTAGGTTGAACGGGGAAGGGTTCGGTGATGACTGGGTGACTAGCAGTTGATGTAAAGATCCGGAGTTCGGTATTTTGAGTTGGGGGATGACGAGAATAGATGGTGTGATGTTGATAATATGGGGTGTTTGAAGGATGCGACTATGGAATATAAGTTTGTTCGAAGGAGTGGCACTTCAGGTTTGAACAGAACAGGCTTGTATGGTGTTCGATAAGGTACAATATGTGGTTTTGGGGAAGTAGAGGATGAGGTTTAACGGGAACGAAGGAGAAGGGCCTGTCGTTGGAAGATGGTTTGTCTACATTGAAGTAGGAGGCAGTGAAATGGCTATTGGTGATAAAAGAAGGGAAAGTGGGATTACCAACAAGTTGTTCGAGGAAATGTCGAAATGGAAATTTTTAGTATAAAGGCTGATTTTCAGTTTTGAAATGGTGCGGATAAATGGATCGATTACTTCACAAAGCATCAAGGTATATGTTTTACTGAAATTTTAATATACATAGAATTATTAATTTATTTATTTATTAGTAGTTAATTAAATAAATAATTGTTTATAAATTAATTAAAGTTAAATATCGTTGGTGTAAAATAGATTCATGCGAATGGATTCGTAGCTGCAATGATATGGAAATAAACTGGGTGCTCAGCGCAAATAAATCAAGGTGAATAATCTCACTGAAAAATTTATTTTTACCATTAAAAATAAATTATTGGTTGTTTTGTTTGCATTGCTATTATTAATGAATTATGGTTATATATATATTAGTTACATTAGGCTTGGTGGTTGTGGTTATTATATATATATATATATATATTGGATTTCCCGCAGTACCATTAGCAGATGCCCGCAGTATCGTTAGCGGATGACCCTATCACCCCATGATATATGAGTTGATGACCTTCTATACCGCGATATCCTGCCTTGAAGCTGGATTGGTATTATTTATGTTGTCTGACATATGTAATGCAGGAAAACAGGTTGGAGGAATCCAACTGGATTCCTCAAATTTATTTACTGTTGTTTACATATTTATTTGTATATGTGTGATGTGTGAATTGAATGGATGATTTGTGTGTTTGTATATTAAAATATCATTGGCCTTAGATATTAATATTTAAAAATATCAAAGGGATTTTTGGATTTAAAAGGAAAATTTATTTTTTGAAATGGAAATGGAATTTCGAATGGGTTGGGAAACATTAACTTGTTTTTTTAATAACAAAAAAAAGTAGCTAAATAAACAATGTTATAAATGGAAAGAAAACTTTTCATTTGATAATATTAGATTTTTAAATTCAAGTTTGAATTTAAAAGGGAAAAATATTTTCCAGAATGGGAATTGGATTTCAAATAAGGTTTGAAGTAAGGTCTTGTTTTAAATAATTTAAAACAGGAAGTGTAATGTATGAATGATGTTTATAAACGAATAAAAAAATATTATCATTGGATAATTTAAAAATTGGCTGATCTAAGTATGATTTTAAAGGAAAATTTATTTTTTGAAATAGAATTTAATTTCGGATTTGGCAAGAAAAATATTGGTTTATTTTAATAAAGAAAATAGGAAGTTTTACTTACAAACGATGTCTATAAATTATCATCGGGTAATTTAGAATGTAAATTCAAGTATGATGTTAAAAAGGGAAACTTATTTTTCAAAAAGGGAATTAGATTTCAAATGGAATTTGGAATCAGAAACTTGTTTTAATATTTGAAACAGTAAATGAAATTTATAAACGATGGTTATAAATGGTAATGAATAATTATCATGGGATATTGGATTATATAAATTTAAATATGAATTTAAAAAGGGGAATTGGGCATCATTTTAGAAAGGAAACGATAAAATTATTTTCGATGCTCGGAATATGAATAAAATGGGAATAAATCCATACAGAGTTATGGGTTGAATTCGACATGTCGAATATATGAAATAAATTATTTTCAGCAAGAATATTTGAATTCGTTTTAGATAAATACTAAAATATAAGATTTTAAAAGAAAAATAGATGCTATGTTTATATATATATAAGCTATGATAATAAAATATCCCAAATTGGAGTTAGATTTAAAAATGGGTTTTTAAACGAAAGCTTGTTTTAAATTATATAACAAGGAAGTTATTTTACAGTCTATATTTATTGGCATTGGATAATTTTGAAGTTAGTTTCAAATGGAATTTAAATATGGAAGTTTGTTTGATATAAAATAAGGAAGCGATTTATAAACCATGTTATAAATGAAATGAAGAAATTTTCATTGGATAGATTGGAAATAAATTTTCCAAATATTAGATCCGACATTTAAAAATCATATTTTTAAATGAAATAGAAGAGGAAATTTTTATGATTAGTAATGACATTTTTTGTATTACAAACTCTTATCCGTCTTAATATAAGAACATTGTCAGTCAAGGTCTGAGAGGTAAATAAAATACCCCGACTTGAATGACTTCACTATTATCAAGGGACGATATTAGTTTGTAATGGTGAAGGATGTTGAATAGATTGATTCATTCCCGTAAAAGAAATTTATAGATGAAAATTCAATTACATCGGATTATTGTCCAAGGAAATTGGGATTTAATATAGAAATTGAGTTGTAATATAAATTACAACTGGTTTGTGAATCTAAACGAAATAGTTGACGATTTTGAATAAATCGGACTTTGGCGTTTGGAACTTCAGTCGAGTATATAAAACTCAATATAAGTCGAGTTTGGACTTTGGCGTTTGAATAAATCGAAGAAAGGAATTCATTTAGTAAACGTAGTTTTTAAACTGAACTCGCCGCAGCGAGGTAGTTCGAAATTTGGCGTTTGGAACTTCAGTCGAGTATATAAAACTCAATATAATTCGAAATTCAATGAAGCAAGAAACGTGCGGACCTATTCAGTGATAGTTTTCAAATGGAAGAGAAAAATATGGATTTCGTTTTATAGATTTTGAGATATGTCCAAAAAAAATTCCAGGAAAGCAGCGCCCTAATCGTTTTAAAACCATAATGGTTTATTAAATAAAATGTAATAACCCGGAAATCCGAGCCATTTTAAAATTTTTAAATTGGCAATTTTATTGAATTTTGGATATTTAAAATGAATTATTTTAAATAATAACGATGAGAAATTTATTTTGAATTGAAATAGAGGGTATATATTGATATACGTTGTCGTTAGAATATAAATAATTATATATATAATTATAAAGGGAATTGAAAACGGCGCGGTAGTTCGATAATTCGATTTCAAATTTCAAATGAATGTACCGGGTGCAAAATAAACCGGATTTTAGTGAAACCAAAAATATTTGAATCTAATTGAGAATATCTTTCCAACAAATCTGGGGAATCAAAATTTCATAGCGGGAATCAAAAGTTACGTCCAGTTGGAATTTCAGAATAGTCGCTATGGAATTCTGGCCCTTAAAAATAGCCATTTTGCAAACGACCACGGATTTCGACGAAACCACTTTTTTTGGATCCGTGAAGTCAAGTTATTTCTAGGTTTCAAATTTCGTAATTTTTCGAATCAATATGTGAGCGTGGCGAAGTTAAACGTGTTTGACCAGTTTCAGTTGATTTTAATCGACTGGAAAATGGCCATTTTTCAAACGGTATCAGAATTCGACGAAACTAGTTTTGTTAGGACCGTATCGTCAATACGAAGCTAGAAAATATTGTTTTGGAATTTTTCGAGTCCGTATGTGACCCTGGTAGTTTGAAATGTACGTTCAAATTCAATATATAGAGTTATATGTTGATTTTGATGAAAACTGATCGAAGTGATCGAATCAGCTGACGATACATAGCCCATTATGTTCGAAATGGGGGTAATTAGCTATTGGCGACAGGCGGTGGGTCTCGTTTCGAGGTCGACATAAAAAGTCAACTTTATGAAATCTAAATAACTAAATAAAAACTTTTTTTCTCCCTCATCCTATTATATCAGCCCCCCCCCCCCGTTTTTATTCATTCAGAAGAAAGAAAGAAAATGAGCACAACGGAGACGCGCAGCCCCCGACGATGGCCATCGCCGCGCCTCCTCAGGCGACTGCCGCGCCGCCGATTCCCCCTTTCCTCTCGCCTCCAGCTCCCTCTCCTCCATCCCTCCGACGCGTCGAGCCCCTTCAACGACCCTCCCACCGCCTGAAACCCTAGCCGCCCCCATCGCCTGTACAGGCGCCACCGCACCCCCGTGAGCCCCTTCTTTCCAAATCCGTCGCCCACCAGTCGATGTCGCGCCTTGCTTGGCCACCAACGCCGCCCCAGGCGAACTCCTCCGCCTCCCCACCCAATCTCCGACCACCTCCGACGCCTGAAACCCCCTACCCTTTTTGAAAATGCAAAGGTGATTTTACTCTATTTTATTTTATTTATTCAGTTTAAAAAGATTTTAGTGATTAAATAAAAATCGGTTTTATATATAGTGTGACGTTGTAGGAGGGTAAAAATATAATTTTTAATCTTTTAGAAGGATAAAAATATAATTTTTATAGGGTAGAGATAATAAAAATGTAATTTTTATTATAGTAGAAGATTGAAGATATAATTTTTATTATGGTAGAGTGTTAAAGATATAATCTTTATATTATAGAAAAGTTAAAAATATAATTTTTATATGATGTAGATAATAAAAATATAATTTTTATAAGCTAGAGTATATAAAAAATTCGATTTTTATATATTGAATAGCAAAGTAAAAATTTGATTTTTATATATTGAATAGCAAATTAAAATTTTGATTTTTATATATGTAGTGAATACAGATGACGAAAGTGATGAAAGAAGAAACGGCGGAGATTTTCTACATATGAAGAGTCGAGGCGTTTGGATTAGCTAGTCGGTGAGAACTTCTCACCTTTTAATTTTGTTTTCTAGTTAATAATATATACTAGAATGCAGACGGTGTTTAGTAGCACCCGACACCCATCGTCCACAGACCATGGACGGCTTGTATGCTTGTTTGTTTGATTTTGATGTGTAGTTGATTGTGTGATGTGATGTGATGTGAAATGAAATAAAATATTTATATAGTTAAAATATTTTATAGTTGAAAATAGAATTTTTAACGTGTATTTGAAATGAAATAAATATAAACAAATCAGATGATTTGTTTATATACACACATTTGACTGATATTGATTGGGACGATAAATTTTACACATCGCCCAACTGCACAAATAAAATCTGTGTTTGATTGTTTGAAAACCCCACACGGGTATTGGGGTGATATATGACATACACTAATCCCAATAGTTAGTTGTATGTCAATCGACTGATTGACAGACTGTTATAAGCGTTGAATATTTATATTTGATGCTTATACAGTGTAGAACGCACTTTGGATGATGGTTGATGATTTATCGTTGCTGTTATATACGTGTGGTAGAAAATCCATATAATTAACATTATATGGTAATTGATTGGGCCTCATTCCAGTTTTGAAATATAATGTTGGAAAAGAAATATTGAAATAGAAATATTTGAAATAGAATATTTGAAAATAGAAATATATGAAGCCGTGTTGATTAGATTGACGTCATTTTGACGTGAACGATATTTATATCGATTTTATTCATTTTATAATGAATATCGAAAGTGATTTCAAAATCTAATATTTTGAAAAGAATTGAAATTCGAATTGAAATTGAATAGAAATGAATTCGAATTGAAATTGAATTGAAAACGAACTGAAATTGAATTAATAATCGATTTGAATTGAAATCAATTTGAAATGAATTTAAAACGAATTTATATTGGAAAATTCAATTTTGATTTGAATTTGAGATGGAAGTTGAAATCGTTTTGAAAACGAATTTAAAACGGTTTTTAAAATACGTTTTTAAAAGGAAATCGACGAAGTATATATTATATATAATATAATGGCCTGAATAGAACGCGCTGCGCCGCGGTAGTTCGCGAATTTCGACCATTGACTTCGAACGGACATTACGGGAGATCTGACCGTCGGATTCTCCTAAAACCAGAACCGTTGGGTTCGTATCGAAAAGAGCTTTCTAACGAATATTAGAAATCTGAAATCTAACAGTTGGATTTGGAATTATGTCCAAATCAAATTTGGAAAAGGTAGCTGTAAGTGCAGTTCGATGGCTGTTGGTGGAAATCGACTATACGGGCCTTGATAAAATTATTAAAAATGGTAATAATTTGTGTAAAATCATAAGAAATGATTTGGGAAGAATCGGGATGAAAAACTCCATATTTGAAAAGATAAAAATAGATTTTTATCGAAATGAACTAGTTTTGAACTAGAATTATAATTCTATTTATTTTTAAATAAATAAATTGGATTTGAAAAGGGTATTAAAAGTAACCAGAATTTCCAACAATTGAATTGGAATGGATTTGAATCGAAATTGTCTTTGGATTATTTCGATGTTGGATTTCGTGATTATACAGATATTGTTATGGAAATTTGAAAGATATATTTATATCGTTATTTCCAATACGATATTTGTTGGTCGTAGAATTTGATATTGAATATTAGCCGATATATTTTATATTCAGAGCCTTGTATTTAATATCAAATGTGATTTGGGTTTGTCGTGAATGGTGTCTTCATTAACCCTGTTCTTGAACCCGGTTGACAAAAAGATTAAATCTTTTTATTTAGATTTAATGAAGTGTACCAATTAAATAATATTTAATTGGTATTGATTTTTGGGTTTATCGTGAACAGTGTTTTATATAACACTTGTTCTTTAACCCGATAATTAATGAAATGTGATTTTGGGTTGTCGTGAACGGTATCTTCAATAATACTATTCTTAGACCCAAAGGAGTTAAGAAAATCAGAAACTAACTGGAGATTAGTTAAGTTGAATGGTTCCTGGGGTATTGATCTGATGTTGTTTTCGGCCTTCGGGGTTAATACTTAGGGAATTGCTTACTTGTTAATTTACGGTTAGGGACTGATTGAAATGTGATGTGATTTTGGGGTTTATCGTGAACCGTGTTTTAAATGACACTGATTCTTTAACCCAGTTACAGATTAAAACTAAGTGGAGTTTTAATGAATCTTTAATTGGATTGAAAAGATCAAGGATGGAGTAGCACCACTTTTGCTCCAGGCGATAGTTAGATCTTTAATTAGATTTTAACGTGAAATGGTAATTGAATTTACCGATAACACCGTGGTGTTAGATATGAAGTAAGACCAGTTTTACTTCATGGGATGAATAGGTTGGGATTAGGAAATTAAAACAAACGATTACTTCGGTAAGGTTCGTTAATCCCGACTAGTTTGAATTGATATTCAAAAGTAGATTAAAGAATAAATTTAAAGGATTTATCTTTGATAAAATTAATGGGAACCTTTCCCTAAAAATGTGAAATTTTGAAACTAACTGCCGGTTAGCTAAGCAGAATGGTTTTCTGGATATTGATCTGATGTTGGTTTCGGCCTTCGGGGTTAATATTTGGGGAATTATTCTCTTGTTAATTTACGGTTAGTGACTGATGAATTGGAATGAGGCATATGTTGTGTTTCTGTAACACTTGTTTATTATATACGCGAGTTATTCGGAAAGACCGGGTTTACCCCATTCTGAATAAATGATACGACGATAAGTCGAAGATGAAGACTGTGGTCGAAGACCGGAGGTCTTCACATCATTTGGATAATTACTGATGATCTTGATTGGGCCGTACACCCAAGAGCAGGGAATCAGTTGGTGGTCGTCCTGACGTACTTGGAGATCGATGGATATGCGGGGTACTAGGTGCCTCCGGTTTCGTTCAGACCCAGAACGGACTTGTAAATGGACTGTGTGTCTGACATCGGATTTCATTCTGTGTGACTGATATCGGTTGCATTAAATGGTTTGCCTGTGTGTAATGCTAAGATGCAAATGACCAAGGCTTTTGTTGAAAAGCAAAGTCTTGTGGTTGATGATCAAAGCACGGCCTGTGTGGCATAGCTTTGTGTAACGTGAATTCGCGAGCCTCACACCCCGGTTGTGAACCAGAAACGGGAGAGGACATCAGGGAGGGCATGCGTTTCCTTCTAGTTAGAAGTGGCGTCAGTGGTTTAACATGCCCTGACGAGTTTGAATTATGTGGTAGTTGCTGATGCGAGGCGCCTCAGATATATCGGTCATTCTCGAATCGATGGAGTCATTTAGTTGGCTCACCTACGCCCCAAAGGGTGGGGAAACGCAGTGTTCAGGCATTTTAATCCACATCGGTGGACCGGCCCTGACGATCCAAAGGTCACTCGAGCTCTGACCTGTGGGGCGGACTAGAGCGTCTCGAATCGGTAGAGGACTATCTTTTGCCTCGGTTCACAGATGGAAATCCAACTTCCAAATATGTGACATTTGCGGTTTTGATTGTAGAGCCTAGTATGGCGACATGATATATGGTACCCATGTCGTCTATGATTGATATTTATGATTGAAATTGTTTTAAACACTGTACACTTATTATAGTATCAAATGACTTGTTTTAAAACGTATCAAGCATTCTTGGCTATTATAAGGTAAAAACCCTATCCTCCGGCTTGCGTTGCATTGTGTGATGGAAACTAGGTCTTATAATAGCTTCATTGTTCTTTATTTAGCATTGCGCTGTTGTTTTATGCACTGGTATTCTTGGGAGAAAACCCGTTCCGTGTTATACGGCGTGGTCCCTTGATTTACCGAACTTTAAAATAAAGATTATTAACTGTTTTTGTTCTCACATCAGTCCCATGACTGACTTGGAGTTTATTGTTTTAACCTAAACTATGGGTGCCCTTATTTTCAACACGGGCAGCTAGTAGTTTTGGTTTTGCAGATTTATATTCACAGGATCCTGGTTTACAGCTGGAACGATATCCGGAAAGCTTTGTATCCGTATATCTCTTCTAGTTGTGTATTGTATTATTTTCCGCTGCTATGTAATGTATTGTAATCTCTGATATTTGTCGAATGTATATTATTTGTTTTTATACTCTGCATATTATTGTATTCTGATGGAATTGTTGTAATATACAATGAAATGTTCTTCCGTCTGCGTTCTGATTCGTCTTGTTCTTAACTCAATCCGTGATTTCCCGTAAGGGGGATTTCGAGTCGTTTCATAAAATAAAATGATTTTGAATGAGTAAAAATCCGAATTTTCGTTAGAAAATCCAGATTGGAGTTATAAAATAAATATGAACTCAAGTCGAGTAAATGGATCGATTTTGAAACAAAAATCAGATTTTTAATTATTGAATGAAGTTAACTAATTTCGAATGAAATTAGTAAATATGGTTTTTGATCGAACTTAACATTTGTTAAGTAAACAGAATTTGTAAATCGGAATTGGACATCCGAGTATGAAACGTGAATTAGAATGAGAAGCGAGCAAGGATTTGAGTTTGTTGTATATAAGCGAACACAAATACATTTGAGTGAGATATGTTCAAATTAAAAGCAAATGAAACCAAGAAGCTAATTAGAAATTTAATTAGCGAATGGAATTCGAGTTATGTAAAAAGGGACGAATTGATTGAAATGAGTTGGAAATGGTCGTGCATATGTTAAACAGGTGTGGAATGAGAAGAATGAAGATTACAATGAGTGCCCGACAAAAAGGTGCACATTTAAATTTCCATATGAGTTTTTATGCGCCGAATCGGCAAGCCGCTTGGCTTTTTGATTTTTTTTTGAATAGAAATGGCCTAGAGAGGCAATTTGGGGTTTGAACTATTAACCGGTACAAAGGAGGTGCTGGCAAAATTTTCCAAAAATTTAAGGAGTTCGAATATTTTCAAGAAGTTTTGATAATCATAAATCAATATATCGATGTATATAGAATCCGATAAGGAAACGAACTTATAAATGAATATTAGAAAGGGCCAGTGATTGTTTGATTTGTTTGATGGATGTTTGTGTTTCTTTGATAGTTAAATCACCGGCTATCAAAGATATTTTTTACCATCGTTGTCAATACGGAGAGACCTGTTGGATTTAATATCTGAAAACCACTCCGTACAGGCATAGGCGTTGCGAATTAGATTATGTTGTAGATAATCGAAGACGGAGTGAAATTCAAGAGTTGTTTTGTTTGTCCAGTCTCAGGACAACTTGTATGGACGAATGTCTGACAGAGTATTCCTAACGGTCACATAAGATGACATTTTCAAGGTATTACGTCTGGTGGCGGAGAAATTCGTTTCTCTTAGCTTTTATACCTGTAATATTTTTGGGAAGATCAACTAGTGATTTGACGGGTTTGAAGATGTGGCATTCAAAGTGTATGGTGGCCATATGTTCTAAAAGGTAAACGTGGCCTCAAGCTTCACAATCGGGAAATGACAAAAATCAGGCAGGCAGCAAGGCTATGTGGGTCGCTCCCATTAGGGTGTATAATCACCTATCTAGAGAAATTCCTTTTACTTCTTTAATCTATTTTGATGCTGTACCTTTTCGGGAAACGGTGGTTTGAGCCCAACTGTTGGTGATATACATTCGATACACTCAAGCGAAATGAGTGGTCGGTCATGTGTGGGCCGGGTTGCAAGACGTTCTTGTTGAACCCAGTGTGTTCCCCTCTAGAGATACACTATTGGCAGGTGGTCCCATACCTTGTCATAGTTGGAATCCAATCTCCAATAAGCGCCCTAAGGTTTTTGATTTTATGCTATGCATGTAGAGCGTGAGATGCAAGCATTCTACCATTTGGTTATTTATTTGATAAGACATTATTATAATATCACGGGATTTTGATATCAAAAATGTTTTGCGTTATAGAAAGGTAAAAACCGTCCGTGTTTATGTTTGGGCTGGTCTTACTATTATCCTTTTCTTTCAAAAGGGTTTTTTCAATGTTAAACAATATGGTTGGGGTGTACTCACACCAGTCCCATGACTGACCCAGAGTTTATTTTGTTTTTTTACCCTAAACTCTTAGGTGCCCAAATTTGTACGGGCAGTCAAGTGTTTCAGGCTTTACAGATACACTTGGAGTAGCTTGAAGCATGAGGCTTCACTGTTAGTTTTTTAGAGTTATTTCCGCTGTATCAAATGTTATGTTGTACTCTGATATGGTATGTATATATAAAACAAATTTGTATTTCAAAGTTATATTATATAATAATTTTATTCGCTCCGTTGTGAGGTTTTGTTTTGTTATTTCTGCTCATCTTCTATCTTTCTATTTTCTTTAACCCTAATGACTCGTATTTCTGTATTATTTGAGTTGGACGTATGTTGTATTAGTCAGCTCAGATAATATTGATTTTCGGGCAATTACAGTTGGTATTAGAGCTTAGGTTAAGCGAACACCTAGGCTTTGGTGGGAGTTTACTCATTAGAGATAGGGTCAGTAGTGCCCTAGAATTAGTTGAGTGTATACATATAAGAGAGCATATTTGTAGATTTGTATAAAAACTATTTTATATTGTGTTGATCGATCTGTGGAGTGGTATAAAAATTTCGGATCGACGCGTTTAGCTGACGTGGGCGATAGGGATTTATAAACACTTGAAACAGAGTAATTCGACACAGTATTGCTTTAAAAGCTGGGTAATTGAAATACTTTTACCCAAAATTATAATTTTATATTGGTTAACCGAATATAGTTTGTATAAGAATGAAATATGCAGATGAGATGAACTAAAATTTGATCCGAACCAGAATTTGTAATTTAAATCCGGAAGGTTGGAAAATATTTTTCCAAAGTTTATTAAAGTACTATTCCTTTGTTTCAGAGGGATTTTTGAGTGAAAATTATTTTTAATGGATTTTGAAGGTGATAAAGCATTGAACTCACTTCAGTCACTGGAAAATAATTCTGATGATGACTGCAGCATCATCAGTGTTTATTTTCGAGTTTCTAAGTGATGGATTGCTACCTTAGAAAAGTTTTTGATGAAGTTTGTTCGAAAGAAAACAAGTTGGTTTAAAAATTCAAATGTTTTAAATTTGGGATGGTTCTTAATATATATGGATATATTTATGTGATTTCAAAAAGGATTTGAAATAATAACCGAGTATTTGAATTCTGGAATTAAAACTTAACTTGTGCAAGTTAAATGATTGAAATGAATAAATTAATTGGAATTAAACAAGTGGATTTTGAAAAGTTAATGGGTCTTTGACATTTCTTCTGTCTTAGTAATTTCGGGGACGAAATTCTTTTAAGAGGGGAATGTAACATCCCGGATTTTTACCAATTTATTTTGTATATTTAAATTTATTTTGAATTGGAAATGTAAATATATTTTTATACTGAATTTATTGATTTAAAAATCGATATACGAATTGATATCGAATATATCGGATATCGTAATACGAAACGATAATAATTGAATTCAGAATTTAAAATTGAATTAAAACGATTTAGTTTACCAATATAAACCCTATGTTGAATTAGAACGATAATAGTAATTAATTATCGATGAATTTAAATTGTATGATATCAATTTATATTTTAATCAGTCGGATTTAATTTAAATAGTCAGTTAAATTGGTATATTTTCCAGACAAGCAAATTAGACTTCGAATTTTTTTTCGGTGTCTCTAGAATAGTAGTATAACCTTAAGGATGACGGTCGCTACACTAAAACCAGAGTTCGAAACCAACCAGTAATTTAAATTAAAGAAATTTCTAATTTTAAAATCAAAATAAATATAAAATAAACGGCTGACCTATACGCAGCCTATTCCCTCCTTCACATCGTGTTTTGTCTCCTACATCTAATATCAAGGAAACAAGCTTTTAATGGATGGTGCATTTGGCTCCCTCGCCGCGTCTATAAAATGAGCCATATACCTTTCGTTGTTTCCCACTTTCGCAAATCAACAGAAAACATTTCAATCCCTTTCTTTTTCATTTCTTTTTCTTTACAGTCAAAATCGAATCATTCCACCGAGAAGAAAAAAAGAAGAAGAAATAAATCAAAATCCAAATTGGAATCAGTATCCGCGATTGAAACCGAGCACCGAGCCCTCCCGGTTCTCGACTCAAGCTGGAAGTGCTCGAGAATGATTGCGACAATAAGTTCGAGGAGATTGTCGATGTCTCGTGGGTTTGTTCAGAGTTTGCAGAAGGGGATTTAGGTGATTTTGGGATGGAATTTCGTTTGTTTGGGGTCAGATCATTTGTTTGGTATTCGATTTGAGCAGCGTCGACCCAAGTTCGAGCTCGCGGTTTACAGAGAGATGGGGGAGATCGATTGGTTGCGTCTTCGAAGAGTTTTGAGTGGTGCGAAGTATGGTTGCTGATTAGGTTGAACGGGGAAGGGTTCGGTGATGACTGGGTGACTGGCAGTTGATATAAAGATCTGGAGTTCGGTAATTTGAGTTGGGGATGACGAGAATAGATGGTGCGATGTTGATATTATGGGGTGTTTGAAGGATGCGACTGTGGAATATAAGTTTGTTCGAAGGAGTGGCACTTTAGGTTTGAACAGAACGGGCTTGTATGGTGTTCGACAAGGTACAATATGTGGTTTTGGGGAAGTAGAGGTTGAGGTTTAATGGGAACGAAGGAGAAGGGCATGTCGTAGGAGGCAGTGAAATGGCTATTGGTGATAGAAGAGGGGAAAGTGGGATTGCCAACAAGTTGTTCGAGGAAATGTCGAAATGGAAAATTTCGATATAAAGGCTAATTTTCAGTTTTGGAATGGTGCGGAAAAATGGATTGATTACTTTACAAAGCAGCAAGGTATACGTTTTACCGAAATTTTAATATACATAGAATTATTAATTAATTTATTTATTAGTAGTTAATTAAATAAATAATCGTTTATAAATTAATTAAAGTTAAATAATCGTTGGTGTAAAATAGATTCATGCGAATGGATTCGTAGCTGCAATGATATGGAAATAAACATGGTGCTCAGTGCAAATAAATCAGGTGAGTAATCTCGTTGAAAAATTTATTTTTATCATTAAAAATAAATTGTTGGTTGTTTTGGTTGCATTGCTGTTGTTAATGAATTGTGGTTATATATATATATATATTAGTTACATTAGGCTTGGTGGTTGTGGTTATTATATGTATATTGGTTTTCCCGCAGTACCATTAGCAGATGCCCGCAGTATCATTAGCGAATGACCCTATCGCCCCATGATATATGAGTGGATGACCTTCAACACCACGATATCCCGCCTTGAAGTAGGATTGAAATTACTTATGTTGTCTGACATATGTGATGCAGGAAAACTAGTTGGAGGAATCCAACTAGATTCCTTAAATTTATTTACTGTTATTTACATATTTATTTATATGTGTGTGATGTGTGAATTGAATGGATGATTTGTGTGTTTGGATATTAGGATATCACTGGCCTTAGATATTAATATTTAAAAATATCAAAGGGATTTTTGGATTTAAAAGGAAAATTTACTTTTTGAAATGGAAATGGAATTTCGAATGGGTGAGAAATATTAACTTTGGTTTTTTAATAATAAAAAAAATTAGCTGAATAAACAATGTTATAAATGGAAAGAAAACTTTTCATTTGATAATATTAGATTTTTAAATTCAAGTTTGAATTTAAAAGGGAAAAATTATTTTCCAGAATGGGAATTGGATTTCAAATAAGATTTGAAGTAAGGACTTGTTTTAAATAATTTAAAACAGGAAGTGAAATGTATAAACGATGTTTATAAACGAATAAAAATAATATTATCATTGGATAATTTAAAAATTGGATGATCTAAGTATGATTTTAAAGGAAAGTTTATTTTTCGAAATAGAATTGAATTTCCGGTTTGGCTAGAAAAATATTGGTTTATTTTAATAATAAAAACAGGTAGTTTTACTTACAAACGATGGATATAAATTATCATCGGGTAATTTAGAATGTAAATTCAAGGATGATATTAAAAAGGGAAACTTATGTTTTAAAAAGGGAATTGGATTTCAAATGGAATTTAGAACCGGAAACTTGTTTTAATATTTGAAACAGTAAATGAAATTTATAAACGATGGATATAAATGGAAATGAATAATTATTATAGGATATTGGATTATATAAATTCAAATATGAATTTAAAAAGGGGAATTGGGTATTGTTTTAAAAAGGAAACGATAAAATTATTTTCGATGCTCGGAATATGAATAAAATGGGAATAAATTTATACAGAGTTATGGGTTGAATTCGTCTATGTCGAATATATGAAATAAATTATTTTCAACAAGAATATTGGAATTCGTTTTAGATAAATACTAAAATATAAGATTTTAAAAGAAAAATAGATGCTATGTTATATATATATATATATATATAAGCTATGATAATAAAATATCCCAAATTGGAGTTGGATTTAAAAATAAATTTTTAAACGAAAGCTTGTTTTGAATTATAAAACAAGGAAGTTATTTTGCAATCGATATTTATTGGCATTGGATAATTTTGAAGTTAGTTTCAAATGGAGTTTAAATATTGAAGTTTGTTTGATATAAAATAAGGAAGTGATTTATAAACCATGTTATAAATGAAATGAAGAAATTTCCAATTGATAGATTGGAAATAGATTTTCCAAATATAAGATCCGACATTTAAAAAAATCATATTTTTAAATGAAATAGAAGAGGAAATTTTTATGATTAGTAATGACAGTTTTTGTATTACAAACTCTTATCCGTCTTAAGATAAGAACGTTGTCGGTCAAGGTCTGAGAGGTAAATAAAATACGCCAACTTGAACGACTTCACTATTATCAAGGGACGTTATTAGTTTGTAATGGTGAAGGACATTGAGTAGATTGATTCATTCCCGTAAAAGAAATTTATAGATGAAAATTCAATTATATCGAATTTTTGTCCAAGGAAATTGGGATTTAATATAGAAATTGAGTTGTAATATAAATTACGACTGGTTTGTGAATCTAAACGAAATAATCGACGATTTTGAATAAATCAGAGTTCTAAGATAAAGTTGGAAGCATGGTATAATTTATATTAAGTTGTCGAAGAAAGGAATTCATTTAGTAAACATAGTTTTTAAACTGAACGTCCGAACCTATGAAATAATAGTTTTCAAATGGAATATAAAAATCTGGATTTCGTTTTATAGATTTTGAGATATGTCAAAAATCAAATTTCCAGAAAAGCAGCGCCCTAATCGTTTTAAAACCATAAAGGTTTATTAAATAAAATAAAAGGATTTTGAATGAATAAAAATACGAATTTCCGTTAGAAAAATCCAGATTGGAGTTATAAAATAAATATGAACTCAAGTCGAGTAAACGGATCGATTTTGAGACAAAAATCAGATTTTTAATTATTCAATGAAGTTAACTAATTTCGAATGAAATTTGTAAATATGGTTTTTGATCGAACTTAACATTTGTTAAGTAAACTAAATTTGTAAATTGGAATTGGAAATCCGAGTATGAAACGTGAATTAGAATCGGGAAGCGAGCAAGGATTTGAGTTTGTTGTATATAAGCGAACACAAATATATTTGAGTGAGATATGTTCAAATTAAAAGAAAATGAAACCAAGAAGCTTAGAAATTTAATTAGCGAATGGAAAGTGAGTTATGTAAAAAGGGACGAATTGATTGAAATGAGTTGGAAATGGCCGTGTATATGTTAAACAGGTGTGGAATGAGAAGAATGAAGATTACAATAAGTGCTCGACAAAAAGGTACACGTTTGTTGCTGCTACCCAAGAGGTCATCTCCTTCTGCCACACTTCAAATACCCCAGGTGTCCTTTTCAAACTTGATTTCTCAAAGGCATTTGACTCAATAAACTGGGACTTCGTTATCTCCCTTATGTACCATAGAGGATTCCCCTTAAAATGGTGTAAATGGATTGAAGCAATTCTCTATAGTAGTATTTCCACAATATATATCAATGGAGATTTTGGTGGGAAAATTAGATCTAGAAGAGGTTTAAGACAAGGTGACCCCCTTTCACCTCTTCTCTTTGTCCTAATCGCAGATGTCTTTAACCAAATGATCAGACAATCATTATCTCACAATATTTTTTCAGGCATATCACTAACTAACACAAATATTCGCACAGCTTGTCTACAATTTACAGACGACACTATTCTCTTTACCACTCCAACTCCCTCTAACATTCATTGCCTTAAAATTCTCCTATACTCTTTTGAGTTGATTTCAGGACTATCCATCAATTTCCACAAAAGTTCTCTTATAATTTGGGCAACTGCACTCATCTGGGCCCTATAATTGCTGAATGCCTTAACTGTAAGATCGATTCATTCCCAATTACTTATTTGGGTATTCCAATTCGTCCTACCAAACTTCAAAAATCAGATTGGCTACCCCTCATTTCTAAGATTGAAAACAGACTCACAAGTTGGAAAGCTAACTCATTATCATCAGCAGGCCGTCTTATACTTGTTAAACACGTCCTCACATCCCTTCCAACCTATTGGATGTCCTTCCATAAACTCCCAGTTTGGGTTATCAACAAAATCAATTCAATTCGAAGTTCTTTTCTTTTGGCAAATTGAAAAAACTAATCAATTGGCAAACTGTTTGCCTTCCTCTATCTCATGGTGGCCTTGGTGTTCATAACCTCTATGCCTTCAACATGGCACTTCTTGCTAAATGGTTATGGCGCAGCCTCGCTCCAGGGCAATTTATTTGAAAAAACTGGATCCTTCATCGACTGTATCAATCAAACCCCTTTCTGATTCTTCACTTCAACCCATCATTTAAGCCCTCGCCATTCTGGAAAGGAGTTTTATCTATCATCCCTAGAATAAAAACACTCTTCCATGTTAAAGTCAATAATGGTGATTGTTGTCTATTTTGGATGGATATATGGAATGAACAAATCCCCTTTTCCACTCTATTCCCTAACCTTGCAACAT
This sequence comes from Allium sativum, assembly GCA_030737875.1. Lineage (NCBI taxonomy): Eukaryota > Viridiplantae > Streptophyta > Magnoliopsida > Asparagales > Amaryllidaceae > Allium > Allium sativum. The sequence continues at coordinate 252,005,609 of CM060915.1, read as the reverse complement.
TAAACCAATATGACCCATTATCAGTTGCAGCAGCTCATTCTCTGGGCCCATTGGGCTTCTTACCTACCACTTATATTGGGCTTGAATCTCTAAACGAGCATATATGCATTGTTCATACTCTTAACTCAACCCAGTTCAATATCGGTCCCGATAAATTCTTATGGGCCTTGGGATCCAATTTTTCAGTTTCGGCCTGCTATAAATTTCTTATCCATCCAGGTCGATGTTTCACTTTCTATCGTGTTTGGCACTATCACCTTCCCCTTCGGGTCATCTTCTTTCAATGGCTCCTTATCCACAACCGCATTAACACCAAAGATCGCCTGCATCGTTTTTGCGACACCATTGATCCCCCTTGCATCCTCTGTAACAATCATATTGAATCCCTCACTCATCTCTTCTTCGAATGTGATTTTTCATATTCTGTTTGGGCAACTATCAGCTCCTTCTTTCTTGGCTTCATACCTTCAGTCCACTCGTTCTTTGAATATTGGCTGCATAACCCCCTGACCCCATTCTGGATTCCTTAGTGGCTTTCTTTGCCTGGAGTATTTGGCTAGAACGCAACGCCCACGTCTTCGGCAGACCCAAGAAACTCCTGATGTGTATTTGTCAACACATCTTGCATCTTTTCGATTCTTTGACAGGATCATCCAGAACGGCTTGCTTCAGGCTTTCTCTGCCAATGCCTCAGTCTCCAGGATCACAGGAAAGTAGCACCCTGGTCCCGCTTTGATTCCTGCTGTAGTCTAGTACTACCTACTCTGCTAGTTTTTGGCTTGTTGTCTCTTGCTATATACTTTTTTTCTATGCTATCTGATGTACATTATTTACTCTGCACTTTTCTTATACTAGCTATATTGGCCTTCTTGGCCTAAACCACCTTGCTACTGGTTGGGCCTGTCAACCAGGTATATTCCTACTTATTTACTACTACGCATAATCGGCTGTATAGTTCCATGTTACACACCCGTCTTCCTCTAAAAAAGAAGGTACATGTTTAAATTTCCATATGGGGTTTTATGCGCCGAATCGGCAAGCCGCTTGGCTTTTTGATTTTCTTTTTGAATAGAAAGGGCCTAGCGAAGCGAGTTAGGGTTTGAAATATTGACCGGTACAAAGGAGGTGCTGGCGAAATTTTCCAAAAATTTAAGGAGTTAGAATATTTTCAAGAAGTTTTGATAATCATTAATCAATATATCGATGTATATATAATCCAATAAGGAAACAAACGTATAAATGAATATTAGAAAGGGCCAGTGATTAATTGATCTGTTTGATGGATGTTTGTTTTTCTTTGATAGTTAAATCTTTAATCAGCGACCAAAGAATTTTTTTACCATCATTGTCAACACGGAGAGAACGGTTGGATTTAATATCCGAAAACCACTCCGTATAGGCATAGGCGTTGCGAATTAGTTTATGCTGAAGATAATTGATGATAGAGTGAAATTCAAGAGTTGTTTTGTTTGTCCAGTCCCAGGACAACTTGTATGGACGAATATCTGACAGAGTATTCCTAACGGTCACTTAAGACGATCTTTTCAAGGTATTACGTCTGGTGGTGGAGAAATTCGTTTCTCTTAGCTTTTATACCCATAATATTTTTGGGAAAATCAACTAGTGATTTGACGATGTGGCATTCAAAGTGTATGGTGGCCAAATGTTCTAAAAGATAAACGTGGCGTCAAGCTTCACAACCGGGAAATGACAAAAATCGGGCAGGCAGCATGGTTATGTGGGTCGCTCCCATTAGGGTGTATAATCACCTATCTAGAGAAATTCCTTTTACTTCTTTAATCTATTTCGATGTTGTCTCTTTTTGGGAGACGGTGGCTTGAGCCCAACCGTTGGTGATATACATTTGATACACTCAAGAGAAATGAGTGGTCCGTCATGTGTGGGCCAGGTTGCAAGACGTTCTTGTTGAACCCAGTGTGTTCCCCTCTAGAGATACACTATCGGTAGGTGGTATCATACCTTGTCATAGTTGGAATCCAATCTCCAATAAGCGCCCTATGGTTCTTGATTTTATACTATGCATGTAGAGCTTGAGATGCAAGCATTCTACTATTTGGTTATTTATTTGATTAGACATTATTATAATATCATTGGATTTTGATATCAAAAATGTTTTGGGTTATAGTAAGGCAAAATCCGTCCGTGTTTTTGTGTGGGCTGGTCTTACTATTATCCTTCTCTTTCAAAAGTTTTTTTTTCAAAGTTGAACATTATGGTTAGACTTTACTCACACCAGTCCCATGACTGACCCAGAGTTTATTTTGTTTTTTCCCTAAACTCTTGGGTGCCCAAATTTGTACGGCCAGTGAAGTGTTTCAGGCTTTACAGATACACTTGGAGGAGCTTGAAGCAGGAGTCTTCACTGTTAGTTATGTAGAGTTATTTCCGCTGTATCAAATGTTATTTTGTAGTCTGATATGGTATGTATATACAAAACAAATTTGTATTTCAAAGTTAAGTTATATAATATATTTTATTCGTTCCGCTGTGAGGTTCTGTTTTGTTATTTATGTTCATTTTCCATCTTTTCTATTTTCTTTAACCCTAATGACTCGTATTTCTGTATTATTTGAGTTGGATATATGTTGTATTAGTCAGCTCAGATAATATAGATTTTCGGGTCATTACAATTTGTATAGAGCTTAGGTTAAGTGAACATCTAGGCTTTGGTGGGGTTTTACTCATTAGAGATAGGGTTAGTAGTGCCCTAGAATGAGTTGAGTGTATATATATGAGAGAGTGTATTTGTAGATTTGTATAAAAAATGTTTTATATTGTGTTGATCGATTTGTGGAGTGGTATATAAATTTTAGATCGACGCGTTTAGCTGACGTGGCCGATAGGGATTTATAAACACTTGAACAAAGTAATTCAGCACAGTATTGTTTTAAAAGCCGGGTAATTGAAATACTTTTACCCAAAATTATATTTTTTTATAAAAGGAATAATTTTCTGAGATTATTTATACATGGATGAGTTGGTTGCTATAAAGAGCTTATAAAATTGAAATGGTTATAGATAACCGAATATAGTTTGTATAAGAATGAAATATCCATATGAGATGAACTAAAATTTTATCCGAACCAGAATTCGGAATTTAAATCCGGAAGGTTGGAAAATATTTTTCCAAAGTCTATTAAAGTAGTATTGCTCTGTTTCAGAGTGATTTTTAAGTGAAAATTATTTTGAATGGATTTTGAAGGTGATAAAGCACTGAACTCACTTCAGTCACTGGAAAATAATTCTGATGATGACTGCAGCATCATCAGTGTTCATTTTCGAGTTTCTAAGTGATGGATTGCTACCTTAGAAAAGTTTTTGATGAAGTTTGTTCAAAAGAAAACAAGTTGGTTTAAAAATTCAAATGTTTTAAATTTGGGGTGGTTCTTGATATATGTGGATATATTTATGTGATTTCAAAAAGGATTTGAAGTAATAACTGGGTATTTGAATTCTAGAATTAAAACTTAACTTGTGCAAGTTAAATGATTGAAATGAATAAATTAATTTGGAATTAAACAAGTGGATTTTGAAAATTTAACGGGTCTGTGACATTTCTTCTGTCCTAGTAAATTCGGGGACAAAATTCTTTTAAGAGGGAAGGAATGTAACGTCCCGGATTTTTACCAATTTATTTTGTATATTTAAATTTATTTTGAATTGGAAATGTAAATAAATTTTTATACTGAATATATTGATTTAAAAATCGATATACGAATTAATATCGAATATATTGGGTATCGTAATACGAAACAATAATAATTGAATTCAGAATTTAAAATTGAATCGAAACAATCCAGTTTACTAATATAAACCCTACGTTGAATTAGAACGATAATAGTAATTAATTATCGATGAATTTAAATTTCCTGATATCAATTCATATTTTAATCAGTCGGATTTAATTTAAATAGTCAGTTAAATTGGTATCTTTTCCACATAAGCAAATTAGACTTCGAAACATTTTCCGGTGTGTCTAGAATAGTAGTATAACCTTAAGGATGACGGTCTCTACACTAAAAACAGAGTTCGAAACCAACCAGTAATTTAAATTAAAGAAATTTCTATTTTTAAAATCAAAATAAATATAAAATAAACGGCCGACCTATACACAGCCTATTCCCTCCTTCACATCGTGTTTTGTCTCCTACATCTAATATCAAGGAAACAAGTTTTTAATGGATGGTACGTTTTGCTCCCTCGCCACGTCTATAAAATGAGTCATATACCTTTCGTTTTTTCCCACTTTCGCAAATCAATAGAAAACATTTCAATCCCTTTCTTTTTCATTTCTTTTTCTTTACAGTCAAAATCGAATCATTCCACCGAGAAGAAAAAAGAAGAAGAAATAAATCAAAATCCAAATTGGATTCAGTATCCGCGATTGAAACCAAGACCTCCTGGTTTTCGACTCAAGCTGGAAACGCTCGAGGATGGCTGCGACAATCAGCTCGAGGAGATTGTCGATGTCTCGTAGGTTTGTTCAGAGTTTGCATAAGGGGATTTAGGTTTTTTTGGAGTGCGATTTCGTTTTGTTGGGGTCCGATCATTTGTTTGGTGTTCGATTTGAGCAGCGTCGACCCAAGTTTGAGCACATGGTTTACAGAGAGATGGGGGAGATCGATTGGTTGCTTCTTCGAAGGGTTTTGAGTGGTGCGAGGTATGGTTGCTGATTAGGTTGAATGGGGAAGGGTTCGGTGATGATTGGGTGACTGGCAGTTGATGCAAAGATCTGGAGTTCGGTATTTTGAGTTGGGGGATGATGAAAATAGATGGTGTGATGTTGATATTATAGGGTGTTTGAAGGTTGCGACTACGGAATATAAATTTGTACGAAGGAGTGGCACTTCAGGTTTGAACAGAACGGGCTTGTATGGTTTTCGACAAGGTACAATATGTGGTTTTAGGGAAGTAGAGGCTGAGGTTTGATGGGAACGAATGAGAAGTGCCTGTTGTTGGAAGATGGTCCGTCTACATTGAAGCAGGAGGCAGTGAAATGGCTATTGGTGATAGAAGAGGGGAAAGTGGGATTGCCAACAAGTTGTTCGAGGAAATGTCGAAATGGAAAATTTCAGTATAAAGGCTGATTTTCCGTTTTGAAATGGTGCAGAAAAATGGTTCGATTACTTTACAAAGTAGCAAGGTATGTCACTACAAGTAAAATACCCTATTGCAACTAGCTATTTGCAACAGGCATCAAACGACAGTTGCAGTAAATGATATTTAGCAACAGGCCTTTTGTAGCAGTGGCAATAGATGAGATTTTGCAACAGACCTTTTGCTACCATTGCGAAAAACATATTTTTTACAACTGTGCTTCACTACCAGTTGCAAAATCATGCTTTTAGCAACTGCGCATTCATAAATGTTGCAGAAAACATATTATTTGCAACTGCACTTCCAATCTTGTTGCAAAAAAATATCTTTGGCAACTGTTTTTGCAAGTTGCAATAACTATATTTTTTTACAACTGGTAAAGCCAATTGCGAAAAACATACCTTTAAAAATTATTTTTTCCCCTTACATTTGGTAAATATTATTACTATTAAATAAAAAAGCATAAAGAAATAAGTAACATTTAGTTATATTATAAGAAGTATTAAGTAATAATAATTATTAATATGAATTAATACTTTAATAATAAACAAATACGAAGTAATTATTTAATAATTAATATAAATTTAAATAATTAATGATGAGTATGTAATAATTAATAAATCTTAATATCACTTAAAATATGATCTAATAAACAAACATTGTTTACAACTTTGCTTTTTATAAGTCAATGACATAGATAAATAATAAAAATAAAAAAATTAGATTATTACAAGAAAAATACCCTATAGGAACTAGTTATTTGCAACAAGCGACGTATGACACTTGCGAAAAACGATCTTAAACAGCTGTCATTTATTGATAACATTTAATAATTGTATATTTAATTAATAATTAAAAACTAATACTGAATAATTAATAGTTACTATCAAATAATTAATAAATTTATTTTAATAATTGGTGTTCATGTTCGATATTGAATTAATATCTAATATTAATAATTACGAAGTAATATTTGATGATTAATAATTGACTTTTAAAAATTATTACTAATAATCACCATCAAATAATTAAATATTAATAATTAAGACTAATGATTAATAATTAATAATAAAATTTAATAACTAAGAAGTGACATTTGGTGTTTGATATTTTATAATCATAACAAAAAATTATATTTATTATTAGTTTTAAATGAAAATTTTGAAATTTTACAAAATAAATCAAAATATGGCTGGTAACAATTTTTTTTATATCTAGTTATTGACAACTAAATTATAGCCAATAATTTTGAATAATAATGTACAAACAAAAATGTATAAATAATCATATATACTTAATAATTTATAATAATGTTTGTTAACTTTTCTTTTGTTAAACTTCAGTTTTAAAATTTCTTTTTGCTACAGGCTGTAGCCACTTCCGCAGATAAATTTTGTTTCACTATTCAGACATTTCGATGCGCGCCTCAAACATTTTGTTTCCCTCTCAGTCCCTTTGCTTCGACAAAATCCTAAATAAATACTACTTTCAGCCACCTCAAATTTTAGAAAAAACAAAATCAACATCACCAATCGGAGCCTCTTCTCTACTTCTCCTCCAAACATTCTTCTTATTCTAATCCGAGTTTGACTTCGTGCCAGTTCTGGGCTTCAAACAAGGGTGGAAAGCTTCGCGGAGTCTTTCGCATTTCGAATTAGATATGTTGTTTGCGGTGAGCCACTCAGAAAGAATTCCTATAAACCGATCCTTCAATCAATTTGATATGTGCATTCCTATTCGACTTATAAAGGGTAATGTCTTTGGTCTTAATTCATTAGATTTCGGGTGATATTTGGTTTGATTGCCCATAGAGTTTCAAGTAACAAACACTACAAAAAATTTCATTTTCAATTTTACTTTTTATATAATGAGATCATTGTTATAAACTCATGGTAAGAATTTATTTATTTATATTTTTATGAACTATCCAGGAAACCAATCCATAAATCTAAACTCTTAGAAAATACACATTAGCCACATGTTCTTGTAATTATTTAAAAAATTGTCGATATCAAGATTCAAAGTTGAAACCTTAACTGTGCAATCCGACCATCAAACAACTAAGCTCATCCTACTGGCATGTGAGAGCTATTTTTCTTTAATTTATTGCTACATGATTATCTTGTTTGAACTAAATATCAAGTTGGTTAAATATGGCTTTAGGTGAAAGTTACAGAGTAAAAGGTGGGAATTTCAAGTATTATTTCTAGTAACTTTTAGTTTATATGTAAGATTTGCTTATTAGTGTGGATTTGCATTGAAATATTATTTGATTGGTGCTACGTCAGTGGTTTGGAATGCTTTTGACTTCTTACAGTGCTGCTTAGGTTTCCCTTGGAATGTGCGGACAACCTATAAGCTGTGAGGACGTTAATAGTGCATTCCAATCATATGTGTATTTTGGCTCGGGACTACAATATATTAATGTCTCTGAGCATCTTTGGTTGGGATATGCTGCACTTTGGTAACTCAAAACAGCTTCTAATGTTGATATGCAGTATGTACGCCTTGTTATGGTCCTATGAATTGCAATTGTGCACTGTTTTCTGTTTCCAGGTACTGCATTAACTCTTGGTTTATTATCAAAATGTAATATACAAATTAAAATTAACTACAGAAACCAGGATGATAGGGAGTGAAACCTTCAAGCAAACGATGAAAACAAGCGGGTCAACTATAGAAATATTTCGCATGATGGGTATCAGCAAACTGGACCAAATGGCGAGCGTGAAATCTCTTCTGGAGGCCGTAATGGTCCTGGATCGAGGCATAGCGGTCGGGGACGCAGCTATCAGCGTGGCGGTGGTGATTTTTACTTGATAGGCATGTCAACTAGAGGAGGCAATGATAATTAAAACTGGTTCTTTGTGTTTTGAGGTATAATAACTATTGTGCATTTTACCTAAGTCTTGTTCACATTTTTTATTTTGTTTAACTGCTCATTTTTCATGCTCTTTACTGGCAGTGTTCCTAGGTTGGGAAGATGATGATATGTCCTACGAATGAATTTTCTTTGGATACTAGTTAAGAGGAATTTTCAGAATAATGTTATCATATTATTATTATCTGATTTTGTTCAACTTTGTGTATTGATATTGGATAATGGCAGTTGATTTTTATGGCACACCATGCAATCATCTTGAACAGCTAGTGCAATGTGGAGGTGGTTTTCTTTTAAGTAAAGGATTGTTGAATGTGAACTAGTTATATGAATATTCTTACCTTAACGCATGGTTTTCCTTGTGTTTTCTCTGTTTTCTTTTACCGCTGCTGTTTGGATCAGTGTTTGCTTAGCAAGGTCAGTGGAGATTGATAAGCCAGACATGGACTTTGTTTTACTTCGGGCGTTTGGAGTTTATGATGTTTCTTCTGATAAACGGTAAGTACTTAAAAGTATGGACGTGCTAGCTATCACATTATACATTATAAATGAATGCAACATATAAGAAAAATATGTCAACTTGGGAAAGTAGGATATAAATATTTCCTAAAATGAGCACCTGACTATGATCAAGTAATAAAGTCAGTTCACTACTCATGCATCATCCCCACTGTCATATTTACCAAAATCATACTTACCAAAGTCATACTTACCACTGTCATACTATGATCAATTAGACATCTTCGTGTATATGACAGATCTGTGAAATTTGCTTACTGTTGTCTATGAGAGACAAATTTAGACCAGAAGTTCATAAGCCGTATTTGGTAATTGATGAAGATGAGGAGGCTACAGCTGAGGCACTGAAGCTTGATGATGAGTTTGAATTGTGAGGAGAGGAGGGCTGGAGTGATATTGATATCCTTTATATAGCGGAATCGCATGATGAACTGGATAATGAGGTAGCATTTGATATTTTTGTTTCTATTTTTTTTTCCTGTATTTTATTGTGTTAAAAATGTCACTTGCCTCTATCATTTGAATGTCTGTATGCTTGTTATTTCATGTATTTACATACGGAGTAAACATCATCTAATTAAACTGTAACCCTTGCATTGGATTCCCAATAACAAGCAGTAATCAAATATATCAAGATACATTTCAATTGATATTCAAAGTCCACTGATGATTGTCTTTTGATTTTCAATACCAGATTTTAAGGACTTAAACAAACTACTACAGTTTAGCCCAGATAAGTGAATAGAAAACATTGAAAATGACTCTATTTTGACATATGTATATGAATTTTTTTACATGTTATACTAGTAGTACTAACTTCCATATACTTGTACAGATGGTTCAGTATGTTATCTTGATGTTGCTTTGTGAACGGAACTTTTATATCCAGATTTTGTTTCTATTGCTTTTTGCCAAGAGTAAGTCATCTGTGATGGAATAATTGTTGTCAATAAATAATAATGAATGCCGAGGTTTATTTTCCCTCTCTCCTAAGCTCTGAAATATCTTAATTTAAATGAACTATATCCTTTTATTCTTGTGTGTACACAATATCTTAAACCTGAGTTTCCTCTTCTGTTTCTTTTTATGCAGTACACAGAAGTTGATTTATAGAAATAACATTCATTCCTTTTGTTATGTGATGGATGCCAAGTGATGCATTGCTAAGGTTAGTTACTGCCAAAAACGATGTATTGCAGATAATTTTTTGGGTCAAACTTTATGGTTGATTTGCACTTTTAGTACATATTTTATGTTTTTTGGTTGTATAACCTGTTGATGACTCTATTTATAGAACATATTCATAGGACAGTTGCACCTATGCTTCTCCGTATTAATGGGTATGCTGATAAAGTTGCCAATGCTAAATGGGAGGTAAAAGGTCTTGGTCTGGAGCATGATGGGTAGAAGCTACTCTGTTCGAAAAAAATGTGTTGTGTGAGTGAAGAAATTGTTATACATGAATAGTGTATGAAAATTGTAGAAATTTTTATTGTAGTTGTTTGTATTATTAAAACTTTGTTAAAATAAAAATTTTATTTGTTTATTTCATTTTGTGATATACACTATTACTAAAATAAATACATTTAATATGTAATATCTATAAGCAATAATATTTTTTTTATAGATTTATGAATCTATTGCAACGGGCATATACTATTGCAAAATGGTCTGTTGCAACAGCAAAAGCCTGTTGCAAAAAAATTATCACTTCAAGAAAACAGGCTATTTCCGACGGCTGAAAACCGTCGGCGGCCGTCGGAAGCCGTCTGAAGCCATCGGAAATAGCCGTCGCTAATAAAGGCTCGAAAATCCAAATTTCCCACGGCTATCGTCGCAGCCCATCGTTCGCATTTCCGACGGCTACCGACACAGCAGTCGGAAACCGTCTGTAATAACCTGGAAAATACAGGCCAATTTAAAAATTTTAAATTGGTGATTTCAGAGGAATTTGAACAATTGAAATAGAATATTTCAATAAAATAGTGAAGTAGAAATAGTGAGTCAGTTTAAAAATTTGAATTCAAACTTTGACTGACTGTGCAGGGTGGAGAATATAACGGATTTTAGTGAAACCAAAAATTTTTAAATCTGTTTATCAATACCTTTCTAACGAATCTGAAAAATCGAAATTTCATAACGGGAATCAAAAGTTATGGCCGAATGAATTTTCAGAAAGGTCGCTATATAGAATATATAGCCCTGGAAAATTGATATTTTGCAAACGACATCGGAATTGGACGAAACCACTTTTGTTGGGTCTGAGACGTCAAACTATTGCTAGGTTTCAAATTTCATAATTTTTGAAGCCAATATGTGAGCGTAGTAAAAGAAAATGTGTTTGGTCAATTTATGTTAAATTGGATCGACCAGAAAATGGCCATTTTTCAAACGATCTCAGAATTCAACGAAACTAGTTTTGTTGGGACCGTAGCGTCAAAACATAGCTAGATTTATTTTTCTGGAATTTTTCGAATCAGTTTGTGACCCTGGCAAATTGAAATGTACGTTAAGAGTTAAAATTAAATGTTTTATACTTTAATTTGAAAAATAACTGATTGTAACAATCGAATTGGCCAACGAAACATATCCCATTGTGTCCGGAATGGGGGTATTTAGCTAGGGGCGACAGTCGTTGGGTTGAAATTGGTGTACGTTGGCTAGGAAGGATATTATAGGAATTTAAAAATATTATATATTAGAAAATATCTCCCATTTTCTCTCTCTTCTCAAAAACGCGGTCAACCCCTGAAACGAACGACGTAAATCGTTCAAACCTTTCCACCTCGATCGCCGCCGCCACAGGCCATTTCGCCGCCGCCCCCAGTTGGCAATTCCGACCGCCTTCCTCCCCTCTTCAAATCAAACCAACCCTCGTCGGAGACCATCACAGATCGACGTCGGATTTCATCAAGGAAGTTCACACCTTCCTGCCGCCGCCGTGCCACGTCGGAGCCACTGAGCTGCACCTCACCACCGTCGATAGGAAGCCAGTTCGAAGCCCTTCGACGCCGTATAGTCTGATCGGGACAACGAAGTACGGTTTTGATTTAAATTCAAAACCTAGTTTTAAAGGTTTGAAATGCCCTCTGCTTTGAAATTTCTGAATTGAAAATAACACTTTTAAGTGTTGCAAAACTTTGAAAAATCATATCTTTTTAGTGTGTTAATGAAATTCGATGAAACAGGAAACATCGGGACCGCAAGGAAGCTCTCTACCACATAGAAGAAGCCGCGGATTTTTCCGAGTCATCTACGATTTTTAGCACTCCGCAAACCAATGTGAGAAATCTAAATTATATGAATTTGAATAGAAAATGTCATGTATAAATTATATAAGCGAAATATAAATTACACACGTGTTGTATACCTCATGTACATGCGTGGTGTAAGCTATATGAGCGAAGTATGAATTATACATGCAAAGAATAATTGATATATGTGTTGAAATGCAAGTGAAATATAGCAATAATATATATATATATATACACTCCCCTCGTCCACAAACCATGGACGATATTTATTGTTGTGGATTGGTGTGAAATATTGGATGAAAAATACGAATGGTTGAATAATTGTTTGTGGTTGATATTGTTTGGTTGTGGTTGAAAAATACCCATTGGTGATTGAAATGAATTGGAAATATTTGTAGAAATAAAAATAAAACATGCCGCCTGCGTGCGAATTAGATGCATGAATCCCCATTGTCAAAAACCGCGAGGTTTTAATGTAGAGCGAGGAGCCGTACTAGGGACGGTGCCGGTTTTAACTACCCTGCCGTTATGTTGTCGAAATTTTGAATAATCTTTATGTGTTAGAATTATTTTCATATGTTGAAATTATCTTCATGCGTTGAAATTATAGCCATATGCTGAAACTATATCCATGTGTGGAAATGATCATGTGTTGAAAAGTGATGTGTGAAAATTAAATTCATTTGTGAATGAATGAAGTGTTTAAACAATAAAAATCACATTTTATAATATATATGAAGTATGTAAAATATTCGCCTTATATATAAATAGTTTCAATAATAAAAATTCCATCTTTCTAATATGAACAACATAAATAAAATATCCATGTGTGGAAATGCTCATGTGTTGAGAAGTGTGTGTAGTGGAAAAGTTCATGTGTTGAATAAAAAGATCAAACAATAAAAATTACATTTTTATTGAAACTATGAAGTGTTAAAAACATCCATTTGTCGAATAAATCTTTTAAATGATAAAAATATCATTTTTATCATCTATGTGATATACTAAAGATATGCGGACGTTGAAATAAATATTTGTGAATGAAATATTATTTTTAACATGCATAGGAACTAAATAAAATAGTCATGTGTTGAAATATATTTTAGTTCGCCAAAATTATCATCTTCGAAATGTGAAGTATTAAAAATAGCCACTTGTTCAAATAAATATGCATGAGTTGAAATATACATTAATTAGCTAATAATGTGATTTTAGCCTATGCATGCAACATTAGAATGAATGGTGTTTTTAAACCAAAGTAAATCAAATATGAAGTTGAATGGAAAATGATAAGTGATAAAAATTGTATATATGTACATGCATATTTATTGAACAGGTTATAGCAAAGGGGCTAGAGAAGAGGAATAAAATTTTGTGCCCGACAAATAGGTACACATTTACTGTTTTGTTTGGGTGATGATTTTATGAGCCTATTGGCTAGCCGCTTGGCTTTTTCTTTTTCTTTTTGACATGAGACGCCCGTGTGGCTATTTGGGAATTTTCCCAGCCCCTCCCGTACAAAGGAGGTTATGGCGAAATTTTCCAAAATTTAAAGGCGTTAGTGAAATAATTGAAGTGAAAACGATATAGGAATTTTTGAATGAACTATATTTATATAAATACATAAATATAAATAAAATTAAAACGAAACGTGGCCGTGCAGTTCGTGTTTTGAAACCGTGATTTCAAACGACTAGTGCGGGAAATCCGACCATTGGATTTTCCTGAAACCGCAACCGTTGGGTTCGCCTTGGAAATATCTTTCCAACGGCACCAACTTTGTGAAGATCCGACGGTTGGATTGTCTGGAATGTTTAATTCAAATCTGAAGAAAAACAGCGCCAGAAACGATTATATATATATATAATTAAATTAAATCGAATAACGACGCTGCAGTTCGTAAATTGAAATCGTAACTTCAAATGGCTAGTGTGGAAAATCCGACCGTCGGATTTTTCCAAAACTGAAACCGTTGGATTCGTTTTGAAATGACCTTCCTAATGATATAAAATTTGTGAAGATCCAATGGTTAGATTTTCAGATATGTGTAAAACAAAATTAGTGAAAAACAGCGCCAGTGCATCGGCACGACCTGAAACGTCGTTTAATTAAATATGACCGTTTTAAATTAAATAAAAATGGCGATATATCGTTATAAAATACTATAGACGATATAGAGTGGAAATAAACCAATTTCGTTGTGTTTGCTTGATATGTGATGGTTGAATGTATTTAACATGAGAATTATAACTAAAGAACTGAAATGTGAATGTTGAATAATCCAACCATGTGATAAATTGATTTGAAAATCTAAATATACGTGGATTATTTGAAAAGGCCGAGTTCATCTCATTTCAAATAATCGATCGACGTTGAGAGGTCGAAGAGTCGAAGACGGTTGAAGACCGACGATCTTCACATTGGATGGATGGGCGCTACTGATGCTCGTGATTGGAGTAGCTACCATGAAGGAGCTGAAGTAGTAGCCGTCCAAACATACTGTTGATTGTACGGATATGCGAGGAATTGGTGCCTCCGGTTTCGTTCAGACCCAGAACGGACTTGTAAATGGACTGTGTGTCTGACATTGGATTTTGTTCTGTGCTGATTGATCTCTGTTAAATATATATCTGTTTGGCGGCGGAGAATTTATTCTCTTGCTTAACGCCCTTCTCTGAGACGTATGAGCTCAGAGGTTATGTATCAATAGAAATCATTCGCATGGAGTGGATTGCCTGTGTGGCACGCCTGAGTGGCATATGATCAAGGCTTCTGTTGCAAAGCAAAGTCTTGTGGTTGATGATCAAAGCATGGTCTGTGTGACGTAGCTTTGTGTATAACGTGAATTCGCGAGCCTCACACCCCGGTATGAGTCAAAAACGGGAGAAGGACCCAAGGAGTGCACGACGTTTCTTTCTAGCTATGGTGGTGTCAGTGACCTCCCAGCCCTGACATTTATATCTACTTTTCACCTGTGTGGTTGTTGGAATACGAGGCGCCTCGATTATAGGTCTGTAAGGACCGGGAAACGTGTGTTCAGGAATAATTAATCCTCAAAAGTAAGGGAGGACCTGCCTTGGAGGATCCAGGGATTGCTGTGTGCAGTCCCGAGGCATTTGCTAGAGTGTCTCGAATCGGAGAGGAGCTTGCCCCTTGCCTCGACTCATGAAGGAATCCAATTTCCAATACGAAATATGCGAACGTGATTGTATTACTAGTATGGCGACATAGTAGATGGTAGCTATGCCGCCTAGGATTGATATTTATGATTGAATTTGCTTTTCAAACATATATGCACTAGTAATAATATCAAACACCTTTGTTTTATACGTATGAAGCATTTTTGGCCATTATAAGGTAAAACTCTATCCTCCGGCTTGTGTTGCATTGTGTGATGGGACCTGAGTCTTATAATGGCTTCATTTTATAAAAAGCATTGCGATGATTTAATCATTTACTTTATTTCATGCACTAGCACTCACTGGAGTAAACCCGTTCCGCGAAAGTGGCGTGGTCCTTTGATTTTCCTTATTATTGTTGTTAATAAGTTAAGTAGATTTCTCATACCAGTCCCATGACTGACTCGTAGTTTGTTTCACCTTGCAAACTCGGGTGCCCTCATTTTCACACGGGCAGCCTAGTTACAGGTTTCTGACGCACTTTTGGCTCATGGCGAGGCTTGACTACACCGTGCTGACTTGGATTTTCTCCACCATTATTGTATCTATATTATGATTCCGCCATTGGCGATGTAGACTGATATTTATTTTGTGTACTCTTTATGTATGATTCCGCCTCAGGCGATGGTGACTGACTATGTATCATTATGCACTAAGTTGTATCCTGTACTGTGCTTCTCTGATGTGATGATATCTATATGATTCCGCTGTCATATGTGTGTAAATTATTCTATTTTCTGTTTATGCTATTATCTGTGATCTGCTAATGATGATTAATGTGTTATATTCCAATGATTATCCTTAACACCGTGTAACGGGGTTTTGGGATCGCCACCTCGCAGATTCATGTACGTGTTAGCCGTCGGAAGCCGTCAGAAATACTGCATTTTTTTGTGTTTCACCTTCTATTTAGCCTTCCAACTACACTTCTCACATAAACCGCTATCTCAAAATAGCAACTAAACATCATCCAATACATTGATTTAAGAATCAAATTTATTCTAATTGAATTGATCAATGCAACAACTAGACGAAAATAATACTCAGATTAGAACGAAATTAAAATATCAAACCATCAAACACTATGGTCAAACTCATCTAAGCTCATTTGAGAATTGTGCACATGTCATGGCAATGAAAGATAAACTGTAGGGACGAGATTATATTTACCATCTTGATGTGCCTAGGTATAGATATTCAAACTTGTAAAATAAATAAAATTTGTGTGACAAATTTACCTCTTCCTTGGTATAGATATAACATTCAGCGCTCAATACTAAAAATAAAATAAAATGTATGTGGCCTTTACAAATTTACCTCTTCCTTATTTCCCCACCTATATAGCTGACACGGTATCCATTTGGAGTGATTGCCTCAACGGTTGCATCATACCTACACGTTTAGTTTGGACATGTACGTTAGAAAACTATGATGCAACATATCATTCTTATATAAGGGCATTACAAAATTAAATAAAAGCATATTTTCGGTATAAATTCTTCGACAAAATTAACATGCTACAAGCGAATTCAGATTTATGCCATTATTCGTGTACAAGAAGAAACAACCAATATGATATGCTTTTTCATATTCAATTCAATGTCGAGACTACCAGATCTCTTTAAACCTAACAAAAATAGAACAAGTATTAATGGTGATTTTGTGTCATATTTTCTTATAGTATGCTCTGCTTCCTTAACTATTTCAACCCTATGAATTTTTTTCCTACTTTACCAATGAACAGGGTTGCCGGACAAAAAGATAATGCCTCCATATTTCAATAAGAAAAGCTTACAGTGTCAGGTGGTGCCAAACTATTGTGTTTCTTATGTGACTGCGCCACCATCCCAACCTAAACATTGTTCTACGGCAGTTAAGAGCTCTTTAGTAAGTGCAATGGCCTGCATTTTGCATACAATGCCTAATCAGTTATATATACAATTATACCTAATCATCAGTTCGTGCAATCGAAATAAGAGTTTCAAACTTACAGATTCAGCACGGACACAACACATCATGAATTTCCATGCACATAAAGATACATATTAGACCTGCAAAATAATTAAAGATAAAGGGTGATGGGAATCTTTATAAAGCCAAGACGTACATACTACATTATTGTTTGTATCAAACATCTCCAAAGTTTTTTCTCCACTTTACCTAGTATACAAGGTACATTCATCACATATTAATGTCTATATAGAGCTATGAATTTTGATAAAAGCATCATGAGGCCGCAAGACAGACTTCAACACTTAAAAAAATGAACTTCAAAATACGTAAAACATGGAGAATTAGACAGCCAGATTGTTTTATAAACATGACCACAGTTTATACTAACTTATTCTCATAATTATACACTCAATGACCAAATAAAAATTCATTTCAAAGAAGTGAATAAAATATAGAAAAAATACGCACATAATATGATGTTATAACTCACTACAATGCTATTGGAATCAATTGCAGTCAATAGATAACCCTAATTTTCTAATTTAGGCAAATATAGGTTTAGGTAGAAACTTATTTTTTATGAAAAAAAAAGAGATTATACCTCAAATTACTTGCTCTAGAGGTCTGAATTGAAGCCGAGGCACGAAGAAATCAGTGTTTGGAGGAAAAAAAACCGAATTGGGGGGTAATAGGGTTTAAAACCCGTATGCTGGAAAATTAAGAGGAGCAAAAGAAATGGGGAAGAAAGAGTTCGGGTGGCTGTTTATCATGATAATTTCCGACGGCTTCTGACGGCCCCGACGGCCCATCTGAATCCCTCGCAAATTAGCTGTCGCAAATAGCCTGTTTTCTTGTAGTGTATATTGCAACATCTTATTGCAATAGGAAGAAAATGTTGCGGACTTTTAGCAACTTCGGCTATACCAACAGGCGCAGGCTTGTTGCAACAGGCTACTACAACAGATATCGCCTGTTGCGAAAAGTGTTTATTGTTTATGTTTTACCGAAATTATAATATACATAGAATTATTAATTTATTTATTTATTAGTAGTTAATTAAATAAATAATCGTTTATAAATTAATTAAAGTTAAATAATCATTGGTGTAAAATAGATTCATGCGAATGGATTCGTAGCTGCAATGATATGGAAATAAACTGGGTGCTCAGCGCAAATAAATCAAGGTGAGTAATCTCACTGAAAAATTTATTTTTATCATTAAAAATAAATTGTCGGTTGTTTTGGTTGCATTGCTGTTATTAATGAATTGTGGATATATTAGTTACATTAGGCTTGGTGGTTGTGGTAATTATATATATATTGGATTTCCCGCAGTACCATTAGCGGATGTCCGCAGTATCATTAGCTGATGACCCTATCGCCCCACGATATATGAGTGGATAACCTTCTATACCGCGACATCCTGCCTTGAAGTAGGATTGGTATTATTTATGTTGTTTGACATATGTGATGCAGGAAAACAAGTTGGAGGAATCCAACTGGATTCCTCAAATTTATTTACTGTTGTTTATATATTTATTTATATGTGTGTGATGTGTGAATTGAATGGATGATTTGTTTGTTTAGATATTATAATATCACTGACCTTAGATATTAATATTTAAAAATATCAAAGGGATTTTTGGGTTTAAAAGGAAATTTTACTTTTTGAAATGGAATTTCGAATGGGTTGAGAAATATTAACTTGTTTTTTCAATAATAAAAAAGAGTAGCTGAATAAACAATGTAATAAATGGAAAGAAAACTTTTCGTTTGATAATATTAGATTTTTAAATTCAAGTTTGAATTTAAAAGGGAAAAATTATTTTCCAGAATGGGAATTGGATTTCAAATAAGATTTGAAGTAAGGACTTGTTTTGAATAATTTAAAACAGGAAGTGAAATGTATAAACGATGTTTATAAACGAATAAAAAATTATTATCATTGGATAATTTAAAAATTGGCTGATCTAAGTATGATTTTAAAGCAAAGTTTATTTTTCGAAATAGAATTGAATTTCGGATTTGGCTAGAAAAATATTGGTTTATTTTAATAATAAAAATAGGTAGTTTTACTTACAAACGATGTTTATAAATTATCATCGCGTAATTTAGAATGTAAATTCAAGTATGATGTTAAAAAGGGAAACTTATGTTTCAAAAAGGGAATTGGATTTCAAATGGAATTTGGAACCGGAAACTTGTTTTAATATTTGAAATAGTAAATGAAATTTATAAACTACGGTTATAAATGGAAATGAATAATTATCATGGGATATTGGATTATATAAATTCAAATATGAATTTAGAAAGGGGAATTGGGTATCGTTTTAAAAAGGAAATGATAAAATTATTTTCGATGCTCGGAATATGAATAAAATGGGTATAAATCCATACAGAGTTATCGGTTGAATTCGACTATGTCGAATATATGAATTAAATTATTTTCAGCAAGAATATTGGAATTCGTTTTAGATAAATACTAAAATATAAGACTTTAAAAGAAAAATAGGTGCTATAATTTATATATATGTATATAAGCTATGATAATCTAACGGCCCAAGGATTTTCGGCCCCGAAAATCGACACCCTTTACCGTAACTCATGCCGACCTTCCAAACACCGAAAACACTGCAACGTTATTAGAAAGAAATTAGAGGGTGAGATAAGAAAGAAATATCAGAATAGAAGAAGAAGAAGAACCAATACAACACAGAATCAGAGTTTCACATCGCAGTGGAACAAAATATAATACAGAAACAAAACTTTATTGAGAACTTTTAAAAATATTTACAACATCAGAGTACATCAACATCCCTGGATAGTTATAAAAATCCGTCCTATATACAACACACAGCGGAATAGTAGCTATATAATATCATACGCCTGGGCTCCTCCAGCTTGTCTTTTCACAGCATTCGATAACCTGAACCTGTACATCCCCGGCTAACCGGAGCATTTACAAAACACCGGGTCAGTCTAGTGAAACAGAGTGAGAAAAACTCGCGCAGTATTAAGGGTATCAAACAACTTGATTTCTAAGTTCAAGAATCTTTTCGAAAGAAAAGGATAATCGTAAGACCTAATCCACACATAAATACGGACGGTTTTTACCTTACGATAACCCAAAACACTTTTGAAATCAATATCTTTTCTGATATTATAATAGTGTCTAAATACAAGTAAATAGAATCTAGTGGAACACTTGCATCTCACGCTCCACATATATAGTATACAATCAAAACCACGGGCGCTTATTGGAGATTGGATTCCGACTATGACAAGGTATGGGACCACCTGCCGATAGTGTATCTCTAGAGGTCAATACACTGGGTTCGACAAGAACGTCTTGCAACCCGACCCTCAAATGACTGACCACTCATTTCGCTTGAGTGTATCGAATGTATATCAACAATGGTTGGGCACAAACCACCGTTTCCCGAAAAGGGACAGCATCGAAATAGATTAAAGAAGCAAAAGGAATTTCTCTAGATAGGTGATTATACACCATAATGGGAGCGACCCACATAGCCGTACTGCCTGCCCGATTTTTGTCGTTTCCCGGCTGATGAGGCTTGAGGTTTGAATTCCCTTTTGGGATATTTGGTCACCATTCACTTTGAATGCCACATCGTCAGATCTGCCAGATATCACTAATTGACGTCCACAAAAATACCCTGGTCGTTAAGCTAAGAGAAGTGCCCTTCTCCGCCACTAACAGAAATACGTTTGTAAAAATCAACGTACGTGATCCCTTTGGAAATACTTTGTCAGACATTCGTCCATACAAGTCATCCAGGGACAGGATGAACCGAATGTACTCTCCTACTGCATCCAATATAGGAATCACCCTATGGATCAGTAGCGAGAAGTCCTTGCAACCCGTAGATTTTAACCACGACAGAACCACAGTTTATCTCTGCCCGCTAAACCGGAGATTAGTAGTGGTTCTTCCGTTTGTGAAGATCTACGGTCTTCAATGCCCCATCTCGATCATCCTCTAATATCTCCACGCATTTGTTGGTCGGAATGGGTTTCGAATATAAATTCGATCTCGGTCTTTCCGTGCCAACAATTGTATTGGATAGATTTGATAGTCGGTGATTTAACTATCAAAATAAACAGTGTTTCAATCATGATAACCCAATGAGTTCACTGATTCGGTATTCAACACCACTTGGCTTTTTAATTAAAACAAATGTAAATTCAAAACTCTTAAATATTTCGATATTATTAATATAGTTTTCTCGCTTCTTATTTACATAAGATTATTCTATAAAAAAAATTCATTTTAACACTTAGGAAAATCTTATATCATATTTAGTTTCTATTTCCACTTTAAAACATTAGCCACGTTATTATCAAATATTGGGAAATCATTTCAACTTATTACTCGTTCAACGATGTCACGAAATCTCATTTATTTCATTACTTGAAACAATACCAATGCTTATTCTGATAGAATAAAACTCATCCTTTACATTTCCCTTTAATCTTGCGAGTATCGCTAAACCTTCCCGCCATCCCTCTTTAATTTCCCTTTTCCCTTGGGATCATTATTATGTTTATATTTCCCAAATTTCCACCAAAATGTTGCGTTATTATTTCTCTAATGAAATAATAAATTACTACTAACCTCTTTCACCATTTCAACTAGTATTATCTTCAGATAATCCTGAAGTCGTTCAAGGTGGGGTATTTTAATTACCTCTCAGACCTTGATCAACAACGTTCATATCTCAAGATGGATAAGAGTTGTAATTTAAAAACCAATATTGCATTCTAATATCAATACAAATACCGTCTAACTAATTTATTCAAATTACGGTTTCCTAAAATCTTCTTACTTTTTGAAATCTCTTTCTCTAGTATAACCATTATTACTTTCTTTAATAATTACACAATCTAGTATAGAACACCACTTTTAACCTTTACCCCTTTTGAACAATTTCATTTCATAATTCAGATTTTTGTTTACAAAATCCGATAATCATTTCTTTTACCAATTCCACTTCCATTAATTCTCCCTCAAACCCATTCATCCATTCAAGCTTTGGAAATTTTATTATAATTTCCCCTTCTTACTTAATCTCGTTATTAAGTAACGTTAATTTAAAATTAGCGATATAACACCTCAAATCTCTTTTATATAACTCTGGTTTATTATAAAACCGTTTTATCTAAATTCCCCTTTACTTAATTCAAATAATTAAGTAACATTTAATTTAAGCTATAATAGTCGCTTAAAACTTCCTTTTTATAACTTTGTTATAAAACTCAGATTTTAAACAAAACCTATTCACAAACTTCTTTCACCTTTCCATTGAATTTTTTTCCCATTTCGAGTACTTTTTAAATGAATTTCAATTAAAAAGTATTTCCCTAAATTATTATCAATTAAAATAATAATTTACCTCGATAGTTAACTACTACTGTAGTTAATTCTTTATTTACCAAAATAAATGTTAATCCCCTTTTTAAAGATCTTATTAAAATAATATTCACTAAATTCTTTTATTTGATTAATTCAAATCAATTTAATAATCAATTTCAAATAAAACATTCGACTTAGTCACTCAACGCGGTTATCTCGTTAACCGATTTCTACTCGTTTTCACTTTAAATTAATTAATAACATAATTAATTTAAATAATCCCATTAAATTTTTCTTAACAATAATAACCCAACTTATCGGTTAGATTAATTTCTATTCACAAATTTATAAATCTGATTAACATCAGAAATACTTTATAAAATCAATTAATAAAAATCAAAGTCTTAAATAAATAAAATATTTATTTATTTCCCTTTAATAAACTTTTATTCAAAATAATATATTTTAAAATCTATCTCCAGTTATAAATTTTATAACTTCTATTCTATCAGTTCACCTGACGGTAAATCGATATAAATAAAACAATTTACTTTTAGGCCATTTACTACTGATTACTCAACCAATACTGCCCATTGGTTAATACCAAACACAGGTTGAATTTCCCATCAATGATCAATACTCAAATCAATTACCCAAGCATGACAGTTCGTATGATAATATGAAAATAAATAATATATTTTTAGGAATCTCGTTGGATCCCTCCAACCTGTTCTTCCCTATGTACAAATGGTTATTTCAAATCAGATCATTCAACCATTTAACTGATAAATAACAACCATTTAATCCAACCACAAGCAATTCGAACAATCCAACCAATTAAACACGTTTATTTTATAAACGTGACCAACAAGGTAAGTTACCTTTATTGGAACCAGTCGTTAGAATAACGATTTGGTATTTCACTTAAATTAAACGATGGTTTAATTTCATCAGTTAAATCAACAAATAAATATATAATTAGCAAGCAGTCAACCATTGGCAAGCAGAGCACACAAAATAAAAACCCAATTTATATAAAATATAAATGGGTAAAACTGAGTGAGTTTAACTCACCTTGATTTAATCTGTGATTTGCACAGTTGGTTTTTAATTAAATTAAATGAGCATTTTAATTTAATTAAAAATTCCGGTTGACTCCAGTTGCGTCCAGATCCATTCCATAAGGTAGTGCTTGTTGAGACGAGTCCAATATCTCTTGAATCGTCCAATTCTGATCACATACGGTTAAAATTGTTCAATCAAATTATATAACTAACCTTTATAATTAAACTGATCATTTAAATTACTTTTGTTTATGCTGAGAAGACACGACCAACAAAAATCTTCCTGCACCATTCCAGAATACACTGCCCCCCTGTTCGAAACATCAACTAAGTATTTACGTTTTTAAAGGTTTATGTGATTTCATTAAACGAAAAACCCTATTCATTTCTGTTAAAAATTAAGGTTATACATTAGTTCATACATAATTACACCGGTAAGGTTACGGGTCCAACTGCTCTTCACTGTCCTTATTGTTCAGCGGTGCCTACCGTCTTGCCTGGAAAAATCATATATCAGGTAAATAAATTTTAATTTAATTTAACTAAACTTTAGATTAACTAATTAATTACATTTAAAGGTAGACCGGTCAAACCCTCTTCACCGTTTTCAGTTCCTGATCTGGAGGCAACCCATTCCAAAAAGGGAAATTTGAGGCCAATGCCTTCGTGATTTCGTTTATAGGCTTCCCATTTACAACTGAACACACTCCAGAAACCGCTTTTATCCATCAACCCCCATGAGTGCTGCCAGAATCCATATCGGTGATGCCCAAACTCCGCGACTCGAACTCATCAACCACCACCTCGAATCACTATCAACCGGGACCTCTCACGATGACTGAACAGTGCTAGAGAACCCCAATGTCAATTTGCGTTCAAGTCGTCGCTCCGCCTTATTTCGGTGATCGGAAGTCACCAAAATCCGTCCATGGGTCGAGCTGCCTTTGCTTTACCCTTCTTCTTCACAACCATTACCTACCGCTCCCCTACCAGTGAGGAACAGCAGCCCTAGCTGCGACAGGCCAAACTAGGCCTCCACCAGTCATGATCGCACCCTATCATTCCTGTACCCTCCTGAAGTACTCCGTACCACGATCCTAATCAATTTGGAATTATTTAATTTCATTGAGTGCTTGAATTTTTGTGGATTTTCGAAGATCCCTTTTAGTGGCGGCTACAAGGTTATTGACCACGGGATGAACACTTTGACCAGAAAATTAGGTTAGGGTATGGTATTTATATGAGACAATATATTATAATAATATTATATGAAACTTCACCGTGAATAACAAGTGAAAATAACAACAATTGCCTTCTGTTTACTGATAAATATGCTAATCCTAGCATAAAAAATATTCCGGACCCAATGGGACAGGTTTCATCGAATTCCGAAATCGTTTGAAAAAAAATTCTTTATAAAACCAACGAAAAACACGCATTTAAATTTTCTACAATCACTAAATAAATCCAATCAACTTGAAACTTTGAAATCCTATAATAATTAATTAATACAAACCCAACGAAACCAGTTTGGTCGCATTTTGAGACTGTTTCCCTGTAGGCTATTTTTATACATGCACCACATTGCCATTTTGGACACTAAATTAACCGGTCTCCACAAATAACACACTATATACCTATCTTGACTCTAATCGACGATACAAACTCAACGAAACTGGTTTCGTGGCCTAATTCGATTGTCTGTTCAAGTTATACCCAAATATCTCTTTATTGAATTAATTACGCGCTATAGAAATTGAATGGGCGTTTACAGCTACCGTGGTCACATACGACATCGATTTGCCATGCGATTTGATTTTCTTACAATAATTTGACGATACGGTTCCAATGAAACTAATTTCGCTGAAAACAGAGACTGTTTGAAAAATGGCTATTTTTAACGCTATACAATATCGAATAAATATTAATTAAATTCCAAATAAATTCAATAAAATTAATTATTTTTGTCATATATATCTAACCAGAATATATATACAACTTCCAATATAATTTACATAACTCAATATCATCAATTTTGAGTTAAACAATTTAAATTTCCCTATTTAAATATATTAATTAACGCTATATTTTAATAGCAATTTCCATAGCGACTATTTTAAAATTTGATTTGGCCATAACTAACAATCTATAACACGAAATATGGATTTTTTTCTTTCATATGAAAATTATCATCAACACGATTCCAGCATTTCTTGTTTCACAGAAATCCGACTTATATCGGACTCTGTTTATTCAACTAAAGTTCAACTCCATATTACGAACTGTAGCGCCATTTTCAAGCTCGATTTATATTTATATAAATATATAATTTTCACACTTCGTTTTAAATCACGAATTAAATACTAAAATCCATTAATATTCCAAATAAAATATTTAAAATAAATAAAATTAATTAAATATTTGGCTGCCAAAAATACGGGTCATAACAGATAATAAAATACCCCAAATTGGAGTTGGTTTTAAAAATAATTTTTTAAACGAAAGCTTGTTTTAAATTATAAAACAAGGAAGTTATTTTACAATCGATATTTATTGGCATTGGATAATTTTGAAGTTAGTTTCAAATGGAATTTAAATATGGAAGTTTGTTTGATATAAAATAAGGAAGCAATTTATAAACCATGTTATAAATGAAATAAAAAAAAATTCATTGGATAGATTGCAAATAGATTTTCCGAATATAAGATCCGACATTTAAAAATAATATTTTTAAATGAAATAGAAGAGGAAATTTTTATGATTAGTAATGACAGTTTTTGTATTACAAACTCTTATCCGTCTTAAGACAAAAACGTTGTCGGTCAAGGTCTGAGTGGTAAATAAAATACCCCAACTTGAACGACTTCACTATTATCAAGGGACGATATTAGTTTGTAATGGTGAAGGATGTTGAATAGATTGATTCATTCCCGTAAAAGAAAATTTTAGATGAAAATTCAATTATATCGATTTTTTGTCCAAGGAAATTGGGATTTAATATAGAAATTGAGTTGTAATATAAATTACAACTGGTTTGTGAATCTAAACGGAATAATCGACGATTTTGAATAAATCAAAGTTTTAAGATAAAGTTGGAAGCATGGTCTAATTTATATTAAGTTGTCGAAGAAAGGAATTCATTTAGTAAACATAGTTTTTAAACTGAACTCGTTGCAGCGCGATAGTTCGAAATTTGGCGTTTTGAACTTCAGTCGAGTATATAGAACTCAACATAATTCGAAATTCAATGAAACAAGAAACGTCCGGACCTATTCAATGATAGTTTTCAAATATAAGAGAAAAATCTGGATTTCGTTTTATAGATTTTGAGAGATGTCAAAAATCAAATTTATAGAAAAGCAGCGCCCTAATCGTTTTAAAACCATAACGGTTTATTAAATAAGACGAAAGGATTTTGAAAGAATAAAAATCCGAATTTCTATTAGAAAAATCCAGATTGGAGTTATAAAATAAATATGAACTCAAATCGAGTAAAAGGATCGATTTTGAAACAAAAATCAGATTTTTAATTATTGAATGAAGTTAACTAATTTCGAATGAAATTAGTAAATATGGTTTTTGATCGAACTTAACATTTGTTAAGTAAACTAAATTTGTAAATTGGAATTGGAAATCCGAGTATGAAACATGAATTAGAATCGGGAAGTGAGCAAGGATTTGAGTTTTTTGTATATAAGCGAACACAAATATATTTGAGTGAGATATGTACAAATTAAAAGCAAATGAAACCAAGAAGCTAATTAGAAATTTAATTAGCGTATGGAAAGCGAGTTATGTAAAAAGGGACGAATTGATTGAAATGAGTTGGAAATGGCCGTGTATATGTTAAACAGGTGTGGAATGAGAAGAATGAAGATTACAATGAGAGCCCGACAAAAAAGTACACGTTTAAAATCCATATGAGGTTTTATGCACCGAATCGGCAAGCCGCTTGGCTTTTCTATTTTCTTTTTGAAAAGAAAGGGCCTAGAGAGGCGAGTTGGGGTTTGAACTATTGACCGGTACAAAGGAGGTGCTGGCGAAATTTTCCGAAAATTTAAGGAGTTAGAATATTTTCAAGAAGTTTTGATAATCATAAATCAATATATCGATGTATATAGAATCCGATAAAGAAACGAACATATAAATGAATATTACAAAGGGCCAGTGATTGTTTGATTTGTTTGATGGATGTTTGTTTTTCTTTGATAGTTAAATCACCAGCTATCAAATATATTTTTTTACCATCACTGTCAATACGGAGAGACCGGCTGGATTTAATATCCGAAAATCGCTTCGTATAGGCATAGGCGTCGCGAATTAGATTATGCTGAAGATAATCGAAGACGGAGTGAAATTCAAGAGTTGTTTTGTTTGTCCAGTCCCAGGATAACTTGTATGGACGAATGTCTGACAGAGTATTCCTAACGATCACATAAGACAATCTTTTCAAGGTATTACGTCTGGTGGTGGAGAAATTCGTTTCTCTTAGCTTTTATACCCGTAATATTTTTGAGAAGATCAACTAGTGATTTGACGGGTTTGACGATGTGCATTCAAAGTGTATGGTGGCCAGATGTTCTAAAAGATAAACGTGGCCTCAAGCTTCACAACCGGGAAATGACAAAAATCGGGCAGGCAGCATGGCTATGTGGGGCGCTCCCATTAGGCAGTATAATCACCTTTCTAGAGAAATTCCTTTTACTTCTTTAATCTATTTCGATGCTGTCCCTTTTCGGGAAACGGTGGTTTGAGCCCAACCGTTGGTGATATACATTTGATACACTCAAGCGAAATGAGTGGTCGGTCATGTGTGGGCCGGGTTGCAAGATGTTCTTGTTGAACCCAGTGTGTTCCCCTCTAGAGATACACTATCGGCAGGTGGTCTTATACCTTATCATAGTTGGAATCCAATCTCCAATAAGCACCCTATGGTTTTTTATTTTATACAATGCATGTAGAGCGTGAGATCCAAGTGTTCAACTGTTTGGTTATTTATTTGATTAGACATTATTATAATATCACTGGATTTTGATATCAAAAATGTTTTGGGTTATAGTAAGGTAAAAACCGTCCGTGTTTATGTGTGGGCTGGTCTTATTATTATCATTTCTTTCAAAAGTTTTTTTTTCAAAGTTAAACAATATGGTTGGAGTTTACTCACACCAGTCCCATGACTGACCCAGAGTTTATTTATTTTTCCCCTAAACTCTTGGGTTCCCAAATTTGTATGGGCATTCAAGTCTTTCAGGCTTTACAGATACACTTGGAGGAGCTTGAAGCAAGAGGCTTCAATATTAGTTATTTAGAGTTATTTCCACAGTATCAAATGTTATGTTGTACTCTGATATGATATGTATATACAAAACAAATTTGTATTTCAAAGTTATGTTATATAATATATTTTATTCATTCCGCTGTGAGGTTCTGTTTTGTGATTTCTGTTCATCTTCTATCTTTTCTATTTTCTTTAACCCTAATGACTCGTATTTCTGTATTATTTGAGTTGGACGCATGTGGTATTAGTCAGCTCAGATAATATGGATTTTCGGGCCATTACACAAACATCCCTAGTCTTGCAAGGGCTAAGGCCATCTTCGTGTCTTAGAAGACAAATAGAATTCCTAGATATCCAATGATGTTTACGAATATCATCATGGTTGCCCCATAAGAAAAACGAAGCCAAAGAGTTATAGGAACGAAAGAAGGATCTAGTAGGAGTAACCCACTTCAAAAACATGAGAATCGATTGTTGTGTTTCGACAACCTATTTTTTTGACCATTTTTCAAACACGTGTCAATCTAAATTTGTTTCACAAGTATAGTTGTGCCAAATTTGTATGTGATTAAAGGGAAAAGGTATTTGGGTTTATTGCTCCACTTTTACAGTATTTGGGCCTGTTGCTCCTCTTTTTACCTTTTAAAGATGAAGAACATGCTGTCAGGATGGCAAATAACACCAATGCAGGTACTGATTTTCTTCAAATCACTCAATTTTACTCAACATCGTATTGTGTTCTCTGTAATTTTTGTTTCTTTTTTGATGGGTTGAATACTTTAGTTGATATCAATTGTTATTCCAAAAACTAATTGGTCATCTAATGGGTTTTCAAAGATTAACGCTCAAAAGAGATCTAAAAACCCATCATGTGTGGTGTTTCTTACACTAAACTGAATGGACATTAACAATTGGACGATGGTTGAATTTTACATGTACACTTTACTAATTATGTTTTGTAATATAAATTGGCTCTGTGAAGATCAGGTCCTTTATATTTTGGGTCATGCTTGTTTTTTTTAAATAGAATCACATTCTTTTTGCAAATACAATGTAAGTCACAATCCCAAACTTAACAACACAAAAAAACCCAATGAGGATTTTCTGAAGTTATTAATTCTTCAACCATTCTTTTGTTGAAAAGAATTTTTAATTGATATCGTAATTCTTCAACCATTGTTGAATATAGAATTTTCTGAATATCATATGGATGTCAAATATTATATGACATCAATCACCCAAGAATATCTACTAAGCTGAATAAGTTATAGATGCATTGACTAACATGCAAAAACTTCTACTATAGTAATCCTATTTCTCATGTTTTCATGTTTACAGAAGCAAAAGCAATTAATTCTACATAGCACTGTAAGGTAACAAAAACAACCTTATGGAACTGCAAAAATTTTAACTGCCAGTAAGTCTTTATACTAAAAAATTACTAGGTATGTCACATATGCATGTAACAACATGCTTGGATGATATACATAATACAATATCAATTATAATATAATAATCTGGCGCAATTGAGAACCAAGATTAGCTAGTTAAGAGTAAGGTATTTATCATGTAGGACAAACAACTTATGGTAGTGTTTGGTTTAAAAATTATTTTGTGTTTTCGGTTTTCAATTAATATGTCAAAAATGAGAAGTGTGGAGTAATGACGAAGAGGATTAAAGCAAGACGGAGGGGACCACGAAGGGGATGAATGACTAATGTGAGAATGGATTATGTCTCATGCTTGTCTTAGTTCTCAAAACATGGAAAATGAAAAAAACTTGTTTTCTATTTTGTATATTAAGTTTGTTTTCTAAATCGATCGTTTTCAACTATATATGTGCATCTTGCGTATTTTTGTATGGACGAAAACACAAAACTTAAAATGGTCAACTAAACACTACCTATATATCCACAAAAGGTGTGCCTAAATTTTGGAAATCTTTCAAAACAAGTTGGAGCATTCATGCAACTATTGAGGCCTGCAACACTAGATCAACAATATCATAATCAACTTAGAAACAATCAAACATGAACCCGAATGGAAACGTAAACGTTCAATCTTAATATGATGATGTTGGATAAATGTTTCTTGTTTGCTAGCTTCTAAAAATGTCTAGTATGCTCCATTGTGAAGATCTACCTTAACTTTTAGACTTTTATTCTAGGTTTTGTTTGTTTGAACTTGTTTCAGGACTAGTTTGAGATATAACTCACATGTCTCTTCATTAGTTATGATATTTTGTACTTGTTGTCTGGCTATAGAAAATTTGTTTTCTTTTTTGTAGATGTTCTGAAAATTTATCAATTACATGTTTAGTTAGAAATATATTTTTGCTATTCATTGATATGGGCTGAATGCAAATTATATTATGTCAAATCTGTTGTCTCTAACTGTTTTATAATAATGATTATATTAATAACTGATTTGAAACTTTGTACATGGTCTTTGTTGCTATACGAGAGACCGACAAAATTTTCTCTAACTCGTTTGTAGTCTAGACACTTCTTTGAGACCATTAGTGAGGTTATTAATATTTAAGAGACGAATGTTTGTTGACAATATTTATTTAGAGACCTGTTTTTAGTGATAGTATTATTTGTCTTAACTTTGTTTCAAATATAATCTTGAGAGTAAATCTTCTCTTTAGAGACAAAATAAAAGTGTCTTTAACAGGGCATAAGTAGGATGTAGGAAATAATAGGGTGTAGGTAGGGCATAGGAAATGATACACGGGAATATCTGACGTAGGAGTGACGTAAGAAATATCTGGCGTAGGAAAGGCATAGTAAATTGTACTACGAATGGAGTGGAAAAGGCATAGGAAATATTTTTTCCATGCTTGAATTTTCGACATTATATTTGGCATAGGGAAGACATAGCAAATTACTGTTTCCTACGCATGCCCCTACGCCAAATAGATGTAGGAAAATAAAATAAAAACTTATAGTGATGGCAGTAGATAACAATCCTTCTATGACTTGAAGGCAATTTTAAGAACTAGAGACAAATTAAAAAACGGGTGTGAACTTAAAAAATGACACCCCTTACCCAAAAACGAGGTGTCATTAACAATGCCCTTTTTTGTTTATGTAAAAAGTGTCCGGAGACACATCAACACATATTTTTCCAAGGTAAATTTGCCAAAGATGAATACTCGGAACAGGTCTACTAATCAGAATCATAACTTCAACGAAATCATTGCGTATGTACCATCTACGGAGCTGGGCGAATAAAGATGTTGAAACTGAAAATGTTGCATTAGATTGGTAACTTTGGTTTTGCGGTTGTGGAAGGAGAGGAATTAGACCATTGCGGAAGAAGAAACATTCAGTTAACGATCTGGTGAGACTAATTGAAACAGATGTTGCGATAATAATCAAAATATGGAGTAGGAGAGAAGAATTTACGTTAACATAGAAAGAAGTATGATCTGGTGGTAGAGGGCTGGATCGAATGGTGCAATAGGAAGATCGTACTGATGTTGGAAGCCAGCGGCGGCCATGAATGCCTCGTTGAAGTCGATTGCTTAATTTTCTGGAATTCTCGAAATGGAAAGTAGTAGTTATTTTTTCTTTATTTTAACGAGAAAAAATGTTGAACAGTCCGATAATAATTTTTCCAAATTATGCGACAGAAGCAGGGCGATCCACTAAAATTTACAAAACAACCCCCGTGCATTACATTATTGTAACAACCCGGAAAATCTGGGCCAGTTTAAAATTTTTATTTCGGCAATTTTAGCGAATTTTAATTATTTAAAATGAATTATTTTAAATAATATCGACCGGAAAATTTATTTTGAATATAATTCGATCGTATATATTATATGCGTCGTCGTTAGAATATAAATAATTATATATAATTATAAATAGGATTGAAAATGGCGCGGTAGTTCGATAATTCGATTTCAAACTTCAATTGAATGTACCGGGTGCAAAACAATCCGGATTTTAGTGAAACCAAAAATAATGGAATCTAATAGTGAATATCTTTCCAACGAATCCGAAAAATCAAAAGTTCGTAGCGGGAATCAAAAGATATGTCCAGTTGAAAATTCTGAATAGTCGCTATGGAATTCAGGCCCTTAAAAATGGACATTTTGCAAATGACCTCGGATTTCGACGAAACCAGTTTTGTTGGGTCCGTAACGTCAAGTTATTGCTAGGTTTCAAATTTCATAATTTTTCGAATCAATATGTGAGCGTGGCAAAGAAAAATGCGTTTGACCATTTTCATTTGAT
Organism: Allium sativum; assembly: GCA_030737875.1. Lineage (NCBI taxonomy): Eukaryota > Viridiplantae > Streptophyta > Magnoliopsida > Asparagales > Amaryllidaceae > Allium > Allium sativum. Next base: position 251,972,745 of record CM060915.1, on the reverse strand, counting down.
TTTAATCGACTGGAAATTGGCCATTTTTCAAACGGTCTTAAAATTTGATGAAATTAGTTTGGTTAGGACCGTATCGTCAGTACGAAGCTAGAAATAATTTTTCTGTAATTTTTAGAGATCATATATGGCCCCGGTAAATTGAAATGTAAGTTCAAATTAAATATTAAAATTTAAAGGATATAAATCTTGGTCAAAAAAAAAAAAAAAAACCTTATATCCGTGGTCAAAGCTCTTTAGAGCCGCCACCCACATATTGAATGGCCGGAAAGCCACGATAAATCGTCCTCTAAATCTCTTAATTCCCTCATCGAATTCAAAATTTCCTTTATCAATTTTGTTAAGCTCAGTGAGCTCTTTGATCTGAGCGGTAGGGATGGGATTCAGATCATGGGTGGTTGATGTGGTGGTTTAAAGGAGAGGCGTTCGTGAGTAGTTATCTGGAGATACACGGATTCGTGGTTCTCGCGAATTGGGTCGGGGATAGGGGAGGCTCAGGAGTAGGTTCCGCCGGGTACTGATGGTTCACCGATGGTCTGGAGATGCTCGCAACGGCTTGGTGTTGAGGTCTTCTTAGGCTCAAAGACGAATTATCAGGCAATGAAAACAAAAGGGGATTACAGCGGGAGGAAGATCATTAGCAAGTGTAAAACGTGTTTAAGGTAGTTTATTTTATTTTACATGTATAGATTTGTTTTTAAAATAAAATAGCATAATTTATTTTTGGATTTTTAAAATAAATGTTCACATAGTTTTAAAATAAAAATACCATTATTTTAAAAATAGGAATAGCCTTATAGAATATGATTTTTATTTTAAAAATATAGAATAGAGTTGTTTTTTAAAAAAAAAAATGTAGAATAGAATTGATCTTGAAAGATAAAATATACATTGTTTTGAAAAGTAAAAATACGATTTTGTTTATGTAGGGAAATATAATTTTTACATGAGAGACATATTAAAAATAGCATTTTTATATGATGTAAGTATTAAAAAAATATGATTTTTATCTATTGAACTTCGAAATAAAAAAATATGATTTTTGTCTATTGAACTTCGAATAAAAAATATGATTTTTATATATTGAACTTCAAAGTAAAAATTCGATTTTTATATATTGAATAGCAAAGTAAAAATTCGATTTTTACATATGTAGTGAAAGCAGCAAAGAAGATGACAAAAGGGCGAGAACGACGAAGATTTCCTGCATTAGAAGTGCCGTGGAGCTAGGATAGCTATAGGTGAGAATTTCTCACCTTTCAATTTCTTTTCTAATTTTATATATATACTAGGATGCAGACGGTGCTTAGTAGCACCCGACACAATCGTCCACAGACCATGGACTTGTTTGTTTGATTGCAAAAATTAGTTAGATTATTTGATTGAAATTGAATTGTGTGGTGAAATGAATTGATATGATTGATGTGTGAATGGCGTGGGCCTTCACTAGACCGGGGATAAGGCTAGGCCTTGTCCCGTTTCTAGTATCGTGCCGTTATGCCGCCGAAATTTTCTAAAATATGTTAGAAAAATAAAAATATCATTTTATTTAAAGAATGAACTGAATAGAAATTCATATGTTGGAATAAAATGTTTTATCGTTAAAAATATAATTTTTAACGTGAATGTGAATAAATAAATATTCATTTACAAACCGGACGGTTTGTTTACGTACACCTATTTGAAGGACATTGATTGGGTCGATAAATTTTACACATCGCCCAACTGCACAAATAAAATATTTGTTTGATTGTTTGAAACCCCACACGGGTGTTAGGATGAAATATGTAGTTCACTCATCCTAATTGATTAAATATGTCGATCGATTGATTGACAGGCTGTTATAAGCGTTGAATATCTATATTTGATGCTTATACAGTGTAGTGCACTTTGGTTGATGGTTGATTATTTATCGTTGCTATTATATACATGTGTTGTATGAAAATCCATATAATTAACTTTATATGGTAATTGATTGGGCCTCATTCCAATTTGAAAAATAAAGAATATTATAAAATAAAAGTTCATGTGTTGACAGTACTCATTCATTGAGATTGGTCATGTGTTGAACGAAATATTTTAGTAATAAAATTTGCACCTTTATCGATATAAAATAAAAGTTCATGTGTTGACAGTACTCATTCATGAGATTGGTCATGTGTTGAACGAAATATTTTTGATGATAACAACTATTTTGAAAAAGAAATATTTGAAATAGAATATTTGAAAATAGAAATTTATGCAGCCGTGTTGATTAGTTTGACGCCATTTTGACGGGAACGATATTTATATCGATATATAACGATTTCGAAATGAATTGAATATATAACGATTTCGAAATGAATTGAATTGAAAACGATTTCAAAATGAATAAAATATATAACGATTTCGAAATGAATAGAATATATAACGATTTCGAAATGAGTAGAATATATAACGATTTCGAAATGAATTGAATATATAACGATTTCGAAATGAATTGAATTGAAAACGATTTCGAAATGAATTGAATTGAAAACGATTTCGAAATGGATTGAAATTGAAAACGAATTCAAATTGAAATGAAAGCGAATTAAAATGAATTCAAATTGAATTGAAATTTGAATTGAATAGAAATGAATTTTAAAACGAATTTATAAAGAAGAGTTCAATTTTGATTTGAATTGAAAAGGAAGTTGAAGTTGTTTTTGAAACGAATTTAGAACTGTTTATATAATTCGTTTTAAATAGAAATCGACGAAATATATATTATATATATTATATATATAATATAATGGCCTGAATAGAACGCGCCGCGCCGCGGCAGTTCGTGAATTTCGACCATTCATTTCAAACGGACATTACGGGAGATCCGACCGTCGGATTCTCCTGAAACCGGAACCGTTGGGTTCGTATCGAAAAGAGCTTTCTAACGAATATTAGAAATTTGAAATCTAACGGTTGGATTTGGAGATATGTCCAAATCAAATTCGAAAAAGGTCGCTGTAAGTGCAGTTCGATGGCCATTGATGGAAATCGACTGTACGGGCCTTGATAAAATTATTAAAAATAGTAATAATTTGTGTAAAATCATAAGAAATGATTTGTGAAGATTTGGGATGAAAAACTCCATATTTGAAAAGATAAAAATAGATTTTTATCGAAATGAACTAGTTTTGAACTAGAAATATAATTCTATTTTTTTTAAATAAATAAATTGAATTTGAAAAGGGTTTTAAAAATAACCAGAATTTCCAATGATTGCATTGGAGTGGATTTGAATCGAAATTGTCTTCGGAATATTTCGATGTTGGAATTCGTGATTATACGGATGTTGTTACGGAAATTTGAAAGATATATATTTATATCGTTATTTCCAATACGACATTTGTTAGTCGTAGAATTTGATATTGAATATAAGCCGATATATTTTCTATTCAGAGCCTTGTATTGAATATCAAATGTGATTTGGGTTTGTCGTGAATGGTGTCTTCACTAACACTGTTCTTGAACCCAGTTGAGAAAAGATTAAATCTTTTTATTTAGATTTAATGAAGTGTACCAATTAAATGATATTTAATTGGAATTGAATTGGTATTGATTTTTGGGTTTATCGTGAACAGTGTTTTAAATAACACTTGTTCTTTAACCCGATAATTAATGGAATGATTTTTGGGTTTATCGTGAACAGTGTTTTAAATAACACTTGTTCTTTAACCCGATAATTAATGGAATGATTTTTGGGTTTATCGTGAACAGTGTTTTAAATAACACTCGTTCTTTAACCCGATAATTAATGGAATGTGATTTTGGGTTTATCGTGAACCGTGTTTTAAATGACACTGATTCTTTAACCCAGTCGAAGATTAAAACTAAGTGGAGTTTTAATGAATCTTTAATTAGATTGAAATAATCGAAATGGAGTATCACCAGTTTTGCTCCAGGCGATAGTTAAATCTTTAATTAGATTTGAACGTGAAATGGTAATTGAATTTACCGATAACACCGTGGTGTTAGATATGAAGTATAACCAGTTTTACTTCATGGGATGAATAGGTTGGGATTGGGAAATTAAAACAAATGATTACTTCGGTAAGGTTCGCTAATCCCGACTTGTTTGAATTGATATTCAAAAATAGATTTAAGAATAAATTCAAGGAATTTATCTTGGATAAAATTAATGGGAACCTTTCCCTATGAATGTGAAATTTAGAAACTAACTGTCGGTTGGCCAAGCAGAATGGTTTTCTGAATATTGATCTGATGTTGGTTTCGGCCTTCGGGGTTAATATTTGGGGAATTATTCTCTTGATTAATTACGGTTAGTGACTAATGAATTGGAATGAGGCGTATGTTGTGTTTGTGTAACACTTATTTAAAATATACGCGAGTTATTCGGAAAGACCGGGTTTATCCCATTCTGAATAACTGATACGACGATAAGTCGAAGATGAAGACGATGGTCGAAGACCGGAGGTCTTCACGTCGTTTGGGTAATCACTGATGATCTTGATTGGGCTGTACACCCAAGAAGATGGAAACAGTTAGTGATCGTCCAGACGTACTTGGAGATCGATGGATATGCGGGGTACTAGGTGCCTCCGGTTTCGTTCAGACCCAGAACGGACTTGTAAATGGACTGTGTGTCTGACATTGGATTTTAGTCTGTGTGATTGATCTCTATTAAATATATATCTGTTTGGCGGCGGAGAATTTATTCTCTTGCTTAACGCCCTTCTCTGAGACGTACGAGCTCAGGGGTTATATATTGATGGATATCAATCGCATGGAGTGGATTGCCTGTGTGGCATGCCTAAGTGGCAAATGATCAAGGCTTCTGTTGAAAAGCAAAGTCTTGTGGTTGATGATCGAAGCACGGCCTTTGTGGCATAGCTTTGTGTAACGTTGATTCGCGAGTATCACACCCGGTATGAATCAAAAACGGGAGACGGACCTCAGGGAGGGCATGCGTTTCTTTCTAGTTATGAGTGGCGTCAGTGCTTAAACTGGCTGACGAGTTTGACTCATGTGGATGTTACTTATTATTACTTGCTGAAAAGCGAGGCGCCTCGTGATATCGGTTTCGGCCGATGCTTCTGGTCGGCTGACGGGCCAGGCTTACGCCCCAAAGGGCGGGGAAACGCAGTGTTCAGGAATTTTAATCCACATCGGTGGACCGGCCCTGTCGCTCCAAGGGTCACTCGAGCTCTGATCCTGAGACACGGGCTAGAGCGTCTCGAATCGGTGAGGATCTTGCCCCTAGCCTCGGTTCATACCATAAATGATAACCCAACTTCCAATACGACATTTGCGGTTGTGATTGTAAACTTATATATGGCGACATAGTGTTATGGGCCATTCATGCCGCCTATGATTGATACTTATGATTTGAAGTGTTTTATACACTATGCACTTATAATAGTATCAAATGATTTGTTTTAAACGTATCAAGCATTCTTTGGCTGTTATAAGGGAAAACCCTATCCTCGACTGCGTTGCATTGTGTGATGGGACCTGGGTCTTATAACAGCTTCATTTTTCTTTATTTAGCATTGCGCTGTTTGTTTTATGCACTGGTATTCTTGGGAGGAAACCCGTTCCGTGTTATACGGCGTGGTCCCTTGATTTACCTAGCTTTAAAAATAAAGATTAATAACTGTTTTAGTTCTCACACCAGTCACATGACTGACCTGGAGTTTATTGTTTTAACCTAAACTCTGGGTGCCCTTATTTTGACACGGGCAGCTAGTAGTTTTGGTTTTGCAGATTTATATACACAGGATCCTGGTTTACAGCTGGAACGATATCCGGAAAGCTTTGTATCCGTATATTCCTTCTAGTTGTGTATTGTATTATTTTCCGCTGCTATGTATTTAAATGTAATTTAAATCTCTGATATTTCTGTGTAATATTCATTTGTACTCTGTATATTCTTGTAATCTGGTGCATTGTTGTAATATACAATGAAATGTTCTTCTGTATGCGTTCTGTTGTGGCTTGTTCTCGAACTATCCGACGCTTTCCTTTACGGGGAAGTTACGGGTTTTCACAGTTGGTATCAGAGCTTTGGTTTACAAAGCTCAGAGAACAAGACACGTTAGAACCATACGAAAGAATTCATCAGATGATTGGATTAATAAAATCCAATGAGAATGACTCGTTAGAGATGGGATCAGTAGTATCCTAGAACGAGTGTGAAGAGTATATTTTTAAAATGAAAACAAATTTTTGTTTTGAAGATTTAAATCAATTATTCGTAGTTGATTATTTATTTATATTGATGTGGACAATCCAGTATATATAGATTTTGCGTATACGTCTGATCCGCGTATAGTCGAAGTTTTAATATGCGGGATAGATATAGAATCACATTCTAGACACCCGGGGATAATTCTGATGATGTGGCCACATCATCAGTATTTATATTCGTGTTTCGAAGGTGTGATATCTATATATTTCCATTAGACTGGTGTGAGAACCAAAACTTATATAGTTAGAACACTTTGTTGTGAATTGGCATCAAAAACATGATTTTCTTTATATATATCAAAATTATGAATTTGAAACGTTAATTCACTAATTGATTGATGTTTGTGTTGTTTGTTTGCTAATTTTTAGCCATTTAGCCTAATTGAACCGAATATTGAATTATATTGAAAATTGGTCGCATTTGCTTGCGTACATGTATATCTTTTGAACAGGTCATAGCAAGGAGGCTAGAGCCGAAGAATAAAATTTGTTTGCCCGACAAATAGGTACATGTTTACTACATAATTTCCTGTTTTGTTTGGGTGATGATGATTTTGTGAGCCTATTGGCTAGCCGCTTGGCTTTTTCTTTTTCTTTTTGAGATCTGAAGGACCGGGGAAGCTATTTGAAATTCCCCGATGCTCCCGGTGCAGGGGAGGTTATGGCGAAATTTTTCGAAAATTTAGGGAGTTAGCCAAATTTTTGAAATTTGAGAAATTCTCAGAAACTGAAAAGTTGGAGAATGGAAACCAGATCGAACGTAGAGTTGATTAATCAAACCACTTTCGACTTTGTTCCTTTTCGGGGACGAAAAGTTTTAAGTGGGGGAGATTGTAACAACCCGGAAAATCTGGGCCAGTTTAAAATTTTTATTTCGGCAATTTTAGCGAATTTTAATTATTTAAAATGAATTATTTTAAATAATATCGACCGGAAAATTTATTTTGAATATAATTCGATCGTATATATTATATGCGTCGTCGTTAGAATATAAATAATTATATATAATTATAAATAGGATTGAAAATGGCGCGGTAGTCCGATAATTCGATTTCAAACTTCAATTGAATGTACCGGGTGCAAAACAATCCGGATTTTAGTGAAACCAAAAATAATGGAATCTAATAGTGAATATCTTTCCAACGAATCCGAAAAATCAAAAGTTCGTAGCGGGAATCAAAAGATATGTCCAGTTGAAAATTCTGAATAGTCGCTATGGAATTCAGGCCCTTAAAAATGGACATTTTGCAAATGACCTCGGATTTCGACGAAACCAGTTTTGTTGGGTCCGTAACGTCAAGTTATTGCTAGGTTTCAAATTTCATAATTTTTCGAATCAATATGTGAGTGTGGCAAAGAAAAATGCGTTTGACCATTTTCAGTTGATTTTAATCGACTGGAAATTGGCCATTTTTCAAACGGTCTTAAAATTTGATGAAATTAGTTTGGTTAGGACCGTATCGTCAGTACGAAGCTAGAAATAATTTTTCTGTAATTTTTAGAGATCATATATGGCCCCGGTAAATTGAAATGTAAGTTCAAATTAAATATTAAAATTTAAAGGATATAAATCTTGGTCAAAAAAAAAAAAACCTTATATCCGTGGTCAAAGCTCTTTAGAGCCGCCACCCACATATTGAATGGCCGGAAAGCCACGATAAATCGTCCTCTAAATCTCTTAATTCCCTCATCGAATTCAAAATTTCCTTTATCAATTTTGTTAAGCTCAGTGAGCTCTTTGATCTGAGCGGTAGGGATGGGATTCAGATCATGGGTGGTTGATGTGGTGGTTTAAAGGAGAGGCGTTCGTGAGTAGTTATCTGGAGATACACGGATTCGTGGTTCTCGCGAATTGGGTCGGGGATAGGGGAGGCTCAGGAGTAGGTTCCGCCGGGTACTGATGGTTCACCGATGGTCTGGAGATGCTCGCAACGGCTTGGTGTTGAGGTCTTCTTAGGCTCAAAGACGAATTATCAGGCAATGAAAACAAAAGGGGATTATAGCGGGAGGAAGATCATTAGCAAGTGTAAAACGTGTTTAAGGTAGTTTATTTTATTTTACATGTATAGATTTGTTTTTAAAATAAAATAGCATAATTTATTTTTGGATTTTTAAAATAAATGTTCACATTGTTTTAAAATAAAAATACCATTATTTTAAAAATAGGAATAGCCTTATAGAATATGATTTTTATTTTAAAAATATAGAATAGAGTTGTTTTTTTAAAAAAAAAAATGTAGAATAGAATTGATCTTGAAAGATAAAATATACATTGTTTTGAAAAGTAAAAATACGATTTTGTTTATGTAGGGAAATATAATTTTTACATGAGAGACATATTAAAAATAGCATTTTTATATGATGTAAGTATTAAAAAAATATGATTTTTATCTATTGAACTTCGAAATAAAAAAATATGATTTTTGTCTATTGAACTTCGAATAAAAAATTTGATTTTTATATATTGAACTTCAAAGTAAAAATTCGATTTTTATATATTGAATAGCAAAGTAAAAATTCGATTTTTACATATGTAGTGAAAGCAGCAAAGAAGATGACAAAAGGGCGAGAACGACGAAGATTTCCTGCATTAGAAGTGCCGTGGAGCTAGGATAGCTATAGGTGAGAATTTCTCACCTTTCAATTTCTTTTCTAATTTTATATATATACTAGGATGCAGACGGTGCTTAGTAGCACCCGACACAATCGTCCACAGACCATGGACTTGTTTGTTTGATTGCAAAAATTAGTTAGATTATTTGATTGAAATTGAATTGTGTGGTGAAATGAATTGATATGATTGATGTGTGAATGGCGTGGGCCTTCACTAGACCGGGGATAAGGCTAGGCCTTGTCCCGTTTCTAGTATCGTGCCGTTATGCCGCCGAAATTTTCTAAAATATGTTAGAAAAATAAAAAATATCATTTTAAAGAATGAACTGAATAGAAATTCATATGTTGGAATAAAATGTTTTATCGTTAAAAATATAATTTTTAACGTGAATGTGAATAAATAAATATTCATTTACAAACCGGACGGTTTGTTTATGTACACCTATTTGAAGGACATTGATTGGGTCGATAAATTTTACACATCGCCCAACTGCACAAATAAAATATTTGTTTGATTGTTTGAAACCCCACACGGGTGTTAGGATGAAATATGTAGTTCACTCATCCTAATTGATTAAATATGTCGATCGATTGATTGACAGGCTGTTATAAGCGTTGAATATCTATATTTGATGCTTATACAGTGTAGTGCACTTTGGTTGATGGTTGATTATTTATCGTTGCTATTATATACATGTGTTGTATGAAAATCCATATAATTAACTTTATATGGTAATTGATTGGGCCTCATTCCAATTTGAAAAATAAAGAATATTATAAAATAAAAGTTCATGTGTTGACAGTACTCATTCATTGAGATTGGTCATGTGTTGAACGAAATATTTTAGTAATAAAATTTGCACCTTTATCGATATAAAATAAAAGTTCATGTGTTGACAGTACTCATTCATGAGATTGGTCATGTGTTGAACGAAATATTTTTGATGATAACAACTATTTTGAAAAAGAAATATTTGAAATAGAATATTTGAAAATAGAAATTTATGCAGCCGTGTTGATTAGTTTGACGCCATTTTGACGGGAACGATATTTATATCGATATATAACGATTTCGAAATGAATTGAATATATAACGATTTCGAAATGAATTGAATTGAAAACGATTTCGAAATGAATAAAATATATAACGATTTCGAAATGAATAGAATATATAACGATTTCGAAATGAATAGAATATATAACGATTTCGAAATGAATTGAATATATAACGATTTCGAAATGAATTGAATTGAAAACGATTTCGAAATGAATTGAATTGAAAACGATTTCGAAATGGATTGAAATTGAAAACGAATTCAAATTGAAATGAAAGCGAATTAAAATGAATTCAAATTGAATTGAAATTTGAATTGAATAGAAATGAATTTTAAAACGAATTTATAAAGAAGAGTTCAATTTTGATTTGAATTGAAAAGGAAGTTGAAGTTGTTTTTGAAACGAATTTAAAACTGTTTATATAATTCGTTTTAAATAGAAATCGACGAAATATATATTATATATATTATATATATAATATAATGGCCTGAATAGAACGCGCCGCGCCGCGGCAGTTCGTGAATTTCGACCATTCATTTCAAACGGACATTACGGGAGATCCGACCGTCGGATTCTCCTGAAACCGGAACCGTTGGGTTCGTATCGAAAAGAGCTTTCTAACGAATATTAGAAATTTGAAATCTAACGGTTGGATTTGGAGATATGTCCAAATCAAATTCGAAAAAGGTCGCTGTAAGTGCAGTTCGATGGCCATTGATGGAAATCGACTGTACGGGCCTTGATAAAATTATTAAAAATAGTAATAATTTGTGTAAAATCATAAGAAATGATTTGTGAAGATTTGGGATGAAAAACTCCATATTTGAAAAGATAAAAATAGATTTTTATCGAAATGAACTAGTTTTGAACTAGAAATATAATTCTATTTATTTTTAAATAAATAAATTGAATTTGAAAAGGGTTTTAAAAATAACCAGAATTTCCAATGATTGCATTGGAGTGGATTTGAATCGAAATTGTCTTCGGAATATTTCGATGTTGGAATTCGTGATTATACGGATGTTGTTACGGAAATTTGAAAGATATATATTTATATCGTTATTTCCAATACGACATTTGTTAGTCGTAGAATTTGATATTGAATATAAGCTGATATATTTTCTATTCAGAGCCTTGTATTGAATATCAAATGTGATTTGGGTTTGTCGTGAATGGTGTCTTCACTAACACTGTTCTTGAACCCAGTTGAGAAAAGATTAAATCTTTTTATTTAGATTTAATGAAGTGTACCAATTAAATGATATTTAATTGGAATTGAATTGGTATTGATTTTTGGGTTTATCGTGAACAGTGTTTTAAATAACACTTGTTCTTTAACCCGATAATTAATGGAATGATTTTTGGGTTTATCGTGAACAGTGTTTTAAATAACACTTGTTCTTTAACCCGATAATTAATGGAATGATTTTTGGGTTTATCGTGAACAGTGTTTTAAATAACACTCGTTCTTTAACCCGATAATTAATGGAATGTGATTTTGGGTTTATCGTGAACCGTGTTTTAAATGACACTGATTCTTTAACCCAGTCGAAGATTAAAACTAAGTGGAGTTTTAATGAATCTTTAATTAGATTGAAATAATCGAAATGGAGTATCACCAGTTTTGCTCCAGGCGATAGTTAAATCTTTAATTAGATTTGAACGTGAAATGGTAATTGAATTTACCGATAACACCGTGGTGTTAGATATGAAGTATAACCAGTTTTACTTCATGGGATGAATAGGTTGGGATTGGGAAATTAAAACAAATGATTACTTCGGTAAGGTTCGCTAATCCCGACTTGTTTGAATTGATATTCAAAAATAGATTTAAGAATAAATTCAAGGAATTTATCTTGGATAAAATTAATGGGAACCTTTCCCTATGAATGTGAAATTTAGAAACTAACTGTCGGTTGGCCAAGCAGAATGGTTTTCTGAATATTGATCTGATGTTGGTTTCGGCCTTCGGGGTTAATATTTGGGGAATTATTCTCTTGATTAATTTATGGTTAGTGACTAATGAATTGGAATGAGGCGTATGTTGTGTTTGTGTAACACTTATTTAAAATATACGCGAGTTATTCGGAAAGACCGGGTTTATCCCATTCTGAATAACTGATACGACGATAAGTCGAAGATGAAGACGATGGTCGAAGACCGGAGGTCTTCACGTCGTTTGGGTAATCACTGATGATCTTGATTGGGCTGTACACCCAAGAAGATGGAAACAGTTAGTGATCGTCCAGACGTACTTGGAGATCGATGGATATGCGGGGTACTAGGTGCCTCCGGTTTCGTTCAGACCCAGAACGGACTTGTAAATGGACTGTGTGTCTGACATTGGATTTTAGTCTGTGTGATTGATCTCTATTAAATATATATCTGTTTGGCGGCGGAGAATTTATTCTCTTGCTTAACGCCCTTCTCTGAGACGTACGAGCTCAGGGGTTATATATTGATGGATATCAATCGCATGGAGTGGATTGCCTGTGTGGCATGCCTAAGTGGCAAATGATCAAGGCTTCTGTTGAAAAGCAAAGTCTTGTGGTTGATGATCGAAGCACGGCCTTTGTGGCATAGCTTTGTGTAACGTTGATTCGCGAGTATCACACCCGGTATGAATCAAAAACGGGAGACGGACCTCAGGGAGGGCATGCGTTTCTTTCTAGTTATGAGTGGCGTCAGTGCTTAAACTGGCTGACGAGTTTGACTCATGTGGATGTTACTTATTATTACTTGCTGAAAAGCGAGGCGCCTCGTGATATCGGTTTCGGCCGATGCTTCTGGTCGGCTGACGGGCCAGGCTTACGCCCCAAAGGGCGGGGAAACGCAGTGTTCAGGAATTTTAATCCACATCGGTGGACCGGCCCTGTCGCTCCAAGGGTCACTCGAGCTCTGATCCTGAGACACGGGCTAGAGCGTCTCGAATCGGTGAGGATCTTGCCCCTAGCCTCGGTTCATACCATAAATGATAACCCAACTTCCAATACGACATTTGCGGTTGTGATTGTAAACTTATATATGGCGACATAGTGTTATGGGCCATTCATGCCGCCTATGATTGATACTTATGATTTGAAGTGTTTTATACACTATGCACTTATAATAGTATCAAATGATTTGTTTTAAACGTATCAAGCATTCTTTGGCTGTTATAAGGGAAAACCCTATCCTCGACTGCGTTGCATTGTGTGATGGGACCTGGGTCTTATAACAGCTTCATTTTTCTTTATTTAGCATTGCGCTGTTTGTTTTATGCACTGGTATTCTTGGGAGGAAACCCGTTCCGTGTTATACGGCGTGGTCCCTTGATTTACCTAGCTTTAAAAATAAAGATTAATAACTGTTTTAGTTCTCACACCAGTCACATGACTGACCTGGAGTTTATTGTTTTAACCTAAACTCTGGGTGCCCTTATTTTGACACGGGCAGCTAGTAGTTTTGGTTTTGCAGATTTATATACACAGGATCCTGGTTTACAGCTGGAACGATATCCGGAAAGCTTTGTATCCGTATATTCCTTCTAGTTGTGTATTGTATTATTTTCCGCTGCTATGTATTTAAATGTAATTTAAATCTCTGATATTTCTGTGTAATATTCATTTGTACTCTGTATATTCTTGTAATCTGGTGCATTGTTGTAATATACAATGAAATGTTCTTCTGTATGCGTTCTGTTGTGGCTTGTTCTCGAACTATCCGACGCTTTCCTTTACGGGGAAGTTACGGGTTTTCACAATTATTTCAACTGCTTCACACAATCAGACTGAATATTCTTCGTTCCAACTAGCATTTCCCTTTAATGAGTGCATGGATGTAAGCTTGAGTTGTCGATTTATGTATTCACTTATCTTCTTTTTGGGTTGAAATGTCTAAATAAAGATATACCCATTTCGAAGAAAAAAACTTAAAAATATATTTGGTTAAAAATGTAAGGACCTGTAAAAAGGCTTAAACATATTGGGTTTTAAAGTATTTTGATAAAAAAGATGTATTTTATAAATAAATAAATAAATTATAAGATTGGAGTTAAAAAAGTGCAACTGGAGTCTTTATCAAAGTAAGCTATGACTCCTATATAAACTTATAGCCTTGGTATCTTCATATCTGAATTCGGAGCTCATGAGTACTTATAGTCTTCATATCTATCTCTTAAAGTCAATATCCTAATACTATAGTCTTCAAATCAGTACATGTCTAATACTTGTATTAGATACCAGATACACTACAAGAGAAACAGTGGTTTTCAATGGCCAGGGGCCATTGGCGGCCATTGGAAACCGTTGGTCAACCCGTTGGTCAACCCGTTGGTATACGGATCAACGGTTTCCAACGACTTCAACGACTTCCAATGCAAACAAAGCCAACTTTCCAATGGCTTCCAACTGGCGGATATGGCCACGTGTCCCTTTTTCTGATCAAAGGAACGTTGGAAACTGATGAAAACCGTTGAAAATTTGCTTTCTTTCGCCGTTGGAAACCATTGAAACAGTCGGACCTATAGGCCATTGGAATACGTTGCTCACCGTTAGAAATCTAGGTGTTTTTTTTTACAGATTTCAGAATTGCAACTTCAAGCCACACACTACACATACAACCATCGAAACTGCTCCATTTCGAGCATATAACTCACAATCTCAATCATATATACACCCAAACAAAATATAAAATAAAAATCAAACACAAAACACATTAATTAACCAATATTTACATAACATATAACCAAACGTAGCTAAAAGATCATAACCCATGTCCAAACGTAGCCAAAACAACACAACCATGTCCAAACATCATAACCAACACACCACATCATCATCAAAGCAGCATAACATGTCCAAACCATCAATATATACAACAAACATGTAGCAAGCCTCACCAACTCTCAAAACACAAATCAAAACAAGATAACCTAATCAACTCTCTTGTGACGGCCCGCCCCGCACCAACCGACATTTAGTCCAAGGGTGCGCTGTACACATGTCCAGTTAGCACAGAACAGGTCGTCAGGAGGAAAGGGAAGAAGGAAATGAACATACAAAGAACCTGTAGAATGTCTCACAGCGCATCGAACAAAATATAATAATAACATACTTGACATAAAACAGGAGAGACAGTGCATAAGCTAAAAACCAGAACTAAGCATCATAGCAGCGGAAATCCAAAATATAGCTTATCACAATTTTTCAACTGTCTCAAAGCAAAAGCAAGATAAAGGAGGTACACTACTAATGCCCAAGTAGCGACCACCAGCGACACAGGGAGAATGTGTGTATATATATATATATATATATATCATACGTGGAAGCCTCATGCCCGCCTCCAAATCAGCTACTCGCGCATCACCAGCTAACCTGTCTCTAGTCTGCTCGTGTGAGCACCCAGAGTGATAAGAGGAGACATAAAACTCTGGGTCAGACATAAAGCCTGGTATGAGCGATAAGCATCTAAAGTGAACAATAACAGGTAGACTAAAACATACCTGAACCTGGACCTGCAACCAAAGAGTTAGCACTACATACTGTACAACACTCTAAGGTGCCATATCAAACGGTATAAAGATACGGAGGTGTGCATGTCATAGTGATGGCAAACAATCAAACATAGCATCCATCCTCACATCTCTCACTCAGTGCGTAAAGCATACGATATTCACCACTTCGATCACCCACCCTTGCCACGATCACTTTTCCCCATGAAGTCATAAATGGCTTCACTGCACTGATAACGTAGCCACTAATCCTTCGCTATGTCCACTTGCCCCATGGAGTTATTCACCCCATCTGCGCTGGCTCATAGCCTTACCAACCCTTACTATGTCCACTTGCCCCATGGAGTTATTCACCCCATCTGCGTTGGCTCATAGTCTTACCAATCCTTAACTATGTCCACTTGCCCCATGGAGTTATTCACCCCATCTGCGCTGGCTCATAGTCTTACTATGCATCACCTTGCCCCTCGAGTCGTAATGACCCTACTGCACTGATAACGTAGTCTTGCTACCATCACCTTGCCCCTCGAGTCGCAATGACTCTACTGCACTGATAAGTAGCACATCATTCATTTTTAGTGGTAAATCGAAGTTATGAACGTCGACAACTCCTTAGCACACGCCCCGCAGCAAAGTCCAACCATGAAGTGAACTCATCGGTTCCCAACTGGATCTCGAGCTCTAACTTCCGATATTGGACTACCTTTGCATCTCGGGTTATTGGTCAATACTGGGTCGGGTCGGGTTCCTCCTCAAGCCGTCGGTTCGGGTCGGGTATCCTCCATCGGTTCGGGTCGGGTCTTCTTCTGGTACGGTTCAGGTCGGGTATTTCTCCTCGGGTCGGGTCGGGTGCTTCACTTCAGGTCGGGTCAGGTGCCATCTCCCCTTCAGTTCGTGCTTCCGCTCCGATCCGCCTCCTCATCCTTCACATGCTCTGATCCGATCCATCCTCCTCTATCCGCTCCGATCCGTCCTCCTTAATCCGATCCGATCCCAGTTCAGTTAGCGTGGCCTTCCTTTTTGCCAATTTTCTCAAGTGTCAGGTTCCGATCCGATCGGATTCCTTGCCCAGTTCAACATATCCGATCCGAGCCCCCATATCCGATCCGATCCGAAACCTGCACTGCTTTCTGAAATTGTTCCAGCAAGTGTTTACGCCATTCGACGACGTTTTCGACCATTCTAACTATTGAAATCAATCACAAAGCATTTCGTACAGTCATAGCAACATGCATAATCAACCACAAACATCAAAACATCAATATGATAGGTTAAAATGGATCAAACATACCCAAAATCCCATATTTCCCCTTAAGCATGTTTAGGTGAAACTAATGATAGGATTAGCAAAACTTAACCAAATTAACCCAAATTCATATCAGAGGTCTAAAACATCATTTAAGAATTTATGAACATTTTTCCAGAATTTTATCATGCTTAAATTCGCTAATTAACACTAATTACCCTTGACTAGCCATAATTAGTGTAAAACTATGCAAATCACTCACCTTAGCCACAAATAAACTAAGATCTGAAATAAATCTCTGATTTGATGTGAATTCCAATGCTAAACAGCAGCTCCAATGTTGCTTTGGTGTAGATCTTCCTTGATTAGAGGTTGCTAAGCTTAATCCTTGATCAAAAGATGATTTGGAGATGATTTAGAGGTTGGAGGCCATTTTTAGGGTTCCTTGGTAATAAGTGGAGGCTAGAAAACTGACTTGGAATGATTCTCTATCTCATTTCAGCCTTCCCATAACCCTAATCCCGAAATGGGTTATGGGCCTACTCACTAATCACCCGATTTGGCCCGGTTAAGCAGTTTTTCACCCTCCAAACCTTATTTCAGCCATATCTCCCAAATGGTAAGTCCGTTTGGCTATTATGACCACTCTACGGAAAGGTAAACCATCAAATGAATCCAATGGAAGTGATTTCAGGTCAAAATTCCTTTCCAATCAAAAGTTATGGCCAAAACAAGATCAACTAGGGGTAAAATGGTCATTTAAAAATCGACAAAAATCATAAGCATGGGAAATGACTCTAATGGATGTTTCCCAAAGTTACATAACCATACGACTTCATACGGGAAAGAAAGAAATATTCTACGATCCCCCGATGCGTAGAATGCGGGTCGTTACATTCTCCCCCCCCCCCCCCCCCTTAAGAAATTTCGCCCCCGAAATTCCCTAATCAAAACACACACAAAGGTCCCGCATGCCTATCAATCATAAAACAACAATCAAACATGCAAACAAGCAAAACAAGTCTACCCTAGCATGCGGAAAACTAAATTGCAAAGTAAATCTTATTAGGCAAAGAGTTCTGGATATGCCTTCCTAATGCCCTCCTCTGTCTCCCAAGTACAATCATTCTCGTCCTCGCCCCACTGAACCTTGACACCGCCTTCCTTCGAAGTTGCTTCGTATCGTGCCCCACAATACGAATCGGCTTGCGGTTCTCAACCGCCTCGGGTTCTACTTCGAAGTCTTCTAACTGATCAGGTGAAATAGTCATATCTGAGTCGTGAACGAACTTCCTTAGTTGGGAAACATGAAATACATTGTGAACTCCCGCCATTTTCTCTGGTAAGCCAACTCTATATGCCAAATTCCCGATTAGTTCAAGAACAGGGAATGGGCCAACAAATCTTGGTGCCAACTTGCCTCTCCTGCCAAATCGTATCACGCTCTTCAACGGAGAGATCTTGACAAACACCAAGTCACCAATGGAGAATTTCAAGTCTCTTCTCCTCTTATCAGCATAACTCTTCTGCCTATCTTGGGCAGCTTTCATTCGTTGTTGAATGATCTTGATCTTATCGGAAGTTTCCCTCACCACATCTGGTCCAAGCACAAACTTCTCGCCAGTCTCTATCCAACATGATGGTGAGTTGCACGGTCTTCCGTACAAAGCTTCATATGGAGCCATACCGATACTGGATTGGTAGCTATTATTATAGGCAAACTCTACTAGATGCAAATGGTCATCCCATGATCCACCAAAATCCAATATACAAGCACTCAAGAGATCTTCCAATATACGATTCACCCTCTCCGTCTGACCGTCGGTCTGAGGATGATATGCGGTACTGAGATGTAATCCTGACCCTAAAGCCTCTTGTAAGCTCTTCCAAAACCCACTAGTGAACAACTGGTCTCGGTCACTCACAATGCTTTTAGGTACTCCATGAAATCTGACTACCCACTTCATATACAATTCTGCTAACTTGGCTGCCGTTCTGGTCGATTTGACTGGTATAAATCTTGCACTTTTAGTCAATCGATCCACAATTACCCAAATGCTATCATATCCCGATCTAGTCCTCGGTAAACCATCGATGAAATCCATCGAGACTTGCTCCCATTTCCATTCGGGAATTTCTAATGGTTGCAACAAACCACTAGGCTTCTTTTGCTCGGCTTTAACTAGCAGGCAATTCATCCATTTGGATATAAACTTCCCAACGTCTCTTCTCATCCCTTCCCAGTAGTAAGTCTGTCTCATGTCTCGATACATCTTATTACCACCGGGATGTATAGTCAGTTTTGAGTGATGACATTCTCTGAGCACTTCATCTCTCAAACCATTTACGTTGGGCACAACTAGTCTTCCATTCTTCCGAAGCCATCCATATCGATCAAGCCCATACACATTCATCTCCTCACTGTCGATGTTCATCTCTAACTTGGAGATGATTTCCAATAGATTAGGATCGTCCCTCTGGCTAGAACCAATCCGCTCTATCAAAGTGGGTCTGATCGCCAAACTAGCTAGCATAACTGGGTCCAATTCGCACTTTGGTCTGAAATCAAACCCCGTGATATACTCCAGTTGCTTCCACTCAAGAAACATTGCCCCTAAACTGGCATGTCTCCTACTCAAGGCATCGGCTACCGCATTACCTTTCCCAGGTGTGTATGCGATATCAAAATCATACGAAGCCAAGAACTCTAACCACCTTTGCTGACGGAGATTCAGATCCTTCTGAGATAAGAGATATTTTAACGATTTATGATCGGTAAACAACTCAAATCTTTCTCCCAAGAGATAGTGTCTCCACATCTTCAGCGCAAATACAATCGCTGCCAATTCCAAATCATGGGTAGGATACTTCTTCTCATGAGGCTTTAGCTGTCGACTAGCATAAGCTACAACCCTACCTCCTTGCATCAATACAGCACCCAGTCCGGTACCACAAGCATCCATGTATACCGTCATCTCTTCATTCCCTTTAGGAATGACTAACACTGGCGCACGCATCAACTTCTCTTTTAGACTCTTGAAGGCATCCTCACATACTTCGTCCCAGACGAAGGACTGATTCTTCTTAGTCAATTGAGTCAACGGTGCTGCTATCTTGGAGAAGTTCTGGATAAACTTACGATAATATCCAGGTAATCCCAAGAAACTTCTTACATCCGTTACATTCTTGGGCGTAGGCCAATCCTGTACCGTAGCCACCTTCGCAGGGTCCACGGAAATACCACTCTCTGAAACAACATGACCCAAGAATCTCACTTCCCTTCTCCAAAAATGACACTTAGAGAATTTTTCTTTCAATTGGTGTTTCCTCAACACCTCCATCACTATCCTCAAGTGTCCCTTGTGTTCCTCCTCTGACCTTGAGTAAACAGGATATCATCCACGAACACAAGAACAAACTTATTCAACTGATCTCTGAATACTCGATTCATAAGATCCACAAAATAGGCTGGTGCATTGGTCAACCCAAATGGCATGACCAACCACTCATAAAATCCAGACGGCATCCTAAATGCCATTTTCGGAACACTCTCATCCGCTACTCGTAGCTAATGAAATCCTGTCGCGAGGTCCAACTGGGAGAACACTCTAGCTCCTTCCAGTTGACCAAACAAATCATCTATCCGCGGTAGAGGATACTTATTCTTCCTCGTCACTTTATTCAACTCGCGATAGCCCACACACAAACGAAGGGAACCATCTGCCTTAGTGGCAAACACAACTGGTGCTCCCCACTCGGAGACACTCCTTCTAATAAATCCCTTCTTCAAAAGATTGCTGACTTGCACCCCGAGCTCTCGCTGCTCCCTTGGTGCCATGCGACGAAGTGGCATCACTACAGGTCTGGCATCTTTCACTAAATCAATACGGAACTCAATCTCTCGGTGTGGTGGAAGCCCGGTCACCTCCTCGAAGACGTCCGGATACTGGCCAACCACGGGCACATCTGACAACTCATCCTACGGGATGTCGAGGGAATTTACAAAACTAGCCATAACCCCATCACTAGGTAGACTACCAAACACTACCCTCCGCCTATCATCCGCCCTCACTGTCACCAAAAAGACCTCACAGTCTACCACCACCCCGTATCTTTGGAGCCAATCGACTCCCAATATAATGCCATACCCAGTAAAGCCCAAAACAAAGCAATCACAAACAAACATACATCCATGACTCGATAAGACCAATTTTTTGCAAATCATACTAAGGCTAGTCGAACCACCAATCGGGTTCGTCACAACCAATGGTCTATCGACTATCTCGGGTTCCAGTCCCAACCTATCTACCAGGTCACTAGATATGAAGGAATGGGAAGCCCCAGTATCAAACAAAACTCGAACTGGTACATCATAAATAGAAAGCATACCTTGAATAACAACATTCTTTCCTTTCTCCGCGCAGTTGGGGCATTCGACGAAGAAGGAACAGCATCAATAGCATATGCTTTCACAATCTACTTCTCCTTAAGAGGTTGCGGACACTTATCCTTGAAATGTCCCACTTGACCACAGTTGAAGCACTTCTTATCCGCTGGCTTGGCCCGACAATCTTTAGCATAATGGCCCTTCTTACCACAGCTGAAGCACTCAACATCCTTCTTGCTCTTTCTCTGGCGAACTTTAGATTGGTCTTGCTTCCTCTTATTCTGAGAGTTATTCTTGCCTCCACCGCCTGCTTGCGGTTTTGGCCCTTCCGCAGATGCAGCCTCAGTCTTTGACTTAGGGTAAAGACGCTCTGATCTCAAAGCTTTCCCCACGATCGATTCAAAAGTCTCATCAATGTGGTTGATAAGTCTTTCCCCCAAGTATCCATCCAAGCCAGTAATGAACTTCTCATTCTTCTTCTCAGGAGTATCGATAAGAGACAGTCCATACTTCGACAAAGTGTCGAACTCAGCAATATAATCAGAAACTGCCCTTCCGTTCTGCTTGAGTTCCAAGAACCTCTTGAACAACACTGACTTCTGGGCAGCTGGAATAAACTTCTCGCTAAAGCGAGCCTTGAACTGAACCCAAGTAACCTGATCCTCCGGAGTAGATGTTCTAATGGCATTCCACCAATTCATCGCTCGCCCTTGCAGCTGACGAGATGCTAGCCTTCTCTTCATCGCATCCTCAAGACCCAAGTCATCGAAGATACGATCACAGCTATCCATCCAATCTTGAACATCTATGGCCGACTCTGTCCCGTGGAACGGCTTCCACCAAGGTTAGTGTAATCCTTGCACAACTTTGAGAAATCGACCCTAGGCGCCTGCACTACTGGGCCAACACCAACTCCGGGATTGGGAACTGCCCCTTGCACTTCTCTAAACATGTCTCTCATGAGGTTAGTAAACATCGCCCTCATGTCAGCGGCATTCCCATGGTTGGTCCCTCTACCAGCACCCCTCGTGTCTCGGCTCATCGTCAATTTGAAAAAGGGAAACGATTAACGACCCCATAGTGGTGCTAGTGCAGTGCGACTTCATTCTTATACTACTAATAGCATATATACATAGCTTTTGAAAACCAAATTAATCACAAATACACGCTCTCATATACGTACTATCTCTCCCTAGTGTCTTTCCCTAGGTTAACTACGCAACCTATAGCTCTGATACCAAGTGTGACGGCCCGCCCCGCACCAACCGACATTTACTCCAAGGGTGCGTTGTACACATGTCCAGTTAGCACGGAACGGGTCGTCAGGAGGAAAGGGAAGAAGGAAATGAACATACAAAGAACCTGTAGAATGTCTCACAGCGCATCGAACAAAATATAATAATAACATACTTGACATAAAACAGGAGAGACAGTGCATAAACTAAAAACCAAAACTAAGCATCATAGCAGCGGAAATCCAAAATATAGCTTATCACAACTTTTCAACTGTCTCAAAGCAAAAGCAAGATAAAGGAGGTACACTACTAATGCCCAAGTAGCGACCACCAACGACATAGGGAGAATGTGTGTATATATATATATATATCATACGTGGAAGCCTCCTGCCCGCCTCCGAATAAGCTACTCGCGCATCACCAGCTAACCTGTCTCTAGTCTGCTCGTGTGAGCACCCAGAGTGATAAGAGGAGACATAAAACTCTGGGTCAGACATAAAGCCTGGTATGAGCGATAAGCATCTAAAGTGAACAATAACAGGTAGACTAAAACATACCTGAACCTGGACCTGCAACCAAAGAGTTAGCGCTACATACTGTACAACACTCTAAGGTGCCATATCAAACGGTATAAAGATACGGAGGTGGGGGAGGTGTGCATGTCATAGTGATGGCAAACAATCAAACATAGCATCCATCCTAACATCTCTCACTCAGTGCGTAAAGCATACGATATTCACCACTTCGATCACCCACCCTTGCCACGATCACTTTGCCCCATGAAGTCATAAATGGCTTCACTGCACTGATAACGTAGCCACTAATCCTTCGCTATGTCCACTTGCCCCATGGAGTTATTCACCCCATCTGCGCTGGCTCATAGCCTTACCAACCCTTACTATGTCCACTTGCCCCATGGAGTTATTCACCCCATCTGCGCTGGCTCATAGTCTTACCAATCCTTAACTATGTCCACTTGCCCCATGGAGTTATTCACCCCATCTGCGCTGGCTCATAGTCTTACTACGCATCACCTTGCCCCTCAAGTCGTAATGACCCTACTGCACTGATAACGTAGTCTTGCTACCATCACCTTGCCCCTCGAGTCGCAATGACTCTACTGCACTTATAAGTAGCACATCATTCATTTTTAGTGGTGAATCGAAGTTATGAACGTCGACAACTCCTTAGCACACGCCCCGCAGCAAAGTCCAACCATGAAGTGAACTCATCGGTTCCCAACTGGATCCCGAGCTCGAGCAAGTGTGACGGCCCGCCCCGCACCAACCGACATTTACTCCAAGGGTGCGCTGTACACATGTCCAGTTAGCACGGAACGGGTCATCAGGAGGAAAGGGAAGAAGGAAATAAACATACAAAGAACCTGTAAAATGTCTCGCAGCGCATCGAGCAAAATATAATAATAACATACTTGACATAAAACAGGAGAGACAGTGCATAAGCTAAAAACCAGAACTAAGCATCATAGCAGCAGAAATCCAAAATATAGCTTATCACAACTTTTCAACTGTCTCAAAGCAAAAGCAAGATAAAGGAGGTACACTACTAATGCCCAAGTAGCGACCACCAGCGACACAGGGAGAATGTGTATATATATATATATCATACGTGGAAGGCTCTTGCCCGCCTCCGAATCAGCTACTCGCGCATCACCAGCTAACCTGTCTCTAGTCTGCTCGTGTGAGCACCCAGAGTGATAAGAGGAGACATAAAACTCAGGGTCAGACATAAAGCCTGGTATGATCGATAAGCATCCAAAGTGAACAATAACAGGTAGACTAAAACATACCTGAACCTGGACCTGCAACCAAAGAGTTAGCACTACATACTGTACAACACTCTAAGGTGCGATATCAAACGGTATAAAGATACGGAGGTGGGGGAGGTGTGCGTGTCATAGTGATGGAAAACAATCAAACATAGCATCCATCCTCACATCTCTCACTCAGTGCGTAAAGCATACGATATTCACCACTTCGATCACCCACCCTTGCCACGATCACTTTGCCCCATGAAGTCATAAATGGCTTCACTGCACTGATAACGTAGCCACTATTCCTTCGCTATGTCCACTTGCCCCATTGAGTTATTCACCCCATCTACGCTGGCTCATAGCCTTACCAACCCTTACTATGTCCACTTGCCCTATGGAGTTATTCACCCCATCTGCGCTGGCTCATAGTCTTACCAATCCTTAACTATGTCCACTTGCCCCATGGAGTTATTCACCCCATCTGCGCTGGCTCATAGTCTTACTACGCATCACCTTGCCCCTCGAGTCGTAATGACCCTACTGCACTGATAACGTAGTCTTGCTACCATCACCTTGCCCCTCGAGTCGCAATGACTCTACTGCACTGATAAGTAGCACATCATTCATTTTTAGTGGTGAATCGAAGTTATGAACATCGACAACTCCTTAGCACACGCCCCGCAGCAAAGTCCAACCATGAAGTGAACTCATCGGTTCCCAACTGGATCCCAAGCTCGAGCAAGTGTGACGGCCCGCCCCGCACCAACCGACATTCACTCCAAGGGTGCGCTGTACACATGTCCAGTTAG
Source organism: Allium sativum (assembly GCA_030737875.1). Classification (NCBI taxonomy): domain Eukaryota; kingdom Viridiplantae; phylum Streptophyta; class Magnoliopsida; order Asparagales; family Amaryllidaceae; genus Allium; species Allium sativum. The sequence goes on along the minus strand of CM060915.1, from coordinate 251,947,909 downwards.
CACGGAACGGATCATCAGGAGGAAAGGGAAGAAGGAAATAAACATACAAAGAACCTGTAGAATGTCTCGTAGTGCATCGAGCAAAATATAATAATAACATACTTGACATAAAACAGGAGACACAGTGCATAAGCTAAAAACTAGAACTAAGCATCATAGCAGCGGAAATCCAAAATATAGCTTATCTCAACTTTTCAACTGTCTCAAAGCATAAGCAAGATAAAGGAGGTACACTACTAAAGCCCAAGTAGCGACCACCAGCGACACAGGGAGAATGTGTATATATATATATATCATACGTGGAAGGCTCCTGCCCGCCTCCGAATCAGCTACTCGCGCATCACCAGCTAACCTGTCTCTAGTCTGCTCGTGTGAGCACCCAGAGTGATAAGAGGAGACATAAAACTCTGGGTCAGACATAAAGCCTAGTATGAGCGATAAGCATCCAAAGTGAACAATAACAGGTAGACTAAAACATACCTGAACCTGGACCTGCAACCAAAGAGTTAGCACTACATACTGTACAACACTCTAAGGTGCCATATCAAACGGTATAAAGAGACGGAGGTGGGGGAGGTGTGCATGTCATAGTGATGGCAAATAATCAAACATAGCATCCATCCTCACATCTCTCACTCAGTGCGTAAAGCATACGATATTCACCACTTCGATCACCCACCCTTGCCACGATCGCTTTGCCCCATGAAGTCATAAATGGCTTCACTGCACTGATAACGTAGCCACTAATCCTTCGCTATGTCCACTTGCCCCATGGAGTTATTCACCCCATCTGCGCTGGCTCATAGCCTTACCAACCCTTACTATGTCCACTTGCCCCATGGAGTTATTCACCCCATCTGCGCTGGCTCATAGTCTTACCAATCCTTAACTATGTCCACTTGCCCCATGGAGTTATTCACCCCCATCTGCGCTGGCTCATAGTCTTACTACGCATCACCTTGCCCCTTGAGTCGTAATGACCCTACTGCACTGATAACGTAGTCTTGCTACCATCAACTTGCCCCTCGAGTCGCAATGAATCTACTGCACTGATAAGTAGCACATCATTCATTTTTAGTGGTGAATTGAAGTTATGAACGTCGACAACTCCTTAGTACACGCCCCGCAGCAAAGTCCAACTATGAAGTGAACTCATCGGTTCCCAACTAGATCCCGAGCTCTAACTTCCCATACTGGACTACCTTTGCATCTCGGGTTATTGGTCAATACTGGGTCGGGTTCCTCCTCAAGCCGTCGGTTCGGGTCGGGTATCCTCCATCGGTTCGGGTCGGGTCTTCTTCTGGTACGGTTCGGGTCGGGTGTTTCTCCTCGGGTCGGGTCGGGTGCTTCACTTCGGGTCGGGTCAGGTGCCATCTCCCCTTCAGTTCGTGCTTCCACTCCGATCCGCCTCCTCATCCTTCACGTGCTCCGATCCGATCCATCCTCCTCTATCCGCTCTGATCCCTCCTCCTTAATCCGATCCGATCCCAGTTCAGTTAGCGTGGCCTTCCTTTTTGCCAATTTTCTCAAGTGTCAGGTTCCGATCCGATCAGATTCCTTGCCCAGTTCAACATATCCGATCCGAGCCCCTATATCCGATCCGATCCGAAACCTGCACTGCTTTCTGAAATTGTTCCAGCAAGTGTTTACGCCATTCGACGACGTTTTCGACCATTCTAACTATTGAAATCAATCACAAAGCATTTCATACAGTCATAGCAACATGCATAATCAACCACAAACATCAAAACATCAATATGATAGGTTAAAATGGATCAAACATACCCAAAATCCCATATTTCCCCTTAAGCATGTTTAGGTGAAACTAATGATAGGATTAGCAAAACTTAACCAAATTAACCCAAATTCATATCAGAGGTCTAAAACGTCATTTAAGAATTTATGAACATTTTTCCAGAATTTTATCATGCTTAAATTCGCTAATTAACACTAATTACCCTTGACTAGCCATAATTAGTGTAAAACTATGCAAATCACTCACCTTAGCCACAAATAAACTAAGATCTGAAATAAATCTCTGATTTGATGTGAATTCCAATGCTAAACAGCAGCTCCAATGTTGCTTTGGTGTAGATCTTCCTTGATTAGAGGTTGCTAAGCTTAATCCTTGACCAAAAGATGATTTGGAGATGATTTAGAGGTTGGAGGCCATTTTTAAGGTTCCTTGGTGATAAGTGGAGGCTAGAAAACTGAAATGGAATGATTCTCTATCTCATTTCAGCCTTCCCATAACCCTAATCCCGAAATGGGTTATGGGCCTACTCACTAATCACCCGATTTGGCCCGGTTAAGCAGTTTTTCACCCTCCAAACCTTATTTCAGCCATATCTCCCAAACGGTAAGTCCGTTTGGCTATTATGACCACTCTACGGAAAGGTAAACCATCAAACGAATCCAATGGAATTGGTTTCAAGTCAAAATTCCTTTCCAATCAAAAGTTATGGCCAAAACAAGATCAACTAGGAGCAAAATGGTCATTTAAAAATCGACAAAAATCATAAGCATGGGAAATGACTCTAATGGATGTTTCCCAAAGTTACATGACCATACGACTTCATACGGGAAAGAAATAAATATTCTACGATCCCCCGATCCGTAGAATGCGGGTCGTTACATCTCTCCACCAGAAGATGAAGGTGGCGTACCGTGCTGGGCAATGTACACCGTCAACCGCTGGTTAAGTAGCTCCATCTGCTCTTCACGGCGACGACCACGCTCATTGAGCTCTGCTATATGTGCTTTCAGCTATGCGATTTCTTCCTTCTCCCGAGCCCTCTGATACATCTGCTGAGATGATCTAACCTGTATCATTTGTGAGTACATATATAATATATCAACTAGGATTAATATACTTTGAATTTTGATTTTTTTATAAACTTGCACTTTCTATTAGAAAACTACAAGCTAATTTTTTTTAAACTTGCACTTTCTATTAGAAAACACAGACACATGCCATATGCAAGTTTCTATTAGAAAACTACAAGCCATATGCAAGTTGATTCAGTACAAAAATAGAATTGGATTTAGAACTCAGGAAAAAAAATTAATATGACATAACGTGATAAGCGCTTTTACAGATTGATACACCTTTAGTAAACTTCCTAGGGACAATACTACCTAAGTGATTTAACCTATGTATAATTTCAGTATTTGATATTAGCATTTGAGTTTTTATTGTAAATTTAAGTATTACCTCTAGATTTTCATAACCATATCATCTGTTCCGGGTGAGCTTATCCATGACAACATCAAATATCATGTCCTCATCATCCTTGGTCAACTCAGTCCTCCCAGTAGATTCCAGTAACTGCGCCCTTTGTGCTTGAAATTTCTTCTGTTAAACATAAAACAAATGAAATTAGATAACATTATTTTAATTAAATTATAACTATAACTTAACTATTCTATACTTACATATCTCTCACGCGCCTTATCATCATGGTCCCAACTGTACGAAACAGAGCCTGTGTCGTCAGTTTGACTCAGTGCATGAGTATGCTCAAAAACATCCCAGTACGACACAGGAGCCATACGCGCTCTCTCCTGAAATAAGCATGCATATATATATATATATATATATGTGTGTGTGTGTGTGTGTGTGTGTGTGTGTGTGTGTGAGTGTGTGTGTGTGTTTGTAAATTAAAACTTAAAGTCAAATCAACTATTAAATTTAAACGATGCAATTATAAATATACCAGATCCTCATGATGGTGTGGAAACGACTTCGACCCACCTCGATGTGTAACATGATTCTTGCTCCTGTTAGCTGCATTTCTCTCATACGAGGCTTATACATTTAAATTTTTTTAAACGTATTATTCTAAATCACATATTAATTAAATGGAATAATTTAAATTAAATATGCGGTAAATTTACCAGAAAATCCTAATTATTATTCCAATAAGCAAGCAACTCATCCCACACCGATTCGCCTATCCAATTTGGTTTTTTCCCACTTGATTTCAAACTGTTCATCGTCTCTCCATAATTTTTTGCCACTTTAGAATTCCAGTGGCGCTTGACGACATCTAAATCCGTCTCCTGCAGATCCACCGAACCCTGCATTTTTTTTAAAAATAGCATACATATATGAACTTATCGAATAAGAGTATGACTACTTTTATTTTTTAGGAAGACGGGTATGTAACATGGAGCTACACAACCGGTTACGTGTTGTAATAAGTAGCTAGATATATAACTGGTTGACAGGCCCAACTATTGGCATAAAAGTCCAGGCCAAGGAGGCCAATATAATTAATACAAGCTTAATACGAAGCAAAAATATACATCAGATAGCTTAGAACATAGCACAAAACAAGAGACTACAAGCCAAAATAGAGCAAAGCAGGCAATACTAGACCACAACAGTCATCAGAGCGGGATATGGGTGCTACTTTCTAGCGATCCAGGCGACTGAGGCATAGATAGAGATAGCCTGAAGCGAGCGGGTCTGGTCGATCCTGTCCATGAATCGAAAAGATGCAAGATGTCATGAAATATACCCATCAGGGGTTTTGTAATGACCCGCATTTGCAGAGGTATTTTAATTAATTTATTTAATTATATAAATAGTGATATAGTGAATTAAATGGTGGTTTAATTAAATAAGGGTGAATATTTAATTAAAATAATAATTTAATAATATATTTAATTCTGAAATAATCAGAATTGGCTGAAATGGCGATATGGTGTGAACTGGATCATCTGTGATATTTAATTCAGTTTAGAATTGAATTAGAATAATGAATATATTATTTGAACAACAGTTTGAACGTATAATTATATTATAATTAAAATCGAGCTCGAAATGGCGCTGTAGTTCGTAAATTGGCGATTTGAACTTCAACTGAATGTACAGGATTCGTTTTAAGCCGAATTTCTATGAAACAAGAAACGAGTGGAGCTGGTGGAGTATATCTTTTTAGTGGAAGAGAAAGATCGAGATTTCGTCATGTAGATTTTGATTTATGGCTAAATCAAATTTTCGAATAGTCGCTATGGAATCGTTTATAAACCATAACGATATATTTAATTATAATTAAATATTGGCCTCGAATTTAGACAAGCCCTTTGAGACATAGTGATAATTTAATTTTTAGAATTTTACTGTAATTTTTAATTAATTAAATACGCAACTTTTTATTTAGAGTACTTTGCACCCTATATCAATATTTTGGGGTTTCACAATATGAGTTAACCTACCGATATTATTATATTTTTGGAATCCTGGCACATCGCTGATTACAACGGTATTTTTATTTTCGTCGATTAAGGTACGAAAACAAGTGGAGTTTTATGAAATAGGGTACGTTAAATGTTACAACTCAAAATTTAATATCCTAACATTCTCTGATAAAAATGAAGTCCACATTGCATTCTCTTCAGCCACCACAAACAGCAAAAAGAAACGTGGAATGAAGTCCTTCACTTAATCAAAAATTTTATTCCCTATATAAAACCTTTACACGTTCTAACCTATTTCTCCTTCTGTAAACAAAAACGAGCCACCACTTTTCTTGTTCTTTCCAGTAAATCGCGAAATGGTATGGCGGTGTTCGGGTTAGGAAAAAAATGGTGACATCTGGATCTTAAACAGTGCGTCGATCTCATCTTTAGGTGATGCAGTGATTTGAGCAAGTGAGGGTAGGAGGGGGAAGCTATGTACACGCATGATAATCGCGGATTTCTGAGGAGAAGAGGCGCATTCAAGTTTTGGTCGTGGAACCAAAGTAAAGGAGCAGCAACTGGAAGAAGAAAGGAGTTAGCGGAAGGAGGAGGGAGGACGTGGGGGTGAGCATTGCGTCCGGAAGTGGTGTATGAAGGTATGGAAGGAGCGAGGCGTCGGCTGTTTGTTTTTAGATACTGGGAGCGGATATTGTGTATGGAAGCAAGAAGGCAGTGCATGAACCTGTAGCATACAACCCTGTCGAGAGAAAAGTGAGTGAAGGGGGCGGGTTGTGTGGAGATTCAGACAGCAAGTTGGGTTCGAACTGGTATATATAGGAGGAAGCTACTGTTCGTATTAGTAGCAAGTGCGGTTCCCAAATGTAGAGAGGAAGTTGACAGTAGGCATAAACGTTGAAGGGAGGTAAGTGCAAAAGTCTCGGAAATTCGAAAGGAAGAACCGTGACTTAAAAATATGACCATGGTGTTTTCTTTTGGATGGAGCAGCAAGTTCCATAAGGAAGACGGGGATATACAATAGGCGGGTCTGATCTCATGATTTGGGCCGAGATTTAATAAAATTAACGAAACAAGTTGCGTTGGGACCGTATGGACGAGAGCTTCACAATGAAGCTGATAGGAAATGCATTGGAGCTCGTTTGAATTTATGGCGAAATAAATTGTTTGATTCAAATCAAACAAACAGTTTATCATTCTTTAACGATGAACTGCCAATGTGAGTAAAACTCAACGACTCTGAACAGTTCTATTTTTATAATGTATATTTAGAACTGATAAATGATGACTGATTGCTATGTGTTAACTGTTTGGTTAAATTGGTTGTGTTTTGGTTGAAATTATAGATAACGATATATATATAAATCGTTAATCGAATAATGATTCTGTTATCTGAATATTTTATACTCGTGTTGTTTAACATCTGTGATGCAGGGAAATAGGTTGGAGGAATCCGACTGGATTCCTCAACGTTTATTTTACTGTTTTTCGTATATTGTGATATATGATGTGTTATATAATCTGTTATGGATTATGTGTGTTGGAATGATACTGATCCTTGTTATTCGATATTTTAAATATCATAAAAAGACCCTGGGATGTAAAAAGAATTATTTCAATGTATATTGAAATAAAGTGATTTTATAAAATCAACAGATTTTATAAAAGGAAATATTTCGAAAGTAAATAAAAGGGAAAATGTTTATAAAACGAATAGAGTTTTATAAAAGGGAAAAATGTTGATAAAACGAATAGAATAGAATAAAGTAATATTATTATAAAATAAATAGGATATTATAAAGGAGAATATTTAGAAAACAAATAGAATTATAAAAAGGGAATAGTGTTAATCAAATAAAATTATTCGATTAGAGTATATCAAGAAGTAGTTAGTCGAATATAGTTTATATTCGAAGTAGTTAATCGAATATAGTTTATATTCGAAGTAGTTAATCGAATATAGTTTATATTCGAAGTGGTCAATCGAATATAGTTTATATTCGAAGGAGTTAATCGAATATAGTTATTCGAAATAAAGTTAAAACAGAACAGAGTTATTCAATTAGAGTTAATCAAATAGTGTTAATCGAATAGAGGAAAAGAAATAGAGTTAAGAAAAATTAGAAACTGACTAGAGATTAGTAAATTGAATGGTTTTCTAAGTGTCGATCTGATGTTGGTTTCGGCCTTAGGGGTTTATACTTAGAGAATTATCCTCCTACTAGTTTACGGTTAGGGACTAATAGCTGTGGAATGGTAGTGATGCGTAATAAGCCATGGAAATGTTTTCCAGCATTAATAACGTATATTTTCTAAATATATAAAATAAGGAAATATGAATATATATATATTTATATATATGGTTGATGATTGGATTGAATTCCTATCTAGGAATAAGATCGTTGTTTGTACACCGACATGTTTCATTTGATAGTTAAATCACAGACTATCGAAGTTTTGACCATTTTAACGTTGTTAATATGGAGAGACCAGTTGGATTATTATCCAAAGAACCGCTCTGTATTGGCATAAGCGTTGCGAATCATATTGGCCAAAGAAAATTGAAGACAGAGTAATGTGCAAGATCTATTGTATAAGTCTTAGATAACAGTGCCTAGGGTGGATGTACTGAATAGTGCCTTCGGTTCATCCTGTTCCTGGATGACTTGTATGGATGGATGTCTGACAGAGTATTTCCAGACGATCACGTATATTGGTTTCTCTGACCGTACGAAGAGTGGAAGCGGAGAAGGAAACTACTTTTAGCTAACACATAATGTATTGTTGAGGACGTCAATCGGTGATTTGATGGATTTGACGATGTGACATTCGAAGTGAATCTGATGTGATGATAAAGCGTAGCCTCTAGCCTCACATCCGGTAAGTAACAGAAATCGGGCAGGCAGCATGGCTATATAGGTCACACCTATTAGGGTGTATAATCACCTGATCTAGAGTTTCATTTACTTCAAAAAAATCTATTGTTGATGCTTTGCCATTCGGGAAACGGTTGCTGATCCCAACCGTTAGTGATATGCATACAATACACTCAAGCGAAATGAGTGGTCGATCATGTGTGGCCGGGTTGCAAGATGTTCTTGTTGAACCCAGTGTATTCCTTTCTAGAGGTACACTAGCGAAAGGTGGTTCCATACCTTGTCATGGTTGGAAATCCATTACCCAATACGTGCTTGCGGTTTTGATGGTATACTATATATGTAGAACGTGAGATGAAAGCGTTTCTGCTAGATGATTATTATATTGTGGTTGATAGACACTATTATAATATCAATGAGTTTTGATATAAAGATATTTTGGATTCTCATAAGGGAAAAACCCGTTCCGTTATACGGCGTGGTCTTATGAGATATCGTTTACTTGTTCAAACTGTTTTAAACTGTTTTACTGATACCAGTCCCACGACTTACCCGGAGTTTATTTTGTTTTGTTTTCCCTAAACTCTTGGGTGCCCTATTTTGTACGGGCAGTCAAGTAGTCGGGATTTACATATACTTGAAGAGCTGGAGTAGGAGGCTTCAGGATTATATAGCTATAGCTATTTCCACCGTGTTGTAAGTGTTGTACTTTGATAATGATGTATATTCAAGTACAGATGTATATTTCAAAGTTATGTCATATATATTATATGTTATTCGTTCCGCTGTGAGATTCGTGTTACTCTGATGTTGTGTTCTTCTTCTTCTATTCTAAGTTTCTATCTCATCTTTCCTCACCCTCTAATTTCTTTCATTAACCATTCTGTTATTTTTGATCCTTGGATGTTCGATATGTGTTGTATATCAGATAACCAAGATCCTCAAAACCCGGGTCATTACAGTTGGTATCAGAGCTTAAGTTAAGTAATTACCTTGGCTCTGTGGTGCGACTCAGTAGAGATGGGGTTAGTAATACCCTAGATTGAGTTGAGTGTATATATACGATAGAGTGTATTTGTTATTTGATATAAAAATTTGTTTTATATTGTGGGGATTTATTGGTTGAGTCGTTTATGAGTTCTGGTCGATCAGTTTGATCCACTGTATCGGTAGGGATTTTGTAAACACTTGAATACAATGAACCGTCATGGTATGTTTTGAAAAGAGGGTAAACGAAATAATTTTACCCAAATTATATTTTGATATAAAGGATTTATATTGAAATGATTATAATATATTGGATATATTGGTTGTTATTATAATCGAGTAAGATTATAATTAAATGGTTATGTATATAACCAAGTGGAATTCGTACAAGTGTTACGAAATGAATTAAATATGGAATTTAAACCAGAAATTGAATTAAAATTCTGGAAAAATTGGATAAGTGTTTGTAAATGGATTTGGATTAAAAATAAGGAAAAATTAAGATCTTGGGAGATTTTAAATTGTTTTACAAGCAGTGTGAATTATATTTTGAAATGAATTTCAAAGTGGAAATGTTTAGAAATGGTTTTATAGTATTGAACTCACTTCGATCGCTGGAAAATAGATTCTGATGATGACAGCTGCATCATCAGTATTCATTTTCGAGTTGTAAGTGACGAATTGCTACCAGAGATACTGTTTTGAATTTATTTTTGGGAAAGACAAGTTGTGTTGAATTTCAAAAAGGAAATTTGATTTTTGAAAAGAGTAAACTATTTAAAAACTCCCAGGGAAAGACTGTTTCAATTAAAAATAAATTTAACAGAAATTTGTGTAAGCAAATTTGAATTAAAGAAAAGCCAGTAAAGTGGTAACTGAGATTGAATTAGAATGATATCAAGACAAATTGGATTGTGAGATTCGAATTTGAAGTGTAATGTGATAATCAAGTTAAGAGTGGAATCGAGAATGGAACTTGAGTTTGAAATAATATTTGGCTTGGATATAAGCGAATGGTTGGATTTGTGGATAAAAGCAAATTGGAATTTGATTAATATGACTCTTGTATCCGCTGAATTGATAACAGGTGGAAAGGATATAATGATATGTCGACAAAAGGTACAAGTTTATATTTCTATTGGATATAAGATTTATGAGCCGAATTGGCAAGCCGCTTGGTTGTTTGATTTTCTTTTGGGATGGAGATGGCCCAGAGAGACGAGTTGGAGTTTGACCTATTGACCAGTACAAAGGAGGTTATGGCGAAATTTTTCAAAAAAAATTAAGGCGTTAGAAAATTTTCAGGATTTTTGGAAATTTTCGTAGATAAGAATTAATTAACAATTAATTTGGTTCAGTTAAAACTGAAGTTAAGAAGTGAACAAATATGTTCTAACCAGTCGATAGGGTCATTCTCTACCTTAGCAATTTCGAGGACGGAATTATTTTAAGTGGGGAAGATTGTAATGACCCGCATTTGCAGAGGTATTATAATTAATTTATTTAATTACATAAATAGTGATATAGTGAATTAAATGGTGGTTTAATTAAATAATGGTGAATATTTAATTAAAATAATAATTTAATAATATATTTAATTCTGAAATAATCAGAATTGGCTGAAATGGCGATATGGTGTGAACTGGATCATCTATGATATTTAATTCAGTTTAGAATTGAATTAGAATAACAAATATATTATTTGAACGACGGTTTGAACATATAATTATATTATAATTAAAATCGAGCTCGAAATGGCGCTGCAGTTCGTAAATTGGCGATTCGAACATCAACTGAATGTACAGGATTTGTTTTAATCCGGATTTCTGTGAAACAAGAAATGTGTGGAGCTGGTGGAGTATATCTTTCTAGTGGAAGAGATTTCGTCGTGTAGATTTTGATTTATGGCTAAATCAAATTTTCGAATAGTCGCCATGGAATCGTTTATAAACCATAACGATATATTTAATTATAATTAAATATTGGCCTCGAATTTAGACAAGCTATTTGAGACGTAGTGATAATTTAATTTTTAGAATTTTACTGTAATTTTTAATTAATTAAATACGCAACTTTTTATTTGGAGTACTTTGCACCCTATATCAATATTTTGGGGTTTCACAATATGAGTTAACCTACCGATATTATTATATTTTTGGAATCCTGGCATATCGTTGATTACAACGGTATTTCTATTTTCGTCGATTAAGGTTCGAAAACGAGTGGAGTTTTACGAAACAGGGTACGTTAAATGTTACAACTCAAAATTTAATATCCTAACATTCTCTAATAAAAATGAAGTCCACGTTGCATTCTCTTCAGCCACCACAAACAGCCAAAAGAAACGTGGAATGAAGTCCTCCACTTAATCAAAAAAATTATTCCCTACATAAAACCTTTACACGTTCTAACCTATTTCTCCTTCTGTAAACAAAAATGAGCCACCACTTTTCTAGTTCTTTCCAGTAAATCGCGAAGTGGTATGGCGGTGTTCGGGTTAGGAAAAAAATGGTGACATTTGGATTTTAAACAGTGCGTCGATCTCATCTTCAGGGGATGCAGTGAGTTGAGCAAGTGAGGGTAGGAGGGGGAAGCTATGTACACGCATGACAGTCGCGGATTTCTAAGGAGAAGAGGCGCATTCAAGTTTTGCTCGTGGAACCAAAGTAAAGGAGCAGCAACTGGAAGAAGAAAGGAGTTAGCGGAAGGAGGAAGGAGGACGTGGGGGTGAGCATTGCGTCCGGCAGTGGTGTATGAAAGTATGGAAGGAGCGAGGCGTCGGCTGTTTGTTTTTAGATACTGGGAGCGGATATTGTGTATGAAAGCAAGAAGCCAGTGCATGAACCTGTGGCGTACAACCCTGTCGAGAGAAAAGTGAGTGAAGGGGGCGGGTTGCGTGGAGATTCAGACAGCAAGTTGGGTTCGAACTGGTATATATAGGAGGAAGCTACTGTTGGTATTAGTAGCAAGTGCGGTTCCCAAATGTAGAGAGGAAGTTGATAGTAGGCATAAACGTTGAAGGGAGGTAAGTGCAAAATTCTCCGAAATTCAAAAGGAAGAACCGTGACTTAAAAATATGGCCATGGTGTTTTCTTTTGGATGGAGTAGCAAGTTCCATAAGGAAGACGGGGATATACAATAGACGGGTCTGATCTCATGATTTGGGCCGAGATTTAATAAAATTAACGAAACAAGTTGCGTTAGGACCGTATGGATGAGAGCTTCACAACGAAGCTGACAGGAAGTGCATTGGAGCTCATTTGAATTTATGGCAAAATAAATTGTTTGATTCAAATCAAACAAACAGTTTATCGTTCTTTAACGATGAACTGCCAATGTGAGTAAAACTCAACGACTCTGAATAGTTCTATATTTATAACGTATATTTAGAACTGATAAATGATGACTGATTGCTATGTGTTAACTGTTTGGTTGAATTCGTTGTGTTTTGGTTGAAATTACAGATAACGATATATATAAATCGTTAATCGAATATCGATTCTGTTATCATAATATTTTATACTCGTGTTGTTTAACATCTATGATGCAGGGAAACAGGTTGGAGGAATCCGACTGGATTCCTCAACATTTATTTTACTGTTTTTCATATATTGTGATATATGATGTGTTATATAATCTGTTATGGATTATGTGAGTTGGAATGATATTGGTCCTTGTTATTCGATATTTTAAATATCATAAAAAGACCCTGGGATGTAAAAAGAATTATTTCAATGTATATTGAAATAAAGGGATTTTATAAAATCAACAGGTTTTATAAAAGGAAATATTTCGAAAGTAAATAAAAGGGAAAATGTTTATAAAACGAATAGAGTTTTATAAAAGGGAAAAATGTTGATAAAACGAATAGAATAGAATAAAGGAATATTATTAGAAAATAAATAGGATATTATAAAGGAGAATATTTAGAAAACAAATAGAATTATAAAAAGGGAATAGTGTTAATCAAACAAAGTTATTCGATTAGAGTATATCAAGAAGTAGTTAATCGAATATAGTTTATATTCGATGTAGTTAATCGAATATAGTTTATATTCGAAGTAGTTAATCTAATATAGTTTATATTCGAAGTAGTTAATCGAATATAGTTTATATTCGAAGGAGTTAAATCGAATATAGTTATTCAAAATAAAGTTAAAACAGAATAAAGTTATTCAATTAGAGGTAATCAAATAGAGTTAATTGAATAAAGGAAAAGAAATAGAGTTAAGCAACAATAGAAACTGACTAGAGATTAGTAAATTAAATGGTTTTCTAAGTGTCGATCTGATGTTGGTTTCGGCCTTCAAGGTTTATACTTAGAGAATTTTTCTCCTACTAGTTTACGGTTAGGGACTAATAGCTGTGGAATGGTAGTGATGCGTAATAACCTATGGAAATGTTTTCGAGCGTTAATAACGTATATTTTCTAAATATAGAAAATAAGGAAATATGAATATATATATATATATATATTTATTTATTTATATATATATATGGTTGATGATTGGATCGAATTCCTATCTAGGAATAAGATCATTGTTTGTACACCGACATGTTTCATTTGATAGTTAAATCACAGACTATCGAAGTTTTGACCATTTTAACGTTGTTAATATGGAGAGACCGGTTGGATTATTATCCAAAGAACCACTCTGTATTGGCATAAGCGTTGCGAATCATATTGGCCAAAGAAAATAGAAGACAGAGTAAAGTGCAAGGGCTATTGTATAAGTCTTAGATAACAGTGCCTAGGATGGATGTACTGAATAGTGCCTTTGGTTCATCCTATTCCTGGATGACTTGTATGGATGGATGTCTGATAGAGTATTTCCAGACGATCACATATATTGATTTCTCCAACCATACCAAGAGTGGAAGCGGAGAAGGAAACTTCTTTTAGCTAATACATAATGTATTGTTGAGGACGTCAATCGGTGATTTGATGGATTTGACGATGTGACATTCGAAGTGAATCTGATGTGATGATAAAACGTAGCGTCTAGCCTCACATCCGGTAAATGACAGAAATCGGGCAGGCAGCATGGCTATGTAAGTCGCACCTATAAGGGTGTATAATCACCTGATCTAGAGTTTCATTTACTTCAAAAAAATCTATTGTTGATGCTGTCCCATTCGGGAAACGATTGCTGATCCCAACCGTTGGTGATATACATTCGATACACTCAAGCGAAATGAGTGGTCGGTCATGTGTGGCTGGGTTGCAAGATGTTCTTGTTGAACCCAGTGTATTCCTTTCTAAAGGTACTCTAGCGAAAGGTGGTTCCATATCTTGTCATAGTTGGAAATCCATTACCCAATACATGCTTGCGGTTTTGATTGTATACTATATATGTAGAACGTGAGATGAAAGCGTTTTTGCTAGATGGTTATTATATTGTGGTTGATAGACACTACTATAATATCAATGAGTTTTGATATAAAGATATTTTGGATTCTCATAAGGGAAAAACCCGTTCCGTTATACGGCGTGGTCTTATGAGATATCGTTTACTTTTTCAAACTGTTTTAAACTGTTTTACTCATACCAGTCCCATGACTGACCCGGAGTTTATTTTGTTTTGTTTTCCCTAAACTCTTGGGTGCCCAATTTTGTACAGGCAGTCAAGTAGTCGGGATTTACAGATACTTGAAGAGCTAGAGCAGGAGGCTTCAGGATTATATAGTTATTTTCGCCGTGTTGTAAGTGCTGTACTTTGATAATGATGTATATTCAAGTACAGATGTATATTTCAAAGTTATGTCATATATATTATATGTTATTCGTTCCGCTGTGAGATTCGTGTTACTCTGATGTTGTGTTCTTCTTCTTCTATTCTAAGTTTCTGTCTCATCTTTCCTCACCCTCTAATTTCTTTCATTAACCATTCGGTTATTTTCGATCCTTGGATGTTCGATATGTGTTGTATATCGGATAACCAAGATCATCAAAACCCGGGTCTTTACAGGTTTCTTGGTTCTGCAGAAGATGTGAGCATTGCGTTCTAGCCAAATACTCTAGGCAAAGAAAGCCACTAAAAAATCCATTATAGGGTCTAGGGGGTTATGCTGCCAATACTCGAAAAAAAGAGTAAATCGAAGGGATGAAGCCAAGAAGAAAGGAGCTGATTACAACCCAAACAGTGTAGGAAAAATCACATTTAAAGAAAAGATGAGTGAGGGATTCATTATGATGGTTACAGAGGATGCAAGAAGGGTCAATATTGTTGTTAAAGCGATGAAGGCGGTCTTTCGTGTTAATGCGATTGTGGATGAGAAGCCATTGGAAGAAGATGACACGAGGAGGAAGATGACAGTTCCAAATGTGAGAGAAAGTGAAGCATTGACCTGGATGAATTAGAAATTTATAACAGGCCGATACAGAAAAATTGGATCCCAAGGCCCATGTGAATATATCAGGACCAATACAGAATTGGGTTGAGCTAAGAATATGACCAATGTTGATAAGCTCGTTTAAAGATTCAAGTCCAATAAAAGTGGAAGGTAAAAAGCCCATTTGGCCTAGTGAATGTGCTGATGCAACTGATAATGCGTTAAATTGGTTTAAGATTGCAAGGTTAGGGAATAGAGTGGAAAAGGGGATCTGCTCATTCCAAATATCCATCCAAAATAAACAAGAATCACCATTATTGACTTTTACGTGGAAGAGGGAATTTATTCTAGGGATGATGGATAATACTCCTTTCCAGAATGGCGATGCCTTAACCAATGAGTTAAAGTGGAGGATGAGAAAGGGGTTTGCGTGATACAACCTATGATGAATCCAATTTTTCCAAATAAGTTGCCCTAGAGTGAGATTGCGCCATAGCCATTTAGCAAGTAGCGCCATTTTGAAGGTAAAGAGGTCATGAATTCCAAGACTACCATGATTTAAAGGAAGGCAAACAGTTTTCCAATTGATTAGTTTCTTCAACTTTCCACCGTTCCAAAGAAAAGAGCTTCGAATTGAATCGATTTTGTTAATTACCCAAATTGGGAGTTTATGGAAGGACTCCCATAGGTTGGAAGGGATGTGAGGACATGCTTAACAAGGATAAGATGGCCCGCTGATGATAAGGAGTTAGCTTTCCGACTTGTAAGTCTGTTTTCAATTTTAGAAATAAGGGGTAGCCAATCAGATTTATGAAGTTTAGTAGGACGAAGTGGAATGCCCAAATATGTGATTGGGAATGAATCGAGCTTACAGTTAAGGCATTCTGCAATTCTAGGACCCAGATGAGTGCAATTATCCAACATTATAATAGAGCTTTTATTGAAATTGATAGAAGGCCTGAAATCATTTCAAATGAATAGAGGAGAATTTTAAGGTAGTTAATGTTAGAGGGTGTGGAAGTGGTGAAGAGAATTGTGTCATCTGCAAATTGCAGACAGGATGTGCATACATTTGAATTTGGGAGTGAGATGCCTGAGAAAATATTGTGGGATAGAGATTGTTTAACCATTTGATTGAAGACATCTGCAATCAGGACAAAGATGAGAGGTGAAAGGGGGTCTCCTTGTCTTAAGCCTCTTTTAGATCTAATTTTTCCACCAAATTCACCATTAATGTAAACTGTGGAATTGGTAGTGTGGAGAATTGCTTTGATCCAGTTACACCATTTCAAGGGGACATAAGAGAGAGATTATGAAATCCCAATTTATCGAGTCAGATGCCTTTGAAAAGTCAAGTTTGAAAAGGACACCCGGGGTGTTTGAATTACGGAAAAAGGAGATTACTTCTTGGGTGGCAGCAACACAGTCAGGAATGTTTCTTCCTTTGATGAATGCAGATTGTTCAGAATCATTCAGGGAATCAATGTGATTCTGGAGCTTGATGGCCAAGATTTTGGTGATGATTTTTAATGTTGTGTTGAGAAGACTAATGGGTCTGAAGGAAGGCAAAGTGTTTGCACCCGTGAATTTTGGGATGAGGATGATGTTAGCATAGTTTAATTTAGCAATGGATGAAGGGTTGGAATAGAATTCAGAGCACATTTCAATGATGTCTTCTTTTAATGTGGGCCAAAAATGTTTGAAAAAGACTGGGCTAAACCCATTAGGCCCAGGGGCTTTGTCATTCGCCAATTCTTTTAAGGCCTTCCAAATTTCCTCTTCAAAAAAAGGGTGGTCAATGACTATAGGAGTAGGGCTTGGGTATAAATGATGCCAGATTATATCGAGAGCTGAGGGTGGTAGTGAACCAAGAATGTCTCTATAGTAATTGGTGAAATGATGGCAGATGTCTTTTGAATCAGTGAATGAAGTGTTATTATGGATGATTTCTGGAATGTAAGAAGAGCGACGATGGCCATTAGCAATTCTATGGAAGTAAGCAGTATTTTTGTCCCCTTCCTTAATCCCTTTAGCTTTTGATCTTTGTTTCCAGCCAAGCTCTTCCTGTTTGATTAATATGTCCAGCTCTAACTCATGTTCTTTTAGGTTGTGATGTTCAGATTCAGACAAGGGACGGTGCTCTTCAATGATGTTTAAGTTGAGAATGGCGTCTTGTGTGGATGAAATGCGAGTTTTTAAAGAGTTCCAAACGTTTTTATCCCATGGACGAATTAATTTTCTTAAGGACCGAAGTTATCATACCATCCTAACAATGGCAGATTGGTGGTTTGATAATTGATTCCAGTTTTGGATGATAAAGTTATCAATGGAGAGTTCAAGCAACCAGAGGCGTTCAAATCTGAATGGACGGTTGATAGGGGTGTTTGAGCATGTATCAAGGAGAATTGGATAGTGGTCAGAGATGGTGGTGGCTAGGCCATTTACTACTGACAATGGGAATAGATCATCCCAGTTAAGATTGAAGAAAAAACGATCTACTTTGGCTAAAGAGGGGGATTCTCTCCTGCTTGACCATGTGTAGCGACGATTGTTGATCGGTGGTTCAATGATGGAGCAAGATTGGATAAATGCGTTGAATTGAGAAGAGTCAGAGGATATATTGTCGGAGTTACGATCAACAAAGGATCGAGTCATGTTGAAATCACCACCAATTATCCAGGGATCATTAATATATTGAGATAGGTTGTAACTATATTGCCATGTTTCAGTTCTTCCATAAGGATCATTAGGGGCATATACATTAGTGAAGTGGAAGATGTTGTTAGAAGAAATGTGATGCAGGGACACGTGTAAAACAGATGGAGAAGAAAACGAGTGTTCAAATGACCACATGAGCTCATTCAAAGCTGTAATCAAACCTCCACAACTGTCAAAAGCGTTGACATGTGTCCAACCAGATAAGAGGGGTCCACAAATTCTACGAATGAGAGAAGTTGGTGGATTAGAGATTTTAGTTTCTTGTAAAAATAATATATCGATATGTTGTGGGGAGTGATGAGATTGACAGCATGAATTTTTGTTGGGTCCCCCAACCCCCTTATATTCCACGTGACTATCTTCATTTAGAGAGGTTAGTGTGCTGTTGTTCTAGGGTTTTCATGGCAGTGTAGTGTTTTTCATGCAAACTAACACCCATATATTTTGCCAATATTTTATTTAAAACTTTATTAGCTGAAGAAAAAACAACATATTCAAAGTAGCTACCTGATGTTCTTGGAGGCAGCGAATGAGCTATGTTTTACACTCCTTCTGATTGACACCAACGATAGGCGAGGGGAAGATGAATCTTGTCCTTCTTGCTGCCCATGGTCGTGCAGATCCTGTTCATGTAGAGTTGGCAGCTGCTGCTGGAGAGGAATAGAGATCCAAATCAGCCAATGGGTCCCATCTAGGCAATACCATGTCCTCTTTGTGCAGGCCAAAGAGAGCTAATTACTGCTGATGATCATCCAGAACCCTCGGCACCTGCCTCATCAGACATCACATCATACCTATCCTCTTCCATGTGATCCACATGCTGAGTCAAAGGTTGAAAAATAAATCCATCGTACTTGTAATTGATCCCCAACAGGAGTGTCTCCGGGTATTGACAGGGATGAGCGTGAGACCAGCGTCAACCTTCAATTTTACTGTGTGATTGTTAAGATGCGAAATATAAGTACAAGGGGTCGAAATACCTTCGTAAAACTGCATCTTGACATATAAGCAACGATGGTCAACATAGGACCAATCGCACAAATTAGAGTGAATGAATCTCCCCATTGGTTTTAGCGCTTCTCGAATGGAGTTCGTGTCTTCCTTAAGGAATTCCGAAAAGCCACTAATTTTTGCCCATGTTTCCATCTCAAAAGGGGGTTCAGGCGTTCTTCATGGATACTTGCCCGTTGGAGGAGGACAACACCATCATCTTTGGTTAGAATTTTAAGCAGCAAGGCATGTTCTTTGGTGTTTGCGTTAGGAAAATGAATAAGTAAGGAGTTGTCTGTGATATGCCAGATTGGCCATACATACTCTTGTCCAAAAGTTGATCTAAGGGCTTGCGAAAGCATTTCAATGGACCAGAGTCCATCAGTGATCATTGTAGTTAAGTAGAGATAGGTATCGGACATTTCTAAGAAAATAGAAATTTTTTGAGAAAGAATGGATGGATGATCTGGCGAAGGAACTGAATTTTCTTTTGAATTCATGGTGGATTTAATTTTTGAATTAGTGGAATTAGGGTTATGATAACAATTAGAAATTTGAGTAGACTGGTGGGACCCTCTATTCTGATTTTGCAGGCTTGGTGGCATATGTCTGTTCGTTGTTCGTGATGCATTGGGACGTATCAACGCAACATTTTTGGCTCGAGAAGTAGATGAGTTTTTATTGGGACATTGCGAGCATACATGTCCAAAGAAAGAGCAATTATAGCATATCACCGCATTTCTACACATCCTTGCCACGTGTCCTCTATCGGCACACTTGAGACATCTTCTCTCCGAATTCAAAAATTTCAAAGTTTCCTGAACTGATTTGAATGGTGGAACAATTCTTCTACGCTTGGATGGAGGCTTGGGGAGGATGGGTGGCAGTTTAGCTCTCGATGCCGCAACCTGAGCGTAGGTAAGTGGTGGATGGTTATGAGATGAAGCAAGATTGTCGTGAGTCTGAGTGTTAACGTGAACATTATTGAGTTCACCAAGGAAGTAGTGAATAGGTAATGAATCAGTGTCGAGCGGAGAAGGAGAAGCACTCGAGAGTGAGAATGGAGAGATTGGTGGAGATAGATGGTGAGCGAAAGAAAGAGAAGGTTTTTGAGGAGGAGGTTCTGCCATTAACATGAACGTTTCAAAAAATTTCCATTAACATGAGCCTTGGATTAAGAGCATGATTACTTAACATAATAAATGTTATATCACACATACCAGAAAATTCTACCATATAGTCTCCTTTACAATGTCGGGTACCGACATCCATGTGGTCCAACATCCAGTCATGCAAGCCTAATATGCGCGTTTAGATATCCTCAGGACTGCGTTGGACGGTTCCAACTCAAAACCCCTATGTTCAACAAAAAATAATTCATGGCTATTAGAACAACAAAGAATATAATTTATTGTACTTGAATTGAATTTATACTAAAAACTTAGTATTTAACCTCTGCTGGCTTTTGGCTTAAGCCAGACCATAGGATGAGATAAGTCCGAAAGACCACCCTCATCACCACCTTGTGACATCACCTGTTACAGATAACAACATAACATATATAGCATAAACAAGAAAGAGCTATGTAAAAACAAAGTATGAGATAACATGAGTACCTGTTAATAGATATGTCTACTTAACATATGAGTTACTTGTACATAGATAACATAAGAAATATTTACTAAAATGTGTTAACATAAGAAATACCTACTAAATATGAATTTGATGCTTACTAAAAAACAAACAAAAAATTACCTTTTTAAAATGAGGATTATTAGTTACTCGTCCTCATCATTTTCAGATTCTGACTCCATTTCCTCCTCCATATTTGGTTCATTTGTAGTCTCTAATACGTCAACTAATGTGTTCGATTCATCGTTTAGAGGTCCAAAATCCGTTTGATCATCGGTCATTACTACTTCAGGAATATAACGTCCGTCAAAAGTAAAGCTTGCCTTTGTTTTGAAAACAGCCCACCAATCTATTTTGTCTCTTCTCATAGATGGATAAGGATTATAATAAACTTGAAGAGCTTGTTTGGAAAGTACAAAAGGATTGTACTTATAATAACGGGAAGTATGTCTCACTTCAATAAGATTATATTTTGGGTGCACATTTATTTCATAACCCGAAACGTTGCTGAACCAGTTGTGTTTAAACAAAAATACTTCTTCCACGGGTCGTGTGAAATATGTCAATTGCAAAATCTGGTTTAGCACGCCATAAAAATCACGTATATGGTCGTTTGGATCATCACTACCTTTAACAAATACACCGCTATTGTCAGTTAATTTTTCAGCACCATATTCTTTAGTGCTAAATTTATATCCATTAATAAAGAATATTGGATATGTCTTGACATTTCGTTTTGGTCCCATTGCCAAATGTTTCAATCCTTCATCCACAACACAATTTGTTGGATCAAAAACTTAATTAGTAAACCAACTAGCGAATTCTTTGCTGATATCACCGTTTGGATACTGTGATTCATAAATGCTGCAATTGTAGGACAAATGTTATATTTATGATTAAACATTTAGCACATGTATACATAGATGTATAATTCATTACCTAACAACGGTGCAACTTCAGTGCAATTGATAAGAATATATGTGTGTGTCGTATTTTAATCTTTATCATTCAACCATTCTTCCACACATCTACCAGAAGGCCATCAATGTTTTTTGAAAATATTTAAAGTCGCTGGACTGTCATCATGATCAATGCCTTCGCCATTACGTGCAGTACTTGTAAATGATATGTTCACATGATCACTAAAATAATGAGAGAAAAAACTGAAGCTTTTTCTTCGATGTATGATTTGCCAATAGAACCTTCAACTCGAGCTTTCTGCCTCACTTTTTTCTTTAGATGATCTAAATACCTATTTATAATTAATGTAAATTATTTTTATTACACGTTTCATTAACCAAAATTTAAATTAACTAAATATTAATATACCTTTCAAATGGATAATCCATCCATATTGCACAGGCCCTCGAAGGCGTGCTTCTGACGGAAGATGAATAGGTAAATGCTCCATAACTTTGAAAAAACCTGGAGGAAATATTATTTTCAATTTGCAGAGTAATATAGGGATTTCTTCCTCTAGTTTATGTAGATGATCAAGTTTTAATGTAGTAGAACAAAGCTCTTTGTAGAACAAACTAAGCTCTGTTACAACAGTTCAAACTTTTACGTGCAATAGTTCTTTGAAAGCGACGGACAATAAATTTTTCATCATAACATTACAGTCGTAATTTTTCATCCCGCTAAGTTTGTTGTTTTTATAGTCGACACATCTACGAAGATTGGAAGATATACCATCTGGGAATCTTAATCCTTCCATCCATTTTAAAAATATTTTAACTTAGTTACTGTCCAGTTCATAGCACACTTTCGGTTTTTTGGTGTCATTTGGCTTTATATGAAGCTCCGGATGATTACATATTACTTCGATATCGCGCCTTTATTTCAAATCATCTTTCGTCTTCCCTTTGACATTCAAAATTGTATTGATTACATTATCAAAAACGTTTTTATCATTATGCATCACGTTAATATTACGATGAATCAAAAGATCTTTCAAATAAGGCAACTCCCAAAATATGCTTTGTTTCCACCAATTATGAGTCATTGATTTTCCTTGAATTTCTGTCTGTACTACGGTTTCATGAATCTTGGGAAGAACTTTTACAATTTCAAAAATTTCTTTACTTGTCCATACTTTAGGTGGTCATAAACTTTCATGCCTATTGACTGTAAAAAATTTCTTATCTCTTCTAAATGGATGATTAATTTGAAGGAAACACCTGTGACGGTCAAACCATGAAATTTTCTTTCTGATAGGTAAAGAAAATGCTCTTGTTTCTTGCATGCAGTACCGGATAAGCTAGACGACCAGCCGTACTCCAACCTGAAAGCATTGCATAAGCAGGAAAATCGCTAATTGTCCACAACATAGAAGCATGCATACGAAAGTTTTTTTTGCGAAATATCATATGTTTCTACCCCTTCATACCACAATTTCTTTAATTCTTCAATCAATGGTTGTAAATAAAATCGATTCCTTGCGTCGGATCATCATGTTCAGGGACGACAATTGTGAGAAACATATAAGGAGTTTTCATACACATCCACAGAGGTAAATTATAAGGTGTTACAATTATAGGCGAGGATGAATATTTAGAACCAAATTGAGAAAATGGTGAAAACCCATTCGTACATAAACCCAGTCTAACAATACGACTCTCAGATGCAAAATTGGGATATTTTTGGTCAAAATGCTTCTACGCTTCTCCATCGAACGGGTGTGTTAATGTACCTTCTTCCTATGTTCTCACACTGTGTCATCTCATATGTTGCGTGGCTACAGAAGATGCATATAACCTTTGAAGTCTAGGAATAATAGGTAAATAATGCATACGTTTATACGAGACTTCCTTTCCCTTTTTCTTTCTAGGTTTGTATATTTCCTGATTACATATTCTACAATTCTTAAGGTTGATATCTTCCTTCCAAAACAGCATGCAACCCTTGAGACATGTATCTATTTTTTGATACGGTAAACCAAAGGCCGACATCATTTTTTTAACTTCATAATGATTTTCAAACATCAAATTATTAGGAGGCATATGCCGCTTCGCAGCTTGTACAACAACTATAAATTCAGCCTCTGTGAGGTTGTGTTTCGATTTCATCGCAATGTATTCAGTAGTTACTGATAATTGAGTTCCACTTTCATAGCCTTCCCAAAGGGTTTTTTCGCCGCATCTAATAAATCATATTTTTTTTGGCTTGAATATTTGGTTCTTCTTCATCATTACCATCGTTATCATTAAATTGTTGAACCAGAAACATTGAACGTGCAGCATCTTCAACCATTTGTTCTGCGAGATTCGTCGTAGCAATTTTATTATTCACTACTTCCTCAACTTGTGTAAAAGTAGATGCTAATGGTTCTCCATGACGACCCCAAACTGAATAGTTCGGCGCAAAACCATAGTGACGCAAAAGAACTCTGACCATTTGTGGTATCAAATGCTTCAATAATTTGCATCTACTACATGGACAACGAATTTCGATGTCGTTTCTGTTATTACTTAACGCGAAATCAATAAACACGCTGACACCATTAATAAATTGTTTGTTTATTGTGCCATCAGTTTCTCTTCGTTTGTACATCCAGCTTCGATCATTAAAATAATTGTGATCCATTTTACCTAAGTACATATAAAATTAGAAAGAATGTTAAAATTTACAATTTTTATTACTTTCATAACATCAAATAGTTGAAATAAATTAACAATTTTTGTGTCCGTCACTAAATTCTCAAAATTCCCTTATAATTGATATATATGCATGTTATGTTGAAATAGATTCATAATTTTATTACCGAATGCATGTTATGTTAATTGATCATTTACTGGTGGCTCATCCTACCTCCCATTACAAATACAATAACATAATTAAATTACGTAAATCTTTTCAATTTAAATGATTCAACAAAATTTTGGCAGCACGTCCCTTTAGTTCCCTGAACAGTACACAATTGCATGTACACAGGGAACATAAAGGGAATACTTTCAAAATTTTGAGATCCATTTAAAATGAAATATTTTACGAGATTTAATTTCATTATTGTGTTCGTAACTTGTCCAATACAAAGGAAAAATCCAATAAATATTGTATGATGAATATAAATGTTCGTTTCGTTAATAAAATGAATATTCATATAACGGTTATACACAATACTTATCAGACGGGGCCAAAAAAACTCTCTAAGGCTTTATAAATATTACATATTATGATTCGGTTTTTTTCGTGATTGAAGTTTTTTTTCAACTTTAATTTCGAAATTTCAACTTTAAAAAATTTTAAAATCAAAGTTGCAGGTTTATGATCAGTTCAATGACTCAAAAAAGGCCGTAGCTCAAGCCGTGCGCATTTATGCGCCTTAGCGCCTTAACTACTACGTGTACGTGTATGAATTTCATCACATATATGTATATTTCCAACATTAGATCAACTATATAGCCGTATGTTATATACAAAATTAAATGTCATTTTCGCTGAATTTTTATAAAACATGAACTTAAATATTTCCATTCCACTACACGTTCTCGACAAATTAAATATCCTTTTCAATTAATTGGGGCTCAACCAAATAAACAAATACATTGCCTACAATTACCAACTCTCTATATATATACACACACACACATATATACACACAGACACACACATGTATATATATATACATACAACACTATATATATATATATATGCATATATACATATTCAACTTGAACTAATTAAACCCTAGATTAGCAACATAATCAAATAAATCTATAAAATAAAAACTCACTAACAACAACTAATTAAATTAACTAAAACACTAAATTAACAACTAAGTACTTTATAAATAAAATCCTAAATTTGCAACTTAAATGATTAAACCCTACATTAGCAAGTAATTAACAACACTAGACACACAAACATACTCTAATTATGCTTCAATTACTAAAATTAGGGTATAAAACAAAATTTAGGGTAAATACATACCTTAAAATCGGAGGGAATAGGAGATTAGAGAGGATGAAAGAGTTCTTTGATCGAGTTGGAGAGATCCTAGGCGGATGATGGAGTGGGATTGGCGATTTCAGAATTGAAGGAGGGAAAGTTGAGGGTTTTGGGGTAAAAATCCGTGGGTTTGATGAATGAGGAAGAAGCTAGCAGCCTCGGCTGATTTGTGCTTCAGCCCGTGTAACGGGGGGCAACGACTTCCAACGGCCGCAAACGGTTTCCAACGACGTATTTTATGTATACGTAAGACAAATACGTATTTTGGCTTCCGTTGGAAGCCGTTGGTCAATCGCCATTTGTGGCCATTGGAAGTGCCCGATGCTATACTGTTCATTTCTTGTAGTGATAACTCGATAAAACATTCATATTTATATTTTATATAATATATAGTTATTGTAATAAAAAATAATGGGATTCTCTATGACTTCTTCTCCTTTTCTCCTCTTTCCTTTTCCTATGCGAATAATGGCTTATATTTGGAGTTCGTACCTTGTATGAGTCAGAGATGTGTTCAAGATCTCATATAATCCATGACACACGGAGCATGGAACATGAAATAAGAAAGAAAACAAATTCAGAAACAAAAGTGTGAAAAGTAGGATAGTGCAAACATGCATGGCAGTGATCCTGCTCGTATGCGTCATGTAGCAGGAACCCTAAGAACTCTACAAACTATATTGGTGACGGATCATCATTGGAGTCTGTCCACTCTCCAAAGAACCTCCCCTAGAGGGAAAAGAAATGCCCGTTAGACTGAATTTACGCACAAGATATCTCATTGAGACATTGATGCCTCTTAGGCCCTCGAAATCAATAGATGTGTCTTTGGGTAGAGAACTTTGGGGATCTCCATTCATTACAAGGGCATCTTATGTGATATGCTTGGTAGGAGGTGAGTTTGGAAGAGCAGGACTCAAATCTAGCGATTCGCCATATGATTCGATGTCTTTATTTCTAGCATGATAATCATTATCACTACCGCTTGTTCCCACCATATGATAATCACTCTCACTATTGCCATATGATTCGATATCTTTATTTCTAGCATGACAATCATTATCACTACCACTTGTTCCCACCATATGATAATCACTCTCACTATCGCCGTATGATTCAACGTCTTCAGTACTTGCATGAAGTCAATGGAAATTTTCCATTTCAGAACCATTGGAAGTGCAGAATTAAGATTACATAATAGTGGAATTGTCTAATACTTCCAAGATTAAGGAAAATCGACATATTAGAGGTAACTTAAAGGTTGGCACTATACCAATTTCATGACAAGAAATGGTTAAAGTCAGAATGCACAGCCTAGGAAAAATCTAAGCTTCACCACCAATTAAACATGACCAACACCAATTATCTCCAGCCAAACTGAAAGAAACCGAACCCCTATTTTCTATCATATTCGTTACCCATGCATAGGATCATCACTGCCAACCTTCAATTTAAACCAAAAAACTAACTGAGTCTTAAGGTTTGGATCTGACTCAGGGCTGAGTTTTTTGGGTAACTTTTCTAGTTGTGGTAGCTCAACCACAATACCAGAAAGGCCAAATCGTCACACTTATAATCGTGAGTAAGCAGTATACTCATGGGTATAAATGTTAAGCCAATGTGCGTTGGTAATTTTTATCACGCATATTATCACAGTTATATCTGTGATAAATACCAACGTGTATTATCACGGTTATAAGCGTTATAATATTTACTCTTTTAACGGTTATAAGTGTGCTAGTATTTATTCTTCTAATGGTTATAACTATGATAATATTTACTCTTCTAACGGTACAAGTGTTATAATTTTTAATTTTTTAACGGTTATAAGAGTGATCGATGGCAGTTTTACAATGGTTTTAACCATTAGTATTTTGCCTTTAATAATGATTATATGTGTGATGTCTACATTATTTCAAATGGTTATAAGCGTTACTTTATCGAAGTTTCCAATATTTACCATGCTAATAACTGTTAGAAACCGCACATAGTACGCTGCATAAATAGAACACCTATATTCTATGTTAAATATACACACACATATATTTAGTACTATTGTTGGCTACATGCACAGTAATAACATTAGAACAACAAATAGCATATAAAATATACCAAATTTAAAATGCACCCTTAATAAGTTTAAAATACCGAGAGTTATGCATCATAATTAACATACATAATAAATTTTAAAACAAGTTTCAACATATTTCTTCTGTCTTAGCAGCTTCAACATACATATCATCTAACCAATTAACTTCAATCCTACCACTGGTCATCCAGAAAGTTTCAACCTGTGCAACTTTGTACCTGTAGAAAACCATTGTTAGTGTCCAGAAATAAAAGACTACAATAAACATTTGTGATAACATTAGTAATGCATTTGTGATCCATGTCCTATGATAACCATCTACTAGTGCCAATGGCATAAATCCATTCAAAATAAGTTAACATTTGTTGGAACACAAAATAAAATAAATGTTCCAACATAACCAATTTTTCATAAAATATAACAAGTTCCCTCATACATAACAAACATCAAGTACACCTGCACGGTTCTTCTGTTCTTGCGGCAGGTCACCTCTACTGTTCATTTTGTCCAACTCGTTTTGTAGCGTAGCTATTTTACTCTTACATAATGTTCAACTTCGTATTGCACTATGGTGGTACGACTTACGTATCTGCTTGATGGTAAGAGTATAAAGCATCTAATTAATCAATACAAGCCACATTATGGATTTACTAGTCCGTAACTTCCTTCTATGCCATCCTTTTCCCATAACTCACGTAACCATATTCAAACCAAATGCAGTAAAAAACAATTACTCCTGCCTGCCGCCTCCATGGCTTTGCCTCTCCCTAGATTGCTTCATTTCCATTTTTCTTTGAAGTACAAAGCAATCTTCATTTCCAGTATGCTTTCTTATTTATTAGACGGCTAACAACGCAAAACAAGTGGGTCATCAAGTTAATTAAAGGTGAGAAAAAATATAAATAAAACATGTAGAAAAAAGAAATAAAAAAGGCTATGTTAATATCAATATGTTTGTTAATTGTAACTCGACTGTCTTGCTAAATAGCAACATACTATAGGAATTACTTGTGTAGATTTGCTTTACCATGGTCAATAAGATTAAAACAAATAAAATATGATTGCTTTGAATTAGTTATTATCACTTGTAATTGCCTTTTGGTTTTTTTAAAGTAGAAAATTTTGATAGAGAAAATGAAAGTTCTATCAAAAATTTGAACTATATACCTCAATAGATTTTCCAGCTTGAATGCTCATGCATTGCTTATGGTAGTAACTAAGCAATTTTGTAAGCTTACCATATTCTAGCTAACTTATTTAGTATATAAACAAATTTGTTAGCTTGTTTATTATATAAAACTTAAAACAAATTTTCTTATGACAGTAATTCATACAGTAAAATGTTTATGTAAACAAGCCATATTCTATGAATAAGACAGTTTCCTTGCTTAAACCTTCCTCAATTCTATTGAAAGGAACTGGGTGTGTACACGCAGGGCCGGCCCGATGGGTTTTGTTGCCCCAGCCAAACAAGCTGCACATGTTAGGAAAAAAATTATGATGCCCCAGTATTGTACTAGGCTTGGAAAAAAATGTGTAAATTGAACTTCCAAAGGCTCGAACCCTCAACCCCAGACAACCAAGCCACATATACTACCACCCAGCCAAATATCTCTTCATTTGATGTTTGTTACATATAATACATATAGTGATATTCCTAAAATGTTGCCCCTTCATCCTCCAGCACCACCTGCTGCCCTAGGCGGTCGGCTTGCCCGCCTACCCCTGGGGCCGGGCCTGTGTACACGATACATGACCAAAAGTTGATTTCCATTTTAAATCATAAAATTAACATTTAGGTAAAAACAATCAACCGAATATAACTGGTGCTTCAAAAGAAACTTCAAAACTAACGAAGACAATAGAGCCGTTAGAGTGTGAACACGTTTTAATCATATTTAGCATGCTTTGTCATTATCTACTAGCCGTTAGGCTCATGCATACTTGGTATATTTAATACTAGCCGTTATGCTCAAACATATTTGGTATATTTTGTACTAGCCGTTGGGCTCATAGCACTATATATATGTGCTCTTTGTATCATGTTTTGCATCAATAAAAATTGCAATTGTTCCTCTCTAATAACACTCCTCCTCATCCCTTAATATGGTATCAGAGCCAATTTGCCGAAAGGCTTGATCATCAAACAGAAAGTTGTTTTTGTTTTATGGCCAACAATAATGAAGTAACCTCTGCTGTTTCAGGAAGTATGGGGTACAGTGCTCCACCTAACCATCATGACCTGATTAAACCAAAAAGCCAAATTATCACCACATCTCTAGACGAAGACAATTACATTGTATGGAAATATCAAGTAGAGATCGCTTTAAGAGGGTATGATTTACTGCAGTACATTAATGGGACAATAACAGTCCCACCAGTGACGATAACCAATTCAGAAGGAGAAATTGTGCCTAACACAGACTACACAAAGTTTCAAAAACAAGACAGCCTCCTCTCCTCATGGCTCCTATCGTCAGTAAGTTCGAATTTATTATCACAAATAGTTGGATGTAGCACGTCTTATGAAATATGGAAGACAGTTGAACAAATTTTCAGTTCACAATCTGCTGCTAGAATCATGCAATATAGAAGAGAATTACAAAATTCTATAAAAAAGGAGGCAAGCATGAAAGAATACTTAGGAAAAATTAAAAATCCGTGTGACAAACTAAATGTTGTTGGTCATAAGATCAGCGACAATGAGCAAATCCTATTTATTATTGGTGGATTAGATGAAGAATATGAATCTCTAGTAACTGTGTTAGCCACACAACAAAATTTACCTGATTTACAGTTCGTTCGATCAACACTCCTTGCTCATGAAGGCAGAATTGACCAAAGAAAAACAGCACAAAATAAGTTTTCTGCCAATTATACCACAGTCAGAAATAAGTAGATACAAGGAGATAACAACAACTATCGTGTGAAATGTCAAATATGCCAAAAGTTTGGTCACATGGCGAACAAATGTTACTTCAGGTATAATTCAGACACAGGTAGACGACAGGCAAGCCAAAATTACTTTTCACAAAGAAGAGCACAAGCAAATATGGCAACAAAAGGGAATTCAACTCAAAATAATAAAAACGCAAACCGAAGACATAATGCTGCAGATGATGTTGAAGTAAAAAATGAAGACAATGGCTTCGAAGAATGGTACCCTGACTCAGGAGCGACTCACCACATAACTAGCAATTTTCAAAATTTAAACATTGGGAGCAGAAATTACTCAGGTATGAGAAATTTGCATATGGGTAATGGTAGTACTGCTAGTATCACACACATAGGCAAAGGGACTATCTTTGGGAAAAGACAACTCAAATTAAACAATCTTCTTAGGGTACCTATGATTAATAAAAAATTGTTAAGTGTATCAAAATTTTCCAACGACAATAATGTTTACTTTGAATTTCATCCTAAGTTTTGTTTAGTTAAAGATTCCCTAAATCATGAAATATTACTTCGAGGTAACCTATACGATGGTTTATACAAATTCAAGACTGCAAACTCAAGTGGAGAATTCTGGTACAATAATGTAGATTCTAGTAGTGACAATGACTGTATTAGGAATAGTTGAAATAACGTTGATTATGACAATAATAGCAATGAATGTAACGTGATTAATTCTTGGCATATAAAATTAGGACATCCGAATCTGGAAACTGTTAAGACTGTTCTGTGTAATAATAACATTCATTATAAAAATGTACCTATCAAACACACATGCACGCACTGCCAACTCGGCAAGAGCCACAAGCTCCCTTTTAGTGATTCTGAAACCAGCTATAATGAGCCACTGGAACTTATAGCCGCTGACTTGTGGGGACCCGCGCCTCTAAATTCATATTAGGGACACAGGTATTATCTTTCTTTTGTGGATGCTTATTCTAGATATACTTGGATATACATGCTGAAAACTATATCAGAAGCTTGCAATACAGTTATGCAATTTATAACTCATGTCGAAAAACAAATGAACAGTACTGTTAAGGTTATTCAGACAGATGAGGGAGATGAGTTTAAACCTCTAACTAATTACTTTCTCAAAAGAGGGATCAAACATAGATTAACTTGCCCGCATACGTCCGAACAAAACGGTTTAGTCGAAAGAAAACATCGACACATAGTAGAGACTGGTCTAACTTTGTTATCACAAAGCTCATTACCCATGAAATATTGGAATGAAGCTTTCTACACATCTGTATTCCTCATTAACAAGTTGCCAACCAAAGTCCTAAACAATAAAATCCCACATGAAATGATATACAGTGTTAGACCAGAATATGGTTTTCTGAAAGCCTATGGGTGTCTATGTTTTCCATGTTTGAGAGACTATAACAATCATAAACTAAGTATGAGATCAAGCCCATGCACATTCATTGGGTATGCACAAAACCAAAAAGGTTATAAGTGCTTGGACAAAAATGGAAAAATATATGTTTCTAGGCATGTGATATTTGATGAAAACAAGTTTCCTTATGCAGAAAAGCAAATCGGCAAAAAGGATGGGGAACAAAGCATAAACAATAACATATGGTTTGAGCCATTCATTACTGAACCACCTTCAATTGATAGAAATGAAGAGCAACAACGCACAAGCAATTTAAACACCCAGGAAGAAACTATGGATCAAACAAACGAGCAAACCAATGAGACACACAATGACTCAGAAGATACAAACATACATCAAAACATGCAGCATAGTGAAGATACAGAAAACAACAACCATGTTGACAATACCAGCAACAATGATACACAGCAGCAAACACCACCACAATCAACTGGACATCACATGATCACCAGATCAAAGAGAGGCATCTTCAAACCCAAAGTATATAATATTTCTGCCAGTGAGATCGAACCATTGAATTTCACTCAGGCTATAAGATCAAAAAATGGAAGGAGGCAATGGACACTGAATATAAAGCTCTCATAAAAAACAACACTTGGAGCTTAGTGACTCAACCAAAACACAAAAATGTGATTGGTTGTAGGTGGACATACAAATAAAAAGAAAAGAAGATGGATCTATTGACAAATACAAGGCCAGACTGGTTGCAAAAGGTTACGCGCAACAATTTGGTTTTGATTTCAATGAAACTTTTTCCCCAGTCATAAAACCCACAACCATCAGAATTATACTGACCATTACTCTAAATAAAGGATGGAATGTGAGGCAACTGGACGTCAACAATGCTTTTTTGAATGGGGAATTGACTGAAGAGGTATACATGCAACAGCCTGAAGGATATGGTACTGGTGATAAAGTATGCAAACTACACAAAGCAATATATGGCTTAAAACAAGCTTCGAGAGCTTGGTATGAAAAGCTAAAGTCAACTTTGTCTAACATGGGTTTCTCATGAGTTAAATCGGACAATTCTCTATATATGAAGAAGGGCATACATGGAACTGTGTTCATTCTAGTATACGTTGACGACATGCTAATAACAGGAGACAACAGCGAAGAAATAAACAGAACCGTTCACAAGCTGGATCAAAATTTCGCCATTAAAGACCTGGGGGAACTAAAAAAATTTCTTGGAATACAAGTGATTAGGAAAAACAATGGTGAATTAATATTATCCCAACAAAATTATATCACTGAAATACTGCAAAGGGCAAATATGCACAAGGCAAACTCATTACCTACGCCTATGATTAGTAACCTAAGACTATCTAAGCATAAAGGAGAAGCTATCGACAATGCCAAACAATATAGAAGCATAATAGGAGCGTTACAATACGCAACTATTACTCGACCAGACATATGCTACAGCGTCAATAAACTCAGTCAATACATGCAGAACTCTTTATCAGAACATTGGATGGCATTAAAGAGAGTGTTACGATACTTACAAGGCACAAAATATTACGGTATACGCCTAAATTCAGAAAAGGAACCTAACTTACAGTGCTTTAGCGATGTCGATTGGGCCAACGATATTGACGATTGAAAGTCTGTCTCAGGATACTGCGTTTACCTCGGTTCCAATATCATTTCCTGGTGTACGAAGAAACAACAGACCACATCAATATCTAGCACAGAGGCTGAGTACCGTGCACTGGCAAGCGCTACAGCCGAAATCATGTGGATAGAATCACTGATGGAGGAGCTTGGTTTCACTCAAAGACGAAAGCCGGTCATTTGGTGCGATAATAAGAGCACAGTATCTTTATCTCTAAACCCTATTCAACATTCAAGGACGAAACATCTTGAAATTGATCTCCACTTTGTGAGAGAAAGAACGCAATCAGGAAGACTTGCAATATGTCATGTGCCCGCATACTATCAGAGAGCAGGTGCTCTCACAAAGGCCCTTTTGACCAAAAATTTTATCAGAATGAGAGAGGAACTTCGCGTTATCAGTGCAGGTGGAAGCCAGAATGAGCAAGGAAACCCTAGTTCGAACTGAGGGGGCATAACGAAGACAATAGAGCCGTTACAATAGAGCCGTTAGAGTGTGAACACGTTTTAATCATATTTAGCATGCTTTGTCATTATCTACTAGCCGTTAGGCTCATGCATACTTGGTATATTTAATACTAGCCGTTATGCTCAAACATATTTGGTATATTTTGTACTAGCCGTTGGGCTCATAGCACTATATATATGTGCTCTTTGTATCATGTTTTGCATCAATAAAAATTGCAATTGTTCCTCTCTAATAACACTCTTCCTCATCCCTTAATAAAAACAACTTACAATTGTAAACTTGAAGTTGTGGCAACATAGTAGCATATCATATATACCTCTAAGACACCAAAAAAGATGTTTATAAAGAGTACAGAAAAACATAAACTACTTGAAAAGAGGAAATTACTAGCACCAAATAATAAACATGCACAGATCATCCATTTTTAGGATGTCATGTTTAGCTAAACATGCTTACTAACAATATTTTGTTCCCTAAAAAAAATCAAAAGTAAAGCCACTATAACAATAAGATCTAAGTTATCAACAATGACATAAAATTCAAAGAATGTTCATTTTTTTTTAAGTTTTTGGAAGTACCTTCAGCTGGAGTAACACTGTTTTCAATTCCTCTTTCTACATATTGATGATTGTAAAATAAGCAGTATGATGTATCCTAAATATTAAAATGAACGTGTTACATTTACTAATATTCACTAGAAGTGTGATAAAAATTGATGTTTTGCTAGTGATTCTAAATGCCTGAAGTCCTGCATGTTGTGATTTGTGACATAAAATCACATATGTTGATAGAGACGAGGCGTGGATGTGTTTGGCGGTAGAGGAGATGGTGCAGCAACAAAAAGAAGGTTAGAAGGAGCAGTTTGGCGTTTGAGCGGATTTATTGCTGGATTTTGACCCGGTCTTTCTGTGACTTATCTGCAAGTATTGAGGGGATATATTCCTAATATATCTCTAAGAGGAAAATTGGATATTTTTCCTAGGCCTTCTATTCTCCTATAAAAGCAGCACATTGGGTTGGATTAATGTATGACCGAATAGAGTGGCGGCTGCGTGCCTCTAGGGCTTGGTGCCCTAGAGAGGATTGGTGCCTCCCAATTAATCCAAGGGTTAGCCGTCGTTCTTCATTGTTCTCCTCCTCCAACAGAAGTTGTAGTCATCTAGATATTCTTTCCCTTTCTCAATAAGGTTATTGACTCTTGTAATTTTGTTTATTGTTGGTTTTGATCCATTGAGTGTAAACAAAATTCGTTTTGTGAATCAATAAAGAGGGTGGTTGGGTGGAATATCTTGTGTTTGCGCGTGTGATTTCATATCTGTGTTTGTTTCCATAGAAATCATCTTTAAGTAATTGGGTGAATAAGATCCTAATCGCTTCCGCAAAGGCGCAGTTTCCATAACAGTTGGTATCAGAGCTAGATCATCGCAAAGCTTAGAGTGGTTTTGGATTGGAAAAATTGGTTTTTGTTCGAAAAAAAATGATTTTTTGTGAGAAAAAATTGATTTTTTTTATGTTGGATATGATGGCGCTGTTGGTGATGACTAATTTTGATTGGGGATTTGAAGGCCTCAATGGTTTGGTTGATGGAGATGAAGAGAAGCCCTCCGATGTGGATGAGGGAAGATGGAAGAAGACGAAGATGTTGGCAATTGGTTTGGTTTGCCAGTACCTTGGTGATTCGGTTCATGTTTCGACAGGGGTCTTCACGTTGATAATGCTCAAGGAAGGAGCTCAGGTCAAGTGGTAGACGGGTGTTGATGTAGAAGGCGAGTGACGGTTGAAGAACCAAGTCCACAGCAAGGTGGAGAGGTTAATATGGTCACTGCTGATGGTCCTAAGGTGGAGGATCATGGTATCGACAAGGGTCTAGATGTTGATGATACTCGAGGGATCCCGGAGATGAAGAGATCATGTCAAACGGAAGACGGATGTCGAGTTTTGAAATCCACAAAGACGATGGAGATCTTGTGGTATTGCAAGCATTTTTTAGACCGTTGGTGTATGCACGGTGCAGCTCAGATGGTAGATGCATCTTTTGCAGGCGGTGGGTTGTGTTTGTAATTGAGGTGTGGTCGTAGTCCTTTCAAATCGACTGGGGTGTATCTCGTTGCCCGGAAATCGAGGTTGGTTTAATTGAGAGAAGGTGTCGTTGAAAGAGCTAGATGACTTGTTTGGTGATTGTTGGAGTGTTGATATGATTTCAGATTAAGGTGGAGCATTGTGATGGTGATTTCACATGTCCATGGAAGTCGGTTGACTTGTTGATGTGATTTCATATCAAGGTAGAGTGTTGTGATTTGTGACATAAAATCACATATGTTGATAGAGACGAGACGTGGATGTGTTTGGTGGTAGAGGAGATGGTGCAGCAACAGATTGAAGGTTAGAAGGAGCAGTTTGGCGTTTGAGCGGATTTATTGCTGGATTTTGACCCGGTCTTTCTGTGACTTATCTGCAAGTATTGAGGGGATATATTCCTAATATATCTCTAAGAGGAAAATTGGATATTTTTCCTAGGCCTTCTATTCTCCTATAAAAGCAGCACATTGGGTTGGATTAATGTATGACCGAATAGAGTGGCGGCTGCGTGCCTCTAGGGCTTAGTGCCCTAGAGAGGATTGGTGCCTCCCAATTAATCCAAGGGTTAGCCGTCGTTCTTCATTGTTCTCCTCCTCCAACAGAAGTTGTAGTCATCTAGATATTCTTTCCCTTTCTCAATAAGGTTATTGATTCTTGTAATTTTGTTTATTGTTGGTTTTGATCCATTGAGTGTAAACAAAATTCGTTTTGTGAATCAATAAAGAGGGTGGTTGGGTGGAATATCTTGTGTTTGCGCGTGTGGTTTCATATCTGTGTTTGTTTCCATAGAAATCATCTTTAAGTAATTGGGTGAATAAGATCCTGGACGCTTCCGCAAAGGCGCAGTTTTCCATAACACTACAATCACCAACGTAACCATTCATCCCAACAATTTTTAATTCAAATAGTCAAATTTGCAGCCATTCAAATGTTTCATGAACTCATTAAACTTTGTCCTCGTATTACCCCATCCAAGAATTGCAGAATAATATAATCATTTGTAATACTTACATC
The DNA here is from genome assembly GCA_030737875.1 of Allium sativum. Taxonomy (NCBI): domain Eukaryota; kingdom Viridiplantae; phylum Streptophyta; class Magnoliopsida; order Asparagales; family Amaryllidaceae; genus Allium; species Allium sativum. Next base: position 251,910,599 of record CM060915.1, on the reverse strand, counting down.
TAGCTTAGAACTAAAACATGACTAAAAATAAAAGATCAAGTAACATGTATCCATGTGTTCTCAATAGTTTACAATGAATTACACGTTTACTTATATTATGAAGTTCAAAATAGAACCGGAACTAGGTGCTTAGGCTCCTAAATCTAGTCTTTGTAAATTGGAAGCCTTGTTATGATGGTGCCAGCTGACCCACATGAAAAATTGTAAATAAAGCATTCCAAAGATATTTGAAAATTATGAAAAGAAAAGGCTTGCTTTGAATGTAAATATACGAAGACCGCCCGTTCCTAGTAAGGGGACACATACAAACAGATATAATGACATGAAAAACTAGCTTCAGCTGATTCAAGAAAGAGACGTGGAATATGTATTTAAAAGAAAACTTAAACAAACCTACATTCTGCGTGAGGAAAAACAGTTGACATACATGCCTGAAATGAATGTAGAAATTAAAAGGATTTATTCAGGCATTTGGCTTTGCCAGTGAATCTATATTCTATAACAAGGGATTAATTTATGATAGCTTTGTAATAAAACCTCTACCAATATATACTACGTACCTGATAACAGTTATGGATCAATGTTGTAGAACACCTTTGTCAATCCTTTCTTTGTCCGTATCTGAGTAATCTATACATAAAAGATGTAAAAGGACATTACCTTTTAATTTAATTGGAACTGAATGATATAATGATTTTTGAGTTCAAATCATTATATCTGAGTAATCTACACTACTATATTAAAGCAGAGTATTATTTCAAGGGCGCACAAGCCTCCTTGAAATTTGGCACCTCAAACGTCTCGTATGTAGCTCTTTCGTTCCTTCCCACGATCCATCTGCCTTTTCTACTAAACCTAAATTTCATCGCGTAGCAAGCAATCTTCTTTTTCATCTGTGAATTTTAGAACTGAACAACCGCATTTTAATTCTCTTCTTCTGGGTTGCTCTCATCTTTCTCCATCTCAGACTGCTTTCAGTCCTCCCCGTAATATCTTCCACCCTCAATTAGGGCTTCCTCCAACAAGCGTGAATTTTCTTCCTGCTCTCCCTTCTCTGTTCTTCACCATTACGGTCCGTCCTACGTACTAGCTTCGCCACTCTATTTCGTGATTTTCCTTTCTTTCATTGTTGCCGCTCCCTCTTCTTTTTCAGGGTAATTTGTTTCTTTTTCTTGCACAAAATAACGACGCATGATTTCTCCAATTTTCCATTGGTAGAAACCCTCTTTTGTTCACATCAGCAGGGTCTGTCGGTTGGCTGGGAAACTAGGAAGAACCCTTGCGTCGTGCTGAATTTATCAAGGTATATTTTTGCGTTTGGTTGGCTAATTTTTTTTAATAATTCTTGATTTGTTGACTATGTTTTTCTTTTACAGTTGTTTTTTCCCCTTTTACACTAGATTTCATTATCCAGTTTCTGTTGTTGAATTGAGGAAACTAGTATGCTGTGTCTATTTCTGTTGTTGAACAGTCACGCTTATTGTTTTTCCTTTCATCATCATCTGTCTCCTCTCCCTTTGCGTACCCATTCATATCTCTATACCGTTACGGCCTTGCATTACTGTTCTAATTCCCATCCGGTTATCCTCTTGCCTTTTCAATAGTCGACGGTTTGATCTCTGAATCCACTTTCTTGGTCAATAAATTCTCATCTTTGCAGGCAAGCCATCTTTTTAGCAATTGTGTTTTGGATCTATCGTCCTGCGTTATTATTTTCATTCCAACGACTCTGAGTATTCGATGATTGTTCCTTCATCATGTTGTCAATGGGTTATTCTGAATTTTTTGCAGTCTTTTTCCTTATTGATAGCTATGATTACGCCAACTTTCATGCCTTTTTGATCTATGCAACAATTAACCTGTTTGTCTACATATTGCAACCAAATTAATATTTCTTTTATATAAAAAAGGAAAATATAGTGAGTTCTATCTATGATTTGATTTCCTGGTGGAATGTTATGTGAGGCTTATGAAGAGTTACTGGATTTTTATTGAAATTATGACATGCGATACAAGTGCAAGTAATATTTTGTTCTGGTGAAAAATCATTCTTATTTCAGTTAGTTGAGAACCATGCTATGATTATTAATGCTAAGTTGTTGTTTTCTACTTACTTTTATGTCATGAGATAAATGCCAATATACTCTATATGGTTAATGATTTGAAATAAAATTCCCGCAAGATTATTTCTTATTTACTTCTTTTTGACAAAGATGAAATTTGAAAAATCGTTATATTTCTAAATATATCCTACTTTTCAAAAATAATTTTTTTAGTCATGTGTTAATATTTCAGTTATTTATCATTGTTTGCAGTTCGTTATTTTGAAAGATGTCATTGAGTTGACAATGATAGGTACAACTATATTGGGATTTACCAATCATGTAGTTGCATCACAATGGATATTAGCTTTCCATATTCTCTTTTCTTACCAATATCTCTCTTCTCTCTTCGGTTGTCATTGATAGGTTATTATACTTTAACTATTAGTATTCATCATATCAGCCGTGCCATCATTCAAAAAAATAAAAGGAAAAAAGATTTTGTACTATTTTACTTATATTTGATAATAGAATCATTGTAGTCATCATTAATGCTACTGAAGATTGACATTTTACAAATATCGGTTCTTGTAACCAGGTCAACACTAACGGTAATGGCGATATATAGGCTTATTTGGCATGTTACATGCATGAATGATTAACAAGCTAAAGAGGAAAAAACTTATATATGCCAAATGACTAGATATGTATTTGTTCATGCTATTGTCGTTACTAGAGTTATTGATACTGTAATATGACAACTTCTGTTGCATAGATAGTCCTCCAATCTTGCTGTCATTTTAAAATTGTAAAATGCATTTGACCCAAATTCTCTATTATGATTTGTAAGAAACGGGCTTCCCATGCTCATTTGTATGTTCTCAAAAACTAACAAGATCACAAATTAATTTATGTGTTCATCTCCATGTTGCTTCAGGTATAATTTTTTTGCCTCTTATATGGACATAAAAATGGTTGCAAATTATTTGATTTTCTTTCTATAGAAGGTTAATAATCAACCAAGATGCACTATCCCCAATATGACTTAATCATGTTATACAAATTTTGCATTAGCAGATCATAGCTTTTTGAAATTTAACTTTATATAAAATGAGATTAAAAAGGCATAATAATAGCTGTTTGAAATCTTATATTTTAATTTGTAATTAACTGGATAGAAGTCAAAAAATAATAATCTTGAATTGAAGCATCAGCTAATAAAATATTGAAAATTCTTGAGTTTTTACGTACGTAGATGCTAATTTAACGAACATATAGTTTGTTCTTGGATGTACAAGAAAATTGGAATGAGAAACAGGATTGGATGTTCATATTGTTTTTAAAGCGAAGTTGTCCATCTTGAGAAATGAGCGTACTCATTCAGCAGTTTCTAATTGCTCTTTTTTTTGTTCCTACTAGCTACAAAGAAAATGCCATCTTAGCATCCAATTGCTTACTTGTGAGCCTGCATACTGACTGCGCGCTGTCTTCTTCACATCTTGGATTTTTATCGACAAAGGTTCAGGTGCTAGATTTTATATTGGTATTTTATTATATTAGACTAAAATCCTCATTGTTTAGATCATCAAACTTCTTTAAAATTAGTTATGAACATGCCATTAAAGATAATATTCTAAATGATCAACACGTGGTTTAATTGAATTAATTATTGGATGAAGGTGTGCATGCTTATAACTATCTTGCATTGTTTGGAAATGGAGCTGTAAGTCTACATTGAATCTCCTATTTGATGATATACGAAAAATTTCTGGTTTAGTTTATGATTTTTAATACGTTGGTCTAATTTTTAATACAAATATTAACACCCTCAAACAAAATAACAAAATTATTAATTCCACTTTCAAATAGCTTTTTCAATTCTTTGTGACACAAGAAAGCATTCATCTTATGTGGGTAATTCGCTTTTTGTATCTTTTTTTCGAGCCCTTAACATTGTTTTCTTGTATTACTTTAACCCATGCTTTTGTACATCATCTTACATATACAAAAAACATTTTTTGTACCAATGTTTGTTAAATACATCAACATGAAAATTGTTATGAAAACGCTCTTTATGTATATTTCACCTCTTTATTGCAACAGAATCACCTATTTATGTGGTGCAACTAAAAACGAAGCGTGCATGAGCTATACATAATTTATGCAAAGAAGGTCCTTCATTTTGCAATATGTTATTTGATTTGTAAGGTAAACTGAATAGGGAACATTTATTTCATAAGTTGTCAAACTATTATCATTAAAACGTACATGAACATGAATAAAGCAATGTAGTGGTAATATGAATAACAACTTGCCCGGATCATTTTCCAAATATTATAAATTCTTTTTATGTAACACTATTGTCTCCAAAAATAGCAGCTATATTTTGTGAGAGTTGAGACTTTTGGATCATGTCTATTGCTTAATACTTAAAAACAAGACATTTTGCTGATGTGGAGCCCCGAAATCTTCTCATTTCAAAATACGGCGTCTTAGTCTGCTCCATTTTGTATCCACCAAATTAACAGTTTCCATTACGTGCTCCCTACTTCCCACAGTTTCTTCCAAACTGCCCCCTTTTATGAAATTAAATGCTTTCCGTCTCTTCCTGCTTGCTCTCCCAAAAGTTGAAAAATTGGGTTATGGTAACCATTACTCTGAACATCCTCCTCCTTACATCATATTATGTTGAAAACAATCCTACTACGATGGGGTCAACATCAATGATTTGTACTCCTTGCTTTAATCCCAAAATGGAAAGTCAGGGATTTTGGGTTGGTAATTTTGTGTTTTTATAATTAGTATTGGAGGTGTTTGTTCAGATTTGTTCACAGAGTGGGTACTCTATCGATTTGAGTCTGTAGTTTCACCGTATGTTGTTTCTATTTGTTGGCATATAAGAATTTTTCCTTAAGCTTCACAAATTTTCATAAATCCAAAGACAGTTGCATAGTTTTGTTAGTTTTCATACATTAATGATTTATTCTACCGATAAAATTTTTTCTCTTACCAATTTGTTCGCTCATCCTATATTTCCTAACTTTGATTTTCTACACATAAATTTATGTATGTCTATGAATTGTTGCTTCAATGGCTGAGCCAGGTTATATGTAACAACCCGAATCTTATAACATGTTAAAACAAGAAATCAGGGCAGAATTAAATTATAAATTAAGAATCAAGCGAAACGGGTTGCGCCATTGCGTTCGTCTCGGAATTCTGGTTGGAAACGAGTCCGAAATTTCGTAAATCGGAGTCCGTATGACCGAGTTATGGCCCATAGAACATTTCAGAAAATTCTAAATTCAGCCCGAAATTCAAATTCAGCCAGAAGCAGATTGGGCGGGAAAATTTCCCGCCTAGCCCCAGGTCGACTGGGGGGTCGACCTGCCCCCCCCCCCCTCCCAGGTCGACTGGGAGTCGACCTGGGGGTCGACCTCCCTGGTCGGACCCTGTTGGTCTGGTGCACCAGTTTGCTCCTTTGGTCTGTTTACTTGGCCTGAGACGGGATTTGATGGTTCAGATCTATTCTAGGGTTGATCCTATGGCCTAAACTAGCTCCTACTTCTATAAAAACACCCTAAGACCTAACCTAAATCACTAAAAATCATTCTAACAACAAAGTGCTGCCCAAATCTCTCTTGATCATGGCCTCCATCCCCAACTTCAAAGGCTTGAGCATTCAAAACTAGATCCATGTCAAAGGAGCAATCATTCTCCATCAAATCAAGGAGCTACTTACATTCTCAAGGCTTCTAGTGTTGGTACCTCATTCCTAGAGCTTCTACCACTATCCTATGACGATTCTTGCTCCTAATTCACTAGCCACGCTTGGTAAGTTCTAGCTACTTTTAGATCTAAACGGTAGTTCTAATGTTGACATGGGATAAAATGAGATGAAACCTAAGTATGCTAGTCTATGTGAATCTAGTCTTGCCTCTCTCTTGAACCTATGACTTTGGGCTATTTCTTAGTGATTAAATCATGCCACTCATGTTGTGTTTGACTTAGTTTATCATGCAAGATTGAATTTTTACTTATGGAATGTTGGCATGAACCCTTGGAACCATTTGGCTTGTGGAACATTCATATGAACTTGACTTGGGGCTTATGCATGTAAAAGAACCTAAACCTCTCATGACCATTTACATGCCTATGATGATGAACCGATTGTTATGCTATTATGCATGTTTGAGGCCAATCCCTTTATGCTATTATACATGTTTGAGGCCAATCCCTTTATGCTATCATACATGATTTGATGTCAATATGTTGTCATATTATTCCTACTATGTTGACTCGCTTTCACTTGCATTGGGAATACGCCTTGGGTAGTTTAGGCAAACGTGAGATGGGCTATGAAATTTAACATAAATTAAGTAAAGGGGAAAATGGGCATAAGTGGAAAACGTGGGCTTTGTCGTGGCCTAAATTTGACATGAACATGACAAGCAGAAAAACATGAAAGTGGACAACTCGGGGTTGGGTTGAGTTTGTAGCATAAATCTTCCCGGAACCACCCGGCAAATCCAGTAGCTACAGACAATAGGACCCAATGTGAGAAGTTGGTCATATCGCGCTTGAAACCCGGGGTTAGACTAGGTTGTGGTGTAAAGCAGCCCGGACCCGCCCGGCATATCCAGTAACCACAACAAAGTCTAATGTGAGAGGTTGGGGTGCATTAATTTACTTAATGTCACATGATAAGGTTAAGTAACTTGATTAGACTAATGACACTTAACCAATATGACATGGACGGGTGGGTTAAGTAACTTGATTAGACTAATGACACTTAACCAATATGACATGGACGGGTGGGTTAAGTAACTTGATTAGACTAATGACACTTAACCAATATGACATGGACGGGTGGGTTAAGTAACTTGATTAGACTAAAGACACTTAACCAATATAACGTGGTTGGGTGGGTTAAGTAAAACCGGACTTGATTTCTTGATGACATTTAACCATATAACATGATTAGAGGATGGGTTAGTTTAACCTGAATGGGTCGATAACACCCGACTAGTATAGCGCGATGCATGGTAAGGTTAAGTAAACTCACGAGGGTAACACTTAACCATTATAATTTGACTAGTGGATGGGGTTAGGTTAACATATACTTAACCAATCTAACACGGTGACTTGATGGGGTTAAGTCTCGAATCGCTTGAATATACTTAACCAATCTAACATGATAACTTGATGGGGTTAAGTCTTGAATCGCTTGAATATGCTTAACCAATCTAACATGATAACTTGATGGGGTTAAGTCACGAATCGCTTGAATATACTTAACCAATCTAACACGGTGATTTGATGGGGTTAAGCTTAAATATACTTAACCAATTTGACACGATGATTTGGATAGGGTTAAGTCATGAACCGCTGGAATACGCTTAACCAACTTGACACGTGATTCGTAGGGCTAAGTCATGAACTTGAATGACAACACTTTGCCAACTTGACATGACATATAGACGGGTTAAGTCACGAACTTGAATGACCACACTTAACCAACTTGATATGCTAGACTGATAGGGGTTAAGTCTCTACACTTAACCTGCTGGACGGAAACCCTAGATACGCGGTCCTTTTCAGCAGTAACCCTCTTGGATGTATCACGATACCCTAGGGACTAGTCTAGGGTGGGGCACGATTACTGGGCTGATTGTAAGCGACCAAAACGACGGCTGAGTTTGGTGCGCCATCGTAGGTACAGGCGGGCTATGGTCGTGCACGTAGTCCGGAGTTGAAAAAGCAGGCGTGGGCACCAGTAGTTGTACACTGTGCGTGCTTGGAATGGTGTCAGTGGTTGACATCCTAGGGTGGACCTAGCACAGAGTAGCTACATTCGTGATTGGGCCGTATGACACCGACACACGACGAGTTAGGACTTGTAGGGAGCCGATCGATTAGATCTTTACGTGGAAAAAGGGTGTTGTTCGATAGGTAGCATAATCCCTAGTGGTCCTAGGTGGCGTAAACCCTGGTCGAATCTAGAAAACGTCCAATATGTAGCATAATCCCTAGTGGTCCTAGGTGGCGTAAATCCTAGATGAACACGCGATAATTCATGATAAGAAAATACAGCTAGATCAAGGGTGTCAGTCCAAACGATTTCAAGGATAATGGAACTAAGTTGAAGTAGTATAGAACTACGTGAGGAAGCCCGTAGGATTTACGGCAAAGGACTAAACATATACATGGGAAGAAACATGCGAGTTGGGAAAATCTACATTAGGCTGACATGGACCATTTCATGACATTGGGAAAGGGACATTTAGTAGCTAACACATGACACGGGTTGGGATACTAGTACGGAAGGTGCAGGGCAAATATACTCGATAGAACCTTGGGATGTTATAGTCGATAGAACCTTGGGTGTATTACTCGATAGAACCTTGGGATGTTATACTCGATAGAACCTTGGGATGTTATACTCGATAGAACCTTCGGTGTATTACTCGATAGAACCTTGGGATGTTATACTCGATAGAACCTTGGGATGTTATACTTGATGCATAGTGACCGTAGTTTATCTCTATACAGTAGTTCATCCTGTTACCTTAGTTTAGCTTGTCTATCTTGTCATCATCCTTATGTTTACTTTCAGTTTATGCATGTCACGTTACCTTTACCTGTTTTTGTGTTGGAAGTAGATAGGACTTACCAGTCTTTATGACTGACCCCGTTTCTTTCGCCTCTTTGTCTTCCGTTCCCCCCCCCAGGTTTTCAGGGAGGAAATACTATTATTTAGCTTGGACTTCTTTTGCTTCAAGGTCATCATGTATGGCTTGGATCTTTTCTTGGCTATGGCTATCTTACTGTTTTACTTGGGGAATAATTTATGACTATGGTTTTATGCTTCTTTATTATTGCAAGACAGGTTTCGATGTAAGTAATTTAATGGCACTTTGATGTAAAAGGTTTTAGACCTTACTACTTTTGTTAAGTAATGAAATCATGTTTTCTTCCACTGTTTCTATATGTCCTGTCTTGTAATATTTCTGTGCATGTTTACCTAGATAATACGCCACCAAAGCTAGTGCATTCCCTTTGTGAGTGACCCTAGCAGAGGTGGGGTGTTACATTTGGTATCAGAGCAGAAGGTTACCAGGCTGGGCAAAAGTTTTAAAACCTTCTGAAAATTATTCAAAAACCGTTTACAAAGAAGCACTTTTCAAGGAAAGTTTTATTTTTAAAGGCTATTCCCCAAAAGGCCATTAGCATTACCCTTTGTTTCCTTGATTGATTCTCTTTTCCTTTCTTCCCTCCACCTGTAGTCCCAGTAGCTTTAACTGTGACTAATCCTTTTCTAGCTACGTAAATGTTTTCCGTGCGATGGAGGAAGTTCTCAAGAGACCCGTTACCGCGTTATACAAGAAAGGATAGGAATGGTTAAGGCGAATGAGGCTCAGAACAAGAAGGTAGTCAAGTATTATAGGACAAAGACATGGCCAAAGAACAAGATCATGGAAAGGGCAATTGTATGCTCTCACTACTAGCGTGCCTAAGAGGGGTGGTAACGTTTCGGGTAAAAGTTTAGCTTTTCCTTCCTATCATCCCATTAGAACTTTGTTCTTGTACATCGCATCCTTTTAAATCTTGCTTCGATATTTGAGTCTCTGCACCTTAGTACTAGCACAATAGAGGGTCCCGTTTTTGTCTCAAATCCTGTTGGTGGGATCGTCCCATTTATTCATGACTTGTTTGGATTTGAGGACATCTATGACTTTTGGGAACAGTGCTTATGTTTTTTAGCTATGGGTTGATTCTAGGAATGGAGCGGTTATCCAGTAAGGGTGCCATTCTCGGTTCTGAAAGAAGGGTATTTAGACTCTTGACTTGTCTTGGTAATACCCTCGAAGTCTCGTGTAACCTTTAGGGTTCTGTCGTGATTGGTTATCTAGAATCTCTTGATGCATTTGTTGGTAATCCATTCTAGTAGTGTTCGCCACTAAGGCGGACGATTCATTTCGCTTGTGCATGCGTTATAGAAACCACTCTAGTAAGTACACTTGGTAACATGGTTGGCATCTGTTTGTTTTCAAGAGATAGTTCTTCTGCGTGTAATGCCGTATAGTGAGTAAATGAGATCCAGAGTTCACTAGTGAATTTTGGAGAGCTTGCATGAAACCGTGAGTACACGGATATGGTTGAGCCAAGTATACTAGAGGGAGAATAAGTAAAAGTGGAATGAGAGGCGACAATGAAATGAGTTCCAGCTTGTATTTGGAAATAGGAATTAAGAAGCTACGGAATCATGAAGTTAGAGACAGCCAAAGCACAATGGAGTTAAGCTCAAGGAAATGCGACTTAGAAGACTGAAGGCTAGATACGCGCATCATATCTCTTTTTTTTAGTATATTATTGATCCCTGTTTTCCTGAAGAGCTTACCCGCATGCTATCTTTTATGCATATCCTCTCGGTCCTATTCTCGATCTTATTTCTGTTGCAAACTCCATAGGGGGTATGACTCATCGGTTAATAATACCTGTCAGGGTTTGAAGGTGTCTGTTAGGTTGACTAAACCTTTTGGGCTTATGATATGAGTTGGGTTTAGAAAGGGATTTCTTGTAATCCGAAAAGGAGTTTATCCTGCTTATCCTCTCGATCCTTTCTTGAGGACCTTAGGTAGAACCCTATGGATGCAAACATGTATTTGAAACATGTTATGATTGATGTTTGCGAAATGGTTGTAAGTGGTCGCAAGTGGTTGCTCGTGGATGCATGAATACACATTAGGCACTAGATCGGCTCAGACACATTTTCATGTTGCATATGCATGAGTGTTTATACTTGTTTATGGATGAAATTGAATGTGTTATCATGTGGATATTGCATATGGATGAATGTTTGTGCACACATATAGTGTTTATGTGACTAGGACTATTTGCGTACATGTGGATTCATGGCACTAAACATATTTTGCATTTAGAAGATCAATCAAGCCTGATCATTTGCATTAGATGAGGAACATATACACACACTTTCTACATATGTTCATTCAGCATTAGAAATCTTTTAAGGACAATGGTTGCTTGTGGATGATGTTTTGAGTAGATGGATGATGGATGGTAGGATACGTTCTTCCTAACTTAGGGATTTCGAGGAAGAAATCCTTTAAGGTGGGGAGAATGTAACAACCCGAATCTTATAACATGTTAAAACAAGAAATCAGGGCATTATCAAGCGAAACGGGTTGCGCCGTTGCGTTCGTCTCGGAATTCTGGTTGGAAACGAGTCCGAAATTTCGTAAATCGGAGTCCGTATGACCGAGTTATGGCCCATAGAAGATTTCAGAAAATTCTAAATTCAGCCCGAAATTCAAATTCAGCCAGAAGCAGATTGGGGGGAAATATTCCCGCCCAGCCCCAGGTCGACTGGGGAGTCGACCTGCCCCCCCCCCCCAGGTCAACTGGGGAGTCGACCTGGGGGTCGACCTCCCTGGTCGGACCCTGTTGGTCTGGTGCACCAGTTTGCTCCTTTGGTCTGTTTACTTGGCCTGAGACAGGATTTGATGGTTCAGATCTATTCTAGGGTTGATCCTATGGCCTAAACTAGCTCCTACTTCTATAAAAACACCCTAAGACCTAACCTAAATCACTAAAAATCATTCTAACAACAAAGTGCTGCCGAAATCTCTCTTGATCATGGCCTCCATCCGCAACTTCAAAGACTTGAGCATTCAAAACTAGATCCATGTCAAAGGAGCAATCTTTCTCCATCAAATCAAGGAGCTACTTACATTCTCAAGGCTTCTAGTGTTGCTACATCATTCCTAGAGCTTCTACAACTATCCTATGACGATTCTTGCTCCTAATTCACTAGCCACGCTTGGTAAGTTCTAGCTACTTTTAGATCTAAACAGTAGTTCTAATGTTGACATGGGATAAAATGAGATGAAACCTAAGTATGCTAGTCTATGTGAATCTAGTCTTGCCTCTCTCTTGAACCTATGACTTTGGGCTATTTCTTAGTGATTAAATCATGCCACTCATGTTGTGTTTGACTTAGTTTATCATGCAAGATTGAATTTTTACTTATGGAATGTTGGCATGAACCCTTAGAACCATTTGGCTTGTGGAACATTCATATGAACTTGACTTGGGGCTTATGCATGTAAAAGAACCTAAACCTCTCTTGACCATTTACATGCCTATGATGATGAACCTATTGTTATGCTATTATGCATGTTTGAGGCCAATCCCTTTATGCTATTATACATGTTTGAGGCCAATCCCTTTATGCTATCATACATGATTTGAGGCCAATATGTTGTCATATTATTCCTACTATGTTGACTCGCTTTCACTTGCGTTGGGAATACGCCTTGGGTAGTTTAGGAAAACATGAGATGGGCTATGAAATTTAACATGAATTAAGTAAAAGGGGAAAATGGGCATAAGTGGAAAACGTGGGCTTTGTCGTGGCCTAAATTTGACATGAACATGACAAGTAGAAAAACATGAAAGTGGCCAACTCGAGGTTGGGTTGAGTTTATAGCATAAATCTGCCCGGAACCGCCCGGCAAATCCAGTAGCTACAGACAATAGGACCCAATGTGAGAAGTTGGTCATATCGCGCTTGAAACCCGAGGTTAGACTAGGTTGTGGTGTAAAGCTGCCCGGACCCGCCCGGCATATCCAGTAACCACAACAAAGTCTAACGTGAGAGGTTGGAGTGCATTAATTTACTTAATGCCACATGATAAGGTTAAGTAACTTGATTAGACTAATGACACTTAACCAATATGACATGGACGGGTGGGTTAAGTAACTTGATTAGACTAATGACACTTAACCAATATGACATGGACGGGTGGGTTAAGTAACTTGATTAAACTAATGATACTTAACCAATATGACATGGACGGGTGGGTTAAGTAACTTGATTAGACTAAAGACACTTAACCAATATAACGTGGACGGGTGGTTAAGTAAAACCGGACTTGATTTCTTGATGACACTTAACCATATAACACGATTAGAGGATGGGTTAGTTTAACCTGAATGGGTCGATAACACCCGACTAGTATAACGCGATGCATGGTAAGGTTAAGTAAACTCACGAAGGTAACACTTAACCATTATAATTTGACTAGTGGATGGGGTTAGGTTAACATATACTTAACCAATCTAACACGGTGACTTGATGGGGTTAAGTCTCGAATCGCTTGAATATACTTAACCAATCTAACATGATAACTTGATGGGGTTAAGTCTTGAATCGCTTGAATATGCTTAACCAATCTAACATGATAACTTGATGGGGTTAAGTCACGAATCGCTTGAATATACTTAACCAATCTAACACGGTGATTTGATGGGGTTAAGCTTAAATATACTTAACCAATTTGACACGATGATTTGGATAGGGTTAAGTCATGAACCGCTGGAATACGCTTAACCAACTTGACACGTGATTCGTAGGGCTAAGTCATGAACTTGAATGACAACACTTTGCCAACTTGACATGACATATAGACGGGTTAAGTCACGAACTTGAATGACCACACTTAACCAACTTGATATGCTAGACTGATAGGGGTTAAGTCTCTACACTTAACCTGCTAGACGGAAACCCTAGATACGCGGTCCTTTTCAGCAGTAACCCTCTTGGATGTATCACGATACCCTAGGGACTAGGCTAGGGTGGGGCACGATTACTAGGCTGATTGTAAGCGACCAAAACGACGGCTGAGTTTGGTGCGCCATCGTAGGTTCAGGCGGGCTATGGTCGTGCACGTAGTCCGGAGTTGAAAAAGCAGGCGTGGGCACCAGTAGTTGTACACTGTGCGTGCTTGGAATGGTGTCAGTGGTTGACACCCTAGGGCTTGATACACCCTAGGGTGGACCTAGCACAGAGTAGCTACATTCATGATTGGGCCGTATGACACCGACTCACGACGAGTTAGGACTTGTAGGGAGACGATCGATTAGATCGTTACGTGGAAAAAGGGCGTTGTTCGATAGGTAGCATAATCCCTAGTGGTCCTAGGTGGCGTAAACCCTGGTCGAATCTAGAAAACGTCCAATAGGTAGCATAATCCCAAGTGGTCCTAGGTGGCGTAAATCCTAGATGAACACGCGATAATTCTTGATAAGAAAATACAGCTAGATCAAGGGTGACAGTCCAAACGATTTCAAGGATAATGGAACTACGTTGAAGTAGTATAGAACTACGTGAGGAAGCCCATAGGATTTACGGCAAAGGACTAAACATATACATGGGAAGAAACATGCGAGTTGGGAAAATCTACATTCGGCTGACATGGACCATTTCATGACATTGGGCAAGAAACATTTAGTAGCTAACACATGGCACGGGTTGGGATACTAGTACGGAAGGTGCAGGGCAAATATACTTGATAGAACCTTGGGATGTTATACTCGATAGAACCTTGGGTGTATTACTCGATAGAACCTTGGGATGTTATACTCGATAGAACCTTGGGTGTATTACTCGATAGAACCTTCGGATGTTATACTCGATAGAACCTTGGGATGTTATACTCGATAGAACCTTGGGATGTTATACTTGATGCATAGTGACCGTAGTTTATCTCTATACAGTAGTTCATCCTGTTACCTTAGTTTAGCTTGTCTATCTTGTCATCATCCTTATGTTTACTTTCAGTTTATGCATGTCACGTTACCTTTACCTGTTTTTATGCTGGAAGTAGATAGGACTTACCAGTCTTTATGACTGACCCCATTTCTTTCACCTCTTTGTCTTCCGTTTCCCCCCTAGGTTTTCAGGGAGAAAATACTGTTATTTAGCTCGGACTTCTTCTGCTTCAAGGTCATCATGTATGGCTTGGATCTTTTCTTGCCTATGCCTATCTTACTATTTTACTTGGTGAATAATTTATGACTATAGTTTTATGCTTCTTTATTATTGCAAGACAAGTTTCGATGTAAGTAATTTAATGGCACTTTGATGTAAAAGGTTTTAGACTTTACTACTTTTGTTAAGTAATGAAATCATGTTTTCTTCTGCTGTTTCTATATGTCCTGTCTTGTAATATTTCTGTGCATGTTTACCTAGTTATTACTCCACCAAAGCTAGTGCATTCCCTTTGTGAGTGACCCTAGCGGAGGTGGGGTGTTACATTATATATATTCTTAACTTTGTCTAATGTTTCCTCTGGTATGGATTCATCTTTTATCCTGAATCCATACAGTTGGGTAATTAATCAACTTTCATATACCTTTAACTTTATATAATTGGTAATTATTTGATTAAACTGCAATAAACTATAGTCCTCACATTCAGAATGATTATATCCTGATTTGTAGGCATAAATTTATTACCATGTTTCCAAAAACAATCTAAAGCAAACTAGAATGTATGTTCGATTATAGTCATGTAATTTACAGACCTTTTTATATGTAGAGAATTGGGATTGTACTAAGATTGTGTTTTTTTTATGTGCAGTGTTAAATGTTTTGAAGATTTATTAGCACTATCAGTTGCGTATGTATTGGATTGGTTTTCATGTTTTGTGTATTCATTCATTGGGCAGAGAACATACCTACAATATAGCTTCAAACTCAATGTGCCTCTATTTTATTTCGTATTACTACAATATTCTTGGGGATAATTGGGTCATACTGCTTTAACGTCAATTATGTTACATTTTTGGTTAGATTGGATTATTACAGTAATTGCTCTTAATTAATTTTTTAAAACTATGGTTTCTTCTTTCTGGCCTAGGGTTCTTATCTAATGAGTTAGAATAATCTCCAAATGGAAGCTAAAATACTAAGAACATACAAATTTTTTGTATTCAATTGTTATTTCGTACAGCATCAAACCCATAAAAAATTGTTATGTTCTTTTGTTCTGTCATCTATTAAGATACCTTTTTCATTATATTTCGTAACAACTTCAATGGATTTGTTTGCACTTTCCCCTTTTTTAGTTATTGTTTCCTGTTTTTGAAGTTTAACAATTTGTAGCCGACAAACTTAATGTACCACACACATATGAAGCTGTTTTACTCTGATGTTATTTCCTATAGCTTTATTACCGTTGAGAAGGAATTGTGCCATTAAATATTAGTTCTAATCAAATTCAACAATTTTATTTGGATGAAAACTATGTCTATGTAACTATATAAATAATCTAATATGAATGCTTTATGTAAAGTATAAGCAAATTAATTTATATTTGTTTGTGTTTATATGTTTATCCAGACAACAACATAAGTTTGATTATGATTTTCAATTTGTATTATCATCTTGAAAAAGTTAATAACGAATTTATGTTTAAACCTTATTCGTTCCTTAAATCGGCCCTTCACTAAATGTTTGTCTTAGTTGGCGTTACGGTTTCATAAATTATTAGCAGAACGAACTGTAGGGTGACAGTTACAAAATATTAGAAGTAAGATTGGGCACTATCATAAGTTGATGGATGGTTGTGTCATTTTTAAGAAATTTCTTGACAATCTATGCCTTCAAATCTTATATAAGTATAAACAAAGCAATAGAAGACCAAACCAACAAAACAAAACACATACACGTGTTATACCTTTCTTTCATCATTATGCATTTGAGTTTTCACAAATTCTAGCTATAGGGCCTGCGATAACCAAGATTAAGGAGGGTATTTATCTTCTTAATAATGAAAATAATCATCTTTCAACATCATGTATAAATTTTGATTGTAGTTTTGAGTCCCTTTTAACTGCTAGATATCCAATATAAGAGTTCGTGGTCTTTCGGCCTAAATATTGAATCTCATTTATCTCAATATATTTAACCTTTGTATTACTTCCACTACTTTTCAGGATCTTCTGTCAAAAAATATGGATTGAAGCTTTTAGATGATGATATTCATCTAATGAATCTAGGACCATTGATATTGATGGTTTTGGGAAATAAAAGGTGCATGTATAATCCATTGATTCCTGTTTACTTATTTTTTATCCTAAATTGTAGGATTCATCCTTTTTCTTTATCCGTAGTATATTTTACTATTAAAACTTCGCATATGGATTGAAATTTTCCTTTCTCATAGCCCAAGTTAAAACTTAACTTCTATCATGATA
Organism: Allium sativum; assembly: GCA_030737875.1. Taxonomy (NCBI): domain Eukaryota; kingdom Viridiplantae; phylum Streptophyta; class Magnoliopsida; order Asparagales; family Amaryllidaceae; genus Allium; species Allium sativum. Next base: position 251,893,495 of record CM060915.1, on the reverse strand, counting down.
GCCCCAGGTACCTTTTTCCAAAAAAATTATGCTTCGTATAAACAATACATATTATTTACAAGACTTTTTTTCTATTTCCTAATATCCCATGAAGACATGTTGCAATTTGCATATAAATGTAAGTGCATATGCCACTGTTTTTTATAACCAGCTTGGAGCTATTGGGGGGTGTATGTGTGTGTGTGTGTATATATATATATTTGTATTCCATTTTTTTATCATATCTTCATAAACCGTTACGGATGAAGATCTGAAAACAGATAAAATATGTATTGTCCTCTGTACTTAATTACGTTTGTTACTTATTATTCTAAGAATATCCTTAAATTGATTACCATTTGTATTTTTCATTAATGTTTATCAAAACTAGATATATTTATATATGTATTTGTTTTATGTTGCTTTATATTGTTTAACCGAGACATATTCGTATTTAAACAAGAAAAAACATACTTTGATTAGGATCGAAAATATTGAAGCATGAACTATCTGTTACACTGCTTAGGCGTATGATTTCATGAATCATGATAGATGCAAATTTGAAATAATAATAAAATCTGTAGCTTCCTTCATATTTCATTACATGTGTTGATTATTATTTTTCCTAACTACATGTTGATGATTATATTTTCTACTTCAAATATGGAAGTTTTCTTTACTTGATTGCCATTTGTATTTTTCATTGATAAAATCTTAAAACAATATACGTTTGTATCTCTGTTTTTCTAAGTTGCTTTATATTCTATCATCGAGACATATCCTTACTTAAAGTAGAAACATATTATTATTGAAACTATAGAGACAAATAATTTGTTACATTTCTTGAATAAAATGAATATGATTAAGAATATTTATCTTAGTGCTACCTTTTCCTATTCTTTAAATCTTCAACCAATGTCAATAATTCGCATGTAATATTTTCATGCTTGGTTTTTCATTTTCTAATATCCTGAAAGTACCATCAACAAATATCCATACTTAAAGTGGAAAATATATAGTATGAGTGGAGCTACAGTGTAGTTAAGATTATCCTTATTTTATTTTGTGCTACTTATGTTGAATAAGTACAATTTATCTTGCTTTATGGGTATACATAAAAGTATAACAATCATGGCAGCAAGTAATGAGGTGGAAATGAAAGAATAATTTGTGTCAGATTTAATTATGCCATATTTTCCATAAGCTAAGTTAGTTTATCAATGTGCTAGAGTGAATACGAGGTGTATCAATTTAGTAATTAATTCTTTTGTTATGCGTCTATTTTTATAAGCTAGCCATTCACTTTAAATTTTGAAGTATACGATGAATGTTTTTTTTCTTGGTTATTTTAGTTCTATTTTGCATGCCAAGGATAAAATTAGAAGAAAACAATTTTATTTCTTACTTTTGGGTTTTATTGACGATACACCACATGGATTATTACTTTTATATTATTTGACTTAATTTTTCATATTTTTAACTTCCATCTCTTTCGTGGCTAGCGACCTTTATGCAATTTTCATTTCATGAATAATATTCATTGTGCCTTAATTTAAGTCATAATCCAGAATGGTATTATCCCTATTATAATGAAATTCTTTGATTTACTAATATGGCAATAATTAGGTAATTCATTGTTGTTTGCTAATATGATAATGTTGTGATTGTTATTATCGTTCCAAGACAATGTTTAATATGCTGTTATTTTGTAAGACTGTTCCGTCAATATGGTTCTCAGTTATTCTACCACTCTAAAGTTTGCCATTTCCTTGATGCAGATTATGATTTACGGTATATGATGGTGCTAGCTATCAGTCGGCTATCCATATTAGAAGCACTTGCTAATAAACATGTAACTGGAAAGGAGATTGATTCGGCAATTTACCTCTGTTTTTTGGTCCTTTATTAACCTTTTTGTGTAAAAAGAATGAAGTTTGAACAAAAATCTTATTACTATAACTGTTACCTTCTGTATTGCATCTTTGATTGAATGTATTGTGCACGTTTTTAGTTGAACTTCATCTCCAAGGTACAGTGGGTGAATTCCATGCATGTTATTTATACATTTTAAATTTTCTATAATATTTGTCTGAAATTCAGATCATAATCTTATTTCTTAGTTTGATGAAACTTCTTTAATCCCATTGTTGTCGTTTTATCTTAATTGAAAGCTTAATCAAAGATTGATATAATTAATTTTATTTTCAGCATGAAAAAGGTTTTATGAATACATTAAACTTGATTGGAACAATATTGTTTTGCTAAGATATTTTTTCCGTGCGGGACTTCTGTCAAATATATACATTTGTATTTTTAATGTCAAGGAGAACATCTTGCGAAAGTAAAATACATGATAGGATTGGCACCATTTGTTTACAGCTTGAAGTTTATTCCATATGTCTGAATGTGAGCACTAAGAGATCTATATCTTCCCTTTTCATCTTTTCAACTTGAATATTAGTAATAAGAAAGAAATCTATCATGTGTACATATCTTCTCACTATGACTTTTATACTGCATAAGGGTGCATCCTCTTTGTCAAAAAGCAAAGATGTTGTGTACACTTTGACTTTTAGTAAAAATCAAATAAATTCAGAATGAATTAACCTGCCACTTTTGCATTATTTGAATGTTTGAATTAATATAATGACTACCTATATGTTGCTTCATTTAATAACTAATTCTACATTGAAATCGACTGAGGTAATATGTGGGAGTATATTAATTCTATAAGATGCTATGTTTTATTGCTTAATTTTTTCTTTTTGAATTTAATGTAAACTTTGTCATTGTAAAATATAACTTATTTTAAACGATTTTAGTTGTGGTGACCATACTGACCACATGTTGCCTAGCAAAGTATGTAATGCATAAATGGTTAAGAACAGTTATTAAAATTGTGCAACTTTTAATTATAAAAAACAAAATAAATAGTTTTGTTTTTTATATTATTTATTAGAAAAAAAGCCGTCATGTTTCTTTCTATATTATGACAAAATGAAAACTAACCAAATAGATCTTAAATCTAAATTCTAATAATCCAGTGTTCAATTCCTTCAAGCATCGAGCTTTAAAATTTAAATATTCAAGAGAATTCAACCTTTACAAAAAAAACTTGACAAAGTCAACTTTAATATCTCAAAATTATATATAGGGCCAGGTGCGGGGGGGGGGGTGTTGTGAGGGGGGGCACTATTTGAACACCAAAATTCGACATAAACTGGAGCCCGGGGGACACAGCTCTCAATAATTGGATCAGTTTGTCATTATACGAGGAGTGAAAATAAAGAGGCAATCCAATGGCGCAAACTCATTGTGCCATTAATTGTCTATATTTTATGTTTAAATAGACTTCTCTATATGTATATAAATAAATAAGTATAATTTTTCCTTTTCAGTTTATTGAAAAGGAGAGCTATACTAAATATGACAATCACACAGAAAAAGAAAAATTCAATTGTTTTTCCTCTTACCAAATACATTAACAATGCCCAAATTTAAGTTGTGTGTGTGTGTGTTTAAAAAAAACAATTTTCAACATTAATACTCGGATTTGTGCATGCAATATTAGTACTTATATTGCTTACATTACGATATTGCACACAATTTTTATCAATTGCTTATGCTTCTTACATTATAATATACTTTATCAATTTAAAATATAACCTTTGAATCCACAAAAATATTTCCATCTTTAATTAGTATTAGTTTGTAACAATACTGATATTAATTTCACAATTAACGTAGTTTTTTTATTTCATAAATGAAAATACTATTATTATACCAGATGCGTGGATATTTGAACATATACCTTATATAAAATGAATCATTTTGAAATTACGTATAACTTAAATTAATAAGCATGCTCATTTTGAAATTATAACTAGCATATACCCTATATAATCAAATTATAATGTACTGCAACCGTGTAAGGAATAATCAACATATGATATTCATTTTTTTGTCTAAATATATTATTCTCTAAAAATTACTATGCTATGTGTGCATCTAATATTTAAATATTTTCTATTGGTGTTCAACAAATAAAACAATAAAAATAAACTCAATCTACAAATTTGCACTTCATCCTTATATAACTGAAATATAAAAACATATCATTAAACAAACTTTCGGCGAAGCCCGTGTATGTATCACGGGCTTGCACTAATCAGACATCATCTAATAGTAGCATGGAATTCCATCGTCCGTATCCGTGTGTTTAGCACAGACCACTCATTAGTTTACCATTTAAAGTTTGATAGTAGTGTATAGGAAAAAACTAATTTAAAGAATTATGATTCAAAAGCATATAGTCAATCTCATATAATCAAAAACACGATGTGAATGTTCCATTAAAAAATTATTTTTCAAATTTCCTTATGGTTTTGTTAAAAAATTTATAATGAAATTATTTTGAAACTTTCAGTTAATGTTTCTTAAAATAGGGACGAAAGATCATTGGTTGATTCTGTGTAATTTTTCTATAGACATTTTCATCTATTAGATCAATCATTTCTTTTAATCAAAAACTCGATTCTAATATAGTAATTAATGTTTGGCTCCATGTAAATCTTTTAATATAATGTATATATAGCTAAACATTTTTTCCATGCCCGTGTGCAAAGCACGGGTGCGCACTTGTTAATATATTTATTTGCACAAAAATTATAGAAATGCAGCAATATATCATTCAGTTCAAATCATGCGATCTAAAAAGGAATATAATATGGATTTAGATGCTTCAAATTGCTTGCTTAGTGTGCTAGGCACATTGGTACTAAAGCTTTAGCTAAATTATTTTGTTTTCTTTTTTATATTTGAATTTTTTATATGTATCTGTTTTGAAGAATATAGGTTTGTCAGCCAATATTGTCATACCTTAATTTTTTTAAGTAGAAAACGGTAAACTAAAAAAAGATTGAATCAGAAAAATCAAAAGATTGAACTAGAAAACAGTAAACTAAAAAACAATTCGAATTTTTTGATCTTTACTCTTGGTCTCTAATTACCTTGGCTATCAAATGCTCAACAGCAGCAACCTAGGTGAGTAGCTAGTTCCCACTACAAATAATAAAGATTACAACCATGGTTTGGAAAACGAAGCAGCAACACCTAGTAATAGGAAATGAACAGAAATCAAAGGGGTTAAATAATAATAGAATAAAGATATGAGAAAATATAAAAGGAAAAGAGCAATGCAATCCAAATAAGCAAAATTCAATTCAATGCTTCAAAAAAGATATAAGAAATACAACTGTAAAATTAAGGCTAATTGCAGCAAACTTAAAATATGCAGAGAGACCAAAAATTAGAGAAATTTATTTTGGGGTTTCAAAATAGAATCTATTGCTTGAAATGGTAGTGTATGAATAAAATATTGAAATCAACAATTTGATCAATGAAAAATGGGAAATGAATCAATAGCTGAAATCACTAATTTGATGAATTAGGAATGGAAAATGAGTAAATGTAAACAAATGAATTATACTCTGAAAATCTTCATACATGTAAACAATAAATGATCACCAGACAAATTGATTAACGTGCTATAGTATTTCCAAAATAGGGTAGATTTGTGTTTACTGCTGCTAGTGAATGTTTTGTGCTCAACACTGTTTTGCAAGGATGGATCATATACCAAATCTTAACATGGCTATCATATGAAAATTAAGTCTTTGCAAACTTATTTTACATGTCTATTTCATAATATAAAAATTAAAGTAATCATCACACTAGAATTATCTCATTATCTTATGAATTAAATTGTTTTTTTGGGTCTAATGTAACAAATCAACAAAATGACTTTGAACAAATGAATAGGAAAAATTAACAAACATGGTTGTAGTGTTATTAAAGACAGGGAAGATTTGTGTAAGATATAAGAGTTGCTTAATTTCCTAAACACAAAAAAGTACAATTGTTAAGAAAAATAACTTCAAATAAATGAATTATAGTATGAAAATTTTCATACATGTAAACAATACATTAATCACCGGGAAAATTGATATACATGGTAGTTATATTTTCAAAAATAAGGTAAATTTTTATTTATGGCCTGTACAGCGGTAGGTAAAAGTAAATCTGCATTTAATTTCCAAAAACAGAGAAAAGGAAAACAAAAGAGGGATGTCCCTATTATATATAATATAGATAGATTTTAAATTTATGGTTATTAATAAACAAACTAAAAATGTAGACTAGAATTACTCATTATCTATTGAATTTAAGTAGCATTTTTTTCAAAATTTAGTCATATATTTTAATATTTTGGCTAGATGAAGTTGCTTGAAGTATTCAAAAGTAATAATTAATTATTACGTACGAAATTGTAGTAAATTAGAAGCAAAATTTTTATTTTCCAACTTGTATTCATTCATTGGTAAAGCTTATAAAATGTAATTTAAAGTAGGTAAAATTTATATGAACTACAAAATTTAAAAATGGAATGGAAGTATGACAAACTAAGAATGAAAATGGAGAACATTTAATTACATGACTTAAAAAAAATAAGTTAAAGTTGAAGTAACTACTTGATTTATAATCAAAAACCAGCTTGCAATCAATTGTCGAGATAGAACGAAATCCTAATCTTTCTTTGTCTTGTCAAATTACAGGAATTTAAACAATGGAGCTAGTGGTAGATCGATGGAGATGGTGGTAAAAGGTAGTAGAAGGATGTCGAAAGTGGTAAAGAACGTAGGAGGTGGTGGCAGAATTGTAGAGGCGGAGGCGGAAGAGAGGCAAAGGTTGAGGCGGCGGTAGAACTATGGGGCGACAACCCTAAAAAAAAGGGGAAATAAATTTGATTGAGAAAACAAATTCCGTAAGAAATAGGATGAGTGGTAAAACTACAATCCTATCGATGATATTTCGAACTGATTATGAAATTATTATCAGATATAATGACGGTTATGACCGTGGTAACCATTCGTCTTAGTAATAACCATTAGTAATTTATAACGGTTATAACCGTTATCAATGAAAGGCGGAAAAATGTGACATAATGAGCTGTTTGATGCAACCGATCAATGACTGGTTTATACGGTAGTGGGAAGATGGTCAGAGTCGGTAGAAATGGTTTGCATTGGTAAGTTGAGGACATGTTGGGTGGAGGTTTTGAACAGTCGGTTGAATGAAAGAAGTGAATTGGAGACTTAGAAAATTTAACAAAGTACGAATATATATTTAAAAAAATCTCTTAGTCTATTGCTTGGATTCGAGTTTTAAATATAATTCGGTACCAAGTTATAGTACTTATCCCAAATTGACTCCAGGACGACACACATGACTATATGCCACTCTAAGGAGCTATGTGATCTCAAGAGCACAGGCCCGTCCCTAGGCCTGGGCTGTTTGGCCGGCAACCGCCTAGGGCCCAGCAAGCGGGAATGGCCCAACTCAGTAGGATGTTTTCAAAATTTATCGCATAGAAATACTTTCGTTATTAAAATAGACGAAGTGTTTGAGTGATAAGTACTTTGATTGGTAAATTGGATCTCAAGGGTTCAATCCCTGCCTATGTTTTGTGCTTCAACCGTTTTCATGTTCTGAACATAATTTAATGTATGAAGCATTTATCCATGACTCCATTTTTTTTACCATACTTTAATTTATGAAGCATTTGTTTAGGGCCCGGTTTAATCTTGGGTCGGCCCTACAGGAGCACATAACATCGCCAATATAAAGAGTTGGATTTTCAACTGAAACCAACAAGAAGAGTGTGGGGAAACTGGCCAAATGGAAGTAGTGTCTCAAGACAACTCACAAGCAATCAACCGAGATTCGTAAGATAAGCACACTTTGTCTTCAATAAAAGCATACTCTAAAAGGAAAATGCTAATTTGATTTTTTAATCAAGTAGAGATCTAAAGACATTAGAATTTTGAGACAAAGACAAAATGATTTGAAACTTGGCAGACACACTCAGATGGACTAAGGAAATATCTCGGGAAGATGGGCTGAGAAAATATCTTGGGAAAAGTTGTAGAATAAATAAGCTAAGTACATAATCTAGCTCCAAGTTATTGCCATAACTCGATACCGAACGATGGTGATTCACTTTTATAACTCCACACTTAGTACAAGTGATTCTCTAACTCAGCAATGCAAGCCTAAGTGATTTCGTAGAATTCCAATAATTTATCTCCAAAATCGAAGAGCTGTTTGCTAAAATTGCGAAAAAAGTCAAGTAATGGAAAAATAATCAAACAGAATAATAAAATAAACTCAAAAACAATTGGAAAGTTGCCTGAATATACCATTTAAGAAACAGAAAGTCAAGGCATGTGGCGAAGTTAAGCTCGCATAAAGGCTTATAACTCGAAATCTAGATATAACCATAACTTGGTATCGAATTATGCTCTTGACTAAAGGGAATCTGGGATTACTTTTGAACGATCTTAGGCCGACTTCTAGGGGGTACTGATGACAATTTTCTAGCCCAATAAATCCTCTATCTCTATGTATAAAAACCTGCCTATGACTCGAAATAATCTTTTGGAGAATACCGAATACATACCATTACTCCGTAGAAATCTTTGTTTACCTTCCTCTTCCATACGATAGTCAATTAGAAAGAAATTATTATCATCCACAACCAAACCCCAGTATTCGTGACTTCTCTAACTTATATGTAATCTAATCAAACCTTAGAATATATCCATAGAAAATCAATTGATAATTCTTAAAAAGTGAACATAGAACAAGTTTCGCCAAGCACTACAAAAAAATATGCCTTCCTTACATTTCCTCATATTTTTCTTATGTACAGCTAAATCTAAGCCTTATAATCTTATCTGAGATGTTGGTCCATTTTTGAGTTAACAATGACTATAATTGATAGGATGCAGAGATCAAATATAAATGAAGATAATTGCAAACCCATTTACAATAGTTGTAGACTTAGAGGGAAAGTGTAACACCATATTCCCCGAACCATGTTAAAGGCAAGATGGAGCAAACACTATAATAAGAAAGATTGCTCTCACAATAAGCTTAGGCTAAAATAAGAGGAAAAAAAGAATAAAGCAAAGTCAAGAGAATACCGTCCTTAATCATTTAAACATAGCCATTATGGGAAAATCAAACTGCGGCTGCAAAATGTGATTCAATAGAAAGAAATGCACAATGGAAACCATAAGTGACAATGAGATGGAGATATATCTGCCAGACATAACGGTTGTACTAATGATGCCAGAGTATAACTCATCTCCTTGAAAGGCTATATGCAAATGGGAATATGCTACTCTCATAGATCAATGTACAAACATAACAGGTCTGTGTTAACAATCTTATATCTAAGGGTTATCACCTCCTTATGACATTAAAAGACGGAATAGCACCACTGTCCATATCAAAGTCAGGAAGACAGAGAGTCGTGTGGCCATCAGATTAAGCTAATGAAGAATTGCACCACCACCGGAATAAATTAATAAAGAAGCATGCCACCATCAGGGTGTAAAAATAGGGGGACAAGAGAAGAGGACTATTGCTACAGCCAAATAGCCAAATAAACCCTAATATTGTTCCTAAAGCATATGCATTGCTAACATTCTCAATTTTAGATCTGCATTGCGCTCACTGGAAACTAGTTAAGCAGTACCTAATGAAATCAAAATGATTCCAATAGTTGCACGTATGGTCACCCAAATAGTGCTCCGGTGTAGGTCCACACATACTGGTAGAGGGAAAGGATACAAGCTTCCTTAGTCAATAACTTTGTTAGTCCAATATCAAAAGCATGAGAAACGAAATATGTCGGCTCCGTTCATTTGCTTTACTTTTATATTTTATTTTGGGCTTGTATATTACTTGGCTTGGACCAAGCCCAAACATTTCTTGAATAATTTCCGTTACCCAAAACATTATATATATGGGTTAATGTTGCATTGTAAAGTTCAGTTCATTATTACAATTTTACAAAGGCATTCAATAAAATTCTCTTCTATTAATTCGAGAATTCCAACATGGTATCAGAGCCAGTGCTCGCTTCTCACATTGATCTTCAGCAGTGTTGATCAATTTGTGATCCATCAGAGTATTGTCATCATCTGGATCGCCCTTCATCGAAGCTTCAGCCTGTCATCTGAAGGTTGTTTCCTTATTCATAAATTAAGAAGCCTCGCCTACATATTTGTGGCTGCAATCTTGTTTCAGAATAAGATTGAAAAGAGGTAATTCAGGTTCTTTAACGTCCCGAAAAATTTTCGACTTTGGTCATCGACATAAAACCCACGTCGATTATCCAAACATTGAAAATACCTATAGTTAATGAAAGAAGTTAGGGGGTGAGAATAGATAAGATATAAACTTAAAATAGAAGAAGAAGAAGAACATACAACATCAGAGTAAACATGAATCTCACAGCGGAACGAATAAATATATTTCATAACATAACTTTGAAATAAAACAGTATCTGTATACAACAGTATCTGTATACAATACCATTATTAGAGTATAACACTTACAACACAGTGGAAATAACAATAGCTATATGATCCTGAAGCCTCCTGCTCCATCTCTTCAAGTATCTGTAAATCCCGACTACTTGACTGCCCATACAAAATTGGGAACCCAAGAGTTTAGGGAAAACAAAACAAAATAAACTCTAGGTCAGTCATGTGACTGATGTGAGTAAACTCAAATCATTTGATTTAACTTTCAAAAATCCTTTTAAACCAAAAGATAATCGTAAGACCGATCCACACATAAACACGGATGGTTTTTACCTTATGATAACCCAAGATATTTCTAAAACGATACTTGTATGATATTATAATAATGTCTAGATCATGTAAATAGAAATCTAGCAGAACGCTTTCATCTAACGTTCTATATATATAATATACAATCAAAACCGCAGGCTCTTATTTGGGGAATGGATTCCAACTATGACAAGGTATAGATCCACCTTCCGCTCAGTGTACTCTAGAAGCGATACACTGGAGTCCAACAAGAACATCTTGCAACTCGGCCATACATGACCGACCACTCATTTCGCTTGAGTGTATCGAATATATTGTCACCTTACAGTTGGTAAACCAACATAACCATTCCCGGGAGATACAGAATTTAAAGAAGTAACAAATATGAATATTCCCTAGATGGTGACAATATACCTAATTGTGTGCGGCCCACTTAGCCATGCTACATGTCCGATTTCTTTCATTTCCCAGTTGATAAGGCTGGAGGTCATAACGTATCTTTCAACAGATTACTCATTCATTCACTTTGAATGCTACATCGTTATACCCGTCAAATCACAAATTGATTTCCCCAAAAATACCACGGGTATAAGCTAAGAAAAACTAATTCCTTCGCCACCAACATAAATACGTTTGAAACGATCAACTTATGTGATCTACCAGATATACTCTATCTAACATTCGTCCATTCAAGATGTCCTGGGACTGGACAAACCGAAGGCACTATTCTGTAAATCCATCTTAGGAAATTTCTACCTAGGATTGCCAGAATAACCCTTATATAAACTCCGTCTTCAATTTGTCTTCGATCTAATTGATTCGAAACGCTAACGCTCATACGGAGTGGTTCTCGGATAATAATCCAACCGGTCTCTCCATATTGACGATGGAAAAATGGTCAAAACTTTGATAGTCTGTGATTTAACTATCAAAGAAAAACACGTGTGCAAACAACGATATTATTTCTAGATGGAAATTTTGTCGATCAATCATCATTTAACATTTATCTCTTTAGTTCATTAATTTACTTATCTCCTATTTCCATATATTCTAAATTCTTATTTTCTATTATCAGAAAACATTTCTGATTCTTATTTGGAAAATCTGGATTTAAACTGATGTTTAAATCAAACATCGCCATGACAACTCAAACCATTTCACTCATTAACTAAATTCACTTAACCATCCTTTACTATCAAACCTTAGCCTTTCATTAGTTAAGAAGGAAGTTAATCAAGTTGGGGTATAATTACCTCTCAGACCTTAACTGAACAACGTTTTAACTTCGGAATAAACAAAGTTTATCTTTTAAACCTTTAACAAACTTCCGTACGTAACTCTCGGATTCTATTTACGTATCCACTTCTTTATTGAAAACATTGATTATAACTATAGCGTTATAATCCTTACTTTCGAAATATCTAACTTCGAATATAACTTTTATTCTTTAATTTGAATAAATAAATAAACACCTAATTTATAAATAAATAAATCTTGATTTAAAAACCGGAAAGTGAACAGTACTTTCCCGCATTCAATATAATCGAATTCGACGATTAACTCTCTTCGGATAACTTATATTCGATTAAATCTCTTCGAATAACTAATATTCGAATATCTCTCTTTGAATAACCAATATTCGATTATCTCACTTCGAATAACTTATATTTCGATTTAACTCTCTTTGATTAACTAATACTTGATAACTCTTTCTTTCGAATAAACTATATTCGATTACTCTTTCTTTCGAATAAACTATATTCGACTAACACCTTTCTTCGAATAAACTATATTCGATAACTCCTTTCTCCTATTCAAATAAACTATATTCGATAAATCCTTTCCCCTATTCGAATAACTAATATTTGAATAACTCTAGTTCGATTTAACTCTAATCGATTAACTCTAACTGATTAACTCTAACTGATTAACTCTAACTGGTTAACTCTAATTGGTTAACTCTAACCGGTTAACTTATAACTGATTAACTCTAAGTGATTAACTCTAACTGGTTAACTCTAACTGGTTAACTCTAACTGGTTAACTCTAAGTGATTAACTCTAACTGATTAACTCTAACTGGTTAACTCTAACTGGTTAACACTAACTGGTTAACTCTAACTGGTTAACTCTAACTGGTTAACTCTAACTGATTAACTCTAACTGGTTAACTCTAACTGATTAACTCTAATTGGTTAACACTATCCAATTTACTCTTCATCCATATTCAGTTTCAAATATCGATGTTGAAATCGATTCTTACTTCTCTATATAAGTCAGGACTTATATAATCCATTTATCCAATGATAAACATTTTATTTAATTTATGAAATATCATTTATAAATAAATCTTCTCAATCTATCGGTTAGAACGGATTCTTTTTAAATCCTTTGCTTTAAATCCATATCATGTTATACCCGTGTGCGACGCACGGATCTAAACCTTTCAAAATGTAAAATTCTCTTTTTTATATAAAATTCTATTCGTTTTTATAAGTATTTCCTTTTATATTTGTTTTAAAAATATTTCTCTTTTATATTTGTTTTACAAATATTTCTCTTTTATATCCTATTTATTTTCTAAATAAATGTTCCTCTTATAATATCTTATTTATTTTCTATATAAATAAATGTTCCTCTTATAATATCTTATTTATTTTCTATATAAAAAATCCTTTTATAAAATTATATTTATTCCATAATTAAATATTCCTTTTACTTATTCTATTTATTTTCTAAACAAATATTTCTTTTCAATTCTATTTATTTAACAAATAGATATTCCTTTTATAACTCCTTTGATTTTATAAATATTTTCTTTTAATAAACCCCTTTCCTTTTATATATAAAATCCATTGATTTTATATAAATAATTTATTTTCAAAATACACTTTGAAAATCCCTTTACTATATCCCAGTATTTCTTACAGTATTTAAAATACCAAATAACAGTGATCGATATCATCCGAACACACATAATCCACAATAGATTATATATCACATCATATATTACAATATATGAAAAGAACAGTATTATAAATATTGAGGAATCCAGTTGGATCCCTTCAACCTATTTCCCTGCATCCACAGGTGTTAAACAATATAATTAACATCAACTTCATTTCAATATGAAGTATTCTGATCAACATAATCAATATATATATTTAACGATTTATATATATATATATATTCATATATATATATATAATTCAACCAACTGACTAGAAGTTCATCCAAACAGTAAACACACAACAATCAACCAACATTTATCAGTTCTAAAAATACATTATAAAAAATATAACTGTGCAGAGTTAGTGAGATTCACTCACATTGGCAGTTCATCGTTAAATAACAATAAACTGTTGTTTGATTCAGATCAAACAATTTATTTCACCATAAATTCAAACGAGCTCCAATCCACTCCCAGTTAGTTCCATCGTGTAGACACGTCCATACGATTCTGTCGGATCTTGTTTCGTCATATTCTGATTACGTATGGGTTAGATATTAAAATTACACACTAATACATTTTTAAATTTAATTTAAAACTTAATTTAATGTTTAGTAAAAAGCGTCACCAATAAATATTCGGCCCACCCTTGGGAAGCCCACATCTGCTTCCCACTCTTCTTCCCTGGTTACCACTTCGTGACCTCCAGCATTTCGAACAGCCATTACACCACACCAATCCCTTTTTTTCATTGTTTTTGTTACTGGGCCTATCACGTAAAATGCGCTAGCCCAAACAATATAAAAAAACTCGCCAATACCCATCACGTGATCAGCATCCTTCTTCCTCATGAAAATGGAAAGCCGCAAACTCCTGTACACACATACGTCTTTCCGCCCAGCAGACTTCAGGAGCTCCCAACCTTCCTCTTCCTACATGCGCACCTCAAACTAACTGTCTCCCTTTAACGTTTTGTCCTTTCTTCATTTACAAACTGCTCCATGCTTGCGTGAACACCTAGCACTCATCACATCACTGGTACCTCCAACAAAAATTACGATCTTCCACATCACAATATTTTCTCCACTACTCCCACTTTCAAACTGTCAGCATCAGGTTCTCACACCACGTGATCACCTCACCTCACATCTTCGCCACAGGACTTCGTTCAACTTAAAGGAGTGTAATAACCCGGAAATCTAAGCCAAATTAAAATTTTTATTTTGGCAATTTTGATGAATTTTGAATATTTAAAATGAATTATTTTAAATAATAATGACTAGAAATTTATTTTGAATAGAATTAGAATGAATATATTTATTAAAATCAATGTTAGAAAATAAATATTTATTTTTATTTATAAAAGTAATTGAAAATGGCACGGTAGTTTGAAAATTCGATTTCAAAGTTCAAATGAACGTACATGATTCAAAATAAATCGGATTTTGGCGAAACGAAAAATATTAGAATCTATTTGAGAATATCTTTCCAATGAATCCGAAAAATCAAATTTTCATGGCCAGAATCAAAAGGTATGTCCAGTTGAAAATTCAGAAAAGTCGCTGTGGAATTTATATATATTTTATATATATATAAAGTCCTTAAAAATGGCCATTTTTCAAACGGCCTCAGAATTCAAGGAAATTAGTTTTGTTAGGACCGTGTCGTCAATACGAAGCTAGAAATAATTTTTTTGGAATTTTTAGAGTCTGTATGTGGCCCCAGTAAATTAAAATATGCATTTGAATTTAAAATATAATGACTTATATTTTAAATTTAGCGGTAACTGATCGTAACAGCCGAATTGGGTTACGAAAAATATCCCATTGTGTTCGGAATGGGGGTAATTAGCTAGGGACGACGGTCGTTGGGTTTGAATTATAACTCGAATAAAATCCTAACTTTTTATGGAAATTAAATAAATAATCATATAAATATATATATATATAATTTCCCTCTTCTCTCTCCTTACCATTCAGTCAATGAACTAAAAAGAAAAAAGAAAAAAAATCCCTAAAACCTACCCGATCCCGTTGGTCTCGCCAGCGCTCCCCTCCACCATCGAAGACGTCGCCGCCCACCGCATCGCTAGCTGCCGGAGCTTCCCCCCATTCGCCAGTCGCCGGACCTCCCACCGCCATCTCCTCCTCCCCCAAATCGAGCGCAGTGCCTCCTTGAACCCTAAATCCGAGCGCAGGCAAACTTGGAGGCCTCGAGTTGCGAGTAGAGGCTGGAGCAGGGAGTCACATTAGAGGGGTGACAGGTGATGGAGTTCTGATCACCCCTGACAGCGGCCCGCGACGAGAAACTGGAGAGAGGATGATAACAGTAATGGGGTAAGGTTTAATTAATTTTATTTTAATTAAATAATGTTGTAAAAATCAGATTTGTATATAGAAAATAACAAATTAAAAATTAGATTTTTATATAGGTTTGAATAAGGAAAAAAATCTGATTTTTTATGCTGTTGATATGAAAAGAAAGTTATGATAATCAAGAGAGTAGTGATTTTAATACAAGTAAAGATTCGATTTTTAATATGAGAAAGACTCGATTTTTGATATGGTAAAGCTTTGATTTTTAAACAGAGGATAGATTTGATTTTCACAAGTGAAAAGATTATATTTTTAACATGAAAATGAAGTGATTTTTTTAATGAAGAAAACGTGATTTTCAAAAATGAAATGGAAAGATAATTCTTTGAATGGCATAGAAAAGTTATGATTTTTAAATTAGAAAAGATTTGATTTTTGGCAATGAAAAGGTTAGATTTTTAGAAATAAAAGACACGATCTTTAAAAAGGAATGATAAGAATTTTATGTATAGAAAGTTATGATTTTTAACAATGTAAAGGTATGATTTTTAACAATGTAAAGTTATGATTTTTAGTCGAGTAAAAATATAATCTTTAGCGAAGTAAAAATATAATCTTTAGCAAAGTAAAAATATAATCTTTAGCGAGGTAAAAATATAATTCTTAGCGTCATAAAAGTATAATTTTTATGTACAGGTAGCAAGATAATAAAAATATGATTTTTATATATAAAACTGAATAAAAAAATGTGATTTTTACTATGAACAGAGTGAAATAGATTGCGATGGAACCGATGGTAATCTGAACAAAATCTGACCCGTTCAGAAATAAAGAATGGCAGAGTGGAAACCCAATAGGTGAGAACTCCTAACTAATTTTTTTTTTCAGTTCTTTATTTTATAACTGCATATATAAACTGCTCCCCGTCGTCCACAGACCATGGACGACTAGTGTGATTGTTTGTGTTGTGAAATTTGACTGTTGATTGTGTTGAAATAAAATATATATTCATGTGTTGAAATAAAATATATATTCATGTGTTGAAATAAAATATATATATTTGTGTGTTGAAGTAAAATATATATATTCATTTACAAATCGAACGATTTGTTTATGTACACCTACTTGACTAACATAGATTGGGACGGTAAATTTTACACATCGCCCAACTGCGAAAATAAAATATATGTTTGATTGATTGAAACCCCACACAGGTGTTGGGATGATATTGACGTACACTAATCCAAATTGTTTAGTATTATGTCGACCGATGGGTTGACAGACTGTGTAAGCACTAATTATTTATATCTAATGCTTATGCAGTTGTGTGGTGCACTTTGGATGATGGTTGATTATTTATCATTGCTATTATATACATGTTGTATAGTGTAACACCCCGTAATTCTGTTAATATTAATATTCAAAAATTAAAGAATAACTAATCTCAGACGTGAGAATTAAGGGAAACGGGTTGCGCCATTGTGTTCGTCTCGGAATTCTGGTTGAAATAGAGTCCGAGTTTGCGTGATTTGGACTTCGTATGAAGGAGATATGGCCATCGGAAGTTTCAGAAAATTCAAAATTCGAAGTCAAACAGGCCAGGTGGGAAATTTCCCGCCCAGCACCCCAGGTCGACTGGGCAGTCGACACCCCCAGGACCAGGTCGACTGCGCAGTCGACTTGGGTGTCGACCTGGTCAAGTCGGCCAGGTTTTGGCAGAGCCCAATCTTGAGCTGCTGATGTGTCTTTAGGGCTGAGTTGGCTAATTTAACGGTCCAGGTTAGTTCTGACTTGATCTGACGGTCTAAATAAATCCTAAACTCTATATATACCTAGGTAGTCTCTCACTCTAAAATCACATGAAAAATAGAATAGCCGCCGTCATGCCATCGCCATGGAACTCAGTGTAGCCGCCGCCAACTAAGAAGGAAGAAAGCTAATCAAAACTCTAATTCTACTCAACTCTAAAGCAAATCAAGACTCTCTTTCTTCTCTAATTGTGAGTATGATGATCTTAACAAGATTATTTGCAAACTAATTAGATTAAGATGTGATATGGATCATAAGAAAATGATGTGAATTGTCATATATGTTGTTGTAAACCTTATGCTATCATGTATGTTGTAAATCCTATGTTATGTGATGATGATGTCCTATATGTTGTAAATCATGCTATGATGATGTTGTATATGTTGCAAGTTTCTATGCTAAGTTGCGATGTTACAAAGCCATGATGTTATTATGTTGTATTTAGCTTATGAATCATGATGTTGATTATATATATTTGGGATATGATGATTCACATGATAAATCACATGTACCTATGCAAGTTTAGATTTATTAGTATGTATAATCTCACATATTGCATGACATCTATTTAGATCTAGAATTATGACATCTATTTAGATCTTGAATTATGACATCTATTTAGATCTAGAATTATGCTATGACATGTGTGAGTTCTATGTGTTAGATGCTAGTTCACACCATCATTGTGTTGCATAAACCACATATGCAAATTTATACATGAACTTGGGTTATGATCATATTATGTAAGTTGTGACATTTAACCAAACAAGTTGACACCTTTAGATCCATGACATGTGTAGTTTTATGCAAGTTTCACCCCTATTATGATTAGATCTATTTTATTTGTCTATATGTTGTGATAATTTATCTTTGTTCTATGAGTTAGACTATTCGAGTCTAACGTATATTTTGCGTTGAATAAGCGAACGTATAACGTGGGGTAGGGGCAATATTAAGGATTTAATATTAAGAAATTGGAGTGCAATTGATATGATTTTGCATGCCATAAATGGATGGCCATAATTGAGTCAATTATGGACATCGTTAAAATTGGAATTAATTAATAATTTGAATAGGGAAATTATTAAAACTGGGGTAAAAGATTATAAGTAATAATCAATGCTTAGGACACGAGGTTGGACTCGTTTGTGACGTAATACTGCCTGAACCCGCCCGGCGAATCCAGTAGTCACAAATGTCAGCCCAATGTGAGAGGTCCTAGGCCCAAATTAAAGCATAACAGTTGTAAAGACACGAGGTTGGACTCTTTTATGGTGTAAGACTGCCCGGACCTGCCCGGCAAATCCAGCTTCCATAAATGCCAGTCTAATGTGAGAGGTCTTTATGAGGTTATGGCCTGAATGAATTAAGAAATACTTAACCAGATAAACATGTGAAGTGGGACATGGGGGTTAAGTAGGTGCCTTGGGTGGCATGAGGAATCTAGTGGGTGCCTTTAGTGGCATTTGAAATACGACTAGTAAGACTTAACCAAACACACATGTGAATGAACATGACTAAGAGGGTTAAGTGGGATGTACTAGTGGGGACAAGCTTAGGTGGATAGCTTGTGGTAAGTAAAGGGGGCCCATTTCAACCAGTAACCCAAACGTATCTTTGTGGGATCGACCCAAGTCGAGGACGGGACACGCATACTGGGCTTGACTATAAGAGGCCAAACGGGTTAGCGGTGGCAACACAAGTCCAACGGGTTTCATATGCGTGCGTGGACCCGGGCTGGTAGGTAAGACGTTGTTGCATCGTGTAGGTATTAGCCATGCATCCTCAAGTTGTATCGGGTTGCCACTTTAGGGGAGTGATACACCCCACTGTGGGGCCAGCACGGGTATCTACGAGTAGGGAGCCGATCGCAAGTGGGTAGTGGGGTACACCTAGCGGAGATAGGGGCAGGCGACACCTATGTAGTCAGCTAGGGGTGCACGAAGTTATTTATAAAATTTCTATGTGAAGCAAGTGGGATCAACCTTAAGGGTGACTGGTGTGGTGCAGTGTAGTAATTATTCGTTAGTATTAGGTGTGCCTTTAACGTTATCTTTATCTGCTCTTCCATACCCAATAGTTCATAAACATTTCCTTATTTTCCAGCTTGTGTCTCAGTCTAATTATTTTGATAATAGTATTGTTAGAATTATCATACTCGCCAGACTTTATGTCTGACCCGCTTCATTTCTATCTTTTTCCCCCCACCAGGTCCTCAAGGTGGGCCCAACTCTAGCGGAGTTTGATTGGATTGCTTTATCTCTCTTCTGGAAAGCTTGGACCGCTGAAGTAAAGTCCATCTTGTTATCTTCTTTAATGGCTATTTATGAAATGGGGTTATGTATTTTGTTTTATCAAGATGGATATTGTACTTGACTCTGATTTATGGTTTTATGATGTAACAAACATGTTTAATTTCCGCTGCAATGAAATAAAGTTTTAGATTTCCAAGTACTACTTATTATCTGCCTTGTTGTAATTTTTCTGTTCTATATTCACTTAAAACCTCCATGGAAGTTAATGCATTCCCTTTGTGAGTGACATTAATGGACGTGGGGTGTTACACGTGGTATCAGAGCTTAAGGTTACCAGAACAGATAAATTTTTAGAAAAACTATTTTTCTAAAGTATTTTTGGAAGAAGTGTTTTCAAAAACATGTCTTGATGAGTAATTTAAAGAGGAAAGTTTTTATGAAAAACATAATCCCCAATAGCCATATATCTTTATCTTTCGAATTCTCCATTTTGAATCTTTCCTTTTTCGTTTCAGCATAGCTGAAGATCTTAACCTTCCGAACGGTGTAACGATACCAGGATGGTATAGGAGGTTATTAGAGGCTAGGGCCGCTGCAGGTCCAGCCAATGTTCCTCTACCACCAGTTGCACCCGCTCCTCCTCCCCCTCCTCGCGCTGATACTTTTGCAAAGACATGCAAGGAATTTAAGGCTATGGGTGGAAAACATTTTCAAGGGTCAGAAACGTTTGTGGAAGCTAGAGATTGGCTTAAGGAGGTGGAAGAATTGCTAGAAATCTTTGAAGTAGAAGAAGGGAGGAAAGTCAAATTAGTTGCTTGGTTAATGAAGGGAGAGGCCTCGTTTTAGTGGGAGGTCACTAATGGGGAGCGTCCTGTTGATTCTTGGGCAGATTTCAGATGTAGGTTTGAAGCAAAGTTTCTCTCAAGGGCAGAAAAGAATCTATACATGGAAAAGTTCTTGACATTGAAGCAGGGAAATCTATCGGTGAAAGAGTACGTCAACAAATTTAACCAATTAGCAAGGTTTGGCTTAGATTTGGTGAACACGCAGGAGAAGAAGGCTCTGAGTTTCGTTAATGGCTTGAATGAGCCATTGCAGGGGTCGGCTATGACCCACATCCCTATGGGGGCCACCTTTGAGAAGCTAGTAGACGTGGCACTCATGCACGAGGAGAAAGGCGTTAATGCTAATAAGGCACCCGAGAAGAAAGGGGATCAGAAGAAACCACAACAGCAAAAACAAGAAGGGTGGTAAAGGCAATAATGGCAAAGGAAAGAAAAGATGCTTTAACTGTGGGACACCAGGCCATCTCAGCAAGGATTGCAGAAAGAAAAAGAAGACTGGCTGTTTTCACTGTGGTGAAGCGGGACATCTAGTGAAGGACTGCCCAGAGAAGGGGCAGAGGGCAGGGTCTACCTCGGGAGGACAGGTGCAGGCTCTTATGGCACCAAGGCAGGCAAGGGGACAAGTTCAGGCTCTCGCGGTCCCACCGCTGCAAGAACGAGGTAGAACCATTTTTGTTGAAAGCTTAGTTTTTCTGTTTGATCATCCTGTCCGTACCTTATTCGATTCGGGCGCATCGCATTCGTTTATCTCTACATCATTAGTTGAATCACTGCACTTAAACACCAGTTTAATAGAGGATCCCTTAGTTGTTTCGAATCCAATTGGGGGCTCAGCTTATTTGTCCATGATATGTTTGGATTTGAAAATTTCTATACTTAGCGTGGGTTTAGATGTGATGCTTATGTTTTGGGCTTCACGGGCTATGGGCTAATTTTAGGAATGGATTGGTTATCCAGAAATGGGGCCGTTCTTGATTGTGAAAGGAGAGTAGTTAGGCTCATGACTCGCCTTGGCAACACTCTCGAAATATTTTGTAATCCCATAAATTCCGTTATGCTAAGTTATCTAGAATCGCTTGACGCTTCGGTGGAAAATCTACGATCTGTTAAAGTAGTCCAAGAATACTCGGATGTGTTTGAGGAGGTGAAGGGCTTGCCTCCGAAGCGGGAGATATATTTTCGAATATATCTTGTGGATAATGCAAAACCAGTATCTTTGCCAGTACACCACATGGCTCCTCGTGAAAGGAGGGAACTCAATAAACAAGTGAAGGAGTTGCTTGAGAAGGGGTTCATAAGACGAAGTATATCGGAGTGGGGTGCTCCAGTAGTATTTGCCACGAAGGTGGATGGGTCCCTTAGACTTTGTGTGGACTATAGAGAACTTAATAAGCTTACTAAGAAGAACAGACACCCACTGCCGAGGATTGACGATCTCTTCGATCAGTTAGTTGGCGCCTCAGTGTTTTCGCAGTTGGACTTAGCCACTGGTTTCCATCAGTTGAGAGTGGCTGAGGATAGCATAGACAAGACTGCCTTTAGGACTCCGGACGGTTTCTATGAATGGCTAGTGATGCCCTTCGGTTTGACAAACGCCCCCGCATACTTTGTTGATTTGATGAGTAGGGTGTTTAGGGAGTACCTTAATAAATTCGTGGTGGTCTTTGTAGACGACTTCTTGATCTTTTCTATGAATGAAGAAGAGCATGCCCTACATCTTAGGGAAGTGTTGGAGACTCTACGAGCGCATAACCTTAAAGCTAAATTTACTAAGTGTCACTTCTGGAGGAAGGAAGTACGGTTCTTAGGGCATGTGGTTTCCAAAGAAGGGATAGCTGTGGATCCCGCGAAGGTGGTAGCCATCCAAGATTGGAAGGTCCCTAAAAATGCTACCGAAGTAAGGAGTTTCTTGGGGTTGGCTGGCTACTATAGGAAGTTTATCAAAGACTTCGCAAAAATATCAACTCCATTGACACGCCTGACAAAGAAGAACCTAGTCTTCGCGTGGGACGTAGATTGTGATGATGCGTTCCAACGTTTAAAGAGAGCTTTGACCATAGCCCCAGTCTTAGTGTTGCCTGATGGGAGTAAGCCATTTACTGTTTATACCGATGCTTGTGGGACAGGACTAGGCGCAGTCTTAATGCAGGAGGGAAGGGTAATAGCCTATGGGGGATGACAGTTGAGAGCGCATGAGAAAAATTACCCTACACATAACGTAGAGTTGGCCGCAATTGTTTTTACGCTTAAGTCTTGGCGCCATTATCTTCTTGGCGAGAAATTCGAATTATTCACTAACCACAAATCTTTAAAATACTTATTCTCTCAGAAGGACTTGAATTTAAGACAGCAAAGGTGGATGGAATTCTTAGCGTCCTACGACTTCGAAATAGCATATACCCCTGGCAAAGGTAACGTGGTGGCAGACGCCTTAAGTAGGAAAAGGTTGTCCTTGAGTCCGTTGTTTGTTGAACGGAGAAACTTAGAATTCATCTCTATGTTTGATTTTAGACCTCCCACTGACTTTGTACCCGATTTGCTAGCATCCTTGGAGGTCAGACCTACGCTTCTGGGACGGATTGGCGAGGCACAGCGAGACGACCCACAGTTGGTTGAGTTAGTAGAAAAGCTCAAAAGAGGGGAGTCATCAAGCCATCTCCGTAGGTATACCCTAGATGATAAGGGTTGGTTACGTAGGGATAGTAGACTTTGTGTACCTCGAGACGAAGGTTTGAGGAAGGCTATTCTTGACGAAGCACATCATTCGAAGATGACCATTCATCCCGGCGGGGATAAGATGTACAAAGACATGAAGCGAGTTTTATTTTGGGCCGGTATGAAGAGGGATGTGGCCGAGCATGTCGCTAGATGCTTGGTGTGCCAACAAGTAAAAGCGGAGCAAAAGAAACCCGGTGTGTTGCTTCACCCATTGGACGTTCCACTATGGAAATGGGAAAGTGTCTCGATGGACTTTGTGGATGGATTACCAAGATCAAGGAAGGGTAATACGGGGATTTGGGTTATAGTAGATAGACTTACTAAAAGCGCCCATTTCACTCCCGTGAAGAGTAAGAGGACTGCTCCATGGTTAGCTTCTGTATACGTCCGAGAGATAGTTCGTTTGCATGGCGTTCCTTCTAGCATAGTAAGCGACCGCGATCCTATCTTCACTAGCGAATTTTGGAGGAGCTTACAAGAAGCGGTAGGGACTCAGTTATGTTTGAGCACCGCATATCATCCTCAGACGGACGGCCAAACCGAGAGGGTGAATCGTATTCTAGAGGACCTTTTGAGGCTATGTATCCTAGACTTTGGGGGTACATGGGAAGAGCATCTTCCATTGGTGGAGTTCGCATATAATAATAGCTTTCAATCCAGCATTGGCATGGCCCCTTTCGAAGCTCTTTATGGACGACCTTGTCGTTCACCTACATGTTGGTGGGAATCTACGGATAAGATCTTACTTGGGCCCGATATGATTAGAGAGACTTCGGAGAAGATTGATTTGATTTGAAGAAGGATGAAACCAGAGCAAGATAGGCAGAAATATTATGCGGATAAGAGGAGGACAGATCTTGAGTTTGATGTTGGGGACATGGTCTTTATCAAAGTGTCTCCATTACGGAACGTTGTTCGCTTTGGGTCCGTTGGGAAATTAGCACCAAGGTTCGTAGGGCCGTTTCCTATTAAGGAGAAGATTGGACAGATGGCGTATAGAGTGGAGTTGCCTGAGAGACTTAGTGGTGTACACGACGTATTCCATATATCACATTTGAGGAAGTGCCTACACGAGACCGCGGAGATGGTAGAGCCGAACTTGCTTAGAGAAGTGGAGATAGAGCGTGATGCGACGATTCGACGAGCTCCTACATGCATTCTTGGGTCGGAGATCAAGAAGTTGAGAAATCGAGAGGTCAGACTAGTCAAAGTGCAATGGGGAGATGATGAGAGCAACGCTACTTGGGAGACAGAAGAGAAGATGCGTTCATTTTACCCTTTTCTTTTTGAGGGTACGTCTTTTAATTTCTCCTTTATCGCTTAACTTGTACTTATCTTATATTTAGTATGTCCTCTCGCTAGTATCTTTGACCTTTAGTTAGGATAATCCTAAGGTTGAAACATGTGTTTGAGACATGTTATGTATGATGGATGCAAAGTGGATGCAAGTGTTTGCTAGTGGTTGCTCGTGGACGCATATACACACACTATTAGGCACTAGATCGGCTCAGTCACTTCATATTGCATATTGCATATATATGGATGTATTTAGTAAAATGGATGTATGAGGATTTTTTTATCATATGGATGCTGCATTCAGATGATGATTGTGCACGCATATAGAGATAATATGTAGCGTTAAGGAACTTTTGCATACATAATGGACGCATGGCACTATCATGATTTGCATTAAGGAGGTCAACTGAATCAGTGGACCGCCTGATTTTGCATTAGATATGGACATATACACACACTGTGCATTTAAACATGAAAGCATTAGAAGTCTATAAGGACAATGGATGCCTGTGTTTGATGGTTGAGTAGATGGACGATTGGATGTTAGGATATACATTCTTCTTGACTTGAAGATTTCGGGGTCGAAATCCTTTAAGGAGGTGAGAACGTAACACCCCGTAATTATGTTAATATTAATATTCGCAAATTAAAGAATAACTAATCTCAGACGTGAGAATTAAGGGAAACGGGTTGCGCCATTGTGTTCGTATCGGAATTCTGGTTGAAATAGAGTCCGAGTTTGCGTGATTTGGACTTCGTATGAAGGAGATATGGCCATCGGAAATTTCAGAAAATTCAAAATTCAAAATTCGAAGTCAAACAGGCCAGGCGGGAAATTTCCCGCCCAGCACCCCAAGTCGACTGGGCAGTCGACACCACCAGGACCAGGTCGACTGCGCAGTCGACTTGGGTGTCGACCTGGTCAAGTCGGCCAGGTTTTGGTAGAGTCCAATCTTGAGCTGCTGATGTGTCTTTAGGGCTGAGTTGGCTAATTTAACGGTCCAAGTTAGTTCTGAGTTGATCTGACGGTCTAAATAAATCCTAAACTCTATATATACCTAGGTAGTCTCTCACTCTAAAATCACATGAAAAATAGAATAGCCGCCGTCATGCCATCGCCATGGAACTCAGTGTAGCCGCCGCCAACTAAGAAGGAAGAAAGCTAAT
Organism: Allium sativum; assembly: GCA_030737875.1. Taxonomy (NCBI): domain Eukaryota; kingdom Viridiplantae; phylum Streptophyta; class Magnoliopsida; order Asparagales; family Amaryllidaceae; genus Allium; species Allium sativum. The sequence continues at coordinate 251,867,459 of CM060915.1, read as the reverse complement.
CAAAACTCTAATTCTACTCAACTCTAAAGCAAATCAAGACTCTCTTTCTTCTCTAATTGTGAGTATGAAGATCTTAACAAGATTATTAGCAAACTAATTAGATTAAGATGTGATATGGATCATAAGAAAATGATGTGAATTGTCATATATGTTGTTGTAAACCTTATGTTATCACGTATTTTGTAAATCCTATGTTATGTGATGATGATATCCTATATGTTGTAAATCATGCTATGATGATATTGTATATGTTGCAAGTTTCTATTCTAAGTTGTGACGTTACAAAGCCATGATGCTATTATGTTGTAGTTAGCTTATGAATCATGATGTTGATTATATATATTTGGGCTATGATGATTCACATGATAAATCACATATACCTATGCATGTTTAGATTTATTAGTATGTATAATCTCACATATTGTATGACATATATTTAGATCTAGAATTATGACATCTATTTAGATCTAGAATTATGCTATGACATGTGTGAGTTCTATGTGTTAGATGCTAGTTCACACCATCATTATGTTGCATAAACCACATATGCAAGTTTATACATGAACTTGGGTTATGATCATATTATGTAAGTTGTGACATTTAACCAAACAAGTTGACACCTTTTGATCCATGACATGTGTAGTTTTATGCAAGTTTCACCCCTATTATGATTAGATCTATTTTATTTGTCTATATGTTGTGATAATTTATCTTTGTGCTATGAGTTAGACTATTCGAGTGTAACGTATATTTTGTGTTGAATAAACGAACGTATAACGTGGGGTAGGGGCAATATTAAGGATTTAATATTAAGAAATTGGGGTGCAATTGATATGATTTTGCATGCCATAAATGGATGGCCATAATTGAGTCAATTATGGACATCGTTAAAATTGGAATTAATTAATAATTTGAATAGGGAAATTATTAAAACTGGGGTAAAAGATTATAAGTAATAATCAATGCTTAGGACACAAGGTTGGACTCGTTTGTGACGTAAAACTGCCCGGACCCGCCCGGCGAATCGAGTAGTCACAAATGTCAGCCCAATGTGAGAGGTCCTAGGCCCAAATTAAAGCATAACAGTTGTAAAGACACGATGTTAGACTCTTTTATGGTGTAAGACTGCCCGGACCCGCCCGGCAAATCCAGCTGCCATAAATGCCAGTCTAATGTGAGAGGTCTTTATGAGGTTATGGCCTGAATGAATTAAGAAATACTTAACCAGATAAACATGTGAAGTGGGACATGGGGGTTAAGTAGGTGTCTTGGGTGGCATGAGGAATCTAGTGGGTGCCTTTAGTGGCATTTGAAATACGATTAGTAAGACTTAACCAAACACACATGTGAATGAACATGACTAAGAGGGTTAAGTGGGATGTATTAGTGGGGACAAGCTTAGGTGGATAGCTTGTGGTAAGTAAAGGGGGCCCATTTCAACCAGTAACCCAAACGTATCTTTGTGGGCTCGACCCAAGTCGAGGACGGGACACGCATACTGGGCTTGACTATAAGAGGCCAAACGGGTTAGCGGTGGCAACGCAAGTCCAACAGGTTTCATATGCGTGTGTGGACCCGGGCTGGTAGGTAAGACGTTGTTGCATCGTGTAGGTATAAGCCGTGCATCCTCAAGTTGTATCGGGTTGCCACTTTAGAGGAGTGATACACCCCACTGTGGGGCCAGCACGGGTATCTACGAGTAGGGAGCCGATCGCAAGTGGGTAGTGGGGTACACCTAGCGGAGATAGGGGCAGGCGACACCTATGTAGTCAGCTAGGGGTACACGAAGTTATTTATAAAATTTCTAAGTGAAGCATGTGGGATCAACCTTTAGGGTGACTGGTGTGGTGCAGTGTAGTAATTATTCGTTAGTATTAGGTGTGCCTTTAACGTTATCTTTATCTGCTCTTCCATACCCAATAGTTCATAAACATTTCCTTACTTTCCAGCTTGTGCCTCAGTCTAATTATTTTGATAATAGTATTGTTAGAATTATCATACTCGCCAGACTTTATGTCTGATCCCCTCCATTTCTATCTTTTTCCCCCCTCCATGTCCTCAGGGTGGGCCCAGCTCTAGCGGAGTTTGATTGGATTGCTTTATCTATCTTTTGGAAAGCTTGGACCGCTGAAGTAAAATCCAGCTTGTTATCTTCTTTAATGGCTATTTATGAAATGGGGTTATGTATTTTGTTTTATCAAGATGGATATTGTACTTGACTATGATTTATGGTTTTATGATGTAACAAACATGTTTAATTTCCACTGCAATGAAATAAAGTTTTAGATTTCCAAGTACTACTTATTATCTGTCTTGTTGTAATTTTTCTGTTCTATATTCACTTAAAACCTCCATGGAAGTTAATGCATTCCCTTTGTGAGTGACATTAATGGACGTGGGGTGTTACATATAGAATCCATATAAATAACATTATATGGTAGGTTCTCATTCCAATTTAGAAAATAAAATATAAATTCATGTGTTGAATAAAATATAAATTCATGTGTTGAATAGAAGAAAATTCATGTGTTAAATAAAAGAAAATTCATGTGTTGGAGAAAATATTCATTTGTTGAATAGATTAACGAAGTTATTGAAATATATAAAGCCGTGTTGGTTAGATATGCACCATTTTGACACGAACGATATTTATATTGATTATATTCGTTTTTATAATGAATATAGAAAAGGAAGTGATTTCAAAATATAACATTTTGAAAATATTATCATTTAGAGATTAATGATATGGAATATTCAATTTTGACTAGAAATTGAATATGAAGTTGAAATCGTTTTGAAAATGAATTTAAAACGATTAATAAAATACGTTTTGAAAGGAAATCGATGAAATTTGTATAATGTATATTATATATATAATGGCCTGAATAGAACACGCCGCGCTGCGGCAGCTCGCGAATTTCGACCATTGACTTCGAATGGACATTATGGGAGATCCGACCGTCGGATTCTCCTAAAACTAGAACCGTTGGGTTCGTATCGAAAAGAGCTTTCTAACGAATATTAGAGATTTGAAATCTAACAGTTGGATTTGGAATTATGTCCAAATCAAATTTGGAAAAGGTCGCCATAAGTGCAGTTCGATGGTCGTAGATGGAAATCGACTGTATGGGCCTTGATAAAATTATTAAAAATAGTAATAATTTGTGTAAAATCATAAGAAATGATTTGGGAAGAATTGGGATGAGAAACTCCATATTTGAAAGGATAAAAATAGATTTTTATCGAAATGAACTAGTTTTGAACTAGAATTATAATCCATTTATTTTTGAAATAAATAAACTGGATTTGAAAGGTGTTTTAAAAATAACCAAAATTTCCAATAATTGAATTGGAATGGATTTGAATCGAAATTGTCGTTGGAATATTTCGATGTCGGATTTCGTGATTATACAGATATTATTATGGAAATTTGAAAGATATATTTATATCGTAATTTCCAATACGATATTTGTTGGTTGTAGAATTTGATATTGAATATAAGCTGATATATTTTCTATTCAGAGCCTTGTATTTAATATCAAATGGGATTTTGGTTTGTCGTGAATGGTATCTTTCGTAATACTGTTCTTAGACCCAACGGAGTTAAGAAAATCAGAAATTTACTGGAGATTAGTTAAGTTGGATAGTTTCTTGGGTATTGATCTTGTAACAACCCGTATTTTTTAATAACATGTTATAACATAAATGGAGGCAGAATTAAACTGTAAAATCTGAATCAAGGGAAACAGGCTATGCCATTGCGTTCGTCTCGGAAAAATACGCGAAATAGAGTCCGAGTTTTCGAAAATCGGAGTCCGTATGACCAAGATATGGCCTCGCGAAGTTTCACGAAAAATTCACAAATTAAAGTATACTTAATTAAGTGAAATGGGTTGCGCAGAGAAATATATATATATTGATATATATATATATATATAATTGAAAATTAAATAAATAAATATGGAAAAATGTTCAAAACAGCGAATTGGGAGAGGGGAATAACCGAACCGGCCGATTTTTGAGGTCGACCCGAGCCTGCTGGGTCGACTAGGGGTTAATCCAGGGTGTTTGGCTGTCAACCCGTGGGCCGATTCGCTCAAATGCGGATTTTGCATTTGAATGGTTCTCATGGTTCAGCTTTAATCTAAAGGCCCTAGATGGTTCCTACACTTGACTTCTTCCCCAAGACATGCTTTGATGGCTTGGATTGAATCTAGGGTTAATCCTATGGCTAATACTATCCTAAAACTCTATAAAAAGACCCCTAAACCTAGCCTAAATCACCATTATTCAATCCTACAACTAAACTATGCCAAATTTGTTCCTCTCATGGCCTCCACTCTCATGCTAAAATTTCTAAGTTAATTTCTATGAGAGATTTTGAGTTCATACAAGTGTTTTCAAACTTGTATGAGTGTTCTTAGCTTGCATTCAAGTCAAGTTGCAACATTTCTATTTCAAAGCAAGGGTTTTTATTGAATTGGCTCAAGGGTTTTCATTTGGAGCTTGCATATTTGGGTTTTTGGTGCTTGCATAAGGGCTTCGTCTCAATCTTTATAATAAATATTTATTTGTGTCTTCATAGCATTGTAAGCCCTTTTCTACTTTCTTTTTATTGAACTCTAAAGTTAATGAATGATGCAAGTTTGGGGTTGATCATTGTATGCAAGTTTGGTTGATCACTATATGCAAGTTTGGTTGATCATTATATGCAAGTTTGGTTGATCATTATATGTAAGTTTGGTTGATCATTATATGCAAGTTTGGTTGATCATTATATGCAAGTTTGGTTGATCATTATATGCAAGTTTGGTTGATCATTATGATATGCAAGTTGGTGTAATCATTATGTATGACACATGTTGCTAAGTTATGCAAGTTTGGGTTGATCATTATACACATGTTAACATGTTATGCAAGTTAAACTTGAGTTTGTGAGCATAAAGCTTCAAGCTTTATGTTAAAGGTTGCATTTTGGCAACATGAAAGTTATCATATCCCTTATGATAACTTGCATGTGAGGCCAAATGCGAACTTATAGCAACTTCTACATGTCATTTATCACCATGTATCACTCATATGCTAAGTTTGGTTTTATGCATGCTTTTGAAGCCTAATAATGCAATATGCAAGTATATGAACATATGTACATTTCATATGCCACCATGTTAAACTTGTGGCTTCAACACCTTTATGTCATGGTTATGCCAAGTTCCCTATTTTATCCTTTATGCGTTGTTGCGATTATGTAAACGATGGGATTACGTTGGGGTTGGGTAACATAATGACATGAACATGATTTTTGTAACATGATGTGATATGTTAACTTGTAATTATGTTTTGGAAACATAATGGACATGACACTTAGAAAATATGAGTGTGGCCAACTCGAGGTTGGGTTGAGTTTGTAGCATAAATCTACCCGGACCCGCCCGGCTTAACTAGTGGCTACAAACAATAGGATCCAATGTGAGAAGTTGGTCATGTTGTGCTCGAACCCGAGGTTAGACCTAGTTGTGGTGTAAAGCTACCCGGACCCGCCCGGCTTAACTAGTAACCACAACAAAGTCTAATGTGAGAGGTTAAAGCGCATTAAGTTAATTAATGCCTCCTGATTAGGGTTAAGTCATGGTCCACTTATTACTTAACCAATTTGGGCTTGATGGATTAATCGAGGTTAAGTCGGGAGCCTTGGGTACCCTTAACCGATTTAATCCACGTGTGGATCTGGTTAACCACATTTAACCCGTTAAGAAACCCTAGTTGCGTGGTCCTTTTCAGCAGTAACCTTCTTGGTAGTATCATAAGACCCTAGGACTAGGCTAGGGTGGGGCACGATTACTGGGCTGATTGTAAGAGACCAAAAGAGACGGCTGAATGATGCCCCGGTTGTTCAGGCGGACCATGGTCGTGCACATCAAGTCCGGAGTTGAACACGGGCAACGGTAGGTTTGGACTGTGCATCATGGTATGGTGTCAGAGGGTTACACCGTAGGGCCAGATACACCCTAGGGTGGACCCTGCACAGTCAACTACATTACATGATTAAGCCGCATGACACCGACACTTGACGAGTTAGGCTTATAGGGAGCCGATCGACTAGACTTTGTAGTGGGACCTTGATTTAGGTCACCTCATTATATTGGGCCAAGCTTGGGCCAAGGGATCAATTCTTGTTTTTACTTGACATGTTAGAATGCTAGTACACCCGTGGTGCAAAACTTAACCTTGATTATGCGATGACACATTTATCTACTTTGTTAGTTAATCATCATGCCAGTATGTTGTTATACTTATGTTCATCTCAGCTTCTCATGCCAGTTAACTTTACTAGTTCATAGACAGATAGTAGTAGGGCTTACCAGTCTTTTTGACTGACCTGTTTTCTTTCGCCTCTTTTCTTCCGTTTCCCCCCCCCCCTCAGGTTCTCAGGGTGGGAACATTGGAGCTTAGCTTGGATCTTTACAGCTTGCTTACTGGATTTGCTCATGTACGGTTTTGGACATTGAGCTAGCTATGGTTTATCACTTCATTTTGGGGATAGTACTTTATGTATTTCAGTTTTTCAGTTTATGCTTTTATCTAGACTTTGTTGTTGGAAAATAATGACCAAGTACTTTGTTGTAACATGACTATGGTTTTGAAATGCTATGTTTTATCCGCTGCTTTACTACTCTGTTTTACTTATATGTTCTGTCTTGTGATATCTGCATGCATGTTTACCTTGTTTAAACGCCCCTCCGAAGCTAGTGTGCTTGCAAGAGTCACCCTGGCGGAGGTGGGGTGTTACATTTGGTATCAGAGCATAAGGTTTACAAGATTTGAGCAAAAGTGTTTTTGAAACTTACCTTTTGAAAAACTATTTTCAAAACCAATTAAGTATTTTCCAAGAAAAGTCTAGTTATTTTAAAAAAAAGGCTATTCCCCAAAAGCCATAGCACTATCCTTCGTTTCTTCGTTCTGAATCTATCTTTTTCTTCATTTCAGTATGGCCGATAATTTTTCCATTCTGGAGGGCGTAACAGTACCTATTTGGTTTAGAAGGTACATGGAGGCAAGGGCGAACGAAGCCGGCCCCGCGAACATTCCTCCTCCTCTCCCCGTCACTAACATTTCTCCCCCTCTCGTAGCTGAGGTTCCTCCTCCCCCTCAGCATCCGCAAGAGGATTTCGCAAAGCTTTGCAAAGACTTTAAGGCGATGGGTTGCAAGAATTTTGTCGGAACGGAGACTCCCGTGGAGGCAAGAAACTGGTTAAAGGAAACTGAAGACCTCTTTGCTATCTTTGACGTGGAAGATCGTAGGAAAGTTCTGTTGGCAGTATGGCTATTGAAAGGGGAAGCTGCTTATTGGTGGGTAGTCACCACCACTACTAGACCCATCGAGACTTGGGATGACTTTAGGAGAAGGTTTGGACTAAAGTTTCTATCATCGACAGAAGAGAACCTTCAGCTAGAGAGGTTCCTATCACTAAGGCAAGGGGACATGACAGTTAGGGAATACATGGATAAGTTTAATCGACTTGCTCGGTTCGGTCTAGAATTGGTAAACACAGCTCGGAAGAAGGCCCTACACTTTGCTCTAGGATTGAACGAGCCATTGCGCGGTTTGGCCGTGTCTCATATACCCATGGGGGCGACTTTCGAGAGTTTGGCGAATATGGCCCTACTCCAAGAGGAAGATAAGAGTGGCAAGAAGGAGGTCAAGGCAAATGAGTCCCAAGGCAAGAAGGAAGATACTGAGAAAAGAGATAAGAACAACAACAAGCCAAGAAAGACAAGAAAGTGCAACTTCTGTGGGATCGTTGGGCACATAGTCAAGGATTGCAGGAAGAAGAAGAGGAAGTTAGGCAAGTGTTTTCATTGCGAAAAATCTGGACATTTTTGCAAGGATTGTCCCAAGAAGCATGGACAAGGGCAAGGACAAACTCGGCAAGTAGGACCCTCTGGAGGGAAATTGCAGGCTCTCCTCGCTCTTCCAGCTTTTGATCGAGGTAGAGTTTTTATAGAAATTCATGTTTACATTTTCTGATTTTCCTGTTCGCACCTTATTTGATTCTGGCGCATCGCATAGTTTTATCTCTTCTGATATTGTTGAAAGTTTGCACCTAAGTACTAGCTTAGTTGAGGATCCCGTTTGTGTTTCAAATCCAATTGGGGGTTCCGCCCATCTATCTATGATTTGTGTGGATTTGAAGATTTCTATCTTGACTGTAGAATTCGCGTGTAATGCTTATGTTCTCGGGTTCACGGGATATGGGTTGATCTTGGGCATGGATTGGTTGTCCGGTTATGGAGCCGTTCTCGATTGTGAACATAGGGTGGTGGGGCACATGACTCGCCTCGGTAATACCCTAGAAATTTCTTGTAACCCTCGAGGTCCCGTCATGTTATGTTATCTTGAATCTCTCGACTCGTCCATCGATGATCTGCAACCTGTAAGGGTGGTCTGAGACTATCCTGATGTCTTTGAAGAAGTTAAGGGGTTACCCCCTAAACGAGAGATAGATTTCCGCATTTATCTAGTCGATAATACCAAGCCAGTATCATTGCCAGTTAGGCACATAGCTCCACGTGAGAGAAGGGAGCTCAGTAAGAAAATCAAGGAGTTGCTTGAGAAGAATTTTATTAGGCGAAGCATTTCTGAATGGGGTGCTCCGGTGGTATTCGCTACTAAGGCGGATGGTTCACTTCGTCTATGTGTTGATTATCGAGAGTTGAACAAGCTGATAAAGAAGAATAGGCACCCGTTACCGAGAATTGATGATCTCTTTGACCAGCTTGTAGGTGCTTCTGTTTTCTCTCAGCTCGATCTAGCCACCGGATTCCATCAGCTTAGAGTGGCTGAGGATAGCATTGATAAAACTGCGTTTAGGACTCCAGATGGATTCTTTGAATGGCTTGTCATGCCATTCGGTTTGACTAATGCACCCGCCTACTTCATAGATTTGATGAGTAGGGTGTTCAGGGAGTTCCTTAACAAGTTTGTTGTTGTCTTCGTGGATGATATTCTGATCTTCTCAAAGGATGAGGAAGAGCATGCTAGGCATCTCAAGGAAGTGATGAATACGCTTAGAGCGCATCAGTTGAAAGCCAAGTTCTCCAAATGTCATATTGGAGAAGGGAAGTTCGGTTTCTTGGACATATAGTTTCTAAGCAAGGCATAGCGGTGGATCCCGCGAAAGTGGTTGTGGAAGACTCCTAGGAGTGCAACCGAAGTAAGAAGCTTTCTCGGTTTGGCGGGCTACTATAGGAAGTTCATCAGGGACTTCGCTAAGATTTCAGCCCCTCTTACTAAGTTGACGAAGAAGAACTTAGCATGTGCATGGGACTTGAAGTGTGAGCTTGCTTTTCAAAGGCTCAAGAGAGCCCTTACCTCAGCTCCAGTTTGGCAACGTGGATTGGCACTGTTTTCAAGAGATAGTTTTCTGCGTGGGATACCGTATAGTATGTAAATGAGATCCAAGATTCACTAACGAATCTTGGAAAGCTTGCATGAACCATGAGCACGCAGTTATGTTTAAGCCAAGTATTTTAGGCAAAGAATAAGTGGAAGTGGAACGAGAAGCAACGGTGAAATGAGTTCTAACTCATATTTTGGGAACAAGAATTAAGAACTACGGAATTGCGAAGATAAAAGACGGTCAGGGCACGATGGGATTAAGCACCAGAAAATGCGGCTTAGAAGATTGAAGTCTAGATACGCGCATTTAATCTCTTTCTAAGAGTATATCCTTGATCCCTATTGTTCCGTAGAGCTTACTCGCATGCTACCTTTTAAGTATATCCTCTCAGTCCTATCCTCAATCTTAGTTCTGTTACAAACCCCCTAAGGAATATGACTAGCCTATTTGTGATATATGGTTGGGGTGAAGAAGTTCGCCACCAAACTATTTGGGCTTTATGGGATATGGGTAATAATTGATAGATTTACAAAGAGAGCCCATTTTATTCCGGTGGAAAGCAAGAGGACCGTATCATGGCTAGCGTCTGTTTATCTTCGGGAAATAGTGCGGTTGCATGGAGTTCCTTCTAGAATAGTTAGCGATCGCGACCCAATTTTCACTAGCCAGTTCTGGAACAGTTTGCAAGAAGCGATGGGTACGCGATTAAATCTGAGTACAGCCTATCACCCCCAGACGGATGGCCAAACCGAAAGGGTGAATAGAGTACTAGAAGATCTCTTGAGACTTTGTGTTCTTGACTTTGGTGGTACTTGGGAAGACCACCTACCTCTTGTAGAGTTTGCTTATAATAATAGCTATCAAGCCAGCATAGGGATGGCACCATTTGAAGCTTTGTATGGGAGGCCGTGTAGGTCACCATCTTGTTGGTGGGAGACAACAGATAGACTTATACTTGGGCCCGATATGATACGGGACACATCCGAGAAAGTTGAATTGGTGAGAAGAAGGATGAAAGCGGCCCAAGATAGACAGAAATCCTATGCTGACAAGCGAAGGGCGGATTTGGAATTCGAAGTGGGAGACATGGTTTTCGTGAAGGTTTCTCCTTTGCGTAATGTGGTACGTTTTGGAGCAGTTGGGAAGCTGGCACCAAGGTTCGTAGGACCCTTCCCTATCATAGAGAGAATTGGAAAGATGGCCTATAAGGTGGAATTGCCCGAAAAGCTAGCCGGAGTGCATAATGTCTTTCATGTCTCGCATCTCCGAAAGTGCCTACATGAGTCCGCTGAGGTGGTTGAACCAAGCATTCTTGAAGACATTGAGGTAGAGAAAGAAGCAACCTTGAGAAGAGCTCTGATTCGTATCTTGGGAACAGAGATCAAGAAGCTAAGGAATCGAGAGGTCAAGTTGGTGAAAGTTCAGTGGGGTGAAGCCGACGAAGATGCAACTTGGGAAACCGAGGAGAAGATGCATGGGCTTTATCCATTTCTTTTTTGAGGGTACATTCTCGATCTCTTTTCCTAATTAGCATATCTTTCTTTTTATCCGCGTTTATCTAGTTTATCTTGTTTCGTAGATCTTGTCATGAGAACCTTAGGTAGAAACCCTTGGTTGAAACATGTATTTGAAACATGTTATGCTTGATGGTTGCAAGTGGTTGCAAGTGTTTGCACGTGGATACTCGTGGATGCATGATACACATTAGGCACTAAGATCGGCTCACACTCTTTCATGTTGCATATGCATGAGTGCTTATACTTATTCATGGATGAAACTTGTTGAGCTATCACGTGGATGTTGCATATGGATGAATATTATGTGCACTCATGTAGAGATTATTAATTATGTTAGGAATTTGCATACATATGGACTCATTTCACTAACATATTTTGCATTAAGGAGGTTTACTGTATCAGTAACCGCCTGATTTTTGCATTAGATAAGTACATATACACACACCTTTGCATATGATCATACAACATTTAGAACCTTTTAAGGACAATGATTGCTCGTGGATGATGTTTTGAGTAGATGGATGATGGATGGTAGGATACGTTCTTCCTAACTTGGAGATTTCGGGGACGAAGTCCTTTAAGGAGCGGAGAATGTAACAACCCGTATTTTGGAATAACATGTTATAACATAAATGGAGGCAGAATTAAACTGTAAAATCTGAATCAAGGGAAATGGGCTGCGCCATTGCGTTCGTCTCGGAAAAATACGCGAAATAGAGTCCGAGTTTTCGAAAATCGGAGTCCGTATGACCAAGATATGGCCTCGCGAAGTTTCACGAAAAATTCACAAATTAAAGTATACTTAATTAAGTGAAATGGGTTGCGCAGAGAAATATATATATATATTGATATATATATATATATATATATATAATTGAAAAATAAATAAATAAATATGCAAAAATGTTCAAAACAGCGAATTGGGAGAGGGGAATAACCGAACCGGCCGATTTTTGAGGTCGACCCGAGCCTGCTGGGTCGACTAGGGGTTAATCCAGGGTGTTTGGCTGTCAACCCGTGGGCCGATTCGCTCAAATACAGATTTTGCATTTGAATGGTTCTCATGGTTCAGCTTTAATCTAAAGGCCCTAGATGGTTCCTACACTTGACTTCTTCCCCAAGACATGCTTTGATGGCTTGGATTGAATCTAGGGTTAATCCTATGGCTAATACTATCCTAAAACTCTATAAAAAGACCCCTAAACCTAGCCTAAATCACCATTATTCAATCCTACAACTAAACTATGCCAAATTTGTTCCTCTCATGGCCTCCACTCTCATGCTAAAATTTCTAAGTTAATTTCTATGAGAGATTTTGAGTTCATACAAGTGTTTTCAAACTTGTATGAGTGTTCTTAGCTTGCATTCAAGTCAAGTTGCAACATTTCTATTTCAAAGCAAGGGTTTTTATTGAATTGGCTCAAGGGTTTTCATTTGGAGCTTGCATATTTGGGTTTCTGGTGCTTGCATAAGGGCTTCGTCTCAATCTTTATAATAAATATTTATTTGTGTCTTCATAGCATTGTAAGCCCTTTTCTACTTTCTTTTTATTGAACTCTAAAGTTAATGAATGATGCAAGTTTGGGGTTGATCACTATATGCAAGTTTGGTTGATCACTATATGCAAGTTTGGTTGATCATTATATGCAAGTTTGGTTGATCATTATATGTAAGTTTGGTTGATCATTATATGCAAGTTTGGTTGATCATTATATGCAAGTTTGGTTGATCATTATATGCAAGTTTGGTTGATCATTATGATATGCAAGTTGGTGTAATCATTATGTATGACACATGTTGCTAAGTTATGCAAGTTTGGGTTGATCATTATACACATGTTAACATGTTATGCAAGTTAAACTTGAGTTTGTGAGCATAAAGCTTCAAGCTTTATGTTAAAGGTTGCATTTTGGCAACATGAAAGTTATCATATCCCTTATGATAACTTGCATGTGAGGCCAAATGCGAACTTCTAGCAACTTCTACATGTCATTTATCACCATGTATCACTCATATGCTAAGTTTGGTTTTATGCATGCTTTTGAAGCCTAATAATGCAATATGCAAGTATATGAACATATGTACATTTCATATGCCACCATGTTAAACTTGTGGCTTCAACACCTTTATGTCATGGTTATGCCAAGTTCCCTATTTTATCCTTTATGCGTTGTTGCGATTATGTAAACGATGGGATTACGTTGGGGTTGGGTAACATAATGACATGAACATGATTTTTGTAACATGACGTGATATGTTAACTTGTAATTATGTTTTGGAAACATAATGGACATGACACTTAGAAAATATGAGTGTGGCCAACTCGAGGTTGGGTTGAGTTTGTAGCATAAATCTACCCGGACCCGCCCGGCTTAACTAGTGGCTACAAACAATAGGACCCAATGTGAGAAGTTGGTCATGTTGTGCTCGAACCCGAGGTTAGACCTAGTTGTGGTGTAAAGCTACCCGGACCCGCCCGGCTTAACTAGTAACCACAACAAAGTCTAATGTGAGAGGTTAAAGCGCATTAAGTTAATTAATGCCTCCTGATTAGGGTTAAGTCATGGTCCACTTAATACTTAACCAATTTGGGCTTGATGGATTAATCGAGGTTAAGTCGGGAGCCTTGGGTACCCTTAACCGATTTAATCCACGTGTGGATCGGGTTAACCACATTTAACCCATTAAGAAACCCTAGTTGCGTGGTCCTTTTCAGCAGTAACCTTCTTGGTAGTATCATAAGACCCTAGGACTAGGCTAGGGTGGGGCACGATTAGTGGGCTGATTGTAAGAGACCAAAAGAGACGGCTGAATGATGCCCCGGTTGTTCAGGCGGACCATGGTCGTGCACATCAAGTCCGGAGTTGAACACGGGCAACGGTAGGTTTGGACTGTGCATCATGGTATGGTGTCAGAGGGTTACACCGTAGGGCCAGATACACCCTAGGGTGGACCCTGCACAGTCAACTACATTACATGATTAAGCCGCATGACACCGACACTTGACGAGTTAGGCTTATAGGGAGCCGATCGACTAGACTGTTTAGTGGGACCTTGATTTAGGTCACCTCATTATATTGGGCCAAGCTTGGGCCAAGGGATCAATTCTTGTTTTTACTTGACATGTTAGAATGCTAGTACACCCGTGGTGCAAAACTTAACCTTGATTATGCGATGACACCTTTATCTACCTTGTTAGTTAATCATCATGCCAGTATGTTGTTATACTTATGTTCATCTCAGCTTCTCATGCCAGTTAACTTTACTAGTTCGTAGACAGATAATAGTTGGGCTTACCAGTCTTTTTGACTGACCTATTTTCTTTCGCCTCTTTTCTTCCGTTCCCCCCCCCCCTCAGGTTCTCAGGGTGGGAACATTGGAGCTTAGCTTGGATCTTTACAGCTTGCTTACTGGATTTGCTCATGAACGGTTTTGGACATTGAGCTAGCTATGGTTTATCACTTCATTTTGAGGATAGTACTTTATGTATTTCAGTTTATGCTTTTATCTAGACTTTGTTGTTGGAAAATAATGACCAAGTACTTTGTTGTAACATGACTATGGTTTTGAAATGCTAAGTTTTATCCGCTGCTTTACTACTCTGTTTTACTTATATGTTCTGTCTTGTGATATCTGCATGCATGTTTACCTTGTTTAAACGCCCCTCCGAAGCTAGTGTGCTTGCAAGAGTCACCCTGGCGGAGGTGGGGTGTTACAGATCTGATGTTGGTTTCGGCCTTTGAGGTTAACACTTAGGGAATTATTCACTTGCTAATTTACGGTTAAAGGCTGATGGAATAAATGTTATTTTGGGTGTATCGTGAACCGTGTTTTAAATGACATTGGTTCTTTAACCCAGTTAAAGACGGGATTTGATTTCCCAAGTTAAATAATCATTAATATTGATTTTTGGGAAGATTAAAACCAAGTAGAGTTTTAATGAATCTTTAATTAGATTGAAATGATCGAGAATGGAGTATCACCAGTTTTGCTCCAGGCGATAGTTAAATCTTTAATTAGATTTGAACGTGAAAAGGTAATTGAATTTACCGATAACACCGTGGTGTTAGATATGAAGTATTACAAGTTTTACTTCATAGGATGAATAGGTTAGGATTGAGAAATTAAAAGAAATGATTACTTCGGTAAGGTTCATTAATCCCGGCTAGTTTGGATAAACCATAATTTGGTTTGAATTGATATTCAAAAGAAGATTAAAGAATAAATTTAAAGAATTTATCTTTAATAAAATTAATGGGAACCTTTCCCAAAGTATAAGGATATTTGAATAAAAGAATATTCTGAATTGGAATGAGGCATATGTTGTGTTTGTGTAACACTTGTTTATTATATACGCGAGTTATTCAGAAAGACCGGGTTTATCCCATTCAGAATAACAGATTCGACGATGTGTCGAGGATGAAGACGGTGGTCAAAGATCGGAGGTCTTCACATCGTTTGGATAATTACCGATGATCTTGATTGGGCCGTACACCCAAGAGGAGGGAATCAGCTGGTGATCGTCCAGACGTACTTGGAGATTGATGGATATGCGAGGTACAAGGTGCCTCCGGTTTCGTTCAGACCCAGAACGTACTTGTAAATGGACTGTGTGTCTGACATTGGATTTTATTCTGTGTGATTGATTTCTATTAAATATATATCTGTTTGGCGGCGGAGAATTTATTCTCTTGCTTAACGCCCTTCTCTGAGACTTACGAGCTCAGAGGTTATATATTGATGGATATAAATCGCATGGAGTGAATAGCCTATGCGGCATGCCTAAGTGGCAAATGATCAAGGCTTTTGTTGAAAAGCAGAGTCTTGTGGTTGTTGATCAAAGCACCGCCTGTGTGGCATAACTTTGTGTAACATTAATTCGCGAGCCTCACACCCTGGTTGTGAACTAGAAACGGGAGAGGACATCAGGGAGGGCATGCGTTTCTTTCTAGCTAGGGTGGTGTCAATGACCTACCAGCCCTAACATTTATATTATTTTCACCTGTGTGGTTGTTGCTATTGCGAGGCGCCTCGAATATATCGGTGACTATGTGGAGCCGATGGAGTCATTTGGCTGATTTATGCCCCAAAGGGCGGGGAAACGCAGTGTCCAGGGTTTAAGTTTATTCCACATCGGTGGACTGGCCCTGACGATCCAAGGGGCAGTTGCGGCTATTCCTGGGGCTCGGGCTAGAGAGTCTCGAATCGGTAGAGGACTATCTTTTGCCTCGGTTCACAGATGGAAACCCAACTTCCAATACGTGACATTTGCGTTTTTGATTATAGAGCCTAGTATGGTGACATGATATATGGTACCCATGACGTCTATGATTGAAATTGTTTTGACACTATACACTTATAATAGTATCAAATGATTTGTTTTTAACGTACCAAGCATGTTTGGCTATTATAAGGAAAACCCTATCCTCCGGCTTGTGTTGCATTATATGATGGGACCTGGGTCTTATAATAGCTTCATTTTTCCAAAAAGCATTGCACTGTTTTGTTATATGCACCGGTATTCTTGGGAGGAAACCCATTCCGTGTTATACGGCGTGGTCCTTTGATATATCTGATTTAAAGTAAAGCTTTTAATAACTGTTTTAGTTCTCACACCAGTCACATGACTGACCTGGAGTTTATTATTTTAACCTAAACTCTGGGTGCCCTTATTTTGACACGGGCAGCTAGTAGTTTTGGTTTTGCAGATTTATATTCACAGGATCCTGATTTACAGCTGAAGCGATATTTGGAAAGCTCTGTATCCGTGTATTACTTCTAGTTGTGTTTTGTATTATTTTCCGCTACGATGTATTTAAATGTAATTTAAATTTCTGATATTTTGTATGTAATTTTTATTCATACTCTATATATTCTTGTATTCTGATGGAAATTGTTGTAATAAACAATGAAATGTTCTTCTGTTTGCGTTCCGATGTGGCTTGTTCTCAGTACAATCCGTGATTTCCCGCAAGGGGCATTTCGGGTCGTAACAGATTTGTATCAGAGCTTTGGTTTACAAATCTCGAGAATAAGACACATTAGAACCATACGAAAGAATTCATCAGAGGTTGGATTAGTAATATCCAATAGGAATGACTCGTTAGAGATAGGATCAGTAGTATCCTGGAACGAGTGTGAAGAGTGATGTTTTTAAAATAAAAGTGAAAACAAGTTTTGTTTTGAAAATTTAATTCAATTATTTGTATTTGAATATTTATTTGTATTGATTTGGACAATCCTATATATAAAGATTTTGCGTATACGTCTGATCTGCGTGTATTTGAAGTTCTAATATACTAGATAGATATAGAATCGCACGGTAGTCGCCCGGGAATGATTCTGATGATGGTACCCATCATCAGTGTTGTGTTCGAGTTTTGAAAGTAGGATAACTATATATCTCCAATTGACTGGTGTAAGAACCAAAACTAGATAGGGCTTATTGTTGTGATTTGGCATCAAAAATCTGATTTTTGGACTATGTATCAAAATTATGAATTTGAGACGTTAATCAACAAATTGATTGCTGATTGTATTGTTTGATTATTGTTTGGTTAATTAAATGTTGAACCTTTAGCCAGATTGTACCAAATATTGAACTGTATTGAAAATTGTTTGGAAATGCATATATGTACATGTACTTACATTGAACAGGTCATAGCAAGGAGGCTAGAGCAGAAGAATAAAATTTTTTGCCCGACAAATAGGTACATGTTTACAAATTTATTGGGTTTTGATGATTTTATGAGCCGATTGGCTAATCGCTTGGCTGTTTCTTTTTCTTTTGGATTGGTGAGGGCCGTGGGAGGCTATTTGAAATATCCCGATGCTCACAGTGCAGGGGAGGTTATGGTGAAATTTTTCGAGAATTTAGGGCGTTAGGCAAATTTTTTGAAAAGTTCTTAGAAACTGAAAAGTTGAAGAACTTAAGCCATAAAGAAAATAATGAAAGTTGAGTTGGCTTGTGAAACAACTTTCAGCTTCGTTCCTTTTCGGGGACGAAAAGTTTTAAGTGGGGGAGATTGTAATAACCCGGAAATATGAGCCAATTTAAAATTTTTATTTTGGCAATTTTGATGAATTTTGAATATTTAAAATGAATTATTTTAAATAATAATAAATAGAAATTTATTTTGAATAGAATTAGAATGAATATATTTATTTAAATCGAAGATAGAATATAAATATTTATTTTTATTTATAAAAGGAATTGAAAATGGCGCGGTAGTTTGAAAATTCGATTTCAAAGTTCAAATGAATGTACAGGATTCAAAATAAACCGGATTTTGGCGAAACGAAAAATATTAGAATCTATTTGAGAATATCTTTCCAACGAATCCGAAAAATCAAAATTTCATAACGGGAATCAAAAGGTACGTCCAGTTGAAAATTCAGAAAAGTTGTTGTGGAATTTATATATATATATAAAGCCCTTAAAAATGTCCATTTTTCAAACAGCCTTCAAATTCGACGAAATTAGTTTTGTTAGAACCGTATCATCAATACGAAGCTAGAAATAATTTTTCTGGAATTTTTAGAGTCTGTATGTGGCCCCAATAAATTAAAATGTGCATTTGAATTTAAAATATAATGATTTATATTTTAAATTTAGCGGTAACTGATCGTAACAGCTGAATTGGGTTACTAAACATATCCTATTGTGTTCGGAATGAGGGTAATAGCTAGGGACGACAGTCGTTGGGTTTGAATCAGAACTCGAATAAAACCTTAACTTTTTATGGAAATTAAATAAATAATTATATAAATATATATAACTTTCCCTCTTCTCTCTCCTTACCATTCAGTCAACGAACTAAAAAGAAAAAAGAAAAAAAAGAAAAAAAATCCCTAAAACCTACCCGATCTTTAAAAGATTTGATTTTTGGCAATGAAAAGGTTAGATTTTTAGAAATGAAAAGACACGATCTTTAAAAAGGAATGATAAGAATTTTATGTATAGAAAGTTATGATTTTTAACAATGTAAAGTTATGATTTTTAGTCGAGTAAAAATATAATCTTTAGCGAAGTAAAAATATAGTCTTTAGCGAAGTAAAAATAAAATCTTTAGCGAAGTAAAAATATAATTCTTAGCATCATAAAAGTATGATTTTTATGTACAAGTAGCGAGATAATAAAAACACAATTTTTTATATATAAAACTAAATAATGAAAATGTGATTTTTACTATGAACAGAGTGAAATAGATTGCTATGGAACCAACGATAATCAAAACAAAATCCGACCCGTTCAGAAATAAAGAATGGCAGAGTGGAAACCCAATAGGTGAGAACTCCTCACTAAAATTTTCTGTTCAGTTATTTATTTTATAACTGCATATATAAACTGCTCCCCATCATCCACAGACCATGGACGACTTGTGTGATTGTTTGTGTTGTGAAATTTGACTGTTGATTGTGTTGAAATAAAATATATATTCATGTGTTGAAATAAAACATATATTCATATGTTGAAATAAAATATATATTCATGTGTTGAAATAAGATATATATTCATGTGTTGAAATAAAATATATATTCATGTTTTGAAGTAAAATAAATATTCATTTACAAATCGAATGATTTGTTTATGTACATCTATTTGACTGACATAGATTGGGACGATAAATTTTACACATCGCCCAACTGCACAAATAAAATATGTGTCTGATTGATTGAAACCTCACATGGGTGTTGGGATGATATTGACGTACACTAATCCCAATTGTTTAGTAGTATGTCGACCGATGGGTTGACAGACTATGTAAGCGTTAATTATTTATATTTAATGCTTATGCAGTTGTGTGGTGCACTTTGGATGATAGTTGATTATTTATCATTGCTATTATATACATGGGTTGTATAGAATCCATATAAATAACATTATATGGTAATTGAGTGGGTCTCATTCCAATTTAGAAAATAAAATATATATTCATGTGTTGAATAAAATATATATTCATGTGTTGAACAGAAGAAAATTCATGTGTTGAATAAAAGAAAATTATTGTGTTAAAGAAAATATTCATTTGTTGAATAGATTAACGAAGTTATTGAAATATATAAAGCCGTGTTGGTTAGATATGTGCATTTTTGACGTAAACGATATTTATATCAATTATATTCGTTTTTATAATGAATATAGAAAAAGAAGTGGTTTCAAAATATAATGTTTTGAAAATATTATCATTTAGAGATTAATGATATGGAATATTCAATTTTGATTACAAATTGAATATGAAGTTGAATTCGTTTTGAAAACGAATTTAAAACAATTTTTAAAATACGTTTTGAAAGGAAATAGACAAAATATATATAATATATATATATTATATATATAATGGCCTGAATAGAACGCGTCGCGCTGCGGCAGTTCACGAATTTCGACCATTGACTTCGAATGGACATTACGGAAGATCCGACCGTCGGATTCTCCTCAAACTGGGACCGTTGGGTTCGTATCGAAAAGAGCTTTCTAATGAATATTAGAGATTTGAAATCTAACGGTTGGATTTGGAATTAAGTCCAAATCAAATTTGGAAAAGGTCGCTGTAAGTGCTGATCGATAGCCGTTGATGGAAATCGACTGTACGGGCCTTGATAAAATTATTAAAAATAGTAATAATTTGTGTAAAATCATAAGAAATGATTTGGAAAGAATTGGGATGAAAAACTCCATTCTGAAAAGATAAAAATAGATTTTTATCGAAATGAACTAGTTTTGAACTAGAATTATAATCCATTTATTTTTGAAATAAATAAATTGGATTTGAAAGGGGTTTTAAAAGTTACCAGAATTTCCAATAATTGAATTGGAATGGATTTGAATTGAAATTGTCTTTGGAATATTTCGATGTCGGATTTCGTGATTGTACATATATTGTTATGGAAATTTGAAAGATATATTTATATCGTTATTTCCAATACGATATTTGTGTGTCGTAGAATTTGATATTGAATATAACCCGATATATTTTCTATTCAGAGCCTTGTATTTAATATCAAATGGGATTTGGGTTTGTCGTGAATGGTATCTTTCATAATACTGTTCTTAGACCCAACGGAGTTAAGAAAATCAGAAACTAACTGGAGATTGGTTAAGTTGGATAGTTTCTTGGGTATTGATCTGATGTTGGTTTCGGCCTTCGAGTTTAACACTTAGGGAATTATTCACTTGCTAATTTACGGTTAAAGGCTGATGGAATAGAATGTGATTTTGGGTTTATCGTGAACCGTTTTAAATGACATTAGTTCTTTAACCCAGTTAAAGACGGGATATGATTTCCCAAGTAAAACAATCATTAATATTGATTTTTGGGAAGATTAAAACCAAGTGGAGTTTTAATGAATCTTTAATTAGAAATGATCGAGAATGGAGTATCACCAGTTTTGCTCCAGGCGATAGTTAAATCTTTAATTAGATTTGAACGTGAAAAGGTAATTGAATTTACTGATAACACCATGGTGTTAGATATGAAGTATTACCAGTTTTACTTCATGGGATGAATAGGTTGGGATTGGGAAATTAAAACAAATGATTACTTCGGTAAGGTTCGTTAATCCTACTAGTTTGGATAAACCATAATTTGGTTTGAATTGATATTCAAAAGAAGATTAAAGAATAAATTTAAAGAATTTATCTTTGATAAAATTAATGGGAACATTTCCCAAAGTATAAGGATATTTGAATAAAAGAATATTCTAAATTGGAATGAGGCGTATGTCGTGTTTGTGTAACACTTGTTTATTATATACGCGAGTTATTCAAAAAGACTGGGTTTATCCCATTCTGAATAACTGATTCGACGATGTGTCGAGGATGAAGACGGTGGTCGAAGACTGGAGGTCTTCCCATCGTTTGGATAATTACTGATGATCTTGATTGGGCTGTACACCCAAGAGGAGGTAATCGGTTGGTGATCGTCCATACGTACTTGGAGATCGATGGATATGCGAGGTACGAGGTGCCTCCCGTTTCGTTCAGACCCAGAACGAACTTGTAAATGGACTGTGTGTCTGACATTGGATTTTATTCTGTGTGATTGATTTCTATTAAATATATATCTGTTTGGCTGTGGAGAATTTATTCTCTTGCTTAACGCCCTTCTCTGAGACGTACGAGCTCAGAGGTTATATATTGATGGATATCAATCGCATGGAGTGAATTGCCTGTGTGGCATGCCTAAGTTGCAAATGATCATGGCCTTTGTTGAAAAGCAGAGTCTTGTGGTTGATGATCAAAGCACCGCCTGTGTGGCATAGCTTTGTGTAACGTTAATTCGCGAGCCTCACACCCCGGTTGTGAACCAAAAACGGGAGAGGACATCAGGGAGGGCATGCGTTTCTTTCTATAAAGGGTGGTGTCAGTGACCTACCAGCCCTGACATTTATATTATTTTCACCTGTGTGGTTGTTGCTGTTGCGAGGCGCCTCGAATATATCGGTGACTATGTGGAGCCGATGGAGTCATTTGGCTCATTTACGCCCCAAAGGGCGGGGAAACGCAGTGTCCAGGGTTTAAGTTTAATCCACATCGGTGGACCAGCCCTGACGATCCAAGGGGCACTTGCGGCTGTTCCTGAGGCTCGGGCTAGAGAGTCTCGAATCGGTAGAGGACTATCTTTTGCCTCGGTTCACAGATGGAAACCCAACTTCCAATACGTGACATTTGCGGTTTTGATTGTAGAGCCTAGTATGGCGACATGATATATGGTACCCATGCCGTCTATGATTCATATTTATGATTGAATTTTTTTTGACACAATACACTTATAATAGTTCAAATGATTTGTTTCTAATGTACCAAGCATGTTTGGCTATTATAAGGGAAAACCCTATCCTCCGGCTTGTGTTGCATTATGTGATGGGACCAGGGTCTTATAATAGCTTCATTTTTCCAAAAAGCATTGCGCTGTTTTGTTATATGCACCGGTATTCTTGGGAGGAAACCCGTTACGTGTTATACGGCGTGGTCCCTTGATATATCTGATTTAAAGTAAAGCTTTTAATAACTGTTTTAGTTCTCACATCAGTCACATGACTGACCTGGAGTTTATTGTTTTAACCAAAACTCTGGGTGCCCTTATTTTGACACGGGCAACTAGTAGTTTTGGTTTTGCAGATTTATATTCACAGGATCCTAATTTACAGCTGAAGCGATATTCGGAAAGCTCTGTATCCGTGCATTACTTCTAGTTGTGTTTTGTATTATTTTCCGTTGCGATGTATTTAAATGTAATTTAAATCTCTGATATTTTCTGTGTAATATTTATTCGTACTCTGTATATTCTTGTATTCTGATGGAAATTGTTGTAATAAACAATGAAATGTTCTTCTGTTTGCGTTCTGATTCGTCTTGTCCTCAGTACAATCCTCGATTTCCCGTAAGGGGGATTTCGGGTCATTTCAACGAGTGGCCACTTACATTTTGTGAACAACATCATCTGAAAGCTCTACTACAAGTCTAAAACTGTATCAAAACACTCAACCTGCACGCATCATCCCTATAGCAAGCCGCCCCCTTCCTTGCGCCTTTCCATGTTGAAGTCCCCATTTTCATGAAGCCGCGACTTCTGGTGTACTCTTGTTAAAACAGTAGCAAACTAAAAATAGTTCGAACTCGATACTTGGAAACCAGAGTGAAGTGGATCATCTCGACGGTTTAATACATAGGATTTTGATCTTTGTTTTTATTTCATTTAGAAGAGAACTGCACCACTGAAGTAAAGTATAGCTTTACTGAACCCAAAAGAACAATGAAGACAGCGCTATCTTATTTATAGAGTATGTTCCTTCTTTGCTAAGGAATAGGTTGGGTACTGTTTGATGATGGATGACAATACACGAGGTAGTTGTTTCTGCAGGTAGTAGGAAAGGGATGGCACCCTGTAAACTTAGTAGTGAAAAAATGGTAGATTAGATCAACTGACATGTATTAGGGTATGTACTTTTACTTTTATTTTATACTATATGTTTACAGTACTCTTCATTGCTAAGAAAACAGTAACGTGGGCGTAGGTATACCATAAAAGTTCGAAATAAATAATAGTATAGCTATGGTATGGAAAGGAACATGTTGCTTTAGTTCATGAGGTTTAGTCAGGTCCTTCAATTAGTTCCTACGGATCGTTTTCCATCATTAATATTATAAATAATAATTTGAAGTATTCAATTTTACATATATCAGATAACTGTATCGTTATTAAGAAGTACGAAAAGTGATCCGTAACTATAAAGTCATGTACCCCAATGTATCCAGCTTTGTTCACTTACGAGCCGCTACGGAAAAAATTAAAAATATTGTTGTGATGAGCAATGTGTCACGATCCCGAATATATAAAAATATAGACAAGTTAATTTATTCTATGTAAATCCCAAAATGCTGATATGAGGTGTAAAACACTTCAAACAAAAAGTTGCTTATTTTTAAAAATAAAAATTATAGTAAAATTCTAAAAATTAAATTATACCTACGTCTCAAAGATCCTGTCTAAATTCGAAGCCAATATTTAATTAAAATTAAATATATCATTGTGCTTTATAAACGATTCCATAGCGACTTTTCAAAATTTTGATTTGACCATAAATCAAAATCTACATGAGAAATCCTGATTTTTCTCTTCCACTAGAAAAATATACTTCACCAGCTCCTATTGTTTCTTGTTTCACAGAAATCCAATTTAAAACGGACCCTGCATAATCAGTTGAAGTTCAAATCGCCAAATAACGAACTGTCGCGCCATTTTGAGCTCGATTATAATTATATTAAAATTCTACGTTCAACATTCGTTTAAATAATATATTCGTTATTCAAATTCAATTCCAAACTGAAATATATATTTTGAATTGCCCAATTCACACAATATTGTGAATTCTACTATTTCAGACTATTTCAGAAATTAAATATATTATTCTATTATTTAATTTAATTTAATATTCACTATTATTTAATTCTATGACCATTCAAATCTCTAAATCACTATTTATATAATTAAATAAATAAATTATTGTATGGTAAAATACGGATACATTCTTCCCCCCTTAAAATAATTTCGTCCTCGAAATTGCTAAGGTAGAAAACAAACCCCACTAATAGATTAAAAATTATTTGTTAAATTCTTAAATTCCAGTTTCACTATACCAATTAATTTTAATTAAAATGTTAATTAATTCTTATCAACGAAAATTTTCAAAAATCCTAAAAAATTTCTAACACCTGAAATTTCTGAAAAATTTTGCCAGCACCTCCTTTGTACGGGTCGATCGGTACAACTACAACTCGCCTCTCTGGGCCTTCTCCAACCAAAAAAAATTTGAACAGCCAGGCGGCTTGCCAATTCGGCTCATAAATCTCATAGCCATATAAATATAAACTGGTACCTTTTTGTCGGGCATATCATTATATCCTTTCCACCTGTTATCAATTCGGCAGATACAAGGGTCTTCCCAATCAAACTCAAATCCCTTTTATCTCCAACACAACTATTCGCTTATATCCAAACTGAATTCTGTTCTTAACTAAGATTCCAATATTTATTTCAATTCCTAACTTACCAGTCCAATTCCATTTTGGATTATCTCTAATCCAATCTAATTCGATATTTCTATTTCAATTCAGTTTCCATTTAACCGGCTTTAATTCAATTTCGATTTCTATTTGCTTTCCCAAATTTCAATTCAATTTGGTTTTAATTCAAACAGTCTTTCATGGGAGCTTTAAACAGTTTACCTTATTAAAAATCAAACTTTCCTTTTCAGGATTCAAACAACTTGCTTTTCTCAAATCAATTCAAAAACAAAATCTTTGGTAGTAATCCGTCACTTAGAACTCGAAAATGAACACCGATGATGCTGCGCAGTCATCTTCGGAATCTATTTCCCAGCGATCGAAGTGAGTTCAATATTATATCACTTTCAAAAGAATATTTTCAAGCACTTCATTTTGAAATCATTTTCAGAACTCCATTCACAATGTCGTAAAACAATTTAAAATCTCCCAGGATTTTAAAATTCTCTTATATTTAATCCAATTCCACTTACTACACTTATTCAATCGTTGCAGGGTTTTAAATTTCGATTCTGATTTAAATTCAGATTTAATTCAATTCATAACACTTATACGAATTGTACTTGGTTATAAATATAACCATTTAATTTATAATCTTACTTGATTATCATAACAACCAATATATCCAATATATTATAATTCCAATATATATATATATATATATTCTCTATATCAAAATATACTTTGGGTAAAATTATTTTCATTTACCCTCTTTTCAAAACATATCATGTCGACCCATCGTATTCGAGTGTTTATAAACTCCTACCGATACAGTGGATCAAACCGATCGATCAGAACCGATAAACAACTCAACCAATAAATCTCCATAATATAAAGCATTTTATATTGAATACCAAATACGCGCTCATATATATACACTCAACTCAATATAGGGTATTACTAACCCTATCTTTACTGAGTCACTCCACAGAGCCAAGGTAATTACTTAACCTTAAGCTCTAATACCAATTGTAACATCCCGGAAAATTTTCGACTTTGGCCATCGACGTAAAACCCACGTCGATTATCCAAACATCGAAAATACCGGTAGTTAATGAAAGAAGTTAGAGGGTGAGAATAGATAAAATAGAAATTTAGAATAGAAGAAGAAGAAGAACATACAACATCAGAGTAAACACGAATCTCACAGCGGAAAGAATGAATATATTTCATAACATAACTTTGAAATAAAACAGTATCTGTATACAATACCATTATTAGAGTATAACACTTACAAAACAGCGGAAATAACAATAGCTATATGATCCCGAAGCCTTATGCTCCAGCTCTTCAAGTATCTGTAAATCCCGACTACTTGACTGCCCGTACAAAATTGGGCACCCAAGTGTTTAGGGAAAACAAAACAAAATAAACTCTGGGTCAGTCATGTGACTAGTGTGAGTAAACTCAAATCATTTGATTTAACTTTCAAAAATCCTTTTTAACTAAAAGATAATCGTAAGACCGATCCACACATAAACACGAATGGTTTTTACCTTACGATAACCCAAGATATTTATAAAACAATACTTGTCTGATATTATAATAATGTCTAGATCAAGTAAATAGAAATCTAGCGGAATGCTTGCATCTAACGTTCTACATATATAATATACAATCAAAACCGCGGTTTCTTATTTGGGGAATGGATTCCAACTATGACAAGGTATGGATCCACCTTCCGCTCAGTGTACTCTAGAAGCGATACAGTGGAGTTCAACAAGAACATCCTGCAACTCGGCCACACATGACCGACCACTCATTTCGCTTGAGTGTATCAAATATATTATCACCTTACAGTTGGTAAACCAACATAACCATTCCCGGGAGATACAGAATTGAAAGAAGTAACAAATATGAATATTCTCTAGATGGTGACAATATACCCTACTTGGGTGTCGCCCACTTAGCCATGCTGCATGTCTGATTTCTGTCATTTCCCAGTTGATGAGGCCGGAGGTCATAACGTATCTTTCAACAGATTACTCATTCATTAACTTTGAATGCCACATCGTAATACCCGTTAAATCAAAAATTGATTTCCGCAAAAGTACCACGGGTATAAGCTAAGAGAAACGAATTCCTCCGCCACCAACGTAAATACGTTTGAAACGATCAACTTACATGATCTACCGGATGTACTCTATCAAACATTCATCCATTCAAGTTGTCCTAGGACTGGACAAACCGAAGGCACTATTCTGTAAATCCATCTTAGGCAATTTCTACCTAGGATTGCCAGAACAACCCTTGTATAAACTCCATCTTCAATTTGTCTTCGATCTATTTGATTCGAAACGCTAATGCCTATACGGAGTGGTTCTTGGATAATAATCCAACCGGTCTCTCCATATTGACGACGGAAAAATGGTCAAAACTTTGATAGTCTGTGATTTAACTATCAAAGAAAAATACGTGTGCAAACAACAATATTATTTCCAGATGGAAATTATATCGATCAATCATCATTTAACATTTATCTCTTTAGTTCGTTAATTTACTTATCTCCTATTTTTGTATATTCTAAATTCTTATTTTCTATTATCAGAAAACATTTCTGATTCTTATTTGGAAAACATTTCCAAAACTAATTCACTGGATTTAAACTGATGTTTAAATCAAACATCACCATGCAAACTCAAACCATTTCACTTATTAACTAAATTCACTTAACCATCCTTTACTATCAAACCTTAGCCATTCATTAGTTAAGAAGGAAGTCAATCAAGTTGGGGTATAATTACCTCTCAGACCTTAACTGAACAACGTTTTAACTTCGGAATAGACAAAGTTTATCTTTTAAGCCTTTAACAAACTTCCTTACGTAACTCTCGGATTCTATTTACGTATCCACTTCTTTATTGAAAACATTGATTATAACTATAGCGTTATAATCCTTACTTTCGAAATATCTAATTTCGAATATAACTTTTATTCTTTAATTTGAATAAATAAATAAACACCTAATTTATAAATAAATAAATCTTGATTTAAAAACCGAAAATTGAATAGTACTTTCCCGAATTCAATATAATCGAATTCGACGATTAACTCTCTTCGAATAACTTATATCCGATTAACTCTCTTCGAATAACTAGTATTCAAATATCTCTCTTTGAATAACTAATATTCGATTATCTCACTTCGAATAACTTATATTTCTATTTAACTCTCTTTGAATAACTAATACTCGATAACTCTTTCTTTCGAATAAACTATATTCGATTACTCTTTCTTTCGAATAAACTATATTCGACTAACACCTTTCTTCAAATAAACTATATTCGATACCTCCTTTCTCCTATTCGAATAAACTATATTCGATAACTCCTTTCTCCTATTCAAATAACTAATATTTGAATAACTCTAGTTCGATTTAACTATAATCGATTAACTCTATCTGATTAACTCTAACTGATTAACTCTAACTAGTTAACTCTAACTGGTTAACTCTAACTGATTAACTCCAAGTAATTAACTCTAACTCATTAACTCTAACTGGTTAACTCTAACTGGTTAACTCTAAGTGATTAACTCTAACTGGTTAACTCTAACTGGTTAACTCTAACTGGTTAACTCTATCTGGTTAACTCTAATTGCTTAACTCTAACTGATTAACTCTAATTGGTTGACCTTATCCAATTTACTCTTCGTCCATATTCAGTTTCAAATATCGATGTTGAAATCGATTCTTACTTCTCTATATAAGTCCTGACTTATATATTACATTTATCCAATGATAAACATTTTATTTAATTTATGAAATATCATTTATAAATAAATCTTCTCAATCTAAAGGACGGTTAGAATAGATTCTTTTTAAATCCTTTGCTTTAAATCCATATTATGTTATACCCGTGTGCGAAGCACGGGTCTAAACCTTTCAAAATGTAAAATTCTATTCATTTTTATAATTAGTTCCTTTTATATTTGTTTTACAAATATTTCTCTTTTATATCCTATTTATTTTCTAAATAAATGTTCCTCTTATAATATCTTACTATATAAGTAAATGTTCCTCTTATAATATCTTATTTATTTTCTATATATAAAAATCCTTTTATAAAATTATATTTATTCCATAATTAAATATTCCTTTTACTTATTCTATTTATTTTCTAAACAAATATTTCTTTTCAATTCTATTTATTTAACAAATAAATATTCCTATTATAACTCCTTTGATTTTATAATTATTTTCTTTCATAAAACCCTTTTCCTTTTATATATAAAATCCATTGATTTTATATAAATAATTTATTTTCAAAATACACTTTGAAAATCCCCTTTTCTATATCCCAGTATTTCTTACGGTATTTAAAATACCAAATAACAGTGATCGATATCATTCAAACACACATAATCCACAACAGATTATATATCACATCATATATTACAATATATGAAAAGAACAATATTATAAATATTGAGGAATCCAGTTGGATCCCTCCAACCTATTTCCCTGCATCCACAGATGTTAAACAATATAATTAACATCAACTTCATTTCAATATGAAGTATTCTGATCAACAGAATCAATATATATATTAAACGATATATATATATATATATATATGTGTGTGTGTGTGTGTAATTTTAACCAACTGACTAGTAGTTCATCCAAAAAGTCAACACACAACAATCAACCAACATTTATCAGTTCTAAAAATGTGTTATAAAAAATATAACTGTGCAGAGTTAGTGAGATTCACTCACATTGGCGGTTCATCGTTAAATAACAATAAACTGTTGTTTGATTCAGATCAAAAAATTTATTTCGCCATAAATTCAAACGAGCTCCAATCCACTCCCAGTTAGTTCCATCGTGTAGACACCGTCCATACGATCCTGTCGGATCTTGTTTCGTCATATTCTGATTACGTATGGGTTAGATATTAAAATTACACGCTAATACATTTTTAAATTTAATTTAAAATTTAATTTAATTTAATAAAAGGCCTCACCAACAAATATTCGGCCCCCCTTGGAAAGCCCACATATGCTTCCCACTCTTCTTCCCTGGTTACCACTTCGTGACCTCCAGCATTTCGAACAACCATTACACCACTTCAATCCCTTTTTTATTCATTGTTTTTGTTACTGGGCCTACCACGTAAAATGCACCAGCCCAAACAATATAAACAAACTTGTCAATACCCATCATGTGATCAGCATCCTTCTTCCTCATGAAAATGGAAAGCCGCAAACTCCTGTGCACACATACGTCTTTCCGCCCAGCAGACTTCAGGAGCTCCCAACCTTCCTCTTCCTACATGCGCACCCCCAACTAACTGTCTCCCTTTAACGTTTTGTCCTTTCTTCATTTACAAACTGCTCCATACTTGCGTGAACACCCAACACTCATCGCATCACTGGTACCTCCAACAAAAATTACGATCTTCCACATCAAAATAGTTTCTCCACCACTCCCACTTTCAAACTGTCAGCATCAGGTTCTCACGCCACGTGATCACCTCACCTCACATCTTCGCCACAGGACTTCGTTCAACTTAAAGGAGTGGCCACTTACATTCGGTGAACATCATCCTCTGAAAGCTCCACTACAAGTCTAAAACTGTATCAAAACACTCAACCTGCACGCATCATCCTCATAGCAAGCCGCCCCTGTAACAACCCGTATTTTCAATAACCTGTTATAACATAAATGGAGGCAGAATTAAACTGAAAAATCTGAATCAAGGAAAACGGGCTATGCCATTGCGTTCGTCTCGGAAAAATACGCGAAATAGAGTCCGAGTTTTCGAAAATCGGAGTCCGTATGACCAAGATATGGCCTCGCGAAGTTTCACGAAAAATTCCCAAATTAAAGTATACTCAATTAAGTGAAATGGGTTGCGCAGAGAAATATATATATATTGATATATATATATATATATAATTGAAAATTAAATAAATAAATATGCAAAAATGTTCAAAACAGCGAATTGGGAGAGGGGAATAACCGAACCGGCCGATTTTTGAGGTCGACCCGAGCCCGCTGGGTCGACTAGGGGTTAATCCAGGGTGTTTGGCTGTCAAGCCATGGGCCGATTCGCTCAAATGCAGATTTTGCATTTGGATGGTTCTCATGGTTCATCTTTAATCTAAAGGCCTTAGATGGTTCCTACACTTGACTTCTTCCCCAAGACATGCTTTGATGGCTTGGATTGAATCTAGGTTTAATCCTATGGCCTAAAACACTTGCCTAATCTATAAATAAGACCCTAACCTACCCTAAACCCTCATTATTCACTCATGTAACTAAACTATGGCCAAATTTCTACTCTCATGGCCTCCACTCAACTATCCTAGCCTCCACTTCATTTCTATGAGGAGGTTTCATGATCATGAGAGTGTTAGAGAGTCCCTATGTTAGTATGAGAGCTTCTCAAGTTGATTTCAAGGCAAAAGCTTTGATCTTTGTTCATAAAGATGGGGTTTTTATTGATTTGGAGTGTGCATCTTTGGGTTTTTGGGTGATGGCATGCATAGGCTTCATCACAAGCTTTAGTTCAATCGATTTAGGCCTTCATAGCAATGTAAGCCCTTTCCCTACTCTTAGATATTAACTATGAAGTTAAATGTTCATGTTGCAAGTTTGGGTTTGATCATTGAGAATGATACATGCTATCATGTTATGCAAGCTTATGAAGTCATTATCTTGATCTTATGAGCTAAAAGCTACAACCTTTATGTTGAAATGTTGCATTATGCAACATGAGAACCTTCATAACCTTTTATGTCAACTTGCATATGAAGTCATAACCCTTATATGATGATATATGCGAGTTTCTAGTCATCATTCCATGTCTTTTGTCACCATGATTCGCTTATGTGCCAAGTTTGGGTTTATGCATGTTTTTGAGGCTTAAGAATGTAACATGCAAGCTAATGAACACATTTGTGCCTCATTTGCCACCATGATTAACTTGTGGCTTAATATCCATTTTTGTCATGCCTTTGCCAAGTCTCTTCTTTTAATCCATTACGTTGTTACGAACGTATATGCGAGTTTAAAAAGCGTTGGGGTCACATTATGGGAAGACATAATGATATGAACATGATTTGGGTAAATGGGTATAAACATGACAACGTGTAACGTTAAATATGACATGTGTTTATACTTGAAAACATGACTTGAAATATAACATGGAAGTGACATGTAAGTATGCATAAAAACATAAGCTTGGGAATTTACCTATTAAGTTAGGTCTACCCATTGGGAATTTACCTATTAAGTTAGGTCTACCCAATTGCTTGAAAACTTGAATATGAACATGACACTAGTCTAAACATGAAAGTGGCCAACTCGAGGTTGGGTTGAGTTTGCAACATAAAGCTACCCGGAACCGACCGGCCTAACTAGTAGTTGCAAACAATAGGACCCAATGTGAGAAGTTGGTCATGTTGTGCTTGAACCCGAGGTTAGACCAAGTTGTGGTGTAAAGCTACCCGGAACCGACCGGCTTAACTAGTAACCACAACAAAGTCTAATGTGAGAGGTTGGGGTGCATTAAGTAATTAATGCCACATGATAGGGTTAAGTTAATTTGATTAATGACTCTTAATCAAATATGACATGGACAAACGGGTTAAGTAAATTGATTAGGCTAATGATACTTAACAAAACATGACAGGGTTGGGTAGGTTAAGTAACTTGATTTGCCTAACGACACTTGACCATTTTTATACGACGAGGGGACGGGATTAAGTTAACCAACACTTAATCAATCCAACACGATAACTTGATAAGGTTAGGTAAATTTTCTTAGTAACACTTAACCGTTTAATACAGTTAATGGATGGGGTTAAGTCAACTCAGACCTAACTAATCTAAACATGGTAATTGGACGGGGTTAAGTTAATTTACACTTAACTAATCCAACTCGTTAGTTTGGTGTGGTTAAGTGACCTATACTTAACCAATCTAACGTGAAAACATGATAAGGCTAAGTCACGAATCACTTGAATACGCTTGACCGATTTGACTCGGTAATTTGACAAGGTCAAGTTAATTTATATAATTAACCAATCTAAAATGATAATTAGACGAGGTTAAGTTATGGATTGCTTAATATACTTAGCCAACTTGACACATGGTTTGTAGGGTTAAGTCTTGGACTTGGATACTTAGCCAATTTTGACATGGTTTGTAGACGGGCTAAGTTATGAACTTAAGTGACACTTAACCCATTAGATAAACCCTAATTCGGAGGATTAGGTAAATAACCATAGTTAACAAGGATTATGGAAATAAGGCTAAGTGGTAAACCTTAGTTAAGGGAAACTAAGTAATAATTCTTAGTCAAGGAAATTTGGACCATTTCTTAGATAGATTAGTAACCCGATACGTTAGGTCAACGTTTAAGTATGCGTGTAGGAGCAGGCTATCTGATTTAGATAAAGGCTCCAACGAACTGGGTAACGAAGCAGCGGCTTCAAGGAACGTGAGGATATTCTTGGGATCCCTCTGTGAGCTGCCAGGTCATTATACTAGGCTCACGAGAGGTTGAGGTCTGCGGTAGAAGAACCAAGAATATGCCTTGGTTGTTATGCGAGCGACCTAAAGACTGGGGTGGATAGCAGTGAGTCGACGAATACATAAGGTGCCCGAGATAGCAAGTTCGTCGATCATCTACCATCTTGAGTCAAGCGTGTACGTACGGAAAGGCAGGGAACACCCAACAGACCATAATTGCTATCTAATTATGGGTGAGGTAGGCCGTAGGATGTGGGCTGGCCGGAGTGTAGTTCTCATGCAAGATTTTCTCTTGTGTTGCCTTTCACTAGTTGAGGGAGGGGTCTCGTGGGACCATAGCCACGTGTAGAAAAGCAGACCTTAGTATCTGCATCGGCAGATAAATCTAAAGCTCCCGACCGAGTCCTGTATTTCTTGTTTTGCCCTGTGACAGGACTCGGATGGCACGATGTGATACATGTGCATACAGTTATAGAAAAACGATTCACGATGAATGCGTGGGAAAAAGGGCGCGGTTGAGGGTTAGCGTAATCCCTAGTGGCCTAGGTGGTTTAACCCAAACCGAAATACGAAAGCGTGCAATAGGTAAGCGTAATCCCTAGTGGTGCTAGGTGGCGTAAGTCCTAGTAGTTCAAACGATGATTCATAGGGAAGAGCCTAGCTAGAACAAGGGTGACAGTCCAAACGATTTCAAGGATAATACGACATGAGGAATCCCGTACGAGGTACGACAAAGGACTGAACTTATATAAATGGAAAGAAACATATGATTTGAGTAACCTATATATGCGATATATTAGGTTGACATGGACCATTACACGACTTTTGAGTAAGGGTCATTCACGGATAGCACGTGATACAGTTGGGATACTAGTACGGTAGGTGCAGAGCGGGCATACAGGATAGATACCATGGGACGTTATACGTAATAGATATCTTGGGGATATTATACTTGATAGAAACCTGACGATGTGATACCTTGTTTTATCTTGACATCGTAATTTATCATGACACCTTAGTTTTCTGAGTTCAGTAGTTCATCCTGTTATTTTGATTTAGCTTATCTATCTTGTTATCATGCTTATGTTCATCTCAGTTTCTCATGTCAGTTAACTTTACTAGTTTTTATGCTAATAGTAGATAGGGCTTACTCAGTCTTTTTGACTGACCCGTTTTGTTTCGCCTCTTTTCTTCCGTTTCCCCCCCAGGTTACAGGGAGGAAATACTGTTGTTTAGTTCGGACTTCTTCTGCTTGAAGGTCATCATGGATGGCTTGGACTTTTCTTGGCTAATAGCTACTTTACCGTTTTTACTTGGGGAATAATTTATGAAAATGTCTTTATGCTTCTTTAGTATTGCAAGACAGGTTTTGATGTACTCTGATGTAAAAGGCTTTAGACCTTATTTATTCATGTTATGAAAGTTTGATTTTACTTCCGCTATTTTATATGTTCTGTCTTGTGATATTTCTGTGCATGTTTACCAATAATGCCCCTCTAAAGCTAGTGCATTCCCATGCGAGTGACCCTAGCGGAGGCGGGGTGTTACATTTGGTATCAGAGCAGAAGGTTACCAGACTGGGCAAAAGTTTTTAAAGACCTTCTGAAAACTATTTGAAAATCGTTTACAAAGAAGCATTTTTCAAGAAAATTTTCTTTTAAAAGAAAAAGGCTATTCCCCAAAGGCCATTAGCACTATCCTTGTTTCCTTAATTGAATCTCTTTTCCTTTCTTTCCTCCATCTGTAGTCACAGTGGTTTTAACTGCGACTAGTCTTTTCTATCTACGAAAGTGTTTTCCTTACGATGGAGGTGGTTCTCGAGAGACCAGTGGCCGCGTTATAAGAAAGGATAGTGAGGAAGAGGATAAAGGATACGAGCTTAAGGATGAGCAACTTGTTGGTATGGCTCAGCCCAGGACGAGAGAGAAGGATGAACAATGAAACCCATGACGAGAGAGTACCTTTGGCATGGTAAAACGGGACGGATAGTTAAGTATTGTGGGACAAGGACAAGATGATCGTGAAGACAATGGTATACCCTCACTAGAGTACCTGAGTAGGGGGATAACATCCTTGTTGAAGATCTAGTTATTCTTTTCTATCATCCCGTCAAGACTTTGTTTTGATCCCCGCATCATTTAAGTTTGCTTCGATAGTTGAGTCTCTGCACCTTAAGTACTAGCGTAATAGGGAATCCCATTTTTGTCTCAAGTCCTGTGGAGAATCGGTCCATTTATTCATGACTTGTTTTGGATTTGAGAATGACATGCCTCGGTTATGGATGGATTCTAGGGATGAAGTGGTTATCCAGTAAGGGGTGCCACTCTCGGTTTTGATAGGAGGGTAGTTAGACTCTTGACTAGCCTTGGTAATACCCTCAAAGTCTCGTGGAACCTTTTGGGTTCGGTCATGACTAGTTACCTAGAATCACTTGATACCTTTACTGGAAATTGGAAGCCCAATCGAGTGGTGTTCGCTGATAAGACGGATGGTTTATTTCACTTATGCATGGGTTATAGAAATCACCTTAGTAAGTGCGCTTGATAACCTGGTTGGCATCTGTTTACTTTCAAGAGAAAGTTCTTCTATGTGGAATACCTTGTGGTACGAGGTCCGAGATTCATTAGTGAATTTTGGAAAGCTTGCATGAGATCATGAGTACGCAGTCATGTTTGCGTCAAGTATTTTAGGAAAAGGATAAGTGCAAGTGGAACGAGAGGCGACGAAGAAATGAGTTTCATCTCATGTTATGGAAACAGGAAATAAGAAGCTACGAAATCGCGAAGTTAAAGGATGGTCAAGGCACAATGGAATTAAGCTCAAGGAAATACGACTTTGATGGTCAAAGACTAGATACGCGCATGATATCTCTTTTTGGGAGTATATCCTTGATCCCTGTTTTCTGTAGAGCTTACTTGTAGGCTATCTTTTGTGGACATCCTCTCGGTCCTATTCTCCGTTACAAACCCTGTAAGGAGTTTGTCATGTTTATCTTCTCGACCCTGTTTCAGGGAATTCTAGGTAGAACCCTATGGATGTAAACATGTATTTGAAACATGTTATGATTGATATGGTTGCAAGTGGTTGCAAGTGGTTGCTCGTGGATGCGCGAATACACATTAGATACTAGCTCGACTCGGTCACATTTCATATTGCATATGCACGAGTATTTATACTTGTTTATGGATGAAATCGAATGTTTTATCATGCGGTTGTTGCATATGAATGAATGATTGTGCACGCATATAGTATCTACATGACTAGGACTATTTGCATACATGTTGGATTCATGGCACTATACATATTTTGCATTAGAAAGATTATTCAGGCCTGATCATTAGCATTAGCTAAGGAACATGTACACACACGTTTTGCATATATTCATACAGCATTAGAAATCATCTAAGGACAATGGTTGCTTGTGGATGATGTTTTGAGTAGATGGATGATGGATGGTAGGATATGTTCTTCCTAACTTGGAGATTTCGGGGACGAAATCCTAAAAGGTGGGGAGAATGTAACAACCCGTATTTTCAATAACCTGTTATAACATAAATGGAGGCAGAATTAAACTGAAAAATCTGAATCAAGGAAAACGGGCTATGCCATTGCGTTCGTCTCGGAAAAATAGGCGAAATAGAGTCCGAGTTTTCGAAAATCGGAGTCCGTATGACCAAGATATGGCCTCGCGAAGTTTCACGAAAAAATCCCAAATTAAAGTATACTCAATTAAGTGAAATGGGTTGCGCAGAGAAATATATATATATTGATATATATATATATATATATATATTGATATATATATATATATAATTGAAAATTAAATAAATAAATATGCAAAAATGTTCAAAACAGCGAATTGGGAGAGGGGAATAACCGAACCGGCCGATTTTTGAGGTCGACCCGAGCCCGCTGGGTCGACTAGGGGTTAATCCATGGTGTTTGGCTGTCAAGCCATGGGCCGATTCGCTCAAATGCAGATTTTGCATTTGGATGGTTCTCATGGTTCATCTTTAATCTAAAGGCCTTAGATGGTTCCTACACTTGACTTCTTCCCCAAGACATGCTTTGATGGCTTGGATTGAATCTAGGTTTAATCCTATGGCCTAAAACACTTGCCTAATCTATAAATAAGACCCTAACCTACCCTAAACCCTCATTATTCACTCATGTAACTAAACTATGGCCAAATTTCTACTCTCATGGCCTCCACTCAACTATCCTAGCCTCCACTTCATTTCTATGAGGAGGTTTCATGATCATGAGAGTGTTAGAGAGTCCCTATGTTAGTATGAGAGCTTCTCAAGTTGATTTCAAGGCAAAAGCTTTGATCTTTGTTCATAAAGATGGGGTTTTTATTGATTTGGAGTGTGCATCTTTGGGTTTTTGGGTGATGGCATGCATAGGCTTCATCACAAGCTTTAGTTCAATCGATTTAGGCCTTCATAGCAATGTAAGCCCTTTCCCTACTCTTAGATATTAACTATGAAGTTAAATGTTCATGTTGCAAGTTTGGGTTTGATCATTGAGAATGATACATGCTATCATGTTATGCAAGCTTATGAAGTCATTATCTTGATCTTATGAGCTAAAAGCTACAACCTTTATGTTGAAATGTTGCATTATGCAACATGAGAACCTTCATAACCTTTTATGTCAACTTGCATATGAAGTCATAACCCTTATATGATGATATATGCGAGTTTCTAGTCATCATTCCATGTCTTTTGTCACCATGATTCGCTTATGTGCCAAGTTTGGGTTTATGCATGTTTTTGAGGCTTAAGAATGTAACATGCAAGCTAATGAACACATTTGTGCCTCATTTGCCACCATGATTAACTTGTGGCTTAATATCCATTTTTGTCATGCCTTTGCCAAGTCTCTTCTTTTAATCCATTACGTTGTTGCGAACGTATATGCGAGTTTAAAAAGCGTTGGGGTCACATTATGGGAAGACATAATGATATGAACATGATTTGGGTAAATGGGTATAAACATGACAACGTGTAACGTTAAATATGACATGTGTTTATACTTGAAAACATGACTTGAAATATAACATGGAAGTGACATGTAAGTATGCATAAAAACATAAGCTTGGGAATTTACCTATTAAGTTAGGTCTACCCATTGGGAATTTACCTATTAAGTTAGGTCTACCCAATTGCTTGAAAACTTGAATATGAACATGACACTAGTCTAAACATGAAAGTGGCCAACTCGAGGTTGGGTTGAGTTTGCAACATAAAGCTACCCGGAACCGACCGACCTAACTAGTAGTTGCAAACAATAGGACCCAATGTGAGAAGTTGGTCATGTTGTGCTTGAACCCGAGGTTAGACCAAGTTGTGGTGTAAAGCTACCCGGAACCGACCGGCTTAACTAGTAACCACAACAAAGTCTAATGTGAGAGGTTGGGGTGCATTAAGTAATTAATGCCACATGATAGGGTTAAGTTAATTTGATTAATGACTCTTAATCAAATATGACATGGACAAACGGGTTAAGTAAATTGATTAGGCTAATGATACTTAACAAAACATGACAGGGTTGGGTAGGTTAAGTAACTTGATTTGCCTAACGACACTTGACCATTTTTATATGACGAGGGGACGGGATTAAGTTAACCAACACTTAATCAATCCAACACGATAACTTGATAAGGTTAGGTAAATTTTCTTAGTAACACTTAACCGTTTAATACAGTTAATGGATGGGGTTAAGTCAACTCAGACCTAACTAATCTAAACATGGTAATTGGACGGGGTTAAGTTAATTTACACTTAACTAATCCAACTCGTTAGTTTGGTGTGGTTAAGTGACCTATACTTAACCAATCTAACGTGAAAACATGATAAGGCTAAGTCACGAATCACTTGAATACGCTTGACCGATTTGACTCGGTAATTTGACAAGGTCAAGTTAATTTATATAATTAACCAATCTAAAATGATAATTAGACGAGGTTAAGTTATGGATTGCTTAATATACTTAGCCAACTTGACACATGGTTTGTAGGGTTAAGTCTTGGACTTGGATACTTAGCCAATTTTGACATGGTTTGTAGACGGGCTAAGTTATGAACTTAAGTGACACTTAACCCATTAGATAAACCCTAATTCGGAGGATTAGGTAAATAACCATAGTTAACAAGGATTATGGAAATAAGGCTAAGTGGTAAACCTTAGTTAAGGGAAACTAAGTAATAATTCTTAGTCAAGGAAATTTGGACCATTTCTTAGATAGATTAGTAACCCGATACGTTAGGTCAACGTTTAAGTATGCGTGTAGGAGCAGGCTATCTGATTTAGATAAAGGCTCCAACGAACTGGGTAACGAAGCAGCGGCTTCGGGGAACGTGAGGATATTCTTGGGATCCCTCTGTGAGCTGCCAGGTCATTATACTAGGCTCACGAGAGGTTGAGGTCTGCGGTAGAAGAACCAAGAATATGCCTTGGTTGCTATGCGAGCGACCTAAAGACTGGGGTGGATAGCAGTGAGTCAACGAATACATAAGGTGCCCGAGATAGCAAGTTCGTCGATCATCTACCATCTTGAGTCAAGCGTGTACGTACGGAAAGGCAGGGAACACCCAACAGACCATAATTGCTATCTAATTATGGGTGAGGTAGGCCGTAGGATGTGGGCTGGCCGGAGTGTAGTTCTCATGCAAGATTTTCTCTTGTGTTGCCTTTCACTAGTTGAGGGAGGGGTCTCGTGGGACCATAGCCACGTGTAGAAAAGCAGACCTTAGTATCTGCATCGGCAGATAAATCTAAAGCTCCCGACCGAGTCCTGTATTTCTTGTTTTGCCCTGTGACAGGACTCGGATGGCACGATGTGATACATGTGCATACAGTTATAGAAAAACGATTCACGATGAATGCGTGGGAAAAAGGGCGCGGTTGAGGGTTAGCGTAATCCCTAGTGGCCTAGGTGGTTTAACCCAAACCGAAATACGAAAGCGTGCAATAGGTAAGCGTAATCCCTAGTGGTGCTAGGTGGCGTAAGTCCTAGTAGTTCAAACGATGATTCATAGGGAAGAGCCTAGCTAGAACAAGGGTGACAGTCCAAACGATTTCAAGGATAATACGACATGAGGAATCCCGTACGAGGTACGGCAAAGGACTGAACTTATATAAATGGAAAGAAACATATGATTTGAGTAACCTATATATGCGATATATTAGGTTGACATGGACCATTACACGACTTTTGAGTAAGGGTCATTCACGGATAGCACGTGATACAGTTGGGATACTAGTACGGTAGGTGCAGAGCGGGCATACAGGATAGATACCATGGGACGTTATACGTAATAGATATCTTGGGGATATTATACTTGATAGAAACCTGACGATGTGATACCTTGTTTTATCTTGACATCGTAATTTATCATGACACCTTAGTTTTCTGAGTTCAGTAGTTCATCCTGTTATTTTGATTTAGCTTATCTATCTTGTTATCATGCTTATGTTCATCTCAGTTTCTCATGTCAGTTAACTTTACTAGTTTTTATGCTAATAGTAGATAGGGCTTACTCAGTCTTTTTGACTGACCCGTTTTGTTTCGCCTCTTTTCTTCCGTTTCCCCCCCAGGTTACAGGGAGGAAATACTGTTGTTTAGTTCGGACTTCTTCTGCTTGAAGGTCATCATGGATGGCTTGGACTTTTCTTGGCTAATAGCTACTTTACCGTTTTTACTTGGGGAATAATTTATGAAAATGTCTTTATGCTTCTTTAGTATTGCAAGACAGGTTTTGATGTACTCTGATGTAAAAGGCTTTAGACCTTATTTATTCATGTTATGAAAGTTTGATTTTACTTCCGCTATTTTATATGTTCTGTCTTGTGATATTTCTGTGCATGTTTACCAATAATGCCCCTCTAAAGCTAGTGCATTCCCTTGCGAGTGACCCTAGCGGAGGCGGGGTGTTACAGCCCCCTTCCTTGCGCCTTTCCATGTTGAAATCCCCATTTTTATGAAGCCGTGAATCCTGGTGTACTCTTGTTAAAATAGTAGAGAACTAAAAATAGCTCGAACCCGATACTTGCAAACCAAAGTGAAGCGGATCGTCTCGACGGTTTAATACATAGGGTTTTGATCTTTGTTTTTATTTTATTAAAAAGAGAACTACGCCATTGAAATAAAGTGTTGCTTTACTGAACCCAAAAGAACAATGAAGACAACACTATCTTATTTATAGAGTATGTTCCTTCTTTGCTAAGGAAGAGGTTGGGTACTGTTTGATGATGGATGACAGTACATGAGGTAGCTGTTTCTGCAGGTAGTAGGAAAGGGACGGCACCCTATAAATTTAGTAGTGAAGAAATGGTAGATTAGATCGACTGACATGTATTAGGGTATGTACTTTTACTTTTATTTTGTACTAAATGTTTACGGTACTCTTCATTGCTAAGAAAACAGTAGCGTGGACGCAGGTATACCGTAAAAGTTGGAAATAAATAATAGTATAGCTATGATAGGGAAAGGAACAAGTTGCTTTAGTTGAGGTTTAGTCAGATCCTTCAATTAGTTCCTACCGATCGTTTTCCATCATTCATATTATAAATGATATTTAAAGCATTATCCAATTGAAGTATTCAATTTTATATATATCAGATAACTGTATCGTTATTAAGAAGTATGAAAAGTGATACGTAACTATAAAGTCATGTACCCCAATATATCCAGCTTTGTTCACTTACGAGCCGCTACGGACAAAATTAAAAATATTGTTGTGATGAGCAATGTGTCACGATCCCGTATATATAAAAATATAGACAAGTTAATTTATTCTGTGTAAATCCCAAAATGCTGATATGAGGTGTAAAACACTTCAAATAAAAAGTTGCTTATTTTTAAAAATAAAAATTATAGTAAAATTCTAAAAATTAAATTATACCCACGTCTTAAAGATTTTGTCTAAATTCGAAGCCAATATTTAATTAAAATTAAATATATCGTTATGCTTTATAAACGATTCCATAGCGACTTTTCAAAATTTGATTTGACCATAAATCAAAATCTACACGATGAAATCCCATTTTTCTCTTCCACTAGAAAAATATACTTCACCGGCTCCTAACGTTTCTTGTTTCACAGAAATCCGATTTAAAACGGACCCTGTATATTCAGTTGAAGTTCAAATCGCCAAATAGCGAACTACCATGCCATTTTGAGCTCGATTATAATTATTTTAAAATTCAACGTTTAAACTTCGTTTAAATAATATATTCATTATTCAAATTCAATTCCAAACTGAAATATATTTTTTGAATTGCCTAATTCACACAATATTGTGAATTCTACTATTTCCGACTATTTCAGAAATTAAATATATTATTCTATTATTTAATTTAATTAAATATTCACTATTATTTAATTCTATGACCATTCAAATCTCTAAATCACTATTTATATAATTAAAAAAATTAATTATTATACGGTAAAATACGGGCCGTTACATGTTCTCTTGAAACCGATAAAGACAGCTCAGAAATCACCAATATTGTATCAGTTCCATCATAGATTGTCAATCAGATTATCTGTTCTATCAGATTTCAATAAGGTTCTTTTCCTCATCTTGACAATCTAAGTTGCATCATTCAGCAATATTGTGTATTCTGTAATCCATCTCAATTCTAAGCTTCAGAGTGTAGTACCTCTGATTTCCGGAATAATTGAACTCTTGCATCAGAGAGCTTTCTTTTCCATCATGAAGAATTCTGGAAATGATTCAAGCCCACGGGTTTCCAGCAATAGAGCTCATCAACCATCACCAAATCCTATCCAAGATTTAATGAAATCCATCATCAAATCACAATGTCAACTAATCTTAACACATCTTGATGAATCAAACTATCTGTTATGGAAATTACAGGTAGAAACAGCTGTTAGAGCATATGGTCTGGAGAACTATATTCTTGAAACAAAAATTGTTCCTACCAAAATTTATTAGAGACAGTGAAGAAAAACTTGTGAGTAATCCAGAATATACTATGCATCAGAGACAAGATGGTTTAGTGTGTGCCTGGATGATGTCTTCTATTGGACCAACTATACTGCCACAGTTAATTGGGGTCAAAACTGCTCAAGAAGTATGCGAAACAGTTCAAAGAAATTTCTCAAATCAGTCTTCAGTTAGAGTAATGCATCATAGAAGACGGTTGCATAGCATAAGAAAAGGAGAATCATCTATGAATGAATACTTGGTAAAGGTAAAAAAACATTTGTGATCAATTAAATTCAGCAGGTCAAAAAATACCTGAATCAGAACAGGTTATTGCAATTGTAAGTGGTTTAGATGACGAGTATGACAGCGCTGCAATCATACTATTCATGGATCGAACTCCCTCATTACAATATGTGTATTCTACTCTACTATCACATGAAGGTATAATAGAACACAAGAAAACTGTTAATGCAGATTTATCTGTCAACTATACTACATATGGAAGAGGAAAAAATCATGATAAGGGAAATAATTCAAGAAATCAATTCAACAATCAAAGAGAGGGTTGGTCTGGCAGAGGAAGAAGAGGTGGTAGAAGTAACAACAACAACAAGATCAGATGTCAAATCTATGAAAAGATGGGGCATTGTGCTAACAAGTGTTATTTTAGATTCAATACTAATTACACTCCTCCACAACAAAGCAACAATGCTCCTGCGAATTTGGTTAGTTCTTCAAAAGACAGCGTAAAGCACAGGCAGAAATTCTTAATACTAATACTACCATCAATGATGATGTGTCAGATGACTGCTGGTTTCCAGATTGTGGTGCAACTAACCATGTCACCAACTATCTAAACA
Source organism: Allium sativum (assembly GCA_030737875.1). Lineage (NCBI taxonomy): Eukaryota > Viridiplantae > Streptophyta > Magnoliopsida > Asparagales > Amaryllidaceae > Allium > Allium sativum. The sequence continues at coordinate 251,822,678 of CM060915.1, read as the reverse complement.
ACCTAAATTTGGGAAACAAGGAGTATAAAGGTACACAAAATCTTACTATCTGTAATGGTAAAACTGAACTTATTACACACACTGGAAATGCAAGTTTAGATGGAACCGAAAAAATATTTTTAATTTTTTTATTAAGAGTTCCATCGATTAAGTAAAATATGATGAGTGTTTCCCAATTTGCTAAAGATAATTGGGTATATTTTGAATTTTACCCTAATTCATGTATTGTCAAAGGCATAGTGACACATAAAATTCTCTTGCAGGGTAAAGAGAGTAGGGGATTATATAGATTTGATATCAATTCAAATAATTCTGATCATAAAAATGACAAACCTATAATGTCTGTTACTAATGATTCTAATTGCAGTAAGGGTCTTGTTTTGTGGCATTATAAATTGGGTCATCCCAGTATAAGAGTTACTAAGCATGTAATGATGTATAATAATTTTTGTGCTTATCAATTTCCTGAATCATATATCTGTTTTGCATGTCAATTGGGAAAGAGTCATAAACTTGCATTTCTAGACTCACATATTGTCTACACTAGACCACTTGAACTAATTGCTACAGATTTATGGGGTCTTGCACATATCAGTTCTTGCTATGGTTATAAACATTGTATATCATTCTTTGATGCATATTCTAGGTTTGTAAGGATTTACATGCTTAAGTCCAAATCTAAAACCTGTAACGTTGTAATACAGTTTATTAACAAGGTTGAAAACATTACTGGAAATAAAATACACACTTTTCAAAAAAATTTACCCTTAAAAGCATTTTTTGATAAAAAGTGTATTGATCACAGAACTACATGTCCCTACACTTCAGAACAGAATGGGTTAATCGAAAGGAAACATAGGCATATTGTTGAATCTGGTCTGACTTTATTAGCACAAGCCTCTATGCCTTTTAAGTATTGGGCAGATGCATTTTATACTGCTGTACATTTGATTAATTTAATGCCAACAAAGGTATTAAAATTCAAATGTCCACAAGAAATCCTAACAGAAATCAAACCAGATTACAAACATTTAAAAGTGTTTGGGTGTCAGTGTTTTCCTTATATAAGACCTTACAATAATCACAAGTTAGACTATAGGTCTACATCTTGTACTTTTTTGGGGTATTATAATAAACAAAAAGGATATAAGTGTTTAGATAAAAAAAGAAAGATTTATATCTCTAGGCATGTCAGATTTGATGAACATGTATATCCTTTTAGCAAAACTAGTGAAAGTACTGTAGATAAATGTGTTAGTACTAGACAGGTAATGTATGACATACCTGATGAGACTGAATTATTGGTGCCTGTTCATTCTGATGAACATGACACAAATACAAACTCTCAACACACTATGCCATCAAGTAGGCCAGGTAAATAGCAAAGCAGCAACGCAAGCCCTCAACACACCATGCCTTCAAATAGGCCAGGTCAAGAGCAATTTTCTTCAAGCCACCATATTGGAGACAATGTAGAACAAAGAAGACAATGTATTAGTGAATCTCATAATGTTTGTACAACAGATAATAGTGACACTGATGACAACCAAGCTACTGCAGTCAATGAGGCTACTAATCAACATCCAATGCTTATTAAAGCCAAATGTGGAATTTTCAAACCAAAGATTTATAATGCTACAGCTATTTCTGAAGAGCCATCATCATATTATAAAGCAGTTCAAAATGAAAATTGGAAGTCAGCTATGCATGATGAATACAGTGCCTTAATTAAGAAAGGAACTTGGAAACTAGTTGAAAAACCAGAACATAAAAATATTATTGGCTGCAGACGGATTTTTAAATTAAAAAGAAATGCTGATGGTTCAATTTCTAAGTACAAAGCAAGACATGTTGCTAAAGGGTATTCACAACAGCGTGGTTTTGTTTTTTCAGAAACCTTTTCACTTGTTGTGAAACCAACATCAATCAGAATAATTTTAACAATATAGAAATTGGAACATCAAACAACTAGATGTTAATAATGCATTTCTTAATGGTGATTTACAGGAATAGGTTTACATTGAGTAGCCTCAAGATTTCACTCAACAGTCAAACAAAAATTTGGTGTGCAAACTTAACAAGACAATCGAAGGGTTGAAGCAAGCTCCTAGGGTTTGGTTTGACAAGCTAAAATCAACACTTGTCAATCATGGCTACAAATCATCAAAATCTGATAACTTAATATTGATTAAAATTACCAACTCTGATGCAACATATATATTAATTTATGATGATGATTTTATCATTATAGGAAACAATGTTGGTGAAATCAAAGCTATTACAAATATGCTAAATTCAGAATTTTCAATCAAAGATTGGGTGACTTGAATTATTTTTTGGGTGTAGAAGTCAAAAGAACATCAGATTCTGAAATGCATCTTAATCAAAGAAAATACATTTCAGAAATCCTTCTTAGAGCTCAAATACACAAAGCAAATCCATTGTCTACTCCTATGATCACAAATATACAACTATCCAAGCATAAAGGAGAATCTTTTCAAGGTGGAAAACTATTTAGAAGCATTGTTGGTGCACTTCAGTATGCTACTATAACCAGACCAGACATAGCATTTAGTGTCAATAAGATTAGCCAATACATGCAAAATCCTTTGGATAATCACTGGAAGGCTGTTAAGAGAATTCTAAGGTATCTCAAAGGAACTATTGATCATGTTTTAATTCTTAAGACCAGCAACACTTAGACATCAATGATTATGAAGATTAGGGAACAGATTGTGATGATAGAAAATCAACTTCAGGTTATTGTATTTTGCTGGGTAAAAATCCTGTATCTTGGTGTGCTAAAAAACAAAATACAGTGTCTAGATCAAGTATTGAAGCAGAGTTCAGAAGTGCTGCTAGATGTATAGCTGAAGTTATGTGGATAGAATCTCTGTTAAGTGAACTACAGATCACTACATCTAAGAAATCTACTGTGTGGTGTGATAATGTTAATGCTATATCCCTAACTTCCAATTCAGTGTTACATTCTAAGACCAAACTATTAAATTAGACCTATACTTCATCAGAGAACAAGTCCTAAAAGAAAAATTGAAGATAGGTATATTCCTTCCTCTAATTAAAAGGCAGACATACTTACAAAGCCCTTTTCAAGGCCATGTTTTTCTAAGCACAAGGAGGGATTAAATATAGATATTGCCAACACAGCAGAAAGATCGGGGAGAATCATTTACATTCCAGATTCCTAATATACCTTAAGCTGCTTGAAGTCTTACATCTGATTATTGTCGGATCTGCTCTCCTCGGCCAGAACTTCATCAGAACATGTTAGTTTCTCGTCCAATTTAACCCCCCTCAGCAAATCGAGTTGTCTCAAGTGTTTCAAGCTCAAGCATAGCCTGATTTACCTGTCGTGGAGGGCTGTGGAGGAAGATCTTTCATCAATCAGAACTTTGAAGCCAAAGGAGTCGCCATTATTCTGTTTTCAAGAGCAAACCCTAACCCTAGGTTAGGTTTGAAGAGGGGTAATGAAATATGTCGGCTCCATTCATTTGCTTTACTTTTATATTTCATTCTGGGCTTGTATATTATCTGGCTTGGCCCAAGCCCAAACGTTTCTTGAATAATTTCCATTACCCAAAACATTATATATATATATATATATATATATATATATATATATGGGTTAACGTTGCATTGTAAAGTTCAGTTCATTATTACAATTTTACAAAGGCATCCAATAAAATTCTCTTCTGTTAATTCGAAAATTCCAACAATGAGTGGAATCACATAAGGTAACTACACCCACAAATTGAAACTCAGCAAGTAATACAGCTTGAATTCGACTATCTCCATTAGTAGGGTTATATCATGCAAAGGTAAAACAATAGACATCATATTCAGCCTTGTAAGTATCAATAACATAAATAAAGGAAAAATCCTCAAGATTCTTAAGGCAAAATCCTTAAGTTCACCCCTAAGAAAGAAGGGGAAACAATCAGCCACTGTCATCCATGCAAGGACATAATGCATGGACCATTCACATTGGAATGACAACGGGGCGGATTGGGGGGGTTTCTCATGACCCGACCCGGACTTTTTAAACCCCGCCCCAGACCCGCCCCCTAAACCTAGTGCATGTCTGGAATTTCGCTCCATACCCGAAATCCGTACGGGTCTGGGTAGACCCGACCCACCCCACGACCTAGTGATATTGTGTTCTAATATATACAAATTTAAATACTTATATTTTTTATCACTAAATGATAAATTATATACATATTATAACGTATTCACAATGATAAGAGAATATAATAAAATGTGTTGTAAAATAATAATTCAAAATATATGTATTTGTTATTGTATGATTACCATTGATGCAACTTAATAATTTGAACATTTTATAGCTTGTTGATTGAAAGAATGTAATATTCAAGTTATAACCGTGTATACCTAACAAGATTAACAAGTAATAATTATAGTTATAAAGTGTTTTAATGATGTTTCAATCATGCGAGTCGGTTTTGGACGGGTTAGCCATGCCCTAGACCTGGACCTCCAAAAGCGGGTCGCGGGTCTATCCGCCTTGAAGACCCTATAGAACGGATCTAAATGGGTCAAAACGGAGGAGGATCAAGTGGGTTTGGATCCTAGACCCGTCCCATTGTCATCCCTACATTCACATCCCAAGGATAGAAGTGCAAATCTCGTTCAAATTTGGAGTCCCCTGCCTCAATTTTAAAGATTCCATGTTTACTTTCAAATCCCTTCCAAAGCCTTGAATTCAATCGCCTAATTCATGGTTTTCAGCAAAGACACATTAGCAATCCATGCATATCAGATAAACAGTACCGACGGATTATAAATGGCATGATCCAAAGATGGAAACTAAAATAGCAAAAGAGAGACTATGGTGATCCACGAGCGTCTTGGTGTTATAAAAAGAAAAGGCATTGTAGCGAGAAAGGGATCTCTTTTTAGTTTTTAAGGCTTAAGGTTAATAACGAAAAATGTTGTACTTCCTACCATTGATGTTTGTACCGGGATAATAAGACAAGAAAGCGGTATTTCTTTAAGGACGTAGGATTTCTTAACAACCTAATATTGTAAAGGGATATGCTATATCAACCGGCTGTAAAGCCGGTGAAAAGAGCTGACACAGCTGAAATAGGCTAATTTAGGGAAGTTAAAATTATAAATTGGTGTAATTCATGGGCTAAAATTGTAAATTAGGATGGACCCTCCGTATTGTAAAATTCTCTGCATCTTTGCTTTTCCTGCATTTTAGCTTGTCTAATTTTCAATGTCAGGTTCTTTGCCACCTTTTCTGCTTGAATTGGATATAAACTTGATTCGACGTTTCAATGAATAGTTAAAAAGCAACCACCTAGTTGTGTAAGCTCCCAGCAACGTAATTACTACTTAACGGATAATTTGATACTACTCAAGTTTATTCGTTCGAACTCACAGAAGTATGCTATAATTAACAAAGCATATGAAAGAATAATGTGCGAGCCGTCATCAATTTCTTTTGTATCGGGCTCTGTTGCCTTGGGCTTCTCGTCTTATCTGGCCCAATTAGTGCTGTTTGTTTATTTTCTGCTGCCAGCCCATTTGTATTTTTGTGCGCTTTGTACCTATATACATGGTCTGTTCCATCATTTCATGTATTCGAGACTTATCCCCAGCAAGAATTTAGCATTTTTACCCGTTTCACTGCAATACTCTGTTCTCTCATTTTACTATTCAAATTCAGATCTGATCGAATCTTCAATATGGTAAACCACTTCAATGGGTGACCGGTCTAAACCACTTCAATGGCCTCCGATAACGGTGCTAGCAATCCCAGTGCTACTGCTGCATCCGTCCAATAATTAGTGATGATTGTTGTAAGTCCACAAAACCAGCTGATAACAGTAAACTTGGTGGAGCACAATTACCTCCTATGGAAACTGCCAGTAGAAACAACCATACAAGGTTATGGATGAGAGGGATTCACATATATTTGGCACATTACCCATTCCTCCAAAATTTATTACTAACAAAGATAACAATACTGTCAACAATGAAGAGTACATGATTTGCTGCAGATAAGATAGGTTAATCAGTTCTTGGCTACTTATCTCAATCGGTGCCAATTTGTTGCCTCAAATAATAGGATGTAAAACATCCAATGAAATATGGCTAACCATCGAGAAAAGCTTCAACAATCGGTCATCAGCAAAAGGTTCTGTACTACAAATGACAACTGCAAAATGTTAGAATGGACAACATGCCTATGAGAGACTATCTTGCCAAAGCAAAGAACATTTGTTATAAACTTAATGCCACCGCGAAACCCATTCAAGAATCAGAACATGTTTTGATATTGCTAAATGGACTAACTGATGAATATGAAGCCATAGTTACTGTTATTGCATGTTGCAAGAAACAGAGTAAAGAAATGTAAAGGTTCTGTACTGTATTTCTTACTACAGAAAATAGATGAGTGTACAATTGCTTTTATATAGAGAAGCCAACATAGGCCTTTTGTAATAATAAGAGTAATAGTGGGCTTAGGCCCAATGAACTGAAGGGTACAGAGAAATATATTCTCCATACCCCCCCCTCCCCCCCCCCAAACCCAATTATCGAAATAGGGTTTGAGCTCTGGAAATCAGAAATGGCAGCCGACTTCAATCTTCATGCTTTTGTCTTCGAATTAATTTTCTTCTACTCTGATAACATCTCTGTCTTCTCTACATCTTTGTTTTCATCTTATACTCTTGCTTTGAGCTTGTATTTTGTCTTTGATGCAGGTAGCTACGGATTTGTTGACTTTTGCGTCAGATCTGCTCATGTTGATGAAATTTGAAGTGTATTCGTTAGATCTATGTAAAGGTTGATACTTTACAGCAGATTCGCGACTTGAAGTTGCAGATCTGTTGTATTTATCTTCTAGGGTTTGATCCTTGCTTCTGCTGCCGTTGAATTTAGGGCTTCCAATTTCTGCAATGCATAGCTTGTCTTTCAGAGCCTCAAATCTATTTTTGGACAATGGTTTTGTCAGAATGTCGGCTATTTGGTAAGTTGACGGTAGGTGATTAACTCGAAGCTTGTCTCTTTGAACTAATTCACGTACAAATTATATATCTAGTTCAAGATGCTTAGTTCTAGAGTGCAATACTGGATTTGCGGTTAGGGCTATAGCACTCATATTATCACACCACACTGTTACCTTTGAATTTAAATTAATTCTTAGCTCACTCAATAATGATTGAATCCATATTATCTCTGCTGTTGTACTTGCAATGCTGCGATATTCTGCTTCTGTACTGGATCTAGAAACTGTATTTTGTTTCTTAGCACACCATGATATTGGATTTTTTCCTAAATAAATGCAATAACCACTTGTGGATTTTCTGTCATCATGATCGTTTGCCCAATCTGCATCTGCATAAGCATTAATGTCTAAGTTGTTGCTTGCCTTTAGTATTAGACCCTGATTGATAGTACCTCTCAAATATCTTAAAATTCTCTTGACTGCTTTCCAGTGATCACTCAATGGCCTTTGCATAAACTGACTTGCCTTATTCACACTGTATGATATGTCTGGTTATAGTGACATATTGTAATGCTCTAATGATGCTTCTGTATAATCTTTCATTACATGTAGCTTCACCCTTCTCTTTGCTTAGATGTATGTTAGTGACCATAGGTGTAGGTGAGGGATTAGCTTTGTTCATGTCAGATCTTAATAGAATTTCAGTGATAAACTTTCTTTGACTTAATTGAAGTTCATTATTCTTGGTTCTGCTGACTTCAATGCCTAGAAAGTATGATAGTTCACCTAGGTCTTTAACTGAGAACTCACTGTTTAGTTGATCAGTGATGTTTCTGATTTCATTGTTGCAATTGCCTGTAATTATGAAATCATCCACATAAATCAGAACGTAAGTCACTGTATTAGCTGCAAACTTTGTAAACAATGAGTTGTCAGATTTTGCTGATGTATATCCAAACTTTGATAGTGTTGCCTTGAGCTTATTGAACCAGACTCTGGGTGCTTGCTTTAGCCCATAAATAGCCTTATTCAACTTGCACACCATGTTGTTATCTGATTTTTCTTTTAGTCCTGGTGGTAGTTCCATATACACCTCTTCCTGTAAGTCACCATTTAGAAAAGCATTATTAACATCAAGTTGCTTGATGGTCCAATTCTTATACAAGGCTATTGTTAAGATAATTCTAATTGTTGTTGGCTTCACAACAGGTGAGAAAGTTTCATTAAAATCAATTCCCCACTGTTGTGAATAACCTTTAACCACTAGCCTAGCCTTGTATTTAGAGATTGTACCATCAGCATTTCTTTTTATTCTGTATGTCCATCTACACCTAATGATATTTTTGTCTTTGGGTGGTTGAACAAGATGCCAAGTCCTTTTATTAACTAAAGCATCTAATTCTTCTTGCATAGCTGACCTCCACTTATCATTCAACTTGGCTTGTTGATAAGTGGATGGTTCAGTATCATTAAATTCAGTACAAAAAGTTTTTGGTTTGAATATACCACTCTTTGCTCTTGTCATCATATGGTGTCTATTATGAGTTTGAGGGATGTGACGGCCCGCCCCGCACCAACCGACATTTACTCCAAATGTGCGCTGTACACATGTCCAGTTAGCACGGAACGGGTCGTCATAAGGAAAAGGAAGAAGGAAATGAACTAATCAAGAACCTGTAGAATGTCTCACAGTGCATAGAACAAAATATAATAATAACATACTTGACATAAAACAGGAGAGACAGTGCATAAGCTGAAAATCAGAACTAAACATCATAGCAGCGGAAATCCAAAATACAGCTTATTACAACTTTCAAACTGTCTCAAAGCAAAAGTAAGATAAAGGAGGTACACTACTAATGCCCAAGTAGCGACCACCAACGACACATGGAGAATGTGTATATATATATCATACGTGGAAGCCTTCTGCCCGCCTCCGAATCAGCTACTCGCGCATCACCAGCTAACATGTCTCTAGTCTGCTCGTGTGAGCACCCAGAGTAATAAGAGGAGACATAAAACTCTGGGTCAGACATAAAGCCTGGTATGAGCGATAAGCATCTAAAGTGAACAATAACAGGTAGACTAAAACATACCTGAACCTGGACCTGCAACTAAAGAGTTAGCACTACATACTGTACAACACTCTAAGGTACCATATCAAACAGTGTAAAGATACGGAGGTGGGGGAGGTGTGCATGTCATAGTGATGGCAAACAATCAAGCATAGCATCCATCCTCACATCTCTCACTCAGTGCGTAAAGTATACGATATTCACCACTTCGATCACCCAACATTCCTTGCTACGATCACTTTGCCCCCATGAAGTCATAAATGGCTTCACTGCACTGATAACGTAGCCAATAATTCCTCGCTATATCCACTTGCCCCATGGAGTTATTCACCCCATCTGCGCTGGCTCATAGCCTTACCAATCCTTACTATGTCCACTTGCCCCATGGAGTTATTCTCCCCATCTGCGCTGGCTCATAGTCTTACTACGCATCACCTTGCCCCTCAGGTCATAATGACCCTACTGCACTGATAACGTAGTCTTGCTACCATCACCTTGCCCCTCAGGTCATAATGACCCTACTGCACTGATAAGTAGCCCCTCATTCATTTTTAGTGGTGAATCGAAGTTATGAACGTCGACAACTCCTTAGCACACGTCCCGCAGCAAAGTCCAACCATGAAGTGAACTCATTGGTTCCCAACTGGATCCTGAGCTCTAACTTCCATTTGGACTACCTTTGCATCTCGGGTTATTGGTCATCACCAGATCGGATCGGATCGGTCTTCAACATTCTTTATCGGATCGGATCGGCCTTATCTGGTTCGGAGTCCAGTTTTCCTCGTCACCACGGTTCAGATCGGGTCACGCCATCAGCTCGTGGTCCTCCAGCTCCATCGGATCGATTCGAGTACCCTTCAGCGGATCGGGTCGGGTCTCCAAGTCCATCGCCACGGATCGGTTCGTGACAAGCTCCTTCAGATCGGGTCGTGGTCCTTCAAGCGGTTCGGGTCGGAAAGCACTTCTCCAGGTCGACGGATCGTGCTCACCCTTCATGGGCGGATCGGGTCGGGGCTATTGGCGCGGTTCGGACTCGTGCTCTTCTTCCCATCGGATCGTGTCCTCGATTCGGATCGTGGCATGTGCCCACGATCGGTTCGGGTCGGGTAAAGGGGGTCCGATCCGATCCTGCCTGCAATTTCCTGCAGTTCTTCCAGCGAGCAATTTACGCCATTCGACGGCGTTTTCGACCATTCTAACTATTCTAATCAATCACAAAGCATACCATAAAGTCATAGCAACAAGTAGAAGTGACCACAAACACCAAAACAACAATCATAGCATGTAAAATGGATCAAACTTACCCAAAATCCCACATTTCCCCTTAAGCATGTTTAGGTGAAACTAATGATAGGATTAGTAAAACTTAACCAAATTAACCCAAATTCATCTCAGAGGTCTAAAACATCATTCCGAATTTTATAAACATTTTTCCAGAATTTTATCATGTTTAAATTCGCTAATTAACACTAATCACCCCTAATTAGCCATAATTAGTGTAAAACTATGCAAATCACTCACCTTAGCCACAAAATAAACTAAGATCTAAAATAATTCTCTGATTTGATGTGAATTTCAATGCCAACAGCAGCTCCTATGTTGATTTGGTGAAGATCTTCCTTGATTAGGGGTTGCTAAGCCAAATCCTTGACCAAAAGATGATTTGGAGGTGATTTAGAGGTTAGAGGCGATTTTTAGGGTTCCTTGGTGATAAGTGGAGGCTAGAAAACTGAAATGGAATGATTCTCCATCTCATTTCAGCCCTCCCATAACCCTAATCCCGAAATGGGTTATGGGCCTACTCACTAATCACCCGATTTGGCCCGGTTAAGCAGTTTTTCACCCTCCAAACATTATTTCAGTCATATCTCCCAAACGGTAAGTCCGTTTGGCTATTATGACCACTCTACGGAAAGGTAAACCATCAAACGAATCTAATGGAAGTGGTTTCAAGTCAAAATTCCTTTCCAATCAAAAGTTATGGCCAAAACAGTACCAACTAGGGGCAAAATGGTCATTTAAAAATCGACAAAAATCATGAACATGGGAAATGACTCTAATAGATGTTTCCCAAAGTTACATGACCATACGACTTCATACGGGAAAGAAATAAATATTCTACGATCCTATGATGTGTAGAATACGGGTCATTACACTCTCCCCCCCTTAAGAAATTTCGCCCCCGAAATTCCTTAATCAAAACACACACAAAGGTCCCGCATGCCTGTCAACCATAAAACAAAAATCAAACATGCAAACAAGCAAAATAAGTCTATCCTAGCATGCGGAATAACTAAATCGTAAAGTAAATCTTACCAGGCAAAGAGTTCTGGATATGCCTTCCTAATGCCCTCCTCTGTCTCCCAAGTACAATCATTCTCGTCCTCGCCCCACTGAACCTTGACTAGCTTCACCGCCTTCCTTCGAAGTTGCTTCGTATCGTGCCCCACAATACGGATCGGCTTGCGGTTCCCAACCGCCTCGGGTTCTACTTCGAAGTCCTCTAAATGATCAGGTGAAATAGTCATATCTGAGTCGTGAACGAACTTCCTTAGTTGGGAAACATGAAACACATTGTGAACTCCTGCCATTTTCTCTGGTAAGCCAACTCTATATGCCAAATTCCCGACTAGTTCAAGAACAGGGAATGGGCCAACAAATCTTGGTGCCAACTTGCCTCTCCTGCCAAATCGAATCACGCTCTTTAACGGAGAAATCTTGACAAACACCAAGTCACCAACAGAGAATTTTAAGTCTCTTCTCCTCTTATCAGCATAACTCTTCTGCCTATCTTGGGCAGCTTTCATTCGTTGCTGAATGATCTTGATCTTATCGGAAGTTTCTCTCACCACATCTGGTCCAAGCACAAACTTCTCGCCAGTCTCTATCCAACATGATGGTGAGTTTCACGGTCTTCCGTACAAAGCTTGATATGGAGCCATACCGATACTGGATTGGTAGCTATTATTATATGCAAACTCTACTAGATGCAAATGGTCATCCCATGATCCACCAAAATCCAATATACAAGCTCTCAAGAGATCTTCCAATATACGATTCACCCTCTCCGTCTGACCGTCGGTCTGAGGATGATATGCGGTACTGAGATGTAATCTTGACCCTAGAACCTCTTGTAAGCTTTTCCAAAACCCACTAGTGAACAACGGGTCTCGGTCACTCACAATGCTTTTGGGTACTCCATGAAATCTCACTACCCACTTCATATACAATTCTGCCAACTTGGCTGCCGTCCTGGTCGATTTGACTGGTATAAATCTTGCATTTTTAGTCAATCGATCCACAATTACCCAAATGCTATCATATCCCGATCTAGTCCTTGGTAAACCATCGATGAAATCCATCGAGACTTGTTCCCATTTCCATTCGGGAATTTCTAATGGTTGCAACAACCCACTAGGCTTCTTTTGCTCGGCTTTAACTAGCTGGCAATTCATGCATTTGGATATAAACTTCCCAACGTCTCTTTTCATTCCTTCCCAGTAATAGGTTCGCTTCATGTCTCGATACATCTTATTACCACCGGGATGTATAGTCAGTTTTGAGTGATGACATTCTCTAAGCACTTCATCTCTCAAACCATTCACGTTGGGCACAACTAGTCTTCCATTCTTCCGAAGCCATCCATCTCGATCAAGCCCACACACATTCATCTCCTCATCGATACCCATCTCTAACTTGGAGATGATTTCTAATAGATTAGGATCGTCCCTCTGGCTAGAACCAATCCGCTCTATCAAAGTGGGTCTGATCGTCAAACTAGCTAGCATAGCTGGATCCAATTCGCACCTTGGTCTGAAATCAAACCCCGCGATATACTCCAGTTGCTTCCATTCAAGAAACATTGCCCCTAAACTGGCATGTCTCCTACTCAAGGCATCGGCTACCGCATTACCCTTCCCAGGTGTGTATGCGATATCAAAATTATACGAAGCCAAGAACTCTAACCATCTCTGCTGACGGTGATTCAGATCTTTCTGAGAGAAGAGATACTTTAACGATTTATGATCAGTAAACAACTCAAATCTTTCTCCCAAAAGATAATGTCTCCACATCTTCAGCGCAAATACAATCGCTGCCAATTCCAAATCATTGGTAGGATACTTCTTCTCATGCGGTTTTAGCTGTCGACTAGCATAAGCTACAACCCTACCTCCTTGCATCAATACAGCATCCAGTCCGGTACCACAAGCATCCGTGTATACCGTCATCTCTTCATTCCCTTTAGGAATGACTAACATTGGCGCACGCGTCAACTTCTCCTTTAGACTCTTGAAGGCATCCTCACACACTCCGTCCCAGACGAAGGACTGATTCTTCTTAGTCAACTGAGTCAACGGTGCTGCTATCTTGGAGAAGTCCTGGATAAACTTACGATAATATCCAGCTAATCCCAAGAAACTTCTTACATCCGTTGCATTCTTGGGTGTAGGCCAATCCTGTACCGTAGCCACCTTCGCAGGGTCCACGGCAATACCACTCTCTGAAACAACATGACCCAAGAATCTTACTTCCCTTCTCCAAAAATGACACTAAGAGAATTTCGCTTTCAATTGGTGTTTCCTCAACACCTCCATCACTATCCTCAAGTGTCCCTTGTGTTCCTCCTCTGTCCTTGAGTAAACAAGGATGTCATCCACGAACACAAGAACAAACTTATTCAACTGATCTCTGAATACTCGATTCATAAGATCCACAAAATAGGCTGGTGCATTGGTCAACCCAAACGGCATGACCAACCACTCATAAAATCCAGACGGCGTCCTAAATGTCGTTTTCGGAATACTCTCATCCGCTACTCGAAGCTGATGAAATCCTGTCGCGAGGTCCAACTGGGAGAACACTCTTGCTCCTTCCAGTTGATCAAACAAATCATCTATCCGTGGTAGAGGATACTTATTCTTCCTCGTCACCTTATTCAATTCGCGATAGTCTACACACAAACGAAGGGAACCATCTGCCTTAGTGGCAAACACAACTGGTGCTCCCCACTCGGAGACACTCCTCCTAATAAATCCCTTCTTCAAAAGATTGCTGACTTGCACCCCGAGCTCTCTCTGCTCCCTTGGTGCCATACGACGAAGTGGCATCACTATAGGTCTGGCATCTTTCACTAAATCAATACGGAACTCAATCTCTCGGTGTGGTGGAAGCCCGGTCACCTCCTCGAAGACGTCCGGATACTGGCCAACCACGGGCACATCTGACAACTCATCCTGCGGGATGTCGAGGGAATTTACAAAACTAGCCATAACCCCATCACTAGGTAGACTACCAAACACTACCCTCCGCCCATCATCCGCCCTCACTGTCACCAAAAAGCCCTCACAGTCTACCACCACCCCGTATCTTTGGAGCCAATCGACTCCCAATATAATGCCATACCCAGTAAAGCCCAAAACAAAGCAATCACATACAAACATACATCCATGACTCGATAAGACCAAATTCCTGCAAATCATACTAAGGCTAGTCGAACCACCAATCGGGTTCGTCACAATCAATGGTCTATCGACTATCTCGGGTTCCAGTCCCAACCTATCTACCAGGTCACTAGATATGAAGGAACGGGAAGCCCCAGTATCAAACAAGACTCGAACTGGTATATCATAAATAGAAAGCATACCTTGAATAACAACATTCTTTCCTTTCTCCGCCGCAGTTGGGGCATTCGACGAAGAAGGAACAACATCAATAGCATATGCTTTCACAATCTGCTTCTCCTTAAGAGGTTGCAGACACTTATCTTTCTGATGTCCCACTTGACCACAGTTGTAGCACTTCCTTTCCGCTGGCTTGGCCCGACATTCTTTAGCATAATGGCCCTTCTTACCACAGCTGAAGCACTCAACATATTTCTTGCTCTTTTTCTGGCCACCTTTTGATTGGTCCTGCTTCCTCTTATTCTGAGAGTTATTCTTGCCTCCACCGCCTGCTTGCGGCTTTGGCCCTTCTGCAGATGCAGCCTCAATCTTTGACTTAGGGTAAAGACTCTCTGATCTCAAAGCCTTCCCCACAATCGATTCAAAAGTCCCATCGGTGTGGTTGATAAGCCTTTCCCCCAAGTATCCATCCAAACCAGTAATGAACTTCTCATTCTTCTTCTCAGGAGTATCAATGAGAGACAGTCCATACTTCGACAAAGTGTCGAACTCAGCAATATAATCAGAAACAGCCCTTCCGTTCTGCTTGAGTTCCAAGAACCTCTTAAACAACACTGACTTCTGGGCAGCTGGAATAAACTTCTCGCTAAAGCGAGCCTTGAACTGATCCCAAGTAACCTGGTCCTCTGGAGTAGCTGTTCTAATGGCATTCCACCAATTCATCGCTCGCCCTTGCAGCTGACGAGACGCTAGCCTTCTCTTCATCGCATCCTCAAGACCCAAGTCATCGAAGATACGGTCACAGCTATCCATCCAGTCCTGAACATCCGTGGCCGACTCCGTCCCGTGGAACGGCTTTCCACCAACATTAGTGTAATCTTTGCACAACTTGGCGAAATCGACCCTAGGCGCCTGCACTACTGGGCCAACACCAACTCCGGGATTGGGAACTTCCCCTTGCACTTCTCTAAGCATATCTCTCATGAGGTTAGTAAACATTGCCCTCATGTCAGCGGCATTCCCATGGTTGGTCCCTCTACCAGCACCCCTCGTGTCTCGGCTCATCGTCAATCTGAAAAAGGGAAACGATTAACGACCCCATGGTGGTGCTAGTGCAGTGCGACTTCATTCTTATACTACTAATAGTATATATATACATAGCTTTTGAAAACCAAAGTAATCACAAATACGCGCTCTCATATACGTACTATCTCTCCCTAGTGTCTTTCCCTAGGTTAACTACGCAACCTAGAGCTCTGATACCAAGTGTGACGGCCCGCCCTGCACCAACCGACATTTACTCCAAATGTGCGCTGTACACATGTCCAGTTAGCACGGAACGGGTCGTCAGAAGGAAAAGGAAGAAGGAAATGAACTAATCAAGAACCTGTAGAATGTCTTACAGCGCATAGAACAAAATATAATAATAACATACTTGACATAAAACAGGAGAGACAGTGCATAAGCTGAAAATCAGAACTAAACATCATAGCAGCGGAAATCCAAAATACAGCTTATTACAACTTTCAAACTGTCTCAAAGCAAAAGTAAGATAAAGGAGGTACACTACTAATGCCCAAGTAGCGACCACCAACGACACAGGGAGAATGTGTATATATATATCATACGTGGAAGCCTCCTGCCCGCCTCCGAATCAGCTACTCGCGCATCACCAGCTAACCTGTCTCTAGTCTGCTCATGTGAGCACCCAGAGTAATAAGAGGAGACATAAAACTATGGGTCAGACATAAAGCCTAGTATGAGCGATAAGCATCTAAAGTAAACAATAACAGGTAGACTAAAACATACCTGAACCTGGACCTGGAACCAAAGAGTTAGCACTACATACTGTACAACACTCTAAGGTACCATATCAAACAGTGTAAAGGTACGGAGGTGGGGGAGGTGTGCATGTCATAGTGATGGCAAACAATCAAGCATAGCATCCATCCTCACATCTCTCACTCAGTGCGTAAAGTATACGATATTCACCACTTCGATCACCCAACATTCCTTGCTACGATCACTTTGCCCCATGAAGTCATAAATGGCTTCACTGCACTGATAACGTAGCCACTAATTCCTCGCTATGTCCACTTGCCCCATGGAGTTATTCACCCCATCTGCGCTGGCTCATAGCCTTACCAATCCTTACTATTTCCACTTGCCCCATGGAGTTATTCACCCCATCTGCGCTGGCTCATAGTCTTACTACGCATCACCTTGCCCCTCAGGTCGTAATGACCCTACTGCACTGATAACGTAGTCTTGCTACCATCACCTTGCCCCTCAGGTCATAATGACCCTACTGCACTGATAAGTAGCCCCTCATTCATTTTTAGTGGTGAATCGAAGTTATGAACGTCGACAACTCCTTAGCACACGTCCCGCAGCAAAGTCCAACCATGAAGTGAACTCATTGGTTCCCAACTGGATCCTGAGCTCTAACTTCCATTTGGACTACCTTTGCATCTCGGGTTATTGGTCATCACCAGATCGGATCGGATCGATCTTCAACATTCTTCATCGGATCGGATCGGCCTTATCTGGTTCGGAGTCCAGTTTTCCTCGTCACCACGGTTCGGATCGGGTCACGCCATCAGCTCGTGGTCCTCCAGCTCCATCGGATCGATTCGAGTACCCTTCAGCGGATCGGGTCGGGTCTCCAAGTCCATCTCCACGGATCGGTTCGTGACAAGCTCCTTCGGATCGGGTCGTGGTCCTTCAAGCGGTTCGGGTCGGAAAGCACTTCTCCAGGTCGACGGATCGTGCTCACCCTTCATGGGCGGATCGGGTCGGGGCTACTGGCGCGGTTCGGACTCGTGCTCTTCTTCCCATCGGATCGTGTCCTCGATTCGGATCGTGGCATGTGCCCACGATCGGTTCGGGTCAGGTAAAGGGGGTCCGATCCGATCCTGCCTGCAATTTCCTGCAGTTCTTCCATTGAGCAGTTTACGCCATTCGACGGCGTTTTCGACCATTCTAACTATTCTAATCAATCACAAAGCATACCATACAGTCATAGCAACAAGTAGAAGTGACCTCAAACACCAAAACAACAATCATAGCATGTAAAATGGATCAAACTTACCCAAAATCCCACATTTCCCCTTAAGCATGTTTAGGTGAAACTAATGATAGGATTAGCAAAACTTAACCAAATTAACCCAAATTCATCTCAGAGGTCTAAAACATCATTCCGAATTTTATAAACATTTTTCCAGAATTTTATCATGTTTAAATTCGCTAATTAACACTAATCTCCCCTAATTAGCCATAATTAGTGTAAAACTATGCAAATCACTCACCTTAGCCACAAAATAAACTAAGATCTGAAATAATTCTCTGATTTAATGTGAATTTCAATGCCAACAGCAGCTCCTATGTTGATTTGGTGAAGATCTTCCTTGATTAGGGGTTGCTAAGCCAAATCCTTGACCAAAAGATGATTTGGAGGTGATTTAGAGGTTAGAGGCCATTTTTAGGGTTCCTTGGTGATAAGTGGAGGCTAGAAAACTGAAATGGAATGATTCTCCATCTCATTTCAGCCCTCCCATAACCCTAATCCCGAAATGGGTTATGGGCCTACTCACTAATCACCCGATTTGGCCCGGTTAAGCAGTTTTTCACCCTTCAAACCTTATTTCAGCCATATCTCCCAAACGGTAAGTCCGTTTGGCTATTATGACCACTCTACGGAAAGGTAAACCATCAAACGAGTCTAATGGAAGTGGTTTCAGGTCAAAATTCCTTTCCAATCAAAAGTTATGGCCAAAACAGTACCAACTAGGGGCAAAATGGTCATTTAAAAAACGACAAAAATCATTAACATGGGAAATGACTCTAATAGATGTTTCCCAAAGTTACATGACCATACGACTTCATACGGGAAAGAAATAAATATTCTACGATCCTTTGATGTGTAGAATACGGGTCATTACAAGGGACTTCCCTGTTTCTTTCAACATGAGTGCTTTCAGGACTGTTGTTTTCTTCACTGCTCACATTATCATGTTGCACATCATCATTGTCACCACCACCACTGTTTTCACTTTCATGATCTGAAGCATCTCTGTGAGTGCAATGCTGTGTTGTGCTAGTAGTTTGTGTGTTTTGTGGTTGTCTAGTACTATTGTCAGAAAGTGGCACATGCATAACTTCATCCACTTGTTCAGGAAATTGTGGAATTATAGTTCTTGGATTATAAATTTTCTTTGTGGTTTTGCATGTGTCACTCTTGAAAGGAAACACTTTTTCATTAAAGATCACATGTCTAGATATATAAATTTTTCCATTACTGTCCAAACACTTGTAGCCTTTAAAATTTTTGGTGTAACCCAAAAAGGTACATGGAGTAGATCTAAAATCTAGCTTGTGCTTATTAAATGGTCTAGTATGAGGAAAACATAGACATCCAAATACTTTTAGTTCATCATAATTGGGTTTGGTTTGATTTAAAATTTCTATGGGGCACTTCATGTCAAGTACCTTAGTAGGTAACCTGTTTATTAGATGAACAGCTGTGGCAAATGCATCAGGCCAGAATTTTAGAGGCAATGATGCATGTGCTAGCAGTGCCAAACCTGTCTCCACAATATGTCTATGCTTTCTCTCAATTAATCCATTCTGTTCAGATGTATGTGGACACGTTAATCTATGTGTAATACCTTTTTTATGAAAATAGTCTTTTAAGGGCAAAAACTCCTTACCACCATCACTTTGAATAGTTTTAACTTTATGGCTTAACTGATTTTCCACATTGGCTATGAAATGCATAACCGTGTTACAAGTGTTAGACTTTGATTTTAAAAAATATATCCAAACATACCTAGAATGAGCATCAATAAATGAAATGTAATATTTGTACCCATAGTCAGTGTTTATTGGTGCTGGGCCCCATAGGTCTATAGCTATTAATTCTAATGGGTTCATATATTCAGTTTCAGAATTTGGGAAAGGCAATTTATGGCTCTTTCCCATTTGACAGTATGTACACACATAATAACTTGGAATATCAACAGAAATATCATTATTGACTAAAATTTCTTTCATAACTTTCAAACTTGGATGTCCAAGCTTACAATGCCACAAATCAAATGTCATGCAGTCATTACTTGAGTCTAATTCAGTTACATTACAATACTTATTTCTAGGCTCAGTATTTCTGTAGTTTCCAGAATTGAACTTGTATAAGCCATTTTGTTCTCTACCCTGCAATAAGATATTCCTAGTCAGCATGTCCCTAACAACACAGTGATTTGGGTAAAATTCAAATGATACTTTGTTGTCTTTAGCACACTGTGACACGCTGATTAAATTTTTCCTTATGTGTGGTGCACATAGTAAATTATTTAGATATATTTGTTTGGCACCATTAATACTAGCATGTCCAGTATGAGAAATAAGTATAGGGTTGTCGTTACCCATAATTAGAGATTGCTTACCTTTGTACTCACGATTGCCAAGATTTAGATTATTTAAGTTGTTAGTGACATGACGAGTTGCCCCTGAATCTGGATACCATGAATCATCTTGAATATCATCAGTAGTAGCAGGATTTGAGGAAATTTCTTGATTAGTTTTAGCATTTGATTGACTGCTAACCATGTTGGCATTTGGATTGTTATTCCTGCTATTGTTATTGCCTTGTTGATTGGCATTGTAGCTGTTGTCGAACCTGAAATAACATCTGTCAGCTGTGTGACCCATTTTTCCACAAATATGACACTTTGGTCTGTTGTTGGGATTCCATCTCCCAGCTCTTCCTCTTCCACGGTTTGACTGACCTCCTCTTTGGTAAGTATTTTGGTTTCTTGAATTGTTTTGTTGGTTTTTGTTTTTCCCTATAGTGATGTAGTTGACTGAGGGATCAGAGACTTGATCTTTTCTTTGCAATAATCTACCTTCATGAGCTAACAACATAGAATGAACACTTTGTAGTGAGGGTGTGGGTTCTATGGATGTTATGAATGCTACAACTGCTTCATATTCATCCTCCAGCCCTCCAACTATATATAGTACTTGTTCTTTTTCTTCAATCTTGTTTCCTGTGCAAGCTAGTTGATCACGAAGATTCTTTACCTTCATTAGATACTCATTCATGTTAGAATCCTCTTTCTTTATGCTTTGAAGTTGCTTCTTGTAGTTTAACACTCTTGCAGAAGACTGACTAGTAAATGATCTTTCTAGAGCAGTCCAAATGTCATGTGATGACTTAACACCGATCAATTGTGGCATTATTGATGAACTAACAGTAGACATTAGCCATGCACTCACAAGATTGTCTTGCCTCTGATATGATGCATGTTCTTGGTTAGGAATTAAGTTGTTATCAGTACCTCTAATGTATTTTGCTGGAACAATTTGAGTTCCATAGAGATAATCTTCAATTCCATAACCTTTTGTTGCTGTTTCCACCTGCAGTTTCCATAAAAGATAATTTGATTCATCCAATTGAATCGAGATGATGTTACTTTGCGGCTTGATGATGGATTTGATAAGCTCTTCAGTGCTTTCAGCGCTGGTCTGATTTGATCTAGCTGATGATCTTGGGGAATTTGGCGGATTTGTTTCAACCATGATGCACAAATACTCAAGACTTGATAACAATAGGCGAGAAAGAAGATAAGTTTTTCAAAAAACTCGAATTCTTGAATTGAATTTTCTGGATGATTTCTCTGATTGATTTCAAAAAAGCAACCAGAAATGTCAAAATGATGATTTCCTAAATGTTTTGATACATTTTTTTTTCTGATTGACTTTCTTGGATGTTTTTTTTATTTCAGTTTGAATGATTTCACCAGAATTTTTGATCAGATTGGAGTTTTTTTGAAATTCTTTATCACCAAGCTTGTGAGACTGAATACTGTTGCAGCCACGTAACACTGGCGAGGCACTGTCTTCTGATTTACAGCCTCAACCTTCAAGTGATGAGATGAAATCTCAGATGAAGGGTACCCACGTGATGATATTACTCTGATGGGTAATCTATCTTTTAGATAGATTCGTAGAGGCACAACTATTTCAATTGAGATCTTGATGCGATTAGCAAGATTGCTCTGATACCATGCAAGAAACAGAGTAAAGAAATGTAAAGGTTCTGTATTGTATTTCTTACTACAGAAAATAGATGAGTGTACAATTGCTTTTATATAGAGAAGCCAACATAGGCCTTTTGTAATAATAAGAGTAATAGTGGGCTTAGGCTCAATGAACTGAAGGGTACAGAGAAATATATTCTCCATACATGTCAAAAAAAAATACCCCACCTCTTGATGAAGTAAATTCTAGACTATAATATCTGAAGCGAGAATTAATAATAAAGGCTTCAAGAACTAGATTACTCAGTTAATCTTTCTATAGGCTACAAAAACAAAAACCAGAATGGTAACGAGAGGGGACAACATTTTCAAAGAGGTGGTTGGTCATCAAGAGGAAGAGGCGGATTTAACAACAATAATAAACCAATGTGCCAGATTTGTGAAAAAGTTGGTCACACTGCCCTAAAATATTATTTTAAATTCAACTCAAGCTATGGACAGACACAAAATCAGAGAAACAATAACCCTACTGAAATGTGGCACAAATGCAATATGATAATAAAAACACAGCATATAATGGCAAAAGTATCAGTCAAAGTGATGCAATAAGAACTGGTTACACTCAAGATGATGACTGGTACCCTGATCCTGAAGCAACAAATCATCTAACTAACAATATTAAGAAATTAAATTGGGAAAGCAAAGAACTTAGAGGTAATCAATCTACTTGCACGAGGAATGGTAAGTGTATTTCTATCACTCATGTAGGAAATGCTTGCATTAAAGGAAGAAAACAACTATTTGCATATAACTTATTGAGAGTCCCAAATATTAAAAAGAACTTGATTAGCGATAATGAAGTTTACTTTGATTTTTTTCCCCAAAATACTATTTAGTTAGAGACATTATAACCAATGACATTATTTTACAAGGTGATGTCACCAAGGGATTTTGCATGTTTAAATCTGTTAGATGCAACAAAGCTAGTAATGAAAAGAATCATTGTAATTTGACTGAGATGGGCAAATTTGGTGATCACAAAAATGTATTTATCTGTAATACTGTAAACTAGGTCATCTTAGCATCAATATTGTGAAACAAGTGTTGACTGAAAATTAAATTGATTTGAACCCCTACAGTTAATTGTCACTGACCTGTGGGGACCAACCTTAATTTATTCCAATTTTAGGTTCAAATACTACATATTTTTTATTGATGCTTATAAAAAATTCACATGGATTTTGTTACACCGAAAAATGGCACTAACACCCAACGCGGTGTCAAGTCCTCACAAACACATATCACATATGATAAAAACAGTAAATAACAGGGGACACACGATATTTTATAGTGGTTCAACTCAATCCAAGCCTACGTTCACTTTATAATCTTTTGTTTATACTGACAAATTACAAGGGAGATCTACATTGTAGAGAGAGGAGAAAGAAGAGTGATTTATACACGAGATCCTCTTGTTAAGTGGTAGAAAAAGGCTATGTATGGTGGTGCAAAATCCTTGTGTGAACAATCGAGGAAGCCGCTTAAGAATCGAAGAGAAGTCCTCTTGAAAATGCCATGTGATTGTGCATTTATAGCCTTAAGGAGGCTCTGGGTCGGATGTATGTAACGGCCCAGAGATTTTCGACCCTGAAAATCAATACAACACACCATGTCGACTATTCAAGCATCGAAAATACGGACCATTAATAGAAAAAAGTTAGAGGGTGAGAAATAGAAAGAAAATTAGAATAGAAGAAGAAGATCACAACAGAACAAAATCAAAGTAACACGAATCTCACAACGGAACGAATAAATATATTATATAACAACGTTTGAAATACAACTATAACTATATATACATACTAGTATAACTCATAACATCACAGCGGAAATATGCTATATATATATATAACTAGGGTTGAAGCCTCCTGCTCCAAGCTCTTTCCAGTATATTTGAAAAATCCCGACTACTTGACTGCCCTTACAAATTTGGGCACCCAAGAGTTTAGGGAAAACAAAACAAACTCTGGGTCAGTCATGTGACTGGTGTGAGTAAATTCCAACCACTTGATTTAACTTTTAAACTACTTTTAAAAGAATGATAATCGTAAGGCCAATCCACACATAAACATGGATGGTTTTTACCTAACGATAACCCAAAATATTTAAGATCAATATTTTCTGATATTATAATAATGTCTGAATCAAGTAAATAACAATTTAGTAGAACACTTTCATCTCACACCCTACATATATAATATACAGTCAAAAACTTCAGGCTCTTATTGGGTAATGGATTTCCAACTATGACAAGATATGGAACCACCTTCCGATCAGTGTACCCCTAAAAGCGATACACTGGAGTTCAACAAGAACATCTTGTAACTAGACCACACATGACCGACCATTCATGTCTTTTGAATGTTCCGAATATATTGTTACCTTACGTTTGGTATACCAACATAACATGTAACACCCTGTAATTTTAAAATGGGGCATAAGAGATAAGTAAAGAATAATTAATCTTTAAAAGAATAATTAAGGGAAACGGGTTGCGCCATTGCGTTCGTCTCGGAATTTTACTTGAGATAGATTCTGAGTTTGCGTAAAATGGATAAAGTATGAAGAAGTTATGGAGGTTAGAATATTTCAGCTTAAACCAGAATTAAAATAAAATAATCAAAAAAGCGAAGACAGGAGGAGGAAACGCGGAACCGACCACGTTTGGGGTGTTGACCCGAGACCCGCTAGGTCAACACCTATGTCGAATCAGGCTCTTTGGGGTCGACATAGGTGTTGACCCCTCTGTAGGGGTCGACCCCATCAGCCAAATATGGGTAGTGACGATTTTTGGTGTCTTAGGGCATATGTGGCTTGTTCTGATTGGCCTGGTGAGGTGTCTTTGTGACTTGGATGGCTTAGATTGATCCTAGATTAATCTAAAGGCTAGAATTAATCCTAGACATCTATATATACGTCTCTAAACCTAAACCCTAATTCATAACAATTCCTTATGACGACTCTATGCTGCTGAACTCTCAATTCTCTTAGCCGCCGCCTCAAAAACCTAAATCATATTAGAAGTTCTTCATCAACAATCAACTTTGAAGTTTAGTCAACATAAAATTAGAGTTTCTGCAACAACAACGATTCAATTCTCTTTTCTAATCCTAGCAATGCAAGTTCACGTTATTTTCAGATTTAAATAACTAATTGTAATCTTGGCATGTAATAAAATGAATCTGAGTCCATGCTTGATGATAAGACAATCTTTTCAGATTTATCCCTATCTTTCTATCGAATCCATCATTTTACATGCCTAAGAAGTCATTATATCGATTTAATCAGGACTATCTTTGTTGTACATCAGGCATATAATCCCTTTTGGCTCATGATGTTATTCTTATGCCTGCGATAATGATTGTATCAGTTTATTCAAGAATCTATCTTTGTTGGATCTGAATTTCCTGTATTGGGTTTGTTGTTACATGCCTATTTTATGCCTATTCTTATTTTATGCTCTTTCCCTCTCTTCCCCAATTTCCTTTTTCTTGTATGAACCTGGGTTACTTTCGAACCTAGGCTGAAATCGTGAAATACGAACGATTGGAATACGGGGAATATATGGGTATAATCTATTTTGGGTAAATATTAGGCATAATATATTTGGTGAAATAATTGGGCATAACATATTCGGTGAAATTGTTGGGCATAACTTGTAATTGATTTTGGGGCATTATAACTAAAAGTTTGGGTTAATTGGCATGTTTTGGGCGTCAACTACAAATTGGAATATTAAATTTAGATTGGGCTTAACTATTGGTTGGGACGCCAAACATAATGTATATTCTGATTTTGGGGCATGACTATTATTGCAAATTTGGGAAGACTGGGTGTAGCCTATTTTGATAAATAATTTGTAATTGAATTTGTTGGGCATAACTTGAGAATTGAAACATGACTAGTTCTGTGAATTTGGGATAACTAGCATATAAAATCTAGACTTGGACATTATGGTAAACAGGTAAATTTGTTAAAAGATAAATATGCCTAACCCGAGGTTAGATTGAGTTACGGTGTAAGACTGCCCGGAAACGCCCGGCACATCCAGCGACCGTAACAATATAGATCTAATGTGAGAGGTTAGCGTATTTAGTCCAAAAACCCGAGGTTAGAATGAGTTTGCAGTAGAAGTCTGGCTGGAACCGCCCGACACATCCAACAACCGCAAACAACAGTTCTAATGTGAGAGGTTGGGGCATTAATAAATTGATTAATGCCAATAAACAGACATGCTAAGAATGGTAAGGTTAAGTAACATATGAATAGACGACACTTAACCAATATAACATGTTAATTGGACAAGAAGGTAGGGTTAAGTAAATTTAAAACACTTAACCATTATAACATGTTAATTAGATAAGAAGGTAGGGTTAAGTAAATTTAGAACACTTAACCATTATAACATGTTGATTAGACAAGAAGGTGGGGTTAAGTAAATTTAGAACACTTAACCGTTACAACATGTTAATTAAACAGACGAGTGGGGTTAAGTTAATGGGTAACACTTAACCAATGTAACATGATGTGTGGTAGGGTTAAGTAACACAAGAAGGCAACACTTAACCAATGTAACATGACAAGTGGGTGGGTTAAGTTAACTTGAATTTATTAATGACACTTAACCAATATTACAAAGTGGATGGGGTTAAGGCAAGTTTAACCAATAATACATTTGGACTTGATAAGGGGAAGGGTTAAGCAAATCTTGGGTATGTGGGCAATATTAGTATATATAGGCCCACAAACTTAACCGTTATATAAACGTGCGTGAATCAGTGGGAAGGTTAAGTAACACATGAATAGGTAACCAATACAACATGTTAAATAAGCAAATTGGTGGGGTTAAGTTAAATTGAGAACACTTAACTATTATAACATGTTGATTAGGAAACCCTAGTAACGGGGACCCATTTCAACAGTAACCCACATAGATGTATCATGGTACCCTGAACTAGGCAGGGTGGGGCACGATTACTGGGCTGATTATAAACAGTCAAAATAGCGGCGGGTGGTGCAGCAGTGTAGGTCTCGACGGAGTACGGGCGTGCACGTGCTCCGGAGCAAGAAAAGCAGGCACCGGGCATCAGTAGTATACACTGTGTATCTTGAATTTTTGTTGGGTTGCCACCATAGGAATTGATACACCCCATGGTGGGACCAGAACAAGTATCTACATACAATCGGGCCAAATGACACAAGTAATGAATACATACGAGTTAGTGAGCCGATCGGTTAAGGTAGTAAGGATACATCTAACATCTTCATGACAATTAGGCTGATTGATGTAAGATCCTCATACTAGATGTACACCTGAAGGATACCACAGTTTCGGGGTTGAAATCACCTTATTATATAATACATGATACTAGTTGGGACACTAGTAGGGAATACGAATCATATTATACATATTACTTGTTGGGACACTAGTTAGGTGGTGCAGAGATATAGAAATCAGAATAACAGGGTAGTAGCGAAGCAGAGAAAAAAATAGAAGTGCATTCGGTTTATCTTGCCTTATAATATCTTATGCTAATCTTATGTTATTTGTTATCCCTGTTATCACGGTATTGTCTTATATTCGGTTTATTCATGTCATGTTATTTTTACCTGTTTACATGCTGAAAGTCACTGGACTTACCAGACTTATGTCTGACCTAGTTTGTTTCGCCTCTTTTCTTCCGTTTCCCCCCAAGTAGTCAGGGAGGGAACAACTCAGCTTAGTTTGGACCGTTTCTCTTTCCAAGCTCGAAGATAGTCGATGTATTTCTTTGGGACTCTCTTTTCCATTGCTATGGCTGGCTCATGCTTTATTGGGGAATATCATTGTCATTTTATGCTTCTTTATTTTGTTAAACAAGACATATACTTTGTTATACTAGGTATTGGTGTTTTGGTATTGGGAAACAATCTTTGTACAAACTGTTTTACGAAGCTGCTGTTTTATTAATGAAGTAAATTTTTATTTATTTTCCACTTCTTTATTTGTCAGTTTTGTAATCTATTTGTTCTATACACTTATGACGCTCCACCGAAGTTAATGCAATCCCTTTGTGAGTGACCTTAACGGAGGTGGGGTGTTACACGTGGTATCAGAGTTGAAGGTTACCAGAACAGATAAAAGATTTTTCAAAAGCATATTTTAAAAGGGGTGTTTTCTAAAACATGTTTTAAAGAAGCATTTTCCAAGAGAAAAGTATGTTTTTAAAAGGCATATTCCCCAAAGCCATATGCACTATCTTTCGATTCTTTATTTGAATCTCTTCTTCCTTTTTTTGGCCATAGTTTCGTAGGCATACGGCACATGTCGAGGGCGAAGTAGTGCCCAACCTCCATCTATAGCCGCAGTAGTTTCACCAGCGGCTAATCTTCTTTTCAAGCTTTGTAGGTTGCCGTGCGATGGAGGTAGTTTCGAGAAACTTGTCAACATGTCACACAAGGATGGTAAATATGAGAATGAGGAAGTTTGGCTAAGGAGCACAACCCAAGAATAAGAAACTCATGGATATAGACTTGGCTCATAAAGGAGGAAAAATGAAAGAAGTGTAAGTGGAAGAATCATAGGACAAGAAAGGAAGTAAGAATAGGAAAACCTAAGACAAGAGGAAGTGTTTTTATTATGGTATAACGGGTTATATAATTAAGGACAAGGGCAAGAACAAAGGACAGGATTTTCAAGAGGGCAAGTGCATGCTCTCACCGCCAGCGTACCTGAGAGAGAGGTAGTAAAGTTTCTGTTGAACAAGTCTAGTTTTTCTTTTTGATCATCCTGTTAGTACTCTATTTAATTTTAGCATTGCACATTCGTTTATATCTGCTTCCGTAGTTGAGTCTCTACACCTTAGTGCTTGTATAGTAGAAGATCCCATTATTGTCTCAAATCCAATTGGTGGTTCGGCTCATTTATCTTTGGTTTGTGAGGATTTGAGAATAGCTATATTAAATATTGAGTTTAAGTATAATGCTTTTTTTTGGTTTCATGGGCTATGGGTTGATTCTAGGCATGGATTGGTTAGCTAGTAATTGTGAAAAGAGAGTGGTCAGACTTATGACTCGCCTTGGTAATACTCTCGAAAATCTCTTGTAATCCCATGAATTCTGTTATACTTAGCTACTTAGAATGTCTTGATGCGTCTGTTGAAAAATTTGTGATCCGTTAGTGTGATGACCCCGAACTTCCATGGAACGAAAGCAAGGATAATCATTGGAATATGGCATATTTACAACAAAAACAGATCTCAGATAATATCATAACACATGCATCATTGCAACGGAAATAAAATGTCATTAGCATAATAATATCTAATACATCAGAGTACACAGGCACATGATACACTTAACAAAAGAAAGTCTCAATGAAAAGGAAATAAGTCTCAAAACTCCATCAAATTACACCATACATGAAAAGTGTCTAATGTCTCAAAAGCAGAAACAGAGATAAAAGAAAATATCTTCTTCTTCTTCCAAAGCAAGCTCCAATCCAGCACACACCTCAAATATGACCTAAACCTGTCACTTGGCTGCCCGTGTAGAAAAGATGGCACCCGAGTTTGCAAAGTGAAACAAACTACGAGTCAATCATGGGACTGGTATGAGAAATCTTTTACTACATTATCTAATAAGGTGGCAAATCACAGGACCACACCGCTAACGCGGAACTGGTTTACTCCATTGGATTGCTAGTGCATAATTTAAATAAATTTTATTCAAAACAATGCAATGTCTTTTTAGAAAAATGAAATCATTATAAGACTCAAGTCCCATCACACAATGCAACGAAAACCAGAGGATAGAGTTTTACCTTATAGTGATCAAACATGACTTGATACTTATAAAATAATATTTTAATATTACTATTAGTTTCTAATCAGTTTTAGAAGATATTTCAAAATAAATGTACCAATCCTAGACGGCATAGGTACCATATACTAGGTCGCCGTATATAGTTTTATAATCAAAACCGAAATGTCGTATTGGAGATTTGGTTTCCATCATGAATTGAGGCTAGGGATCGTCCTCTCTGATTCGAGACACTCTAGCAAATGCCTCAGGATTCCCCATAGTGAACCCTTGGATCTTCAGGGCCAGTCCACGCAGAATGCTAGTGGATTAGTTATGCCTGAACACATGCTTCCCGGTTCTTTTGAACCTCTAATATGGCCACCAACAACCTATAAAACCGAGGTACCTCGTAATCCAACATCCACATAAGTAAAAATGTCAGGGCTGGTAAGTCGCTGACACCACTTCTTAGCTAGAAAGAAACGTGTGCACTCCCTGCAGTTCTAATCCCGTTTTTGACTCATACCGGGGTGTGAGGCTCGCGAAGTCATGTTATACAAAAAGCTACGCCTAAACAGGCTATGCTTTTATCATCAACCACAAGGCCTGCTTTTCAACAAAAGCCTTGATCATCTGCATCTTGACGTGCCACATTGATAGCTCACGCCATGCGATCAACAACTATCCATATATACCCTCTGAGGGTGTTAAGCAAGAGAATAAATTCCCCGCCACCAAACGGATATACATTAGATAGAAATCGATTTAATTACATAGAATGAACTCCAACGTCAGACACACATCCATTTACAAGGCCGTTCTGGGTCTGAACGAAACCGGAGTCCCCTTATTCCTTATCCGTATGTCTAATACGGAAAAGAGGTACTCGCAAATATGGATAGTCAACACGTAAGTCCGGACAACTACCACTGTAACCTTTTCAAGGTATTAACTCCTATCAAAGGCATCTGTAGCCATCCATTCGATGCGAAGGCTGCCGGTCTTCAAACCCTATCTTGATTAAATCGCCGTATAATTATTTGAAATGAGTAGAACTCGGTCTTTTCAAATAATTTCTTGAATAATTATCATTTAAATCATTTTATATCATCAATATCTATTTATATTGATTTATCGCTATTTTTAATTATTTAAAATAGTTCAATATAATTAAACGACGCTTTGGGTCGATGGGCGGCCCTGACGCTATTTTTACCAAAATTTGATTTACACATATCTTGAAATCTAACCGTAGGATTTTTACGAAATTTATTTCGTTTGAAAGATTTTCCCAAAGCGGTCCTAATGGTTCCAGTTTTGGGAAAATCCGAGGGTCGGATCTTTCGATACAACCATTTAAAGTTACGATTGCCGAAACGCGAACTACCGCGCACGATTCGTTTTATTTATAATTTATATTTATATAAATATAAATATAAATCGTTGGTGATTTCAGCTATTATAATCCGTTCTTTTTATCGCATCTAAAATGACGATAAAAATGTTTCATTTTAAATCTACTCTTTTCATCGCATCTAAAATGACAATGAAAATATCACTTTTGTTTCTATTCTTTTCATCGCATCTAAAATAACGATGAAAATATCGCTTTATTTCTATTCTTTTCATCGCATCTAAAATGACGATGAAAATATCACTTTATTTCTATTCTTTTCATCGCATCTAAAATGACAGTAAAAATATAGCATTTAAATTCAACCATTTACATTACATCTAAAATGCAAATTAAAATATTACTTTTGTTTCTACTCTTTTTATTGTCCCTAGAGTGACAATAACAATATAACTTTTGATCCTATTCCTTTATTTACATTTGAATGTTTAACAAAAGTATAACTTTAAAATCTATTCTTTTATTTACATCTAAAATGTAAATAAAAATATAATTTTTGATTCTAATCTTTTTATTGTCTATATTTTAACAATAAACATATATCATTAAATTCAATCTTTTATTTACACCCAAAAGTGGAAATCAAAATATAACCTTTCTAATTCATATATTTACTTACATGTGAAATGTAACTAAAGTTGTACCCTTTCAAATATATGTGTTTGTTTACATCTACAATGTAAATACAAATGTACTTCCTAAAAACGATGTTTTTATTTGCATATGAGATGCAAATAAAAATATACTTTTTAAAAGGATGTTTTTATTTACAGACGAAATGCAAATAAAAATATACTTTTCTAAACTATGTTTTTTATTCGTATATAAAATACAAATAAAAATGTACTTTTCGAAACAATGTTTTTATTTGTACATAGAATACAAATAAAAATGTACCTTTCAAAACAATATTTTTATTTGTATGTAGAATACAAATAAAAATGTACTTTTTTTCTATGTCTATATTTACATCTAATTTATAAATAAAAATGTGCTTTTTACATTCATGTTTATTTGCAACCAATTTGCAACTAGAAATATACTTTTTCCAATCATGTTTTTATTTGTAACTACTTTGCAAATAAAAATATACTTTTTACATTCATGTTTTTATTTGCAACTTCTTTGCAAATAAAAATATACTTTTTCTAACCATTTTTATATTTGCAACTACTTTACAATAGAAATATACTTTTTCTAATCATGTTTTTTTTGCAACTACTTTACAAATAGAAATATACATTTCCTAATCATTTTTTTATTTGCAACTACTTTACAAATAGAAATATACTTTTTAAAATCATGTTTTTATTTGCAACTACTTTACAAACAGAAATATACTTTTTCTAATCATGTTTTTATTTGCAACTACTTTACAAGTAGAAATATACTTTTTCTAATCATGTTTTTATTTGCACTACTTTACAAATAATTTTTTTTTCTAATCATGTTCTAATTTACAATAAGAATGTAAATAAAATGTACTTCCTTAAATCACTTCTTTTTGTGTAATCAATGCTAACAATTCATGTTAACATAAAAAAGATATTCTTATGTGTTCACATTTCCTATTCAACATAACAAACAAATAAAAATAAAAATGTAATTCTTTTCTATGTTTTATTTGCATATAAAAAGGCAAATAAAAATGTACTTCTTTTAATCATATTTCTATAATCATATTTTTATTTACAACTAAATTGTAAATAAAAATGTCCTTTTTATAATCATGTTTCTATAATCATATTTTTATTTACAACTAAATTGTAAATAAAAATGTCCTTTTTATAATCATGTTTCTATAATCATATTTTTATTTACAACTAAATTGTAAATAAAATGTCCTTTTTATAATCATGTTTCTATAATCATATTTTTATTTACAACTAAATTGTAAATAAAAATGTCCTTTTTATAATCATGTTTCTATAATCATATTTTTATATACAACTAAATTGTAAATAAAAATGTCCTTTTTATAATCATGTTTCTAATCTACACCTAAATATTCACTTTTCCAATTCATGTTCATGAATAAAAATTTAACTAACATTTTTAGATTTGAAATTAAAATATAATTTTAGATCTGAATTCTAATGCCAACTAAAAATTAACAAACATGAGATTTCATCGTAGATCAAACAATTCAGAATATTCTACAAACAGAAATAAATAAATTCTAATATACCAACATCGCAGATAAAGAATAGTTAACATACATACAGTGATTCACATAGCGAATATAATTAAATTATTTAATTAATTAAAATCAGGAATCTCACTATCGATTTGCAGATTTAGCCAAAATTCAACTAGCTCAGAATTGGATCTAGTCTGGACAGCAGCGTAGATCTTGTCTCTACGATCGCACAGGATCTGAAATCGTTCATTTTTTATGTCATATGAGTTAGATACGGCTTAAACATGATTAATAATAGTTTTTAAAATTAAATTAATAAAATATTTAAAAAGGATTAACCTTTCTTCCTTTTCTAAAACTCGGCCATTAGTTTTGCAAAGTGTTTGATTCTAGGTTAGCACTTTTCACCAGATCAGAAACACCGGAGGCCGATCGGGTTATTCAGGGTTGAAGGGCTCGGGGAGGCGCGTCAGCCTACGGGGAACTTGGCGAACTCGGTGGCGGCGTGTGGGGGGGGGGGGGGGTATGGAGGTCGATAATCGACGGGTTTGAGAGGGTAGAAATCGTCCAATACTCCACTAAAAAATCCAAACCCCTTATGGATTGAAAGGTTGTGAAAATCTCTTTGAAAACCTGAATTGAAGTGGTGGGTTTTATTGAGTAGTTTGAGATAATTTGAGGGAGGAAGAATCGATAAGTTTAGGCCATTGATTTAAGGGCGGCGGCTGTAAACGATAGTGAATAGTGACGTAGGGTTTTAATTCCATTATTTATAATATTTTATTGTAAATTTACAATTAAATCCAATATTTCTTACATACTCCGATTCAGCCCCAACGACAGACTTTCCTAGCTAATAACCCCTATCCCGGATCCAATGGCCCATGCCTCGTGGACCCAAACGAAAGTCTGAAGCCTGTTTTCTTTAATTAAAATATTTAAATCCTTTATTTAAATAATTCAAACTTACATTTAAATTCACCGGGGCCACATACGAACTCAAAAAAATCCAGAAAAAATATTTCTAGCTTTGTTATGACGATACGGTCCTAACAAAATTAATTTTGTCGAATTCTGAGACTGTTTGAAAAATGGCTATTTTCCAGTCGATCAAATTTGATTAAAATGAACAAAACACATTTTCTTTTGCCACACTCACCTATTTATTCGAAAAATTCTGGAAAATTAAAATTAACAATAATTTGACATTCCGATCCCAACAAAAGTGGTTTCGTCGAAAACGGAGGTCGTTTGAAAAATGACCTTTTATACGGGCTATTAATCATACTATAGCGACTATTCGGAATATTCAACTGAACTTAACTTTTGATTTTTGTTATGAAATTTCGATTTTTCAGATTCGTTGGAAAGATATTCACAAACAGATTTAGATATTTTTGGTTTCACCAAAATCCGCTAAATTTTAAATTTGGTACACTCAGTCAAAGTTCAGCTTTGACTTTTCAAACTGCTATGCTAATTCCAATTCTTTTTGGAATTAAAATAAATATATTTGTTCTATCTTCGATTAAAATAAATTTTTAATCGTTATTATATAAAATAAATTATTTTAACTATTCCAAACTCAATGAAATAGCCAAAATAAAATTTTAAATTGGTTTTGGTTTTCCGGGTTGTTACAGTTAGAGTAGTCCATGAGTACGCAGAATGTTTTTGATTAGGTTAGGGGTTTGTCCCTTAAAACGCAAGATAAACTTCCACATATATCTAGTTGATAATGCAAAGTCAGTTGCATTACCTGTACGATGCATGAATCCAAGGGAAAGGAAGGGATCAGTAAACAAGTAAAAGAGTTACTTGAGAAAAGGGTTCATAAGGCGAAGTATTTCTAAATAGGGTGCTCCAGTTGTTTTCGCTACAAAGGAAGATGGTTCGCTTCGCTTGTGCATAGATGATATTTTGGTTTTCTCTGAAAGCGAGGAAGAGCATGCTCTACATCTTAGGGAAGTCTTAAAGACCCTACGAGCACATCAACTCAAAGCTAAGTTCTCCAAATGTCATTTTTTGAGGAAAGAGGTGAGGTTCTTAAGACACGTGGTCTCTATGGAAGGGATAGCAGTGGATCCTAAAAAGGTGGTGGCAATCCAAGATTGGAGGATTCCTAATAACGCAATGGAAGTAAGAAGTTTTCTAGGACTAGAGGGCTAATATAGGAAGTTCATTAAGGACTTTGCGAAGCTATTAGCCCCACTTACAAGATTGACAAAGAAGAATCTAACCTTTGCTCGGGATATTGGTTGTGATGTCGCTTTCTAACAATCGAACAGAGCTCTTACAACGACCCCAGTTTTGACTTTTACCTTACGGTAGTAAAAGGTTTACGGTATACATGGATGCATGCGGCAAGGGGCTAGGCGCCATTTTGATATAAGAAGGAAGGGTAAGGTCATAGCGGATGCCTTAAGAAGAAAAAGGTTGACTTCATGTCCTTTTTATGTGCAAAGGAAAAGTTCAGAATACATATCAAACTTTGATTTAAAAACCTTCGGTTATGTTAGTAGTTGGCATCAGTAGGAGTAATACCTACACTTTTGAATTAAATAGGGACTTCACAAAGAAAAGACTCTCAGATAGCTGACGCAATGGATAAATTAAGTAGAGAAGAGACCTCTAATAACCTTAATAAATACACTTGGTAACACGGTTAGCATATGTTTATTTTCAAGAGATAGTTCTTCTATATGGAATACCCTCTAGTGAATTTTGGAAACAGAAATTAAGAAGCTAAGCAATCATGAAGTTAAGACAGTCAGAGCACTATGGAGTGAAGCTCAAGAAGATGCGACTTAGAAGACTGAAGACTAGATACGTGCATCATACTCTTTTTGAGGGTATATCCTTGATATCTCTTTTTCTATAAAGTTTATTTGCATGCTAGTCTTTATCTTTTAGGTATATCCTCTCTATCCTATCCTTGATCCTTAGGTAGAAGCCAATGGATGTAAACATGTGTTTGAGACATGTTATGTTTGGTGGATGCAAGTGGATGTAAGTGTTTGCTAGTGGTTGCTCGTGGATGCATATACACATATTAGGCACTAGATCGGCTCCGTCACTACCATATTGCATATGCATGAGTGAATTTTTATATATATGGATTGAAACTTAATGTGTTATCATATGGATGTTGCATTTGTATGAATGATTGTGCACTCATGTAGAAGTTATAAAGTACAATTAGGAATAATTGCATACATGATGGACTCATGGCACTGACATAATTAGCATTAAGGAGGTCAACTGAATCAGTAGACCGCCTGATTTTGCATTTGGGTAAGGACATATACACACTATGCATATTTTCATGAAAAGCATTAGAGACCTTTTAAGGACAATGGATTCCTGTGATTGAATGGTTGAGTAGATGGATGTTGGATGGCAGGATAAACATTCTTCTTGACTTGGAGATTTCGGGGATGAAATCCTTTAAGGAGGGGAGAATGTAACACCCCGTAATTTTAAAACGGGACATAAGAGATAATTAAAGAATAATTAATCTTTAAAAGAATAATTAAGGGAAATGGGTTGCACCATTGCGTTCGTCTCGGAATTCTACTTGAGATAGAGTCTGAGTTTGCATAAAACGGATACAGTATGAAGAAGTTATGAAGGTTAGAAGATTTCAGTTTAAACCAAAATTAAAATAAAATATTCAAAACAGCGAAGGCGAGAGGAGGAAATGCGGAACCGACCACGTTTGGGGTGTTAACCCGAGACCCGCTGGGTCGACACCTGTGTCAACTTAGGCTCTTTGGGGTCGACACCGGGGTCGACTTAGGTGTCGACCCCCCTGTAGGTGTCGACCCCATCAGCCAGATCTGGACAGTGATGATTTTTGGTGTCTTAGGGCATATGTGGCTTGTTCTGATTGTCCTGGTGAGGTGTCTTTGTGACCTGGATGGTTTAGATTGATCCTAGATTAATCTAAAGGCTAGAATTAATCCTAGACATCTATATATACATCTCTAAACCTAAACCCTAATTCATAACAATTCCTTATGACGACTCTATGCTGCTGAACTCTCAATTCTCTTAGCCGCCGCCTCAAAAACCTAAATCATATTAGAAGTTCTTCATCAACAATCAACTTTGAAGCTTAATCAACATCAAATTAGAGTTTCTGCAACAACAACCATTCAATTCTCTTTTCTAATCCTAACAATGTAAGTTCACGTTATTTTTAGATTTAAATAACTAATTGTAATCTTGACTTGTAATAAAATGAATCTAAGTCCATGCTTGATGATAAGACAATCTTTTCAGATTTATCCATATCTTTCTATCGAATCCATGATTTTACATGCCTAAGAAGTCATTATATCAATTCAATCATGACTACCTTTGTTGTATATCAGGCATACAATCATTTTTGGCTCATGATGTTATTCTTATGCCTGCGATAATGATTGTATCGGTTTATTCAAGAATCTATCTTTGTTGGATCTAAATTTCCTGTATTGGGTCTGTTGTTACATGCTTATTTTATGCATATTCTTATTTTATGCTCCTCTCTCTTCCCCTATTTCCTTTTTCCTTTATGAACCTGGGTTACCTTCAAACCTAGGCTGAAATCACGAAATACGAACGATTGGAATACGGGGAATATTTGGGTATAACCTATTTTGGGTAAATATTGGGCATAATGTATTTGGTGAAATAATTGGGCATAACATATTCGGTGAAATTGTTGGGCATAACCTGTAATTGATATTAGGGCATCATTATTATTTTTATAACTACAAGTTTGAGTTAATTGGCATGTTTTGGGCGTGAACTACAAATTGAAATATTAAATTTAGATTAGGCTTAACTATTGGTTGGGATGCCAAACATAATATATATTCTGATTTTGGGGCATGACTATTATTGCAAATTTGGGAAGACCGGGTGTAGCCTATTTTGATAAATAACTTGTAATTAAATTTGTTGGGCATAACTTGAGAATTGAAACATGACTAGTTTTGTGAATTTGGGATAACTAGCATATAAAATCTAGACTTGGACATTATGGTAAATAGGTAAATTTGTTAAAAGATAAATATGCCTAACCCGAGGTTAGATTGAGTTGCGGTGTAAGACTGCCCGGAAATGTCCGGCACATCAAGCGACTGTAACAATATAGATCTAATGTGAGAGGTTAGTGCATTTAGTCCAAAAACCCGAGGTTAGAATGAGTTTGCGGTAGAAGTCTGCCCGGAACTGCCCGACACATCCAGCAACCGCAAACAACAGTTCTAACGTGAGAGGTTGGGGCATTAATAAATTGATTAATGCCAAAAAAACAGACATGCTAAGAATGGTATGGTTAAGTAACATATGAATAGGCGACACTTAACCAATATAACATGTTAATTAGACAAGAAGGTGGGGTTAAGTAAATTTAAAACACTTAACCGTTATAACAAGTTAATTAGACAAGAAGGTGAGGTTAAGAAAATTTAGAACACTTAACCATTATAACATGTTGATTAGGCAAGAAGGTGGGTTTAAGTAAATTTAGAACACTTAACTGTTACAACATGTTAATTAAACAGACGAGTGGGGTTAGGTTAATGGGTAACACTTAACCAATGTAACATGATGTGTGGTAGGGTTAAGTAACACAAGAAAGCAACACTTAACCAATGTAACACAACAAGTGGGTGGGTTAAGTTAACTTGAATTTATTAATGACACTTAACCAATATTACAAAGTGGATAGGGTTAAGGTAAGCTTAACCAATAATACATATGGACTTGATAAGGGGAAGGGTTAAGCAAATCTTCGGTAAGTGGGCAATATTAGTATATATAGGCCCGCAAACTTAACCGTTATATAAACGTGCGCGAATCAGTGGGAAGGTTATGTAACACATGAATAGGAAACACTTAACCAGTACAACATGTTAAATAAGCAAATGGGTGGGGTTAAGTTGAATTGAGAACACTTAACCATTATAACATGTTGATTAGGAAACCCTAGTAACGAGGACTCATTTCAGCAGTAACCCACATAGATGTATCATAGTGCCCTGAACTAGGCAGGGTGGGGCACGATTACTGGGCTGATTATAAGCGGTCAAAATAGCGGTGGGTGGTGCAGCAGTGTAGGTCTCGACAAAGTATGGATGTGCACGTGCTCCGGAGCGGGAAAAGCAGGCTCCGGGCATCAGTAGTATACATTATGCATCTTGAATTTGTGTCGGGTTGCCACCACAGGAATTGATACACCCCATGTTGGGACCAGCACATGTATCTACATACAAGCGGGGCCGAATGACACAAGTAATGAATACAAACGAGTTAATGAGCCGATCGGTTAAGGTATTAAGGATACATCTAACATCTTCATGGCAATTAGGATGATTGAGGTAAGATCCTCATACTAAATGTACACCTGAAGGCTACCACAATTTCGGGGTTGGGATCACCTTATTATATAACACAGGATACTAGTTGGGACACTAGCGGGGAATACAAATCATATTATACATATTACTAGTT
Organism: Allium sativum; assembly: GCA_030737875.1. Lineage (NCBI taxonomy): Eukaryota > Viridiplantae > Streptophyta > Magnoliopsida > Asparagales > Amaryllidaceae > Allium > Allium sativum. The sequence goes on along the minus strand of CM060915.1, from coordinate 251,783,039 downwards.
GGGACACTAGTTAGGTGGTGTAGAGATATAGAAATCAGAATAACAGGGTAGTAGCGAAGCAGAGAAAAAAATAGAAGTGCATTCTGTTTATCTTGCCTTATAATATCTTATGCTAATCTTATGTTATTTTATTATCCCTGTTATCACGGTATTGTCTTATATTCAGTTTATTCATGTCATGTTACTTTTACCTGTTTACATGTTGAAAGTCACTGGACTTACGAAACTTATGTCTTACCTAGTTTGTTTCGCCTCTTTTCTTCCGTTCCCCCCAGGTAGTCAAGGAGGGAATAACTCAGCTTAGTTTAGACCGTTTCTCTTTCCAAGCTCGAAGATAGTCGATGTATTGCTTTGGGAATCTCTTTTCCACTTCTATGGATGGCTCATGCTTTATTGGGAAATATCATTGTCATTTTATGCTTCTTTATTTTGTTAAACAAGACAGATACTTTGTTGTACTAGGTATTGATGTTTTAGTATTGGGAAGCAATCTTTGTACAAGCTGTTTTACCAAGCCGCTGTTTTATTAATGAAGTAAAGTTTTATTTATTTTCCGCTGCTTTATTATTTTATTTTGTAATCTATCTGTTCTATACAATTATGACGCTCCACCGAAGTTAATGCATTCCCTTTGTAAGTGACCTTAACGGAGGTGAGGTGTTACATAACCATTCTCGGGAGATACAAAATTGAAAGAAGTAACAAATATGAATATTCTCTAGATGGTGACAATATACCCTAATTGGGTGCGACCAACTTAGCCATGCTGCCATCCCGATTTTCGTCATTTCTCGGTTGATGAGGCTTGAGGTCATAACGTACTATTATACAGATCACATCTATATTTACTCTGAATGTCACATCGTCATACCCGCCAAATCACAAATTGATTTCTCCAAGAATATCACTAGCATAAGGCTAAAAGAAACGAATTTCTCCGCCACCAAATGTAAATACGTTTGAAGAGATCAACTTACGCGATCTATTAGATATACTCTGCCAGACATTCGTCATAAACGTTGTCCTGGGACTGGACAAACCGAAGGCACTATTTAATAAATCTATCTTAGGCGATTTCTACCTAGGATTCCCAGAACATCCCTTGCACAAACTCCGTCTTCAATTATCTTCATCATATTTGATTCGAAACGATAATTCCCATACATAATGGTTTTCAGATGATAAATCAGATCCCGGTCTCTCCGTACTGACAACGGAAATGGTCAAAAACTTTGATAGTTGGTTATTTAACTATCAAAGGAAAACATGTGTACAAACAATGGTCATATTTCCAAATGGAAATCTTACCGATCAATCATCATTTCATTACCCAATTTCCCATTTATTTCTTAAAACCCGTTTTGCTTCGCACGATTTTCTTGGAAAATATTTCCATTTAATTTAAACTATTTATTTTCTATATTTCAGAAAATATATCTTATCAATATCGAAAAACATTTCCATTTCTTATAGCACACCATTACTCTTCTCTATCTGTTAGTCACTAACTGTAAATTAGTAAGAGAACAACTCCCTAAGTATTAACCCCGAAGGCCGATACCAACATCTGATCAATATCCAGAAAGCCGTTCAACTTAACTAGTCTCCAGTTAGTTTTCGAATTTCCTTAACTCCCTTTAGATCTGCAAAACGTTTGCTTTTAAATCATTATTCACTTTAAAATGTGAATATTATTCCTTTACAGAAAATAAAACTCATTTTATTAAAATAAATCTTGAATTAAATAAATATTTCTATTGCAGTTTAAAGTCCCATCTATCTAGTTCTTTTATAAATTCATATTCGTATTTCACTCCATATACTACATTTATAAATCAACTTCTTGTTAAATAAATATCAAGTTTATAACTTAATCTCGATTACCTATTTAATTACCAATTATTTGTTTTAAAGCAAATATTAACTATCTTGCCAATTACTGAATTATATAATATATAATTTATTAGAATAAATCATTTTAATAACATTCGACATCGTCGAATTTACAAATCCTTGTTAATTTGTTTTAATTCTATTCCCATTCCGAATATTGAAATAATTACATCGTTTTCTTTCTAAACGATTTCCATTTTCCTTTTTAAATAAATTCTTTTCTTGAATTTATATTTTTAAAACTACTTAATGATAATCATTTTGCTTCATTTATAAATATCGTTTATAAATCAAATTACTTGTTTTTATATAATCAAAAACAAGTTATTATATTCAAACTAATCGAAATTCCATTTCTATTTAAAAACAGAAATTCCCTTTTTAAACCCCAATGTCTTTTCCAATTTATTCGAATATATTTTACGGTATTTTAATACCAATTAATTTAGGTCAATGTTGTTCAAACATCCCAACCATACAATAACCAACCATAGATTATTCATCACATCATATAATGTAATATATGAAAATCAACAATAAAATTGTTGAGGAATCCAGCTGGATCCCTCCAACCTGTTTCCCTGCATCCACAGATGTCAATCAACATTTATTTCATATTAATATGAAATAAATAATAAATAGAATCCATATTTAACTAGCGACTTATATAAATAACTATAAGTATTATTTTAACCAATTCATCCAAACAACCATCACACACAAGATTCAATCATTTTTACAAATATTAAATAACATTTTTAAAATTATAAAACTGGACCGAGTTAATGAGATTACTCACATTGGCCATTTATGATTAAATAACGATAACTGTTGGTTGATTCAGATTCATCGTTTAATTCTGTCATAATTTCTAACGAGCTCAAAATCACTCCAGACTAGAATCATCGTGTAGCCTGCAATCCCACGATCCTAACAGATCATACCGTTCGCAATTCTGATAATGGACGGATAATTTGTGAACATTACAACTTAATATACTTCTTAAATTTTAAAACAAAACTTAGATTAAATAAATTTGCCTCACCATTTCTCCTTGGTCCACACTGTCCTTCCCTAACCAAAAGAAGACACCCACCCCTTTCAGCTAATCCACGTTCATGGTTTTAGGCCCTTTCTATTTTATTTTTCTTTATTTTAATTTTCTTTTTACACAACGTATCCTACCCCATCCAAACCGTGACTCGGCACCTCATCTTCTCCCATGCATTCACATTTGCCAGTCGCAAGTCTCCTTCATTTCCCGTGCTTAAGGAGAAACCGCAACATGCAGTGACGACCACTACAGTTTTATATACCGAACGCATCAAATAACTTCTCTTTGAAACTACTCCATACTTCACTCAATTTCGAACTAAAAATACAAACAAACCTTCATGTCTAATCTCTGGCAACCCACGTCTAAATCTTAAACTCGCGTAAACTATTTCCTCACATCCCTCTTTACATCAGCATCCATCTTCCTCCCTGTGTTCAGACATGCCGCCATTTCCATGCCATTCCAAAACGTTTCCATTCCGTTCCCATGTTTATTTCCAACCCTACTCTCTCCTTTTCAAATCCTCACTTATATAAAGTTTCATGCAAAATTTAATTCATGCAAATGTTGTATATACCAGACCATGCGTAAACACACAGGCACGGCACACGTTCCACTCCCTTCAACAATTCGTGTCCATTAATTAACGCCTTAGACTTCCACCGCTCTATCCCAAAAAGCAAGAACTTGGCTGTTTCCTTCCATAGATCCATGTGTGGTCTTGTTTCCTTGCTTAACATTTCTTTCTATTTACCAACTTTGATGTTTCTACCCCGCCCCCTTTCACATAGCCGATGCCATAACTATTAAGGAGACTACTTGAAACGAGACGGCTTCCACTGTTGAATGCGCCACTGGCTTCATCAACAATTAACCATTTTTTTAAGTGTTTTTATTCGCTAAAGCCAAAAATATTGTGCTGCTGTTTGTTCGTATATATATACATTCGCATTTTAGTTGATCATTAAGTAATAGGGTAGCTGTAGGTTACAGATTAATTTTCATAGCCATAGGTCGGCAGAGACGTGATAACTCATGTGGTAGCCTGTAGGTTTTAGCTGTACGTTACATGGCTATGAAGTAATGGAGTAATATTGAAACGACTCGAACTTCCCCGTGAAGGAAAGCACGGATAGAATTGAGGATAAGACGAATCAGAACACTAGACCGACCCAGACCGTTCGAAACGCCTGATTGTTTTGAGAACACGACAAAATAGAACGCAGACGGAAGAACATTTCATTGCTTATTACAAATAATTCCATCAGAATACAAGAATATACAGAGTATAAACAAATATTACACAACAGGAAATATCAGAGATTACAATAAATTACATAGCAGCGGAAAATAATACAATACACAACTGAAGGAGATATACGGATACAAAGCTTTCCGGATATCATTCTAGCTGTAAACCAGGATCTTGCGAATATAAATCTGCAAAACCAAAACTACTAGCTTCCCGTGCGGAAAATAGGGGCACCCAGAGTTTAGGTTAAAACAATAAACTCCAGGTCAGTCATTTGACTGGTGTGAGAACTAAAACAGTTATTAATCTTTATTTTAAAGTTAGGTAAATCAAGGGACCACGCCGTATAACACGGAACGGGTTTCCTCCCAAGAATACCAATGTATAAAACAACAACACAATGCTAAATAAAGAACACTGAAGCTATTATAAGACCCAGGTCCCATCACACAATGCAACGCAAGCCGGAGGATAGGGTTTTTACCTTATAATAGCCAAGAATGTTTGATACGTTTAAAACAAATCATTTGATACTGTTATAAGTGCATAGTGTATAAAACAACTTCAAATCATAAGTATCAATCATAGACGACATAAGCGCCCCATCCCACTATGTCGCCATATATAGGATTACAACTAAAATCGAAACGTCACGTATTGGAAGTTGGATTTCCATCTATGAACCGAGGCCAGGGATCGTCCTCTACCGATTCGAGACGCTCTAGCCCACCCCTCAGGCAAGCACGCAGACAAGCCTTGGATCGTCAGGGCCGGTCCACCGATGTGGATTATTATGCCTGAACACTGTGTTTCCCCACCCTTTGGGGGTGTCAATGAGTTAACGAATGACTCCATCGGCTTCACACAGTCACCGATTTCCGAGGCACCTCGCAACAGCAACAACCACATAAGTCAAACTCGTCGGGGCGTGTAAAACAACTGACGCCACTTCTAGCTGGAAAGAAACGCATGTCCTCCCTGATGTCCTCTCCCGTTTCTGGTTCACAACCTGGGTGTGAGGTTCGCGAATTAAAGCTACACAAAGCTTTGCCACACAGGCTGTGCTTTGATCATCAACCACAAGACTCTGCTTTTCAACAGAAGCCTTGATGATTTGCATCTTAGCATGCCACACAGGAAAACCACTCCATGCAACCGATAGCCATCAATCACACAGAATGATATCCAATGTCAGACACATAGTCCATTTACAAGTTCTTTCTAGGTCTGAACGAAGCCGGAGGCACCTAGTACCCCGCATATCCGTCGATCTCCAAGTACGTCTAGACGACCACCAACTGATTCCCTCCTCTTGGGTGTACGACCCAATCAAGATCATCAGTAATTATCCAAACGACATGAAGACCTCCGGCCTTCAACCACCGTCTTCATCGTCGACTCATCGTCGAATCAGCTATTCAGAATGGGATAAACCCGGTCTTTCTAAATAACTCGCGTATATAATAAACAAGTGTTACACAAACACAACATACGCCTCATTCCAATTCATCAGTCACTAACCGTAAATCAACAAGAGAATAATTCCCCAAATATTAACCCGAAGGCCGAAACCAACATCAGATCAATACCCAGGAAACCGTCCCGCTTAGCTAACCTACAGTTAGTTTCTAAATTTCACAATCTTAGGGAAAGGTTCCCATTAATTTTATCAAAGATAAATCCTTTTAAATTTACTCTTCAACCTTCTTTTGAATATCAATTCAAACTAGTCGGGATTAACAAACTTTACCGAAGTAATCATTTGTTTTAATTTCCCAATCCTAACCTATTCATCCCATGAACTAAAATTGGTAATACTTTATATCTAACACCATGGTGTTATCGTTAAATTCAATTACCATTTCACGTTCAAATCTAATTAAAGATTTAACTATCGCCTGGAGCAAAACTGGTGATACTCCATTCTCGATCTTTCAATCTAATTAAAGATTCATTAAAACTCCACTTAGTTTTAATCTTTAACTGGGTTAAAGAATCAGTGTCATTTAAAACACGGTTCACGATAAACCCCAAAATCACATCACATTTCAATCAGTCCCTAACCGTAAAATAGCAAGTGAGCAATTCCCTAAGTATTAACCCCGAAGGCCGAAACCAACATCAGATCAATACCTTAGAAACCATTCAACTTAACTAATCTCCAGTTAGTTTCTGATTTTCTTAACTCCTTTGGGTCTAAGAACAGTATTATTGAAGATACCGTTAACGACAACGCAAAATCACATTCCATTAATTATCGGGTTAAAGAACAAGTGCTATTCAAAACACTGTTCACGATAAACCCAATTGTCAATACCAATTCAATTCCAATTAAATATTATTTAATTGGTACACTTCATTAAATCTAAATAAAAGGATTTAATCTTTTTCTCAACTGGGTTCAAGAACAGTGTTAATAAAGACACCATTCACGATAAACCCAAATCACATTTGATATTAAATACGAGGCTCTGAATAGAAAATATACCGACTTATATTCAATATCAAATTCTACGACCAACAAATATCATATTGCAAATAACGATATATATATATATATCTTTCAAATTTCCATAACGCTATCTGTATAATCACGAAATCCAACATCGAAATATTCCAAAGACAATTTCGATTCAAATCCATTCCAATTCAATTACTGGAAATTCTGGTTACTTTTAAAACCCTTTTCAAATTCAATTTATTTATTTAAAAATAAATAGAATTATAATTCTAGTTCAAAACTAGTTTGTTTCGATAAAATTCTATTTTTATCTTTTCAAATATGGAGTTTTTCATCCCAATTCTTCACAAATCATTTCTTATGATTTTACACAAATTATTACTATTTTTAATGATTTTATCAAGACCCATACAGTCGATTTCCATCAACGGCCATCGAACTGCACTTACAGCGACCTTTTCCAAATTTGATTTGGACATAATTCCAAACCAAACCGTTAGATTTCTAATTTCTAATATTCATTAAGAAGCTCTTTTCGATACGAACCCAACGGTTCCGGATTTAGGAGAATCCGACAGTCGGATCTCCCGCAATATCCATTCGAAGTCAATGGTCGAAATTCACGAACTGCCGCAGGGCGGCGCGTTCTATTTAGGAGAAATCGACGAAATATATATATATAATATATTTCATCGATTTCTATTTAAAACAAATTTTATAAATCGTTTTAAATTTGTTTTCAAAACGATTTCAACTTCTTATTCAATTTCAAATCAAAAGTGAATTTTTCCTTATAAATTCGTTTTAAATTCATTTCAAACTGATTTCAATTCAAATCGATTTCTATTTAATTTCAATTCAATTCAATTCGAATTTCTTTTTAATTCAATTCAATTCGAATTTCCTTTCAATTCAATTCAATTCGAATTTCTTTTCAATTCAATTCAATTCGAATTTCTTTTCAATTCAATTCGAATTCATTCTATATTTTCAAAATATTCGATTTTGAAATCACTTTTCGATATTTATTATAAAACGAATAAAATCGATATAAATATCGTTCATGTCAAAATGGCGTCAATCTAATCGACACGGCTTTATATATTTCTATTTCAAATATTTCTATTCAAATATTTCTATTCAAATATTTCTATTTCAAATATTTCATTTCAAATATTTTAAAATATTCGATAATTCTGAACTGGAATCAGGCACAGTCAATTACCATATAATTGATTATATGGATTTCACACAACAAATGTGTATAACAACAATGGAAACAACAATCCATCATCCAGAGTGCATTCTACACTGTATAAGCATTAACTATAAATATTCAATGCTTATACAGCTTGTCAATCAATCGATTGACATACAACTAATTATTGGGATTAGTGTATGCCCAATATCATCCCAATACCCGTGTGGGGTTTCAAACAATCAACCACAGTTTTTATTTGTGCAGTTGGACAATGTGTAAAATTTATCGTCTCAATCAATATCAGTCAAATCAGTGTATATAAACAAATCGTCTGATTTGTTTATAAATATTTATTTCATTTCAAATACACGTTAAAAATTCAATTTTTAACTATAAAATATTTTTAACTATATAAATATTTTATTTCACATCACACAATCAATTTTCACAACAATATGCAATCAAACAAACAAGCCGTCCATGGTCTGTGGACGACGGGTGTCGGGTGCTACTAAACACCGTCTGCATCCTAGAATATATTTCAACTAGAAATAAAATAAAATAAAAGTGAGGAGTTCTCACCGATGGTCCCACTCCGCCGTTTTATTTCTGAAATTCAGAGCAGTCTGGATCTGCCCGCAATTCCTTCGTAGTCTTCTCTACGCTGTTCATATTAACAATTACATTTTTAATATGATATTCATATGTTTAAAAATCGCCATTTTTATACCGCTACTCCTATAAAAATTATATTTTTATAATGCTCTCTTCAGAATAAAAATCATATTTTTATTCTCTACATTATATAAAAATCACATCTTTATTATTTTTACTATATAAAAATCACATCTTTATTATTTCTACTATATAAAGATCACATCTTTATTATTTTTTAAAAATCATGTTTTTCTATATTTCAAAACTACGTATAGATAAATCCTATTTTTCTATATTCTTTGTTATTCCTCTTTTAAAAATCATGCTCTATATTTTTTTATAAAATCTGAAAATAAGCAATGTGGGTTTATATTTAAAGATATGAAATTTAACAATGTTTTTATATAAAAGAAACTGAAAATTAACAATGTTTTCATATAAAAACTACTCACTGTTTTCTCGTCTGGACCTGAAATACAAACCCGATCAGCTGTACCCGATGATGTGGAAATTCATCTGCGCCCTTAGCTGTGGATCATTGGAAGCACCTCAGACCCCGGCGCCGTGTAGCCGCAGCCCTCCACCATCCAGTGACGAGCGCAACAACGCCAACCACCTTCGGTTAACTCGCGAGGCTCGGTGGTTCCTCAGCTGCTCCAGAACGTGAGCCAACGATGGAGAGGAGCGAAGCTCCGCTGCGTCGTACGGGAGTGGGCGAGACGAAGGATCGAACGGCGGCGCTGATAGTAGGAGCTCGCAGCCGTCGATCTGTTGAGGGGGCGAATTGATTTGGGGGAATTTCAATTTGAAAATTTCCCCCCTAAAATGATAGGAGACGACGGTTTAATGAGTTAACCGTATTGAAAGGAGTTAGGGTCGTTGACCGATTTTTACTTTATATAGTAAATATTTTATTACTTATTTTAATTCAAAAAATATCAGTTTTCACTTCCGAACCCCAAGCGAATCCCAACGACTGTCGGCCCTAGCTAATTACCCCCATTCCGAACACACTGGGATATGTATCGTAGGCTGATTCGATCGTTTCGATCAGTTTTCATCAAGTTTGAAATATAAATCTTTATATATTCAATTCGAACGTACATTTTAATTTACCGGGGCCACATACTAACTAGAAAAATGCCCAAAAAATATTTTCTAGCTTCGTATTGACGATATGGTCCTAACAAAACTAATTTTGTCAAATTCTGAGACTGTCTGAAAAATGGCCATTTTCCAGTCGATTAAAATCAACTGAAACCGGTCAAACGCGTTTTCCTTTTCCACGCTCACATATTGATTCAAAAAATTATGAAATTTGAAACCTAGCAATAATTTGACTTCGCGGATCCAACAAAAGTGGTTTCGTCGAAATCCGAGGTCGTTTGCAAAATGGCTATTTTCAATGGCCAGAATTCCATAGCGACTATTCTGAAATTTCAACTGGACATAACTTTTTATCCCCGCTATGAAATTTCGATTTTTCGGATTCGTTGGAAAGATATTCTCTATTAGATTCAAATATTTTTGGTTTCACTAATATCCGGTTTATTTTGCACCCGGTACGTTCATTTGAATTTTGAAATCGAATTATCGAACTACCGCGCCATTTTCAATTCCTTTTATATATATAAATAAATATTTATATTCTAACGACGATTCAAATAAATATATACGTTCGAATTCTATTCAAAATAAATTTCTCATCGTCATTATTTAAAATAATCAAAATTCGCTAAAATTGCCAAAACAAAAATTTTAAATTGGCTCGGATTTCTGGGTTATTACAAATATAAATTTTTCTCTATAGTTTTAGTTTGGTAAAGGTAACTGGGCTAACGATCTATCCATTCAAGAAGTATTCAAAGACCCTAAATACTATACACAATTACTCTTTAGTAACATCAGTGCTGCTTGGTTGTTTATCATGTTTTATTTCACAATGTAACAGTGTTTATTGATGGTAAGCAAGTACATTGGTTTATAAATTAATAAATCTTACTTTAGTGTACATACAGGGGACCATGAATATTAAGCATTTTGTCTAATTCTCCATGTCTTAACAAAGTAAATTCGAAACGAATATATACCATGTAAGTTTAAATTAATCAATGATTGCTAAGAATAACAACGTGAGTGATAAAACAATAACATATGTTTGTTTAAGCTTCAAAGATTTCGATACCCCGTTATATAAAACTTCGTTTATTCACCGACTACTATAGACAAAATATAAATATGATTATGACAAGCAAAGTGCAACGATCCCAAAAATATAATAAAATAGACAAGACAATTTATTATGTGAAGTCCCGAAATGCTGATTTAGGGTGCAAAATACTTCAAATAAAAAAATTGCTTATTTTCCAAAATAAAAATTTTAGTAAAATTCTAAAAATTAAAATAAGTACATGTCTCAAAGGTCTTGTCCAAATTCGTAGCCTATATTTTATTATAATTAAATAATCGTTCGGTTTATAAACAATTTCATAGCGACTGTTTGAAAATTTGATTTGGTCATAACTTACTATCTATAAGACAAAATTATTAGAAAAACATAACTTAATAGATTTAGACGTTTCTTGTTTCGAAGAAGTCCGATTTATAACGAATCCAGTACACTAAGTTGAAGTTCAAAACTCGATATTACGAACTACCACGACATTACGAGCTCGTTTTCTAATTATATTATAACTTATATGTTCAATTGTTGTTTAAATAATATATTCGTTATTATAACATGAATATAAATCAATTAAATATCTTATATTATCCAATTTACACAGTATTACCAATTCAACTTATTTCCGACCATTTCAGAAATTTAAATTTATCACTCCTTTATTTATATTAATTAAATATTCAAAATATTTGAACTCAAACCATTTATATTATCAAACTAATATATTAAATTAATTAATTAAATTAATTATTAAATCACTAAAAATCCAGGATGTTACAATGTGCCATGTGGCTAGCATCGAGAGGATCTCAAGGCCAAAGTGGAAGGAGTGGGGAAAGCCTCTCCGGGTAGTGGGATATAGGTAGAACCTGATTCGCATATATACGAGCGTGTTGACCGAGATTATTGCCATAGGAATAAGGCCACGTTGAAGTGGGTAACTGCCTCAGGTAGGTTGGGTCATTGTAGTTCGACCCGAGCCGAAGTCCATCTTCCAAGCTTTCTTGGTTGCATGCAACAGCTGTGGTCGGGTCGGGTTCGACCCGAGCCATTCAAGCCAAATGATTCGACTCGAACCATGAACTCCGAAGCTTCATCAATACTGAGTGTAATCTTTCCAACACTTCATCCAAGTGATTGTCGATCTATGCAAGTTTATACTCAAATCCAGAGTAGTTCTCTTAATATGCACGTCTACGAAAATGGGCGTAACTTTCGAACCATAAGGTTGTTTGGGCCAAACAAAAGTTGTACCTGAAACTAATTTAGAGGGATACAAGAGTTATGGTGCAAAGCACTATAATCCATGTTTTCGGGCCCAAAAGAGGTCATCTAAAGTGTTTTTCGGCCCACTTTTGTGTTTTCATTGCGACTTTGGCCAAATCATGTTGTGTTTGCTGACAACGTTATCAATGCTTGAGGGTGTTGCTAACCAAAAATTTGTCGTGTGACGACTTCGACTTAAAAGCACGTCAACATTTTGCCCCTCAGAACATGTCTTTCATGAAGAGGGAAGATGTGTTCTGGATAATGCGAGAAATCCATAATATATAGAAATACAATATGCCACGATCGCGCTGGATCGTTTTAAGTTCAGAAAACCGACGATCGCTCGGGATCGTATTAAGGCTAGAAAACCGATGATCGCTTGGTATCACATTAAGGCCAGAAAACCAATGATCGATGATGATCGTATTAAGGCCGAGAGAAATTCAAGAAACCCAAGGCCGCGTCGGGCCCGCTAGCTGCGAATATAATCCATACCTGCAAAGAAAAGGAGGCAAACAGATGTGTCAAATCCTGACCGTACTGCTTAACCTTTTCCGGCATAAACCATACTTAGGCATCCAGGTGAGTATAAACCATATTCGATGTTCGAATCATCCTGCCAAGTCGTGGTGGGGGACCTAACCTTCCAGGTATAATCCATACATAGAAGTTCAAACTAAGCATAATCCATACTCATATTGGGATGATGCTATACTTGTCATAGCCTGACAAGATAGTCCGTCCCTAAGCATAATCCATACTTAGAGTTTTGAGATAAGTATAAACCTTAGTTAAGTTAAGATTGAGAATCTTGCCACATCCTGACAAGACACTTAGACCAACCCCAACGCGGGGTTGGTTGGGGAGCAACCGACCCCCAACGGGGGGTCGGTAAGTCCCATCTGGGTTGCCTTGGCAACCCCGAAGGTTGCCAAGGCAACCCAGCGGGTTGCTTTAAACATAAGCCATATCCGGCTTATTAAAAGCCGGATATGGCTTATACGGCTTATTTAAAGCCGTATAAGGGGGAAATTCATTTCCCCCTTATACGGCTTTAAATAAGCCGTATAAGGGGGTGGACATTTAATTCTGTCCACCCCCTTATAAAGGGGATTTTTTTTTTATACAAGTGTTCTCCGGCTTTTATAAAGCCGGATAAAAACAAATTTTTTATCCGGCTTTTTAAAAGCCGGATAATCCCTAAAAGCAACTCACCCCGTTGGGGTGAGTTGCTTCCCCAACCAGCGTGATGGGATGTCCCCCAACACGCTGTGTTGGGGATGCTCTTATGGTTGCCAAACATAATCCATGCTTGAAAAGTGCATGTTATTCAATTCAAAAATGATTACAAAGACAAACAAAATCCTGTTAGGTTTATCATTGAATCCAGAGCACGTCTAGAGACTACAGCCTAACCCCGTACGTGTCCACTTCAACTTAGCCAGTTATTCAACGGATGGTTTTGTTGTCGAGAACACAGTATGTCCGAGAATTAAATCCTAATTTTCGTGCATATGTGAGTCGACGTAGCCACTCGGTCATGCAAAAGTAAATGAAAAGAGAAAACAAATCTTAAATCCTAAGAAATGTATGAAATTCACGATGATCCAATCTAGATCAGCTAATGATAATCCAATGAGAACTCGATCCAGGATCATTCGCACTCCCAGGAGCAGGAGGTGGCAGCGTAGATACAGGCGCTGCTGGTTGTTTAATGTACTCGGGTAGCTCTCCGCGTCTAACCCATTCCTCAATCAAGTCTCACAAATGTCTGCAGTCATTGGTGTTATGACCGTCCATGTCACGAAATATGCATTGTTTTCCAGAATTGTGCTCCTTGAGTGTTGGCTCCCTCCTGGGAGGTTTAGGGTAGAAGATAGTATACCTCATATCCATGTAGATGTCAATTGGGAAAACACTGAGTTCAGTGTACTTGTTGTATCGAGGCCCTCTCCAAGGCTGAACATTGCGATTGTTCTTAGCAGTGACTTTTCCTTTTCCTCTGCCGTTGCCTTTTCCAGAGTTGGATGGTAGCTTGAAGTCTGTAAGGTTGCGGGATCTATGATGTCCCATGAAAAATGGATCGTGGTTGATGTTATCCACGTCATGTTGAGAAATGGCACCTCCTAAGAAGCGTCGAATTAGGTCGGCAAGCCGATTTCCATCAAAAAGCTGCTGCAAATTACCAAGATCAGGATCAATGCCCCTAGCATGTGGTCCAAAAGAGTGGTGGAGTGCATGTTGAACTTCGGCTTGCGGGTTGAATTTACCCTTGGGTCGCGGCTCGAATGGTTCGACCTGACCTAGTTCGTGGGTCTAGATCAGAGGGGATGTGGTTGTTCGAGCCGTGTTTGTCATCGTTTGCATTCCAGTGACATCATTTCCAACGAGTTGATGGTTGTTGCTTAGCATTCCATCTATTCGAGCAAAGAATTCGTTCATCATTTCATGTTGCTTCCAAAGAAACTCATCTTGCCGAGCCATCTTAGTTCTCAATTCAACGAGAACACCATTCATTTCGTCTCTAATCAAGTATGCTGAGAGATCACCATGAGAAGAAGCCTCCTGGCTTGCCTCTTTCCTTGTGCCTTCCATGCCAACATCCTCAGCACGGGAATAGGTTCCTTCTTTCTTCCTTTTAACCACTAAATCAATAATCCAAGCAATCCTCTTCTTTGCAAGCTAGATATCGAAGTGATAGCGTATCCCCTACCTGGCGCCAAAATGTTAGACCAAAAAATGACACTAATACCCAACGCGGTGTGAAGTGCTCACATACACATATCACAAATGATAAAAGAAGTAAATAACAGGGGGCACACGATATTTTTATAGTGTTTCGGCTCAATCCAAGCCTACGTCCACTTTACAATCTTATGTTCATACTGAAAAATTACAAGAGAGATCAATATATTATAATATCTCGGACAACATATTCAAAATGAGATTTATAGTGAGATTTGTTGTTTCATTTCGGTAGGAGCATAAAAAGAGATCTCAAAGGAGATCTTGGGCAATATTTTCGTGATTCGAACCAATGAGCACAATACTGCAACAGCAAGAGTTATCTTGGAAAATCAACCAACAATTATGGCCAACAAGAAGAGAAGAAAAAGGGGTAAGGAATGTCAATGTTTACTCATTTCATTTTGTGGATTGTGCCAGCCCAAAATAGTTTGAGTAGTCATTGTTAGGATTTAATATAGAGAGGAGAGAGATATGACGTTAACATAAAATAAACTACATTGTTATTGCTTAATTAAAGATACAGGAAATGCAATAACTTAAATAGACCAAAACTACTTATTCCTTGACCTAAAAAAAAGGAAACATGTTAGTTTATAGCCATCACTACTTAGACTTGTTCTTAAACATGTGCCACTTCCAACATCCTCCCTTAGATTGAATATGTCTCAAACATTCAGTTTATAAAATATCAATGTTAATTTTCACAAACGGCAGTTCACGGGCATAATATACAACGTTGATCTTCTTTCTAGCTGGGCTTGCTCAAATTTTCAACTCACTCTCTCGTGGTTTCTCCACCGGATTTACAAGGCCTCTCCATTCGGGTCATCTCATGATTGTCATCTACTTCAACAAGTGAGAACTGCAGCTCTTCTTCCATACTTGTTGGACGACATGAAACCACATTTGTTTCACTGCAGACTACCTACTACATTTGTAGGGCATACCTATTTTCCTCATTGGTAATGAACAATTCCATACTCTTCATATCGCCCAAATCCTCTATACCATATATCACACATCGTCGTGTTCTCGTATCACCATCACATTTTAGCGCACTGCTGAAACACCCAATATACAACTACTCCATCATTTTCTTCCTGCACAACCCCTGTAGTTGCAACTGCCTGAAGCTTACCATCTCGACTTACAACACTTATCTACTACACCACAAACAACCTTCAAACTGCTTCCTAGCCATTCACAAATGCACCATACTACAACTCACCATACCGAAACCACAACTCACCATACTGCAAGCACCCTTATCCATCTGCATACACTTCTTCAATGCCGACCCACATTTCTTTAGCGCTGGACCATCCATACAAAGACCCTATTACCGCTCGATAATAGGTGCAAACTGCACATCGACTTCAACCTTCACGTAGACCACACACAACGCATCCCTATAAATATAACCTGCTATACGACAAACAACCACCTCACTTCAACTATTCGAACCAATTGTGATATCATATCAAACTGTGTTGCATCTTCCATTATTCCCCTGCCACCATCTTCCATCATCATTCATCAATGCCAGAAGCATTCTCCATCCTGATATGCTTCAAACCCAAGCATCCTACACTCTGTAATTTGCACTGAATCCATCCTCATTTCAGCAACTTCAAATCCTCTGTCTTCAACCATTATCAACTCAAACGGCCTAACAAAACATAATCACCACAATCCAAACTCTTCTCTGTACACGTCCTTTTCATCTGTAGCCTACTACTTCTCAAGTTGCAAACAATCAATACAAAAGTCTGACCATATAAACACTACATCAGTCCCTTAACCAAAAACATAACAACCAGAAACCATTTACAACTGCCTTTGCCTCCTCCTAGCACCATCTTCCATTTCACAATACTAAGAAAATAACCTCTGCCAATAGCATTCCAACCACTGAACAAATTAACCTCATCATATAGCCTCTCATCAACCGCAACTCTAAATCTGTTCTTTCGTTAGCACCAAAATTAGGTCGGATCAAGATAATTCGAGCTAATTTGACCTTCTTCAAATTAATTTATTTGCATACATTTTTGCTAAATGATGTGTGATATTTGCGCCCGCACTATCCCCCATTAAAAACACATTCTTAAGAGTCGCTACTCCATTAATTTTTTTTATTTTTTTTATTTTCATCCCCGTCCATCCATCTCAGCACATCAACACCGACAACGTATGGTGCAGGCCACTTTAGCTCTGACGATCGATGATAATCAACAGAAGAAAAAACAGCATTGAAACTCTTCACAAATCTCCTAAAAATAATATCACAAGCGTGGGAAGCAGAAGAAAGACACGCAAAACCGCCTCTATAAAAATAAATGACAAGCAAAATCTTCGTAACAACGACTTCAAAATCCACGGGAACGAAAATATGAAACCATAGATGTCTAGCATGGTCCACAACAATGCCGAACGTGCGCACTCTACGTACCGGATTAGGGTAGGATGAAGTTTTGGGGTTGAGGAAGGACACAAGGTGGCGGTTGATAGTGCTGTCACAACAATAAGAGAAATCTATGGTGGTGGACAATGCGGCTAACGTTAACCTTATTGCGAGTGACATTGATGCTGATTTGCGTGCTATTTTATCGCGGTTTCCTTTTAGCCTTTTTTGTGTCATAACAAAAAATAGGAGTTCAAAATTTGGGAAGAAAGGCAACTTCATTTTGAAGATGATTTTTTTTTCCAAATCTTGCTGAGTTTATTTCCCAGCTTTCTCTCTCTCTCTCTCACAACTTGGCTCTGATACCATGTTAGAGAAGTCCAAATTATCACAAAATCAATTGGCAACGTGAAGGGTGGACTCTTAATATTTATACGGGATTTATTTTATAAACTCCCCAATGTGGGACTTGTTACAACACGCCCCCCACATGTGACATATCCTGAGCCTAACACGTGAATATTATTGGGTGATGTGGACAAGTGTGGCTGTTATGTGCACATGAATAAAACCTGCTCTGATACCATGTTAGGATTTAATATAGAGAGGAGAGAGATATGACATTAATAGAAAATGAACTGTATTGTTATTGCTTAATCATAGGTACAAGAAATACAATCACTTAAATAAATTAAAAACTACTTATTTCTTGACGTACAAAAAAGGGAACATGCAAGTTTATAGCCATCACTATTTAGACTTTTTATGGAACATGTGCCACTTCCGACAGTCATGGTAATGTTTTATACTTTGACTTTGATGCTTCAAAGGAAAATTTTAATTTGTAGCCTTCTATTATTGTCCATGTTGATGAGCATATTGCACAGTTATATACTAGGAAGATATATGTGACCCAATATACTACTCCCAGCAAACCCACTCCAAATATTCGTCTCACTTTGGAGTCCTTGGTCCTAAACACAAAATTAGGTTATCTTGGAAGCCATTATATTTGCTTTTAGTTTGGATTTTTAATCTGTTACAGTTTCTAGGTGTCTAGTACACACTGTTTCTTCACAGTAGTCGTACTTTTTATTTTGAATCATTGGTATCGTGGCATTTGTTCTGATTTCCACTGTTTTAATATTTTGTGGTTTACATCTTTTGTGACATGTTCATTTTATGTTTTAATTATGCATTCCGATAATTTTGTTATGTGTTAACATCTATTATTTTCTATGTATTATGACATGTGACGACCGTCCATAACTCCTGCACTAAACAAGGGAAAATAATGCACTGAAGGACGTGCTAGACAGTTACGGACAATCATAAAGGTAGGATAACACAAGCAGAACCTGTCGTATAACTCACAGCGCAAGGATAAAGTATAATAGAATATATGCAGCAGGCTATAATAGTGAAGAATAATTGCATAGAGGTTTAAACATCCATATCACCAAGGAATATCCATAACAACTTTGGACTACATCAATAACTCTGTACAAAAGGTCTCACTACAACACTCAAAGGATACATCATACAACAGAAAACATCAAGATACAAGATAATAGAAAACTAATACAGAAGCCTCCAACCCGTCGTCGCTCAATAGCATTGTCCTCATCAAGATTTCACCTATCACCTGCTACTTTGTCTGCCCATCCAAAACTGGATACATAGCCTAAGGTAATAAGAGGGAGACATAAAACCTTGAGTTAGACAATAGTCTTAGTGAGCGATAAAATAACTAACTAACATCATCAATAAAGTATATGAGAATATGTAGATTAATCAACCAATCTATCAACACACCATAGAAGAACCCAAACCCGTCTTCCCCACATCCGACACTGATAGCCTTTACAACAATCAATTAGAAACAACAATACATTCATGGCAACAGTTATCATGCGTAGACCTTCTAATCGATATCGACATCTCCCAAGTGAAAGCCCCGAAGGCCTAAACCAACATCAGACAAGCACTCAAGAGACATCTCTCTACACAAGACGATACAAGCAAAACAATCAACATCCATGACTCTGGATACCACCGACAATACTGCTTTGAAACCATCGTTAATCGTATGACCCACTAAACACCTTGTCATCGACTATCAAGGGCTAATGGTAAACCCTGGTTCTAGCAAAACTCCATACGCCATACAACGAAACGTAACTAGGCCTGTCAAGCTGCCCAGGGTAATTGACCATTCGACCGGTCTTTTAGGCGTCACTATTATACCCCTGCTTTGAGTCCGCTAGAACCTACGACAACGATTATTCCTCTGTAACAACCTGGGTTTTTAACCATTTAAATCAAAAATTATGCTCACATGTCGACTTAAACAAATCAAAAATACAGATAGTTATGGGGATTAAAATAAGAAAATAAGAAAAACAATCACAGAATCTCGCAGCAGAAGGACAAAATATAATAAATAAATAACAGTTCATGAAGCTGTTAAAAACATACATTTGATTATACATTTACAATGATTATCAGAGTTAATTAACATACGACATACCAATATATGCAGCATAATAATATAAATGCATACGTCAGTCTAGCTCCATCTTCATCTTCATAACTGTGCCTTCGTTAACTAAAAACTCAGGCTGATCCGAGCACAAATGAAAAGACAAAAATACTCGGATCAGAACTAAAATATTCTCATATTAGTTAAAACAAATTCATGCGATAATATAAGTGCAATAACTTAAGAGAAGTTATGGGAATTTCCATCTCCTAAGGATCCATTAAGCTAGATACTATATAATACAATACGCTATTAAAATATTGTATTTGGTTAAATATAATATATTAAAATAGCGTAAGAGGGATTACATTTTTACTCTTACACCGTTTATAGTGCCATAGTCTATACAGATACCGTAAAGTCCACCGTAACTAGTGGCTATCATAGGGCACTCCATAGGTACGATACAAATCAAAATCGTAGGGGCTCGATCAGGATAATATGACAAGGCACACGAGGAATACCCACGGTAGGATTCTACCGATGCACACCCGAACTGGTGGTAACGCATAGACGTGACTACCGCCCACATCGGAACACACTTCAAAATCAAAGATGCGCACTAATCAAATCACAAAGTAATAGATATGGGTTCGAAGAAGTGTGCTCGATGGAGGTGCGACCTCACTTAATCACGGTATAACACCTGTTTTCGTCATTTTAATTATGACCCGAAGGTCAAGGCTATCCATCATCGTTCTCTTTCTTCAATCCAGCAATCGCCACAAACCATCCTACTTCATTATGGAACTCCACTGCATACACAGTTGTTAAAGTGGTTTTCGGTATTAGCAGTGAGTATGACTATATTTGATCCCGGTCTCTTTAACAACCAAACATTTACATTTTTCACACTGGTCGGTTCTTTTCATTTCAAAAGGGTTCATATTTCATATTAAAATCTCAGATTTTCTTAAAAATCATTTCATTATTCAAGCTAGAATATTATTCATATTAAAATCTCCACTTAAATATCGTACTTAGAATCTTGAAACAATTCCAATTAATTTGACTATTTTGAAATAGTAGAAAAGTATGTTAAAATAATTTATATATATATATGTATTAAATAGTTAGGACATAAATAGTTATATAATAAAGTTTAAATATAAACAGTGTTTATCAAAATTTTGTAAAATACCTATATATGAAGGAAAATATACTGTACTTTGTAAAATAAATAATGGGTTATTAAAATAGTTTATTAAATAATAAATATATATAAGAAAAAAATTAGTTTATAAAAAAATTAGTACAACATAAATATATGTTATATAGTACAGTTTACAAAATAAAATAAATATTTAGTAAAATAGCTTATAAATGATTTTAAAATATTGTAATTGGAGTTGGTATTGTTCCTTCTGAACAACTTGAAGTCATGTTTCAATTTCAAATCAATGTAGCTCAATTTCAGCATTTTAATTCGATTCAATTTTTTCAAATCAATTCAATTCAGACAATCTGACTCAGAATTTTAAAATTTTAACATAGATTTCTCATTAGGAATCATTTCAGTTTGTGGTAAATCTAGAGTTCACAAATCAATATTACTTTAAATGGGGTTAATTTAAAGTAAATTTTTAAGATGGACAATTTCGTATATTCTTAAACAATTCATTTCAATAGGTACAATTCATGCTAAATTACAAATATTTAGCTTCGATTTACAACAAAATAATAACCATTTAATTTAAATTCCAAAATCTTAAGGTTCAGTTTTGCAGGAAATCAATTCATAAAATCTCATTTACTGCTTTTAAAACAATATTTCAAAATTCAAAGTTTAAACCAAATTTATTTAATCAATTAGTGTCCATATATAATTTTCTGTCCTATGGTCGAATAATACTTAAAATTTAATTTTTGTTTTTTTTTGGAATGGATATATATCATTTCAATCCAAATCAGAGTCATAGGTATTTTTCATTTCAACCTACGTTCTTAATTTATTTAAATGATTAATCCCGAGTTTATTTGATGCTCGTAACATCTAGGGTAAAAGTTGGGATTAATTAACAAAAATAATTAAGCATATATAAACTAGGGGTGGGCATAAACCGCACCGCAATGCGGAAACCGCCCAGACCGAACCGCAAAAACGGTGCGGAAAACCGCATTGGATTCTCTCTCTAAAGCAAACAACCCAAACCGAACTGCCTCGCATGATACAGTTCGGTTGCGGTTTGAACTTTTACCAAACCGTATTAAACCGAACTGAACCGTATAGCTACACCGATAATGTTATGATAAAAAAAGTTAACAAATTCCTATCTAACTTTTAATTTAACACTATATATTCTATTTTCAACGAATTATGTAGTTATATTAATTAAAGATAACACTATGTGTTTTAACCTTCATATGACACAACGTCATAAAATCGTAAATTGTTTGTTGATGAAAGTAATTTTCTTGTTTCATATTTAATACGGGTTCAAACCGAACCGAACCAAAACCGAACCGTATTACTTTGAAACCGAACCGAAACCGAACCATTTGGACGGTTAGTATAATGGTTTGTATTTTTGATCAACCGTTTGATGTGGTGCGGAAGCGGTTTAAGCTTCAAACCGCACCGAACCGAACCGCGCCCACTCTTAATATAAACAATGTCGATAACAAGATGAATTGTATATCAATACGTTAAATATATAAATCCACAACATCCATCAAAATCACTACATCTAAACAGTTCAATGTGATATCGGTTTACTAGTCATCAAGTATGAGGTTTTTAAACTAGAAATTAAATTCCAATTAAACAATTTATAACAACAATTAAATTAATTTATACTGTCTATGATGATTAACACAAATAAACATTTTAAAAAAACAGACAATAAACAAAAAATCGTATCATAACATAAATTTAATTTAACTAACAATCAAATATTTTAGTTAGGTGTGAGTGGTTTAATCACTTACCTTTGATTTCAAACGAGATTAAATCCCAAATTTTGCCCAAAAATTAACTGTCTCAGAATCTACCTAAATCAATGCCATCACGAAGAGATCGTCGATTTGATTCCAATGCAAAAAACCGCATGTCAATTGGAGCTCGTATGAAAAAGTTATTCACGTTAACTCAACTGGAAATTAAATAATCAAATAAAAGAAAGGGTGTTTTTTACAAGTTTCTATTAACTTTTAAAATTAAAAAAAAACCAATGATAAAAATATTACAGATTACATCCCTATTTTTGAAATACCGCTGAAAATATTCCAGTTCTACCCTTATGCAGTTCCAAAACTTTCCAACACCGATTAGTAATCATTTCAGCCGTCTTATTGCTACTTTAATCTCTATCAAAACCCTAATTCCACGATTCTTCAAAACCCTCAATCGTTAAATCGCTCTGTAGAATCAAAAGCCGACGGTCATCAAATTAATCAGGATCGTCCTGTTTTTTTCCAAGTTTAGCTGTCATCATCGTCATCAAATTACATAAAATGGCGAGAACGAAGGTATAAATCTGATTATTATATTTCATATCCAACTTTTGATACTATCTTCTAATAATAAACTATAATAAAATTAAAAGAAATTTTTGAATGAGTGTATGCTGTTCATAAGAATTATTGCATGATTATTAGATGTTAATAAGAAATCTTACAAGATCGTATGATTTTAAAAAGAATTATAGCATGACCGTATGTTGTTAGTATGCATTTTTCACCTATTTCTTACACATCAGTATTCGTTTATACTTAATCATGCTTGATTGTATGATTTTTGATCAGTAATTCTGTATGATTGTACACAAGTATGCAAAATAATTGAATGTTTGAGTGCAGGTATTCAGTGTAGAGGCACGCTGGAATTTAGATATTAAAAAGTGAAAATTACAAAAAGTTGCATTTATGAATGCATATTTTCAAAAAATGTGAATAAAAATGAACATATTCACCAAAGAGGAATATATAAAGATATATAATTAGGAAACTTATATACTTTTTTAAGTTTATTCAGGACTTTTGCAGAAGAAACTATAATTTGTTATGAGTTGGTGAATATTTGAATAATTTAATTTAGATTTCTTGCATAAATGTATATAATTATCTTCTATATTTGCTTGCTGAGTTCCAAATATTTACAAAATTATAGTAAGAGTTCATGAATGATTGTAAGATATTGTTATGAATATTTGGAAACATGTTTGTATGTGGTCAGAATGCTCAAACACTTGTGTAAAACAATTCATAATAGATGAGCACTAGTGTGCATTTATTCAGAATACCTGCACTCTAGTGTGCATTTTTTATGTTTTTTTTTTGCACAATTTTGTGATGTTATTACGAATTTTTGTACAGTTGTGAGCTTATGTCCGTAATATTTACATACTTGTGTAAATCTATTCTATATAGTAGCACACCTGTGTGCTATTATTAATAATACATGCTTTGTTTTCTATTATTAGTAAAAGTTGCATACTTGTGTGCAATTATGAAGATTATTTGCACATGTTTGGGTATGTATCAGCAATATTTGCGAACTTATGTACTGTTATTCAAAATACATGAACACTTGCATACTTTAGACAGAATACTTGCAGACTGGTATGCATATATTTAGAATAGTTTGAAACCTTTTGTTAATAACTTTCTAATCCTTTTTACAGTTACCTATGGTGGAAGATGATCCTATATGTAATGTTAAAAAAAAAAGAGCGTTAGTAATTACCGAGCAGCCGTATAAATCTCAAATAATGGTAAAAGAAGGAAAAATCGAAGAAGTACGGAAGAATCCCAAAAAGGATAGTGTGTATAGGAATAATCTTACGGCATTCATCGAACTGGTAGAGAAATTAAAGAAAGATGATCGTTATACGTATAAGCATTCTGTATTTCTTGAAAGTATAATGTTGTGAACTTTTACGTGCTGCTATAAATTTAGTTCAGTTTTTTAATATTAATTCTTTATTTTTTACAGTTAGTTTTTTTTCAAAAATATCGTGTATGCAATCATTCTATATAGTTGGATAGAAGTATGCAAATATTATGTATAGTTGCATAGATGTATGCAATTATACTGAATATCTGTATCAACTTTGCTAGTATATTGCATAGATGAATAAATGTATGAAAAAAATTCACAGAAGCTACAAACAGGTACGAAATTATTCTTGTAAATGGATAACGTACACAAGTATTATTCATTGTTGCATAGAAGTATGCAACTATTCTCTTTATTTGCATGCAAGTATTCAAAATTTATCGTTTATGCTTACTCTATTTTAACTTTGTCTATTTTTCCCTTTTTAATACTGAATTTTTTAATTTAATCAGCTAATTCTACAGTTTTAGTTTCGTTATTTATTCCTATAATTTTATGAAGTTTAGTTCTTACATGTCAGTATTTAATAAAAAATAAAACATCTTCTGGAGTAATGCTGCAAATATATGTAGTTACATCAGGAATTATATTGAAAACATGCATATAAGTATGCAAAATATTATGAATAAATTTACACATGACAGCATCAATTCATAATTCAATGTAAAATTAAAAGAAATTAATTCAGTTTACACACTACATAATCACGCCTACGTAGTTCAGAAAACAAAATAGCAGTCAACAATTTTCTAACCAATATAAACACCCCTTTCTTCCATTTTAATTTCTTCATCTCTTATATTAATAACAAACATGCACCAATATTTGCAGAACCACTGTTTAAAAAAAAACATTAATCAGCCATATCTGCAGTAATCAAATAAAATTACAATAACATAGTCATATACTTATAACTACATTCATACATATACGCAAATAACAGTAATATCTGCATATTTATATGAAAAATTTCAGAACATTTGCACATATTTTATTAAAAAATAGATCTAAAACACTTGTAATATGCATATATTAAGAATATGTTCATATATGTATGGAACTAATCATCAGGCACGCAAACAAACATAAATTCAAAAGAGCTGAATATTTGTTTGCATATATACAGAAAATATGCGTACTTCTGCGCAACTTTTCTATATACATCCAAACACATATTATACCTATTGTTGCATTTCTATATGCTCATATTCACAATATATGCGTATTTTTTTTACATATATGCAGAACAAATGAAAAAATACGTTTACAAATTAAATTGTACAGCTGAACAGTCAGCAACGAAAATAAAACTTTATAAAATAATTAAACTATCCATCAATAAAACAAGCCAATTAAACTAATACAGAATAATGAATCGGCTGTAAAATCAACAGCAAAAAATATCCATCGATAAAACAAGACATTTAAAATAATTTAGAATAATGAATCAACAAAAATTGATTGCAAAAATGAAATCAGTATACAAAATAAAAAAAAGTATATATTACCTTGGCGAAGGTGCATCTATTTTATAAATAAAAGCTCGACCAAAATAAATCAATGAACAAATTGGCGATGATTTTGAATTTTATATCGATCGAAGTTCAGAAATTTAGGAAGAAGATGATGCTGCCATTCACACGGAAAATTAGGTTTAAGAAAAAAATTAAATGACAAATATGAAAAACCGGATCTGATAAGATAATTAAGCCATAATTTAAAAAATGGGCAATTGTGGAAAAATTAAACTGCTATATTTAAAATAAGGATGAAATTCATATGTTTCAAAAGAGGAGGATGTGAGCTTAATTAAATAGACCTAACATGCCACGTCACCTTCTTCATCCATCCACCTGGGCACATTCCCATTCCAGCCCGCATATTCACATCCACAAACCACAAACTTTGACTGTCCAAATCTCGTGCACCCCTGCCTCACATGGAGCCGCACCACCGCCTGAAAGTTGTGGATTTTCGCACCTTAAATCGTGAATTCCTGAAGCTTCTAACTACCAATTGACACAAGACCACTTGCATTAGCCACCTATGAAGATTCTCTACAACTTCACTTTAGGTTCCATCGCCAAACGTCGCACGAATTATAAACCCCCCAAATTAAACCCTATTTTCCCATTTTTGCTGCTTTGACTGCGATTTCCCATTGATTCGAGTGTTGCTTCGCAAAATGGATGCTTCCCGTCAGTTCGTATCATCCAGATCTTTCCAAAAAAATATAATTTGATATGGTTTGAGACATTTGAATATTTTACATTGTTTCAGATCCGTAATCGCCGTTAATTTTCAGCTAGGGTCTTGGTTTCGGGATTTGAGTTAATAGAGTGAATTAGAGGTTATGTCAGGGGCTGGTAATGATAATTTATAATGCTCATTGAATGGGTTTAGATGTATATCCCCAGTTGGCCCAAAATAGACCGTTTATCGTCATAATGGTTATATTTTGCGCATTCATAATTCCGACCGGAAACTAAACAATCTATATATTGAAAATAATGTTTTCGATACTTTTGAATCAATCAGAACATTCTAATTCCATCATATTCAAAAGTTACCGTTCAAAAACCAGTTCATTAATATATTAAAATATTCATTTTTCGTTTATTAACCTTTAAATTAAATTCAAAGGTTAATAAATTCTATTCAAATCAAAATAAAATTCATATAAACTTATAAATCAACAATCCTTTATTCTGAATTCAAATTTCAATATTTACAAATCAATGCAAATTGTTACGTTTTATAACTAGTAGAAATTCATTACATAATTAAACGATTTATATCATTCATATTCATAAATTAGAATTATCAATATAAAATAAATCTCAAAATTAGTTAATCCATTTTGTGCTGTTAATTCAATACAAATTTCAAATTTCTATATAAATAAATTATCAACACCAGACATTATCATGTTTAGCTATTGCATATCATTATTTAATAAGTCAAATTAAGTTCATATCTTAACAATTCACGACATAAATCATTAAATTTTAATATTTAATCCAACATTGTACAAAATTACAATAAATTAATTATTTTCAATTGTCGCAAATTCTCGGGATGTTACACTCTCTCCTACTTAAAACCTTTCGTCCTCGAAAAGGCGTAGTAAGAAAATTGTCGACTTATGTATATAATCATATAATTTGTCTTTCAATTTAGAGACAATCATCTATACAAAAAGTTTAATATAGGTTTGATAACTTAATTTTTCATAAAATTTTCTAAGTCATAAATCCATGTGAAATTTCGGTAGAGTCTCCTTTGTACGGTTAGGTCCGGAAAACAATAATATATATAATCATAAATATACATCTCATGTTAGTGATGAGGCATCCCAAACAATGGGGAAACAATATATACATTAAATATGATATATAATTTGATATACATACCTTCCGTTTGCGTTATTAGCGGTTTAGCTTATTTTTATTTTTTTTGAATTTGTTCAGGAGGGAAACCAACCGGAGTCTCAATATATTACTTATATAAGTTCATTTGGTACATTCCATTTGCATAACTGCACATTTTCAAATGTTAATATTTTAGTTTATTAACACTATTATAAGCATAGTCCATTTCGTACACGTTAATAATTTGGTTATTCCAAATTTCAACATATTCTAATATTAGCCAAGTTTATAAACACTAACCTGTTCAATTTGTTCAACTTGATTGGTATAAAAAAAAAATTAAAACCGAGTTTAAATTATTTTTTCTCAAATTCCATATTTCAAAACATCTATTTTATTAATACTTTAGTTTTAAATCACGAATTACCCTATCGGGATTTTTTCGATAATCTGATTTATACCTATCTTAAAATCTACAAGTTGAATATTCCACTAGATACGAAAGATTCTTGTTTCAAAGAATTCCGACTTATTTTGGATCCTATACATTCGTTTAGACTTCAATTCGGAAAATCATGAACTGCAGCTTCGCGACGAGCTCTTTTTTAATTAAATTTAATTAATTCGTTCAATCTTCGTTACATTTATAAATTATAAACATATTAATTATATTTTCACAAAACTAGTTATACATTCATATTCAACTGAGAAATATCAGTTATCTTAAATCGTCGAACATCCAACCATCATTATCAATACATATACTTTATAACCAAACAATTCACTTCATTAGCTTATTTCGTTGATTCGCTTTATGCATCTTACTTAATTAAATTAAATTTCAAACATAACTAAACATATATATCATTTATTTCATACTTAATTTTCATTCGTAATTATAAATCATCAGTTAAATTTCACGGTTTATTATCTATACCAATACCTGTATATTTTCCATTGTTTATTCTTATAACATTTAACTTCTTAATTAATTGGTAAGTTATTCATGCTATAGAAAAGAATTGATTATTACACAAGTTCAATGGTTACCATTCGTTTCAATTTATTATATGTAAGAGTTTTATTTTAATTATAACTCTCTTAGATTCATAATATTCAAAAGTTTCTAAAATTTAAGTTTATTTCATTTCATTAATTATTCAAGATTTCAAGAATGGGTTCATTTTCAAATCAATTTTTGAAATAATATATATAACACCTTTTTTTCCAACCATACTTCAAAAGATCCAAACAAATTCGGTTTTCTCAAATCAAGGTAAAATTTCTAAGTGGTCTCCCCTACTCAGACTCTCGAAAATAAACGTCAATGATGCGTGCACTCATCACCGAAGTCATTTCCCGAAGATAAGATGGGAGTATACACCTAGTTCTCAAATTCATTTGAAAGAATTTCTATATGAAACAAAATTTAACATATAATGACATTATTTCAAAACCATTTTTAAATCAATATTGCAAAACCACCGGAAATTAAATTTTCAAATTCATATTTAACTTCTTATTTCATTACCAATTAATTTTCAATATTTTATTTTTCTTAAACCATTCAATAATCAATAGTATAACTATTGATCAATCGAATGATAAATGATGAAAATATAATATTATCATCAACAAAAATCAAAAATCATAGATTTTCAAATAATTCTTTATATATATAAAATATAATTCAAAACAATATTATGTCAATAAGCCTTTTTCGAGTGTTTAGAAATCCCTATCGATGCCTTGGCATCCCAAGTACCCACCAGAATTCATAAATACTCAACGAAACAAACTAACACAATACAAAATCATTTTATATCAAAATTTCTAGTACGCTCTCTCATATAGACTTAAACTCATTCTAGGGTATTACTAACCTATCTCTAATGAGTTAATCCCAAATAGAGCCAAGGTTTTCGCTAAAGCAAAGCTCTGATATCAAATTTAACAACCTAGGTTTTCGACCGTTTAAATCGACAGTTATCCTCACATGTCACTTAAACAAATCAAAAATATAGATAGTTATTGGGATTAAAATAAGAGAAGTAGAACGAAGAAAAACAATCAAAGAATCTCACAGCGTAAGGACAAAATATAATAAATAAATAACAGTTCTGGAAGCTATTAAAAACATACATTTGATTATATATTTACAATGATTATCAGAGTTAATTAACATACAACATACCAATATATGCAGCGGAATTGTATAAATGAATAAGTCTGTCAGGCTCCATCTTCATCTTCATAACTGTGTCTTCATTAACTGAAAACTCAGGCTGACCTGAGTACAAATGAAAAGATAAAAATACTCAGATCAGAACTAAAATATTCTCATATTAGTTAAATCAAATGCATGCGATAATATAAGTGTAATAATTTAAGAGATGTTACGGGAATTTCCATCTCCTAAGATCCGTTAAACTAGATACTATATAATACAATACGCTATTATAATAGTGTATATGGTTAAATATAACATATTAAAATAGCGTAAGCGGGATTATATTTTTACCCTTACGCCATTTATAACACCGTAGTCTATACAGATACCGTAAAGTCCATCGTAACTAGTGGCTATCAGAGGGCACTCCACAGGTACGATACAAATCAAAATCATAGGGGCTCGATCAGGATAATATGACAAGGCACACAAGGAATACCCACGGTAGGATTCTACCGATGCACGCCTGGACCAGTGGTAACGCATAGTCGCGACTACCACCCACCTTGGAACACACTCCAAAATCAATGGTGCGCAACGATCAAATCATAAAGTAATAGATAAGGGTTCGAAGATGTGTGCCCGATGGAGGTGCGACCTCATTTAATCATGGTATAGCACCTATTTTAGTCATTTTAATTGACCCGAAGGTCAAGGTTATCCATCATCGTTCTCTTTCTTCAATCTAGTAATCGCCACCAAACCAACCTACCTCATTCTGGAACTCCACCGCGTACACAGTTTTTAAAGTGGTATTTGGTATTGGTAGAGAGTATGACAATATCAAATCCCAGTCTCTTTAACAACCACGTCTATATTTTTCACATCGATCAGTTCTTTTACGTTTCAAAGGGGTTCATATTTCATATTAAAATCCCAGATTTTCTAAAAAATCATTTCATTACTCAATCTAGAATATTATTCATATTAAAATCTCTACTTAAATACCTGACTTAGAATCTTAAAACAATTCCAATTTCAATTAATTTGACTATTTTAAAATTGTAGAAAAGTATGTTAAAATAATTTAGATATATATATATATATATAATAGTTAGGAAATAGATAGTTATATAATAAAGTTTAAATAAAAATAGTTTTTATTAAAATTTTGTAAAATACCTATATATGAAGTAAAATATACAGTACTTTGTAAAATAAATAATTGGTTATTAAAATAGTTTATTAAATAATAAATATATATAAGAAATAAATTAGTACAACATAAATACATGTTATATAGTATAGTTTATAAAATAAAATAAATATTTAGTAAAATAGCTTATAAATGATTTTAAAATATTATAATTGGTATTAGTATTGTTCCTTCTGAACAACTTGAAGTCATGTTTCAATTTCAAATCAATGTAGCTCAATTTCAGTATTCAATTCGATTCAATTTTTCCAAATCAATTCAATTCAGACAATCTGACTAATTTTTTTAAAGTTTTGACATAGAGTTCTCATTTGGAATCATTTCAGTATGTGGCAAATACAGAGTTCACAAATCAATATTACTTTGAATGGGGTTAATTTAAAGTAAATTTTAAAGATGGACAATTGCTTATATTCTTAAACAATTCATTTCAATAGGTTCAATTCACGCTTTACAACAAAATAATAACCATTTAACTTTAAATTCCAAAATTTTAAAGTTCAATTTTGCAGGAAATCAATTCATAAAATCTTATTTACTGCTTTTAAAACAATGTTTCAAAATTCAAAGTTTAAACAAAATTTATTTAATCAATCAGTGTTCATATATAATTTTCTATCATATAGCCAAATAATACTTAAAATTTAATTTTCGTATTTGGGGAAGGATATATATCATTTCAATCCAAACCAGGGTCATAGATATTATCATTTTGACCTATGTTCTTATTTTATTTAAATGGTTAATCGATGGTTTATTTGATGCCCATAACATCTAGAGTAAAAGTTGGGATTAATTAACAAAAATAATTAAGCATATATAAATAATGTCGATAACAAGATGAATTACATATCAATACATTAAATATGTAAACCAATGACATCCATCAAAATCATTACATCTAAACTTTTCAATGTGATATCGGTTTACTAGTCATCAGGTATGAGATTTTAAAACTAGAAATTAAATTATACTGTCTATGCCGATTAACACAAATAAACAGTTTAAACAATCAAACAGCAAACAAAAAAAAAATCATATCATAGCATCAATTTAATTTAACTAACAATCAAATATTTTAGTTAGGTGTGAGTGGGTTTAATCACTCACCTTTGGTTTCAAACGAGATTAAATCCCAAATTTCACACAAAAATCAGCTATCTCAGAATCTGTCCAAATTAGTGCCATCGCGAAGAGCTCGTTGATTTGATTCTAACGCAACAAACCGCATGTCAATTGGAGCTCATATGAAAATGTTATTCACGTTAACCCAATTTGAAACTAAATAATCAAATAAATGAAAATAGGCACAAAATAGACCGAACATGCCACGTCACCATCTTCATCCTTCCACTTGTGCACATTCCCATTCCAGCCCGCAAATTCACTACCACAAACCACAAACTTTAATTGTCCATATCTCCTAGCTACGACCTCTGTTTGACGCATGACCACCAGAAAATCGAAGCCCTCGACGAACACCTTCCCCCCAAATCTCGTGCACCCTGGCCTCATGTGGAGCCCGCACAGCCGCCTTAGATTGAGGATTTTTGCACCTTAGATAGCGAATTCCCGGAGCTTCCGACCACCATTTGACACGAGATCATGTGCATTAGCCTCGTATGAAGATTCTCTACAACTTCACTTTAGGTTCCATCGCCAAACGTCGCATGAATCAAAAGAACCCCAAATTAAACCCTAATTTCCCGTTTTTGCTGCGTTGCCCGTGATTTCCCGTTGATTCGACTGCCGTTTTGAAAAACGGACGCTTCCTGTCAGTTCGTATCATCGAGACCTTTCCAAAAACATATAACTAGATATGGTTTGAGACATTTGAATTTTTGACGTTGTTTCAGATCTGTAATCACCATTAATTTTCAGTTAGGGTTTTGATTTCGGGATTTGAGTTAATAAAATGAATTAGAGGCTGTGTTAGGGGCTGGTAATGATAATTTATAGTGTTCATTGAATGAGTTTAGATGCATATACCAAGTTGGCCCAAAACAGATCGTTTATTGTTAAAACGGTCATATTTTGCGCATTCATAATTCCGATCGAAAACTAGACTATCTATATATTGAAAATAATTTTTCGATACTTTTGAATCAATCGGAACATGTCTCGAGTCCTGATTCCATCATATTCAAAAGTTACAATTCAAAAACCAATTCATTAATATACTAAAATATTCATTTTTCGTTTATTAACCTTTATATTAAATTCAAAGGTTTATAAATTCTGTTCAATTCAAAATAAAATTCGTATAAACTTATAAATCAACAATCCTTTATTCTGAATTCAAATTTCAATATTTACAAATCAATGCAAATTGTTACATTTTATAACTAGTAGAAATTCATTACATAATCAAACTATTTAAATCATCCATATTCATAAATTAGAATTATCAATATAAAATAATTCTCAAAATTAATTAATCCGTTTTGTGTTGTTAATTCAATATAAAATTCAAATTTCTATATAAATAAATTATCAACACCAAACATTATCATGTATAGCTATTGCATATCATTGTTTAGCAAGTCAAATTAAGTTCATATCTTAACAATTCACGACACAAATCATTAAATTTTAATATTTAACCTAACTTTGTACAAAATAACATTAAATTAATTATTTTCAATTGTCGCAAAATCTTGGGATGTTACATCCTCGGCCTCCATAACTCGAGTCATCGTCACCGACGACTCTCCATAAGCTCGAACATACTTGAGCAACCATTATCCACGAGCTCAAATCACACTTGGGCCGTCTTCACATCCGTTGCATTACGACGATCAACGAACACATCTCATCACTTTGACATTCCTATTTGAATTCACTTCGAAGTCACATCCACCATCGAGCCAAAAACATACATCATATGGTCAACATTCGATTCATAGTGTCTCAGCCCGACTCATTAGGTCATAAACGACCCAACTCTCTTGGTCACCAACGACCCAACTCTATGGATCACCAACGTACTCCCTGGATCACCAACAACCCGACTCTACGTATCACCCACGACCCAACACCATGGATCACCAACGACCCGACTCTACAGATCACCAAAGACCCAACTCTCAGGATTGCCAACGAACCGACTCTGTGGATCAACAACAGCCCAACTCTATGGATCACCAACGGCCCAGCTCTATGGATCACCAACGTCCAACTCCCAGGATCACTAACAACCCGACTCTATGGATCACCAGCGGCCCAACTCTATGGATCACCAATGACCGGACTCTATGGATCACCAATGACCCAACTCTATGGATCACCAACGACCCGACTCTATGGATCACCAACAACCCAACTCCTTGGTTCACCAATGACCCGACTCTATGGATCGCCAATGACCCTACTCTATGAATCAACAATGACCCTACATTATGGATCACCAACGACCCTACTTTATGAATCACCAACGGCCCAACTCCTTGGATCACCAACGACCTGACATATTTCTTAAGTAACAAGCCACAACCCAAGCTTCCAACCACGTCACCAATGACCTAAGAAAAATGACCTGACTCCATATCTGGCCAAAATTGCTCCAATCTTGACCAAATCGTCACCAAACGACAACATCGATTCAAACTACTCAACCAAATCACTCAATTCAACTATCAACACTTTGTGAAATCATCAACAACATCAAAATGACAACTATTCATCAATGATCAAATTAAATTCACCAAATCATATAAATCAATGACTAAAACAATGGATCTAACTTGCATAAACATATGAATTTACATAAGAAATTACCGGTTTTAAGTTGCTAGATTAGATCCTATGGTGATTCAAATGTAAATATACTTACCATGATGTAGATCTTTGTGAAAACAACTTAAAATGACGAAAATAAGATTAAACAACCGATATACTTGATTGAATCTGTATGAGAGATGCTTATCACTTACCAATTCTTCGAACTAACTTAAAATCGCTAAATTCTCAATTAGAACGGCGAAGAATATGCTCCAAACCGCATGTCAATTGGAGCTTATATGAAAATGTTATTCACGTTAACCCATTTGAAACTAAATAATCAAATAAAAAAAAATGGGCACAAAATAAACCGAACATGCCACATCACCTTCTTCATCCTTCCACTTGCGCACATTCAGTTCCAGTCTGCGTATTCACATCCGCAAACCATCAAATTTGATTATCCATATCTCCTAGCTCCGACCCCTGTTTGACCCAAGACCACCAGCAAATCGAAGCCCTCGACGACCAGCACCTTGCCTCCAAATCTCGTGCACCCCAGCCTTATGTGGAGCCCGCACAACCGCCTCAAATTGAAGATTTTTTGCACCTTAAATCGCAAATTCCCAGAGCTTCCAACCACCAATTGACGCGAGACCATGTGCATTAGCCTCGTATGAAGATTCTCTACAACTTCACTTTAGGTTCCATCGCCAAACGTCGCACGAATCAAAAGAACCCCAAATTAAACCCTAATTTCCTATTTTTGTTGCTTTGACTGTGATTTCTCATTGATTCGAGTGTCGTTTCGCAAAATGGACGCTTCCCGTTAGTTAGTATCATCGAGACCTTTCCAAAAATTTATAATTAGATATGGTTTGAGACATTTGAATTTTTGACGTTGTTTCAGATCTGTAATCGCCATTAATTTCCAGTTAGGGTTTCGATTTCGGGATTTGAGTTAATAGAATGAATTAGAGGCTATGTTAGGGGCTGGTAATGATAATTTATAGTGTTCATTGAATGAGTTTAGATGCATATACCAGGTTGGCCCAAAACAGATCGTTTATCGGCAAAACGGTCATATTTTGCGCATTCATAATTCCGATCGGAAAACAGAATATCTATATATTGAAAATAATTTTTTGATACTTTTGAATCAATCAGAACATGTCTCAAATTCTAATTCCATCATATTTAAAAGTTACCGTTCAAAAACCAGTTCAGTAATATATTAAAATATTCATTTTTCATTTATTAACCGTTATATTAAATTCAAAGGTTTATAAATTCTATTCAATTCAAAATAAAATTCATATAAACTTATAAATCAACAATCCTTTATTCTGAATTCAAATTTCAATATTTACAAATCAATGAAAATTGTTACATTTTATAACTAGTAGAAATTCATTACATAATCAAACTATTTATATCATCCATACTCATAAATTAGAATTATCAATATAAAATAATTCTCAAAATTAGTTAATCCATTTTGTGTAGTTAATTCAATATAAAATTCAAATTTCTATATAAATAAATTGTCAACACCAAAATTTATCATGTGTAGCTATTGCATAACATTGTTTAACAAGTCAAATTAAGTTCATATCTTAACAATTCACGACACAAATCTTTAAATTTTAATATTTAACCCAACATTGTACAAAATTACATTAAATTAATTATTTTCAATTGTCACAAAATCTCGGGATGTTACATCCTCGGCCTCCATAACTCTAGTCATCGTCACCGGTGACTCTCCATAAGCTTGAACATATTTGACCACGAGCTCAAAACACACTTGGGCCGTCTTCACATTCGTTGCATTACGACGATCAAGGAACACGTCACATCACTTTGACATACCTATCCGAATTCACTTCGAAGTCACATCTACCATCGAGCCAAAAACATACAACATTTGGTCAACATTTGATTCATAGTGTTTCAGCCCGACTCATTAGGTCATAAACGACCCAAATCTATTGGTCACCAACGACCAAACTCTATGGACCAACTCCCTGGATCACCAATAACCCGACTCTATGTATCACCCACGACCCAACTCCATGGATCCCCAACGACCCAACTCTATGGATCACCAACAACCCAACTCCCTGGATCACCAACGACCCGACTCTACAGATCACCAAAGACCCAACTCCCGAGATTACCAACGAACCGACTTTATAGATCAACAATGACCCTACTCTATGGATCACTAACGACCCAACTCTATGGATCACCAACGTCCCAACTCCCAGGATCACTAACAACCCGACTCTATGAATCACCAACGACCCAACTCTATGGATCACCAACGACCGGACACTATGGATCACCAATGACCTAACTCTATGGATCACCAACGACCCGACTTTATGGATCACCAACAAACCAACTCCTTGGATCACCAACGACCCGACTCTATGGATCACCAACGACTCAACTCTATGGATCAACAATGACCCTACATTATGGATCACCAATAACCCAACTTTATGGATCACCAACGACCCACCTCCTTGGATCACCAACGACCTGACGTATTTCTTAAGTAACAAGTCACAACCCAAGCCCCCTACCACATCGCCAATGACATAAGAAAATGACCCGACTCTAGATCTGGCCAAAATAGCTCCAATCTTGACCAAATCATCACCAAACGACAACATCGATTCAAACTACTCAACCAAATCACTCAATTCAACTATCAACACATTATGAAATCACCAACAACATCAAAATGACTACTATTCATCAATGATCAAATTAAATTCACCAAATCGTATAAATCAATGACTAAAACAATGGATCTAACTTGCATAAACATATAAATTTACATAAGAAATTATCGGTTTTAAGTTGCTAGATTAGATCCTATGGTGATTCAAATTTAAATATACTTACCATGATGTTGATCTTGGTGAAAACAACTTAAAATGATGAAAATAAGATCAAACAGCTGATATACTTGATCGAATCCGTATGAGAGATGCTTATCACTTACCAATTAATCGAAATAACTTAAAATAGCTAAATTCTCAATTAGAACGACAAAGAATATGCTTCAAACCGCATGTCAATTGGAGTTCATATGAAAATGTTATTCACGTTAACCCAATTGGAAACTAAATAATCAAATAAAAAAATGGGCACTAAATAGACCGAACATGCCACGTCACCTTCTTTATCCTTCGACCGGCGCACATTCCCATTCCAGCCCGCATATTCACATCCGCAAACCACCAACTTTGATTGTCCATATATCCTAGCTCCGACCTGTGTTTGACGCAAGACCACTAGCAAATCGAAGCCCTCGACGAGCAGCACCTTGCCTCCAAATCCCGTGCACCTCGGCCTCACGTGGAGCCCACACAACTGCCTCAAATTGAGGATTTTTGCACCTTAAATCGCGAATTCCTGGAGCTTCCAACCACCAATTGACACGAGACCATGTGCATTAGCCTAAGTATGAAGATTCTCTACAACTTCACTTCAGGTTCCATTGCCAAATGTTGCACGAATCAAAAGAACCCCAAATTAAACCCTAATTTCCCGTTTTTGCTATTTTGACCGTATTTCTCGTTGGCAAAAACGTTGTAAAAGTTTTTTACAACGGTGGAGCCACCGTCGTGTATTAAGAAGTTGTAATATACTTATATCTTTTACAACGTTTCTGCATCGTTGCAACACCGTTGTGAAATATCTATATTACAACAGTGGAAAAATGTTGTAAAAGGTTTTTACAACGGTGAAGTCACCGTCGTGTATTAAGATCCTTTTTTACAACGGTGGAGTCACCGTCGTGTATTAAGAAGTTGCAATATACTTATATCTTTTACAACTTTTCTGCACCGTTGCAGCACCGTTGTGAAATAGAGTATTTATCAATTGTAATAAATTTTATTACAACTCTTTCACACCATTGTAAAATGATTTATTACAACTTTTTTCGCTGTTGTAACTTATATACACCTTACTAATATAAAGAATTCATATATATTAATACTAATATGATTCATATTTCAATGCAACAAATATAACTATACGGAATCATTCATATATATTAATTAACATAATATTCGATCAACATACACATAGTACATCACCAACTAAACCCATCACAAAAAACATAACCGTTTCAAATACATACATCGATCTAACACATAAGAAAGATAGAAGCTTTGTCCACAAAAGAGACATAAGCATACCCTATGAAAGCACTCTAAATGAAGGCCACATAATTTTTACATCTTCTCCAATGGTAGTCATTTCGGAATTCGGCTTCCACAAGAAAGCATCAGGATCCACCGCCACATCAATCCAAACTTTCCAACCTTACGATCCACGATGAGACTGCAAAAAAAAAAATCATTAGTGGTGCAAGCTCATATACATTAGCAAACCAACAGTTCGGAAAAGAACTAATAATAAATCATGATGATTAAAGTTGTACCATACCCAACAAAGCATTATTTATGATTCAGCTATAAGTTGAAGAACCTTTCAGCACACTAAAAGTGATCAATTCATCAATTAACTTTTGTCGAGCTGTGTCAAGTCTTCCTTTTATAAAATGCTTTTTCAGCTTTGCCCAATAGCCACAAACATTATATCTGTCCACAGGCAGAGCAGGAACAACAGTTTCCATACCCTGATTTGTGCTGAAAGAAAAAATAACTATCTCAAAGTGTTGCATATTCAGTGGTGCTATTAGTATTTACAATAAATATAAGCGAAAAGCATGATGTCAACTAATAACTATCTCAAAGTCTAACCAGAAATAACTATGTCAAAGAAGAAAATATAGCATCTCAACTAACTAGTATTACCGTACAACGGTGGGAAAACCAACCGTTAAAATGTTTAATATAAAATATAAAATTATTTGTTATAACATAATTCATGTCAGATTTTATTTAAAAAATTATATGGTAAAGAAAATGAAAGTAATTAATACTACCTATACGTAATTATTTGTTAAAACATAATTCATGTTAGATCATTTCAGGATGCACTTTGCTCATGGGGATATATGTTAAAGCTGGTCCATTTTTTTTATAATTCTGGAAAATCCATCATAAGAATTCAATTTAATTCCATGACTTACAGTACAATCAAGTGGCTTCAGCCATCCTTCACAAAAAACTGAAGTCTTCTTGATTTTTTTCCCATCTTGAGTTGCATTTGCAGTTTTGTGTGTTTTTTGGAAATATATCTCTCCATGAAATAAATCATAATACCCTAATTTTTGGGACATCAAGCGAGCAACAGAAGAAATAATTTAAGCACCGCTCAAGAAGAATCCATTTGATATTCAAAACGAGTGACATATTTTTATCTAGGAGATAATGTTGTGCAAAATGGGGTACTGATTTTTTCTACTATCAACGCCCTGGGGTGGTCAGAAGCCAAATTTGCAACTGCTATCTTCAAATGTTCCATTTCGTAAAATACATACACCTGTTAAAGAACATTAATTTTATGTAAAAGCACCCATCTTAAACAACAAATTGCTACAGATAAACTAGTGTATGCAAACTAGTTTTACATTTTTTGAAACTCAAATGTTGTACTAAAATGCTGAAGAAGTTTTTTTTACCTCACTAGTGAGATTACTACTATCAAATGTGGAACTAAAATATCCATCAAATATTTCGCTCATTCTCGAGTTTGATACTAAAGTTAAAAGAAATCTATTGCAGGTTTATTTCTGCTAGGCTCTTGACGAATCCTGGTCATCATTTGTATAGAAAAAAAAACTCAATCCATAGTGTTATGCACCTTACACATCTAATTTTTCAAGAAAAACACTTTTCAAGTCAACAGAAGTTACTTTCTATATTTAGTACTCAGTTGTAAATTTCTTTACATATTCAACTGTATTAGCGATAAAGTTCTAGTTCATAAACATTGTCACTAACATTGCATAGTAAAGAATTATTGTATCTTGCAAGTTACAATAGTACAGTGGGGATCACTGCAACAACTTAGAAGAACATTGATATTCAGTGTAAAACCATTAGGCCGTCAATTTATGGTGATATATGAATTATCTTTGAAAAATATACTTGTTGCAACTGTATAACTACACCTGATAGAGTATTTATCACTCAGTGGTGTTCAACTACTCCTTCAAAAATTAGAAAGCGAGGTTTTCAATTCAAGACATGCATGAGTTCCAATATTTTCCTTACATATAACACCTCTCACTAAAATACTGGAAAGTAAAATGTAGAACAAAGTTTATTATGCTATAGATAGAAAATCATATTGTTGCATATATAAGTTATAACATAACTTCAACTGTGGAAAGGAATTGCTTAACCTTAACGATATCCAAAACGCGACAAAGCAAAATTTTAAGGAAATAAAAGCAAGTACAATAGGGTGAATCGCATTTTTTCCACACGACTGAGGGAATTACAAGTTGAAACGTGAAAGTGATACTGGAGCAAGCCTATGTAATAACTTGGGGTAAGAAAAATTATCTCAACAGTGTCATACCTTACAATTATTAATTTATTAAAATATTTACCTTTCTCCAAGTGACCCAGAAGTTATGCATTTAATCGTAACATGTCTACCGAGTCCATCCTTCCTCCTTAACTAGTGTCCGGATTAAGAAGAGTAGCTGCTTCCAAGGACAAAGCAGTAATTATGTCCATCCAGCTATCTTTATCCTTTTCTCCTGCCATTGGTACATTTTTAGCTTGAAAAAGTTGGGCAATTAATGCTCTGAAATACACATCGACTTTGTTTTTCATTGCATTCTTATGCTCCTCGCATGATTGATCTCTGCTAAAGCTATTGGTTGTAAGATAACCCTACTCTCTTGAAGCATCTTCATAACCATGTAGTCATTGTCATAAAAGTTTGTTGATTCATTTTGATTTTCATCCTCTACATCTTCTGGTACAAGAGGATACCATAATAACTATTTTCAAAACCTTACATTATATATTGGAAATGGACTGCTATAAAAAATATTACTTCTTTTTTCATATTCATCTTATGGGAAGGGATATCCTATGTTATCAAGAGGGAAG
Source organism: Allium sativum (assembly GCA_030737875.1). Lineage (NCBI taxonomy): Eukaryota > Viridiplantae > Streptophyta > Magnoliopsida > Asparagales > Amaryllidaceae > Allium > Allium sativum. The sequence goes on along the minus strand of CM060915.1, from coordinate 251,741,001 downwards.
ACTTCATTGGAATGAATATCTTCGTTTGAGACTTAACCATTCTTTGATCGATGTGTGGTCAAATTCTTCATACTCAACTAGCTGAAAATATTTAATGAAAGATTGTAAATGTTGTGCTTTGGTATCAGGATGATGTGCATTATGTTCATCATCATTATCATTAGTTCTGAAATAAGTAGAATGAAGGATTAAAAATAATTAACTGTCAAGTAAATTCAAATAACAAAAATTGTCAACTATTAATTCTAATTCATACTGAGTGGCTCCGTATCGGTAACTCAACGCCATTAGACAAGTTATGTATAATATTGCTTAAGTATGTCAAAAATTAAGTGTCAAAATGTTTTCCAAAAAATAATGCTTGAAACAGCTTAACACGATGTCATTATTTTACTATCAAGGTAAACAAATCAAATATAAGTTGTACCAAACTAAACTGTTAGAACCATGCCAAAATCATGATTTGGAAGCACCTTAAATTAAGAACCTTAAAAGTTGTAAAATTGAGCGATGTTAAACTAAACATACAACTCATTATAAGGTCCAAATGCAACTGTAAGACTTATGTCCAATGCTTGCATATAGTTTATTAGTATTCTGCTTTTGCGCATGATAATATACTAATGTTTAGAGATCCGCTCGTTAGAATGTAAAAATGGTTAGCTATGTTAGATGCCATCAAAAAATGGGTAAAAATTGGATGTGACATGCAAATACAAAATAAAACATATATCCTGATTATATTTACACAAACATTTACGTAATAATTGATTGACAAAATACAAAAGTATAGCAGAGGTAAAAATGATGAGGCTTTTCGGTGCTACTGTTCTAAAACATAAACTATATCAGCCTGGATTAGCACCATTATTAGACACCCAAAATGAAAATTTTGTGGTATATAACTCCAATTTTTATTTTTAACTCCTACTATTATTAGTAATTGTACTATCATAGTCTGTTTATTTTTGTTTGACCCTTTTGATAGTATGAAGAAACCTAAGGGATATGAAAATTTTCAGAGATGATTAGGAAGTTGCATGACCCGGTGAAATCCAGATTTTTCAATTAGTCGCCTTTCATGAAATAACTTATTTATGTGTTATTACGCTACTCTGCAGATTGTTTATTCTGTTTATTAGTTACTTATCATGAAAACTCGACGCCACCGTGTTAGAAGTCTAGCGAATTTGTATTGTATTGCAATAAATCAAGCTTGTTCCAATGCTGCTGGGATGAAAACATGGATGAGACAGCTAGGAACAATAAAGACTTGTTAGTTAATTATGTTCTTAAACCATGGCATTGTGTACTGTACTTATGATGAGAAGTATTAAATTGTAGAATAACAAGGGTGTGTACTGTACATAAACGAATCTAACTACAAAATAAAATAGATCTAACTACAAAATAAAACTTCAAGCCCTAAATAAAGAAGAGGCAAACCTCAAAACTGAAGGAGAAAGATTGAGGACGATTTTCGGTAGATCTTTTAGGGTTGGGGTTAATTGGCTTCATAGAAGGAGGTCACGATTCATGCTTCCGGAAGTGGTGAAGGCGATTCAGGCAAAATGAAAACCATGGTGTTGGTGAAGGAGATTCCATAGGCGTGAGTATCGAAAACGATGTTTAGGATTCGAAGCAGCGGTGGAGGAGCGAGCTTCGCCTGGAGCAGAGGAAGAGCAAGAATGCGGTGTGCCTTCTCCGGCGGTGGTTGAGGGACGCTGTTCCGATTGAAGGAGGAAGGTTTTCGTGGAGGCCATTACTGATTATTTGTGAAAAAATGATTTTGGGGAAAAGTTATTACGGTGGCAATAAAATGAAATGGGGATGGATTGTGAAGCCTCAAGAGAAAGACACGGTACAATGGGTATAAGGGCCAGACGCGTAGGAAAAGAACAGGTGTGGATATATATATCAGAACAAATAAATTTTTTCCAAGTATGGATACCAATAATTTGTCCAATGTACATACATGAAATTATACCCATTCAAACACAAATTTTAACTCAATACAAATAAATTTCCAAATAAATAAATTAGATTAAAATTCTCAAAATTAATTTATATTTCAAAATTTAAAATTTCTCAACAATATATCAATTTGTTTTTTTTTGGAAATATTAATGACATTTAATTTGAACCAAATTTAACCAAACAAATTTATTTAAATTAAATTATACTTCTCAAGCATTTTTTTAATAATTTCATTAATAATATATGTCAATTTGATTTAAAACATTAGTAATAATTGACAAATATTAACTATTTGAGAAAATTAACTATTATTAAATATTAAGAAAAATTATTTAATTACTACTTATTAACTATTAATTATTTAATAATAATTGACAAATATTATTGATTCCCAAGTTTATTATTATTAAATATTATTATTATTAATATAATTAGTTATTAAATATAGATATTATAAACATGAAGTTTGTACTAGGCATCTCTATTACAATAAATAAAATGAAAAGTTGTGATATATATGTTTATTACAATAGTGATTTTTTCACAGTTGTAAAAAACATTTATTACAACAGTGCGTTTTGCACAGTTGTAAAAAACATTTATTATGACAGTGCGTTTTGCACAGTTGTAAAAAAAAATTTATTACAACTGTGCGAAACGCACTGTTGTAAAATTAAAGTTGTAATATGGTGTTTTTGTTGTAGTATATGGTTCGAGACATTTGAATTTTTGATGTTGTTTCAGATCTGTAATCGCCATTAATTTTCAGTTAGGATTTTGATTTCGGGATTGGAGTTAATAGAATGAATTAGAGGCTGTGTTAGGTGCTGGTAATGATAATTTATAGTGTTCATTGAATGAATTTAGATGCATATACCAATTTGGCCCAAAGCAGATCGTTTATCGTCATAACAACCATATTTTACGCATTCATAATTCCGATCGGAAACCAGACTATCTATATATTGAAAATAATTTTTCGATACTTTTGAATCAATCGGAACATATCTCGAGTTCTAATTCCATCATATTCAAAAGTTACCGTTCAAAAACCAGTTCATTAATATATTAAAACATATATTTTTCGTTTATTAACCTTTATATTAAATTCAAAGGTTTATAAATTCTATTCAATTCAAAATAAAATTCTTATAAACTTATAAATCAACAATCCTTTATTCTGGTTCAAATTTCAACATTTACAAATCAATGCAAATTGTTACATTTTATAACTAGTAGAAATTAATTACATAATCAAACTATTTATATCATTAATATTCATAAATGAGAATTATCAATATAAAATTATTCTCAAAATTAGTTAATCCATTTTGTGTTGCTAATTCAATATAAAATTCAAATTTTTACATAAATAAATTATCAACACCAAACATTATCATGTATAGCTATTGCTTATCATTGTTTAACAAGTCAAATTAAGTTCATATCTTAGCAATTCAGGACACAAATCATTATGTTTTAATATTTAACCCAACATTGTACAAAATTACATTAAATTAATTATTTTCAATTATCGCAAAATCTCGGGATGTTACATCCTCGGCCTCCATAACTATAGTCATCATATGATATCTAGTAGTTACAAAATTAATTATTTTCAACTCTCCATGAGCTCGAACATACTTGAGCAACTATTATCCACGAGCTCAAAACACACTTGGGTCGTCTTCACATTCGTTGCATTACGATGATCAACGAATACATCACATCACTTTGACATTCCTATCTGAATTCACTTCGAAGTCACATCCATCATCGAGCCAAAAACATACATCATCTGGTCAACATTCGATTCATAGTGTTTCAGCCCGACTCATTAGGTCATAAACGACCCAACTCTATTGGTCACCAACGACCCAACTTTATGGATCACCAACGTCCCAACTCCCTGGGTCACCAACAACCCGACTCTATGTATCACCCACGACCCAACTCCTTGGATCACCAACGACCGGACTCTATGGATCACCAACGACCCAACTCCCTGGATCACCAACGACCCGACTCTACAAATCACCAAAGACCCAACTCTCAGGATTACCAACGAATCGACTCTATGGATCAACAACGACCCGACTCTATGGATCACTAACGACCCAATTATATGGATCACCAACGTCCCAACTCCCAGGATCACTAACAACCCGACTCTATGGATCACCAACGACCCAACTCTATGGATCACCAATGACCCAACACTATGGATCACCAATGACTCGACTCTATGCATCACCAACAACCCAACTCCTTGGATCACCAACGACCCGACTCTATGGATCGCCAACGACTTAACTCTATGGACCAACAATGATCCTACATTATGGATCCCCAATGACCCTACTTTATGGATCACCAATGACCCACCTCCTTGGATCACCAACGACCTGGCGTATTTCTTAAGTAACAAGCCACAACCCAAGCTCCCTACCACGTTACCAATGACCTAAGAAAAATGACCCGACTCCAGTTCTGGCCAAAATAGCTCAAATCTTGACCAAATCATCACCAAACGACAACATCGATTCAAACTACTCAACTAAATCACTCAATTCAACTATCAACACTTTATGAAATCATCAACAACATCAAAATGACTACTATTCATCAATGATCAAATTAAATTCACCAAATCATATAAATCAATGACTAAAACAATGGATCTAACTTGCATAAACATATGAAATTACATAAGAAATTACCGGTTTTAAGTTGCTAGATTATATCCTATGGTGATTCAAATGTAAATATACTTAGCATGATGTAGATCTTGGTGAAAACAACTTAAAATGATGAAAATAAGATCACACAACCAATATAGTTGATCGAATCCGTATGAGAGATGCTTATCACGCACCAATTCTTCGAACTAACTTAAAATCGCTAAATTCTCAATTCGAACGGCGAAGAATATGCTTCAAACCTCTCGATTTAATGCGATCTCTTTTCACTTGGCATTGATCTAGCTTCAAATGATGTAGATCTTCGATTCTCTTATGTAGATCTATTTTTAATGGTGGAAAGGTGTATTTGTTGAGCAAGGAGTATCATAAGTTCAACCAAATGAGAGAATGAAGAAAATAAACTATTCTCCATGCCTTTAACCCCCTATTTATAGCCTCCCACCAGCCTACTAATGGCTTTCCTCAAATTAGCCCAGCAATGGCTCTAAAAACCTAAACATAAATTGTGAAACAAAAAACAATGATTCCTCCTAAGCCGCTGAACCAACTCTTTAATGTGACCACTCTACGGAATTGGCAACACCATTTCCTTTTTAATGGAACTAACCTCAAAACCTGATTCATTCCCAGTCAAAAGTTATGCCTTGTACGAGACTGACAGAGGCAAAATGGTCACAAATAAAATTGGTGGACATGTCTCACATTACCATAACCAACATATTAAAATATGAAAATGATCCAATCCTCAGGGAATAAATTGAAAATATTTTACGATCCTTCAATACGTAGAATGTAGGCTCTTACATGACATATCTTTTAAATCCATAAATAATGAATCGACCATAAAAAATGTTAAATAAAATACATTTTTATTAATGTTACTTAAATTATTGTCTCTATTTATTGATGCTAAAGTGGAAATTTTTTGAGAATATTAATAGGGTAGTACGTTAATTTAGAGGGTGTTTAGTCATGTAGATATCATCATGGGAAAATGCTAGGATCATAGTTTCAGTATTTCGGTAACAACAATCACACACCAAATCAACTAATGCAACTTTCAAGCTCTATTGGATAAAAATAATTTCTATGGAAAATTACATCAGTAAGAGGGGAACTGAATATTATAGTTAAGGTGATATACTTTTTTATGAGCTTAAAGTGTCAAAAAAGAGCATTATAGAGAGTGAAGAAGTTTCCATGACATCCATTAAAGTTACCACATATAGTGAGTCAAGAAATACTCAAAGATGGAAAATGGATACAAAAGTTGAATACTTTATTTGTGACCCATTTTCAAGTCCTTTTTTTAAAATTCTTTTTTTTTTTTGAATAAGAAGTCCTTTTTTAAGATTTTTTTTTCAGTTCCACAAATGATCATCGAATAACCCCAAAGCTTGAAAAACATTCCAAACTTTATAAAAATATATTACGCAATTTTTCAAAAAAACTCCTAGTGTTATAAAGAGAAAAAGAAAAATCATGAAGCAAATATGCATATATAAAACATATTTAAAAAAGGTCTGGTAAACTCACAATGATATGTATGTCGACTTATACAAAATACATTGGTAAAATTGCATGGACTCATATATCAACCCATATATTTATATTAACCAACCTGTGTGATTTACTACTATGATTTTTTTTTTTTTGGAAACTTGTCACTCTATCACGTCTCTTGATTCAAATTCCTTCCTCTTTATTCTTTAGTCGCTTCTATCTAATTTATAACACTAGAAAACTGTGTATACATCCCCACATCATCGTCAGATCACCAGTTTATTCTTGCATCCGTTCTTATTCCTTAATTTATGCTTAAATTGTTATCATTTTTATTCGTTGGTTATTTGACACAGTATTTGATAGCAATCATTTTACATCTTATAACGCTCATTCATTCTTCTCAAACATATTTTGTATGGATTACTAGACGTTTTATACCTATTCTCTTTGGGTCAAGTGAGAGGAGATGGTAAAATCATGAAAAGGAATCCTAAGATTAGATCTAGCATGGATGTTCAAACCGCTATAAATTGTTGCGACTTATTATAGAGTTTACATTTCTTACTTTGCTCATCTTATACATTTACTTGTTATATAAATTTTTACTTATTATATAAAATTATGTTAGTTAACTAGAATATTTATAAAATTGGGTAACATTAACAGTGTTGATCAATATAACCTTTTTGTTTACTATTTTCAGTTGTTTATGAAGAGATTATAACTAAGTAATGTGAAATCTATGGTGGAACTTGTTAAACTCCTTTTCCTTCATCTTTGAACGTGTTAACATAGGGTTGAATGGCTAATAAAAATAGAGAATTTGTGAGTTGTAGATAGAGACGGATAAGGAGAAGAACAACAGTGCTGTTAGAGAGAAGAGTTTAGATAGAGTAAGAAAAGAGAGTAGTAAGAAATGCAGGGTACTTTGAAGGAGGAGTATGCAAGAAAAGAAGGAGAGAAGTAGCAATTTTTATTGAATGAAATAATGAATCTTGGTATCTTACATACATTTTACATGTGGTACTCTCCTATATTATAACCCTCAACAATAGGAATGGCAATGGGGCGAGTTTCTCATTCCCCGGACCCGACCTAGACTTTTTAAACCCTGCCCCGAACCCGCCCCGTAGAACCGGTGTGGGTCTAAAATTTCTCCCCATACCCGAAATCCGTACGGATCATGGTAGGCTTGACCCGCCCCACGACCCAGTGATATTGTGTTCTAATGTACACAAATTTATATACTTATATTTGTTATCACTAAATGGTAAATTATATACATAATATGTGTTCACAATGATAAGAGAATATAATAAAATGAGTTGTAAAATAATAGTTCAAAATGTATGTATTTGTTAATGTATGATTATCATTGATGCAACTTAATACTATGAAAAATTTATAGTTTGTTGATTGAAAGAATATAATATTCAAGTTATAACCATGTATACCTAAGAAGATTAACAATTAATCATTATAGTTATAAATTAATTTTGTGATGTTTCAATAATGCGGGTCGGGTTGGGGCGGGTTAGCTGTGCCCCAGACCCGACCCTAGACCCGGACCTCCAAAAGCGAGTCGCGGGTATACCCTCGCCGAAGACCCTATGGGGTGGGTTTAAATAGGTCAAAACAAGGGTTGGTCAAGCGGGTTTGGACCCTAGACCCACCCAATTGCCATATCTACTCAACACGTAGCATAAGGCTCTCAAGTATTACAACCCATTTGAATACAAAAAAGCCCCAGATTTAATTACATAGCAACCGTGCATGTGCACACTGATCTAAGTATCAACAGTGCAAGCCATGGATGTCAAAGTGTTTCCTGAAGTGAAATTTATGTCAATTCAAGCGGAAGCGTTATTATTTGATCATGATCTAGTATTGCCTATTTAGACACCATCGGACTTTAAAAAAAACTCAATTATGCAGCCTTATAGAAATATAAATATGAGACATAGAAGATTCAACGTGGTTTAGATATGAATATCCTATGTTCACAAAGACCCAGCAACTTCTTTTATACTACTTTAGTTTAAGAGGGAGTACAATAAGGGAAGAATACAAGCACTCAATAAAAGTATATCACCCTATAATCGATACAAAAATAGGGATCTTACAAAGTATATATTGAAGAGAGCATTATTGGCTTGTGATGAAAATTAAAGATGAGAAAATTCCTCTCTATTTATATGTGTAAAGACGAAAACTTGCATGAAGATAAGCACAATTTTCGAATTTCCTTGATTTGATTTTAACACAAATTTTGCATATTTGTGTTTGTTTCGACATATATCGATCTTTTGGAAGTGACTTCTGCTCATAAAAAATTCTATGACCAAAAGACAAAATTTTATTGACCTTCTCAATGTTATGCGCCTGAGTTAGTCCGAACACTCTCTGCGACCTATCTTTATATATCACCATTCCTAGAATTTATTGTGTTTCCCTAAAACCTTCATGTCAAAATCCATACCGAGCTCTTCTTTTAATTTTTTACCATACTCCGAGATGAAATAAGCATGTCATTAATGTATAACAACAGATAAATCATATCACCATCATACCTCCTGAAATAGACACACTAGTTTTTGAAGCTTCTGGAGTATCGTTGTGAAAGCACAAACTTATCAAATCTCTTGTACCATAGTCTAGGAGACTACTTCAGTCCATATAGAAATTTGTTAATCCACAAACATAGTCTGGTCGGCTGCTATCAGTGAATCACTCTGGCTGTCGTAAATAAATATGCTGTAACGAATACGGATTTTCGACCACTGTAATGACCCTTGTGAATTCGATGCCCGAATTCCGACAATAATACACAAATCCAATATCATTTGTCAGAACCCATATATCGAAAACACAGATAGTTATTAGAAAGAATATAAATGATTAGATAAGAAAGAAATATAAGAATAGAATAAGAAGAAGAGGAAGAACACAACACAGAGTCTCACATCGCAGTGGAGCAAAATATAATATAGAAATATATCTTTATTGAGAGCTTGGAAATATACTTACAATCATCGGAGTACATCACACATCTGGACAGTTATAATAATCTATCCTCATATACAATCACACAGCGGAATATATGATATCACACATTGGAACTCTTCCAGCTCGTCTCTTCATGTAACATACCGACTTTCACATACTCTTTGACTAGATAATCACAACTCACGTCCAACCCAAATTGCATAGAAAAGCAGATAGTTATTAGAGAGAAATTAGATGATGAGATAAGAAAAGAAAGAATTATAAGAATAGAAGAAGAAGAGGGACTAACACAACACGGATTCTCACATCGCAACAGAATAAAATATAATGTAGAAATAAATCTTTACTGAGAGCTTAAAATAAAACCTACAATCATCAGAGTACATCACACATCTGGACAGTTATAATAATCTGTCCTCATATACAACCAGACATCAAAATATATTATATCATACGTTTGAACTCTTCCATCTCGTCTCTTCATAACAACCGATAAGCTGAAAACTGTAACGGCCATGAAAATTTCGATGCTCGAATTTTCAACAATAATACATAATCCCGTATTACTTGCCAAAAATCCAAGTATTGAAAACTTAGACTGTTAGTAGAAAGAAGTTAGAAGGTGAGAATTAGAAAGAAAGAAATATTAGAATAGAAGAAAGAACCAGAACATCACATCAGAATCTCACAGCGGAACGAGTAAAATATAATATATTAGATCTCTTTACAAAAGAAACTGCATATACATACCAATCATCGAATTACATCATATATCAGACACAAAGGAAAATAACTTTAAATAACTAATGGTGAAGCCTCATGTTTTCAGTTCCTGCAACTCCAAGCAAAACCTAACATGGAAATATACTCGGTCTGATCCGGTATTTGACCGCCTCAAAATGGTAATTTAACCAATTTAAAATGTCCAAATCGACGGATCGTTATTTAGCTTGAAGAGTTTAAAATAATAGAATCAACACAGAATAAATAACATAGTCTTGAATAGCAAAATAAACTTATATATACTAATAAGAATTTTTGATACAAATTTTTCTATACAACGACATTTAAAATACAATTGAATACAAGAAAATCAATTGAATACAAGAAAATCATTATTGGTTTAAAAACTTCAGAGTGCGCATGTGTTCGGGTTTCCAGCTTCAGCAATCTTCAAATCCTGAGCTGTATAAATTGGAAATGCTTGGGTCTGAAGTTTTTAAACCAGTAATGATTTTCTTGTATTCAACAGTATTTTAAATGCCGCTGTATAGAAAAATCTGTATCAAAAATTCTGATGAATATATATAAGTTTATTTTGATGTTCAAGACTATGTTATTTATTATGTGTTTTCTGTATTGATTCTATTATTTTAAACTCTGTAAGCTAAATAACAATCTGTCGATTTGGACATTTTAAGTTGGTTAAATTACCAATTTGAGGCGGTCAAAAAGGCGGAACGTTACAAGTGGAAAATAAAAATGTTTGCTTTATCACCAACAATCTTTATTATATTAACTGATAACAACTAGATTGATAATCCAATTCAGTTAAACCCATTAATTTAATCAAACCAAACATGATTCATTCGTTACTCAAATCTCAATTAAATTTATCCTCGACTAGTTACAAGTAAATAATTGATTTTCGATTAGCCATTCTGAAATTTAATATAGTGGCAGTGGTGGTTGTTCAAAGTCGCAGTTTTTAGTTTTTGGGCGATGTTTGATTTTTTTCTGGAAAATCAATGAAGAATTGGATCGAGAGGTCAACTAGTGAAATGGAAAGGAGAAGGCTGGTCAGGATCAAAAGCCCAGGGGGCGGCGGTCAGGGTGGGATCGGAGCGGCGAGGTCCAGGTTTGGATGCTACGAATTTCAGAAGACGTACTGGAGGAGTTCAGACGTATTTAATATTATTCCACTGTGTGATTGTATAAGAGGACATGTTGTTATAACTGTCCAGATGTGTAATGTACTTTGATGATTGTAAATTTTATTTCAAGCTCTCGGAAATGATTTATTTCTATATTATATTTTTTCTGCTGCGATGTAAGAATCCGTGCTGTGTTAGTTCTTCTTATTCTTCTATTCTGATATTTCTTTCTTTTCTTATCTCACCCTCTAATTTCTTTCTAATAACTATCTGCTTTTCTACGCAATTTGGGTTGGACGTGAGTTGTGATAGTCAACTCAAAGCGTATGGGAAAGTCAGTATGTTACAATCCAGTAAACATACAATCAACAGTCAACACAACCAATTTATTTCACTTTCAAGTTAAAATTCATCAACGAATTGGAAACTAATAAATGAATTCTAGAATAATAAATTAGATTATAATCTCATATGAAATAAAACTAGACGATTTGGCCCTGTGATGTATTATTTGCATTATATACTGAGTTAGTGCAGGTTGGAAGAGAAAGAGCAGTTAGTGCTATGCTTGGTAATCAGAGTTTGGTTTCCCGACAAATAAGTAAACCTTAATTATATTGATATGGGTAATTGATTTTATACCCCTGAGTTGGGTTGCCAATTGCCTTTGTTTTCTTTTGATCGATATGAGCCCTGGAGTGGCAGTTGTAGTTGTTTGGATTGAACAATACAGAGGAGGTGCTGGCGAATTTTTTTTGTAAATTTTTATAATTTTGAATATTTTGATAATATTTGAATATTATTATTATTATGATAATTGGGTTAGGAGCATTCTTCTTACATAGTAATTTCGGGGATGAAATTCTATTAAGGAGGAAGAATGTAACAACCCAGATTTTTTGTTAATTTGAATTCGAATATTTAAATATGTTTTTAATATTATATTTGGAATATTTATGGATTTTAATATTGATTTCGTTATTTAAACGACGATTGAACGTTTATATTTATATTAAAAAAAACTTAAAACAAAGCGATAGTTCGTAATATTGAGTTTTGAAATTCTATTGAATATAGAGAACTCGATTTAAGCTGGAATTCTGTGAAATAAGAAACGTTGGAACCTAATTGTTTATAATTTTCTAATGGAAGAGAAAAATCGAGATTTCAGCTTATATACTGTAAGTTATGTCCAAATCAAATTTTAAAATAGTCGCTATGGAAATCGTTTATAAATTATTCTACATATTTTGTTTAACTCATAAATGTTAATGTTGAGATATAAATTCATATTGGTTGAAACTGAATTGATATATTATTTTATTTAGATATATTCGATAATAATAATTTATTAATATTTTATTTTATTGTTTGAATTTGATTTATAATATTATATCGATATTATATAAACGTTAAAAATATCTGTTTTTTAAACGACCTCTGTTTTCGATGAAACAAATTTTATTGGAATACGTATATCTAGTTATTTGCTGTATTTACAATTTGGGGACAATCGGAGTTGTTTTGTGACTTGACGATATTTAAACCATGAGCTGATGGATAATTTAAAATTAAAATAAAGCTATTTTTTCAAACGGTGTTGGAATTTGACCAAACAAGTTTTATTGGGACTGGAACGTCAAGGCGTAGCAGCACATCCATTTTCACCGCGTTTAGAGATAGTGTGTGACGGTACGAATATTAAACATATAATGTACATAGTATTAATTCAAATATTTAAATAATAATAAATCAAAAGGGTATAATTACCTGATCTGGAGAAATCAAATGCCTTCGATTGTCCCTTTTATCTTTGTATGTATGCTTTTGGTTCGATTGGCTAGCCCCCAACCGTGGTGATGATATATTCGGTACTCTCAAGAGAAAGTGAGGGGTCAGTCATGTTTAGCCTAGGTTGCATGATGTTCTTGTTGAAACTCAATGTATTCATCTCCAGAGGTACATTGTCGGAAAGGTGGTTGCGCATACCTTGCCATGGAAATGCAATCTCCAATAAGAGCCCGCGATTTTGATTGTATACTATATATGTAGAGTGTGAGATGCAAGCGTTCCGCTATATTGTTATTTATTTGTATTTAGACATTTTTATAATATCAGACAAGATATTGATTTAAAAAATGATTTGGGTTATCGTAAGGTAAAACCCGTCTGTATTTATTTATGGATTTGGTCTTACGATTATCCTTTCTTTTGAAAAGATTTTTACTTGAATTGTTACCCATAAACTTAGGGAGTTTTTCTCACTCTGGTTTAGTAGACTGTTCTGGCATTTGTAATGCTCGGTTTAGCCCGGGTTCTACAGGTTCAGGTTATTGGATGCTATGAAGTCCAGAGATGTGCTGGAGAAGTCCAAACATATGATATCTTGTATTTATTCCGCTGCGTGATGTATATGAGGACAGATATTTATAATTGTCCAAATGTATTGATGTACTCTAATGATTATAAATTTTATTTCAAGCTCTCAATAAAGTTTTATTTCTATATTATATTTTGTTCCGCCGTGATGTGAGACTCTGATTCTGTGTTGGTTCTTCTTCTCATTCTTCTATTCTAATATTTCTTTGTTTCTTATCTCTCCCTCTTATTTCTTTCCAATAACTATCCGTACAGGATTTGTGTATTATTTTCAGAATTCAGGCGTTGAATTCCCGCAGGTCGTTACAGGGATACCACTGTAATGAACACGGATTTTCAACCCTGAAAATTGACACAAAACACCATGTCAAGCATTCAAGCATCCAAAACACAAGAACATTATTAGAAAGAATTTAGAGGGTGAGATAAGAAAGAAATAAATATTAGAATAGAAGAAGAAGAAGAAGAACACATCACAGAGTCTCACATCACAACGGAACGAAATATAATATAGAAATAAATCTTTACCGAGAGCTTTAAAAATACTTATAATATCAGAGTACATTAACATATCCGGACAGTTATAATATCCTGTCCTTATATACAACACACAGCGCAATATAAACCATACATCATACATTTGGACTTCTCCAGCTCATTTCTGGACTTCGCAGCATCCGACAACCTGAACCTGTACAACTCGGTCTAACCGGAGCATTACAAACACCGGATTAGTTCGGTGAACTAGAGTGAGAAAAACACAGTAAGTTTATCGGTAGCATCCATCTTGATTTCTAAAGTTAAAAATCTTTTCGAAAGAAAGGATAATCGTTAGACCAAATCCACACATAAATACAGACGGGTTTTACCATACAATAACCCAAAACATTTTGAAATCAATATCTTTTCTGATATATCAATAGTGTCTAAATACAAATAAATATCAATCTAGTAGAATGCTTGCATCTCACGCTCCACATATATAGCATACAATCAAAACTGCGGGCACTTATTGGAGAATGGATTTCCATGGCAAGGTATGGGCAACCACCTTTCCGATAATGTACCTCCGGGGATGAATACATTTGGGTTCAACAAGAACATCTTGTAACCCAAATAAACATTTCGGCCCTGCTATATTTTGTTTTAAATATAATTAGTGGTAAGATTAATAATATGATATGTTATTAATTACCCAACCGTGGTTATGATATATTCGGTACTCTCAAGAAGAAGAAGAAACAACACAACACGGAGTCTCACATCGTAGCGGAACAAAAATATAATATAGGAATAAATCTTTATAGAGAGCTATAAATAAAAATTTACAATCATCAGAGTACATCAACACATCTGGAAAGTTATATTGATCTGTCCTCATATACAACACATAGCGGAAGAAACACATAAGAAATAAAGTCTTACGCCGCACAGAACAAAAATATAATATAGAAATAAATATTTATCAAGAGCTTGAAATAAAACTTACAATCATCAGAGTACATCAAACATTTGGACAGTTATAGTAACCTGACCTCATATACAATCACACAGTGGAATAAAACCTATAATATATATCATACGTCTGAACTCCTCCAGCACGTCTTCTGAAATTCGCAGCATCTTAATCTGAACCTGTAAAACCCAGTCTAACCCGAGCATTACAAATATCGGGTCAGATTGGTGAATCAGTGTGAGAAAACACACTAAGTTTAATGATATCACACAACTTGTTTTTAAAGTCAAAATATTTTCAAAAAAAAAAGGATAATCGTAAGACCAAATCCACACATAAATACAGACGGTTTTTACCTTGGGATGTTTAATAAGGAATCACTTAATTAACAAATTAAGTAAAAATAGTTGTATTTAAAAAGGAAATTTTCAAAAAAAAAAAAAACAGAAATGGATTATAAAATCACGATAAAATTGTCAAATGAGATTTGTTTTGATATTAGAATGAAATATCAATTTTGGAATTATAACTCATGTCTGTCTTAAGATAAGAACGTTGTTGATCAAGGTCTGAGAGGTAATTAAAATACTCCAACTTGAACGACTTTAGGATTATTTGAGGATGATATTAGTTTTAATGGTAAAGAGGTAGTGACTGATTTATTATTTCCATGTGAGGAATAATAACGCAGTGATAATTAAAAAGATTTGAAATATGTATAATGAGATTTCCAAAATAACAGAAATGAAAAGATTGGAGAATATATAGGTATAATGATATATTTGGAGTAAAAGAAAATCAAAGGAGCTGGTGTGAAATTAAAATGGTATTTTTGAGATAAAAAAGAAATTTTGTGAAATTATAATGGTATAAGAAGGAAATGAAAATGGAGCATTGAAATGGATTTATTCTAAAAGGATAAGGATGGGTTATTATTTCAAATAGTAAACGAGAAAGATTTCGTTACGTTGTTTATGAGTTATAAGAGAAATTTATTTCCCAATTTTAAATAATGAGTAATGAGATAGCAAATTTTTTGAAATGATAGAAAAATAGAAAATTAGATACGAATGTAGAATATTTTCCCCAGTATTAAAATAAAATAGTTTTGTAATAATATTATGTGAAATAAGAAGTGAAAAGTTATAATCGTAAGAGTTAAGAGTTTTAAATTAACCTTCGCTAATTATTTTAAATAAAGAGGCCATGTAATGCTAATACTGAACTAGTAAACTCATTTTATTCTCATGATTGTTTATTCGATAGTTAAATAGCCGACTATCAAATCTGACCCATACGATTGTTGGTACAGAAAGACTGGGATCGAATTTATATTCGAAAAACATTCGAAACTAGCAACTACATGAAGATGTTGATTTGAGATGGAGAAATTGAAGACCGTGTATCTTCATTAAACGGAAGAACCGCTAATAATCTCTGGGATTGCAACCAGAGATAAACTGTGATTCTGTCGTGGCTGGAATCTACAGATTGCAAGGACTTTTTGCTACTGATCCATGGGGTGATTCCTATATTGGATGCAGTAGGAGAGTACCTTCGGTTCATCCTGTTCCTGGATGACTTGTATGGACGGATGTCTGACAAAATATTTCAAAGGGGATCGCGTACATTGATTTCTTCAAACATACCAAAGTTGTAGCGGAGAAGGGCCTGTATCTTAGCTAAACAGCTAGAATATTTTTAAGGACGTCAATTAGTGATTTTCTGGTGGATCTGATGATATGGCATTCAAAGTGAATGGTGGTCAGATGTTCCAAAAGAGTATTTAAACCTCAAGCCCCATCAACTGGGAGATTGTACAAAATTGGGTTGGTCGCATGGCTATGTGGGTCGCATACATCAAAAGAGTATATCATTACCTGATCTGGAGAAATCAAATGCCTTCAGTTGTCCCTTTTATTTTTATATGTATGCTATCGGTTCGATTGGCTAGCCCCCAATCGTGGTAATGATATATTCGGTACTCTCCAGCGAAGTGAGGGGCCGGTCATGTTCAGCCTGGGTTGCAAGATGTTCTTGTTGAACTCCAATGTATTCATCTCCAGTGGTACATTGTCGGGAAGGTAGTTTCCCATACCTTCCCATGGAAATCCATTCTCCAATAAGAGGCCGCGGTTTTGATTGTATACTATATATGTAGAGAGTGAGATGTAAGCAAAATGCTAGATTGATATTAATTTGTATTTAAACACTATTATAATATCAGAAAAGATATTTATTTCAAAAAATGTTTTGGGTTATCGTAAGGTAAAAACCATCCGTATTTATGTATGGATTGGGTCTTATGATTATTCGTTGCTTTCGAAAAGATTTTGACTCTAAAATTAAGCGGGTGATGTTTTTAAACTTAATGTGTTTTTCTCACTCCGATTCACCAGACTGATCCGGCGTGTGTAATGCTCGGGTTAGACCGGGTTGTACAGGTCTAGATTATTGGATGCTGCGAAGTCTAGAGACTAGCTGGAGATGATAAGACGTATGATATCTAGTATTTATTCTATTGTGTGGCTATATAAGAGGACATGTTATTATAGTTGTCCCGATGTGTTGAGGTACTCTGATGATTGTAAGTTTTATTTAAAAGCTCTCAATAAAGATTTATTTCTATATTATATTTTGTTCCGCTGCGATGTGAGACTCTGTGTTATGTATGGTTCTTCTTCTACTTCTATTCTAATATTTCTTTATTTCTTATCTCATACTCTAATTTCTTTCTAATAACTGTCTGCTTTTCTATGCAGGATGTGAGTTGTGATTGTTGACTCAAAGTGTACGTGAAAGTCTTAATTAATCTAATAAAAAATTTAACAAAATATGCGAAGATTTAAAGAATATAATTAACAGATGTTTAGTTAAAGAGGCCAGATAATTCCGAGTACTAAATCAGTATACTCATTTTATTCTCATGATTATTTATTTGATAGTTAAATAACCGACTATCAAATCTGGCCAATACGATTGTTGGTACGGAAAGACCAGGACTGAATTTATATTTGAAAACCATTCCGAACCAGCAAATACGTGAAGATGCAGATTGAAGATGGCGCATTGTAGACCGTTGATCTTCATAAATGGAAGAACTACTTGTTGAATTTCTTTAGTTTAGCGGCCAAAGATATTTTGGCAGTGATTCTATCGTGGTTGAAATCTTCGGATTGCTAGGACTACTCGCTACTGATCCTTGGGGTGATACATATATAGGATGATGTAGGGGTGCCTTCGGTTCATCCTGTTCCTGGATGACTTGTATGGACGAATGACTGACATAGTATTTCTTAAGAATCACGTACACTGATTTTTACAAATGTACTTCTATCAGCTGCCGAGTATTTTTGTGTACGTTAATTAGTGATTTGATGGGTTTGACGATGTGAGATTATGTGTTGTATTGGTTCTTCTTCTTCTATCCTACTATTTCTTCTTTCTTATCTCACCCTCTAACTTCTTTCTAATAATGTTCATGTGTTTTCAATGCTTGAATGTTCGACATGATGTTTTTGTGTTGATTTTCGGGGTCGAAAATCCGTGGTCGTTACATTTGCTTGTCCAGATCACCATGCAAGAAAGAAGTTTTGACATCTAGTTGCTCTAATTTCATATCATAATGAAACTAATGCCAAGAGAATACAAATAGAAGTATGCCTAACAACTGGAGAAAAGTTGTCATGATACTCTACCCTTTTTTTCTGAATATACCCCTTTGCTACTAGTCTTGCTTTATTTCTGAAATTTCCACTGCCACCATATTTCAATCAATAGATCCACTTACATCCAACAACTCCTTTGTTGGTAGGAAGTGGCACAAAATCCGAAGTGTGATTTTTCTGTAAAGATTCGATCTCCTTTTCCATAGCAACCAACCAACTGGAACTGATGCAATAGTGTCTCTATAATCTTTGGGATCATTATGGATAACATTTAATGCGTATGTTGTCATATCATCAAATTCAATGTTTTTGATGCTCAACCAACGAATTTGTTAAGCCATCTATGCATTCTTCTTTCCCTAATAAGCCTAGTATTTGTACGAGCTCCACCTTGAGTTTGATCTTCTATGCCAACATCTATGCTATCCTCATCAACCACAGTGTCATCAGAAACACCATTTGAACATTTATGAAAAGAATTAATAAATTACTTGTTTTATGTCTGGTATTCTTCACATGTCCTCTCATTGTCATCCAATAAGGAATGCTCTACGTTCAACATAGCTTTCTCATTAAAAGTTACATGCCTACTTATATTAAGTTTCTTCTAATAATACATCACTATGTATATCCCTTCACTCCTCTTCTATAACGTAGAAAGATACACTTGCGAGCTCTAGGTTCCAGTTTTCCTCCACTCTCATGTACATAAGCTGGAAAACTAAACAACTTAAGGAATGAATAGCTAACAGGATCCACTTTCCAAACTTATTCAGGGATACTTACATCTATGGCAGTAAAAGGTGTGTAGTTGATAAGGAAAGCCGCCAAAGATAAAGATTCAGCCCAAAATCCCTTTTTCAACTTACAATCAATCTGAGGCATCTAGTTCTCTCCAATAATGTCTGGTTTATCCTTTCTGCAACTCCATTGGAATACGGGTTGCCAAATGTGGTGTAGTGCCTCATAATGCCTTCGAATTCACAATAATCGATGAATTCCTATGATATGAATTTATCGCCACTCTTTGAGCGGAGAACTTTAAGCTTCTTCCCTGACTGCTTCTCTACCATGGATTTCCATTTACGAAAACTTAAAAAGATTTCACTCTTAGAATTTAGAAAGTACATTAAAACTTTACAAGAGAAATCGTCTATAAAAGAGACAAAATACCTGGCTTGTAACACTCTGAATTTTCTGTGAATATTAAAATTAACAAACTTAAGAATACTTAATTGTTAAAGTTAGAATTAAGGGAAACGGGTTATGCCATTGTGTTTTTCTCGAAATTCTACTTGGAATAGAGTCCAAGTTTTCGAAAATCGGACTCCCTCAGAAGTTTCAGAAATTTATATAAAACAATTCAGAAAATTTAATACCAAGGCAGGTCGACCTGGAGGTCGACCTACCCCAGGTCAGGTCGGCTAGGGGGTCGACCTCCCTATATAGGTCGACCTAAGGATTGATCTACCCCCCTCGGGCAGATCTGAAATGTGACGATTTCTGACTCTCTTCTAAGCCATTAGGGCTGATGTGGCTGTTCTAGGTAACTCTATCTAGTCTGGATGGTTGGGATTGCTCCTATGATAATCTAACGACTTAGGTTGATTCAAACTTCTATAAAAGAGTGCCTAGACTCAAACCCTAAACCTAAACTAAATTAGTCTCTTGGCCACCATGCTGCTGTTAGAGTAGTTCTTCTTCCTAAAGCTTAGGATTTAGCAAGTCAAAATTCTAATTCAAAAGACGAACAAATCATTCTCTTCTCTAGCCTATCTTTGTGAGTACAATTTCTTTCACAAAATAATTAATAAATTAATTATGATAAGTTATAATTTGGATTATGAGAACATGTATGTTGAATCATGTGATGTTATTTAACTTTGTTATCGTCTGTTGGTGAACATATGACATTTTTGTTATCTTATTTAGATCTATTTCATATGTCCAATCACATATGTTTAACTTGATTTATTTTATGACATCAGTTTATATTCAAGTTTGGGATGTTAAATCATATGCTAATTCGTATGTGAATCTTATGCAAGTTCGGGATGCTAAATCATATGCTAATTCATATGTGAATCTTATGCAAGCTTGGGATGTTAAATCATATGCTAATCCATATGTGAATCTTATGCAAGTTTGGGATGTTAAATCATATGCTAATTCGTATGTGAATCTTATGCAAGTTTGGCATGTTAAATCATATGCTAATTCGTATGTGAATCTTATGAATGTTTGGGATGTTAAACCATATGCTAATTCGTATGTGAATCTTATGCAAGTTTGGGATGTTAAATCGTATGCTAGTTTGAATGTGAATCTTATGAAAGTCTATATGCGAATTATACACAAGTTTATATATGAATCAAGTATATACATGTGCTAGTTTATATGCAAAAACATGTGATAAATTCATATGTAAGTTGTAGGAATCCATATGCAAGTTTAGATGAAAACTATATTCACATTTTTAGGTGAAAACTATATTCACATATGCAAGTTTAAGTGAGACCAATAATTCATATATGCAAGTTCACAATTTCATGTTTAGATCTATATTTAGATCCATGGTAGTTTATGCAAATTTATGATTCTATATATCCATTGTCTATGCAAGTTATTGGCTATGCAAATTTATTTTATAATTCCTATTTGCAAGTTAGATCTATTTTATGTGTTATGCAAGTTGTGATGTTTCTTTTCTTTTTTCAAGTTAGACTATTTGCGAGTCTACCATATTTCATGTTAGAACGTACAAATAGCATGAGGACAATGGGAAAATATTAATTATGCAAATTGTGAATTGGTATAAAATAGCTTTAAAGGCTTATAATTAAATTGAGACATTAACTGGTATAATTTATATACCTAAAAAGTATGGACATAATTTAGGTGACAATTATGGACATAGATTAATTTGGAAGTTGTTGACAATTTGAAATAGGGATATTAATTCAAATTGGGATTAAATAAATTAAGTGCATAATAAATGCCTGAGAAACGAGGTTAGACTCGTTTGTGGTATAAGACTGCCTAGAATCGCCTGACACAAACGGTAGTCTAATGTGAGAGGTCAAAGGCATAAACTAAATGAGTAATAAATGCCTAAGACACGAGGTTAGACTCGTTTATGGTATAAGACTTCCCGAACCCGCCCGGCACATCCAGCAACCACAAATGGCAGTCTAATGTTAGAAGTCGTAGGCATAATTAAAAGATGCTCAAACACGAGGTTAAGTCTGGCTTGTGGTGGAAGTCTGCCCGGAACCGCCCGACATATCCAGCAGCCACAAATAATCGACTTAATGTGAGAGGTATGTGCATTAATAATTAATTAATGCTAATCAAAGACAAGTAAGAATGACAAACAGAAGTTTGGTTGAATTGAGTAATTCTTTGATTACTGATCTGATGTTGATTTCGGTCTTCGGGGTTGGTACTTAGGGAGTTATTCTCTTATCCAGTGTATCTGTGAACTAAGATGTACTTAATCATAAATTAATTAAAACATGTTATACGATATATATATACATATATATATATAAGTGGATAGGGTTAAGACCAGCTTAACCAATAATATACTAGTCTGATAAGTGGATAGGGTTAAGGCAAACTTAACCAGTAATATATATTAATCTGATAAGTGGATAGGGTTAAGACCAACTTAACCAATAATATATAAGTGGATAGGGTTAAGACCAACTTAACCAATAATATATAAGTGGATAGGGTTAAGACCAGCTTAACCAAATGTATATATATGGATCTGATAAGCGGATAAGGTTAAGATAAGCTTAACCAATAACACATGTTAATTTGATAAGTGGGTAACATGTGGAATATAATTATAAACACTTAACCAAGTTGAAACATGTAAGAAGACATGAATAAGAGGGGTTAAGTGGGAAATCCTAGTAGAGACAAAGCATAGGTGGAAAGCTTGTGTCAAGTGTGGGGACCCTTTTCAACCAGTAACCCATTTGGTATCTAAGTGAGCTCGATTTAGATCGAGGACGGGACACGCTTACTGGGTTTGATTGTAAGAGGTCAAAATGGGTTAGCGGTGGCAACGCAAGTCCAACGGGGTCATGTGCGTGCGTGGGCCCGGGCTGGTAGGTAAGACGTTGTTGCATCGTGTAGGTATAAGCCGTGCATCTTTAGTGGTATCGGGTTGCCACTTTGGGGAGTGATACACCAAACTATGGGACCACCACGGGTATCTACAAGTTAGGGAGCCAATCGAATGGGGAAGGTAGAGGGTACGACTAGCGGAGATAGGAGCAGGCGGCACCTATGAAGACAGCTAGGAGTCCAACTACCATATTATGAATAAATGTTGTAATTATAATGGGGAGGGTAGTGGGTACAACTAGTGGAAATAGGGGCAGGCGACACCTATGAAGACATCTTGGGGTACACGAAACTACCATTATGATTATTATGATCAGTAGGAGGGATCAACTTTTAGGGTGACTAGTAATGGTGTAGTATAGTAATTATCCTATAGTGATTAGGAGCGCGACTAACACCAGAATATTCCTCTTGTTCGTTTTGTCTTGCCCACTTGTTTCACAATCATTCCTTGTTTTAACAGTTTATGCCTTATCCTAATTACTTTAATAATTATATTGTTAAAGTTATTGTACTCGCCAGACTTTATGTCTGACCCCCTTTGTTTTCGCCTCTTTTCTTACTTTTTCCCCCCAGGTTCTCAGGGTGGGACTAGTGCAAGTGGAGCTTGATTTATATTTTTCTCTCTCTTTGGAAGTGCTTAGATTGCTAAAAGTAAAGTTCAACTCATCTTTTTTATGGCTACTTATGTTGGGGTTATGCTTTTTACTTTATGTACTAAGAAAACAATTTATCAAGATGGATACTAAGTGAACTTGGTTTTACTGTTGGTTTATGATGTTGTTGTAATCAAACTATTTCTCCGTTGCAATAAAAGTTGTTTTAAAATTTTCAAGTACCAATATATGTATCTGTCTTGTTATATTCTGTTCTATACACCAATAATACTCCATGAAAGTTAATGCATTCCCTTTGATAGTGACATTAATGGACGTCGGGTGTTACACGTGGTATCAGAGCTGAAGGTTACAAGAACAGATAAGATATTTTGAAAAACTATTTTTCAAAATCATTTCATAACGATATACTTTCTAAAGTATGTTTTAAAGAGAGTATTTTCAAGAGGAAAGTTTATTTTGAAAAACATAACCGCCGAGAGCCATGTATCTTTCCTTCGATTCTCCATTTTAAATCTCTTTCCTTTTTTTGAATTTCTTCCACCACGTATATACTTTTTTTTACGATATGTAAGAACTTCCATATGATAGGCGGAAAACTGCTTCATGGGACTGGGACGTTTGTCAAAGCTAGAAGGAAGTGGAGGACTTGTTGGTACCTTTAAGATAGACGATGGGAGGAAGGTTCACTTAACTGCTTGGTTAAAGAAGGACGAAGCCTCATTTTAGTAGGTGGTCACGAATGGAGAATGTTCAGGAGAGACATGAATTAGACACATGATAAGAAAGTAGATCCAAAGAAAGGCGGTAAGGATAACAAGGGGCCAAGAGAAAAAGGAAGGGCCACACATGTGAAATACATGACTACTTAAATAAAGACATTAGAAAGAAGAAGAAGACTAGTTATTATCTTTACGTAGAAACATGATATCTTTTTAGGATCGTCCAAAGAAGAAAAAGGCAAAGGTAAGGGCAAAGTACATGATCTTTTGGAGGGCAGACGCGTTCCCTCACGGCTGGCATACCTGATAGAGGTAGAAATATCATGGCTGGAAGTTTGGTTTTTCTTTTTGATCATCCTGTTCGAACCTTGTTTGAATTCTGGCGCTTTACACTCGTTTGTATCTGCTTCGTTAGTTAAAACACCGCACCTAAATACTAGTCTAGTTACGGATCCCATAGTGGTCTCAAATTCCATTGGTGGTTCGGGTCATCTTTCGATGATTTGTCGGGATTTAAGAGTGTCTATCTTGGGCGTTGGGATTGAATGCAACGCCTTCGTTCTTGTCTTCATGGGCTATGGCTTGATTCTAGGCATGGATTGGCTAGCTAGATACGTGCCATCCTAGACTGTGAAAGAAGGGTGGTTGGATTGTTGACTCGTTGTGGCAAGACCCTTGATATTTCTTGGGACCCCAGGGGTCCAGTGATGCATAGCTACCTAGAATCTCTTGACGCATCCAATGATGACTTGGAATCCGTTCGTGTGGTCCGTGAATATGGTGACATCTTTGATGAAGTTCGGGGTTTACCCCCGAGGCGCGAGATAGACTTTCGAATATACCTAGTAGATAGTGCAGGCCAGTTGCATTACCAGTGCGCCACATGGCTCCGAGAGAGAGAGAGAAGAGGACCCAGTAAGAAAGTAAAGGAGTTTCTTGAGAAGGGTTTCATAAGGAGAAGCATTTCAGAGTGGGGTGCTCCGGTTGTTTTTGCTACAAAGGCTGATGGTTCACTTAGGTTGTGCGTGGATTATAGAGAGATGAATAAGCTCACAAAGAAGAACAGACATCCATTGCTGAGGATGGACGATTTATTCGATTAGTTGGTTGGTGCTTCGGTTTTCTCGCAGCTGGATTTAGCTACAGGATTTCATCAGCTAAGAGTGGCTGAAGACAACATAGATAAGACTGCATTTAGAACACCTGACGGTTTCTTCGAGTGGCTCGTCATGCCTTTTGGTTTGATGAATGCACCCGCATAGTTCGCATTTGCATAAGTGTTTACATGATACGGCGGAAGTAGTAGAGCCGAGCACACTCAAAGAAGTGGAAGTAGAGCGAAATTCCATGGATAGACGAGCTCCTACACACATTCTCGGATCGGAGGTCAAAAAGCTATGCAACAAAGAGGTCAAGTTGGTCAAAGTGCAACGGGGAGATGATCAAGGAGACACGACTTTGGAGACGGAAGACGAGATGCGTACACTGTACCCTTTCCTTTTTGAGGGTATGTTTTAAACTTCTCCTTTCTCTACCGCTTTGTTGATACTTGTCCTATCGTTTAATATGTCTTTGCGATGATAACTTCGATCTTTAGTTAGGAAAAACCCTATGGTTGTAAACATGTGTTTGAGAGATGTTATGTTTGGTAGATGCAAATGGATGCAAATGGTTGCTCGTGGATGCATGTACACACACATTAGGCACTAGATCGGCTTAATCACTTTCATATTGCATATAAATATGTGCGCATATTTAAATTTAATGGATGTATAATGGTTGTGTTATCATATGGATGCTGCATTTTGATGAATGGTTGTGCACACATGTAGAAGTAATATGTATCGTTAGGATTCTTTCGCATACATAATGGACGTATGACACTATATTGATTTGCATTAAGGAGGTCAACTGGATCAGTAGACCGCCAGATTTTGCATTGTATAAGGAATATATACACTCACTTTTTGCATATGTTCATATGGAATTAGAAGTCTTTTAAGGACAATGGATGTCTATGTTTGATGGTTGAGTAGATGGATGATTGGATGTTAGGATATAAATTCTCCTTAACTAGGAGATTTCGGGGGTGAAATCCTTTAAGGAGGGGAGAATGTAACACCCTGAATTTTCTGTGAATATTAAAATTAAAAAATTTAAGAATACTTAACTGTTAAAGTGAGAATTAAGGGAAACGGGTTACTCCATTGCGTTCGTCTCGAAATTCTGCTTGGAATAGAGTCCACGTTTTCGAAAATCGGACTTCGTATGAAGAAGTTATGGCCCTCAGAAGTTTCAGAAATTTATATAAAACAATCAAGAAAATTTAATACCAAGGCAAGTCGACCTGGAGGTCGACATACCCCAGGCCAGGTCGACCTCCCTATACAGATCGACCTAAGGGTCGACCTGGGGGTCGATCTACCCGCCCTCGGGCAGATCTGAAATGTGACGATTTCTGACTCTCTGCTGAGTCATTAGGGCTGATGTGGCTGTTTTAGATCACTCTATCTAGTCTGGATGGTTGGGATTGTAGGATCGAAAATAACCTTAGAGGGGGGGTGAATAGGGTTTTAACAAAAAATATAACAAACACAGAGATATAAAATATGCAGTAAAGAAAAATCACACGCAGAGATACCCAGCTTCGGCAAACAGTGCCTACTGCTGCCTTTCTAAGATTTCTACTAGGAGTTACAAACAGATCTCGCTTACAATCCTATGTAAACTTGCAGCTCCTGCTCCTGTCTAACCCTAAGCTCAAAATCATAGACTGGCCTGTGCACCCTAGACCAGATTTTCCCAGACTACAAGCCAGTAATCTGTATATCCTAGTTTTAAAATAAAACTAGAAAAACAAGCATTGATATTGAAGGAATTACAAAAAAATAATACAAAGAAACCCCCTTTTAAAGTTTTTAAGAAAAGAACTTGGCTTAGTCAAGGCCAAGTTGACCGGCCACTTCTTTTTTCTCTTGCCCAATTCCCTTCCTTTTTTTTCTTTGGCTCTGGAATAGGAAATGGCGGCAGCGATCAAAATAAAAAGCTAGGATTTCTGGAAATCTCGAGTCCCTTTGATTTGAATTTGTTTGCAGAAATGAATTAGCTGAATATGTCTTCCGGCACCACTCTGCTACGGTCTCTCTCTCGATCCAAACACGTAAGATTTCTGATTTGAAATTAGGGTTTTGATTTTTGCTGTCAAAATGTTGGACGATTAGTCGATGATGAAATCGTGTGAATTTATAGGGGTTCTGAAACCCTAGTTCTCTGATTTCAAATAAAGAATTGCCCGATTTTGATTGAGGAATATACGAATCGAAATTTACTTCCCCCTCGAATTTTTTGCTGTCCAATTTTAATCGGCTTAAATCCTTTCTATTTTTAGAATCAATTTTCTCTGTTAATTTGAAAAATTAATTACTGATTTTGACACCAAAAACATTTCGATTAAAGACATTTCCAATTTTTGAGGACCATTTAGTTTGCTGAAATAATATCTGCTGAGTCATCATATTAAAGAAGATTTAAACCAAATATTATTTTCCATTTTTGTTATGCCACAGATTTTTGAGGAAGAAATCGAAAATTTTGGGCATTTAAAAACCTTCCAGAAACAAGTACTCACTGTTTGAATCATTACACAATATTCCTTGATTGTTTCCATCAATTCCATTATGAGAGTTACTTGCCATATGAACTTTAGCTTTGACTGTATACACACACACAATACCATGCATCATTTACATACTCATGTAGCCTTCTGTATTGAGCACTTGTACTTGCATGATCATGTTTAGATCTGGGTTATCCATACTGTATGAACCTGAAAATTGATGTTGCACTCCATGTTTGCATATGCAGTTCACATGTATGTTGTTGTCATGACCTTGGTATGTTCTTGCTGTTTTCACCATTGATTTATACTTGCTCATGTACTTGCATGTTCCACTTTGGACATTTGACATGCTCATCATTTTGAGTTGTGTATGATCAACAGAATCTGTACATTTCAGTTTTGATAAACATACACCATTAAACCTTACCTGCTTGACCCATGAACTTGGCTATCTTTGTGCATGCACTTGACTGAACTACTTGTAATGCTGCATTGACTATTTGAATGATGTAGCTGCACCATAATCACATATTTGCCAAACTGGCTTGTCTCATCATGATGAACTTCACTAATGTTTTCATATAATGCTGCATATGCCATTTACATGCACTTGACACTGATTATGGCTGAACTTGAACCACTTTTGTACATAAGCTTGGCTGCATCAACCAATTTTTGGTTGCATTGTTGTTGAGCTTGTCACTTTGCTGAGCTGTATCGCATTCCATGTATAAGCTGTTGTGTTGTCTTTGGTCAAGTTTGCATACCAATCCTATTTTGCATTTTTCTGGTCTGAAAATTTGCACTACCACTCTTCTTTTGACATGTCTTGTATGGTAGAATTGCTCCATGCTTTACACAGGTGCACCATACACCATATACACAATCCATGTTGATCTGCCATGTTTCTTTTTGTTGATCTGCCACCTTTGTTTCTCTCTTTTGAGCTGAAGTATTTGCACTGCCATTTCTCTTTTTGGTTTTTGTCCTTGTCTTTTGACCCTGAAAAAGAAACAAGAAAACATCAGTCAAACTGTACTGTGTTGAGGCTGGTCAGAAACAGTCGGTTCTGATCAGCAAACCAGTATGGTTATGGCGTGGCTGTTCAAGTCTGAAAAATGATGAGAAAAACACACAGAGAATCTGAGACAAATAAAAAATTAAAAAAATAGAATTTTATTTGTTTAGTATTTATTAAAGTTCCAGTGTACTGCGTGTATTTTCTTTTATGTGACAGGTTTCAGGATGATGCAACAGGAGCTGGGATAGTAGGAGTGTGCAGAACAGAATTTGTATGGCAGAGAGTTGTGTTTGATGTGTAAAGAAAAATTGAGAGTTGTAAAGACATTTGTATTGAGTTCATTTGTAAAGAGAATTGAAATGAGTGTTCCAAAAGAAATTTGTATATAATTGTTTTGTGAAATAAAATAAATGTTATTGAATAACAAATGCTTGTGTAAATTTCCTGTATACTGTGTAAAGCACTATTAAGCAATAATACTTATTATTCCACTATCAAACACATCAATAAAATCTATTTGTTATCATCAAACAAAAAATCATATATTTAACAGGGATTTCTCCTACGATAATCTAACGGCTTAGGTTGATTCAAACTTCTATAAAAGAGTGTCTAGACTCAAACCCTAAAGCTAAACTAAATTAGTCTTTGGCCACCATGCTGCTACTAGAGTAGTTCTTCCTAAATCTTAGGATTTAGCAAATCAGAATTCTATTTTAAAAGACGAACGAACCATTCTCTTCTCTAACCTATCTTTGTGAGTACAATTTCTTTCACAAAATAATTAATAAATCAATAATGATAAGTTATAATTTGGATTATGAGAACATGTCTGTTGAATCATGTGATGTTATTTAACTTTGTTATCGTCTGTTGGTGAACATATGACATTTGGGGAAAGTGCTAATGGCTTTTGGGGAATAGCCTTTTCTTAAAAATAAAACTTTTCTTGAAAAATGCTTCTTTATAAATGGTTTTGAAAATAGTTTCAGAAGGTTTTTGAAACTTTTTCCCAGTCTGGTAACCTTCTGCTCTGATACCAAATGTAACACCCCACCTCCGCTAGGGTCACTCACAAAGGGAATGCACTAGTTTTGGTGGAGCATTATCTCGGTAAACATGCACAGAGATATCACAAGACAGAACATAAATAAAGCAGCGGTAGAAATTAAAAATCAAATCTCATTACTTTTAAGAAAAGAGTCAAAACCTTATATATCCAAAGTACAAATTGTCATTATTCCATTACATCAAGTTCTAGATAAAGAAGCATAAACTTAAAATAACAAAAGTAAATTATTCCCCAAAAATAGCAGAAGTGCAGCCATGGCATAGCTCAAGACCAAACCATACATGAGCTGACAGAAAGCAAGCTAAATCCAAGCTAAGAGCTAGAGTTTCCTCCGTGAGAACCTGGGGGGGCGGGGGGGGGGGGGGGGGGGTGGGACGAAAGAAAAAGGGTCAGTCCTAAAGACTGGTAAGCCCTAGTGACTTTCAGTATAAAAACTAGTAAAGTTAACAAGACATGAATAAACGGAGAATAAACATAAGGATGATGATAAGTCTGGCATGATAACTAAGATAACAAGATAAATCAAGTCTAGCATCGCATATTCAAGATTCGCTGCACCAACTGTACTAGTATTCTAACCCATGTCATGTATTAACCATGAAATGATCCCTTGGCCCAATATCATGAAATGACCCATTACGGGGTCCTACAGTACGATCTACTAATCGATCGGCTCCCTACAAGTTCTAGCTCGTCATGTGTCTATGTCATACGACCCAATCACGAAATATAGTCACCTGTGCTAGGTCCACCATTGGGTGTATCAAGTCCTATGGTGCTAACCACCGACACGAATCAAGCACGCACAGTGTAAACCTACGGGTGCCCAATGCCTGCTTTTTCAACTCCGGACTACATGCACGACCATAGTCCGCCTGAACCTACAATGGCGCACCTACTCAGCCGTTGTTCTGGTCGCTTACAATCAACCCAGTAATC
Organism: Allium sativum; assembly: GCA_030737875.1. NCBI lineage: Eukaryota > Viridiplantae > Streptophyta > Magnoliopsida > Asparagales > Amaryllidaceae > Allium > Allium sativum. The sequence continues at coordinate 251,710,306 of CM060915.1, read as the reverse complement.
GTGCCCCACCCTGCCTAGTCCCAGGGTATCGTGATACATCTAAGTGGGTTACTACTGAAAAGGACCGCGTAACTAGGGTTTCTAATGGGTTAAGTGTTGTCCTTCAAATTCGTGACTTAACCCTACCAAATCATGTATCAAGTTGGTTAAGTGTGTTCAAGTGGTCATGACTTAACCCTATCAAATCATCGTGTCAAATTGGTTAAGTATATTCAAGTGGTTCATGACTTAACCCTATCGTGTGGCATTAATTCATTAATGCACCCCAACCTCTCACATTAGACTAGTTTGTTGTGGTCACTGGATTTGCCGAGCGGTTCCGGCTAGATTTACACCACAACATAGTCTAACCTCGGGTTTTACGTGCGATATGACCAACTACCCACATTGGATCCTATTGTTTGCAGTCACTGGATTCACCGGGCAGTTCCGGGCAGATTTACACTGCAAACTCAACCCAACCTCGAGTTGGCCATTTTCAAATTCATTCTAGCGTCATGTCCATGTTCAAGTTTTCATGTCAAGTTCATGTCCATATCCAGGTTCAAGTTATAACAATGTTCATGTTTCAAGTTCATAGTAAATTCAGTTTTTGCCTAATCTACCCAATCGCATTCCCATCGCATGTAAACTCGAATCAATACAAACAAATCTAATTAGGGAATAACATAGAAAGAACTGGCATAAGGTGGCAAAAGTGATTACAAGTCAAGCATGGTATAACTTGAGATAAATGATTACAACAATACTGGCATATGGAATAATGGTCTCAAATATCAAATCTAGCAAAATAGGATGATAGTCATGGTAACAGTTGACATAAGATAATAACCCCAAACTTGTGAATAACAACTGTTTCAACATCATAGGCATGAATATTATGGACATTAAGGGTTTTAGATCTACAACATGTATAGGCCCAAATCAATTTCATGCAAATATTCCTACAAGTCAAGATTCAAGATGAATAGATCCAAGGTGAACAAATAGTAGATCCAAAATGAACAATGATAGATCCAAGATATACAATGATAAATCCAAGATAATTATCATACTTAGCTTCAATCTCGATTTACAACATGTCCATATTAAGTTTAAAGTTTAGATCTAAAAGTAACTAGGGCTTACAGATCGTCGTTAGAGAATTAGAAAACAAAGAGGCGATGTTGAATCTCGAGTCTAACAGAAATCCCCCAAACAGCAATACTCTACACGTAGCGTTGTTGGAGAAGAAGCAATCCCTTTTCTCTAACTTTTCAACCAGAGTTTTAGCAGCATAAATTCAGAGAGAATTTGTGTAGAGAGACTAGAGTTACGGGCTGTTTATATAGGGTCTGCCAACGAATTTAGACAGAAATCGGACTAGAAACATCCGAGTGAACTCTGACTCAAAAATGGGCTCGACAACCAGGTCGACACCCTGGTCGACTCTATTGTCAACCTGGTCCTGGGCAGGTCGACACTATGGTCGACCCCTAGGTCAACCTGGTCCTGGGCGGGAAATTTCCCGCCCAGTCCGTTCTAGGGTTTGAATTCGAATTTTGAATTCGAATTCTGAGCTGTTCTGAACTTGAAAATTTCTGAAAACTTCGAAGGGTCATAACTTGGTCATACGGACTCTGATTTTTGAAAACTCGGACTCGTTTCCAAGCAGAATTTCGAGACGAACATAATGGCGTAACCCGTTGCCCTTGATTCTTATCTTAAAAATTAATTCTGTCTTGATTTATGGTTATAACACGTTATAAAAATACGGGTTGTTACATTTTCCCCTCCTTAAAGGATTTCGTCCCCGAAATCTCTAAGTTGGGAAGAACGTATCCTACCATCCATCATTCATCTACTCAAAACATCATCCACAAGCAATCATTGCCCTTAAAAGATTTCTAGTGCTGTATGAACATATGCAGAAAGTGTTTGTATATGTACTTATCTAATGCAAAAGATCAGGCGGTTACTGATTCAGTAAACCTCCTTAATGCGAGATATGTTAGTGTAATGAGTCCAACATGTATGCAAATTCCTAACATAATTTATAATCTCTACATGAGTGCACATAACATTCATTCATATGCAACATCCAAGTGATAGCATAACAAGTTTAATCCATGTACAAGTATAAGCATTCATGCATATGCAACATGAAAATGTGACTGAGCCGATATAGTGTCTAATGTGTGTCATGCATCCACTAGCAACCACTTGCAACCACTTGCAACCACTTACAAACATCAACCATAACATGTTTCAATCACATTTTACATCCATATGGTTCTACCTAAGGTTCTCGAGATAAGATCGAGAAGATAACAAGGCAAACATAGGTAGTAAAAGCCTGATACGAAAGGTTTTCAAGTTTATAGGAAAAGAGATCGAGAATGTACCCACAAAAAGAAATGGGTAAAGCGCACGTATCTTCTCTTCGGTTTCCCAAGTTGCTTCTTCTTGGGCTCCACTGTACTTTAACTAGCTTGACTTCTCGATTCCTAAGCTTCTTGATCTCCGTTCCTAAGATACGAATCGGAACTCACCTCAATGCTGCTTCTTTTTCCACTTCTACGCCTTCAAGGATGCTTGGCTCAACTACTTCATCCGACTCATGTAAGCACTTTCAGAGATGTGAGACGTGAAAGACATTGTGTACTCCGGTCAGCTTCTCGGGTAAGTCTACCTTATAGGCCATCTGCCCAATCCTCTCAGTGATAGGGAACGGTCCTACGAACCTTGATGCTAGCTTTCCACCCGCTCCAAAATGAACCACATTGCGTAAAGGAGAAACTTTTATAAAGACCATATCTCCGACTTCGAACTCTAGGTCTGTCCTTCTCTTGTCTGCATAAGATCTCTGTCTATCTTGGGTCGTTTTCATCTGTCTTCGTATTAACTCAATCTTCTCAGAAGTGTCCCTTATCATGTCGGGCCCAAGTATAAGCCTGTCTGTTGTCTCCCACCAACAAGTTGGTGACTTGCACGGTCTTCCATACAAGGCTTCGAACGGTGCCATTCCTATGCTAGCTTGGTAACTATTATTATATGCAAACTCCACGAGAGGAAGATGGTCTTCCCAAGTACCACCAAAGTCAAGAATGCATAGGCTCAAAAGATCCTCTAGTACTCTATTTACCCTTTCGGTTTGTCCATCCGTCTGTTGGTGATAGGCCGTGCTTAAACTTAGTCGTGTACCCATTGCTTCTTGTAGACTATTCCAAAACTGGCTAGTGAAAATCGGGTCACGATCACTAACTATACTAGAAGGAATCCCGTGCAACCGTACTATCTCTCGAAGGTAAATAGACGCTAGCCATGATGCGGTCCTCTTGCTTTTCACCGGAATGAAGTGAGCACTTTTCGTGAGTCTATCAACTATGACCCATATGCTAGTATTTCCCTTCATTGACCTAGGCAGTCCATCCACGAAATCCATCGAGATACTCTCCCATTTCCATTGCGGAACCTCCAAAGGATGTAATAGCCCACCAGGCTTCTTCGACTCGGCCTTTACTTGTTGGCACACCATGCACTTCAAAACAAACTCTGCCACGTCCTTTTCCATTCCAGGCCAAAAGAAATTGCGTTTCATATCCCTGTACATCTTATCCCTCCGGGATGTATAGTCATCTTTGGGTGATGCGCCTCCTCGAGGACTTTCCTTACTAAGTCTCCCACTTGTGGGACATATAGCCTTCCATCACGCCTTAACCATCCCTTGTCATCTATGGCATACCTACTGAGGTGACTCGACGTCTCACCACTAATCAGCTTGTCCATGATTTCGACTATCTGTGGGTCTTCCTTCTGTGAAGTCCCTACTTGATCTAGGAGTGTAGGTCTTAACTCAAGAGAAGCTAGCGTAGCAGCCAATGACTCAACAACAGGTGTAAAATCAAAGGTTGCTATAAACTCAAGGCTTTTCCTTTCAACAAACAAGGGGCTCAAAGTCAACCTTTTTCTACTTAGCGCGTCCACCACCACGTTACCCTTGCTAGGGGTATAATCTATATCGAAGTCATATGATGCCAAGAATTCCATCCACCTCTGCTGCCTTAGATTCAAATCTTTTTGTGAAAAGAGGTACTTAAGTGATTTGTTATCAGTGTACAGCTCGAACTTTTCACCTAGAAGATAGTGGCGCCAAGATTTAAGTGCAAAAACGATTGCCGCCAACTCCAAGTCATGTGTGGGATAGTTCTTCTCATGAACTTTAAGTTGTCTGCCCTCATAGCATATCACTCTTCCATCTTGCATTAGGACAACGCCTAATCCCGTGCCGCACGCATCTGCGTACACCGTAAACATCTTGCCTCCGTCGGGTAATGCCAAAACTGGAGCTGTGGTGAGGGCTCTCTTGAGTCTCTAAAAAGCAATCTCACATTCTATGTCCCATGTAAACGCTAGGTTTCTCTTCATTAACCTAGTAAGAGGGGCTGAAATCTTAGCGAAGTCCTTAATGTACTTCGTATAATAGCCTGCCAAACCGAGAAAGCTTCTCACCTCCGTTGCGTTCTTAGGAATTTTCCAGTCTTACACCGCAACTACCTTCGCGGGGTCCACAACTATACCTTTCTTAGAAACTACCTGTCCAAGAAACCGAACGTCCTTTCTCCAAAAATGGCATTTGAAGAACTTAGCCTTTAACTGGTGTGCTCTAAGCGTATATGTGACTTCCTTGAGATGCATAGCATGCTCTTCTTCATCTTTTGAGAAGATCAAAATATCGTCCACAAAAGCCACCACAAACTTGTTAAGGAACTCCCGAAACTCCCTACTCATCAAATCTACAAAGTACACGGGTGCATTCGTTAACCCAAACGGCATGACGAGCCATTCGAAGAACCCATCTGAAGTCCTAAAAGCAGTTTTTTCAATGCTATCCTCAGCCACTCTAAGCTGATGGAATCTTGTGGCTAGATCGAGTTGAGAGAAAACAGATGCTCCCACAAGTTGGTCAAACAAATCGTCGATTCTTGGCAGTGGGTGCCTATTCTTCTTCGTCAGCTTGTTTAACTCACGATAATCTACGCACAGACGAAGCAAACCATCCGCCTTAGTAGCGAATACCACTGGAGCACCCCATTCAGAAATGCTTCGTCTTATGAAATTTTTCTCAAGTAACTCATTAACTTGTTTACTGAGCTCCCTTCTTTCTCGCGGGGCCATGTGCCTAACGGGCAATGAAACTGGTTTGGCATTATCAACAAGATAAATTCGGAAGTCTGTCTCGCGTTTAGGGGGTAACCTCTTCACCTCATCAAAGACATCTGGATATTCTCGGACCACTCTTACAGATTGCAAATTGTCGATGGACGAGTCAAGGGATTCTAGATAACACAACATGACCGGACCCTTCGGGTTACAAGAAATTTCAAGGGTATTACCAAGGTGAGTCATGAGCCTCACTACCCTTCGTTCACAATCAAGAATGGATCCATAATTGGACAGGTAATCCATACCTAGGATCAAACCGTATCCCATAAATCCGAGAACATAAGCATTACATGTGAATTCTACGCTTAAGATAGAAATCCTCAAATCCACACAAATCATAGATAAATGAGCGGAGCCCCCAATTGGATTTGAAACACTAACGGGATCCTCAACTAGACTAGTACTTAGGTGCAGATTTTCAACAATATCAGAAGAAATAAAAGTATGCGATGTGCCAGAGTCAAATAAGGTTCGAACAGGAAATTCAGAAATGTAAACAAGGCTTTCTACAGAAATATTACTACCTCGGTCAAGAGCTGGAGTGGTGTTGAGAGCATGCAACTGCCTTCCAGAAGGTCCTGCTCGCTTGGTTTGCCCTTGCCCTTGTCCTTGCTTCTTAGGGCAATCCTTACTGAAGTGTCCAGTATCTCCACAATGAAAGCATTCACCCAGCTTTCTCTTCTTCCTTCTACAGTCTTTAGCTAGATGTCCCGTAATACCACAAAAGTTGCACTTCCTTGTCTCACGTGGTTTGTTAGCATTGTTGTTGTTGTTGTTCTTCTTATTCTTGTTATTCTTGTTGCCTCCCTTCTTGAAGTCAACCTTCTTATTCTGAGTCTCATTAGGCTTAACCTCCTTCTTCCTATTCTTGTCTTCCTCATGAAGTAGGGCCATATCCACCAAGCTTTCAAAGGTCGCCCCCATGGGTATATGAGTTATGGCCAAACTGTGTAGTGGCTCGTTCAATCCTCGAGCAAAGCGTACAACCTTCTTCTGGGCCGTATTGACCAAGTCCAAACCGAATCGAGCAAGCTGATTAAACCTATTCACGTACTCCCTAACAGACATGTCCCCTTGCTTGAGTGCTAGGAACCTCTCCATCTTAAGGTTCTCTTCTGCTGACGATAAGAATTTAAGCCCAAACCTCTCTCTAAAGTCTGCCCAAGTCTCAACTGGCCTAGTAGCATTGGTGACTTCTCACCAAAATGCAGCTTCCTCTTTCAACAACCATGCTGCCAACCGAACTTTCCTATGATCCTCAACATCGAAGATAACAAACAAGTCTTCAGTCTCCTTTAGCCAGTTTCGTGCCTCAACGAAGGTTTCAGTTCCAACGAAGTTCTTGCCGCCCATTGCTTTAAAGTCTTTGCATATTTTGGCGAAGGCGGTACCAAGAGGAGGAGGAGGAACCACGACCACTGGGGGAGGAGGAGAAGGGATGTCTGCCAGGCCTGCGCCGTTGGCCCTAGCTTTTAAGTACCTTCGGAACCATCCAGATACGGGTACTCCCTCAGGAAGGTTAAGGTCAGACATGCTAAAAAACGAAAAGAAAAAGATTCAAACGAGGAAACAAAGGAAAGAGCTAATGGCTTTTGGGGAATAGCCTTTTCTTAAAAATAAAACTTTTCTTGAAAAATGCTTCTTTATAAATGGTTTTGAAAATAGTTTCAGAAGGTTTTTGAAACTTTTGCCCAATCTGGTAACCTTCTGCTCTGATACCAAATGTAACACCCCACCTCCACTAGGGTCACTCACAAAGGGAATGCACTAGTTTTGGTGGAGCATTATCTAGGTAAACATGCACAGAAATATCACAAGACAGAACATAAATAAAGCAGCGGTAGAAATTAAAAATCAAATCTCATTACTTTTAAGAAAAGAGTCAAAACCTTATATATCCAAAGTACAAATTGTCATTATTCCACTACATCAAGTTTTAGATAAAGAAGCATAAACTTAAAATAAAAAAAGTAAATTATTCCCCAAAAATAGCAGAAGTGCAGCCATAGCATAGCTCAAGACCAAACTGTACATGAGATGACAGAAACCAAGCTAAATCCAAGTTAAGAGCTAGAGTTTCCTCCCTGAGAACCTGGGGAGGGGAACGAAAGAAAAAGGGTCAGTCATAATGACTGGTAAGCCCTAGTGACTTTCAGTATAAAAACTAGTAAAGTTAACAAGACATGAATAAACGGAGAATAAACATAAGGATGATGATAAGTCTGGCATGATAACTAAGATAACAAGATAAATCAAGTCTAGCATCGCATATTCAAGATTCGCTGCACCAACTGTACTAGTATTCTAACCCATGTCAAGTATTAACCATGAAATGATCCCTTGGCCCAATATCATGAAATGACCCATTACGGGGTCCTACAGTACGATCTACTAATCGATCGGCTCCGTACAAGTTCTAGCTCGTCATGTGTCTGTGTCATATGGCCCAATCACGAAATGTAGTCACCTGTGCTAGGTCCACCATAGGGTGTATCAAGTCCTATGGTGCCAACCACCGACACGAATCAAGCACGCACAGTGTAAACCTACGGGTGCCCAATGCCTGCTTTTTCAACTCCGGACTACGTGCACGACCATAGTCCGCCTGAACCTACAATGGTGCACCTACTCAGCCGTCGTTCTGGTCGCTTACAATCAACCCAGTAATCGTGCCCCACCCTGCCTAGTCCCAGGGTATCGTGATACATCTAAGTGGGTTACTGCTGAAAAGGACCGCATAACTAGGGTTTCTAATGGGTTAAGTGTTGTCATTCAAATTCGTGACTTAACCCTACCAAATAATGTATCATGTTGGTTAAGTGTGTTCAAGCGGTTCATGACTTAACCCTATCAAATCATCGTGTCAAATTGGTTAAGTATATTCAAGTGGTTCATGACTTAACCCTATCATGTGGCATTAATTCATTAATGCACCCCAACCTCTCTCATTAGACTAGTTTGTTGTGGTCACTGGATTTGCCGGGCAGTTCCGGGCAGATTTACATCACAACATAGTCTAACCTCGGGTTTTATGTGCGATATGACTAACTACCCACATTGGATCCTATTGTTTGCAATCACTGGATTTGCCGGGCGGTTCCAGGCAGATTTACACTGCAAACTCAACCCAACCTCGAGTTGGCCATTTTCAAATTCATTCTAGCGTCATGTCCATGTTCAATTTTTCATGTCAAGTTCATGTCCATATCCAGGTTCAAGTTATAACAATGTTCATGTTTCAAGTTCATAGTAAATTCAGGTTTTGCCTAATCTACCCAATCGCATTCCCATCGCACGTAAACTCGAATCGATACAAACAAATCTAATTAGGGAATAACATAGAAAGAACTGGCATAAGGTGGCAAAAGTGATTACAATTCAAGCATGGTATAACTTGAGATAAATGATTACAACAATACCGGCATATGAAATAGTGGTCTCAAATATCAAATCTAGCAAAATAAGGTGATAGTCATGGTAACAGTTGACATAAGATAATAACCCCAAACTTGTGAATAACAACTGTTTCAACATCACAAGCATGAATATTATGGACATTAAGGGTTTTAGATCTACAACATGTATAGGCCCAAATCAATTTCATGCAAATATTCCTACAAGTCAAGATTGAAGATGAATAGATCCAAGGTGAACAAATAGTAGATCCAAAATAATAGATCCAAAATGAACAATGATAGATCCAAGATAATTATCATACTTAGGTTCAATCTCGATTTACAACATGTCCATATTAAGTTTAAAGTTTAGATCTAAAAGTAATTGGGGCTTACAGATCGTGGTTAGAGAATTAGAAAACAAAGAGGCGATGTTGAATCTCGAGTCTAACAGAAATCCCCCAAACAGCAATAATCTACACGTAGCCTTGCTGGAGAAGAAGCAATCCCTTTTCTCTAACTTTTCAACCAGAGTTTTAGCAGCATAAGGTCAGAGAGAATTTGTGTAGAGAGACTAGAGTTAGGTGCTGTTTATATAGGGTCTGTCCAATGAATTTAGACAGAAATCGGACTAGAAACATCAGAGTGAACTCTGACTCAAAAATGGGCTCGGCAACCAGGTCGACACCCAGGTCGACTCTATGGTCGACCTGGTCCTAGGCAGGTCGATACTATGGTCGACCCCCAGGTCGACCTGGTCCTGGGCGGGAAATTTCCCGCCCAGTCCGTTCTGGGGTTTGAATTCGAATTCTGAGCTGTTCTGAACTTGAAAATTTCTGAAAACTTCGAAGGGTCATAACTTGGTCATACGGACTCCTATTTTTGAAAACTTGGACTCATTTCCAAGCAGAATTTTGAGACGAACGTAATGGCGTAACCCATTTCCCTTGATTTTTAACTTAAAAATTAATTCTATCTTGATTTATGGTTATAACACGTTATAAAAATACGGGTTGTTACATGGGTGACATGTGGGATATAATTATAAACACTTAACCAAGTTGAAACATGTAAGAAGACATGAATAAGAGTGGATTAAGTGGGAAATCCTAGTGGGGGACAAGCATAGGTGGAAAACTTATGTCAAGTGTGGGGACCCTTTTCAACTAGTAACCCATTTGGTATCTAAGTGAGCTCGATCTAGATCGAGGACGGGACACGCTTACTGGGTTTGATTGTAAGAGGTCAAAACGGGTTAGCGGTGGCAACGCAAGTCCAACGGGGTCATGTGCGTGCGTGGGCCCAAGCTGGTAGGTAAGACGTTGTTGCATCGTGTAGTTATAAGCCGTGCATCTTTAGTGGTATCGGGTTGCCAATTTGGAGAGTGTTACACCTCACTGTGGGACCAGCATGGGTATCTACGAGTTAGGGAGCCGATCGAATGGGGAAGGTAGTGGATATGACTAGCAGAGATAGGAGCAGGCAACACCTATGAAGACAGCTAGGAGTCCAACTACCATATTATGAATAAATGTTGTAATTAGAATGGGGAGGGTAGTGGGTACAACTAGTGGAGATAGGGGCAGGCGACACCTTTGAAGACAGCTAGGGGTACACGAAACTACCTTTATGATTATTATGATCAGTAGGCGGGATCAACTTTTAGGGTGACTAGTAATGGTGTAGTATAGTAATTATACTATAGTGATTAGGAGCGCGACTAACGCCATAATATTCTTCTTGTTCGTTTTGTCTTGCCCACTTGTTTCACAGTCATTCCTTGTTTTACTAGTTTATGCCTCATCTTAATTACTTTAATAATTATATTGTTAAAGTTATTGTACTCGCTAGACTTTATGTCTGACCCCCTTTGTTTTCGCCTCTTTTCTTCCTTCCCCCACCCCCTAGGTTCTCAGGGTGGGACTAGTGCTAGTGGAGCTTGATTTGGATCTTTTTCTCTCTTTGGAAGTGCTTGGATTGCTGAATGTAAAGTTCAGCTCATCTCTTTTATGGCTACTTATGTTGGGGTTATGCTTTTTTACTTTATGTACTCAGAAAACAATTTGTCAAGATGGATACTAAGTGTACTTGGTTTTACTGTTGGTTTATGATGTTGTTATAATCAAACTATTTCTTCGCTGCTATAAAAGTTGTTTTAATTTTTTCAAGTACCAATATATGTATCTGTCTCGTTATATTCTTTTCTATACACCAATAATAGTCCATGAAAGTTAATGCATTCCCTTTGAGAGTGACATTAATGGACGTGGGGTGTTACATGGCTCCACCCAAGAATGGGCAAAGGGAAGGTCCTCAAACAACCGTGTGAACATAATCCAAAACAGCTTTTGCCTTATGCTCACCAACAGTAAAAGAAATCTTTGTCTACATACCAAGAACAAACTCTTCACAGAAGCCCATCTTTGAACGTCGAACTTCACCAATCAAACCTCGATTTCTTAGCTCATCCATGTTGCGCCCACCAATGTCAAGTGCCATAATCTGGAAGAATTTGAATCAACTGAAGTAACTGAAGATGATTCACCAACTACAATACTACCCTTAAGTAGATGGAGATTTCCTGCCCTTACTTCTTTCATAACAGTTGTGGAACCCTTAGATATTTTCATCTTCTCTTCCTCAACTACAATCTTTAGTACAAGTCTACTCAAAGCCCCAATAGAAATCAAGCTCTTCCTCAAATCAGGTACGTGCCTAACATCAGTAATGGTTCGAATAACACCATCAAACATCTTGATCTTTACACTACTAATACCAACTATAGGTCAAGAAGCATAATTTCCCATCAAAACTTCTCCATCAATCTCAAGGCAAGTGGAAATAGAGTACCTATCAGGTGCCATATGATAAGATGTGCATAATCAATCAACTATAGGGTGCTCTTCCCAGAAGAGCTGGAAGCTATAAACACATCAGTGTCACTCTCCGTATCTGATTTCTCTGTTGTAGAGGCTGAAGTTTGCTTTGGGTCTTTTCTTCTCCTTTCAAGCTTTGGACATTGTGCAATAAAGTGCCCGGGCTTCTTGTAATAATGGAAAGTCAAATTCTTAGGCCCTTAGACTGAGACCTCAAAGAATTCAGTCCTTCACCCTTCTTCGACTTGCTTTGGCTTTTACCTCTCAGAACAAATAATCCTTCAGTATCTTTATCCAGGCTAGTGCTCATCAATCTTCCTCTTAACACTTCATTATGAGGACTAGACTTTACATCAAAAAGACAAATTTTACTACGACCGTAGATCATGGAATTAACAAAAGCAGTATACTTCTTAGGAAAGAAACATAAGAGTATCATAGCTTGACCCTCATCAGTAATATCAACATTTACTGCCTTCAAGTCCATAACTAAAGTGATCAAAGCATCTATATGCTCCATGAGATCGACTTTGGGCTTCATCTTGAACGAATAAAGTTGTTGTTGAAGAATAATCTGATTTGTGAGAGACTTATCTTAATATGCACCTGATAATGCATCCCATAGTTCCTTCATAATCTTCTTCTAAGAAAATTCTCTAAAAATTTCATCTGAAAGACTCAAACGAATTATTGTGAGAGCCTCATCTTCCATTTCTTCCAAAGTAGCTGTTTCAATATCTTTCAGTTTCTTAGGCGTAGAAATAACTTTATAAGTTTTCTCCTTCTTCGATAAAGCTTCCATCTTTGCCTTCCATGTACCAAAATCTTTTTTTTTCAAAATGTGTTGCTCCATAATTGATACCAGATTTGTTAATAGACTTAATAGAAGTAGCCATTAACATCCAAATAGGAACAATAGCACTAGCTCTTATACCAAACTAAAGTAAAATTTATGTTAATTTGAGTGGAACCATTATTATTTGATCGTGATCTACTATTGTCTATTTATACATCAATGGAGCTTTAGAAAAACCAATTATGTAATCTCATAGAAACAATAGCAGAATTAAGAGTCACAGAACATTTAACATGGTTGAGATACGAATATGCTATGTCCACGGAGGCCCAACAACTTCTTTTATTCTTCTTCAGTTCAAGAGGGAGCATAATAAGAGAAGAATACGAACACTCAATAAAAATATCTCACCCTATAATTGATATGGAAATAAGGATCTTATTTAGAATATATTTAAGAGAACACTATTGTCTTATGATGAAAAAGATGAACAAATGTCTCCCTATTTATATATGTAAGAATGAAAACTTGCACAAAGATAAGCATGAAAAGTTTTCGGATTTTTTGATTTGATTTTAATGCAAATTTTGCATATTTGTATTTGTTTCCGAGTATACATACATTTGATTGATTCCTCAAATCAAATAATATAACTTTTAATATCATCCAAATTTGTTTCCACATTTATCTAGATTTGATTGATTTATTAAATCAAATAATCACTTCTCATACCCTTCCAATTAGTTGCCTATAATTAATTGATTACAGGAATCAATTAAAAAAATCTTCTCCATAATAAATTTGACATAAATTTAAATCGTCCAATTTTAACATTACCCTCCCCAAGATCTTCACCTTCCTGACATTGGTTGATGAGCACGTGACCTAGTTTGTTAGTGGCTACAAGGTTAGGTGTTTTTGCATAAGTGTTCGAGGAAATTCCTATATGGCTAGTACATTCTAGCAAACAGTTCGATGAAAGATTTTGAGCCCTAACGGAACTAAATTAGAAAATCGTTTAATTCTCCGTGATGAAACTAGAGTTTATCGATTTACTCTATGTTGTATTTACAAGCATAGAAGGACAGGCTCACGAAAATAGCCAAGGGTAATAGAGCTGCGTTGACTCGCTTAATGGATATGTATATCGATCTGTACTGATAGATCGTCCATTGATTAGTGCTGATTGGTAAATCAGTACTAACTCCCATGATTTGCAAAAAAAATGTTTCTTATTGGATAATGATCCATTGTATCTTCATGCTTTACCTTAGAAACATGATCAAAGACCAAGTTCCATTAAATGCTTGGCGAAACTCCCTAAGGTATCGATAATTATTAATCAATAATACTCAGCCAATTTTCTGTGTTTTATACCATATTGTAATCTGATGCACTCGAACTTTTATGAGTTTTTCTTCCATTTCATCACAATTCAAGTATAAAAACATAAAATAAATAACTATCTTGATAAGAAATGGAAAATAAATGGAATATGGCTTATGATAGTGGAGTTATGCTAAGAATAACAGGTTTACTTTAATTTTTGGTCGAACACATCCTAACCTTTTTAAAACAGAAATATCCTACAAACCCCATGAGTGCTAAATTACCCTTAAACCGATTTTTTTTCTTAGATGAATGGGTCTTTAGCAATAATAAAATTTTTACTCAATAGAGCCGGATTGATACAGTTCCAACCATATTGCTTAATATATTTATCTTGAAAGTATTGTGAGACATTCAAAGCTAATTAATTTAATTTTTTGGATCAATCTATTATTTAGTCATTGATCATATGGTTGTATTAATAATTATAGAATTAAAAACTTGTAAACACTAAAAGTCACCAACTTAACTTTTTGATTAGTAGGACTTAGTCTGATAATTCGTAAAATTGTATTGACTAAACTATTTAGATTATTTTTCATTTTTATTCTTATCAGATTCTTTAACTTTTTACGCATACGCGCACACACATGCGTGTGTGTGTGTGTGCACGAAGTATTTGACTACATGCTTAATTAGCTCAATGATTGGACAAAATCCTTTTTAAATTTTATTTAACATTATTTGTGGTAAACATTTGTGCATACCAACTAAAACTAGTGAATACTCTTAAAAATTTCCACATATGCAAATGCGATTAGCAAAATGGATATATTTAGTACATCGAGGATTTTAACTAAGTGCTACAAACAATTTTCTTTTTCTTTCATTCCATCAAAATATGTACAAATATATGTGAGTAAAATACTTCCACGATACTTACAGTAGACTATGGTAAGAAAGTTGACATAAGTAAAGCGAAATAGAATTTTTCTTTTTCTTTTAAAGAAAACAAATCGGCCATAGGCAGATAAAAAACTATATTGGGTAAATTGTCAAATCAATTACAAAATGGATACAATTAAATCATAGCTAGGATTCTTAGTTCTTATTCACAAATTAGGGGCTGCCTAGTTCATGTTGAATTGAGGCGACCTCTAGATTTTACTATTCACTTCACATTTTTTTCTTTTATGGTTATTTCATCTGCTTCCAACCTATTATAGTGAATTTTTTTGTTAATTTGAGTGGAATCATATTTGATTAGGATCTAGTATTGTCTATTTAGGTACCAACGAATCTTACAAAAGAATAGGAATCAATTATGCAGCCACACAGAAACAATAACAGAAATAAGAGACACAAAAGATTTAACATGGTTCTGATATGAATATCCTACGTCTACGGAGACCCAACAACTTCTTTTATTATTTCTTCACAAGAGGGAGTATAATAAGAGAATAATAAAAAAAATACTCAATATATATTTCTCACCCTATAATTTATCTAGAAATAGGGATTTTATTAAGGATATGATGAAGAGAGCACTATTGGTTTGTTCTAAAAAAATGAGCAAATGCCTCCCTATTTATAAGAGTAAGGATGAAGGCTTGCATGAAGATAAGCATGAGAAGTTTTTGGATTTCCTTGATTTGGTGTCAATGCAAGTCTTGCATATTTGTGATAGTTTCCTCGTATACGTATATTTGATTGATTGCTCCAATCAAATAATATAACTTCTCATTCCATCCAAATTTCTTGCGACATATACCAAGATTTGATTGATTAATCAAATCAAATATCTCTCCCATATCTTCTTAATTTATTGCCCATAATTAATTGATTACGAGAATCAGTTAAAATCTTCACCATAATTGGCATATAAATCGTCCAATCTTAACACTCCACTCGATTTAAATATATTCATCAATCAACAGAATTAGTTGTTGGGTCAGTGCCCTTTGGAGCTCAAGTAGCAGGAAGCAATCTAATCATGTTTGAGTAATGCTCAAACTTGTCTTTTGGAAGAGACTTTGTCATCATATCTGAAGGATTATCCATGGTACTCACCTTCACTAATTTGATCTTGTTTCGTTCTTCTCAAAGCATAAGAAAGAAACCTCTGACATCAATGCGCTTCGTCCATGAACTATAAGCTTGATTTTCTACAAGATGAATCACACTATGACTATTCGAAAATAGCTCCACTGTCCGCTGCGCCATTGAAAGATCATCCAACAACCGAAGTAAGTATAATACTTCTTTTTTTGCTTCCACAATCGATATCAACTCTGCTTCGGTAGTGTGACGGCCTAACCCGAACCTGCCGACATTTCCTTCGAAATGCTCTGTACCGATGTCTAACGAGCACATGACGGTCGTCGAAAGAAAAGAAAAGAAAAGAGAAGAAAGGAATTTGAAACTATGAACTAACAAGGAACCTGTTGTGTATCTCACAGCGTATGGAATAAAATATAATAATAATAATAATATGCTTGACATAAAACAGGCGAGACAGTGCATAAGCTGAAAACTAAACCATCATAGCGGCGGAAATCCAAATTACAGCTTATGATCCAAAAACATTATTTCAATTTTAAAAATACCGTCTCTAAAGAAAGGAAGGAAAGGTACACCACTAAAGCCCAAAGTAGTGACCAGCAACAACACAAGGAGTTATATGTAAATAATACGTAGAAGCCTCATGCTCATCTCCGGACAGCTACTCGTGCATACCACCTAACCTGTTTCTAGTCTGCTCGTTTCGGAGCACCCAGAGTAATAAGAAGAGATATAAAACTCTGGGTCAGACAAAAGTCTGGTATGAGCGATAAGCAACAAAACAGAACAATTACAGGTATAATCCAATCATACCTGAACCTGGACCTACAACCAAAGAGTTAGCACAACAAGATGTACAGTACTCTAAGGTAATACTAACATAAAGTGTAAAAGTAACAAAGGGGTGTGCATGTCATGGTGATAGCAAACATCAAACATAACAATCATCCTCACATCTCTCACTCAGTGCATAAAGTATACGATATCCACCACCCGATCACCGAATCCTTTGCTACGATCACTTTGCTCCATGGAGTCACAATGACTCCATTGCACTGATCCATAGCCAATAATCCATCTCTCAGTGGTGAACTAAAGTTATGGATATTGATAACCCCTTTGCATACGTCCCGCAGCAAAGTCCAACTCATGAAGTTAACTCGTTGGTCCCCTTTGGGATCCTAACTAATAATCTCTCATTTGAACTACCTTTGCATCTCGGATTTTGGTCATTATCCCGTTCGTCCTTCAGTTCAATTCATGATCCTCCATATCGACTCGTGGTGCTTCGAAGCTTTGGTTCGTGATCAGCTTCCTCGGCTCGTGGTTCGCCCCAAGTACAGCTCGTGGTTCCTCCTTCCGCTCGTGACTCATGACACCAGGGCTCGGTTCATGGTCTGCTCTAGTTCGTGACACGTGGTCAGATCATGGGCCACCTTCGGGTCGTAGGACCCACTCATGATCCTTATCTTGGTCATGGTCTTCTGGCTCGCCATCCTAGGGGTCGCCCTCCTAAGGTTCTCCCTATTCCTCACGGTCGGGTTGTGAGGGTTTGCCATCTTCCTCATGGTCGGGGTGTAAGGGTTCGCCATCTTCCTCACGGTCGCGATGTGAGGGTGCTTCATGATCCTAGGGGTTGGGTCGTGAGGTTGCTTCACGTTTCTTGGGGTCGAGTCGTGAGGATACTTCAACATCTTAGGGGTTGGATTGTGAGGGTGCTTCACGTTCCTAGGGGTCGGGTCGTGAGGATACTTTGCCATCCTAGGTGTCGGGGTGTGAAGGTGCTGCACGATCCTATGGGTCGTGCTGCACGAAGGGTTCGTGGTGTAAGGGTGATGCACGATTCTATGGGTCGGGTCGTGAGGGACAGGTGCTTCACGAGCGGGACTCTGCATTATTTCCTGCAACTTTTCCAGCAAGCTGTTTACGCCATACGACGGTGTTTTCGACCAATCTAACTTTCGTATGCAATCACAAATCATTCCAAACAGTAATAGCAAAATATATAATCAACCGTAAACACCAAAACAACAATTTAACATGCAAATATGGATCAAACATACCCAAAACTATGATTTTTCCCTTAATCATGATTTAACCTTGCGATTAGCAAAACTTGCCCAAATTAACCCAAATTTCTAACAGAGGCATAAAATAATATTTCGAAATTTTTAAACATTTTTCCAGAATTTTAACATGCATAATTTCGTTAATTAACACTAATCACCCCTAATTAGCCGTAGTTAGTGAAAAACAATGCAAATCACCCACCTTAGCCACCTTAGCCACCTTAGCCACAAATTAATCTTAGATCTGAAAATATCTCTGATTTGGGTCGAATCTCTATGCAATACAGCAGCTCCAACTCTGATTTGATGCTATTTTAACTTGATTTGATGCTAATTAGCTTAATCTTCAATTAGAAAGCGATTAGAGGTGTTTTTAAAAGGTAGAAGCCATTACTAGGGTTGAAGGAATGAAAGTGGCGGCTGCAAAAATGACAAAGAAGGGTTTCTCTTGTCCCTTTTAGTCTTTAAATACCCCTAATCCCGAAATCCCCCAATGGGCCTAACTGCTAATCACCCTATTTGGCCCGGTTAAGCTGTCTTTCACCTTCCAAACCTTATTTCAGCCATATCTCCCAAACGGTAATTCCGTTTTATCAATATGACCACTCTGTGGAAAGGTAAACCATCATCAGGATACAATGGAAGTGGTTTTAGGTCAAAAATCCTTTCCAGTCAAAAGTTATGAGAAAAACAAGATTCGCTAAGGGTAAAACGGTCATTTAAAAATCGGAAAAAATCGTGAACATTGGAAATGATCCTAGCAGTCGTTCCCCAAAGTTACACGACCATATGACCTTGTACGAAGACAAAATAAATATCCTACGATCCTCCGATGTGTAGAATGCAAGTCGTTACATTCCCCCCACCCCCCCCCCCTTCCTTAAGAAAATTCGCCCCTGAAATTCCTTAACTAAAACATACAAAGGTTCCCGCATGCCTACCAATTATTTGCAATCAATCAAACATACATAACAAACACAACAAGCCTATCCTAGCATGGGGTTTACTAACGAGGGAATAACCATCGCTATTAAAATCTTACCAGGCAAAGAGTTCTGGATGCGACTTCCTTATGCTCTCCTCTGTTTCCTAAGTACAGTTATTTTCATTCTCGCACCACTAAACCTTGACCAGTTTCACCGACTTCCTTCGAAGTTGCTTCGTATTGTGTCCGACAATACAAATCGTGTTGTGGTTCGCAACCACCTCGGGTTCTACCTCGATGTCGTCCAACTGATTTGGTGAAATATTCACATTAGGGTCGCGCACAAACTTCCTTATCTGAGAAACATGAATTACATTGTGAACTCCCGCCATCTTATCTGAAGTTTCTCTTATTACTTCTGGTCCAAGCACAAATTTCTCATCGGTTTTAATTAACATGATGGTTAGTTGCACGGTCTTTCGTACAAACCTCAAATGGAGTCATACTAATACTGGAATGATAACTATTATCATATGCAAGCTCAACTAGATGCAAATGGTCATCCCATGACCCACCAAATCTAATATACAAGCCCTCAAGGGATCCTCTAATACACGATTCAACCAAATACTATCATGATCCAATCTAGTCCCTGGTAAACCATCAATGAAATCCATTGAGACTTGTTCCCATTTCCATTCGAGAATTTCCAACGGTTGTTACAACCACTAGGCTCCTTTTGCTTAGTTTTAACTAACTGGCAATTCATGTACCTCATCTCTTAATCCATTAACATTGGGTACAACCAGTCTCCCTTTCTTCCATAGCCATCCTTCTCTATCAAGTCCATACTTGCTCATCTCCTTGTTATCGATATCCATTTCTACCTTGGAGATGGTTTCCAATAGGTTAGGATCGTTCCTCTGATTGGAACCAATCTGCTCAATCAAAGTCGGTCTGATCGTCTAACTTGCTAACATTTCTGGATCCAATCAATACTTACGTCTGAGATCATATCCCACAATACACTCTAGTTGCCTCCATTCAAGAAACATAGCATCTAAACTGTCATGTCTCCTATTCAATGCATCAGCTAACGCACCAGTCCGATAGCACAGGCATCCGTGTATGCCGTCATCTCTTCATTCTCTATTACCGGAATCCAACAGGTGATAGTCCACCTAAGGGAACAAAAATAGGAACAAACATAGCAACCATAACAAGCATCAAACATGTCATATCTATCACGTGCCAGAGCCATACATATGTCGATACCTACTTGGTTAGTCCAATCAATCCCAAGGCTAATTGATGCCCCGCCTCCATACATACGTCGATGCCTTCTTGACTGGTCCAACCAATCCCAAGGCTAATGTAAGCCCCGCCTCCATACGGACTACCATACGTCCAACGTGCGTTTATCCTCCAAGGATAACTAGATCACATCCAATGGATCCAAGGTAACGGGTGTAACACCCCGTGTTTTCTGTTAACATTAAACTAACGAATTTAGGAATAATTAAATTTAAGTGTGAGAATCAAGGGAAACGGGTTACGCCATTATGTTCGTCTCGGAATTCTGGTTGAGATAGAGTTCGAGTTTGCATAAATTGGACTTCGTATGAAGAAGTTATGGCTATCGAAAGTTTCCAGAAAATTCAAATTTAAATTCAGAATCGAATTCAAGCTCAGAACTGGGCAGGGCGGGAAATTTCCCGCCCAAGGCCAGGTCGACCAGGGGGTTGACCTTAGTGTCGACCTACCCTATAGGTCGACCTAGGGGTCGACCTGGGGGTCGACCTACCCCCCTCGAGAAGATTTGAATTAACCCAATTCTGAGCTACTGCTGAGTCATTAGGGCTGAGTTGTCTTATTGGATGGTTCAGGTTTCTTCTAGGTTGATCGGATGGCCTAAAATTAATCTTAATCTCTATATAAACACATGTAGACTCAAACCCTAAAACCTAATAAAAATTAGAACCATGGTCATCATGCTATCACCCTGCAACCTAGAGTAGCCGCCACCAACTAGGAGCAAAGAAAAGCTAATCAACTCAATTCAACTCAAGTTTATAGCAACAACAACAAATTTGTCTACTTCAAAGGCGGGCTAAATCAATTTCAGATCACAGATCCCAGAACTCAAGACCTTCTTTGAGTAGTGAGTTCGATTTCTTTAATAAGATAATTAACAAGTTAATTAGGTTGAGTTATAATTTGGGTTATATGGCTATGTTTGTGGAACACTGGGAAAATGTGATATTTTGTGAAGTAGTTGTTCATACTGATAGTTTTTGTTGTGGATCCTTTTGTATATGCCCAATCACCTATGTTCAACTTGATTCATGTTTGACATCATTTTATATGCAAGTTTGGGTGCAGATTATATGCTAGTTTCTATGTGAATTGTACACAAGTTTACATGTGAACCAAGTAAAGTGACTATATGCAAGTTTAGGTAGAAATTGGATTCACATATATGCAAGTTTACAACTTTGGATTTAGATATATGACATACATAGTTTTATGCAAGTTTGTGACTATGGCCTATGCAAGTTTGGGTGAAAACTATGTTCATACCTGCAAGTTCACACCTTAAGGTCTATGTTTAGATTCATGACAATACCAAGTTTATGCTAGATATGTTGTAATCCTTATTTGTAAGTTAGATCCAATTTGTGTGTTATGCAAATTTGCGTTGTTTCTTCCCTTTTATGTGTTAGACTAATTGCTAGTCTAATATGTGTGTGTATGTATGTATGTGTATATATATTTATATATATATATATATCATGATAAGCGAACTAACAACATGGGGACGATGGGGTAATATTGAATATACACATATTGAGAATTGGCATGTAATGGCCTTAAAGGCATACAATTAATTTAAGGCAATAATTGGTAAAATTTGTATACCTGAAATAAATGGACATAATTTAGGTGACAATTATGGACATAAGTATATTTGGAATTTATTTACAAATTCGAATAGGGATATTAATCCACTTTGGTGTTAAATAAAGATGTATAATAATAAACCGCCTAAGACATGAGGTTAAACTCTTTTGTGTTGTAAGACTGCCCGGATCCGCCTGGGAAATCCAGTAGCCACAAATGCCAGTCAAATGTGAGAGGTCAAAGGCATGAATTAAAAGCGTAACAGTTGGAAAGACACGAGGTTAGGCTCGTTTGCGGTATAAGACTGCCCAGACCCGCCCGGCAAATCCAGCAACCGCAAATGCCAGTCTAATGTGGGTGGTCTTTACAAGGTTACGGTTCTAATGAATTAAGTAACACTTAACCAGATAAACATGTGGTGGGACATAGGGGGGTTAAGTGGGTGCTTTGGGTGGCATGTGAAATTAAGTGGGTGCCTTGGGTGGCATGTGAAATACGATTAGATGCACTTAACCAAGTGAAACATGTAAGAAGACATGAATAAAATTGGGTTAAGTGGGGAACAAACATAAGTGGAAGGCTTGTGTTAGGCATGGGGGGCCCTTCTCAGACCAGTAACCCATTAAGTATCTTTGTGGGCTCGACTCAAGTCGAGGACGAGACACGCGTACTAGGTTTGATTGTAAGAGGTCAAAACGGGTTAGCGGTGGCAACGCAAGTCCAACGGGGTCATATGCGTGTGTGGGCCTGGGCTGGTAGGTAAGATGTTGTTGCATCGTGTAGGTATAAGCCATGCATCTTTGGTGGTATCGGGTTGCCACTTTGGGGAGCGATACACCCCACTGTGGGACCAGCATGGGTATCTACGAGTTAGGGAGCCGATCGAATGGGGGTTGTGGGTACAACTAGTGGAGATAGGGGCAAACGACATCTATGAAGGCAGCTAGGGGTACACGAAACTACCATTACCATTATTAAGTTCTGTAGGAAGGATCAACTTTTAGGGTGTTTGGTGTGGTGCAATGTATTAATTATCTTTTAGTGATTAGGTGCGCCTTTAACATTATCTTTGTTCATCTTATTTCCTTTGTTTGCTCTTTCATGCCCATTGGTTCACAATCATTTCCTTATTTACCAGCTTATGCCTTATCCTAGTTACTTTAATGATTATATTGTTAAAGTTATTGCACTCGCCAGACTTTATGTCTGACCCCATTTGTTTCCACCACTTTTCTTCCTCCCCTCCCCCCCGGCCAGGTGCTCAGGGTGGTACTAGTACTAGTGGAGCTTGATTTGGACAACTTTATCTCTTTCTTTTGGAAGTTGCTTGGATTGCTGAAGTAAAGACCAGCCTATCTTATTTATGGCTATTTTATGTTGGGGTTATGTCTTTAATTTTATGTACACAAAAATTATTTGTCAAGATGGATAATAAGTGTATTTGGTTTTGTAGTTGGTTTTTGATGTGATGTAACCAAACTATTTCTCCGCTGCAATAAAGGTTGTTTTTACTTTCCAAGTACCAATATATTTATCTGTCTTGTTTACTTTTCTTTTCTATACACAATAAATGCTCCACCAAAATTAAGGCATTCCCTTTGTGAGTGACCTTAATGGAGATGGAGTGTCACACGTGGTATCAGAGCTGAAGGTTACCAGAACAGATAAGATATTTTGAAAAACTATTTTTCCAAAAAGAATTTTCATAAAAGATACCTTCAAAAATACGTTTTAAGGAAAGTATTTTTTTAAGAGAAAAGTTTATTTTAAAAACATAACCCCCAAGAGCCATATATCTTTCTTTCGAATTCTCCGTTTGAATCTCTTCATTTTCTTTTCAGCATGTCTGGAATTCCCGAGATACCTGAGGGGATACCGATACCGGATGGTTTAGATGGTATCTGGAAGCTAGGGCCAATGTCGTAGGTCCAGCAAATGCTCCTCCTCCTCCCCGTGTTGATACTTTCGCAAAGATATGCAAGGACTTTCGGGCAATGGGCGGAAAACCTTTTCACGGGTCGGAGACGTTTGTTGAAGCTCGAAATTGGCTAAAGGAGATGGAAGAATTGTTTGGAATCTTTGAGGTAGAAGATGGAAGAAAGGTCCAGTTAGCTGCCTGGTTAATGAAGGATGAGGCCTCGTTTTGGTGGGAGGTCACTAATGGAGAGCATCCAGTTGATACATGGCCGGATTTCAGGCGTAGGTTTGAGGCAAAGTTTCCCTCACGGGCCGAAGAGAATCTATACATGGAAAGGTTTTTGGCATTGAGGCAGGGAAATCTATCAGTGAAAGAGTACATCAACAAGTTCAATTAGTTGGCGAGATTTGGCTTGGACCTGGTGAATACACTCGAAAAGAAGGCCTTAAGATTTGTTAAGGGTTTGAACAAGCCGCTACATGGGTTAGCTATGACCCACATCCCTATGGGGGCCATCTTTGAAAGACTGGTTGACATGGCGCTTATGCATGAAGAGGAGAAAGGCGCCAATGCTAATATGGCACCTGAGAAGAAAGGGGATCAAAAGAAACCACAACAGCAACAACAGAACAAGAAGGGTGGTAAAGGCAACAATGGCAAGGGAAAGAAAAGAAGCTTTAACTGTGGGACACTAGCCCATCTGAGAAAAGACCGTAGGAAGAAGAAGACTGGTTGTTTCCACTGTGGCGAGGCAGGACATCTGATTAAGGACTGCCCAAAGAAAGGGCAGAGGGCAGGGCCTACCTCTGGAGGGCAGTTTCGGTCTCTCATGGCACCAGGGCAGGCAAGGGGCAGGTCCAGGCTCTCGTGGCCCCACCACTGCAAGAACGAGGTAGAATGATTTTCATTGAAAATTTAGTTTATCTTTTTGATCATCCTGTTCGCACACTCTTTGATTCTGGTGCATCGCACTCTTTTATATCTACTACTTTAGTTGAGTCACTACACCTAAACACCAGTATTGTAGAGGATCCCTTAGTTGTTTCAAATCCAATGGGGGATCAGCCTATTTGTCGATGATTTGTTTGGATTTGGAAATTTCTATACTCAGCGTTGGGTTTAGATGTGATGCTTATGTTTTGGGCTTCACGGTCTATGGGTTAATTTTGGGCATGGATTGGTTATCCAGTAATGGAGCCATCCTAGATTGTGGAATGAGAGAGGTTAGGCTTATGACGCGCTTGGGCAACACTCTCGAAATCTCTTGTAATCCCATGAATTCTGTTATGCTAAGTTATCTAGAATCGCTTGACGCGTCTGTTGAGAATTTGCAGTCTGTTAGAGTGGTCCGTGAATACTCGGATGTCTTTGAGGAAGTAGAGGGCTTGCCTCCAAAGCGGGAGATAGACTTCCACATATACCTAGTTGATAACGCAAAACCCGTTGCTTTACCCATTAGACACATGGCTTCAAGGGAGAGAAAGGAGCATAACAAGCAAGTTAAGGAGCTGCTAGAAAAAGGGTTTATAAGGCAAAGTATTTCTGAATGGGGGGCTCCAGTGGTGTTCGCAACCAAAGCGGATAGTTCACTTCGCCTATGCGTTGATTATAGGGAGCTAAACAAGCTGACCAAGAAGAATAGGCACCCACTGCCAAGAATAGACGATTTGTTCGATCAGCTTGTAGGTGCAATATTTTTCTCCCAATTAGATCTGGCTACCGGATTTCATCAGCTAAGAGTGGCTGATAGTACTGATAAGACCGCGTTCAGAACTCCGGATGGTTTCTTCGAATGGCTCGTCATGCCTTTTGGCTTGACCAACACACCTGCTTATTTCGTCGATTTGATGAATAGAGTGTTCCGGGAATTTCTCAATAAATTCGTGGTGGTCTTCATAGATGATATTCTGATTTTCTCGAAGAATGTGGAAGAGCATGCTTTGCATTTAAGGGAAGTCATGGATACTCTCCGTGCACATCAGTTAAAAGCAAAATTCTCCAAGTGCCACTTCTAGAGGGAAGAAGTAAGATTTCTTGGGCATGTGGTGTCCAAAGAAGGGTTAGCTATGGACCCCGCAAAAGCAGTTGCGGTCCAAGATAGGAAGGTTCCAAAGAATGAAACCAAAGTCCGAAGTTTTCTTGGACTAGCAGGGTTTTATCGCAAGTTCATTAAAGAATTTGCGAAAATCCCAGCTCCACTTAAAAGGTTAACGAAGAAGAACCTGACTTTCACTTGGGATTTGGATTGCGAAGTCGCTTTCCAACGATCGAAGAGGGCTCTGTCAACAACCCCAGTTTTGACATTACCAGATGGGAGCAAGATGTTTACGGTATACACAGATGCATGCGATACGGGACTAGGCATTGTTTTGATGCAAGAGGGGAAGGTAGTAGCTTATGGTGGAAGGCAGTTGAAAGTGCATGAGAAAAACTACCTAACCCACGATCTAGAGTTAGCAGCCATCATTTTTGCACTTAAGTCTTGGCGCAACTATCTCTTAGGTGAGAAATTTGAACTGTATACTGACCATAAATCGTTGAAGTACTTTTTCTCGCAGAAAGATCTCAATCTAAGGCAGCGAAGATGGATGGAGTTTCTCGCCTCATACGACTTTAAGATCTCCTATACTCCTGGCAAGGGCAATGTAGTAGCAGACGCCCTAAGTAGAAAGAAGCTGGCCTTAAGTCCTCTCTTTGTAGAAAGGCAAAGTTTGGAGTACATAGCAAATTTTGATTTTAGACCCTCTGTTGATTATGTGACTGGCTTGATGGCAATGCTAGAGGTGCGTCCTACTTTGTTGGACTCAATAGGAACCGCGCAACGTGAAGACCCTCATCTAGTTGACGTGATAGATAAGTTGATTAGGGGAGATACTTCTAGTCACCTCAGTAGATACTCCATCGATGATAAGGGTTGGTTGAGACGGGATGGAAGACTATGCGTCCTGCAAGCAAGAGATTTGGTGAAGATGGTTCTGGAAGAAGCGCACCATTCCAAGATGACCATACACCCCGGTGGAGACAAGATATATAAAGATATCAAAAGATTTTTCTTTTGGAATGGCATGAAGAGGGATGTAGCTGAATTTGTTTCGAAATGCATGATATGCCAGCAAGTCAAGGCGGAGCAGAAGAAGCCTGGCGGTTTGCTTCATCCTCTAGAAGTTCCGCAATGGAAATGGGAAAGCATCTCGATGGAATTTGTTGATGGGTTGCCTAGGTCAAGAAGGGGCAATACCGGTATTTGTACATAGTGAACCGGCTCACGAAAAACACTTATTTTATACCTGTCAAAAGAAGGAGGACCGCCTCATCTTTAGCCTCCATTTATCTTAAGGAGATAGTTCGACTCCATGGGATACCCTCCAGCATAGTGAGTGATCGAGACCCTATCTTTACAAGTGAGTTCTGGAAGAGTTTGCAAGAGGCCGTAGGCACACAGCTATGTTTAAGCACAACCTATCACCCTCAAACCAATGGTCAAACGGAAAGGGTGAACAGAGCACTGGAAGATCTTTTGAGACTATGCATTCTTGACTTTGGAGGATCTTGGGAGGATCATCTTCCTTTGGTGGAATTCGCTTATAACAATAGCTACCAAGCCACTATAGGCATGGCACCCTTCGAAGCTTTATATGGAAGGCCATGTCGATCACTAACTTATTGGTGGGAGTCCACAGATAAACTTATACTTGGGCGGACATGATTAGAGAGACTTCAGAGAAAGTGGACTTGATACGAAGGAGAAAGAAGACTGCCCAAGATAGACAGAAATCGTACGGAGACAAGAGAAGGACCGACCTTGAGTTTGAGGTTGGGGATAAGGTGTTCCGTAAAATATCTCCTTTGAGGAATGTCATCCGCTTTGGGTCCGTAGGAAAGTTGGCACCACAATTTGTAGGACCATTTCCTATCATCGAAAGGATTGGGACAATGGCCTACAGAGTAGAGCTACCTGAAAGACTGGCTGGAGTTCATAATGTTTTTCATGTCTCTCAGTTACGAAAGTGCTTACATGAGTCGGCAGAAGTTGTGGAGCCAAGCATACTAGAGGAAGCCGAAGTGGAACGAGAAGCGACTGTGAGGAGAGTTCCAACTCGTATCTTGGGGATGGAAGTTAAAAAGCTACACAACCATGAAGTTAACCTTGTCAAAGTTCAATGGAGCGACGCAGAGGAAGATGCGACTTGGGAGACTGAGGCCAAAACACGTGCAGCCTACCCATTTCTTTTTGAGGGTACATCTTTGATCTCTTTTTCCTTAAGTTTATTCAAGCTTGTATCTACCATTTTAGTGTATCTCCTCGGTCATATTCTTTATCCTTAGGTAGAGGCCAATGGATGTAAACACGTATTTGAAAGATGTTATGATTGATGGATGCTAGTGGTTGCTCGTGGATGCATATACACACACATTAGGCACTAGATCGGCTCAATCACTTTCATACTGCATATAAATGTGTGCTTATTTAGGATAATTGATGTATAATGGTTGTGTTATCATATGGATGCTGCATTCAAATGAATGGTTGTGCACGTATGTAGAAATAATATGTATCATTAGGGATCCTTTTCCATACATAACGGACGCATGGCACAACAATAATTTGCATTAAGGAGGTCAACTGAATCAGTAGACCGCCTAATTTTGCATTAGATACAGACATATACACACACTGTGCATATAAACATGAAAGCATTAGAAGTCTTTTAAGGACAATGGATGCCTGTGTTTGATGGTTAAGTAGATGGACGATTAGATGGTAGGATATGTATTCTTCGTAACTTGAAGATTTTGTGGTCGAAATCCTTTAAGGAGGGGAGAATGTAACACCCTGTGTTTTCTGTTAACATTAAACTAACAAATTTAGGAATAATTAATTTTAAATATGAGAATCAAGGGAAACGTGGTACGTCATTGTGTTCGTCTCGGAATTCTGGTTGAGATAGAGTCTGAGTTTGCGTAAATTGGACTTCGTATGAAGAAATTGTGGCTGTAGGAAGTTTCCAGAAAATTCAAATTTAAATTCAAAATCGAATTCAGACTCAGAACAAGGCAGGGCGGGAAATTTCCCGCCCAAGGCCAGGTCGACCAAGGGGACGACCTTAGTGTCGACCTACCCTATAGGTCGACCTGGGGGTCGACCTACCCCCCTCGGGCAGATTTGAATTAAGCCCAATTCTGAGCTGCTGCTGAGTCACTAGGGATGAGTTGTCTTTTTGGATGGTTCAGGTTGCTTCTAGGTTGATCGGATGGCCTAAAATTAATCCTAATCTCTATATAAACACATGTAGACTCAAACCCTAAAACCTAATAAAAATTAGAACCATGGCCGTAATGTTATCACCTTGCAACCTAGAGTAGCCGCCACCAAGTACGAGCAAAGAAAAGCTAATCAACTCAATTCAACTCAAGTCTATAACAACAACAACAACAACAAATTTGTCTACTTCAAAGGCGAGCTAAATCAATTTCAGAACACAAATCCCAGAAATCAAGACCTTCTTTGAGTAGTGAGTTAGATTTCTTTAATAAGATAATTAACAAGTTAATTAGGTTGAGTTATAATTTGGGTTATATGACTATGTTTGTGGAACATTGGAAAAAATGTGATATTTTGTGAATATATGCTAGTTGTTCATAATGATAGTTTTTGTTGTGGATCCCTTTGTATATTCCCAAACACATATGTTCAACTTGATTCATGTTTGACATCATTTTATATGCAAGTTTGGGTGCAGATTATATGCTAGTTTCTATGTGAATTGTACACAATTTACATGTGAACCAAGTAAAGTGACTATATGCAAGTTTAGGTAGAAATTGGATTCACATATATGCAAGTTTACACCTTTGGATTTAGACGTATGACATACATAGTTTTATGCAAGTTTGTGACTATGGCTTATGCAAGTTTGGGTGAAAACTATGTTCATACCTGCAAGTTCACACCTTAAGGTCTATGTTTAGATTCATGACAATACCAAGTTTATGCTAAATATGTTGTAATCCTTATTTGTAAGTTAGATCCAATTTTTGTGTTATGTAAATTTGCGGTGTTTCTTCCCTTTTATGTGTTAGACTAATTGCTAGTCTAATATATATATATATATATATATATATATATCATGATAAGTGAATGAACAACGTGGGGACGATGGGGTAATATTGAATATACACATATTGGGAATTGGCATGTAATGGCCTTAAAAGACATACAATTAATTTGAGGCAATATTTGGTAAAATTTGTAAACCTGAAATAAATGGACATAATTTAGGTGACAATTATGGATATAAGTATATTTGGAATTTATTTACAAATTCGAATAGGGATATTAATCCACTTTGGGGTTAAATAAAGATGTGTAATAATAAACTGCCTAAGACACGAGGTTAGACTCTTTTGTGGTGTAAGACTGCACGGACCTACCAGGGAAATCCAGTAGCCACAAATGCTAGTCAAATATGAGAGGTCAAAGGCATGAATTAAATGCGTAACAGTTGTAAAGACACGAGGTTAGGCTTGTTTGTGGTATAAGACTGCTCGGACTCGCACGACAAATCCAGCAACCGCAAATGCCAGTCTAATGCGGGAGGTCTTTACAAGGTTACGGTTCTAATGAATTAAGTAACACTTTACCAGATAAACATGTGGTGGGACATGGGGCGGTTAAGTGGGTGCCTTGGGTGGCATGTGAAATTAAGTGGGTGCCTTGGGTGGCATGTGAAATACGATTAGATGCACTTAACCAAGTGAAACATGTAAGAAGACATGAATAAGAATGGGGTTAAGTGGGGAAACCTTAGTGGGGAACAAACATAGGTGGAAGGCTTGTGTCAGGCATTGGGGGGGGGCTTATCAGACCAGTAACCCATTAAGTATCTTTGTGGGCTCGACCCAAGTCGAGGACGGGATACGCGTACTGGGACTTGATTGTAAGAGGTCAAAACGGGTTAGCGGTGGCAACACAAGTCCAAAGGGGTCATGTGCGTATGTGGGCCCAGGATGGTAGGTAAGACGTTGTTGCATCATGCAGGTATAAGTCGTGCATCTTTGGTGGTATCGGGTTGCAACTTTGGGGAGTGATACACCCCATTGTGGGACGAGCACGGGTATCTACGAGTTAGGGAGTCGATCGAATGAGGGTAGTGGGTACAACTAGTGGAGATAGGGGCAGACGGCACCTATGAAGGCAGCTAGGGGTAAACGAAACTACCATTATCATTATTAAGTTCTGTAGGCGGGATCAGGTTTTTGGGTGTTTGGTGTGGTGAGATGTAGTTATTATCTTATAGTGATTAGGTGCGCCTTTAACGTTATCTTTGTTTATCTTATTTCCTTTGTTTGCTCTGTCATGCCCATTGGTTCACAGTCATTTCCTTATTTACCAGCTTATACCTTATTCTAGTTACTTTAAAGATTATAATGTTAAAGTTATTGCACTCACCAGACTTTATGTCTGACCGCCTTTGTTTCCTCCTCTTTTATTCCTTCCCCCCAGGGGCTCAGAGTTGGACTAGTACTAGTGGAGCTTGATTTGGACAGCTTTATCTCTTTCTTTTGGAAGTTGCTTGGATTGCTGAAGTAAAGTTCAGCCTATCTTATTTATGGCTATTTTATGTTGGGGTTATGTCTTTTATTTTATGTACTCAGAACTTATTTGTCAAGATGGATAATAAGTGTATTTGGTTTTGTAGTTGGTTTTTGATGTGATGTAACCAAATTATTTCTCCGCTGCAATAAAAGTGTTTTTTATTTTCCAAGTACTAATATATTTATCTGTCTTGTTTACTTTTCTGTTCCATACACAATAAACGCTCCACCAAAATTAAGGCATTCCCTTTATGAGTGACCTTAATGGAGATGGGATGTCACAACGAGCATCCCCAGATACCGCTGCTTCGAGCCCTCCTAGAACACTATAAGTATCAACGATTTCTTGGTACTCTCATCAGAAGAGCTACCCACATACTTAGACCCAGTCTCGAGTGTCCATTATTGAAAAATCTCAAGTCCAACATGAGTCGTCTCTTTATTCGTTGCATCTCAAAGATCAACGAACAAACATTTTTCTTTTACGAGTTCAAATCCAACTTGAATTGTCCTAACCTTCGTTGCATCTCCACAATCAACGAACACATCTTATCCTTTTACGAGTTCAAGTCTAACTTGAATCATCCTAACCCTCGTTGCATCTCCATGATCAACGAACACATCTTATCCTTTTACGAGTTCAAGTCTAACTTGAATCGTCCTAATCCTCGTTGCATCTCCACGATCAACGAGCACATCTTATTCCTTCAAAGTTATACCATTCTTGAACCAAAGAGAACATCAACGTAGGGTCCTAAACAATCCATTACCTTGCAGCTTCCTCAAGTCCCACTCGAATCATCTCCTAGCCCTATCGAATCCAACCCGGGGCAGTCCATACCATTGAACAGTCTTATCATGTCACGGCTGTACGTCACTCCTCGAGTAAGCCGAGGTATCATTCAATGGAAATTACAACAACTAATTATATCTCATGCAAACCATTCTAGTCGAACTCGACATTCCCCAAGCGCAAACCCCAAAAGCCTAAACCAATATCAGACAAGCACTCAAGGAACATCTCCTCCGAATTTAGATAATCTACGTGAGATGATACTAGCAAAGCAACTAAGCAAACATAAATCCGTGACTCGATAAGACCACATTACAAAAAATCATGCAAAGGCTTGTCGAACCACCGATCGGGTTCGTCGCAACTGAAGGACTATCGACAATCTCGAGTTTCAATTCCAACCTATTTACCAGGTCACTAGATACGAAGGAATGGGAAGCTTCAATATCAAACAAAACTCGAACAGGAACATCATAAACAGAAAGCATACCTCGAATAACGATGCCCTTTCCCTTCTCCACCGCAGTTGAGGCATTCACGAAGAAGGAACAATATTGATAGCATACGCTTTCACGATCTGCTTCTCTTTAGGAGGTTGTAGACATTTATCCTTGTGATGTCCCACTTGGCCTCAATTGAAGCACTTTCTTTCCCCAAGCTCTTCATGGCAATCTCTTGCATAGTCGCCCTTCTTGCCACAACTAAAGCACTCTTTATCTTTCTTGTCCTTCTTATTCTGACCACCCTTGTTCTGATCTTGTTTTCTCTTATTCTGAGACTCCTTCTTACCTCCACCGCTTGCTTGCGAATTTGGTTCCTCTACAGATGCAATAGAAACATCGGCTTTTGACTTAGGGTAAACACTCTCCGATCTCAGTGCTTTCCCCACTATAGACTCGAACGTCTCATCGATGCGGTTTATCAGCCTTTCCCCTAAGTACTCATCTAAGCCAGTTATGAAATTCTCATTCTTCTTCTCGGTAGTGTCGATAAGAGATAATCCATACTTCGATAAAGTATCGAACTCAGCAATATATTCTGAGACTGCCCTACCATTCTGCTTATGCTCCAAAAAAAATCTAAACAATTTAGATTTGTGAACAGCTGGAATGAACTTTTCGCTGAAATGAGTCATAAACTGATTCCAAGTAACTTGATCTTCAGGAGTAACTGCTTTAATAGCATTCCACCAGTTCATAGCTTGTCCTTGAAGCTGACATGATGCTAACTTTCTTTTTATGGCATCATCGATTCTCAAGTCCTCGAAGATGCACTCACAACTATCCAACCAATCTTGAACATCCATAGCCGAATCCATTCCATGGAACGACTTCCCGCCAAGACAAGTATAATCCTTGTTAAGCTTGGCGAAATCGGCCCTAAGCGCCTGCACTACTGCACCACCACCATTAGCAGCGTTAGTAACTGCTCCCCGAGCAGCCCAAAGCATCTCTAGCATGAAGGTAGTAAACACGGTCCTCATATCAGGAACATCCCTATTGTTTGCTCCTAAACCTGTATGTACTCCTCGTATATTGGCTCAACATTCAGTCTGTAAAGTTAAAATGATTAACCATCTCAATGTGGTGCCAGTGTAGTGTGACTTCCTCCTTACATACACTAATAGTGTATATATATATAGCTTTTAAAAACCAAAATATCACTAATACGCGCTCTCATATAAGTATGCTATCTCTCCCTGATGTCTTCCCCTAGGTTAACTATGCAACCGGGCTCTGATACCAAGTGTGACGGCTCTCCCCGAACTAGCCGACATTTACTTCGAAATGCGCTATACCAATGTCCAACTAGCACGGGACGGTCGTCGAAAGAAAAGAAAAGAAAAGAAAGGAATTTGAAACTATGAACGAACAAGGAACCTGTAGTGTATCTCACAGTACATGGAATAAAATATAATAATAATATACTTGACATAAAACAGGCGTGGCAGTGCATAAGCTAAAAACTAAACCATCATAGCAGCGGAAAATCCAAAATACAGCTTATGATCCAAAAACATTATCACAACTTTAAAAATACTGTCTCAAAAGAAAGAAAGGAAAGGTACACTAGTAATGCCTAAAGTAGTGACCAGGAACAACACAGGGAGTTATATGTAAATAATACATAGAAGCCTCTTGCTCGTCTCCGGACATCTACTCGTGCATACCACCCAGCTTGTCTCTAATCTGCTCGTTTAGGAGCACCCAGAGTAATAAGAATAGACATAAAACTCTGGGTCAGACAAAAGTCTAGTATGAGCGATAAGCAACAAAACAGAACAATAACAGGTATAATCCAATCATACCAGAACCTGGACCAGCAACCAAAGAGTTAGCACAACAAGACGTACATTACTATAAGGTAATACTAACATAAAGTGTAAAAGTAACATGGCGGTATGCATGTCATGGTGATAGCAACCATCAAACATAGCAATCATCCTCACATCTCTCACTCAGTGTGTAAAGCATACGATATCCACCACCCGATCACCCAATCCTTTGCTACGATCAATTTTCTCCATGGAGTCACAATGACTCCATTGCACTGATCCATAGCCATTAATCCATCTCTCAATGGTGAACTAAAGTTATGGATATCGATAACCCCTTTGTACACGTCCCGCAACAAAGTCCAACTCATGAAGTTAACTCGTTGGTCCCCTTTGGGATCTTGAGTAATAACCTCTCATTTGAACTACCTTTGCATCTCGGAATTTGGTCATCATCCCCGTTCTTCCTTCAGTTCAGTTCGTGATCCTCCATATCGACTCGTGGTGCTTCGAAGCTCCGATTGGTGATCAACTTCCTCGGCTCGTGGTTCGTCCCAAGTACAGCTTATGGTTCCTCCTTCTGCTCGTGACTCATGACACCAAGGCTCGGTTCGTGATCAGCTCCAGTTCGTGACATGTGGTCGGATCGTGGACCACCTTCGGGTCGCGGGATCCACTCGTGATCCCTAACTTGGTCGTGGTCTTCTGGCTCGCCATCCTAAGGGTCGCCCTCCTAGTGTTCGCCCTGTTCCTCACGGTCGGGGTGTGAGGGTTTGTGTAACGACCCGCCTTTTTGCCCGATTCTCGCCGGTAATTAAACCAACTTAAGTCATTCACAAAGTCGAATAGTTATGGGTACATACATATTCGAACAGAAATAACATAACTTTTATTTCATTTCATTGATTAAATCGGAGATTACAAGAAATATCAGAGTACCATATATGCTCAGCGGAAGTTCAATGCTCTCAGTGGAAGAGGAAAAACATCAAAACAAGACCATAGCTTCAAATCTGAATCTTGCTCAAAAATTTAAACCTGCAAACTAAACTTCTTGCTGCCCGTGCAAAATTATGGGCACCCAGAGTTTAGGTGTGGAAGCAATAAATTCCAGGTCAGTCGTGGGACTGGTGTGAGAATTCAAAAAGAGTTTTAATTAGGATTCATTTTAAAGTTGGGAAATTCACCGGACCATGCCGCTTTATGCATAACGGGTTTTCTACATGTGAATGCCCGTGCACATAAATTCGTAATGACTTTTAGAAAATGAGGCTATCAAAAGCTCGTCCCACATCACACAATGCAAGCGCACACCAAATGGGCAAGTTTTACCTAATGACAACCAAACATGCTTTCATACGTAAAATCCTCTTTCAATGCTAAATATATAGTGTGGAAAACCATTTCGCAAATAAATGTATTAATCCTAGATGGCATAATACCCATAATATTATGTCGCCATATATATTCAAACCAAAACCAAATGGCTCGTACTGGAGAATTGGGTTTCCAACTTGATGATTCCTGGCACGAAAGATCCATCAGGGTTACAAAGCGAAGTGTAACACGGATTTTTCTTCCATATCGGACACCAACAAAAAATCGCAAGGCAGATCAACGGTTTTTCGACCAGACACGGCCCCCCGAACATACCCAACTTCCCCAAGTTCATAAGTGGTTTCCTACTGCTGCACAGCTTCATCATCAATTCATATACAAGTATACAACCTAATTGCCAGTTTCTTATCAATCCAGGGTGTGAGGTTTGTTGATGTCACGTCATACACAAAGCATCGCTTCAATAAGCCATGCTTTGATCATTACTAGCTCATTTCATAACTCGAGTATGCCACAATGGCAATTCATGACATATCACTGATTTCGATCAATGCATACCCTCTAAGTTCATATGACTTAGAGCCGAGGATAGTATTTTGCCACAAATACGATATATATTAACGGAAATCAGTGCTATGCGGTCAATTTCAATGTCAGACACACAATCCATACAAGTCAGCCCTGGGTCTGAACGGAACGACAACCCGAAAATAATCAAACATATTCAGGTCTTGTGCCACTTATAACCCTATATCGGGTGTACACCCCGATCCAAGACATTAGTAATCAAGGTAAACAATTCGAATATACTCGGTCTTCTCTTATCGATATCCAAGCCTTTAGTTTATAACGTCGTGTTATTACTTGGAATGGTTTTCGGATTCATATCCGATCCCAGACTTCCCAAGTAATAAGCATATTAAAATAGCTATGGACCACCCGAGTTTCTCAATTCAAATATCCTTTCCAAATATTGTCGCATTACTTCGAATTAAGGTTGGATTCAATTCCCGGAAATCCGTTATCATTTTAAACCTTTGTCTCCAAATTCAAAACATTCATTTTCCAACCTTATGTTTCAAAACCACTTCATTTATTCGTCGTTATCCCAAAACTACCAAATCTTAATTTAAATTTAAATTTCCATTCCTAACGATTAAAATAATATTTTTTGTAACACCCCACCTTCGCTAGGGTCACTCACAAAGGGAATGCACTAGGTTTGGTGAAGTATTATCGAGGTAAATAAGCACAGAAATATTACAAGACAAAACATATAAAACAACGGAAGTAAAGCAAATTTCATTACCTTATAAAATAGTAAGGTCAAAAGCCTTTTTACATCGAAATACATCAAAACCCGTCTTGCAATAGTAAAGAAGCATAAACCATTTCATAAATTATTCCCCAACTAAAATAGTAAGGTAGCCATAGCCAAGAAAAGCCCAAGCCATGCATGATGATCTTCAAGCAAAGGAAGTCCGAACTAAATAACAGTGTTTCCTCCCTGAAAACCTTGGGGGGGGGAAACGGAAGACAAAGAGGCGAAACAAAACGGGGTCAGTCATAAAGACTGGTAAGTCCTATCTACTTCCAGTATAAAAACAGGTAAAGGTAACATGACATGCATAAACTGAAAGTAAACATAAGGATGACGACAAGATATATAAGCTAAACCAAGATAACTGGATGAACTACTGTAACAAGATAAACTAAGGTATCGTGATAAACTACGGTGTCAAGATAAATCAAGGTATCACATCGTCAGATTTCTATCAAGTATACTATCCCAAGGTATCTATCATGTATAACATCCCACGGTATCTATCATGTATAACATCCCACGGTATCTATCATGTATAACTTCCCAAGGTATCTATCATGTATAACTTCCCAAGGTATTTATCATGTATATTTGCTCTGCACCTCTCGTACTAGTATCCCAACCCGCGTCATGTGTTAACTATGAATGTCCCTTCCCCAATGTCATGTAATGGTCCATGTCAACCTAATATATATATAGCATATGTAGGTTTTCCCAACTCGTATGTTTCTTTCCATGTATAAGTTCAGTCCTTTGCCGTAGGTCGTACGGGCTTTCCCATGTAAATCTATACCACCTCAACGTAGTACCATTTTATCCTTGAAGTTGTTTTGGACTGCTACCCTTGACCTGGTTAAGTTTTCTTACCATGAACTATCGCGTGTTCACTTAGGATTTATGCCACCTAGGACCACTAGGGATTATGCTACCTAATGAACGTTTCCGTGTCTCGGTTTGGGTTCAAGCCACCTAGGGCCACTAGGGATTATGCCACCCGTCAACCACGCCCTTTATCCCACGTATGTATCGTGAATCGTTTTTCCATGTCTAGATGCACATGTATCTCAATGTGCCATCCGAGTTCCGTGCTAGGGCAAATCAAGAAATACGGAACCTAGTCGGGAGCTTTAAGTCATCTGCCGATGCAGATATTAAGGTCTGTTTTTGTATCCGTGGCTATGGTCCCACGTGACCCCTCCCTCAACTACTGAAAGGCAAAACAAGAAAAGTCATGTATGAGAACTACACTAAGGCCATCGATGCCCCCTTCCCGGACGGCCAACCTCACCCATACCTAGATAGCAAGTATGGTCTGTTGGGTGTTCTCTGCCTTTCCGTACGTACATGATTGACCGCAGATGGTAGGTGGCCGACGAATGTGCTATCTAGGGCTACCGTGAAAATATCGCCGACCCCACGCTAATTCACCCCAGTCTTTAGGTTGCTCGCACAGCAACCAAGGCATACCCTTGGTTCTTCTACCGCAGACCTTAACCTCTGTGAGGCCAGGTTTCATGGACCATCTGCCACCTCATAGAGGGATACCAAGAGTACCCTTACGTCCCCCTGAAGCTACCGCTTCATCACCCAGTTCGCTGGAGCTTTTTATCCAAGTCAGATAAGTTGCTCCTCCTCGTATACTAAGCGATGACCTACCGTATCAGGTTACTCATCTATTTATGAACTAGTCCCATGTCCTTGGCTAAGAATTATTACTTAGTTATCCTTAACTAAGGTTTACCACTTAGCTTCTCTTCCCGCTATCCTTGTTAACTACGATTTTCAACCTAGTCCCCTGACCTAGGGTTTTGTCTAATGGGTTAAGTGTTGTCATTCAAGTTCATGACTTAACCCGCCTACGAATCATGTCAAGATTGGCTAAGTACTCAAGTTCAAGGCTTAGCCCTACAAGTTGGTTAAGTGTACCAAGAAGCTCATGACTTAACCCTATCAAGTCAAATTGGTTAAGTATTTGTTTGTCTTAACCCTATCAGATTATCGTGTTAGATTGATTAAGCATAAATTATCTTAATCCCATCAGATTATCGAGTCGGATTGGTTAAGTATGGGTTAGCTTAACCCCATCCACTAATCGTATTACAATGGTTAAGTATATTTAAAAGGTCTTGTGACTTAACTCTATCAGGTCCGCATATTAGATTGGTTAAGTATAAGTTACTTAACCTCATCAAATCATCATGTATAATTGGTTAAGTATAAGTTACTTAACTCCATTAAATTATCATGTTAAGTTGGTTAAGTATTGGTTACTTAACCTCATTGAATTACCAAGTTTAGATTGGTTAAGTGTTTAACTTAACCTCATCGAATTACCGTGTTTAGATTAGTTAAGTGTAAGTTACTTAACCCCATCTAATTACCGTGTTTAGATTAGTTAAATGCGGATTACTTAACCCCATCGAATTTACCGTGTTAGATTAGTTAAGTCTAGATTACTTAACCCCATCTAAGTACCGTGTTTAGATTAGTTAAGCGTAAATTACTTAACCCCATCCCCTAACTGCCTTATATGGTTAAGTGTCATAAATCAAATCCGGTTCCACTTAACCTACCCATTCGTGTCATATCGGCTAAATGTCATTAGTCAAAATTACTTAACCTTTTCATGTGGCATTAATTAGATTAATGCACCCCAACCTCTCACATTAGACTTTGTTGTGGTACTAGTTAAGCCGGGCTGGTCCGGGTAGATTTATACCACAACCTAGTCTAACCTCGGGTTTTAAGTGCTATATGACCAACTACTCACATTGGGTCCTATTGTTTGTAGCCACTAGTTAAGCCGGGCGGGTCCGGGTAGATTTATGCTACAAACTCAACCCAACCTCGAGTTGGCCACTTTCATGTTTGGTCTAGTGTCATATTACACTTACAACCCATACATGTCTAGTTTCAAGTTCCATGTTTTCCTACGTGTCATGACCACATTTAAGTATATCATGAATGTCATGTTCTCATGTAAACCCCATGTCAAGTTTTTCGTGTCATATCAACGTTTTTCCTAAGCTACCCAAACATATTTCCAACCCAAGTGGAAGCGAGTCACATAGTAGGGGTATTATGCCAACATATTGGCCACAAACATGCATAGTATCATAAGGGAATTTGGCCACAAACATGCATGATAACATAAGGGGTTTGGGTTCATTTACATGCATAAGCCCCAAAGTCAAGTCTTTGCCAATGTTTCACAAGTCAAGTGGTTCCCAAAGGTTCATACTAACATTCCATAGATAAAGATTCAAACTTGCAAGATATACTAGGTTAAACATAACATGAGTGGCATGATTAAGTCGCTAAAACTTAGCCCAAGGTCATAGATCATAGAAAAGGGGCAAAAAATTAGGTTCACATAGGCTAGCATACTTATGTTTCATCGCATTTTATTCCATGTCACATTAGAACCACCGTTAGAATCTACAAGTGGCTAGAACTTACATAGCGTGGCAAGAGGGATAGGAGCATGAATCGTCTTGACAAAGAAAGGTGGCTCCTTTGTTGAAGAATCGCCATGAAATTTGAGTAGCAACGTTGATCTACCCTCGATTTGATGTAGGAAGCTTGCACCTTTTGATTTGTACCCTATTTGAATGCATAAGCCCTTGGAGTTGGAGATGGAGGCCATGATCAAGATAGATTTTGGCAGCACTTAGTTGCTAGAATGATTTTTAGTGATTTAGGTTAGGTCCTAGGATGTTTTTATAGAGATTAGGAGTAGTTTAGACCCTTAGGTTAACCCTAGGATAGATCTGAACCCTCAAAACCCGTCACAGGCCAATAGACCAGACCCAAAAGCATGTCTTGAGGAACAAGTCAGGCACACCCAGGCCAAACTGGCCGACCACCCAAGTCGACAGTGGTGTCGACTGGGCAGTCAACACCACCTGGGGTGTGTCGACTCCCAAGTCGACTCCCCAGTCGACTTGGGGGTGGCGGGAATTTTCCCGCCTGTCCTGCTTGGCTGAATTTGAATTCTGAATTCAAATTTGAACTGTTTTTGAACTTGAAATTTTCTGAAACTTTGACGGGCCATAACTGGGTCATACGGACTTCGATTTTCGAAAACTCGGACTCTATTTCGCGTATTTTTCCGAGACGAATGCAATGGAACAGCCCGTTTCCCCTTATTCAGATTTTATAATTAAATTCTGCCTTGATTCTTGTCCTAGCACGTTGTAAAAATCCGGGTTGTTACATTCTCCCCAACTTAAAGGATTTCGTCCCCGAAATCTCCAAGTTAGGAAGAACGTATCCTACCATCCATCATCCATCTAGTCAAAACATCATCCACAGGCAACCATTGTCCTTAGACGATTTCTAATGCCATATGAACATATTCAAAACGTGTGTGTATATGCTCCTTAGCTAATGCTAATGATCAGGCCTGAATGATCTTTCTAATGCAAAATATGTTTAGTGCCATGAGTCCAACATGTATGCAAATAGTCCTAGTCATATAAACACTATATGTGTGCACAAACATTCATTCATATGCAACATCCGCATGACAACACATTCAATTTTATCCATAAACAAGTATAAATACTCGTGCATATGCAACATGAAACGTGATCGCGTCAATCTAGTATCTAATGTGTATTCGCGCATCCACGAGCAACCACTTGCAACCATATCAATCATAACATGTTTCAAATACATGTTTACATCCATAGAGTTCTACCTAAGGTTCCCAAGATAGGATCGAGAAGATAAACAAGACAAACTCCTTACGAGGTTTGCAACAGAAACAGGACCGAGAGGATATCCACCAAGCGATAGCATGCAAGCAAGCTCTACAAGAGAACCAGGGATCTACGATATACTCTTAAAAAGAGACATGATGCGCGGGTCTAAGCCGCATTTCCATGAGCTTAATTCCATTGTGCCTTGACCGCCTTTGACTTCATGATTTCGTAGCTCCTTGATTCCTATTTCCAAGGTATGAGTTGGAACTCATTTCACTATCGCCTCTCGTTTCACTTTCACTTATTCTTTCCCTAGTATGCTCGGCTCAAACATATCTGCATACTCATGCAAGCTCTCCAAAATTCACTAGTGAATTCTGGATCTCGTTTACCGATGCCAATCCATGTTACCACGTGCACTTACTAGGGTGATTCCTATAACCCATGCTTAAGCAAAATGAACCATCCGCCTTATTGGCGAGCGCTACTCGATCGGATCAGAGATTTCCGATAAATGCATCAAGAGATTCTAGGTAACTAACCATGACAGAACTCAAAAGTCTACACGAGACTTCGAGGGTATTACCAAGGCAAGTTAAGAGTTTAACTACCCTCCTTTAAAAACCGAGAATGGCATCCCTTACTGGATAACCACTTCATCCCTAGAATCCATCCATAACTCAACCATAGAAGCATTGCTTCTAATCTCAACACTTGGCATTTACATTCTCAATTCCAAACAAGTCATGAATAAATGGACTGATCCTCCAATAAGATTTGGGACAAAAAAATGGGATCCTCTACCATGCTAGTACTAAGGTGCAGAGACTGAACTATCGAAGCAGACTTAAATGATGCGATGATCAAAACAAAGTCTGGACGGGATGATAGAAAAGAAAGGCTAAACCTTTAACAGTAACGGTACCATTCCTCTTAGGTACGCTAGAAATGAGAGCATACAATTGCCCTCTCGCTGATCTTGTCCTTATCTTCCTTTGTGGATCAAGCCATACCAACAAGTTGCTTATTCTTAAGCTCGTGTCCTTTATCCTTGCTCTTATTATCCCTTCTTATAACTTCGGTAACAGGTCTCTCGAGAACTTCCTCCATCGCACGGGAAAACACTTACGTAGCTAGACAAGGATTAGTCGCAGTTAAAACTACTATGACTACAGATGGAGGAAAGAAAGGAAAAGAGGTTCAATCAAGGAAACAAAGGATAGTGCTAATGGCTTTTGGGGAATAGCCCTTAATAAAACTTTTCTTGAAAAATGCTTCTTTGTAAACGGTTTCTCAAATAGTTTTCAGAAGTTTTTTTTTTTAAAAAAAAACTTTTGCCCAGTCTAGTAACCTTCTGCTCTGATACCAAATGTAACACCCCACCTCCGCTAGGGTCACTCACAAAGGGAATGCACTAGGTTTGGTGAAGTATTATCGAGGTAAACATGCACAGAAATATTACAAGACAGAACATATAAAACAGCGGAAGTAAAGCAAATTTCATTACCTTATAAAATAGTAAGGTCAAAAGCCTTTTTACATCAGAATACATCAAAACCCGTCTTGCAATAGTAAAGAAGCATAAACCATTTCATAAATTATTCCCCAAGTAAAATAGTAAGGTAGCCATAGCCAGGAAAGTCCAAGCCATGCATGATGATCTTCAAGCAAAGGAAGTCCGAACTAAATAACAGTGTTTGCTCCCTGAAAACCTGGGGGGGGGACGGAAGACAAAGAGGCAAAACAAAACGGGGTCAGTCATAAAGACTGGTAAGTCCTATCTACTTCCAGTATAAAAACAGGTAAAGGTAAAATGACATGCATAAACTGAAAGTGAACATAAGGATGACGACAAGATAGATAAGCTAAACCAAGATAACTGGATGAACTACTGTAACAAGATAAACTAAGGTATCGTGATAAACTACAGTGTCAAGACAAATCAAGGTATTACATCGTCAGATTTCTATCAAGTATACTATCCCAAGGTATCTATAATGTATAACATCCCACGGTATCTATCATGTACAACATCCCACGGTATCTATCATGTATAACTTCCTAAGGTATCTATCATGTATAACTTCCCAAGGTATTTATCATGTATATTTGCTCTGCACCTCTCGTACTAGTATCCCAACCCGCGTCATGTGTTAACTATGAATGTCCCTTGCCCAATGTCATGTAATGGTCCATGTCAACCTAATATATATAGCATATGTAGGTTTTCCCAACTCGTATGTTTCTTTCCATGTATAAGTTCAGCCCTTTGCCGTAGGCCGTACGGGCTTTCCCATGTAAATCTATACCACCTCAACGTAGTACCATTTTATCCTTGAAGTTGTTTTGGACTGCTACCCTTGACCTGGTTATGTTTTCTTACCATGAACTATCGCGTGTTCACTTAGGATTTATGCCACCTAGGACCACTAGGGATTATGCTACCTAATGAACGTTTCCGTGTCTCGGTTTGGGTTCAAGC
The DNA here is from genome assembly GCA_030737875.1 of Allium sativum. Classification (NCBI taxonomy): domain Eukaryota; kingdom Viridiplantae; phylum Streptophyta; class Magnoliopsida; order Asparagales; family Amaryllidaceae; genus Allium; species Allium sativum. Next base: position 251,666,317 of record CM060915.1, on the reverse strand, counting down.
CACCTAGGGCCACTAGGGATTATGCCACCCGTCAACCACGCCCTTTATCCCACGTATGTATCGTGAATCGTTTTTCCATGTCTAGATGCACATGTATCTCAATGTGCCATCCGAGTTCCGTGCCAGGGCAAATCAAAAAATACGGAACTCGGTCGGGAGCTTTAAGTCATCTGCCGATGCAGATATTAAGGTCTGTTTTTGTATCCGTGGCTATGGTCCCATGTGACCCATCCCTCAACTACTGAAAGGCAAAACAAGAAAAGTCATGTATGAGAACTACACTAAGGCCATCGATGCCCCCTTCCCGGACGGCCAACCTCACCCATACCTAAATAGCAAGTATGGTCTGTTGGGTGTTCTCAGCCTTTCCGTACGTACACGATTGACCGCAGATGGTAGGTGGCCGACGAATGTGATATCTAGGGCTACCGTGAAAATATCGCCGACCCCACGCTAATCCACCCCAGTCTTTAGGTTGCTCGCACAACAACCAAGGCATACCCTTGGTTCTTCTACCGCAGACCTTAACCTCTGTGAGGCCAGGTTTCATGGACCATCTGCCACCTCATAGAGGGATACCAAGAGTACCCTTACGTCCCCCCGAAGCTACCGCTTCGTCACCCAGTTCGCTGGAGCTTTTTATCCAAGTCAGATAAGTTGCTCCTCCTCGTATACTAAGCGATGACCTACCGTATCAGGTTACTCATCTATTTATGAACTAGTCCCATGTCCTTGGCTAAGAATTATTACTTAGTTATCCTTAACTAAGGTTTACCACTTAGCTTCTCTTCCCGCTATCCTTGTTAACTATGATTTTCAACCTAGTCCCCTGAGCTAGGGTTTTGTCTAATGGGTTAAGTGTTGTCATTCAAGTTCATGACTTAACCCGCCTACGAATCATGTCAAGATTGGCTAAGTACTCAAGTTCAAGGCTTAGCCCTACAAGTTGGTTAAGTGTACCAAGAAGCTCATGACTTAACCCTATCAAGTCAAATTGGTTAAGTATTTGTTTGTCTTAACCCTATCAGATTATCGTGTTAGATTGATTAAGCATAAATTATCTTAATCTTATCAGATTATCGAGTCGGATTGGTTAAGTATGGGTTAGCTTAACCCCATCCACTAATCGTATTACAATGGTTAAGTATATTTAAAAGGTCTTGTGACTTAACTCTATCAGGTCCGCATATTAGATTGGTTAAGTATAGGTTACTTAACCTCATCAAATCATCATGTATAATTGGTTACGTATAAGTTACTTAACCCCATTTAATTATCATGTTAAGTTGGTTAAGTATTGGTTACTTAACCTCATTGAATTACCAAGTTTAGATTGGTTAAGTGTTTAACTTAACCTCATCGAATTACCGTGTTTAGATTAGTTAAGTGTAAGTTACTTAACCTCATCTAATTACCGTGTTTAGATTAGTTAAATGCGGATTACTTAACCCCATCGAATTTACCGTGTTAGATTAGTTAAGTCTAGGTTACTTAACCCCATCTAAGTATCGTGTTTAGATTAGTTAAGCGTAAATTACTTAACCCCATCCCCTAATTACCTTATATGGTTAAGTGTCATAAATCAAATCCGGTTCCACTTAACCTACCCATTCGTGTCATATCGGTTAAGTGTCATTAGTCAAAATTACTTAACTTTTTCATGTGGCATTAATTAGATTAATGCACCCCAACCTCTCACATTAGACTTTGTTGTGGTTACTAGTTAAGCCGAGCGGGTCCGGGTAGATTTATACCACAACCTAGTCTAACCTCGGGTTTTAAGTGCTATATGACCAACTACTCACATTGGGTCCTATTGTTTGTAGCCACTAGTTAAGCCGGGCGGGTCCGGGTAGATTTATGCTACAAACTCAACCCAACCTCGAGTTGGCCACTTTCATGTTTGGTCTAGTGTCATATTACACTTACAACCCATACGTGTCTAGTTTCAAGTTCCACGTTTTCCTACGTGTCATGACCACATTTAAGTATATCATGAATGTCATGTTCTCATGTAAACCCCATGTCAAGTTTTTCTTGTCATATCCACGTTTTTCCTAAGCTACCCAAACGTATTTCCAACCCAAGTGGAAGCGAGTCACATAGTAGGGGTATTATGCTAACATATTGGCCACAAACATGCATAGTATCATAAGGGAATTTGGCCACAAACATGCATGATAACATAAGGGGTTTGGGTTCATTTACATGCATAAGCCCCAAAGTCAAGTCTTCGCCAATGTTTCACAAGTCAAGTGGTTCCCAAAGGTTCATGCTAACATTCCATAGATAAAGATTCAAACTTGCAAGATATACTAGGTTAAACATAACATGAGTGGCATGATTAAGTCGCTAAAACTTAGCCCAAGGTCATAGATCATAGAAAAGGGGCAAAAAATTAGGTTCACATAGGTTAGCATACTTATGTTTCATCGCATTTTATTCCATGTCACATTAGAACCACCGTTAGAATCTACAAGTAGCTAGAACTTACATAGCGTGGCAAGAGGGCTAGGAGCATGAATCGTCTTGACGAAGAAAGGTGGCTCCTTTGTTGAAGAATCGCCATGAAATTTGAGTAGCAACGTTGATCTACCCTCGATTTGATGTAGGAAGCTTGCACCTTTTGATTTGAACCCGATTTGAATGCATAAGCCCTTGGAGTTGGAGATGGAGGCCATGATCAAGATAGATTTTGGCAGCACTTTGTTGCTAGAATGATTTTTAGTGATTTAGGTTAGGTCCTAGGGTGTTTTTATAGAGATTAGGAGTAGTTTAGGCCCTTAGATTAACCGTAGGATAGATCTGAACCCTCAAAACCCGTCATAGGCCAATAGACCAGACCCAAAAGCATGTCTTGAGGAACAAGTCAGGCACACCCAGGCCAAACTGGCCGACCATCCAAGTCGACAGGGGTGTCGACTGGGCAGTCAACACCACCTGGGGTGTGTCGACTCCCAAGTCGACTCCCCAGTCGACTTGGGGGTGGCGGGAATTTTCCCGCCTGTCCTGCTTGGCTGAATTTGAATTCTGAATTCAAATTTGATATGTTTTTGAACTTGAAATTTTCTGAAACTTTGACGGGCCATAACTGGGTCATACGGACTCCGATTTTCGAAAAATCGGACTCTATTTCGCGTGTTTTTCCGAGACGAACGCAATGGCACAACCCGTTTCCCCTGATTCAGATTTTATAATTAAATTCTTCCTTGATTCTTGTCCTAGCACATTGTAAAAATCCGGGTTGTTACATTTTTAAATATAAGTTTATAATTTAATCGACTAATATTTGATATTGATTCACGACTCAGGCAAATACTATCAGAATTTTGATATGGATATGTTTGATATTTCCGATCATATTTGTCTGCTCCTGTAAATCCATATCGAATATCAGACGACAATTCTATCAAAACTCATTCCCTCTTCAATTCAAATCTTATTTCAATTCCATATCATATATTTAACTCTTTTAAACAAATCCTTTCCATAATCATTCATGTCTGAAATCTTTTAATTCAAATCATTTCAAAGGAATGGAATAATAACGTTAAAAGCGTTACGGAAAGCATTGTGAAATGGTTACTTAACCAAATAGACCCAAATCATTACAAATTCACAATTTAAGACTCAAATCACTTTTCAAATAATAAATTGTGATTTATCTTATTTTTCTCTTGATTTTTAAATAATTTCTATAAGTCCATTCTGTTCAATTTCATTACGATCGATGAACCGCACGTATAGCGACTTTTTCAAATTTTTATTTGAACATAACTCAAATCCATACCATAGTATTTGAAAATTCTTCTTCTATACAAAACCCATTATCAAATAAAATCCGTCGTTTTCTTTTTCACATCAATTCGATTCAAAATATTCAAGTTATGATCATTTGAAATATAAAATCGATATTATCGAACTGTCGCTGTGCGACGCTTTCGATTCGCGTTATATAACGTTTAAAATAAAATCAATCCATTCAAAACAAATTCTGTTTTCATAACATAGCATAAATCGTATTTCAAAACTCTTTTCTTGAAATGATACTTTATGTTCAAAGCTTTAGTTCAAAATCATCTCACATTCTAAGTTTCCATTTCAAATCAAATAATAGAGAGAAAAACAATATTATTATTAAATAAAATCACGTTCGATTATTATTCAAAATTCTTACGAAATCGAATATTCATAAAAAAATCCATTTCTATCAATTCACCGGATTCTTCATAACATATTTCATTAAATATTTAATAATTATTCCAAACTTATTCAATCCACATTTTCAACATAAACATTTCAAAATAATTCTTTTTCTTTTCAAATTCTGCATATCACTTTGAATTTAACATATTATGGTAAAATTCTGATCTTGTTCAAACCTTTTCAAAACAATTAAAGTTGTCATAGTAAATTTCACACAATCATATTTATCAAAACACGATTAATTGTTTAAAATCGACCGTTACAATAGTATATCCAAATCAATGTTGAATATCATTTGAAATCCTTATCAAATATTTAAATAACAAATGAACGGTCTAAATTTTTTTCTCAAAAACCATTTTTACCCCATTCAAATAATTTTTTTATTCAATTCAATTCTAAATAGTTTTAAAAATTAAATTTAAAACTACATTCCCATTTCATAAAAGTAAAAAAAAATTATCATTTATATGGAAAGGGGATTTAAATTTATCACACGTGCGGTTCCACCACTACGGTGTATGCAATTTTTCTCAATCAAATTTAACTAACAAATCTGTTCACATCAATAGTCATGAATCTATTCATCACACTAATTTACGGTGCGCAAAGCGTTACTGCGAATAACGCTTGGTGTATAAAGTGTTACAACTGCATAAACAACCATCAACAACCACCACAATTAAATAATTAATTCACTACGCATAGAGCGTTACTGTCTGTAACGCTTTGTGTTTACGGTGTTTTAACTGCATAAACATTCATCAAACAACCAGTGACAATCATCTGTAACAATTCATGATTATTAACAAATTATAATTAACAGTAATTATAATTAATCGAAATGTCTAATTTAAATAAATTTAAATTAGAATTCTCACCTGCATTGCTTCCAACTTCTGTCGTTAAAACCCGTATTACTGCGAACAAAGCCTACACGGACACCGCTTTACGCACACGCTTCTTTCCGCAAATACATAAGCTTTATGGACGCTGCTACTCTCACTTGCACCTTCCTTCTAGCAATTAACATGTATACTTAAAACATTTTACTAATTTTTTATTTATATAGACGACAGACTGAAATTGGCGGAAATGGACAATATTGTGGACTGTTTCTGAAGTGACTTCGCGGACGTGCTTTGGACAAATACAACATAAGGGAACCCACTAGTACATGCTTGCGGCATTCAACATGCTATAGACAATGGTGGCACAAATATTTCTTCCTTTCCTTTCATTTTCCTTTTGCTCTCTCTCCTTTTTTTTATATAATAAAGGTAAAAAGGTATAGCGTGCTGTCTTGATTATGAAGCCGACTGGTTCAACTGTTTGGAAAAGGAAATGATCTTGCGCTTTGCTATAAAGGAGGCCGAGCTGTGTATATTAAAGGGGAAGAGGAAGTTGCGGACTGGTGTGGTGGACTTGTATCTGGGTGGTAACATGGGTTTGCTGCTGATACGCGGAGGAGAGGGGAGGGATGTGGTGATGCATGGAGACTAGAATAGGAGGGTGCGGCAATTGCGGTGAGGGAGGACTAAGTTTGCTGTTGTGGGGAAAAGGAAGACTTGCGGTGCTAAGGTAGATGGGTGGCGGAAGCAGATGTTGAGGCAGGAGAAGCTGTTGTTGGCGATGGAACTAGAAAGAAAAGGACGAGCGAGAAGATGATGCTTGCAGTGGAAAAAAAGTACAATGTAGAGGAAATAACATGAGAAGGAGGAAGAGATGCGTAAGAGTATAGAAGGGAAACGGTGCGTGGAAAACAATGGGTGCGGATGCTTTTATACGTGAGCTGAGGGGTATTTTGGTCAATGCTAATTGCACACATGTCTCTTTAATTCAAGGGACATAAACACGTGTATAGCTATAACACTAAAGCAAGGACAAGTGTCCTAGCTTCTCAAATATGCCTATACGTTTTTATCAAAGAAGGGTCTTGCGTTAGTAAGAGGAACACAGTGCCATGAAGCAACGATCCCATCCAGTTTGCAACGTGCTATTTGAAGTTTTATTTAAAAACTGTACACCGAAAAATTCTTTTCTGATTCCTCTTTATTATTATTATTATTATTTTATTTTTATAAAGGTTTAAATTCTAAATATATAAATATCATTAAGTTTTAAAACGTATACAAAATCTCATATTATAAATAACATTTTAAAATAAATCATACTTTACAAATATATATCGTTAGGTGTTATCAAATTAACAAGTATTCATAAGTATAAATCTTAAATAGAATAACTATTCTTTTAAATTATCACTATATGTTATCATTACCTATATCATTAAAAATAACTTTTTAAATAACTTTGCATTACAAAATCTATTTCAAATATACGAAATTCATAAAACACTATATATATATATATATATCAAAATAATATTACTTATAAAATATAGAAATCATCATTTCCTTAAACATAAATTTTTAAATACTCTAAAAGTATTTGTAAAATCCTACGTACTATATAAATAACATTTTATACACTAAATCCTTTGTATATCATCAAAATTAGATAGTAGTTCATATAAAATCTTAAGAATATCCTTAAAATAAGATTTTTTATAAAATACAATTATTTATTCAAGCTAGTAAAGGCATTTATCAATATTTAAACCTTATAAATTTCAAAATATATATAGAAAATCTCAAATTAATTTTAGTAAAATACCGGGTTGTTACATTCACCCTCACTTAGGGCTTTTTGTCCTCGAATAGGGGAATGATTAATTTTAGACTTCTATATAAACTATAAATCAACTTTTCTATATGTTTTGGAACAGGTTCTATAAATATTCAAAACAACGGACTTAAATTAAAAAGTGGAACACACATATCATAGTCAATCCAAAGTATCGTGTCATACGGATCATTCAGGTCAGCATACAAAATGTAACTATCCCTACCTGAGCACGTACTACGTACTTGGGTGGTCCAAAATACAGTCACCAAAAGTGTACCTAGCTATTTGGTACTAGTCCCTCAAAAACCATACTAGCCCAAAACATCTTAGTGCATCCAGGCACTTAAGACAACATATATACATTATGCGCAATGTCCGAACTCATCCCGCATTACTCATCTGATGCATCTGATCCATCGTCGGATGAACCCGACAAACTAATCTCTTCTGGCTCCTCATCAATGAACCCTTCCTCGTCATCAGCCAAAAACCCATCATCATTAACAATCTCCTCATTGTCCTCATGTCCGATGATGAATCCATCCTCATCTACTATGAATCCATCATGCTCGTTGCCTATAAATCCGTCTTCATCAGCCTCGTCCAAGGGCTGTTCTATATCCTCCATCTCCTCATCAAACTCATCATCTCCCACCTCTGGAAGAAGTTCATCCTCGAATATAAGCTGCTCAATCTCACCATCATCTGCTACAACATCATCATTATTTGCTACCACATCAACATCGTCTACTGCGACATCATCATCATGCAGGGGCTGCTCCATAACATCGTCAAATCCATCCTCTCCCACCTCTGGAAGTGGAACATCCTCTGCTACAACTGCCGGCTGCCCTAGCTCATGCAACAACACATCAAACTGTTCAACCAACGTAGGATCTATGATCCAACCAATGACCCCTGGTGCGACCTGCGCTAGAGTGGCGTCTCCCAACAGCCACTGATCCCTTTCGTCAAGGATCTGCTGCCATATAGCCTCTAATGTATGCTCTTCCAAATCAGGGGGAATCTCAATCCCGAAATAGGCGGCTGCCTCAACCCCCGTCATCTGGTCGAGAATCGCTGGTACTGGTACATACTCATATATCATCTCCTGATCATCCTGCTATGGAGTTTGGTCTGCTCCCAGCATATCAGGATAATGGTCTGATCTGACGTCCATATCACTATCAGTGTATATCTCCGATCCTCTATTGGTGTAGAATCTGAGGATATCTCGATGATCTCATGATCACTGGAGTCACTAGAGATGTCTATAATGGAGTCCTCTGTGTTGGACCCAGAGCTATTACAAGTTGGAGAAAGGTACTGTCACCCTAAAAGTAAAATTAAAGCTTAGAAATCATCCAAATTTATTATAAAATCCAAAACTCATCATTTGTTTAACCTAACCAACATGATTCAAGTTAAGTGTTTATATCCAAATTTCTCTTCACCAAGTTTCAAAAATTCATTAAGGTTTATTTATCAAACCAAAATCATATAAATGGTTAAGGGTCCAAATCGGGTCATCCTAATTCCTAACAAAACAAATCCATAAATCATTTTTATACAAAATGGTTGATAAACTTTACTTAAGTTTTAATGCAATTCCAACATTTCCATAACTACTATTTAAAGGATTTTATACTTAAGTTATCCAATTTCATTCATACCAAACAAATCTTAGAATTTTAAGTTCACAAATTTCACTAAAACACATTGATTTAATAAGGAAAGACACTCCCTCAAATGCAATATTCCGGAATCTCATTCTAGGATAAATCTAACCATATCTCTAATGAGCTATTGTAATTCTGATGAGTTCTATTTTTGTTTAAATATGTCATACCCCATAGCTTTGTTTAAACCAAAGCTCTGATACCAACTGTAACGACCCGCCTTTTTGCCCGATTCCTGCCAGTAATTAAACCAACTTAAATCATTCACAAAGACAGGTAGTTAAGGGCACTTACATATTCGAACAAAAATAACAGAACTTTTATTTCATTTCATTGATTAGATTAGAGATTACAAGAAATATCAGAGTACCATATATCCTAAGTGGAAGTTCAATGCTCTCAGCGGAAGAGGAAAAACATCAAAACAAGACTCTAGCTTCAAATCTGAATCCAGCTCAAAAATCTAAACCTGCAAACTAAACTTCTAGCTTCCCATGCAAAATTATGGGCACCCAGAGTTTAGGTGTAGAAATAATAAACTCCAGGTCAGTCATAGGACTGGTGTGAGAATTCGAAAAAAGTTTTAATTAGGATTCGTTTTAAAGTTGGGAAATTCACCGGACCATGTCGCTTAATGCGGAATGGGTTTTCTCCACGTGAATGCCCGTGCACATAAATTCGTAATGACTTTTAGAAAATGAGGCTATCATAAGCTCATCCCACATTGCACAATGCAAGCGCACACCAAATGGGCAATTTTTGCCTTATAATAACCAAGCATGCTTTCATACGTAAAATCCTCTTTCAATGCTAAATAAATAGTATGGAAAACCATTTCGCAAATAAATGTATTAATCCTAGATGGCATAATACCCATAATATTATGTCGCCATATATATATTCAAACAAAGACCGTATGGCTCGTATTGGAGATTTGGGTTTCCAACTTGATGATTCCTGGAACGAATGATCAATCAGGGATACGAAGCGAAGTGCAACACGGATTTTTCTTTCATCTCGGACAACAACAACAAATCGCAGGGCAGATCAATGGTTTTTCGACCAGATACGGCCCCCCGAACATACCCAACTTCCCCATGTCCATAAGTTGTTTCCCACTACTGCACAGCTTCATCATCAATTCATATATAAGTATACAACCTAACCGCCAGTTTCTCATCAATCCGGGGTGTGGGGTTTGTCGATGTCACATCATACACAAAGCATCGCTTCAATAAGCCGTGCTTTGATCATTACGAGCTCATTTCATAACTAGAGTATGGCACATTGATAATTCATGACATATCACTGATTTCGATCAATGCATACCCTCTAAGTTCATATGATTTAGAGCCAAGGACAGTATTTTGCCACAAATCCGATATATTAACGAAAATCAGTGCTATGTGGTCAATTTCAATGTCAGACACACAATCCATACAAGTCCGTCCTAAGTTTGAATGGAATAACAACCCAAAAATACTCAAACATATTCAGGTCTCATGCCACTTATAACCCCGAATCGGATGTACACCCCGATCCGAGACATCAACAATCAATCTAAACAATTCGAATATACTCGGTCTTCTCTTATTGATATCCAAGCCTTTAGTTTATAAAGTAGTGTTATTACTTGGAATGGTTTTCGGATTCATATCTGATCCCGGACTTCCCAAGTAATAAGCATATTAAAATAATAGCTCTGGACCAGATGAGTTTCTCAATTCAAATCTCCTTTTCAAATATTGTCGCTTTACTTCGAATTAAGGTTGTATTCAGTTCGTGGAAATCCGTTATCATTTTAACCCTTCGTCTCCAAATTCAACATTCATTTTCCAAACTTATATTTCAAAACCACTTCATTAATTCGTCGTTATCCCGAAACTACCAAATCTTAATTTAGTTTTGAATTTCCATTCCTAACGATTAAAATAATATTTTCAAATATATGTTTATATAATTTAATCGACTTATATTTGATATTGATTCACGACTCAGGCAAATACTATCAGAATTTTGATATGGATATGTTTGATGTTTCCGATCATATTTGCCTGCTCCTGTAAATCCATATCGAATATCAAACGACAATTCTATCAAAACTCTTTCCCTCTTCAATTCAAATCTTATTTCAATTCCATATCACATATTTAACTCCTATAAACAAATCCTTTCCATAATCATTCATGTCTGAAATCTTTTAATTCAAATCATTTCAAAGGAATGGTATAATAACGTTAAAAGCGTTACGGAAAGCGTTGTGAAATGGTTACTTAACCAAATAGACCCAAACCATTACAAATTCACAATTTAAGACTCAAATCACTTTTCAAATAATAAACTATGATTTATCATATTTTTCTCTTGATTTTTTAAATAATTTCTATAAGTCCATTTTATTCAATTTCGTTACGGTCGACGAACTGCACGTATAGCGGCTTTTTCAAATTTTTATTTGAACATAACTCAAATCCATACGATGGAATTTGAAAATTCCTCTTCTATACAAAACCCATTATCAAATAAAATCCGTCGTTTTTCGTTTCACGTCAATTCGATTCAAAATGTTCAAGTTATGATCATTTAAAATATAAAATCGATATCATCAAACTGTCGTTGCGCGCGCGTTCGATTCATGTTATATAACGTTTAAAATAAAATCAATCCTTTCAAAACAAATTCTATTTTCATAACTTAGCATAAATCGTATTTCAAAACTCTTTTCTTGAAATGATACTTTATGTTCATTGCTCTAGTTCAAAATCATCTTACATTCTAATTATCCATTTCAAATCAAATAATAGAGAGAAAAACAATATTATTATTAAATCAAAATAGGTTCGATAACTATTCAAAATTCTTATGAAATCGAATATTCATAAAAAAATCCATTTCTTTCAATTCGCTGGATTCTTCATAGCATATTTCATTAAATATTTAATAATTATTTTAAACTTGTTCAATCCACATTTTCAACATAAACATTTCAAAATAATTCTTTTTCTTTTCAAATTCTTCAAATCACTTTGAATTTAACATATTATGGTAATATTCCGATCTCGTTCAAACCTTTTCCAAACAATTAAAGTTGTCATAATAAATTTCGCACAATCATATTTATCAAAACACGATTAATTATTTAAAATTGACCGTTACAACTGTATATCCAAATCAATGTTGAATATCATTTCAAATCCTTATCAAATATTTAAATAACAAATGAACGGTCTAAATTTTTGTTCAAAAACCATTTTTACCCTATTCGAATAAATTTTTACTCAATTCAATTCTAAATAGTTTTAAAAATTAAATTTAAAACTACATTTCCATTTCATAAAAGAAAAAAGTTATTATTTATATGGAAAGGGGATCTAAATTTATCACACGTATGGTTCCACCACTACGGTGTATGCAATTTTTCTTAATCAAATTTAACTAACAAATCTGATCACATCAATAGTCATGAAACTATTCATCACACTAATTTACACAACCAAATAATGGTGCACAAAGCGTTACTACGAATAACGCTTGGTGTATACGGTTCCACCACTACGGTGTATGCAATTTTTCTTAATCAAATTTAACTAACAAATCTGATCACATCAATAGTCATGAATCTATTCATCACACTAATTTACACAACCAAATAATGGTGCACAAAGCATTATTGCGAATGACGCTTGGTGTATAAAGTGTTACAACTACATAAAACATCCATCAACAACCACCACAATTAAATAATTAATTCACTATGCGTAGAGCGTTACTGTCCGTAACGCTTTGTGTTTGCAGTGTTTTAACTGCATAAACATTCATCGAACAACCAGTGACAATCATCTTTAACAATTCATGATTATTAACAAATTATAATTAACACTAATTATAATTAACCGAAATGTCTAATTTAAATAAATTTAAATTAGAATTCTCACCTGCATTGCTTCCAACTTCTGTCGTTAGAACCCGTATCACTGCGAACAAAGCATACACGGACACCGCTTTACGCACACGCTTCTTTCGCAAATACACAAGCTTTACGGACGATGCTACTCTCACTTGCACCTTCCTTCTAGCAATTAACGTGTATACTCAAAACACTTTACTAATTATTTTTATAAAGAGGACAGACTGAAACTAGCGGAAATGGACAATATTATGGACTGTTTCTGAAGTGGCTTCGCGGACGTGCTTTGGACAAATACAACATAAGGGAACCCGCTAGTGCATGCTTGCGGCATGCCGCATGCTATAGACAATTGTGGCACAAATATTTCTTCCTTTCCTTTCGTTTTCCTCTTGCTCTCTCTCTCCTTCTTTTTTTATATATAATAAGGGTAAAAAGGTCTAGCATGCTATCTTGATTGGGAAGCCGACTGGTTCAACTGTTTGGAAAAGGAAATGATCTTGTACTCTGCTATAAAGGAGGCCGAGATGTGTATATCAAAGGGGGAGTTGCGGATTGGAGTGGTGGACTTGTAGCTGGGTGGTCACATGGGTTTGCTGCTGATACGTGGAGGAGAGGAGAGGGATGTGGTGATGCGTGGAGACTAGAAGAGTAGGGTGCGGCAGTTGTGGTGAGGGAGGACTGGGTTTGCTGTTGTGTTGAAAAGGAAGACTTGCGGTGCTAAGGGAGATGGGTGGCGGAAGAAGATGTTGAGGCGGGAGAACCTGTTGTTGGCGGTGGAACTGGAAAGAAAAAGGCGAGCGAGAAGATGATGCTTGCGGTAGGAAAAAAAGCACAGTGTAAAGGAAATAACGTGAGGAGGAGGAAAAGATGCTTGAGAGTACAGAAGGGAAATGGTGCGTGGAAAACAAAGGGTGCAGATGCTTTTATACGTGAGCTGAGGGGTATATTGGTCAATGCTAATGGAGACACATGGCTCTTTAATTCATAGAAGGTAAACACGTGTATAGCTATAACACTAAAGCAAGGACAAGTGTCCTAGCTTCTCAAATTTGCCTATACGTTTTTATTAAAGAAGGGTCTTGCGTTAGTAAGAGGAACACAGTGCCATGAAGCATCGATCCCATCCAGTTTGCAACATGTTATTTGAAGTTTTTTTTGAAAACTGTACACCGAAAAATTCTTTTCTGATTCCTCTTTATTATTATTATTTTATTTTTATAAAGGTTTAAATTCTAAATATATAAATATCATTAAGTTTTAAAACTTATACGAAATCTCATATTATAAATATCATTTTAAAATAAATCATACTTTACAAATATATATCGTTAGGTGTTATCAAATTAACAAGTATTCATAAATATAAATCTTAAATAGAATAACTATTCTTTTAAATCATTACTATATGTTATCATTACCTATAACATTAAAAATAACTTTTAAAATAACTTTGCATTGTAGAATCTATTTCAAATATACGAAATTCATAAAACACTTTATATATCAAAATAATATTACTTATAAAATATAGAAATCATCATTTCCTTAAATATAAATTTTTAAATACTCAAAAGATATTTGTAAAATCCTACGTACTATATAAATAACATTTAATACGCTAAATCCTTTGTATATCATCAAAATTAGATAGTAGTTCATATAAAATCTTAGGAATATCCTTAAAATAATTTTTTTATAAAATACAATTATTTATTCAAGCTACTGACGACATTTATCAATATTTAAACCTTATAAATTTCAAAATATATATAGAAAATCACAAACTAATTTTAGTAAAATACAGGGTTGTTACAGTTTGCCATCTTCCTCAGGTCAGGGTGTGAGGGTTTGCCATCTTCCTCTCGGTCGCGGTGTGAGGGTGCTTCATGATCCTAGAGGTTAGGTCGTGAGGGTGCTTCACGTTCGCAGGGGTCGGGTCGTGAGGATACTTCACCATCCTAAGGGTCGGGTCGTGAGGATACTTCGCCATCTTAGGAATCAGGATGTGAGGGTGCTGCACGATCCTTGGGGTCGTGGTGTGAGGGTGTTGCACGATCCTAGGGGTCGTGGTGTGAGCGTGCTGCACGATCCTAGGGGTCGGGTCATGAGGGACAGGTGCTTCACGAACGGGACTCTGCATTATTTCCTGCAACTTTTCCAGCGATTTTTTTACGCCATACGACAGCGTTTTCGACCAATCTAACTTTCCTATGCAATCACAAATCATTCCAAACAGTAATAGCAACATATATAATCAACCATAAACACCAAAACAACAATTTAACATGCAAATATGGATCAAGCATACCCAAAACTATGATTTTCCCCTTAATCCCCTTAATCATGATTTAACCTTACGATTAGTAAAACATGTCCAAATTAAATCAAATTTCTGACAGTGGCATAAAATAATATTTCGGAATTTCTAAACATTTTTCCAGAATTTTAACATGCATAATTTCATTAATTAACACTAATCACTTAGCCGTAGTTAGTGAAAAACAATGCAAATTACTCACCTTAGCCACAAATTAATCTTAGATCTAAAAATATCTCTGATTTGGGTCGAATCTCTATGCAACACAGTAGCTCCAACTCTGATTTGATGCTATTTTAACTTGATTTGATTCTAATTAGCTTAACCTTTAATTAGAAAGTGATTAGAGGTATTTTTTTAAAGGTAGAAGTCATTACTAGGGTTGAAGGAATGAAAGCGGCGGCCGCAAAAATGACAAAGAAGGGTTTCTCTAGTCCCTTTCAGTCCTTAAATACCCCTATTCCTGAAATCCCCTAGTATGACAACAAGGAATTTCGCTCGATCCGAATCAGTCGCTAAACCGATCTAGACCTCTCGAAACGCCTGATTGTTTTGAGAACACGACAAAATAGAACGCAAACAGAAGAACATTTCATTGTATATTACAACAATTCCATCAGAATACAAGAATATGCAGAGTATGAATAAATATTACACAGAAAATATCAGAGATTTAAATTACATTTAAATACATCGCAGTGGAAAAACAATATAAATCACAACTGAAAATAATGCACGGATACAGAGCTTTCCGAACATCGCTCCAGCTGTAAATCAGGATCCTGTGAATATAAATCTGCAAAACCAAAACTACTAGCTGCCCGTGTGGAAAATAGGGGCACCCAGAGTTTAGGTTAAAACAATAAACTCCAGGTCAGTCATGTGACTAGTGTGAGAACAAAAACAGTTATTAATCTTTGTTTTTAAAGTTAGGTAAATCAAGGGACCACGCCGTATAACACGGAACGGGTTTCCTCCCAAGAATACCAGTGCAGAAAACAAACAGCGCAATGCTAAATAAAGAACAATGAAGCTATTATAAGACCCAGGTCCCATCACACAATGCAACGCAAGCCGAAGGATAGGGTTTTCCCTTATAATAGCCAAATATGCTTGATACACGAAATTTCATCTTATATTATTACTATAAGTGAAGAAAACAACTTCAAATATAAATGTATCAATCATAGACGACATGGGTACCATATATCATATTTCCATCATGGTAGCTCCTGATTCGAAAGATCGATCGCGTAGTGCCATCTCAACGGCTTACGTCTCAGCTAGAGAAAACACCGTAATGCACATCCGCACTTTTGGGAAACCGAGTATCACTGCGGCTTACGTCCCGGCGAGAGAAAACACCGCTTACCCTATCCCTCTGAGCACTAAGCTCACTCTCGGTCGACCGAATCCACGACACCACGAAGGTGCCCATCCACGAAAAAGCATACTGATCAAACCATCAGTTTACCACCATACCGGGGTGTGAGGCTCGCGAATCAACGCTATACACAAAGCCGTGCTATATTAAAGCTGCGCTTTGATCATCATCCACCAAACTTTGCTTTTCAACAAAAGTCTGGATCACTGCATCTCAGCATGCCACACTATCAATCCATATCGTACCACTGATTTCTGCCAATATATAACCTCTGAGCTCATGTCTCAGAGAAGGGCGTTAAGCAAGAGAATAAATTCTCCGCCGCCAAACAGATATATATTTAGCAGAGATCAACGAATACAATATAAAGGAATACAATGTCAGACACACCATCCATTTACAAGTCCGTTCTGGGTCTGAACGAAACCGGAGGCACTTTCCTCGCATATCCATCCATCTCCAAGTACGTCTGGACGACCACCAACTATTTCCATCCTCTTGGGTGTACAGCCCAATCAGGATCGTCAGTAATTATCCAAACGATGTGAAGACTTCCGGTCTTCAACCACCGTCTTCATCTTCGACATATCGTCGAATCGGTTATTCAGAATGGGTATGAACCCGGCCTTTCCGAACAACCCGCGTATATTAAAACAAATGTTACATAAACACAACATACGCCTCATTCCAATTCATATTCTCAGGGAAAAGTTCCCATTAATTTTATCCAAGATAAATTCTTTAAAATTTATCCTTTAATCTTCCTTTGGATGTCATTTCAAACCAAATTATGGTTTTCCAAACTAGTCGAGATTAGCGAACCACAACGAAGTAATTATTTATTTTATTTCCCAATCCCAACCTATTCATCCCATGAAGCAAAACTGGTAATACTCCATATCTAATACTATGGTGTTATCGGTAAAATTAATTACCATTTCACGTTCAAATCTAATTAAAGATTTAACTATCGCTTTGGAGCAAAACTGGCGATACTCCATTCTCGCTCATTTCTAAATTTGATAATTTAGATTATAGATTCACATTTCAACCTAATTGCAGATTCGTTAAAACTCCTTTTACTGGGTTAAAGAACTAGGTGTTATTTAAAACACAGTTCACGACAAACCCAAATCACATTCTATTTGTTATCGGGTTAAAGAACTAGTGTTATTTAAAACGCCGTTCACGATAAACCCATTTCAAATCCAATCAAATATATTAGAAATTCCGATTATTTAAAACCCCTTTTTAAATCTAATTTATTTATTTAAAAATAATTGGGTTTTAAATTTAGTTCAAAACTAGTTCATTTCGATAAAAATCCATTTTTATCTTTTCAAATATGGAGTTTTTCATCCCAATTTTTCCCAAATCATTTCTTATGATTTTACACAAATTATTGATATTTTTAATAATTTTATCAAGGCCCGTACAGTCGATTTCCAACAACGGCCATCGAACTGCACTTATAGCGACCTTTTTCAAATTTGATTTGGACTTATCTCCAAATCCAACCGTTAGATTTCAAATTTCTAATATTCGTTAGAAAGCTCTTTTCGATACGAACCCAACGGTTCCGGTTTTAGGAGAATCCGACGGTCGGATCTCCCGTAATGTCCGTTTGAAATAAATGGTCGAAATTCACGAACTGCCGCGGCGCGGCACGTTCTATTCAGGCCATTATATTATATATATAATATATATAATATATATTTCGTCGATTTCTATTTAAAACGAATTTTATAAATAGTTTGGAATTCGTTTTAAAAACAATTTCAACTTCTATTTCAATACAAAGCAAAATTGAATTCTTCTTTATAAATTCGTTTTAAAGTTCATTTCTATTCAATTCAATTTGAATTCATTTCACTTCGTTTTAAATTCAATTCGAATTCGTTTTCAATTCGATTCAATTCATAGTGGTTTTCTATTCGATTCAATTCAAATTTGGTTTTCTATTCGATTCAATTCAAATTTGGTTTTCTATTCAATTCAATTCAAATTTGGTTATCTATTCAATTCAATTCAAATTCGTTATCTATTCAATTCCCTTCGAAATCGTTTTCAATTCAATTCAATTCAAAGTGGTTTTCTATTCAACTCATTTCGAAATCGTTTTCAATTCAATTCAATTCAAAGTGGTTTTCTATTCAATTCATTTCGAAATCGTTTTCAATTCAATTCAATTCAAAGTGGTTTTCTATTCAATTCATTTCGAAATCGTTTTCAATTCAATTCATTTCGAAATCACTTTATATTCAATTCATTTTGAAATCACTTTCTAATCAATTCATTTCGAAATCGTTTTCTAATCAATTCAAATCAAATTCATTTCAAAATATTCGATTTCGAAATCACCTTTCAATATTCATTTTAAAATGAATAAAATCGATATAAATATCGTTCACGTCAAAATGGCGTTAATCCAATCAACACGGCTTCATATATTTCTATTTTTAAATATTCTATTTCAAAGATTTCTATTTCAACAAATGAGTATTTATTTTTGTCAACACACGACTAATCTCAACGAATGAGTACTATCCACGTGTGACTATTTTTGTTAAATTATTTCGTTCAACACATGACTAATCTCAACGGATGAGTACAGTCAACACATGAACCTTTACTTTATAGTGATAAACATATAAATTTTATTGTTAAAATATTTCGTTCAACACATGACTAATTTCAACGGATGAGTACAGTCAACACATGAACCTTTACTTTATAATATTCTTTATTTTCTAAATTGTAATGAGGCCCAATCAATCACCATATAATGTTAATTATATGGATTTTCATACATCACACGTATATGATAGCATTGAAAAATAATCAACCATCAACCAAAGTGCACTACACTGTATAAGCATCAAATATAGATATCTAACGCTTATAACAGCCTGTCAATCAATCGATCGACATATTTAATCAATCAGGATGAGTGAACTTCAAATTTCATCCCAACACCCGTGTAGGGTTCCAAATCAACAAACACAGATTTTATTTGTGCAGTTGGGCGATGTGTAAAATTTATCGACCCAATCAAAGTCCTTCAAATAGGTGTACATAAACAAACCGTCCGGTTTGTAAATGAATATTTTATTTTATTCACTTCCACGTTAAAAATTATATTTTTAACGATAAAATATTTTATTTCAACACATGAATTTCTATTCAGTTCATTCTTTAAATAAAATGATATTTTTATTTTTCTAACTTATTTTAGAAAATTTCGGCGGCATAACGGCACGATACTAGAAACGGGACAAGGCCTAGCCTTATCCCCGGTCTAGTGAAGGCCCACGCCATTCACACATCAATCATATCAATTCATTTCACCACACAATTCAATTCAAACCAAATAATCTAACTAATTTTTGCAATCAAACAAACAAGTCCATGGTCTGTGGACGATTGTGTCGGGTGCTACTAAACACCGTCTGCATCCTAGTATATATATATTAACTAGAAATTTAAAATAAAAGTGAGGAGTTCTCACATTTGTGATCCACTACGCCTTGCTTTACTGTCGCTCAGATTCGTTGTTCTTGATTTCAACGCAATCTGTTTCACGAAATATTATATTAGAAATCATATTTTTAACACTGCTATTTATATTTTCAAACTCCAAAGTATATTATATTTTCAAACTCTAAAGTATATTATATTTTCAAACTCCAAAGTATATTATATTTTCAAACTAAGTTCTTATATTTAAATATGTCATTTTTAATTCCAACAAAACTAATGCCATTCTTATTTTCAAAAACAATCCTCTTTCTATTTTTAAAAACAGTGCTTTGTTTGTTTTCAAAAATAATGTATATTTAATATTTTAAAAACCAATATTTTTATTTAGGCTATAAATATTTAAAAATAATGCCCCTTCTATTTTCAAAAACAATTCTAATTTTATTTTCAAAATATCACTAATTTTGTTTGAAAACAATGATAATAACTATATTTTTGAAAACAAATGCGATATATTTTTAAAACAACATTCTAGTCTATATTTTTCAAAAAAACAACTCTAGTTTATATTATCACAAATCACTTTTTATTCGATGTTCATCTTTATAAAACCTTTGCTAATTCTTAATATATAAAAACAAATTTTCTACTTATTTTTATAAAAATATTAATTCAGATTTTTTTTATACAACCTCTTTTTATATTTTTAAAACAATATATATATTTATATATAAGATTTCTGATTTTCAAACAAAGTTTCCTTCTTCTATATTTTTTTTATATATATAAAAATCGATTTTAAACAATGCTTATTTTTCTTCGAAACAATATGATTTTATATTTCAAAACAATATGATTTTATATTTCAAAACAATATGATAAATAAAATAAAATTTACCTTCCACTCGTTATTCTGTAATGCGCTCCAGGGAAAAAACGCAACTTGCTTGAATCCTAGGGCTCCCCATCGCACTGACCTCGAGCCGCCGTTCATCTATCCAAGGTCGCCACCACGTCGAGCCATGTTAGAGCCACCACCGCCGAGAGGGTGGCCGAACTCGAGCTCGCCTAGGGCTCTGAAATCGGACGTGAACGATGGCGCTTTGGGCAGTGATTGCTCACAATCCGCCGCAATTCACACGATCATGGTCGTTGAATTCACCGAGCTCGAGAAGCTCTATCGATTTGTGGTGGAAGTTTCGAATTTATTTGAGTAAGGGGGGAGATCAGAAGTGGAGAAGGATAGGTGATTATGGCCTTTGATTTTTTCATGGAGGCGCGGAAAAAGGATTGACCCCGAAAATGAAAAGGAACGTTGACCTAGGGTTAAGGGTATAGGAGTGGGATATATAATAATATATTATTTTATTTATTTAATCAATTTCGAAAAGCAACTTTTATTTTGGACCTCTAAAAGAGACCCACCGCCTGTCGTCCATAGCTAATTACCCCCATTCCGAACACAATGGGATAGGTATCGCAGGCTGATTCGACTGTTTCGATCAGTTTCCGCCAAAATCAAAATATAACTCTATATATTGAATTTGAACTCACATTTCAATTTATCGGGGCCACATACCGACTCTAAAAATTCTAGAAAAATATTTTCTAGCTTCGTATTGACGATACGGTCCTAACAAAACTAGTTTCGTCGAATTCTGAGACCGTTTGAAAAATGGCCAATTTCCAGTCGATTAAAATCAATTGAAACTGGTCAAACGCGTTTTCCTTTGCCACGCTCACAGATTGATTCGAAAAATTATGAAAATTGGAATCTAGCAATAACTTGATATCACGGACCCAACAAAAGGGGTTTCGTCGAAATCCGAGGTCGTTGGCAAAATTCCCATTTTTAAGGGCCTGAATTCCATAGCGACTATTCAGAATTTTCAACTGGACATATCTTTTGATTCCCGCTATGAAATTTCGATTTTTCGGATTCGTTGGAAAGATATTACCAATTAGATCCTAATATTTTTGGTTTCACTAAAATCCGGATTGTTTTGCATCCGGTATATTCAATTGAAGTTTGAAATCGAATTATCGAACTACCGCGCCATTTTCAATTCCTTTTATAATTATATATAATTATTTATATTCTAACGACGACGCATATAATATATACGTTCTAATTATATTCAAAATAAATTTTTCATCGATATTATTTAAAATAATCTATTTTAAATGTTCAAAATTCGCTAAAATTGCCAAAATAAAAATTTTAAACTGGCCCAGAATTTCCGGGTTGTTACAATCTCCCCCACTTAAAACTTTTCGTCCCAGAAAAGGAACAAAGCCGAAAGTGGTTTGATTATTCAACTCTACGTTCGATCTGGCTTCCATCCTCCAACTTTCCAGTTTCTGAGAATTTTCAAATTTTCAAAAATTTGGCTAACACCCTAAATTTTCGAAAAATTTCGCCATAACCTCCCCTGCACCGGGAGCCACGGGAAAATCCCGAAATTGCCATATAGGCCTTCTGATCTCAAAAAGAAAAAGCCAAGCGGCTAGCCAATAGGCTCATAAAATCATCATCACCCAAATAAAACAGTAAATTATGTAGTAAACATGTACCTATTTGTCGGGCAAACAAATTTTATTCTCTGCTCTAGCCTCCTTGCTATGACTTGTTCAATGTAAGTACATATATATGCATGCATATGCGACCAATTTTCAATATAGTTCAATATTTAGTTTAATTAGGCATAATGGTTCAAAATTATCAACTAAATAAACAAACAACACAAACATCAATCAATTAGTGGATTAACGTTTCAAATTCATAATTTGATATATATACAAAAATCGTGTTTTTGATGCCAATTCACAACAATGTGTTCTAGCTATATTAGTTTTGGTTCTCACACCAGTCTAATGGAAATATATATATCACACCTTCGAAACACGAACACAAATTCTGATGATGATATATCAATCATCAGAATCATCTCCGGGTGTCTAGAATATGATTCTATATCTATCCAGTATATTAAAACTTCGAATATACGTTCATGACGCGTATATGCAAAATCTTTATATATTGGATTGTCCATATTCAATATAAATAAATAATCAAATACGTTTTAAAACGATTTAAATTTTCAAAACAAATTGTTTTCATTTGAAAAATATACTCTTCACACTCGTTCTAGGATACCACTGATCCTATCTCTAACGAGTCATTCTAATTGGATATTACTAATCCAATATCTGATGAATTCTTTCGTATGGTTCTAATGTGTCTTGTTCTCGAGCTCTGTAAACCAAAGCTCTGATACCAACTGTGACAACAAGGAATTTCGCTCGATCCGAATCAGTCGCTAAACAGATCTAGACCTCTCGAAACGCCTGATTGTTTTGAGAACACGACAAAATAGAACGCAAACAGAAGAACATTTCATTGTATATTACAACAATTCCATCAGAATACAAGAATATGCAGAGTATGAATAAATATTACACAGAAAATATCAGAGATTTAAATTACATTTAAATACATTGCAGTGGAAAAACAATATAAATCACAACTGAAAATAATGCACGGATACAGAGCTTTCCGAACATCGCTCCAGCTGTAAATCAGGATCCTGTGAATATAAATCTGCAAAACCAAAACTACTAGCTGCCCGTGTGGAAAATAGGGGCACCCAGAGTTTAGGTTAAAACAATAAACTCCAGGTCAGTCATGTGACTGGTGTGAGAACAAAAACAATTATTAATCTTTGTTTTTAAAGTTAGGTAAATCAAGGGACCACGCCGTATAACACGGAACGGGTTTCCTCCCAAGAATACCAGTGCAGAAAACAAACAGCGCAATGCTAAATAAAGAACAATGAAGCTATTATAAGACCCAGGTCCCATCACACAATGCAACGCAAGCCGGAGGATAGGGTTTTCCCTTATAATAGCCAAATATGCTTGATACGCGAAATTTCATCTTATATTATTACTATAAGTGAAGAAAACAACTTCAAATATAAATGTATCAATCATAGACGACATGGGTACCATATATCATATTTCCATCATGGTAGCTCCTGATTCGAAAGATCGATCGCGTAGTGCCATCTCAACGGCTTACGTCTCAGCTAGAGAAAACACCGTAATGCACATCCGCACTTTTGGGAAACCGAGTATCACTGCGGCTTACGTCCCGGCGAGAGAAAACACCTCTTACCCTATCCCTCTGAGCACTAAGCTCACTCTCGGTCGACCGAATCCACGACACCACGAAGGTGCCCATCCACGAAAAAGCATACTGATCAAACCATCAGTTTACCACCATACCGGGGTGTGAGGCTCGCGAATCAACGCTATACACAAAGCCGTGCTATATTAAAGCTGCGCTTTGATCATCATCCACCAAACTTTGCTTTTCAACAAAAGTCTGGATCACTGCATCTCAGCATGCCACACTATCAATCCATATCGTACCACTGATTTCTGCCAATATATAACCTCTGAGCTCATGTCTCAGAGAAGGGCGTTAAGCAAGAGAATAAATTCTCCGCCGCCAAACAGATATATATTTAGCAGAGATCAACGAATACAATATAAAGGAATACAATGTCAGACACACCATCCATTTACAAGTCCGTTCTGGGTCTGAACGAAACCGGAGGCACTTTCCTCGCATATCCATCCATCTCCAAGTACGTCTGGACGACCACCAACTATTTCCATCCTCTTGGGTGTACAGCCCAATCAGGATCGTCAGTAATTATCCAAACGATGTGAAGACTTCCGGTCTTCAACCACCGTCTTCATCTTCGACATATCGTCGAATCGGTTATTCAGAATGGGTATGAACCCGGCCTTTCCGAACAACCCGCGTATATTAAAACAAATGTTACATAAACACAACATACGCCTCATTCCAATTCATATTCTCAGGGAAAAGTTCCCATTAATTTTATCCAAGATAAATTCTTTAAAATTTATCCTTTAATCTTCCTTTGGATGTCATTTCAAACCAAATTATGGTTTTCCAAACTAGTCGAGATTAGCGAACCACAACGAAGTAATTATTTATTTTATTTCCCAATCCCAACCTATTCATCCCATGAAGCAAAACTGGTAATACTCCATATCTAATACTATGGTGTTATCGGTAAAATTAATTACCATTTCACGTTCAAATCTAATTAAAGATTTAACTATCGCTTTGGAGCAAAACTGGCGATACTCCATTCTCGCTCATTTCTAAATTTGACAATTTAGATTATAGATTCACATTTCAACCTAATTGCAGATTCGTTAAAACTCCTTTTACTGGGTTAAAGAACTAGGTGTTATTTAAAACACAGTTCACGACAAACCCAAATCACATTCTATTTGTTATCGGGTTAAAGAACTAGTGTTATTTAAAACACCGTTCACGATAAACCCATTTCAAATCCAATCAAATATATTAGAAATTCCGATTATTTAAAACCCCTTTTTAAATCTAATTTATTTATTTAAAAATAATTGGGTTTTAAATTTAGTTCAAAACTAGTTCATTTCGATAAAAATCCATTTTTATCTTTTCAAATATGGAGTTTTTCATCCCAATTTTTCCCAAATCATTTCTTATGATTTTACACAAATTATTGATATTTTTAATAATTTTATCAAGGCCCGTACAGTCTATTTCCAACAACGGCCATCGAACTACACTTATAGCGACCTTTTTCAAATTTGATTTGGACGTATCTCCAAATCCAACCGTTAGATTTCAAATTCCTAATATTCGTTAGAAAGCTCTTTTCGATACGAACCCAACGGTTCCGGTTTTAGGAGAATCCGACGGTCGGATCTCCCGCAACGTCCGTTTGAAATAAATGGTGGAAATTCACGAACTGCCGCGGCGCGGCGCGGCGCGTTCTATTCAGACCATTATATTATATATATAATATATATAATATATATTTCGTCGATTTCTATTTAAAACGAATTTTATAAATAGTTTGGAATTCGTTTTAAAAACAATTTCAACTTCTATTTCAATACAAAGCAAAATTGAATTCTTCTTTATAAATTCGTTTTTAAAGTTCATTTCTATTCAATTCAATTTGAATTCATTTCACTTCGTTTTAAATTCAATTCGAATTTGTTTTCAATTCGATTCAATTCAAAGTGGTTTTCTATTCGATTCAATTCAAATTTGGTTTTCTATTCGTTTCAATTCAAATTTGGTTTTCTATTCAATTCAATTCAAATTTGGTTATCTATTCAATTCAATTCAAATTCGTTATCTATTAAATTCCCTTCGAAATCGTTTTCAATTCAATTCAATTCAAAGTGGTTTTCTATTCAATTCATTTCGAAATCGTTTTCAATTCAATTCAATTCAAAGTGGTTTTCTATTCAATTCATTTCGAAATCGTTTTCAATTCAATTCAATTCAAAGTGGTTTTCTATTCAATTCATTTCGAAATCGTTTTCAATTCAATTCATTTCGAAATCACTTTATATTCAATTCATTTCGAAATCACTTTCTAATCAATTCATTTCGAAATCGTTTTCTAATCAATTCAAATCAAATTCATTTCAAAATATTCGATTTCGAAATCACCTTTCAATATTCATTTTAAAATGAATAAAATCGATATAAATATCGTTCACGTCAAAATGGCGTTAATCCAATTAACACGGCTTCATATATTTCTATTTTTAAATATTCTATTTCAAATATTTCTATTTCAACAAATGAGTATTTATTTTTGTCAACACACGACTAATCTCAACGAATGAGTACTGTCCACGTGTGACTATTTTTGTTAAATTATTTCGTTCAACACATGACTAATCTCAACGGATGAGTACAGTCAACACATGAACCTTTACTTTATAGTGATAAAGATATAAATTTTATTGTTAAAATATTTCGTTCAACACATGACTAATTTCAACGGATGAGTACAGTCAACACATGAACCTTTACTTTATAATATTCTTTATTTTCTAAATTGTAATGAGGCCCAATCAATCACCATATAATGTTAATTATATGGATTTTCATACATCACACGTATATGATAGCATTGAAAAATAATCAACCATCAACCAAAGTGCACTACATTGTATAAGCATCAAATATAGATATTTAACGCTTATAACAGCCTGTCAATCAATCGATCGACATATTTAATCAATCAGGATGAGTGAACTTCAAATTTCATCCCAACACCCGTGTGGGGTTTCAAATCAACAAACACAGATTTTATTTGTGCAGTTGGGCGATGTGTAAAATTTATCGACCCAATCAAAGTCCTTCAAATAGGTGTACATAAACAAACCGTCCGGTTTGTAAATGAATATTTTATTTTATTCACTTCCACGTTAAAAATTATATTTTTAACGATAAAATATTTTATTTCAACACATGAATTTCTATTCAGTTCATTCTTTAAATAAAATGATATTTTTATTTTTCTAACTTATTTTAGAAAATTTCGACGGCATAACGGCACGATACTAGAAACGGGACAAGGCCTAGCCTTATCCCCGGTCTAGTGAAGGCCCACGCCATTCACACATCAATCATATCAATTCATTTCACCACACAATTCAATTTAAACCAAATAATCTAACTAATTTTTGCAATCAAACAAACAAGTCCATGGTCTGTGGACGATTGTGTCGGGTGCTACTAAACACCGTCTGCATCCTAGTATATATATATTAACTAGAAATTTAAAATAAAAGTGAGGAGTTCTCACATTTGGGATCCACCACGCCTTGCTTTACTGTCGCTCAGATTCGTTGTTCTTGATTTCAACGCAATCTGTTTCACGAAATATTATATTAGAAATCATATTTTTAACACTGCTATTTATATTTTCATACTCCAAAGTATATTATATTTTCAAACTCTAAAGTATATTATATTTTCAAACTCCAAAGTATATTATATTTTCAAACTAAGTTCTTATATTTAAATATGTCATTTTTAATTCCAACAAAACTAATGCCATTCTTATTTTAAAAAACAATCCGCTTTCTATTTTTAAAAACAGTGCTTTGTTTGTTTTCAAAAATAATGTATATTTAATATTTTAAAAACCAATATTTTTATTTAGGCTATAAATATTTAAAAATAATGCCCCTTCTATTTTCAAAAACAATTCTAATTTTATTTTCAAAATATCACTAATTTTGTTTGAAAACAATGATAATAACTATATTTTTGAAAACAAATGCGATATATTTTTAAAACAACATTCTAGTCTATATTTTTCAAAAAAACAACTCTAGTTTATATTATCACAAATCACTTTTTATTCGATGTTCATCTTTATAAAACCTTTGCTAATTCTTAATATATAAAAACAAATTTTCTACTTATTTTTATAAAAATATTAATTCATATTTTTTTTATACAACCTCTTTTTATATTTTTAAAACAATATATATATTTATATATAAGATTTCTGATTTTCAAACAAAGTTTCCTTCTTCTATATTTTTTTTATATATATAAAAACCGATTTTAAACAATGCTTATTTTTCTTCAAAACAATATGATTTTATATTTCAAAACAATATGATTTTATATTTCAAAACAATATGATTTTATATTTCAAAACAATATGATAAATAAAATAAAATTTACCTTCCACTCGTTATTCTGTAATGCGCTCCAGGGAAAAAACGCAACTTGCTTGAATCCTAGGGCTCCCCATCGCACTGACCTCGAGCCGCCGTTCATCTATCCAAGGTCGCCACCACGTCGAGCCATGTCAGAGCCACCACCGCCGAGAGGGTGGCCGAACTCGAGCTCGCCTAGGGCTCTGAAATCGGACGTGAACGATGGCGCTTTGGGCAGTGATTGCTCACAATCCGCCGCAATTCACACTATCATGGTCGTTGAATTCACCGAGCTCGAGAAGCTCTATCGATTTGTGGTGGAAGTTTCGAATTTATTTGAGTAAGGGGGGAGATCAGAAGTGGAGAAGGATAGGTGATTATGGCCTTTGATTTTTTCCTGGTGGCGCGGAAAAAGGATTGACCCCGAAAATGAAAAGGAACGTTGACCTAGGGTTAAGGGTATAGGAGTGGGATATATAATAATATATTATTTTATTTATTTAATCAATTTCGAAAAGCAACTTTTATTTTCGACCTCTAAACGAGACCCACCGCCTGTCGTCCATAGCTAATTACCCCCATTCCGAACACAATGGGATAGGTATCGCAGGCTGATTCGACTGTTTCGATCAGTTTCCGCTAAAATCAAAATATAACTCTATATATTGAATTTGAACGCACATTTCAATTTATCGGGGCCACATACGGACTCTAAAAATTCTAGAAAAATATTTTCTAGCTTCGTATTGACGATACGGTCCTAACAAAACTAGTTTCGTCGAATTCTGAGACCGTTTGAAAAATGGCCAATTTCCAGTCGATTAAAATCAATTGAAACTGGTCAAACGCGTTTTCCTTTGCCACGCTCACAGATTGATTCGAAAAATTATGAAAATTGGAATCTAGCAATAACTTGATATCACGGACCCAACAAAAGGGGTTTCGTCGAAATCCGAGGTCATTTGCAAAATTCCCATTTTTAAGGGCCTGAATTCCATAGCGACTATTCAGAATTTTCAACTGGACATATCTTTTGATTCCCGCTATGAAATTTCGATTTTTCGGATTCGTTGGAAAGATATTATCAATTAGATCCTAATATTTTTGGTTTCACTAAAATCCGGATTGTTTTCCACCCGGTATATTCAATTGAAGTTTGAAATCGAATTATCGAACTACCGCGCCATTTTCAATTCCTTTTATAATTATATATAATTATTTATATTCTAACGACGACGCATATAATATATACGTTCTAATTATATTCAAAATAAATTTTTCATCGATATTATTTAAAATAATCTATTTTAAATGTTCAAAATTCGCTAAAATTGCCAAAATAAAAATTTTAAACTGGCCCAGAATTTCCGGGTTGTTACAAGGCCTAGCTGCTAATCACCCTATTTGGCCCGGTTAAGCGGTTTTTCACCTTACAAACCTTATTTCAGCCATATCTCCTAAACGGTAAGTCCTTTTGATCAATGTGACTACTCTACGGAAAGGTAAACCATCATCCGGATTCAATGGAAGAGGTTTCAGGTCAAAAATCCTTTCCAATCAAAAGTTATGAGCAAAACAAGATTCGCCAAGGGAAAAACGGTCATTTAAAATTCAGCAAAAATCGTGAACATTGGAAATGGACCCAATAGTCATTCCCCAAAGTTTGACAACCATACGACCTCGTATGAAGACAAAATAAATATCCTACGATCCTTCGATGTGAAGAATGCGGGTCGTTACAGTAGTCGATAAAGCTACGATAGATTGCAGCTTTGATCTCCACGAAATCGAGCCTACGCCAAGTGTAAAAACATAGCTCGACACTGACTTCCTAGTATCTCTATCCTAAAGCAGAATCAGAATCATAGTATTCTCTAAGAAAGAAGTCACCATCTATTCCTTCATATAAGAAGCCCACAGAAGATGTGCCTCGAAGATATCTAAGAATCCACTTCACTGCTTGCCAATGTTCCTTGCCTGGGTTAGACATATATCGACTTACAACACCCACTGCATGGACCAAGTCTAATCTTGTGCACACCATTGCATACATAATACTACCAACAACACTAGGATAAGGTTTATAAGACATATACCTCTTATCTTTTTCCGATGTAGGAGATTGATCTTTCGACAACTTAAAATGTGAGCCTAATTGATTGCCAACCGGTTTGGCTTTCTCTATTCCAAATCGAGCGAGGACTTTCTCGATGTAATGTGCCTGAATGAGCCTTAGTTATCTCTGCTTCCTACCCCTTCTTATCCCCATACCTAATATTCTTTGTGCCTTTCCCAAATCCTTCATGTCAAACTCTCTACTGAGCTATTCTTTCAATTCCTTAATTCTAACCATACTCCATGATGCAATCGACATGTCATCAACATATAACATAAAATAAATCATATCATCATCACATCTCCTAATGTAAATACACTGGTCCTTGAAACTTCTAGAGTATCCCTGTGAAAACATAATCTTATCAATCTTCTTATACCATAGCCTAGGAGATTGCTTCAATCCATATAAAGATTCATTTTATTTACAAACATAATCTGGTCTGCTACTATCAATGAACCCTTCTGGCTGCTTCAAAAAAAATTCCTCATCCAGATCACCATGCAAGAATGCAGTTTTTACATCTAGTTCCTTTAATTCCATATCATAATGAGCAACTAATGCCTAGAGAATATGAATAGAAGTATGCCTAAGAACTAGAGCAAAGATGTCATGATACTCTACCCCATTCTTCTGAACATACCCCTTTGCTACTAGTCTTGCTTTATATCTGAGAATTACATTGCCGCCATGTTTCACTCTATAGATCCACATATATCCAATAGCTCTTTTGTCGGTGAGAAGTGGCACCAAATCCCATGTGTGATTTTTCTGCAAAGATCGATCTTCTCTTCCATAGTAACTAACCAACTGGAACTATCAACTGATGAAATAGCGTCTCTATAATCTCTGGGTTCATCATGTACAACGTTTAATGCATATGTTTCCATATCATAAAAGTCAATGTCTTTGATGCTCAAACCAACAAACTCATCAAGCCATTTAGGCTTTCTTCTTTCTCTAATAGGCCTAGTCTCTGTATGAGCTCTACCTTGAGTCTGGTCTTCTATGTCAACATCTGTACTATCCTCATCAACCACGGTATCATCGAAAACATCGTTTGAACGTCTATGGAAAGAATCAATGGATGACTTGCTTTGTGTCTGATATTCTTCACATGTTTTCTCATTGTCATTCGATGAGGAAGGCCCCACCTTTAACATAGCCTTCTCATTAAAAGTTACATGCCTACTTATAATAAGTTTCTTGCTAATGGGACACCACAGTCTATATCCTTTCCCTTCTCTTCTATAACTTACAAAGATACACTTGCGAGCTCTAGGTTCTAGCTTACCTCGACTCTCATGCACATATGATGGACAACTAAACACCTTGAGGAATGAATAGCTAACGGACTCTCCTTTCCATACTTCTTCAGGGATCTTCATGTCTATGTCAGTAGAAGGTGTGTGGTTGATGAGCAAAGCCGCCATAGATAAAGCTTCAACCCAAAATCCCTTCTTTAACGTAGTAGTCAATCTGAGGCATCTAGTTCTCTCCAATAATGTTTGGTTCATCCTTTCTGCAACTCCATTAGACTGGGGGTTGCCTGATGTGGTGTAATGTCTCTTGATGCCTTCAGACTCATAATAATAGATGAATTCCTGTGATATGAAGTCACCGCCATTATCTGAATGGAGAACTTTCAATTTCTTCCCTGACAACTTCTCCACCATGGATTTTCATTTATGAAACCTAACAAAGGTTTCTCTTTTGGACTTTAGAAAGTATACCCAAACTTTACGAGATAAATTGTCTATAAATGAAACAAAATACCAGGCTCCACCCAAGGATGGACAAAGGGAAGGTAACTAAACATTTATGTGAACATAATCCAAAACAGGTTTTGCCTTACGCTCACCAACACCAAAAGAAATTTTTGTCTACTTACCAAGAAAACACTGTTCACAAAAATCAAGCTTTGAATGCCGAATTCCATCAATCAAAGCTCGCTTTCTTAGCTCATCTATGCTGCGGTCGCCAATATGTCCTATCCACAAGTGCCAAATCTAGAAGAATCTGAATCAACCGAAGTAACTGTAGCCGATTCACCAACTACAGTAGTGCCCTTTAGTAAATAGAGATTTCCTACCCTTATTCCTTTCATAAAAATAATGGAACCCTTAGATATTTTCATCTTCTCTTCTTCAACTACAATCTTTAGTCCAAGTCCACTCAACGACCCAACAAAAATCAAGCTCCTTCTTAAATCAGGTACATGCCTAACATCGGTAATGGTTCGAATAACACTGTCGAACATCCTGATCTTTACACAACCAACACCAACCATACGGCTAGAAGCATCATTTCCCATCAGAACTTCTCATCCATCAGTCTCATGGTAAGTGGAAAAAGAGTTCCTATCATGTAACGACTGGGTATTTTCGACTCCGAAAATCGACATAAATAGCAATGTCGACTATTCAGACATCGGGAATACCGGATAGTTAATAGAAAGAAATTAGAGGGTGAGAATAGATAAGATAGAAAATTAGAATAGAAGAAGAAGAAGAACACAACATCAGAGTAACACGAATCTCACAGCGGAACGAATGAAATATAGTATACAAAGTAACAATGAAACACAAATCTATATTAGTATATTAGAGTACAACACTTACATCATAACGGAATATAAACAACAGCTATAAAATCCTGAAGCCTCCTGCTTCAACTCCTCCAAGAATATCTAGAAATACCTGAACTACTTGACTGACCGTACAAATTTGGGCACCCAAGAATTTAGGGAAAAACAAAACAAAATAAACTCTGGGTTGGTCATGGGACTGGTGTGAGTAAACTCCAACCACTTGGTTTAACTTTTAAAAATCATTTTCAAAATAAATGATAATCGAAAGACCGATCCACACTTAAACACGGATGGTTTTTATCTTACAATAACCCAAACATTTTCAAAATCAATACTTTTTTGATATTATAATAATGTCTAAACACAAATAATTAACAATCTAGCAGAACGCTTGCATTCGAATGACTTAATTATCCATTAATTAACTCACTTCGAATAACTTATATTCGATAAACTTATTTTCAAATAGCATATATTTGATTTTCTCCCTTCATTTAATATTCACTGCTGAATTTATAATTCAAATTATTCATTGATAATTGCATTTTAATTCATTTATAAACATTGTTTATAAATCACAACACTTGTTTTTTATTGTTACACAAATTATTTATCTCTAGCCATTCGAATTTCCATTTCTGTTTAAATTCAAGTCTCAAAAGTCCAATTTCCTTTACAAATGTTTTTGTTTGCAAAATCTTTACTTAATTTCATTATTTACATCGAATGTGAATAATATTTCCTTTATATACTCCATTATGCTTGATTTTGTATTTTAAAATAATATCTCGTTTCCAAATCCTATTATACTACTCTTTATAGAATTATTCATACAAAATCTCCTTTTTATTTCTACCACTTACATCTCATTTATAATTCATTTTATAAATGCTGAGTTCACATTCTATTTAAAATATCGGTCTTAAAACCGATTTCTACTTCTCTATATAAGTTCAGACTTATATATTCCATTTATCAAAAGATGAATATTTTATTTAATTTATAAAATATTACTTATAAATTAATCATTTCCATTTATCTATTAAACAGATTTCTATTTACAATCTACGTTGAATTCATCTTCTCGTTGTTCTTTGATATCTTGTCAATTCCCTTTTATAAAATCTGGTCATTTTATAAATGTTCTCCTTTATAAAACTTGTTCATTTTATAAATGTTCTTCTTTATAAAATATGTTCATTTTGTAACTGTTCTTCTTTATAAATATGCTCATTAAATATGTTCATTTTATAAATGTTCTTCTTTATAAATATTTTCATTTTATAAATGTTCTTCTTTATAAATATATATTTATTATCAATCTACTTAAAAAATCCTCTTTTTACATCCTAGTATTACTTGTGGTGTTTAACAAGCCATATAACAATGATCAATATCATTCAAACATATGTAATCAACAATAGTTTATATATCACATTATATATAACAATATATGAAACACAATTAAATAAATGTTGAGGAATCCAGCTGGATCCCTCCGACCTGTTTCCCAGCATCCACAAATGTTACACAGTATAATTCACAGCAATTTCAGTTCAAATATGTATTATTCTGATAAACAGAACCAAGGTTTGTTAACGATATGTGTGTATATCGTTATCTGTAAATTTCAACCAACAATCGACAATTCAACCAAACAATCATCACACATAAATCAATCATATACTATCAATACTAGATTATATTTATAAAAATAAATTTTAAATAGAGTTAGTGAGTTTTACTCACATCGGTTGGCTACCGTTAAATAACGATATTCGATCGTCGGACTGGTTCAGGCGTTTTATTTTGCCACAAATTGAGACGAGCTCCATATCACTCCAAACCAGTCCCATTATGAAGCCTACGTCCATACGATCCCAATGTGACCAGTTTCGCTGAATTTCATTTTCGTATGACGAAGTTATGATATTTAGAAGTTAGTGTATATTTTATATAAAACAAAACATGGATTTTAAATTATAATGGGCCTTTACCCTTTTAACTTCAGCCCATACCCGATCCAACCTGTTTCTTCTTCTACCCCAATTCGTGTCATGAGCTCCAGGAGACAACTCCGCCATTTCCACACCTTCCTTCGATCCAAACTCCTCCATTACTTCACCGAATCAAAATCTGACTGCACCATTATTCTTCTCATCCAAATCTCCATCTCCTGGACATCCTCGTTGCAAACTCGGCTCTACCATATGAAACCCGTCGTTAGCCCCTTACCGTGCGACACAGTGTGTCGATCGACACTCTTCGGCGCTAAAATACCCCAAAAAATACTACAAGCTGCTACACACCACCAGGAACCCAAAAACAATATCCAATTCGCGTATCAATCCTTGTAATTGCCGATAAATCCAACCCAAGAAAATATGGACCGCATTGTACAATTTTCGATCAACACACAACTCCATCGATTTCAACAACACTTATATAGAATCGAAGAGTATCGAACACTGATCACAAACATATGTAATTTGGAATTTTTTAATAGAGAATTGAATTTTATTTTGATTTTTAAAGAGGATGTTTTACTGTGAAAATGAAAAAAGGATGGCGACGGCTTCTTTTGACAAGGGAGAAAAATATTTTAGGATTAGGATGTTTAATGGGTATATATAGGTAGGTTAAATTATTTTTTTATTAATATTTTATATTTTATTTTAGCCAATATCTCATTTATTCGTCTTCTAAAAATCCGCACGATCACATAAAATATCCAAAAATCGTGGAAACTGACATGCAGCTAGAGTTTGACATTCCGGACCCAATGAAACTTGTTTCATCGAATTCCGACTCCGTTTGCTCACACAACGTATTTTTAATCGTCAAAATATCGATTGTTTTTCATGTTAAAACCGCGTACGGCTACATACTGACTCCAAAAATCACGAAAATTGAAATCTAACAATAATTTGACATTACGGATCCAACAAAATTGGTTTCGTCAAAATCGAATGTCGTTTGCAAAAATGGCTATTTTTAATGCGCTAAATAGACCGTTTAAGTACTAACATTCAAAAATAATAATCAAATTAAATATTAATAAATTAATATTATCGTATATCTTCATATATGATATCATACAGCTCCAAAATATACGTATTTTTATTTATACATCGATATTTAAAAATCTCTGTTTAATAGATATTCAATTTATATTAAATTTCCTTTATAATATAAATAAATCGTTATAAATTATAAAGGAATTCCATAGCGACTTCTAAAATTTGATTTTGAAATAACTCAAAATCTACATGAGAAAGTCTCAATTTTTCTCTTCCATTAGAAAAATATACTTCACCAACTCCGAACGTTTCTTGTTTCACAGAAATCCGACTCAAAACGAATCCTGTATATTCAGTTGAAGTTCAAATCGCCAAATAACGAACTACCGCGATGTTACGGGCTCGATTATAATTAAATTATAATTTATACATTCTAACATCGATTAAATAATTTGTTCGTTATTCTAATTCAATTCTAAATTGAATTATACCGTATATATAATCCAATTCACACTGTATTGTGAATTCAGCTATTTTTGACTATTTCAGTGTTATAATATATTATTATATTATAAATATTAATTAAATATTCATTATTATTTAATTTAACGACCATTTAAATTAATAAATCATTATTTACACAATTAAATTAATTAGTTATTACATCGTAAAAATACGGGACATTACATATCAGATGTCATATGATTGGATGCGCCAGAACCAATCAACCATAGAGTGCTCTTCCCAAAAGAGCCAGAAGTTGTAAACATGTCAGTGTCACTCTCTGTATCTGATTTCTCCATTGTAGAGGCTGATGCTTGCTTTGGGTCTTTTCTTCTTCCTACAAGCTTAGGACATTGTCCTATAAAGTGCCCAGGCTTCTTACAATATTGGAAAGTCAATTTCTTAGGCCTCCTAGACTAAACCTCAAAGAATTCCGTCCTCCATCTTTTTTCGACTTGCTTTGACTTCTACCTCTCTGAATACGTAAGCCTTTGGTATCACTATCAATGCTAGTGCTCGCCAATCTACCTCTTAACACTTCATTATGAAGACCAACCTTTACATCAGAAAGACTAATATTTTTGCGGCCATAAATCATGGAATTAACAAAAGCAGTATAATCCTTAGGCAAGGAACATAGGAGGATCACAGCTTGAGCCCCATCAATAATATCAACATTTGTTGCCTTCAGGTTCATAACTAAAGTGGTCAAAGCATCTACATGCTTCATAAGATCGAATCTAGGCTTCATCTTGAACGAATAAAGTTGTTGTTGCTGTAGAATAATCCTATTAGTGAGAGACTTGTTTTGATATGCATCTGACAATGCATCTCATAGTTTCTTCGCCGTCTTCTCCTGAGAAAATTCTCTAAGAACTTCATCTGAAAGACTCAACTGAATTGTTGTAAAAGCTTCATCTTTGATCTCTTCCAAATCAGCTACATCCATATCTTTCAATTTCTCTGGCACATAAACAACTTCATAAGTCTTCTCCTTCTTCAATACAACCTCCATCTTCATCTTCCAAGTTCCAAAATCTCCCTTTCCGTCAAACCGAGTTACTCCATAATTGACAGCAGATATATCAATAGAGTTACAAGAAGTAGCCATTGATATCTAAATAGGAACAATAACTATAGCTCTATTACCAATCTATAGCGATTTTTTTTTAATTTGAGCAGAAGCGTATTTGATTAGGATCTAGCATTGCCTATTTAGATACCAATGAATCTCAACAAAAAAGAACAGAAATCAATTATGCAGCGTCTCAGAAACAATAACAGAAATACAGACACAGAAGATTTAACGTGGTCCGGATATGAATATCCTACATCCATGAAGGCCCAGTGTAACACCCCACTCCCGCTATGATCACTCACTAAGGGAATGCCATAGCATCGGTGGAGTATTTTAGTGAATATAGAACAGAAAAATTACAACAAGACAGATATAAATAGTACTTAAAATTTAAAACATCATCTCATAACAGCGGAAGTAAAACATGTCTGGTTACATCATAAAACCACAATAAAAGTCAAGTACAATATCCATCAAAATAAAGAAGTACATAATCCCACTCTCATACAATAGCCATGACAAAAGAAAAGATAACTGGGTAACTGGAGCTTTACATCTATCCAAGCTCCTAAAGACTGGAACAGCAATCCGATCAAGCTCCACTACTGCTAGGATCCACCGTAGGACCTGAGGGTTGGGAAAAAAGATAAAAACAACGGGGTCAGACATAAGTCTGAGCGAGTCCTATAACTTTAACAATACAATCGTTAAAGTAACCAGAGAAGACATAAACTGATATACGGTAACTAATGGGGATGAATGGCTACACTAAGCAGTCAACTAAACTAAGATAAAAGATAAAGACGCATCTACCCTTCCAAAGGTAAATTGCTAAACTGCACCACACCAGTCGTTCCTAACTTAAAGGTTGATCCCACCCATGGACTTATAAAATTAACTTAATAGTTCTCGCGTACCCCTAGGTGACTAAGTAGACGCCACGGGGCCCTACAATCCACTAGGTGTACACACTACTCCCCATTCGATCGGCTCCCTAACGTAGATACCCGTGCTGGCCCCACCGTGGGGTGTACCATTCCCCAACGTGGCAACCTGATAAAATTAACGGTGCACGGCTTATATCTACACGATGCAACAACGTCTTATTTACCAGCCCGGGTCCACACACGCATATGAAACCCGTTGGTCATGCGTTGCCACCGCTAACCCATTTTGGCCTCTTATAGTCAAGCCCAGTATGCGTGTCCCGTCCTCGACATGGGTCGAGCCCACTAAGATACGTATGGGTTACTAGTTGAAATGGGCCCCCAGCACAAGCCATCCCCCTAAGCTTGGCCCACACACTAGTGTTTCCCACTTAACCCTTTAATCATGTTTAATTACATGTTTCATCTTGGTTAAGTATTTAATCATATTTTCTATTGGCAACCACTAGCAATTTCCACATACCACCCAAGGTACCCACTTAACCCCCATGCCCCACTACATGCTTATCTGGTTAAGTGTTTCTTAATTGATTAACACCGTAACCGTGTAAAGGACCCCTCACATCGGACCGTCGTTTGTAGATGCCTGGTTAAGCCGGTAAACTCCGGGCAGTCTTACACTACAAACGGGTCCAACCTCGTGTCATTTACCCTTGTTACGTATTTAATTTATGATTAAGACCTCTCACATTGGACCGTCAATTGTAGATGCCTGGTTAAGCCGGTAAACTCCGGGCAGTCTTATACTACAAACGGGTCCAACCTCGTGTCATAATC
This sequence comes from Allium sativum, assembly GCA_030737875.1. Lineage (NCBI taxonomy): Eukaryota > Viridiplantae > Streptophyta > Magnoliopsida > Asparagales > Amaryllidaceae > Allium > Allium sativum. The sequence goes on along the minus strand of CM060915.1, from coordinate 251,627,050 downwards.
GATTAATTACTCCTAATTAATCACCCCCATAATTTGTGTTAATTATCATGTTTATTTTAGGAATATGGGTACACCTAACTTAATAGGCAAATTCCCAACTCCAAAGTGTGGGTACACCTAACTTAATAGGCAAATTCCCATCACATAGTATGGGTACACCTAACTTAATAGGCAAATTCCCATACTATGTTCATTTATTTTATGTTATGCATAATTATATTAATTTCACACAATCTTATTAACATATGCATTTAATTAACCCCATCGTTCCCACGTAATTTCGTTCTCATGACATAACACATATAAAAGGTGTCAACTTGCATATGTATGAACATGTTTCTAAGGTGCCATCTTGCATATTAACAAACACATAACTTGCATATGAACTTGCATAACATGTCACATAACTTGCATATAATCTTGTATAACATGTCACGTAACTTGCATATAATCTTGTATAACATGTCACATAACTTGCATATAATCTTGTATAACATGTCACATAACTTGCATATGAACTTGCATAACATGTTACATACTTGCATATGAACTCATAAACTTGCATATGAACTTGCATAACATGTTACATACTTGCATATGAACTCATAAACTTGCATATGAACTTATAGACTTGCATATGAACTTTCATAACATGTTACATACTTGCATATAAACTTATAAACTTGCATATGAAGAAACATACAACTTGCATAATTATCATACATGTAACTTGCATATTATCATACATGTAACTTGCATATTAACATATGATCACAAAGCACAAAACTTGCATATGAAGAAACATACAACTTGCATAATTATCATACATGTAACTTGCATATTATCATACATGTAACTTGCATATTAACATATGATCACAAAGCACAAAACTTGCATAACCCACATACATTAGCAAACTAACATCATGTCATATGACTTAAAACCCATTAATCCCCAAACAAAACCATATGATCTCATCATATCTCATCTACTTAGTTTAGCAATTGATCATTAGAGTGATAGAAACTCACAACTAGCAAATTTGCACTCCAAATGAAGAAGATTAAGATGCTTAGAATGGATTAGAGGTTGATTAGAGAGTGATTAGCTTGCAACCCTCTTCATAAATTAGTGGAGGCTCCTTCTAAGATTTAATTTGGCGGCATGTAGGCCTCAATTCTATTTTTAGTATGGATTAGGGTAGGTTTAGGGTGTATTTATAGATTAGGTGAGTGTTTTAGGCCCTTAGATTAACCCTAAATTAGATTAGGACCCTTAGATTTCGGAACTCTCCAGAAACCAGCCCGAAGACCAGGCCCAAACCCCAAACTGGTGCACCCAACCACAGAACTCTCTAGAAACTGTGCAGGTTTTCTGTCCCGACATGGGCGCACTTCCCAAGTGCGCCAGTGTATTTTTGTACTGGCGCACTTCACAAGTGCGCCAGTGCATTTCTGGCCTGTTTCGGGTTTTTCTGCCTAACTTCGTTCGTCCATATCTCTTTCATACGGTACCCGTTTTACGCAAACCCGGACTCTATTTCGCGTATTTTTCCGAGACGAACGCAATGACGCAGCCCGTTTCCCCTGATTCTCATATCTGAGATTAATTATACTTTAATTACTAACCATTAGTGTTAATTGAAATTCGGGGTGTTACATTCTCCCCTACTTAAAGGATTTCGTGCTCGAAATCTCTAAGTCAAGAAGAACGTATCCTACCAACCAAACAACCATCTACTAAACCATCAACCACAAGCAACCATTATCCTTAGAAACTTCTAATGATGTATGAACATATGCAGAAAGTGTGTGTATATGTCCGTATACTAATGCAAAATCAGGCGGTCTACTGATTCAGTCGACCTCCTTAATGCAAACCATGATAGTGCCATGCATCCAATATGTATGCGAAACCCTATTGACACATACAATTTCTATATGCGTGCACAACCATACACAAAAATGCATCATCCACATGATAACACAGCCATGATACATCCATCAATCTAACTACCACATCCATTTATGCGATATGCAACATGAAGTGACTGAGCCGATCTAGTGCCTAATGTGTGTGTATATGCATCCACGAGCAACCACTAGCAACCAATTGCATCCACATGCATCCATCAACCATAACATGTTTCAAACACATGTTTCAACCATAGGCTTTACCCTATCTAAAGGTCATAGGTACTAGCGAGAGGATATACTAAAGATAAGATAGGTACTAGACAAGCGATATAGGAGAAGTTAAAAGACATACTCTCAAAAAGAAATGGGTACAAAGAACGCATCTTCGCTTCCGTCTCCCAAGTAGCATTGCTTTCGTCATCTCCCCATTGCACTTTAACTAGCTGAACTTCTCTGTTCCTCAACTTCCTAGTTTCTGACCCAAGGATGCGAGTAGGAGCTCGTCGAATCGTCGCATCACGCTCTACCTCTACATCTCTAAGCAAGCTCGGCTCTACCACCTCTGCGGTCTCATGTAAGCACTTCCTCAAATGTGATACATGGAATACATCATGAACACCACTAAGTCTGTCGGGCAACTCCACCCTATATGCCATCCGTCCAATCCATTCCTTAATAGGAAACGGCCCAACAAACCTCGGTGCTAACTTCCCAACGGACCCAAAGCGAACAACATTTCTCAACGGAGATACTTTGACAAAAACCATGTCCCCAACCTCAAACTCAAGATCCGTCCTTCTCCGATCCGCATAAGATTTCTGTCTATCTTGCGCTGCCTTCATCCTTCTTCGAATCAAATCAATCTTTTCTGAAGTCTCTCTAACCATATCTGGCCCAAGCAAGATCTTATCCGTAGATTCCCACCAACATGTAGGAGATCGACAAGGCCTTCCATAAAGAGCTTCGAAAGGTGCCATGCCAATACTAGACTGAAAGCTGTTATTGTATGCGAACTCCACCAAAGGAAGATGTTCTTCCCATGTACCTCCAAAATCCAAGATACAAAGCCTCAAAAGATCTTCTAAGATACGGTTCACCCTCTCGGTCTGACCGTCCGTCTGAGGATGATATGCGGTACTCAAACACAACTGAGTCCCTTCCGCCTCTTGCAAACTTCTCCAAAACTCACTAGTGAAGATAGGATCTCGATCACTCACAATGCTGGATGGTACGCCATGCAATCTAACAATCTCTCTAACATAGACTGAAGCAAGCCATGGAGCGGTCCTCTTACTCTTCACGGGTATAAAATGGGCACTCTTGGTAAGTCTGTCTACCACAACCCAAATTCCCGTATTGCCCTTCCTCGATCTCGGTAACCCATCGATGAAATCCATCGAGACACTATCCCGCTTCCATTGCGGAACTTCCAATGGGTGTAGCAACCCACCGGGTTTCCTTTGCTCCGCTTTAACTTGTTGGCACACTAAGCATCTAGCCACATACTCGGCCACATCTTTCTTCATACCGGCCCAGAAGAAAACTCTCTTCATGTCTTGGTACATTTTGTCTCCACCGGGATGAATAGTCATTCTTGAACGATGTGCATCATCCAAAATAGCCTTCTTCAAACCCTCATCTTGCGGTACACAAAGTCTACCGTCTCTATGCAACCATCCCCTATCATCTATGGTGTATCTACCCAAATGGCTGGACGACTCCCCCCTTATAAGCTTCTCTACCAACTCAACCAACTGTGGGTCGTCTCGCTGAGCCTCGCCAATCCGTCCCAAAAGAGTAGGTCTAACCTCCAAGGATGCCAACAAACCAGGTACAAAGTCAACAGAAGGTCTGAAGTCGAACAAAGAAAGAAACTCCAAGCTTCGCCGTTCCACGAACAATGGACTCAAAGATAGCCTTTTTCTACTCAAGGCGTCCGCCACTACGTTACCCTTGCCAGGGGTATACGCTATCTCGAAATCATAGGATGCTAAGAACTCCATCCACCTTTGCTGTCTTAAGTTTAAATCCTTCTGAGAGAATAAGTACTTCAATGATTTATGGTCAGTGAACAACTCGAATCTCTCACCAAGAAGATAATGGCGCCAAGACTTAAGTGCGAAAACAATCGCGGCCAACTCTAGATCGTGGGTAGGGTAATTCTTCTCATGCACTCTCAATTGCCTCCCTCCATAGGCTATTACCCTTCCCTCCTGCATCAAGACTGCGCCTAATCCTGTCCTACAAGCATCGGTATAAACAACAAACGGCTTACTCCCATCTGGAAGCACTAAAACTGGAGCGGTGGTCAAAGCTCTCTTTAACCGTCGGAAAGCATCATCACAATCTACGTCCCATGAGAAAACCAGATTCTTTTTCGTCAAGCGGGTCAATGGGGCTGATATCTTCGCGAAGTCTTTGATGAACTTCCTATAATATCCTGCCAACCCCAAGAAACTTCTTACTTCGGTAGCATTTCTAGGAACTTTCCAATCCTGGATAGATACTATCTTTGCGGGATCCACAACTATCCCTTCCTTAGAGACCACATGCCCTAAGAATCGCACTTCTCTTCTCCAAAAATGACATTTAGAGAATTTAGCTTTAAGACTATGTGCTCGAAGAGTCTCCAACACTTCTCTGAGATGTAAGGCATGCTCTTCTTCACTCTTGGAAAAGACCAAGATGTCATCCACAAAGACTACTACAAACTTATTCAGATACTCTCTGAACACTCTACTCATCAGATCAACAAAGTATGCCGGGGCGTTTGTCAACCCAAATGGCATCACAAGCCACTCATAAAAACCATCCGGAGTCCGGAAAGCAGTCTTCTCTATACTGTCCTCCGCCACTATTAACTGATGAAACCCTATAGCTAAGTCCATCTGCGAAAACACTGAGGCGCCAACCAACTGATCGAAGAGATCATCTATCCTCGGTAATGGGTGTCTATTCTTCTTCGTGAGCTTATTAAGTTCTCTATAATCCACACAATGTCTGAGGGACCCATCCGCCTTTGTGGCAAACACTACTGGAGCTCCCCACTCCGATATACTTCGCCTTATGAACCCCTTCTCAAGCAACTCCCCTACTTGCTTATGAAGTTCTCTTCTCTCACGAGGAGCCATGTGGCGCACTGGCAAAGACACTGGTTTGGCATTATCCACCAAATAAATTCGGAAATCTATCTCCCGCTTCGGAGGCAAACCCTTCACTTCTTCAAACACATCCGGATATTCCCGGACCACTATGACAGAACGCAAACTCTCGACCGAAGCATCGAGCGATTCAAGATAACTTAGCAAAACAGATTCCATGGGATTACAAGAGATCTCGAGAGTATTACCCAAGCGGGTCATAAGCCTGACAACTCTCCTTTCACAATCAAGAACGGCACCATTACTGGATAACCAGTCCATGCCCAAAATCAACCCATAGCCCGTGAAGCCCAATAGAAAAGCATCACATCCAAACTCAACGCTAAGTATAGAAATCTTCAAACCCAAACATATCATAGACAGATATATGGAGCCCCCAATTGGGTTTGAAACAACCAAGGGATCATCAACTAGACTGGTGTCTAAGTGCAGTGACTCAACTAACGATGATGAGATAAAAGAATGCGATGCGCCAGAGTCAAACAAAGTACGAACTGGATGATCAAACAGAAAAACCAGACTTTCAACAGAAATAGTTCTACCTCTCTGCTGAATCGGTGGAACTGAGAGAGCCTGAACTTGCCCCCCTGCCTGAGCTGGTGCCATAAGAGCTTGCACCTGACCTCCTGAGGTAGACCCCGTCTTCTGCCCCTTCTTTGGGCAGTCCTTCACAAGATGTCCTGCTTCACCACAATGAAAGCAACCTGTCTTCTTCTTTTTGTGACAATCCTTGCTGAGGTGGCCTGGGGTCCCACAATTGAAGCACTTCTTCTTCTTCTTCCCCTTGTCACCATTGCCTTTTCCACCCTTGCCTTGTTGTTGTTGTTGCGGTTTCTTCTGATCCCCCTTCTTCTCTGGTGCCTTAGAACTCTTATCATCCTCATGCATAAGTGCCATGTAGACAAGCTTCTCAAAGGTGGCCCCCATAGGAATGTGAGTCATAGCTATTCCTTGCAATGGTTCGTTCAAGCCTCTAACGAACCTCAAAGCCTTCTTCTCCGGTGTATTCACCAACTCTATGCCAAACCTTGCTAATTGATTGAATTTGTTGACATATTCTTTCACCGTGAGATTCCCTTGCTTCAAATTCAAGAACTTCTCCATAAACAGATTCTCTTCCGCCCTTGAGAGAAACTTAGCCCCAAACCTTTGCTTGAAATCTGCCCAAGAGTCAACAGGGCGTTCTCCATTAGTGACCTCCCACCAGAATGAGGCCTCTCCCTTCATTAACCAAGCCGCCAACTTGACTTTCTTTCCCTCTTCCACTTCAAAGATATCTAGCAACTCTTCCACTTCCTTAAGCCAATCTCTAGCCTCTACGAAAGTCTCTGAACCTAGAAAAGGTTTTCCTCCTATAGCCTTGAACTCCTTGCAAATCTTAGCAAAATTATCCACTCTAGGCTGAAGAGGAGGAGCGGTTGCCTCTGGTGTAGTAGCATTGGCTGGACCCGCAGCCGCGGCCCTAGCCTCTTGTAACCTCCTATACCATAGTGGTATAACTAAGCCCTCCGGGATGTTAAGATCTTCATCCATGCTGAAACGAAAGAGGAAGGATTCAAAACGGAGAATTCGAAAGATATAGATATGGCTATTGGGGATTAAGCTTTTCTTTCAAAAACTTTTCTCTTAAAAGACATGTTTTTGAAAATACTCCTTTCAAAAATATTCTTAGAAAATAGTTTTTCTAAAAAAATTATCTGTTCTGGTAACCTTAAGCTCTGATACCATGTGTAACACCCCACTCCCGCTATGATCACTCACTAAGGGAATGCCATAGCATCGGTGGAGTATTTTAGTGAATATAGAACAGAAAAATTACAATAAGACAGATATAAATAGTACTTAAAATTTAAAACATCATCTCATAACAGCGGAAGTAAAACATGTCTGGTTACATCATAAAACCACAATAAAAGTCAAGTACAATATCCATCAAAATAAAGAAGTACATAATCCCACTCTCATACAATAGCCATGACAAAAGAAAAGATAACTGGGTAACTGGAGCTTTACATCTATCCAAGCTCCTAAAGACTGGAACAGCAATCCGATCAAGCTCCACTACTGCTAGGATCCACCGTAGGACCTGAGGGTTGGGAAAAAAGATAAAAACAACGGGGTCAGACATAAGTCTGAGTGAGTCCTATAACTTTAACAATACAATCGTTAAAGTAACCAGAGAAGACATAAACTGATATACGGTAACTAATGGGGATGAATGGCTACACTAAGCAGTCAACTAAACTAAGATAAAAGATAAAGACGCATCTACCCTTCCAAAGGTAAATTGCTAAACTGCACCACACCAGTCGTTCCTAACTTAAAGGTTGATCCCACCCATGGACTTATAAAATTAACTTAATAGTTCTCGCGTACCCCTAGGTGACTAAGTAGACGCCACGGGGCCCTACAATCCACTAGGTGTACACACTACTCCCCATTCGATCGGCTCCCTAACGTAGATACCCGTGCTGGCCCCACCGTGGGGTGTACCATTCCCCAACGTGGCAACCTGATAAAATTAACGGTGCACGGCTTATATCTGCACGATGCAACAACGTCTTATTTACCAGCCCGGGTCCACACACGCATATGAAACCCGTTGGTCATGCGTTGCCACCGCTAACCCATTTTGGCCTCTTATAGTCAAGCCCAGTAAGCGTGTCCCGTCCTCGACATGGGTCGAGCCCACTAAGATACGTATGGGTTACTGGTTGAAATGGGCCCCCAGCACAAGCCATCCCCCTAAGCTTGGCCCACACACTAGTGTTTCCCACTTAACCCTTTAATCATGTTTAATTACATGTTTCATCTTGGTTAAGTATTTAATCATATTTTCTATTGGCAACCACTAGCAATTTCCACATACCACCCAAGGTACCCACTTAACCCCCATGCCCCACTACATGCTTATCTGGTTAAGTGTTTCTTAATTGATTAACACCGTAACCGTGTAAAGGACCCCTCACATCGGACCGTCATTTGTAGATGCCTGGTTAAGCCGGTAAACTCCGGGCAGTCTTACACTACAAACGGGTCCAACCTCGTGTCATTTACCCTTGTTACGTATTTAATTTATGATTAAGACCTCTCACATTGGACCGTCAATTGTAGATGCCTGGTTAAGCCGGTAAACTCCGGGCAGTCTTATACTACAAACGGGTCCAACCTCGTGTCATAATCGATTAATTACTCCTAATTAATCACCCCCATAATTTGTGTTAATTATCATGTTTATTTTAGGAATATGGGTACACCTAACTTAATAGGCAAATTCCCAACTCCAAAGTGTGGGTACACCTAACTTAATAGGCAAATTCCCAACACATAGTATGGGTACACCTAACTTAATAGGCAAATTCCCATACTATGTTCATTTATTTTATGTTATGCATAATTATATTAATTTCACACAATCTTATTAACATATGCATTTAATTAACCCCATCGTTCCCACGTAATTTCGTTCTCATGACATAACACATATAAAAGGTGTCAACTTGCATATGTATGAACATGTTTCTAAGGTGCCATCTTGCATATTAACAAACACATAACTTGCATATGAACTTGCATAACATGTCACATAACTTGCATATAATCTTGTATAACATGTCACATAACTTGCATATAATCTTGTATAACATGTCACATAACTTGCATATAATCTTGTATAACATGTCACATAACTTGCATATGAACTTGCATAACATGTTACATACTTGCATATGAACTCATAAACTTGCATAACATGTTACATACTTGCATATGAACTCATAAACTTGCATATGAACTTATAAACTTGCATATGAACTTTCATAACATGTTACATACTTGCATATAAACTTATAAACTTGCATATGAAGAAACATACAACTTGCATAATTATCATACATGTAACTTGCATATTATCATACATGTAACTTGCATATTAACATATGATCACAAAGCACAAAACTTGCATATGAAGAAACATACAACTTGCATAATTATCATACATGTAACTTGCATATTATCATACATGTAACTTGCATATTAACATATGATCACAAAGCACAAAACTTGCATAACCCACATACATTAGCAAACTAACATTATGTCATATGACTTAAAACCCATTAATCCCCAAACAAAACCATATGATCTCATCATATCTCATCTACTTAGTTTAGCAATTTATCATTAGAGTGATAGAAACTCACAACTAGCAAATTTGCACTCCAAATGAAGAAGATTAAGATGCTTAGAATGGATTAGAGGTTGATTAGAGAGTGATTAGCTTGCAACCCTCTTCATAAATTAGTGGAGGCTCCTTCTAAGATTTAATTTGGCGGCATGTAGCCCTCAATTCTATTTTTAGTATGGATTAGGGTAGGTTTAGGGTGTATTTATAGATTAGGTGAGTGTTTTAGGCTCTTAGATTAACCCTAAATTAGATTAGGACCCTTAGATTTCGGAACTCTCCAGAAACCAGCCCTAAGACCAGGCCCAAACCCCAAACTGGTGCACCCAACCACAGAACTCTCTAGAAACTGTGCAGGTTTTCTGTCCCGACATGGGCGCACTTCCCAAGTGCGCCAGTGTATTTTTGTACTGGCGCACTTCACAAGTGCGCCAGTGCATTTCTGGCCTGTTTCGGGTTTTTCTGCCTAACTTCGTTCGTCCATATCTCTTTCATACGGTACCCGTTTTACGCAAACCCGGACTCTATTTCGCGTATTTTTCCGAGACGAACGCAATGACGCAGCCCGTTTCCCCTGATTCTCATATCTGAGATTAATTATACTTTAATTACTAACCATTAGTGTTAATTGAAATTTGGGGTGTTACACCCAGCAACTTCTTTTATTCTTTCTTCACAAGAGGGATTTCAATAAGAGAAGAATACAAAATCACTCAATATATATTTCTCACCCTATAATTTATATAGAAATAGGGATCTTATTGAGGATATGAAGAAGAAAGCACTATTCGCTTGTTCTCAAAAATGAGAAAATGCCTCCTTATTTATAAGAGTAAGGTTGAAGGCTTGCCTGAAGATAAGCATGCGAAGTTTATGGATTTCCTTGATTTGGTGTCAATGCAGATCTTGCATATTTGTGATAGTTTCCCCGTATACATATATTTGATTGAATGCTCCAATCAAATAATATAATTTCTCATTCCATCCAAATTTGTTGCAACATATACCAAGAATTGATTAATTAATCAAATGAAATATCTCTCCCATCTCTTCTTAATTTATTGCCCATAATTAATTGATTACAAGAATCAATTAAATCTTCTCCATAATTGACATAGATTTAAATCGTCTAATTTTAACACCAATCATAATACTCTTTGTGAGCTTTAGATCTAATTTTAACGTCCTTCTAAAGTAACAATTGCTCCATACCATTTGCATTAAAAGAGGAAAGGATGAGATGTGCACATGTCAGGCTGATAATGAGATGATCATTAATGATGATACAAAACAAAACTATTATATATCTCATAATGGATGGATAAAATATAATAAAATCATATATAACATAATATAATAAGACATAACAAAGTGGAAACTTCAACTTCATAACACCACAGAGTTATGAACAAGATATTATGCTATTTGGTTACATCAAGTCTCACGACATCCCTCAGATTATATGAAATAAGAGTGGAATAAAATATTTACAAGTAGTAATAAACCAAGATCTCCAAGCTTTCTTCAGAGCTAGCTTTTGCGTCACCAGTACCCGTAATCTAGTCCACACATCAACATTATTGATGATTATCCAAGATAATAGGAGGAAACATAAATCTTGGATCAGATAATAGTCTGACGCGAGCGATAAAAGACTATCAATGGTTATTTTAGCCAAGGAAAATCTACATGGACTTAGAATGTTGACACAAAACTAAACACAAAAATCTGAACCACTTGTTCTCCCCTTGAACTCTACCTTCCAAAAAAGGACAAAGAAACCTTATGGTCCATATTTCATGTACATAAATTGGTGTTTAATTTTGTGTCTCAATAGCCACTCCCATTAGAAAATAGGCTATAAACAGGTCTCATACCTGACTTATCCCTGTAACCAAAGAGTTAGTGTATAACAACTAAGTAAAATATGTTACTAAATTAAACAAACAACAAAGGATATTTATTTAAATATCTGAATCTAAAAAAACCATATGACCAGCTACTCGTCCCCTCGTCCAAATTTTGCAGGTGATGAACTATCCAAAAAAAGATAAGATTTAATTGTGACTTTAGTGGTAATATAAATAGGGTTAATATTTTACAAAGGAAGATGAGTCTTAACAAAATATCATCAATGAAATAAACCAGTGAATTGAATTATGAATTCAAAGTTAAGTCGAAACAAATCAAATCATATAAATAAAGTGAAACTAATTAATGAAATTTATGAATTGAGTAAACTGAAATAGAACTTGAATTGATATGTACGAAAGTGAATATAACAAATGTAAATAATTTGATGTAAGTCAACCAGACAAATGAATGAAATATAATAGAATAAATTTTATTTAATTAAAAAAAAGGGAATGCTAAAAAGAATGAATTTTAATGATTGAATCAAAAGGATATATATATGTGTGTGTGTTTGTGTATATATATATATATATCTATACACATATATAATAAGTTAATGGAATTCATAAATTGAGTAAAATAAAATAAAACTTGACATGAATCCAAAATGAATGTTAATTGAAAATAAATCAAAGTAAATTAATTGAATGTAAATCAATGCCAGTAAACTGAGTGTGAATAATTTGAAAATAAATAAATTGTATGTAATTGAAATGAATGTTAATAAAATGGAGAGAATATGTATTCAAATGTTGACATTGAATTATGTGAATTAATTAGTTTCACAAATATTATTTTTGTCATGCCATGTTTACTTATGTTGTGTATTGATCATGCAATGTATGTTTATCTTTCCCATTTACTCGCTCTTACTGGTTGTCGAGTGTTCAGTAGATAACAGTGGCGTGTACTTCGCTTTTGGAGCTAACTTTCGCATTATATTGATAAAATGTAAGCTAATTTGATTATAATGCTAACAAAAGATAGACATCTCGGATTGCATATCATACTTGGTTTTTTATATATTGTTTGTACGTGGTTTTGGATGAATCATTACTGAGATGAGTTATATATAGTTATATTGTACAAATTGTAAATTTTTCCGATCGAGCCACACAAGGGAGACAGTGCCGAAATTTTGTGTAATTTCGAATGTTATTTTTTTTTTGAAATTCTAAAATCCTATAATTTATATTCCTTTTTATTAGTTAAAAAATAAGTATAAATTTTAAAGTTAAGTAATTTGTTTAAAATATTATCTAAGTGTGCTTTTTCAGCTATTCCTTTTCGATGATAAAAAGTTTTGGGTGAGGGAGAGTGTTATGACTCGAAATATTTAACATTTTAAATTAATATAATTAATTGAAATCAAACTTAGAATTTAAAATTTAAATTAAATAACTAAATTTGTAATAAGTTTAGCTGAACATTTGAAATAAAACATGCAAGTTAGTTCTGATTTGCCAAATTTAGTTAAAGGTTGAAATCATGGAAAATAAATTATTCTCAGAATTTAGGCGTTTCTTTTTAAAAAAATACTAGAACTTTTCTAAGAGTAACACTATTTTTTGTTTCGTAAAATTCGGATGTTTATTGCTCAGAATTTACGATTTTGACCGGAAAATGCACAAGATTGATGAATGTGCCTGAGTATATCTTTAGCTATTCTCCCTACCATCTTGTTTTGTCTATTCAAAATTAAGCCCTTGTAATTCTGAAAATTTTAAACTATGTGTTATGGGAATATGAAAATTTGGTTTTCCAACAGTCAATTACTTGGTTCATTTCCTCCTCCTCTCCTATTCACGTTCAATACAATTTAAAGGAAAAAAGTATGAAAGGTTCCTTACTTTCAAAAGAAAATAAAACAAATATAAGCTACATGCATATACTTTTCTCCTTCCTTCTCTACACTTTCCTCCTCCTTTTATTTCTTCCTTTTGTTCAATTTTCCCCAAGATCAAAATCTTCCTTTTCCCCAATGAAAATCACAATCTTCGGCCTCCTCCCACGGCTCTCACCCATGACCATCATTTACTCGCCCATCCCCTCCTCCTGCACCGTTCCAAAGCCACCTTCATCGCCATAATCCTTCATCGCTACAAAGGCCACACCCAAATCCACGTTATTTTGGATGGATGGACAAATTATATTTCCTATAAATAAAACTACATTTACAGTATATCACTGGTTTATCTTTATTAAGTCCAGCTAGGTTGCTATAGCGGCTTTGACCAACACTGCAAACCGTGACCCTTCACATATCCCTTAATCACCCCTAGTGTAATGACCCGCATTTTCAGAGATATAATAATTAATTTATTTAATTATTTATATAGCGGATTAGAGATTTAATGGTGGTTTAATTAAATCATATGGAATAATTAATTTAATTAAATAATTAAATAATATATTTAATTCTGAAATAATTAGAATTTGTGAAATTCACAATATAAATGAACTGGATGATTTATAATATATAATTCAGTTTATAATTGAATTTGAATAAAGAATATATTTAATTAACGAAGATTGAACGTATAAATTATAATATAATTATAATCGAGCTCGTAATGGCGCAGCAGTTCGCGATTTGGTGATTCGAACTTTAAACGAATATACAGAATCCATTTTAAATCGGATTTCTGTGAAACAAGAAATGTTAGGAGCAGGTGAAGTACATTCTTCTAGTGGAAGAGAAAAATCGGGATTTCGTCATATAGATTTTGATTTATGTCCAAATCAAATATTCAGAAAAACAGCGGTATATTCGTTCGTGGCCATAACTGTTATTTAAAAATATTTGAATATCGGGTTTGAATTTAGACAAGGTTCTACTGAGACATAACGATAAGTTAATTTTTAGAATTTTACTGTAATTTTTAATTAATTAAATAAGCAACTTTTTATTTGGAGTATTTCGCACCCTTAATCAGCGATTTTGGAGTTTTCACAATATAAGTTAATCTACCGGTATTATTATATTTTCGGGATCACAGCACCTCACTGAACACGACAGTATTTTCATTTCAGTGTCCAACACTCAATTATGAATAAAGAATTGAATAATAGAAAATATCAAAACCCCTTCCTATAAATAAACATTTTTCAATCCCTTAAGATCAAAAGCAAGGCCAAAAATCGGCCTCGTTTCTATCTCCTCAGCAACACAATCAAAACGTGGAAATCAAATCCTCCACAAATGCAAAGATGAAAAGTTCCTATAAATATCCCTACGTTTTATCTAAACCCCAAGGAAAATGTTTCTCTGGTCAATTCATTGTAGCCGCCGCAAGTTCCTTCCTCACAGCAAAAGTCGCAATATCAAAATTTAATATAAAATTCAATCCTTCTCTAAAAATTCAAATACAAAGATATTCGTGATCCTTGTAGATTCCTTTTCACTTCGATATGAGTTTTGATGGGTTAAACAACATTTCGGTTCGCTGTTTTAAATTCCTCGATGGCTAGGGCTGTTGATAGCCGGCGTTCAAGTAGGAGCTGGGTCAAAACGGGGATCATCATGATGATCCAGGTAGTGAGGGGTTTCAAGTGGAGGAAGTTGGTGGGATTCTGGGTGAGTTCGGGTCGCAAGTATTACAGTAGGTAGCGAAGGAGGATTCGAAGAGAGGTCTTAGCGGAAAGGTGCGAGTTTGATTTGATCAGTAGGAGGAGCGAGAGGAACTGAAGGGGAGTTTGAAGCTGGTTTTGGTTTGGTGAACGACTGTGTGAAGGGGGAGAACGGATGGACTAAACGTGGATAATGGCAATGGGTATGGGATGGTTTCAACGCCTGTAGGAAGAGAGAAATAGGAGCAGAAATCTTAAAAGGGGTAATACGTGGATTATTATTTTAATTAAGGTTCATTTAAAATGTGTGTAAATGGTTATTTACCTGTAAATGTTTATCGAAGGGATTGAAACCGCACCATAGTTGGAGGATAAGGAATGAGCAAGTTGTCCTGTGTGCTAAAGAGGGAAGGAGTATTAAAGGTAGTGATTAACAGTTAAATTTAGTTAGGAATTCATTAATAAAGAAGTGTGGTGATCTCTATTGGTTTATTTATGAATCGGAAAAGGGATGTTGGAGGTCAAGTGTCCTGTGAACTGGTGCATTGTTGTAGGAGAAGGATGAGCGGTAGTTCAGAAAGTTGAAACGTGGTTTAGAAATTGAAATAAGAAATAGACGAAACAAGATTCGACACGAACGTACAGACGAGGGCAACCCAATGGAACTAACTGGGAGTGGATTGAAGCTAGTTTGAATTTATGGCGAAATAAATTGTTTGATTCAAATCAAACAAACAGTTTATCGTTCTTTAACGATGAACTGCCAATGTGAGTAAAACTCACCAACTCTGAACAGTTATATTTTTATAACGTATTTTTAGAACTATTAATCATCTGTTGATT
The DNA here is from genome assembly GCA_030737875.1 of Allium sativum. Classification (NCBI taxonomy): domain Eukaryota; kingdom Viridiplantae; phylum Streptophyta; class Magnoliopsida; order Asparagales; family Amaryllidaceae; genus Allium; species Allium sativum. The sequence continues at coordinate 251,611,463 of CM060915.1, read as the reverse complement.
GTTGTGTGTTAACTGTTTGTGTATTGATTAAAATTATAGATAACGACATATATCAAATCGTTAATTGAATATTGATTCTATTATCAGAATATTTTATACTCGTGTTGTTTAACATCTGTGATGCACGGAAACAGGTTGGAGGAATCCGACTGGATTCCTCAAAATTTATTTTACTGTTTTTCATATATTGTGATATATGATGTGTTATATAATCTGTTATGGATTATGTGTGTTAAAATGATATTGATCCTTGTTATTCGATATTTTAAATATCATAAAAAGACCCTGGGATGTAAAAAGAACTATTTCAATGTATATTGAAATAAAGGGATTTTATAAAATCAACAGATTTTATAAAAAGGAAATATTTCGAAAGTAAATAAAAGCAAAATTTTATAAAATGAATAGAGTTTTATAAAAGGGAAAAATGTTGATAAAACGAATAGAATAGAATAAAGGAATATTTATTTAGTAAATAAATAGAATTATAAAAGGGATATTTAGTTGGAAACTAAATAGAATTATAAAGGAATATTTAGTTGGAAACTAAATAGGATTATAAAAGGAAATTGACGAGATAAAAAAGAGTTAAGTGAAAAGAGATATCAAATAGAGTAAATCAATTAGAGTTAATCGAAATGGAGTTAAACAGAAATTGGAAACTGACTAGAGATTAATAAGTTGAATGGTTTCCTGAGTATTGATCTGATGTTGGTTTCGGCCTTCGGGGTTTATACTTAGGAAGTTGTTCTCTTGTTAGTTTATAGTTAGAGTCTGATAGATGTGGAAGAATAGTGATACGTAATTAAGCTATGGAAATGTTTCCAATACTAATAACGTATATTTTCTAAATGTAGAAAATAAGGAAATACAAATATATATATATATGGTTGATGATTGATTGATATAATTTCCATTTGGAAATAATATCGTTGTTTGCATACGTGTTTTTCTTTGATAGTTAACTCATCGACTATCGAAGTTTTCGACCATTTTAACGTTGTTAATATGGAGAGACCGGTTGGATTATTATCCAATTAACCACTCTGTATTGGCATATGCGTTGCGAATCATATATGCCAAAGATAATTGAAGACGAAGTAAAGTGCAAGGGCTATTGTATAAGTCTTAGATAATAGTGCCTAAGATGGATGTACTGAATAGTGCCTTCGGTTCATCCTGTTCCTGGATGACTTGTATGGATGAATGTCTGACAGAGTATTTCCAGAAAGGTCACGTACATTGATTTCTTCAACCGTACCAAGAGTGGAAGCGGAGAAGGAAACTTCTTTAGCTAACACGTAATGTATTGTTGTAGGCGTCAATTAGTGATTTTCGATGGATCTGACAATGTGGCATTCGAAGTGAATCTGATGTGATGATAAGGCGTAACCTCAAGCCTCATCAACCGGTAAATGACAGAAATCCGGCAGGTAGCATGGCTATGTAGGTCGCACCTATTAGGGTGTATAATCACCTGATCTAGAGTTTCATTTACTTCTAAATATCTATTGTTGATACTGTCAAATTCGGGAAACAGTTGCTGATCCCAACCGTTGGAGATATACATTCGATACACTCAAGCGAAATGAGTGGTCGGTCATGTGTGGCCGGGTTGCAAGATGTTCTTGTTGAACCCAGTGTATTCCTCTCTAGAGGTACACTAGCGAAAGGTGGTTCCATACCTTGTCATAGTTGGAAACCCATTACCCAATACGTGCTTGCGGTTTTGATTGTATACTATATATGTAGAACGTGAGATGAAAGCGATTCTGCTATATGATTATTATATTGTGGTTGATAGACATTACTATGATATCAAAAGGTTTTTGATATAAAGATATTTTGGATTCTCATAAGGGAAAAACCCGTTCCGTTATACGGCGTGGTCTTATCAGATATCGTTTACTTGTTCGAATTGTTTTAAACTGTTTTACTCATACCAGTCCCATGACTGACCCAGAGTTTATTTTGTTTAGTTTTCCCTAAACTCTTGGGTGCCCAATTTTGTACGGGCAGTCAAGTAGTCAGGAATTTACAGATATACTGGAAGAGCTTGGAGCAGGAGGCTTCAGGATTGTATAGCTATAGTTATTTCTGCTGTATTGTAAGTGTTGTACTCTGATAATGTTATTGTATACATATATTGATTTTATTTCAAGGATATATTATTTATTGTATGTTATTCGTTCCGCTGTGAGGTTCGTGTTACTCTGATGTTGTGTTCTTCTTCTTCTTCTATTCTAAGTTTCTATCTTATCTATTCTCACCCTCTGTTTTCTTTCTATTAGTTTTTTCTGATTTTCCAGTGTAATTGGGGTTGGACTTGTGTTATTTGGTCAGCTCTAATTGGACCGGAATTTCGGGTCACTACAGTTGGTATCAGAGCAAAGGTTAAGTTATACCTTGGCTCTGTGGCGTGACTCAGTAGAGATAGGGTTAGTAATACCCTAGATTGAGTTGAGTGTATATGTACGTGTGAGCGTATTTGTTATTGATATAAAAATTGTTTTATATTATGGTGATTTATTGGTTGAGTTGTTTATGAGTTCTGGTCGATCAGTTTGATCCACTGTATCGGTAGGAGTTACTAAACACTCGAATACGATGGGTCGACATGATATGTTTTGAAAAGAGGGTAAATTAAAATAAGTTTACCCAAGGTATTTCTTGATATAGAGAAGATATATATATATATATATTAGAATATAGTGGATATATTGGTTGTTATTATAATCGAGTAAGATTATAAATTAAATGGTTATGTGAATAACCAATCAGAATTCATATAAGTGAAATATATGAAAGCAGATGAATTAAATCTGAATATTAAACCAGAAATTGAATTAAATTCTGGAAAATTGGATAAGTGTTTGTAAATGGATTTGGATTAAAAATAAGGAAAATTTAAGATCCTGGGAGATATTGAATTGTTTTACAAGTAGTGTGAATTATATTTTGAAATGAATTTCAAAGTGGAAATGTTTAGAAATGGTTTTATAGTATTGAACTCACTTCGATCGCTGGAAATAGATTCTGATGATGACAGCTGCATCATCAGTATTCATTTTCGAGTTGTAAGTGATGAATTACTACCAGAGATACTGTTTTGAATTTGTTTTGGGAAAGACAAATGGTGTTGAATTTCAAAAAGGAAAATTTGATTTTTTTGAAAAGAATAAACTGTTTAAAAAAAACTCCCAGGGAAAGACTGTTTCAATTAAAAACAAATTTAACAGAAATTTGTGAAAGCAAATTTGAATTAAAGTAAAGTCAGTTAAGTGGTAACTGAAATTAAATTAGAATGATAGAGACAAATTGGATTTGTGAGATTCGAATTTGAAGTATAATTTGATAATCAAGTTAAGAATTTGGAATCGAGAATGAAACTCGAGTTTGAAATGATATTTGGCTTGGATAAGCGAATGGTTGTGTTGAGGATAGATTGATCAGATTTTGATTTGATTAATATTGGTATATGCTGAGTTGATAGCATATGGAAGTGATAGAGTTGATATGCCCGACAAAAAGGTACAAGTTTATATTTCATATGGGTTGAGATTTTGATGAGCCGAATTGCCAAGCCGCTTGGCTGTTTGATTTTCTTTTGGGTTGGAGATGGCCCAGAGAGGCGAGTTGTGGTTTGACGTATTGGCCGGTACAAAGGAGGTGCTGGCGAAATTTTTCAAAAAATTAAGGCATTAGAAAATTTTCAGAATTTTTGAAAATTTTCGTTGATAAGAATTAATTAATATTTTAATTGAATTTAAATTGGTTCAGTTGAAAACTGAAGTTAAGAAGTGAACAAATAAGTCTGGCCAGTCGATAGAGTTTGATTTCTAACTTAGCAATTTCGAGGACGAAATTATTTTAAGTAGGGAAGAATGTAATGACCCGCATTTTCAGAGATATAATAACTAATTTATTTAATTATTTATATTGTGGATTAGAGATTTAATGGTGGTTTAATTAAATCATATGGAATAATTAATTTAATTAAATAATATATTTAATTCTGAAATAATCAGAATTAGTGAAATTCAAAATATAAAGATGAACTGGATGATTTATAATATATAATTCAGTTTAGAATTGAATTTGAATAACAAATATATTTAATTAACGAAGATTGAATGTATAAATTATAATATAATTATAATCGAGCTCGTAATGGCGCAGTAGTTTGCGATTTGGTGATTCGAACTTTAAACGAATATACAGAAGACATTTTAAATCGGATTTTTGTGAAACAAGAAACGTTAGGAGCTTTTGAAGTGTATTCTTCTAGTGGAAGAGAAAAATCGGGATTTCGTCGTGTAGATTTTGATTTATGTCCAAATCAAATATTCAGGAAAACAGCGGTATATTCGTTCGTGGCCATAACTGTTATTTAAAAATATTTGAATATCGGGTTCGAATTTAGACAAGGTTCTTTTGAGACATAACAATAATTTAATTTTTATAATTTTACTGTAATTTTTAATTAATTAAATAAGCAACTTTTTATTTTGAGTATTTCGCACCCTTAATCAGCGATTTTGGAGTTTTCACAATATAAGTTAATCTACCGGTATTATTATATTTTCGGGATCACTACACCTCACTGAATACGACTGTATTTTTATTTCAATGTGCAACGCTCAATTATGAGTAAAGAATTAAATAATATAAAATATCAAAACCCCTTCCTATAGATAAACATTTTTCAATCCCTTAAGACCAAAAGCAAGGCCAAAAACCGGCCTCGTTTCTATCTCCTCAGCAACACAATCAAAACGTGGAAATCAAATCCTCCACAAATGCAAAGAAGAAAAGTTCCTATAAATATCCCTACGTTTTATCTAAACCCTAAGGAAAATGTTTCTCTGGTCAATGCATTGTAGCCGCCGCAAGTTCCTTCCTCACAGCAAAAATCACAACGTTAAAATTTAATATAAAATTCAATCCTTCTCTAAAAATTCAAATACAAAGATATTCGTGATCCTTGTAGATTCCTTTTCACTTCGATATGAGTTTTGATGGGTTAAACAACATTTCGGTTTGTTGTTTTAAATTCCTTGTGGTCTAGGGCTGTTGATAGCCGGCGTTCAAGTAGGAGCTGGGTCAAAACAGGAATCATCATGATGATCCAGGTAGTGAGGGGTTTCGGGTGGAGGAAGTTGGTGAGATTCTGGTTGAGTTCGGGTCGCAAGTATTACAGTAGGTAGCGAAGGAGGATTCGAAGAGAGGTCTTAGCAGAAAGGTGCGAGTTTGATTTGATCAGTAGGAGGAGCGAGAGAAACTAAAGGGGAGTTTAAAGTTGGTTTCAGTTTGGTGAAAGACTGTGTGAAGGGGGAGAACGGATGGACCAAACGTGGATAATGGAAATGGGTATGGGATGGTTTCAACGCCCGTAGGAAGAGAGAAATAGGAGCAGAAGTCTTAAAAGGGGTAATACGTGGATTATTATTTTAATTAAGGTTCATTTGAAATGTGTTTAAATGGTTAATGACTTGTAATTGTTTATCGAAGGGATTGAAACCGCACCATAGTTGGAGGATAAGGAATGAGCGAGTTGTCCTATGTGCTGAAGAGAGAAGAAGTATTAAAGGTGGTGATTAACAGTTAAGTTTAGTTAGGAATTCATTAATAAAGAAGTGTGGTGATCTCTGTTGGTTTATTTATGAATCGAAAAAGGGATGTTGGAGGTCAAGTGTCCTGTGAACTGGTGCGTTGTTGTAGGAGAAGGATGAGCGGCAGTTCAGAAAGTTGAAACGTGGTTTAGAAATTGAAATAAGAAATAGACGAAACAAGATTCGACACGATCGTACAAACGAGGGCTACCCAAGGGAACTAACTGGGAGTGGATTGAAGCTAGTTTGAATTTATGGCGAAATAAATTGTTTGATTCAAATCAAACAAACAGTTTATCGTTCTTTAACGATGAACTACCAATGTGAGTAAAACTCACCAACTCTGAATAGTTATATTTTTATAACGTATTTTTAGAACTGTTAATCATCTGTTGATTACTGTGTGTCAACTGTTTGGTTGAATTGTTTGTGTATTGATTAAAATTATAGATAACGATATATATCAAATCGTTAGTTGAATATTGTTTCTATTATCAGAATTTTATATACTCGTGTTGTTTAACATCTGTGATGCAGGGAAACAGGTTGGAGGAATCCGACTGGATTCCTCAACATTTATTTTACTATTTTTCATATATTGTGATATATGATGTGTTATCTAATCTGTTTTGGATTATGTGTGTTAAAATGATATTGATCCTTGTTATTCAATATTTTAAATATCATAAAAAGACCCTGGGATGTAAAAAGAATTTTTTCAATGTATATTGAAATAAAGGGATTTTATAAAATCAACAGATTTTATAAAAAGGAAATATTTCGAAAGTAAATAAAAGGAAAATGTTTATAAAACGAATAGAGTTTAATAAAAGGGAAAAATGTTGATAAAACGAATAGAATAGAATAAAGGAATATTTATTAAGTAAATAAACAGAATTATAAAAGGGATATTTAGTTGGAAACTAAATAGAATTATAAAGGAATATTTAGTTGGAAACTAAATAGGATTATAAAAGGAAATTGACGAGATAAAAAGGAGTTAAGTGAAAAGAAAAATCAAATAGAGTAAATCAATTAGAGTTAATCGAAATGGAGTTAAACAAAAATTGGAAACTGACTAGAGATTAACAAGTTGAATGGTTTCCTGAGTATCGATCTGATGTTGGTTTCGGCCTTCGGGGTTTATACTTAGGAAGTTGTTCTCTTGTTAGTTTATAGTTAGAGTCTGATAGATGTGGAAGAATAGTGATACGTAATTAAGCTATGGAAATGTTTCCAATGTTAATAACATATATTTTCTAAATGTAGAAAATAAGGAAATACAAATATATATATATATATATATATGGTTGATGATTGATCGATATAATTTCCATTTGGAAATAATATCGTTGTTTGCACATGTGTTTTTCTTTGATAGTTAACTCATCGACTATCGAAGTTTTCGACCATTTTAACGTTGTTAATATGGAGAGACCGGTTGGATTATTATCCAAAGAACCACTCTTTATTGGCATAAGCGTTGCGAATCATATATGCCAAAGATAATTGAAGACGGAGTAAAGTGCAAGGGCTATTGTATAAGTCTTAGATAACAGTGCCTAAGATGGATGTACTGAATAGTCCCTTCGGTTCATCCTGTTCCTGGATGACTTGTATGGATGAATGTCTGACAGAGTATTTCCAGAAAGGTCACATACATTGATTTCTTCAACCGTACCAAGAGTGGAAGCGGAGAAGGAAACTTCTTTAGCTAACACGTAATGTACTATTGTAGACGTCAATTAGTGATTTTCGATGGATCTGACAGTGTGGCATTCGAAGTGAATATGATGTGATGATAAGGCGTAACCTCAAGCCTCATCAACTGGTAAATGACAGAAATCGGGTAGGTAGCACGGCTATGTAGGTCGCACCTATTAGGGTGTATAATCACCTGATCTAGAGTTTCATTTACTTCTAAAAATCTATTGTTGATACTGTCCCATTCGGGAAACAGTTGCTGATCCCAACCGTTGGTGATATACATTCGATACACTCAAGCGAAATGAGTGGTCGGTCAAGTGTGGCCGGGTTGCAAGATGTTCTTGTTGAACCCCGTGTATTCCTCTCCAAAGGTACACTAGCGAAAGGTGGTTCCATACCTTGTCATAGTTGGAAATCCATTACCCAATACGTGCTTGCGGTTTTGATTGTATACTATATATGTAAAACGTGAGATGAAAGCGTTTCTGCTAGATGATTATTATATTGTGGTTGATAGACATTACTATAATATCAAAAGGTTTTTGATCTAAAGATATTTTGGATTCTCATAAGGGAAAAACCCGTTCCGTTATACGGTGTGGTCTTATGAGATATCGTTTACTTGTTCGAATTGTTTTAAACTGCTTTACTCATACCAGTCCCATGACTGACCCGGAGTTTATTTTGTTTTGTTTTCCCTAAACTCTTGGGTGCCCATTTTTGTACGGGCAGTCAAGTAGTCAGGAATTTACAGATATACTGGAAGAGCTTGGAGCAGGAGGCTTCAGGATTGTATAGCTATAGTTATTTCCACTGTGTTGTAAGTGTTGTACTCTGATAATGTTATTGTATACATATATTGATTTTATTTCAAGGATATATTATTTATTATATGTTATTCGTTCCGCTGTGAGGTTCGTGTTACTCTGATGTTGTGTTCTTCTTCTTCTTCTTCTTCTATTCTAAGTTTCTATCTTATCTATTCTCACCCTCTGTTTTCTTTCTATTAGTTTTCTGATTTTCCAGTGTAATTGGGGTTGGACTTGTGTTATTTGGTCAGCTCAAATTGGACCGGAATTTCGGGTCACTGCACCTACGCACCCTCAATTCAATCACCACCAAGATCCATGCACCTACCACCATCTTTGTGTTCGTTTCCACATCCACGCAAGCCAGCCTTGCGACTGAGCTTTCCCTCACTGCCCAGGTCCACCTCCTGAACCCGACCTTGCGTCAATCTAGAGCACCCTTTTTGAACCATAAACCCATAAAAATTCAATCCACATCCATGCTAAACTGAAGTCGCATCACCCCAGCCCGACGTCCACTAAGATCCACCATCCACAACCCTGCAGCATCGAAATAGCCCCTCCTCTGCATGCGGATCAATAACAAACCCGAGCAGACTTCCCAAAACCTACAACCCACTGACCCTTCTCCTCTTTGAAAGAAAAGAGAAAAAATAAACGAACTTGTTGCACCCCTTGTTTATCACTACCCCGAAGCTGGGTCATGTCGACACTATCATATGCATATCAGTAACATCTCGTATCATCGGTTTTCACCATCTTAAATGACGAAAGGTGATAAATTCACTCATAACCAATGCTAATTTGCAAGTTTATCGATATTATATGAAACATAGTATTTTTCACATAAACTATTTGTTGATAATCATATGATATTAATTGATGTTTGCACGAATTAATAATGGTTGCTTCATGACTGTATGATTGTGTACGATTCGCTATTCATTTAAGTCATTCGTTTATTTTTGTATAGTTCTTGTTATCACTACAAGTTTCTTGATATGAAATTACTAAAGGTTGAAATGATACAACTCGAACGACTATATAGATTTAGGAATTGAAATCGAACTTATTGGAATGCAGATTTAAATGATAAATACCCAGAAATTAAATCTAAATGGATTGAAATGATACATATCTGTATTAGTTGATCACAGGATAAAAATTATATATGGACACTTTTGATCAAATAAAATTATTTTCCAAAATATATAATTATGCTTTGGTTTAAAAAAACTTATTTAGAATTTTTAATTTATATTTTAAATTTATATACATATTTGAAATGTTTATACATGAATTTATGAATTAAAAAATTAACTGATTTAATGAATGGTTTTAATTTAAAATTTAGATTAAATTTGTTGGTAAAGGTAAAATTATAAATTTAGTTTTTGATTTAAAATTTAATTTGAAATTTGAAATGAATTGAATGAAAACATTTTATTAAAATCATAGATCTAAATTGATCAAGTTTTAATGGTTTTAATTGATTTAATGGAATATTGTAAAATTTGAACACCTTATTTTAATTAATAAACTTGGTAATTGGACTTTGAATGTTGTTTTAAACCGATGGAATTCAAATTTTTATTCTGAGAATACGAATTAAAGTAATGGTTTAAGTTTTGAATTTAAGTTGTAAGCTAAACTAGGCAAAAAAAATTAATTAGGAACTTCTATCCTTTTAAGTTTAAGTTGATTTGAATTAAAATTTGAAGTCAGAATTTATGTTAAGTCGAACTTTTAAAATGTGGATATATGGTTCAGATTGGAATATTATTTTAAATTGGTTTTCATAACTAAAAATATATTTTACAACTATTTTAATTAACTATTATATAAATTTAATTTAACTATTATAGATTTTATAACTATTTTAATCAATCGATTTTGTAAATTTCACTTTTATACTTATTTAATAATCAATTTTATATTAAGTTTAACTATTTTAAAATAAGAATATACTTCTAATCCAAGAAATTAAGATTGAAATGATTTAATGTAAAGATTTAATTGAATAACATTATTCGTGACATGAAATCTAAAATCGAATGTGAAGTTTTGATAATGAATCAGTTTTTGAGTATGAAATTTAAAACTATATCGAATAATTGAATCCATTTGGGAAATTGGTAAAATACCATTATTTGAATTTAATTGATTTATGATATTTATTTTAAATATAAATGACAACAAAGTGAAATAAATGGTTGGTTGCTAAAGAGACATGGGTTCGATTTTGTCATACTCTATGCCAATACTAGGAACTACTTTAACAACTGTGCATGTGGTGAAGAATATAGAATGAAGTAGGATGGTTGGCGAATGCCACTAAAATGAAGTAAGAGAACAATAATGGATAGCTTTGACCTACAGGTCATAATTAAAATGACTAAAACATGAGCTATACCATGACCAAAGATGTGTTGGTTACCTCGATCGACAATACTCCTTTATGTTATTTTTAGTATCTCAGTTCCTTGGTTTGACTTGATTTTATTTGATGTATATCCTCAATTTATGGAAGTGTTGTTTGAGGTAGGCGGTGTTGCGCGCTATCCGTTACCACTAGTTTGGAAGTGCAATTAGTAGAATCCAACCCTGAATATTGCTTCGCGTTCCTTGTCGTATTATCCTAATCGTGCCCACTACGATTTTTGTTTGTATCGTACCAGTGGAGTGCCCTCAGATAACCACTAGTTTACAATACATTTGACACCCCACATCCGTTATTGTCACTCTTTATCAGAATGCATTATGTTTCATGAAGCGTTATAGGTAAACAAAAAACAGAAACATTACAAGACAGATATAAAATAATAGGGAAATTAGGACTTTATTAAATAGAAAAGCTTCATGGTCCAAACCCAATTACATAATAAGTCTGAAATAATGAAAACTCATTACATCAACATAAAACTTCTGTCTTGTACCAGAATCATCATCAGAGTACAATAATACATAAAAAGAGCATAATCCCCAAAATATAGCAATAGTAGAGAAGATACGAAATCAAGCGATACATCTAAGCAGCTCCAAGCAGAATGAAAGAAGAATCCTGATCAACCTCGAGTATTCCCACCCTGAGAACCTGGAGGTGGGAACGGAAGAGAGAGAAGAGGAAACAAAATGGGTCAGGCATAAAGTTTGGCGAGTCCAATTACTTTTAACATATAAATAAGTAAAAGCATCATGATAGACATATAAACTGGAAAGGGAGATAACAGTGTCAAAAGGTAGGTATAACAAGGTAAACAAGATAAACAAAATAGAATATATTTCACTTCTATAATACTTTTCTCTGCACCATTGCTAGAATAATAGAATAAGATGATCCCAACAAGCTTAAGATGGTAGACTTCGGTGTACTTCTAGTGAGAGGTTTTGCCTCATACAATAACAGGTAGCCCAACAGAACTGACGGGTTTTACCCCCAACTATAATAACGGGCTCCTAAATAAGCAAGACTAGATGTACCCTAATTACTACCCCCAATTGATCGGCTCCCAAACTCGTAGATACCTTGTGTTGGCCCCACAGTAGGGTCTATCTCTTCCTAAAGTGAAAACCCCGTTGTTTACAAGATGCACAACCATATCTACAGGTGTTACGACATCTTGTCATCCTCCTTGAAATCTGAACGCATGCATACACATGGCCCCGTTGGAATGCGCCGCATACACCATCCCTTAGATGGATCTCTTACAACCAACTCAGTAAGTGTGCCCCTGACCCCGACCTAGTTCGGGGATCTCCGTTTGATACCAAGATTGGTTACTGACTGATACGGGTCCCACACACCAGATGATACAAGCTTCCCCCTAGGCTTGCATACCTACTACTAGGATTTCAGAAGGTTATGCCTACCAGTTTAATAAGATTGCATCACCCCAACAGGTTAAGTTTTTCGGGTTTATATGTATAACCCATCCCCATATATTTAACAAGATTAACTTAACCCCCTACTAATTCAAGCAAGTTTACTTAACCACTACTTAAGTTTACAGGTTCATGTAACTCTCACAGATACAAACAGGTTAAGTATTACAAGTTTGTTACCATTCATGCGTTTATGGTTATTAATGCGCTAGACCTCTCACATTAAGTCTACCACTTGTGGATGCTGGATATAGCGGTTGGGTCCGGGTAGACTTCTACCACAAGTCGGACTTAACCTCGTGTCTTAGCACCATTATGTGTACATTTACGCACTTGACCCCTTACATTAGATTAACCACTTGTGGAGGCTGGATTTGCCAGGCGGTCCCGGGCAGGCTTTTACCACAAGTGTAATCTAACCTCGTGTCTACGTGCGAGTACAGTTTCCAGCTACTGTAAATCTTGGTATGTTCATTACTAGCCAATTTTCATGTTTTTTATTCCCCAAATCCCCGTCTGATTCATTATATAAGTTATGCTCAAATTAAAGTTTAGATCAAGGTATAGATTAGGCCCCCAAATCCCAGTCATGACTTACAACATAAGCTATGCCCCAATTTTTCTTTCCTAACCATTTGCAATTTCGTGCGCTCGCATATTTCAGCGATGGGCCTAGGCTCGAAGGTAGGCTGACTATAAAAAACAAAACAGGAAAGAGGGAGAGAAGAGAACAAGAATATGCATAGTAAATGAAACTGGCTTATGATGACAGAATTTGTCATACTAACAGATTAGGCATACGGTGAAGTGATTAGGCAAACTAACAGAATAGGCATACGATGACATGATTAGGCAAACTAACAGAATAGGGATATCATGAACATGCATATGAGAACTAAGCAGTAAATTAGGTATACAAGTAATGGAAGATCTGTTATGATTCAGGTTATTAATAGGCATAAGCTTTGATCCAAACATATAAACATGTCAATATTACTTTTTAGGTGATTATATCTGAAAGCAACATAAACTCACTGTGACTGGATCTAAAGAACAAAGGATTGATTGTAGGTGTTGTTGCACAGATCATTGAATACATATAACTTGTTGTTGACGAAGAATAGGCTAGTTCAAACTCAGTTGGGGGCATCACCTCGTTGTCTCCATTGTTTTTGGTGAAATAAAAACAATGAGAATGAGGTCCTATATATAGCTTAAGGTCAATGAGTCATGCTCAGAAATGCGTCCAGGTAGGAATCTGCCCAGATCTCGGTGGGGTCGACCCCGGGGTCGACACCGTCGTGGAGGGGTCGACCCATGGGTCGACACCCATAGGAGACGGGATTGACCCATATTGGGCCGACTTCCCTCCCCTTTTATGATGTTTGATTTTGAATTCTGGATTTGTTTTATTTATATACAAATGTCTTATATGTATATAAACTTCAAACCTTAATATATTCTTCATACGATGCCCGTTTTACGCAAACTCGAAGTCTATCTTAAGCAGAATTTCAAGACGAACGCAACGGCGCAGTCTGCTATACTTAGTTCTCAATAATTAATTAAGTATTCCTTAGTTTATCAATATATAGTTCTTTTAAAATTACGGGGTGTTACATTCTCTCTTACTTAATGGATTTCGTCCAAGAAATCTCTAAGTTAAGAAGAATGTATATCCTAACATCCATTACCCATCTACTCATCCAAATATCACAGACATCCATTGTCCTTAAAAGATTTATAATGCTTTTATGAACATATGCAAAGGTCTGTGTATATGTCCCTATACTAATGCGAAAGATCAGGCAGTCCACTAGTTCAGTTGACCTCCTTAATACAATGTATGTTAGTGCCATGAATCCAGCATGTATGCAAATCATCCTACTATAACATGTAAGTTCTATATGTGTGCACAATCATTTATCCAAATGCCATATCCACATGATGATACACGCTCTTTCATCCATTAAAGGAAGAAAAATATGCAAATGCATCCATATGCAGTATGAGAGTGATTGAGCCGATCTAGTGCCTAATGTGTGTGTATATGCATCCATATGCAACCACTAGCAAACAGTTGCATCCATCAAGCATAACATGTTTCAAACACATGTTTACATCCACGGGTTCCCTACCTAAAGGTCGAAGATTGGATCGATAGGATATACTTAAATGATAGAAACAAGCATGAATAAAAGCTTTAGAAAATAAATTAAGAACATACCCTTGAAAAGAAAAAGGTACGAAGCGCGGATCTTATCTTAAGCCTCCCAAGTTGCATTCTCGGGGTCTTCTCCCCATTGAACTCTCATTAACTTTACCTCTAGGTTGCGTATCTTCTTAACCTCTGATCCAAGAATATGGGTAGGAACTCGTCTAACTATTGCCTCCCGTTCCATCTCTACTTCCTTAAGCATACTCGGCTCAACTACCTCTACGGTATCATGGAAGCACTTTCATTAATGAGAAACGGGGAAAACATCATGAAAACCGGACAGTCTCTCTGGTAGCTTTACTCTGTAGGCCATTTCACTAATCCTTCCTTTTATGAGAAATGACCCTACAAATCTTGGTGCCAATTTCCCTACCGATCCAAAACGAACTACATTCCTCAATGGTGATACCTTGATGAAAAACAAGTCTCTTACTTCAAACTCAATATCGGTCCTTCTCTTATCTGCGTAGGCCTTCTGCCTGTCCTGAGCTGTCTTCATGCGCCTTCGTATAAGATCAATCTTTTCTGAAGTTTCTCTAATCGTCTTAGGTCCAAGTAGAAGCCTTTCTGTAGACTCCCACCAACAAGTCGGTGATCTACATGATCGTCCATATAATGCTTTGAAGGGTGCCATGCCAATCTAGCCTGATAACTTTTGTTTTAGGTGAACTCTACCAAAGGAAGATGCTCTTCCTAAATCCCTCTGAAGTCTAGGATACAAAGTCTTAAAAGATCCACAAGAACTCTATTCACCCGCTCCGTTTGTCCATCAGTTTGCGGGTGATTAGCAGTGCTCAAACACAACTGTGTACCTAATGCCTCTTGTAAGCTCCTCCAAAACTCGCTGGTGAAAATGGGGACACGATCACTCACAATACTGGAAGGTATTCCATGTAGACGGACTATCTCACGAAGATAAACTGCGCCAACCATGTTGACGTTCTCTTACTCTAAACAGGAATGAAATGAGCACTATTAGCAAGTTTGTCAACTACAACCCAAATACTTGCGTTGCTTTTCCTCAATCTAGGCAAACGATCAATGAAATCCATAGAGATGCTCTCCCACTTCCACTGTGGGACTTCCAAAGGATGAAGTAAACCTCTGGGCTTCCTTTGCTCAGCCTTGACTTGCTGGCAGATCAAACATCGAGAAACTAACTCTGCTACATCTTTCTTCATCCCGGCTCAAAAGAAAACCCTCTTCATATCTCTATACATCTTATCACCGCCTGGATAAATAGTCATCCTAGAATGACGGGCTTCCTCAAGGACTGTCTTCAACAAACTCCCAACTCGTGGAACACAAAGCCTTCCATCTCGTTCTAACCACCCTCTATCATCCGTGGAATGTCTACAGAGGTGACTGGAAGTCTCCCTCTACTGAGCATATCCAAGATATCTGCTATCTGTGGGTCCTCTCGTTATGAAGTCCCTATCTGTTCCAACAGAGTAGGTTGCACCTCTAATAATGCCAATAAACCAGGAGTAAACTCGGTGGAGGGTCTAAAATCAAAAGTTGATATAAACTCCAAGCTCTTACTTACCACAAACAGAGGACTCATGGTCATCCTCTGCCTACTCAATACGTCTGCCACCACATTACCCTTGCCAGGGGTATAAGCAATCTCAAAGTCATGGGATGCTAGGAGCTTCATCCATCTTTGTTGCCTCAAATTGAGATCCTTCTGCAAGAACAAGAACTTGAGAGATTTATGGTCGGTGTACAAATCGAACTTCTCTCCTAGTAGATAATGGCGCCAAGTCTTAAGCGTGAATACTGTGGCAGCTAACTCTATGTCATGGGAAGGGTAGTTCTTCTCATGAACTCTTAACTGTCTACCTCCATAACATGCTACCCTTCCCTCTTGCATCATAACCGCACCAAGCCCTGTACCATATGCATCAATGTATATTGTGAACACTTTGTTCCCATCCGGCAAAGTCAGGACTGGGGCTGTTGTCAGAGCCCTCTTCAACCGTTGGAAAGCACCCCCATAGTATACTCCAAGAAAATGTCAAATTCTTCTTCGTTAGTCTGGTGAGTGGGGCTGATATTTTTGTGAAGTCCTTAATGAGCTTCCTACAATAGCCCGCTAATCCAAGAAAACTCCTTACCTCCATTGCATTCTTTGGGATCTGCCAATCTTGAACTGCAACTAACTTCGTGGGATCTACTTCTATCCAATCTTTTAAGACCACATGCCCTAGAAATCTCACTTCTTTTCTCCAAAAATGACATTTGGAGAATTTCGCCTTAAGCTGGTGCGCACGGAGAGTTTTCAAAACCTCCCTTAAATGTAGGGCATGCTCTTCCTCGCACTTCGAGAAAATCAAGATGTCATCAAGAAAGACCACAACGAACTTATTTAGAAACTCCAGAAACACCTTACTCATCAAATCAACAAAATAGGCGGGTGCATTCATCAACCCAAAAGGCATGACGAGCCACTCAAAGAAACCACTTGGAGTTCAAAAGGTAGTTTTGTCTATACTATCTTCGACCACGCTCAACTGAAGAAACCCCCGTGGCCAAGTCTAACTGAGAGAAAACAAATGCACCAACAAGCTGGTCAAACAGATCATCTATCCTTGGAAGTGGGTGCCTATTCTTCTTAGTGAGTTTATTCAACTCTCTATAATGCACACATAAGCGTAGCGAACCATCCGCTTAGTGGAGAATACTACTGTGACACCCCACGTCCGTTTCGCTAAGGGAATGCATTAAGTTTCGTGAAGCATTATAGGTAAACAGACACAGAATAATTACAAGACGGCTATAAATAAGATAGCTGCAGAAATTTTAAATTTTTATTTCAACATCAATCATAATGCCGAGGTACATAATACCATAAGTCATAAAAACCGTTACAATAAAATAACTTTTGTCTTGCATCATCAGAGTACATAAGAATATGAAAAACATAATTCCCCAATTGAAAGAGTTAAGCCATAGTAGAGATAAGAACTTGAGCCATACTTCAGAAGTAGCACCTAACAAGATGATATCTAAGTGCTGACTAAGCCTGAGTGTTTCCTCCCTTGAGAACCTAGGGGGAAACGGAAGAAAGAAGGAGAAATAGAAGGGTCAGACATAAAGTCTAGCGAGTTTAGTTACGTTTAGCCAATAAATAAGTAAAAGTAACATGATAGGCATGTAAAGTGGATAAGAGAGATCACTACATAAATGACAGGCATGACAAGGTAGACAGGGTAAGGTGTATACACTTCTCTAATGATTACTCTGCACTATTTACTAGTATAACTAAAATGAGATGATCCCTTCCACTATAAGTTGGTAGACTTAGGGCATACGTCCGAGTGCACCCTAACCAGTACCCTAATCGATTGGCTCCCTTACTCCGTATATATCCTGTGCCGGCCCCATAGTAAGAGGTATCACTTCCTAAAGTGGCAACCCTTATTATGTATACAACCATATCTACTGGTGTCACGGTCGTCTTATCCCCCTCTGCTCGGCTCATGCACACACATGGCCAAATGACAGGCATGACAAGGTAGACAGGGTAAGGTGTATACACTTCTCTAATGATTACTCTGCACTATTTACTAGTATAATTAAAATGAGATGATCCCTTCCACTATAAGTTGGTAGACTTAGGGCATACATCCGAGTGTACCCTAACCAGTACCCTAAACGATTGGCTCCCTTACTCCGTAGATATCCTATGTTGGCCCCACAGTAAGAGGTATCACTTCCTAAAGTGGCAACCCTTAGTATGTACACAACCATATCTACTAATGTCACAGTCGTCTTATCCCCCTCTGCCCGACTCATGCACGCACATGGCCTAGTCGGTTTGCGCTTCCCACACCGTCCGTCTCGTTTGGATCTCTTATAATCAATCAGTAAGCGTGCCCCTTCTCTGCCTAGCACGGAGTATTTTATTTGATACGTACTCCGGGTTACTGACTGAAATGCATCCCACACAATATGATACAAGCCTTCCTCTTTTTCTTGTATCCCCACTAGGTTTTTCACTGACTATGTATACCCTTAGGTGTCTTTAATTACATAGCCCTATGTCAGTTATACCGTAAAGGGTGTCTTTAATTACATAGACTTATTAGGTTAAGTTTTTGGGCCTATATGTAAATATTACCCACCCCCTCTAATTAACTTAACCCACCCACTACCCATCCAATTTTACTTAACCATAACTTAAGTTAATCATACAATCCTTATGTATTAAATTAGTTTAAGCAGTCCAATTCGTTACCATGTCCAATTAAGGTTATAATGGGCTAGACCTCCCATATTAGGCCTACAACATGTGGATGCTGGATATGCTGGTCGGGTCCGGGAATTCTTATTCCACAGTTGGGTCTAACCTCGTGTCTTAGCCCGATTCATATTTGCACACTTAGACCTCTCACATTAGGTTCAACAATAGTGGCTGTTGGATATGTCGGTCGGGTCCGAGCAGACTTCCACCACTAATGCAACCTAACCTCGTGTCATAAGTGCAATTACAATTCCTAATTGTAATTACTAGACATTCCATTTTTATCTAAATCTACCTATGTCATTATAGGTGATTATTTCTCTTTTTATTCCCATTTGAATTATATGTCCAATAATGTTAATATTCTAATTATGCCAATATTAACCCTTCTCCCCCGTTCCCAAACTAGCATACTCATAAATTGGCGGCATGCCTAGGCTAGACAATAGCCTAGTCACAAACGATAATAGGGAAAATAATGGGAATATAACTAAAGTGATCATCTTGGCATAAACATATACTAGCATGATAATAGGGTGAATGGACATGTAATTAACATCATAACAAGGTGGACCTAAAACTAATGAACTGGTGGCAGTTAATTGATTCTAACATAATTATGCTGTCATAATAAGCATAGTAAGATCTAAATTAGCAATTTAGATGTCCAATTCGATTAGATCTAACATGATAACACAAGGTGATAAATTAGATCACATAATTCAGATCCAAAGGTTAAAGTAGATCTAATACCATTATAATGACATAACATCCTGTTTAGATCTAAATATAGGTTCTCATGCCCAATTTACAACTAATCTAAGTTGATCGCAATATGATAGGTGAAAGGTGATTTACATAAAAAATTGGATCTAACCAATGTTACAACTGTCCAAATTAACAGATTTACATTCACCACAATAGACTTACAAGTCAAGATCCACATAGGTAACAAAATGGAATAATCACAGTTGCATTAGATCCAAAAGTGTAGATATAATATAACATAGTATAAGGGTTAACAATAGCATAGATCCACAGTTTACAACATATCCGATTTACAATCTTTCACAATTTATTTTTATTTATCTAAACCTAAAAGCAACTAGAAACTCACATGGTTAGGTTTAGAGAATTAAGGAAGAACGGATCTTGGATTTATGAATTTTATTTTCAAAGTACGTTATTAAAGAAAACTATTCCATCTCAGTTCGTATCCTGACAGCATATGGCCTCCATAATTTCCAATGAAGAAAATAGGAGAATAAGACACATATGTATAGCTAGCAGACCCCCTAGAGAGGAATTTTTGCCGCTCTATCGAATTTTTCAAATTCAAACTGTTCTGGATAAAATTCTGACTCATCTCTGACTCATGCGTATATATATATACACTTTCTACACGTATACAAAATTAAAACCCTCATGACTTCTTCATACGATGTCCGTTTTACGCAAGCTAAATGTCTATCCTGAACATAATTTCGAGACTAACGCAATGGTGCATTCCATTTCCTCTAATTCTGAACATTAAATTAATTATTATTTAAGTTATCCTCTTTAATGTTGTAAAAAAAAATCGGGGTGTTACAACTACTGGAGCACCCCATTTAGATATATTTCGCCTAATAAACCCTTTCTCAAGTAGCTCCCCTACTTGCTAGATGAGCTCCCTCCTTTCTCTTGGAACCCTATGGCGCACAGGCAATGCAACTGGTTTTGCATTGTCCACCAAGTATATACAGAAATCAATCTCGCGCCTCGAAGGCAATCCCTGGACCTCCTCAAAAAAATCAGGATACTCACAGACTACTAGTACAGATAGTAGATCATTGATAAATGCATCAAGAAGCTCTAGGAAACTAAGCATGAAAGACTCTTTAGGGTCACAAGAAATCTCAAGGGTCCTCCCATGACAACTCAAAAGTCTAACGACCCTCCTCTCACAATCTAGAATGGCACCATATATGGCTAGCCAATCCATCCCTATAATCAAACCATAGCCGATGAAACCAAGCACATATGCGTCGCATTCAAACTTGACGCCCAACACAGATATTCTCAAACCCCGACAAATCATAGATAAATGAGCCATACCTCCAATGGGGTTTGAGACAACAACAGGATCCAAGACCATGCTAGTCCTAAGGTGTAGAGATTCAACCACAGAATCAGATATAAAAGAATGCGAAGCGCCAGAATCCAAAAGAGTTCTAATGGGATGATTGGAAAGAGAAATCAAACCTTCAGTGGAAACTTTCCTACCTCTATTTGGTGCACTAGCCACAAGAGAATGCACCTGCCCTCTAGAAGATCCATCCCTTTGTTCCTGTCCTTGCTTCTTCAGACAATCCTTAACAAGATGTCCGACCTCTCTACAATGGAAACAAGCGTTATGCCTTCTTCTGCATTGCTTGATCAAATGACCCAAGTGCTCGTGATATTTCTTCTTGTCTTTTTTGAACTTTATCTATGTTCCCTTCCTGGGCCACCATTTCTCTCATCCTTGGGCTGTGCTCCCTAGCCCTAACTACCTTATTCTCCTTTTTACCATCCTTGTGTAACATGCTAAAAAGTCTCTCGAAAGCTGCCTCTATCGCACGGAAATCCTTACGAAGATCAAGAAAATTAGCCGTAGGTGAAACTACTGCGACTACAGATGGAGGTTAGGCACTTCCTTTCCCTTAGACATGTGCCGCAGTTTTAATAGAATTGCATAATAAGTCTGAAATACTGAAAACTCGTTACATCAACATAAATCTTCTGTCTTATACCAAAATCATCATGAGAGTACAATAATACATAAAAAGAGCATAATCCCCAAAATGTAGCCATCGTAGAGAAGATACGAAATCAAGCGGTACATCTAACCAGCTCCAAGAAGAATGAAAGAAGAATCATGATCAAGCTTGGGTATTCCCACCCTGCCTGGAGGGAGGAACGGAAGAGAGAGAAGAGGAAACAAAATGGGTCAGACATAAGGTCTGGCGAGTATAGTTACTTTTCGCATATAAATAAGTAAAAGCATCACGACAGGCATATAAACTAGAGAGGGAGATAACAGTGTCATAAGACAGGTATAACAAGGTAAATAGGATAAACAAAATAGAATATATTGCACTTCTCTAATACTTTTCTCTGCACCAATACTAGTATAACAGAAAAGATGATCCCAACGAGTACAAGATAGTAGACATAGGTGTACTTCTAGTGAGGGGTTTTACCCCATACGATAACAAGTAGCCCAACAGAACTGACGGGTGTTACCCCCAACTACAAGAACAGGCTCCTAAACAAGCTAGACTAGATGTACCATAATTACTACCCCTAATCGACCGGCTTCCTAACTCGTAGATACCCTGTGCTGTCCCTATAGTAGGATGTATCACTTCCTAAAGTGGCAACCCCGTTGTTTACAAGATGCACAACCATATCTACAGGTGCCACGACATCTTATCAACCTCCCTGAAATCCAGACCCATGCATGCATATGATCCCGTCGGAATACTCCGCCCACACCGTCCCTAAGATGGACATCTTACAACTAACTCAGTAAGCATGCCCTAACCTCGACCTAGTTCGAGGTTCTCCATTTGATACCAAGATAGGTTACTGGCTGATACGGGTCCCACACACCGGATGATACAAGCTTCCCCCTAGGCTTGCATCCCCACTACTAGGATTTCAACAAGTTATTCCTACCAGTTTAACAAGATTTCATAACCCCAATAGGTTAAGTTTGTTGAGCTTATATGTATAACCCATCCCTACATATTTAACAAGATTAATTTAACCCTACGACTTATGCAAGCAAGTTTGCTTAACCCCTACTTAAGTTGAAAGGTTCGTGTAACCCTCGTAGATTCAAATAGGTTAAGTACTACAAGTTTATTGCCATTCATCCATTTATGGTTATTAATGCGCTAGACCTCTTACATTAATTCTACTACTTGTATATGTTGGTTGGGTCCGGGCAGACTTCTACCACAAGTCTGACTTAACCTCGTGTCTTAGCACTGTTATGTGTACATTTATGCACTAGACCCCTCACATTAGATTAACCACTTATGGATGCTGGATTTGTCAGGCGGTTCCAGGCAGCCTTCCACCATAAGTGTAATTAATCTAACCTTATGTCTACGTGTGGTTACAGTTTCTAGCTACTATAAATCTAGGCATGTTCATTACGAACAAATTTTCATGTTTTTTATGCCTCAAATCCCCGTCTGCTTCACGATACAAGTTATGCCCCCAAATTAAAGTTTAGATCAAGGTATAAATTATGCCCCCAAATCCCAATCTTAACTTACAACATAAGTTATTCCCTAATTTATTTTTCCCAACCATTCCCAATTTTGTCCACTCGCGTATTTCAGCGATAGGCCTAGGCTCGAAGGTAGCTTGACTATAAAAAACAAAACGAGAAAGAGGGAGAGAAGAGAACAAGAATAGGTATAGTAAATAAAACTGGCATATGATGACAGGATTGGTCATACTAACAAAATAGGCATTCGTGACATGATTAGGCAAACTAACAGAGTAGGCATACGGTGACATGATTAGGCAAACTAACAGAATAGGGATATCATGAACAAGCATATGAGAACTAAGCAGTAAATTAGGTATACAAGTAATGGCAGATCTATTATGATTCAGGTTATTAAAGGCATAAGCTTCGATCCAAACTTATAAACATGTCAAGATTACTTTTTAGGCGTTTATATCTAAAAGCAACATAAACTCACTGTAACTGGATCTAAAGAACAGAAGATTGATTGTAGATGTTGTAGCACAAATTCTTGAATATGTATAACTTGTTGTTGAAGAAGAATAGGCTAGTTCAAACTGAGTTGGGGAAGCACCTCATTGTCTCCATTGTTTTTGGTGAATAAAATAATGAGAATGAAGTCCTATATGTAGCCTAATGTCAAAGAATCTTGCTCAGAAACACGTCTAGGTTTCAGGTAGGAATCTGCCCAGATCTCGGTGGGTCGACCCCGGGGTCGACATAGGAGTCGACACCACTGTGGAGGGGTCGACCCATGGGTCGACACCCATAGGGGACGGGATCGACCCCTAACGGGCTGATTTCCCTCCCTTTTCCGCTATTTAATTTTGAATTCTGGATTTGTTTTATTTATATATAAACGACTTATATGTATATAAACTTCAAACCTTAATATCTTCTTCATACGATGCTTGTTTTACGTAAACTCGGAGTCCTTCTTAAGAAAAATTCCGAGATGAACGCAATGGAGCAGTCCGTTCTACTTAATTCCCAATTTTTAATTAAGAATTCCTTAGTTTATCATTATAGTTTTCTTTTAAAATTACGGGGTGTCATAGTATCAGATAGGCTACGATATTTATAAATAGTGTAAGGTTAAAAATGTTATCCTGCATATGCTATTTTCAGTAATACATTTACCGTAGACACTGTTTTAATGGCGTAGTGTATTATATGTATATAGTTTGATGGATCCTTAAAGGATGGCGATCCTAAACATAATTTAAGATACTTGTACCATGCACATGAAAATTCTTCTTGAGATTGTTTTATTTGCATAAGAATATTAGTCCTAACTCGAGTATTTTGTTTAAGTTTATGCTTGGGCTAAACCGACTATTACAATATTTGAGAGTTACCTTTCGAACCTGGATACTCCCTGACGATGTCTATTAATTTAGCTATTCCTATTTCAGTTGTCTCTCTATTTCATTTAGTTGTATTAGAACTCCATGTATTAGACTTCCACTATATTTAATATTGTAAACCTGATGTATTGCACTATTTTATTCCCCTATGAGTTGTGGTATTATTCTGTATTTGTGATTAAGTGATTTGATTCTTATTAAACCCCGTAGCAATAGCAGTCTGTCGTTTCAAATGATTTGAGTTAGTTTTATTATCAACTTGAATAGTTGGAAATAGCATGTCGTTATAGTTTCAATACACTCTCTCAAAAGGTTGGAAATACCACCTTGCCTTAGGCCTTAAAACATTAAGTTTTGAAACATTTTGCTTCGATTTCAAGGCACTCTGCTTTGAGTTAAAAAGAATCATCTTATTATAATAAGCTAAAAAACACTTTGCTTCGATTTTAAGGCACTCTGCTTCGAATCTTCCTTGTTATTGCTTCAGGCCATTTCTGCTACTTTGAACCAAACTGAATTGATTCAATTTGAATAACTAAGTCAATTCAAATCCATTTTCCCGTCTCAAAAATTTTGAATCCACCTAGGTTTTCTCTGATCATCCTTCAATCGCCTTTGATATGCTTCGATCGTCCATTCAAATCCTAAAATGCACAAAACAAACAAACAAGATCAAGCATAGCAAGTAATTCATCCAGTTCATCCATTCAAACATTAATTCAGATATTCAAAAAACATTTCAATCATTTAACAATTAAAACAACAATTTCAATCATAGATAACATAAACTGCAAATAAACATGATTCACCAATCACAATCATAGATCTAACGTTAAACATCACATTAGATCTAGCATTTCAATTATCATATTATATAATTCACTTACACCTAAAATTTTAGAATATAGTATTAGTAGATTTGATTAATTTTTAAGATTAATTTAACATTTAAATAAGTAAAATCTACTAACCAAAACATATGATCTAATATAAACATGTAAGAGGTCATCATCACTTTCCTAATCCTCTAAACCAATGAATTTAAATGGAGTTCCAATTTAGCTAGTAAACAATCACTTGAATACACACCAAAAATAGAAAGATCCAATAGATCTAATCTTTAGTTATAAATCAGAGATGATTTAGGGAACAATACAGTGTAGAATTGTGGATTAAGGGAGAAATTAGAGTAGATCTGAACTAAAGGTTGATAGGAATAGGAGGGGAACTAGTAATGAATTCCACAGCTACTGTTTATAAATAAACATGTCAAGACTAATAGATTTATCAATTTTAACCCATTATCACTACTCTTATTCTGGCCAGTAGCTTTTAAATTTTTGGAACTGCTATTCTCTTAAACTATAATTTGTTTACTTAATTGACCACTCTATAGAATGGGAAACAACCATCCCAAAACAATGAAATGGGTTAGAACATCTAATCTGGCTCATATACAAAGTTATAGCCAAAACAAGATTTTTAAGGGCACAACGGTCATAAAAGAATCTAGCAAAAACCATGGGAATGTAACACACTTAAAGAACCATATCCCAAAATATTAGAATGATACATCCACATATAAATTAAATAGAATTATTTTACAACCCTTTAATATGTAAAATACAAGTTGTTCGATTCTTCTCTGTTTTAGGAGTTTCGTCCAGAAATATCTAAACAGACACAAGCAAACATCGTATCCTACATGCGTATCATCCATGAGAAACCAACACACCATCCAATCGAATATCCAAAAAATAAAATTCCTAACCCAACATCTAAAATTATAATAATATAAGACACAATGAAGCAAGTTGATATAATAAAAGAAACTTACCACTGGAAGAATTCTGGATACCTTGTCCTCATACTCTTCTCCATTTCACATGTATAATCGTCATCATCCTCACTTCATTATATCTTGACTATTTATTATATTTTCCTACTCAGTTGTTTCATATCGTTCCTTGCAACTCAAAGTTTCTTACAAAGTCCTAAGACTTTCGAATCTACCTCTACATCTCCAAGTTGATCCTATGCTATCGCAATACCCAATTAAGCACAAATTTCATTAGGAAAGAGACATCAAAAAAATCCACTCCCACCATATTCAGAGGTAGATCCACTCCGTAAGCTAACTTTCTATTCTCTAAACTAGGCGAAATGATCTAACAAATCAAGGTTTCAATTTCCATCTCCTTCCAAACCGAACAACACACTTGAGAGGAGAAACTCTCATAAACATTAAGTCCTCAACATAAAATTATAATTTTTTCTTTTATTATCCACATAACTTTACGATGATCCCAAAAAACCTTCATTCATTGTTGAATGATTTGTATCTTTTCAATATTTTTCTAATCATATCCGGAACAAGCATCGATTTATCACGTGCTTCCAACATACAATAAGGTGCATTACATGTCCTTTCGTATAGAACCTCATATGGTCCCATATCGGTACTCGACCGGTAACTATTAAAATAAGCAAACTCAACAAAATATAGATGATCATCTGAGGATCCTATGAGTTCTATAACATGCATTCTAAGAAAATCTTTCAGTATTTAATTTACTTCCTAATTTGTATCATTAGTTTGAGGATGATAAGTTATACTCAAAGCTCTATTCCCAACATCTCCTGCAACATCCTCCAAAATTCACTCGTAAATATATGATCTTTATCACTTACAGTGATTTTGGAAGCTCTATGGAATCTATCATGTAATACCCAAAAAGCTCAACCCTACAGATTTTGTCGTCATCTCTAGTGTCGGCTTTCGATCATAGAAAACTAAGCGTTAATAAACCATAACGTTAAAAGACATAGGAGTATGAGAAATTTCACAAAACATTCATTGATAATAATTTCATCCATACATCCCTTTCGTATAGCCCATTCAGAAAAAATATAAGTTATTACAAACTATATTCCAAAAGTAACATATGATAATGTCCCCTTAGTTGATCAAAGTCTAAATATATAGGCAATAACAACTTTTTCTA
This sequence comes from Allium sativum, assembly GCA_030737875.1. Classification (NCBI taxonomy): domain Eukaryota; kingdom Viridiplantae; phylum Streptophyta; class Magnoliopsida; order Asparagales; family Amaryllidaceae; genus Allium; species Allium sativum. The sequence goes on along the minus strand of CM060915.1, from coordinate 251,584,329 downwards.
TACATATACAAATAGACGAAACAAAACACTGGGACCCCTAAGTAGCTATATCTTCCTGCTCGTCTCTGGAAACTTATTCATAGGATGTAACTGAAAGACCCTAACCTTCAGCGTACTCAAATGAGCATCCGAGAGTTTTAGGAGGAAAATAAAAACTTTGTCCCAGTCAACAAGCTGGTATAAATAACCTTTATACTCAACATAAAGTTAACTAGCGAGACCAAATCACATAGCGGAATGGATTTCCTCCTTGCTAGTATCAAGTTACCTCCGGAACTCCGTTCAAAACCAACCTTGTGCTCTTACACTATAATAGTTAGTACAAACGCCATAATATTATAAGTGACAACATAAATGTGCAATATGCAAAACACAATCGATTATCATCCCCATTATTCCAGATTACCCATTTTCATGGTTTCTAAATGATTAAACATCATTTTCATTCTTTTTTCAATTCCCTCTCCATGTTTCGCAAGGTAACCCCCGCTAACATTTGAAACCAAAGCACTGCCCAAACTGCGTGAAATAATGGGTCACAATGCAATTTTTATAAGTTGAATTGGTATCCTAATCCTATCCCTTTGTTATTGGTATTGGTATTCACACTGCATAACTCAAGATAACCCCTTTCTAGGAAACGAAACCCTTTTGATCCCCCTCTCATGCTTTGCAGGGTAACCTCCGCTAACAACGAAACCATTATCTTGTTAAATTTAATTGGTAATCCCAATTTATTTCACCTATTGGTACCCCCAATGTTCACACAAATGCATATGTCATGTCCATTGTTACTCATTAAATAGCATGTGCAACTTTCAATGGTGTCCTACAAAGTTTATCAATCAATCACCTCTAAAAGGTAACCACTTCCGGCTATTTCCAAAAAATGTAACCCCTTATGGATTCATAATACAAATAGTCATTAATTCCAAAGGTAACCTCTCCAACATCACTCGATTTTTTCGAAAGGTAACCCTCTCGGATCCAAGAAATAAAGCAATTAATCAAGACATTTAAGTGACAAACGATACCCCTGGATGGTTGTCAAAACGTTTAAGTGACAAGTAATTAATCAAGACGTTTAAGTAACAAGCAATTAATCAGAACGTTTAAGTGACAAGCAATTAATCAAAACGTTTAAGTGACAACACGTTTAAGCAACTAATCTAGCTTCATGATAGTTGGTACTCATTTCTAGTTTCCCCCGGATGGTTGTAAATTTCCTTATTCAAAACAGTTCTTTCTCACAAACGATACCCCTTCATCATTACCGAAAGAGTGGAGGCAAAGCTGCTGGTGGAGTAGTTACATTCAAAACATTTAAGTGACAAAGCCTAGACCCATCCGAAAGGTAAGAGACAGAAGCCTGAATATTTCCTATACCATACTTGTGAGATTTCAAATATCTATTGCTACTGGAAGATTGATTTCGAAAGCGTCAGAATGTTATTTTCGAATGAGGCAGTGACATAGATAGTAAGTATGGGAAACACTAACTTATCTTCATTTAAATAAATACTTTATGCCCACTCTACCATATTTGTCGAATTCTTATTGGTTTATAAGATGAAATATTGTCCGTATACAGTCTTTTTACAACACTTTTGTATCGACCATATATTAAATATTTATATGGATATATTAAGCATTTTAATTAATACAAAACCTTTTCCTAAGAAATTCAAACTTATGAAATTCATAACTAACTCATACAAACATGAAAAATTATGAAATTCGAAACTCATCTTCAAAATCATATAACAAACATCATATCAAAATTTCACAGCATCTGGATTTTTTAACTATAGGTTTTACCCCCAAAACCTACCCATTTTCATGTATATATTAACCATATAAACATGTCATACATAGATATTGATTAACCACCAATTAACATCATTTATATCATGAAAACCTATAACAAATTCATGTAATACTTTCAGATATAACCTTATAACCAAAACACAAAGGTAAGAGTCTTATTCACCTTGATTATAAGAGTTGTGAGATTCATTGATGTTGTTCCCAAGATAAAAATGTTGGAGCATGGAGTTTTGATGACAACAATCTTATTTCAATATTAATTATTTAAAAAAAAATATTAACACTTTTGCATAGGATATATATACACACACATATGCAAGATTTATATATAGGAAATATTATTGAAGACTGTACAGTTTAAAGATATTAGAGATTCAGAGTTCAGAGAGATTTCAAGACTCATGAGTATTCAAGAGTTCATGATTAATATAGTTATAGAGTCTAGATTATATAAGACTCTAAATAGCACTCCAGGTTCTGCTTTCAAATTCTGCTTTCAAATTCTATCTTCAAATCCTCTCTATTTTATTTTCTATCCTTTCTATTATCTTTTCTTATTTTAACTTTGTTTTCAAACTCAAAGTTTGATCAGTTTCAAATATTTATATTTTTACATTTTATATAGTTTTAACCTTTATAATTTTCTAAATATATTTATGTAGTTTATATTTATGCTTTTATATGATTTCCTACTTTACAATATTAATTTATAACACTATATTTGAATTCAAGAATTTCTAGAATTGTATTTATATCAAAACACTTGAAAAATGCTCAAAAATTAGTTTTACACTATAAGTATGTCGACATACAAAAACCTATATGTCGACATGTAACTGTCATTTTTTCAATTTTGAAAGGAAGTGTCCTTTCACTATTGTGACGGTTATGAAGCGTGGCATCCTTTCAAACTCTATAAAAAGGGCTTAAATTCAATTTTTTATCTTCTCTTCTTCTCTAACTTCATCCTCTTTCTCTACACCATTATTCTTAATCATTTTTATGATTTATATACTTATACTCTGCCGAATTCAATTTTGTTTTAATCAAACATCTTCTCTTTACACTCTCTACTCTCTGAATCAAGTGATATTGAAGAGTTATATATAGGGCTGTTTGTAATTTGTTTGGGTTGAGTAAAGGAATCGGTGATATCCCTTGTAGCCGTAAAATCAAGGACGGAATCAGTGGTATCCCTTGTAGCCGTGAAATCAAGGATGGGCAAAAATTGATCAAGTGTGTGTGGAAAGGTGGTATCCCTTGTAGTCGTAAAATCAAAGAGGTTTTAATTGGATTTTGATACAGTAATAAAACTCTGTGCAATCCAACGTTGCGTGGGACTGGACGTAGAAGCAATCCGAACCAGTATAAAATCTGGTATCTTCTTTCCTTTTCTGCATTTTTATTTCCGTTTAGTTTGCATCTGTGTTTGATTCTATGTTTGTGATTGTTTATGTGGTGTTTGATTCATATAGTTTATAACACAAGTTTTAGATTTTTGTTAAATTCTCAAAAACACTATTCAACATCCCTCTCCAGTCTAGTGTTTGTTTTGCCTTAACGATCCTTTTCACAATCCCTAACAATTGGTATCAGAGCGATGTCTTTCAAAAAGTTCATAATCTGATTTTTGAACTTAATGATAATGGCAACAAACACTGGTAGTGATAATAGTTCTTTTGTAGAGGGTCAGTCCACTGTTAGACCACCATTGTTTAATGGTAGTAATTATTTATATTGGGCATGTAGAATGAAAATTTATTTACAATCAGTAGGTTTAGACACATGGAATAGTAGACAAAATGAATATGTTGAACCCACAACTGCATTTTCACAATGGAAAAATGAACAAAAGGCTGCTACACAAAGAAGTTCTAAAGCCATGAATATGCTATTTTGTTCATTAGATAGGAATAAGTTTAATAGAGTATCAGTATGTAAATCTGCTTATGAAATTTGGAGGACTTTACAAGTTACTCATGAAGTAACTAGTAAAGTTAAACAAACTAAAATATTAATGTTAGTAAATTATTTTGAATTATTCAAAATGAATGATAATGAGCCTATTTCAGATTTGTATTGCAGATTTCAAGAAATAGTGCATTCATTAACAATCCTTGGAGAACTTATTTTGAAACTGATCAAGGCAGAAAAATACTAAGTTCATTAACTCCAGAATGGGATCATAAAACTATGGCAATTGAAGAAGCCAATGATGTGAATGAAATGAAGATTGAAGAGTTAATCGGAAATCTGATATCTTACGAAGTCCAATTATAGAAAAGAAAAGAAAACAGACCAACAGAAAAGAAATCTATTTCATTAAAAGCAACAGCAAATGATTCTGACTCGAGTAGTGAAGATGATGAAGAAATATCTCTTATGACAAGTAATTTTAGAAGATTTCTGAGATATAGAAGGAAGAATTATAATCAAGGAAGTTCAAGAAGTAATGAAGGTCGATGTTACAACTGCAACAAACCTGGACATATAATGAAAATGTGTCCATATCCTAACAAATCGACTCAACAAACAAACAACAACAATTCGTTAAGAAAGAGAAAGAAAGCGTATGCAGCAACATTGGATGATTCAAATTCATCATCAAGTGACGAAGAACCAGAAACCGGAAATACAAATATATGCTTTACGGCAATTCAGAGTTCAGAAATTTTTGAAGAAAAGGATCTAAAAACCGGGTACGCCTTAATTAATTTTTAATTTTATTTGATTGAATAGTTGTTTTGTTTGATTGCTTTGATTTGAATTTAAAGACTTCAAAATTTAAACTTGAAATTTGAAATTCAAAATTGAAATTTGAATTTTGAAATTCAAAATAATAATATAATAATAAATAAAAATAATAAAATAAAGTGTTTATATGTTCGATAAGATTAGAATTATTTCAGGAAATCGTTAAACCTGAAATATATCATCAATTTAAAATAAAAATCACCAAAATCAAATTCCCTTTTAAAATTAACCTATATGTCGACATATCAGACAGAAACTTGAATTTTGAATTTTGAATTTCAAAATTTTGAATTTTCAAACTTCCCTCCAACTGTTCACCAACTCCCAAGGTCTAAAAAGGTGTCATATCAATCTATAAAGTTGTGCCTATTCAATTCATATCTATTTAATTCACATCTATTTAATTTCTATATATACATTGAATTGACCATAAATCACTTAGGTCTGATCCAAAAGTTGGAAATCCTCGAATGCACTAACTCTGGGCATACAACACATCAGAATAAATAACAGCAGACTTTTATAAACATCATAATAATGTTACATCAGAGTACAGAATATATCAGAGTACATCGAAATATAATCACAGCGGAAGATAATTTACAATAGACTTCAAACAATGCAGCGGAACTCAAAATCTAACACAGTCGAAGACTAACAATGCTCTGGACACGGCTTAAGCTTTGATCCAGAATCCTACTCAAAATATCTGCAAAATAAGCTACTCGACTGCCCACATGAAAAAAAGGGCACTCGAGTTTGCAAGTGAAACAAACTATGAGTCAGTCATGGGACTGGTATGAGAAATATTACTTAACTTATCTAATAATAAGGCTAATTACAGGACCACGCCACTATCGTATAACGGGTTTACTCCATTGGATTGCCAGTGCATGAAATAAAGTAAATTGTTAAACAATGCAATGCTTTTTAGAAAAATGAAACCATTATATGGCTCAAGTCCCATCACACAATGCAACACAAACCGGAGGATAGAGTTTTACCTTATAATGGTCAAAAATGCTTGATATGATAAAACAGATTTGATATTATTAATAGTGTATATATTTTTCACAAACATTTCAATCATAATGTATCAATCATAGACGTCATAACTACCATATATTATGTCACCATAATAGTTTTACATTCAAAATCGTACGGTGTCGTATTGGAAGTTGGGTTTCCATCATGAGTTAAGGCTAGGGACAATCTCCTTACGGATTTGAGACACTCTAGCAAATGTCTCAGGATTCGGATGTTGGCGAACCCTTGGATCCTATAGGGCCGATCCACAAATACTTTAGTAGATTAGTTATGCCTGAACACACGCTTCCCGGGCCTATTGAACCTATAAATAGGTCACTATTGACCAATATAACCAAGGCCTCGTAATCAATCATCCACGTATGTAAAATATCAGGGCTTGCAAAACCATGATACCACTTCTAGCTAGAAAGAAACGTGTGCACTCCCTGTGTTCCCTTGTCCCATTTCTAACTCTTACCGGGGTGTGAGGCTCGATGTAACACCCCGGAATTTAAAAACGGGACATAAGAGATAATTAAAGAATAATTAATTATTAAAAGAATTAGATGAAATAGGTAACACCATTGCGTTCGTCTCGAAATTCTTCTTGAGATAGAGTCCGAGTTTGCGTAAAACGGATACCGTATGAAGGAATATGGACGAATGAAGTTAGGCAAAATATCTGGAAACAGGCCAGAATGCACTGGCACACTTGTGAAGTGCGCCGGAACAAAAATGAACTGGTGCACCTGCCAAGTGCACCCATACCGATCCAGCACAGAATTCTGGAGTGTTATGTGATGATCTGTCTTCTTCTGAGTGGCTGGGTGACATGTCTTCGAGCTGTGTGGTTCTGATGATCTCCTAGTTCATCTAAAGGCTCAAATTGATCCTATACTTCTATATATACATCTCTGAACCTAAACCCTAATTCATAACAATTCCTTATGACGACTTTATGCAGTTGAACTCTCAATTCTCTTAGTCGCCGCCTCCAAAACCCAAATCATATTGGATGTTCTTCATCAACAATTAACATTGAAGATCAATCAACATCAAATTAGAGTTTCTGCCACAACAACGATTCAATTATCTTTTCTAATCCTAGCAATGTAAATCCACGTTATTTTCAGAATTGAATACCTGATTGTAATCTTAACATGTAATAAAATGAATCGAAGTCTATGACTGATTGTAAGATAATCTTTTTAGATTTATCTCTGTCCTTCTGTTGATTCTATGATTTTACATGCCTAAGAAGTTATTATTTCGATTCAATCATGCCTATCTTTGTTGAACGTCAGATATATAATCCTTTTAGGTTCATGATGTTATTCATATCAAGTTTATATGTCTACGAGGTAATTTCTATCAGTTTATTTCAGATCTATCTTTGTTATACCTCAATTCTAACGGATCAGTAATCCTCTTAGATCCATAATGTTATATTTGACAGATCTATCATTATAATGCTTGTTTTTATGCCTACTCTCATTTATGTTCTTTTTTTCTTCCCCCTTAATTTTATGAATCTAGATTAACCTAGAATCTAGACTGAATCTTATTATACGTGCGATTGGAATGCGGGGATATTGGGGAATAATCTATTTGGTAATAATGATACATAATTTGTAACTTGTGATTTAAGGCATAATTGTTATTGTTGCAAACTTGGGGTAAATTGGAATATTAAATCTAGATTGGGCGAAAACTGTAATTGGAATATTATATCTAGATTGGGCATAACTATTGGTTAGGATGCCAAGCATAATGAATATTGCGATTTTGGGGCATGACTATTATTCCAAATTTGGGAAGATTGGATGTAATGTATTTTGAGTAATAACTTGTAATTGAATTTGTTGGGCATAACTTTGAAATTGGAACATGACTAGTTTTGTGAATTTAGGATAATTAGCATATAAAAAAAATCTAGACTTGAACATGTATAGTAAATATGTAAATTAGCTAAAGATGAACGTGCCTAACCCGAGGTCAGATTGAGTTGCGGTGTAAGACTGCCTGGAACCGCCCGGCACATCCAACGACCGCAACAATATATATCTAATGTGAGAGGTTAGCTCATTAAGCCCAAAACCCGAGGTTAGAATGAAGTTTGCAGTAGAAGTCTGCTCGGAACTGCCCAGCACATCCAGCAACCGCAAACAACAGTTCAATTGTGAGAGGTTAAGGCATTAATGAATGAATTAATGCTAAGAATGGTAGGGTTAAGTTAACACAAGAGGGAAACACTTAACCAATATAACATGATGTGTGATAGGGCAACGCTTAACCAATGTAACATGACAAGTGGTAGGGTTAAGTAACACATGAGGGCAACACTTAACTAATGTAACATGACAAGTGGTAGGGTTAAGTAACACAAGAGGGCAATGCTTAACCAATGTAACATGACAAGTGGTAGGGTTAAGTAACACAAGAGGGCAACACTTAACCAATGTAACATGACAAGTGGTAGGGTTAAGTAACACAAGAGGGCAACATTTAACCAATATAACATGATGAACGAATGGGGTTAAGCTAAGGGGAAACACTTAACCAATATAATATGATGAATGAACATGGTTAAGTTAATAGAAAACACTTAATCAATTACGACATGATGAATGAGAAGGGTTAAGTTAATAAGAAACACTTAACCAACAAGACATGGTATGTGGATGGGTTAAGTTAACTTGAATGGATGGATAACGGTTAGCCAATTTGGGGGGTATACGAATAGACCTTAGAAAACTCTGGTAACGGGGACCCATTTCAGTTGTAACCCACATAGATGTAACACGGTACCCTAAAACTAGGCAGGGTGGGACATGATTACTGGGCTAATTATAAGCGGTCAAAATAGCGGCAGGGAGTGCAGTAGTGTAGGTTATGGAGGAGTATGGGCATGCACATACTTCGAAGTGGATAAAGAAGGCACTGGGAATCAGTAGTATACATTGTGCATCTAGAATTTGTGTCGGGTTGATATCATAGGGATTGATACACCTTATGGTGGGACCAGCACAGGGTATCTACACGAAAGAGAGGGCCGATTGACACAGACACAAGGAAAGTTAATATGAGTATGGAGACGATCGATAGGGTAGTAAGGGTACATCTAACATCTTCATGGCAATTAGGCTGGTTGAGGTAAGATCCTCATACTAGATGTACACCTGAAGGCTACCACAATTGCGGGGTTGGGATCAATTATTTTATAACACAGGATACTAGTTGGGACATTAGTAGGGGATACGAATCCTTTTTCATAGGATACTAGTTGGGACACTAGTAGGGAATACGAATCATTCTATAAAATACACTAGTTAGAATGCTAGTTGGGTGGTGTAGAGAAAATAGGAAATCATAGAAAGACCCGAAGCGCATTTAGTGTATCTTACCTTGTCATATCTAACAATCATCATTTGTTGTCTTGCTATGCTTATTATTATGGTTATGGTCAGGTATCCAGTGTATTCATTTCATGATTTCATTACTTATTTACATGCTAAAAGTCATTGGACTTACCAGGATTTATATCTGACTCTGTTTTGTTTCGCTCTCTTTTCTTTCCTCCCCCCCTCCCCCCCCCCCCCCCAGGTTCACAGGGAGGGAATATTACCACTTAGCTCAGTTCTCTTTCCAAGCTCGAAGATAGACGATGTATTGCTTTAGACTCTCTTTTCCACTGCTATGACTGGCTAATGCTTTATTGGGGAATATCATTGTCATTTTATGCTTTTTTATTTTGTTAAACAAGACAGATGCTTTGTTGTAATGGGTATAGGTGTTTTGATGTTGGAAAACAATCTTCGTACAAGCTGTTTTACCAAGCTGTTGTTTTATCAATAAAGTAAAGTTTTATTTATTTACTGCTGTTTAAATTTTCTCTGTTTTGTAATTTATCCATTCTATACACTTATGATGCTCCAATAAAGTTAATGCATTCCCTTTGTGAGTGACCTTAACGGAGGTAGGGTGTTACAAGTGGTATCAGAGCTGAAGGTTACCAGAACAGATAAAGGATTTGAAACCCGTTTTCGAAAGCATTTTTATAAAGAAGTATTTTCTAAAACATGTTTTAAAGAAGCGATTTTCAAGAGAAAAGCATTGTTTTTAAAAAAGGCATATTCCTCAAAGCCATATGCTGTATCTTCCGATTCTCTATTTGAATCTCTTCTTCCTCTCTTTTCGCCATAGTTTCGTAGGCATACGACACATGTCGGGGGCGAAGTAGTGACCAACCTCCATCTGCAGCCACAGTAGTTTCACCTGCGGCTAATCTTCTTTTAATCTTTGTAGGTTGCCGTGCGATGGAGGTAGTTTCGAGAAACTTGTCAACAAGCTACACAAGGATAGTAAGGATAAGAATAAGGGATTTTGGGCTAAGGAGCACAAGCCCAAGGATAAAAAGTTTGTTGACATGGCTTAATCCATGCAGAAGGAGAAAGGTGAAAAGAAAGAGGCCAAAGTGAAAGAATCACAAACAAGGGATTGGAATATAAGAAGGGTGGAAGAAATAATAGATCCCGTGACAAGAGGAAGTGTTTTTTCTATGGTATAGCGGGTCATTTAATTGTAGGAATAAGAGGACAGGTGGTCGTTTTCAGTAGGGTGAAGCAGTGCATCTTATTAAGGATTGCTGAAAGACAACGACAAGGGCAAAGGACATAATCTTCTGGCGGGCAATTACATGCTCTCACTGCTAGTGTACATAAGGGAGGTAGGAACATTTCTGTTGAAAGTTTATTTTTTTCTTTTCAATCATCCTGTTAGAACTTTGTTCGATTCTGGTGCTTCACATTCTTTTTTATATGATTCCGTAGTTGAGTCTCTACACCTTAGTACTTGTATAGTAGAAGATCCCATTATTATCTCAAATCCAATTGATGGTTCGGCTTATTTATCTGTGATTTGTTTGGATTTGGAATGTCTATACTAAGCATTGAGTTTAGATATAATGCTTACATTTTTGGTTTCATGGGCTATGGGTTGATTCTAGGGATGGATTGGTTATCCAGTAATGGTGCTATTCTCAATTGTGAAAGGAGGGTAGTTAGACTTTTGACTGGCCTCGGTAATACCCTCGAAATCTCATGTAACCCTAAGGGTTCTGTCATGCTTAGTTACCTAGAATCTCTTGATGCATCTGTTGACAATTTGCAATCCATTCAAGTAGTCCGTGAGTATCCCGATGTCTTTGATGAAGTGAAGGGTTTTCCCCCAAAACGCGAAATAGATTTCCACATATACTTGGTTGATAACGCCAACCCAGTTGCATTACCCGTACGACACATGGCTCTAAGAGAAAGGAAAGAGCTCAGCAAGAAAAGATAAAGAGTTGCTTGAGAAGGGGTTTATTAGGCGAAGTAATTCTGAATGGAGATGGTTCACTTCGCTTATGCGTGGATTTTAGAGAATTAAACAAGCTGACTAAGAAAAATAGGCACCCACTTCCAAGAATAGATGATTTGTTTGACCAGCTTGTAGGTGCGTCTGTCTTCTCCCACGACAGTATAAACAATACTGATTTTAGGACCCCTGACAGTTTCATTGAGTGGCTCGTCATGCCTTTCGGTTTGAAGAATGCACCCGCTTATCTTGATGGCTTAATGAGTAGGGTGTTTAGGGAGTTCCTTAATAAGTTTGTAGAAGTCTTCGTGGACGATATCTTGATTTTCTCAAAGAACGAGGAAGAACATGCTTTGCATTTAAGAGAAGTCATGGATACACTTCTAGCACATCAACTTAAGGCGAAGTTCTCCAAAATGTCATTTTTGAAGAGAAGAAGTAAGGTTTCTAGGACATGTGGTATCCAAAGAAGTGATAGTAGTAGATCAAGCAAAAGTAGTTGCGGTGCAAGACTGGAAGGTCCCAAGGAATGCAACAGAAGTAAGAAGCTTTCTTGGACTAGCGGGTTAGTATAGGAAGTTCATTAAGAACTTTGCAAAGGTATTAGTCCCACTTACTGGATTAACAAAGAAGAATCTAACCTTTGCTCGGGATATTGATTGTGATGTCGCTTTTCAACGATCGAAGAGGGCTCTTACAACGGCCCCAGTTTTCACTTTTACCTTACGGTAGTAAAAGGTTTACGGTATACATGGATGCATGAGACACGAGACTAGGCGCCATTTTGATGTTAGAAGGAAGGGTAAGGTCGTAGCAGATGCCTTAAGAAGAAAAAGGTTGACTTCAAGTCCTCTTTATGTAAAAAGGAAAAGTTCAGAACACGTATCAACCTTTGATTTTAAAAACCTTCGGTTAAGTTAGTAGTTGGCATCGCTAGGAATAAGACCTACGTTTTTGGATCAAATAGGGACTTCACAAAGAAAAGAATCTTAGATAGTTGATGCAATGGATAAGTTAAGTAGAGAAGAGGCCTCTAATCACCTTAATAACTAAACTTGGTAACATGGTTAACATCTATTTGTTTTCAAGAGATAGTTCTTCCACATGGAATACCATCTAGTGAATTTTGGAAGACCGTTTTAGCATGACACAGTAGGAGTTATAGTGCCGAGTATACTAGAAGGAGAAGCGGTGGAACAAGAGGCGACAGTGAAATGAGTTCCAACTCATACTTTGGAAATAGAAATTAAGAAGCTATGCAATCGTGAAGTTAAGACAGTCAGAGCACAATGGCGTGAAGCTCAAGAAGATGCGACTTAGAAGGCTGAAGACAAGATATGCGCATCATACCCTTTTGAGGGTATATCCTTGATCTCTTTTTTTGTAAAGTTTATTTGCATGTTAGTCTTTATATTTTAAGTATATCCTCTCGGTCCGATCCTCAATCCTTAGGTAGAAGCCAATGGATGTAAACATGTGTTTGAGACATATTATGATTGGTGGATGCAAGTGGATGTAAGTGTTTGCTAGTGGTTGCTCGTGTATGCATATACACACACATTAGGCACTAGATCGGCTCCGTCACTTCCATATTGCATTTGCATGAGTGGATCTTTATATATATGGATTGAAACTTGATGTGATATCATATGGATGATGCATTTGAATGTATGTTTGTGCACTCATATGGAAATGATATGTATCAACAGGGTTCTTTTGCATATATAATGGACGCATGGCACTACCATGAATTGCATTAAGGAGGTCAACTGAATCAGTAGACCGCCTGATTTTGCATTTGGGTAAGGACATATACACACACTATGCATATGTTCATGAAAAACATTAGAAACCTTTTTAAGGACAATGGATGCCTATGGTTGAATGGTTGAGTAGATGGATGTTAGATGGTAGGATATGCGTTCTTCTTGGCTTGAAGATTTCGACGACGAAATCCTTTAAGTAAAGGGGAATGTAACACCCCATAATTTTAAAACGGGACATAAGAGATAATTAAAGAACAATTAATTATTAAAAGAATAATTAGATGAGACGGGTTACTCATTACGTTCGTCTCGAAATTGTGCGTGAGACAGAGTCCGAGTTTGCGTAAAACGGATAACGTATGGAGGAGATATGGACGAACGAAGTTAGGCAGAAAATCCGAAAACAGGCCAGAATGCACTGACGCACTTGTGAAGTGCACATGTACAAAAATGCATTGGCACACCTACCAAGTGCGCCCATAGTGATCCAACGTAGAATTCTAGATTTTTATGTGATGACGTATCTTCTTCTGAGTAGATGGATGACCTGTCTTCGAGCTGTGTGGTTCTGATGATCTCCTAGTTCATCTAAAGGCTCAAATTGATCCTATACTTCTATATATACATCTCTAAACCTAAATCCTTATTCATAACAATTCCTTTTGATGACTCTATGCTGCTGAACTCTCAATTCTCTTAGCCGCTGCCTCCAAAACCTTAATCATATTAGAAGTTCTTCGTCAACGATCAACTTTGAAGATCAATCAACATCAAATCAGAGTTTCTTTAACAACAACGATTCAATTATCTTTTCGAATCCTAGAAATGTAAGTCCATGTTATTTTCAGATTTGAAAACCTGATTGTAATCTTGACATGTAATAATCTGAATCAAAGTCTATGCCTAATTGTAAGATAATCTTTTTAGATTTATCTCTATCCTTCTATTGGATCTATGATTTTACATGCTTAAGAAATTATTATATTGATTCAATCATGCCTATCTTTGTTGAACGTAGGATATATAATCCTTTTAAGTTCATGATACTATTCATATCCGATTTATATGTCTACGAGGTTATTTCTATCAGTTTATTTCAGATCTATCTTTGTTATACCTCAATTCTAACGTATCTATAATCCTCTTAGATCCATAATGTTATATTTAACAGATCTATCATTATAATGCTTGTTTTTATGCCTACTCTCATTTATGTTCCTTCTTTCTTCCCCCTTTATTTTATGAATCTTGATTAACCTAGAATCTAGACTGAATCTTATTATACGTGTGATTGGAATGCGGGGATATTGGGGAATAATCTATTTGGTAATAGTGGAACATAATTTGTAACTTGTGATTTGGGGCATAATTGTTATTGTTGCAAACTTGGGGTAAATTGGAATATTAAATGTAGACTGGGCGGAAACTGTAATTGGAATATTAAATCTAGATTGGGCATAACTATTGGTTGGGACACCAAGCATAATGAATATTGCGATTTTGGGGCATGACTATTATTGCAAATTTGGGAAGATTGGATGTAACCTATTTTGAGTAATAACTTGTAATTGAATTTGTTGGGCATAACTTGGAAATTGGCCGAACATGACTAGTTTTGTGAATTTGGGATAATTAGCATATAAAAAAATCTAGACTTGGACATGTATAGTAAATATGTTAATTGGCTAAAGATGAACGTGCCCAACCCGAGGTTAGATTGAGTTGCAGTGTAAGACTGCTTGGAACCGCCCGGCACTGCCCGGCACATCCAGCGACCGTAAAAATATAGATTTAATGTGAGAGCTTAGCGCATTAAACCCAAAACCCGAGGTTAGAATGAAGTTTGCGGTAGAAGTCTGCCCGAAACCGCCCGACACATCCAACAACCGCAAACAACAGTTCTAATGTGAGAGGTTGAGGCATTAATGAATGAATTAATGCTAAGAATGGTAGGGTTAAGTTAATACAAGAGGGAAACACTTAACTGATATAACATGATGTGTGATAGGGCAACGCTTAACCAATGTAACATGACAAGTGGTACGATTAAGTAACACAAAAGGGCAACACTTAAACAATGTAACATGGCAGGTGGTAAGGTTAAGTAACACAAGAGGGCAACACTTGACCAATATAACATGACAAGTGGTAGGGTTAAGTAATAGAAGAGGGCAACACTTAACCAATGTAACATGACAAGTGGTAGGGTTAAGTAACAGAAGAGAACAATATTTAACCAATATAACATGATGAACGAATGGGGTTAAGCTAAGGGGAAACACTTTACCAATATAATATGATGAATGAACAACATTAAGTTAATAGAAAACACTTAACCAATTACAACATGATGAATTAGAAGGGCTAAGTTAATAAGAAATACTTAACCAACAACACATGGCATGTGGATGGGTTAAGTTAACTTGAATGGATGGATAACACTTTGCCAATTTGGGGGGGGGAGGGGGTATACGAATAGACCCTAGAAAACCCTAGTAACGAGGACCCATTTCAGCAATAACCCACATAGATGTATCATGGTACCCTGAAACTAGGTAGGGTAGGGCAAGATTACTGGGCTAATTATAAACGGTCAAAATAGCGGCAGAGGGTGCAACAACGTAGGTTCCAGTGGAGTATGGGCATGCACGTACTCCGGAGTGGATAAAGCAGGCACTGCGCATCAGTAGTATACATTATGCATCTAGAATTTGTGTCGGGTTGATATCATAGGGATTGATACACCTTATGGTGGGACCAGCACAGGGTATCTACACGCAAGAGAGGGCCGATTGACACAGACACAAGGAAAGTTAATATGAGTATGGAGCCGATCGATAGGGTAGTAAGGGTACATCTAACATCTTCATGGCAATTAGGATGGTTGAGGTAAGATCCTCATACTAGATGTACACCTGAAGGCTACCACAATTGCGGGGTTGGGACCAAATATTTTATAACACAGGATACTAGTTGGGACATTAGTAGGGGATACGAATCCTTTTTCACAGGATACTAGTTGGGACACTAGTAGGGAATACGAATCATTCTATAAAATACACTAGTTAGAATGCTAGTTGGGTGGTGCAGAGAAAATAGGAAATCAGAGAAAGACCTGAAGCGCATTCAATGTATCTTACCTTGTCATATCTAACAATCATCATTTGTTGTCTTGCTATGCTTATTATTATGGTTATGGTCTGGTATCCAGTGTATTCATGTCACGATTTCATTACCTATTTACATGCTAAAAGTCACTGGACTTACCAGGATTTATATCTGACTCTATTTTGTTTCGCTCTCTTTTATTTCGTCCCCCCTCCCCCCCCCCCCCCCCCCCCCCAGGTTCACAGGGAGGGAATATTACCACTTAGCTCAGTTTTCTTTCCAAGCTCGAAGATAGACGATGTGTTGCTTTAGACTCTCTTTTCCGCTGCTATGGCTGGCTAATGCTTTATTGGGGAATGTCATTGTCATTTTATGCTTCTTTATTTTGTTAAACAAGACAGATGCTTTGTTGTAATGGGTATAGGTGTTTTGATGTTGGAAAAAAATCTTCGTACAAGATGTTTTACCAAGCTGTTGTTTTATCAATAAATAAAGTTTTATTTATTTTCTGCTGTTTAAATTTTCTTTGTTTTGTAATTTATTTGTTCTATACACTTATGATGCTCCACTAAAGTTAATGCATTCCCTTTGTGAGTGACCTTAACGGAGGTAGGGTGTTACAAGTGGTATCAGAGTTGAAGGTTACCAGAACAGATAAAGGATTTGAAACCTGTTTTCGAAAGCATTTTTATAAAGAAGTATTTTCTAAAACATGTTTTAAAGAAGAGATTTTCAAGAGAAAAGCATTGTTTTTAAAAAAGGCATATTCCCCAAAGCCATATGCACTATCTTCCGATTCTCTATTTGAATCTCTTCTTCCTCTCTTTTCGCCATAGTTTCGTAGGCATACGACACATGTCGGGGGCAAAGTAGTGACCAACCTCCATCTGCAGCCGCAGTAGTTTCACCTGCGGCTAATCTTCTTTCAATCTTTGTAGGTTGCCGTGCGATGGAGGTAGTTTTGAGAAACTTGTCAACAAGCTACACAAGGATAGTAAGGATAAGAATAAGGGAGTTTGGGCTAAGGAGCTCAAGCCCAAGGATAAGAAGCTTGTTGACATGGCTTAATCCATGCAGAAGGAGAAAGGTGAAAAGAAAGAGGCCAACGTGAAAGAATCACAAACAAGGGATTGGAATATAAGAAGGGTGGAAGAAATAATAGATCCCGTGACAAGAGGAAGTGTTTTTTCTATGGTATAGCGGGTCATTTAATTGTAGGAACAAGAGGACAGGTGATTGTTTTCAGTAGGGTGAAGCAGTGCATCTTATTAAGGATTGCCGAAAGACAAGGACAAGCGCAAAGGACATAATCTTCTGGCAGGCAATTACATGCTCTCACTGCTAGTGTACATAAGGGAGGTAGGAACATTTCTGTTGAAAGTTTATTTTTTCTTTTCAATCATCCTGTTAGAACTTTGTTCGATTCTGGCGATTCACATTCTTTTTTATATGATTCCGTAGTTGAGTCTCTACACCTTAGTACTTGTATAATAGAAGATCCCATTATTATCTCAAATCCAATTGATGGTTCGGCTTATTTATCTGTGATTTGTTTGGATTTGGAATGTCTATACTAAGCGTTGAGTTTAGATATAATGCTTACATTTTTGGTTTCATGGGCTATGGGTTGATTCTAGGGATGGATTGGTTATCCAGTAATGGTACCATTCTCAATTGTGAAAGGAGGGTAGTTAGACTTTTGACTGGCCTCGGTAATACCCTCGAAATCTCATGTAACCCTAAGGGTTCTGTCATGCTTAGTTACCTAGAATCTCTTGATGCAGCTGTTGATAATTTGCAATCCATTCAAGTAGTCTGTGAGTATCCCGATGTCTTTGATGAAGTGAAGGGTTTACCCCCAAAACGCGAAATAGATTTCCACATATACTTGGTTGATAACGCCAACCCAGTTGCATTACCCGTACGACACATGGCTCTAAGATAAAGGAAAGAGCTCAGCAAGAAAAGTTAAAGAGTTGCTTGAGAAGGGGTTTATTAGGCGAAGTACTTCTGAATGGAGATGGTTCACTTCGCTTATGCGTGGATTTTAGAGAATTAAACAAGCCGACTAAGAAAAATAGGCACCCACTTCCAAGAATAGATGATTTGTTTGACCATCTTGTAGGTGCGTCTGTCTTCTCCCAGGACAGTATAGACAATACTGATTTTAGGACCCCTGACAGTTTCATTGAGTGGCTCGTCATGCCTTTCGGTTTGAAGAATGCACCTGCTTATCTTGATGGCTTAATGAGTAGGGTGTTTAGGGAGTTCCTTAATAAGTTTGTAGAAGTCTTCGTGGACGATATCTTGATTTTCTCAAAGAACGAGGAAGAACATGCTTTGCATTTAAGAGAAGTCATGGATACACTTCTAGCACATCAACTTAAGGCGAAGTTCTCCAAAATGTCATTTTTGAAGAGAAGAAGTAAGGTTTCTAGGACATGTGGTATCCAAAGAAGTGATAGTAGTAGATCAAGCAAAAGTAGTTGCGGTGCAAGACTGGAAGGTCCCAAGGAATGCAACAGAAGTAAGAAGCTTTCTTGGACTAGCGGGTTAGTATAGGAAGTTCATTAAGAACTTTGCAAAGGTATTAGTCCCACTTACTGGATTAACAAAGAAGAATCTAACCTTTGCTCGGGATATTGATTGTGATGTCGCTTTTCAACGATCGAAGAGGGCTCTTACAACGGCCCCAGTTTTCACTTTTACCTTACGGTAGTAAAAGGTTTACGGTATACATGGATGCATGAGACACGAGACTAGGCGCCATTTTGATGTTAGAAGGAAGGGTAAGGTCGTAGCAGATGCCTTAAGAAGAAAAAGGTTGACTTCAAGTCCTCTTTATGTAAAAAGGAAAAGTTCAGAACACGTATCAACCTTAGATTTTAAAAACCTTCGGTTAAGTTAGTAGTTGGCATCGCTAGGAATAAGACCTACGCTTTTGGATCAAATAGGGACTTCACAAAGAAAAGACACTTAGATAGTTGATGCAATGGATAAGTTAAGTAGAGAAGAGACCTCTAATCACCTTAATAACTACACTTGGTAACATGGTTAACATCTATTTATTTTCAAGAGATAGTTCTTCCACATGGAATACCATCTAGTGAATTTTGGAAGACCTTTTTAGCATGACATAGCAGGAGTTATAGTGCCGAGTATACTAGAAGGAGAAGTGGTGGAACAAGAGGCGACAGTGAAATGAGTTCCAACTCATACTTTGGAAATAGAAATTAAGAAGCTATGCAATCGTGAAGTTAAGACAGTCAGAGCACAATGGGGTAAAGCTCAAGAAGATGCGACTTAGAAGGTTGAAGACAAGATATGCGCATCATACCCTTTTGAGGGTATATCCTTGATCTCTTTTCTTTGTAAAGTTTATTTGCATGTTAGTCTTTATATTTTAAGTATATCCTCTCGGTCCGATCCTCGATCCTTAGGTAGAAGCCAATGGATGTAAACATGTGTTTGAGACATATTATGATTGGTGGATGCAAGTGGATGTAAGTGTTTGCTAGTGGTTGCTCGTGTATGCATATACACACACATTAGGCAATAGATCGGCTACGTCACTTCCATATTGCATATGCATGAGTGGATCTTTATATATATGGATTGAAACTTGATGTGATATCATATGGATGATGCATTTGAACGTATGGTTGCGCACTCATATGGAAATGATATGTATCAATATGGTTCTTTTGCATATATAATGGATGCATGGCACTACCATGAATTGCATTAAGGAGGTCAACTGAATCAGTAGACCGCCTGATTTTGCATTTGGGTAAGGACATATACACACACTATGCATATGTTCATGTAAAACATTAGAAACCTTTTTAAGGACAATGGATGCTTGTGGTTGAATGGTTGAGTAGATGGATGTTGGATGGTAGGATATGCGTTCTTCTTGGCTTGAAGATTTCGAGGACGAAATCCTTTAAGTAGGGGGGGAATGTAACACCCCATAATTTTAAAACAGGACATAAGAGATAATTAAAGAAAAATAATTATTAAAAGAGTAATTAGATGAAACGGGTTACGCCATTGCGTTCGTCTCGAAATTCTGCTTGAGACAGTGTCCGAGTTTGCGTAAAACGGATAACGTATGGAGGAGATATGGACGAACGAAGTTAGGCAGAAAATCCGAAAACAGGCCAGAATGCACTGACGCACTTGTGAAGTGCACATGTACAAAAATGCATTGGCACACCTACCAAGTGCATCCATAGCGATCCAACATAGAATTCTAGAGTTTTCTGTGATGACGTGTCTTCTTCTGAGTGGCTGGATGACCTGTCTTTGAGCTGTGTGGTTCTGATGATCTCCTAGTTCATCTAAAGGCTCAAATTGATCCTATACTTCTATATATACATCTCTAAACCTAAATCCTTATTCATAACAATTCCTTTTGATGACTCTATGCTGCTGAACTCTCAATTCTCTTAGCCGCTGCCTCCAAAACCTTAATCATATTAGAAGTTCTTCGTCAACGATCAACTTTGAAGATCAATCAACATCAAATTAGAGTTTCTGCAACAACAACGATTCAATTATCTTTTCGAATCCTAGAAATGTAAGTCCATGTTATTTTCAGATTTGAAAACCTGGTTGTAATCTTGACATGTAATAATTTGAATCAATGTCTATGCCTAATTGTAAGATAATCTTTTTAGATTTATCTCTATCCTTCTGTTGGATATGTGGTTTTACATGATTAAGAAATTATTATATCGATTCAATCATGCCTATCTTTGTTGAACGTAGGATATATAATCCTTTTAAGTTCATGATACTATTCGTATTCGATTTATATGTCTACGAGGTTATTTCTATCAGTTTATTTCAGATCTATCTTTGTTATACCTCAATTCTAACGGATCTATAATCTCCTTAGATCCATAATGTTATATTTGACAGATCTCTCATTATAATGCTTGTTTTTATGCCTACTCTCATTTATGTTCCTTCTTTCTTCCCCCTTTATTTTATGAATCTAGATTAACCTAGAATCTAGACTGAATCTTATTATACGTGCGATTGGAATGCGGGGATATTGGGGAATAATCTATTTGGTAATAGTGGAACATAATTTGTAATTTGTGATTTGGGGCATAATTGTTATTGTTGCAAACTTGGGGTATATTGGAATATTAAGTCTAGATTGGGCGGAAACTGTAAATTGGAATATTAAATCTAGATTGAGCATAACTATTGGTTGGGACACCAAGCATAATGAATATTGCGATTTTGGGGCATGACTATTATTGCAAATTTGGGAAGATTGGATGTAACCTATTTTGAGTAATAACTTGTAATTGAATTTGTTGGGCATAACTTGGAAATTGGCCGAACATGACTAGTTTTGTGAATTTGGGATAATTAGCATATAAAAAAATCTAGACTTGGACATGTATAGTAAATATGTAAATTGGCTAAAGATGAACGTGCCCAACCCGAGGTTAGATTGAGTGGCAGTGTAAGACTGCTTGGAACCGCCCGGCACTGCCCAGCACATCTAGCGACCGCAACAATATAGATTTAATGTGAGAGCTTAGCGCATTAAACCCAAAACCCGAGGTTAGAATGAAGTTTGCGGTAGAAGTCTGCCCGGAACCGCCCGGCACATCCAACAACCGCAAACAACAGTTCTAATGTGAGAGGTTGAGGCATTAATGAATGAATTAATGCTAAGAATGGTAGGGTTAAATTAAAACAAGAGGGAAACACTTAACCGATATAACATGATGTGTGATAGGGCAATGCTTAACCAATGTAACATGACAAGTGGTACGGTTAAGTAACACAAAAGGGCAACACTTAAACAATGTAACATGACAAGTGGTAAGGTTAAGTAACACAAGCGGGCAACGCTTAACCAATATAACATGACAAGTGGTAGGGTTAAGTAATAGAAGAGGGCAACACTTAACCAATGTAACATGACAAGTGGTAGGGTTAAGTAACAAAAGAGAACAATATTTAACCAATATAACATGATGAACGAATGGGGTTAAGCTAAGGGGAAACACTTTACCAATATAATATGATGAATGAACAACATTAAGTTAATAGAAAGCACTTAACCAATTACAACATGATGAATTAGAAGGGCTAAGTTAATAAGAAATACTTAACCAACAACACATGGCGTGTGGATGGGTTAAGTTAACTTGAATGGATGGACAACACTTTGCCAATTTGGGGGGGGGTATACGAATAGACCCTAGAAAACCCTAGTAACGAGGACCCATTTCAGCAATAACCCACATAGATGTATCATGGTACCCTGAAACTAGGTAGGGTAGGGAAAGATAACTGGGCTAATTATAAACGGTCAAAATAGCGGCAGAGGGTGCAACAACGTAGGTTCCAGTGGAGTATGGGCGTGCACGTACTCCGGAGTGGATAAAGCAGGCACTGGGCATCAGTAGTATACACTGTGCATCTAGAATTTGTGTCAGGTTACTATCATAGGGATTGATACAACTTATGATGGGACCAGCACAGAGTATCTACATGCAAGAGAGGTCCGATTGACACAGACACAAGGAAAGTTAATACGAGTAAGGAGTCGATCGATAGGTTAGTAAGGGTATATCTAACATCTTCATTGCAATTAGGCTGGTTGAGGTAAGATCCTCATACTAGATGTACACCTGAAGGCTACCACAATTGCGGGGTTGGGATCACCTTATTTTATAACACAGGATACTAGTTGAGACACTAGTAGGGTATACAGATCTTTTTTCACAGCATACTAGTTGGGATACTTGTAGGGAATACGAGTCATTCTATAAAAGACACTAGTTAGAATGCTAGTTGGGTGGTGTAGAGAAAATAGGAAATCATAGAAAGAACCGAAGCGCATTCAGTGTATCTTACCTTGTCATATCTAACGATCATCATTTGTTCTCTTGCTATGCTTATTATCATGGTTATGGTTTGGTATCCAGTTTATTCATGTCATGATGCTTGTACCTATTTACATGCTGAAAGTCACCGGACTTACCAGGCTTTATGTCTAACTTTGTTTTGTTTCTCTCTCTTTTCTTCCACTCTCCCCCCTCCGCCCCAGGTTCATATGGAGGGAATATTACCACTTAGCCCAGTTTTCTTTCCAAGCTCAAAGATAGACAATGTATTGCTTTGGACTCTCTTTTCCACTGCTATGGCTAACTCATGCTTTATTGGGGAATATCATTGTCATTTTATGCTTCTTTATTTTGTTAAACAAGACAGATGCTTTGTTGTAATGGGTATAGGTGTTTTGGTGTTGGAAAAAAAATCTTCGTACAAGCTGTTTTACCAAGCTGCTGTTTTATCAATAAAGTAAAGTTTTATTTATTTTCCGCTGTTTAAATTTTCTCTGTTTTGTAATTAATCTGTTTTATACACTTATGACGCTCCACTGAAGTTAAAGCATTCCCTTTTTAAGTAACCTTAACGGAGGTAGGGTGTTACACTCACGAAGTTACGGTATAAACAAAGCTATGCCTAAATGGGTTGTGCTTTGATCATCAACCACAAGGCCCTGCTTTTCAACAAAAGCCTTGATCATTTGCACCTCGACATGCCACATTTACAATCCATGCCATGCGATTAATAACTATCAATATAAAACCTTTGAGTTCGTGCATCTTAGAGAAGGGTGTTAAGCAAGAGAATAAATTCTCCGCCACCAAACAGATATATATTAAATAGAAATCAATTTACATGGAATGAAATCCAATGTCAGACACACATCCATTTACAAGTCCATTCTGGGTCTAAACAAAACCGGAGACACCTTATTCCTCATCCCGTATGTACATACGAAAGAGAGGTGCTCGCTTATTCGGACAATCAACAAGTACGTCCGGACAACTACCACTTTAACCCTTTCAAGGCAGCAACTCCAAACAAAGGCATCAGTAGCCGTCCATTCGATGTGAAGATCGTCGGTCTTCAATCATCTTCTTCATCTTCGATTTTTAATCGTCGTAGTAATTATCCAGAATGGGTTAAACCCGGTCTTTCCGAATAATTCGCGTATTTTATAATAAAAAATCAAGTGTTATAAAAACGCATCATACACCTCATTCCAATTCAGAATAGCCAAATTATCCAAATCTAAGAAATTAATCCTATCTTTAACTGGGTTGAAGAACTAGTGTCATTTAAAAACATTGTTCATGATAAACCCAAAATCATCTTCCATTAAATATGTAATTTTCACAGAAATCAAATCAATATATAATCGATATAAATTTCCGTATCAGACTAACAATATAAATGGGATAACGGCAAAGCCTTTTAAATTCCATTTATAGTAACGGTCTTCTTTTACATCTCGATTATTACCAAATCGAATTTCCATTCAATTCCAATTTAATATATTAAATTGGAAAATCTTGACTTTGGAAAATTTCCATTTAAATCTTAATAAAAGTTTCGAAAATTCCAAATTATAGTTTCAATATTAATTAGGTTAAAGAACAAATGTCGTTTAAAACACAGTTCACAATAAACCCAATTCACATTTCCTTTTATTCCAATTACAAAATATAATCGGAAATTCTAATAATCTTAATTGAAAGATTTATTTTTTTCACATGGGGTTTTAAGAGTAGTGTTATTTAAGACACCATTCAAGACAGACCCAGTAATCCAATTTATTTTATTTAATTCCAATTAAATATTAATTTATTGGAAATCTTCATTAAATCTTACTTTAAAGATTTATTCTAGTTAATAACTAGTTCATTAAGATAAAAATATATTTTATCTTTACAAAATTGTAATTTTTCATCCAAAATTCTTCCAAATCATTTATTATGATTTTACATAATTTTTCCATATTTTTAATAATTTCATTAAGGCCCATACAGTCGGTTTCCAATAACGGCCACCGAAGTGCACTTACAGCGACCTTTTCTAAAATTGATTTGGACATAATTCCAAATCTAACAGTTAGATTTCAAAAGTCTTATATTCATTGGAAAGCTCTTTTCGATAAGAACCCAACGGTTCCAGTTTTAAGAGAATCTGACAGTCAGATCTCCCGTTACATCAATTTGAAGTTAATGGTCGAAATTCGAGAACAGTCGCTGCGCGGCACGTTCTATTCAGGCCATTAAATATATATATATATATATAATATATGTATATTATATATTTCGTTGATTTCTAATTAAAACGTATTCATAAAGAATTTATAAATTTATTTTAAAATGACTTTAGTTTCATTTTTAATTTTAAATAAAAATTGAATACCCTATATCTTTATCATATTAAAACGACAATATTTCCAAAATATTTAATTTTGAAATCACTTCTTTTCGATATTCATTATAAATTGAATAAAATCGATCGATAAACCCGTTCGGGTTAAAATGACGTTTGTTACTTAATTCGGCTTCACATTTCAATACCTTTGTGTCCATTTAAAATCGGACATCAAAATCATAATTTTATTCTACAATGAATATTATTTTAAAATATTCGTTATTTAAAAATATTCTTTATTTTTAAAAGATTCTTTTTTTTAATATTCTTTATTCTAAAATAATCCAAATCGGAATGCGGTTCAAACAATTACCATATAATTTCAGTTATATGGATTTCATACATCGCAACAATAATGATAAATAATCAATAAACAATCAATTCACATCCAGAGTGAATTTAACAACTGTGTGAGCATTAAAATAAATAACGCTCATCACAGACTGTCAATCCATCGATTGGCATACAACTAAATATTGGGATTAGTGTATGTCAAATATCATCCCAATACCCGTGTGGGGTTTTCAAACAACAACAGTTCATTTAAATAAATCATTGGTTAATGATTTTAACCAATTCTAATTCCACTAACATGTTGATGATCATGAACAAAACATGTTATTATATTTCTGATGTCAAATACAGATGCATTTTATATGTATATCTTCTCTACATGTTTCTAATGTTAAATAAATATGTATTTCATTTGCATACATGTTCTATCCTTCTAATGACAAAAATAAAAGATAATTTTGTCTACATACATGTTTTCAAATTCAAGTGACAAAATAAAAAGATAATTTTGTCAACATACATATGTTCTAATTTTAACGACAATATAAAACAATAATCTATTTACATGGCCTGTTTTAATGTCCTAATGACAATATAAAAAGATAATTTATTTACATGCCATGTTTTATTGTCCTAATGACAGTATCAAAAGATAATTTATTTACATGACATGTTTTGATAAAATGACATTTTCATTTCAACGTGGCATTATTCTAAATAAATGACATTTCTATTTGACAAAAACATATTCTAACGATTTTTGTTTGACAAAACATATTCTAACTAAATGACGTATTTATTTATAAAATATATTTTCTACATAAATGACATATTTACTTATAAAATATGTTCTCCACATGAATGACATATTTATTCTAATATGACATTTCTAACAAAAATGGCGTTTTTATTCTAATATAACATTTCTAACAAAAATGGCGTTTTTATTCTAATATAACATTTCTAACAAAAATGATATTTTTATTCTAATATAACATTTCTAACAAAAATGACATTTTATTCTAATATAACATTTCTAACAAAAATGACATTTTTATTCTAATATAACATTTCTAACAAAAATGACATTTTTATTCTAATATAACATTTTACTTAACATGAACAATTTCTAAATAAATGACATTTTTATGTAACATAACATGATTCTAAATAAATTGTTATTTTTATCTAGCATAACATGATTCTAAATAAAAAATATTTTTATCTAACATAACATGATTCTAAAAAAAATGTTATTTTTTCTAACACAACATGATTCTAAACAAAATGTTATTTTTATTGTAAACTTATTCCATTTTAAAACAACGAATATTTTATTATCATTTCTATATACAATAAAAATATAATTTTTTATTGTAAACTTATTCCGTTTTAAAAACAAGGAATGTTTTATTTTCATCTATGCAATAAAATATTATTTTAATTGTATAGAAAATTCAAGATTTACACAATTCAATTCAATTCAATTCAATCCAATAAGTTCACTTCAACCACAAACAACCAAATCTAGTCTCCTACATCACACACATGAAGTTTAATAGCGAATACATGTAAATTTCACATCAAAAACAACCATTCAATTTGATTTAAACTAGAGATCTCACTTTGATCGGTTTCGTTAATTGTTTATATAACAATTGGTTTTAATAAAATTCAACTTGTGTTTAATTTTATCAAAAAGCCAACAGCCTCTGTTTCATATCTGATCGGTTCTATGTTGTAGATCTTGTTTCTGCGATCGCAACGCAACCAAAATCACTGAATTTGGATCATGTATGGAAAAGATATTGAATTACATATGTTTCATTACAAAATTGAAATAATTAATTGAATGATTAATGAGTTAGTTACATTTCTAATTCCCTTCCTCTTTGTTATTCATCGTTCCAGGCTCTTCACGACATAAACCGAACCCATCTTCCAACCTAGGCCTAGAATCTGCCATCACCACGGTCCACTTGAAGTCGATCCAAAACCGCCGTGATGCTCACCATCCAAACCTCTTCATAATTTGCTTTGGAACTCTATTAAATCATTGCGCATGGAAGGAGAAAAAGAGGGAAGAAGAAGAGTGCTTGCTGGCCATTGAAAGAATAAGAGGCCGCGGTTGATGTTTTGTAATTAGGGTTTTGTAATATAAAGGTATATTTATTAATACTTTTTAATTATTTAATTCCCCTTTTAATTTCAATAGGATTGTTATCATACGCTTACGTTTTGATATATTAAAGGAGAAAGATCAATTATATATTGTGACATATGAAAAGGGAAAGTGCAATTAAGCTCCTTGGATATTGCAAATCAATTAATTTCCCTACATGCAATGCTTAGACTCCATTTGAACAATATTGTGAACCACTAATAAATATCATTTATACGGTTTCTATTACTGTTCTAACCACTTTTTTTAAAACTTATATTGGAATGCAAACTCCAATATACAATATAACATTTAATTAATTAATGTCAACAATTGTGTTTAGTTTAGTCTTGTGAAAATTAAAATTACCAATAATAGAAGTTATTTAAAACATGTCATATGGTTGTATATTGCATAAGGATAATTGTTTAGCTACCCAACGTATGATATAGGACAGACATTCCATTTATACCAATATTTAATTCTAACTTTCAAACGAAATGAATTACTATATATATTAAATTCCAATTTGAAATTGCCAACGATAAACTCTTCCTATATTACTCTCTTCAATTCAAAGTTTGAATTACATAGAATGTCTTTATTACATTAATTGTACTATGAATAATATGGTAATAAATTTAGACCTATTGGTCTACAAAAATTAATCACCATTAAAGCTTCAACATACATTTGAAATTAATTTAACGTTTATTGCGCCATTTATACTTATAATATGATAAATTAGTTTTGATGATATGTCAGTATACAAATAAAATCTTTGTTAAAGACTAAATTAAATTGCATGGTTTATTTAAATATATTTTTTAAATGGACAAAATTCGAAATATAATGTTAATCTGTGATAATCTTTTTTAATCTTTCTTTTATTATATAAAAAGTGTAATCTTTTATGTTAAAACATTTATCAAGCTATGAACATTTTAATGAATAATTATTACATAAAAATGTAAAATTTTATGTTACATCATTTTAAACAACCTATGAATGAATCATTATTACATAAAAATGTAAATTTTACGTTACAACAAATTTCCTATAATGAATCCTTTGGTATGATCCATACATACATTAAAATGTAAATTCTAATGTAAACACCACTTTATTAACTTTTCCTATTCAAATAAATGTTCTTTTTTTTCTTCATATTTTCTCCTTTACAATAAAAATGTAAACTTTTTATTGAACTCATTTTACATTAAAAATGTGAAATTCAATGTAAGAACAAATTTCATTTCAAATAATGATTTTTTTTTAATCTACAATAAAAATGTAAATTTTTATGTTAACATATTTTCATTCCAAATAATGAATCTTATT
This sequence comes from Allium sativum, assembly GCA_030737875.1. Lineage (NCBI taxonomy): Eukaryota > Viridiplantae > Streptophyta > Magnoliopsida > Asparagales > Amaryllidaceae > Allium > Allium sativum. The sequence continues at coordinate 251,555,421 of CM060915.1, read as the reverse complement.
TAATGATTCATTTACCTTAAAGATGTAATCATCAAGCAATGGATATACATATATTATATATATATATATATTTAAATTCTAACGCATTTTCTATTTAAAATTTCTTAAAATAAATTTTTAAATTGGTTCTGATTTTCTGGGTTGTTACAATCTCCCCCACTTAAAATCTTTTCGTCCTCGAAAAGGAACGAAGCTAAAAATTATTTAACTAACCGATTCAATTTTATTTTTTTATTGGTTTCAATAATTTTATTAGTTAAACTAATAATCACACAACACAATTATCAATCAATTAGTTGATTAGTTTTTCAAATATATATAACTTTTATATATTCAAAAATCATATTTTCTAAGGTCGGATTATATATATATTCACAAATATGTTAATTATAAACTTGTTACTCTCAACTCATTCTAGGGCATTTCTAACCCCATCTCTAATGAGTATCTCATTCTAGGATGCTACTGATCCTATCTATAATGAGTATTCTTTTATAGGATATTTCTAATCCTGCCTCTAATGAGTCTTTTGTTCAGTTATAATGAGTTGTACCCCAAAGATTTGAATTACATAATGTCTTTATTACATTAATTGTACTATGAATAATATGGCAATAAATTTAGACTTATTGGTCTACAAAAATTAATCACCATTAAAGCTTCAACATACATTTGAAATTAATTTAACGTTTGTTACGCCATTTATACTTATAATTCAATAAATTAGTTTTGATGATATGTCACTATATAAATAAAATCTTTGTTTAAGATTAAATTAAATTGCATGGTTTATTTAAGTATTTATTTAAAATGGACAAAATTCGAAATATAATGTTAATTTGTGATAATCTTTTTTAATCTTTCTTTTATTACATAAAAAGTATAATCTTTTATGTTAAAACATTTATCAAGCTATGAACATTTTAATGAATCATTATTACATAAAAATGTAAATTTTTATGTTACATCATTTTAAACAAGCTATGAATGAATCATTGTTACATAAAAATGTAAATTTTATGTTACAACAAATTTCCTACAATGAATCGTTTGATATGATCCATACATACATTGAAATGTAAATTTTAGTGTAAACACCACTTTATTAACTTTTCCTATTCAAACAAATGTTCTTTTTTTTTCTTTCATATTTTTCCTTTACAATAAAATGTAAACTTTTTATTGAACTCGTCTTTACATTAAACGTAACAACCCGGAAAATCAGAACCAATTTAAAATTTTTAATTTGGCTATTTTAATGAATTTGGAATATTTAGAATGATTTATTTTGAATAATTATGACTAAAAATTTAATTAAATCGAAGTTAGAACGAATAAATTAATTTTAATTATATAACGAGCTTGAAATGGCGCGACAGTTTGAAAACTGAATTTGAACTTTGACTGAATATACAGGATTCAAAATAAACCGATCGACCAGAAAATGGCCATTTCTCAAACGGTCTCTAAATTCGGCGAAATCAGTTTTGTTGGGACCGTATCTTCCCAACATAGCTAGGTTTATTTTTCGGGAATTTTTAGAATCAGTATGTGGCCCCGGCAAATTAAAATGTAAGTATAAATCCAAATTTGTATGTTTTTTTTTGAGCAAAAGATGTGTGATCTTCCAGAAGGAAGAGAGCACACATATATATAATAAAAATACAAAGATACAAATATCCAAATACAACCACAAGACGAGAAACTCACAAAGAAAAAGTAAGGGATAATAGAAAGATGAGTTCCGGCAAGGCCACCACCCATCATACTACTTATCGAATTCCGGCAAGGCCACCATCCGATAAGAAGTATATCTATTCCCCTACACATAACAACTATGAGCAAAAGTGATGAAGCAAAATACCAAGAAAATACAAACATCTCTACTCATCATACACCAATAAACCAAGTCAAATCAAAAGAGATCAATCCAACCAGCTGCCACAAAAGCTCCACGATAATATCTACAACCTGTAATCTGAAAAACTGAAACAAAAATATCAGTATCTTATACATATATATGAGTATATGCCTATATATAAATATAGACATATATCCATATATACATGTATAAGGAGAAGGGCATAAAAAAAAGACAAGTAAGAGGGTAAAAACAACCCAAATAAAAAGAAATCAACATCCAAGACGAAGTCTATTACTACTAAAAAGCTATTAATACGAATGAATAAACTCAGATTTAAACTGACCTTAAACAGAAAGCGACCAAATAGCAAATCACCAAAAAATTTATAGTGCGAATTTGACATCCAGAACAGACAGAAATTAACTATGTTGATAATTAAATAATCCTTAGGAACAGAAACTGAATGAAAAATTCTTTGGTTCCTCTCAACCCAAATAAACCAACTTATGAAAATTACTAAAGAATCCAATATGTATTGCTGTCTAGAATTGTAGCGAAGTCTATTACTACCAAATTTGTATGTTTTATATTTTAATTTGAAGAATAACTAAACATAACAGTCGAATGGGCTTACGAAACATATTCATTGTGTCCGGAATGGGGGTATTTAGCTAGGGGCGATAGTCGTTGGGTTTGAATTGGAGTTCGTATGGAGAAAGCCCTATTTTTGAATTAATATAAATATCGGCAAATAGGATTTTTTTTTCTTTCAATAATTAATTTTATAAAAAAAATCAGAATCCCTCATTAACTCTCTCTCGTCTACGGCGGCTGGTTCTCCATTCTTTCCGGACAATTTTCGGTGAATCCCTTCACCATTACACCTCGCCCCAGTTTAACGTTTTGAAGATCTTCCTCCCCTCTTCAAATCAAGACTAGTAGCACCCCCTCTCACTTCGTATTTCTCGAGAACGAGCTCCTTGAAGTCATCGACTTCCGTTCACCGCCAAGCCTTGCATGCTGCGTCGATCTTGACGCCACGACCATCGATAGTTGCACCAGCCAGAGCTCTTCGACGTGGTATACTTCTATTTCAACGAAGTGCTACGGATTTGGAAAGAATTGGAAACCTAGTTTCAAGCTAATTTCTGAACGTAACGGTTGTTTCAAAATAAACAGATTATAATACTTCTAAGTGTTGCAAATCATGATTTTCAAATAAAAATCATATCGTTTTGCTATGTTGTCGAAATCCAGTGAAACCGGAGACATCGGACTCGTAGCGACGTCATCTACATTCTAGAAGAAGCTAGAATGTATTCCGAGCTTGCTATAATCTCAGAAGGATTAAAAACTGATGTGAGACTTCTAAATTCAAATATGGAATGGAAATGCATTGTATAAATTATATAAGCGAAGTATAAATTATATATGCATTGTGTACCTCATGTATGGGCGTTGTATAAGTTATATGAGTGATGCATAAATTATACATGCGTTGTATAGATCTTATATCTGTTGAAAAGGAGTTGAAATGGAAATAAAATATATTTATATACGTATATATATACTCCCCTCGTCCGCAAACCATGGACGATATGAATTGATTGTGATTGGCGTGAAAATTGGTTGATATGGCGAATGGTTGAAAATTAGTTGATATGGAAAATGGTTGAAAATTAGTTGATATGGCGAATGGTTGAAAATAATTGTTTATGGTTGAAAATAATCGTTTGTGGTTGAAATGAATTGGAATTGTTTGTGGAAAATTCATATGGTATGAAATTGATCTTAGAACATTTAGATAAGCCCCTTATGGAACGCCTTGAGGCCTAAGGTAGTGCGAGGAGCCATACTCCGGACGGTGCCGGTTTTAAACCCCCTCCCTTTATGCTGCCGAAATTTTCAGAAATATCTATGTGTTTGAATTATTTTCACGTGTTGAATTATATTCATGTGTTGAATAAATTGTTTAGATAATAAAAATCACATTTTTATTATGTGTATGAAGTATATGAAATATTCATGTGTTGAATAACATTCATGTGTTGAACAAATTCTTTGAAAGCTAAAAATCACATTTTTTTCATATATATGAAGTATATAAAATATTCATGTTTAAAATAAATTGTTTTAACAATAAAAATCACATTTTTATTATATGTATGAACTATATAAAATATTCATGTATTAAAAAGGATTCATGTGTTGAATAAAAGGATTGAACAATAAAATTTACATTTTTATTGTGAATATGAAGTGCTAAAAATACACATGTGTTGAAATATATTTTTGTTCGCCAAAAATATCATTTTTATCCAATGTATGAAGTGTTGAAAATATTCATGTGTTGAAATAAATGGTCGTACGCTAAAAAGATTATTTTTAGCTTAGATGTGCAAATATATACACATCATTAAACAGGAAAATGGATTAGTTGTTGAGTAAAGAATATATTTGCGTGCCCGACAAATGGGTAAGCCTTAATGAGTTGGCTACGCAATTTTATTATTATATAAACACATGTGAATATCATTGGATGCGGAGTGATGGTTGTTCTGTACGAAATCATAAACGTCGCCATAGGATAGTAACAATTAATTTTGAACTACACTACATGGCATACTTCTTGAAGATAACATACCCTATCATATACCACATAAACATTTTGAGCTTATGTGACGAGGTTGAAGATTTAACATACAAGCGAGAGGCTTGTGTGGTGATGACAATATTTCAGGTTGAACTGAACACTGATGTAGATTATATAAAATGTAACGGTAAATTGCCAGATTAATAAAACCCCACACGGGTCTGGAGTTGACAATAATCACGTCTTTCTAGTCATTAAGGCAGAAAAACTATTTATAGGGTGACGAGAATTTATTCTCTCGAGTTATAATCTAAACACACTCCCCTGTGGACACCGGAATATATCACTATAAATATGTGTATGCTTTTTAGGATTTATTGGGTGCCTAATATGGCCCAATAAATTTCCAAAGCCCTTCCCGCACAAAGGAGGTTATGGCGAAATTTTCTGAAATTTAAAGGCGTTAGTGAAATATTTGAAGTGAAAAACGATATGGAAATCATAGAGTGAATTATATTTATATATGTATATATATAAATATATATATTATAATAAAACGAATCGTAAAGCTACAGTTCGTGTTTTGGAATTGTAATTTTAAACGATTATACCAAGAAATCCGACCATCGGATTTTCCCGAAACCGGAACCGTTGGGTTCGCTTTGGGAAAATATTTCCAACGATATAAAATTTGTTAGGATCCAATGGTTGGATTGTGTGAAACGTTTAATTCAAATCTGAATAAAAACAGTGCCAGAATGAATTATATATATATATATATATATATATTAAATAAAACGAATAACGACGCTGCAGTTCGTGTTTTGGAATCGTAACTTTAAATGATTGTATCGAGGGATCCGACCATCGGATTTTCCTGAAACTGGAACTATTGGGTTCGCTTTTGAGAGATCTTTCCAACGGACTTAAATTCGTTAAGATCCGACGGTTAGATTTTCAGATATGTGTAAATCAAATCTGAAGGAAAACAGCGCGAGTGCCATGGCACGACCAGAAACGTCGTTTAATTAAATGGAGCTATTTTTAAACAAATAAAAATAGTGATATATAGTTATAAAATATTATAAGTTATATAGAATGGAAATAAACCGATTTTACTTGGTTTGCTTCATATCTGATGGTTGAATGTATTTGACATGAAAATTATATTAAATAACTGAAATGTAGATGTCGAATAATTTAACCATGGAAAGAATAGTTTTGAATTCTAGTATACGTGAATTATTTGAAAAAGCCGAGTTAATTCTCATTTCAAATAATTGATCGATGAATAAATGTCGAAGATATGAAGACGGTGCAAGACCGGTGATCTTCACATCGTGTAGATTACTACTGATGCCTTTGAGATGGGTAGCTCCCTTGAAGAGGTTACAGTGGTAGTGGTCTGGACGTACTTGTTGATCATCCGGGTGTGCGAGGGCCTCTCTTCCATATTGGACATATGGAACGAGGAATAAGGTGCCTCCGGTTTCATTCAGACTCAGAACGAACTTGTAAATGGATGTGTGTCTGACATTGGATTTTGTTTTTTGTTGATTGATCTCTATTAAATATATATCTGTTTGGCGGTGGAGAATTTATTCTCTTTCTTAACGCCCTTCTCTGAGACGTACGAGCTCAGAGGTTATATATAGATAGAAATCAGTCGCATGGAGTGAATTGCCTATGTGGCATGCGGAGATGCAGTGATCAAGGCTTTTGTTGAAAAGCAGAGTCTTGTGGTTGATGATTAAAGCACGGCTTTAATATAGCGTAGCTTTGTGTACAATGTTGATTCCCGAGCCTCACACACCTTGGGATGAGTTAAAAATGGGATAAGGGACCCAAGGAGGACATGACGTTTCTTTCTAGCTATGGGTGGTGTCGGTGTTTTACAAGCCCTGACATGTATATTATTTTAACCTTTGTGGATGTTGGAATGCGAGGCGCCTCGGTTATATCGGTCTCTACGGAGCCGATGGATAGATCTGATAAAACCGGGAAACGTGTGTTCAGGAATAATTAATCCTCAAACGTAAGGGAGGATCCAGGGGTTGCCCAGAGTGTGCAGTCCTGAGACATTTGCTAGAGTGTCTTGAAGCGGAAAGGAGTACATCCCTTGCCTAGACTCATAATGGAATCCAAATTTCCAATACGAAATTGCGGATTTGTTTGTAACCTATATATGGCGACATAGTGGTATGGGGCACTTATGTTGTCTATGATTGATATTATGATTGAATATTCTTTTGAAACATATATGCACTAGTAATAATATCAAATGATTTTGCTTTACACGTATTAAGCATATTTTGGCCATTATAAGATAAAATTCTATCCTTCGGCGTGCGTTGCATTGTGTGATGGGACTTGAGTCTTATAACGGCTTCATTCTTTCTAAAAAGCATTGCATTGTTTAAATAATTTACTTTATTTCATGCGCTGGCAATCACTAGAGTAAAACCATTCCGCGAAAGTGGCGTGGTCCTATGATTTGCCTTATTATTGTTGTTAAACCAGTTAAGTAGATTTCTCATACCAGTCCCATGACTGACTTGTAGTTTGTTTCACTTTGCAAACTCGGGTGCCCTTATTTTCACATGGGTAGCCTAGTGACAGGTGATAGGTTGTATTTTGGCTTTTGCACTGCAGCATAGAATGCACCTTTTGGCTTGTATGGCGAAGACTAGATTTCTCAGTATTTTGGCTATTTGACATTACGCCATTTGTATCTTATGTATATGATTCCGCTTATCGCGATGTAGACAGTTTTACTTCTATTATGTACTCTCTGATGTATATGTCCCAGTGATCTTGATGTAGACTGATCATTTCCTTTTGTGCACTAAGTTGTATCCTGCACTGTGCTACTCTGATGTTTATTACATTTTATGATTCCGCTGTCATATTGATGTAAACTATTCTATTTCATGCTTATGCTATTATTTGTACTCTGGTAAGGATGATTAATGTGTTATATTCCAATGATTATCCTTAATTCCGTGATACGGGGTTTTGGGTTCGTCACATTAAAAATGTGAATTTTAATGTAAGAACAAATTTCATTTCAAATAATGATCTTTTTTTTTTAATCTACAATAAAAATGTAAACTTTTATGTTAACATATTTTCATTCCAAATAATGAATCTTATTTAATGATTCATTTACATTAAAGATGTAATCATCAAGCAATGGATATATATATATTTAAATTCTGACGCATTTTCTATTTAAAATTTCTTAAAATAAATTTTTAAATTGGTTCTGATTTTCCGGGTTGTTACACATTCGTTCTCAACTCAAAACAATACTCTTCATATCTATTCTCTTCAAAACTATCAAATTCAATGGCTTCCTCTAGTTCAACTCAGAAATTGAAGATACCAAAACCATCAAAGGTTATATTCATAATGACAAAGAGGCTATCAAAACTTATGGTAACTATTTAGCAAGTGCTAAGTTAACACAGGTGCTTTCGCCGTCTTTAGCGATTTTCCCTCCTATGATCTTACTTCTCTCTTTCAAAACAATGAATTCTTGACTCTATTTAACTCCCGTGGCAATGACGAAGTGTGTTACCCTAAGCTCGTCAAGATGTTCTACGCGAATCTCAATCGTAGATTTTATGAAGGAAACGAAAATCAAATTTGGTGTAGTGTTAAAGGCACTCAAATTGTTCTCGAACTCTTAGGCACTATTCTAAATTCTAGAAGCATGGGATCGGATTTTTTTGATTTTGTTATTGACGAAACCGATTTGGAAACCTTCCACGACATACTTGAAGATGGTGCTCCAATGGAGTTCAAAAATCGTTCCTTTCATCCAAAAACAAGTATTGTCAACCTTCTACTTCAACATACCATCACTCCCCATTCCGGAAATTTCAAAAATCCAACTCTCAAAGTTCAAAAGGCTCTCTTTGCTATTATGGGTAGCTATACTATCAATTGGGATGAAATGATCCTAAATGAAATTAAACCCATAGAATTGTCGTCAAGAGAAAACACTCTCTACTATGGTGTTTATCTCACTTGTATTTTCAGATACTTTAATATTGATCTTCATGGAGAAGAATTGTGCCTTGAAAAGTGTTTGACTCATCAAACATTCATCTCATGCAAATTCCTATCATTTTCAAACCATATGAGACATTTGAATCCAAACAAGCTTGAATGCAACAAGAACAAGAGCCAATGGAAGTCGAAGAAGAAGAGGCTTCTATAGAAAGTACTGAGCATTCAACCGATGTTAAACGCAATTACAAAGAGATGATTATTCAAAATCAAGTGAAAATCGTCAAAAATCAAAAGACGCTTAACAAGAAACTTTCCAAAAGTGACCAAATTTATGGTCAAAATAGAAAGAAAGTTTGGAGTCTCGCCTCCTTCACCATCATCAGAAAACTAGTCTATCTAGTTTAATTTCATTTATGTATTCACTTATATTTGCTTTGTATCTCGTATTTATGTGTGTCCTGATTAGTTGGATGTATTTGTTTTCTACTAAGTAATGAATGGAATTTTATTTATGATAAAATCATCTTTATGTCTCTGTAAAAACTTTAGAAATAATTATAATATAATAGAGTTCAAAAGAATTCAAATTTTTTAATTTTTTCACTAAAGTATGTCGGCATAAAGAAAAGTATATGCCGACATATAACTGCCAGATTTTCAAATTGATTCAAATTTTAAAATTAAAATAACTACTCATGTCCATTCAAAATCCAACGAATTCCAGACCCTGTTTAAGTATATTTCTTCTAGAAAAAATTATTATTCTATTTATCCTTCTTTCTTATTCATTTCTACTCAAAGCTATGGCAAATCAAATTCATAATCTTAGTGAAAATCTAGAAGAAACCTTGAATTCTTTCAAAAATATTCTCTTTATCATTCTACAAAACCAAAGTCATCTCGAACTAAGCCAAATTAAGATGTTTGAACATGAAGAAAAGCATTTTGTTGTAATGCGATGGCTAATCTCCTCTCTTTTCAGGGATAAAGATAATAATCTCGCAAAGGCTCCACTAACCAAAGAAGATGATGATTGGGAAGTCATTAATAAGGATCTTATCTTTGGAGAAGACGGTTGGGTTGAAGTTCCAAGAAACATTTAATTGTTCGGTACGATTTGATTGATTAGTTTGAATTTCAATTGGATTCTATGATTTGAAACTTGTATATATATTAAGACATATGGTGTGGTGTGATTTGATTTGATTTGGTTTGGTTTATATAACAAACAAACATATGTAATTTTAATACTTGGATTGATTTGTATATTGCTGGGAATTATTATTATAGGTTTGTATAGATTAGGGGGGAGGTATTTTTACTTTCAATTAGTTATAGATTAAGGGGAATATCGTAATTGGGTAATTGCTTAAGTTTATTTAGTTATACAATTTAGGGGAGTACATTTAGAATTTATTTTTGATAATGCCAAAGGGGGAGAAATTATAAAATATAGTAGAACTCATATAGACAGGGGGAGTATATGAAGAGTCATCACCAACAAGTATATACATGTATGATATTTTATAAACTAAGGTCGTCATCATTAAAAAAAGGGGAGGTTTTTGGAGAATGGAGTTTTAATGACAACATCCTTATTTCAATATTAATTAATTATAAAATATATACTAACACTTTTGCATAGAATACACACACACACACACAAACACACACACACACACCACACACACACACACACACACATATATATATATATATATATATAGACACACACATATGCAGGATTTGTATACATGAAATATTACTGAAGACTATACAGTTTAAAGATATTAGAGATTCAGAGTTCAGAGAGATTTCAAGACTCATGAATATTCTAGAGTTCATGATTAATATAGTTATAGACTCTAGATTATGTAAGATTCTAAATCGCACTCCATGTTCAAATTCAAATTCTGCTTTCAAATTCTACCTTCAAATCCTCTCTATTTTATTTTCTATCATGTCTATTCTCTTTTCTTATTTTAATTTTGTTTTCAAACTCAAAGTTTTGATAAGTTTCGTATATTTATATTTTCACATTTTATATAGTTTTAACCTTTATAATTAAACAAATATATTTATATAGTTTATATTTATGCTTTTATATGATTTCCTACTTTACAATATTAATTTATAACACTATATTTGAATTCAAGAATTTCCAGAATTTTATTTTAACAAAACACTTAAAAAATGCGAAAAATTAATTTTACACTATAAGTATGTCGACATACAAAAACCTATATGTCGACATATAACTGTCATTTTTTCCAATTTTGAAAGGAAGTGCCTTTTCACAATTTGTGATGGTTTTGAAGCATGGCATCCTTTCAAACTCTATAAAAAGGGATTAAATTCGATTTTTTTATCATCTCTTCTTCTCTAACTTCATCCTCTTTCTCTAGACCATTATTCTTAATCATTTTTATGATTTCTATACTAAACTCTACCGAATTCAATTCCGTTTTTATCAAACTTTTCTCTCTACACTATCTACTCTCTATTCTTTGAATCAAGTGCTATTGAAGAGTTATAGGGCTGTTTATAATTTGTTTGGGTTGAGTAAAGGAATCGATGGTATCCCTTGTAGCCATAAAATCAAGGACGGAATCAGTGGTATCCCTTGTACCCATGAAATCAAGGACGGGCAAAACTTGATCAAGAGTGTGTGCAAACGGTGGTATCCCTTGTAGCCGTGAAATCAAGGAGGTTGTATTTGGATTTTGATACGGTAATAAAACTCTGTGCAATTCAGCGTTGCGTGGGACTTGACGTAGGAGCAATCTGAACCAGTATAAAATTCGGTGTGTTCTTTCCTTTTCTGTATTTTTATTTCTGTTTATTTTGCATCAGTGTTTGATTTTGTGTTTGTGATTGTTTCTGTGGTGTTTGATTCATGTAGTTTATAACACAAGTTCTAGATTTTTGTCAAATTCTGAAAAACACTATTCACCTCCCCTCTAGTATTTGTTTTGCCTTAACGATCCTTTCTGCAACCCCTAACAAAAAATCCTCGCTTTGCCTTCATCTTTTGTCTTTCCTTACTTTAATGGCTGACTACTTCTACTCTTAAGATTTTTTAGAGAATGAATGAAATGTTAAAAAAATGGTTGGATATGTGATATATTAATGTCAAAATTTACCACTTTCCCCTTTAAATACCCTTCCTTATGCACACTTTAATCTATTTGTTTCTAAGGCCAACCTACTTGTAACGCCCGCCTTTTGACCACTTCAAACTAGTAATTAAACCAACTTGAAACGCCCAAATTGACAGATCGTTATTTAGCTTACAGAATTTACAAATAGAATCAACACATAAATACAGGATAAATAATAAACACAGTATTGAACAGCAAAATAAAACTTTTGTTGATAAACAAAAGTTTTGAATACAAGTCTTTCAGTATAGCGGAATTTGAAAATATAATTTGAATACAGAAAAACTTTACTGTCCGAAATCTTCAGAGTGCACCATCTTTTGAAATCCCCAGCTTCGCAAATCTTCGAATCCTAAGCTGTAATCTTTAAATCTGTACTGCTCGGGTCTGACCCGAGCGTTCCATGCAAAAACATAAAACACTCAAGTTAAGATTTAATCATAGTTCAAGTAAATTAATTTCAAATAGAAATTTAAATAAAATAGTTAATTCTAACTGGGTTATCACTAGAACATATGTCACAGCTAAATGGTTGGATCGGTGAAAATGTCAACAATTCGAATACATGCGACTTAAACAAAAATATTCCAGATTTCAAACAAAGCCGTTCTTCACTAGAGACGGGATGTTCATAGGCTAACTCACATACCGCGAAATTTACACGTTCACATGCCATATAAGACAATCCTGTGGATCACTTTTTAATAGGTTATGTTGACAAACAGGGACTGGAAATGCCTATTACACCTTTAAGTTGTTAATGATGTCCAAATAAAATGATGTTTAAACTCCTGCAGGCTACAGTTCAATGGTACCAATACAATTCCAGTAACAAAAGGGAATATTTCAAGGAAAGTCAATCAAAGCAACCACATATGACCTAGTAAAATATAAATGAACACGGTGGTGGAAACCCAACAGTACAAATACAATGTACTTGTCAGGGCCATGATGCATACTTCTACGAAGTATGCAAACAATAATTGACTTCTATGCATCTCAAACAGAACGAGACAAGGGGTTGGGTGGCTTATGCCTACAAGAAACTGGAATCACGCAACCACCGAGCAACAGATATAATGAATAGTTATCTCCATTATACACTTGACAGAACAAAGTAGCCCAAATTAAGACTAAATAAATAGTATAGAAAGACCCATCGTTTTCAATAGAATATTGATTAGTACAACAAAGTGGGCTAAGTACATCACGGCCAAAACGTAATCATTTTAAAGTCAAGTGTTTGCAGTAACCAACATTGTAATATTGGCTCAGGAAGTATTTTAGATCCTGCCGTGCATATCTGTAGTTTTTTCTAACAAAATAGGTTAAATGGTGACAAACTAGGAACATATGTTCACTCTTCGCTACAGGGAATTGAACAGGCAACTCAAAGGCCAGTAAAGTCATAAATCTTTTTAACAAATTGGTTTACTTAAACGCAGCGGGCTATTGGAATAGCAAATGGGGACTTAGCATAACAAGCCACACAATTCATGGAGATTTACAGTAATTCCAAGTTATTGATTTCAAGCAAAACAGGACACTTATTTTTATACATTGAAAAAAAAATTAAATGCTGAAAAAATAAGTGACCGAACTAGTAGCAAATGTGAGGCTTCAGATCAGCAGAACCATCATTTATCTCTCATTGTAACTTTAGATGGTTTAAATCTCCCAAATCATTCCCAAGAGTAATGCACTGGGTTTTTAAAAAGGGCATCATGCATTCAAATGTTCAGCTTAGAAATCCATTTACTACTTATATGCCAATATGAACAGAAAAATACACCAAGAAATACCCAACATATATTATATAGTTTGAGGTCAACTGGAAGGAATACCCAACTTAAATCGTACAGTTTCAGATCAGTATTCAAAGTCTATCTTCCTACCTACATCTAATTCAATTATGGTATAATTGTTCAAATCAGACATGTCATAAATATAATGTTGACCATATATGCCTAGGTGCATGAAAATGTTTAATGAAAAATTATGACCAGGCTTATTGTTAGTTTCAAGTGCAACACACAAAGTACATATTAAACCATGACACCAACCATTTCAGATTTTACAAAGTAAAGGGATGTGGACATAGAAGTATATATATGTGTATTCAGGTTTTCCTAACACCTGAGTAAACGCATACGACTAAAATAAGTGGAAAAATATATAGCAATGGCATAAACTGGGTATATATATATATATATATATTTGAGAACGAGTGATTCAGGGTGACAGAATAGTGAAACATGTATTCCAAGAGTAAACAATTTCAGCCCCTCACATGGCTATGTCCCTTATTCAACAATATAACACCTGTAACACCCCACATTTTTAATATAATTAAAAATGTACAAATATGTATATATGCATAGATAGGTAAATAATGGTGATGTATAATGAAAAATTGATTCATACATTGAAGAGTAAGGAAATAAATGTGATAACAATGTGTGTAATCGAAGAGATGAGAAAATAAAAATACTTAATTTAAATATCAGGAATTAAGTAAAACGGACATCACCATGCGTCCGTCTTGGAATTCTGGTCAAGATAGACACCTAGTTTGCGTAAAATGGATACCATATGAAGAAGTTATTATGCCTAGAAGTTTATATACGCATAAGAGAAATATATATATATATATGTATATATATATATACAAACAAATTAAAATATAAATTAAAGAATAAAATAAGGATTGCATGTAATAAATACATGCACTAAAAAAATGTAATGCATGCATTAAAAGAAATAAGTGATTGGTTGCATGCAATGTAAATATGTTGCATGCACTAATTTGCAAACATAATGCATTAACATTAAAAGAAAAAGATTCATGCAATGGTTTAATTTAAGTATCGTAACTAACATGAAAAAGAGAATTAAGGAGAGAACAATAATTATCATTGTTCTAAGACTTATTAACAAAAGACTTCATGGCTCAATTGGTTAAGACATTGGATTTGTAACATGGAGGTCGGGGGTTCGAACCGTAGCGGCAACATAATTTTTGTCTTTGTTTTAGAGAGGGCCAACTGAACATGTAAATATACGTACGTATACAAATTCAAAATTTGAAAGGATAAGAACGTACATATAAGGAAATAAAGAAAATGTATGTATATATATGAGAATATATAAATATATGTATACAAAAGATAAAATTCAAGATAAGGCTACAGTCAATGAAATATGGCAAGAATCAAATAACGGTGCAACATCGTTTGAATTTTGAAAATAATGCGAAAATTGTGCGTATATATATGCGTAAAATGGTCGGTAGAGTAATTGTATACATATAAGAATATTTCATGTAAATAAAACAGTTAAATAAAATCCAGAAGTTCAAAAGTTCAAAAATCAAATTTCTACGCCAAAACAATTCAAACATTCGAAATTCGAATTTCTGCGCCAAAACAGCTTGCGGGACCCAATGCTGACTCAGCACTGCATGTACGATAAGATTTGGCTAGATTCATCTGCGAACCTGGACTATTTTCTTAACTGGGTTCAACGCTGACTCAGCGCTGCGTGTACGATAAGGTCTTAAGCACCTATATAAACACCCCTAAGGCTACAGTTTTCTCTACACATCTTCATTATGCCTATACTCTTCCCTAATTCATATCAAAATAAATTGAAGACGGGGTTATGCTGCTCAAGTTCTTCGTTGGAATTAAAGTAGAGAATCAAAGGCTAATTCAACGACTTCAACAACTATTTTCTAAGAATCAAATCTAAATTAGAGGATCGATAATCTACGTCAAGGGATAGCTTTTACTTCAGAAATCAGATCCCAGAATTCAAGATCCGTTCTTAAATCAGTGAGTGGGATTACAATACACTTCATGCATAATAGTATTATTATCATTTGTCATTCCTCATTTAAAATTCATATTGCAATTTAAAATAATCTTTGTATGCTTAATCTATTCCTCTTCCCTATTTTTCCTTTTTATTTTTGAAACTTTGGCTACCTTCGACCCAAGGTCAACAACGCGTAAATTATAGTTATTTGGGAAGAGCTTGAGATTTAATTGATGAATTAGGCAATTTGGGTTAAAAGATTATTACACGAATGGTTGTGTAAGCAAAGTAGAAATGGGTTAAGTAGCACTTGACATATGAATAAGCTTAATCAACATATGAGGAATGATAGCAACCTGTTAGAAACACATGTATGGGAATGTGGAATAATAGGTATAGCCTATTAACGGGATTATAAGCATGAACATAAATTGGGGTTTTTGGGTAAAGCTTGAATTTGAGACTTGAAAATTGGATATGCCATTAAGATCCTAGAAACAAAATTAAAAATGGAATATGTTGGACAAACCATATGTAATTATGGAACTCGACACATAACATGAAATTGACAATAGTGGCATAACTTGAACATGAACATGATTGTGAATTGGTAATTGACATTTGATATCTATAATGAAGATGAACATGCTTATAAATTTATAATTGGCCTATGACACCTAGAATAGACATGAATTATTAATTGGCTAAACATGAAACATGGCTAACTCGAGGTTAGAATGAGTTTGCGGTGTAATCCTGCCCGGAACCGCCCGGCACATCCAGCGACCGCAAACAATATGTTCTAATGTGAGAAGTTAGTCATAACGTGCTTGAAACCCGAGGTTTTGATTGAGTTGTGGTGTAATCCTGCCCGGAACCAACCGGCACATCCAGTGACCGCAACAATAGGTCTAATGTGAGAGGTTGGGCATTAATAATTAATTAATGCTAATGACACATGCTAGTATGGTAAGGTTAAGTCAAAATGAAACACTAGACAACACTTAACCAATTTGACATGATATATGGGTGGGTTAAGTCAACGTGAACCGCTAGATAAAACTTAACCAGTTTGACATGATATATGGGTGGGTTAAGTCAACATGAACTGATAGAGAACACTTAACCAATTTAGCATGGTACGTGGGTTGAATTAAATACGTGATTGGGGTTAAGTCAACTTGGACACATGGGCAAATTTCACCAATATAACAATATCAAAGCAAGGAAAAATGGGGAATGATAAGATTAAATAATAGATAAACTTATCCTAGGGATAAGAAATGAATATGACTTAAGATGTAATACAAGACTCGAAGGGTGGGACGACTTGTACCATGAAATAAGTTAATCTAAGTTGGAAATGTGGGAAAACACCCGTACGCTATCATTTGATAAAGAGAACTTAAGTCATGCTTGAATTCATTGGCAAACCTTAGTTAATAAATCGAACGATTAAGAGAACTAAGTAGTAAACCTTAGTCAAGAGGACTAAGTAGTAAACCTTAGTTAAGAAAGCTAACGATTCAGGAAAATAAGTAGTGAACCTTAGTTAAGAAAGCTAACGATTCAGGAAACTAAGTAGTAAACTTTAGTTAAGAGAACTAAGTAGTATACCTTAGTCAAGAAAGCCACGTAGAACACGAGGAGGAGCGAACGTCCATCTGATCATGAAGAAGGCTCCAACGAACTGGGTTACGAAGCACGCGGCTTCAAGGGGACGTGAGGGTACTCTTGGTATCCCTCTGTGAGGTTGCAGATGATCCTCCTTGGCTCACAAAGGTTAAGGTATGCATTAGAAGAGCCAAGGGTATGCCTTGGTTGCAATATAAGCAACCTAAAGACTAGGATGGGTCAGCGTGAGGCGGCGATATCTTGTTTAGCCCTGTGATAGCACGTCGTCGTCTACCTACCATCTTGAGTCAATTGTGATACGCAAGCGGTAAGGCGGAGAACTCCAAAAGACCATATACTTTGCTGTCTAGTTATGGGTGAGGGTGGACAATAGGTTTGTAGGGGCATAGAGGGCATGCGTGCAGTTCTCATTCTTGATTTTCTTGGGTGCCTTTCATTAGTTGAGGGGGGGGGGTCAAGTGGGACCATAGCCACATACAGATAAAACAGACCTTAGCATCTGCATCGGAAGATAACTTAGAGCTGTCGACTGAATTCCGTGTTTCTTGATTAGCCCTGCCACGGGACTCGGGCCACACATATAGAGGACATGTGCAACTAGATATCTAGCACGTTTAACGACACGATTGGGACGTAAAGTCTAGGAACATATATCGCTCTGGCTAGTGTGTCCTAGACTAGAGGGCATTGTTCGATAGATAGCATAAACCCTAGTGGCCCTAGGTAGCATAAACCCTAGTCGGATCTAGAAAGTGTTCAGTAGGTTGCATAAACCCCAGTGGCCCTGGGTAGCATAAACCCTGGTTGAATCTAGAAAGCGCTGGATAGAAAACCCTAGATTAGATCTAGGTAATAAACGGAATCTAGCAAGATCAAGAGTGGTAGTCCAACGATTTCGAGAATGGTGGCACTACACTAAAGTAATATAGATTTACATGATGAAGCCCGTACGACATACGGCAAGGGACTGTATATATACATGGAAAGGATTATACGAGTTGGGGGGTCTACATATACGTTGTATTAGGTTAACCTACTAGTGGGACATGATTATAGCCTAGAGAGCTAATATCGCGAATAACCTAATAAGCAAGAAAATATAACTGAATGGTATATGTACGATTATACAGAAGTTTATTGTAAGTCCACTCACACAGAACTTATGTTCTAACCCCCTCCTCATTACATACTTCCAGGTTAGGTTCATGACAGAGATGGTATAAGCTTTGGATACTGGTTAGGCAGTATGTTTTATAAGGTAAAGCTACATTTAAAGTATATTATACTTTGAATTCCTTCCGCTGTAAGATGCTTACGAATTCTGACATGTTTTCTTTATCTCTGTCTTTTTCTGCATGATACCAGAGCGCCCAACTCGGGTTTCGATAGATTTGGTTTTTGAAAAAATTCGGTCTGTCGGAATCTGGGTTGTTACATCTAGTATCAGAGCTTCGGTTTAGTGATCTTAGGGAGATAATGAGTGAACGTATTTGTATTTTCTAAAATATAAATATATTATATATATATAAACCAATATCCATAAAATAGCCCACTAGGAATGGAAAGAGTTGGGATAGCTATTTTGTACACTAAAGGAATGAACCTAGAAATTTTAAGACCCTTAGGTGGCTTGGTTGGAAAGTGTACAATATGATTTGGTATTGGAGAAAGAAAGTATCCCATAAGAATAAAAACTGAAATGTTGTTATTTCAGAGTAGTGGGTTTAGAAGTGAAACCTTATAAGTTAGAAAAAGGTTAAAATGTGGAAAATGGATTAGGAATATATATAGTTGAGAGAATTGGTTTGGAAAGTGCCTAGGAAAGCTTAGTTGAGTTGAAAGACCCACTTTGAATCTAACCCAATAATAAATTTAAGTAATTGGATTAAGTCAAATAAGCTACGAAAGAGAAAAGCCTAAGCTAACAAGAGACAATAAATTTAGTAAGGCCACAAATGTGACGGGAAAAGAAAATGGAAATTCAAGAAAAAGATGAATAAATATGAAACTATTCCAAGATAAGATGAAAGAGAAAGGAAAGTTTTCTTATGTGGTTGTGCTTGGATAGGAAAGTAGGAAGTTTTTATAGAATGGGAAATGTAAATTCTTCTGTTTTATATCTTTTTGTAACATAAGAAATCGAATTTAGAAAAATAGATTTTTCTAAATTTCGAATTTAATGATGGTTGGTAGGGTTTTGGATGTGACAATTGGGTGAACCATGCTCTTATTCTATAAGAGTATGGGAAAACTTGGATGATAAATATTTTGATTTTTCAAGAATATTGCATTCATATAGGACTGCAAGTATATTTAGGATGTGAGCATTGAAAGGTTTTTTTAAAAAAGTGCATACATGTAGGTGGATCCAAATTAGGCATACATACTTTACTATGATGTATCTCACTTTGCACATGTGCACAATGTTTGCAACAACTGGATGGATGGATATTGCGAGGGATTATCTATTTTACTCTTATCGAATTTCGGGGATGAAATTATTTAAGGGTGGGAGAATGTAACACCCCACATTTTTAATATAATTAAAAATGTACAGATAAGTATATATGCATAGATATGTAAATAATGGTGATGTATAATGAAAAATTAATTCATACATTGAAGAGTAAGGAAATTAATGCGATAACAATGTGTGTAATCGAAAAGATGAGAAAATAAAAAAAGCGTAATTTAAATATCAGGAATTAAGTAAAACGGACATCACCATTGCATCCGTCTCAGAATTTTGGTCAAGAAAGACACCTAATTTGCGTAAAACGGATACCATATGAAGAAGTTATTAAGCCTAGAAGTTTATACACGCATAAGAGAAATATATATATATATATATGTGTGTGTGTGTGTGTGTGTGTGTGTGTGTGTTTTGGTATACAAACAAATTAAAATATAAAATAAAGAATAAAATAAGGATTGCATGTAATAAATACATGCACTGAAAAAAAATGTAATGCATGCATTAAAAGAAAGAAAGGATTGGTTGCATGCAATGTAAATATGTTGCATGCACTGATTTGTAAACATAATGCATTAACATTAAAAGAAAAAGATTCATGCAATGGTTTAATTTAAGTACTGTAACTAACATGAAAAAGAGAAGTAAGGAGAGAACAATAATTGTCATTGTTCTAAGACTTATTAACAAAAGACTTCATAGCTCAATTGGTTAAAACATTGGATTTATAACATGGAGGTCGGGGGTTCAAACCCCGGCGGCGGCATAATTTTTATCTCTGTTTTAGAGAGGGCCAACTGAACATGTAAATATACGTACGTATACAAATTCAAAGTTTGAAAGGATAAGAACGTACATATAAGGAAATAAAGAAAATATATGTATATATATATATATGAGAATATATATATATATATGCATAAATATATGTATATAAAAGATAAAATTCAAGATAAGGCTACAGTCAATGAAATATGGCAAGAATCAAATAACAGTGCAACATCGTTTGAATTTTGAAAATAAAACGAAAATTTTGCGTATATATATGTGCGTAAAATGGTCGGCAGAGTAATTGTATACATATAAGAATATTTCATGTGAATAAAACAGTTAAATAAAATCCAGAAATTCAAAAGTTCAAAAATCAAATTTCTACGCCAAAACAATTCAAACATTCGAAATTCGAATTTATGCGCCAAAACAGCTTGCGGGACTCAATGCTGACTCAACGTTGCGTGTACGATAAGATTTGGCTAGATTCATCTGTGAACCTGGACTATTTTCTTAATTGGGTTCAATGCTGACTCAGCGTTGCGTGTACAATAAGGTCTTGAGCACCTATATAAACACACCTAAGGCTAAAGTTTTCTCTACATATCTTCATTATGCCTATACCCTTTTTTAATTCATATCATAATAAATCAAAGACGGGGTTATGCTGCTCAAGTTCTTCGTTAGAATTCAAGTAGAGAATCAAAGGCTAATTCAACGACTTCAACAACTATTTTCTAAGAATCAAATATAAATAAAAGGATCGATAATCTACGTCAAGGGATAGCTTTTCAGTTTCAGAAATCGGATCCCAGAATTCAAGATCCGTTCTTAAATCAGTGAGTGGGATTACAATACACTTCATGCGTAATAGTATTGTTATCGTTCGTCATTTTCCCTATTCTTCCTTTTTATTTTTGAAACTTTGGCTACCTTCGACCCAAGGTCAACAACGCATAAATTATAGTTATTTGGGAAGAGCTTGAGATTTAATCGATGAATTAGGAAATTTGGGTAAAAAGATTATTATACGAATGGTTGTGTAAGCAAAGTAGAAATGGGTTAAGTAGCACTTGACATATGAATAAGCTTAACCAACATATGAGGAATGATAGCAACCTGTTAGGAACACATGTATGGGAAGCTGGAATAATAGGTATAGCCTATTAACAGGATTATAAGCATGAACATAAATTGGGGTTTTTGGTTAAAGCTTGAATTTGAGACTTGAAAATTGGATATGCCATTAATATCCTAGAAACATAATTAAAAATGGAATATGTTGGACAAACCATGTTTTTATGCAATTATGGAACTCGACACATAACATGAAATTGACAATAGTGGCATAACTTGAACATGAACATGCATGTGAATTGGTAATTGACATTTGATATCTAGAATGAACATGAACATGGTTGTAAATTTATAATTGGCCGATGACACCTAGAATAGACATGAATTGTTAATTGGCTAAACATGAAACATGGCTAACTCGAGGTTAGAATGAGTTTGCGGTGTAATCCTACCCGGAACCGCCCGGCACATCCAGTGACCGCAAACAATAGGTTCTAATGTGAGAAGTTAGTCTTAACGTGCTTGAAACCCGAGGTTTGATTGAGTTGTGGTGTAATCCTGCCCAGAACCAACCGGCACATCTAGTGACCGCAACAATAGCTCTAATGTGAGAGGTTGGGCATTAATAATTAATTAATGCTAATGACACATGCTAGTATGGTAAGGTTAAGTCAACATGAAACACTAGACAACACTTAACCAATTTGACATGATATATGGGTGGGTTAAGTCAACGTGAACCACTAGATAACGCTTAACCAATTTGACATGATATATGGGCGAGTTAAGTCAACATGAACTGATAGAGAACACTTAACCAATTTAGCATGGTACGTGGGTTGAATTAAATACGTGATTGGGGTTAAGTCAACTTGGACACATGGGCATACTTAACCAATATAACAGTATCAAAGCAAGGAAAAGTGGGGAATGATAAGATTAAATAATAGATAAACTTATCCTAGGGATAAGAAATGAATATGACTTAAGATGTAATACAAGACTCGAAGGGTGGGAAGACTTATACCATGAAATAAGTTAATCTAAGCTGGAAATGTGGGAAAACACCCGTACGCTATCATTTGATAAAGAGAACTTAAGTCATGCTTGAATTTATTGGAAAACCTTAGTTAAGCAAACGAAAGATTAAGAGAACTAAGTAGTAAACCTTAGTTAAGAGGACTAAGTAGTAAACCTTAGTTAAGAAGGCTAACGATTCAGGAAACTAAGCAGTGAACCTTAGTTAAGAAAGCTAACGATTCAGGAAACTAAGTAGTAAACCTTAGTTAAGAGAACTAAGTAGTAAAACTTAGTCAAGAAGGCCAAGTAGAACACGAGTAGGAGCGAACGTCCATCTGATCATGAAGAAGGCTCCAACAAACTGGGTTACAAAGCACGCGGCTTCGAGGGGACGTGAGGGTACTCTTGGAATCCCTCTGTAAGGTTGCAGATGATCCTCCTTGGCTCACAGAGGTTAAGGTCTGCGTTAGAAGAGCCAAGGGTTTGCCTTGGTTGCAATATAAGCAACCTAAAGACTAGGATGGGTCAGCGTGAGGCGGCTATATCTTGTTTATCCCTGTGATAGTACGTCGTCGACTACCTACCATCTTGAGTCAATCGTAATACGCAAGCGAAAAGGCGGAGAACTCCAAAAGACCATATACTTTGCTATCTAGTTATGGGTGAGGATGGCCAATAGGTTTGTGGGGGCATAGAGGGCCTGCGAACAGTTCTTATTCTTGATTTTCTTGGGTTCCTTTCATTAGTTGAGGGAGGGGTCAAGTGGGACCATAGCCACATACAGATAAAACAGACCTTAGCATCTGCATCGGCAGATAACTTAAAGCTCCCGACCGAGTTCCGTGTTTCTTGATTAGCCCTGCCACGGGACTCGGGCCGCACATATAGAGGACATGTGCAACTAGATATCTAGCACGTTTAATGACACGATTGGGATGTAAAGTCTAGGAACATATATCACTCTGGGTAGTGTTTCCTATACTAGGGGGAATTGTTCGATAGATAGCATAAACCCTAGTGGACCTAGGTAGCATAAACCCTGGCCGGATCTAGAAAGTGTTCAATAGGTTGCATAAACCCCAGTGGCCCTGGGTAGCATAAACCGTGGTTGAATCTAGGAAGCGCTGGATAGAAAACCCTAGATTAGATCTAGGTAATAAACAGAATCTAGCAAGATCAAGAGTGGTAGTCCAAACGTTTTCGAGAATGGTGGCACTACACTAAAGTAGTATAGATTCACATGATGAAGCACGTACGACATACGGCAAGGGACTGTATATATACATGGAAAGGATTATACGAGTTGGGGGGTCTACATATATGTTGTATTAGGTTAACCTACTAGTGGGACATAACTATAGCCCAGAGAGCTAATATCGCGAATAACCTAATAAGCAAGAAAATATAACTGAACGGTATATGTAGGATTATACAGAAGTTTATTCTAAGTTCACTCACACAGAACTTATGTTCTGACCCCCTCCTCATTACATACTTCCAGGTTAGGTTCATGACAGAGATGGTATAAGCTTTGGATACTGGCTAGGAAGTATGTTTTATAAGGTTAAGCTACATTTAAAGTATATTATACTTTGAATTCCTTCTGCTGTAAGATGCTTATGAATTCTGACATGTTTTCTTTATCGCTGTCTTTTTCTGCAGGATACCAAAGCGCCCAACTCGGGTTTCGATAGATTGGGTTTTTGAAAAAAAATCGGTCTGTCGGAATTCGGGTTGTTACACCACCCGATTATAAACTTGACTTGTATTTAAGGGCAACTGTATTCAATTTGTACACGTTCGACAAGGATCAGTTCATATCCACATTTCCATTTCTGAATATAAAGCATAAGCATGTGCTATTATCACCGGATCGTTATATCAGCTATCAACACTACTTTATAAATATAGTCAACATTAGTTATTTAGTGTAGTTCTAAAAAAATCATTATAATTTCAAAATTCAAAGGAAACCACACTACTGATACGTTCTTACTTTGTAAACTTCATTATATCAATGTAGTATGTCTTAACCGATATCAATATGAACGTATGAATATAAGTTGAAGGTGTCGTTCTATTCTTACGTATGAATATACAATTTATAGCTTAACAGATGCAACTTGTACTTCATTTTCGTCTAAACAGTCGTGCAAAGTAGAGATGAATTCATACTAACCTAGCTCTTATGTTAGGAAATGAGGGCTGTAGAAAATCTTGTTATTTTACACAACAAACAAGAACAGAACATGTATAATGGCAGAGTACTAATCAACCTAACTCCAGATAAACTTTCAGTGAAAACCAACAAGGCAGCAAACATGTAATGAAATAATACAAAATCGAGCAACCCAAATTAACTATTTTATTTAAAGTAATTACCGAAGTTAACTAGCTTGAATCAAAAATTAATCATGAGGCTTAAAATTAATTTTGACATGCTATCTGGACTTAGAATTAATTTTGACAAAAGCGCTATTATGATTCTTAATGACTTTAACAATGTTGAGGCTTTGGTGGCTAGCACCTTAAACTGTTCTGTTATGAAGTTCCCTTTTGATTATTTAGGTTTTAAGATTTGGCCTTCGAAGCTTAAGAGAGAGGATTGGTTAGTCATTATTGATAAGATAAATAATAGGTTATTAAGTTGGAACAAAAGATTTCTGTCTAGGGCAGGCAGATTAGTTCTCATTAACTCGGTATTATCGGCCATTCCTTCATATTGGATGGCCATTCATCGTCTTCCTCAATGGGTTATAGAGAAGATCGATAGGATCAGGCGTAATTACCTTTGGAATGGTACACCGTCTTGTAGAGGCTATAAATGCTTAGTTAACTGGGAAACGTGTTGTAAACCTAAGGAAGATGGAGGACTAGGAATCATTAACTTATATAATTTTAATTCTTCTCTTATAGCCAAATGGCTATGGAAGTTTAGATGCCCTGACGTTAAGGCATCATGGAAATTAATTGTTTCCAAATCATATTATTCTAGAGGCGAATTTATTGTTGGGAATAGTATGGGTTGGCTTAATAGGTTATCTCACTTTTGGAAGTCTGTCTTAAATTGTTATGATTTTTTTAATTTAGGATGTAAGGTGACAGTCCATTCAGGTAATCTTGCTTATTTTTGGCATGATGCTTGGATTTCTTGTGTACCACTCAAAATTGAATGTCATAAGCTTTTTAATATTAGTAGATTTAAAAACGCTTTAATTAAAGATATTTACAAAGTTGATTTAGACCCTCCATGGGAGTTGTCCTTTGACAATATATTAGAGGGGGATTTATTAAGGCAATTGGCCTTACTTAAAGCTAAGTTAGCATTGTATCATTTAGATGAAAATGGTGATACAATTTGTTGGAGTTTAGAAAAGAGTTTAGTATACACTGTCAATAGTATGTATAATTTTATTAATTTTTCCGGTGTTTATTTGCACCCCTTTAAATTTTTATGGAAGTCAAATTCTCCTCCCAAAGCCAAGTTCCTTATGTGGCTGATCATTCATAAGAAGCTTAATACTATTGCACTTTTGAGAAGGAAGAATATAATTTTTAATGTCAAGTGTTGTTTTTGTAGTATTATGGAGGAGGACGTAGATCATTTATTTTTTTTCTTGCTATTTAACCTTTTTTTATTCTTAATATGACCTTAAGGTTATTTACTTTTGACTGTTTTAGTTCTTTCAGTAGTTGCATTGAATATTGGGATTGTTATAGATTTGGGTATAATTCCAGACAGAGATATGTGTTGGATTCGCTAGTTACAATCATAAGTTGGTTCATTTGGATAGAACGAAATCAGAGGTTTATGCATTCTATTTCTGTTGCTACTGATAATTTAATCATTATTATAGTTAACTTCTGTTTCAGATGGATGTCTAATTCACACTACAAGTTTTATGGTGATTTGAGATTTGGGTGCTTTTTGAATAAGGTCAGATTTAACCTGAGTTTATTTATTAGAATTAATAGTTATTTTAGAGTTAATAGACCTCGTATAGGTTGTTGACTTTTGATTTCTTGTTTTTTCTTTTGTTTTGTTTTGCACATATAAATATGGCTATATATATGGTTATATGTCTATATATATATATATATATATATATACACTCACATATATATAATCATATATATGGTTATTTTCTTTTGTTTTACTTCAGGTTAGTTCTTTGGTTTTTGTTTTGCATATGTATATATGGTTATATGCCTATATATATATATATATATATATATATATATATACATGTGTGTGTGTGTATATATATATACATGCATGCATATACTCATATATACATATAAGCTACTGACAGTTTGGTTCAGTTTTTTAGATTCCAGGTTGCTGATGTAGCAAAGGAGCTCTTTGTACTGTCGAGATTGACCATTGTTGCTTGCTTTGGACTCATTTGTATTTCAGGTTGTAGACATAGCTGAGGTGCACTTTGGCAAGCAGTCTGGATTGACTATTATTACTCGCTTTGGATTTATTTTATGTATGTAGAGTGGCGAGGTTTTTTGGTGTTATGTTACCCTCTTTGTTTGTACTCTGCTTGTTATATGTATTGGAGTAGATATATTTCAATATTGGGTGGTGGCCTTGCCGGAATTCGATATTGAAGTATGATGGGCGGTGGCCTTGCCGGAGCTCATCTATCTATTATCCTTTACATTCATTTTGAGGGGTCAGTTTAGTGGTTACTTTTGCTTAGGTTTGTAGTCGGACATTGTATTCTCTTTATTGTTATTATATATGTGTGCTCTCTTCTTTCTGGAAGATCACACATTTGTTTGTTTCAAAAAAAAATAAAAAAAATTAATCATGAGCGATGCTCACCTTATAACTGCCGCAACGTAAGAAATAGGAAGTGATGGTGCCAGACTTCGATTACGACTCTGGTGGCTCGCGGGCTGCTGGTGGATCCGATTAAATCTGGCATTAGAGATTCAGGAAAGAGGGCATGCGAACTTTTGAAGAGGGAAGTAGTTTCTTCGATGGCCATTATAATAATTTTGGAAAGAAACGATTTTTCTTCTTCCGGAGGCCATCTAGAGGAAGGAGCAGATGATTTAAGGAAAGCCAAAAAAATGGGAAGGAAGAAACTTTCAGCTCTTTGGATTTGGGGAAATGGAGCAAAGTAAATCACGGTGGCCATTAAACTAGGAAAAGGGGAACTGATTTTTCTTTTTTTCTTTTTTTTTTGCCGATGAAAAATTGAAAAGGGGCGTTGTTTTATAAGTGAAGATTTGAAGATGCGAACAACGTAATGTCATAGCTTATAGGGTAACTGTGCATTTCTCAGATGTAGGTCGGTGTAGTTTAAAACTGAGGTAGGTGATATTTGTTTAAATTAAATATTAACTTTTATCGCTAATAAACACGTACCACTCTAATTTTCGTACCGCTAACACAGTCTCCAAATACGACAAAAATTATATGTACCCCTTCGTTTCAACGTTCTGAATCCAATAAAATTCTTCTGGTTGTCATTCAATTATGTCGTTATTTTAATTCTTATTTACCGGTTCATCGATTTCATTCCGTTTGTTCATCGGCAACTCCATTCGATTCCAAGTGAAAAATTCAATTTTCTTTATGTACACCAATACACACATATCCAAGCCAATTTCCCATATATCTTAACAATAAAATTTTCAATTTATTTAACGTTTACGACGTATATTTTTAAATCCACCCATTTACATTTTTCAGTCGAATTTTGAGTCCAATTCAAATATACAACCAAATTCAATTTAAATATTCAATGAAAATTATTTGATTCTCGACCAATCATTCTGAATTGAATATTAAATTAAATTCATACACAAAACCATATATTTGATTTTAAACCCGAGTATCAATATAAAATTGATCACTAATAATTAAATCTCTAATTAATTCCTTATTCTATTTGTCGAAATTT
The DNA here is from genome assembly GCA_030737875.1 of Allium sativum. Classification (NCBI taxonomy): domain Eukaryota; kingdom Viridiplantae; phylum Streptophyta; class Magnoliopsida; order Asparagales; family Amaryllidaceae; genus Allium; species Allium sativum. Next base: position 251,527,073 of record CM060915.1, on the reverse strand, counting down.
CCAGGAAATTACAATCTTCCCCCCTTTAAAACTTTTCATCCTCGAAAAGGATAGATCGTTAGAGTTATACCAATATTGGCTTCAAATTTTCACATTCGTGTGTGATTTTCTCACAATTAATTTAAATATCGACATTATCGACCATCTTTGTTTATTTATCATATACGCTAACCCAGAAATCAAATTCCTTTCCAAAACCAATCTGTTCATATATTTCCAAAATCTGCATAAATTTGATTTATGCATCTTGAATTATCCCAAATTTCATTATAACCCCATCTGTCAATATTTACTTTTCATCATTCCACTTATTTCTTACCATCTCAGTTCAAACAATTCAATCTATTCGATTTTTTTCCAAACACTCATTGAAGAGTGTAATTATCATTTTCATTTCAAGTCACAAATAGTCGACTTTAATTTTTTCCCCAAAATTTGAAATCTTTTATAATCTCTATATGTAATACTAAATTGGTGCAAAAATACCTGTATTATTATTACAAAGTAGGGATTCGAAAATACTTCAAAATTCCCTTCATTAACTTATTAAATTAGGTATATTTTAATTTCAAATTATTGATTTGATAACTCAAAGTTAGACAAGTCTATTTTCGTTCTCACAGATGTTAGGCATACACTGGCCAGGCGTACGACTAAAATCTCCAAGTACTAAATATCCTTGCTTCAAATGCTAGTGAAAAACATTTCAAAAATTTCTTTTTAAAAACAAATCCGGAAAGTACCAATGTGATTTCGATATGTTGATTGTTCATGAATCGAAGATACATAAAGGTTCCGTCTGGATCCCCCAGAAAATATCTGTATCCGTATGAAATCACCTCCCTGCGAATTTCGCCATGGAAAAATCAATGAAATATATTTAAGAATCAAAAGAAATTCTTATGTCATTGAGCGTGGGTTGCTCTCTCACAGGGTTACAAAAACAAATCATGATGAGAATAAATCAGGTCACAAGGACCAATCAATTCACGAAGACAAATCAAGTCAAGAAGACAGACTGCTGCATTAAACAGGTGTCTCGCTATCACTAATATATCTCAAGTACTCGCACGACTCATCATACTACCTTTAGTAACTCTAGTGATTACCTCTCTTTCACCGGTAGACAATTTACCGCGTGGATCGCAGGTACACAATGGTTACGCCTGGGTCCCCCAGGAAACATCCATAACCATAAGCTTTCACAGCTCTACGGATTACGCCTTATAATATGACTGTATATCGCAGCAGTCACAATGGTTACTCTTAGTTCCCCCAAGAAACATCCGACCGCCGTTGGCTATTTGTAGCCCTACGAATTACGCTAGCAGTCGTGCTCAATGGCAACTCATGAGTTTTATGTCCGGACAACCTACTGCCACCAGTAGCATATTTCAGCTAAGCACGAAATTCAAGGAAGAAAGAAGGTACTTTCCTTATCTTGATTTGAAAACATATGATATTATATATATAGTATTCCAAATTTCATATGACTCGTACTTATGCATATTGACATAAGATTTTTCTCAACAAATTCACATTTTCCAAAATGTGTTTTTCAATCCTTTATTCTTATGTAAATTTTGTTATAAGATTTTACCTCAAACTATTATCTTCCAAATCACTAAATTCTCATATATTTTCCATATATATTTTGGAAACTTCTATATCCAATATTGAATATCCCCAAATCTCTTCTCATTTCAAAATTTTAGTTTTGATCTCTTATCCAATTAAGATATTTAATCTCTTTTCAAACTCGGATTCATAAATCCACTGCCACAAACCAATTTCCTTTCAAATTTCCAATTATTAAGTTCATCGCTTAACTCAAATCTTTATGCTCTCAAAATCTCGGAATTTTCACATTTTCATATTCACGCACAATTTCTCTTCTCTATTCACCTCCTCCAACCGTCAATTAGCAAGAGAACAACTCCCTAAGTATCAACCTCGAAGGCCGAAACCAACATCAGATCGATACTCAGAAAATCATTCAACTTGACAAATCTTCAGTCAGTTTCTAAATTCCTTAATTCCATTTCTCGTATTCTTATCAAATTACTGTTTACATAATTCTTGAATTCAATTTACAAATCCATTTTTCTTACATTCTTCTTCTCTTCGTTCTCGATGTGTGGCTCTTTGTTCTTTTTCACGAATTATCAAAACTAGTTAGCCTCTCGCGGTCTTTTTGAAAACATTTTCAATTATTATATTTAGTTTCTCTATTTCTAGAAAATCATTTGTTATCATTAGAAATATTTCCATATATTCATAAATCTTTATTTTCTATAGAAAAAATTCTGTATTCTCATGAAGACATTTTTAAAATTTCTATTTGATTTTAAACAGATATTAAATAAAACACCGTTATTTTCACTTAACTACTGACACTCACTTACTTCACTTGACCACTCTTGCTATCAAACCTTATCCATTACTTAGTCAACAATGAGTCAACCAAGTTGGGGTATATTTACCTCTCAAACCATAACTGAACAACATTATTAACTTTGAAATAGATCAAATTCACAATTTTGAACACCAACAAAACAACTGTTCTCGTAACTTTCGAACCCGAGTTAAAAATTCATTTCTTTTACGAATATCGTGTAAGAACCCGTAACTTCCCCTGTAAGGAAAGAGCGGATACTTTGAGAACAACACACAAAAGAACGCAGATAGAAGAACATTTCATTGTATATTACAACAATTCCATCAGAATACAAGAATATACAGAGTGAGAATAAATATTACACAGAAAATATCAGAGATTTAAACTACATTTAAATACGTCGTAGCGGAAAAATAATACAACACACAACTAGAAGTAATACACGGATACAGAGCTTTCCGAGTATCGTCCCAACTGTAAATCAGGATCCTGTAAATATAAATCTGCAAAACCAAAACTACTAGCTGCCCATGTCAAAATAAGGGCACCCAGAGTTTAGGTTAAAACAATAAACTCCAGGTCAGTCATGGGACTGGTGTGAGAATTAAAACAATTATTAATCTTTATTTTAAAGTTAGGTAAATCAAGGGAATACACCGTATAACACAGAACGGGTTCCTCCCAGGAACACCAGTGCATAAAACAATAGCGCAATGCTAAATAAAGAACAATGAAGCTATTATAAGACCCAGGTCCCATCACACAATGCAACACAAATCGGAGGACAGGGTTTTACCTTATAATACCCAAAGAATGCTCGATACGCTAAATTTCATGTTTTAATTCTAAATCAGACTCCAACCGTAAATTAGTAAGAGAACGATTCCCTAAGTATCAACCCCGAAGGCTGAAACCAACATCAGACTAATACCCAAGAAACCACCCATCTTACCTCGTTTCCAGTTAGTTTCTGATTTTATATACAATCATAAATATCAATCATAGATGGCACGAGTGCCCCATCCCACTATGTCGCCATACTAGGCTCTACAATCAAAACCAAATTATCACGTATTGGAAATTGGATTTCCGTCTATGAACCGAGGCCAGGGATCATCCTCTACCGATTCGAGACGCTCTAGCCCGTGTCTCAGGCAAGCGCGTAGACAAGCCTTGGATCGTCAGGGCCGGTCCACACGGAGTGGATTAAAATGCCTGAACGTGCGCTTCCCCGCCCTATGGGGCGTCAATGAGCCAACGAATGGCTCCATCGGTTCGAGAACGATCGATATATCCGAGGCGCCTCGCAACAGCAACAACCACATAAGTCAAACTCATCAGGGCGTGTCAAACCACTGACGCCACTTCTAACTAGAAGGAAACGCATGCCCTCCCTGATGTCCTCTCCCATTTCTGGTTCACAACCGGGGTGTGAGGCTCGTGAAACAACGCTATACAAAGCTATGCAACACAGGCTGTGCTTTGATCATCAACCACAAGACTTTGCTTTTCAACAGAAGCCTTGATCATTTGCATCTTAGCATGCCACACAGGCAAACCACTTTATGCAACCAATATCCATCAATCACACAGAATGGTGTCCAATGTCAGACACACAGTCCATTTACAAGTCCGTCCTGGGTCTGAACAAAACCGGAGGCACCATGTACCTCGCATATCCATCGATCTCCAAGTACGTCTGGACGATCACCAACTGATTCCCTCCTCTTGGGTGTACGGCCCAATCAAGATCATCAGTAATTATCCAAACGACGTGAAGACCTCCGGTCTTCAACCACCGTCTTCATCTTCGACTAATCGTCGAATCAGTTATTCAAAATGGGATAAACCCGGTCTTTCTGAATAACTCGCGTATATAATAAATAAGTGTTACACAAACACAACATACGCCTCATTCCAATTCATCAGTCACTAACCATAAATTAGCAATAGAATAATTCCCCAAATATTAACCCCGAAGGCCAAAACCAACAACAGATCAATATCCAAGAAACCATCCAACTTAGCTAACCTACAGTTAGTTTCTAAATTTTCTTAACTCAGTTGGGTCTAAGAACAGTATTATTGAAGATATCGTTCACAACAACCCAAAATCACATTCCATTAATTATCGAGTTTAAGAACAAGTGTTATTTAAAACGCCGTTCACGATAAACCCAAAAATCAATTCAAATTCAATTCCAATTAAATACCATTTAATTGGTACTCTTCATTAAATCTAAATAAAAAGATTTAATCTTTTCTCAACTGGGTTTAAGAACGGTGTTAATGAAGACACCATTCACGACAAACCCAAATCACATTTTATATTAAATACAAGGCTCTGAATAGAAAATATATCGTCTTATATTCAATATCAAATTCTACGACCAACAAATATCGTATTGGAAATAACGATATAAATATATCTTTCAAATACCCATAACAATATCTGTATCATCACGAAATCCAACATCGAAATATTCCAAAGACAATTTCGATTCAAATCCATTCCAATTCACTTATTGGAAATTCTGGTTATTTTTAAAACCATTTCAAATCCATTTTATTTATTTTAAAAATAAAAAAATTATTATTCTAGTTCAAAACTAGTTCATTTCTATAAAAATCTATTTTTATCTTTTCAAATATGGAATTTTTCATCCCAATTCTTCACAAATCATTTATGATGATTTTACACAAATTATTACTATTTTTAATAATTTTATCAAGGCCCGTACATGTCGATTTCCATCAACGGCCATCGAACTGCACTTACATCGACCTTTTCCAAATTTGATTTGGACATAATTCCAAATCCAACTGTTAGATTTCTAATTTCTAATATTCGTTAGAAAGCTCCTTTCGATACGAACCCAACGGTTCCGGTTTTAGGAGAATCCGACGGTCGGATCTCCCGTAATATCCATTCGAAGTCAATGGTCGAAATTCGCGAACTGCCACGGCGCGGCACGTTCTATTCAGGCCATTATATATATATATATATATATATATATATATAATATATATTATATATATTTCGTCGATTTCTTTTTAAAACGTATTTTATAAATCGTTTTAAATTCGTTTTCAAAACGATTTCAACTACATATTCGATTTCCAATCAAAATTGAATATTCCACATCATCGACATACAAATGATAATATTTTCAAAACGTTTTATTTTTAAATCACTTACTTTTCTATACTCATTTTATAATGAATATAATTGATATAAATATCGTTCACGTCAAAATGGCATCAATCTAATCAACACGGCTTTATATATTTCAATAACTTCGCTATTCTATTCAACAAATGAATATTTTCTCTATTCAACACATGAATTTCCTTATTAATCAACAAATGAATTTTCTTTACTATTCTACAAATGAATTTTCTTTACTATTCAACGAATGAATTTTCTTTACTATTCACCAAATGAATTTTCTTTACAATTCAACAAATGAATTTTCTTTCTGTTTTCCAAACTGGAACGAGGCCCAATCAATTACCATATAACGTTAATTATATGGATTCCCTACAACACATGTATATAATAGCAACGATAAATCATCAACCATCATCCATAATGCATTTTACACTGTATAAGCATCAAATATAAATATTCAACGCTTATAACAGCCTGTCAATCAATCGATCGACATGCAGCTAATTATTGGGATTAGTGTATGTCCAATTTCATCCCAACACCCGTGTGGGGTTTCAAACAATCAAACACAGATTTTATTTGTGCAGTTGGGCGATGTGTAAAATTTATCGTCCCAATCAATATCAGTCAAATCAGTGTATATAAACAAATCGTTTGATTTGTTTATAAATATTTATTTCCTTTTATATACGCGTTAAAAATTCTATTTTTAACTATAAAATATTTTTAACTATATAAATATTTTATTCCATTCCACATCACACAATCAACTACACATCAAAATCAAACAAACAAACAAGCCGTCCATGGTCTGTGGACGACGGGTGTCGGGTGCTACTAAACAACGTCTGCATCCTAGTATATATTTTAACTAGAAAATTAAATTAAAGGTGAGAAGTTCTCACCAAGAAGCTAAACCAAACGCCATGACTCTTCATATGTAGGAAATCTTCGCTGTTCTCGCCTTTTGTCACTTTCGTTGCCCGTAGCCACTACATATATAAAAATCACATTTTTATATTCTCTAGTATATAAAAATCATATTTTTAAAACGCTACTATATAGATAAAAATTCTATTTTTATACAGGTATTATATAGATAAAAATTCTATTTTTTTTACTCTATGTCTTCATATATAAAAATCTCATTTTTACTTCACCATTTCAACTATATAAAGATTATATTATTATTCTCTCTACTATAAAAAATTATATTTTTATTATCTATACTATATAAAAATCATATTTTTAAGGTGTTATGTATATATTAAAAATCATATTTTTAATACACTACATTATATAAAAATTATATTTTTAATCTCTAAAAACCTTAACTTTCTATGATAAAAAGATCATATACTCTCCTATACAAAAAAAATCAGATTTTTTTTCTATAAAAACTCACATCGATCGGATTTGGGCGGAGGGTGGCCTGTCGTGGTCGAAGGGGGGTCTTCCATTGGCCGATAGTGGTCTGTTACGGGCCCAGGAGGTGTCCGTTAGCGGTTTGAATTTGGGATGGGCGGATTGGGGCTGAGATGTCGGGAATTGAAGAGGGGAGAGAATGGGGCAGGGCACAGGAGGGGGCGCCATCGATCGGCGCTTTCCTGGGGGGGCGTGATGGCTGGCGGAGTCCCTGGGGAAGCGGCGGAGTACAGTGGCGATGGGGAATTAGGGGTAGCGGCGGCTCAAAGAAAGAACGACAGGTGGTTAGGGTTTTAATTGGATTGGGGGGGTATATATAATTATTTAATATTATTATTTTATTTTATTTTCAATCCAAAAGTTACTTTTTCAATCGAACCCCGAATCGAACCCAACGACTATCGTCCCTAGCTAATCACCCATATTCCGAACACAATGGAACATGTTTCGTAACCCAATTCGCTTATTACGATCAGTTTTCGTTCAAATTAAAATATAAATCAATGTATATTGAATTTGAACGCACATTTCAATTTACCGAGGCCACATACTAGCTAGAAAAATTCCCAAAAAATATTTTCTAGCTTCGCACTGACGATACGGTTCTAACAAAACTAATTTCATCGAATTCTGAGACCGTTTGAAAAATGGCCATTTTCCAGTCGATTAAAATCAACTAAAACTGGTCAAACGCGTTTTCCTTTGCCACACTTACATATTGATTCGAAAAATTATGAAATTTGAAATCTAGCAATAATTTGGCATCGCTGATCCAATGAAAGTGGTTTCGTCGAAAACCGAGGTCGTTTGCAAAACGGCTATTTTCAAGGCCTTTATATATATTAAAATATATATAAATTCCACAGCGACTTTTATGAATTTTAAACTGGATGTAACTCTCAACTTTTAAAACGAAATCTCAGTTTCTTACATCCGTTGGAAAGATATCATCAATTAGATTCTAATATTTTTGGTTTTGCCAAAATCCGATTTATTTTGAATCCTGTATATTCATTTGAAATTTGAAATTGAATTATCGAACTACCACACCATTTTCGATTCCTTTTATATAAAAATAATTTTTTATATTCTAACGATGATCTATATAAATATATATGTTCGAATTCTATTCAAAATAAATTTCTCGTCTTTATTATTTAAAATAATTCATTTAAATAACCAAAATTCGCTAAAATTGCCAGAATAAAAATTTTAAATTGGCCCAGATTTCCGGGTTAATACAATCTCCCCCACTTAAAACTTTTCGTCCCCGTAAAGGAATAAAGCCGAAAGTTGTTTAACTAATCAACTCAACTTTCACTATTTTCATTACGGCTTAAGTTCTTCAACTTTTTCTAAGAACTTTTCAAATTTTTCAAAAATTTGGCTAACACCCTAAATTTTCGAAAAATTTCGCCATAACCTCCGCTGCACCGGGGACTTCGGGATATTTCATATAGCCTCCCATGACCTTCTTCAATCCAAAAGAAAAAGAAAAAGCCAAGCGGCTAGCCAATCGGCTCATAAAATCATCCAAACCCAAACAAAATAGTCAATTATGGTAAACATGTACCTATTTGTCGGGCAAACAATTTTATTCTTCTGCTCTTGCCTCTTTGCAATGACCTGCTCACACATATATATGTACATGTATGCATTTGCAAATAATTTTCAATACAGTTCAATATTTGATCCAATTTGGGCTAAATTCACCGTTCATTCACATAACGATTTAAAGGAATAATCATACAACACAACCATCAATCAATTAGGAATAATCTAGGATACTACTGATCCCATCTCTAACGAGTCATTCCCATTGGATATTACTAATCCAATATCTGATGAATTCTTTCGTATGGTTCTAATGTGTCTTGTTCTCTGAGCTTTGTAAACCAAAGCTCTAATACCACTGTAAGAACCCGTAATTTCCTCGGTAAGGAAAGAGCGGATATTTTGAGAACAACACACAAAAGAACGCAGACAGAACAATATTTCATTGTATATTACAACAATTCCATCAGAATACAAGAATATACAGAGTAAGAATAAATATTACAAAGAAAATATTAGAGATTTAAATTACATTTAAATACATCGCAGCGGAAAAATAATACAACACACAACTAGAAATAATATGCGGATACAGAGCTTTCCGAGTACCGTCCCAGCTGTAAATCAGGATCCTGTGAATATAAATCAGCAAAACCAAAACTACTAGCTGCCCATGTCAAAATAAGGGCACCCAGAGTTTAGGTTAAAACAATAAACTCCAGGTCAGTCATGGGACTGGTGTGAGAATTAAACAGTTATTAATCTTTATTTTAAAGTTAGGTAAATCAAGGGACCACGTCGTATAACATGGAACGGGTTTCCTCCCAAGAACACCAGTGCATAAAACAACAGCGCAATGCTAAATAAAGAACAATAAAGCTATTATAAGACCCAGGTCCCACCACACAATGCAACACAAACCGGAGGATAGGGTTTTACCTTATAATAGCCAAAGAATGCTTGATACGCTAAATTTCATGTTTTAATTCTAAATCAGACTCCAACCGTAAATTAGTAAGAGAACGATTCCCTAAGTATCAACCCCGAAGGCTGAAACCAACATCAGACTAATACCCAAGAAACCACCCATCTTAGCTCGTTTCTAGTTAGTTTCTGATTTTATATACAATCATAAATATCAATCATAGACGGCATGAGTGCCCCATTACACTATGTCGCCATACTAGGCTCTACAATCAAAACCGAATTATCACGTATTGGAAATTGGATTTCCGTCTGTGAACCGAGGCCAGGGATCGTCCTCTACCAATTAGAGACGCTCTAGCCCGTGTCTCAGGCAAGCGCATAGACAAGCCTTGGATCGTCAGGGCCGGTCCACATGGAATGGATTAAAATGTCTGAACATGCGCTTCCCCGCCCTATGGGGCGTCAATGAGCCAACGAATGGCTCCATCGGTTCGAGAACGACCGATATATCTGAGGCGCCTCGCAACAGCAACAACCACATAAGTCAAACTCGTCAGGGCGTGTCAAACCACTGACGCCACTTCTAACTAGAAGGAAACACATGGCCTCCCTGATGTCCTCTCCCGTTTCTGGTTCACAACCGCGGTGTGAGGCTCGTGAATCAACGCTACACAAAGATATGCCACACAGGCTGTGCTTTGATCATCAACCACAAGACTCTGCTTTTCAACAGAAACCTTGATCATTTGCATTTTAGCATGCCACACAGGCAAACCACTCTATGCAACCAATATCCATCAATCACACAGAATGATATCCAATGTCAAACACACGGTCCATTTACAAGTCCGTCCTGGGTCTGAACGAAACCGGACGCACCATGTACCTCGCATATCCATCGATCTCCAAGTTCGTCTGGACGATCACCAACTGATTCCCTCCTCTTGGGTGTACGGCCCAATCAAGATCATCAGTAATTATCCAAATGACGTGAAGACCTTCGGTCTTCAACCACCGTCTTCATCTTCGACTCATCGTCGAATCAGTTATTCAGAATGGGATAAACCCGGTCTTTCTGAATAACTCGTGTATATAATAAACAAGTGTTACACAAACACAACATACGCCTCATTCCAATTCATTAGTCACTAACCGTAAATTAGCAAGAGAATAATTCCCCAAATATTAACCACGAAGGCCGAAACCAACATCAGATCAATATCCAAGAAACCATCCAACTTAGCTAACCTACAGTTAGTTTCTAAATTTTCTTTACTCAGTTGGGTCTAAGAACAGTATTATTGAAGATACCGTTCACGACAACCCAAAATCACATTCCATTAATTATCGAGTTAAAGAACAAGTGTTATTTAAAACACCGTTCACAATAAACCCAAAAATCAATTCAAATTCAATTCCAATTAAATACCATTTAATTGGTACACTTCATTAAATCTAAATAAAAAGATTTAATCTTTTCTCAATTGGGTTTAAGAACAGTGTTAATGAAGACACCATTCACGACAAACCCAAATCACATTTGATATTAAATACAAGGCTCTGAATAGAAAATATATCGGCTTATATTCAATATCAAATTCTACGACCAACAAATATCGTATTGGAAATAACGATATAAATATATCTTTCAAATTCCCATAACAATATCTGTATCATCACGAAATCCAACATCGAAATATTCCAAAGACAATTTCGATTCAAATCCATTCCAATTCACTTATTGGAAATTCTGGTTATTTTTAAAACCATTTCAAATCCAATTTATTTATTTTAAAAATAAACAAATTATTATTCTAGTTCAAAACTAGTTCATTTCGATAAAAATCTAATTTTATCTTTTCAAATATGGAATTTTTCATCCCAATTCTTCACAAATCATTTCTGATGATTTAACACAAATTATTACTATTTTTAATAATTTTATCAAGGCCCGTACAGTCGATTTCCATCAACAGCCATCGAACTGCACTTACAGCGACCTTTTCCAAATTTGATTTGGACATAATTCCAAATCCGACTGTTAGATCTATAATTTCTAATATCCGTTAGAAAGCTCTTTTCGATACGAACCCAACGGTTCCGGTTTTAGGAGAATCCGACGGTCGGATCTCCCGTAATATCCATTCGAAGTCAATGGTCGAAATTCGCGAACTACCGCGGCGCGGCGCATTCTATTCAGGCCATTATATATTATATATATATATATATTATATATATTTATTCAATTACCTTTTAAAACGTATTTTATAAATCGTTTTAAATTCATTTTCAAAACGATTTCAACTTCATATTCAATTTCCAATCAAAATTGAATATTCCACATCATCGACATACAAATGATAATATTTTCAAAACGTTGTATTTTGAAATCACTTACTTTTCTATATTCATTTTATAACGAATATAATCGATATAAATATCGTTCACGTCAAAATAGCCTCAATCTAATCAACACGGCTTTATATATTTCAGTAACTTCGTTATTATATTCAACAAATGGATATTTCTCTATTCAACACATGAATTTCCTTAATATTCAACAAATGAAATTTCTTTACTATTCAACAAATGAATTTTCTTTCTATTTTCCAAATTGGAATGAGGCCCAATCAATTACCATATAACGTTAATTATATGGATTCCCTACAGTACATGTATATAATAGCAACGATAAATCATCAACCATCATCCAGAGTGCATTCTAAACTGTATAAGCATCAAATATAAATATTCAATGCTTATAACAGCCTGTCAATCAATCGATCGACATACAGCTAATTATTGGGATTAGTGTATGTCCAATTTCATCCCAACACCCGTGTGGGGTTTCAAACAATCAAACATAGATTTTATTTGTGCAGTTGGGTGATGTGTAAAATTTATCATCCCAATCAATATCAGTCAAATCAGTGTATATAAACAAATCGTCCGATTTGTTTATAAATATTTATTTCCTTTTATATACACGTAAAAAATTCAATTTTTAACTATAAAATACTTTTAACTATATAAATATTTTATTCCATTCCACATCACACAATCAACTACACATCAAAATCAAACAAACAAACAAGCCGTCCATGGTCTGTGGACGACGGGTGTCGGGTGTCGGGTGCTACTAAACACCGTCTGCATCCTAGTATATATTTTAACTAGAAAATTAAATTAAAGGTGAGAAGTTCTCACCAAGAAGCTAAACCAAACACCACGACTCTTCATATGTAGGAAATCTTCGTCGTTCTCGCCTTTTGTCACTTTCGTTGCCCGTAGCCACTACATATACAAAAATCACATTTTTATATTCTCTAGTATATAAAAATTATATTTTTAAAACGCTACTATATAGATAAAAATTCTATTTTTATACCGCTATTATATAGATAAAAATTCTATTTTTTTACTCTATGTCTTCATATATAAAAATCTCATTTTTACTTCACCATTTCAACTATATAAAAATTATATTATTATTCTCTCTACTATATTAAAACTATATTTTTATTATCTATACTGTATAAAAATCATATTTTTAAGGTGTTATGTATATATTAAAAATCATATTTTTAATACTCTACATTATATAAAAATTATATTTTTAATCTCTAAAAACCATAACTTTCTATGATAAAAAAATCATATACTCTCCTGTACAAAAAAAATCAGATTCTTTTTTTCTATAAAAACTCACATCGATCGGATTTGGGTGGAGGGTGGCCTGTCGTGGTCGGAGGGGGTCTTCCATTGGCCGGCGGTGGTCTGTTGCGGGCCCAAGAGGTGTCCGGCGGCGCTTTGAATTTGGGATGGGTAGATTGGGGCTGAGATGTTGGGAATTGAAGAGGGGAGAGAAAGGGACAAGGCATGGGGGGCGCCATCGATCGGCGCTTGCTTGGGGGGGGGGAGGGGGCGTGATGGCTGGCGGAGTTCCTGGGGAAGCGGCGGAGTACAGTGGCGATGGGGAATTAGGGGAAGCGGCGGCTCAAAGAAAGAACGACAGGTGGTTAGGGTTTTAGTTGGATTGGGGGGGTATATATAATTATTTTATTTTATTTTCAATCCAAAAGTTACTTTTTCATTCGAACCCCGAATTAAACCCAACGACTATCGTCCCTAGCTAATTACCCATATTCCGAACACAATGGAATATGTTTCTTAACCCAATTCGCTTGTTACGATCAGTTTTCGTTCAAACTAAAATATAAATCAATGCATATTGAATTTGAACGCACATTTCAATTTACCGGGGCCACATACTAGCTAGAAAAATTCCTGAAAAATATTTTCTAGCTTTTCATTGACGATACGGTTCTAACAAAACTAATTTCATCAAATTCTGAGACCGTTTTAAAAATGGCCATTTTCCAGTCGATTAAAATCAACTAAAACTGGTCAAACGCGTTTTCCTTTGCCACGCTCACATATTGATTCGAAAAATTATGAAATTTGAAACCTAGCAATAATTTGACATCGCTGATCCAAAAAAAGTGGTTTCATCGAAAACCGAGGTCGTTTGCATAATGGCTATTTTCAAGGCCTTTATATATATTAAAATATATATAAATTCCACAACGACTTTTCTGAAATTTAAACTGGACGTAACTCTCAACTTTTAAAACGAAATATCAGTTTCTTACATTCGTTGGAAAGATATCATCAATTAGATTCTAATATTTTTGGTTTCGCCAAAATCCGGTTTATTTTGAATCCTGTACATTCATTTGAAATTTGAAATCGAATTATCGAACTACCGCGCCATTTTCAATTCCTTTTATATATATAAATAAATTTTTATATTCTAACGACGATCTATATAAATATATACGTTCGTATTCTATTCAAAATAAATTTCTCGTCGTTATTATTTAAAATAATTCATTTTAAATAATCAAAATTCTCTAAAATTGCCAAAATAAAAAAAAATTAATTGGCCTAGATTTCCGGGTTATTACATATCGCTTATTAATTTATGCCTTTGAAAATATGTAACTTTAAATTGTACTTTATTCAATAATTTGTACAATTAATCTAATATATTAAATTTTTAGTTAAAACGGAAAATAAATAGCATTTTTCTGAAATTCAACACAATTGACTTCGCACATACCCTTCTTTCGAATAATCTCATAATTGATAACATATTCCGAACTTCGGAGAAATCGTAATTTATATTATGGACTTCAAGATAATCTTACCATACATTTCAACTCCATTTTTAACCCTTTTGCTTCCAAACGTTATTTACTTCTAAAAAGTAAATATTATTTCTTTGATAGGAATCTGGATTCGTCACATCAAATTAGTTTTAATTTCATTCGAATATTGTTTCAAATCTCCCAAAAATCTTCCTTCATATTTCACTTCATTCATATTTGCTTCATCTATGATTCTCGTTCACCATTCCCTTCTTTCAAATAAATTAACATGTTCATATTTACTATCGAATTTACATACTCGATCATACATTATTGGTTTTAAACCAATTATAAATCATCCTGCCACGTTCTAAACAAATTAATCAAATTTAACACAGTCATATTCCAATTATACCCCCTTTTTATTGACTTTATTTTCATTAACTTATATTTCGAATACCGAAATTAAATTCCATCATTTCATTTTTGAAATGATTTCAATTTTCTCTTTTTCATTCTAATTCTCATCCGATATTCTTATCCCTAATAAATTTTGATTGTCTTAGATTGCTAAAATACATCGATTCTCTTATACTTATTTTCCTTCAATACCATTTAAAGATGGGTTCGAGATTCAAACTTAAGGGGGAATTATCGAAGAAAACTCTCACAAACCTGGATGCGAAGACTTCCGAAGACTGGGGATTTCGAACAGAAATTTCAAATCTCAAAATAAATTTATATTTCCGCTGTATTTATTTCAAAATACTAATTTCAAAATACTTAATAGTCCAGATAATTTACTTTTCAAAAATCATTTTAAAATTATTTATAATTTCGAAATTTTTATTTCAAAACATTTTCATTTTCAAAATCTGCTTTTCCAGTGTCGATTCTACTTATTTCAAACTCGATAAGCTAAGCTTTGAATAAACCAAAGTTCTGGTACCACATGTAACGGCCCGCCTTTCTGACTGCTTCAAACTAGTAATTTAACCAACTTGAAACGCCCAAATCGACGGATCATTATTTAGCTTACAGGATTTTAAAATAGAATCAACACTGAAATAAAAGATAAATAATAAACACGGTATTGAATAGCAAAATAAAACTTTTATCGATAAACAAAGGTATTGAATACAAGTCTTTCAGTATAGCGGAATTTGAAAATATAATTTGAATATAGAAAAACCTCTTTACTATTTGAAATCTTCAAAGTGCACCGTCTTTTGAAATCCCCAGCTTCGCAAATCTCCTAATCCTAAGCTGTAATCTTTAAATCTGTACTGCTCGGGTTTGACCCGAGCGTTCCATGCAAAAACAAAAAACACTCAAGTCAAGATTTAATCATAGTTCAAGTAAATTAATTTCAAATATAAATTTAAATAAAATAGTTAATTCTAACTGGGTTATCACTAGAACATATGTCACAGCTAAATGGTTGGATGAGTGAAAATGTCAACAATTCGAATACATGCGGCTTAAACAAAATATTACAGATTTCAAACAAAGCAGTTCTGCACTAGAGACGGGATGTTCATAGGCAAACCCACATACCGCGAAATTTACACGTTCACATTCCATATATGACAATCCTATGGATCACTTTTTAATAGGTTATGTTGACAAACAGGGAGTGGAAATGCCTATTACACCTTTAAGTTGCTAACGATGTCCAAATAAAATGATGTTTAAACTCCTGCAGGCTACAGTTCAATAGTACCAATACAATTCCAGTAACAATCGGGAATATTTCAAGGAAAGTCAATCAATGCAACCACATATGACCACATAAAATATAAATGAACACGGTGGTGGAAACCCAACACTACATATACAATGTACTTGTCAAGGCCATGATGTATACTTCTACGAAGTTTGCAAACAATAATTGAGTTATATGCATCTCAAACAGAACAAGACAAGGGGTTGGGTGGTTTATGCCTAAAAGAAACTGGAATCATGCAGCCACCGAGCAACAGATATAATGGATAGTTATCTCCATTATACACTTGACAGAACAAAGTAGCCCAAATTAAGACAAAATAAATAGTATAGAAAGACCCATCGTTTTCAATAGAATATTGATTAGTATAACAAAGTGGGCTGTATATCACGGTCAAAACGTTATCATTTTAAATTCAAGTGTTTACAGTAACCAATATTGTAATATTGGATCAGGAAGTATTTTAGATCCTGCCGTGCATATCTGTAGTTTTTTTTAACAAAATAGGTTAAATGGTGACAAACTAGGAACATATGTTCCCCCTTCGCTACAGGGAATTGAACAGGAAACTCAAAGGTCAGTAAAGTCATAAATCTTTTTAACAAATTGGTTTACTTAAACGCAGCAAGCTGTTGGAAAAGCAAATGGGGACTTAGCATAACAAGCCACACAATTCATGGCGATTTACAGTAATTCCAAGTTATTGATTTCAAGCAGAACAGGACACTTATTTTTATACATTGAAAAAAAATGATGAAAAAAATAAGTGACCGAACTAGTAGCAAATGTGAGGCTTCAGATCAGCAAAACCATCATTTATCTCTCATTGTAACTTTAAATGGTTTAAATCTCCCAAATCTTTCCCAAGAGTAATGCACTGGGTTTTTAAAAAGGGCATCTTACATTCAAATGTTCACGTTAGGAATCCGTTTACTACTTATATGCCAATATGAACAGAAAAATACACCAAGAAATACCCAACATATATTATATAGTTTAAGGTCAACTGGAAGGAATACCCAACTTAAATCATACAGTTTCAGATCAGTAATTCAAAGTCTATCTTCCTACCTACATCTAATTCAATTATGGTATAATTGTTCAAATCAGACATGTCATAAATATAATGTTGACCATATATGCCTAGGTGCATGAAAACGTTTAAGGAAAAATTATGACCAGGCTTATTGTTAGTTTCAAGTGCAACACACAAAGTACATATTAAACCATGACACCAAACATTTCAGATTTTACAAAGTAAAGGGATGTGGACATAGAAGTATATATATGTGTGTATTCAGGTTTTCCTAACACCTGAGTAAACGCATACGGCTAAAATAAGTGGAAAAATATATTGCAATGGCATAAACAGGGTATATATATATATATATATATATATATATATATATATGAGAACGAGTGATTCAGGGTGACAGAATAGTGAAACATGTATTCCAAGAGTAAACAATTTCAGCCCCTCACATGGCTGTGTCCCTTATTCAACAATATACCACTCGATTATAAACTTGACTTGTATTTAAGGGAAACTTTATTCAATTTGTACACGTTCGACAAGGATCAGTTCATATCCACATTTCCATTTTTGAATATAAAGTATAAGCATGTGCTATTATCACCGGATTGTTATATCAACTATCAACACTACTTTATAAATACAATCAACATTAGTTATTTAGTGTAGTTCTAAAAAAAACATTATAAGTTCAAAATTCAAAGGAAACCAAACTATGATCCGTTCTTACTTTGTAAACTTCGTTATATCAATGTAGTATGTCTTAACCGATATCAATATGAACGTATGAATATAAGTTGAAGGTGTCGTTCTATTCTTATGTATGAATATACAATTTACAGCTTAACTGATGCAACTTGTACTTCATTCTTGTCTAAACAGTTATGAAAAGCAGAGATGAATTGATACTAACCTAGCTCTTATTTTAGGAAATGTGGGCTGTAGAAAATCTTGTTATTTTACACCACAAACAAGAACAAAACATGTCTAATGGTAGAGTACAAATCAACCCAACTCCAGATAAACTTCCAGCGAAAACCAACAAGGCAGCGAACATGTAGTGAAATCATGCAAAATCAAGCAACCCAAATTAACTATTTTATTTAAATTAATTATCAAAGTTAATTAGCTTGAATCAACAATTAATCGTGAGCGATGCTCACCTTATAACTGCAGCAGTGTAAGAAATAGGAAGTGATGGTGCCAAACTTCGATTTCGGCTCTGGTGGCTCGTGGGCTGCTGGTGGATCCGATTAACTCTTGCGTTGGCGATTTAGGAAAGAGGGCATGCGAAGTTTTGAAGAGGAAAGTAGTTTATTCGATGGCCATTATACCAATTAGGGAAAGTAACGATTTTTCTTCTTCTGGAGGCCATCTTGAGGAAGGAGCGGATGATTAAAGAAAGCCAAAAAAAATGGGAAGGAAGAAACTTTCAGCTCTTTGGATTTGGGGAAATGGAGCAAAGTAAATCGCGGTGGCTATTAAACTAGAAAAAGGGGAATTGCTTTTTTTTCCAATGAAAAATGAAAAGGGGCGTTATTTTATAAGTGAAGATTTGAAGATGAGAAAAACATAATGTCATAGCTTATAGGGTAACTGTGCACTTCTCAGATGTAGGTCGGTGTAGTTTAAACTGAGATAGATGATATTTGTTTAAATTAAATATTAACTTTTATCTCTAATAAACACATACCACTCTAATTTTCGTACCGCTAACACAGTCTCCAAATACGACAAAAATTATATGTACCCCTTCGTTTCATCGTTCTGAATCCAATAAAATTCTTTTGGTTGTAATTCGATTCTGCTGTTATTTTAAATTTTATTTGCCGGTTCATCGATTTCATTCCGTTTGTTCATCGGTTACTCCATTTGATTCCAAATGAAAATTTCAATTTTCTTTATGTACCCCAATACACACATATCCAAGCCAATTTCCAATATATCTTAACAATAAAATTTTCAATTTATTTAACATTAACAACATATATTTTTAAATCCACCCATTTACATTTTTCAGTCGAATTTCGATTCCAATTCAAATATACAACCAAATTCAATTTAAATATTCAACGAAAATTATTTGATTCTCGACCAATCATTCTGAATTAAATATTAAATTAAATTCATACACTAAACCATATATTCGATTTTAAACCCGAGTATCAATTTAAAATTGATCATTAATAATTAAATCTCTAGTTAATTCCTTATTCTATTTGTCGAAATTTCCAGGACATTACACTACTAGTTAATTTATCAAACATAAGTAGCATTTTCTACTTATCCACATTATTCCCATTTAATTTAACCAACTAAATTCATGAATAGTTATATCGAATTTATGGGTATTACATTCTTTCCTTCTTAAAAGAGTTTTGTACTCGAAATTCAGTCAACAACTAAAAAAAGAAAAGTGATTATAGCAACCCAATAGCAATGCAATCGCAACATATATAGTGTACCCCACTAGTAACAATTTATAAGAAAATATAGATCTTCCTGAAAATAAATCTGGAAAAGTGTAATGCTCCACCTTGAGACCCACCATAGTAAAGAGTGTTACAGAGTAACATTGTCTAGTAGAGCGGAGAATAAGGTTGGTTAAGAGTGACCATCCGTAATTTTGTATTAGACGAGTATAGAATACAAATGTTAGATGTATAATTTTTTTCCATACCTAAGGAGGACCAACATACTCAATTCATGTCTAATATAAACTATGGTAGCTAAGGGCCATATTCATAACAGAGTACAAATAAAACACTTACTAAAGATCACAGAGCAAACCACGTAGAATTACGAACAGTGGAATCATAACAATACATCTGTGTATTCCACAAGTAGTTTAAGTGACAATAATTAATACAACGGGTCTCATAAATATACGTCAAGTAACTCAAACGTTTTAACACAAGACTTAGGAAATAAATCAATAAAGATATAACCAAAGTGACAACAAAGCAAGCTCGAATCTACAGATTTGCCCGAAACAACTCGGTCTGACCCAAGCAATAAATACACATGCCAGTTTAGCTGAAACGATGATTATATGATAACGGTATAAGGTAATACAAGGGAAAACTCATTTTACTATGAGAAGACTAAGTAAAAGATGTCACATAGAATATTAGGTCACAAGCAGCATGATAATGCTATCGGGAAGTTCACAACAATTAATAATTGGTAACTATAAGCTAGACATGTATATCATTTTTTTAAATCACAAAAACATTAAACACATACACCAAATTTTCATCGAATACTCTAAACTATGTATAATAAGTTCATAGGAGTTTAACTCTGAAAAAGTGATCACAAATCTTGAAATAGTCAAATTACCCATGTGGCTATAATGGAAATTTATTATAATATATCACCAAAGATGAATCCAAAACCTCAAAAACACCAAAATCACAAAAGCCACAAAATTGATCTAAAAATCAGAAATTATTGTGCGTGCTTCACAAATAGCTCCCCGAGAGCTTATGCCAAGTACTATACATGTATTCAGGCACAGGTCACTATGACACGACCCTCCCCCCCCTCCCCCCCCCCACCCCGAATAAGCCTAAATTCCAACCTAGAAAAGCCTCATTAGAACCTAAAGCAATTTTAAACAAATCGTTGGTTTCTATAAGGATTACATTAAAAAAGCTAATTAAAAATAAAATTAGAATCTCACAGCGGAAGAGATAAGTTGCGACCTAAACTTTCCCATAAAGGAAAGCCCAGATTGAATTGAGAACAACACACATCGGAACACAAATAGAAGAATATTTCATTGCTTATTACAACAATTCTATCAGAATACAAGAATATACAGAGTATGAATAAATATTACACATTTGAAAAATATCAGAGATTAAAATTACATTACATAGCAGCGGAAAATAATAAAAAAACACAACCGAAAGAGATACACGGATACAGAGCTTTCCGAATATCATTCCAGCTGTAAACCAGGATCCTGTGAATATAAATCTGCAAAACCAAAACTACTAGCTGCCCATGTGGAAAATAGGGGGCAACCAGAGTTTAGGTTAAAACAATAAACTCCAGGTCAGTCATGTGACCAGTGTGAGAACTAAAACAGTTACTTAAAACTTTACTTTAAAAGTGAGTAAATCAAGGGACCATGTCGGATAACACGAAACGGGTTTCCTCCCAAGAGTACTAGTGCATAGAATAAACAACGCAATGCTTTTTGGAAAAAATGAAGCTATTATAAGACCCAGGTCCAACCACACAATGCAACGCAAGCCGGAGGATATGGTTTTCCCTTGTAATGGACAAACATGCTTAGTACGTTTAAAACAAATCATTTTGATACTTATATAGTGTAAAGCATACAAAACAACTTCAAGTATAAATGTATCAATCCTAGACGACATGGGTACCATATATCATGTCGCCATACTAAGTTCTACAATCAAAACTGCAAAATGTCGTATTGGAAGTTGGATTCCATATTTGAACCAAGGAAAAGGGATCATCCTTACCGCTTCGAGACAATCTAGCCCATGTCTCAGGATCAAACGCAGTGACCCTTAGGAGCCACAGGGCCAGCCCACACGGAGTGGATTAAAATGCCTGAACACTGCGTTTTCCCGCCCTATGGGGTGTAAATCTGGTCTGTATAAAAACCATCCATCGGCTCCGCAGAGACCGAAATAATTGAGGTGCCTCGCTATCCATCATCGGCATAAGTAAAATGTCAGGGCTTGTAAAACGCTAATACCATACCTAGCTAGAAGGAAACGCATGCCCTCCCTAGATCCTTCTCCCGTTTCTGGTTCATACCGGGGTGTGAGGCTCATTAATCAACGCTATACACAAAGCTAGTTGTATTAAAGCCATGCTTTGATCATCAACCACCAGGCTCTGCTTTTCAACAAAAGTCTTGATCACAGCATCTCTGTATGCCACGTTGTCAATCTCCAACGTCAGACACACATCCATTTACAAGTCCGTTCTGGGTCTGAACAAAACCGGAGGTACCTTATTCCTCGTCCCATATGTCCAATATAGGAGAGAAGCCCTCGCATATCTGTCGATCTGCAAGTACGTCCAGACGATCACCACTTATTACCTCGTCTTGGGTGTAAGGCCCAATCAACACATCAGCAATAATCCAAACGATGTGAAGACCTCCGGTCTTCAACCACCGTCTTCATCATCGACATACCGTCGAATCAGTTATTCAGAATGGGTATAAACCCGGCCTTTCCGAATAACTCGCGTATATAATAAACATGTGCTATAAAAACAAAACATACACCTCATTCCAATTCTGAATATTCTTTTATTTAAATATTCACATCTTTAGGGATTTATTCCCATTAATTTTATCAAAGATAAATTCTTTTAAATTTATTCTTTAATCTTCCTTTGGATATCATTTCAAACCATATTACGGTTTTCCAAACTAGTCGGGATTAGCGCACCTTACCCAAGTAACCATATATTTAATTTCCAAATCCCAACCTATTCATCCCATGGAGAAAAACTGGTATTACCCCATATCTAACACCACGGTGTTATTGATAAATTTAATTACCATTTCCCGTTCAAATCTAATTAAAGATTTAACTATCACTTGGAGCAAAACTGGTGATACTCCACTCTCGGTCATTTCCCAAATTTGATAATATAAATTATCAATTCACATTTCGATCTAATTAAATATTCATTAAAAATCCACTTAATTTTATTCTTCCCAAAAATCAATATTAATGATTATTTAACTTTGGAAACACAAACATGTCGCATCGACAATCTACACCGTACTATTGATTTCTGCAGATATATAACCTCTAAGCTCGTACGTCTCAGAGAAGGGTGTTAAGCAAGAGAATAAATTCTCCGCCACCAAACAGATATATATTTAGCAGAGATCAACCATAAAGTTTGAAATACAATGACAGACATGTAATCCTGCTTTTAACTGGGTTAAAGAACTAATGTCATTTAAAACACAGTTCATGATAAACCCAAATCACATTCCATTAATTATGGAATCTTCACAGAAAAACAAATCAATATATAATTGATATCAATTTCCGTATCCGACTAATAATATAAATGGAATAACGGTAAAGCCTTTCAAATTCCATATGTATTAATAGTCTTCCTCCGCAGAAGTTCACTTCGATTATTATCAAATCGAATTCCATTCAACTCCAATTTAATATATTAAATTGGAAAACTTTACTTTGGTAAACTCCCATTAAATCTAAATAAAAAGGTTTATAAATTCCAAATCATATTTCACTGTAAATCGGGTTAAAGAACGAATGTCGTTAAAAACACAGTTCGCTATAAACCCAAATCACATTCCATTGTTAATCGGGTTAAAAAACAAGTGTTATTTAAAAACACCATTCATGATAAACCTAAAAACAAATTTCAATTCAATTCCAATTAAATATTAATTAATTGGTAACTTCATTAAATCTATATAAAAAGATTTAATCTTTACTCAACTGGGTTTAAGAACAGTATTAATGAAGACACCATTCACGACAAACCCAAATCCCATTTGACATTAAATACAAGGCTCTGAATAGTAAATATATCGGCTTATATTCAATATCAAATTCTGAAACCAACAAATATCATATTGGAATAACGATATATATATCTTCCGAATTCCTCCACAATATACGTATAATCACGAAATCCAATATCAAAATATTCCGAAGATAATTTCGATTCAAATCCATTCCAATAATTATATTGGAAATTCTGATTATTTTTAAAACCATTTCAAATCCGATTCATTTATTTTAAAAATATTGGATTTATAATTCTAGTTCAAAACTAGTCCATTTCGATAAAAATACATTTTTATCTTTTCAAATATGGAATTTTTCAGCCCAATTCTTTCCATATCATTTATTATGATTTTACAAAATTATTGATATTTTTAATAATTTTATCAAGGCCCGTACAGTCGATTTCCATAAACGGCCATCGAACTGCACTTACAGCGACCTTTTCCTTATTTGATTTGGACATGATTCCAAATCCAACCGTTAGAATTCAAATTGCTTATATTAATTAGAAATCTATTTTCGATATGAACCCAACGGTCCTGGTTTTAGGAGAATCCGATAGTCGGATCTCCTGTAATGTCTGTTCGAAGTCAATGGTCGAAATTCGCGAACTGCCGCGGCCCGGCGCGTTCTATTCAAGCCATTATAAATATATAATATATATATATATTATATTATATATTTCGTCAATTTCAATTTAAAATGTATTTTATAAATCGTTTTAAATTCGTTTTCAAAACGATTTCAACTTCATATTCAATTACAAATCAAAATTGAATATTCCATATCATCGATATATAAATGCTAGTATTTTCAAAACATTAGATTTTGAAATCAATTCCTTTTCAATATTCATTATAAAAATGAATAAAATCGATATAAATATCGTTCACGTCCAAATGGCGATAATCTAATCAACACGGCTTTATATATTTAAATATATTCGTGTTCATCCCAATTCGGACATCAAAATCAGATTTTGATCTTTTATTGAATATTATTTTAAAATATTCTTTATTTTAAAATAATCGTTATTTTAAAATATTCATTCTTTCTGAAATGGAATCAGACACAGTCAATTACCATATAATGTTATTTATATGGATTTCACACAACAAATGGGTATAACAACAATCATAAACAATCAACCATCATCCATAGTGCATTCTACACTGTATAAGCATTAAATATAAATATTCAACGCTTACACAGCTTGTCAACCAATCGATTGACATACAACTAAATATTGGGATTAGTGTATGTCCAATATTATCTCAATACCTGTGTGGGGTTTCAATCAACAAATAATGAATTTTATTTATGCAGTTGGGCGATATGTAAAATTCACTCAATATCAGTCAAATGTGTGTACATAAACAAATTGTCCGATTTGTTTATAAATATTTGTTTTATTCATATACACGTTAAAAATTATATTTTTAACTATAAAATATTTATTTCCTTTGCACATCACACAATCAATTTTCACAACACAATCAAACAAACAAACAAGTCGTCCAAGGTCTGTGGACGATGGGTGTCGGGTGCTGCTAAACATCGTCTGCATCCTAGTATACATTTTAAGTAGAAAATGAAATTAAAGTGAGAAGTTCTCACCTTTGGGTTCCACTCCGCCGTTCTTTATTTCTGAACGGTTTGGATTTTGTTTTGATTTTAGTCCATTCCATCGCACTCCTTTACGTTGTTCATAGTTAAAATCATATTTTTATCGCTTCATTCAAATTGATAAAGTTCATATTTTTATCGCTTCATCCAAATAGATAAAAATCATATTTTTATTGCTTCATCTAAAATAAAAATCACATTTTTACTTCACTATATATATACTAAATATCAGATTTTTATTTCGATACATATATAAAAATCATATTTTGATTATCTCTATAATATAAAAATCATATTTTTATTATCTCTATATAAATGAAAATCATATTTTTGTCTCTCTAGTCCTATATATAAACATCTTTTTATATAATTAAAAATACTTTCTTTATATGATTAACATATAAATAAAGATCAAATCTTTCTCCTTTAAGACTCTATAAAAATCACATCTTTATCTAAATAAAATCACAACTTTCGTGTATGAAAATTTTCAACTTTCATGCATTAAAAATCGAATCTTTATGAGGCTAAGAATCTCATATCTTTAGCTAAATAAAAATTCTATCTTCTATATTATATAAATCTAAACATTCATGTGTTAAAAATCTAAAAGCTTACAACATTTTCCTTCTAGGGTTTCATCGCCGGAGATGGAGGATTGGAGCTCGCTAGTGGAGGTGGCTGGTGGTCTGCGGCCTCTTCCCGGTGGCGGTGATTGTTTTCAAGAGGGTTGGGTTAAAGGGGTCGCGGATTTAGAGAAGGGGGTATGGGGAGAGAGGGGATCGGCGGGGAGTTGGGGAGGCGCGGAGGCTAGAGTGAGGGGGGTTCGGCGGTGGTGCGCAATGGTCTGGGGGAAGGCATCGTCAATCGTCGTTCTTCGTGTTTTTTTTTTATTTTACTGAAATCGAAGAAAGAGAGAGAGGGTGAGATGTGAGGATATAGATATATAATAATATATATATTATTTTAATTTAATTTTTTTCCTTAAAGTTGATTTTTTTATTCGAATCTCAAATCGAGCCCAACGACTGTCATCCCGAGCTAATTACCCATATTACGAACACAATGGGATATGTTTCATAAGCCAGTTCGGCCGTTATGATCAGTTTTCGTTTAAATTAAAATATAAATCTATATATTCAATTTTAAGCGTACATTTCAATTTACTGGGGTCACATACGGACCCCAAAAATTCCAGAAAAATTATTTCTAGCTTTTTTTTGATGATATGTTCCTAATAAAACTAATTTTGTCGAATTTGGAGACCGTTCGAAAAATGACCATTTTCTGGTCGATCCAAATTGACTGAAAATGTCAAAACACATTTTCCTGCGCCACGCTCACATATTGATCCCAAAAATTATGAATTTTGGAATCTAGTAGTAATTTGACACTACGGATCCAACAAAAGTGGTTTTGTTGAAAATGGAGGTCGTTTGCAAATTTTCCATTTTTATTGGCGATATTTTCATAGCGACTATTCTAAATTTTCAACTGGGCATAACTTTTTATTCCCGCTATGAAATTTCAATTTTTCGAATTTGTTGGAAAGATATTTTCAAATAGATTCAAATATATTTTTTATTTCGCTAAAATCCGGTTTATTTTGAATCCTGTACATTCATTTGAAAATTGAAATCGAATTTTCGAACTACCTCGCCATTTTCAATCCCTTTTATATTAAAAATAAATATTTATATTCTAACGTCGATTCAAATAAATATATACGTTCTAATTCTATTCAAAATAAATTTATCGTTGTTATTACTTAAAATAATTCATTTTAAATATTCAAAATTCATTAAAATTGCCAAAATAAAATTTTTAAATTGGTTATGATTTTTCGGGTTGTTATGAGATAAAATATAATAACTTAAAATTGGTTTACCATTAATTAGAACCATAATAATGTCAATTAAATCAAATTCTAATTGTTACAAAAGGTACATCAATAATAATATTATCCCATGGATTATGATCAAAAGCCAATAAAAATAGCTATAGGATCTCCTTCGTCAGGATCCGGTCTCCAAGGCTCCAGCACTCAAGCATTCCCACCTAATAAGCTGTTTAATTGTTATCAGAAGGAAGGTCAGATTAATAAGTTCTAGTGAATGAAAATCACATAAATTTAAGAAATAATTACTTCCTATACTTGGCACTATGAATTCATCAAATTATGTCTACAAAATCTAGCACATAATCAGACATATGTAATAATGAGGCGGACCATCCTACAGTCACTTAAGGCATACTAGTTATTTATTTAAGGGCAGATTCTTTCTAATCACTTAATACCCTACGAGGCAAACTATTAATTGATCACTTAAGGTCATTATATGTATATATTTATTTATGGGAGGGTTCCTTTTATCACTTAAGACCTTATGCCAGACCCAGTCATTTAATACCTCGTGTTATGATCGTCAATGCTATCAAATACACTCTCAATGTAAATAGAGAGACAGTAATTTACAACTTAATACCAGTTTTAGGTAGACACTCATTGCCATTTATGGCCCTTTTGGATGGCCCATGCGTTACTATCTAGTTGTCACTATAGGTGAACTCCTAGTCACTTGATACTTCCCTTAGATAGGTCGTCCCTTACGAACTCTTATGTATCCATCCCTAGGTATGCCCTCGCATAGCCCCTAGCTAAGAAGAAGACAACTTCCGAATAATTACCTTACTTATATGTATATCGTTTTACTAAGGACCATTTAATACCTCATAAATTTATAAGAGAAAGGTGGACCCAATGACCATTTAAGATCTAATTAGGGCGAGTCCAATGACTTTAGCCTTGCTAAAGAATAAACATTAGAAGAGGCCTAATGTCCTAACAACTTAATACTTAAACAATGTAGGTCATCCACTTATTACCTTCTCGAGGTAGGCCTTCTTCACATAATTATGTATGTATGTATGTATATATGAAAATAATATATCAGGCAATTCCAAGCAGGCTTCTACCACAAGTTAGGCTTAATCTCGTGCCTTTGTATAATAATTTTAATGGTTCATACCACTCAGACCACTCACATTAACTTGACTAACTTGTAAATGTTGGATATGCCGGTTGGTTCTAGGCAAGCTTCTACTACAAGTTGGGATTAACCTCGTGTTTGTGTGTCATTAATACAAATAACAGCCATTGATACTCACACACATACAAATTTCCTATAGGACATTTAATTTCTACTTTCCTATTTTAATGCATTTAATACGAATTTAACATGCATTGATAATACGTTAATTACGATAATAAATAATAATAAATAAATATAAATCAACCGCACATAAATACACGTCCTAGTTTGTTTGAAATGTCAATCATAACAACATAATCATGGTATATGATTTTATTTCCCTAACTTCATCACATGGCACAAATATGTAAATTCACATTCAATAAACAAAAGGACACAACAACATATACCTAGAACTTATAACCAGGATTTGAATAATTATCTTAATAACAAAAGACAGAAAAGGTGCAATAATTCAATTATATATGTAAAACTTCCTTTTTGGTACTGCTTCACTTTTATATGTTCTTATATACAAAACTTAAGACTTTAGCAATTTTGTGAATAATATGTTCAAACGATCTATTTAAAATAGATGCTTAAACCTATTAAATCCACAATACCCAAGTCTTATGCTTTAGTATACATAAACATAAATATCTATAACATAAGTGAATCAAACCAATTTTATAAATTATACAACATCGAAACAACTATTTTTCATTAATCAATAACAAACCAAAATACAACAATTGATTGACTATTTCCGCAAATCACAAAAATAAGAAATTTGGAGGATTTTTATTGTTTTATTTTTATTCAGGCATAATAATCCAAATCAGTATTAGAGCCACTGTTAGACATCAGTATTCGCCCAAATCAGCGAAGTTTCAGTTCTGAAAATTTTAATTGTGGCAAAGGTGAGTGATTTGCATTGTTTTTCACTAATTACGGCTAATTAGGGGTGACTAGTGATAATTAGTGAAATTATGGCTCAGAAAAATCAGGAAAAATTTGTAAAATTCTAAAATATTATTTCAGGGCTCTGATAAAAATTTGGGTTAATTTGGACATGTTTTACTAATTGTATGGTTAAGTCATGATTAAGGGGATTAAGGGGAAAATCATGCTTTTTGGGTATATTTGATCTAGAATATTTCATGTGAATGATGTTTTAATGTTTTTGATTGATTCTAATGTTGTTACCGCTGTTTGGAATGTTTTGTGATGTCATAGAAAGGTTAGAATGGTTGAAAACGCCGTCGTTTGGCGAAAATAGCTTGTTGGAAAAAGTTGCAGATTTTCAGAACCGGTTTGGAGGAACACCCGATCCGATCCGGATAGGAGCAAGACACCTGATCCGCTCCGGATAGGAGCAAGACACCCGATCCGATACGGATAGGAGCAAGACACCCGATCTGGATAGGAGAAAGACACCCGATCCGATCCAGATAGGAGAAAGACAGCCGAATCTATCCGGATAGGAGAAAGACACCCGAACCGAACCGGATATGAGGAAGACCCGAACCGAACTGGATAGGAGGAGGAGACCCGAGCCGAACTGGATAGGAGAAGGAGAGAAGGAGACCCGAACCGAACCGGATAGGAGGAGGAGACCCGAACCGAACCGGATAGGAGGAGGAGACCCAAATCGATCCAGTGAAAACCAAAACCCAAGATGCAAAGGTAGTCCAAATGGGAAGTAGAACTCAGGATCCAGATGGGAACCAACGAGTTGACTTCATGATTGGACTTTGCTGCGGTACATGTGTTAAGAGGTTATCGACGTCTATAGCTTTGACTTACCACGGAAAGACCGGTATTGGCGACAGATCAGTGCAGTGAAGTTGTCATGACTTCATGGGGCAGGGTGATCATAACAAGGCTATGAGCCAGTGCAGTTGAGCAATCATGACTCGATGGGGCAGAGTGGACACAGCAAAGGATTAGTGGCTATGGATCAGTGCAGTGGTGTCATTACGACTCCATGGGGGCAGAGTGATCATAGCAAGGAATAGGGTGATCAAAGTGGTGGATATCGTATGCTTTACGCACTGAGTGAGAGGTGTGAGGATGGTTGCTATAATTGATTGTTTGCCATCACTACGTCACGCACACCCCCACCCCTGTATTCCTTACACCATATGTTAGTGGCATCTTAGATTATTGTACGGTATGTTGTGCTAAACTCTTTGGTTGCAGGTCCAGGTCCAGGTTCAGGTATGGATTAGTATACCTGTTATTATTCTGTTTCGGTGCTTATCGCTCATACCACACTTTTGTCTAACCCAGAGTTTTACGTCTCTTCTTTTACTCTGGGTGCTCTTAAACCGGCAGACTAGAGATAGGTTAGGTGGTATGCACAAATAGCTATACCGGAGACGAGTAGGAGGCTCCCATGTATGATATATATAGATATTCTCCCTGTGTCACTGCTGGTCACTACTTTGGGCATTAGTAGTGTACCTTCCTTATTTGCTTTAGAGACAGTTTTCAAAAGTTGTAGTAATGATGATGTTGAACATAAGCTGTATTTGGATTTTCCACTGCTATGATGTTTAGTTTTCAGCTTATGCACGGTCTCGCTGTTTTATGTCAAAGTATGTTATTATTATATTTTATTCCATGCGCTATATAGGTTCGTTGTTAGTTCAAATTCCTTTCTTTTCTTTCTTTAGCGACCGTCCCGTGCTGGTCGGGCATTGGCACAGCGCACTTTCATTGGAAATGTCAGTTGGTGCGGGGCGGCCCGTCACACACAATGCAAGGCCACCTTCTCAGTGATGACCCCAAACTCCCGTGCCATGGAAGCAAGTATAATCATTGGAATATAACACATTTATTACAACTGCAGATTACAGATAATAAAATAACACACGAAATCATAGGATAATATCACCATAGTAGCGGAATTATAATTGTCATCAACATTAGATTTGCACAGACACAGGATACAACTTAGCAAATAAAAGGTCTTAGCAAATAGAAAATAAGTCTAGAACATCATTAAGTACAACATAGATAAAATGATGTCTAATTGTCCAAAATAGAGAATAAAAAGGTAGTCTTCGTCTTCTGCCAAGGAGCACACCATGCTGCAGTGCATATCAAAAATAAATCTGTTACCTGTTTACTTGGCTACCCGTGTAAAAATAAGGGCACCCGAGTTTGCAAGTGAAAATAAACTACGAGTCGGTCATGGGACTGGTATGAGAAATCTTACTTAACTCATCTAATAATAAGGCTAATCACAGGACCACGCCGCTAAAGCTGAACGTGTTTACTCCATTGGATTGCTAGTGCATAAAATAAGTAAATCCTTTAAAACAGCACAATGCTTTTTAGAAAAACAAAACCATTAAAAGACTCAAGTCCCATCGCACAATGCAATGCAAATCGGAGGATAGAGTTTTACCTTATAATGATCAAACTTGCTTGATATGTATAAAACAATAATCATGGATATTATTATTAGTGTCCAATTAGTTTAAAATACTTTCAAAATAAATGTATCAATCCTAGACGGCATACTACCCCATCCTACTATGTCGTCATATATATATATTTACAATCAAATCCGTTATGTCTGATTGGAAATTGGGTTTCCATCATGAGTTGAGGTTAGGAATTATCCTCATCGGTTTCGAGACACTCTAGCAAATGCCTCAGGACTCGGACACTGGCGAGCCCTGGTTAGCGGTAGGATCGGTCCACAAATACTTTAGTGGATTGGTTATGCCTAAACAATACGTTTCCCAGTTCTATTGGACCTATCACTTGGCCAGTAGCGACCAATATCCGAGGGCCCTCAAATCCATCATCCACATAAGTAAAAAAATGTCTGGGCTCTATACCATGATACCACTTCTAGCTAGAAAGAAACGCAAGTCCTCCCTATGGTCCTCATTCCGTTTTTGACTCATACCAGGGTGCGAGGCTCGTGAAGGAATGCTATACACAAAGCTATGCTAAATAAAGATGTGCTTTCATCATCAACCATAAGGCTCTGCATTTCAACAACAGCCTTGATCATTTGCATCTTAGCATGCCACATTGACAATCCACGCCATGCGACTGATGTCTATCAATATATAACCTCTAAGCTCGTACGTCTCGGAGAAGGGTGTTAAGCAAGAGAATAAATTCTCCGCCACTAAACAGATATATATTAAATAGAAATCAATTCACAAAGAACAAAATTCAACGTCATACACACGTCCATTTACAAGTCCGTTCTTGGTCTAAACGAAACCGGAGACACCTTATTCCTCCTCCCGTATGTCCAATATGGAAGAGAAGTACTCGCATATCCATACAATCAACAAGTACGTCCGGACAACTACCACTATAACCCTTCCAAGACAACAACTCCAATCAAAGGCATTAGTAGTCATCCATTCAATGTGAAGATCGCCGGTCTTCAATCACCGTCTTCAATGTCTTCGATTTTAATTCTTCGTATAATTATTTGAAATGAGATTGACATGTTAATGACATATTCTTCGTATAATCACCGTCTTCAATGTCTTCAACGTCATTTAACTAATGAACATTTTTCTCCTTCGCTAACATGTAAACTATTATATTTTAAATAGACAAAACATGTAATTCTTTTTATCTAAACAAACATGTTATTTTAATATGTTATTCTTTTTAATGTAAATAAACATATAAAAGGTGACATGTTATGACAAATTCTATTTTAATATGCCATTCTTTTTAATCTAAATAAACATGTTAAAAGAAACATTTTTAATGAACACCTCCTATTTTAACATGTAATCCCTTTTATCTGTTAAATCAAAATATACACTAAAAATGTCCTTTTTAATATCTAAATAATTTCTAATGAACATATCATTTTTAATAATGAATCATTTTTAACGAAACTAATCATACATTAAAAATGTCCTTTTTAAAATCTAAACAATTTCTAATGAACATGTCATTTTTAAAAATGAATCATTTTTAATGAAACTAATCATACATTAAAAATGTCATTTTTAAAATCTAAACTATTTCTAATGGACACGCCAATTTTGATAATGAATCATTTTTAATGAAAACTAATCATACATTAAAAATGTCCTTTTTAATACCTAAGCAATTTCTATTGAACGTGTCATTTTTTAATAATGAATCATTTTTAATGAAACTAATCATACATTAAAAATGTCCTTTTTAATACCTAAAAAATTTCTAATGAACATGTCTTTTTTTACAATGAATCATTTTTAATGAAACTAATCATACATTAAAAATGTCCCTTTTAATACCTAAACAATTTCTAATGAAAATGTCATTTTTAATAATGAATCATTTTTAATGAAACTAATCATACATTAAAAATGTCATTTTTAAAATCTAAACAATTTCTAATGAACATGTCATTTTTAATAATGAATCATTTCTAATGAAACTAATCATACATTAAAAATATCTTTTTCAAAATCTAAATAATTTCTAATGAGCATGTCATTTTTAATAATGAATCATTTTTAATGAAACTAATCATACATTAAAAATGTCTTTTTTTAAATCTAAACAATTTCTAATGGACATGTCATTTTTAATAATGAATCATTAATTTTCTCTAAACATGATTCTTTTAAATAATGAATCTAAATGTACATTAAAAATTATCATCTTCATCTAAATATAAATTAAAAATGTCCTTGTTTTACACTTTCTCCCCTCTATTAAGCCTTCTCCATTCTGGTCTGGTGTAGTTTCATGTATTCCTCGTATTAAAATTTTGTTTCATGTTAGCCTGGGTAATGGTGAAACTTGTTTATTCTAGCATGGCCAGCTCCCTCTAACTCATCATCTTCCTTCTCTTTTCCCTTTGATTTCCAACGAGTACTCTTCTGTGGTGAATTTTATTCATAATGGTCCTTCTTCTCTTTGTCCTTTATCTATATTTGATGTTCATGTTCTTGATAACCTCCTTGATGTCTCTAGTCTGATCTTTCAAACCCAGATTTCTCACAATCCTGATAGTTGCGCTTGGAATTTATCACCAAGAAAGGGATTTTCTGTGACTTTTGTGTATCATTATATTAATTTTTCTAGTAGATCTTTTTCATTTTCAAGATTATGGAAAGTTCATTTGCCTCCTAAGGTTCTCTTCATTAATTGGTGCCTTATTCATGGTAAGGTTAATACCATAGAAAAGTTACCCAAGCTTAATCTGTTTGATGATCCTCATTGTGCCTTTTGTGCAAGTCATGAAGAATCAATTCATCATTTGTTCTTCGATTGTGAGTTCTCATTTCCAATTCCTAGTGCTTCTAGCATTTATCTGCTTGGTTTTATTCAAAACATATCATCTGTGTTCGACTACTAACAAAATAGTGCTATTAATGCTGTATTAGATTCTTTTTTATCAATATGCTACTGGTGCATATGGAAAGAGAGGAATGCGGTTGTATTTAAAAAACTACTGAAGCTTTTCGAAGGGTTATGTAGACTTATTATTTACTACTTTCAATCTTGGACAGGTCAATCTTCCTCAGCTAGATTTATGCTTGCTCTACCAGTGAATAATAGTCTAGTTGAGTCTGTGGGTTCAAATCATGGAGACTCGAGTCCAGATTTGCATTAGCTTGGTTATGTCTGTATGGTTTAGTAATTTCCTTAGTAGTTTCTTATTTTGGCTTGCAAATGTATTTGGTATAGGTTCAAGTCTATGCTGTGATGTTTTGTACTAGCTATAAATGTTGAAACGTTAGGTGTTTGTGTGGTATTATCTCTCTTGAACTATCTAGCCACCGGTTGGGCTTGTCAACTGGATTATATATATTAATATAATGCTTAATCGGCTGTGTATTCTCGCGCTACACATCCGTCCTACTCAAAAAAAAAATGTTTCAACAATTTTTTATAAACATGATTTTTTTTAAATAATGAATCTAAATATACATTAAAAATTATCATTTTTAATGTTTCAACAATTTTCTTTAAGCACGATTAATTTGTGATTCATGTATATACAATAAAAAAAGAAATTTTATTGTATAAACAATTTTGCCCTATTTCTGTGATTCATATATATACAAATAAAAAAGTATTTTTATTGTATAAATAATTTAGTCCAATTCTTTGATTCATATACATACAATAAAAAAAATTATTGTATAAACAATTTTGTCCAATTCTGAGATTCATATATATACAATAAAAAAAAGTATTTTTATTATATAAACAATTTTGTCTAGTTCTATGATTCATATATATATATAATAAAAAAAGCATTTTTATTGTATAAACAATTTTGTCCAATTCTATGATTCATATATTTACAATAAAAAAAAGTATTTTTATTATATAAACAATTTTGTCCAATTCTATGATTCATATATATACAATAAAAAAAGTATTTTTATTGTACAAGCAAATTTTTCCAATCACATATACAATAAAAAAAGTAATTTTATTGTATAAACCATTTTGACAAATTTCTATTCTATCCAATTCAATCCAACGGATCAGCACAATCAAAATCAATCAATTCAAATCTCGTACAACACATAACTGAATTTTAACAGCGTATATATAAATATTTCTCAACGCAATAACACTTAATTTTAATTTTAAATTAGAGATCTCACAGTGATTTGGAATTCTTTAAAAATTATAGATCGCTCTAAATTTCCCTGGTCGCTTCTAAAATGTAGTAGACATTGCCAAAATCCAAACGGTTCATGTTTCATGTGATTCTGACATCGTATGAACGAGTTACGGTTTTTATTGTTGTTAATAATATTTAAATTTTATTAATAAATTAATTAAATAAAAACTTCACCTTCTTCTTCTATCTGAAACACATGTCGCACCCTTTTCTGGTTTGTTCAAACTTAGGTTTTCACGTTTTGCAAGATTGGAAGCACGTGAAGGAAATAGGGTTGCACCACGACAAAGGGGGAGGAACGACGCTCCAGGTGGACCCCACGGCGGCAAGCTTGATCGAGGCTAGGAGGTGATGCGATGGTGTAAACGGCGACGGATTGGGGGTCTGGAGCTCGACGGATATTCAACGATAGGAGATGATGTCCATATGGATGTGATTAGCAAGAAGAGTACTCCAATATTGTCCAGAGGAGGGAGTGATTTTATTGAGAGGATTAAGTGATTTTAATGGATGAAGTTTGGAGCTCTTATGGCCATTAAACAAATGATGGTGGTGGCTATGTATTATGAATTAGGGTTCTGATTATCCTATGTATTTATAATATAATATTATCTAATTCACTAATCACTAAAAGGCCAGTTAATTCCTACTAACTCCAAATTAACCCCAGCCATTGTCGCCATACCCTTATTCTGGACATGATGGACCATGTTTCGTAAGCCCATTTGACCGCTTCAGCCTATTTTTCTTTAAATTAAAATATAAACCATTTAATTATTAAATTTGATCGTACATTTTAATTTACTGGGCCATATACTGACTCCAAAAATTCCCAAAAAATAAATCTAGCTATGTTTTGACGATACGGTCTTAACAAAATTAATTTCGTCGAATTTGGAGACCGTTTGAAAAAATGGCCTTTTTAATGGTTGATCTAATTCAACAGAAATTACCAAATACATTTTAATTTACTACGCTCACATTTCAATTCCAAAAATTATGGAAATTTAAACCTAGCAATAATTTGACATTCCGGACCCAACAAAATGGTTTCGTCAAAAACGGAGGTCGTTTGCAAAATGGATATTTTTAATAGCTTTGTTATTATTTAAAAATGAAAATTTTAAATTCTGACACATTTTCTATCAAAATTTCTTAAAACAAAATTTTTAAATTGGTCCTAATTTTCCGAGTTGTTACAATCCCCCCCAATCAAAAACTTTTCGTCCCCGAAAAAGAAACAATAGTAAAGTAGGAAACAAAACGGAAAATGCAAAATATTGTAAATGTACCTCAACACAAGAGCTAATCAGAGATGTCAACTCTGCACTTGGGATAAGCCTGTTTAATGCTATCCTCAGTCTCCCATATACAGTCTCTAGAATCTCCGCTCCATTGCACTTTGACTAAATGGATCCTTTTGTTTCTCAGAACTCTATTTTCTTTGCCAATAATTTTCACTGGCTCCCTCCTTACTGCTAAGCTTGGGGTAATCTCCAAATCTTGTTGTGCAGCTTCCTCCACAATCAGATCTGGATCATGTACATGCATTCGAAGTTGAGATACGTGAAATACATCATGTACTCCTGGCAACCAGTCAGGCAACTGAACCTTGTAAGCAAGAGTTCCAATTCTTTCGAGTATACGGAATGGACCGATGAATCTAGGCGCCAACTTCCCAGTTTTTCCAAAACGAACTACTCCTCTCAACGGGGAAACTCTCAGGTACACATAATCACCAACAGCAAATTCTAAATCCCTCCTTCTTGAATCTGCATAACTTTTTTGTCGACTCTGAGCTATTTGAAGTCGTTTAATGAAATCGACGTTATCTGATTCTTCTCGAATCATGTCGGGTCCCAATACTAGTTGATTGCCTAGTTCTTCCCAATATGTCGGGGATCTACATGGCCTGCCACACAATGCTTCGAATGATGACATTTGTAAGCTTGCTTGGTAACTATTATTATATGAAAACTCAACCAGATGCAAGTGATCTTCCCATGACCCACCAAAATCAAGAATGCATGCCCGCAACAAGTCTTCCAGTATACGATTCACCCTCTCAGTCTAGCCATCTGTTCGAGGATGATATGTAGTGCTCAAATTTAACTTTGTCCCCAACTCCTCTTGGAATGCCTCCCAGAATTTAGTAGAGAATATCAGATCACGATCACTTACAACGCTACTGGGAACTTCATGTAGTCTGACAATTTCTTTGAAATAAATCTGCGCTAGACTTCGAGTTGTTCTATTAGATCGAACAAGAATAAAATGGGTGGTTTTGTGAAATGATCTACAATCACCCATATATTGTCATTGCCTTTCCTGGTTCGGGGCAAACCATTAAAAAAATCCATGGAAATCTAATCCCACTTCCAATATGGAACCTCTAGTGGTTGCAACAATCCTGCGAGCTCTGTTGATCACTTTTGACTTATTGGCAAGTAAAACACCTGCTAACATATATGGAAATATCTCTCTTCATGGCCTTCCACCAGAATGTGCACTTGAGATCATGATACATCTTACTTACTCCTGGATGGATGCTAAGTTTAGATTTGTGACACTCATCCATTACTTCCCTTTTGAGCTTGGGAATATCTGGCACACAGATTCACCCTTGCAATCTAAGAGTCCCCTTGCTATCAATTTGGAAGCTTGAAGCTTCGCCCCTTCGAACTCGTTCACTGATCATCTGAATAAACTTATCGTCTTTCGAAAGAGGAGAGATCTTATCAATTAATGAAGGCGTAATGATAAAATTGGCGATGACCGCATTCTTCCTGCTGAGCGCATCAGCTACAACATTGGCTTTCCCTGGAGTATACAAGATATCCAGATCATATGCCGCAAGAAATTCTAAGCAACGCTGCTCCCTCAAATTCAAGTCCTTTTAGGTGAACAGATACTTCAACGATTTATGATCTATATATAATTCGACCTTCTCACCCAAAAAATAGTGCCTCCATATTTTCAAAGCAAACACAGCGGCTAACAACTCAAGATCATGAGAAGGATATCTCTTCTCATGCAGCTTCAACTGACGGCTAGCATAAGCAACTACTTTGCCTCTTTGCATTAATACCGCACCAAAACCTTCAAGAGAAGCATCAGTATAAACTGTCAAATCTTGATTGCCATCAATAATGGTCAACACTAGAGCAGTAGTCTACCTTAATTTCAGCTCTTGGAAAGCTGCCTCACATTCAGTTGTCCAATTAAGCTTTGTATGCATCTTGGTCAGCTTCTTTAATGGACAAGATAGCTTCAAAAAATCTTTAACGAATTTCCGATACTTGCCAGCCAATCCTAGAAAACTTTTGACTTCTGTAGGAGTGCTAGGCTGCTTCCAATCTCGAATGGCTGTGATTTTGCCTGGGTCTACAGAAATTCCTTTCTTCAATACTACATGACCGAGGAACTTTACTTCTTCTTGCCAGAATATGCATTTAGAAAATTTGGCTTTTAATACATTCTTTATCAGAATTTCCAAAACTTCTTCCAAATGCTTTGCATGCTCATTAATGAACTTAGAGAAGATTAAGATGTTTTCAATGAATACTAGCACAAATTTATTCAAGACATCGCGGAATACTCTGTTCATCAGATCGACAAAGTAAGCCGGAGCGTTACATAAGCCAAACGGCATTAATAACCACTCATAGAATAAGTCTGGTCCTCTAAAAGTTGTCAAAGGAACACATTCCTCGGCAATACGCAATTGATGGATATTGTGGCTAGGTCTATTCTTGAGAACACTTGCGCTCCGTTCAAGCAATCTAATAAATCATCAATACACGGCAATGGATATTTATTCTTTAGTGTCTGCTTATTGAGATCTCGGTAATCCACTCATAGTCTGAGAGTACCGTCTGACTTCGGAACAAACACCACTGCGGCACCCCAATTTGAAAAGCTAGGCCTGATCATACCTTTTTACAAAAGCTGTTTAGTTTGATTGCTCAATTCTTCTTTCTCTTTCAACATCATTCTTCGAATAGCATGCACAACTGGCCTTGCATTCGGAACTAAGTCGATCCTAAAGTCAATTTCTCTTCGTGGGGATAAGCTATCAACTTCTTCAAACACATCTGCATAATATTTAACAATGAGAATATTCTTAATAGAAGTAGGAGTAACTTCTAGAGAAGACCAAAATTCTTTTCTGTCATTTTCTGAGCTGTGGCATGGTGTAGAAATAGTATTCCAAACTTTGTTTTAGCCTTAACAATTCTTTCGGCACACAATACTTCAGCCTCATACTTCGTTAACCAATCCGGGCCAAGAATAACATCATACTCAGAAAAATTCATGATGATTAAATCAAAAGAAAACTGGTGACGAGAATAAGAGTTCGGCACTCTACAGTTAGACCGAGAATAAGAGAACCTCCTATCGGATTATGGACACTAATCGATTCTTTAAGATCACTTTGTTTTAATTTTAACTTTTTAACTGTGTT
This sequence comes from Allium sativum, assembly GCA_030737875.1. NCBI lineage: Eukaryota > Viridiplantae > Streptophyta > Magnoliopsida > Asparagales > Amaryllidaceae > Allium > Allium sativum. Next base: position 251,486,378 of record CM060915.1, on the reverse strand, counting down.
ACAAGAAATGAAACTTTGTGATGCACCAGTGTCAAATAATACTGTAACAGGAATATTCTTAATGGTAAGGGTACCTCACAAAACATCTGGTTTACCTGCTCCTTTGGATGAAGCTGGTGCACTCGCTCCATCATACACGTGAGCCACCTCAGACTTCTTCAGCAATGGACAATCCTTGATAAGATGCCCTGGCTTGTGACAATTAAAGCATTCCTTAGTACCGTGAGGATTCTGGCTGGGCCCTGATTCACTCCTCCTTGGCATTTTTGGAGCTTTGCATTCATTGTTATAGCGTCCAAGTTTTTGGCAGTTGAAGCATTTGACCTTGGCCCTTTTATTCTCTTAAGGCTTGGCGGCTGCAGTGTTTCTCGCCTCTGGTTTCTTATCAAACTGCTTCCTCTTGTTATTAGCTTGATTTCTTTCATGGTCCTGCTGAGCATTTCTCTTATCAATCTCCTCGTATCTACAAGCCATCTCAATTACTTTGGCAAATGGGACCTCAATATGTGTCATCACCCTGTTGTGATACTTCCTCGAAAGACCATTTATGAACCTCTTGTTTTTTTGGAGAGGGTCCTGTATCAACTCAGGTGCATATCGGGAGAGATCTTCGAATTTCCTCACATACTCAGTAATAGTTCTATCCCCTTGCTGGGGATTAGAAAATTCATCATGAAGGCGCTCGACTTCTTTCCGAGGGATGAACTTCTCATTAAAGAGCTCTTTGAACTTCGCCCAAGACATATCATCATGAATATCTCCAATCATAGCTATCTCCCACCAAATTAAAGCCTCATCCTTTAGCAGCAATGATGCCATGAATCGCTTTCGATGGTCCTCTAGTTCGAAGCCCGCAAAAATCTTCTTGCATGTCTTTAGCCAAGCATGTGCCTCAGTCACTGTCTCACGGCCAGTGAATGGCACGCCTCCTAAATTCTTGAATTTCTTTACCACTTTATCCAGATCGAAAGGTTGCAGGGGTGGTGGTGGCACTATAGCCTATGGATTAAGCTAGTCCTGAGCAGTGGGGATTTCACCCCTTCCCTGGTCTCTGCCTGCTACACCTCTAGCTCTAGCCCTTGTACTCATCTCAGTCAGTTCTGTACCATCAAGGAAAGAGTCAGACCAACTAAAATGATAATTTTTTAAGGAATGGTAAAAGTAGAAGGACATATTGGAAAAATGATGATGTAATGACTGATTATGATGTGCTATTCTGCTGTGCTCATCCTAGGACATTACTAATCCTATCTCTAATGAGTTACTCGCCTTGGAATACTGCTGATTCTATCTTAACGAATTTTTTTAAATATGTTATACTCCGGAGCTAAGGTTAACCTAGGCTCTGATACCAACTGTGATAACCCCAAACTCCCGTGCCATGGAAGCAAGGATAATCATTGGAATATAACACATTTATCAAAACAGTAGATTATAGATAATAACATAGCACATGAAATCATAGGATAATATCATCATAGCAGCGAAATTAAAAATGTCATCAACATCAGAGTTGCACAGACGCAGGATACAACTTAGCACATAAAAGATCCCAGCAAATAGAAAATAAGTCTAGAACATCATTAAGTACAACATAGATAAAATGATGTCTAAATGTCCAAAATAGAGAATAAAAAGGTAATCTTCGCCTTCTGCCAAGGAGCACATCATGTTGTGGTGCATATCCAAAATAAGTCTGTTACCTGTTTACTTGGTTTCCTATGTAAAATTAAGGGCATCCGAGTTTGCAAGTGAAAACAAACTACGAGTCAGTCATGGGACTGTTATGAGAAATCTTACTTAACTTATCTAATAATAAGGCTAATCACAGGACCACACCGTTAACGCAGAACTAGTTTACTCCATTAGATTGCCATTGCATAAAATAAGTAAATCTTTTAAAACAACGCAATGCTTTTTATAAAAATGAAACCATTAAAAGACTTAAGTTCCATCACACAATGCAACGCAAACCGGAGGATAGAGTTTTACCTTATAATGATCAAGCATGCTTGATGCGTATAAAACAATAATCATTGATATTATTATTAGTGTCTAATCAGTTTAAAACGCGTTCAAAATAAATGTATCAATCCTAAACAGCATAGTACCCTATTCTACTATGTCGCCATATATATGTTTACAATCAAATCCGTTATGTCGTATTGGAAATTTGGTTTCCATCATGAGTCGAGGCTAGGAATTATCCCCACTGTTTTTGAGACACTCTAGCAAATGCCTTAGGACTCGGACGCTGGCGAGCACTGCTTAGCGGTAAGGCAGGTCTACAAATACTTTAGTGGATTGGTTATGCCTGAACAATACGTTTCCCGGTCCTATTGGACCTATCACTTGGCCATTAGCAACCAATATCTGAGGGCCCTCAAAATCCATCATCCACATAAGTAAAATAAATGTCTGGGCTCCATACCATGACACCACTTCTAGCTAGAAAGAAACGCAAGTCCTCACTACGGTCGTCATTCCGTTTTTGACTCATACTGGGGTGTGAGGCTCGTGAAGTAACGCTATACACAAAGCTATGGTAAATAAAGCTGTGCTTTGATCATCAACCACAAGGCTCTGCTTTTCAACAAAAGTCTTGATCATTTTCATCTTAGCATGCCACATTGACAATCCACGCCATGCGACAGATGTCTATCAATATATAATGTCTAAGCTCGTACGTCTCAGAGAAGGGTGTTAAGCAAGAGAATAAATTCTCCGCCACCAAACAGATATATATTAAATAGAAATCAATTCACATAGAACAAAATTCAATGTCAGACATACATCCATTTACAAGTCCGTTATGGGTCTGAACGAAACTGGAGACACCTTATTCCTCCTCCCGTATGTCCAATATGGAAGAGAGGTTCTCGCATATCTGGAAAATCAACAAGTACGTCCGGACAACTACCACTATAACCCTTTCAAGGCAGCAACTCCAATCAAAGGCATCAGTAGTCGTCCATTCGATGTGAAGATCGCTGGTCTTCAACCACTGTCTTCAATCTCTTCGATTTTAAATCGTCGTATAATTATTTGAAATGAGATTGAACTCGGTCTTTTCAAATAATTCTCGAATATATATAATTCAAATCATTTCATATCATTAATATTATTTTATAACGATTTATCGCTATTTTTATTTATATAAAAATAGCCCATTTAATTCAAACGACATTTCAGGTCGTTACATGGCCCTAGCATTGTTTTTATCCAAATTTGAATTACACATTTCTCGAAATCTAACCGTTGGATCTTAACAAATTTAATATTGTTGGAAAGACCTTTCCAAAGCGAACCTAACGGTTCCAATTTTAGGAAAATCCGATGATGGGATCTTTCGATGTAATCATTTAATGTTTTGATTCCGAAACACGAACTACCGCGCTTGATTCATTTAATTTAAATTTATATTTATATTATATATATATATATATATAAATTTAGACACTTTCACTAACATGTTAAAAGGGATGTTTTCAACAAACAAAACATATCTGTTACTTATTATTAAACCAGGATAATGACACTGTTGATGTGGACATCTCAATGCTCCGGATTTCAAAATACTGACCACCTACGTCCTTCCGCCTTTTGTCTTTTTAACTAATACCTAACAAATGTTCGCACCATCTCTCCGACAGCAACCACCATCGTAAAAACTGATTTCTTCTTCCCCTAATTCGGTCCCTCCAACTAACCCACCTATTACTCCTGCTATCCACCAACTACTGACTTCACTAGTACTCCTGTCATCCTTCTCATCCGGACACCATGCTTGCATTGAAAACACCCTCCTTCGCTACCGCCGAACCATCTTTCGCTCCAATTTGATTACATGAATGACAAACCACCTGCTCCTACACGACGATTCGGACGATATTAATTCCTGAATTACTTCTTATTTCCTCATCTCCTCAATTTTGTTATCATATCATTTACATTTACTCCCCATTTCTGTACATCCCACTTCCTGAGTTCTTTCATGTTCAATGGTTTTCCCAGATGCACGGTTTTCCAATCCACTCTGGTAACGCAATTTTTCACACCGATTTGCACATGATTCAATTTCCTCCTCTTTTGATCTTTACTGCATTGCAATCATTCCCAACTGTTCAATATGCCCTGCGATTACATTGACCCTGTTCATTGATGCTACTATCATTCTTTTCACCAACCCCAGGTTACTACCCGTGCCAGATGTCCTTCGAGTAATTTCTGTATACATAAATAACCTGCCTCTTTTTCGTGTACTTGTAAATGCACTCCAACCGATTCAACTTATTGTATACAACTCTAATTCTCTGATTTTATCCTTCCCAGGTACAATAAATCCTTCTTCCTGCTGCGGTTATATTATCATCCGACACTAAAGGTACCTGATTTTTTTTCCCCATCCCATTAATTACAAATAGCACAGCATTGATTTGTTTATTCACTGTCATCATTACTCTTTACATATGCACAACTGACAATACACTTGACGTGCTTATTAGTGCTTCAACTCTTTTTCCACATTATGTCATCCATTTCTGCCATGCACACACTACGCTATTAGTATCCTATGACCACAATTGTGTGTTTAAATCCCACTTACCTCTACGGTTAACTGATCGAGTGTAACATATTGTTACAGTATTTGTATTAGTCATCCCATAGATAATCTGTCCGAACATAAATAGTGCAACTATATTACATAGCCCATAATAAGCATTTAACTTGCATGGTCCAATTTCATACGTAATGTAATACGGTTTTGTATTATATGGCAACTGAAAGTTTGTTTCAATGTAGAATAATACACACCGACTTGTCCCTGCAAGTGCGAGAAACAGTAGATGGGGATAACAGACATAATACCATACTTAACAATATTGTCGAACTATTACTAGCTTAGTACATTACACTCATAAACAGTGAGGGAATTTTTTTATACATACACCATTCCGTTGATGACTATTATATCTTCAACCGTTTACTAATTCTACAGCTTTGTTATCTAACGTTTTCCATCGTGGTTGGTATATTAGGGTGAATTATATCCATGGTAATACAATATCTACAGTACCATAACTGGTAAACTGTTATTATGTATCTCATTATCATTGCTATGCTTCAGCGTTAGAGTTTACATGTTTATGGGATTTTCACACATATAGTGCCATTTTCGGCACAAAATATTATACGCATCCATTTTGTTTCTACAGTCGATCACGCTAAACGTGTTCCAAAAACATAATAAGTATGCAAATAACCACAAAAACATAAATACTATCCTTTTTTAAAGAATGGAGACTTTACACTCCACTTAGAGCAGTATCCTACTTATGTCTAAGTTGATAAACTTCAAAAAAGCTGATTTTATTACAGCTATTTCTTCAATTTGACATATTGACAAACCAGTCTATATATTTATTAATGTTTAATTCTGAAAAGGACAGTTTGTTGCAATTCATCTTCCTTTTTTTTGCGTTTTTGGCTCTTTATTCAGTTTTCCACAGATGCTTCTATGCTAACTAACAGTAAAATACTAATTGATTAACAATTTATCATTTCATCACAACATAGTAAACGAATCATTCCCCCTATGTTTGATATCACTGGATAAGCCACAAAATTTTAGTATGCTTTGTTTGAATTTCCGCTGCTACATTAAGAACTTAAATCAAAAATACACATTGATTTTACGTTTTCTACAACATACCTTACTTCATCTTTAATGTGGTTTATTAGGGTGTAACAAAAATCCGGACCATACATAACAATTTTGTGTGATTCGTAGACCATTATCAGATAAAAGTGGAACTGGTTCACTAAACCACATCATTTTACTCTCTGAATATATTGAGTTTTAATGAAATATTGGCCGTCCATCTTATAAATTTATAGTGCTTCAAAAAAAATTTAAATCTATTTTTTTAAACCTGGTGGACAATTCATAATTTGTTCACACCAATCTGTTTGAACCAGAATCTCTCCTGTTATCCTATGTTTCTACTTTCTCATTATTCCTTCGTTCACATAAATAAAAATAATTATGGTCACATGAAGATTCATCTGCCACCATATGATTGACAGCATGGATTGAATGTGTGTGGTAGAGCTCCTAAAATTCGACTTCATGTACTGTAACTACAATTTGAAATATACTTCTACTTACATATTCCTTTTATTTTATTTTATTTTCTGAACTTTTGAAATTTTCTGTTTTTAAAAATCACTCTGCAACATCAATTGAGTTTTATAAGATCGACAACGGTTGACTTACTTAATTACTCATGACAATCATGGCGGACTTACAATTCTTGGAATTCAAGATCAGTATTTGAGTTTTAAACAACATAAATGTATAATTATACAAGTGAACTTATTACATCGGTACCACATTTCAATGTAAAAACAAATGAGAGGAAGATAAAAAGTTCAATTGCCGACATACTGGAAATAAACATGAAGAGTATAATAGATTTTTACCAGCTTGGCAAGCTTCTATGGATATTAACACCAGTTGAGTCATACATTAGCAGTGCATTATCAACGGCGCATCATGCCTGCAGCACAAATTAGAATACATTCGTAGTACAAATGAAATTTTAGTCCAGTAAATGAAAAAAAAGTTAGGGAACGTCCACGAAATTGTGTAGTGCCCATGTTTGATGACATTTGTTTTCGACTTTTCAATTTTCGTCATACCTTAATTTTGCTAATTTTACCATTCTTCTACGTTGCTATCCTACTATCCAATTTTTTTCATGTACTCTATTTATTACGCCTAACTCTTACTAATTTTATATTTTTTATTTCAATGTCATATTCCAGCTTAATATTAAAACTAACGTGTTTGCGTTTTCCGTGCCAGTGACATCCTCTTATTTTTGAACTGTCATTGTATACTTATTTTTTTTAATCATGTACGATTTTATCCTTCAATATGTCATACGTGCCAAATATGAGCTAAACCTCTACGAATATAGGTTTGTTATACAAACTCTGATGCGTCTTGCAAATAATGCATTTACACCTCTCAGTGATGCTGGTTGCGTGGAAAGATTATGCCACATTCCATGATACACATCATTTAAAATATATGTCTTAATAGGATTTCGATGGTTGAGAAATGATCTGCAGTTTATGTGATTATTTAATACATTTTGGATAAATCCTACCTTGGAATCATTTAGTACTACTTTTCTTTATTTTTTAACTGGTTCTTGATTTTATCAACCTACATTTTATTTGGTCCAAAATTTAAATATTCTAAAAAAATTATTTTCAACTTACTGGTTCAGATATTTTTACTCCATCATGCCTCCATATAAGATTTATCCATTCTGACCGACGAAATTTACAAATCGGCGACCCTAATAACACTTATCAGTTCCTCCATCTTTTCTGAATAAAATTTAGTCCAACAGTAGTAAAATAGTCATTCTTCCGAACACCATGCAACAGTTGACAATACAAACATATCCAACTATGTCAACATGTAGATGTACATATCCCATTCCCAGGATTTCATATTCTACTTTTGATTAGTTTTTTTTTTGAATTTATTCGGAGGGAAACCGACCGGAGCCGTAAAACCCCCTAGTGCACCTAGCCAGGTCCGCGGATGCCTACCACATAAGTGGTTGTCGTAGCGTATGCACATGATAAACCCTTTTAGCATGGCCATTCCGGGTTTCGAACTCACATCGTTGTTACCTCGGCACAAGTGCTTAACCGCTAGGCCAATGTTGTGGACTACTTTTGATTAGTTGGTTGGTATCCAATTTATTTTCTTCTACCTTTATGTGTTTCCCATTTAATTGCACTCATAGTATCATTTACCTTGAAATAAAAACAATATAATAAAGCTTGATTTTGCAAATTGTAGCCACGTAGTGGAGCTTATAGCAATTTCTTGAATACTTTGCGGTAGTGGTTTTACTTGAACATGAAACAAGGTAATATATCTGTTTGTGCATCATATATTTCCTTATAAAAGAACTTACAAATATTTTTATTACAATTTCTTATGTTTGATTATAGTTACTGTGATTTAGTGGAGTACCTTATCAAAGTAGTCAAACAACAAGCGGAATTTTGTATTATATACACCATTTGTTGGTTGCATGTGGTCATGTATCATTGCAACGTTTAACCTGTGATGTCATTTTCACTGCAATTTGTTCATTTTCCTACCGAGCAATACCCATACAAAATGTATCGTATTGTATTCATTCAAGAATAGTACTACTCCTCGGTTGTTAATCATACATAATATTGTATGAGAAGTCGGGAAGGAGAAAAAAAGCACTACATCTTAACATATTGCTATATGAATATGACTAATAGCTACATCTGGTTCTTGTTGAGGTAAATTATTTTGAAACAAGTATTTTACTGGCAGACTTCCAAGATGGAAGATTTTTTTTTCGTTTTGTTACATTCATTCATTGGGTAAACTTCTTTGCATTTTTTCCTTTATGCCACTAGATTAAGATAAATTCAACCATCGTCTGTGATATAAGCCTTTTTCAGTGACCATATTCTCTTACAGCTGATCTAATGGGAAAATAACAGATATGGGTACTTAAATAAATGCATGACAAATTTGATTTGGATATCCACATTTACCTTGAACTTGAGAGATCGTTTGCTACATGATTTTCCTCAGCGTGCTTATAATACCTATTTTTACCAAATCATATTTACCCTAGCCAAATAGTTTTCATTAAACTTTTAGGTGTATCGTACTGAGATATATATATATCCTTCACATCTTTACCCAACATTATTTATTTTTAGTAATCATTTGTTCATTTAGGTTCAAAACTCTACACAATTATGCATCACAAAATCGATAATAATCATCTATTACTTAACTATTAAAGTAGGAACCATGAAACTATGACTTGGACACAATAAATTCACTTACTTCAAATGACAGCACTTTCTTATTCGATCACCTCATAAAGGTGCCGAATAACAAGAGAGGATATAAAATGCATAATTTGGTGACTTCTACGATATTAAATTGTACCCAATGATGCCCTCGGTATAAATACAAATCTGACATGATATCATTTACTTAAAATGCTTCCGTGGTACTAAGTTATTTTTACATCCAAAAAAGTATTATAGTGAAAAATACATAGGAACACTACCTATTTTAAATTGGAAACTACCACAATATTGCATATGCCGTTACGAAGAAGCTACCCACTGCAGTTAAGTACCAGGCATCCACGTAGACTTAATGGTTTAAATATTTGGAACATTAACAGCAATCTTCCACTTTATGATCCCAATTGTATTATTCAATTTATACGCATTTAACATAGTAAATGCATCTTTGATTGATTGGCTACTCACGTGCACTTTTGTTTTATCTACTTTATACAGTGGTGTTGCTGGCGTCTTCCTTATTTTGTTCCATATGACTTACTTCGCTTTTGCTACAAGTAATTGCCACATCCTAAGTTGTCATAAATCTATAAGTTTTGTTTCCTGAATTAGTGGTAACACTGTAAAACAGCAACGAATGCATGATTACTTGCACCCTGCTGCATTACCGAATTATATTATCTTATGCACGCAAACTTTAACGACACAGTGGTTCATTTATAGCTTTCATCTTTTTTCCTGTAGATATACAAGTCGGCGCGAATCAGATGCAGGCTGTTGTTGCATATGAAATGCCTGAGACGATATTACTTAGCCATATGGTCTCGATGTTCCCACTGCTGTCACGATTTTCTAGACCTTCCGCTGCAGAAATTTTCTTCTTTTCTTTGCGGATGTCATGAACAGGATGCGAACAAACTGCTAACAGCTGAAAACAACAACCATATACGTGGTTAGCTATTTTTTAATCCCAAATATATGTTCTCCTTTTACTGTGATTTACTATTTCTTTTTTAATTAATATTTTTTTGGGTTAACCAGTTTGCCAGATAAATCGTCATTGTCGGTATCGTCACTTAAAACATAGAAAAATGCAAAATTTAGATGAGGTAAGCCATTCTTTTTGGCATATGTTTAGAATCATTTTTAGGTTTTGTCAACCAGCACATGTGCTATGATTACTATTGCGTACTGTATATATACACACACGCACCTATATATCCATATACATACTATCATTGTTGGTAATAATTTATTTTCCTTATTCAGTACAATCTGGTATCTTGCACTGTCCTCACGATTCGTTTCCCTCTAGGAACTCATTTACTCGCAATATAAACACAGTTGACAATGCTGAAAGTTCGCATAGCAAAAATTCAACCACTACTGAAGCCTAACGTTAGTCATCATACGTTTACTTCAACATTTGCTGCATTTAACATAGCGTTGTAACAGCACCATTTTGTCTACTTGTAGGAAAATACTTTTTTGCCCATTGTTTCGGGCCACCTACATGTGTTTGTTCATTCTGTGGAGAACTTGTATGGATTGAAGAAAGAGTGAAAAGGAGTGGTGTTGCAAATCCTTTGTTTTCCATTTGTTGTCAAAGAGGAAAGGTTTAATTGCCAAAGTACCAGCAACCTCCCGAATATCTGATGCGACTCCTTGATTACAACGGGGATTCTGTATCAAAACATTTTAGATATAGCATACGATCTTACAACTCTGTTTTTGCTTTTACTTCAATGGGAGGACATGTTGACACATTAATAAATAACGGTGGGGGTCCTTATATTTTTCGAATAAATGGTCAGAACCACCATCGAATTGGCTCGTTGTTGCCAATGTCAGGTAAACCAAAATTTGCACAATTATATTTCTACTACACAGACAAAGAAGTGCGTAATCAACTTGAATCACAATGTACAAGTTCATCAAGTGTACTGGACGAGCTTATTGTTCAAAATTTAATAACCATGTTCGACAATTGTAATCCTTTGGTTTGGTTTTTTCGAATTGCAAGAGATAGTTTTCATCGTTCCGAATATCAACCAATTTCTATTCGCCTCCTTGAGAGACAGCACAGAGATGGACAAATGTACAATTTGCCAACATGTTCTGAGATTGTTGTACTAATTGATAACTCAAATGTTGATTCATGTGGATTTAGGGATATTGTAGTTGAAGAGGGAAGTGGTATATTAAATAGGATTAGTGAAAAACATCAATCTTTTATATCCATGCAATATACAATTCTATTCCCATTTGGCAAGGATGGTTTTCGACCTAATATACTGTATAGACATCAAGACGTTAGTTCATTAACAAAAAGAACAACTGTGACTATGAGAGAATATTATGCTTATCTTATTCAATGCAGACAAGATGATGGTGCGGTGTTGTTGCTAGGAGGTCGACTTTTCCAACAATTTTTTGTAGACTGTTATACAGATGTCGAAAAGGATAGACAGTTGTGGGTTAAGAGTAATCAAAGTACATTAAGAAGTGAATTGTACAAGGGACTTCACGATGCAATTGATGCTGGAGACATGAATGCAAGGCAATCGGAAATAAGGTTATTTTGCCGTCATCGTTTACGGGAGGCCCTAGATATATGGTTCAAAATTATCAAGATGCCATGGCTATATGTCGTTGTGCGGGATCCCCTGATTATTTTGTTATTTTCACTTGTAATCCAAATGGCCTGAAATCGAGATGGCTTTGTCAACCATTCTGGGGCAACGAACAGAAGATAGGCCTAATATTGTATTGCATGTTTTCCACATGAAGCTTTTAGAGTTGATGCATGACATAAAGATTGAATCACATTTCGGAAAGGTTAAAGAAAGTAAGTCCTTATATCTTTTGTTAGCTAAATATATAGAAATTGCATTCCGTACGTACTATATATATTAACCAGATTTATCTTTATCTTTACAGTTGTGTACATGATTGAATTTCAAAAAAGAGGACTTCCTCATTCGCATATTCTTATATTTATTTTTGGAGATCAATGACCAAATACTGCAGGCCAGGTTGATTCCGTCGTCAGCGCTGAGATACCTGATAAAAACAAAGATTTATTAGCTTATCAATCAGTTTGTCAGTACATGATTCACTGTCCATGTGGAAATGCAAATCCACAATGTCCTTGTATGGTTGATGGTAAGTGTTCAAAGCATTATCCTAAGTAGTATAACAATGAACTCGTGTTCGACAAGTATGGTTTTCCTATTTACAGAAGAAACAATGGTGTGACAACGGAGGCTGTGAACGGGTTTGCTAGGGACAATGGTTGGGTGATTCCACATAATGTGGATTTGGTTGTCAAATACCAAGCCCATATTAAAGTGGAGGTATGCAACAAGGCAAGATCAGTTAAATATTTGTTCAAGTACATTAATAAAGGACATGACAGAGCAAGTGTTATTATATAGGATAGCACAAACACTGAGCATACTTTGGTCCATGAAATTGATGAGATTAAAACTTATTTAGATTGTAGATACATTTCTGCTTCAGAGGCAAGCTAGAGGGTATACGAGTTTGATGTTCAATATCGAATACCAGCTGTTGAAAGGCTGTCGTTCCATATGCCTGACAAGCAAACAATTTATTTTGATGAAAGCGAAAGCTTGGCTGATGTGTAGGCTAGATATGGAATAGATCGCAGTATGTTCAACAAATGGTTAGAAACTAACGAGACATGTGAACAAGCTCGGCATTTAACGAATGTCAATTTTCCAACCAAATGGGTTTGGGTCAAGTCTAATAAGCAGTAGAAAATGAGGCAGTAAAGGGAATGCATTGGTAGAATATTCTATGCACATCCTACAGTGGGCGAGTGGTTTTATTTACGAATGCTTCTCAATGTTGTTCGCGGTCTAACTTGCTACCAAGATATTAGAACAGTAGATAACATTGTTTACAACACTTTCAAAGATGCATGTATTGTGTGCAAGTTACTAGAAGATGAAAATGAATGGGATGATACATTAACGGAAGCTACTTCTTGGTCATCTGCAAAATGTTTATGTGAAGTGTTTGCCACTTTGCTCCTTTTATGTGAAGTTTCCAATCCAAAGCAGCTATGGATTAAGCACTGGGAGTCTCTTGCAGATGATATACAATGGAAAAGTTTGTGGACGAACTATCATACCTGTGATGACATGCATTCTCATGTTTTACAGGCGGAGGCATTATTTAAACTAGAGAAGATTTTAAATAGAAACAATAGGAGTTTGCATGAGTTTTGTTCTATAGACGTATATGAAATGGCAGCTGAAGAAAGAAATAGTAATAAACTTATTATGGAGGAAATGGATTACGATTGTGATTTTCTGAAGAGTGAAACAGAACAGTTACTGCAATTACTTAATGTTGAGCAGAAATTTGTTTTCGAATCTGTAACTTGCGTTGTTCAAAATCATACTAGTGGCTTCTATTTTGTTTATGGTAGTGGTGGGACTGGGAAGACTTTTCTGTGGAAGACTTTAATAAGTAGTGTCAGATCTGAAGGAAAAATTGTACTAATAGTTGCTTCTTCTGGTATTGCTTCATTGCTGCTACCTGGTGGTAGGACTGCTCATTCAAAATTCAAAATTCCTATAACCATTGATGATGTTTCTACATGTAATAATTCGAAACAGTCATCTTTAGCTGATTTGCTTAGACGCACAGTGTAACACCCCGTATTTTCGGTGAACGTCAAAGTAACAAATTAAAGTATACTTAATTTTTAAGAGAAGAGCTAAGTGAAACGGGTTTCGCCATTGCGTTCGTCTTGGAATTCTGCTTGAGATAGAGTCCGAGTTTGTCCGTATGGAGAAGTTATGACCTTCAGAAGTTTCAGGGGTTTAAATAAAAATCAGACCGAATTCAAATTTAAAGTTTCGAAATTCAAATCACACACCCGGCTGGGCGGGAAATTTTCCGCCCAGGACCCAGGTCGACCAGGAGGTCGACCTAGGGGTCAACCTGGGTAGAACAGGTCAACCATGGGGTTGACCTGGGGGTCGACCTCCTCCACTTTTCCAGATCCATGGACAGATTCATTTTTCTGCATTTAGACGCTCGTTCTGACCAGATTCGTTGCTCCTAAGCTATTTAAACACCACCAAACCTCACTTTCGCTCCACAAAACTTCATTACGCCTATACTCTACCCTAATTCATATCAAAATAAATCTAAGATGGGGTTATGCTGCTCAAGTCCTTCGTAGAAATCAAGTTTAGAATTCTAGTAGAGATTCAAAGGCAAATTCAACAACTTCAACAACTATTTCTAAGAATCAAATCAAATCTAAATTAGAAGAACAAATAGTCTACTTCAAGGGAGAGCTATTCAGTATCAGAATACAGATCCCAGAATTCAAGACCGTTCTGTAATTTGTAAGTTCACGTTACTTTCAGAAATAAAAGTAAATTGTGATTTTGACATTGTAATAAATCTGGATCAGAGATTATGCCTATTTCTATTTGTCTTTCTATATCCTTTGGATCTATCTCATTGATAATATTATGTCCATTCTTTGTCTCTTCTTTCCTTCTTCCCTTTTTGTTTTATAGCCAGGCTACTGCGAGGCTGAGCCAGATCTCATAAGAGATGAACATACGTTGGAAATAAAATTGGGTATAATATATGATTGGACATGGCTAGTGCTAAAATTGGGAAAAAGAATTAAATTGTGTATAATTGGTCATAATTCAGTTCTAACTGATTTGAGGACATAAACATGTTGTATTCAAAACATAAAGTGTATCGAACATATGACTTGAGATTTGAGGCATAAAGTATTGGACATATAACTTGGGATTTGGGGCATAAATTAAACTGTAAATATAAGGCAAAGTACATGTTGTGGTTTAAGATCTAAAAATTGTGGCATATATATATATATATATATATATATATATATATATGATAGTTTATGATTTGGAAGAAGAAGATTAGTGTGTATAGTGATGTATGGCTTAGGCATGAAAACAAGATTTGCCTTTGTTTTGTAAGTCAGTTATTTTTTAGATTTGAACACCTAAATCTAATTGTGACATGTAATAAAATGGATATGAGAATATGCCTGATGTAAGCTATCCTTTCACTGAAATCTGTGCTTGAGTGTGTGTGTGTGTGTGTGTGTGTATATATATATATATATATATATATCTTTGGTAATCATTTTTGACTATGAAACTGGTCCAATCATATCTATCCTTGTTGTATATCGGAATTGAAACCCCTTTTTAAGTTCATGATATAATTCTATCATATCTATATGCCTATGACGTATTCCATGCAAAACTTGTCTTTTTGATACATCAAGTTTATTGGACCAATAGTTCTTATCATCATATGACTATGCTTATCCTTACGATGGTCCATATTGCTTCTCCCCTTATTTTATGAATCTTGGGTTGAATCTCCAAATACGTACGTTATGAATGCCGGGGTAATTGGGTATAACATGAAATTGACATTATTTGGCATAGTTTGGAACATGTAGTATGGCATGACTGTTAAGATGAAATTTGGGGAAATTTGACATGAATTATGGAATATTAAATTTGATATATTGAACCTAGAATTGGCATGAACGACAAAGTATGAAATTGGCATATAAATCAAGTTTTGGGAAAAATTGTTGTTGTTGTGGATTTGGGGTAACTTGAGCATTAAATCTAGATTGGGCGTAAAATGTAACATGACTAGTTTTAGTGAATTTGGTAATTAGCATGTAAAATCTAGATTTAGGTATATAGGGTAAATGTGTAGGTTAAAGATGAACATGCCTAACCCGAGATTAGATTGAGTTGTGGTGTAAAACTGCCCGGAACTTCCCGGCACATCTAGTAACCACAACAACACCTATTGTAATGACCCGGAAATCCGGTCCAATTTAAGCTGACCAAAAACACAAGTCCAACCCCAAATTAAACTGAAAATACCGGTCATTAATGAAAGAAAACAGAGGGTAAGGAAAGATAAGATAGAAACTTAGAATAGAAGAAGAAGAAGAACACAACATCAGAGTAACACGAACCTGACAGCGAAACGAATAACATATAATATATATAACATAACTTGAAATATACATCTGCACTTGAATATACATCATTATCAAAGTACAACACTTACAACACAGCAGAAATAATCTATAGCTATATGATCCTGAAGCCTCGTGCTCCAAGCTCTTCCAGTATATCTGTAAATCCTGACTACTTGACTACCCGTACAAAACTGGGCACCCAAGAGTTTAGGGAAAACAAAACAAAATAAACTCCGGGTCAGTCATGGGACTGGTATGAGTAAAACAGTTTTAAAACAGGTTGAACAAGTAAACGATATCTCATAAGACCATGCCGTATAACGGAACGGGTTTTTCCCTTATGAGAATCCAAATTATCTTTATATCAAAAACCTTTTGATATTATAATAATGTCTATCAACACAATATAATAATCATCTAGCAGAAACGATTTCATCTCACGTTCTACATATATTGTATACAATCAAAACCGCAAGCACGTATTGGGTAATGGATTTCCAACTATGACAAGGTATGGAACCACCTTTCGCTAGTGTACCTCTAGAAAGGAATACACTGGGTTCAACAAGAACATCTTGCAACCCGGCCACACATGACCGACCACTCATTTCGCTTGAGTGTATCGAATGTATATCACCAACGGTTGGGATCAGCAACCGTTTCCTGAATGGGACAGCATCAACAATAGATTTTTAGAAGTAAATGAAACTCTAGATCATGTGATTATACACCCTACTTCGGAGCGACCGACTTAGCCATGCTGCCTGCCCGATTTCTGTCATTTATCGGATGTGAGGCTAGAAGCTACGCTTTATCGTCATACCAGATTCACTTTGAAATGCCACATCGTCAAATCCATCAAATCACCGATTGACGTTCTCAACCATACATTATGTGTTAGCTAAAAGAAGTTTCCTTCTCCGCTTCCACTCTTGGTACGGTTGGAGAAATCAATATACGTGATCGTCTGGAAATACTCTGTCAGACATCCGTCCATACAAGTCATCCAGGAACAGGATGAACCGAAGTCTCTATTCAATACATCCATCTTAGACACTGTTATCTAAGACTTATACAATAGCCCTTACACTTTACTCCGTCTTCAATTATCTTTGGCATATATGATTCGCAACGCTTATGCCAATACAGAGTGGTTCTTTGGATAATAATCCAATCGGTCTCTCCATATTAACAACGTTAAAATGGTCAAAACTTTTATAGTCTGTGAGTTAACTATCAAAGAAAAACAAGTGTGCAAACAACGATATTATTTCCAAATGGAAATTATATCGAACAAACATCATTTAACATTAATCTCTTTAGTTCATTTTACATCTCCTATTTCCCTATATCCAACATTTGCTATTTTCTATATTTAGAAAATAAAATTTATTAACACTGGAAAACATTTCCATTCCTTGTTTTCTGTATTAGAAAACATTTCTGATTCTTATTTGGAAAACATTTCCAAACTCCTACGTTTGGATTAAGCAGATGTTTAGATAAAACATCGCTATGCCAACTCAAACCATTTCCTTTAATTACTAAATTCACTTAACCATCCTTTACTGCCGAACCTTAACCATTCCTTAGTTAAATACGAAGCCAATCAAGTTGGGGTAGAACTACCTCTCAGACCTTAACTGAACAACATTTCTAACTTTGAAATAGGCAAAGTTCACTTTATATTTCTTTAACTAACTTCCTTACTTAACCTTTCTTTCGAGTAACTATATTCGATTAACCCTTTTCAATTAACTCTATTCGATTAACTCCTTTGGATTAACTCTATTCACTTAACTCCTGTCGAATAACTATATTCGATAACTCCTCTAACTTTATTCGAATAAACTATATTCGATTAACTCCTCTAATTCCATTCAAATAAACTATATTCGATTTATTCCTTTAACTCCATTTAACTCTATTCGAATAACTAATATTCGATAACTCTATTTAACTCTTCTTCGAATAACTAATATTTGATAACTCCTTTTACTTTATTCGAATTACTAATATTCGATTAACTCAATTGATTCTATTCGAATAAACTATATTCGATTAACTCCTTTATTTTAACTCTATTCGATTAATTCTAACTGGTTAACTCTTATTCGAATAACAAATATTCGATTAACTCTATTCAGCTAACTCGACTCGACTAACCCCTTTTCGAATAACATATTCGATTTACTAACTTTCGAATACCTTATTCGATTGACTCCCTTCAAATACCATATTCGATTTATCTCTATTCGAATAACTAAATTCGATTTAACTCCTTTTCGAATAAACTATTCATTTATAAAGATTTACTTTTAGTAACGGTTCTTCACTTTACTAATGATTTCCTTTTTAGTAACGTTTTCCTTTTTCTAACATCCTATTCGGTTATAAACAAATTTCCTTTTTATAACTCTATTTATTTTATAAATATTTCCTTTTTATAAAATCTCCTTTGATTGTTATAAATATTATCTCTTTTATAAAATCCTTTGATTTTATAAATAATCTATTTTTCAATATTCATTTTGAAAATTCCCTTTTCACCATTCTGGTATGTTATGGTATTCAACATATCAAATCATGATGATTAATATCGTCCAAACACATATAATTGACAACAGATTATATGTCACATCATATCACAATATATGAAAAACAGTAAAATAAATGTTGAGAAACCCAGTTGGGTTCCTCCAACCAGTTTCCCTGCATCCACAGATGTTACACAATAAAATCAACATTACTTTCAGTTCCATATGATATATTCTGTTAAACAGAATCAATATAGAAATTCAACTAACTGACTAGCAGTTCAATCAAACAGTCGACACACTGTCAATCAGCCAATATTTAACAGTTCTAAAAATACAATATGAAATTATAAACTGTTCAGAGTTAGTGAGATTTACTCACATTGGCAGTTCATCGTTAAAGAACGATAAACTGTTGTTTGATCTGAATCAAACAGTTTATTTTGCCGTAAATTCATACGAGCCCCAATCCACTCCTAGTCAGTTCCAATGGGTATTGTCCTTCCATACGATCCCATCGGATCTTGTTTTGTCGAATTCTGACCACGGGTGAACAAGTTATGGTTTTTATACGAAATTTCACATTTTATATACACAAATTATTTAAAACCTTATCGGGCTTTACCTTACATCTCTGGCCCAATTCCATCCTTATAAACCCATACCTGACATTTCCTTCTTCCTCAAACCGGAAAAAAATCCGCTCCCTACCCAAACCGTTGACCCTATTTTGACCCTTCCCCGACATCACCTCGGCCACCAAACGTTGCCGTCGACTTCACCTTGGCACTCACCAAGTCGACCCCCACCTGCCTGACCCCAACTCGACGACCCTTTTTCTGCCATGCGCTGCTGCTTCTACTCGCTTCCAGGGAGAGTCGTGCTGCCCAAAACAGCGTCGATTCCTACCAGACTCCCTCCCCTGATGCGCCTCGTCAACAAGAACTCCACTGCACCACTGAAATCACCTCCGGCGTCTTTGCTAACCCCAAAACCGCTACCCTAGCTTGCCGTGCCAAAGTATCGATGCTCAGAAAAATGTATCGTACCCAAAACGAGGATCACCCTTGTGAAGCTACTGAGCATTTGAGTTCAATGAATCCAACATCGAAGAATTCCATTGAGTATTTCACTAGATTTAATTGCTTGAAGATTAAAATGAAGTGGCGGCTCAGTTCATTTGATTTACAGAAGGATTTAGCTAGGTTTTAAGAGAGGGAAGGGGTATTTATAATGTTACAAAATATCTAGATATTTTCTATGATATTTTACTTAGGATATTTTTGTTTTTAATTATTTTCTAAAAATTTGTACAATCACTTATGATATTCAATAATCACCAAACTGGACATGTAGCTAGAGTTTGACATTGCGGTCCCAACGAAACTGGTTTCATCGAATTTCGACTTCGTATGCTCACACAACGTATTTTTAACCGTCAAAATACTGACTGTTTTTCACTCTTAAAATCCGTACGACCACACAGTGACTCTAAAAATCACGAAACTAGAAATCTAACAACTATTTGACATTGCGGAACCAACAAAATTAGTTTCGTCGAATTCCGACTTCGTTTGCAAAACCAGCTATTTTTAAAGCTCTGAATGACCCATTTAAATATATAACTATATTTAAATATAATAAAATTTAATATTTAAAAATAAATATTATCGTCTATATTCACAGTGGAATACCATACAGCTCTACTGGGACTTATAACTTGATATTTCAAATCTGGGTCAACCCGGTATTCGATTTATATTGAAATTCCTTTTTAAAATATAAATAATTCCTTTATAAATTATAAAGGAATTCCACAGCGATTTTCTAAAATTTGACTTGGACATATCTCAAAATCTACACGACGAAATCCCGATTTTTCTCTTCCACTAGAAAGATATTCTCCACCAGCTCCACACGTTTCTTGTTTCATAGAAATCCAGCTTAAAACGAATCCTGTACATTCAGTTGAAGTTCGAATTGCCAATTTACTAACTGCAGCGCCATTTCGAGCTCGTTTATAATTATATTATAAACTATACGTTCAACTGTCGACGATTGAATATATTCGTTATTCAAATTCAATTCCAAGCTGAATTAAATATCACAGATGATCTGGTTCACACCATATCGTCATTTTAGCCAATTCTGATTATTTTAGAATTAAATATATTATTTAATTTATTATTTTAATTAAATATTCATCATTATTTAATTCCACGACCATTTAATTCACTATATCACTATTAATATAATTAAATAAATTAATTATAATACCTCCGCCAATGCGGGTCATTACACCTATCTAATGTGAGAGGTTAGTACATCACGCCCAAGAAAAACCCCTAGGTTAGATTGAGATATGGTGTAAAACTGCCTGGAACCACCTGGCACATCCAGTAACCGCAATAACACATTTCTAATGTGAGAGGTTGGTGCATTAATAAATCAACTGATGCTAATGAACAAGATGAATGACTAGGGTTAAGTTCATAGGAACACTTAACCAATATAACATGAATGACTAGGGTTAAGTTAATGAGAAACACTTAACCAATATAACAAGATGAATGGGTAGGGTTAAGTAATAAGAAACACTTAACCAATATAACTTGATTTGTGGTAAGGTTAAGTTAAAATAAGAGAGAAACACTTAACCAATATAACATGATTTGTGGTAAGGTTAAGTCAACACAAGAAGGCAACACTTAACCAAAGTAACATGACATGATGAGTAGGTGGGTTAAGTTAACTTGAATTGATTGATGACACTTAACCAATACAACATGACGAACAAGTGGGGTTAAGTCAACAAGAAACACTTAACCAATCTAACATGACAAGTGAGGAGGGTTAAGTTAATAAGAAACACTTAACTAACATGACATGATGAATGGGTGGGTTAAGTTAACATGAATGGACAACACTTAACCAATATGATACAATATGTGGGAGGGTTAAGTACTATCGGGTTGGTGGGTAATATTAGTAAATATAGGCCCACAAACTTAACCGTTAAATAAACATGCTTGAATTGATGGGAAGGTTAAGTACATCTCATGTAGGTGGGTAATATTAGCACATATAGACCCAAAAACTTAATCATTAAATAAACATGCTTGAATCGATGGGAGGGTTAAGTACATCTCGTGTATGTGGGTAATATTAGTAAATATAGACCCACAAACTTAACCGTTAAGAAAACATGCTAGAATCGGTGGGAGAGTTAAGTACATCTCATGTAGATGGGTAATATTTTTATATATAGGCCCACAGACTTAACCAGCAGGAAACCCTAGTAACGGGGACCCATTTCAGCAGTAACCCACATAGATGTATCATGGTACCCTGGAACTAGGCAGAGTGGGGCACGATTACTGGGCTGATTATAAGCGGTCATAACAGCGACAGGGGGTACGTCAGTGTAGATTCTGACGGTTTACGGACGTGCACGTACTCCGGAGTGGGAAAAAGAAGGCACTGGGTACCAGTAGTTATACACTGTGCATCTTGAATCATGTCGGGTCGCTATCATAAGGATTGATACACCTTATGGTGGGACCAGCACAGGGTATCTACACGCAAGAGAGGGTCGGTTTACACATACACATGGAAAATTAATACAAATAAGGAGCCGATCGATATGGTAGTAAGGGTACACCTAACATGTTCATGGCAATTAGGAAGGTTGAAGTGGAATCCTCATGATAGATGTACACCTGAAGGCTACCACAATTACGAGGATTGGGATCGCTTTATCATTTTATACAGATCACTAGTTGGGACACTAGTTAGGTGGTGCAGAGCTAAATATAGAAATCAGAATGACAAAGTAATAGCAAAGAAGAGAAAGAGTAGAAGCGCATTCAGTTTATCTTGCCTTATCATACCTTATGCTTAACTTATGTTATCATGTTATCCTTGTTATCACCGTATTGTCTTATATTCAGTTTATTCTTGTCATGATGCTTTTTCCTGTTTATATGCTGAAAGTCACTAGACTTACCAGACTTATGTCTGACCTAGTTTTGTTTCTCCTCTTTTCTTTCGTCCCCCCCCTCCCCCCCCCCCCCCCCCGCGGTTCACAGGGAGGAAATGTTACCACTTAGCTCAGTTTTCTTTCCAAGCTCGATGATAGTCGACGTATTGCTTTGGGCTCTCTTGCACTGCTATGGTTGGTTCGTGCTTTATTGGGGGATATCATTGTTATTTTTATGCTTCTTTTATATTTGGAAGTTTTTGAATCAAGACAGAATTTCTATGTATTACTTTTAAGTATGATTGAGACAACTGTTGTAAAAGCTTGACTGAATTAAGTTGTTTATAAAATGACTTTATTTTCCACTTCTTTATTTGTTTGTCTTGTAATTTATCTGCATCTTTTACCTAAAATGCTCCACCAAAGTTAAGGCATTCCTTTTGTGAGTGGCCTTAACGGAGGTGGGGTGTTTCACTTGGTATCAGAGTTGTAGGTTACCGGATCAGATAAAAGATTTGAAAAATTATTTTCAAAATGGTTTTAAAAGAAGCATTTTCAAAAGAAAAGTTTTGTTTTAAAGGCATATTCCCCAAAGCCATATGCATTATCTTTTGATCCTCTGTTTGAATCCTTGTTCCATTCTTTCCTGAGTCTCCAGGGCTCCTGGCTTTCTGGGAGGTAACCTCATCGCGACATGGTTCCGTAGTCCTGATGAGACTACGACACCTGTCAAAGTGCGGAGAAGTGCCCAACTTCCATCTGTAGCCACTGCAGTTTCACCTGCGGCTAATTTTCTTTCGAGCTTTGTAGGATTTTCCATGCGATGGAGGCAGCTTTCAAGAGATCTGTCAACAAGTTACACAAGATGGCAAAGATGAGAATGAGGGAGTTTGGCTAAGGAGCACAACCCAAGGATGAAGAACTCATGGATATAGACTTGGTTCACAAAGGAGGGGAGGAAAGAATAGTAAAACCTAAAACAAGGGGAAGTATCTTTATTATGGTATAACGGGTCGTATAATTAAGGGCAAGGGCAAGAACAAATGACAGGATTTTCAAGAGGGCAAATGCATGCTTTCACCGCCAGCATACCTGAGAAAGAGGTAGTAAGGTTTTTGTTGAAAAAGTTTAATTTTTCTTCTCGATCATTCTGTTAGTACTCTTTTTGATTTTAGCGCTTCACATTCATTTATATCTGCTTCCATAGTTGAGTATCTACACCTTAGTACTGGTATAGTAGAAGATCCCATTATTATCTCAAATCCAATTTGTGGTTCGGCTCATTTATCTTTGGTTTGTAAGGATTTGAGATGCTTATGTTTCCGGGTTTCATGGGCTATGGGTTGATTCTAGACATGGATTGGTTAGCTAGTAATTGTGAAAGGAGAGTAGTTAGACTTTCGACTTTCCTCGGGAATACCCTCGAGATTTCGTGCGATCCTAAGAGATCAGTTTGTCTTAGTTACCTAGAATCACTTTATGTATCTATCGACGATTTTCTATTTGTTGGAGTAGTCCATGAGTATGCAAGATGCTTTGATTAGGGTAGGGGTTTTCCCCCTAAAGCTTAAGACAGACTTCTGCATATGTCTAGTTGACAATATGTGATCAAGGATAGTTTTGGAACAAGATTTGCGAGGATAGCCAGAGTCGGTTAAGTGCTCAATTGTTTAGTTGTTTTGCTAGTATCATCTCACATAAATCGTCCAAATTCGGAGGAGGTATTTCTTGGGTGCTTGTCTGATATTGGTTTAGGCCTTTGGGGCATGTACTTGAGGGATGTCAAGTTCGACTAGGATGGATTGCGTGAGAGATATCGACCCTCAGATTTGTGACATGATGGATAAGCTAAGTAGAAGAGAGACCTCTAATCATCTTAGTATATACACTTGGTATCATGGTTAACATCTGTTTATCTTGTAAAGATAGTTCGACTACATTGGATAGCCTCTTGCATAGTAAGTGAGCGAGGTCCTACCTTTACTAGTGGGTTTTGGAAATGGAGTTCAAGAAGCTTCGCAATTGTGAAGTTAAATTAGTTAAGGTACAGTGGAGTGAAGCTCAAGAAGATGCAACTTAGAAGACTAAAGACTAGATATGCACATCATACCCTTTTTTTAGGGTATATCCTTGATTCCTCTTTTTTTTTGTAAAGTTTATTTGCATGTTAGTCTTTATCTTTTAAGTATATCCTCTCGGTCCTATCCTCGATCCTCAGGTAGAAGCCAATGGATGTAAACATGTGTTTGAGACATGCTATGTTTAGTGGATGCAAGTGGTTGCAAGTGTTTGCTAGTGGTTGCTCGTGGATGCATATACACACACATTAGGCACTAGATCGGCTCAGTCACTTTCATATTGCATATGCATATGAATGTATTTGTATATGGATTGAAACTTGACGTGTTATCATATGTATGTTGCATATAGATGAGTGAATATGCACACATATAGTATTTACATAATTAGGGATACTTGCATACATATTGGACGCATGACACTCTCATGATTCGCATTAAGGAGGTCAACTGGATCAGTAGACCGCCTGATTTTGCATTAGATAAGAGACAATATACACACTGGATATGTTCATACGGTATTAGAAACCTTTTAAGGACGATGGATGCCTGTGATTGAATGGTTGAGTAGATGGACGTTGGATGTTAGGATATGCATTCTTCTTAACTTGAAAATTTCGGGGACGAAATCCCTTAAGGAGGGGAGAATGTAAAACCCCGTATTTTCGATGAACGTCAAAGTAACAAATTAAAGTATACTTAATTTTTAAGAAAAGAATTAAGGGAAATGGGTTTTGCCATTGCGTTTGTCTCGGAATTCTGCTTGAGATAGAGTCCGAGTTTGCGTAAATCGGACTCCGTATGAAGAAGTTATGACCTTCAGAAGTTTCAGGGGTTTAAATAAAAACCAGCCCAAATTCAAATTTAAAGTTTCGAAATTCAAATCACACACCCGGGCTAGGCGGGAAATTTCCCACCCCGGAACCAGGTCGACCTGGGGGTCAACCTGGGTAGAACAGGTCGACTATGAGGTCGACCTGGGGGTCAACCTCCCCCCCCCCTTTTCTAGATCCGTGGACAGATTCGTTTTATTGCATTTAAACGCCCGTTTTGACCAGATTCGTTGCTCCTAAGCTATTTAAACACCCCCAAACCTCACTTTCTCTCCACACAACTTCATTACGCTTATACTCTACCCTAATTCATATCAAAATAAATCTAAGACGGGGTTATGCTGCTCAAGTCCTTCGTAGAAATCAAGTTTAGAATTCTAGTAGAGATTCAAAGGCTAATTCAACGACTTCAACAACTATTTCTAAGAATCAAATCATTTCTAAATTAGAAGAACAAATAGTCTACTTCAAAGGAGAGATATTCAGTTTCAGAATACAGATCCCAGAATTCAAGACCGTTCTGTAATTTGTAAGTTCACGTTACTTTCAGAAATAAAAGTTAATTGTGATTCTGACATTGTAATAAATCTGGATCCGAGATTATGCCTATTTCTATCTGTCTTTCTATATCCTTTGGATCTATCCCATTGATAATATTATGTCCATTCTTTGTCTCTTCTTTCCTTCTTCCCTTTTTGTTTTATAGTCAGGCTAATGCGAGCCTGAGCCAGATCTCATAAGAGATGAACGTACGTTAAAAATAAAATTGGTTATAATATATGATTTGGACATGACTAGCGCTAAAATTGGGAAAAAGAATTAAATTGTGTATAATTGGGCATAATTGAGTTGTAACTGATTTGAGGACATAATACATGTTGTATTCAAAACATAAAGTGTATCGAACATTTGACTTGAAATTTGACGCATAAAGTGTTTGACATATAACTTGGGATTTGGGGCGTAAATTGAACTGTAAATATAAGGCATAGTACATGTTGTGGTTTAAGATCTAAAAATTGGGGCATATATATATATATATATATATATATGATAGTTCATGATTTGGAAGAAGAAGATTAGTGTGTATAGTAATGTGTGGCTTAGGCATGAAAACAAGATTTGCCTTTGTTTTATAAGTTAGTCACTTTTTAGATTTGAACATCTAAATCTAATTGTGACATGTAATAAAAAGGATATGAGAATATGCCTGATGTAAGCTATCCTTTCATTGAATTTTGTGCTTGAGTGTGTGTGTGTGTCTATATATATATATATATATATATATATATATATATATATATATATATATATATATATATATATCTTTGGGAATCATTTTTGACTATGAAACTGGTCCAATCATATCTATCCTTGTTGTATATCAAAATTGAAATCCCTTTTTAAGTTCATGATATAATTCGTATCATATCTATATGCCTGCGATGTATCCCATGCAAAACTTGTCTTTTTAGTACATCAAGTTTATTGGACCACAAGTTCTTATCATCATATGATTATGCCTATCCTTACGATGTCCCATCTTGCTTCTCCCCTTATTTTATGAATCTTGGGTTGAATCTTGAAATACGTACGTTATGAATGCAGGGGTAATTGGGTATAACATGAAATTGACATTATTTGGCATAATTTGGAACATGTAGTATGTCATGACTGTTAAGATGCAATTTGGGGAAATTTAACATGGATTATGGAATATAAAATTTGACATATTGAACCTAGAATTAGCATGAACGACAAAGTATGAAATTAGCATATAAATCAAGTTTTGGGCAAAATTGTTATTGTTGTGGATTTGCCGTAACTTGAGCATTAAATCTAGATTGGGCGAAAAACGTAACATGACTAGTTTTGGTGAATTTGGTAATTAGCATGTAAAATCTAGATTTGGGTATATAGGGTAAATGTGTAGATTAAAGATGAACATGCCTGACCCGAGGTTAGATTAAGTTGTGGTGTAAAACTGCCCGGAACCGCCCGGCACATCCAGTAACCACAAGAACACCTATCTAATGTGAGAGGTTAGTGCATCACGCCCAAGAAAAACCCGAGGTTAGATTGAGTTGTGGTGTAAAACTGCCCGGAACCGCCCGGCGCATCCAGTAACTGCAACAACACATATCTAATGTGAGAGGTTGGTGCATTAATAAATCAATTGATGCTAATGAACAAGATGAATGACTAGGGTTAAGTTCATAGGAACACTTAACCAATATAACATGAATGATTGTGGTTAAGTTAATGAGAAACACTTAACCAATATAACAAGATGAATGGGTAGGGTTAAGTAATAAGAAACACTTAACCAATATAACTTGATTTGTGGTAAGTTTAAGTTAAAACAAGAGAGAAACACTTAACCAATATAACTTGATTTGTGGTAAGGTTAAGTCAACACAAGAAGGCAACACTTAACCAGAGTAACATGACATGATGAGTAGGTGAGTTAAGTTAACTTGAATTGATTGATGACACTTAACCACTACAACATGACGAACAAGTGGGTTTAAGTCAGCAAGAAGCACTTAACCAATCTAACATGATAAGTGAGGAGGGTTAAGTTAATAAGAAATAGTTAACCAACATGACATGATGAATGGATTGGTTAAGTTAACATGAATGGACAACACTTAACCAATATGACATAATGTGCAGGAGGGTTAAGTACATATCGGGTTGTTCGGTAATATTAGTAAATATAGGTCCACAAACTTAACCGTTAAATAAACATGCTTGAATCGATGGGAAGGTTAAGTACATGTCGTGTAGGTGGGTAATATTAGCACATATATGCCTAAAAACTTAACCACTAATAAACATGCTTGAATCAATGGGAGGGTTAAGTACATCTCATGTAGGTGGGTAATATTAGTAAATATAGGCCCACAAACTTAACCGTTAAGAAAACAAGCTAGAATCGGTGGGAGGGTTAAGTATATCTCGTGTAGGTGGGTAATATTTGCATATATATGCCCACAGACTTAACCAACATAAAACCCTAGTAACGGGGACCCATATCAGTAGTAACCCACATAGATGTATCATGGTACCATGAAACTAGCTAGGTAGGGTGGGGCACGATTACTGGGCTGATTATAAGCGGTCATAGCAGCGGCAAGGGGTACGTCAGTGTAGGTTCCGACGGTTTACGGACGTGTACGTACTCCGGAGTGGGAAAAAGCTGGCACTGGGTACCAGTAGTTATACATTGTGCATCTTGAATCGTGTCGGGTCACTATCACAAGGATTGACACACCTTATGGTAGGACCAGCACAGGGTATCTACACGCAAGAGAGGGCTGATTGACACAGACACATGGAAAATTAATACAAGTAGGGAGCCGATCGATATGGTAGTAAGGGTACACCTAACATGTTCATGGCAATTAGGAAGGTTGACGTGGAATCCTCACGATAGTTGTACACCTGAAGGCTACCACAATTACGGGGATTGGGATCATGTTATCATTTCATACAGATTACTAGTTGGGACACTAGTTAGGTGGTGCAGAGATAGATATAGAAATCAGAATAACAAAGTAGTAGCGAAGCAGAGAAAGAGTATAAGCGCATTCAGTTTATCTTGCCTTATCATACCTTATGCTTAACTTATGTTATCATGTTATCCTTGTTCTCACCGTATTGTCTTATATTCAGTTTATTCATGTCATGGTGCTTTTGCCTGTTTATATGCTGAAAGTCACTGGACTTACCAAACTTATGTCCGACCTAGTTTTGTTTCGCCTCTTTTCTTCTGTTCCCCCCCCCCTCAGGTTCACAGGGAGAAAATGTTACCACTTAGCTTAGTTTTTTTTTTTCAAGCTCGAAGATAGTCGATGTATTGCTTTGGACTCTCTCTTCCACTGCTATGGCTGGTTCATGCTTTATTGGGGGATATCATTGTTATTTTTATGCTTCTTTTATATTTGGAAGTTTTTGAATCAAGACAGAATTTCTATGTATTACTTTTAAGTATGATTGAGACAACTGTTGTAAAAGCTTGACTGAATTAAGTTGTATATAAAATGACTTTATTTTCCGCTACTTAATTTGTCTGTCTTGTAATTTATCTGCATCTTTTACCTAAAATGCTCCACCAAAATTAAGGCATTCTCTTTGTGAGTAGCCTCGGGGTGTTTCACACAGATTTGATTATTTGGGATGAGGCTCCCATGATTCATAGAAATGCACTTGAGGCATTTGAGAAGACTTTGGCTGACATTGTTTCTTACGACTCTTGTATTTGGATGGTCGGATATCTGTGGAAAGACGGTTGTGTTGGGTGGAGATTTAAGGCAGACGTTACCCGTTATTCCTAAAGGTACGAGGCATATGATTGTTCATTCATGTATTAATCACTCCACGCTTTGGGATAGTTGCAATGTTTTTACCTTAAAGACTAACATGCGATTAATAAATAACGACTTGAACAAGGATGATATTAACAACCTGTCTGAATTTTCATGTTCGATACTTGATGTTGGTGAAGGAAAAATACCTTCTATATCATTAGAGGATGATGAGGAGCCCAGTTGGATTCAAATACCTAAACAATATCTATTGCCACATTCTGATGATCCCATTCGTGGAATTGTGGACAACACGTACCCAGATTTGCAATATAATATGTTAAATAAAGATTATTTCAAAGAAAGATGTATTCTTTCACCGACAAATGATTGTGTAGAAGAGATCAACTCTTACATAATCAGTTTGATACAGGGAGATATGCGGACGTATTTAAGTGCAGATTCAATTAGTCCTATATCGGATAGCCCTGAAGACCATCATTTGTTATATCCAACTGAATTTCTACACACACTTAAATTGTCAGGTCTCCCAAACCATCAGGTGCATTTGAAGGTAGTGTACCAATAATGCTTTTAAGAAATCTTAATCAGAATTTGGGTTTATGTAATGGTACAAGATTAATTGTCACTCAACTGTCGAACAAGGTCATATAAGAAGAAATTATTATAGGAAATAACATTGACAAAAAGGTATTGATTCCAAGAATAGTTCTCACGTCAACTGACATGAAATGGTCTTTCATTCTACGTCGTCGTTAATTTCCTGTTAGAGTATGCTTTGCTATGACTATAAACAAAAGCCAAGGTCAAATCTTAGAACATGTGGGGATATACTTACTTAAGCCTGTTTTCATACATGGTCAACTCTATGTAGCTATATCAAGAGCAACGTCATTTTCAGGACTAAAAATGCTAATTGGCCCACATAAGCATGTTTCTCCTACGTGCACACAAAATATTGTGTATAAAGAGATTTTCGTCAATCTTCCTAGTACGTCTTTTGTTTACTGATATTATTCATACTACTGCCGTTTGCATTCATAAATAAAATATTATAATATTTCCCATTCATTGTCTACTAATTTTCTCTATTTTTTTGTTCCTTCCATCTAACAGGAGAGGATGACACTATACAACATTAATAATAGATAGGTGTTTATCTTTTGGTCGTTTGCTTGTGTATACGCTTAGCTTACGGAAACAGAAATTTTGTGTTTTGTTCAATCAATAAGTTTTGCTTCTTAATTTTTTATTACCAATTTACCAACTATATTTTTATGATGGACGGCTGTTGGACATTCCCATTTGACTTTTTTTTTCCTTTTTTGTCCAGATTGTATAATTTTCAGCTACGTGTTTGGTACCAATGTGATGATATGTTTTCTCAGGAAGGTATAATAGCAACTCATGTTTTCAAGATGACTGAAGCATTCAGGAATTAGAATTTAAGGGACTAAAGGTACATGACTACTATAAGTGTCTTGCACA
Source organism: Allium sativum (assembly GCA_030737875.1). Taxonomy (NCBI): domain Eukaryota; kingdom Viridiplantae; phylum Streptophyta; class Magnoliopsida; order Asparagales; family Amaryllidaceae; genus Allium; species Allium sativum. Next base: position 251,455,189 of record CM060915.1, on the reverse strand, counting down.
TTATGTTTTGCCACTGGTTTATATCATGTCATGATAATAACGTTGCTCGCTGTATGTGATCTTGAAGAGGGCCAACTGTACAACACAAAAGCAACCTGGCAGTCAATTTGGTGTACCATACATGCTCATGAATCAAGGTATTATTCTGTTTTCCAAGTTTGAGCATTAGTAGATGCATGTATTATTATTTTTGATTTCCAATTCTAAATGATGTAGCCGACTGCTGTTCTCACCCCATATTTGTATGTCCGTTTACGCATGAAAATTCTATATACTATAAACAATGTGAATTAAACTAACATTCACCTGTTCTCTCACTACTACTACTTACCCGCATTAACTTCTGAAGGTAAGGCTATCCTTTAACCCGCCTTTTGTTTACAAATATGATTTTGTGGTTTTTGTTTTTTTTTCCTTTTAATTTTTTGGAAGTATAGTTTACCATTCAATTCACATAACATGCTAACTGATTGATATGTTTTTTCTTGCTATTTGGGAGGAGAACACTCACATATGCGGTCGATGCAGACAACACTACTGGCAAATTATCCATACCACCATCTTCACGCGCATCATATATATATATATATATATATATATATATATATAGACACACACACATTTACATTTACTGTTTTGTTTGCATGGTTTAATGGTCTACAATCGGCAATATTACAAGTGCATCTTCTACCAAAAACAATACCTAACTGCCTATTTTTAACTGCTTACAGGAGGCCATTTACGAACACATCCACTCTGCTGTGGTTAAACATGGAAATCAAGATAGGAAACAAAGGAAATAAGGTTTATTCATCAGCATCCCATGCTGCTTGCATCATTTCCTGCCCCAGTTGGATACTCTTTATACTCCTCTCATCTTTTTGTAAAATTTACTTTGCTCGGCTATAAATACTTCCCCTGTTTCTATTTGTCGGCAGATTGCCATGTACATTTGTTTGTGCTTATTCTTTTGCAAGCTATTTGTAAACATAAATTTGTTGATACAACATTGTGCGTACAGATATTTACTTAACTATTATATACATTGCCATTGAACTTTTAATCTATGTTGTCTTCACCTTACAATCGGTAGTGACGTTTATGATTACTCATGCTATTCGAGCTGTTATATTATTATTGCTACTTGCATCTTGTGTAGAGATGTTTAAATGCTTTGTCTTATACCGCTCTAGAAGACACAACTGTCTTCAACCTTCATGCTGCGTTTTCTTTTCATACAAATTCATAATCTATATGACCGTCATTTGTATTAAACACATGATCCATTCAAACAAGGATTGCATTCTGTTTTTCTACTGCACAATTACTATATTTTCGATTTATTGTACCACCGACAAACGGCTTGCAAGCTATCTGTCATTGCCACATCGGTATTACATCAACAAGAAAACATTGCATTTGCTGTGCGTCAGACAAAACAGCAACATTTCATGAACTGAAGATTTTAAGACAAATATATGTACACAAGACATGCATTTGCTATCAGAATTCAGACAATTTATTTTTTCCTATCTCTTATTTTATTGGAAGCTGACAACATAATTTGTGTCAATCTAACTTCAGTTTATTCATTTGGCGCCTCATAAACTTTAACAGTTAATATCTGGTTCAATATTTTCGTTTTACAAACATCATTGACTGAGACTAACAAATTCATTCCACATTAATTTACATGGTTATCACAATAACTAACATGTTAACTAAATGCAATGGTACCAAATCTACTAACCAATATGACGATGCGTGCATCTGTTCATAAACTTCATTTTGACTACGGCAGAAATGGCTGCAGTCGGATACGTATAGTGTTGTAATCATATCCACATCGGAAAATAAAATTATGTATTCGTATTATGCAGTGTCCATGAATATCAGTGTACGAATATCCATATCCATGCATAATTTCGGATATCTTAAAGTATTCAACTCGATATATTGAATACATATATTTGAAAATAACTATATCCAAAACTTAACCATACACATCCGTAACGTTATCCGAAAATATCCATAAACATATCTGAAAAATATCCAAAACTTTCCGTATTCGTAACTCAATAATGAACATTCGGTGCATTTATCCGAACATATCTGCAACATTAATCGAACTATATCCGATAACTTATTTGAATAAAACTCGAAAATAATATAAGACGAGTTTACAGATATATAATTCACACTGGAATTTGACTAGAAAAATATTTGTTAAAAAGCTGATTACGTCAAATTGAAAGATATAATCACTACCTCAATCATATAACTTTGATACAACATATATTTTAAAAGGTAAAGTGCCCAAAATATAATACCACTAACTCATTCCTTAAATAAAACAAAACAAAACATCATAGAAGCATATATATTATTACGTCATAAGCGTAACCATACCACAAAATATAATGACATGTGACATAAAATGCTGCACATTACCTAAATACAAACACAATATTCGCTTTTTGTTAGATGGGTACGTACTCCAACTATTGTGATTAATTTAGTTATTTGACTAAAATTTGTATATTAAATTAAGCATAAGTAAATCAAACATTATACACACATACACGTCACATAGACAAATCAGAATATCGATTTGATATTTTAACATCCACATCCATAATAATTTTCATTTATTGGATATCCATATTTGCATCTTGAATAACAGATATTTTCCGTAATTTCGGATACGAATACGGGACGACTTTTTTGTGTGTATCCGTTCACCGCTACAACTTTGACTAGCCGTAACAAAAATTATTAATCATTAATGAAATAGTAACACGATTGCCATATAAAATAAGACATATGCACGGTTCCATTTAGCTGATCAATACCATTCCAGTATTTAGCACGTAAACTCACAAATATATCCAGTATTTTTGTTTCAACGTATCAGAAGGTAAAATGGCATACAATATGCTGTGAACGTTCCCTCTTGAATAATAGACACTCGTTATTTTTCACATGCAACAACCATTAGTGCTATATGCATCCACGTCAAACCTAATTTTACAAAACGAGTTATGCTATAATACCCGAAAAAGTTTTTGTCAAAAAGTAAGAAATAAGGGTAAATCCGGAATTCATTGGTGGTATGCACTGAATTCAAAGGGATATTTGTGTAATTCAGGGGATGGACCTCCTATTTTTTTGTCTTTTGGTGTATTTTTTGACAAAAACTATTTTTGTTATACTACTAGCATTTTTGTTACAAAACGGAACATACTTGTTCTCACCCGTAGTTCACGTCTTCATATAACTGTTTCGTAGTGAGGTATTCCTAACCAAAACGGTTTCTCTACTTTTTTTCTTCCACTTTTTCCCATTCCCCAGAATATATAATTTAACTATTCTGCAACCACAAAACTTTCTGCTCTGACTTGCATTCATATATCACCTGTTTTCGTGATGAATGCGAATACAATGTTGCTTTCCGAAGTGGTTTTGGGTACCAACTGGAATACTGTTAGAGTTAGAGTTGGTAGATTGTGGAAATTGATCAATCAAGGAATGCATGAAATGTACGGCATCAACATGCAATTTTTGGATTCAAAGGTATTTTCTTCTTGACTGATTATATACTTTAGTACAACCCACAATAATTTTAATTATTTCCATCTTTACCGATTCGACACTGTTCTTACTAAAAATTTATTTCGTCGCCGTATTTAATAGGGAAATGAAAAAGAGGCGTTGATCCAAAAACAAGTTCTGCATCAATTTGATAATACGTTTGAGGAGTCTTTGGTGCATGATGTCACGCGGTTTAATGTACAGGGGGCTGACAAAACATATAAAACCGTAAATGATAAATGGATAATAATTATACGAGCTGATACCCAAGTTGTGAAGGTTAATGAAGCTGTAGACAATATACCTCGATACAAATTTGGTTTTGCTGATGAATCCATGCTCATTACAATGCTATATCAGATTGTGCAACTCACCGGTACGGTGCTCAACATTTATTATTTAACCTCTTACTTCACCTAAAAGGTGATGTCAAATATGACACTGCTATTTGTTTCTGTTACTGGATCTTGGTGGATTATTGCATGCAATTACGAACATTTTCAATGTTACGAATAAAAAAGGAACTCAATCTATTGAACGAGGGTTGCATGTGGAAAATGATATGTTTGATTGTATCCATGGTACTGTATTTATCGAAAAACAACTAAATTTCTTCTTTAATACTACCATATCTAATCATGCAGCTGAAAATTTGTGGTTTCTTTCTAGGGTGACCAAAGAGATATAGTTGACGAGGCAGTCATGGATAAATTCGACCATTCTCCAACATTATTATCACTTCATCGACTGTTTTAGCTTATGAACGTACGTTTGTTTCGCACACGGACCAATCAATTATGTTGAATTTGTTTGACTCAACTATCGTTGTTGGCCACAAGATCATTTACCTATAACGCAACAAAAGCAACTAAGATTTATTTTGATGTTGATTCTCCTCAATTACTTGGCATCACTTCATGGTACCTACTGTTCCATTTTTGATTTTTTTTTTCCAATTCGATAACCTTTCCAAACTAAAATACGCTCATAGTGGTTGATTCCCTTTCTTACAAGGTGCAAACATGATGATGGCCGAAAAATTATTTACATTGACCACAGTATAAGGGATGACTCGGACGAACTGCAACATGTTTATTTCACACTGTCCAAATTTCGAACGAAGTTCGTTCGGGAGATTGTCGGGTACTTAGTCTCTATGTTCAATGCATACCATGAATTTTATTTGCATTTCATTTCTTATTTTATATGTGAAACCATGTTTAATAGTATATATTACATTACCACTTCAAATTGGTCCACATGGACCTTTGGTTGTTTGCAGCGTCCATGTGCGTGTTTTCACAATCATATTACATGTGCATGCTACTATTTTCCTTACCTGAAGATATCATCCGGATGTGCATGTTTTAATAAATTTAACGAAATAACATCTCATGATAATTGTATGCTTTTGTACTGCTACCATAATCATTCTTTTCTAATAGGGAAAAATTCATGTTATTCCCCTCACTATTGTTGAGCTGAAAACTACATCTAATTGGACCTATCTTTCTTTGCCCGCTTTGTAAATCCTTGGTTCGACTAGATGGGATCCAATATTTCTGCACCGGTTGCCATAAAATGACGCCGAGTCCTTTAAACAGGTTCCAAACGTTTTGTTTTCTGTTTGTTAACGCGCTTTCAAATGTACTATGCTTTTCACACTATAACATTGGTATCCTATTAATTTGGATATTATGAACTCCACCACAATCACTACTATCACTGCTTTTGGCAACAAAGCTGAAGATGTTATAGGACATAACGTTGACGACCTTCTTGCTATCTACAAATCAGTACAATTTTTTTTGCACTCTTACCTACGTTTATACATAATAGTTGACTGTCTTATGATGCCAATTTATCTTACTGTAATATGCTCTACCATTGACAGTGCACATACACATACACGTCCCTATTTAAATTTTTTTCTTCCTTTTCATTACACTTTACATCCACCGATCCATGCGTTCATGAATGTTCCCTTGAATCATTCATTCCTTATCTCGCGTTATCACACGCATGCCATTATTTTCTCACTGTTTTCTCCTTTAATTTTTTTTAAACACTTTGTTTCTTATTTTAACATGCTTCTATGTATGTTTGCATATATGCAATATAACCTTACTTTATTATGCCCTACATTGACAATTCACATAATGTATCCCGTACGACTCTATCGGTTCTATTACTTTTTTTCCCTTAATATGCTTTCTTTATGCTGTACTGTTGGCATCCATGCAGACCTGTATGCTTCCTTTAATTTTCCTTACCTTAAGTTACACCATGCATGGATGATTTAATCTTGTCATCATGCTTTTAGTTCACTTTTTTCTCACCACACTTTTTTACATTTTTTTTTATGCTTTATATATACACACATTTATTTTCCCATTCTGTCTCCGGTTGAATGGAGTTGACAAAATTGAAAACATATTCAATCAAATTCCCGGTTCTGAGGCTGTGGTGGAGTTCAAACCCAGCAACCGTGAGATAAACACTACTGATATTTACTTTACCGCTAGAAAAACTTCAAAGAACAAAAATATGACTGATGCAGCAGATGTGCAAACACAGGTTCATTTACGCTGTAATTACACTGACTTTCAATACTTAATCGTCTAGTGTTATATTAACTGATTTCTATTGCCATAGATAACTCCACCAAGCGAATTAGTTCCACTCCGGATTTTCAATCACTTAAATAAACTTCCATTACAAGAAATTCAATCGTTGACAAAGGAAAGCAAAATGTGACTGAGGTATGTCTTCCAATACTATATACTTACAATGACGATTCAGCTCATACAAATTAATATTTGATATATTGGTTTCAGGAAACTGTTTCACCAAAAGATTTGGCAGCTGACATGATTTGGACAAAAAAAGGTCCTACCGAGGGATTGTGATAAAGGTTAGAATACAATTATTAAATACCATGGTCGTTATTTTTCTTTCAGATTTTCATGTTGAAAAGGTATTCAAAATCACATGAAAGCAAGTGCTAACAATAACTTTTTTTAAACATTCCGCACTTCTTAAATTAGTCGGCGTGCGTATCAAATTTTTATACCAGCAATTTTCTTATCCTAACCGAAACATGCATTATTCTTTTAATCTGTTTCCTAGGCATACGAATTAGCAGCATTAATTAAGCTAGAGAGGTTGATGGATCTTCCATTTCTTACTAATTTTTTTATTATCAATATCCCCCTTTAACCTGCGTGGTTTATAACCATTGATTTACTATGCCTCCTTCTGTGTTTATGACTGTCATCACATATGTTTTTAGGTCAGTTGCAATTACTTAAATGAGCTTCGTACTAGATTCATGATTCTCATTAACGTCTACTGACTTATGGATGACCATTTTTTTTTCCAATATCACAAAACTGACACGTGTAATTAGTAATATATGTTATTAGACCGCTGAAAAAGAAATATATGTTGATTGTAAACACTTACAACTAATTTTATTGTTCGTATTTTAATTTTTCTTCTTAGGATTTGGACGACAAAATAACTGTGTCTGTTTCACCGTTAAAGAAGACTCGAGATAAAAGACCAAAAAAATAGCTTCAATCCCTGCTGCACTGCTCTCATCTACGTACAATTTCTGTTATTTTAAGTAATTGTATAACTTGACATTGATTTCATTTTTAACACAATATATTTGGTTTGTTGTACCTTATGACCTATGTGTGTTTATTGTTGTTCATCAAACATTAGTTGAGCAAACAATGCATTCTTTGTTGTAGCTTATATCTATGATATCTATATTTCATTCATTCACCCTACTCACATTGCATTACAAACACTACTTATTTTCATCCTTACATATCCACTACAACCATTAGATTTCTCTGATTTTGCTGCAAAGTGATTTCGAATTACAAATATGTGGTTCAGATTGTTTATTCTTTAAATTATATTATTTTACTATCCAACTATATTTCCATTCATCCTTTCAATATAAATGTTACTTTATTTCAATATTTTATCCCGACATTGCTTTATGTAAAAAAATACACATGCTTCACTGTTTACATTCTAATACGTGAAACATGTGCCTGCTGTATTTGCTACCTCTGGTTGTTACTTTACCATGTCTACTACCAATACACCGTATAATTCTTTTTCAATCATAGTTTACAAATAAAAATTTCTGCTTTTTACTTACTAGGGCACCTGTTCTTATTCCAACCTTAAATGAATTTCAAAAACATATACACGTTGCGGCAACTATATGAAACACTCTGCTTAATATTTTCATCAATTTCAGTACCAACGCAGGCGACCGAAACCATTCACCACCCTACTGCCCTCATTATTTTTATTCTTCAAAATATAGCATAAACATAAACTAAACACTACCCGTGTGCGAAGAATGAGATACACACTATTATTAACATATAATCTTTTTCCTACTTTGCTAACATGTAATTGATTGCATTTTAATGAATCAAAACATATTGTTATTTTTCTAATCATCACTAACATGTAAATGACGTCATTTAACTAATGAACATTTTTCTCCTTCGCTAACATGTAAACTATTATATTTTAAATAGACAAAACATGTACTTCTTTTTATCTAAACAAACATGTTATTTTAAGGGACAATTAACGACAAGGACAGATGGCCATTAAAATTTATCCATAAGAACAACCACCTAATATTTTATCTATAAGGACAATACACTGAAATTAAATTTCGGCCGATGCTTCCATCTTCTCCCTCTGTCACGTATCTCGATTTCATCGTTTATCGCGAAATCACAAAAATCACAAAATCCTAAATCGATGAAATCACAAATATCATGAGACATTAGAATCGAAATTCTCAATCGAAGACAAAAATCACGAAATCAAAATCACGACAAAAAATCAGCCGAAACAGAAACCCTAAAAAACGAAAAATTGTCGAACAACAAAAATCCATTGGAAATCACAAGTGAATTGAATAAAAATATTTTTCAAACGATGGAAAACACAATTGAAGAAGTCGAAATTGTTGAACCAATTTTTTCGTGATTGGAATTTTTTTTTCGTTAATAGTATAGCAGTTCGTAGGTATCATTTTTCCTATTTTAACTTTAAAATATAGCAGCAGTTTTTAGGTATCATTTTTCTATTTTTCTAGGTATCATTTTTACTGTAGTTTATGTGTTACGTTAAACATCACATCAGTTTTAAGGTATCATTTTTATACTTTTTAAGGTATCATTTTTAGTGCAATTTCTCTGTTATGTTAAACATTACTGCAGTTTGAAGGAATCATTTTTATATTTTTTAAGTTATCATTTTTAATGTAATTTATGTGTTATGTTAAACATCACACCAGTTTTAAGGTATCATTTTTATATTTTTTAAGGTATCATTTTTCTGTAGTTTATGTGTTATGTTAAACATCATAGCAGTTTTAAGGTATCATTTTTATATTTTTTAAGGTATCATTTTTAGTGTAATTTCTGTGTTATGTTTATATACATCTTTTTTTTTACCTACAATATTAAAAAACTGATATCCATGAACTGTGAATATGAGAAAAACTTTAGCTTAGCCCTACCAGCTTATAAAACTAATAACATAACATAAAAATCACATGAAAAAACAATTAACACATTTAAAATAGTAAAACTGATACTTAAGAAAATAGGAAACTGATACGTAAAACCTGATTCAATGTTTTGAAGTAAAACTAATGGAAAAAATGTTTACATCAAAGTTTGATTGAATAAAATGAAATTAGTTCGACTGAGTTACAAAGTTGATGCAACAGTACAACTGCAAAATTAACACAATAACAAAATCACATGGAAAAAACACATAACACAGTTAAAACATGAAAACTGATACTTAAAAAAATAGAAAACTGATACCTACAAACTGCATCAATGTTTTAAAGAAAAACTAATGCAAAAAATGTTTACATCACAGTTTTGATTGTATAAAATTAAATAAATTAGACTGAGTTAAAAAGTTGATGCAACAATATAACTTCAAAATTAACACAGCAATAAAATCACATGAAAACAACACATAACATAGTTAAAACAGTAAAAATGATACCTAAAATATTATAAAAATGATACCTAAATACTGATGCAATGTTTTGAAGATTAAAAAAAAAATCACAGTTTGATTGATTAAAATGAAGTAAGTTCGACGTAGTTTTAAAGCTGATACAACAATATAACTTCAAAATTAACACAGCAACAAAATCTCATGAAAAAACATATAACACAGTTAAAACGGTAAAAATGATACCTAAAAAAATAGCAAACTGATACCTAAAAACTGCTGCTATGTTTTAAAGTTAAAACATGAAAAATGATACCTAGAAAAATAGAAAAATGATACCTAAAAACTGCTGCTATGTTTTAAAGTTAAAATGGGAAAAATGATACCTAAAAAAATAGAAAAATGATACCTACGAACTGCTATACTATTAACGGAAAAAAAACATTTCCAATCACGACAAAATTGTTCAACAATTTCGACTTCTTCAATTGTGTTTTCCATCGTTTGAAAAATATTTTTATTCAATTCACTTGTGATTTCCAATGGATTTTTGTTGTTCGACAATTTTTTTGTTTTCTAGGGTTTCTGTTTCGAGCGATTTATGGATTCGAATTTTTGGGTTCGATTGCAATTTCGAATCTGATGTCCTTTTGATTTTCGTGATTTATGAATTGTTATGGATTCAAATTTTTGTGATTTTTGGGTTCGATTGTTTTAAAGATGGAGCGGACGTGAATCGGAAGCGGAGGAAGAAGAAAAAAGCGCACGTGAAGAAGAAGAGAAACGGTGAATTGTCCTTCTGAGTAAAATTTTAATGGGTTGTCCTTATGGATAAAAAAGCCTTCACTTTTGTCCTTGTAAATATTTTCCTGTTATTTTAATATGTTATTCTTTTTAATCTAAATAAACATATAAAAGGTAACAATTTAATGGTAAATTCTATTTTAATATGCCATTCTTTTTTAGCTAAATAAACATGTTAATAGAAACATTTTTAATGAACACCTCCTATTTTAACATGTAATCCCTTTTATCTATCAAATCAAAACATACACTAAAAATGTCCTTTTTAATATCTAAACAATTTCTAATGAACATGTCATTTTTAATAATGAATCATTTTTAATGAAACTAATCATACATTAAAAATATCCTTTTTAAAATCTAAACAATTTCTAGTGAACATGTCATTTTTAATAATGAATCATTTTTAATGAAACTAATCATACATTAAAAATGTCGTTTTTAAAAATCTAAGCAATTTCTTATGAACATGTCATTTATAACAATGAATCATTTTTAATGAAACTAATCATACATTAAAAATGTCATTTTTAATACCTAAACAATTTATAATGAACATGTCATTTTTTAATAATGAATCATTTTCAATGAAACTAATCATACATTAAAAATATCCTTTTTAATACCTAAACAATTTCTAATGAACATGTCATTTTTTAACAATGAATCATTTTTAATGAAACTAATCATACATTAAAAATATCCCTTTTAATACCTAAACAATTTCTAATGAACATGTCATTTTTAATAATGAATCATTTTTAATGAAACTACTCATACATTAAAAATGTCCTTTTTAAAATCTAAACAATTTCTAATGAACATGTCATTTTTAATAATGAATCATTTTAATGAAACTAATCATATATTAAAAATATCCTTTTTAAAATCTAAACAATTTCTAATTAATATGTCATTTTTAATAATGAATCATTAATTATCTCTAAACATGCTTCTTTTAAATAATGAATCTAAATATACATTAAAAATTATCACCTTTAATGTTTCAACATTTTTTTCTAAACATGATTCTTTTAAATAATGAATCTAAATATACATTAAAAATTATCATTTTTAATGTTTCAACAATTTTCCCTAAACATGATTAATTTGTGATCCATATATATAGAATAAAAAAAGTAATTTTATTGTATAAACAATTTTGTCCTATTTCTATGATTCATATATATACAATAAAAAAAAGTATTTTTATTGTATAAACAATTTTGTCCATCTATGATTCATATATATACAATAAAAAAATATTTTTATTGTATAAACAATTTTTTCCAATTATGTGATTCATATATATACAATAAAAAAAGTATTTTTATTGTATAAACAATTTTGTCTAATTCTATGATTCATATATATACAATAAAAAAAGTATTTTTATTGTATAAACAATTTTGTTCCAATTTTATGATTCATATATATACAATAAAAAAAAAGGTATTTTTATTGTATAAGCAATTTTGTCCAATCACATATACAATAAAAAAAATGTAACTTTATCATATAAACCGTTTTGACAAATTTCTATTCTATCCAATGGAGCACCACAATCAAAATCAATCAATTCAAATCTCGTACAACACACAACTGAATTTTAGGAGTGTATATATAAAAATTTCTCAATGTAATAACAATTAATTTTAATTTTAAATTAGAGATCTCACAGTGCTTTGAAATTCTTAAAAAATTATAGATCGCTCTAAATTTCCCTGGTCGCTTCTAAAATGTAGTAGACACTGCCAAGATCCAAACGGTTCCTATTTCATGTGATTCCGGCATTGTATGAACGAGTAATGGTTTTTATTGTTGTTAATAATATTTCAATTTTATTAATAAAATAATTAAATAAAAACTTCACCTTCTTCTTCTATCTGAAACATAGGCCGCACCCCTTTCTGGTTTGTTCGAACTTAGGTTTTCACTTTTTGCTAGACTGGAAGCATGTGAGGGAAATCGGGTTGCACCACGACAAAGGGGGAGGAACGATGCTCCAGGTGGACCCCATAGCGGCGGGCTCGGTCGGGACTAGGAGGCAGTGCAGCGGTGTAAACGAAGATGGTGTAAACGACGACGGTTTGGGTGTCTGGAACTCGACGAATATTCAACGATAGGAGATGATGTTTGTATGGATGTGAAGAGCAAGAAGAGTACTCCAATATTGTCCAAAGGAGGAAGTGATTTTATTGAGAGGATTAAGAGATTTTAATGGATGAAGTTTGGAGCTTTTCTGGCTATTAAACAAATGATGGCGGCGACTATGTATTATGAATTAGGGTTTTGATTATCCTGTGTATTTATAATATAATATTATTTAGTTCATTAATCACTAAAAGTCCCATTAATTCCTTCTAACTCCAAACTAAGCCCAGTGACTATCATCCTTAGCCAAATACCCCTATTCCGGACATAATGGACCATGTTTCATGAGCCCATTTGACTGTTTCAGCCTATTTTTCTTTAAATTAAAATACAAACCATTTAATTATTAAATTTGATCGTACATTTTAATTTATCGGGGCCACATACTGAGTCGAAAAATTCCAGAAAAATAAATCTAGCTATGTTTTGATGATACGTTCTTAATAAAATTAATTTCATCGAATTTGGAGACCGTTCGAAAAATGGCCTTTTTAATGGTTGATCCAATTCAACAGAAATTACCAAACGCATTTTAATTTACTACGCTCACATATCAATTCCAAAAATTATAGAAATTTAAACCTAGCAATAATTTGACATTCCGGACCCAACAAAAATGGCTTTATCGAAAATAGAGGTCGTTTGCAAAATGGCTATTTTTAATAGCTTTGTTATTATTTAAAAATGGAATTTTTAAATTCTGACACATTTTCTATCAAAATTTCTTAAAATAAAATTTTTAAATTGGTTCTGATTTTCCGGGTTGTTACATTCTCTCTTAGTATGGCAAATTGCGTCCTAGGAAATCCAATAATGCCACTGCGCTTTGTACCTTTTTTTCCAAAAAAAGCATGAAGCTAAAGAACGGTAGGAATGAAAGAAAGATGAGGTACGCGTCATGATTGAAAAGACATAAGACCCTAGAGAATCGAGAACCGCCATGATCAGAACAAGGCGACTAGCCTAAAAGATGAGAGAATAATTCCATCTGAAGATCTTTCCCCTGGCTTCGTTGGTCAGAGGATCGAATATAGCATTGAGTTTGCGACCACGATACAAAACAATACGGAGATAGGGAAGGGGAAGCAATCCCACCCAGTAATCCGAATGAGACTCGATCCAAGAAATCCTCCTAAGATCCATGGACTTGGTTGGGACAAAACAACTCTTCGAAGAATTTACCAGTTGACCAAAGCAACATTCGTAGAGATGCAAAAAAGAAAGTAGCCTATGAAAGGAGCGACGGTTAACATTTGAGAAGATAATGATGTCATCGATAAATGACAACAAAGAAATCATGGGACATCCTCTCATGATACCAAATCGGTAAATCTATCTTAGAATGGTAAGAGAGTGAATCCCTTTGATGAGAGCTTCAGCGGCGATGACGAGCAAGGTTGGGGAGAAGGGGTCTTCTTGAGGAGGCCTCTCCTCGACCGAAAAAAGCCTTCGGTCGCACCATAGATAAGAATTGAAAACCAACAACCTGACACTAGTCTCTAAACCATATCAATAAGAGGCTCGGGAAACCCAAAAGACCAAAGAACGCGAATGATGAAGAACCAAGACATGCGATTGTAAGCTTTAGCCATGTTAAGCTTAACAACCACATTGGATCCTCTTGTTTTATGGTCGATCTGGGATATAAGTTCTTGAGCAAGAAGGACATTGTCAATTATTAGATGACCTTTCAAAAAACAAGCCTGTGAGGGGCAGATGACACGGTCAAGACTGGGGTTGATTCTGGAGGCCAAGGTTTGGAGATGACCTTGTTCAAAAAGTTACAAAGACTAATCGGACAAAAGTTAGAGCATGACTAAGGATTCTCACACTTAAGGATTAACACAAGATTGGTGGATGTCCAACTCTTCGGGAGCGTGGCACTAGAGAAGAAAGAGCGAATCTCCAGGGAGAGTTCTTACAAATGATCGGCCAAGCACATTAATAAAAATCCACATTGAAACCATCAGATCCACTCCTACTTTCCTTGTTGAGCAAGAAAACACACGATGGATCACTTCCAATTCCGGCGGAATGCAAGGAGAGGGAGAGCCGACCTCCTTAGGAAGAACCAAGGAAGAGACGGAGGATAGAAGAATAGGATTCGAGACAGCCACAGAAGGGTAACCTAGAAAATACAGAAAATACGAAACAATTGTCTCCGAAATCTTATGATGAGGTGATGCCATCGAAAGGTTCGCAGGTAGGATCCGGCGGATAGTGAGAATATTATTCTTCTTTCTAATGGAATAATGGAAGAATTTTGAGTTGGTATCGCCATCAACAATCCACTTGATCCTGGATTTTTGCTCGTGGAAAGCATTCCCAATGGTCAGCTCAGAGTTAAAGGCAATTTGGGCATCTATCCATTACGCCTTCAGAAGAGGAGAGGGATCAGCATCATAAGATGCTTTAGCCAGGATGAAAGCTTCTTCTATCATGTGAACTCTGTCAAAAATGTTCTTGAATACCTACATGTTCCAGTTCTTTAGACAAAGCTTTAGGCGCTTGAGTTTGACAGAGAAACCCACTAGCAGGCTTCCAGAAACGGGAATAGACCAAGATTCATCCATCGTCGGGATGAAGGAGTGATGGGATTTCCACATGGATTGAAAACTAGTCGACGAAGGTCCGGTCGAAGAAAATGGGGAACATCTGAGAATCATAGGGGAACGATCCGAGTTAGTGCGATGAAGATGTTCCATCGAGAAAATGAAGGGAAATCCAAACCATCCCTCTGAATCGAAAACCCGATAAAGGAGAGAGGGGATCCTACTGGAGCCTTCTTGGTTGTTACACCAGGTAAAGACCGAGCCAACGAAGGAGACCTTAGACTGTCCGGATTGGATTACGAAGGAACTAAAATCCTCTAATGCTACTCGATTGATGGCGGCATCCCCTTTTTTTCCGCTTGGCAGACGACAATATTAAAATCACCCGAATGACAGAAGCCCCAAAGCCCGGTACCTAATGAAGATTGTATTTGCATTTACTATTTGAAAGAAATTTGTATACGATTTGTATGGTACTGAATGTAGGGTAACTCCAAACTAGTATAAAATCTTGGTGTGTTCTTTTCTTTTATATTACTGCATTTATTTTTATATACATCTTGGTTATGTGGTTGTTTTTGTGAAGTTTGCTTTAGATGCATTAATAGCTTCTCCCACTTGTTCTCAATGGTTGGCGACAGTTACTGAGATATACATAATCCTAAATCTTCGTCCTCCATTGCTACTAGTTTCTCGCATTAGGTTTTCAAATGTTTATATTCCACAAAACTAGAACACCATTGAAAAAATTTGTGTAGCAGACTCTAATACTTACTATTATGGTTTTTAGTAGAGGCCACACATAATTAGATATTTACGGAGATAAAAAGTGAAGAGAAACAATGATAAAAAAAATTCAAATAAAAAATTTATTAATTTCACTGAAAATATTATAAGTGAAGCCTTAAAATTGAGAAGAAAACTTAATTTCCAAAAGCCCCCAAAATCTGGCAAAATACAATTTTGCCATACATGCATATAATAAACCCTACAAATGCCTATCTATAATAGCCTTGACATAATACATTTATTAGCCAATGTCTGATTACTTCCATCTTTTAAAATAAATCATTTACATATAGATAATTTGTTGGATTTTTAATGTAGTAAATGAGGTGACTAATCACTCTACCAAATCCACAAAACCCATAAAAGAGACAATGTATTTGAGTTACAAGCCACTTTACTCAAAATATCTTCGAAATCTACCCAAGTATAGAAAATTATATCACCAAAAATTTGACAATGCCTTGTATATATGCAATCAAAATATAAGTGTTCCGTACTTTCTAGCTTATTATTGCATAAGAAGTAGTTAATGTTTCCATTTTTATTCCATTTGATGCTCTCTAGCTGGAGATTGATTTAATATAGCAAAATATGCACAATGAGTCATTTTTGGATAATTTGCTTTATTTCAAATTAATTTGTACTTGTTTATTTATATCTCCTCTCCTTTTATGTATTATAAGTGTTTTGGAAGAATTTTTTTCCTTTAATTACTACTTCCCAGCTCCAAATGTCTTCGTGGAGGCTTGGATCGATTTCTGTTTTATTTATTGATGATTTAAGTACAAAAATTGTTGGTTGCATATGTGCATACAAATGTGAATTTTGTTTTTCTTTCTTGAATTTCCTTTCAATTAATTTCATCTCTATTTCTTTGCAATTTAAGTTGCTTTCCCGTGTGTCATAGTAGTGATTGTTGGAGAGGATGGCTCAAAAGTTTACGTTGTTGACATATTTTCCTATCGTCTATTTAGGCCATAATGATTTTCTTTTAAAAATAAATTAAAATCGCACGCTTCACTCATTAGTTAGTTTTGATTAGAAAATTTTCTGTTTTATTATAGTTCTTTAGATCAGAATGACCAAGATAAACATTCCCGACTGTTGTGTAATGACGGTCGAAACAAATCCCTACTATGCCAGCATAAATCGCATGAATATGAGTTGGCACACACACTGTTGTAATAAAAGGAATCTCTGATGTTACATGCCTATCAACTCATATTTGTACTACACTCCTTCAATTTATTCCGTAACGTGGGACTAATTATTCAAGCCGTCATTCCTACCTTAACAATACGCGATGCAATCCTAACACTGAGTTTATTTTTCTTACAAAAGTATCCATGTAAGGAATGTTCTATCTACATTGGACTTTATATATATATATATATATATATATGTATATATATATACCGGTTTTATAAATTAATCAGGTTTTTAGGCTAGTGTACAAAATATTTAGACACATAGGTTAGTTTTGACCATGCTAGGAATGAGTTGGAAAAACACAATGGATGGTATTTGTAATGTCGTATGTTGTGTTTCTTTTTACATTATAGTTGGCGATTTTTCAAAAGAGGTTAACTATGCTTTTAACTTAAAAACAAGCGAGAAAGTTTAGAAAAGTCATCAACGGACGTTATGTAATATGTTATACAAATAGATGGCTTTCCACAAGCCATCCACTTATTTTTAAATAAAAATATAGTTGGCAACTTTTTAGCTTACCACCGATGTGGTCAAAACAAATTTATATTTGAAAAATATTTATGAACACACCTAAAAATGTGATTAGTTTTTCAAAGTTACTTAAATTAATTAAAAGAAAATCCATCTATATTTAATATTTGCTATCCACCTTGAGTGTTAGTATGACTTAAACTGGAATTCATGTTGATCAATTTTTATACACTTGTCAGAGTTTAGATGGCAAGTAAATGAAAAAAAAACAATTGAACTTGATTATAATATTAAAATATAGGTAATTTATTTAAAACAATTACATAAAACACTACAAGACACACGGTGATTAGCGATGGAATATAGCCGTCGGCGGCAAACGCTAGCCGTCGCTATATATCGTTGCTATTACTGTCGTCGCTAACAGGAATAGCAATGGGGATAGCGACGGCTCCATCGCTAGTTTAACAACGGCTAGCGACGGCTTATGTCCACGTGTCATCATACGTGGCATGTCATTTCTTTGACCGGGAAGCCGTTGCTAGCCATCGTTAGTCGTTGCAAAAATGTCGTTGCTATCCGTCGCTATGTAATGACCAAACCGCCGTCACTAGCCGTCGCAAAACCTGAAGCTAAAATTTACAACATAAAGCAATTCCTTTCCATCAAGCCATACAACAACAATTCAATCCAAAAACCAAAACAACACCACTATTATCCCATTAATTCACCAATACCCATCAACAATCAATCCATCATACCATACCATCATCAAATATTATAAAAAAACAAAATTAAAAACGCCATCATAGCATAACATCGTTCAATATATGTCAAAACACATCATACCATCGTCCACAAGCCGTCATACATGTCCAAACACATCATATAACATTGTACGTGCATATAACATATAAAAAACCAAGTATATGTACATAACAGAGCATAAGTCAAAAAAAATTAGCACCTACACTACTCATCCTTGTCTTCCTCGTCATCTTCTTCTGTTTCCTCTCAATATACAGCAGAATCTTCTCCCTCTCCTCCCTGCCCAGGCATAAACCCATGCTCCTGAAAGTAAGATGCGGCGCTCATCTATTTCCATTTGCATCTTGGTTTTTGCCAATCCATCATCTCATTCATCTGCTCTTGCATCTGAGCAATAGTCACCTCCTCCATCGACCTCTTATAAGCACGCTGAACAGCCTGTGAAATAAATAAGTTCACATTAAAGTTATTTAATTATATTTTTACTAGTTTGTTTTAAACATGTATATAGTTAGCAATAACATTTGTTTTTCTTAAGTAGAATTTTCAAATATAATATCAATACACACGTATATATCGCACATTTTTTATCATGATATTACATAAAATTATATCATTTATTCCTTGGATATATATGTAGGTCTTGGACTAAATATTCAAAACTATCATTCGGCATAAGAATATTGTATATAGTCAAATAGCAGTAATGTATATGCACTAGTAAGTGCGCCTTATGTGTAAGTATATTTTTATTTGTTCAAATTATGCTGACTGGCCCAAATTTAGTAACAAAATCGTATTCATTGTTGCATGTGTGAGAAATAATATGGAATACTAATTAGTTGACATGATTTACAAATACATGATCATGCCAATTGTTTTTATATGTATATCAGTAGTTGATCCCTTCGTTTCTGCTAAATTCTCATTGTTTGCATTTTCCCTTAACTCGTATTCTTGGTTTACATGTTTATAAATCATCATGATTGCAATAATTTATGTCTAAAAAAAGTCTTACCTCCTGATTGCCGAAACCATATCACCTTCCTCAAGTAGGCGGATCAGTGATAGAATGTCATATGCTATTAGACTCTGCAACTGTAAGCTCCTGTCCACTAGCCTATATCACTTTAGCAACATCTGCATCATACTTCCCCTGCAATAGCAATATAATTTTAAGACAATTGCTATAAAAATTTACTTATATATTGTGATATACGAGTATGAAACATTTTAATTTATATGGATAAGCATATTTACCATTATACATGCACTCTTCGGATCCGCCCACTCATACGTAACATTTCCTTCTTCATCGGTGTGCTCCACTGCATGTGTTGTCTGAATACGTCTGCCATCAAAGGCTCTCTTCGGCGCTTTATATACTGAGTAAATATACAGTAATAAAATTATTAAAGATAAGATTGGATTATATACACATAATTTTTATCTGACCATGTACTACAAATATTTAAAATTTATACCAAATCCCTTCTGTGCTGTTGGAATGATTTTGAGCCACCGCGGTATAGAGAAGGATTCTTTTCTCTATTTGCTTTATTTCTAACTACTACTTTCTATTAAATTTGATACACGATGATGTAAAATAATGCAATAAATATTATAAATGTGAATATTATCACCAGATCTTACTTTAACATCTTCCGTGTCCCAATACTTTTGAAAGTCTGCCCAAACATCATCACTCATAAATTGAGGCTTTTTTTGCTTTTCTTGGCTCTTGAAATTGTCTCTCGATAATTCTTGCGCATCTTCATATTCCAATAACTCAAAAAAGTGGGCATGTCCTGCTCCTCAACATGTCCAATAGCCTGCATATTACATTTATTTTTAATTATTCCTAGTATATTAATTTTCAATATTAGTATTAAAAATACTTACCGATAAATCGGCTAGAATGACATTCTTGATATGCGTTGGGATACTATCCCAATGCGACCAAGCACTCTGCATTCTACTTGTGTAAGACTGCCTTGATACTTCTAAAATGAACTCCGATGGCTCAATCTCAAATCCCCTGTGTAGATGTTAATATAAACATTTCATATTTTAAATAATCTACATTGAAATAAATTTGAACATTTACCCGGCACTCTTCAGAACAATCTCCGCAACTCGGCGAAGAACTGGCATTGAGCTGCTCGGACCTTCTCCTGATCCTGCTCCAGGAGATGGTGAAGGAGTATGCTGAGATGTACTCCTCGATCGTCGTTTATCGCCAGACATATCTGTTAAAATAATATAATGTGCATATAAAATAACCTGAATTATTAACATCAGTCAACATTATCATAACATAAATCGTAAATGAGAAGTACAATACTGCATAACATGCATAGTCAACATTATCATTACATAAATCATACTAATACAGAATGTAAGTAAATTCATAAGTAAGAACAATCAACATCATTATTATTACATAGATCAGAATAGTACATAAATAAAATAAGTACATAACATCAGTCTTCATCATCATCTTTGGATCCAGACTCGGTATCATACTCTATATCGTTTTCATCGGTACTTACAAATGCATTTACTAATACATTCGCTTCATCATTCAATGACCCAACATCAATGTCATCAGCAATTATTATTTCAGTATTTGGCTCAAAATCTTCTTGATACGTTGCTTCATTTGGAATATTATTTCCATCAAATGTAAATCCTGACTTTGTTTTAAAAACAGCCCACCAATCTGCTTTGTCTTTTTTTTAAAGATGGATATGGAGCAAAATAGACTTGTAATGCTTGCTTAGCTAACACAAAAGGATCGTACTTATAGTAATGCGATGTATGCCTTATTTCAATTAGCTTAAAGTCTTTGTGCACGTTGATTCCAGAACCAGGAACATTGCTAAACCAATTGCATTTGAACAGATAATTTTTCTCTACGAGCTGAACATAATATGTCAATTCTACAACTTGCGTTAAGACACCGTAAAAATCTTTTATATGCTCGTCTGGATCATCACTACCTTTGACAAATACACCGATGTTATACGTTAATTTTTCAACTCTATAGTCATTGATGTTGAATTTAAATCCATTGACAAAGTATATTGGATAAGTTTTGACATTTCTTTTTTGATTTGATAGCAAGATGTCGTAATTCTTCATTAACAACTCAGTTTTTCGGATCATGAACATAGTCTGAAAACTATCGATGAATTCTGTGTTGAGATCACCAGATGGATGTTGTGCTTCGTAGATACTGCATATATGTGTTATGTTCATTTTTTATTAATAGAGACAGATAAATATATATGTACACATAATTGAATTTTACATGAATTTAGTATTACCTGACAAATGATGCAACTTCCGCACAATTTAACAAAACATATGTGTGTGCTGCATTGTAGTCTTTATCGCTTAACCATATTTCCACACATTTTCCTGTAGGTCTTTGGTGTAGTCTAAAAACAGATAACATTGTTTGAGAAGACTCCTGCTCAGCGACTTGTTCATTACGGGGAACAGTTACAAAAGACAAGTTCACATCTTCACTAAAGTAATGACGGAAAAAAAAGAGGCTTCTTTTTCAAGGTATGATTTGCAAATCAAACCTTCTACTCGAGCTTTTTGCATAATTTTTTTCTTCAAACGATTCAAGTACCTATAATAAGATTAATTTAATTTATATGTTGGCACAATAATCTAAGTTATAATCTGTCACGATTATTGAAATTAGATATAAAATTACCTCCCGAACGGATACATCCATCCATATTGGACTGAACCTCGAAGAAGTGCTTCGGACGGAAGATGAATAGGTAAATGCTCCATTACATTAAAAAAACCAGGTGGAAATATTTTCTCGAGTTTGCAGATCAGTACAGAGATTTCTAGTTCAAGCTTATGTAGAAGGTCCACCTTTAACGTCGTTGAACAAAGTTGTTTATAAAACAAACTTAATTCTGTTATAACACTCCAGATTTTGTAGGCAACAGTTCCTTGAAAACAACAGGTAAAAAGTATCCCATCATGATATGGCAATCATGGCTTTTCATTCCACTCAATTTACTGTTTTTAAAGTCCACACATCTATGGAGGTCTGAAGAAATCCCATCAGGACATCGTAATCCTTCCACCCAATTTAGCACGAGTTTTTCTTGCCTGTTGTCCAGCTCATAGCATGCTTTAGGTTTTTTATTTTCGCCATACAAGTGCAGCTCCGGCCGTTTACAAAAGTGTAATATATCGCGTCTCGAATTCGCATCGTCTTTGGTTTTACCCTTTACATTCAAAATTGTATTAAAAATGTTATCAAAAACGTTTTATTCATCATGCATCATGTCAATATTATGCCGAAGTTTTAGTTTTTTCTAGTAAGGTAACTCCCAAAATATACTTTGTTTGCACTATGAAGCGACCCGAACTTCCCCGGTGTCCGAAGAGAAGAGAAAGAATGAATAACTTTGAGGACAAGACCAATCAGAACACAAACAGAAGAACATTTCTTTGCTTATTACAACAATTCCATCAGAATACAAGAATATACAAAGTATGAACAAATATTATAGATTTTACAAATATCAGAGATTTTGATTACATTTAAATACATAGCAGCGGAAAATAATACAACACACAACTGAAAGAGATATACGGATACAGAGCTTTCCGAATATCATTCCAGCTATAAACCAGGATCCTGTGAATATAAATCTGCAAAACCAAAACTACTAGCTGCCCGTGTCGAAAATAAGGGAACCCAGAGTTTAAGTTAAAACAATAAACTCCAGGTCAGTCATGTGACTGGTGTGAGAACTAAAACAGTTATTAATCTTTATTTTAAAGTTAGGTAAATCAAGGGACCACGCCGTATAACACGGAACGGGTTTCCTCCCAAGAACACTAGTGCATATATCAAAACAGCGCAATGCTTCTTGGAAAAATGAAGCTATTATAAGACCCAGGTCCCATCACATAATGCAACGCAATCCGGAGGATATGGTTTTCCCTTATAATAGCCAAACACGCTTGGTACGTTTAAAACAAATCATTTGATACTATTATAAGTGTATAGTGTCAAAAAAATTCAATCATAAATATCAATCATAGACGGCATGGGTACCATATATAATGTCGCCATACTATGCTCTACAAATAAAACAGCAGTGTCATGTATTGGAAATTGGATTCCATCATGAGTCGAGGCAAAGGGAAAGATCCTCTCCATTCGAGACACTCTAGCAAATGTCTCAGGACCACACACAGCGATCCTTGGAATCGGTTGGGCTGGTCCTTTCTTGCTTTTGAGGATTGGCAATTCCAGAACACACGTTTCTCGGTCCTATAGGACCTGTATAATGGTCTGTACGTCGGCTCACATAGTGCCAGTTATCGACCATATATATTCGAGGCGCCTCGCATTCCAACAACCACACAGGAAAAAGTATATAAATGTCAGGGTTGGTAGGTCACTGACATCACCCATAGCTAGAAAGAAACGTCGTGTTCTCCCAACGGTCCGTATCCCGTTTTTGACTCATATCGAGGTGTGAGGCTCGCGAATTCACGTTATACACAAAGCTATGCCACCAAGGCCGTGCTTTGATCATCAACCACAAGAATTTGCTTTTCACCGGAAACCTTGATCATTTGCCACTTAGGCATGCCACACAGGCAATTCACTCTATGTGACTGATGTCCATCGATATACAACCTCTGAGCTCGTATGTCTCAGAGAAGGGCGTTAAGCAAGAGAATAAATTCTCCGCCGCTAAACAGATGTATATTTAATAGAGATCAATCAACATAGAATAAAATCCAATGTCAGACACACAGTCCATTTACAAGTTCGTTCTGGGTCTGAACGAAACCGGAGGCATTTTCCTTGCATATCCATCGATCTCCAAGTACGTCTGGACGATCACCAACTGATTCCCTCCTCTTGGGTGTACAGCCCAATCAAGATCATCAATAATCATCCAAACGATGTGAAGACTTCCGGTCTTCAACCACCGTCTTCATCTCCGACTTATCGTCGAATCGATTATTCAGAATGGGTATAAACCCAGCCTTTCCGAATAACCCGTGTATATAATAAACACGTGTTACATAAACACAACATACGCCTCATTCCAATTCAGAATATTCTTTTATTCAAATTTTCACATTCTTAGGGAAAGGTTCCCATTAATTTTATCAAAAATAAATTCTTCTAAATTTATTCTTTAATCTTCCTTTGGATATCATTTCAAAACATGTTAAGGTTTTCTAAACTAGTCGGGATTAGCGAACCACACCGAAGTAATTATTTATTTTCTTTCCTAATCCCAACCTATTCATCCCATGAAGCAAAACTGGTAATACTCCATATCTAACACCACGGTGTTATCGGTAAAATTAATTACCATTTCACGTTCAAATTTAATTAAAGATTTAACTATTGCTTTGGAGCAAAACTGGTGATACTCCATTCTCGATCACTTTCCAAATTTGATAATTTAAATTATCAATTCACATTTCAATCTAATTACAGATTCATTAAAACTCCACTTAGTTTTAATCTTCTCAAAAATCAATATCCTGTCTTTAACTGGGTTAAAGAACCAATGTCACCAAATACACGATTCACGATAAAACCAAAATCACTTTCAAATTTAATTCCAATTAAATATTATTTAATTGGTACACTTTCACTAAATCTTAATTAAAAGATTTATTCTTTTCTAAACTGGGTTCAAGAACAGTGTTATTTATGACACCATTCACGATGAACCCAAAATCCCATTTGATATTAAATACAAGGCTCTGAATAGAAAATATACCGGCTTATATTAAATGTCAAATTCTGAAACCAACAAATATCGAATTGGAAATAACGATATAAATATATCTTTCAAATTTCCACAACCATATCTGTATAATCACGAAGTCCAACATCGAAATATTCCGAAGATAATTTCGATTCAAATCCATTCCAATTCACGTATTGGAAATTCTGATTATTTTTAAAACCACTTTCAAACTCAATATATTTATTTCAAAAAAATAAATTGATTTTAATTCTAGTTCAAAACTAGTTCATTTCGATAAAAAACTATTTTTATCTTTTCAAATATGGGATTTTTCACCCCAGTTCTTTCCTATTCATATATTATGATTTTACACAAATTATTGATATTTTTAATAATTTTATCAAGGCCTGTACAGTCGATTTCCATCAACGGCCATCGAACTGCACTTACGACGACCTTTTCCAAATTTGATTTGGACATAATTCCAAATCCAACTTTTAGATCTCAGATTTCTAATATTCATTGAAAGCTCTTTTCGATACGAACCCAACGGTTCCGGTTTCAGGAGAATCCGACGGTCGGATCTCCCGCAACGTCAATTTGAAGTCAATGGTCGAAATTCGCGAACTACCGCGGCGCTGCGCGTTCTATTCAGGCCATTATATATATAATATACATATATTATATATATTTCGTCGATTTCCTTTTAAAACATATTTTATAAATCGTTTTAAATTCATTTTCAAACGATTTCAACTTCATATTCAATTTCGAATCAATTGAATATTCCACATCCTCGATATACAAATGATAATATTTTCAAAACGTTATATTTTGAAATCACTTCCTTTTCTATAATTATTATAAAAACGAATATAATCGATATAAATATCGTTCGCGTCAAAATAGCGCAACTCTAATCAACACGGCTTTATATATTTCAATAACTTCGTTATTCTATTCAACAAATGAATATTTATTCTATTCAACACATGAATCTATATTTCTTTCAACATATGAATATTCTTAACACATGAGCATCGTCAACACATGACTATTTTTGTTATTTAATATATTTTATAAAAATTTGATAAAGATGTAAATTTTATTATTTAAAATATTTTACTCAACACATGAATATTTTCAACACATGAATATATATTACATTCTATTCAACACATGAATATATATTTTATAATATTCTTTATTTTCCTAATTGGAATGAGGGCCAATCAATTACCATATAATGTTAATTATATGGATTCCATACAACACATGTATATAATAGCAACGATAAATAATCAACCATCATCCAAAGTGCACCACACAACTGCAGAAGCATTAAATATAAATAATTAACGCTTACACAGTCTGTTGACCAATCGATCGACATACAATTAAATAATTGGGATTAGTGTATGCCAAATATCATCCCAACACCTGTGTGGGGTTTCAATCCACAAACACCGAATATTATTTGTGCAGTTGGGCGATGTGTAAAGTTTATCGTCCCAATCAATATCCTTCAAATAGGTGCACATAAACAAACCGTCCGGTTTGTAAATGAATATTTATTTATTCACATTCACGTTAAAAATTATATTTTTAACGATAATTAATTTATTTTAACACATTTCATATCAACATCACAAACAAACTTCACAACACATCAAACAAGCATACAAGCCGTCCATGGTCTGTGGACGACGGGTGTCGGGTGCTGCTAAGCACCGTCTGCATCCTAGTATATATTTTAACTAGTAAATGAAATTTAAAATGAGAAGTTCTCACTAAGAGCTAAACCAAACGCCATGACTCTTCTTATGTAGAAATCTCCGTCGTGCTCGCCTTTTGTCACTTTCGTTGCCCGCATTCACTACATATATAAAAATCACATTTTTATATTGTTGCTATGTATATAAAAATTACATTTTTATAATCACTCTATATGGATAAAAATCACATTTTTATACCGCTACTATATAGATAAAAATTCTATTTTTACACCGCTACTATATAGATAAAAATTCTATTTTTATCTTGCTAGTAATATAATAAAAAAATATTTTTATTACTCTACATGAATAAAAATCATATTTTTATATCTCCTACATAATAAAGATCGAATTTTTATTATCTATCTAATATAAAAGTCATATTTTTATTTCAACTTTAAGTTATAAAAATCAAATCTTTTCGGTATATAAAAATTATATTTTTGATTCACTACTTATATAAAAAAATCATATTTTTGTAATCTCTACTATATAAAAATCATATCTTTTTTATTATAAAAACCATCACTTTCATATGAATAAAAATAATATCCATACCATTCTAAAAATCATAGCTTTATCGTGCTAAAAATCATAGCTTTATATTCAATGCTTTCTTATATAAAATTTCTGATTTTAACAATGCTATTTCGTTCAAAAATCATATTTTTAAGTGTTTAAACAAATAAAAAACGGAAATACAAACTCACTGAAGGAGTTGGGGTTGGGGATCATCGGAGGAGAGGCATCGGGGTCTGGGAGGACGGTAGGAGCGACAGCGGGCCTCTCAGATGGCGGAGGGTTCCTCTGGGGGCAGATCCGATCTGTTTTGGGGGTTAGGGCATCGGGTTGGGATTGCGACGGGGTAGGGAGGAGGGTGACACGCAACAAGCGGCTGGAGGAGGGGGGAGATCGCGTCGATGGCGAGGCGGTGGCCAGCGAGGCCTCGAGGCGGCTTTTTTTTTTGTTTTTTTTTGTTTTTTTCTTCTCGAATGAATGAAACGGGGGGGGGGGTGAGAGATAATAGGGACAGAGGGGTGAGGTGTTTATATTTTTTTATTTAATTATTTTATTTCTAAAAGCAACTTTTTATTTCGACCTCGAAATCGAACCCACCGACTGTCGTCCATAGCTAATTACCCCCATTCCGAATACAATAGGATATGTATCGTAAGCTGATTCGATCGTTTCGATCAGTTTTCATCAAATTCAAAATATAACTCTATATATTGAATTTGAACGCACATTTCAATTTACTGGGGCCACATACGAACTCTAAAAATACCCGAAAAATATTTTCTAGCTTCGTATTGACGATACGGTCCTAACAAAACTAATTTCATCGAATTCTGAGACTGTTTGAAAAATGGCCATTTTCCAATCGATTAAAATCAATTGAAACTGGTCAAACGCGTTTTCCTTTGCCACGCTCACATATTAATTCGAAAAATTACGAATTTTGAAATCTAGCAATAACTTGATATCACGGATCCAACAAAAGTGGTTTCGTCAAAAACCGAGGTCATTTGCAAAATTTCCATTTTTAAGGGCCATAATTCCATAGCGACTATTCTGAAATTTCAACTCGACATATCTTTTGATTCCCGCTATGAAATTTCGATTTTTCAGATTCGTTGGAAATATATTCTCAATTAGATTCTAATGTTTTTGGTTTCGCTATAATCCGATTTATTTTCCACCTGGTACATTCATTTGAAATTTGAAATCGAATTTTCGAATTACCGCGCCATTTTCAATTCCTTTTATAATTATAAATAATTTTTCATATTCTAATGACGATCTATATAAATATATACGTTCTATTTCGATTCAAAATGAATTTCCCGTCGATATTATTTAAAATAATTCATTTTAAATATTCAAAATTCGCTAAAATTGCCAAAATAAAAATTTTAAATTGGCTCATAATTTCCGGGTTATTACAATCTCCCCCACTTAAAACTTTTCGTCCCCGAAAAGGAACGAAGCCGAACGTTGTTTAACTAATCAACTCAACTTTCATTATTTTCATTATGGCTTAAGTTCTTCAAATTTTCAGTTTCTAAAACTTTTCAAATTTTTCTAAAATTTAGCTAACACCCTAAATTTTCGAAAAATTCCGCCATAACCTCCCCTGCACCGGGGACTTCGGGATATTTCAAATAGCCTCCCATGGCCTTCATCAATCAAAAAAGAAACAGCCAACCGGCTCATAAAATCATCCAAACCCAATAAATTTGTAAACATGTACCTGTTTGTCGGGCAAACAATTTTATTCTTCTTCTCTAGCCTCCTTGCTATGACCTGTTCAATGTATATACATGTATATGCATGCAATTGTAATCATTTTTCAATACAGTTCAATATTCGGTTCAATTAGGCATAATGGTTCAAAATTATCAAACAAATAAACAAACAACACAACCATCAATCAATTAGTGGATTAACGTTTCAAATTCATAACTTTGATACATATACAGAAAATCATGTTTTTGATGCCAAATCACAACAATAAACCTATCTAGTTTTGGTTCTCACACCATTCTATGGAAATATATAGAAATCCCACTTTCGTCACTCGAAAATAAATACTGGTGATGGTATACTTCATCATCAGGACCATGTCCGGGCGGCTGGAGTGTGATTCTATATCCACCCAGTATATTAAAACTTCGAATATACGTTCATGACGCGTATATGCGAAATCTTTATATGTTGGATTGTCCAAATTCAATACAAATAAAATATTAAAATACATATATTTGAATTTAACTTTCAAAACAAAATTTGTTTTCGTTTTTATATTCCAAAAATTTCACTCTTCACACTCGTTCTAGGATACTACTGATCCTATCTCTAACGAGTTATTCTTATTAGATATTGCTAATCCAATATCTGATGAATTCTTCCGTTTGGTTCTAATGTGTCTTGTCCTCGAGCTCTGTAAACCAATGCTCTGATACCAAATGAAGCGACCCGAACTTCCCCAGTCTCCGAAGAGAAGAGAAAGAATAAATTACTTTGAGGACAAGACCAATCAGAACACAAACAGAAGAACATTTCATTGCTTATTACAACAATTCTATAAGAATACAAGAATATACAGAGTATGGACAAATATTACACATTTTACAAATATCAGAGATTTAGATTACATTTAAATACATAGCAGCGGAAAATAATACAACACACGACTGAAAGAGATATACGGATATAGAGCTTTCCGAATATCATTCCAGCTGTAAACCAGGATCCTGTGAATATAAATCTGCAAAACCAAAACTACTAGCTGCCCGTGTCGAAAATAAGGGCACCCAGAGTTTAGGTTAAAACAATAAACTACTGGTCAGTCATGTGACTGGTGTGAGAACTAAAACAGTTATTAATCTTTATTTTAAAGTTAGGTAAATCAAGGGACCACACCGTATCATACGGAACGGGTTTCCTCCCAAGAACACTAGTGCATATATCAAAACAGCGCAATGCTTTTTGGAAAAATGAAGTTATTATAAGACCTAGGTCCCATCACACAATGCAACACAAGCCAGAAGATAGGGTTTTCCCTTATAATAACCAAACATGCTTGGTACGTTTAAAACAAATCATTTGATACAATTATAAGTGTATAATGTCAAAACAATTTCAATCATAAATACCAATCATAGACGGCATGGGTACCATATATCATGTCGCCATACTAGGCTCTATAAATAAAACCGCAGTGTCGCGTATTGGAAATTGGATTCCATCATGAGTCGAGGCAAGGGGCAAGCTCCTCTCCGTTAGAGACACTCTAGCAAATGTCTCAGGACCAAACACACTGATCCTTGAAATCAGGTTGGCCGGTCCTCTCTTACTTTTGAGGATTGACAATTCCTGAACACACGTTTCCCGGTCTTATAGGACCTATATAATGGTCTGTACGTCGGCTCACATAGTGCTAGTTATCGACCATATATATTCGAGGTGCCTCGCATTCCAACAACAACACAGGTAAAAGGCATATAAATGTCAGGGCTGGTAGGTCACTGACATCACCCATAGCTAGAAAGAAACGTCGTGTTCTCCCAACGGTCCGTATCCCATTTTTGACTCATACCGAGGTGTGAGGCTCGCGAATTCATGTTATACACAAAGCTATGCCACCCAAGCCGTGCTTTGATCATCAACGAACAAGACTTTGCTTTTCAACAGAAGCCTTGATCATTTGCCACTTAGGCATGCCACACAGGTAATTCACTCCATGTGACTGATGTCCATCGATATACAACCTCTGAGCTCGTACGTCTCAGAGAAGGGCGTTAAGCAAGAGAATAAATACTCCGCTGCCAAACAGATGTATATTTAATAGAGATCAATCAACATAGAATAAGATCCAATGTCAGACACACAGTCCATTTACAAGTTCGTTCTGGGTCTGAACGAAACCGGAGGCACTTTCCTCGCATATCCATTGATCTCCAAGTACATCTGGACGATCACCAACTGATACCCTCCTCTTGGGTGTACAGCCCAATCAAGATCATCAATAATCATCCAAACGATGTGAAGAATTCCGGTCTTCAATCACCGTCTTCATCTCCGATTTATTGTCGAATCGGTTATTCGGAATGGGTATAAACCCGGCCTTTCCGAATAACCCGCGTATATAATAAACACGTGTTACACAAACACAACATACGCCTCATTCCAATTCAGAATAATCTTTTATTCAAAATTTCACATTCTTAGGGAAAGGTTCCCATTAATTTTCTTCTAAATTTTTTCTTTAATCTTCCTTTGGATATCATTTCAAACCATGTTAAGGTTTTCCAAACTAGTTGGGATTAGCGAACCACACCGAAGTAATTATTTATTTTCTTTCCCAATCCCAACCTATTCATCCCATGAAGCAAAACTGGTAATACTCCATATCTAACACCACGGTTTTATCGTTAAAATTAATTACCATTTCACGTTCAAATCTAATTAAAGATTTAACTATCGCTTTGGAGCAAAACTGGTGATACTCCATTCTCGATTACTTTCCAAATTTGATAATTTAAATTATCAATTCACATTTCAATCTAATTACAAATTCATTAAAACTCCACTTAGTTTTAATCTTCTCAAAAATCAATATCATGTCTTTAACTGGGTTAAAGAACCAATGTCACCTAATACACGATTCACAATAAACCCAAAATCACTTTCAAATTCAGTTCCAATTAAATATTATTTAATTGGTACACTTTCACTAAATCTTAGTTAAAAGATTTATTCTTTCCTAAACTGGTTCAAGAACAGTGTTATTTAAGACACCATTCACGACGAACCCAAAATCCCATTTGATATTAAATACAAGGCTCTGAATAGAAAATATACCAGCTTATATTCAATATCAAATTCTGAAACCAACAAATATCGTATTGGAAATAACGATATAAATATATCTTTCACATTTCCACAACCATATCTATATAATCTCGAAGTCCAACATTGAAATATTTCGAAGATAATTTCGATTCAAATCCATTCCAATTCACATACTGGAAATTCTGATTATTTTTAAATCCACTTTCAAACTCAATTTATTTATTTCAAAAAAAATAAATTGATTTTAATTCTAGTTCAAAACTAGTTCATTTCGATAAAAATCTATTTTTATCTTTTCAAATATGGGATTTTTCACCCCAGTTCTTTCCAATTCATATATTATGATTTTACACAAATTATTGATATTTTTAATAACTTTTTCAAGGCCCATATTGTTGATTTCCATCAACGGCCATTGAACTGCACTTACGACGACCTTTTCCAAATTTGATTTGGACATAATTCCAAATCCAACCATTAGATCTC
Organism: Allium sativum; assembly: GCA_030737875.1. Classification (NCBI taxonomy): domain Eukaryota; kingdom Viridiplantae; phylum Streptophyta; class Magnoliopsida; order Asparagales; family Amaryllidaceae; genus Allium; species Allium sativum. The sequence goes on along the minus strand of CM060915.1, from coordinate 251,422,438 downwards.
AGATTTCGAATATTCGTTGGAAATCTCTTTTCGATACGAACCCAACGGTTCCGGTTTCAGGAGAATCCAACGGTCGGATCTCCCGCAACGTCAATTTGAAGTCAATGGTCGAAATTCGCGAACTACCGCGGCGCTGTGCGTTCTATTCAGGCCATTATATATATAATATACATATATTATATATATTTCGTCGATTTCCTTTTAAAACGTATTTTATAAATCGTTTTAAATTCATTTTCGAAACGATTTCAACTTCATATTCAATTTCGAATCAATTGAATATTCCACATCCTCGATATACAAATGATAATATTTTCAAAACGTTATATTTTGAAATCACTTCATTTTCTATAATTATTATAAAAACAAATATAATCGATATAAATATCGTTCGTGTCAAAATAGCGCATCTCTAATCAACACGGCTTTATATATTTCAATAACTTCGTTATTCTATTCAACAAATGAATATTTATTCTTTTCAACACATGAATTTATATTTCTTTCAACACATGAATATTCTCAACACATGAGCATCGTCAACACATGACTATTTTTGTTATTTAATATATTTCATAAATTTTTGATGAAGATGTAAATTTTATTGTTTAAAATATTTTACTCAACACATGAATATATATTACATTGTATTCAACACATGAATATATATTTTATAATATTCTTTATTTTCCCAATTGGAATGAGGCCCAATCAATTACCATATAATGTTAATTATATGGATTCCATACAACACATGTATATAATAGCAACAATAAATAATCAACCATCATCCAAAGTGCACCACACAACTGCATAAGCATTAAATATAAATAATTAACGCTTACACAGTCTGTTGACCAATCGATCGACATACAATTAAATAATTGGGATTAGTGTATGCCAAATATCATCCCAACACCTGTGTGGGGTTTCAATCCACAAACATCGAATATTATTAGTGCAGTTGGGCGATGTGTAAAGTTTATCGTCCCAATCAATATCCTTCAAATAGGTGCCCATAAACAAACCGTCCGGTTTGTAAATGAATATTTATTTATTCACATTCACGTTAAAAATTATATTTTTAACGATAATTAATTTATTTTAACACATTTCATATCAACATCACAAACAAACTTCACAACACATCAAACAAGCATACAAGCCGTCCATGGTCTGTGGACGACGGGTGTCGGGTGCTGCTAAGCACCGTCTGCATCCTAGTATATATTTTAACTAGTAAATGAAATTTAAAATGAGAAGTTCTCACTAACAGCTAAACCAAACGCCATGACTCTTTTTATGTAGAAATCTTCGTCGTGCTCGCCTTTCGTCACTTTCGTTGCCCGCATTCACTACATATATAAAAATCACATTTTCATATTGTTGCTATGTATGTAAAAATTACATTTTTATAATCACTCTATATGGATAAAAATCACATTTTTATACCGCTACTATATAGATAAAAATTCTATTTTTACACCGCTACTATATAGATAAAAATTCTATTTTTATCTTGCTAGTAATATAATAAAAAATATATTTTTATTACTCTACATGAATAAAAATCATATTTTTATATCTCCTACATAATAAAGATCGAATTTTTATTATCTATCTAATATAAAAGTCATATTTTTATTTCAACTTTAAGTTATAAAAATCAAATCTTTTCGGTATATAAAAATTATATTTTTGATTCACTACTTATATAAAAAAAATCATATTTTTGTAATCTCTACTATATAAAAATCATATCTTTTTTATTATAAAAACCATCACTTTCATATGAATAAAAATAATATCCATACCATTCTAAAAATCATAGCTTTATCGTGCTAAAAATCATAGCTTTATATTCAATGCTTTCTTATATAAAATTTCTGATTTTAACAATGCTATTTCGTTCAAAAATCATATTTTTAAGTGTTTAAACAAATAAAAAACAGAAATACAAACTCACCGAAGGAGTTGGGGTTGGGGATCATCGGAGGAGAGGCATCGGGGTCTGGGAGGACTGCAGGAGCGGCAGCGGGCCTCTCAGATGGCGGAGGGTTCCTCTGGGGGCAGATCCGATCTGTTTTGGGGGTTAGGGCATCGGGTTGGGATTGCGACGGGGTAGGGAGGAGGGTGACACGCAACAAGCGGCTGGTGGAGGGGGGAGATCGCGTCGATGGCGAGGCGGTGGCCAGCGAGGCCTGGAGGCGGCTTTTTTTTTGTTTTTTTCTTCTCGAATGAATGAAACGGGGGGGGGGGTGAGAGATAATAGGGAGAGAGGGGTGAGGTGTTTATATTTTTTTTATTTAATTATTTTATTTCTAAAAGCAACCTTTTATTTTGACCTCGAAATCGAACCCACCGATTGTCATCCATAGCTAATTACCCCCATTCCGAATACAATAGGATATGTATTGTAAGCTGATTCGATCGTTTCGATCAGTTTTCATCAAATTCAAAATATAACTCTATATATTGAATTTGAACGCACATTTCAATTTACTGGGGCCACAGACGAACTCTAAAAATACCCGAAAAATATTTTCTAGCTTCGTATTGACGATACGGTCCTAACAAAACTAATTTCATCGAATTCTGAGACCGTTTGAAAAATGGTCATTTTCCAATCGATTAAAATCAATTGAAACTGGTCAAACGCGTTTTCCTTTGCCACGCTCACATATTAATTCGAAAAATTACGAATTTTGAAATCTAGCAATAACTTGACATCACGGATCCAACAAAAGTGGTTTCGTCAAAAACCGAGGTCATTTGCAAAATTTCCATTTTTAAGGGCCATAATTCCATAGCGACTATTCTGAAATTTCAACTCGACATATCTTTTGATTCCCGCTATGAAATTTCGATTTTTCAGATTCGTTGGAAATATATTCTCAATTAGATTCTAATGTTTTTGGTTTCGCTAAAATCCGATTTATTTTGCACCTGGTACATTCATTTGAAATTTGAAATCGAATTTTCGAATTACCGCGCCATTTTCAATTCCTTTTATAATTATAAATAATTATTCATATTCTAATGACGATCTATATAAATATATACGTTCTATTTCGATTCAAAATGAATTTCCCGTCGATATTATTTAAAATAATTCATTTTAAATATTCAAAATTCTCTAAAATTGCCAAAATAAAATTTTAAATTGGCTCATAATTTCCGGGTTATTACAATCTCCCCCACTTAAAACTTTTCATCCCCAAAAAGGAACGAAGCCGAAAGTTGTTTAACTAATCAACTCAACTTTCATTATTTTCATTACGGATTAAGTTCTTCAAATTTTCAGTTTCTAAAACTTTTCAAATTTTTCAAAAATTTAGCTAACACCCTAAATTTTCGAAAAATTCCGCCATAACCTCCCCTGCACCGGGGACTTGGGATATTTCAAATAGCCTCCCATGGCCTTCATCAATCAAAAAAGAAACAGCCAACCGGCTCATAAAATCATCCAAACCCAATAAATTTGTAAACATGTACCTGTTTGTCGGGCAAACAATTTTATTCTTCTTCTCTAGCCTCCTTGCTATGACCTGTTCAATGTATATACATGTATATGCATGCAATTGTAATCATTTTTCAATACAGTTCAATATTCGGTTCAATTAGGCATAATGGTTCAAAATTATCAAACAAATAAACAAACAACACAACCATCAATCAATTAGTGGATTAACGTTTCAAATTCATAACTTTGATACATATACAGAAAATCATGTTTTTGATGCCAAATCACAACAATAAACCTATCTAGTTTTGGTTCTCACACCAGTCTATGGAAATATATAGAAATCCCACTTTCGTCACTCGAAAATAAATACTGGTGATGGTATACTTCATCATCAGGACCATGTCCGGGCGGCTGGAGTGTGATTCTATATCTACCCAGTATATTAAAACTTCGAATATACATTCATGACGCGTATATGCGAAATCTTTATATATTGGATTGTCCAAATTCAATACAAATAAAATATTCAAATACATATATTTGAATTTAACTTTCAAAACAAAATTTGTTTTCATTTTTATATTCCAAAAATTTCACTCTTCACACTCGTTCTAGGATACTACTGATCCTATCTCTAACGAGTTATTCTTATTAGATATTGCTAATCCAATATATGATGAATTCTTTCATTTGGTTCTAATGTGTCTTGTCCTCGAGCTCTGTAAACCAAAGCTCTGATACCAAATGAAGCGACCCGAACTTCCCCAGTCTCCGAAGAGAAAAGAAAGAATAAATTACTTTGAGGACAATACCAATCAGAACACAAACAGAAGAACATTTCATTGCTTATTACAACAATTCCATAAGAATACAAGAATATACAGAGTATGGACAAATATTACACATTTTACAAATATCAGAGATTTAGATTACATTTAAATACATAGCAGCGGAAAATAATACAACACACGACTGAAAGAGATATACGGATATAGAGCTTTCCGAATATCATTCCAGCTGTAAACCAGGATCCTGTGAATATAAATCTGCAAAACCAAAACTACTAGCTTCCCGTGTCGAAAATAAGGGCACCCAGAGTTTAAGTTAAAACAATAAACTACTGGTCAGTCATGTGACTGGTGTGAGAACTAAAACAGTTATTAATCTTTATTTTAAAGTTAGGTAAATCAAGGGACCACACCGTATCACACGGAACGGGTTTCCTCCCAAGAACACTAGTGCATATATCAAAACAGCGCAATGCTTTTTGGAAAAATGAAGCTATTATAAGACCTAGGTCCCATCACACAATGCAACACAAGCTGGAAGATATGGTTTTCCCTTATAATAACCAAACATGCTTGGTACGTTTAAAACAAATCATTTGATACTATTATAAGTGTATAGTGTCAAAACAATTTCAATCATAAATACCAATCATAGACGGCATGGGTACCATATATCATGTCGCCATACTAGGCTCTATAAATAAAACCGCAGTGTCGCGTATTGGAAATTGGATTCCATCATGAGTCGAGGCAAGGGGCAAGCTCCTCTCCGTTAGAGACACTCTAGCAAATGTCTCAGAACCACACACAGCGATCCTTGAAATCAGTTGGGCCGGTCCTCTCTTACTTTTGAGGATTGACAATTCCTGAACACACGTTTCCTGGTCCTATAGGACCTATACAATGGTCTGTACGTCGGCTCACATAGTGCTAGTTATCGACCATATATATTCGAGGTGCCTCGCATTCCAACAACAACACAGGTAAAAAGCATATAAATGTCAGGGCTGGTAGGTCACTGACATCACCCATAGCTAGAAAGAAACGTCGTGTTCTCCCAACGGTCCGTATCCCATTTTTGACTCATACCGAGGTGTGAGGCTCGCGAATTCACGTTATACACAAAGCTATGCCACCCAAGCCGTGCTTTGATCATCAACCACAAGACTTTTCTTTTCAACAGAAGCCTTGATCATTTGCCACTTAGGCATGCCACACAGGTAATTCACTCCATGTGACTGATGTCCATCGATATACAACCTCTGAGCTCATACGTCTCAAAGAAGGGCGTTAAGCAAGAGAATAAATACTCCGCTGCCAAACAGATGTATATTTAATAGAGATCAATCAACATAGAATAAGATCCAATGTCAGACACACAGTCCATTTACAAGTTCGTTCTGGGTCTGAACGAAACCGGAGGCACTTTCCTCGCATATCCATTGATCTCCAAGTACATCTGGACGATCACCAACTGATACCCTCCTCTTGGGTGTACAGCCCAATCAAGATCATCAATAATCATCCAAACGATGTGAAGAATTCCGGTCTTCAATCACCGTCTTCATCTCCGATTTATTGTCGAATCGGTTATTCGGAATGGGTATAAACCCGGCCTTTCCGAATAACCCGCGTATATAATAAACACGTGTGTTACACAAACACAACATACGCCTCATTCCAATTCAGAATATTCTTTTATTCAAAATTTCACATTCTTAGGGAAAGGTTCCCATTAATTTTCTTCTAAATTTTTTCTTTAATCTTCCTTTGGATATCATTTCAAACCATGTTAAGGTTTTCCAAACTAGTTGGGATTAGCGAACCACACCGAAGTAATTATTTATTTTCTGTCCTAATCCCAACCTATTCATCCCATGAAGCAAAACTGGTAATACTCCATATCTAACACCACGATTTTATCGTTAAAATTAATTACCATTTCACGTTCAAATCTAATTAAAGATTTAACTATCGCTTTGGAGCAAAACTGGTGATACTCCATTCTCGATTACTTTCCAAATTTGATAATTTAAATTATCAATTCACATTTCAATCTAATTACAGATTCATTAAAACTCCACTTAGTTTTAATCTTCTCAAAAATCAATATCATGTCTTTAACTGGGTTAAAGAACCAATGTCACCTAATACACGATTCACAATAAACCCAAAATCACTTTCAAATTCAGTTCCAATTAAATATTATTTAATTGGTACACTTTCACTAAATCTTAGTTAAAAGATTTATTCTTTTCTAAACTGGGTTCAAGAACAGTGTTATTTAAGACACCATTCACGACGAACCCAAAATCCCATTTGATATTAAATACAAGGCTCTGAATAGAAAATATACCAGCTTATATTCAATATCAAATTCTGACACCAACAAATATCGTATTGGAAATAACGATATAAATATATCTTTCACATTTCCACAACCATATCTATATAATCACGAAGTCCAACATTGAAATATTTCGAAGATAATTTCGATTCAAATCTATTCCAATTCACATACTGGAAATTCTGATTATTTTTAAATCCACTTTCAAACTCAATTTATTTATTTCAAAAAAAAAAAAATTGATTTTAATTCTAGTTCAAAACTAGTTCATTTCGATAAAAATCTATTTTTATCTTTTCAAATATGGGATTTTTCACCCCAGTTCTTTGCAATTCATATATTATGATTTCACACAAATTATTGATATTTTTAATAACTTTATCAAGGCCCATATTGTTGATTTCCATCAACGGCCATTGAACTGCACTTACGGCGACCTTTTCCAAATTTGATTTGGACATAATTCCAAATCCAACCATTAGATCTCAGATTTCGAATATTCGTTGGAAATCTCTTTTCGATACGAACCCAACGGTTCCGGTTTCAGGAGAATCCAACGGTCGGATCTCCCGCAACGTCAATTTGAAGTCAATGGTCGAAATTCGCGAACTACCGCGGCGCTGCGCGTTCTATTCAGGCCATTATATATATAATATACATATATTATATATATTTCGTCGATTTCCTTTTAAAACGTATTTTATAAATCGTTTTAAATTCATTTTCGAAACGATTTCAACTTCATATTCAATTTCAAATCAATTGAATATTCAACATCCTCGATATACAAATGATAATATTTTCAAAACGTTATATTTTGAAATCACTTCCTTTTCTATAATTATTATAAAAATGAATATAATCGATATAAATATCGTTCGCGTCAAAATAGCGCATCTCTAATCAACACGGCTTTATATATTTCAATAACTTCGTTATTCTATTCAACAAATGAATATTTATTCTATTCAACACATGAATTTATATTTCTTTCAACACATGAATATTCTCAACACATGAGCATCGTCAACACATGACTATTTGTGTTATTTAATATATTTCATAAATTTTTGATGAAGATGTAAATTTTATTGTTTAAAATATTTTACTCAACACATGAATATTTTCAACACATGAATATATATTACATTATATTCAACACATGAATATATATTTTATAATATTCTTTATTTTCCCAATTGGAATGAGGCCCAATCAATTACCATATAATGTTAATTATATGGATTCCATACAACACATGTATATAATAGCAACAATAAATAATCAACCATCATCCAAAGTGCACCACACAACTGCATAAGCATTAAATATAAATAATTAATGCTTACACAGTCTGTCGACCAATCGATCGACATACAATTAAATAATTGGTATTAGTGTACGCCAAATATCATCCCAACACCCGCGTGGGGTTTCAATCCACAAACATCGAATATTATTAGTGCAGTTGGGCGATGTGTAAAGTTTATCGTCCCAATCAATATCCTTCAAATAAGTGTACATAAACAAACCGTCCGGTTTGTAAATGAATATTTATTTATTCACATTCACCTTAAAAAGTATATTTTTAACGATAATTAATTTATTTTAACATATTTCATATCAACATCACAAATAAACTTCACAACACATCAAATTAGCATACAAGCCGCCCATGGTCTGTGGACGACGGGTGTCGGGTGCTGCTAAGCACCGTCTGCATCCTAGTATATATTTTAACTAGAAAATGAAATTTAAAGTGAGAAGTTCTCACCAAGAGCTAAACCAAACGCCACGACTCTTCTTATGTAGAAATCTTCGTCGTGCTCGCCTTTCGTCACTTTCGTTGCCCGCATTCACTACATATATAAAAATCACATTTTCATATTGTTGCTATGTATGTAAAAATTACATTTTTATAATCATTCTATATGGATAAAAATCAAATTTCTATACCACTACTATATAGATAAAAAAACTATTTTTACACCGCTACTATATAGATAAAAATTCTATTTTTATCTTGCTAGTAATATAATAAAAATTATATTTTTATTACTCTACATGAATAAAAATCATATTTTTATATCTCCTACATAATAAAGATTGAATTTTTATTATCTATCTAATATAAAAGTCATATTTTTATTTCAACTTTAAGTTATAAAAATCAAATCTTTTCGGTATATAAAAATTATATTTTTAATTCACTACTTATATTAAAAATCATATTTTTATAATCTCTACTATATAAAAATCATACCTTTTTTTATATAAAAACCATCACTTTCATATAAATAAAAATCATATCCTTACCGTGCTAAAAATCATAGCTTTATCATGTTAAAAATCATAGCTTTATATTCAATGCTTTCTTATATAAAATTTCTGATTATTTCGTTCAAAATTCATATTTTTAAGTGCTTAAACAAATAAAAAACGGAAATACAAACTCACCGAAGGAGTTGGTGTGGGGGATCGTCGGAGGAGAGACATCGGGGTCTGGGAGGAAGGCAGGAGCGGCGGCGGGCCTCTCAGATGGCGGCGGGTCCCTCTGGTGGCAGATCCGATCTGTTTTGGGGGTTAGGGCATCGGGTTGGGATTGCGACTGGGTAGGGAGGAGGGTGACACACGAGTGGTGGCTGGAGGAGGGAGGAGATCGCGTCAATGGCGAGGCGGTGGCCAGCGAGGCCTGAAGGCGGCGGTTTTTTTTTTTGATTTTTTTCTTCTTGAATGAATGAAACGTGGAGGGGGGGCTGAGAGATAATAGGGAGAGAGGGGTGAGGTGCTTATATTTTTTTATTTAATTATTTTATTTCTAAAAGAAACCTTTTATTTCGACCTCGAAATCGAACCCACCGACTATCGTCCATAGCTAATTACCCTCATTCCGAACAAAATAGGATATGTATCGTAAGTTGATTCGATCGTTTCGATCAGTTTTCGTCAAATTCAAAATATAACTAATATTGAATTTGAATGCACATTTCAATTTACTGGGCCACATACGAACTCTAAAAATACCCGAAAATATTTTCTAGCTTCGTATTGACGATACGGTCCTAACAAAACTAAATTCATTGAATTCTGAGACTGTTTGAAAAATGGCAATTTTCCAGTCGATTAAAATCAACTAAAACTGGTCAAAAGCGTTTTCCTTTGCCACACTCACATATTGATTCGAAAAATTACGAATTTTGAAATCTAGCAATAACATGACATCACGAATCCAACAAAAGTGGTTTCGTCGAAAACCGAGGTCGTTTGCAAAATTTCCATTTTTAAGGGCCAGAATTCCATAGCGACTATTCTGAATTTTCAACTGGACATGTCTTTTGATTTCCGCTATAAAATTTTGATTTTTCGGATTCGTTGGAAAGATATTCTCAATTAGATTCTAATATTTTAGGTTTCGCTAAAATCCGATTTATTTTGCACCCGGTACATTCATTTGAAATCGAATTTTCGAACTACTGCGCCATTTTCAATTCCTTTTTTAATTATAAATAATTATTTATATTCTAACGACAATCTATATAAATATATACGTTCTATTTTAATTCAAAATGAATTTCTCGTCGATATTATTTAAAACAATTCATTTTAAATATTCAAAATTCGCTAAAATTGCCAAAACAAAAACTTTAAATTGGCTTATAATTTCCGGGTTATTACACATTAATTATGAATGTTCGATTTACCTGGAATTTCAACCTGCTCTCTTGTTTCATGTATCTTTGGGTACTCACTTACAACTTCATATATCTCTTCACTTGTCCAAACTTTAGGCGGTAGCATAGTCTCTACTCTGTTAGATTTAAAGTTCTTTTTATCCGTTCTAAATTTATGATTAATATGGAGAAAACAACGATGACAGTCAACCAAGATTTTTTTTTCCTATACTTTAATGAAAATGCCCATGTCTCCTCCATAAAATGAGGACAAGCTAGACGTCCAGCAGTGCTCCAACCTAAAAGCATGCCATACGCGGGAAAAACAATAATAGTTCTTAATACAGAAGCAAACATACGAAAATATCTTTTTCTTGAAATGTCGTATGTTTTGACTCCTTCATGCCATAGTGTTTTCAACTCTTCAATCAACGGTTGTAGATAAACATCAACCGTTTAAAACCTATATTGGATTTTTCATACACATCCATGGGGGTAAGTTATAAGGTGTAACAATGATAGGCTATGATGAATATTTACTACCAGACTGTGAAAATGGCGAAAATCCATCCGTGCATAAACCGAGCCTAACATTACGGCTCCTGCAGCAAATTCAGGATAAGTTCTATCAAAGTGTTTCCATGCTTCACCATCAGACGGGTGTATCATAGTTCCTTCTTCTGATGTTCCCACGCTATGCCATTGCATATGACACACTGTTGCAGAAGATGCATATAGCCATTGAAGTCTGGGAGTTATGGGTAGATAATGCATTCTTTTATTTGGAACTTCTTTTCCTTTCTTTTTCCTTGGTTTATATCTATCTTCATTGCAAAATTTGCATTTTCTATGGAGAGCGTCTTCTTTCTAATACAACATGCAACCTTTAACACATGTATCTATCTTATGATATGGTAGTCCAAAAGCAAACATAATTTTTTTCACTTTATAATGACTATCGCACATCAAATTATTGGGCGACATATGTCGTTTTGCAGTTTGTACAATTGCTGTAAATGCAGCTTCTGTAAGATTGAATTTTGATTTCATAGTGATGAATTCGGCGGTTATAGACAATTCGGTTCCGCTTGTACAACCTTCTCACAACGGCCTTTTAGTAAAATTCAATAAATCATAATTTTTTTCGCTTCCACCGTTGGTTCTTCAACATTTCCAGTCTCATCATCGCCTTGCTCAATGTTAGGAAATATTGATCGTGCTGCATCTTGCACCATATTTTCTATCAGATTCGGCATTGTATTATCGTTCATCATTGTACTATCGTCCTCTACCACTACAGGGTTAGACGTAGGTTGAAAAAGTTCTCCATGACGATCTCATAAGTGATAATTCGACACAAAACCAAATCTATGCAGATGTACTTCTACTACATCTGGCTTTCAATGCTTCAGATGGCTGCACTTACTACACGGACAATGAATGCCTATGTTATTCCGATTATTAAATCTAGCGAATCTAATAAATTCTTGGATTCCATTACAAAAATGTTCCTATATCTACCCTTTCTTACCGGTTCGGGGTTGATACATCCAACTGCAATCACGAAAATAATCGAATATTTTTCTGATTTACAACAAATATGTTAGAAAGTTCGATCGAATGTAACAGTTTATACTATTTTAAATCTTTTAAAATTTCATTTATAACTATTGCATGTTTTCGGTTTTTTTTGTTTATTTCTTTTTTACTTTGACGGTCAGTCTACCTACTTCCCATTACAAATATAATAATGTAAGCATATTTTATAAATCATTTCAGGTTAAACGGTTCAACAAAATTTCGGCAACACTTCCCTTTGGTCCCTATATCGTACACAACAGGGACCAAAGGGAAGTGCTGCCGAAATTTTGTTGAACCGTTTAACCTGAAATAATTTATAAAATATGCTTACGTTATTATATTTGTAACCTGTCCAATACTAGGACAAATCCAACGAATATTGTATCACATGAATATAGATTTTCGTTTTGTGTAAAAATGAATACCCATATAATGTTCATATACAACACTTGTCGTACGGGGCCAAATTTATCTAAGGGGTTCACATAAATAGTCAAAAAAACATTCAACCTAAGTTCAAACCAAAAAACAATACAAATGAAAAAAGTGCGCTTTTTGCGCTTTGGGTTTTTGCGCTTCACTAATAGGTGTGCCTTAAACTTCAAAAATGCTCCTTAGTTGCGCCTTATGCCTTTTTCCGTCTGCGCTCGCACGTTAACTAAATAGCATCTATATAATATTTTTCAGTACTTTCAATTTGTAAAATAACATGACATTGAAAATTATGAAGTATAAATTAGTTTTGGTTATTTTTAGTTAATTTTAGTTTAAAGTGTAAATTATGAAGTTATTTTAGTTAATTAGTATCAATTTTTTAAAGATAAACTAAGCTTTAAGTTTGTTAATATTATAGCAACAAATTTGTCAATTTTAGTTTGTTAATATTATAGCAACAAACTAAGCTTTCAAGTTTGTCAATTTTAGTTAATATTATATAGTAATGTTGTAAAATATATAAATGTTGTGAATATGCTTTTATTAGTTCTCTGTTTAGTCCTACATCATGGGAATAAGTTAAACATCAGCTCCTAAACATATATATAAAGAAGCCAATGTAATAGAAATAATGACACTTCCGAATGAATAGAAATGTCCTCTCTCCCTTGTTTCTTATGTTCTATGTTCGTTTTATAACACATTATCAGCGCGAGATTCTATTATAGTTATTTGTTAAAATCTTCTAGATCTACATCTATGAATTTGTCATGTAAGTAATTTTTATTTGAGAATATCAATTCGTGGAGTTTTGTATTTGTTCTACAATTATTTTCTATTTGAGAATATTTGATCTATGGATCTATATTTTTTTGTAGATCTAGATTATGTTCCAGTGGATCTAAACTTTTTAGATCTAATTTTTTTTTTAACTTAGTGGTTTTTAGATATCCACCTATTCATATTTGATCTCGTATTATGGTATACCAAATACTTTTTACGAAGATCCATCCATTTTCTTTTTATAATATTATATATGGATCTTTTACCCCATACGCCGTACATAAACCATCTTCATTTGCTACTTTATCTCTTCAATAACAAAGAAGCCGTTGCTAATAGGTATGCATATATGTAAATAGCAAGCTGCTTGTTATCCAACATATGTATTACTGTGGCCATTATTTTTGTTATGTAACATGGTGTATGGCTCCTTGACGATTTGTATTGTTTCATTATTGTAAGAAGTTCATTGTAAATGTATAAAGAAAGACTTGCATATTTAGATATTTTTTTTACGATTCCGTGCCATATATTCAATTTACTACATGCATGTATACGGTTCTATTCTATTTTACGAGATCTGCATTTTTTATGATATAACAGTACTACAGTTTCATCGTTTTGTCTGTTCGTTAATTTGTTAATTCATTTTGATAATTATAGAACATGTATACTGATATGTGAATTTTGTTTAATTAAGCATCTGCAATTATTATTTTGTGTAGTTCACAAAAATGTCGAACACTGAGATCCATTTACAATCTCAGTGCTTAGAGAGTACCATTAAAAATGGTAATAATATGTCCCAGCAGAACAAAGTAAAGGCCCTGATATTTTTAAGAGGCCATATCTACGATGATCTAAAATCAGAATATTTAACTGAAAAAAAGATCATCTCCACTTATGAAACTCCCTGAAGGAGCATTATGACCACCAGAAAATGGTCATACTTCCAAACACAAAGCAAGAGTCTTTGAACCTGAAGTTCACATGCAAATAACCTGAAGCTCATATGATCTAAAGTTCATATACAAATTCTTTCAAATAAGGAACCTGAAGTTCATATGCAAACAAGGAACCTGAAGTTCATATGCAAACAAGGAACCTAAAGTTCATATGAAAACAAGAAACCCGAAGTTCATATTTAAACGAGAAACATGAAATAAACCATAAAAACATATAATTGCATTTAATATTTGCATATAGCAAATGACCTGTAAAAGGAAAGGATCTGAAAAATCAATAAAAGGAAAATTTTCAACAAAAGGGAAAAAGCCTTATATTCCAACTTTATGCTACATATAATCTCTTGAATAAACTTACTATTGGAAGAGATCATTACATTTATAATAAATATTATTTTCTTGAAGAAAAATAGTAAAATGACTCTTATATGTAACTTTCTAGAAAAGTTTCTTCAATTTAAAATATACAATAATAATATGTGAGTAATAATAAAATCTAAAGTTTTATTACAGTAATTTTAGAGCATATCATATTTTCAGAAGAAATGTTTTTATTGTTCCTTAGGAAAAACTTTTATAAAGAGAACATGCATCCTAAAGATCATATTAAGTTAAGATCTAAATATTGATCTTAATTCTGCACAGCAGAAGTGAATGCAAAAACAATTTTAGTCATTACATGGAAAATTTAGAACCTGCAGTTTCCAAAAAGGCAAGAAGCAATTTTGATATAAAAAGAAAGATCTAAAAGATCTTTATACGAGTTATATAATTTGAATAAAAAAATATGTAATTTTTATGTTTGTGAATTTTATGTATAAATTTACAAGTTTTTCAAATCATTCATATTTAAAAAAAATTGAATATTAGACATGTAGTTTATTTTTGTTTATAGTTGTGAATTTTATATACAGATCTGTAAATTTTTGAACCATTCATGTTAGAAAATGTAAAATGTTGATTATGTGATTGATAAATATATTATATTACCTTATTGTAATAAATGCATTGTATGTTAGAGAATGCATTGCTATGATAATATATTATATTAGCTTATTGTCATAAATACATTGAATGCATTAGTTTTTGTTAGTTAATTGATGTTTGTATTTGAAATAAGAATAAACATATGTATCATTATTCGATGTTTTTGGCTAGTAATAACTAATGTTATGGAAGAAAGGAAAGAACCACAACTTGAAGTTGTGCAAATAAAATGTTTATACTGGAAGCTGTATAACTCAAAGTCATGGACTTGAAGTCTTGAATTTTTTTTTTTTTTTTTTTTTTTTTTTGGCAAAGCCAGCGGGGATTAATGGCCCCTACCATATATTTATATCATAAGAAGGTCTTACAACATAAAACGAGCATACAGAAAATTAAAAGAAAATAAATCATTTCCATTTGTTTTTGATAAAGATATCAAAACCATAGGAAGACATAGAGATTTCTTGACCTATCCTTCTACTTGCTGCTTGGAATACTTGTACATTACTTCTTCTTTGTCGATTGAATATCCGACAATTTCTTTCCATCCAGACTTCATATAAAACCGCTTTGAGCATAATCAGTAGCTCAAATGTTTTGCTCATTTTCCACCTCGTCGCTTTATATATGCTGTGCCACTCTTCGATACTGCAAGGGAGAGGAGCAGCATAACCTCCTCTTTGCTTTGTCCTTTTCCACACATAACTGCTAAGGGGGCACGTGAAATACAAATGCTGCACGTCCTCCTCTCCTGCCATGCATAATATACACTGCTTGTTCACATTCATACCTCGATAGGCAAGTTTCCTCTTTGTGTTCAATGCATTGTAGCAAACTTTCCACATGAAAAAGTTGAGTTTCTCAGTGTTCTGTACAGTCCATATGCGCCTGCTCCATACACAATTAGGCATGTTTTTTTCGTTTAACAGTGTGCTGTAGACATCAGAAGTCGCATGCTTTATTTCTTCCTCATTCCAGACATATTCATCAACATCAGCATAATCATATCTCTTATCGTTCAGGCTGTTCCATAGTGCATTTAGGTTCGCACTGTTAGATCTTGGCAGTGTTATCCTTCCATTTCTAACATACGTTTTAGCTTTTGCATTGTATGGGATCTCAGACATCATTATATCTTCATAGCTCACTACTTGCGATAGGATAAGTCCCTTTTGCAACCATGGAACAGACCAGAAACTTGCATCACTGTTTACTGCAATTCTTATTTTTGAGTATGCCTTTATCTTTTCCCTCACTTTTATTATCATTTTCCAGACCCAACTTTGACTGGGTTTTGGCTTTACCGTCCAAATTTGTTCATTTTTCAGGTTGTGTTTTATACTCCATTCTACCCACAGCGTCTTCTTCCTTATAGCCAAGTTAACAAAGTGCTTGGATATCGCAGCTATGTTCCACTGTTTGATATTTTTTATGCCTAGACCCCCATTTCTTTTTGGCTTTTGTAGTTTATGATAAGCTATAGGGACTAACTTGTTGGAGTGTGTAGTGCCAAACCATAAGAAATTCCGCATTGCTGTCTTTAGCATCGTTTGAAGTTTTCCAGGAAGTAGAAAGGTACGGGACCAGTACGTTGTCATCGAGAATACTACAGCATTAATTATCACAAGTCTTCCCGGTTGCGAGAGGTATCGGTTCTCCCATCTAGCAAATACAGACGTTATCTTCTCGTATAGAGGCATACACTGCTCATTCGTGATTCTATTGGAGGCAAGAGGGATTCCCAAGTACGACATATCATTACCTATAGTGGTCATACCAGTGATAGTCTTGCAATCATTGACTCGATCAGGGGTAAGGCCCGCAAGTAGTATTTTGGATTTTGTTGTGTTCATTCTAAGGCCAGAGAAATTAGCAAAGGTATCAAGAGTTAACATAATGGTTTGAAGGGATTTTTGAGAAGGGTTGGTGAAGATTAGTAGGTCATCCGCAAACGCAAGAGAGGTTATGAGAGGACTTTTGCATTTTGGGTGAATATGGTAGTTTTTCAGTTTCACTTGCCGCTGCAGTTCATTTGTTAGTACTTCCATGACTATAATAAACAAATACGCTGATATTGGGTCTCCTTGACGCAGACCATTTCTTCCTTTAAAGTACCCAACAGCATGGGCATTGTAGACAAGAGTGTAATTTACTGTCGAAATGCAGAGATTTATCCAGGATATAAACTTTTCAGGAAAATCCATTTTCTTCATTATCATTATGAGAGTTGGCCATCTCAAAGAATCAAAAGCTTTCATGATGTCAATCTTTAGCATTGCACGTGGTGATATGTTCTTGTTATGATAACCTTTCAATAGTTCATGGGTGAGCAATACGTTATCTAATATGCTTCTTTCAGGGAGGAAAGCAGCTTGATTTGTTGAGATAATGGAAGGTAAGACCGCCTTTAGTCTCCTCGCTAATATTCTAGATATAGCCTTGTATATTACATTGCAGCACGCAATTGGCCTGTACTGCGTTACATTCTTGGGATATTGGATTTTAGGAACTAGAGCTAGGTTCGTTGAATTTATAGAGCTCAAGATTCTGCCGGAGGTAAAGAACCCATGTACAGCTCGCAATACAGTATGCGAGATGATGTCCCAACAGTGAACGTAGAAGGTTACGGTGAACCCATCAGGTCCAGGTGACGCAGATCTTCTCATTGTGAAAATTGCATCCTTAATCTCTTCATCTGATATTTGATTAGTGAGGGAATTTTGCAGTTCATTGGATAATTTCTTAAGGGCTATACCTTCCAGTAAATTCATGTCCGAATCAGGCGGATCCTTTCCGAGGAGGTCAGTATAATATGTTAGGAAAGCATCATCAATAGAGGATGGACTAGTATGTTTTATGCCATTTTTGTCTTCAACCTGGTGTATGAAATCTTTAGCTTGTTTTATCTTCAGAGCCGCATGATATTCTTTAGTGTTTCTGTCTCCTTTAATCGCCCATTTCTGCTTGTTCTTCTGGCAAGCCATCTTAGCTTCTGTTGTGAGTGCAAGGTCAAGCTGCTGGATCAATTCTTTTTCTTGTCGATAATTGGCTATGTCGGCGTTTGGTTGCATGGTTAGTTCCTGTATCTGCTTCAGTTTGTCAGTTAGTGATGCTGAGAGTTTATTTCCTTTTCCATATATTTCAGCAGACCATTTTTTAAGTGCGCATTTTGTGTTCTTCAGTTTTCTTTGTAGGTTAAGCATTGGATTTCCATATGTATGCTCTCTCCACGCTTCTTGGACTACCTGCAAAAATGAAGAGTTGGTTGTCCAAACATCAAAAAATTTGAAGTTCACCTGTTTGTTTAAAACTGCCGAGCCGATTGAGAGGATTAAAGGGCAGTGATCGGAGAGGAGAGGCGTGGAGATGTTAACTTTTATGGTAGGCCAAACAGCTAGAGCTTTGAGGTTCATAAAGGCATGATCAATTTTTGTTAGCGTACGGGGCTCTACAATGCTTTTGTTAGACCATGTGAAGTC
This sequence comes from Allium sativum, assembly GCA_030737875.1. Lineage (NCBI taxonomy): Eukaryota > Viridiplantae > Streptophyta > Magnoliopsida > Asparagales > Amaryllidaceae > Allium > Allium sativum. Next base: position 251,403,936 of record CM060915.1, on the reverse strand, counting down.
ACAACCAACAGAGGGAACTTCAATCAAAGAAGCATTAAGCAATGCATTATTAAGAGGGGCAACATCAGACAAAGTCAGAGAATTGCCACCAAATCTGTGAAACGATTTGTGCGAGCAATTGAAATCTCCCATTACCAGCCAAGGGTGGGAGTCCTGCCGGAAATGAGGGAGATATTCTAGCATCAGCTGTCTTTCATTTGCAGAATTGCTTCCATAAGTGAAGGTCACATACATAGAGGAAGAGGTAGGTGAGTGAAATGCTTTAGTGTGGATAAACTGGTGGTGAATGAGGATGGGGGATAGTGTAAATATCTGAGGATCATACATAATAAGCAGTCTGCCATTAGGCGCATGATCATGGTTGGTCATATATAACCAGTTTGGATTTATGTAGTTGGTAGCTCTAGAGGAGAGGTCAAGCTTAAGCTTGGTTTCTGATATGGATATTAGGGATAGATTATGGTCGAGGATGAGATTTCTAATCTGGTCTTGTTTATTTTTCTTATGAGCCCCTCTTATATTCCACGCTGCAATATTACATTGCATCATTAAACATAGGAATTTTAGAGGTGCTTCTAGTTCTTCTTGGAGAAGAAGATAGAGATGTACAGGAGATAGATTGATTGGAAGCATCCGTTTCACAATCACTGTCAATTGGGGATAGGGTATTCGGTTCAGGGATGGTTTTGCTTCTTTTTTTCTTCCCCTTTTTCTTCTTTTTCTCAGATATATGATGAGGCTCAATAGATAATTTTGCTCTAAAAACATTTGACTTGGAAGCAACTACACTCTTAAGCTTGGATGAAATAGGTTTAGCGGAAGGTTGGATGTGGGAGGGATCAGGTGGTTTCCTTTTTTGGGATTTGATGGATATGGAGTTTGAGGGAAGAGAAGTGGGCGTGGCAATATTGGGGTTAACATCAGGAAATGGACGTGATATTTGGTTGGAGGGGGGTGGCTTTAGGGGTACAGGAGCTACCGAACCAATGACAGCATTTATTGTTTCATGCATATCAACTTGCATGCATGATATTTCATTTACTTTGCTCCCATCTTTTTTCTTCTTTGTATTTATTGCCTTCTTTGTTTCCTTTTCGGTGACAGTTATCTTTGCTTGTTCTCTCGTCTCCATTTCAGTTTCACTTTGTTCTATTATTTTTTCTCCGTTGTCCTCATCTTTATTATCTATTGATTCAGTTTCAACCATTTCCCCTGCTTCATTTGCGCTTAGGAATTCTATCTCTTCCTCCCTTTCTTGGTCATCAGTTACTTTTGCTTTGTTGATTGTTGCTTCCATTACATCGATTTCCGGAGTGTATAACACGCTAAAACTATTGTGTAACATGCTCTTTGCCTTATCAGTTCCATTTCTATTCTCATTAACTGCTTTCTTGCCCTGCATTATTTCCTTAGCTACACTATTCTTTCTGTATTCATCTTCCCTTACATTTTGCTTGAATCTATTGTTTCTTTTTCTATTCATGTTCACTTTTTGCCATATGTTTTCTCTTGGATCCTCCTTTTGCATTTTCTGCACATTCGTATTTGGGTTCTGTTTCTTTGGTTGTGTTGTTTCTTCTGTTGTTTTCTCTTTGTTTGTTGATGCTTCCTTAGTTACTTCCTTGCATGCAACAGTTTTGTGCCCAAATACTTTGCAATGTGTACATATATCTGGCTGCCACAGATATTCAATATATATCATTTGTGTTGTCTTATCTGGGTTCAAAACTTCAAAAGAATCCTCTAGTTCAACCTCAGGAGTAATTTCAATAAGGCATTTAGCGTCCACTATTCTTGTCATCGACTCAGTTGCGCCATCTAGGCATATGAGTCTACCAACTCTGTTTGCTACCCAATTGATTCCTTGATGAGACCAAAGATATATTGGGATATTTGTAAATCTTACCCAAACTGGCACTGCTTTGATAAAGCCACTGACATTACTGATTGAAGGATCCCATTGCATAGTTATGAATAGTTTATTCCTCATTACAATAGGATCACTTCTGATAACTTTGTCCTTATCAATATCATTTGCAAAGTCAAAGAGAAAAACTTTACCATCAGATTTTACTTTAAAGTCTCCACGCAGCTTCCATCTGTATCTCAATGTCTCTACCACTGTTGTGTATGCTAGGGGTTTATCTAGAAAAAAACCAACCACATAGTTCTTCCAAACTGCAGAACCCGCTTCAACTATGTCTGAAGAGGGAACCGCTTTACCATCAGCGTACTGGATTTCATACTGAACAGGCTTGTACTGGCCCGCATTGCGAGGTAGGTGTTGGAAGAGGCGATGGCCAGTCCAAGCTTGTTCAGTTGGGGCTACTTTAGGATTAACGTCAGATTCTGGCATAGGAGGAGTGGGAATGGTAGATGGATTAGTTTCAGTTGCAGATGACGGTAGGCTGAGCGGAGGGATTGGGTTGGGGTCAGGTGGTCTAATCGGAGGAGGTAGGCAAGGATTGACGTTAAGTGGCGGGTTGGCAGAGGAGAGAGAGGATGGGATGTGATGGGATTGGGCGGGAGGGAAAATCGGCTCGGCTGACATTGAAAAGAGGAGAAAAATTGATAGAGGAAAAAGTGGCTGAAGTCTTGAATTTTTATATATATATATATAAACATTTATTGATAAAGTATACAAATTTGAAATCTTGTCAATTAGCAAAAATCTAAAAGCTTCTAAATTAAATGTATGTTAAAAGATTGAGAACCAGAAGTTCATCATAAATTTATAAAATTGATATGCATATGTATGTGTGTATATATGCATATGAACTCGAAGTTCCTCAATCAATGAATTTGAAATACTTCATAATTTAAAAGCCTAAATCTTTATTCAAACCGTATGAAATAATAACATTACACTTCTTAAAGAAGTTAAATCATATGCGACAATAATAATGCATCCAAAGATTGCACAATTTTCAAAATGAACTGTATCTTGCTTACATATTTATATTTGCATATTGTATTGAAGAATAAATTTTAACAACTCGAAGTTGTTATATATTTTATTTGAACCAGAAGTTCAACACAGTGGAACCAAAAGTTCAATACAGTGGAACCAGAAGTTCAATACAGTGGAACCAGAAGTTCAACATAGTGGAATCATAAGTTTAATACAATGGAACAAGAAGTTCAATACAGTTGAACTAGAAGTTTAATACAGTTTAACAAACTTAAAATTGTTTATATATTATTTGAACTAGAAGTTCAATATACATTAAAAACTTGAAGTTGTTCATATATTTCATTTGAACCAGAAGTTCAATACAGTTCCAAATCAGATATTTTGGATATTATGATGCGATCTTTAAGATTCGCATTGACATTGCTTGATAAGCAAAAATTAATGATTGAAACCTTATGAATAATTTGTCCTAAAATAGGTAACTCGAATGAGAAAGAATATGCAAATCAATTACATATGGAATACGTGGACGTACGTATATACACATATATGCCAATATTTAATTAACAACCTGAAGTTGTCACGAGCTCATATTATAAATTATGCATATATTATTTTATATTTCAGAAATTCGATTGACATCAATATTGAATGACCTGAAGTCATATGCATATTCAAATGATAGAAAATTCCTCCAAGTTATTATATCATTGAAAGGGAATAAGCAATACAATATGAATGCATGTTATCAACTAATAAGAGCATTATCCTCCTACAATTGAAATACAACTAATGTATTTGCTAGCTATGATGCTATAATGGATCAAAAATGAATCCAAAGTAGGTTTATTATTTAAAGTGACAATGTTTGTGAACATTGAGGGGGAGGATGAAGGAATCATCGATGTTAAATATTTGCTAACATATAGAATTATGCAAAGTATTAAGTAACTTGCATAAATTATCATTTATATCCCTAATAGACTTTCTCCAATATACATTTGAATCCCCGAAGGATCAAAAGGTGTAAATCATAGCTGAAAATGTGGTATAAAAGTCAATTCAAAATATTTTTGGAGTAAGTCATAAAGATGCAAAATAAAGGAGGTGAGTGTTCCTGAAGTAACACTTAAATGTGCTTTGAAAGAAAACCATGACATGATTGTCAAAATAACCTCAGAAGTGGTTTAGGTACCTAAAGCATGATAAATTTTTTTTGAGATCTCAATAGATTATGTATAGAACTGACAAGAAATAATCATCGATGATAAATTAATAAATAATAAAGTGCTTATATTTATAAATGGATTAAAATCCCATATTAGAGAGAAACATGATTGGCCATCATGAAATTCTCCTAAATAAGATATATGGACCGTTAGTCCATAAGATATGAACCTGTAGTTCATAAGATAAAAATAGAAATATATATAATGACAAAATCACACGGAAGTTACTGAAGCACCATAGAGTGTCAATAACATGTTAAGTGCTATGAGCATTGTATTTTCAGAGATAATTGAATTGATTAAAGTGGTGAAAGTGTTTAAAACGCTTACAATACCCTGAAGGTATAAACGATGAAAGGATACAAATTCCAGAAGAATTTGAATAACTTTGGTAGTGATAAAGAGCAAGAAATGTAGATTACAAAATTCTTTTAAGTATCGTTGTGATAAAAATCTTGGAATAATTCATGATGAGCAGATCACTTCCTGCTTTCAAGAATTGTTGTAGTGAAACTCTTAATATCCATTGAAGTGGTAGTTGCGATATGCAAAAATTATTATAATATATAAGTTCCTGAAGAACATAAAGAATACAAAGAACATGTCCGATAGATTACATCATTCTTCTAAGTATTGTTATAATGAAAATCTTGATATACTTCAAGATGAGTAGATTACTTCCTGCTTAGTGTTGCTGTAATGAAAGTTGTCTCATTTATCAAATGTGTATTGCAATATTCAAGCCCGATTGAAACAGAAAATTATAATCACCTGAAGTGTATTCATAAATGAATATTAGTAACATACAAATCACAAAAGGAAGACGTTTTAAATAAGAAAACATGCCTGAAGCATGGAAATGCGCATGAAGTTTTAAAATAAAAACTTCATTAAGAAGTATTTATAAGCAATTTGATTTATTGAAAGAAGAATACGAATTCAGAGGAAATTATTAAATTAGGGGGAGCATCCATAAGTATGATATAATGCACTCTTTTTCCTTAACTAAGTTTTTCCCTATTGGGTTTTCTTAGTAAGGTTTTAATGAGGCATGGGTCATGATCTAGAAGTATCAACCCAAAAGTAACATACAAAAATAAGTTATAATGTACTCTTTTTCCTTATTTAAGATTTTTCCCACTGGGTTTTTCTTATTAAGGTTTTAACGAGGCATAACATTGATCCAGAAATATCATACTATTTTTGACGTAGTAAATATGACATTGTATATTGTACTCTTTTTCTTTCACTAAGATTTTTCCCACTGGGTTTTTCTTAGTAAGATTTTGATGAGGCAACATTTTGATCTAGAAGTATCAAACATCTTTTGATGCAGTAAACTATTATTTATGAAGAAGACAAGGCAGTTTGCATGGTTCAGATTCAAGTGAATTATACCAAGGATGTGTAACAACCCATATTTTCGGCGATATATAATTAATTTATTTAATTATTTAAATAGTGAATATGGTTGTTTAATTAAATAATAATGAATATTTAATTAATATAAGTAATAGAATAATATATTCAATTCTGAAATAATCAGAATTAGCTGAAATGGCAATACGGTGTGAATTGGGCAATTCAAAATATATAATTCAGATTAGAATTTGAATTAGAATAACGAATATATTGTTTGAACGACAATTTGAACATATAATTATATTATAATTAGAATCGAGCTCGAAATGGCATGGCAGATCGCTATTTGGCGATTCGAACTTCAACTGAATATACAGGGTCCGTTTTAAATCAGATTTCTGTGAAACAAAAAATGTTCGGAGCTGGTGAAGTATATTTTTCTAATGGAAGAGAAAAATTGGGATTTCATTGTGTAGATTTTGATTTATGTCCAAATCAAATTTTAGAAAAGTCGTTGTGGAATTCCATTGAAATTTATAAATATATATTTATATTAAAGAGGATTTTATATATAAATCGAATATCGATATAACTGGGAATTTTGAAATATCGAGCTACAAATCCCATTGGAGCTGTATGATATTCTATTGTGAATATATACGATAATATTTATTTATAAATATTTAATTTAGTTATTTTTAAATATATTTATATATTTAAATGGTTTATTTAGAGCGTTAAAAATAGCCAGTTTTGCAAACGACCTCCGTTTTCAACGAAACTAATTTTGTTGGATCTGCAATATTAAATTATTGCTAGATTCCAATTTCCATGACTTTTGAAGTCAGTATGTGGCCATACGGATTTTTAATGTGAAAAACAATTAGTATTTTGACGGTTAAAAATACGCTGTGTGAGCAAAAGGACTCAGAATTCGATGAAACTAGTCTCGTTGGGTCCGTAATGTCAAACTCTAGTTGTATGTCCATTTTCATGATTTTTGGGTATTGTATGTGATTATAGGAATTTTTATTCGATGATACATATAGCGGTTGATTTTAATAGAATAAAATAAGAAAATATCTAAATCACTTCCCATATAAATATGCTACCTACCCATTTCTAAACCTAAGTTTCATCCTCCAAAGGTGAAACGAGCGCCGCTGTTATTTTTCCTTTCAGGGAGAAAAAGTTTCGATCCTCAAATAAAATCAAATAAAAACATATAAATCAGAAAGCTTAAATCTTTGGCTTTGTCTGGTGTTACTCTACATCCCCCATCTGTTTGAAGTGTGCGATGCAATCCTTTAGGGATCGAAAATCAATAGAAAATCCTAGGGTTTTGGTCAGGGATCAACATGGAGAGCCATGATCGCTGGTGAGGGCAAGAGGGACTAAAGCGCCGTGGACAGAGGATCGGAGGGGTGCTCGATGTTAGGGTCCGATGGTTTGGGTTGTCGGCGGCGAAAGGATTAAACGGAGAATAGTTTGTGCTGTTTATTTCAAAATGGTTTTGGCTTTTCTTTGATGTGATCGAAATGTGGGGCATCGGAAAAGGGGATGTTGGTCACTGGTGGTGGATCGGTCGTTGGTGCTTTGGAGGGTTATGATGTGGGGGACAGCCTCTCATTGACGATGGAGAAGATTGTGAGGGACGCGGTATTGAAGTAGAAGGAGGAGATATCAGGGTATATACCTGTAACGAAATCATTTGTGGGTGATTCACTAATATTAATTACGCATTAATTTTAAACTAAATTATTTTTGTAAGATTTGTTCGACAAATGATGAGATAGAGGAGTTGGAAGGAAGGAATGGTTCAGTTATGGTAGGTGTATTGCGAGAGCGGGATTTAGCATGTATTATAGAAGAAGAATAGGAGCAGTAGAAGGTTTAAGAAGTTTGGAAAGGGGCGTTAGAATTAATTCATTCAAGAGGTCGAGTTTGTGGCGGAGGAAGTTGCTGTAATGATAGGGGAGTGCGGTCTCGTTTGTTTTAGAAGAAGAGGGATGAGCGGTGGGGTAAAGGTATAAACATGATTAGCTGGCTTAATTAGTTTAATGATTTAAAGTTGATGCTGTTTTAAATGGTAAGGTTTAGGGAATTTGTATTTTATTAGAGAACGACCATGAAATGAAAACGGGGTCGGTATTGATTGGAAGGGGGAGAATCATTAGTGTGAGATTAGTTTAAAAAAGGGGATTTATGTTAAGGGTAATTAGTGGTCCTTAATTAATCATTTATAACCAATACGTATATAAAAAGAAAAGAAGTAATAAAGATAGTTTATATTGGACTAGAATCAAACCGTGAATAGAAGGGAAGAAGGGACTATAACATGTGCATGACGGAGGTATTAGACAGGATGGAAATAATGAAGCCCAAATTATATATATCAAAACAAATATAGTTTAATTCAAATTTAAATATATGTGTAAATTTGTAATTTTAAAATCTTATCCATATGTGATCAGAATTGGGCGAAACGAGATCCATTGGGATCGTATGGATGGGGACTTCAGAATGGAACTGACTGGAAGTGAATTGGAGCTCGTTACAATTTATAGCAAAATAAATTGTCTGTCTGAATCAAGCGATGGTTATCGTTATTAACGATGATCGTCCAATGTGAGTAAAACTCACCAACTCTGAACAGTTATATTTTTATAATGTATTCTTAAAACTGATAATTATATGTTGATTGCTGTGTGTTAACTGTTTGGTTGAATTGCTTATGTATTGGTTGAAATTATAGATAACGATATATATATATATAACTTGTTAATCAAATATTGATTATGTTTAGCAGAATATTTCATATTGAAATGAAATTGATGTTAATTATAGTGTTTAACATCTATAGATGCAGGGAGACAGGTCAGAGAAATCCAATTGGATTCCTTAACATTTATTTCACTGCTTTTCATATATTGTGATATATGATGTGATATACAATCTGTTGTTGATTGTGTGTGTTTGGATAATATTGATCGATGATATATGGTATGTTATATACCATAATAAATACTGGAATATAAAAAGGGAATTTTCAATGTTATATTGAAATTGGAATCTTTATAAAATCAAAGGATTTTATATAAAGGAATATTTATAAGATCAAGGTATTTTATAAAAAGAAATTATTTGTAAAACAAATATAAAGGAAATTATTTGTACAACAAAGATAAAGGAAAATATTTGTAAAACAAATAGAAAGAGGAATATTTGTAAAATAATTACACATAAAATAGAAAAGGAAATATTTGTAAAACATTTACAAATAGAATTAAATCAAAGGAATATTTATTTAGAAAATAAACAGAATTATAAAGGAATATTTATTTAGAAAATAAATAGAATTATAAAAGGAATATTTGGAAAATGAAAAGTATGTTATAAAAAGAGAATTTTACATTAGAAAGGTTTAAACCCATGCTTCGCACATGGGTATAACATGGTATAGATTTAAAGTAGATTTTAAATTGAAATCTATTTTAACAAATAAGTGGAAAAGATAAATTTATAAATAATATTTTATAAATTAAATAAAATGTTTATCATTGGATAAATCGAAAATATAAGTCAAGACTTATGTAGAGAAGTAAGAATCGATTTCAACATTGATATTTGAAACTGAATATAAGTGTAGAGTTAATCAGTTAGAGTTAACCAGATAGAGTTAACCAGTTAGAGTTAACCAGTTAGAGTTAATCAGTTAGAGTTAACCAGTTAGAGTTAATCATTTAGAGTAAATCGATTAGAGTTAGAATTAATCGAATTAGAGTTAATTGAACATAGTTAATCGAATTAGGATTTATTGAATATTAGTTATTCAATTAGAGTTTATCGAATATAAGTTATTCGAAGTGAGATAATCGAATATTAGTTTATTCGAAGGGAGAAATCAAATATAAGTTATTCGAAGTGAGATATCAAATATTAGTTTATTCGAAGGGAGAAATCGAATATAAGTTATTCGAAGTGAGTGAATCGAATATAGTTTATTCGAAAGAAGGAGTAATCGAATATAGTTTATTCGAAAGAAAGAGTTAATTGAATATTAGTTATTCGAAGAGAGTTAGTCGTCGAATTCAATTATATCGGATTCGGGAAAGTATTTATACTTTCCGGTTTTTAAATCAAGATTTATTTATTTATAAATTAGGTATTTATTTATTTATTCAAATTAAAGAATAAAAGTTACATTCGAAGTTAGATATTTCGAAAGTAGGGATTATAACGCTATAGTTATAATCAATGTTTTCAATAAAGAAGTAGATACGTAAATAGAGTCCGATAGTTACATAAGGAAGTTTGTTAAAGGTTTAAAAGATAAACTTTGTCTATTTCGAAGTTAAAACGTTGTTCAGTTAAGATCTGAGAGGTAATTATACCCCAACTTGATTTACTTCCTTCTTAACTAAGGAATGGCTATGGTTTGATAGCAAAGGATGGTTAAGTGAATTTAGTTAATGAGTGAAATGGTTTGAGTTGGCATGGCGATGTTTGATTTAAACATCAGTTTAAATCCAGTGGAGTAGTTTTGGAAATGTTTTCCAAATAAGAATCAGAAATGTTTTCTGATAATAGAAAATAAGAATTTAGCATATATGGAAACAGGAGATAAGTAAATTAATGAACTAAAGAGATAAATGTTAAATGATGATTGATCGATATAATTTCCATCTTGAAATAATATCATTGTTTGCACAGGTGTTTTTCTTTGATAGTTAAATCACAGACTATCAAAGTTTTGACAATTTTTCCGTCGTCAATACAGAGAGACTGGTTGGATTATTATCCGAGAACCACTCCGTATGGGTGTTAGCGTTTCGAATCAAATAGATCGAAGACAAATTGAATACGGAGTTTATACAAGGGTTATTCTGGTAATCCTAGGTAGAAATTGCCTAAGATGGATTTACATAATAGTGCCTTCGGTTTGTCCAGTCCCAGGACAACTTGAATGGACGAATGTTTGACAGAGTATATCTGGTAGATCGCGTAACTTGATCATTTCAAACGTATTTACATTTGTGGCCGAGGAATTCGTTTCTCTAAGCTTATACCCGTGGTATTTTTGGGGAAATCAATTTGTAATTTGATGAGTATGACGATTTGGCATTCAAAGTGAATGAATGAGTAATTTGTTGAAAGATACGTTATGACCTCCAGCCTCATCAATTGGGAAATGACAGAAATCAGGCAGGCAGCATTGCTAAGTGGGCGCACCCAAGTAGGGTATATTGTCACCATCTAGAGAATATTCATATTTGTTACTTCTTTCAATACTGTATCTCCCGGGAATGGTTATGTTGGTTTACTAACTGTAAGGTGACAATATATTCGATACACTCAAGCGAAATGAGTGGTCGGTCATGTGTGGCCGAGTTGCAAGATGTTCTTGTTGAACTCTAGTGTATCGCTTCTAGAGTACACTGAGCGGAAGGTGGATCCAGACCTTGTCATAGTTGGAATCCATTCCCCAAATAAGAGCCCGCGGTTTTGATTGTATATTTTATATGTAGAACGTTAGATGCAAGCGTTTCTACTAGATTGATATTACTTGTGTTAGACATTATTATAATATCAGAATAATATTGTTTTACAAATGATTTGGGTTATCGTAAGGTAAAAACCATCCGCATTTATGTGTGGATCGGCCTTACGATTATTCTTTCTTTTGAAAGGATTTTTAAAGTTAAACAAATGATTTGAGTTTACTCACACCAGTCACATGACTGACCCAGAGTTTTTTTTGTTTTGTTTTCCCTAAACTCTTGGGTGCCCAATTTCGTACAGGCAGTCAAGTAGTCAGGATTTTACAGATATACTAGGAGAGCTTGGAGCAGGAGGCTTCAGGATTATATAGCTATTGTTATTTCTGCTGTGTTGAAATTGTTGTACTCTGAAAATATTATTGTATACATATACTGATTTTATTCAAAGTTATGTTATCTATTATATGTTGTTCATTCCGCTGTGAGATTCGTGTTACTCTGATGTTGTATGTTCTTCTTCTTCTTCTATTCTAAGTTTCTATCTTATCTATTCTCACCCTCTAATTTCTTTCATGGATTATCCGGTATTTCTAATGCTTGACTAGTCAATATCGTGTTTGGTGTCGATTACCAGGATCGAAATTCCCCGGGTCGTTATAGTGGTATCAGAGCTTAAGGTTAAGTAATTACCTTTTCTCTGTGGCGTGACTCACTACAGACAGGGTTTGCAATACCCTAGATTGAGTTTGAGTGTATATATACGAGTGAACGTGTAACGACCCACATTCTACGCATTGCAGGATCGTAGAATATTTATTTCTTTCACATACGGAGTCGTATGGTCATGTAACTCTGGGAGACGACTATTGGGGTCATTTCTCATGTTCATGATTTTTGCCGATTTTTAGATGACTATTTTGCCCTTAGCTAGTCTTGTTTTGGCCAAAACTTTTGACTGGAAAGGAATTTTGACCTGAATCCACTTCCATTGGATCCGGATGATGGAATACAATTCCGTAGGGTGGTCACATTAGCCAAACGGACTCACCATTTGGGAGATATGGCTGAAACAAGTTTCAAAAAGCGAAAAACTGCTTAACCAGGCCAAATGAGGTGACTAGTAAATGGGCCCAAAACCCATTTCGGGATTACGGTTATGGGGAGGCTGAAATGAGTTAGGTTTTCATTTCATTTCAGTTTTCTCGCTGCCATTTACCTCCTAAGAACCCTAATAATGGCCTCCAACCTCTAAAAACATCCCCAAATCACTTTCTAATCAAGGATTAAGCTTAGCAACATCAAATCAAAGAGGATTAGCACTAAAGCAAGGTTAGAGCTGCTGTTAGACATCAGTATTCACGCCAAACAGAGATTCATTTCAGATTTGGTATTTTATTTGTGGCCAAGGTGAGTGATTTGCATAGTTTTGCACTAATTATGGTTAATTAAGGGTAATTAGTGAAGATTAACGAAATTAGACATGATGAAATTTTGGAAAAATATTTATAAATTTCGAAATAATGTTTTAGACCTCTGTTAGAAATTTGGTTTGATTTGGTTAAGTTTTACTAATCATATCATTAGTTTTGCTTAAACATGCTTAAGGGAAAACATGGGGTTTTGGGTATGTTTGATCCATTTTACATGCTATGATTGTTTGTTTGCTGTTTGTGGATGATTATACATGTTGCTATGTGAAAGGACCCGTAACTTCCCCGTGAAGGAAAGAGCGGATACTTTGAGAACAACACACAACAGAACGCAGACGGTAGAACATTTCATTGCTTATTACAACAATATCATCAGAATACAAGAATATACAGAGTATAAATGAATAAATTACATTCGACAAATATCATAGATTTAAATACAGTATTGCAGCGAAAAAATAATACAAAACACAACTGAAAGTAATACACGGATACAGAGCTTTCCGAGCATCGTTCCAGCTGTAAATCAGGATCCTGTGAATATAAATCTGCAAAACCAAAACTACTAGCTGCCCGTGTCGAAAATAAGGGTACCCAGAGTTTAGGTTAAAACAATAAACTCTAGGTCAGTCATGTGACTGGTGTTAGAACTAAAACAGTTATTTAAAACTTTACTTTAAAAGAGAATAATTCAAGGGACCACGCCGTATAACACGGAACGTCCTCCCAAGAATACCAGTGCATAGAATAAACAACGCAATGCTTTTTCGAAAAATGAAGCTATTATAAGACCCAGGTCCCATCACACAATGCAACGCAAGCCGGAGGATAGGGTTTTCCCTTATAATAGCCAAACATGCTTGGTACGTTTAAAACAAATCATTTGATACTATAATAAGTGTATAGTGTCAAAACATTTTCAATCACAAATATAAATCATAGACGACATAAGTGCCCCATACCACTATGTCGCCATATTAGGCTCTACAAATAAAACCGAAATATCTCGTATTGGAAATTGGATTTCCGTCATGAGTCGAGGCAAGGGGCAAGCTCCTCTCCGCTTCGAGACACTCTAGCAAATGCCTCGGGACTACACACTCTGGGTAACCCCTGGGATCCTCCAAGATCGGTCCTCTCTTACGTTTGAGGATTAGTTATTCCTGAACACACGTTTCCCGGCCCTATAGGACCTATAATCGAGGCGCCTCGCATCCAAACCACAAAGGTGAAAAGTATATAAATGTCAGGGCTGGTAGGTCACTGACACCACCCATAGCTAGAAAGAAACGTCGTGCACTCCTTGGGTCCTCATCCCGTTTTTGACTCATATCGAGGTGTGAGGCTCGCGAATCCACGCTATACACAAAGCTGCCACGTAGGCCGTGTTTTGATCATCAACCACAAGACTTTGCTTTTCAACAGAAGCCTTGATCCATGCAACTCAGCGTGCCACACAGGCAATTCATGCCATGCGATTGATATCTATCGATATATAACCTCTAAGCTCGTACGTCTCAGAGAAGGGCGTTAAGCAAGAGAATAAATTCTCTGCCGCCAAACAGATATATATTTAACAGAAATCAATCAACACAGAATAAAATCCAATGTCAGACACACAATCCATTTACAAGTTCGTTCTGGGTCTGAACGAAACCGGAGGCACTTTCCTCGTATATCCATCGATCTCCAAGTACGCCTGGACGACAACCAACTGATTCCCTCATCTTGGGTGTACAGCCCAATCAAGATCATCAGTAATCACCCAAACGATGTGAAGACTTCCGGTCTTCAACCACCGTCTTCATCTTCGACATATCGTCGAATCGGTTATTCAGAATGGGTATAAACCCGGCCTTTCCGAACAACCCGCGTATATTAAAAACAAATGTTACACAAACACAACATACGCCTCATTCCAATTCATTAGTCACTAACCGTAAATCAGTAAGAGAGCAATTCCCCAAATATTAACCCCGAAGGCCGAAACCAACATCAGATCAATACCCAGGAAGCCATTCTTCTTAACTAACCTACAGCTAGTTTCTAAATTTCATATTCTTAGGGAAAGGTTCCCATTAATTTTATCCAAGATAAATTCTTTAAAATTTATCCTTTAATCTTCCTTTGGATGTCATTTCAAACCAAATTATGGTTTTTCAAACTAGACGAGATTAGCGAACCACACCGAAGTAATTATTTATTTTATTTCCCAATCCCAACTTATTCATCCCATGAAGCAAAACTGGTAATACTCCATATCTAACGCCACGGTGTTATCGGTAAAATTAATTACCATTTCACGTTCAAATCTAATTAAAGATTTAGCTATCGCTTTGGAGCAAAACTGGCGATACTCCATTCTCGCTCATTTACCAAATTTGATAATTTAAATTATCAATTCACATTTCAATCTAATTGCAGATTCATTAAAACTCCTTTTACTGGGTTAAAGAACTAATGTCATTTAAAACACAGTTCACGACAAACCCAAATCACATTCTATTTATTTATCGGGTTAAAGAACAAGTGTCATTTAAAACACCCTTCACGATAAACCCACAAATCAATTCTATTTAAAACCCATTTCAAATCCAATTTATTTATTTGAAAATAAACGGGTTTAATTTTAGTTCAAAACTAGTTCATTTCGATAAAAATCTATTTTTATCATTTCAAATATGGAGTTTTTCATCCCAATTTTTCCCAAATCATTTCTTTTGATTTTACGCAAATTATTACTATTTTTAATAATTTTATCAAGGCCCGTACAGTCGATTTCCAACAATGGCCATCGAACAGCACTTACATCGACCTTTTCCAAATTTGATTTGGACGTATCTCCAAATCCAACCGTTAGATTTCAAATTTCTAATATTCATTAGAAATCTCTTTTCGATACGAACCCAACGGTTCCGGTTTTAGGAGAATCCGACGGTCGGATCTCCCGTAATGTCCGTTCGAAGTCAATGGTCGAAATTGGCGAACTGCCGCGACGCGGCGCATTCTATTCAGGCCATTATATTATATATATAATATATATAATATATATTTCGTTGTTTACTATTTAAAACGAATTTTATAAATAGTTTTGAATTCGTTTCAAAAACAATTTCAACCTTTATTTCAAATTCAAATCAAAATTGAATTTTCTATTATAAATCCTTGTTACTTTCATTTCTATTGGATTTCAATTCAAAACGATTTTAATTCGATTCGAATTCATTTTCTAATTAATTCAATTCAATTTGAATTCGTTTTCTTTTCAATTCAATTCAAATTCGTTTTCTATTCGATTCAATTCAAATTCGTTTTCTATTCAATTTAAATCAAATTCGTTTTCTATTCAATTTAAATCAAATTCGTTTTCTATTCAATTTAATTTGAATTCGAATATAATCGATATAAATATCGTTCGCGTCAAAATAGCGCATCTCTAATCAACACGGCTTTATATATTTCAAAAATTCCGTTATTCTATTCAACAAATGAATCTATATTTTTGTCAACACATGACTAATCTCAACGAATGAGTACTGTCCACGTGTGACTATTTTTGTTATTTAATATATTTTATAAAAATTATGGTATCTATCGTTTGATTTAAAATCAGACTCCAACCGTAAACTAGTAAGAGAACGTTTCCCTGAATATTAACCCCGAAGGCCGAAACCAACATCAGATCCATATCCAGGACACCACTCCTCTTATCTATTTTCCAGTTAATTTCTAATTTCAAATATGATAAAGATGTAAATTTTATTGTTAAAATATTTCGTTCAACCCATGACTAATCTCAACGGATGAGTACGGTCAACACATGAACCTTTACTTTATAGTGATAAAGATATAAATTTTATTGTTAAATATTTCGTTCAACACATGACTAATCTCAACGAATGAGTACGGTCAACACATGAACCTTTACTTTATGATATTCTTTATTTTCTAAATTGGAATGAGGCACAATCAATCACCATATAAAGTTAATTATATGGATTCCATACAACACATGTATATAATAGCAACGATAAATAATCAACCATCATCCAAAGTGCACTACACTGTATAAGCATCAAATGTAGATATCTAACGCTTATAACAGCCTGTCAATCAATCGATCGACATACAACTAATTATTGGGATTAGTGTATGTCATATTTCGTCCCAATACCCGTGTGGGGTTTCAAATCAACAAACACATATTTTTATTTGTGCAGTTGGGCGATGTGTAAAATTTATCATCCCAATCAATATCAGTCAAATCGGTGTATATAAACAAATCGGCCGATTTGTTTATAAATATTTATTTATTCACATTCACGTTAAAAATTATATTTTTAACGATAAAATATTTTTATTCAACCTATGAATATTCTATTCGGTTCATTTATTCAATAAAATGATATTTTTATATTTCTAATTTATTTTAGAAAATTTCGGCGGCATAACGGCACGATACTAAAAAAGGGACAAGGCCTAGCCTTATCCCCGGTATAGTGAAGGCCCACGCCATTCACACATCAATCAAATCCATTCCATTTCACCAAACAATTCAATTCAAACCAAATAATTTAACCAGCTACACAACCAAACAAACAAGTCCATGATCTGTGGACGATGGTGTCGGGTGCTACTAAACACCGTCTGCATCCTAGTATATATATATATATATAACTAGAAAAAGAAATTAAAGAGTGAGAAATTCTCACTGATAGCTATCCCAACTTCACGATACTTCCTTTATAGAAATCATCGCCGTTCTCGCCTTTCATCACTTTCGTTGCCCGTAGTCACTACATATATAAAAAAAATCACATTTTTATATACTGATGTCTTTAAAATAAAAATCATATTTTTATTTGTTCACTTTCAATTTAAAAATCATATTTTTTATTTCAATACATATATAAAAAAAACACTTCTTAGCAAATCTAAAAATCGGTTCTTTATTTAAATAAAAATCCAGTCTTTTTAACGTTGGAAATTAAATCTTTTCTTCATTAACACTTTATAAAAATCCCGCCTTTTTATCATTAAACATCACTGAAAATCTTTAAATAAACAACTGAAAATAAATAAAATAAAAAGCTTGCAGTGGGAAGGAGGAGGGGGGGCTGTTGCAGTGAAGGGAGGAGGCGGGGGAGGCTGCGCTCGGTGAAGGGGAGGGAGGAGAAGGAGGCGCAGGGACTGGTGGGTGCGGAGGTGGTTCAGGGCAAGGTCGGCGGTGGTCAAGGCAGGGTGGCGGCGCGGGTTTGCTCCGGGTGTGGGCGGTTTAAGGGGGAAAGAGAAGCGGAGGAAGAAGGGGAAGGAGGGAGGTAAGGGAAGGTGGCGGTGGTTGGGGCCCCCTCCTGGCGGCGTCGCGATGGTCGATTGGGGGGGGCTGCGCCTTTTTTTTTTTTTTTTTTGATTTCTGAACGAATGCAAAACGAGAAAGGGGGGCCAGAACGAATAAAGGGAAGAGGAGAGAGGGTTTTTTAACTATTTAACTTTAAAAAGTTGACTTTTACATACGACCTCTAAACGAGGCCTACCGCCTGCCGTCCATAGCTATTTACCCCCATTCCGAACACAATGGGATATGTATTGTAGGCTGATTCGATCGTTAATATCAGTTTCCGTTAAAATCAACACATAACTCTATATATTGATTTTGAACGCGCATTTCAATTTACCGGGGTCACATACGAACTCTAAAAATTCCAGAAAAATATTTTCTAGCTTCGTATTGACTATACGGTCTTAATAAAACTAGTTTCGTCAAATTCTGAGACCGTTGGAAAAATGGCCAATTTCCAGTCGATTAAAATCAACTGAAACTGGTCAAACGCGTTTTCCTTTGCCACGCTCACATATTGATTCGAAAAATTATGAAATTTGGAATCTAGCAATAATTTGACATCACGGACCCAACAAAAGTAGTTTCGTCGAAATCCGAGATCGTTTGCAAAATTCCCATTTTTAAGGGTCTGAATTCCATAGCGAC
Organism: Allium sativum; assembly: GCA_030737875.1. Lineage (NCBI taxonomy): Eukaryota > Viridiplantae > Streptophyta > Magnoliopsida > Asparagales > Amaryllidaceae > Allium > Allium sativum. Next base: position 251,385,514 of record CM060915.1, on the reverse strand, counting down.
TATTCAGAATTTTCAACTGGACATATCTTTTGATCCCCGTTATGAAATTTCAATTTTTCGGATTCGTTGGAAAGATGTTCACAATTAGATTCCATTATTTTTTGTTTCGTTAAAATCCGGTTTGTTTTGCACCCGGTACATTCAATTGAAGTTTGAAATCGAATTATCGAACTACCGCGCCATTTTCAATTCCTTTTATAATTATACATAATTATTTATATTCTAACGACGATCTATATAATATATACGTTCGAATTATATTCAAAATAAATTTCTCGTCGATATTATTTAAAATAATTCATTTTAAATATGCAAAATTCATCGAAGTTGCCAAAACAAAAATTTTAAACTGGCTCAGATTTTCGGGTTATTACAATCTCCCCCACTTAAAACTTTTCGTCCCCGAAAAGGAACGAAGCCGAAAGTTGTTTAACAATTCAACTCAACTTCCAATATTTTGATTACGGCTTAAATTCTTCAACTTTTCAGTTTCTAAGAACTTTTCCAATTTTTCAAAAATTTGGCTAACACCCTAAATTTTCGAAAAATTTCGCCATAACCTCCCCATCACCGGGAGCCACGGGAAAATCCCGAAATTGCCATACAGGCCTTCTGATCTCAAAAAGAAAAAGAAAAAGCCAAGCGGCTAGCCAATAGGCTCATAAAATCATCATCACCCAAACAAAACAGTAAATTATATAGTAAACATGTACCTATTTGTCGGGCAAACAAATTTTATTCTCTGCTCTAGCCTCCTTGCTATGACCTGTTCAATGTAAGTACATGTATATGCAAGCAAATGTGACCAATTTTCAATACAATTCAATATTTGATTCTATTAGGCTAAATGGTTCAAAATTAGCAAACAAATAAACAAACAACTCAAACTTCAATCAATTAGTGGATTAACGTTTCAAATTCATAATTTTGATACATATACAGAAAATCATGTTTTTGATGCCAATTCAGAACAATAAACCTATCTATATTAGTTTTGGTTCTCACACCAGTCTAATGGAAATATATAGAAATCACACCTTCGTCACTCGAAAATAAATGCTGATGATGTTTCGAACCACCATCAGAACATCTCCGGGCTACTAGAGTGCGGTTCTATATCTATCCAGTATATTAAAACTTCGAATATACGTTCATGACGCGTATATGCAAAACCTTTATATACTGGATTGTCCAAATTCAAAATAAATAAATAATCAAATACGTATAAAATGGTTTAAATTTTCAAAACAAAATTGTTTTCATTTGAAAAATATACTCTTCACACTCGTTCTAGGATACCACTGATCCTATCTCTAACGAGTCATTCTAATTGGATATTACTAATCCAATATCTGATGAATTCTTTCGTATGGTTCTAATGTGTCTTGTTCTCGAGCTCTGTAAATCAAATCTCTGATACCAAATGAAAGGACCCGTAACTTCCCCATGAAGGAAAGAGCGGATACTTTGAGAACAACACACAACAGAACGCAGACGGTAGAACATTTCATTGCTTATTACAACAATATCATCAGAATACAAGAATATACAGAGTATAAATGAATAAATTACATTCGACAAATATCAGAGATTTAAATACAGTATTGCAGCAGAAAAATAATACAAAACACAACTGAAAGTAATACACGGATACAGAGCTTTCCGAGCATCGTTCCAGCTGTAAATCAGGATTCTGTGAATATAAATCCGCAAAACCAAAACTACTAGCTGCCCGTGTCGAAAATAAGGGCACCCAGAGTTTAGGTTAAAACAATAAACTCCAGGTCAGTCATGTGACTGGTGTGAGAACTAAAACAGTTATTTAAAACTTTACTTTAAAAGAGAATAATTCAAGGGACCACGCCGTATAACACGGAACGGGTTTCCTCCCAAGAATACCAGTGCATAGAATAAACAACGCAATGCTTTTTCGAAAAATGAAGCTATTATAAGACCCAGGTCCCATCACACAATGCAACGCAAGCCGGAGGATAGGGTTTTCCCTTATAATAGCCAAACATGCTTGGTACGTTTAAAACAAATCATTTGATACTATAATAAGTGTATAGTGTCAAAACATTTTCAATCATAAATATAAATCATAGACGGCATAAGTGCCCCATACCACTATGTCGCCATACTAGGCTCTACAAATAAAACCGAAATATCTCGTATTGGAAATTGGATTTCCGTCATGAGTCGAGGCAAGGGGCAAGCTCCTCTCCGCTTCGAGAGACTCTAGCAAATGCCTCGGGACTACACACTCTGGGTAACCCCTGGGATCCTCCAAGACCGGTCCTCTCTTACGTTTGAGGATTAGTTATTCCTGAACACACGTTTCCCGGCCCTATAGGACCTATAATCGAGGCGCCTCGCATCCAAACCACAAAGGTGAAAAGTATATAAATGTCAGGGCTGGTAGGTCACTGAAACCACCCATAGCTAGAAAGAAACGTCGTGCACTCCTTGGGTCCTCATCCCGTTTTTGACTCATACCGAGGTGTGAGGCTCGCGAATCCACGTTATACACAAAGCTTCCACGTAGGCCGTGCTTTGATCATCAACCACAAGACTTTGCTTTTCAACAGAAGCCTTGATCCATGCAACTCAGCGTGCCACACAGGCAATTCATGCCATGCGATTGATATCTATCGATATATAACCACTAAACTCGTACGTCTCAGAGAAGGGCGTTAAGCAAGAGAATAAATTCTCCACCGCCAAACAGATATATATTTAACAGAAATCAATCAACACAGAATAAAATCCAATGTTAGACACACAATCCATTTACAAGTTCGTTCTGGGTCTGAACGAAACCGGAGGCACTTTCCTCGTATATCCATCGATCTCCAAGTACGCCTGGACGACAACCAACTGATTCCCTCATCTTGGGTGTACAGCCCAATCAAGATCATCAGTAATCACCCAAATGATGTGAAGACTTCCGGTCTTCAACCACCGTCTTCATCTTCGACATATCGTCGAATCGGTTATTCAGAATGGGTATAAACCCGGCCTTTCCGAACAACCCGCGTATATTAAAAACAAATGTTACACAAACACAACATACGCCTCATTCCAATTCATTAGTCACTAACCGTAAATCAGTAAGAGAGCAATTCCCCAAATATTAACCCCGAAGGTCGAAACCAACATCAGATCAATACCCAGGAAGCCATTCTTCTTAACTAACCTACAGCTAGTTTCTAAATTTCATATTCTTAGGGAAAGGTTCCCAATAATTTTATCCAAGATAAATTCTTTAAAATTTATCCTTTAATCTTCCTTTGGATGTCATTTCAAACCAAATTATGGTTTTTCAAACTAGTCGAGACCGAAGTAATTATTTATTTTATTTCCCAATCCCAACCTATTCATCCCATGAAGCAAAACTGGTAATACTCCATATCTAACGCCACGGTGTTATCGGTAAAATTAATTACCATTTCACGTTCAAATCTAATTAAAGATTTAGCTATCGCTTTGGAGCAAAACTGGCGATACTCCATTCTCGCTCATTTACCAAATTTATTAATTTAAATTATCAATTCACATTTCAATCTAATTGCAGATTCATTAAAACTCCTTTTACTGGGTTAAAGAACTAATGTCATTTAAAACACAGTTCACGACAAACCCAAATCACATTCTATTTATTTATCGGGTTAAAGAACAAGTGTCATTTAAAACACCCTTCACGATAAACCCACAAATCAATTCTATTTAAAACCCATTTCAAATCCAATTTATTTATTTGAAAATAAACGGGTTTAATTTAAGTTCAAAACTAGTTCATTTCGATAAAAATCTATTTTTATCTTTTCAAATATGGAGTTTTTCATCCTAATTTTTCCCAAATCATTTCTTTTGATTTTACGCAAATTATTACTATTTTTAATAATTTTATCAAGGCCCGTACAGTCGATTTCCAACAATGGCCATCGAACTGCACTTACAACGACCTTTTCCAAATTTGATTTGGACGTATCTCCAAATCCAACCGTTAGATTTCAAATTTCTAATATTCGTTAGAAAGCTCTTTTCGATACGAACCCAACGGTTCCAGTTTTAGGAGAATCCGACGGTCGGATCTCCCGTAATGTCCGTTCGAAGTCAATGGTCGATATTGGCGAACTGCCGCGACGCGGCGCGTTCTATTCAGGCCATTATATTATATATATAATATATATAATATATATTTCGTCGTTTACTATTTAAAACGAATTTTATAAATAGTTTTGAATTCGTTTCAAAAACAATTTCAACCTTTATTTCAAATTCAAATCAAAATTGAATTTTCTATTATAAATCCTTGTTACTTTCATTTCTATTTGATTTCAATTCAAATCGATTTTAATTCGATTCGAATTCATTTTCTAATTAATTCAATTCAATTTGAATTCGTTTTCTTTTCAATTCAATTCAAATTCGTTTTCTATTCAATTAAATTCAAATTCGTTTTCTATTCAATTTAAATCAAATTCGTTTTCTACTCAATTTAAATCAAATTCGTTTTCTATTCAATTTAATTTGAATTCGAATATAATCGACATAAATATCGTTCGCGTCAAAATAGCGCATCTCTAATCAACACGGCTTTATATATTTCAAAAATTCCGTTATTCTATTCAACAAATGAATCTATATTTTTGTCAACACCTGACTAATCTCAACGAATGAGTACTGTCCACGTGTGACTATTTTTGTTATTTAATATATTTTATAAAAATTATGGTATCTATCGTTTGATTTAAAATCAGACTCCAACCGTAAACTAGTAAGAGAACGATTCCCTGATTATTAACCCCGAAGGCCGAAACCAACATCAGATCCATATCCCGGAGACCACTCCTCTTATCTATTTTCCAGTTAATTTCTAATTTCAAATATGATAAAGATGTAAATTTTGTTGTTAAAATATTTCGTTCAACCCCTGACTAATCTCAACGGATGAGTACGGTCAACACATGAACCTTTACTTTATAGTGATAAAGATATAAATTTATTGTTAAATATTTCGTTCAACACATGACTAATCTCAACGAATGAGTACGGTCAACACATGAACCTTTACTTTATGATATTCTTTATTTTCTAAATTGGAATGAGGCCCAATCAATCACCATATAAAGTTAATTATATGGATTCCATACAACACATGTATATAATAGCAACGATAAATAATCAACCATCATCTAAAGTGCACTACACTGTATAAGCATCAAATGTAGATATCTAACGCTTATAACAGCCTGTCAATCAATCGATCGACATACAACTAATTATTGGGATCAGTGTATGTCATATTTCGTCCCAATACCCGTGTGGGGTTTCAAATCAACAAACACATATTTTTATTTGTGCAGTTGGGCGATGTGTAATTTATCATCCCAATCAATATCAGTCAAATCGGTGTATATAAACAAATCGACCGATTTGTTTATAAATATTTATTTATTCACATTCACGTTTAAATTTATATTTTTAACAATAAAATATTTTTATTCAACCTATGAATATTCTATTCGGTTCATTTATTCAATAAAGTGATATTTTTATATTTCTAATTTATTTTAGAAAATTTCGGCGGCATAACGGCACGATACTAGAAACGGGACAAGGCCTAGCCTTATCCCCGGTCTAGTGAAGGCCCACGCCATTCACACATCAATCAAATCCATTCCATTTGACCAAACAATTCAATTCAAACCAAATAATCTAACCAACTACACAACCAAACAAACAAGTCCATGGTCTGTGGACGATGGTGTCGGGTGCTACTAAACACCGTCTGCTTCCTAGTATATATATATATATATAGATATATATATATATATATATATATATATGTAACTAGAAAAAGAAATTAAGGAGTGAGAAATTCTCACCGATAGCTATCCCAACTTCACGACACCTCCTTTATAGAAATCATCGCCGTTCTCGCCTTTCATCACTTTCGTTGCCCGTAGTCACTACATATAAAAAAAAAATCACATTTTTATATACTGATGTCTTTAAAATAAAAATCACATTTTTATTTGTTCACTTTCAATTTAAAAATCATATTTTTTATTTCAATACATATATAAAAAAACACTTCTTAGCAAATCTAAAAATCGGTTCTTTATTTAAATAAAAATCCAATCTTTTTAACGTTGGAAATTAAATCTTTTCTTATTAACACTTTATGAAAATCCCGCCTTTTTATCATTAAACATCACTGAAAATCTTTAAATAAACAACTGAAAATAAATAAAATAAAAAGTTTACAGTGGGAAGGAGGAGTGGGGGGCTGTTGCAGTGAAGGGAGGAGGAGTGGGGGGCTGTTGCAGTGAAGGGAGGAGGCGGGGGAGGCTGCGCTCGGTGAAGGGGAGGGAGGAGAAGGAGGCGCAGGGACTGGTGGGTGCGGAGGTGGTTCAGGGCGAGGTCGGCGGTGGTCAAGGCAGGGTGGTGGCGCGGGTTTGCTCTGAGTGTGGGCGGTTTAAGGGGGAAAGAGAAGCGGAGGAAGAAGGGGAAGGCGGGAGGTAAGGGAAGGCGGCGGTGGTTGGGGGCCCCCTGGCGGCGTCGCGATGGTCGATTGGGGGGGGGGGGGGCTGCGCGGCTGCGCCTTCTTCTTCTTTCTTCTTTTTTTTTGATTTCTGAACGAATGCAAAACGAGAAAGGGGGGGCCAGAACGAATAAAGGGAAGAGGAGAGAGGGTTTTTTAAATTTGTAATCATTTAATTATTTAACTTTAAAAAGTTGACTTTTACATACGACCTCTAAACGAGGCCTACCGCCTGTCGTCCATATTTATTTACCCCCATTCCGAACACAATGGAATATGTATCGTAGGCTGATTCGATCGTTACTATAAGTTTCCGTTAAAATCAACACATAACTCTACATATTGATTTTGAACGCGCGTTTCAATTTACCGGGGTCACATACGAACTCTAAAAATTCCAGAAAAATATTTTCTAGCTTTGTTGACGATACGGTCCTAACAAAACTAGTTTCGTCGAATTCTGAGACCGTTGGAAAAATGGCCAATTTCCAGTCGATTAAAATCAACTGAAACTGGTCAAACGCGTTTTCCTTTGCCACGCTCACATATTGATTCGAAAAATTATGAAATTTGGAATCTAGCAATAATTTGACATCACGGACCCAACAAAAGTAGTTTCGTCGAAATCCGAGGTCGTTTGCAAAATTCCCATTTTTAAGGGCCTGAATTCCATAGCGACTATTCAGAATTTTCAACTGGACATATCTTTTGATCCCCGCTATGAAATTTCAATTTTTCGGATTCGTTGGAAAGATATTCACAATTAGATTCCATTATCTTTTGTTTCGTTAAAATCCGGTTTGTTTTGCACCCGGTACATTCAATTGAAGTTTGAAATCGAATTATCGAACTACCGCGCCATTTTCAATTCCTTTTATAATTATATATAATTATTTATATTCTAACGACGATCTATATAATATATACGTTCGAATTATATTCAAAATAAATTTCTCGTCGATATTATTTAAAATAATTCATTTTAAATATGCAAAATTCATCGAAGTTGCCAAAACAAAAATTTTAAACTGGCTCAGATTTTCGGGTTATTACACTATGACTGTATGATATGATTTGTGATTGTCTAGAAGTGTTAGATTGGTCGAAAACGCCGTCGAATGGCGCAAACAGCTTGCTGGACAAAGTGCAGGAAAATACCCGGACCGAATCGGATCGTCTTACCTGATCGCAACACCTTCTCCGACCCGACCCGAGTGTTCACTCCCGAACCGATCCGCCTCAGGTTCCTCGATCCGACCCAGAGCAGAGAGGAGGGCTTGAGCTTCTTGTACCTCGAAGGGAAACCACTTCTGAACCGATCCGATGGGTGAACACGATCCGGAGGTCTCTTCCGATCCGAACTGCTTGGAGATGTGGACCCCGACCCGAACTGCTGGAGGAGCACGGCCCGACCCATATGGGGTATTCCGATCGAACCGAGGAGCTGATGACCACGACTGGAAGTAAAGTGAAGTGAAGAAATGAAGATCGGTCCGGAGAAGAAGGTGATGACCAAAACCCGAGATGCAAAGGTAGTCCAAGTGGGAAGTTTGTACTCAGGATCCAGTTGGGAACCAAAGAGTTAACTTCATGAGTTGGGCTTTGCTGCGGGACGTGTGCAAAGGGGTTATCGATATCCATAACTTTGGTTCGCCGCTGAAGAAAAGGGGGCATGTAGACGAACCAGAGCTAGGCTGGTTGGCCCATTTGGGTTATTGACTATGGACCAGTGCAGCGGGGACAGTGTAATACTTGTACGGAGTTGTCGTCATAGCCCAAAAAGAGCAAAGTGGGTCATAGCAATAGTTGTACGGAGTTGCCGTCATGAACCCAAAGATTTGGTGGTCAGGGAAATGGATATCGTATGCTTTACGCACTGAGTGAGAGATGTGAGGATGGTTGTTATGTTTTATTTGTTTGCCATCATTATGACATGCACACCCCCACCCCCGTTATCTTTACACCATCTGTTCAGTGGCACCTTAGAGTATTGTACAGTATGTAGTGCTAACTCTTTGGTTGCAGGTCCAGGTTCAGGTATGGTTTAGTATACCTGTTATTGTTCTGTTTAGATGCTTATCGCTCATACCAGACTTTTTGTCTGACCTAGAGTTTTATGTCTCTTCTTATTACTCTGGGTTCTCTCACGAGCAGACTAGAGACAGGTTAGGTGGTATGCACGAGTAGCTTACCGGAGACAAGCATAAGGCTTTCCCATAAGATATATATAGATATTCTCCCTGTGTCGCTGCTGGTCACTATTTTGGGCATTAGTAGTGCACCCTTTTTTCTTTTGTTTAGAGACAGTAATTTGGAAAGTTGTAATAAGCTGTATTTGGATTTCCGCTACTCTGATGATGATGTTGATGTTGGTTTTAGTTATCATCTTATGCACTGTCTCGCCTGTTTTATGTCAAGTACATTATTATTATATTTTGTTCCATGCGCTGTGAGACATTCTACAGGTTTTCGATTAGTTCACTCTCTTCTTTCCTTTCTTTGGCGACCGTTCCGTGCTCGTCGGGCATGTGTGCAGCGCACTTTCGGAGGAAATGACGGCTGGTGCGGGGCGGGCCGTCACACTTGGTATCAGAGCTTTAGGTTGCGTAGTTAACCTAGGGAAGGACATCAGGGTGAGATAGTACGTATATGAGAGTGCGTATTTGTGATTATTTTGGTTTTCAAAAGTTATATATATATATACTATTAGTATAGTTAAGGTTGAAGTCGCACTGCACTGGCACCACTATGGAGATGGTTAATCGTTTTCTCTTTACAGATTGAACGATGAGCCGATACGCAAGAGGTGCCGGTAGAGGAGCCAATAGTGGGAATGCTGCTGACATGAGGACGATGTTTACGAACCTCATGAGAGAGATGCTTAGGGATGTGCAAAGGGCAGCTCCCAATACTGGAAATGGTGGTGGTCCAATAATGCAGGCGCCTAGGGCTGATTTCGCCAAGCTGAACAAGGATTATACTAGTCTTGGTGGGAAGCCGTTCCACGGAACGGAGTCGGCTATAGATGTTTAGGATTGGTTGGATAGCTGCGAGCGTATCTTCAAAGATTTGGGTATCGAGGATGCGATGAAAAGAAGGCTAGCATCCCGTCAGTTGCAAGGACGGGCAATGAATTGGTGGAATGCTATAAAGGTAGCTACTCCCGAGGATCAGATTACTTGGGAGCAGTTTAAGGCTCTCTTTAGCGATAAGTTCATTCCAGCTGCTCAGAAGTCAGTGTTGTTTAAGAAATTCTTGGAACTCAAGCATAATAGCAGAGCTGTCTCGGAGTATGTTGTCGAATTTGACACTTTGTCGAAATATGGGTTATCCCTAATAGATAGTGCCGAGAAGAAGAACGAGAAGTTCATAACTGGCTTGGATCAGTACTTGGGAGAAATGCTTATTAACCACATCGATGAGATGTTTGAATCGATTGTGGGGAAAGCATTGAGGTCCGAGAGTCTTTACCCTAAGTCGAAGACTGAGATTGCATCTGTAGAGGAGCCAAAGCCACAAGCAAGTGGTGGAGGCAAGAGTGGTCCTCAAAATAAGAGGAAGCAAAACCAGAATAAGGATGGCCAGAAAAAGAATAAGAAAGATGTTGAGTGCTTCAGCTGTGGTAAGAAGGGCCATTATGCTAGTAATTGTCGGGCTAAGCCAGCGGATAGGAAGAGCTTCAACTGTGGCCAAGTGGGACATCACAAGGACAAGTGTTTGCAACCCCCCAAAGAAAAGCAGATGGTCAAAGCATATGCCCTTAATGCTGTTCCTTCTTCGTCGAATGCCCCAACTGCGGCGGAGAAAGGAAAGAATGTCATTATTCAAGGTATACTTTCTGTTTATGATGTTCCTGTTCGAGTATTGTTTGATACCGGAGCTTCCAGTTCCTTCATATCTAGTGACCTGGTAGATAGGTTGGGATTAGAGCTCGAGATTGTCGATAGACCTTTAGTAGTGACGAACCCGATTGGTGGTTCGACTAACCTTATCATGATTTATCGCAATGTGGTCTTATCGAGTCATGGATGCATGTTTGTGATTGCTTTGTTTTGGGCATTACTGGGTTTGGCATTATTTTGGGAGTCGATTGGCTCCAAAGATACGGGGTGGTGGTAGACTGTGAGGGCTTTTTGGTGACAGCTAGAGCGGATGATGGGCAGAGGGTAGTGTTTGGTGGTCTACCCAGTGATGGGGTAATGGCTAGTTTTCTAAATTCCCTCGACATCCCGCATAGTGAGTTGTCAGGTTCGCCCGTGGTTGGCCAGTATCCGGACGTCTTCGAGGAAGTGACCGGGCTTCCACCACACTGAGAGATTGAGTTCCGTATTGACTTAGTGAAAGATGCCAGACCTATAGTGATGCCACTTCGTCGTATGGCACCAAGGGAGCAGCGAGAGCTCGGGGTGCAAGTCAGCGATCTTTTGAAGAAGGGATTTATCAGAAGGAGTGTTTCTGAATGGGGAGCACCAGTTGTGTTTGCTACGAAGGCGGATGGTTCCCTTCGTTTGTATGTAGACTACCGCGAGTTGAACAAAGTGACGAGGAAGAATAAGTATCCTCTACTGCGGATAGATGATTTGTTTGATCAGTTGTGTGGCGCGAGAGTATTCTCTCAGTTGGATCTCGCGACAGGTTTTCATCAGCTTAGAGTGGAAGCTGAGAATATAGCTAAAACGACATTTCGGACGCCATCTGGATTTTATGAATGGTTGGTCATGTCATTTGGGTTGACCAATGCACCAACATATTTTGTGGATCTTATGAATAGAGTATTCAGAGATCAGTTGAATAAGTTTGTTCTTGTGTTCGTGGACGATATACTTGTTTATTCGAGGACAAAAGAAGAACACAAGGAACATTTAAGAATAGTGATGGAGGTGTTGAGAAAACACCAATTGAAAGCAAAGTTTTCTAAGTGTCACTTCTGGAGGAGGGAAGTGAGATTCTTTGGCCATGTTGTTTCAGAGAATGGTATTGTCGTGGATCCTGCAAAGGTGGCTACGGTACAAGATTGGTCTACGCCCAAGAATGCGACAAACATAAGAAGTTTCTTGGGGTTAGCTGGATATTATCGTAAGTTCTTCCAAGACTTCTCCAAAATAGCAGCACCGTTGACTCAGTTGACTAAGAAGAATCAAGTTTTCGTCTGGGACGAAAATTGCGAGAATGCATTCAAGAGTCTAAAGGAAAAGTTGACATGTGCACTAGTGTTAGTCGTTCCTAAGGGGAATGAAGAAATGACAGTATATACGGATGCATGTGGTACAGGGCTAGTTGCTGTATTGATGCAAGGAGGTAGGGTTGTAGCTTATGCAAGCCGGCAGCTAAAACCACATGAGAAAAGATACCCTACCCATGATTTGGAATTGGCAGCGATTGTGTTCGCACTGAAGATGTGGAGACATTATCTCTTGGGAGAAAGATTCGAGTTGTTTACCGATCATAAATCGTTAAAGTATCTCTTCTCTCAAAAGGATCTAAATCTCCGACAACAAAGATGGTTAGAATTCTTGGCTTCCTATGATTTCAACATCGCATATACACCGGGAAAGGGGAATGCGGTGGCTGATGCATTGAGTAGAAGACATGCCAGTTTAGGGGCTATGTTTCTAGAATGGAAGCAACTGGAGTACATCGCTGGGTATGATTTCAGACCAAAGTGCGAGTTGAATCCATAAATGTTAGCAAGTTTGACGATCAGACCCACTTTGATTGAGCGGATTGGTTCCAGTCAGAGGGACGATCCTAACCTATTGGAAATCATCTCAAAGTTAGAGATGAGAATCGATGAAGAGATGAATAAGTATGGGCTTAATCGAGATGGATGGCTTAGGAAGAATGGAAGACTGGTTGTACCCAATGTCAATGGATTGAGAGACGAAGTGCTTATAGAATGTCATCACTCAAAACAGACTATACATCCCGGTGGTAACAAGATGTACCGAGATATGAAGCAGACCTACTACTGGGAAGGGATGAAAAGAGACGTTGGGAAATTTATATCCAAATGCATGAATTCCCAGGTAGTTAAAGCTGAGCAAAAGAAGCCTAGTGGTTTGTTACAACCATTAGAAATTCCAGAATGAAAATGGGAAAAAGTGTCAATGGATTTCATTGATGGGTTACCAAGGGCTAAATCGGGCCATGATAGCATTCGGGTGATTGTGGACCGATTGACTGAGAGTGCAAGGTCTATACCCGTCAAGTCAAATAGGACGGCAGCTAAATTAGCAGAACTGTATATAAAGTGGGTAGTGAGATTTCATGGAATACCCAAAGGCATTGTGAGTGACCGAGATCCGTTGTTCACTAGTGGATTTTGGAAGAGCTTACAAGAGGCGTTAGGATCAGAATTACATCTCAGTACCGCGTATCATCCTCAAACCGATAGTCAAACAGAGAGGGTGAATCGTATATTAGAAGACCTCTTGAGAGCCCGTGTATTGGATTTTGGTGGATCATGGGATGATCATTTGCATCTAGTAGAGTTTGCATATAATAATAGTTATCAATCCAGAATTGGTATGACTCCATTTGAAGCTTTGTACGGAAGACCATGTAACTCACCATCATGTTGGTTAGAGACCGGTGAGAAATATGTCCTTGGACCAGAAGTAATAAGAGAAACATCAGACAAGATTAAAGTTATCCAATAGCGAATGAAGGCTGCCCAAGATAGGCAGAAAAGTTATGTTGATTAGAGGAGAAGAGAATTAAAGTTCTCCATTGGCGACTTGGTGTTTGTCAAGACTTCTCCGTTGAAGAGCGTGATACGATTTGGCAGGAGAGGCAAATTAGCACCAAGATTTGTTGGTCCATTCCCAGTTCTTGAGCATATTGGGAATCTGGCATAAAAAGTTGAATTACCAGAGAAAATGGTAGAAGTTCACAACGTATTTCACGTTTCCCAGTTAAGGAAGTTCGTACACGACCTAGATATGACCATTTCACCTGATCAGTTGGATGATATCGAGGTTGAACCCGAGGCGGTTGAGAACCGCAAGCCTATGCGTATTGTTGGGAACGATACGAAGCAACTTCGAAGGAAAGCAGTGAAATTAGTCAAAGTTCAGTGGGGCGAGGATGAGAATGATTGTACTTGGGAGATAGAGGAGAGCATTAGGAAGACGTATCCAGAACTCTTTGTCTGGTAAGATTTCAGTTTTGATTTAGTCTTTCCGCATGCTAGGACAGGTTTGTTTTATCTGTTTTGCATATTTGATTATTGTATATGATTGATAGGCATGCGGGATCCTTTGTATGTTTTGGGTTAAGGAATTTCGGGGACGAAATTTCTTAAGGGGGGGGGGAGTGTAACGACCCGCATTCTACGCATCGCAGGATCGTAGAATATTTATTTCTTTCACATACGGAGTCATATGGTCATGTAACTCTGGGAGACGACTATTGGGCTCATTTCTCATGTTCATGATTTTTGCTGATTTTTAAATGACTATTTTGCCCCTAGCTAGTCTTGTTTTGGCTATAACTTTTGACTAGTAAGGAATTTTAACTTAAAACCGCTTCCATTGAATCCGGATGATGGTTTACAATTCCGTAGAGTGGTCACATTAGCCAAACGGACTCACCATTTGGGAGATATGGCTGAAACAAGTTTCAGAAGGTGAAATACTGCTTAACCGGGCCAATTGAGGTGATTAGTAAATGGGCCCATAACCCATTTCGGGATTAGGGTTATGGGGAAGCTGAAATGAGTTAGGTTTTAATTTCATTTCAGTTTTCTAGCCGCCATTTACCTCCTAAGAACCCTAATAATGGCCTTCAACCTCTAAAACATCCCCAAATCACTTTCTAATCAAGGATTAAGGTTAGCAACATCAAATCAAAGAGGATTAGCACCAAAGTAAGGTTAGAGCTGCTGTTAGACATCAGTATTCACGCCAAACAAAGATTCATTTCAGATTTGGTATTTTATTTGTGGCTAAGGTGAGTGATTTGCATAATTTTGCACTAATTACAGTTAATTAAGGGTAATTAGTGAAGATTAACGAAATTAGACATGATAAATTTTGGAAAAATATTTATAAATTTCGAAATAATGTTTTAGGCCTCTATTAGAAATTTGGTTTGATTTGGTTAAGTTTTGCTAATCATATCATTAGTTTTGCTTAAACATGCTTAAGGGAAAACATGGGGTTTTGGGTATGTTTGATCCATTTTACATGCTATGATTGTTGTTTTGCTATTTGTGGATGATTATACATGTTGCTATGACTGTATGGTAAGATTTGTGATTGTCTAGAAGTGTTAGATTGCTCGAAAACGTCGTTCGAATGGCGTAAATAGCTTGTTGGACAAAGTGCAGGAAAATACCCGGACCGGATCGGATCGTCTTACCCGATCGCAACACCTTCTCCGACCTGACCCGAGTGGTCACTCCCGAACCGATCCGCTACAGGTTCCTCGATCCGACCCGGAGCAGAGAGGAGGGCTTGAGCTTCTTGTACCTCGAAGGGAAACCACTTCCGAACCGATCCGATGGGTGAACACGATCCAGAGCTCTCTTTCGATCTGAACCGCTTGGAGATGTGGACCCGGCCCGAACTACTAGAGGAGCACAACCCAACCCGTATGGGTATTCCGATCTGAGCCGAGGAGCTGATGACCACGACTTGAAGCAAAGTGAAGTGAAGAAATGAAGACCGGTCCGGAGAAGAAGGTGATGACCAAAACCCGAGATGCAAAGGTAGTCCAAGTGGTAAGTTTGTACTCAGGATCCAGTTGGGAACCAAAGAGTTAACTTCATGAGTTGGGCTTTTCTGCGGGACGTGTGCAAAGGGGTTATCGATATCCATAACTTTGGTTCACCGCTGAAGAAAAGGGGGCATGTAGACGAACCAGAGCTAGGCTGGTTGGCCCATTTGGGTTATTGACTATGGACCAGTGCAGTGGGGACAGTGTAATACTTATACGGGGTTGCCGTCATAGCCCCAAAAGAGCAAAGTGGGTTGTAGCATTAGTTGTATGGAGTTGCCGTCATGACCCCAAAGATTTGGTGGCCAGGGAAATGTATATCGTATGCTTTACGCACTGAGTGAGAGATGTAAGGATGGTTGCTATGTTTGATTTGTTTGCCATCATTTTGACATGCACACCCCCACCCCCGTTATCTTTACACCATCTGTTCAGTGGCACCTTAGAGTATTGTACGGTATGTAGTGCTAACTCTTTGGTTGCAGGTCCAGGTTCAGGTATGGTTTAGTATACCTGTTATTGTTCTGTTTAGTTGCTTATCGCTCATACCAGACTTTTTGTCTGACCTAGAGTTTTATGTCTCTTCTTATTACTCTGGGTTCTCTCACGAGCAGACTAGAGACAGGTTAGGTGGTATGCACGAGTAGCTATACCGGAGACGAGCAGAAGGCTTTCCCGTATGATATATATAGATATTCTCCCTGTGTCGCTGTTGGTCACTACTTTGGGCATTAGTAGTGCACCCTTTCTTTCTTTTGTTTAGAGACAGTAATTTGGAAAGTTGTAATAAGCTGTATTTGGATTTTCGCTACTCTGATGATGATGTTGATGTTAGTTTTAGTTATCATCTTATGCGCTGTCTCGCCTGTTTTATGTCAAGTACATTATTATTGTATTTTGTTCCATGCGTTGTGAGACATTCTACAGGTTTTCGTTTAGTTCACTCTCTTCTTTCCATTCTTTGGCGACCGTTCCGTGCTCGTCGGGCATGTGTACAGCGCACTTTCGAAGGAAATTCCGGCTGGTGCGGGGCGGGCCATCACATAACGTATTTGTTAATTGATTTAAAAATGGTTTTATATTGAGTAGATTTATTGGTTGAGTTGTTTATGAGATCTGATCGATCAGTTTGATCCACTGTATCGGTAGGAGTTTCTAAACACTCGAATACGATGGGTCGACACGATATGTTTTGAAAAGAGGGTAAATGAAAGTAATTTTACCCAAAGTATATTTTGATATAGAGAAAATATATATATTGGAATTATAATATATTGGATATATTGGTTGTTATTATAATCGAGTAAGATGATAAATTGAATGGTTATGTAAATAGCCAATCAGAATTCATATAAGTGAAATACGTGAAATCAGGTGAATTAAATCTGAATTTAAATCAGAATCAGAATTTAAACCCTGGAAGGTTATAAAAGTGTTTGTAAATGAATCTGGGTTAAACATATGAGAATTTTAATATCCTGGGAGATTTTAAATTGTTTTAAAGCATTCTAAATGGAATTTTGAAATGAATTTCAAAATGGAAGTGTTTAGATATGGTTTTGAAAGTGATATATTATTGAACTCACTTCGAACGTTGGAAAATAGATTTCGATGATGACAGCTGCATCATCGGTGTTCATTTTCGTGTTTCTAAGTGGTGGATTACTACCAAAGATTTTTTTTAAATTGTTTTGCAAAAACTAGTTGCTCAGAAATTCAAAGGTTTTGAATTGTTATTACGATTTCAAATTGATTTGAAATAAAAACCCAGGAATTTGAAATTCTGGAAATTTAAATTTAACTTATGAAGTTAAATAGGATGAGATGGTAAAAATAAATAAATTAGAATTTACTTGAGATAAGTTGAATAAAACCGGAATTGATCAGAGAATAATCTGGAATGGAATTTAGTTGATGAGTTAAGAAATTGAAAATCGAGAATGGAACTTTGGTTTGAAATGAAATTCGACTTAGTTATAAGTGAATGGTTGGATTTGTGGATAAAAATAGATTGGAATTTGATTGGAATGATATTGGTATATGTTGAATTGGTAACAGATGCAAAGGATATGCTCGACAAAAAGGTACCAGTTTATATTATATATGGGGTTGAGATTTTGATGAGCCGAATTGGCAAGCCGCTTGGCTGTTTGATTTTCTTTTGGGTTGGAGAAGGCCTAGAGAGGAGAGTTGGAGTTTGAGCTATTGACCAGTACAAAGGAGGTGCTGGCGAAATTTTTCGAAAAGTTAAGGTGTTAGAAAATTTTCAGGATTTTTGAGAATTTTCGTTAATCAGAATAAATTAATAATTTAATTAAAATTTATTGGTTCAGTTGAAACTGAAGATAAGAAGTGAACAAATAATTTTAAACCAGTTAATGGGGTTTGTTTTCTACCTTAGCAATTTCGAGGACGAAATTATTTTAGGGGTGGAAGAATGTAATGACCCGTATTTTCGGCGACATATAATTAATTAATTTAATTATTTAAATAGTGAATATGGTTGTTTAATTAAATAATAGTGAATATTTAATTAATATAAGTAATAGAATAATATATTTAATACTGAAATAATCAGAATTAGCTGAAATGGCAATACAGTGTGAATTGGGCAACTCAAAATATATAATTCAGTTTAGAATTTGAATTAGAATAACGAATATATTATTTGAACAACGGTTTGAACGTATAATTATATTATAATTAAAATCGAGCTCGAAATGGCGCTGCATTTCGCTACTTGGCGATTCAAACTTCAACTGAATATACAGGGTCCGTTTTAAATCGGATTTTTGTGAAACAAGAAATGTTCGGAGCTGGTGAAGTATATTTTTCTAATGGAAGAGAAAAATCGGGATTTCATTGTGTAGATTTTGATTTATTTCCAAATCAAATTTTAGAAAAGTCGCTATGGAATTCCTTTGAAATTTATAAATATATATTTATATTATAAAAGGATTTTATATATAAATCGAATATCGATATAACTGGAAATTTTGAAATATCGAGTTATAAATCCCATTGGAGCTGTATGATATTCGATTGTGAATATATACGATAATATTTATTTTTAAATATTTAATTTAATTATTTTTAAATATATTTATATATTTAAATGGTTTATTTAGAGCGTTAAAAATAGCCAGTTTTGCAAACGACTTCCGTTTTCGATGAAACTAATTTTGTTGGATCCGCAATGTTAAATTATTGCTAGATTTCAATTTCCGTGATTTTTGAAATCAGTATGTGGCCGTATGGATTTTTAATGTGAAAAACAGTCAGTATTTTGACGATTAAAAATATGCTGTGTGAGCAAACGGACTCAGAATTCAACGAAACTAGTCTAATTGGGTCCGTAATGTCAAATTCTAGTTGTATGTCCATTTTTATGATTTTTGGGTATTGTATGTGATTATAGGAATTTTTATTCGATGATACATATAGCGGTTGATTTTAATAGAATAAAATAAGAAAATATCTAAATCACTTCCCTTATAAATATGCCACCTACCCATTTCTAAACCTAAGTTTCATCCTCCTAAGGTGAAACGAGCGCCGCTGTTATTTTTCCTTTCAGGGAGAAAAAGTTTCGATCCTCAAATAAAATCAAATAAAAACGTATAAATCAGAAAGCTTAAATCTTTGGCTTTGTCTGGTGTTACTCTACATCCTCCCATTTGTTTGAAGTGTGCGATGCAGTCCTTTAAGGATCAAAAATAACCAAAAAATCCTAGAGTTTCGGTCTAGGGTCAACATGGAGTGCCATGATCGCTGGTGAGGGCAAGGGAGACTAAAGCGCCGTGGACGGAGGATCGGAGGGGCGCTCGATGGTGGGGTCCGATGGTTTGGGTTGTCGGCGGCGAAAGAATTGAACGGAGAATAGTCTGTGCTCTTTATTTCGATGGTTTTGGCTTTTCTTTGATGCGGTCGAGTTGTGGGGCATCGGAAAAGGGGATGTTGGTCACTGGTGGTGGATCGGTCATTGGTGCTTTGGAGGGTGATGATGTGGGGGCCAGCCTCTCGTTGACGATGGAGCAGAATGTGAGGGACGCAGTATTGAAGTAGAAGGAGGACATATCAGGGTATACACCTATAACGAAATCATTTGTGGGTGATTAACTAATATTAATTAGGCATTAATTTTAAACTAAATTATTTTGGTAAGAGTTGTTTGACAAGTGATGAGATAGAGGAGTTGGAAGGAAGGAATGGTTCAGTTATGGTAGGTGTATTGTGAGAGCGGGATTCAGCATGTATTGGAGAAGAAAAATAGGAGCAGTAGAAGGTTTAAGAAGTTTGGAAAGGGGCGTTGGAATTAATTCATTCAGGAGGACGAGTTTGTGGTGGAGGAAGTTGCTATAATGGTAGGGGAGTGCGGTCTCGTTTGTTTTAGAAGAAGAGGGATGAGCGGTGTGGTAAAGTTTTAAACATGATTAGCTGGCTTAATTAGTTTAACGATTTAATTAGTTTAATGATTGACTGGAAGGGGGAGAATCATTAGTGGTGAGATCAGTTTAAAAAAAGGGGATTTATGTTTAAGGGTAATTAGTGATCCTTAATTAATCATTTATAACCAATATGTATATAAAAAGAAAAGAAGCAATAATGATAGTTTATATTGGACTAGAATCAAACCGTGAATAGAAGGGAAGGAGGGACTATAACCTGTGCACGGCGGAGGTATTAGACTGGATGGAAATAATGAAGCCCAAATTATATATATCAAAACAAATATAGTTTAATTAAAAAATAAATATATGTATAAATTTGTAATTTTAAAATCATATCCATATGTGATCAGAATTGGGAGAAACGAGATCCGTTGGGATCGCACGGACGGGGGCTTCACAATGGAACTGACTGGAAGTGAATTGGAGCTCGTTACAATTTATAGTAAAATGAATTGTCCGTCTGAATCAAGAGATGGTTATCGTTATTAACGATGATCGTCCAATGTGAGTAAAACTCACCAACTCTGAACAGTTATATTTTTATAACGTATTCTTAAAACTGATAATTATATGTTGATTGCTGTGTGTTAACTGTTTGGCTGAATTGCTTATGTATTGGTTGAAATTATAGATAACGATATATATATAACTCGTTAATCAAATATTGATTCTGGTTAGCCGAATATTTCATATTGAAATGAAATTGATGTTAATTATAGTGTTTAACATCTGTGGATGCAGGGAGACAGGTCAGAGGAATCCAACTAGATTCCTCAACATTTATTTTACTGTTTTTCATATATTGTGATATATGATGTGATATACAATCTGTTGTTGATTGTGTGTGTTTGGATAATATTGATCGGCGATATATGGTACGTTAAATGCCATAACAAATACTGGAATATAAAAAGGGAATTTTCAATGCTATATTGAAATTGGAATCTTTATAAAATCAAAGGATTTTATATAAAGGAATATTTATAAAATCAAGGGATTTTATAAAAAGAAATTATTTGTAAAACAAATATAAAGGAAATTATTTGTACAACAAAGATAAAGGAAAATATTTGTAAAACAAATAGAAAGAGGAATATTTGTAAAACAATTACAAATAAAATAGAAAGGGAAATATTTGTAAAATATTTACAAATAGAATTAAATCAAAGGAATATTTATTTAGAAAATAAATAGAATTATAAAAGGAATATTTATTTAGAAAATAAATAGAATTATAAAAGGAATATTTGGAAAATGAAAAGTATTCTATAAAAAGAGAATTTTACGTTTGAAAGGTTTAAACCCGTTCTTTGCCCACGAGTATAACATGGTATAGATTTAAAGTAGATTTTAAATAGAAATCTATTTTAACAGATAAGTGGAAAAGATAAATTTATAAATAATATTTTATAAATTAAATATAATGTTTATCATTGGATAAATAGAAAATATAAGTCAAGACTTATGTAGAGAAGTAAGAATCGGTTTCAACATCGATATTTGAAACCGAATATAAACGTAGAGTTAATCAGTTAGAGTTAACCAGCTAGAGTTAACCAGTTAGAGTTAACCAGTTAGAGTTAATCAGTTAGAGTAAATCGATTAGAGTTAGAGTTAATCGAATTAGAGTTAATCGATTAGAGTTAGAATTAATCGAATTAGAGTTAATTGAACATAGTTAATCGAATTAGGATTTATTCAATATTAGTTATTCAATTATAGTTGATCGAATATAAGTTATTCGAAGTGAGATAATCGAATATTAGTTTATTCGAAGGGAGAAATCGAATATAAGTTATTCGAATTGAGATAATCGATAATCGAATATTAGTTTATTCGAAGGGAGAAATCGAATATAAGTTATTCGAAGTGAGTTAATCGAATATAGTTTATTCGAAAGAAGGGGTAATCGAATATAGTTTATTCGAAAGAAAGAGTTAATCGAATATTAGTTATTCGAAGAGAGTTAATTGTCGAATTCGATTATATCGAATTCGGGAAAGTATTTATACTTTCCCGTTTTTAAATCAAGATTTATTTATTTATAAATTAGGTGTTTATTTATTTATTCAAATTAAAGAATAAAAGTTATATTCGAAGTTAGATATTTCGAAAGTAGGGATTATAACGCTATAGTTATAATCAATGCTTTCAATAAAGAAGTGGATACGTAAATAGAGTCCGAGAGTTACATAAGGAAGTTTGTTAAAGGTTTAAAAGATAAACTTTGTCTATTCCAAAGTTAAAACGTTGTTCAGTTAAGATCTGAGAGGTAATTATACTCCAACTTGATTTACTTCCTTCTTAACTAAGGAATGGCTATGGTTTGATAGTAAAGGATGGTTAAGTGAATTTAGTTAATGAGTGAAATGGTTTGTGTTGGCATGGCGATGTTTGATTTAAACATCAATTTAAATCCAGTGAAGGTGTTTTGGAAATGTTTTCCAAATAAGAATCAGAAATGTTTTCTGATAATAGAAAATAAGAATTTAGAATATATGGAAACAGGACATAAGTAAATTAATGAACTAAAGAGATAAATGTTAAATGATGATTGATCGATATAATTTCCATCTGGAAATAATATCGTTGTTTGCACACGTGTTTTTCTTTGATAGTTATATCACAGACTATCAAAGTTTTGACCATTTTTCCGCCGTCAATACGGAGAGACTGGTTGGATTATTATCCGAGAACCACTCTGGACGTTAGCGTTTCGAATCAAATAGATCGAAGACAAATTGAAGACGGAGTTTATACAAGAGTTATTCTGGCAATCCTAGATAGAAAATGCCTAAGATGAATTTACAGAATAGTGCCTTCGGTTTGTCCAGTCCCAGGACAACTTGAATGGACGAATGCTTGACAGAGTATATTTGGTAGATCGCGTAAGTTGATCGTTTCAAACGTATTTACGTTGGTGGCGGAGGAATTCATTTCTCTTAGCTTATACCCGTGGCATTTTTGGGGAAATCAGTTTGTGATTTGACGGGTATGACGATGTGGCATTCAAAGTGAATGAATGAGTAATCTGTTGAAAGATACGTTATGACCTCCACCCTCATCAATTGGGAAATGACAGAAATCGGGCAGGCAGCATGGCTAAGTGGGCCGCACCCAAGTAGGGTATATTGTCACCATCTAAGGAATATTAATATTTGTTACTTCTTTCAATTCTGTATCTCCCGGGAATGGTTATGTTGGTTTTCCAACTGTAAGGTGACAATATATTCGATACACTCAAGCGAAATGAGTGGTCGGTCATGTGTGGCCGAGTTACAAGATGTTCTTGTTGAACTCCAGTGTATCGCTTCTAGAGTACACTGAGCGGAAGGTGAATCCATGCCTTTTCATAGTTGGAATCCATTCCCCAAATAAGAGCCTGGGGTTTTGATTTTATATTTTATATGTAGAACGTTATATGCAAGCGTTTCCACTAGAATGATATTACTTGTGTTAGACATTATTATAATATCAGAATAATATTGTTTTACAAATGATTTGGGTTATCGTAAGGTAAAAACCATCCATGTTTATGTGTGGATCGGTCTTACGATTATTCTTTCTTTTGAAAGGATTTTTAAAGTTAAACAAATGATTTGATTTTACTCACACCAGTCACATGACTGACCCAGAGTTTATTTTGTTTTGTTTTCCCTAAACTCTTGGGTGCCCAATTTTGTACGGGCAGTCAAGTAGTCAGGATTTTACAGATATACCAGGAGAGCTTGGAGCAGGAGGCTTTAGGATTATATAGCTATTGTTATTTCCGCTATATTGTAAGTGTTGTACTCTAGAAAAGTTACTGTATACATATACTGATTTTATTCAAAGATATGTTATCTATTATATGTTGTTCGTTCCGCTGTGAGATTCGTGTTACTCTGTTGTTGTATGTTCTTCTTCTTCTATTCTAAGTTTCTATCTTATCTATTCTCACCCTCTAATTTATTTCATGGACTATCCGGTATTTTTGATGCTTGATTAGTCGATATTGTGTTTGGTGTCGATAACCAGGATCGAAATTCCCCGGGTCGTTACAGGATGATAGGATGGAGCGCATTTCTTCTAAATTTATCTTCACACATGAATGAAAGGATAACAAGAAAGAAGAGAAACAAATTCAGTTTTAAGAAAAGTGGGTAGATCCGTTCTCAAAGGCAATTTCCAAATAAACAATCCAGAAGATGATAACCAAAATTGGCATGCGTCGACTACATCAATAGACTAATTGAATAATGATTTATAAATAAATGGGAGCATATAAAATTTGCTATAATGTACTCTTTTCCTTCACTAATATTTTTCCCACTGGGTTTTTGTTAGCAAGGTTTTTAATGAGGCATTATCTTGATCTCGAAGTATCAAACCTTACGGTAACAACGTAAAACATGTTACCTAAAGAGGAAATAAATTTGCACTCTTTTCCATGTTTATGATTTTTCTCATGGGTTTTTCATAAAAAGGTTTTTAATGAGGCATTGTTTTGATCCTGAAGCATCAAACTCTTTTAAGAAATATCATTTTAATATGATATCCATAATATCAAACGTTGTGTACTCTTTTTCTCGTTCAAGGTTTTTCCCACTGGGTTTTCCTGATAGAGTTTTAAAGGCAACAAACAATAGTTGTATCGACTGGACGGATATATACAATCAAGATAGTAATAAGAGGGAGCAATCATCATATATGTTTTAAAAGGGACAAATTCATATTAGCAGAGCATTCAAGATTTTGGAGACGCATATTCAAGGGGGAGTCTTGTAAAATATATAAATGTTGTGAATATGTTTTTATTAGTTCTCTGTTTAGTTCCACATCATGAAAATAAGTTAAAAATCAGTTCCTAAGCCTATATATAAAGGAGCCAATGCAATAGAAATAATGATGCTTCTGAATGAATAGAAATGTTCTCTCTCCCTTGTTTCTTCTGTTCTGTGTTCGTTTTATAACAAGCAACAATTTTTTTTTGAATATTGCAAATGCATTCTTCAAATTTGTTTGGACCAACTATTCTTGCATCCAATGGTGACATAATTAACAGTGCATGCATAGAGGAACATCGTTACACCGTCTCAATAGTCATAATCAAGTTACTACCGCTAAACAATCACATTTACTTCATTTTTTCTCAAATGATCCTACAATACAATCAACGTAAGCCCAATTACATACGTGATAATCGTCGTTTTCATGCTCTTAAATCAAGTACATATGTGATAATTAACGTTTTCAACCTCCTAATCAATCACACTAATTCCCAAATCAATCTATAGCATAATCAACATCATGTGCATCTCACAAGACAACCAATTTCATTTCCATAAACATTCAATTAACAAACTCATCATAATATGCAAATAAACCCTAATTATCCCTAATTAAACATAGAATAAGGATTAGAAGATATACTGAAGCAAATTGAGATGATTGGAACGGAGTTTGGGTGGGTGAATTCGGAGTTGCGGCGGGGGGCGACGGTAGGATTTTTTTTTTAAATTTAATAAAGTTGAAATGATTTGGGGAAGAAGGTCTCGGCCGTGGCCGTCTTTTTATCCCCCCCCCCCCCCCCTCCCCGCCCCTCTTCTGCGTTGTAATGAAAGGTTAAGAGCTTTTAATATGGACAAATATTGGCCTAATATTAAAATTCATTGATTTAATATAGGGGCTACATACAAACAAATTGGCTCCTGAAAAGACCAACTAATATTCTAACTTACAACCCAGAATTGTCAGTGTCAGTTACAACTCAGATTCCACAAAAATAATTTAATCGAAATTTCTACTGTAAACATGTATGTCAGAAACATAAAATATCAGCATTTTGTCATATAAAATAGATTCATTCTGTAATGCAGCTAACTTCATGTTGTACATATTCCTTGAGTTTCTTCTCAAACTGATCTTATTATGTTTCTAACCAAATGCAAAGAATTGAAAATTTGTTTGAATCGATTAAGGTTACAAATAATAGAGAGTTTTGTTTTAAGTTAATCAAATGTATTATATTAAATCAAATCAAATGTGTATTATATTACAATTAAAGTCTACTGTGAGTTAATCTAATATCTAGTAGTAGATAAAAGATTTAATCTAATATCTAGTAGTAGATAAAAGATTTTAAGCCAGTGTGAGGATCAGTCAAAAAACTGGGATGAAGAGATTTAACCTTTTTACTTTACTTTTTGAGCCAAATTTTGATATATGCAAAAGAGAGAGCGCATGCATGTTTGTGATTAATGACCCATCCCTAATTTTCTTTTTCCTTTCTTCCTTTTAATACTTTGAACACTACACTTCACATTTTCCCAAAATTCTCTCGAAAAATTAACAAATCATGCTCACTATAACAATTTTTATTATATATCATCTACCACTAATTTGTGTATCGTCTCTTTGATGTAATAAGATTTTTGAAATATAAATATCTATCTAACTGGAGATGCACCTATGGGTTTTAAGTGTAAATTTTATGTAATATAGGAGTACCAAGAAGTAAATGATTGAAAATAATAATATGAATACTATATCATATACAAATAGTATGGCACCATATATTCACTTGCCCAGTTGCACATTATTAGTAAACTGAAAGTGAAAATTCAGGAGGTTGTTGATTGGGTTGAGGAATCTAAGGCTGATTATTTTGGAAGTAATCTAAAGAAAAGATGCCAAACTTTAATCCTTTATTCAACTTTTTTACCACCCACTACTTTTGATGTTTTATCAATTTAAAACTCATCACCATGCATGTAAAGTAACATTTAAAGAAAAGGTGTCTTTGCCTTGTAAAGTAACATCTCCTTTGCACATCCATTAAGTTATGAATCATACCTTAATCTTTTATTTGGCTTGATATACATAGCAATGAGTGACAATACTCCACCTTGCCTTTAATTAGTTCTTTTTTATCACTGTCTCTTTATTGTACACATAATATAATATGTTATCACTTTTGATGCTAGTGCATGTACAAGGATGCAATTTGGTTCCTCTACTTCTTTTCCGTGATATCATGATATTCGGATACTATAGTCATTTATTTTTGACCATTCCATGATGATGAAGATCTGGTTTCATATTCAATGTATATAAATCAACATAGTGTGATCAAATATGCAATATGCATTTTGGTATAGATAGCCACAAATAAGCTCATGCAAACCACTTCTATTAGCAACCGAAATGAAATCACCATAACTAATACCCATTTTTACATGTTATACATACAACTAAAAGTGGAAAAAACAAAAACAAAAAAGCAAAAAAGATAGAACAATCGAAGACCACTACTAGTTAATCATACTATTAAACTTAGCAAATGTATGAACTACAAATCGTTGAAGCAATTAAAAAGGATTGTTCTATCTACAGCTTCAAGAAGGCCAACACTGTCAAAAGAAGAATCAAACTGGTCGTTTTCAGCACAACGGTTAAGATCAAAACTTGCTCCATCATCTCTTCCCTTGGTTCTCAACTTTAAATCAAAGTTTTCACAGCTCAAAATCATAATAGCATCACTAAAACCGATATCATCATCAATGGTTCCACTTGCAGCAGCATTCAGAATAGCTACCTGAGTGCAGTAATCTACTTTGTCAATGTCTTCCAATAAGAAGACACGATGTGGGTTTTCTTGAATTGCTTCCACCAATCTTTCAAAATAACCGCTTTGGCATGATACATTGCTGACTGAAATTGAAACTATATTGCTGTTCGAACCAAACACAACCGCAGCAAGTTCAGTGGCAATTTTACGTTTAGTTGCGGCATCAATCCCTAAGAAAAAAAGCCATGCATCTTCTTTTGCTACGTTGTTTCTTCTATTTATGCCGGACCTGCATTTGAGAATTATGCTTGCAATCTCAGAAACCGTTTCCTTTTGGCATGAGATATTAAGCAATGAATCACACAAAATCTTCAGATTTTCTGAGTTTAGCTCATTAAATTTTGGATGGTAATTCACTTCAGATGTTTCGGTAGAAGAATTTGAGTTTGGCACCGAGACCTGATATTAAATGAAGTTTACATTTCATTGTATAATACAACATAATAACATAAAGATGATATTCACTAGATGGATAATCAATTACCTTGTTGCTGCTAGGTTCTAATCTTCCTTCGTCGTGCTGTAGAAGCCACAGAGGTAAAGATGTAGCTCTATTGCTACTGCTTGGTGATACATCAGAGGAAGAAGAATACACCACTTCACTTGTGGTTTCATGAGGTAATCCATGTCTTTCATTCCTTTTTATCCGGCTAAATGAATTGCTTCATGAATGAAAATAACATGAGTTTTACAGGCCATAATATTAGGATAATGCTACAAGCTCGTCGCTATCAATTGACTTGTTATAAATATTGGCGAACAATACCACCATGCATGTTATCAACATAGTTAACTTAAACTTCACCAGTTCAGAACGAAACCAAAAGAGAGAAAAAATGAAATATAGAAGCAGAAAGTATTCAAAGAAAATTCAAACAAAAACTGAGTACCATTCAATACATTTGCTTACCTGTCATAGTTAAGGTTCAAATCCAAGCTTTTATCATTTCTCCTGACTTCCCTCGTATTAAGTTCAGGACATAGTTTTTCAATGTAAGCCTTAACTTGAGCACTAACAAAACCAGCCTCCTTCATCACTCTACTAATACTAGGGTCATCCAAGATGGACATTATCAGCTGCTCAACATCAATTCTAACAGCATTAACCATCATCTGTTGCTCAGAGCCACGGCGCTGATGAGCCTGAGCACGCTTAAATGTAGCCATAAGAGAATTAGACAGGGAAGGAGGTTTATTATGCACACGAAATGATCCAAGCATCATAGTAGTAGAAGAAGAAGAAGGAAGTCTATTTAGTGCAACATTAAAACAAAGATCAAGAGCTCTAGTTCGAAGAGGATGAGTCTGTGAGTGAGAATGGAAGCAAGAAGAGCGAAGAAGGCTGTTTGGTAAGGAGAGAAGAGTGATTGCCACGTGAAATGGTGTCACTTGTGCATGCCCTCTATGTCGAGCTAGGGTTAAGGCTTGTTTAATGATGGCAGAAGCATCAGGAGTTAGTGATTGCTGTGCTACCATGCTACTGCTTCCTGCTCTCATCTTGAAAATGTGAAGGAATGATGGGGAGGAAAAGTTATTGCTGGATTTGTGTGTTTGTAGTGAAAACCTTTATGGCTTTATCATAGTGTGCATAGCTAGGATACTTGAGTGGGATTATTAAGAAATAAGGTATGTGTAACCAAAGGAAGCAGCTGCCTTTATATTTGCAATATGACTTTAAGGCTCCTTTTCAGATTATTAGTGACTGTTGTTCTTTACTTGTAAGAGAGGGTTAGCTGAGGGTCCACAATTTTCAAAATCAGACCATCTGCTATGTTTTTCCCCTGGAGTGTGGATGCAGGACCGACCCCTGTGGTATGGGTTGCAAAAGCCATGCATATTTTTCATTTGATCTTGTTTTGTTTTAGCAAATTTTATTTAAAACCGTAAATTTACTAAGTACCCCTCCCCCCCCCCCCCCCCTCCACACACACAGACACAGACACAAAATCTTTCAAAACCGGTAACTCTATTAAATTATTGAGTCAACCCTCAAAAATAAACCAAATATTCCAAAATTCCGCTCACTAATCACTCACATTTTATTCAGTAGCAGCACTAGAAAAAAATAGTTTGATCACTTCATCCACTTTCTGTAATAGCCCGTTTTAAATGATTCGGTAAAAAAATTAAAAAAAAAATAAGAAGAAAAAAATGTAACAGGGGAATTTTGTACGAAACTCTTTTAATAATGAGGGTGAACCTAAAGCCCCATAATATCCCCGCTATAGCCCATAGCGCTCTTCAAGCTACGCTATTTCAATTTAACGCTGATGTACAATAAATCTGTTTTTTCCCCCGCTATTTTCCGCTGCATCCATTAAATAGAAGTTTTTTAGCATCTGTTTTAGCAATATTAATACAAAGCTTGATTGGACTAGTTTTTTTAAAAAAAAAAAAATTAATAAATTTTGCGTAAAGGGCTACATTTAAGGCGTAAATGCCTAATATATGGTAATAATCAATTAAGCTCATCAAATTTAGCATGCATAATTATGATATTTCTTGATTTTGTTATATAAGAGTAATTAATATTAATTTCTTGTACAAATAATATGAGAAAGATGATTAATTAATTTTCAAAATTTTGATTTTACATCTAATGAACATTTTTACGCCTCCGCTATATAGCTGTTATTTCCCCGCTTTTACTCTGCTATATCTTTTTGCACGTCCGTCGCTATAGAACCGCTAAACGCTTTAACTGCACAGGTGAACTAAGAAAATACACAAGTTCAAAATTGCCTTTTGTTTTATATCAAATTTAATATTTCAGAGAATGAAAATATTATTTAACTAAAATGACATCAATATCAAATTTGGATACAAACACGATAAGTAATATCTCACTTTTTCAAACCAAAAAAAATCATGGATAGAAATATGCTTATAAATCAATTTTCAAAATACAAAATATAACAAACTTCATCAATTTTCGAAGCTAAATATAACTTTCCATCAATATATAACTTTCCATCCGTTGTTATTTCTAGAAAATAAAGCAAAAACTGAAATAGGAAATATAAACTGATACTTTTATTTTTTTGGTAGTTTCTTTATGTAATAGAACTTCAAATAAATGTTTCAATTTCTAATGGAGCGAAATGCCTTATTATAACTTGTGGACAGTTAGTTACTTCTCATGCATTTTTGTTATTGGAAATGATAAGCGTTGATTGGACACAATCACTTTTCACATTCTGAACATTCATATTTTAATATAATATGATTATATTAGTGGTAGAGTGAGAAAGTGAGACAATCCATCACAAGAATTAAATTTATGATCTCCACTTTAGGAATAAAGCACTAGGTTGCATTATTTGCTAAGCCAAAAGGGCAAAAATTAGAAATAGGAAAATGGGAAAATAAATGGGTAAATTGTGTTAATATTTTTTTGATTTGAAAGGTGCTGGGAAAGGAAGTTCATATTTTTTGGTAGTTAACTGTTATTAATGATTATATTTTGAGTAAACATGCGTAATATAAAATTAATGGAAAAAACTAGTTCTCAAAATCATTAATTTGCGCAAAAATACACTGAATAATAAGAAGAAAAAAAGAAACAACGTACACATGTAACTAAATTAAACTAAAAAACAAAAATATAACCAGGTGGCCCTATATCTTTGAACAAGGTGTTTTACAAAATCTCCTGCTTTTCAATCATTCAAAGCATCTCTAAGATCAAAGAACGAAGGTTATTTGCAATGGATGACCACACGTTCTTCATTAAGGGAACAATTACATTTGTGAATCAATCTGTCAATGCAATCAACTCTATCCTACAATTGACTTCAAATGTGAAAGCACTTAAAAATTACAAAGATATGCACAAAAAAGGTTCTAACAAAAAACTATGGAAAATTTATAGACATCACTAGCAGCAGAAGCCATGGGAAAAGGTGAAGGATAGGCTGGTCGAACGCTACTATAAAGTAAAACAAATCTGACACGACTAATATTGATTCAGGTGCTCGTGGGGGGGAAAAAATGGTTAGACATGCTCTACGTATACATCGTAACATGTATTAGTATTAATGAAAACACGTCCAAAGACAAATAATTTATATTGGTTGACTATATTTCTCATAAGTTCTAGTGTTTTTCTTTTTTAAGTAGAAAATTTCACACAGCATAAATCATTTTTTTTTAAGGAGCATAACGTTGTCCTAGCAAAAAGTATTAAAATCAATTTTTAAAAGCATAAGTCACATTTAAGAGATGAGCTATAGGGACATCTCAAAATCGGCCCTTTCTTCATATTTATGGATAACCAATCCGTTTTCAAATATAGTTGGGGGACTTTCCCTAAGAAATGGTAATGCTTACACAATACCAAAATGCAAGTGTTGCACCAAGAGCCAGATGATGGAACGGGGAGACCTAGGATGTAGAAGAATAGATCTGTCATTTCTTAAAATCTCTCTTGTGTGAAAAGCTCCACGAATTGACTTTCCGTTTCAATAAAGTATATAATTGACAATTCTAAGTTGGGTGTTATTTTCTACAAGAGATATCCATATTGATGATAGTGACGATATCAATGATGACCTTGATACGGAGCTGCTAACCATCCAAACAATATTGATCGTTTACAACTTTACTGCACTAAATTTTTAATGTTTCTGCCACCAATAAATTATCGGTATAGACTTATGGTGCTAAAATAAAACTTCTCGATACAACTTGGAATTGTTCAAAAATAGGACTCCTACCGATCATTATTTCATCCCACCTCAAGATTTGTCCTGTTTAAAATACAGCAGAACATTGTTTTTGTCCCGGCTGCAGTGGACAATCCAAGCACTTGAACTTTGTAAGATCCCACCAGGACAGATGGATTATCTAACCAAAGGATGTATATGTGTTTGAACCAAAAATGGCACACACACAATCAAGTTGTAAATATAGAATAAAGAAAAAAAATACATAATTTTTATGGTTGCTCGGTAACCTACATCTACTTGATCGTTTATTTTGTTGATTGTATATTCCTCCTACAAGGCAGTTCTTATAATTTGACATCTAACAACTCGGTTATAATTAGACAATGTTGGATAAGAATTCAATAAGTCTACTTGGATTGGCTAAGAATAGCCCAACCTATTTCCAATGAATCTCTTCCTATATTTATAGACAAAATACATCGTCAATACCACCAGAATGTTCTTGCCCATATTTCCCAAGTCGAGCCTAAAGTCCTTACAATAGTTCATGAGAAAGCACGACCAGCAACAACTCGGTATCCAATTTTGTGATTTTGGTTCCTTTTCTTCCTCCTCGACACTCCATTCTTCCATTGTGCTTGTTGACTTGGCATGTGTTATAGTACCCAACTCGGCATCGATTTACAAGGGTAGGAACCGAATTGAAATACCTAGTCACATCTTGGCTATCTCCTTTGTAATTTACCATTTTGCAAATTCACGATGCTTTCAATGTTTATGGATTTATTTCTTTATCAATGTTAAGTTCACTTCATCGTTTGAGTTTGTGGAAAATTTACGACCGACATGAAAATTGAGAACTAGGGTGGTCAAGACCATTCCAATCATCATGGATCATGTAAATTTTATAATATTGATATTTTGATTAATTGAACTTTATTAATGATCAAATACAATCAAAATCTGTTCGATCAATGTTTTGTTGAGAATTTATAGTATGGAAGCATTCTAGCCTTCAAAAAAGATTTAGACTGGTTTTTTGTTTTGTTTACTGAACTATGTTGTGTATTTGTCAGAGCCGTAGATCTCTAAAAGAGAATTTTTTTTTTCAATATGTTATGGCTCATGTAGCTCTCAATGGGTCAAAAGTTGTGGTTGTCCGAAGAATCAATATCCAAAGGATGCAACATCGAAGTTGCAAGGGCTGTCCAAAAAATTATGAACTCGAAAATCAAGGCAAATGATTATCGGACTCAAATAAATGTCGGATAACAAGCAATAAGCAGTTAAAATTGTTAAAATTGGTGTGTATATGTAAAGCTATTATTGTACTTGTTATTGTTCCTTAAGAAAAAGTAAGGAAAACAACTTGAAATTGGCAGAATCCCTACTTTTGTTACATTAAAAGGCGAAAACCCCATGGGAGATTTTTTTTTCTTCTTTTTTTCAGAGAGAACCGCAGTTTGACGTTTCCAGCTAATGGGAACATGTTTCAAACTCAACACGAACATTATTCAAACAAGATGGAATTAGGTTCCAAATGGATGAGAACTTTCAACAAATATTACCTTAATTTCAGATGAAATCATTACAGATGTTTAAGGATATTGAAATATTCAGCACCTCTCGCATCTTCACCATGCAAGCCTTCATTTATTTTAACAAAAAGAAAACTCTTTTTTATCACATGTTACCAATCTCAAATATCTTCATCTTCTTTGATATATCTTACGATGTTAGACTAATCAAAGTCCAATCTACACACTCATTTTAATATATTATGAGCCTCATCTAACAAAAAAACCTTTTGCAGGACACCTCATTCTATGTGTAGATTTCATTTTAAAAAGAAAAAAAGTTGAGTAACTTAAAGGAAGAAATTTAAAACCCATGCTCTAGAAAAAAAAATTGTGTATTAATATTAAAAATAAGGGACAAATCCTTATTTCCGCATTATATAACTATAGGTATTAGACTGAAAAGGAAGAAAATAGTAATATTCTTTTTTCTGTCCAAATCATGAACAAAAATAAGATTATCAATTTCCCATCATGCCAGACTTTCAAATATTTTTATTATTATTAATGGTTAAAAATGATCATATTTGCCAAACACTACTTAATTTCTATTCTGAATTTAATAGTTTAAATCTTTATTGTAAAAATTCTTCTAGGCTTCCTCCTATGCCTCGCCTGGACGCGAGGCCAGCGTTGTCGGTTAGATATTTGACTAATCCACTTAGATGAGAGTTACTATAATATCTAAATATATAAACATGTTTACAGGCATCATCCATGTATCAATTTAGGGTTGATGTCACTTATGTGCATCAAAATGTTTATTTCAATTGATTTTGTCTTTATAGTTACCGCCAAACCCATTTAAATCCATGAAATCGCATTGTGGATCTATTAATACTAAACATATAACTAAAATTCAATCCAAAATGCAGGATTTTATCAAAAAAGTCTAACTTCAATTAATCCTTAATTAATCCCCGACTATACGATTAATCCCTAGTCCATGCTAGCCGCATAACAACCTCCTAGCGACTTTTACAACCTTGGTTTTATCAACTTTTTTTTCTGTTTTCAAATTTAGTAGTTCAATTTTTTTTTCATTTAAGAAAAGAATGCTAGCAATTAGCATGTCAATGTTGAATTTCATGTATTGTTAAATGAAAAAATCGAAGTAGAAAAATAAAAATGGTAATGTTATAAACTGTAGTGAAAATGAACTATAATGTATGTAGAAACCTATAATAATATTTGCTTTATTAATTTTCTTATGTAACATGAAGAATGGAACAAAATTCAAAGTTTATATAAACTTGTAACAACATTAGTGAATGTTACAATGTTGTTATTTTATTGTGCTATATTTTATGTTTGCCTATTATGGCTTCTATACACTTGAGGTAGTGCACTTTGATGTGCTTTCACCTTTTTTGCTTTTAGTTTGGTTTGCTTGTAATAAACTCTTATATTTTGCTAGTCTTAGTGTTTACATAAATATTGAGTGAGGGGGAGTTTCCATCGTCCTTATTCTCAAAAAATCAGAGCATGTTTCTCATCTCGTTTCCCACTTTCCTTTTTTTAACTAATCTTCTGCATATACATATCAGCTCAAGTTCTAGGCTTCTATGTTTAGCATATGCATATTCAGAATTGCATAAAACTTAGCAGCTAATGCAGGACAATAGATCCAAGGCTTATACCAAAAGAATTTAAGGCAGCGTTTTGTTTAGAAAAGGTTCTCCCCAAAATGCGTTGAGGCGCAGCAGTTGATTGGACATCTAGGGGTAAAGCACTGTTTCGGTGCGGGCCGCGAGAGCGGTACCAAATCGAGGCAAACTCTGAATACTAGATATGACCCCAAAATTACAGGGGTCAAGGTCGGCTAGTGAGACGATGGGGGATAAGCTTCATCGTCGAGAGCGAAACAGCCCTCTTTTCGTGATTTGCGTTTTCAATACTTGTGTTAAATGACTGCGATAGAACGATTTGGAGAATCCTGGTCATTCCAACAAAGGGAGAAGGAAAAAAATGTTTTTGATATTTTCATCAAAAGATGAAAAACAAGATCAAGTCCTGTTCAACTTTGTATGTTAGATGGATCATTTTCTATCAAAGAATCGTACATGTTGAAAACGCAAAATACATAACTTGTTTCTAAACCAAACCCAGCCAGAAATTCAAATTTTTCGTTGGGTTGATCTAACAGTCTCACAATTTTTTTACAGAACAAACACATTTTCATTGAGAAGTGCATTGATCAGCACGAACTACCAACAGACAACAGTATAACTTGCAGTCTTACACTAGCAAAATATGGACGAAAATGATTGCTTTATGCATGAAACATAACCAAAAACCCATAAACAAAGAAGAGATGGATCAGCGTCATATTACAGGAAGAAACAAACACCAATTTGCACAATCAATAATTAATACACGTCGGAAAGCCACCCCCATTAGGTATCCCACTAGGTAACATTATGACTTACAGCCACTTTATGTCTTTATGTTAAAGTTGCTTTCTTATCGTATACCTGCACACCATGCTTTTATCTATATTCTTTCAATAAATTACTAATCACACCAAGGAAATATTTTCATCTCATTTAGGATTCGCCTGAAGGTTATTGGTTATAAACATCAATTAAGTGAAACCATTGGTTCTTCAAGTATTTTTTGAATGTGCCAGTCAAAAAGTTTAGGCAATAAACAATGCAAAAGGAAATAGGATGTTCTAATTATTAGGGAGACCACTCACCAAGACAAAAAAGGATTGCATAAAGGAAAAAAGTATAACCAAAAGATAATGCAAAAGATTGCCATACCAGTGTTAAATGTCCCTCGTTCACTTGGGCTTTTTTTGCGAAATTTCAAAGAAAAATCTGCATGTTGATGGTTGTTTATGTGCCTGAAATTCATTTATTATTCCTAAAGGAACCTCAGAAAATAATTAATAATATCATAAGAAATGGGTTAAAAAGAAAAAGGCATTATGTACCAAAAAGCTTCTACCTTGTTTTGGCGTGCCTAGCTATAACAAATCGTTTTAGCAAGATTATGGTGTTAAGCTGCAGTATACGTTTATACTACAATGAATGACATTAGAAGTTAACATATTTGACCAAACAAGATCAAAGAAATATACCTTAATGCTTCAGATAATATAATATTGCATATTTTATGTGCCATGATACTCCATGTCTAATTAACATTAATTAGGTAAATGTCTCACTCTGTGGACACTAGTAAAATACAAGTTATATCTGGTATAGCTCGCTTCAAATATGTAAGCAAATCAGTGAGCTCTATTCATGCATCGTCCAATCAAATTTATTTGAACAATCAATAATCAAATTTCAAAAACAATCTCTTTAGTATCTAGAGATAAGATAGTGTACAATTTGTTCACTCCAAACTATATTATTGCCAAAGCCTAGTGCACACAAAGTAGAGAATGCTGAATGATAATTATGAATAATATCACATATTTTTTTAACCAAAACTTTGGATTATATTTTATTATTTTAGGACCAACACTGGAACAATGTTTCGGTCATATGTTTCGGACATAAAGTAGAATCCAACACCATGATAGAATTAAACTGCCTATCTAGATTCCAGTACCAAAAATATTGGAAGTTAAAATTTGGCACCTTAAATGGAAAGAAAACACTCAAATTTTTTCCAAAGTGTCACTCTTAAAAACAAGATTTCAGGAGTACATATCACCACCAACAAGGAAAAAACCTATTTGAAGATAATGCTTTGAAAAGGCATTCACACTTATAGCGAACTGTTTTAATGCATTATTTGATGGCCATATCACTAACAGCTCAGGAATTGAGAAAGTATTTTAAAGGTGGAAGAATTATAACATATAAAGCAAAATAAAGCTACACCACCAATGCAGTTCCACATTTTACTATAAAAAGAAATAAAGGTGTTGTGAAGGATAAAAGTTCAATTATGGTGTCATCCAGCTTCAAAATGTTCTTGACTTCAAAAGAAGAAACGCTATGCCTAATTTTTTTTCTCTTATCAATTAAACTAAAAATGAATTTAAATGTTTTTTAGTATTCTTAGAAGACATCCTTTAATTGCAACAAATGACTTAGCCCAGTAGTATGTTATTTTTATACATATAATGACAGGAAATAGTCATATTATCACAGTATTGCCACCAAATTTTAACACTAGAACTCTAATTGATCAGAATACGTGTTCTATAGATTCCTTTTGACATCCATCGGATGCTTTTTTATAGTACATCTACTATTTACCACCAAACTTACATAAGTAAATGGTTAATGAATACCCGAAAAGCTATTAGTATTCATATCGCAAAGCCAAAAAGATAACCTATGCATGAAAAAAGGATGCAAAGATCGAATGACTGTAGCTACATCCGCAAAATAGACATCTGGCTTTTATCATGATAACTTGCATATTTTGGTAAAATTAAGGATTGTACTGCTATAGGGCAACAACAAATAGGCAACTACATGAAATGCTGTTACTTGTGCATGTTCTCTGTGCCAAGCAAGGATTATGTTTTATGACAGAGGGTGCACTAAGCTTGCCAGATTGTTGCTATGTTTCTTCCTCGATCTACTTCGAAATTTTATGGAGCAAAGAGGAAAAGGGAAGCGATACAACATAATGTGCAGGAAGGTTCTAATACATACTTTTATAGCTTCAGTGATAATATCGTACTAAAAAATCAGGTGAGTGTAAGGCAATGCAAGCAGAAGCCATATATCAGCATATTTAGTTTTACCTTTTTCAAATTTGTTTTGTCTACTGTCAAAGCTTAGCTTATAAATATTTTGGGCCCATTTGGAAATCTTTATGAGAGACCCATATCAAAAAAGATTGTTTGTTAAGATAAGACCTGTACAGAACGCATTTAAGAGGCACAAAAACAAGTTTGCAACCCATATTAACCTTGTAGGTAAGAGGATAATAAGAGGTTGAAAAAAATATCTTGTTAGTATTTGACTCTTAGAGGATCTCGTACGGGACACTTGGAATAATGCTATTAGACAGTCGAATGAAATAATGGCACAAATTTTGCCACACTAGATATAACCGTATGTACGAAGCTCACGCAGAAAGTAATAAGACATGAGAGATAACTAGGAACTGGCGTAGCTACATACATGAATGAGAACTGCCAAATATTGATTATATATGATCATATTCTGTCATTAAAATTTCACTTATAGGTATATGTTTATTTATACTTCCACATCTCTTCAACCAGCTCTAAGTATTTATCGTCTCCCCTCTCATGCATCCAAGCAGCAAAAGTATTATTATACAATCCAAAAATGAAAACTATGCTCTAATAATTTATAAGACCACTCAAACAAAATTGGAAAAGGAGTGCATAAAGGTAAAGAAAAGGCATATTCAATTATATAGATAAAAAAATTGTCACAACAGAGTTATCTGCTCCCAATTTATTAGAAAAAGTATAATCAAAGATATGAAGATAAAGTTGAATTTTTAAATGACAAACCCTGAAGTTCCAGTTTCACAGTTCTTCGTGCACCTGAATTACATTATTGTATCCTTAAAGTAAAACTACTTTAAAATTATTATTGATATCATAATAAAAGTAAAACAAAGGAAAAAGGGGAAAAGAAAGAAAAGGAATGCACATTATGCACCAAAAAGTTTACCACTCATCTTTCGAATGCCTCTTCTAGTAATCTTGATCAAATGTTGTGACAGTTCATTGATGAGTCGATGACTATGTGGCCTAGTGAAATACAAACAAAGAGAAATAGGAATGCTTCAATTAAACTATTTTCTGTAATGGTTCCCAGCTCCATATACATACATACATACATACATACATACATATATATATATATATATATATATATATATATATATATATGTGTGTATACATATATATATATATATATATGTATATATATATATATATATATATATATGTATACCACGCACGCGCGCGCACACACACACACATATACAACAACAATAAATTCCGAATGCCCATGGTCAAAACTTAAGTCCTTACAAGTAGAAGCATATCGATTCATCTTGTCATAATGCTAATTTCATGTCTGAAAACAGAACCCAGTGATATCATCAACAACAAAGCGAAATTTATTTGAAGATAAAGTTTAGAAAGATGGTTTGCACTTAAAAGAAAGTAGAATTGATGTATTATGAGAACAAATCACAACTTACAAACGAATCTAAAGAGTATTTTAATGGTGGAAGAATAACAGTATTCATATTTTATACCAAAGCAAAGCTGCACCACCAACTCAACTCCACATGAGAAGTAAGAAGTTCCTAATTATAAAGGTTTTGTTACATCTTCACCCATTCCATAAATGCTCGTGATTTCTAAAGAAAATACTTCATGTAATGGCTCTTTTCAATAAATTTAAATTAAAAATAAAAACAAAAAATACGCTTTTTTACTCGATGAAAAATTAAAAGGACACGGTTTTAATTTAGGCTTTTGAGAAAACCATACCACAACACTAGATATGCTTAAAAAGTAATTGAAAGAACATGTCTCCTTTCTATGAACCAGTCTATATAGCCTGTGCAATTTGAAATTGCAGAAGAACAAAACTAATGTATAGCTTGCACAATCACAAATTGCACAGGCTATAAAAAAAGGGCTTCTGCTTACATTGCACAAGTATAATTTCGAGCTATAAAACAAAGTAGAACTATATTTTCATCATTTCATCTTCCCCCAACCATTTCAACATTGATTTTAAATCCTTTTCTTTCTCAGTTCCTCATTCCAATTCATCTCAAAATCTAAAATTAAATTAATTGGCGTATTTCAGGATTAGCAGAACTAAAACGGAGTATATGAAGTGTGAGTTCAGCAGTGTCAGGTCAGAGGACAGAGATGTCACCTTGGTCGGTCAAGTAGTACCTAAGAAAGAATCATTTCGATATTTATGATCTATGTTGTAGTTTGACGGGAAGATTGTTAGGGATGTTAGTTTTAGAATTCAAGCAGGATGAGTGAAATGACGACTTGCATTTGACATTCTCTGTGATAAGAAGATCCCTCAGAAATTTAAAGGAAAGTTCTATTGAACAACAATTAGGCCGGCGATGTTATATGATGCGGAATGTTGGCCTACTAAAAGGCAACACGTCCAAAATATAAGTGTAGCAGAAATGCGTATGCTGCGTTGGAGCTGTGGGCATGCCAGACGAGATCGGATTAGGAATGATGATATTCGGGACAAACTTGGAGTTGCACCTGTGGAAGAGAAGTTAGTCCAACACCGCTTGAGATGGTTCGGAAATCTCCAACGAAGACCGCACGATGCATCAGTGCGCGTTGGAATTATAGGCCGCGCCGAAGGCCCAAAGAGAGATAGGGGCCGACCTAAAATGACTTTGGGAGCAGATAGTAAAAAGAGACTTAAGGAATTGGAATATATCTGAAGAGCTAGTTTCAGATAAGGATGCATGAAAGTTAGCAATCCATGTACCAGAACCTTAGGATTTTTTTTTCAAACTATTTAATCTTTGTTTTTGTCTTTTTCAAACCTTTATTTTACTTCTACGGAAGATTTTAACTCCTTTTTTTTCAAAACTTTTTAATCTTTGTTTTTGTCTTTTTCAAACCTTTATTTTACCTTTACGAAAGATTTTAACTCCCTTTTTATTTTTATTTTTTATTTTTAGGGTTCAATGTCTAGCCAACCATTGTTATCACACGTCGACGACTAATCGATCAGTCGCTCGAGAAGATTCAACGATGGTCGACTTTTCCATTTCGACAATACTGGGCTTAACCGGCCCAAAAACCCTAAACCGACATCGAGAAAACCAAAATCCTCCTCATCGCATAACAGAACAGATCATTATCGTACATCGTTTAAAAAAAAACCTAATTGCTTCTCGTCCACCTCGTCGCTGCTCCTCGCCGTTGAATTTGAACTTAAACCTATTATTATGTTGTGACTATGATCTATTATGGATGTTTGTTGAATTTGAACCTATTATTATGTTATCTTTGTTGAATTTGAACTTATTATAAATTTATAATTACATCTAATTATATTATATATTTAAGTCTAATAAATATACGTATATAAAGACTTGTCGACTAGTCACGACTAGTCGAACGATTTGTCGACTAGTCTTCTAGACGGTAGTGGCTCGACTTGACATTGTGATAACTTTGAAGCCAACCCCAACTTGTTTGGGATTTATGGCTTTGTTGTTGTTGTAAATTAACTGGCGTATTTCACATCCTCAAAATGGAAGGAGGTAACCTTCACGTATTAAAGTCCTGATTTGCAATTGTTGTCGTTATTTTCGCAATTAACTAACTTTAGGGGTTAATGTTTTAGTTGATTAATATGTCACTTATTTAATAATTGATGGCATCTTGCTACCAATTTTAGCGGAAGTATCTTGCTACATATAATGGCTATGGCTTGAGTTGATAGTAGTATGTAAACAAATGTGACTTCAGTCGTAGTTAAATTTTCACTGGTTTTGAAATTTTCTCTTAAATATGCTGCATGCACTCTCTAAGGACATTTTTCATCTATATCACGTCAAACTATATACTGATTTGCACTCGACTTTACTACAGATAAATTTAACATTTGATTGTTCGTTCACTCAACCGCTCGTTCAAAAATTAATCCAATCGAGATCCTTTCTCTATGCATTCTCTTCCGAACAATTCCATGTCTAACTGAAATTTATCCAGGATATATTTTTCATCATTATTGTAGTGCATAAATTACCGGCTAATGAATATTCATATATGATTGTATCTTCATTGACATTAAATCATTAAAGTGTTAAAGGTTACCTTTATGTATTGATTTATTTTTTTCACTGTTAACACCCTCATCATCAACCCAAGTTGCATTTACATCATCTGCACAAGCGACTTAAGTGCTATCCGATTGCACTTCACTACTATTTGTATTCTTAATGTAACCATCAACATCACTCATACGAGAATTTGATGCTTCTTTCATCTGATTCATTGTGAAACTATTAACTAACAAAATTATTGATAAGAGTAAATAATACAAAAATATATTAAGTTAGATTTAGTATTTA
Source organism: Allium sativum (assembly GCA_030737875.1). Taxonomy (NCBI): domain Eukaryota; kingdom Viridiplantae; phylum Streptophyta; class Magnoliopsida; order Asparagales; family Amaryllidaceae; genus Allium; species Allium sativum. The sequence continues at coordinate 251,342,900 of CM060915.1, read as the reverse complement.
CTTGGCGGTTGTTTGAGATCAGTTTGGAATATTACAGGTCGGATGTATAAATAATGATCCACAATTTGTGTTTAACTAGACAATCCTCCAACAAATCTGCTACATCTATTTAATAAATAAGTAAAACTCTCCACAATCTTGATTCATCACATAATAAGTGTCGAACATTATTTTTCTCAAAATTATGTTATAGGTTTTTACTCTACCATTAATAGCATGGAGTGTTGTGATTCTACAACATTAACGAGTTAGGTTTTTGTATCGTAGATTTCTATCGCTTTCAAATTAGTATCATGATCGACCTCTGCATCAATAGTAGATGAACAATCATCTCTAGCCTATTCGTTACCAACTTTAAATCATGCTCAACAGATTGATTTTTGTCACTTCGAAAATGTGTTGTTTAAAATTTAAGCTCTCCAAAGGTAGAATAAGTTTTTATTTCCATTCATTTTCATTTACCATTAATAGATGATGATTTATCATCTTCATCAACTAGTAATCCACCTTCAACTATTAAATATAGTACAGCAGAAAAATATCTAGCTTCCTCGTTAATTCTAGAAATTTTTTCACTTATTCTTAATTCATTCTTGATATTTTATTTTCAAATCAGTTAAATTTGTTAACTAAATCTCTATCAATATTTTACAATCTCGCATATACATTTAAAGCTTATATAATTATTTGAAAACAAACATATCGGTTAAATAGAAATTTTTTCACTTATTCTTAATTCATTCTTGATATTTTATTTTCAAATCAGTTAAATTTGTTAACTAAATCTCTATCAATATTTTACAATCTCGCATATACATTTAAAGCTTATATAATTATTTGAAAACAAACATATCGGTTAAATTCTAACATTTTATGATCAAATCCATACATTGAGGTTAACTACATAATCTAAAGTTTAAACTATTTAAATAAATTCAATCAAATAATATTTAATAATATTTCTAACATAACCAAAGAACTACTATACTAACCAAAAAGGTAAAACTATTTTTTTATGGTTATTATACATAAATGATATAAAACAATAATAACAAGTAACTTATTTATTTCTATGGATGAAATATATGGATGTTGACAGCAGCTCTAGGAAATGGAAATAGCGTCAAGATCGCCTCCCCTACCAACTCTTTTTCCTATCCTTCCTCCTTCGATTCATCATCTCTTCACCTCGGTCTCTCCCAAACAAGATTTTGCTTACGTTATGCATATTTTGTCATATGTTGCGCTCCACTCAATCCGTTGCCCTACTACTCAGATCTGAACGCAGGATCTACTCCTCTGCCATTAATCGGATTTTGATGAACCTTGAGCTTCGGGCCTTGCACGGTTGCTTAGTTCACCGAGGATGTTGTCTTTCTTTCGACCTTTATCCCCTCATACGAGACTTTTATAAGCTGACGAGGGTTAGGTATGTATTGATGATGCATTTCCGTTGGTTTGGCTTTGTTGGCTATGATTCCATTGCCTCATGTGTTTGCGTAAACTGTACACGATATGTCTTTATTTATATACAGCATAACGGGCTTTAGTACGGCTCGTGTATCATAGCCCAAAAGACAATAGGCTATTACAATTATGTAAAAGCAACGTGTAACATAGAGTGTAACGTAAAAGCCGCTCTTTACATATTCTAATATCCGCCCGCAAACCCAACTGTTGGCTAGGGTTTGAGAAACTTGAAAATAGCGGCTTCAACAGAGCGATGTCCTCAAATTTTTGTGATTTCTTTGAAATTTCTCAGTGAACCTGCTTTAGGTTTCTTCACAAGTGAAGGTTCTAAGCTTCGAGTATCATCACGTTGTTGATTTCTCCTGTCTTCAACAACACTAACGGGATCTGAGAGTGCTTTGGCTTTTTGACATTTGCTTAGTTGAGGATTTGAGATTTCATGATCCTCGAGGCTTGAACCAATGTTTGAAGCAACCTTGTCCTTGTCGAGGTCCGATTTTTGCATCAATTCGCAAATGCCTAGGTTTTTTCTGTTCTTAATAAAGTTCAGCTTTGACAGCGGCTTCGTCAGAACATTTGCGATTTGGTAAGTTGAAGGTACGTGGTTGATTTGTACTTTATTTTGCATAACAAGTTCTCGAACAAAGTAGATATCAAGTTCCATGTGTTTTGTTCTAGAATGTAGAACTGGATTAGCTGTAATAGCTATAGCACTTAAGTTGTCACACCAGATCGTAGCTTTACCAGTGAATCAATTTTAAGCTCGCTTAATAAGATTGAATCCACATTAGTTCGGCAAATTCATTTGTTATGCTCCTATATTATGCTTCTGTACTGGATCTTGAGGCTGTTGATTGTTTCTTGGCACACCATGATATAAGATTTTTGCCTAGAAATATGCAGTAGCCAAATGATAATTTCCTGTCATCTTTATTATTTCCCCAATCTGAATCTGCATACCCTATTAGGTTTAATCCTTTGCCGTGTTTCATGCTCAAGCATAGATTAATTGTTCCCTTTAGGTATATCAGTATTCTATTTACTGCAATCCAGTGATCACTTAGTGGTTTGTGCATATATTGACTAACTTTGTTAAAACAATAAGTGATATCAGGTCTTGTAATGGTGACATACTGAAGAGCTCCAACTATGCTTGTGTATTGTTTTTTGTTTTCAATAGGCTCTCCCTTGTCTTTACTGAGTTGTAAGCTGCTAACCATATGTGTTGGTAATGGATTTGCCTTGTCCGTTTTTGATTTTGCAAGAATTTCATCGATGTATTTTCTTTGGTTTAGCTGTAATTCACCATTGTGACTCCTGATAGCTTCAATTCCCAAAAAGTATGATAGGTTCCCTAGGTCTTTAATTGAGAGCTCTTTGTTTATACATTTGGTGACACCTTGAATTTCTTCAATACTGTTACCTGTAATTAGAAGGTCATCGGCGTATATAAGTATGTATGTTACAGTAATGTTAAGAAATTTAATAAATAAAGAGTTATCAGATTTAGCTGGGTTGTAGCCAAGTTTTGAATGTGTTGCTTTGAGCTTGTCGAACTAGACTATTGGAGCCTGTTTGAGTCCATAGATTGCTTTACTAAGTTTGCAAACAAGCTTTTCTTTTCCTTGTATTTTAAAACCCTCATGCTGCTACATGTAGACCTCTTCCTGTAGCACACCATTCAAAAAAGCATTATTGACATCAAGTTGTTTGATGGTCTAATTCTTGTGTAAGACAATTGATAAAATTATTCTTATAGTAGTAGGTTTCACAACAGGTGAGAATGTTTCTTTGAAATCGGTTCTGTACCATTGTGAATATCCTTTAGCTGCTAATCTTGCCTTATACTTAGATATTGAACCATCCGGAATTTTTTTAACTATAAAAGTCCACTTGCAATCTATGATATTTCTATCTTTGGGACATTGTACAAGTGTCCAGGTATAATTTTATAATTTTTCTTGAGAGCATTGAATTATTCTTGCATTGCAGTCAACCACTTGTCATTATGTTTGGCTTGATGATAAGTGGTTGGTTCATTATATAAGTCTTCAACGTGATATGTCTTAGGCTTGAATATACCACTTTTGCATCTGGTAGTCATATGATGTTTATTTTGAACATTCACACATGTATTCCCTTTGAATTCATCATTTTCATGTGATGTGATATCCTCCTGCTAACACTTTTTTGTGAGCTTCTATTGAAACTTTCAGATGGCTCAATGGACACTTGACCTGAATCATCATTGATTAGTGTGTTGAGGGCTTGAGTCATCTGCTGACATTTGACTCAGTGGTTCACTGCTTCGCTTGTAAACTGGAATGGCTTCAACATGAACGTCATGTATTATAGGAATAGAAACTTTTGGATTGTATACTTTCCTGGTTTTCTTGTATTCATTATTGCTAAAAGGAAATACCCTTTCATTGAAGTAACATGTCTAGATATATAAATTTTGTCATTGCCATCTAGACACTTATAACCTTTATAATTTGATGTATAGCCTAGAAAAGTACACGATGTCGATTTGAAATCAACCTTATGTGTGTTATAGGGCCTTGTATAGGGGAAACATAGACATCCAAAAACTTTCAATTCATTGTAATTTGGTTTCCTATTAGAAATAATTTCAATAGTACATTTCAAATCAAGTACTTTGGTAGGAAGTCTATTTATAAGATGCACTGTTGTAGCAAAAGCATCGGGGCAAAATTTAAGTGGCATTGATGCTTGAGCCAGCAATGTTAGTCCTATTTCGATGATATGTCTATGCTCCCTCTCTATTAGGCCATTTTGCTCAGAAGTGTGTGGGCATGTTAACTTGTTTGTGATGCCCTTTTAATTGAAAAATCTTTTAAAGGTAGGAATTCTTTACCTCCATCAGAATGAAGAACTTTTACTTTGTTGTTTAGTTGATTCTCAACATTTGTGATGGACTTAATTACTGCACTATAAGTCTCATATTTTGATTTCATAAAATAAATTCAAACATGCCTAAAATATGCATCAATAAAGGATATATATAATATATATATTTGTAATCAGTGTTCACTGGGGTTGGACTCCATAAATCCACTGCAACTAGCTCAAGTGGTTTACTGTAAGATGTTTCAGAATTTTGAAACATTAATTTGTGGCACTTTCCTAGTTTGCAGTATGAACAGAAGTAATACTCAGGAATACTAACTGCAATATCACTATTGTTTAGAATCCGTTTTAGAATTTTTATACTAGGATGACTTAGTTTACAATGCCAAATGTCAAAGATCTTACAATTTTCATCCTTTAATGTTGCATCCAAAATCATGATTAAGGTCAGAATAATTTCTTGAGTCTACATCAAACTTGTATAATTCATTGTGTTCATTACTCTGCAAGAGAATGTCCCTAGGTATAAGATCCCTAACTAGGCAATGGGTTGGGTAGAATTCAAATGGGACATTGTTGTCTCTAGCACATTGTGACACACTTATGAGAAATAATTGTCTAGTACCCTTAATGTTTGTGTGACCAGTGTTGTAACTATTGTTGAATCTAAAATAACATTTGTTTGCCATGTGGCTAGTCTTGTCACAAATTTGACACTTTGGTCTGTTATTATTTCCTCTACCAGATCTTCCGCGTCCTTTGTCGGGTTGTCCACCTCTCTGGTAAGTATTTGATTGATTCTTTGAGTTATTTCCCTGATCTTGATTCTTGAGTTTGCTGGTAGTCAGGTTAATTTCAATATTCACTTCTTTCTTTTGCTGAATTCTGCCTTCATGACTTAAAAGCATCGAGCATACGCTCTGTAGTGAAGGAGTTGGCTCTATTGATGTTGTGAATGCAACCACTGCTTCGTAATCATCATCGAGATCACTCACAATGTAAAGAACTTGTTCATTTTCATTGATCTTTTGGCCAATGCAAGCCAATAGATCAAACAAGTTCTTTACCTTCATGAGATATTCATTCATGGTTGCATTATCTTTCTTGATATTTTGAAGTTGCCTTTTGTAGTGGAGAATTCTTACAGAGGATTGAGAGGTGAAAACTCTCTCTAATCTTGCCCAAATGTCATGAGAAGAATTGCAACCGATCAGTTGTGGCAACAAATTTGTGCCCACTAATGAAATGATCCAGAAACTTATCAAATTATCTTGTCACTGGTACGTAGTGAATTCTGAATTTAAAACAAGTTTCTCTTCAGCATCTCTTACATATTTTGTAGGAATCATTTTCAAACCATATAAGTATTCCTCGAGTCCATAACCTTTCGTTGCCGTTCCAATCTGCAGCTTCCAGAGCAAGAAGTTTGATCCGTCCACTTGAATCGAGATAAATTGACTTTGCGGTTTAATGGTTGCTTTGATCAATTCTTGCGTAAAGTCGACAGTTGACTGACCGGTTTTTGCAACAGACACTGGTGATGTAGATGAGGCATCGGTTCCAGCCATGATTAAGGGATAACTGACGGAATAGAGGGATAAAAGGGATGAAACAGCGATGAAAAGCAGTCAAGAACTGCTTCAAGAATCGCGTTATGATACCGGGTCACTCAAATACAGGGTTTAACCTTGTATTTGATGATCAAGGACGATACAATGGTGATGAGAACCACATAGGCTGAAGGTACGGTGCAGTTGATATGAAATCAATTGTGCGAGGACGACACAGGCCTAATGATAATGATTGATCTTAGATCAATCCCCTCTTGTGCTTAAATCGCTGAAGAGATTTAAAGAGAAATGTGGATCAAGAATTGTTGTTAAGCAGATAATGACTTTGATACCACGTTAGAGTAATCAGAGATTTTCAAAATGTAAAAGTTTGTATTATGAATTGATAATAAAAATGTACACGATATGTCTTTATTTATATACAGCATAACGGGCTTTAGTACGGCCCGTGTATCATAGCCCACAAGACAATAGGCTATTACAATTATGTAAAAGCAACGTGTAACATAGAGTGTAACGTATAAGCCGCTCTTTACATATTCTAATATGCATCTTGCCTGATGGGACTTTTTGAGTTGTGTCTTGTTCATTACTTTCTGTTACTAGTTTGGATTGTTTGGTTATTGCTGGTGATGGTTGCATGTGTCTCCCTTTCGTTCGCTGCACTCTTACAGTTATGTGAAGCTTATGCTCTGTTTGGTTGTTACTTTGTGGTGGCTTTTTACCTCGCTTAGCAGCCATCCCCTTCCCCGAGTCATTGTCAAATGCAATGGTATTTTTCATGTCAATACATGCTTTGCTTGAAGCTCCTTGCTTTGCAGTTATAATGTTGTGTAATATGTTCATGTTAATGCTCTTAGGGTATACTGTGAATGTCAAACATGCCACTGGTTTGCTTTCTACGTCGTCCTTGCCGTCTCCCGTGAGTCATTGCCTGGAAGTTCATCATGTCATTTTGGTGAAGGGTCGCCGGATGACTATTGTAACGAGTGCCATCTAGGACGTGATGTTTTGGTACAGTGTGTTGTGATGTAATTCTCTATTGTATGTACACCATGCTGTTTTTGAGCCCTGTGTATGATGTGCCCCTTGTTGCTGTTTTACTATGCTGTGATGCTACTTAGCCTACTTTTAGTTTGGCAAGTGGAGCTTGGTAATATCCCTATTCTTTTACGGAATGTAATTTTATACGTATTTGCCTACCCTGCTGTAGGAATTACAATATGTAATTTGTTGCTTTTGCAATGTATTTTGTCTTCCCACGTGGAGCACGTAATTTGTAGTCTAGAATTAGTTTTTAGCTCCAAATCTGTAATCTAGACATGATACAGTAATCGGTTCACTTTGAAAAACGTTGTGGTGGACGGTCCACCTTAAAAACCGATTGTAGTAGATTGGCTATCTACCAATCTCTTGTACTCATCTATAATTATTATTTATTATAATAGTAAGTGTTACGGATCATTATAAAAATCAGTCAGTTTTGCCTAGAAAAACAATAATAACAAGTTTATTTTGTAATTCGTTTGTCTCAATACATTTATCATACATTACATTGTAAAATTCTAATTTTAACTTAAAATACATATATTTAAAGTTATCATGATTATTTAGAAAACTCTCACTTTCTCCTAATGTTCAAAGTTTTAGTCTATATACTTAAATTACTTATGCAATCTTAAGTTTAAACTCACTAGCCAAATAAAATTAAGTGATATAATTAGTTTGCCACTAATGAAAATATGAAAATCTTAACATTTCTTCATCATACTCATATTAACAGAAAGGGAAAATTTTGCACTTTCATTACAGTATGATATATAAGTCACACGACTTGCATATTATAACATAAACATTATTGGACTTTTGTAATATATGATGTTTAAATTTTAAAATACACGGTTGTTACTTTTCAAAAACATGTTTAAAAAACACTTACTTTTAGTCATAGCTAGATTGTCAATAATTACAATAAAAACCACCAAAATTTTCACTTTGTAAAAAGAATCAAATATTTCCGCCTTTGTAAAGAAAAATCCAAAAAAAAAAAAAAAAAAGTTCACAGAAATTTGATATTAAATTCAAATTCAATTTTTAAAATAAAATAGAAAAAGATTATCAAAATAATATCTATAAATCATCATATAGTGCATTACAAAATTACGTTATTTTAACTATAAATACCTTAATTTAAATTTTTCTGTAACTTTTTACAAAACCATTCCAGTTCCCTTCTAATTTTTTATATTTAACTTCATGTATTAAAATTAATCATGTAATCTGGAAACTACTTAATATTACTTAATAAACTATAGCAGTTGATTTGTCTAGTAAATCATAAAAATATGAAAATTTCAAAATTTATACCATATTCATAAGAACAAAAAGGATATAAAATTCATCCAGATATATAAATACGTCAATATAACATAATTATATGCATAAACAATAATAGCAGATTCAATTTATGATGCACCTACTTCAATACATTAATGCATTACATTATAAAATTCATATTTTAAATTTAAGCAACAACATTTTGAAATTTCTATGATTGTTCATAGGACCAATCTCAATATCACGTAATTTTGTACATTTGCGTTAATATATTTTAAATAATTGTGCAATTTTGTATTTAAGTTGTTTGAATAAATTCAATTAATAAGTATTCTTGGATTTAAATTATTTGAATAAATTTAATCAATAAATATCCGTTAATTCATTTAAGAAGTCCTAAAATATTGCATTTTAATATGTATGCCATATTTGTATAACAAAAGGGATAAAAGTAAATTTTCATCCAAATATAAGGATATATAAATTAGATAATCATAAATAATCTACATAAATAACATTAACAAATGTGATTTATTATTCATGTATTTCAATAAATTTATCATGCATACTTTTAATTTCAAATACCCATGTTTTGACATTTATACAATTATTTACGGCCTTCGTCAATTGTTTCCTAATCTAATATGTTTAAATCCACGTTTCTAAATTCATACAAGATCTCATATTTGAATTTATTTAAATAACAACAACAACAAAGCCATGTATCCCAAACAAGTTGGGGTTGACTAGATATGAAACCCAAAATTAAAATAAATAATTACGCCCATCGAAATATCATAAGGTTCCATATCCATAAGAGAGACTAAGTTCTTACGCTGGCTCGCCAAGCCTATCACAACCCTCCTCGTTTACCCTGGCTTGGGACAGGCTGCATAGAAAACTACCAGGCGGAGTTAAATATTGGACGCGCGCCTCCACCAAGAATCGAACCCAGGTCTCCATGCAAAGATGCAAAGATTTGAATCTATTTAAATAATATCAGTAAATAGTTAGTTTGTTTTTTGAATAAATCCTAAAAATATAGTCATATATATACACATACACTAATAAAAACGTAAAAAAATTGCGTTCAGCTAAAACGATATATAGAACACATATGTATATTTATGTACATAAACAAAATGACAACGTTAATTTGTAAATCAATTATCTCAAAAATATATTGTGCGCTATGTTACAAAATTCTGTAAATTCAAACAACTTTTCATTAAGAACTCTATAAACTTTCAATAGAAACCTTCTCATTTAATTTATACTATTTTTACCCCTAAGTCAGTATATTTTAACTAATTATGTAATTTCAAATTCAACATCTCCAGAAACTCAATTAAATAATATTTATTAATATTACCGTGTGCAACGCATATGTTTATAGTTCATAAACAATAATGATATTAGTTTATAGTTCATTCACTTCACTACATTAGTCTATAGTTTATAGTTCATTCATAAATGCAATGAAATTAATGAAGTATAAAGAAAAATTATTATTATTGTTTATGCTATTTTACTCAATTATTTAATTGAAATAATCAAATTTAACATCTCTAGAAATTTCAAATTCAAGTTATAAAAAAACCATACAAAAACAATAACTATAATTTTAGATTATAGTTAATTCATTTCACTGCATTTATCATACGTTGTATAATACAATATTCTTTTTATTATATTACCATGTGTAACACATACGTTACACACTAGTAATAACATATAATTGCACGTTGACAGTGTCGGCCTTGGGCAAAGCGAGACCCTAGGGCAAAAAAATAAATAAATTGCGGAGCCCAAATTTTGAAGGCAGGTGCAGCAAAATTTAAAGACGACTGAACAAATCAAGAATTGATCTCCGATTGCATACAAAGAAGTTGCATGCACAACCACTGAACCACAATAGTTTCACAACCAAAAAGAAAAATATAGAGAATTAGTATCCCATTTAATTAGAAAATCTTGAACTTTGAGGCCCCCTTCCTCCCTCCTCCTCCACCTCCCAGATCCGAGGCCCTAGGCAACCGCCTAGGTCGCCTATGCTCAGGGCCGGGCCTGGACGTTGACATTGTTGCCAAAATACAAGGAAGTTTTTATTATTTAACAATTATTACCTGCAAAAACAATAATTTTAACTTAAGACTTAAGAGGACAAATATTACCAAATTTATCCACTCTAGGCCAACCAAATATTATTTTGGAACAAAACCTAAATCAAAAACTGTGTTCAATACCTTGATTTGAGAAGAAAAATGTTGTCTCTGTAGAAAATCCTCAGTCAAAACTACTGTTATTTCAAAAAAAATCTTTTATTATGATAAAAACTTTTGAAGACTTAAAGAAGTTTAAAAAAAAAAAGGAAAAAGAAAAATGTGTTTTGTTAAACTACAAAGTTTGGAGCAAATGAATCAGTTGGCTATTTTTTAATGCTTGAAATTCTACTTGTGAAATTTAACATAGCGCAAGTAGAAAACTTTTTTTTAATTATAGTTTGCGCAATTTGTAATTGCACAAACTATAAAATAGCAGTTCACGAAAAGAAGACATGTTTTTGCAATCAGTTCTAAAGTAAGCACATTGTTGTAATATGTTTTTTCAACAATTACTTTAAATTAGATGCTCTCTAAGGGCCTCTGGTGTGCCTTTAGATTGCGTATGCAGGGTCTTATGGTCAGCACTCATTGTTATCATTAAACTAATGTATAACGACTGTGTGAAATAAATGTATAGTTGGTAGGAATTCGGCAACCAATGTGCAGGAGAATAACCTACTAACATGTTTGAACAATGCTAGAACGACCGGTGAATTTGCGGTGAAAATGGGCGGATCTGAAAGTGTACGGTGGAGACTCTCCGCAATTCACGGGTGGAATGAGATCCAGCGGTTTCTATACTTGCCGCATGTTTTGACTTACGTAATCCCGGTTGATTTAGCATTAGCGAACATGTTTTTCTTCCTGCAAATTTGAAACAATCAGGAATCTCTTTCTATATTAAAAGTTATAGTTTCAAGTTCCGACCAATTTTTTCCTCACCATCAGAGTAGTAATAATCTTCGTAGCATTGGTAGTCATTCACTGACTAGATAATCATTAAACATTAGTTTGTATAATCTAACTTACAAAGATTTTCATGCAAATGTAGGGAGAAATCTACAACAAGTGATGCCATGCGCACGAGAGAAAATATTTGAAATTTAATTCAAGAACACATGGCAGTGTGCACCATACAGTTAGCAGATGAAAGCAAATGCTAACAGCCTCTAATTTCACAAAGCCTGGAATGTTATGTACACACATATATGTGGAAGATTTATTATTCTATTTTATCATATTTCTTCATTTTTTTAAAAAGAAGGTTCTATTTTGTTGATGTTAAAGAACCAATAGGAAGATTCACATCCTTAAAAAAACCTCATCATCGCAATAAGGAAAAAGAACGCGACAATTTCTTCAATTATAAATAAACTATATATTTTGATTTTTTATTCTAAACATTGTATATACCAAAGATATGTAAATCTGCTCACATTGTTCTATGTCGCATGTGACAAATAGTCAATGAGGCAAACGATATATAGTATTTAGTGTGATGCAATAAAGATGATAATGATTTTAACCAATAAAAAGGAAGTAAATATAATAATGTTATTAACCCTTTTTTGTCGAGCAAATTTCAACTGGACTTAGATGATCAAGATGAGGATGAAACAATTCAAGAAGTGGGAGAAGCACTTAGGAAAATTAGAAAATAAAGCTCAGGAAAAATCATCACGCGTGGAGCTAAGGAAACCAATCGATATCGAATGGTTTTCTTTTGGTACCATATGGTTTTTCATCTTACTTTGACACCATAAACCCCATGAACTTCATACTCTACTTAAACCTCTCATGGTCAAGAGTAATCATCAAGCCTGCAACTAAGGAGATCGATGGGTCTCAAGTAGTTTCTTCTCGACATCTAGTTGCTTTCTCTAGGTACCAACTGATTTTTAAAAAGAGCTTGGAACATGTTTAATTGACGATAGAAGAATTGAATAAGTGAAGTGGGATTCCACGAGACAAAACCACTCGGCGTCAAGTGAAAATCACTTGGTATCTGAAAATCACTTGGTATCCGGAGGTTTATAAGACTCACAGGCCCACGTACTCGTCTGTGCGACATTGAGCTTGCTCTCGGATTTTGACTCAAGTGAATTTTTGACCTTGAAAATCTGTTTCCCTGTAAATATCATCCCTCTCTGCCTTTCTTTTGCGGTCTTAGTTGATTTGACTTCATTATCTTCGCCTTCTTCACTTCTACCATCTTCCTTAAACACTCTAGAAACTTCATTATAAATTTAAGAACCCGGCCATGGTTGGATCTAATAAAACTAATTGTAATCCACAGATAGAACCACTAATAAAAAGATTAAAGTGGATATTGATAGAGTTAAGGCTATGCCCAATGGAAAATATTTAATTTGTTACATATATCTAACCCGCTAACCAATCTTGTTTGAAATAAAAGATGTCTTCTTTCTATAATATATACTTGATATAATGTGTTATACTGATTAATTAATTTAGTTAAAAGTATATTTAATAGAAAATCCATAAATGATGAAATTTATGATAGTAGTTATAAAGTGTTGTAGGCGTGAGCAATTTATCACAATGAACATAAATATAATATTTTACATGTTCCTAATTAAGATGCATTGAGATTGGATATTGATTTATTTGTTGAGACTTGAGTACGTAACGATCTTCCAATGTTGGGCGGTGCACTATTCATGGCTGCTTAGGATATCTAGAAGTTACATACCAATAGTTATTAAATAACAATGAATGAATCACCTGACAGTTTTCAGCTTGTTAATATAACTAAAATCAAGTAGAAAATATCGATGTGACGGATTCACAAAGTTCTCTCGAGTTGAGAATACTGTTTGATCTTCAATATAAAGGCTCCGGTTTGATTATAGTTTAATCTTTCATGGCGTCCATTAGTGATTATAATGGGTCGGTGGAAGTATTGGAAGTGAGCATTATTCAAGAGAGCATTTGTCTCTTCGGTTATACGACGTTGGTATCATGGTCAACTCAAAGTCTGCGACTAGAACATTTGTTACTGTTATTGTTATTGTTATCTGCTGCTGCTGCTTTGTGTTTGGACATTAGAGTTGAATATGAACAATATTGAAAATTTAAACATTACCAAATTCCATAAGTCCAAAGTGATATGGTTTTAATGAAAAAAATGATGTATATAAATGTAACAATGGGCAACGCTTAATTAATCAAAATAAAATTTTACCAAAATTATGTAAACGATAAATTTGACCATAATGTCACACCACTTGCTAAATGATGTATGAACGTTAACAATTGAATAGTTTGATGTCAATCACCGATTGAATTTGCATCTAAGAGTTACACAATCAAAATGATTAATTCTCTTTTGGCCAAACGATTTAATTTGTTTATAATTGTTATAAATTAAAGAATAGTTATGAAATATTAATTATGAATATGATTATTTAAGAAATAGATATAATAACAATAAATAATCCATAAATTCCAAACAAATTGGGGCTCGCTAGAGATGAAACCCAAATAAAGGACAAAGTCGATATAAATGTAATAGTAATAATAAAAGATTTCAAGGTAAAGGCATAAATAAAGATAAAATTAAAATTAAAATAATTAAACAGATGATAATAATAGTGATAGTAATAAATAAATAAACCATGATGGTGATGATGATACTGACAATAATAATAATAGTACTAGTAGTAATAGATATCGAAGACCTACACTACACCTTACGTCCATATACACTAGTCCTAACATCTTAAAAAGGATTTAATTAAAAAATATTTACTTGAGCTTAAATGGACCACTAGCCCATGATATTATGGGCTAATTTCGGAAGGAAATATGTTACGTAAAGGGGTGGCAAAAAGGTAGAAGGGTGTGATGGACAGTTATCATCTGGTGAAAACAGTAAGTGATCTGATCTATTTTTCTCTCTAATTCAACTACAATTAAAGGAACCCTAGACCATCTCCTTTATAACTAAAATTCTCTCTTAAAAAACCCTAAATGAAATTCAAATGAAATTCATTCAAATCAAATGATATATATGATAATAAGAAGGTCGTTGATTTTAGACTAACAATATGATGGATCAACGAGATTCAAAGGAAAAGAATTCACCATTTCAACGTGGAAATGAGGGCAAGTGTAGCAAGGAGCATCTCATCTATGTATTAAATATATAACCAAGCTATTTTAATTTGATGCTTATGTAAATTTATGTATATGCATATCATTGTTGTTTAATTAGATTAGGTGATATTCTACATATAACGTTGTTGTCACAACGGACAGAGATTGGTTATATGCATAAAATTATAATCATAATTTATTTATGATCAATATCCTATGTTAAATAAAATATTTTAACTTAATATTATATTCATATATATATATATATATATTTGTGAATTAATAGACATACAATTTATGTCAAAACAGATATTTTTATGTATACCACATAATATTGATCTAATATTGTTCTTATACATGTTTATGCTTATTATGAACTATAATAACCGAAAATAATAATTGTTATATTATTAAATATTAATTATCAATATTTAATCAGTATAGGACTTAATTTTATACGTTTTAAAATTAAACTAAAAATCTGCCATTTAATATTTATTCAGTTAAAACTTAATTAAAAAATCTGAAAGTTTTTCGTAACCCATGTTAAAATTTGACTTTTCATTAATTAATTATTTAAATTAATTAATTAATAATGATGAACTAATCAATTAATTAATAATATATATGTATTAAAATCATAATATTTTTGAATCTGAAGTATTTTTGAATTGGAAAGTTAAAATAAATTATATATTAAACTAATTATTATATTTACTATATATATATAATTTAAATAATTAGTTTATAACAATTCATACATACTTAAAAATAAATTATTTAATTATATGTATGGAAAAAATTGAAATAAGCTCCTAAAGTAAACTTTGTTGAAAAATAGGTTTGTTTCTGAACTTGTTATGAAAATAGGTATGTTTTCGCAAGGCTATGTTTATGCGCATTTTGTAAATGTGCATGAACACATTTATTCAGGTGTACTCACAAAATCAGCATATTATAATAATTGTTCTTTATGTGCATTCGAAAATTACGCTTGAACAAATATGTTCATGCACATTTACAAAATGCACATAAGTAATTTTGACATCAAAAACCTCAGTCGGTTGTCTTCTTGTGTATTTCAACAGCTAATAGTTTTCACTTGCACTCTGTTGATTTATAAAAAGAATGCAACGTACATAGTACATACCCAAATCACACATATATTGAGAAACATTTTTGACATTCAATATTTTCGTCATATCAAATACAATACATACCAGGGGTTTCCTCTACAGGAAGGGGATTTCCAAAATTTCTCTAAAGCACGTAATTCTAGCTTCGGTCGTTTATTCAAATTCATTTTCAAATGGAGCTATACCTAACAGCTCATGACACAACTCACTGTAATTGGTTTTAGAATCACTAAATATAATAAGATGACACCAGCATTAATACAAGTTAGATTCTCAACATTAGACAAAGTACTGTCATTTCTTTAATTCTTAAATGAGAAGTATTTGTTTTTGGCCTTCATTTATCATACAATGCAGTGATCAAATGATGACCCAATCTAAGACACAAGTTACAATACTTTTCAAATTTCTGTCGTTCTAAGATACTCTTCTAGTCGGAATCTTTACACTATATGCTTTTATATCTGCTTGAATGATCAATACTTTAACTTGAAACTTCATATTCAATTAAATGCAAATATATGATACAAAATTATTTAAAATTGACTGACATTACTTATACAATAATGAACTTAAACTAGTGGAATAATATATCTCCACTGATACTTGATTGTTGCTTCAGCCTCCCCTTGCCAATAGAGAATATCTAGATTAACCAGTCTAGACTCTAATTCTACAACTAAAATATTTTTCATACAATGTTATACAAAATATCAACCATTGCAAACCAAAGGTAAATTTTCAAAAAACCTAACCCAATATCTACATTTGAATCTAACTTATAATATCAGCAAGTTACATGATTAAAATACGTAAAAAAAACTCTTAAAAGCATATAGATTCTAATTGCAAAACCTACTTCAAATCTATAGTTTTTACCTTTTATTTGAGAAGATGTAGAAGCTTCTTCCATTTCCTAAAAGTTTTGAAATGAAAATAAGTAAATTTGATGTTTGAAATAGAATTGATATTTGGGATTTGGGTTTTGGAACTGAGGGTTTTGAGTTAGAATGAAATAGAAAGTGAAACGGAAAAGATGAGTGGCTGTTCAGTTTTAACCCGCAGCATTGTTTGTGTATTGCGTAGATGCCCATGAACATATTTGTTCATGTGCATTTTTCGAATCCACATGAAAAAATCAATTGTTATAACATGTGCATTCTGTAAATGCGCATTTACAGAATGCGCATAAACAAAGCCCCGAAGACTAAAACATACATAACTTCATAATAAGTTCCAATCAAGCCTAATTTTCAAATAAGTTTTTTCTTGTGGCATATTTTAAAATTTTGTTCTACATATATTTGTGTGTATATATACGTATATATGTTTTTATGTGATACTCCATAATAAAACATATTTATACATACAAACGTACATACGTAAATATAATCACTTGTTATTTTGTAACTATATGTAATGTACATGTACATATTTGGACAAGTTACAATATATATAAAATGAACTAATGTGTATGTTGCAATGTAAATCCTAACATCTATATACAAGTATATTATACCCTACTCAGATTATCATGTTGCACATGCATACACATATACATGTGTATATGATACATACATATATGATATACACACTCACACACTTATATATTAAGTATAACTAAAATAAATAACTTTTAGAACACAATTTACAATTTAAATAAAATACTTGATTTTATTTAAACTAAATTTAGAAATATTCTAAATAAATTAAACTTCATAGGCTCAATAAAGATCCAACAGGGATTTATTTATTTTGAAATTTACCTATAACTTTCGCTGCGAGGTGACCCAGTTCCAATAGACATACGTCAAACGACTATAAAAATTATGTCTTCTTTACTGCTTTTGTTTGAATATGTGCTTTCAATCGATTCTGGGGTGTTATGTCATTTTTACTAATAATAACAAGTTGATTATTGTTTGTTCGACGGCTCAAAAAATACTGGAACTTCACATGCAATTATTACAATGCTAAGAGCTCAAGCAGCAAGTCAAGTTTTACTCCATGGATTAGCAGCATCAAGTAATAAGAAAGTGCCTTTGACCAATAGGTCTCTAATGTGCATGCAATTGTAAGAAAAATTCTTTTATACCTATAATATGTGAATTGGATCTCTATCTTTATAAATAGAAAATGCAAACCAGCTAGCGCTCTTTTAACAGAGATTGCAATTTGCAACTTAATCTACACTTTTTCAAGAAGAGGAAAGAATGAAAATTCAAAGTATCAATTAGCATTTTCCTTCAAACTAATTTTCTTTAAAGTTTGTCCTTCAGCCTAAAAATGACACTTAGTGTTCTTGGTTAATTTTTTTCCGAAAGTCTATCCTTCTCCCTAATTGCACCTTTTCATTATTTGTAAATGGATATAATTGTTACTTAAGTGCATTTTATCAATCAACTTTTTTCCCCCATTATCAGAATTTATTGAAATTTTCAAAACCTTCCCACGTAGCTTTTTAGTCTAAAGTAGAAAATAGAGATTTAATTGACAAATTCGTTGGCACATTACTTTTCCATTAATCAGGAGAATCATACACTACCAAAGAATAACTAAATCCACCTCAGAATCACTTGACAGCAAGTAATGGATAAAAAGCAATAAAATGGTGGTATTGTTGAAATTCCTCAAGTCTTAACACAGACACGATCTATATTCACAACTCACAAGTTACTCACCCTGTCTATTATATAGAAGACAAATATAAATCAGAAGCATAGACGTCGGAATTTAGCACCACATTATGGCAGGACAACAAAACTCACTGTTGTAATCATAAACATCTTGAAGCTCTACTAAAAGGCAAATTCTATTTAGACCCAGGAATTTGTTGAGTATACCCAGGAAAAAAAGATGACAAAACTGCCCCTGCTTTGTAATATTTTTTTTCTTCAATTTTCAGCATACCTCGTAGAGCCCCTACGAAATTCTTTAATCTACCTTGTAGGGACTCTACGAGGCAAGATAAAGAATCTCGTAGGGGTTCTACGAGGTAGACTATAAAATCTCGTAGTGCCCCTACGAGGAAGGGTAAAAATGTCTTTTTTTTAAAATAATACATGGGTGAACTCAGCAAAATACTGGGTTCACCTTGTTTTTTCAGATTTGCTGGGTTTACTCAGCAAATTCTTGGGTCCAAATAGAATTTGACCTACTACAAAACCTATTCGTCGTTAAATTTGTTAATTGAATATTTAGCACCGACGACCTTAAAAATCAGTACTTAGGCTGAATACATATTCATCCCAATATACACCAAGTTATGAAATCAAGTATCAATTCTCACAGGAAACGAATAAAACTAAAAATTTGTTAATTGAATTTACCAACCGCACACTCCTTCTAGATTCCCTTCTCGACAATCACCGTACTTCCATTCTACCGCTATACAATTATACTACCTAGAACGTGATGTTGTTAGTACCTACTAAAATCATTCCTCTTATATGTCTTTGAGGATGCAAAACGACCAACGACAACATCATCAATTTAGTGCACAAACGTTAGAGACTCGCAATCGAGAAGTAATAAAAAATATCTCAAGGTACTATTCTTATGCATATATAACTTCTATTCAAAATGGAATCATTAGCAGTAGGGAGGAGGAAGAATGTGAAGACGGTGACCTAGAAAATACCGAAGACTTCAACGATGAAGCTGTTTAAGTGATGATTGCGCCTCGGAGTCAGGAATACAACAATAAGAAGAAATGGAAATCCCTTAACGGCATGCTAGATAGTCGACGTAGGGAATCAGTGCCAATCAAAACTGGCTTTAGCATAGAAGACATAGAAGTTGATATGGGGAAGAGAAAGTTGTACGTGACAACCCGTGATTTTAACGATCGAGTATTTAAATGATTTTTTTCAAACATTTATCCGTTAATCGACGGATCGTCTCTTATACTCATTTTTTTGCAAACGAACAGATTAGGACTTAAGACCAGATCCCCACAACAATGAAATTTTTAGTAAAAGCAAAAATCCGTGACTTTAGAAATTGTGAGGGTTCAAGTCCCTCTAGAAATTGTGAGGGTTTAAGTCCCTCTGTTCCCAGTAAAAAGCCCGTTTTACTTATTTACTATAATTCTCTTTTTTTATAATTTTTATAAGTGGTTCAAAGAAAATTCAATATCTTTCTTATTTATTTTACTCTTTCACAAATAGACCTAAAGTGAATTATTCACAGTTGAGTCCAGATCCATGTTTCTAATATGACCGAGTATAAGCATCCATTCGAACGATAGATTTTTAGCTAGTAGCATGTGATTGATTCGTAAATCGATATGAAAAACTGGCATTTGCATATGATGAAATTAGGCCCTGAAACTATATCTAATGGGTCCACAATGATATCCAGAATTTGATTGAACATAAGACTTGCTATGTTTGAAGTTCAAAATTTTCATGAACGAATAGGATCATATGGAGAGGATTTGGGCCAAACCCTTTCACAAGCATGTAAATGATTAATTCCTCTCATTCACATTCATTCCTTCTCCATTTTCTCTAATGGCCATTTAAATACTCCTTAATCTAATTATAATCCTTTAGCCCTAACTTCATTAAATAAATTTACTACAATCAAACGAAAATCACTATAATACCTCTTATAGGATTCTCTATAAACCCGTGAAGTAATTGGCACATATTTTAGAGATAGATCCCTATTTTTAAGAGAGACAACGAATGGGTTTTGATTATTTGAAGCTTGATATGAATATGAAGAGATCGGCGAGATGATTTTTCTTATCAATTTACATCATATACATCATATTTTCATTATTGATAAAATCATATAAAGTGATTAGGAGATTTTATGTTAAGATTTAAACATGTATTCATGTTACAAGCATGTGTCAGTTAGTTTATCAACTATTTAAGATCTTAGTACTGTTAATCGACCTTTTGGTTCGGTTCCCAAAAGTACGTAAGGCACGCTCGACTCAACGCATCGCGTGAAGCCAAAGCCGAGAGTGTTGTCAAGTAGTAAAGGAAACGAGCCGAGAAGGGATCATGTCGACAAGAACCTCACCGCTCCTCTAAACATCGCCAAACCAGTACCTCGTACCGAAGAAAGTCACAAGTCCTAACCTCGACTCCCCTTGCCCATTTCACCATTCTTCGTACTCCAGGGAGGGGTACGAATTTCTGGGCGAGCGCACTACGAGTTCCGAGATTCTGGTGGCCGACTATAGGGGATACAAGATTCTTGGTGTGGTCCCCTATTTCTACCTACTCCTACCTACTCCCATCTAACCACTCCACTATAAATACCCCTTGACCTCACACTTCAAAGGGGTTGGAATTTGGTGATTTGACACCTCTTGAGAGCTCCAGTTAGCCTCTTTAGTGGCTTCAGTATGCCCCCAAATGCCACTTTATGATAGCATAACCAACCCATGTGCCTTCTTGAATCGCTATGAATGGAAAATGGATTCTAGCTGGGTTGATGACCAGGTCAAATGCAAGTGTTTCCCAGTCTTCCTTTCAGGCACTTCTTTACTTTGGTTCTCCCGCCTTTCGCTCCAGCCAGCCAACAACTTCGACCAACTAGCCACATAACTAGTTAAGCAGTTCAGAATGCATGTGCCGACTCCGAAGAACGCCCTCATTCTATCTAATCTATACCAGGGCCCCGTCGAGTCACTTGAAAGCTACCTCTCGTAGTTTAATACCGCCCTCGCCGAGGTAGATGATCTAGAACCTCGCACCGTTCTTTTCCAACTTGCAAAAGGAGTCCTCCCCACATCCGAGTTTGGGGCTTGGATTGATAGAAAGCAACTTAAGAGTCTCGACACTTTCTACGAAAAAACCGGACAATTCTTATGTCAAAAAGAAGTGAAGCACAATTGAATCTCCCGGACTAACTCTTCCAACAACCCGCAGGCTGATACCATCGATGACAGCACCAAGGGAAGCTGGTCGGAGAACCTTTCGATGAGAACAAAGGGGCAGGACACTACAAACCGAAGCCAACCAACGGAAGACAAGGCGTCTGCAACAACAACTAGGTCCCAACGGATCTCAAAAGGTCCGGCCACAACTAAGCTTACGAGACCTATACTCCATTGAATGAAGACTTGGAGACGATCTATCTAGAAACATGCAACACGCTCCAGTATAAGAAGCCACAATATAGGGAGTCCATTGATCGTGAAAAGAATACCGACAAGTATTGCCGATACCACAATCTGTATGGACACAACACCAATGAATGTCACCACCTCAAGGACGCAATCGAAAAGCTTATCCACGAAAAACGCCTTGAGCAGTATGTCCAAGAACCCTTTCCTCCCGAAGCAAACTCAGGTCCTCCAACACCAGCACCTCCAGCTCCTACCAAGACGGCTGCTGCTCCATCGAACCCAAGGCGAAGAATTGTAATTAACACTAGATGTAAAGGACCTTACCCCACACATGAAAGCTTACGAACAGTGGAGGAGTACGTGAGCTCTATCAAGCACGCCACCTATGAAGCTTGCTCCACCCTAGATGAGTCCACACCCCCGTTAAGCTTCAAAAAATAATGAAGGATGATATCATCTTCCGCGAAAGAGAATAAATGGGAATTGAAATCTCGACTACAGACCCTCTCGTGATCAAAGCCCTGGTCGACCCAGCTTCCATCCGGAGGATATTGATCGATTTGGGGAGCTCAGTCAACATCATCTTCAAAGATGCCTACGATCAGATGAAGTTGAAAACCAAGGACTTGAAACCTTTCCACGCCATAATCCACGGCTTCAACGGATTCTTCAGTCACCCAGTGGGTATGATCGACCTACCCGTTGAACTTGGTAGCGGGGATCGAAGTCGGGTCTGAGTCCTCACTTTCGTGGTTATCGGCATTATCTCCCCCTACAATGTTTTCTTCGGACGTCCCTTCCTTAAGGATTTTCGAGCTTGCATGTCCCCATCGTCTCTCCTAATGAAGTTCCCAACCGAAAGCGGGATCGGCACAATTAAAGGCGACCAAGCAACCACAAGAGACTATTATGCAATGGAATGGAAGAACGCGCGCAATAAGGACAAGGGCAAGGCTGTGCCTTTGCCTTCTTGCGCCAAAACCATCTTTGCATAATAATCAAAGGCTTCTAAGCCTTGGATCAGGCGCTACTGTCGTCTTTTCGACGATCTCGATCCGAGGGAGGACAAAGAGCCAGACCATGAAAGGGCTACTTCAGTGGAACCTACGGTGGACATTTCGATCAGCCCAGATAACTCATCAATGGTCTTGAAAATTGGATCGCAACTCTACCCCGCAATAAAAGAAGATCTTGTGGGTTTCTTCAGAGCTAACCCAGATGTGTTCGTTTGGACCCACTCAGACATGAGATGCATCGACCCCGTGATTGCTTGCCACTAGTTGAACCTCGATCCCACATTGCTTTCAGTCAAGAAGAAACACCGCTTCTTGGGACCCAAAAGGTCCAATGCGCCCAAGGAAGAGATAAACAGGCTACTCAACAACAACTTCATCCGTGAAGCTTACTATCCTGAATGGGTCTCTAACCCACTTCTGGTCAAGAAAGCTGTTGGCAAGTGGCTAACATGTATCGATTTCTCCGACCTAAACAAAGCATTTCCTAAGGACAGCTTCCCGCTTCCAAAGATCGATCGACCTGTTGACTCAAATGCCGTATATCATCTCTTATCCTTCATGGATGCTTATTTAGGCTACAATCAGAATTGTACCTTCGCAACTAGGATCTTACATTTCATAACCGACCTTGGGCTCTATTGCTACCACGTCATGCCTTTCGAACTCAAGAATGAAGGAGCCACTTATCAACGAATGGTTAACCACCTCTTTAAGGACCAAGTTGGAAAATCCATGGAAGTATACGTGGACGATATGCTGGTAAAATCTAAAATATCAAGCAACCACGTCTATGACTTCTCCGAAATGTTCGATGTCCTCCGCCGATACGACATGAAACTCTATCCATTGAAGTGCTCCTTCGGAGTTGCTTCAGGAAAGTTCCTGGGTTTCATCGTCAACTCCCAAGGCATCGAAGCCAATCCAGACAAAATCCAAGCTATCCGGGATATTTCACTCAGAATATCAAAGATGTCCAAAGTTTAAATGGAAAGGTCATCGCTTTAAGTCGATTCATTTCCAAAACTACCGACAAATGCATTCCCTTTTTTGACTTGCTTCGAAAGGGTAAGCGCAACTTCAAATGGAACCCAGGATGCGTCGCTGCATTCGAGGACCTATTGAATCACTTAGGATGACCACCTATTCTCTCCAAGCCTATAGACCATGAAGACTTATACATTTATTTGGTTTTTTCCATGCAGGAAATCAGCTCGGCATTGGTACGCGTCGAAGACTGTGTCCAGCTACCCGTCTACTACATCAGCAAATGATTGGTGGGGGCAGAAAAAATTATCCAAAGCTTGAGAAACTAGCATACTGCTTATTGATTTCCTCTCGAAAGCTTACAAATATATATACAAAGGAGAAGATTACAGGAAGGGTGTATTCAAACTGTGGTTTATCCGTGTTATCAAGAGCACATATATAGTCAAAACAACTTTTTGTATTTGTTGAAGTCATGTTCTGCTGCTTAGGCAAGAAGTCATCTTTGCCTGTTGAGGCGAAATCCTGTTCTGCTGCCCAAGTGTTGTAATACTTGTTCCTCCGGGTTAAGTGAGGATGTTGATTAGTTAAATTCTAAAAGGAGTCTGAGACTGGATCTATGATGGTGCTTCGAATCAGTCTAAAAATTCCTGGTGTATTTACTACATTTATATTGCTTTTTTGTGGCATCGTATTGAAGTATTTATCTCATTAAATATTTACTTGCGTGTATCAAGAATAACATATCACCTTGTCAAAACTTTCGCATATAGACGTATCTCCGTATTACTCGATCCTACTTGTCTTTTCATTTGGTATTAGATCAGGACATCTTATAATCATCAGTACTAATATTATTTTACGGAAGTCAATCCACTGCACTTTTTAATGGCTTAAACTATAGTTATTGGACTACAGGAATGAGAATCTATATGCAATCCAATGGATTTGAGTCATGGAATATTACTCAAAAAGAATATACACCTCCTACTACTAATTATTCTTAGTGGTCAAATATAGAAATACTAGATGCTACTGCAAATGCTAAAGCTATGAATATGTTGCATTGTGCCTTAGGTAGAAATGAGTTTAACCGTATTTGCATGTACAATACTGCATATGAAATATGGCAGACACTTAATGTGACCCACGAAGGAACTAACAAGGTTGAACAAAGCAAGGTATCCATGCTTTAAAGCCAATTTTAGAATGAATGAAAATGAATCTAGAAATGACATGTACTCTAGATTCCAGAATATATATCACTCATTACTAGGTTTAGGAGAGTGATTTTGATGTAGTTTCAAAAATCCTAAACTCTTTAACGAAAGACTAGGAAAGAAAGGTCTTGACCATCGAAGAAGCTAACGATCTCTCGACCATGAAACAAGAAGAGTTAATAGGAAATCAAATGTCATATGAAGTGAATTTGCAGGTAAAAAAGGTTCATGCATAAGATAAAAAGAATTCAACCTTCCATGCAGAAAAAGAAGAATCATATTCAAATGAAAAAGACCAAGCTTTCATTGCTAAAAACTTTAGAAAGTTTTTGAAATATAAGAAAGGAAACAGAAACAATGGAAAGAAAAACTTCGATAACAACAAACCATCTTCATCGGTAATTGAATGTTTCGGCTATCACAAGAAAGGACATCTTCAAAAACCGTGTCCATAACAGAAGAAAGAAGATCGCATTAAAAAAAAGGAAAAATCCAAGAGAAGAGCATTATCAATAACATGGGATGACTCAGATTCCTCATCTTCTGAATGCAATAGTGAAAGTGATACTGAACAAGCTAATGTGTGCTTTATGGCCAAAGATAATGACGTTAGTAATTTTACTTTTGAAGATGTGGTAGAAATAAATATGGAATTATTAGAATCTAGAAATAATTTTAAAAGAAAATATAAACAAACTAATGAAGATTAGAAAAATGGAGAACTCAAAAGAGATATGTTGAAAGATGAAAAAGAGATATTAGAAGAAGATTAGAAAACTTCAAGAATCTCTTTTTGATACTAATTCTCAACTTTTTTATTGAGTCAAGAAATTGAAACTCAAAAAGAAAAGAATAATGCACTTATTTCTAGAAATCATGAGTTAAAAACTAGGATTCAAATAGTAGAATTAGATAACTCTAGTCTTAAAATCAAGTTAAATGATATTACAAAATATATCTCTGATTTTAAAAAAGGAAGGGAGAACTTATCTAAATTATAGAAAATTCTCAACTTACAGCTAGTAAAAAGGATTAAGTTATAAAAAAAATGACTGATATTCGATCTAGAAAGAAATTGAATAAAAATGTTAAATCTAGTAATTTAGTAAAACCTAGTACAAGAAACATAGTTTCTAAAATTGTTAATATATAGGCTCCTAAGACAAATAATTTTTTGATTGGAATAAATACATAAAATAATTTTTATAAACTATTCAAAAAAATAAGAATTATATTTATAAAAGGGATATTGAACCCTCTTGGGTTTGGTTTCCTAAGACCTAACTTTAAGGACCCTAACGGAGGAAGTGAGCACCAACGTCATTACATATTTTTTGCAGGCCCCATTTAAGAAGAGAGGGAAATGGATACTCCACAGTGAGACAAAGAAATGCTAACAAATATTATCTATTTAAAAGGAGGAACTGTAACTTTGGAGATAATTCCACTAGATACATCATCGGAAAAGGTGTTATGAGCAATTACAGTACATCTAATTTACCTGTTATTACTGATGTTTTATTAGTTAAAAATTTAAAACATAATTTGCTTAGTATTAGTCAATTGTGTAATAAGGGTTTTGAATTTTATTTGCCGAAAAATAAATGTAGTATTTCTGATAAAAATAAAAAACTTAAGGAAATAGAGATAAAAATATTTATATTCTAAATATAAAAATAAATAACAAACTGGATTTGTGTTTATTAGCCAAAAAAATTTATCATTGGCTATGGCACAAAAGATTTTTTTTATATAAAAAACAATAAATAAATTTTGAAAAATGAACTAGTAATAGGCTTACCAAAATGAAATTTAAAGTTAATAATCGTTGTGACGCTTTTCAATTAGGTAAACTAACGAAACCTTCGTTTAAATCTAAAATGGTCATTTCAACTTTATAACCATTAGAGTTACTACATATGGATCTGTTTGGGCCAACCCAAGTTCAATCCATAAGTCATAGTAGATATGTGTTTGTAATTGTTGATGATTTTTCTAAATATGTTTGGATAATTTTCATGAAAAATAAAAGTGATACTTTTGAACGTTTTAAAAAATTTAATTAAAAATATTCAAAATTTAAAAGGATTTAAAATAAAAATATATAAGAAGTGATCACGAAGGAGAATTCGAAAATGAAATATTTGATCAATATTGTAAGAAGAAAGGTATTTTTCATATTTTTTTATTCCCTAAAACTCCACAACAAATGGAGTGGTATAACGAAAAAACAGAACCTTACAAGAATGCACTATAACATTATTAAACTGAAGCACATTATCAAATTTTTTTTTGGAAAGAAGCAGTTGCAACAGCCTGTTATGTTTTGAATCGTATTTCTATTCGGCCATTTATGAAGACCATACGAACTATTTAACAGTATAAACCAAATATCTCATATTTAAAAATCTTTAGTCCAAAATGTTTTATTTTAAACATCAGAGATCTGCTTGGAAATTTTAATTCAAAATCCGATAAAGGGAGGTTCCTAGGATATTCAGATCGAAGCAAAGCTTATCGTGTTTTTAATAAAAGAACAAGCAAAATTAAAGAAACACTTCACATATCTTTTGATGAAAACATTAATCAAAATTCATATAATAATGAAATTTTGAAAAATAAAAATTCTAAAGAAGAAGAAAACTTTAATTATAACTCTAGAGAAGATGAAAACGTTATTCATAATAACGAAAAAATCACTACTAATAACGAAGAAAATGAAAATCTTAGTCAAAATATTTAAGATAAAAATAATAATACTTGAGAAAATGAAAAAAAATGTTAATAATACTGAAGAAGATGAAAACATTGTTCAAAATAATAGTGAATTAAGATCTCTATCAAAAATATTACGGGACCATCCAGTTCAAAATATCATTGGAGAAATTAATTCAAACGTAAGAGCTAGAAATCTATCAAATTTAGTAAGTCACATAGCGTTCCTATCTAATATAGAATCCAAAAATGCAAAAGAAGCTTCTACTGATAAAAATTGGATTATACTATGTAGGAAGAGCTTAACCAATTTAACCAAACAAAGTTTGGGTATTAGTTTATGGACCAAGTGATCAAATAATAATTGTTTTTAAGAAAAATTATAGTATAACAAAAGGGGGAAACTAGCCATTCTCTAACGGTCATTGGTACGAAATGGCATATAAAAATAAAGTTAACAAATTAGGACATATAACTAGAAATATAGACAGATTAGTTGCACAAGGATGTAATCAAGAAGAAGGAACAGACTATGGAGAAATGTTTGCAACGTTCGCCAGATTAGAAGCAATTCGTGTATTACTGACCTATGCCTATTTCCAAAATTTTAAACTATAACAAATGAACGTAAAAAGTGCTAACCTAAATGGATATATAAAAGAAAATGTCTATGTTCAACAACCTCCTTTATTTATACATGAAAAACACTCTGATTACGTATATAAATTGAAAAAGGCTTTACATGGCTTAAAATAAGCACCCCGTGCTTGGTATGAATGTCTTATAAGTTTCAGGTTTTCCAATAGGAAAGTTTGATAAAACACTATTTAAAAAACAATCTAAAAAGGATATTTTAATAATACAAATACATGTAGATGACATTATATTCGGTTCTACTAATGAAATGCTATGTAAAGAATTCTCAGAAATTATGACTAAAAAGTTTGAAATGTCCCATATGGGAGAATTATCTTTTTCTTTTCAGATCTATAAATTAAACAATTATCTAATGGAATCTTTATGAATCAAGAAAAATATTATAATAATATAATAAAAAGATTTCAAATCGAAAACACTGCCACTAAGCCAACTCATATGAGTACAATAATATATCTCGGTAGAGATGAAATGGCAAAAGTGTTGACTGAAAATTATATCGTAGTATGATAGGATACTTATTAAATTTAACAGCAAGGAGACCTGGTATAATGATGAGTGTTTGTTTATGTGAATGATTTCTAGTTAATCCAAAATAATGACACTTACGAGCAGCAAAACGTATATTACATTATCTAAGCAATACCAAGGACTTCAGACTTTTCTGTCCAAAAAATTATTCCTTTGAATTAGTACCCTTCAGTGATGCTGATTTCGAAGAATCACGATGGATCGAAAAAGTACAAGTGATATATGTCGCTTTATTGGCAAATCCCTAGTCTTTTAGTTTACCAACAAACAAAATTGCATTTCACTATCTATGTGTGAAGCTGAATATATATCAACAACTTTGACTTGTGCTAAGGTGTATACATGCAACGAACACTTAAAGATTTTAATATAAATCTATCAAAATCAACCACTTATTGGACAATACTAGTGCAATAAATGTATATAAAAATCCAGTTAATCACTCTCGATCTAAACATAAAGATATTCGTTATCACCTTCTATGTGATAATACAGAAAAAGAAGTAATAAATTTAGAATTCGTATCAAGTGAAAATCAAATAACAGATATTTTTACACAACCGTTACTCGAAAGTGTATTTACAGAATTAAAGAGAGAACTAGGTATCATATAGTTTAAAGATTTATAAAATTCAAAGAATGTTTGCCTAAAATAAGTGTTTTTAAATTTGGTATCAATTTTTTTTTTCAATAATGCATCAACCAGGACTCGAACCCTGTAGCCTAAATACTTCCATTTGGCTACTAGGTGTTTCTTGTCTATTCAAAATATCATAAAACACTTATATCTAAACATACTTATAAAATTATCTTTTAACAACTAATATTAAACGTATATATTTATAAAAAAATAATTGGTTCATATTCTCTCGATCACTATAGCTGCGTAATTCATTCCTAACATATAGGAAACTTTAACTACAAATTGAGCTAAAAACTTTTCAAGCTTTTACAAATAAAAGTGAAATCTCAAATTTCTATACAAATTCAAGAAAATCGTAATGTCTTCACACAAAAATTCATCCAAGTCATCACCGTCATCATCTCCAATTCAAATTTCAACTCCAAAACAAGATCCACTTTATAAATGGTCATCATATCATACCGGCTATACACTGAAAAATATAAAATCTAAACGAGCAATAGCTATCTCATCGTCAACAAAAGAAAAGGTCGATGATATCCATCGTTTCCAATAGCAACAACTCGATCTTCAGCGTGAATTATAGTTTGAACAAAAGGTTACAATGTGAAGATTATCCTTTTCAGAACAAATAGCTTTAAGAGTCTGTGAGATCATCAAGCCAGATGTTCACGATCCTCCATCTTCTTATGATCCATTATATCCGAGTCTGCAATGACCTCCGTACACTCCAAATTCTTGGAATAGTAATTTGGCAGCAAATGAAGAGCCTAAGAAGAAAACCACCCCGAAGAAATCTTCTTCATCAAGTTCTGAATAAATTCCCAAAAAAAATTCTTATTTTGTCTACAAAATACATTATCAATAATGAACTGTTCGGATTTAAATATATAATATATAGGTCTTATATTTAATAACATAAATACATAATTATAAAATATGAATCAATCATAAAAATGTTGTAATGACCCGCATTGTCAGGGGTATTATAATTAATTTATTTAATTATATATATCGTGATGTAGTGAATTAAATAGAGGTTTAATTAAATAATATGGAATATTTAATTAAATTAAATAATTAAATAATATATTTAATTCAGAAATAATCAAAAATATTGGGAATCACAATATTCTGTGAACGGGGTCATCCCTTAGATTTAATTCAGCTTAGAGTTGAATTATATTGACGAATATATTCAATCGACGACAGTTTGAATGTATAATTATATTATAATTAAAATCGAGCTTGAAATGGCGCTGCAGTTCGCGATTTGGCGATTTGAACTTCAACTGAATGTACAGGATTCGTTTTAAGCCGGATTTTTGTGAAATAAGAAACGTGTGGAGCTGGTGGAGTATATCTTTCTAGTGGAAGAGAAAAATCAAGATTTCGTCGGATAGATTTTGATTTACGCCCAAATCAAATTTCAGAAAAGTCGCTGTGGAATTCCTTTATGATTTATAAAGGAATTATTTATACTTATAAAAGGAATTTCATTATAAATCGAATATCGATTTAATCAGGATTTGAAATATCGAGTAGAAATTCATATAGGAATATTCTAGAGCTGTATGGTATTCCACTGTGAATATATACAATAATATTTATTTTTAAATATTAAATTTAATTATATTTAATTATATTTATATATTTAAATGGGTCACCCAGAGCTTTAAAAATAGCCACTTTTGCAAACGAAGTCGGAATTCGATGAAACTAATTTTGTTGGATCCATAATGTCAAATAGTTGTTAGATTCCAAGTTTGGTGATTTTTAGAGTCACTGTGTGGCCGCACGGATTTTTAGAGTGTAAAATAGTTAGTATTTCGACGGTTAAAAATATGTTGTGTGAGCATACGGAGTCGAAATTCGACGAAACCAATTTCGTTGGGACCGTAATGTCGAACTGAAGGCGTATGTCCATTTCCGTGATTTTTGAATGTCGTGTGGGATCACACGGATTTTTAGAAGGGTAAAAAGGAATATAAAATAATAAAAGAAAAATATCCTAACAAATATCTAGATATTATTATCCTTTATTAATACCCATCACTGCCCTAGACCTAATTTCAATTGTTCGGTAGTCAACTGAGCAAAAGAATTCAAGCCGCCACAAAAATACAAACGCAGAAAGGGAAAATGAAAATCAAAATCAAAGAAAGTCTATAAATCAAGTAAACTATATTTCTGAAATCCCTGGACCGAGAGCTTCACGCTCCTATTTGTTTTGTGTTGTTCGATCGTCGTTGTGAAGCTCCACAATTTGCAGCAGTGGAACTAGGGCTGTGATAATCTTCGAATCCATGGGTTTTGAGCTCGAGTGAAGTTTGTTTTCGGCTTCGGGAGGTGATTTCGAAGAGGTGGTGAGCTTTTTGGAGTTTTCAGTGACCATCTTTGTCGATGGTCTACTGTAGTGGCCAGAACAGTTGTGAAGACGTGCGACTATTGGGATGTATGGGTTTAACAAAGATGGTATGCAGTTGTTGAGGAGTTGAAGAGGGGAATTATGGCAATTTTTGTTTGTTTTTAAATGAAGTGATTAAGGAAGAAGCATCGGCCTTGGTCCTGGAGGTTCACTTCGAAGAATAGGAGTGGGCTTCGGAGTATGTATTTGGGGAAGAAACCTGTTATGCGGTTTCGAGTTGAGTACGTTGGTGTTGGGCCGGTTCAAAATGGGGTGAGGGCCCGTTTAGTTAATAAATGTGCACTTAAGTTAAGATTTTAATTAAGTAAACTCATTTGTTTAATTATATCAATTAGATATAATTGGTAATTAGTTTAAAAATGATCAAGGAAAACAATTTGACTTAACTAGAGTTTAATTAAGTTTAAGGATAAATTATTTTAATAATTTATATTTAATTAGTGTAATTAAATTTGTTAGATTTAAAAATAGCAATAACTTTTACTCTACTATCAGAATCGAACAAAAACTGGGTCTCTTACGATCATATGGACGGAAGCAAAAACTATGGAACTGAATAGGAGTGGTTTGAAGCAGTTCTGGATTTACGACAAAATATAACGCCCATCAGAAACAACGACCGTAAATCGTTAGTTAACGATTACGGACAAGGTGAGTAAAACTCACCAACTCTGTACAGTTCTATTTTTACAGTGTATTCTTATAACTGTTAAAAATTGTCTGTTTGACTGTGTGTTGGTTGTTTGATTGAACTGCTAGTCAGTTAGTAGAAATTATATATATATATATGTATATATATAAACCGTTAAACATTTATATGTCGATTCTGTTTATCAGAATATTTCACAGTAAAATGAAATCGATGTTAGTTATATTGTCTAACATCTGCGATGCAGGGAAACAGGTTGGAGGAATCCAACTGGATTCCTCAACATCTATTTTACTGTGATTTATATATATTGTGATATATAATGTGATGTATAATCTGATGATTGATTATGTGTGTTTGGACGATATTTATCGTTGTTATATGGTGTGTTAATACCATAAGAAAATACCAGAATGTAGAAAGAAGATTTTCAAAAGTATATGTTGAAAATGATTTATTTATATAAAATCACTGGATTTTATATATAAGAAAAAGGATTTTGATAAAAAAATTATATTTGATTATCAAATTAAAAGTAAATATATTTGTTAAACAAATATAAAGGAAATTATTTGTAAAACAAATAGGAGGAGGAATATTTGTAAGACATTTACAAATAGGAAATCGAAGGAAATATTTGTGGAAACATTTACAAATAGAATAATGGAAATATTTATTTGTTAGAATAAATAGAATAAAGGAATATTTATTTGTTAAATAAACATGATTTAATCAAAGGAATATTTATTTAGTGAATAAATAGAATAAAGGAATTTTATAAAATCAACCGATTTTATAAAAGGAAATAGTTTGAGATTTAAAGTATTTATAATATCAGAAGGATATTATAAAAGAGAAATATTTATTTAGAAAATAAATAGGATAAAGGAATATTTATTTAGTAAATAAGTAGAATAAAGGAATATTCATTTGGAAAAATAAATAGGGTTATAAAAAGGAACTTTGACAGGAGTTAATGAAAGAAAGAGTTAAACAAATGAGTTGATCGATTAGGGTTAAACAAATAGAGTTAAATCGATTTGGGTCATTCGACTAGAGTCAAATCGAATAGAGTTATTCGAATATAAGTTATTTGAATAAGAGTTAAATCAAACGGGGTTAATCGGATAGTGTTATTCGAAAGGAGATAATCGAATTAGTTATTCGAAGTGGAGTTAATCGAATTTAGTATTCGAAGGAGTTAATCGAATTTAGTTATTTGAAACGAATAAATCGAATATGTTATTTGAAAGTTAGTAAATCGAATATGGTATTCGAAAGTTAGTCGAGTTAAACGAGTAGAGTTAGTCGAACCTAATCAAAAGAGTTAGTCAAACCAAGTCAAAAGAGTTAGTCGGACCTAATCAAATGAGTTAGTCGAACCTAATCAAATGGGTTAGTCAAACCAAGTCAAATGAGTTAGTCGAACCTAATCAAATGGGTTAGTCAAACCAAGTCAAAAGAGTTAGTCGGACCTAATCAAATGAGTTAGTCGAACCATAGTAAAAGAGCTGGTCGAACCTAGTCAAATGAGTTAACAAAGTGGGTTTGCCCAGTCGAGTTAATCAAATGGGTTAGCCAAGTCGAATCAGTCAATTTGAGTTATCAAGTTAAGATAATCAAGTTAAGTTATTCAAATTGAGTTAGCGCGTTAAGTTAATCAAAATGAAGTTATCAAGTTAAGATAATCAGGTTAGGTTATCAAGTTGAGTTATCAAGATTAAGTTATCAAGTTAAGATAATCAAGTTAGGTTATCAAGTTGAGTTATCAAGATTAAGCAATCGAGTTAAGTTAACTAAATAGGAGTATTCGAATAGAATTAGAGGAGTTAATCGAATATAGTTTATTCGAATAGAGTTAGAGGAGTTATCGAATATAGTTTATTCGACATGAGTTAAGTGAATAGGGTTAATCAAATAGAGTAAATCAAATAGAGTTAAGCAAATAGAGTTAACCAAAAGGAGTTAATCGAATATAGTTATTTGAAAGAAAGATTATCGAATGTAGTTATTCGAATGGAGGAGTTATCGAATAGAGATTATTCGAAAGAGAATTTCGTAAGGAAATTTGTTTAAGTTTTAAAGGATAAACCTTGTCTATCCCGAAGTTTAAACCGTTGTTCAGTTAAGGTCTGAGAGGTAATTATACCCCAACTTGATTGACTTCGTTTTTAACTAAGAAATGACTAAGGTTTGATAGTAAGTGGTGGTTAAGTGAATATAGTTAATAAGTGCAATGATTTGAGTTGGCATCGCGATGGTTTGTTTAAACATCCGCCTAAGTCCAATGTACGAGTTTTGGAAATGTTTTCCAATAAGAACCAGAAATGTTTTCTAATATAGAAAACAAGAAATGGAAATGTCCCCAATGTTAATAACGTATATTTTCTAAATTTAGAAAATAAGAAATATTGAATATAGGGAAACAGGAGATGAAAATGAACTAAAGAGATTAATGTTAAATGATGTTTGTTCGATATACTTTCCATCTGGAAATAATATCATTGTTTGCACATTTGTTTTTCTTTGATAGTTAATTCACAGACTATCGAAGTTTTGACCATTTTAACGTTGTTAATATGGAGAGACCGGTTGAATTATTATCCAAAGAACCACTCTGTATTGGTATAAGCGTTGCGAATCATATATGCCAAAGAAAATTGAAGACGGAGTAAAAAGCAAGGGTTGTTGTATTAGTCTTAGATAATAGTGACTAAGATGGATATACCGAATAGTGCCTTCGGTTTGTCCAGTCCTAGGACAACTTGTATGGACGAAGGTACGACAGAGTATATCTAATGGATCGCGTAAGTTGATCTGTTCAAACGTATTCACGTTTGGTGGCGGAGGAATTCGTTTCTCTAAGCTGTATACCCGTGTTATTTTTGGATAAATCAATTTGTGATTTGGCGGGTATGACGATGTGACATTCTAAGTGAATGAGGATGACTTGTGTGGATGAATGTTTGTCAGAGTATTTCCAGAAAGGTCACGTACTTTGATTTCTTCAACCGTACCAAGAGTTGAAGCAGAGAAGGAAACTTCTTTAGCTAACACGTAATGTACTGTTGTAGACGTCAATTAGTGATTTTCGATGGATCTGACAATGTGGCATTCGAAGTGAATCTGATGTGATGACAAAGCGTAGCTTCTAGCCTCATCAACCGGTAAATGACAGAAATCGGGCAGGCAGCATGGCTAAGTCGGTCGCACCGAAGTAGGGTGTATAATCACCTATCTAGAGAATATTCATTTGCTTCTTTAATCTATCAATGCTGTTCCATATATATACGGGAACGGTTGCTGATCCCAACCGTTGGTGATGTACATTCGATACACTCAAGCGAAATGAGTGGTCGGTCATGTTTGGCTGAGTTGCAAGATGTTCTTGTTGAACTCCAGTGTATTGTTCCTAGAGTACACTGATCGGAAGGTGGTTCCATACCTTGTCATAGTTGGAAATCCGTTACCCAATACGTGCTTGTGGTTTTGATTGTATACTATATGTGTAGAATGTGAGATGAAAGCGTTTCTGCTAGATGATTATTATATTGTGGTTGATAGACATTATTATAATATCAAAAGGTTTTTGATATAAAGATATATTGGATTCTCATAAGGGAAAAACCCGTTCCGTTATGCGGCGTGGTCTTATGAGATATCGTTTGCTTGTTCATATACATGTTTAAACTGTTTTACTCACACCAGTCCCATGACTGACCCGGAGTTTATTTTGTTGTTTTCCCTAAACTCTTGGGTGCCCAATTTTGTACGGGCAGTCAAGTAGTCAGGAATTTATAGATATGCTTGTAGAGCTTGGAGCAGGAGGCTTCAAGATCATATAGCTATAGTTTATTTCCGCTGTGTTGTAAGTGCTGTACTCTGATAAGTGCTATTGTATACATAACCGTTACATTTCAAAGTTATGTTATATATTATATGTTATTCGTTCCGCTGTGAGATTCGTGTTACTCTGATGATGTAAGTTCTTCTTTTTCTTCTTCTATTCTAAGTTTCTATCTTATCTATCCTCACCCTCTAATTTCTTTCATTAACTACCAGGATTTTTCGATGATTTGGTTATCGACATCGAGCTTATGTCGATAACCAAAGTCTCTCAAAATCCGGGTCGTTACAGTTGGTATCAGAGCTTAAGTTAAGAATTACCTTGGCTCTGTGGCGTGACTCAGTAGAGATAGGGTTAGTAATACCCTAGATTGAGTTTGAGTGTATATATACGAGTGAACGTATTTGTATTTGATATAAAAATTTGTTTTATATTGTGGAGATTCATTGGTTGAGTTGTTTATGAGTTCTGGTCGATCAGTTTGATCCACTGTATCGGTAGGAGTTACTAAACACTTGAATATGATGGGTCGTCACGATATGTTTTGAAAAGAGGGTAAATAAAAAATAATTTTACCCAAAGTATATTTTGATATATATTGGATATATTGGTTGTTATTATAATCGAATGATATTATAAAGTGAAATGGTTATAAATAACCAATCAGAATTCATATAAGTAAAGTATATGAAATAAGATAAAATGGAATCTGAATTTAAATCAGAATTTGAATTTAAAATAAGGGAATTTTAAGATCCTGGGAGATTTTAAATTGTTTACAACATGGTAAAAGGATATTTGGAATTGATTTCAAAATGGAAATATTCAGAAATGGTTTTGAAAAGTGATATAGTATTGAACTCACTTCGATAGCTGGGAAATAACCCTGATGATGAATCGCGACATCATCAGTGTTCATTTTTGAGTTGCTAAGTGACGGATTACTACCAAAGAAACTGTTTTTGAATTATTTTGAGAAAAACAATTTGTTTTGATATTCCAAATTGAATATTTTGATTTTTGGAAAAAGTTAAGCTGTTTAAAAACTTCCAGAAATAGATTATGTGAATTAAAACAAATTAAAAGTAGAATTTGTAAAAAGCCAATAGAATTGAGATTGAATTAAAAGCCAGTAAGTGAAAATCATTTGAAATAGATTAGTGTCAAGTAGAATTAGACTTGATTAGAGATAATCTGGAATTATATTGGACTGGTGAGTTATGGGTTTGAAATCAAGAATAGTGCTTGAGTTTGAAATGAAATTCGACTTAGGTATAAGCGAATGGTTGTGTTAAAGATAAATTGATTTGAGATCAAGTTGGAATGACATTGGTATATGTTGAATTGATGACAGGTGAAGTGATATAGTTGATATGCCCGACAAAAAGGTATAAGTTTATATTTGATATAAGCATGAGATTTATGAGCTGAATTGGCAAGCCGCTTGGCTGTTTGATTTTCTTTTTAAGTTGGAGAAGGCCTAGAGAGGCGAGTTGTGATTTGGGGATTTTCCCGATGCTCCCAGTACAAAGGAGGTTATGGCGAAATTTTCCGAAAATTTAAAGTGTTAGAAAATTTTCAGAATTTTTGAAAATTTTAGTTAGTCGGAAGGAATTAATATTTTAGTCGATATTAGTTGGTTCGGAGAAACAAGAGATAAGGGGTAAACCGATAAGCTTTTACCAAATAGATAGGGTCGTCCTCTAACTTAGCAATTTCGAGGACGAAATTATTTTAAGTGGGGAAGAATGTAATGACCCGCATTGTCAGGGGTATTATAATTAATTTATTTAATTATATATATCGTGATGAAGTGAATTAAATAGAGGTTTAATTAAATAATATGGAATATTTAATTAAATTAAATAATTAAATAATATATTTAATTCAGAAATAATCAAAAATATTGGGAATCACAATATTCTGTGAACGGGGTCATCCCTTAGATTTAATTCAGCTTAGAGTTGAATTATATTGACGAATATATTCAATCGACGACAGTTTGAATGTATAATTATATTATAATTAAAATCGAGCTTGAAATGGTGCCGAAGTTCGCGATTTGTCGATTTGAACTTCAACTGAATGTACAGGATTCGTTTTAAGCCGGATTTCTGTGAAACAAGAAACGTGTGGAGCTGGTGGAGTATATCTTTCTAGTGGAAGAGAAAAATCGGGATTTCGTCGGATAGATTTTGATTTACGCCCAAATCAAATTTCACAAAAGTCGCTGTGGAATTCCTTTATAATTTATAAAGGAATTATTTATATTTATAAAAGGAATTTCTTTATAAATCGAATATCGATTTCATCAGGATTTGAAATATCGAGTAGAAATTCATATAGGAATATTCTAGAGCTGTATGGTATTCCACTATGAATATATACGATAATATTTATTTTTAAATATTAAATTTAATTATATTTAAATATATTTATATATTTAAATGGGTCACCCAGAGCTTTAAAAATAGCCACTTTTGCAAACGAAGTCGGAATTCGATGAAACTAATTTTGTTGGATCCGCAATGTCAAATAGTTGTTAGATTCCAAGTTTGGTGATTTTTAGAGTCACTGTGTGGCCGCACGGATTTTTAGAGTGTAAAATAGTCAGTATTTCGACGGTTAAAAATACGCTGTGTGAGCATACGGAGTCGAAATTCGACGAAACCAGTTTCGTTGAGACCGTAATGTCGAACTGAAGGCGTATGTCCATTTCCGTGATTTTTGAATGTCGTGTGGGATCACATGGATTTTTAGAAGGGTAAAAACGAACATAAAATAATAAAAGAAAAATATCCTAACAAATATCTAGATATTTTTATCCTTCTATAAATACCCATCACTGCCCTAGACCTAATTTCAATTGTTCGGTAGTCAACTGAGCAAAAGAATTCAAGCCGCCGCAAAAATACAAACGCAGAAAGGGAAAATGAAAATCAAAATCAAAGAAAGTCTGTAAATCAAGTAATCTATATTTCTGAAATCCCTGGACCGAGAGCTTCACGCTCCTATTTGTTTTGTGTTGTTTGATCGTCATTCTGAAGCTCCACAATTTGCAGCAGTGGAACTAGGGCTATGATAATCTTCGAATCCATGGGTTTTGAGCTCGAGTGAAGTTTGTTTTCGGCTTCGGGAGGTGATTTCGAAGAGGTGGTGAGCTTTTTGGAGTTTTCGGTGAGCATCTTTGTCGATGGTCTACTGTAGTGGCCAGAACAGTTGTGAAGACGCGCGACTATGGGGATGTACGGGTTTAACAAAGATGGTATGCGGTTGTTGAGGAGTTGAAGAGGGGAATTATGGCAATTTTTGTTTGTTTTTAAATGAAGTGATTAAGGAAGAAGCATCGGCCTTGGTCCTGGAGGTTCACTTCGAAAAATAGGAGCGGGCTTCGGAGTATGTATTTGGGGAAGAAACCTGTTATGCGGTTTCGGGTTAAGTACGTTGGTGTTGGGCCGGTTCAAAATGGGGTGAGGGTCCGTTTAGTTAATAAATGTGCACTTAAGTTAAGATTTTAATTAAGTAAACTCATTTGTTTAATTACATCGATTAGATATAATTGGTAATTAGTTTAAAAATGATCAAGGAAAACAATTTGACTTAACTAGAGTTTAATTAAGTTTAAGGATAAATTATTTTAATAATTTATATTTAATTAGTGTAATTAAATTTGTTAGATTTAAAAATAGCAATAACTTTTACCCTACTATCAGAATCGAA
This sequence comes from Allium sativum, assembly GCA_030737875.1. NCBI lineage: Eukaryota > Viridiplantae > Streptophyta > Magnoliopsida > Asparagales > Amaryllidaceae > Allium > Allium sativum. The sequence goes on along the minus strand of CM060915.1, from coordinate 251,302,790 downwards.
CAAAAACTGGGTCTCTTACGATCGTATGGACAGAAGCAAAAACTATGGAACTGAATAGGAGTGGTTTGAAGCAGTTCTGGATTTACGACAAAATATAACGCCCATCAGAAACAACGACCGTAAATCGTTAGTTAACGATTACGGACAAGGTGAGTAAAACTCACCAACTCTGTACAGTTCTATTTTTACAGTGTATTCTTATAACTGTTAAAAATTGTCTGTTTGACTGTGTGTTGGTTGTTTGATTGAACTGCTAGTCAGTTAGTAGAAATTATATATATATATATATGTATATATAAACCGTTAAACATTTATATGTCGATTCTGTTTATCAGAATATTTCACAGTAAAGTGAAATCGATGTTAGTTATATTGTCTAACATCTGTGATGCAGGGAAACAGGTTGGAGGATTCCAACTGGATTCCTCAACATCTATTTTACTGTGATTTATATATATTGTGATATATAATGTGATGTATAATCTGATGATTGATTATGTGTGTTTGGACGATATTTATCGTTGTTATATGGTGTATTAAATACCATAAGAAAATACCAGAATGTAGAAAGGATATTTTCAAAAGTATATGTTGAAAATGATTTATTTATATAAAATCACTGGATTTTATATATAAGAAAAAGGATTTTGATAAAAAAATTATATTTGATTATCAAATTAAAAGGAAATATATTTGTTAAACAAATATAAAGGAAATTATTTGTAAAACAAATAGGAGGAGGAATATTTGTAAGACATTTACAAATAGGAAATCAAAGGAAATATTTGTGGAAACATTTACAAATAGAATAATGGAAATATTTATTTGTTAGAATAAATAGAATAAAGGAATATTTGTTTGTTAAATAAATATGATTTAATCAAAGGAATATTTATTTAGTGAATAAATAGAATAAAGGAATTTTATAAAATCAACCGATTTTATAAAAGGAAATAGTTTGAGATTTAAAGTATTTATAATATCAGAAGGATATTATAAAAGAGAAATATTTATTTACAAAATAAATAGGATAAAGGAATATTTATTTAGTAAATAAATAGAATAAAGGAATATTCATTTGGAAAAATAAATAGGGTTATAAAAAGGAAATTTGACAGGAGTTAATGAAAGAAAGAGTTAAACAAATGAGTTAATCGATTAGGGTTAAACAAATAGAGTTAAATCGATTTGGGTCATTCGACTAGAGACAAATCGAATAGAGTTATTCGAATATAAGTTATTTGAATAAGAGTTAAATCAAAGGGGGTTAATCGGATAGTGTTATTCGAAAGGAGATAATCGAATTAGTTATTCGAAGTGGAGTTAATCGAATTTAGTATTCGAAGGAGATAATCGAATTTAGTTATTCGAAACGAATAAATCGAATATGGTATTCGAAAGTTAGTAAATCGAATATGGTATTCGAAAGTTAGTCGAGTTTAACGAGTAGAGTTAGTCGAACCTAATCAAAAGAGTTAGTCAAACCAAGTCAAAAGAGTTAGTCGGACCTAATCAAATGAGTTAGTCGAACCTAATCAAATGGGTTAGTCAAACCAAGCCAAATGAGTTAGTCGAACCTAATCAAATGGGTTAGTCAAACCAAGTCAAAAGAGTTAGTCGGACCTAATCAAATGAGTTAGTCGAACCATAGTAAAAGAGTTAGTCGAACCTAGTCAAATGAGTTAACAAAGTGGGTTTGCCAAGTCGAGTTAATCAAATAGGTTAGCTATGTCGAATCAGTCAATTTGAGTTATCAAGTTAAGATAATCAAGTTAAGTTATTCAAATTGAGTTAGCGCGTTAAGTTAATCAAAATGAAGTCATCAAGTTAAGATAATCAAGTTAGGTTATCAAGTTGAGTTATCAAATTAAGTTATCAAGTTAAGATAATCAAGTTAGGTTATCAAGTTGAGTTATCAAGATTAAGCAATCGAGTTAAGTTAACTAAATAGGAGTATTCGAATAGAATTAGAGGAGTTAATCGAATATAGTTTATTCGAATAGAGTTAGAGGAGTTATCGAATATAATTTATTCGACAGGAGTTAAGTGAATAGGGTTAATCAAATAGAGTAAATCAAATAGAGTTAAGCAAATAGAGTTAACCAAAAGGAGTTAATCGAATATAGTTATTCGAAAGAAGGATTGTCGAATGTAGTTATTCGAATGGAGGAGTTATCGAATAGAGATTATTCGAAAGAGAATTTCGTAAGGAATTTTGTTTAAGTTTTAAAGGATAAACCTTGTCTATCCCGAAGTTTAAACCGTTGTTCAGTTAAGGTCTGAGAGGTAATTATACCCCAACTTGATTGACTTCGTTTTTAACTAAGAAATGACTAAGGTTTGATAGTAAGTGGTGGTTAAGTGAATATAGTTAATAAGTGTAATGATTTGAGTTGGCATCGCGATGGTTCGTTTAAACATCCGCCTAAGTCCAATGTACGAGTTTTGGAAATGTTTTCCAATAAAAACCAGAAATGTTTTCTAATATAGAAAACAAGAAATGGAAATGTCCCCAATGTTAATAACGTATATTTTATAAATTTAGAAAATAAGAAATATTGAATATAGGGAAACAGGAGATGAAAATGAACTAAAGAGATTAATGTTAAATGATGTTTGTTCGATATAATTTCCATCTGGAAATAATATCGTTGTTTGCACACTTGTTTTTCTTTGATAGTTAATTCACAGACTATCGAAGTTTTGACCATTTTAACGTTGTTAATATGGAGAGACTGGTTGGATTATTATCCAAAGAACCACTCTGTATTGGCATAAGCGTTGCGAATCATATATGCCAAAGAAAATTGAAGACGGAGTAAAAAGCAAGGGCTGTTGTATAAGTCTTAGATAACAGTGACTAAGATGGATATACTGAATAGTGCCTTCGGTTTGTCCAGTCCCAGGACAACTTGTATGGACGAAGGTCTGACAAAGTATATCTAATGGATCGCGTAAGTTGATCTGTTCAAACGTATTCACGCTTGGTGGCGGAGGAATTCGTTTCTCTAAGCTGTATACCCATGTTATTTTTGGATAAATCAATTTGTGATTTGGCGGGTATGACGATGTGACATTCTAAGTGAATGAGGATGACTTGTGTGGATGAATGTCTGGCAGAGTATTTCCAGAAAGGTCATGTACTTTGATTTCTTCAACCGTACCAAGAGTGGAAGCGGAGAAAGAAACTTTTTTAGCTAACACGCAATGTACTGTTGTAGACGTCAATTAGTGATTTTCGATGGATCTGACAATGTGGCATTCGAAGTGAATCTGATGTGATGATAAAGCCTAGCTTCTAGCCTCATCAACCGGTAAATGACAGAAATCGGGCAGGCAGCATGGCTAAGTCGGTCGCACCGAAGTAGGGTGTATAATCACATATCTAGAGAATATTCATTTGCTTCTTTAATCTATCAATGCTGTTCCATATATATACGGGAACGGTTGCTGATCCCAACCGTTGGTGATGTACATTCGATACACTCAAGCGAAATGAGTGGTCGGTCATGTGTGGCTGAGTTGCAAGATGTTCTTGTTGAACTCCAGTGTATCGTTCCTAGAGTACACTGATCGGAAGGTGGTTCCATACCTTGTCATAGTTGGAAATCCGTTACCCAATACGTGCTTGCGGTTTTGATTGTATACTATATATGTAGAACGTGAGATGAAAGTGTTTCTGCTAGATGATTATTATATTGTGGTTGATAGACATTATTATAATATCAAAAGGTTTTTGATATAAAGATATATTGGATTCTCATAAGGAAAAAACCCGTTCCGTTATGCGGCGTGGTCTTATGAGATATCGTTTACTTGTTCATATACATGTTTAAACTGTTTTACTCACACCAGTCCCATGACTGACCCGGAGTTTATTTTGTTGTTTTCCCTAAACTCTTGGGTGCCCAATTTTGTACGGGCAGTCAAGTAGTCAGGAATTTACAGATATACGTGGAGAGCTTGGAGCAGGAGGCTTCAAGATCATATAGCTATAGTTTATTTCCGCTGTGTTTTAAGTGTTGTACTCTGATAAGTGCTATTGTATACATAACTGTTACATTTCAAAGTTATGTTATATATTATATGTTATTCGTTCCGCTGTGAGATTCGTGTTACTCTGATGATGTAAGTTCTTCTTTTTCTTCTTCTATTCTAAGTTTCTATCTTATCTATCCTCACCCTCTAATTTCTTTCATTAACTACCAGGATTTTTCGATGATTTGGTTATCGACATCGAGCTTATGTCGATAACCAAAGTCTCTCAAAATCCGGGTCGTTACAAATGTATAAATTGTTTATAGTTATATATATATATATATAAATTCATGTTCTAAACAAAACCAAAAACGACAAAGTTTGAATTATAAACTCAGCGTAAAAGTTTGAAAAAACTCGGAAAAATAGCAAATTTAGTTGATTGATTTTTTATTCCAGTCGACTGAATTATCTTGATAAATAAAAAGATTAAGTCCAGAATTCAGCTAATTGTATCCATCAAAACAGCCGATTGAAAATATTGGGTGTTCTCCGTTTGGATTTTAACTTAATTTTGGTGATTGAGTCTTGGAAACAACCAGCTAAATTGATTCAGAATGAAATTTTTTCGGTTTACAAAACCGAAACCTGATGAAAATATACGTATATCTCTCTTAACTCCCTCATTGCATCATAACTCTAAACCTAAAATTGAAGCTCAACTCAAAATTTCCAAATACATGTCCCTCCAAACTCAAAAATCAACCAAAAATCATGCCTCCTCGATCCAAGAAACTCAAACAAACAGTTATTGGTCCTGCAGATGATTAGATCAAACAGTGGCTACACAATGATGTTGCGATTCAGTGATTTAAAGCCATGAAGGATTCAAAATTCTATTCGGGAACGTTTATCTAGTTTTCTGAATTCACCGATTATAAAATTCAACAAATCGCAGGGCCCACTCATTTTGAATCTCTAATTGATTTTGATGCTAATGATAAGAAATTAGATCATCTTCTTATTAACTTATTTTTAGCCAACCTTAACCTGGATTATGAAAATTCTGAAGATAGAAACAATATGATTTGATATAAGGTTTGCAGAATTTTTATGTTTATCCCCATTGCTCGTCTTGGTCGTATACTACATTGTACATTTTTTTGAACGTTAAGCGTGAAAATTTTATTAAACCACAAGAATATTACAAAATACATATTCTCCAAAATAAACGAAACACTCTATGATCAACTCCCTTAACTCACCATTGCATAAACGAAACACAGACTCTCTAATATTAAATATCTCAAAAGAATTACAATATACATGTTTCACAGAACATATACTCATGAAAGAAAAGTAACTAGCTAGAAACAACTATAACTACAGCAAAATAATAATAATAATGTTTGCTTTAACTCCAAGTGCTGCATGTCCATCATCCAACAACAGTTGTATTAAATTTGAAAGAAAATCCAATTGCTACATCAAACTACAAACCCTTACCCCTTCAAGTAAAACCATGCATCACAAGCACTCTTATTATTACAACCATACAACAACTAATGCCTCATAAAAAACAGAGAGACCGCCAGTTTCCAAAACATACTAAATCAACAAGAATACTAAGCAACCCAAGAAGAAACCCCTACTTAAGTAAAAAAAGGATCGAATAATAGGGATGAACTACTTCTAGTATGTCTTTTTTGATTTGGCATTACTACCAATAGGTAGAACATCCTCCATAGTATAATCATAACCCTCATATAGATCATCAGCCCAAAATTTTCCTTTCAATTTGCTGCTCTTGGATTTCGATGAGGGTATGGCACTTTTAGGAACTGCTGAGGATAAAGAAGCAAGAGAAGAATTCACTTTTTATACGTTTGAAGTAACTAATATTGATATCGATATGGATATGGATGAAAGGGATGAAGTTTCACATAGTGTAACAACCTGATTTCTGACAGATCGATTTTTTTTCAAAATTCTAATCTATCGAAACTCGTGTTGGTTTGCTTGGTATCCTGCAGAAAAGACAGAGACATAAAATAGGTTAGAGCTCAGTAAATATCTCACAGCGGAATGGATAAAATATAATATAGTCAAAGTATAGCCTTACCGTATTAATAATACTGCCTAAATAGTATCCAAAGCTATCATGTCTCTGCCACAAAGCTAATATGCGAGTATGTTATGAGGAGGGGGTCAGAACACAAATTCTAATGACTGGATTTAAATTATACACTTTGGATAATCCTACATATACCGTTCAATTACATTTTCTTATTTATTAGGTAACTTGGGTTAACAGCACTCAAGGCTTACACACACGTCATACCCATTTACTTCCCAGTGGATTAACCTAATACAATATATATGTAGCTACCCCTCGATACTGAGGAACACCCCATGGTACCTCACTCGCACGGGCTCCATCGTAATGCTATAGAAATGAATGCAGCCCTCATCCTATGCCAGAGTGACGTACGAATATCTACATAACAATGTTATGTTCAACATATATCAATCATTACTACGCTACGTAAGCGTATGGACAGCCACCGTCGATCGAATTAGATTTCATACCAGAGTAATGCCCTCAAGTCTACGATACACCACCCAGAGCTAACATGCGTGTATCGAGACTGTCCCACGTACACATCGTCAATTGTATTCGATGCCTTAACTGCATATAATCTGCACCGAATTTCGTGGCAGGGCTACACAAGAAACAAAGAACTCGGTCGGGAGCTTTTTCATATATGTACAAGCCTGCCTTTTAGAGCCTCAAAATACAGATATTCCTAGGGTTTGTTTTCATGGTGGCTATGGCCCCACCTCGGCCACTCCCTCAATTAGTAAAGACTACAAGAGCTGACCGACTTGCGCCTAACAAACAATCTAAACATCCAGTTGGCGTCTCCCCTCAACCACCATACCTCGATAGTGAAGGGTGAATTGTCTATTGGGTTTAACTCTAGTCTTTCGCATCCCACTGGCTGCCGATGACGGGTACTCGACGATCTATTATCCTTATTGGTCCTGACCTCTACCTCCCCATTGAGGCGATCGCCGAATCTCCCTAGTGTCACCAGTTCACAACATTCTGACTGCAAGTCTCCTTTTGCAGTCAAGTCCCACCTACCTAGTAGTTACGCGCAGACCCAACCTCTCCGAGCACAGCCTAAACATCTGCCACCGCAATGAGGACTACTAGGAGCCTCTTACGTATCTCAGGAAGCTGTGTGCTTCCCCTTCCAGTCCTTCGAAGTCGATAGAATAATCCGAACGTGCGCTCTCCTCGTGCCTCATGACACCACGATGATCTACACCGTTGGATTTTTCACCCTTAAACGTACGGACCAGTCCAAGCACCCCATTTTAATGTGTCATTAGAACCTATGTCTAAACATTATTTTATGCGCTTGATTTACCTCACCAGGTTTCCATTTAACTTGGTTATCCCCGTTCACATTGACTTCTTATTCAAGTTACCAAGTTTCCTTTGCTTATTAATTTCAGTCGTATAACTTAACCCATTTAAGTTTATTCAAAAGCCCACAACATGTTATTCTCTAAATTGTGATCCAAAGTCTGTAATCCACAATCCCTTTATATTCTTGTTTGATTTCATCGTTACAATAACATGTTCTACTTAATATGTAATTGAGTATATCTCAATTCACATGTTTTCTTTTTAACATGTCAGTCATTATTTAAGATTAAATATAACTTATTTCATTTCATAAGTTTTCCTCGTTCTTTCTCATTTAATCATAATTCCATTTTACATTGTCACTACAACTTATCGTTGTTTACTTATTAACTTAGTTCTCTTAACTAAGGTCCACTAATAAGTTTCTCTTTCCATAAATATAACTTATATTGTCCTCATCCATAGATTTCATATTCTTGTTCTTGTAAATAACTTAATTTACAATTAATTACAACTTATCCCCTTACATTAGTTATTCTATTCCCTTTATCGTTTATTATAACCTAAGTTATAAATTCCACTTGCCCCTGGGACAAGCCTAAACATGTTACTCTTATCAGCATATTTCATACTTTCAAGTTTACAGATTACTTAATTTATAATTAAGTACAACTTCTTACAATTCATAAACTTTCCCCCTTTCTCTACTTATTACAAACAACTGGTTTCAGTTTTCCCCATTTACCGATTACTTAATTTATAATTAAGTGCCACTTATCTCATTTCACCCGTTATCTCATGTCCTTACTAGTTTATTATAACCTAAGTTATAATCTTCACTTGTCTCTAGGATAAGTTTACCTATTATACAACATTCTTATCAATGTAAATTATCTATAATAGGTTATTGTCATTCCCCGCTCATTCCTTTCCCTTTTACTGTTGCAATTATTTTTCATTCAATTCTATTCATTCCCATTAATTACAATTAATGTCATTTATTAATCCTGCTATTTACATATATTTATATATATGTTTATGCACTAGACCTCTCACATTAAGCCTACACTTGTGGATGCAGGATTTGCCAGGCGCTTTCGGGAAGACTTCTTCCACATGTTGACTTAACATCATGTCTTAGTACCTTTATATGTTTTATTTATGCACTTAGAACTCTCACATTAGATTTACCACTTATGGATGCTAGATATGTCGGGCGGTTCCGGGCAGACTTCTACCATAAGTGTAATCTAACCTCGTGTCTAAGCGCGGTTATAGTTTCTTATTTACTATAAATCTTCTATATAATCTAGGCATGTCTATTCTTTCAAATTTCCACTATAATTTATAATTTATATGTCATTATATTATGCCTATTTATGTCATATGTTCTTTCTCACATATAATCAATTATATTCTATCATGTACTCAATTAATCATATAATTGTTCAAATTTAACAATAACTTGTGATCACCGAATCATATATTTTTTCTAACTTAACATGTAATTTTCTCAATTTCTATCGTTAACCGTCCAGGTTCGTAAATGTCACAAGTTAACATGGAATTGAAACAACAGTAATTGCTACGCATATTTTGGCATATTTTCCAATATATTAATATCTTAGCATATTAATATTCCAGCATATCATATTCATTACTTTAATCCTTTTAACATATGTTTAAATATTTCAACATCTTATATTTAATTATGTCATGATAACATTTCAATACTTTAAATTATTCTAGCGAATTCACATTATACAATAACAGGCAATGTTAAATGATAATATATCATTATCAAAATTTATTTGATTTTAATCCACTCTCCTTATTTGCTTTCCAAATCCTAGATCTGGTCCACATCTTTCATTCCATGGGGTTTCCCCTAATTGGATTCAGAACCTAACAACCATGGATTCATTATTTTTACTAAAAGAAAAAGGGAAGAAAGAGAAGAGAATTGAAAATAGACCAGATCTAGTTATTACCTCACTTTGTATTTGATTCTGAACACCTTTTTTGTTAACATCAATTCTTCTCCTTCAGATCTTGATTTAGAATTTTTCTAAACTAATAATCTTAATTTTCTAAAGAGATTTGAGGAGGAAGAAGAATGGCAGAGCTTCTGCGTTGTCTCAGAAATATGAGATTTAGAGTTTGCTCTACATACTTATTTATAGGTGTTCAGCAATGTATTTGGTAAAAGAAATAGTCCACGTTCGCTGCAGAAGAATCTACCCAGATCTGCAGTAGGGGGGTCGACCCATGGGTCGACACCCCCTTATGGGGTCGACCCAGGGGTCGACACCCCCTTGATGGGGTCGATACCCCTGGGTGGGAATTTTCCCTCTCCCCTTTTTCCATGTGAATTTGAACTGTTTTGAATTTCTGGTCTTATTTTATTCATATATACTCTTCTTATGCATATACAAACTTCAAACCTTAATAACTTTTTTATTTGGTGTCCGTTTTACGCAAACCAGGTGTTTATTTTAAACAGAATTCCGAGACGGACGCATTGGCGTAGTCCGTTTCACTTAATTTTGAATATTAAATTAAGTTATTCTCATTTTATTATCTTGAGTTAAAAATGCGGGGTGTTACGTTCTCCCACCCTTAGGAAATTTCTCCCTCGAAATTTGATAAGGGTAAAATCAAATAACCACTTGCATTACATTCCATCGTGTGTGCATCCAATTTTTGCAAAATTTGTACATTTATGCAAAATGAAATACAACATAATAATGCATGTATGCCTAAGTGGTACCTCCTATGTGTATGCAATTTTTTCAAAAATCCTTTCAAAACATGATGCTCACATCCTAAATATACTGGCAGTTCTGCATGGATGCAATATTTTGAAAATCAAAATGCTTTTTCATCCATATTTTTCCACACTCTTACTGAGTAAGAGCGTAGTTCATCCAGTTGTTGCATCCAAAATCCTACCAACCAACTTTATTTCTCAAATTTCAGAAAAATATAATTTTCTAAATTCGATTTCTTATGTTACAAAATGGTGGAAAATGGAAAATTTCACATCTTCCGTTTTTATTTTATATACCTTTTTCCAACCGTACTTGGATTTTTATGTAACTATTTATAAAGATTTCTTATTTCCCTATCCAAGTACAACGGACATAAGAAAATTTTTCTTTTGTTGTTGATTTTCTTTTTCATCTTATATTGGAAATTTTTATTTTGTGAAAATTAGGCACACATCCCTAAAACGAAACTTAATTAGGCTCACATCCGGTCTAACTTTTCATGTAAATTAGGTCCCTATTTTTCAAAAACATATAAAAAAATTAAAAAAGAATAAGAAAAATCACAAAAATTCATTATTAAATAAAACATGCTCATGCCAAAAAAATCAGGAGGAAAAACAATCGATAAACAAGTCAAAATCAAAAAATACACAAAACAGCGGAATATGCAGTAAAATGCATGAAAACATGCACATATTTCAAATATTTGCATACATGTATGCACATATTGCCATGCCCTCTGTCTTTCAACGCATTACTGCATACAAGTATGCAGCTATTCTGAATAGCAGCATATTTGTATGAAAATATTCAGCAGGTTTGCGGTTTTTTTTGCATGTGTATTTAAATAGTTGCATACATGTATGCAACTATTAGTAATAGTTGCATACATGTATGCAACTTTTTTTTTTTGATTTGCGTGTAATGAGGGGAAATTTTCTAGATTTTAGAATTTTTTTTAATGCAAGAGCACATTTTTTTTGAAAAAATGGAAAAGGCGAAGTGGAAGGAGGTGGAAGGCGGAAGGGACAAAAATTATTAGGCGGCAGCTCAAAAGGAGGGGGCGGAAACGAATGGGAAACTTTGTCCTTTTTTTTTTATTCCGCGTTTTCTTATATTTAAAAAAAAGCGCTACAATGTAAAAAAATATATTCTAAAATCTGGAAATATTAACAGAAGTTCACGGAAATTAAAAAATAAAACTTGCATACATGTATGCAACTATTTGAAATACTTGCACACATGTATGCAAGTATTGCATGTAAAATTATGAAGCGAAAATTTTGCCTGAAGATTGTCGCACACTTGTATGCAAGAATCTGTTTACCTTGCATACATGTATGCTAAAAAACAAACACAAATTCAACATTTGAAATACTTGCACAAATGAATGCAAGTATTGCAAATATGTGCATGATTTGATGCAAATTACTGCATTTTTGCTATTTTATTGTATTTTTTGATTTTGATGCATTTTTTTATTTTTTTTACGAGCTGTATTTTTGGGTGAGTACATGTTTGATTTAAATATGAATTTTCATGATTTTTTTTGTTTTTTGTTTTTAGTGTATTTTTGAAAAATAGGGACAAAATTCACATAAAAAATTGGACCGGATGTGAGCCTAATTTTGAAACTTAATAGGGACCTATGCCAAATGGACTCTTTTATTTTTATCCAACTTTTCTCATGATTTATCATGTTTGTTGCTTTACTGAATTTGCTGTTTCCTTTTTAGTTGTACCATATCTCTTTTCATAGCTTATTTAATCATCTGTTCTAAGTTTAGTTTTCAATTAAGCCTTCTAGTCTTTCAACTAAAACAGGAAAACAGACACCCTACACAGCTACCACTAAGGGCCAAGAATCTCGGGACTGTGTCCCTCCTCAGACAGAAAAGTCCAAACCATGGGATCCACGACAGGTTTACGTGTTACCCTAACTACCTAAAACGATCCCAATAGAAATGTAATAACCGGTTTTACCCCTAACATGAAAATTAAACAATTACTTGCCTTTTACTATCTAGTAGTCACCACTAGTCCTAGCTATGTACCAATAATTATTTCAAGCAACACCCTAGGCTTTTCAATGCTTATGCATTCTACGTGAACTTGCCATTATTCCAAGATATTTCTTGCTATCTATTTCATAGCCTCAAAACTTTTCCCGTCTTTCCTAGGCTTTAATCCTTACCTACTCCATACTTCTTCAAAACACAGTTTGGCCTTATCATTTCACTTTTCTTTCAAAAGTTAAAAGCATCAAAACTTTATTTTCCTCATCAAAACTTACTTTTTGCCAGACCATAAAACATGTCATAAAAAATGTAAATCATTCTTTTTTCAAGTCATAAAAACTTTATTTTTTTTCAAGCTTAACCCCCTCTGCAAACAACTCATTACCCTCGTCCTCCTCTCCTTCTTCAAAACCACTCAAAAAATTTCCAATCTTGCTTGAAATGGCGGATGCTTATCGCTACCTCTCAGCAACCATTATCGATGGGCTCTGGTCTATTGAGCTGATCAGTCGAGCTCTTAATTTAGCCCTCGACGTTCACCTTGACTAGCCAATGTGGCATACCTCTGATAACACCTTTCTGATCTACTTCCCTGACATAGATACCAAAAACCGTGCCCTTCAACTGAAATCCTTGACTAAGGAAGATGGAACTGTGTCCCTTTATCAAGCCCCTACCCTTTCTGATCTCCCAGAACCCTCCTTTGAGCAAGAATCTTGGGTGAAAGTCAGTGGCTTTCCTGAATTTATGAGAACCTTTGTTGCCATTAGTGAAGCTCTTAAGCCGATGGGACGTTTAATTGAAGAAGACTCATGCGATTGGTCTCTGGTGGATCATCGCTACCATTATGTGAAGATGCAATTGTATGAGGGCATCTCCACCCCTTGTACTTTCATTTCTCACCTTAACAATCATGCTGTTAGGCTTTGTATCGAGCGTTGGGATCATGCACACCCTCCACAACGCCCTGAGACGCTCCTCCTTGGTATGGATTATGACAATGATGGCTACATCTTCCAAACATTGGCGCAGCATGACATGCAAATTGATGACAACAGATATGATGCTATGACGGATGAAGCAGAGCGTTGGGTGCCTGGCCTCATACCAACTCATGACCAGGATCTGGCAATGTTGATTCATCATACTGTGGATCAGTTTGTGCCTCGTTTGGACCCTTTTGCAGATCTGGATCTTTCAGTACCCCTCCACCTTCAGTTGCCACCCCAGCAGGAGCATCAACATCAAGCTAGTCAGGAAAATCTCGAGCATGATAACAACGAGCAACATCCCCAAGCTCCCCAGGAGCATCAGGACTCAACTTCTCCTCTGGTGGTCTCCTCTTCAATTAGGCAGAGTGCCAGGATCAGCAGACCACATTCCCTTCCGCCTGAAACTTCTGGTACCTTTTTTGTACCTGTTGTTTTTTCTTCTGCTAATAAGGCTTTAAATAAAAAACTTGCAAAATGCATGGGCGTGAGTCTGCATGATACACACTATTCTGCCATGCAAACCCTAGAACAGCAGCGTACTAACCAAATTAAATGAAGATTGTATCTTGGAACATTCGTGGGTCAGGGGACCCTACAAAAAATCGTGCTGTCAACCTAATCATCTCTCCTCTTCGTATTGATATCCTATTTATACAAGAATCTAAAGTCTCTAATCCACCCAATGCTCTTATTCGTCAACTTTGTGGCCCTCACCTCTCTGGTTGGTCCCACGTAGATGCAGTTGACTCACGTGGTGGACTAATTACTGCGTGGAACAAAAGTTTCTGGAAGCTTTGTCACACCTCATTTCATCCTTCTGTTTTGCACGTGATCCTCCTCCACACTCCCACTAACACTTTCTTTCACTTCACCAATATTTATGCTCCCAATGACCCTCAACTTAGATCAGAAGTTTGGCAATTCTGCCTCAACTTATCTCATAATATTAATGGCCCCTGGATCATTGGTGTTGACTTCAACACTACTCGATTTTCCTTTGAACGTAATTCAGGCATCCCCTCCCCCGATTCCGACTCTTTTAACTCTCTCATCAATTCCTGCCATCTCATTGACCCACCCATTAATAATCGTATATTCACTTGGACCAGCAGAAGAGATAATCCTTCTTTATCAAAAATTGACAGATTCTTCTTTAATTTAGCCTGGGAGGATCTCTTTCCCCTCTCCTTGGTCAACGGCCTCGCCACAACCATTTCTGACCATTGTCCAATTGTCCTTGATACTCAGGATAATGCTTTGATTAAGAGACCATTCAGATACGAGAGACTGTGGACACTTGAACCCTCCTTTGATGATTTCATCAAACACATTTGGTCGCAACCATTGAATTGTAATTCGGCAACAACCAGAATGGTTTGTAAGCTTCGCTCTCTACGCAAATTGATTCGCCCTTGGGCTAAGAACATTTGGAATTCTTTGAAAACCAGAATCTCATCCATATAAGATGCCATTCTAAACCTGAACATCATTGAGGAGAGTCGTCCTCTAACTGACCTTGAGAAACATAACCTGAAAAACCATGAATTGGAATTAGAGAGACTTATCAAACAAGAAGAAATTGGATGGAAACAGCGATCCAAAGCTAGATGGATTAATGAAGGAGATAAAAACACTGCATACTTTCACCGATTGGCTAATGGTCACCGACGTGCTTCATTCATTTCTAAAATAATGCACGCCAACAGCTCATTTTCTGATCCCAAAGAAATTTGCTCCCTTTTCACACAATTTTATAGAAACATTCTGGGTTCACAACCCCCTCCATCCCCTACGATTGATTGGCACAAACTTTATCCAAACCCTAAGCATATTGCCATTGATCACCCATTCATAGAAGGGGAGATTTGGGCTGCAATCAATGATATGGCGGCAGACAAGGCTCCTGGGCCTGATGGCTTTGGCCTATGTTTTTTTAAGCATTTTTGGCCCACCATCAAATTTGACCTAATTGAGATGTGCTCTGAATTCTACTCTGATCCATCTGTTATTGCTAAACTTAGTTATGCTAATATCATCCTCATTCATAAATTCCCTGGAGCTAACACCCTTCCATCATTTAGACCTATCAGCCTCCTCAATACTACTTTCAAAATCATCACCAAAATATTAGCTAACAGACTCCAAAATCACATTTCTGAGTTAGTGGGTATTGAATAATCCGCTTTCATTCTGGGAAGAAATATATTAGACTGTGTTGCTGCTACGCAGGAGATCATCTCCTTCTGCCACACCACGAACTCCCCTGGAGTTCTCCTTAAACTTGATTTCTCTAAAGCCTTTGATTCGGTTAACTGGTATTTCATCCTAGACCTTATGTCTCACACAGGCTTCCCCATGAATTGGTGTAATTGGATCAAGCATATCCTATTCACTAGCTATTCAATGATCAATATTAATGGAGAAATTGGTGGTAAAATTAAATCTAGAAGAGGCTTACGACAAGGAGATCCACTTTCACCTTTGCTTTTTGTCTTGATTGCTGATGTCTTTAATCAGATGGTGAAACTCTCATTAGCTCACAACATCCTCTCTGGCATTTCTCTTCCTAATTCCAACCTCACCACAACCAACTTACAATTTGCGGATGACACGATTCTCTTTACCGTTCCTTCACCTCAAAACATCCACAGCCTTAAAGTTCTCCTATACACGTTTGAACTCATCTCTGGTCTTTCTATCAATTTCAATAAAAGTTCTGTTATAATGTTGGGAAATTGTTCTTCACTCGGTGCCTCTATTGCCAAATGTCTAAACTGCAAGGTTGGATCTTTCCCCATTACTTATCTAGGTATACCCCTTCGACCTACCAAACTTCATAAATCAGATTGGATTCCTCTTATCTCAAAGATTGAACCTAGACTATCATCTTGGAAGGCAAATTCCTTGTCTTCTGCTGGTCGCCTTGTGCTTCTCAAGCATGTTCTCTCCTTAATACCACCATACTGGATGTCGTTTCACAAATTACCCATCTGGGTTATCAAGAAGATTGATTCTATTCGAAGTTCTTTCCTTTGGAATGGTGATAATCTCAAAAGGCTAGTCAACTGGCATACAGTTTGTCTCCCTTACTCTCATGGAGGATTGAATGTCCCCCAGCTTACCTCCTTCAATCAAGCTCTCTTGACTAAATGGATTTGGCGTGCTCTTTCCCCTTCTCATTTCATCTGGAAAGATTGGATCTTATTGTGGCTTTACAATGCAAACCCAACCTTAATTCTACATTTCAGTCCTGCCTCTAATCCATCTCCGTTCTGGAAAGGAGTTTTATCCTCCCTCGCGAGAGTTAAACCGCTTTTCCGTGTTAAAGTAAATAATGGTGAATCATGTTTGTTTTGGCAAGATATTTGGTTCGGAGAACTTCCTCTTTCCTCCTCCTTGCCCAACCTTGGATCTAGTAACATTTCTAACCCTCAGACAATTGCTGAAGTCTTTAATTTGGGCCCATTAGGCTTGTTTCCCAGTTCACTATTTGGGCTGTCCAGTCTACAGGAGTTGACTAATATCGAGATACTCATTGATTCTTTTCAACTCTCACCTAGGCCAGACTCTTTCTATTGGGCTTTGGGCTCTTCGCGAAAATTCTCAGTCAAGTCTTGTTATGATTATTTGATCCATCCTGGTCGATGTTATTCTTTCTCCAGAATTTGGAACTGTCATCTCCCCCCATGCATCATTTTCTTTCAATGGCTCTTAATCCACAATCGCATCAATTCAAAAGACAAACTCTGCCGCTTTGGGATCGATGTCAACCCTATTTGCGTTCTTTGCAACCTGAGTAATGAATCTCTCACCCATCTTTTCTTTGATTGTGACTTTTCCTTTGCGGTTTGGGCTGCTGTTAGCTCATTCATTCTTGGTTTCGTCCCTTCTTTTCGCTCTTTCTTCGATTACTGGCAGCACACCCCCCCTGATCCCTCATTTGACTCTCTGGTAGCGATCTTCTCCTGGTGTATCTGGTTAGAACGAAATGCATATGTATTCGGAAGACCCAAAAAATTATTCTGGGGAACTTGTTTTCGTATTCTACATCTCTTCGAATTATGGACAGGCTTGGTCAGGCATGCTCGCTTCAGACTTTTCCTCCCCCAGCCTCGCTCGCCTGGATCTCAAGAAAGCAGCTCATTATTTCCTCTGTGATCAAGTATAAGTATGTAGTTCTATTTTGGTAGTGTATTTATCACTCAGTTGTGATGTGGTTGCTATATGTACATCTTATTAGTACTCCTCAGACTATATTATATATGACCATCTTGGTCTATTCTTAGTTTGCTACTGGTTGGGTCTGTCAACCAGATACTATTACTAGCTTTTATGCATCTACGCGTAACCGGCTGTGTAGTGCCCGCTACACACCCGTTTTCCTCAAAAAAAAAAAACTAGAGCAGATAAGGACAACTATTTCTCAATCAGGTTTATAACTTATTCTTACCTATAAGGTTGGTTCAGTCTCTTACTACAAGGTGCAAACATCTATTCTATTCTTATTTTCTACACTTATTTTGTCCACCCAACAAAATTTTCTCTTTTAAACAATTTATCAAAAATAATTGTCAAAGGAATAAAGATTTCAAAACTTTCTTTACTGGAAATTCCAGTTTTCAACAAAATGCAACTTTTTCCAAGTTTTGCTTTTAAATCCTTTCATGTAATATAACAAGAAAACTAGCGAGCTATACATGCTCTATAATATGCACCTTTTACTGAGAGAATTTTACTTTAGACAAAATTTTCATGAGAAATCGTTGCTTCTAAAATATACCCCATTTTACTTTAAAACCCAATATGTACTTTTTTACATATTTTAAAACTATGACTTTTAAGATTAAAACTTGAAAACACCATAAACCCTTCCCAAAACTTTTACAATTTCAAATTCTTAAAAGTTAACAATGGGTTTAGACTCAAAGCAGGTTTCCAATTTTATAGGCTTTCTTAGACACTTCCCAAGGTCAATTCTCTCAACTATATATATTCCTAATCCATTTTTCTCTTTTTAACCTTTTCCAATTTATAAGGTTTTACTGCCAAACCCACTAAACCATAACACTAATCAAATGGGATTCACCTTCCTTCCATACAAAGTACTTTGTACACTTTCCACCTAAATTACTTAAGGCTCTCAGATTTCCATATTCATTCTTTTAGTGTACAAAACAAACATCCCATTTCTTACCATATTATACTCTTTCTGTATAGTGGGTTCCTCTATGGATCTAGGTATATATATAATATATTTATATTTTAAAAATATAAATACGTTCACTCATTATCTATATAGGCATCCTAAACCTAAGCTCTGATACCAGATGTAACAAACCAAATTCCGACAGACCGTTTTTTTTTCAAAATTCTAATCATTTGAAACTCGTGTTCGTTTGCTCTGGTATCCTGCAGAAAAGGCAGAGACATAAAATAGGTCATAGCTTAATAAATATCTCACAGCGGAATGGATAAAATATAATATACTCAAAGTATAGCCTTACCATATTAATAATGCTGCCCAATATGTTATGAGGAGGGGTTCAGAACATAAATTCTGGTGACTAGATTTAAATTATACAATTTGGATAATCCTACATATACCGTTCACTCATATTTTCTTATTTATTAGGTTACTTGTGTTAACCGCACTTAAGGCTTATACACGCGTCGTACCCATTTACTTCCAAGTGGATTAACCTAATACAGTATATATGTAGCCACCCCTCAATATTGAGGTACACCCCATGGTACCCCACTTGTATGGTCTCCATTGTAATGCCATAGAAATGAACGCAGTCCCTTATCCTACGCCGGAGTGACGTACAAATATCTACGTAACAATGTTACGTTCTGCATATATCCATCATTACAATGCTACATAAGCGTACGGACTGCCATCGTCGATCGAATCAGATTTCATACCAGAGTAGTGCCCTTAAGTTTACGATACACCACTGAGAGTCGACATGCATGTATCTAGACTATCCCACGTACATATCACAAATCATATTCGATGCCTTAACCGCACATAATGTGCACCAAATTCCATGGCAAGGCTATACAAGAAACACGGACTCGGTCGGGATCTTTTCCATATCTGTAGAGGCCCGCCTTTAAGAGCCTCAAAATACAAATATTTCTAGGGTCTGTTTTCATGGTGCTATGGCCCCACCTCGGCCCTTCCCACAAATAGTAAAGACTACAAGAGCGCCCCTAACAAACAATCTAAACATGCAGTTGGCGTCTCCCCTCAACCACCGTGCATCGATAGTGAAAGATGAATGGTCTATTGGGTTTAGCTCTTGTCTTTTTGCATCCCACTGGCTGCAAATGACGGGTACCCGATGATCTACTATCCTTGTTGATCCTGACCTCTGCAGAAATGAACCGAACTTCCCCGCTAAGGAAAGAACGGATTTCTTTGAGGGCAAGATGAATCAGAATATAAACAGAAGAACATTTCAATGCTTGTTACAACAATTTCATCAGAATACAAGAATACACAGAGTATGAATAAATATTACACATTTACTAAACATCAGAGATTTACAAGTTACAATGCACCGGAAAAAAACACAAAATGTAACTGAAAGTAATACGCGGATACAGAGCTTTCTGAATATCGCTTCAGCTGTAAATCAGGATCCTGTGAATATAAATCTGCAAAACCAAAACTATTAGCTGCCCATATGGAAAATAGGGGCACCTAGAGTTTTGGTTAAAACAATAAACTCCACGTTAGTCATTTGACTGGTGTGAGAACTAAAACAGTTATTTAAAACTTTACTTTAAATCAGATATATCAAGGGACCACGCCGTATAACACCGAACAGGTTTTCTCCCAAGAATACCAGTGAATATAACAAAACAGCGCAACGCCTTTTGGAAAAATGAAGCTATTATAAGACCCAGGCCCCATCACATAATGCAACACAAGCCGGAGGATGGGGTTTTCCTTTATAATAGCCAAACATGCTTGGTATGTTGAAAACAAATCATTTAATACTATTATAAGTGCATAGTGTATAAAACAACTTCAAATATAAATGTATCAATCCTAGACGGCATGGGTACCATATATCATTTCGCCAGTACTAGGCTCTACAATCAAAATCGCAAATGTCACATATTGGAAGTTGGATTTCTATCTGTGAACAAAGGCAAGGGATCGTCCTTACCACTTCGATACAATCAAGCCCATGTCTCAGGACCCAGACATAGGTGGGCCCTAGGATCGTCAGGGCCGGTCCACTCGATGTGGATTAAAATTCCTGAACACCGCATTTCTCCGCCCTAGGGGCGTAAACTGGTCATATCCCAACCAAACTATCAGCCCCGGAACGGCCGATATAACCGAGGCACCTCGCTATCCATCATCCATATAAGTAAAATGTCCGAGCGTGTAAAACCCAAAACACCACTCCTAGCTAGAAGGAAATGCATGTTCTCCCTGAAATCCTCTCCCGTTTCTGGTTCACCCTGGGGTGTGAGGCTCACGAATTAACGCTACACAAAGCACTGCCATAAAGGCCATGCTTTGATCATCAACAACAAGACTCTACTTTTCAACATAAGCCTTGATCATTTGCATCTCAGCACGCCACACAGGCAATTCACGCTATGCAACCGGTGTCTATCAATCACACAGAATGAAATCCGATGTCAGAAACACATCCATTTACAAGTTCGCTCTGAGCCTAAACGAAACCGGAGGCACCTTATTCCTCCCCCATATGTCCAATACAGGGGAGAGGCCCTCGCATATTCGTAAGTACGTCTGGACGATCACCACTTATTACCTTGTCTTGGATGTATATCCCAATCAAGACATCAGTAATCGTCCAAACGATGTGAAGACCTCCGGTCTTCAACCACCGTCTTCATCCTCGACAAATCGTCGAATCAGTTTTTCGGAATGGGATAAACTTGGTCTTTCTGAATAACTCGCGTATATAATAAACAAGTGTTATAAAAACACAACATACGCCGCATTCCAATCCAGAATATTCCTTTATTCAAATATTCTTATATTTTGGGAAAGGCTCCCATTAATTTTGTCAAAGATAAATTCTTTAAATTTATTCTTTAATCTTCCTTTGGGTATCATTTCAATCTAATTAAAGATGCATTAAAAATCCACTTGGCTTTAATCTTCCCAAAAATCAATATTAACGATTGTTTAACTTGGTAAATCATATCCTGTCTTTAACAGGGTTAAAGAACCAATGTCATTTAAAACACGGTTCACGATAAACCCAAAATCACATTCCATTCCATTAGCCTTTAACCGTAAATAAATTAGCAAGTGAACAATTCCCTAAGTATCAACCCCGAAGGCTGAAACCAACATCAGATCAATACCCAGGTAACTATTCAACTTAACTAACCTCTAGTTAGTTTCTGATTTTCTTAACCCATTGGGTCTAAGAACAGTATTATTAAAGATACCATTCACGACAACCCAAAATCTTATTCCTGTCTTTAACTGGGTTAAAGAACCAATGTCCTTTAAAACACGGTTCACGATAAACCCAAAATCTCATTGCATTCCATCAGCCTTTAACCGTAAATTAGCAAGTGAACAATTCCCTAAGCATTAACCCCGAAGGCCGAAACCAACATCAGATCGATACCCAGGAAACCATTCAATTTAACTAACCTCTAGTTAGTTTTTGATTTTCTTAACTCCACTGGGTCTAAGAACAGTATTATTAAAGATACCATGCATGACAACCCAAAATCTTATTCCATTGTTAATCGGGTTAAAGAACAAGTGTTATTTAAAACACCGTTCACGATAAACCCAAAGACCAATTTCAATTCCATTCCAATTAAATATCAATTAATTGGTATACTTCATTAAATCTAAATAAAAGGATTTAATCTTTTCTCAACAGCGTTTTAGAACAGTGTTAATGAAGACACCATTCATGACAAACCCAAATCACATTCCATTCATTATGGAATCTTCACGGAAAAACAAATCAATATATAATCGATATCAATTTCCATATTCGACTAATAATATAAATGGAATAGCGGCAAATCCTTTTGAATTCCATATGTATTGACAGTCTTCCTCCACAGAATTTCATTTTTATTATTATCAGTCGAATTCCAATTTAATGTATTAAATTGGAAAACGTTACTTTGGAAAATTCCTATTAAATCTTAATAAAAAGATTTATAAATTCCAAATCACATTTCACTGTAAATCGGGTTAAAGAATGAATGTCGTTAAAAACACAGCTCATAATAAACCCCATTCACATTCCATCAGTCGCTAACCGTAAATTAGTAAACAATTCCCTAAGTATTAACCCCGAAGGCCGAAACCAACAACAGATCAATACCCAGGAAACCATTCAACTTAACTAATCTCCAGTTAGTTTCTGATTTTCTTAACTCTGTTGGGTTTAAGAAAAGTATTATTAAAGATACAATTCATGACAAACCCAAAATCTAATTTGATATTAAATACAAGGCTCTAAATAGAAAATATATCGGCTTATATTCAATTTCAAATTCTGAAACCAACAACTATCGTATTGGAATAACGATATATATATCTTACAAATTCCTCCACAATATCCGTATAATCACGGAATCCAATATCGCAATATTCCGAAGATAATATCGATTCCGATCCATTCCAATTCATATATTGGGAATTCTAGTTATTTTAAAACCATTTCAAATCCAATTTATTTATTTCTAAAAATAAATAAATTAATTTTCTAGTTCATAACTAGTTCATTTTAATAAAAAAAACTATTTTTATCTTTTCAAATATGGAATTTTTCATCCCAATTCTTTCTAAATCATTTCTTATGATTTTACACTAATTATTGATATTTTTAATAATTTTATCAAGGGCTGTACAGTCGATTTCCATAAACGGCCATCGAACTGCACTTACGGCGACCTTTTCCAAATTTGATTTGGACATAATTCCAAATTCGACCGTTAGATTTCAAATCTCTAATATTCGTTAGAAAGCTCTTTTCGACACGAACCC
This sequence comes from Allium sativum, assembly GCA_030737875.1. NCBI lineage: Eukaryota > Viridiplantae > Streptophyta > Magnoliopsida > Asparagales > Amaryllidaceae > Allium > Allium sativum. The sequence goes on along the minus strand of CM060915.1, from coordinate 251,279,571 downwards.
AACGGTTCCAGTTTTAGGAGAATCTGACGGTCGGATCTCCCGTAATGTCCATTCGAAGTCAATGGTCGAAATTCGCGAACTGCCACAGCGCGGCGCGTTCTATTCAGGCCATTATATTATATAATATATATATATATAATATATTTCATCGTTTTCCTTTTAAAATGTATTTTATAAATCGTTTTAAATTCGTTTTCGAAACGATTTCAACATCGTATTCAATTTCAAATCATAATTGAATATTCCATATCATCGATATAGAAATGACAATATTTTCAAAACATTAGATTTTGAAATCAATTCCTTTTTCAATATTCATTATAAAAATGAATAAAACCGGTATAAATATCGTTCACGTCAAAATGGCGTTAATCTAATCAACACGGCTTTATATATTTAAATATTTTTGTGTCCACCCCAAATCGGACATCAAAATCAAATTTTGATCTATTACTGAATATTATTTTTAAAACATTCATTATTTCAAAATATTCGTTATTTTAAAATATTCATTCTTTCTGGACTGGAATCAGACACAGTCAATTACCATATAACGTGATTATATGGATTTCATACAACATGTATAAAACAACAATCAAACACAGTCAACCATCATCTAAAGTGCATTCTACACAGCCTATCAATCAATCGATCGACATACAACTAATTATTGGGACTAGTGTATGTCATATATCATCCCAATACCCGTGTGGGGTTTCAAACAATCAAACACAGGTTTTATTTGTGCAGTTGGGCGATGTGTAAAATTTATCAACCCAATCAATATCAGTCAAATCAGTGCACATAAACAAATCGTCCGATTTGTTTATGAATATTTATTTTATCCATATACACGTTAAAAATTATATTTTTAACTATAAAATATTTTATTCCATTTCACAACACACAATCAGTTTTCACACCGCAATCAAGCAAATAAACATGTCATCCATGGTCTGTGGGTGACGGGTGTCGGGTGCTGCTAAGCACTGTTTGCATCCTAGTATATATTTTAACTAGAAATAAAATTTAAAGTGAGAAGTTCTCACCTTTGGGTTCCACTCCTCCATTGTCTATTTCTGAATGGTTCGGATATGCCCAAAATTCCAATTCGACCTTTTCCCGCTGTTCATATATAAAAATCATATTTTTATCGCTTCATTCCAATAAATAAAAATCATATTTTTTTTATTTCTACTTCATATAGATAAAAATTGAATCTTTCTATCGCTAATGAATATATAAAAATCACGTTTTACAATGCCATTCAAATGATAATAAAAATCGTATTTATATTTCAATGCTATATGGATAAAATTCACATTTTTATTTCGCTACTATATATATACAAATTTTATTTTTACCTCGCTATTCCATATGTAAAAATTCTATTTTGAATGCGCTACTCATATAAAAATAATATTTTTATATCCTCTCCTATCTTTACTTCTTTTAAAAATTCTATCTTTCTTATTGTTAAAAATATAATCTTTCCCCTTCATATATAAAAAAAAAAATCAAGCTTTTCTATAAGCAAAAATCGTATCTTTATCACTTTAAAAATCGTATTTCTATTTCAAATCTTTACATACAAAAATCGAATTTCCATTTCAAATCAACACATATAAAAATCGGACTTTTATTCTAATCAACACATATAAAAATCGGATTTTTATTCTAGCTAAAGATTATATTTTTATTCAAGGAGTTTTCATATAAAAATCAAATTTTTAACTGCATAAATAATAAAACAAAATAAAAGCTCACCAGCCAAATCGGAGGTGGTAGATGGCGGTGCAAAAGTCGTGGGTGGCCAGACAGTCGATGGCAGGGCCCACATTGGACTGGCGGCGCGAGGTTGGGGATTTTCAGATCTTGATAAATTAAAAACTACACCTTTTTGGAAGGAGGGGGTCCACAGGTGTCAGTGGTGGTCGGTGGAGGGCGTGGGTGGTCGAGGAGGGCGACAGGGGGTTGCGGCTGGCCGTGGGGGGCGGGGGGTCAGGGAGCGGCGGCTTGGGCTTGGGTTTCGTTTAGGGAAAGGGGAGAGGTGGAGGGGAGATCATCAGTGGAGGAGGGGGTGGTGGAGCGCCAGTTGGAGGTAGAGGGAGGCGTTCGTCCCTGGCGGCGGTGAGTGAGTGAGGGGAGGGGGAGGGGTAAGCGACGGGCTTGATCCCTTTTTTTTCCAATTGAATGTTGATTGTGAGAGGAGGGAGGAAAGGAGAGATTATATTATATATATATATTTAATTTTATTTATTTTCTCTAAAAAGTTACTTTTTTATTCGAACTCTAAATCGAACCCAACGATTGTCGCCCCTAGATAATTTGCACCATTCCGAACACAATGGGATATATCCGGTAAGCTAATTCTAACGTTTCGATTAGTTTCCATTTAAATTAAAATATAAATCTATATATATTCAATTCAAATGTACATTTCAATTTACCGGGGCCACATACGGACTCTAAAAATTCCAAAAAAATTATTTCTAGCTTCCTATTGATGAAACGGTCCTAACAAAATTAATTTCATCAAATTTGGAGACCGTTTGGAAAATGGCCATTTTCTGGTTGATCCAAATTGACAAAAATTGTTCAAACACGTTTTCCTTCGCCACGCTCACATATTAATCCCAAAAATTATGAATTTTGGAATCTAGCAACAATTTGACATTCCGGATCCAACAAAAGTGGTCTCATCGAAAACGGAGGTCGTTTCCAAAATTTCCATTTTTAAGGGTTATATTTTCCATAGCGACTATTCTGAATTTCCAATTGGGCATAACTTTTTATTCCCGCTATGAAATTTTGATTTTTCGGATTCGTTGGAAAGAAATTTTCAAATAGATTCTAATATTTTTTGTTTCACTAAAATCCAGTTTATTTTGAATCCTGTACATTCATTTGAAACTTGAAATCGAATTTTCAAACTGCCAAACGCCATTTTCAATTCCTTTTATAATTAAAAATAAATATTTATATTCTAACGTCGATTCAAATAAATATATACGTTTTAATTCTGTTCAAATCAATTTTCTCGTCGCTACTATTTAAAATAATTCATTTGAAATATTCAAAATTCATCAAAATTACCAAAATAAAATTTTAAATTGGTTCGAATTTTCCGGGTTATTACAATCTCCCCCACTTAAAATCTCTTCGTCCTCGAAAAGGAACGGAGCTGAAAGTTGCTTCACTAATCAACTCAACTTTCATTATGGCTTAAGTTCTTCAACTTTTTAGTTTCTAAGAACTTTTCAAATTTTTCAAAAATTTGGCTAACATCCTAAATTTTCGAAAAATTTCGCCATAACCTCCCCTATACGGGAGCACCGGTAAAATCCCGAAATTGCCATACAGGCCTTCTCATCTCAAAAAGAAAAAGAAAAGGCCAAGCGGCTAGTCAATCGGCTCATAAAATCATCCAAACCCAAGAAATTAATAAACAAGTACCTATTTGTCGGGCAAACAATTTTATTCCTCTGCTTAGCTTCCTTGCTATGACCTGTTCAATATATATGCATGTACATGTATCCAATTTCAAACAATTTTCAAACCAGACCAATATTCGATAAAAATTGGCTAAATTTATCTTACATTCACATAATGGTTTAAATGAATAATCACACAACACGATGATCAATCAATTAGTGAATTAACGTTAAAAATTCATAATTTTGATATATATACAGAAAATCATGTTTTTGATGCCAATTCACAACAATAAGCCCTATCTAGTTTTGTTTTTCACACCAGTCAATTGGAATCACACAGACATCCCACTTACGAAACTCAAAAAAAAATGTTGATGATGGTATACAGATCATTTGAACCATCTCTGGGCGACTAGAGTGTGATTCTATATCCATCCAGTATATTAAAACTTCGAATACACATGGATAAGACGTATATGCAAAATCCTTATATACTTGATTGTCCAAATCAATTTAAAATAAAATATTCAAATACGTATGATAAGATTTAAATTTTTAAAATGAAATTTGTTTTCATTTTTTTTTATAAAAATAATACTCTTCACACTCGTTCTAGGGTACTACTGATCCTATCTCTAACGAGTCATTCTTATTGGATATTACTAATCCAACCTCTGATGAATTCTTTCGTTTGGTTATTACATGTCTTGTTCTCGAGCTCTGTAAACTAGAGCTCTAATACCAAATTGAAACGACCTGAACTTCGCTGTTAAGGAAAGAATGGATTGCTTTGAGGACAAGACGAATCAGAACACAAACAGAAGAACATTTCATTGCTTATTACAACAATTTCATCAGAATACAAGAATATACAGAGTATGTATAAATATTACACAATTACTAAACATCATAGATTTACAAGTTACAATGCAGCGGAAAAAATTATAAAACACAACTAAAAGTAATGCACGAATACAGAGCTTTCCGAATATCGCTTCAGCTGTAAATGAGGATCCTGTGAATATAAATCTGCAAAATCAAAACTACTAGCTGCCCGTGTGGAAAATAGGGGAACCCAGAGTTTAGGTTAAAAAAATAAACTCCAGGTCAGTCATGTGACTGGTGTGAGAACTAAAACAGTTATTTAAAACTTTACTTTAAATCAGATATATCAAGGGACCACGCCGTATAACAAGGAACGGATTTTCTCCCAAGAATACCAGTGCATATAACAAAACAGCGCAACGCTTTATGGAAAAAAGAAGCTCTTATAAGACCCGGGTCCCATCACATAATGCAACGCAAGCAGAAGGATAGGGTATTCCCTTATAATAGCCAAACATGCTTGGTACGTTTAAAATAAATCAGTTGATACTATTATAAGTGCATAGTGTGTAAAACAACTTCAAATGTAAATGTATCAATCCTAAACAGCATGGGTACCATATATCATTTCGCCAATACTAGGCTCTACAATCAAAATCGCAAATGTCACGTATTGGAAGTTGGATTTCCATCTGTGAACCAAGGCAAGGGATCGTCCTTACTGCTTTGAGACAATCTAGCCCATGTCTCAGGACCTAGACATAGGTGGGCCCTTGGATCGTCAGGGCCGGTCCACTCAATGTGGATTAAAATACCTGAACACTGCGTTTCCCCGCCCTATGTGGCATAAACTGGTCATATCCCGACCAAACTATCGGGCCCGGAACGACTGATATAACCGAGGTGCCTCGCTATCCATCATCCACATAAGTAAAATGTCTGGGCGTGTAAAACCCAAAACATCACTCCTAGCTAGAAGGAAACGCATGTCCTCCCTGAAGTCCTCTCCCGTTTCTGGTTCACCCCGGGGTGTGAGACTCGCGAATTAATGCTACACAAAGCTATGCCACAAAGGTCGTGCTTTGATCATCAACCACAAGACTCTGCTTTTCAACAGAAGCCTTGATCATTTGCATCTCAGCATGCCACATAGACAATTCACGCTATGCAATCGATGTCTATCAATCACACTTACCCTCGCATATCCATCGATCTCAAAGTACGTCTGGACGATCACCACTTATTACCTCGTCTTGGGTGTACAGCCCAATCAAAACATCATTAATCATCCAAATGATGTGAAGACCTCCGGTCTTCAACCATTGTCTTCATCCTCGACATATTGTTGAATCAGTTATTCAGAATGGGATAAACCCGGTCTTTCTGAATAACTCGTGTATATAATAAACAAGTGCTATAAAAACACAACATATGCCTCATTCCAATCTAGAATATTCCTTTATTCAAATATTCTTATACTTTAGGAAAGGTTCCCATTAATTTTATCAAATATAAATTCTTTAAATTTATTCTTTAATCTTCCTTGGGATATCATTTCAATCTAATTAAAGATGCATTAAAACTCCACTTAGTTTTAATCTTCCCAAAAGTCAATATTAATGATTGTTTAACTTGGGAAATCATATCCTGTCTTTAACTGGGTTAAAGAACCAATGTCATTTAAAACACGGTTCACGATAAACCCAAAATCACATTCCATTCCATCAGCCTTTAACCGTAAATTAGCAAGTGAATAATTCCCTAATTATTAACCCCGAAGGCCGAAACCAACATCAGATAAATACCCAGGAAACCATTCAACTTAACTAACCTCCAGTTAGTTTCTGATTTTCTTAACCCATTGGGTCTAAACAGTATTATATAAGATACCATTCACGACAACCCAAAATCTTATTCTTGTCTTTAACTGGGTTAAAGAACCAATGTCCTTTAAAACACGGTTCACGATAAACCCAAAATCACATTGCATTCCATCAGCCTTTAACCGTTAATTAGCAAGTGAACAATTCCCTAAGTATTAACCCCGAAGGCCGAAACTAACATCAGATCAATACCCAGAAAAACATTCAACTTAACTAACCTCCAGTTAGTTTTTTATTTTCTTAACTCCATTGGGTCTAAGAACAATATTATTAAAGATACCATTCACGACAACCCAGAATCTTATTCCATTGTTAATTGGGTTAAAGAACAAGTGTTATTTAAAACACCTTTCACGATAAATCCAAATACCAATTTCAATTCCATTCCAATTAAATATCAATTAATTGGTATACTTCATTAAATCTAAATAAAAAGATTTAATCTTTTCTCAACTGGATTTAAGAACAGTGTTAATGAAGACACCAATCACGAAAAACCCAAATCACATTCCATTAATTATGGAATCTTCATGGAAAAACAAATCAGTATCAATCGAATTCCATTCAATTCCGATTTAATATATTAAATTGGAAAACGTTACTTTGGAAAATTCCTGTTAAATCTTAATAAAAAAATTGTAAATTCCAAATAACATTTCATTGTAAATCGGGTTAAAGGAGCGAATGTCGTTAAAAACATAGCTCACAATAAACCCAATTCACATTCCATCAGTGTCTAACCGTATATTAGTAGGAGAACAATTCCCTAAGTATTAACCCCGAAGGCCGAAACTAACGTCAGGTCAATACCCAGGAAACCATTCAACTTAACTAATCTGCAGTTAGTTTTTGATTTTCTTAACTCCATTGGGTTTAAGAAAAGTATTATTAAAGATACCATTCATGACAAACCCAAAATCCAATTTGATATTAAATACAAGGCTCTGAATAGAAAATATATCGGCTTATATTCAATATCAAATTCTGAAACCAACAATTATCATATTAGAATAACGATATATACATCTTCCAAATTCCTCCACAATATCCGTATAATCACGGAATCCAATATCGCAATATTCCGAAGATAATTTCGATTTCGATCCATTCCAATTCATATATTGGGAATTCTGGTTATTTTAAAACCATTTCAAATCCAATTTATTTATTTCTAAAAATAAATAATTTATTTTTCTAGTTCATAACTAGTTCATTTTGATAAAAAAACTATTTTTATCTTTTCAAATATGGAATTTTTCATCCCAATTCTTTCCAAATCATTTCCTTTGATTTTACACTAATTATCGATATTTTTAACAATTTTATCAAGGCCCATACAGTCAATTTCCATAAATGGCCATCGAACTGCACATACAACGACCTTTTCCAAATTTGATATGGACATAATTCCAAATCCAACCGTTAGATTTCAAATCTCTAATATTCGTTAGAAATCTCTTTTCAATACGAACCCAATAGTTCCGGTTTTAAAAGAATCCGACGTTCGGATCTCCCGTAATGTCCATTCGAAGTCAATGGCCGAAATTCGCGAACTACCGCAGCGCGACGTGTTCTATTCAGGCCATTATTTTATATATAATATATATTTCATCGCTTTCCTTTTAAAACGTATTTTATAAATCGTTTTAAATTCGTTTTCGAAACGATTTCAACTTCGTATTCAATTTCAAATCAAAATTGAATACTCCATATCATCGATATATAAATGATAATATTTTCAAAACATTAGATTTTGAAATAAATTCCTTTTTCCATATTCAATATAAAAATGAATAAAACTGATATAAATATCGTTTACGTCAAAATGGCGTTAATCTAATCAACATGGCTTTATATATTTAAATATTTTCGTGTCCACCCCAAATTAGACATCAAAATCAAATTTTGATCTTTTACTGAATATTATTTTTAAAATATTCATTATTTCAAAATATTCGTTATTTTAACATATTCATTCTTTCTGGACTGGAATCAGACACAGTCAATTACCATATAATGTGATTATATGGATTTCATACAACATGTATGCAACAACAATCAAACACAGTCAACCATCATCCAAAGTGCATTCTACACTACATAAGCATCAAATATAAATATTTAACGCTTACAACAGCCTGTCAATCAATCGATCGACGTACAACTAATTATTGGGACTAGTGTATGTTATATATCATCCCAAAACCCGTGTGGGGTTTCAAACAATCAAACTCAGGTTATTTGTGCAGTTGGGCGATGTGTAAAATTTATCAACCAATCAATATCAGTTAAATCAGTGCACATAAACAAATCGTTCGATTTGTTTATGAATATTTATTTTATCCATATACACGTTAAAAATTATATTTTTAACTATAAAATATTTTATTCCATTCCACAACACACAATCAATTTTCACACCACAATCAATCAAACAAACATGTCATCCATGGTCTGTGGGCGTGTCGGGTGCTGCTTAGCACCGTCTGCATCCTAGTATATATTTTAACTAGAAATAAAATTTAAAGTGAGAAGTTCTCACCTTTGGGTTCCACTCCTCCATTGTCTATTTCTGAATGGTTCAGAAATGCCCAAAATTCCAATGCGACCTTTTCCCGCTGTTCATATATAAAAATCATATTTTTATCGCTTCATTCCAATAAATAAAAATCATATTTTTTTTATTTCTACTTCATATAGATAAAAATCGAATCTTCTTATCGCTAATGAATATATAAAAATCACGTTTTTACATTGCCATTCAAACGATAATAAAAATCATTGTTTTATATCAATGCTATATTGATAAAAATCACATTTTTATTCCGCTACTATATATATACAAATTCTATTTTTACCTCCCTATTCCATATGTAAAAATTCTATTTTGAATGTGCTACTCATATAAAAATAATATTTTTATACCCTCTCCTATCTTTACTTCTTTTAAAAATTCTATCTTTCTTATTGTTAAAAATATAATTTTTCCTCTTCATATATAAGAAAAAAAATCAAGCCTTTCTATAAGCAAAAATCATATCTTTATCACTTTAAAAATCGTATTTCTATTTCAAATCTTTACATACAAAAATCGGATTTCCATTTCAAATCAACACATATAAAAATCAGATTTTTACTCTAATCAACACAAATAAAAATTGGATTTTTATTCTAGCTAAAGATTATATTTTTATTCAAAGAATTTTCATATAAAAATCAAATTTTCAACTACATAAATAAATAAAACAAAAATAAAAGCTCAGCAGCCAAATCGGAGGTTGTAGATGGCGGTGCCGAAGTCGTGGGTGGCCGGACAGTCGATGGCAGGGCGCACATTGGACTGGCGACGCGAGATTGGGGATTTTCAGATCTTGATAAATTAAAAACCGCACCTTTTTGGAAGGAGGGGATCCACGGGTGTCAGTGGTGGTCGGTGGAGGGCGTGGGTGGTCGAGGAGGGCGGCAGGGGATTGCGGCTGTCCATGGGGGGATGTCAGGTGTAACAACCCGAAAATCTGGGCCAGTTTAAAATTTTTATTTTGGCAATTTTAATGAATTTTGATTATTTAAAATGAATTATTTTAAATAAAAGCGACGAGAAATTTATTTTGAATAGAATTCGAACGTATATATTATATACGTCGTCGTTAGAATATAATAATTATATATATAATTATAAATAGAATTGAAAATGGCGCGGTAGTTCGATAATTTGATTTCAAACTTCAATTGAACATACGGGGTGCAAAACAATCCGGATTTTAGTGAAACCAAAAATAATAGGATCTAATTGATGATATCTTTCCAACGAATCCTGGAAATAAAAATTTCATAGTGGGAATCAAAAGATATGTCCAGTTGAAAATCCTGAATAGTCGCTATGGAATTCAAGCCCTTAAAAATAGTCATTTTGCAAACAACCTCGGATTTCGACGAAACCACTTTTGTTGGGTCCGTGATGTCAAGTTATTGCTAGATTCCAAATTTCATAATTTTTCGAATCAATATGTGAGCGTGGCAAAAGAAAACGCGTTTGACCAGTTTCAGTGGATTTTAATCGACTGGAAAATGGCCATTTTTCCAACGGTCTCGGAATTCGACGAAACTAGTTTTGTTATGACCGTATCGTCAATACGAAGCTAGAAAATATTTTTCTGCAATTTTTAGAGTTAGTATGTGACCACGGTAAATTGAAATGTGCGTTCAAATTGAATATATACTGATTTATATTTTAAATTTAACGGAAACTGATCGAAACGATCGAATCAGCTTACGAAACATATCCCATTGTGTTCGGAATGGGGGTAATTAGCTAAGGGCGACATTCGTTGGGTTCAGATTGGAGTTCGAATCGATAAACAAGGATTTTTGGAAGTAAATAATTAAAAATATAATTAAATAAATAGTATATATTTGGTCAAACCCTTGACCATCATTCACTTCTATATTCCGCCGCCAAGTATCGTTCGACGATCGAAAACATCCCAAAATCGCCCCTCAAATTCATGCCAACCACTTCGAATTGGATTAAGATCCCAAAACAAAATCAAAGAGTATTCGATCCCCTTCAAATTCATACTGCTGTGATCGTTTGTAATAAGGCATAGCGCCTGAATTCCTCGCTCGAAACCATCGTCGTCGGATGAGGTTTCAGGCCAGATTTGGCCTTCGAGTTCGCCCAAGTCAGTGGGGGTGGGGAGGCGTTGCTATGGCGGTCGAGCAGGGAGGGTCCGATCATCTCCTGGCGAAGCGATGGTGGAGCGGCGTGAAGCCCTGGGGGAGGGTCGATGGGTTCGATAGCACCTGGAGCGTTTTACAGAGAATGGTAGGGAAAGGTATTTTATATATATATATATATATATATATATTTAACAGTGATTTAAAACGTTGTTATGAAAATATAAATATACTTTGAATTTGAAAGTAAAAATATAAATATACTTTGAATTTGAAAGTAAAAATAATAAATATACTTTGAATTTGAAAGTAAAAATAATAAATATACTTTGAACCTGAAAATAAGAGTAGAAATATACATGAAAATAAGAATAGAAAAATACATGGATTTAAAATAGAAAATAGCATTGGTTTTAAAAATATATAGGACACTATAAAAATATGATTTTTATATATTGAATAGCAAAGTAAAAATTCGATTTTTATATATTGAATAGCAAAGTAAAAATTCGATTTTTATATATTGAATAGCAAAGTAAAAATGTGATTTTTATATATTGAATAGCAAAGTAAAAATGTGATTTTTACATATGTAGAGAATACGGGCAACGAAGGTGATAAAGAGATGAGAACGACGAAGATTTCTATAAATGAAGTGTCGTGAAGATGGAATAGCTATTGGTGAGAATTTCTCACTCTTCAATCTCTTTTCTAGTTATATATATATATACTAGGATGCAGACGGTGCTTAGTAGCACCCGACACAATCGTCCACAGACCATGGACTTGTTTGTTTGGTTGCATAGATTAGTTAGATGATTTGATTTGAAATTGAATTGTTTGGTGAAATGAATGGATTGATTGATGTGTGAATGGCGTGGGCCTTCACTAGACCGGGGATAAGGCTAAGCCTTGTCCCGTTTCTAGTATCGTGCCGTTATGCCGCCGAAATTTTCTAAAATAAGTTAGAAAATAAAAATATCATTTTATTTAAAGAATGAACTGAATAGAAATTCATATGTTAAAATAAAATGTTTTACCGTTAAAAATATAATTTTTAACGTGAATATGAATAAAGTGAATGTGAATAAATAAATATTCATTTACAAACCGGACGGTTTGTTTATGTACACCGATTTGACTGACATTGATTGGGACGATAAATTTTACACATCGCCCAACTACACGAATAAAATTTGTGTTTGATTGTTTGAAACCCCACACGGGTGTTGGGATGAAATATGAAGTTCACTCATCCCGATTGATTAAATATGTCGATCGATTGATTGACAGGCTGTTATAAGCGTTAGATATCTATATTTGATGCTTATACAGTGTAGTGCACTTTGGGTGATGGTTGATTATTTTTCAATGCTATTATGTACATGTGTTGTATGAAAATCCATATAATTAATTTTATATGGTGATTGATTGGGCCTCATTCCAATTTAGAGAATAAAGAATATTATAAAATAAAGGTTCATGTGTTGACTGTACTCATCCGTTGAGATTTGTCATGTGTTGAACGAAATATTTTAATAATAAAATTTACATCTTTATCAATATAAAATAAAGGTTCATGTGTTGACTGTACTCATCCGTTGAGATTAGCCATGTGTTGAACGAAATATTTTAATAATAAAATTTACATCTTTATCAATATAAAATAAAGGTTCATGTGTGGACTGTACTCATCCGTTGAGATTAGTCATGTGTTGAACGAAATAATTTAACAAAAATAGTCACACGTGGACAGTACTCATTCGTTGAGATTAGTCGTGTGTTGACAAAAATAAATATTCATTTGTTGAATAGAATAAAGGAATATATGAAGCCGTGTTGATTAGATTGACGCCATTTTGACGGGAACGATATTTATATCGATTTTATTCATTTTAAAATGAATATTGAAAAGTAATTTTGAAATCGAATATTTCGAAATGAAATGAATTGAAAACGATTTCGAAATGAAATGAATTGAAAATGATTTCGAAATGAAATGAATTGAAAACGATTTCGAAATGAAATGAATTGAAAACGATTTCGAAATGAAATGAATTGAAAACGATTTCGAAATGAAATGAATTGAAAACGATTTCAAAATGAAATGAATTGAAAACGATTTCGAAATGAATTGAATATAAAACGATTTCGAAATGAATTGAATATAGAACGAATTCGAATTGAATTTAAAACGAATTGAAATGAATTCAAATTGAATTGAAACTTGAATTGAATAGAAATGAATTTTAAAACGAATTTATAAGGAAAGATTCAATTTTGATTTGAATTGAAATGGAAGTTGAAATTGCTTTTGAAACGAATTTAAAACTATTTATATAATTCGTTTTAAATAGAAATCGACGAAATATATATTATATATATTATATATATATAATATAATGGCCTGAATAGAACGCGCCGCACCGCGGCAGTTCGCGAATTTCGACCATTGACTTCGAACGGACATTGCGGGAGATCCGACCGTCGGATTCTCCTAAAACCGGAACCGTTGGGTTCGTATCAAAAAGAGCTTTCTAACGAATATTTGAAATTAGAAATCTAACGGTTGGATTTGGAATTATGTCCAAATCAAATTTGAAAAAGGTCGTTGTAAGTGCAGTTCGATGGCCGTTGATGGAAATCGACTGTATAGGCCTTGATAAAATTATCAAAAATAGTAATAATTTGTGTAAAATCATAAGAAATGATTTAGAAAGAATTGGGATGAAAAACTCCCTATTTGAAAAGATAAAAATAGATTTTTATCGAAATGAACTAGTTTTGAACTAGAATTATAATTCTATTTATTTTTAAATAAATAAATTGAAGTTGAAATGGTTTTGAAAATAACCAGAATTTCCAATGATTGCATTGGAATGGATTTGAATCGAAATTGTCTTCGGAATATTTTGATGTTGGATTTCGTGATTATACAGATGTTGTTATGGAAATTTGAAAGATATAGATATATATATCGTTATCTCCAATACGATATCTGTTGGTCGTAGAATTTGATATTGAATATAAGACGATATATTTTCTATTCAGAACCTTGTATTTAATATCAAATGTGATTTGGGTTTGTCGTGAATGGTGTCTTCATTAACACTGTTCTAGAACCCAGTTGAGAAAAGATTAAATCTTTTTATTTAGATTTAATGAAGTGTACCAATTAAATAATATTTAATTGGAATTGAATTGATATTGATTTTTGGGTTTATCGTGGACAGTGTTTTAAATAACACTTGTTCTTTAACCCGATAATTAATGGAATGTGTAAAAACCCGTAACTTCCCCGTAAAGGAAAGCGTCGGATAGTTTGAGAACAAGCCACAACAGAACGCATATAAAAGAACATTTTACTGTATATTACGACAATGCATCAGATTACAAGAATATACAGAGTATGAATAAATATTACACAGAAATGTCAGAGATTTAAATTACATTTAAATACATAGCAGCGGAAAATAATACAATACACAACTAGAAGGAGATATACGGATACAAAGCTTTCCGGATATCATTCCAGCTGTAAACCAGGATCCTATGAATATAAATCTGCAAAACCCAAAACTACTAGCTGCCCGTGTCAAAATAAGGGCACCCAGAGTTTAGGTTAAAACAATAAACTCCAGGTCAGTCATGTGACTGGTGTGAGAACTAAAACAGTTATTTATCTTTATTTTCAAAGTTCGGTAAATCAAGGGACCACGCCGTATAACACGGAACGGGTTTCCTCCCAAGAATACCAGTGCATAAAACAAACAACGCAATGCTAAATAAAGAAAAATGAAGCTGTTATAAGACCCAGGTCCCATCACACAATGCAACGCAGCCGAGGATAGGGTTTTCCCTTATAACAGCCAAAGAATGCTTGATACGGTTAAAACAAATTATTTGATACTATAATGAGTGCATAGTGTATAAAACAACTTCAAATCATAAGTATCAATCATAGGCGGCATGAATGCCCCATCCCACTATGTCGCCATACTAGGCTCTACAAATAAAACCGCAAATGTCACGTATTTGGAAATTGGGTTTCCGTCTATGAACCGAGGCAAAAGATAGTCCTCAACCGATTCGAGACAATCTAGCCCATGTCTCCGGAGCAGCCGCAACTGCCCCTTGGATCCTCAGGGCCGGTCCACCGATGTGGATTATAGTGCCTGAACAATACGTTTCTCCGCCCTTTGGGGCGTAAATGAGCCAACTAAATGACTCCATCGGTTCGAGAACGACCGATCAATCCGAGGCGCCTCGCAACAGCAACAACCACATAAGTCAAACTCGTCAGGGCGTGTAAAACCACTGACGCCACTTCTAGCTAGAAAGAAACGCATGCCCTCCCTGACGTCCGTCTCCCGTTTTTGGTTCATACCGGGTGTGAAACTCGCGAGGAAAACGTTACACAAAGCTACGCCACAAAGGTCGTGCTTTGATCATCACCACAAGACTTTGCTTTTCAACAGAAGCCTTGATCATTTGCCACTTACGCATGCCACACAGGCAATTCACTCCAGGCGATTGATATCCATCAATATATAACCCCTGAGCTCGTACGTCTCAGAGAAGGGCGTTAAGCAAGAGAATAAATTCTCCGCCGCCAAACAGATATATATTTAATAGAGATCAATCACACGGACTAAAATCCAATGTCAGACACACAGTCCATTTACAAGTCCGTTCTGGGTCTGAACGAAACCGGAGGCACCTAGTACCCCGCATATCCATCGATCTCCAAGTACGTCTGGACGATCACCAACTGTTTCCATCTTCTTGGGTGTACAGCCCAATCAAGATCATCAGTTATCACCCAAACGACGTGAAGACCTCCGGTCTTCGACCATCGTCTTCATCTTCGACTTATCGTCGTATCAGTTATTCAGAATGGGATAAACCCGGTCTTTCCGAATAACTCGCGTATATTTTAAATAAGTGTTACACAAACACAACATACGCCTCATTCCAATTCATCAGTCACTAATCGTAAATTAATCGAGAGAATAATTTCCCAAATATAAACCCCGAAGGCCGAAACCAACATCAGATCAATATCCAGAAAACCATTCTGCTTGGCTAACCGACAGTTAGTTTCTAAATTTCACATTCATAGGGAATGGTTCCCATTAATTTTATCAAAGATAAATTCCTTGGATTTATTCTTTAATCTACTTTTGAATTTCGATTCAACTAGTCGGGATTAACGAAACTTACCGAAGTAATCATTTGTTTTAATTTCCCAATCCCAACCTATTCATCCCATGAAGTAAAACTGGTAATACTTCATATCTAACACCACAGTGTTATTGGTAAATTCAATTACCATTTCACGTTCAAATCTAATTAAAGATTTAACTATCGCTTGGAGCAAAACTGGTGCTACTCCATTCTCGATCATTTCAATCTAATTAAAGATTCATTAAAACTCCACTTAGTTTTAATCTTTAACTGGGTTAAAGAATCAGTGTCATTTAAAAACACAGTTCACGATAAACCCAAAATCACATTCATTAATTATCGGGTTAAAGAACGAGTGTTGTTTAAAACACTGTTCACGATAAACCCAAAAATCAATATCAATTCAATTCCAATTAAATATTATTTAATTGGTACACTTCATTAAATCTAAATAAAAAGATTTAATCTTTTCTCAACTGGGTTCAAGAACAGTGTTAGTGAAGACACCATTCACGACAAACCCAAATCACATTCGATATTCAATACAAGGCTCTGAATAGAAAATATATCGGCTTATATTCAATATCGAATTCTACGACTAACAAATGTCGTATTGGAAATAACGATATAAATATATATCTTTCAAATTTCCATAACAACACCTGTATAATCACGAATTCCAACATCGAAATATTCCGAATACAATTTCGATTCAAATCCACTCCAATGCAATCATTGGATATTCTGGTTATTTTCAAAACCCCTTTCAAATTCAATTTATTTATTTAAAAATAAATAGAATTATAATTCTAGTTCAAAACTAGTTCATTTCGATAAAAATCTATTTTTATCTTTTCAAATATGGAGTTCTTCATCCCAAATCTTCACAAATCACTTCTTATGATTTTACACAAATTATTATTATTTTTAATAATTTTATCAAGGCCCGTACAGTCGATTTCCAACAATGGCCATCGAACTGCACTTACAGCGACCTTTTTCGAATTTGATTTGGACGTATCTCCAAATCCAACCGTTAGATTTCAAATTTCTAATATTCGTTAGAAAGCTCTTTTTGATACGAACCCAACGGTTCCGGTTTTAGGAGAATCCGACGGTCGGATCTCCCGCAATGTTCGTTTGAAATAAATGGTCGAAATTCACGAACTGCCGCGGCGCGTTCTATTCAGGCCATTATATTATATATATAATATATATATAATATATTTCGTCGATTTCTATTTAAAACGAATTATATAAATAGTTTTAAATTCGTTTCAAAAGCAATTTCAACTTCCATTTCAATTCAAATCAAAATTGAATTCTTCTTTATAAATTCGTTTTAAAATTCATTTCTATTCAATTCAAATTTCAATTCAATTTGAATTCATTTCAATTCGCTTTCAATTCAATTTGAATTCGTTTTCAATTCAATTCATTTCGAAATCGTTTTCAATTCATTTCATTTCGATATGAATAAAATCGATATAAATCGTTTACGTCAAAATGGCGTCAATCTAATCAACACGGCTTCATAAATTTCTATTTTCCAAAATTCTAATTCAAAAAATTTCTTTTTCAAAATAGTTGTTATTATCAAAATATTTCGTTCAACACATGACCAATCTCAATGGATGAGTACTGTCAACACATGAACCTTTATTTTATATTGATAAAGATGTAAATTTTATTAATAAAATATTTCGTTCAACACATGACCAATCTCAATGGATGAGTACTGTCAACACATGAACTTTTATTTTATAATATAGATGTAAATTTTATTACTAAAATATTTCGTTCAACACATGACCAATCTCAATGGATGAGTACTGTCAACACATGAACTTTTATTTTATAATAAAGATGTAAATTTTATTACTAAAATATTTCGTTCAACACATGACCAATCTCAATGGATGAGTACTGTCAACACATGAACTTTTATTTTATAATATAGATGTAAATTTTATTACTAAAATATTTCGTTCAACACATGACCAATCTCAATGGATGAGTACTGTCAACACATGAACTTTTATTTTATAATATAGATGTAAATTTTATTACTAAAATATTTCGTTCAACACATGACCAATCTCAATGGATGAGTACTGTCAACACATGAACTTTTATTTTATAATATTCTTTATTTTTTCAAATTGGAATGAGGCCCAATCAATTTCCATATAAAGTTAATTATATGGATTTTCATACATTACACACATATAATAGCATTGAAAAATAATCAACCATCAACCAAAGTGCACTACACTGTATAAGCATCAAATATAGATATCTAACGCTTATAACAGCCTGTCAATCAATCGATCGACATATTTAATCAATCGGGATGAGTGAACTTCAAATTTCATCCCAACACCCGTGTGGGGTTTCAAACAATCAAACACAGATTTAGTTGTGCAGTTGGGCGATGTGTAAAATTTATCGTCCCAATCAATGTCCTTCAAATAGGTGTACATAAACAAACCGTCTGGTTTGTAAATGAATATTTATTTATTCACATTCACGTTAAAAATTATATTTTTAACGACAAAACATTTTATTCCAACATATGAATTTCTATTCAGTTCATTCTTTAAATAAAATGATATTTTTATTTTTCTAACTTATTTTAGAAAATTTCGGCGGCCTAACGGCACGACACTAGAAACGGGACGAGGCCTAGCCTTATCCCCGGTCTAGTGAAGGCCCACGCCATTCACACATCAATCATATCAATTTTATTCCACCAGACAATTCAAATCAACCCAAACAATCTAACTAACAACACAGCCAAACAAACAAGTCCATGGTCTGTGGACGATTGTGTCGGGTGCTACTAAGCACCGTCTGCATCCTAGTATATATATATAACTAGAAAAATTAAATTGAAAGGTGAGAAGTTCTCACAAATAGCTATCCTAGCTCCACGGCACTTCATTGATAGAAATCTTCATCGCTATCGCATCTTCGCCATCTTCGTTGCCCGTATCCTCTACATATGTAAAAATCACATTTTTACTTCGCTATTCAATATATAAAAATCGAATTTTTACTTCGCTATTCAATATATAAAAATCGAATTTTTATTTCGCTATTCAATATATAAAAATCGAATTTTTATTTTGCTATTCAATATATAAAAATCGAATTTTTACTTCGCTATTCAATATATAAAAATCGAATTTTTATTTCGAAGTTCAATATATAAAAACCATATTTTTATTTTGCTTCATATATAATAAAAATCGAATTTTTATCGCTACTTTATATATATAAAAATCGAATATTTATTCTAAAACCATTCAAATAGAAATGACATCTTTATTCCAAGGTTATACATAAAAAAAAAGAACATTTTTATGTACACATTATCTTTATAAAAATCATATTTTTAAACTCTTCACTTATATAAAAATTATAATTTTTATATAATTAAAAATATTACCTTTGTTTAATTAAAACCCACATCTTTTGTTAATCAAAAATCACATCTCCCCCTTATCAAAGATTACATCTTTTGCTTATCAAAGATTTCATCTCTCTTTTCGTAAAAATTACACCATTTAATGTTATAAAAATTGAATCTTCCTTTGTTTTAAAAAAAAATCCCACCTTTACATTATATAAAAATTTCCTTCTCTACATTATATAAAATTTCCTTCTTTGCATTTTCAAAACAAAAATCAAATCTCCCTTTTCCACTTGAAAACAATGTATAATCTTATTCATAAAACTCAGATTCGTAGATTGATTAACTTAAGCTAAATGTTTAAAATAAATTAAAACAAAACAAAATGAGATAAACTTACAGCGGAGATGGGGCGGGTTTCTACTCGCGGATCGAGGAGGTGCTCGCCTGGAGGACGGCGGCGGCAGGCTGTGGTGACAGGGCTCGACGATTTTTTGCTTTGGGGTTTTAGGGTTCGCAGGCATCGAATGGGGATAGGAGAGAGAGGCTAGGGCGGAGGAGTAGGGGGGTGCGGAGGTCAGAGGAAGGCGCGAGCGAGGGGGGGCGGCCTGAGCGCGGCGGCGGCCTGGGCGCGGCTTCGACGAAGTTTTTTTTTTCTTTTGATTTCCGATTATGAATCGGGGGGGGGGGGGGGGGGGCTGGAGGGGTTAAGAGAGAGGGAAGGTTTTTTATTTTATTTTATTTTATTTTATTTTATATTATTTAATTTCTAAAAGTTGACTTTTACATACGACCTCGAAACGAGGCCCACCGCCTGTCGTCCACAGCGTTTTACCCCCATTCCGAACACAATGGTATATGTATCGCAGGCTGGTTCAGCTGTTTGAAGCAGTTTCCGTTAAATTTACATTTAACTCTCTATATTGAATTTTAAACGTACACTTCAAATTACCGGGGTCGCATACGAACTTTAAAAATTCCAGAAAAATATTTTCTAGCTTCGTATTGACGATACGGTCCTAACAAAACTAGTTTCGTCGAATTCTGAGACCGTTTGAAAAATGGCCAATTTCCAGTCGATTAAAATCAACTGAAACCGGTCAAACGCGTTTTCCTTTGCCACGCTCACATATTGATTCGAAAAATTATGAAATCTGAAACCTAGCAATAACTTGACATCACGTACCTAACAAAACTGGTTTCGTCGAAATCCGAGGTCATTTGCAAAATGTCCATTTTTAAGGGCCTGAATTCCATAGCGACTATTCAGAATTTTCAACTGGACATATCTTTTGATTCCCGCTATGAAATCTTGATTTGTCGGATTCGTTGGAAAGATATTCACGAATGGATCCTAATGTTTTTGGTTTCACTAAAATCCGGATTGTTTTGCACCCGGTACATTCAATTGAAGTTTGAAATCGAATTATCGAACTACCGCGCCATTTTCAATTCCTTTTATAATTATATATAAATATTTATATTCTAACGACGACGTATATAATATATACGTCGAATTATATTCAAAATAAATTTCTCGTCGATATTATTTAAAATAATCTATTTTAAATATTCAAAATTCGCTAAAATTGCCAAAATAAAAATTTCAAACTGGCTCGCATTTTACGGGTTGTTACAATCTCCCCCACTTAAAACTTTTCGTCCCCGAAAAGGAACAAAGTCGAAAGTGGTTTGATTAATCAGCTCTACTTTCGATCTGGCTTCCATTCTCCAACTTTTCAGTTTCTGAGAATTTTCAAATTTTCAAAAATTTGGCTAACACCCTAAATTTTCGAAAAATTTCGCCATAACCTCCCCTGCACCGGGAGCATCGGGGAATTTCAAATAGCTTCCCCGGTCCTTCAGATCTCAAAAAGAAAAAGAAAAAGCCAAGCGGCTAGCCAATAGGCTCATAAAATCATCATCACCCAAACAAAACAGTAAATTATGTAGTAAACATGTACCTATTTGTCGGGCAAACAAATTTTATTCTCTGCTCTAGCCTCCTTGCTATGACCTGTTCAATGATATATATGTATATGCAAGCAAATGCAACCAATTTTCAATACAATTCAATATTTGGTTTAATTAGGCTA
This sequence comes from Allium sativum, assembly GCA_030737875.1. NCBI lineage: Eukaryota > Viridiplantae > Streptophyta > Magnoliopsida > Asparagales > Amaryllidaceae > Allium > Allium sativum. The sequence continues at coordinate 251,258,051 of CM060915.1, read as the reverse complement.
AATGGTTCAAAATTATCAACCAAATAAACAAACAGCACAAACATCAATCAATTAGTTGATTAGCTTTTGAAATGGATAACTTTGATACATAGTCAAAAATCAGATTTTTGATGCCAAATCACAACAATAGGCCCTATCTAATTTTGGTTCTCACACCAGTCAATAGGAAATATATAGATATCACACCTTCGAAACACGAATACCAATTCTGATGATGTTCGAACTATCATCAGAATCATCTTCGGGCGACTAGAGTGCGATTCTATATCTATCCAGTATATTAAAACTTCAAATACACGTTTGCAAGGCGTATATGCAAAATCTTTATATACTGGACTGTCCTAATCAATATAGATAAATAATCAAATACGAATAATTGATTTAACTTTTCAAAACAAAAATTGTTTTCATTTTAAAAAAATATACCCTTCACACCCGTTCTAGGATACTACTGATCCTATCTCTAACGAGTCATTCTAATTGGATATTACTAATCCAATATCTGATGAATTCTTTCGTATGGTTCTAATGTGTCTTGTTCTCTGCTTTGTAAACCAAAGCTCTGATACCAACTGTAAAAACCGGTAACTTCCCCGTAAAGGAAAGCGTCGGATAGTTTGAGAACAAGCCACAACAGAACGCATATAAAAGAACATTTTACTGTATATTACGACAATGCATCAGATTACAAGAATATACAGAGTATGAATAAAAATTACACAGAAATGTCAGAGATTTAAATTACATTTAAATACATAGCAGCGGAAAATAATACAATACACAACTAGAAGGAGATATACGGATACAAAGCTTTCCGGATATCATTCCAGCTGTAAACCAGGATCCTGTGAATATAAATCTGCAAAACCCAAAACTACTAGCTGCCCGTGTCAAAATAAGGGCACCCAGAGTTTAGGTTAAAACAATAAACTCCAGGTCAGTCATGTGACTGGTGTGAGAACTAAAACAGTTATTTATCTTTATTTTCAAAGTTCGGTAAATCAAGGGACCACGCCGTATAACACGGAACGGGTTTCCTCCCAAGAATACCAGTGCATAAAACAAACAACGCAATGCTAAATAAAGAAAAATGAAGCTGTTATAAGACCCAGGTCCCATCACACAATGCAACGCAGCCGAGGATAGGGTTTTCCCTTATAACAGCCAAAGAATGCTTGATACGGTTAAAACAAATTATTTGATACTATAATGAGTGCATAGTGTATAAAACAACTTCAAATCATAAGTATCAATCATAGGCGGCATGAATGCCCCATCCCACTATGTCGCCATACTAGGCTCTACAAATAAAACCGCAAATGTCACGTATTTGGAAATTGGGTTTCCGTCTATGAACCGAGGCAAAAGATAGTCCTCAACCGATTCGAGACAATCTAGCCCATGTCTCCGGAGCAGCCGCAACTGCCCCTTGGATCCTCAGGGCCGGTCCACCGATGTGGATTATAGTGCCTGAACAATACGTTTCTCCGCCCTTTGGGGCGTAAATGAGCCAACTAAATGACTCCATCGGTTCGAGAACGACCGATCAATCCGAGGCGCCTCGCAACAGCGACAAACACATAAGTCAAACTCGTCAGGGCGTGTAAAACCACTGACGCCACTTCTAGCTAGAAAGAAACGCATGCCCTCCCTGACGTCCGTCTCCCGTTTTTGGTTCATACCGGGTGTGAAACTCGCGAGGAAAACGTTACACAAAGCTACGCCACAAAGGCCGTGCTTTGATCATCACCACAAGACTTTGCTTTTCAACAGAAGCCTTGATCATTTGCCACTTACGCATGCCACACAGGCAATTCACTCCAGGCGATTGATATCCATCAATATATAACCCCTGAGCTCGTACGTCTCAGAGAAGGGCGTTAAGCAAGAGAATAAATTCTCCGCCGCCAAACAGATATATATTTAATAGAGATCAATCACACGGACTAAAATCCAATGTCAGACACACAGTCCATTTACAAGTCCGTTCTGGGTCTGAACGAAACCGGAGGCACCTAGTACCCCGCATATCCATCGATCTCCAAGTACGTCTAGACGATCACCAACTGTTTCCATCTTCTTGGGTGTACAGCCCAATCAAGATCATCAGTTATCACCCAAACGACGTGAAGACCTCCGGTCTTCGACCATCGTCTTCATCTTCGACTTATCGTCGTATCAGTTATTCAGAATGGGATAAACCCAGTCTTTCCGAATAACTCGCGTATATTTTAAATAAGTGTTACACAAACACAACATACGCCTCATTCCAATTCATCAGTCACTAACCGTAAATTAATCGAGAGAATAATTTCCCAAATATAAACCCCGAAGGCCGAAACCAACATCAGATCAATATCCAGAAAACCATTCTGCTTGGCTAACCGACAGTTAGTTTCTAAATTTCACATTCATAGGGAAAGGTTCCCATTAATTTTATCAAAGATAAATTCCTTGGATTTATTCTTTAATCTACTTTTGAATTTCGATTCAACTAGTCGGGATTAACGAAACTTACCGAAGTAATCATTTGTTTTAATTTCCCAATCCCAACCTATTCATCCCATGAAGTAAAACTGGTAATACTTCATATCTAACACCACGGTGTTATTGGTAAATTCAATTACCATTTCACGTTCAAATCTAATTAAAGATTTAACTATCGCTTGGAGCAAAACTGGTGCTACTCCATTCTCGATCATTTCAATCTAATTAAAGATTCATTAAAACTCCACTTAGTTTTAATCTTTAACTGGGTTAAAGAATCAGTGTCATTTAAAAACACAGTTCACGATAAACCCAAAATCACATTCATTAATTATCGGGTTAAAGAACGAGTGTTGTTTAAAACACTGTTCACGATAAACCCAGAAATCAATATCAATTCAATTCCAATTAAATATTATTTAATTGGTACACTTCATTAAATCTAAATAAAAAGATTTAATCTTTTCTCAACTGGGTTCAAGAACAGTGTTAGTGAAGACACCATTCACGACAAACCCAAATCACATTCGATATTCAATACAAGGCTCTGAATAGAAAATATATCGGCTTATATTCAATATCGAATTCTACGACTAACAAATGTCGTATTGGAAATAACGATATAAATATATATCTTTCAAATTTCCATAACAACACCTGTATAATCACGAATTCCAACATCGAAATATTCCGAATACAATTTCGATTCAAATCCACTCCAATGCAATCATTGGATATTCTGGTTATTTTCAAAACCCCTTTCAAATTCAATTTATTTATTTAAAAATAAATAGAATTATAATTCTAGTTCAAAACTAGTTCATTTCGATAAAAATCTATTTTTATCTTTTCAAATATGGAGTTCTTCATCCCAAATCTTCACAAATCACTTCTTATGATTTTACACAAATTATTATTATTTTTAATAATTTTATCAAGGCCCGTACAGTCGATTTCCAACAATGGCCATCGAACTGCACTTACAGCGACCTTTTTCGAATTTGATTTGGACGTATCTCCAAATCCAACCGTTAGATTTCAAATTTCTAATATTCGTTAGAAAGCTCTTTTCGATACGAACCCAACGGTTCCGGTTTTAGGAGAATCCGACGGTCGGATCTCCCGCAATGTCCGTTTGAAATAAATGGTCGAAATTCACGAACTGCCGCGGCGCGGCGCGTTCTATTCAGGCCATTATATTATATATATAATATATATATAATATATTTCGTCGATTTCTATTTAAAACGAATTATATAAATAGTTTTAAATTCGTTTCAAAAGCAATTTCAACTTCCATTTCAATTCAAATCAAAATTGAATTCTTCTTTATAAATTCGTTTTAAAATTCATTTCTATTCAATTCAAATTTCAATTCAATTTGAATTCATTTCAATTCGCTTTCAATTCAATTTGAATTCGTTTTCAATTCAATTCATTTCGAAATCGTTTTCAATTCATTTCATTTCGATATGAATAAAATCGATATAAATCGTTTACGTCAAAATGGCGTCAATCTAATCAACACGGCTTCATAAATTTCTATTTTCAAAAATTCTAATTCAAAAAATTTCTTTTTCAAAATAGTTGTTATTATCAAAATATTTCGTTCAACACATGACCAATCTCAATGGATGAGTACTGTCAACACATGAACCTTTATTTTATATTGATAAAGATGTAAATTTTATTACTAAAATATTTCGTTCAACACATGACCAATCTCAATGGATGAGTACTGTCAACACATGAACTTTTATTTTATAATATAGATGTAAATTTTATTACTAAAATATTTCGTTCAACACATGACCAATCTCAATGGATGAGTACTGTCAACACATGAACTTTTATTTTATAATAAAGATGTAAATTTTATTACTAAAATATTTCGTTCAACACATGACCAATCTCAATGGATGAGTACTGTCAACACATGAACTTTTATTTTATAATATAGATGTAAATTTTATTACTAAAATATTTCGTTCAACACATGACCAATCTCAATGGATGAGTACTGTCAACACATGAACTTTTATTTTATAATATAGATGTAAATTTTATTACTAAAATATTTCGTTCAACACATGACCAATCTCAATGGATGAGTACTGTCAACACATGAACTTTTATTTTATAATATTCTTTATTTTTTCAAATTGGAATGAGGCCCAATCAATTTCCATATAAAGTTAATTATATGGATTTTCATACATTACACACATATAATAGCATTGAAAAATAATCAACCATCAACCAAAGTGCACTACACTGTATAAGCATCAAATATAGATATCTAACGCTTATAACAGCCTGTCAATCAATCGATCGACATATTTAATCAATCGAGATGAGTGAACTTCAAATTTCATCCCAACACCCGTGTGGGGTTTCAAACAATCAAACACAGATTTAGTTGTGCAGTTGGGCGATGTGTAAAATTTATCGTCCCAATCAATGTCCTTCAAATAGGTGTACATAAACAAACCGTCTGGTTTGTAAATGAATATTTATTTATTCACATTCACGTTAAAAATTATATTTTTAACGACAAAACATTTTATTCCAACATATGAATTTCTATTCAGTTCATTCTTTAAATAAAATGATATTTTTATTTTTCTAACTTATTTTAGAAAATTTCGGCGGCCTAACGGCACGACACTAGAAACGGGACGAGGCCTAGCCTTATCCCCGGTCTAGTGAAGGCCCACGCCATTCACACATCAATCATATCAATTTTATTCCACCAGACAATTCAAATCAACCCAAACAATCTAACTAACAACACAGCCAAACAAACAAGTCCATGGTCTGTGGACGATTGTGTCGGGTGCTACTAAGCACCGTCTGCATCCTAGTATATATATATAACTAGAAAAATTAAATTGAAAGGTGAGAAGTTCTCACAAATAGCTATCCTAGCTCCACGGCACTTCATTGATAGAAATCATCATCGCTATCGCATCTTCGCCATCTTCGTTGCCCGTATCCTCTACATATGTAAAAATCACATTTTTACTTCGCTATTCAATATATAAAAATCGAATTTTTACTTCGCTATTCAATATATAAAAATCGAATTTTTATTTCGCTATTCAATATATAAAAATCGAATTTTTATTTCGCTATTCAATATATAAAAATCGAATTTTTACTTCGCTATTCAATATATAAAAATTGAATTTTTATTTCGAAGTTCAATATATAAAAACCATATTTTTATTTTGCTTCATATATAATAAAAATCGAATTTTTATCGCTACTTTATATATATAAAAATCGAATATTTATTCTAAAACCATTCAAATAGAAATGACATCTTTATTCCAAGGTTATACATAAAAAAAAAGAACATTTTTATGTACACATTATCTTTATAAAAATCATATTTTTATACTCTTCACTTATATAAAAATTATAATTTTTATATAATTAAAAAATATTACCTTTGTTTAATTAAAACCCACATCTTTTGTTAATCAAAAATCACATCTCCCCCTTATCAAAGATTACATCTTTTGCTTATCAAAGATTTCATCTCTCTTTTCGTAAAAATTACACCATTTAATGTTATAAAAATTGAATCTTTCTTTGTTTTAAAAAAAAATCCCACCTTTACATTATATTAAAATTTCCTTCTCTACATTATATAAAATTTCCTTCTTTGCATTTTCAAAACAAAAATCAAATCTCCCTTTTCCACTTGAAAACAATGTATAATCTTATTCATAAAACTCAGATTCGTAGATTGATTAACTTAAGCTAAATGTTTAAAATAAATTAAAACAAAACAAAACAAAATGAGATAAACTTACAGCGGAGATGGGGCGGGTTTCTACTCGCGGATCGAGGAGGTGCTCGCCTGGAGGACGGCGGCGGCAGGCTGTGGTGACAGGGCTCGACGATTTTTTGCTTTGGGGTTTTAGGGTTCGCAGACATCGAATGGGGATAGGAGAGAGAGGCTAGGGCGGAGGAGCAGGGGGGTGCGGAGGTCAGAGGAAGGCGCGAGCGAGGGGGGGCGGCCTGAGCGCGGCGGCGGCCTGGGCGCGGCTTCGACGAAGTTTTTTTTTCTTTTGATTTCCGATTATGAATCGGGGGGGGGGGGGGCTGGAGGGGTTAAGAGAGAGGGAAGGTTTTTTATTTTATTTTATTTTATATTATTTAATTTCTAAAAGTTGACTTTTACATACGACCTCGAAACGAGGCCCACCGCCTGTCGTCCACAGTGTTTTACCCCCATTCCGAACACAATGGTATATGTATCGCAGGCTGGTTCGGCTGTTTGAATCAGTTTCCGTTAAATTTACATTTAACTCTCTATATTGAATTTTAAACGTACACTTCAAATTACCGGGTCGCATACGAACTTTAAAAATTCCAGAAAAATATTTTCTAGCTTCGTATTGACGATACGGTCCTAACAAAACTAGTTTCGTCGAATTCTGAGACCGTTTGAAAAATGGCCAATTTCCAGTCGATTAAAATCAACTGAAACCGGTCAAACGCGTTTTCCTTTGCCACGCTCACATATTGATTCGAAAAATTATGAAATCTGAAACCTAGCAATAACTTGACATCACGGACCTAACAAAACTGGTTTCGTCGAAATCCGAGGTCATTTGCAAAATGTCCATTTTTAAGGGCCTGAATTCCATAGCGACTATTCAGAATTTTCAACTGGACATATCTTTTGATTCCCGCTATGAAATCTTGATTTGTCGGATTCGTTGGAAAGATATTCACGAATGGATCCTAATGTTTTTGGTTTCACTAAAATCCGGATTGTTTTGCACCCGGTACATTCAATTGAAGTTTGAAATCGAATTATCGAACTACCGCGCCATTTTCAATTCCTTTTATAATTATATATAAATATTTATATTCTAACGACGACGTATATAATATATACGTCGAATTATATTCAAAATAAATTTCTCGTCGATATTATTTAAAATAATCTATTTTAAATAATCAAAATTCGCTAAAATTGCCAAAATAAAAATTTCAAACTGGCTCGCATTTTACGGGTTGTTACAGAATGTGACTTTGGGTTTATCGTGAACCGTGTTTTAAAATGACACTGATTCTTTAACCCAGTTAACAATTAAAACTAAGTAGAGTTTTAATGAATCTTTAATTAGATTGAAAAGATCGAGAATGGAGTACCACCAGTTTTGCTCCAGGCGATAGTTAAATCTTTAATTAGATTTGAACGTGAAATGGTAATTGAATTTACCGATAACACCGTGGTGTTAGATATGAAGTATAACCAGTTTTACTTCATGGGATGAATAGGTTGGGATTGGGAAATTAAAACAAATGATTACTTCGGTAAGGTTCGTTAATCCCGACTAGTTTGAATTGATATTCAAAAATAGATTAAAGAATAAATTCAAGAAATTTATCTTGGATAAAATTAATGGGAACCTTTCCCTATGAATGTGAAATTTAGAAACTAACTGTTGGTTAGCTAAGCAGAATGGTTTTCTGGATATTGATCTGATGTTGGTTTCGGCCTTCGAGGTTAATATTTGGGGAATTATTCTCTTGATTAATTTACGGTTAGTGACTGATGAATTGGAATGAGGCGTATGTTGTGTTTGTGTAACATTTATTCTTAATATACGCGGGTTGTTCGGAAAGGCCGGGTTTATACCCATTCTGAACAATCAATTCGACGATATGTCGAAGATGAAGACGGTGGTTGAAGACCGGAAGTCTTCACATCGTTGGGATAATTACTGACGATCCTGATTGGGCTGTACACCCAAGAGGATGGAAATAGTTGGTGGTCGTCCAGACGTACTTGGAGATGGATGGATATGCGAGGAAAGTGCCTCCAGTTTCGTTCAGACCCAGAACAGACTTGTAAATGGATTGTGTGTCTGACGTTGTATTCCTTTATACTGTATTTGGTGATCTCTGCTAAATATATATCTGTTTGGTGGTAGAGAATTTATTCTCTTGCTATACACCCTTCTCTGAGACGTACGAGCCTAGAGGTTATATATTGGCAGAAATCAGTGGTACAGTATGGACTGACAATGTGGCATGCTGAGTTGCTCGGATCAAGGCTTTTTTTGAAAAGCAAAGTCTTGTGGTTGATGATCAAAGCACGGCCTTGTGTGGCGTAGCTTTGTGTAACGTTGATTCGCGAGTATCACACCCGGTATGAACCAAAAACGGGAGACGGACATCAGGGAGGACATGCGTTTCTTTCTAGTTAGGAGTGGCGTCAGTGCTTGAACTGGCTGACGAGTTTGACTCATGTGGATGTTGCTTATTATTACTTGCTGAAAAGCGAGGCGCCTCGTGATATTGGTTTCAGCCGATGCTTCTGGTCGGCTGACGGGCCAGGCTTACGCCCCAAAGGGTGGGGAAACGCAGTGTTCAGGCATAATAATCCACATCGGTGGACCGACCCTGACGATCCAAGGCTTGCCTGCGCGCTTGCCTGTGGCTCAGGCTAGAGAGTCACAAATCGGTAGAGGATCTTTCCCCTAGCCTCGGTTCATACCATAAATGATAACCCAACTTCCAATACGACATTGCGGTTTTGATTGTAAACCTATATGTGGCGACATAGTGGAATGGGGCGCTTATGCCGCCTATGATTGATACTTATGATTTGAAGTTGTTTTATACACTATGCACTTATAATAGTATCAAATGATTTCTTTTAAACGTATCAAGCATTCTTGGCTATTATAAGGTAAAAACCCTATCCTCCGGCTTGCGTTGCATTGTGTGATGGGAACTGGGTCTTATAATAGCTTCATTTTTCTTTATTTAGCGTTGCGCTGTTGTTTTATGCACTGGTATTCTTGGGAGGAAACCCGTTCCGTGTTATACGCCGTGGTCCCTTGATTTACCTAACTTTAAAAATAAAGATTAATAACTGTTTTAGTTCTCACACCAGTCCCATGACTGACCTGGAGTTTATTGTTTTAACCTAAACTCTGGGTGCCCTTATTTTGACACGGGCAGCTAGTAGTTTTGGTTTTGCAGATTTATATTCACAGGATCCTGGTTTATAGCTGGAACGGTATCCGGAAAGCTTTGTATCCGTATATCTCTTCTATTTGTGTATTGTATTATTTTCCGCTGCTATGTATTTAAATGTAATTTAAATCTCGTATATTTCTGTGTAATATTCATTTATACTCTGTATATTCTTGTAATCTGATGCATTGTTGTAATATACAATGAAATGTTCTTCCGTATGCGTTCTGATTTGTCCTATTCTCAAACGATCGGGCGTTTCGAACGGTCTGGATCGGTTTAGCGACTGCTTCGGACCGAGCGAAATTCCTTCTCGTCACATTTGGTATCAGAGCCTTGGTTTACAAAGCTCAGAGAACAAGACACACTAGAACCGTACGAAAGAATTCATCAGATATTGGATTAGCAATATCCAATGAGAATGACTCGTTAGAGATGGGATCAGTGGTATCCTAGAACGAGTGTGGAGAGTATATTTTTCAAATGAAAACAATTCTGTTTTGAAATTTAGATCGTTTTACACGTATTTGAATAATTTATTTATATTGATTTTGGACAATTCAGTATATAAAGAATTTGCATATACGCCTTGCAAACGTATATTCAAAGTTTTAATATATTGGATAGATATAGCATCACACTCTAGTCGCCCGAAGATGATATTGATGATAGCGATCGCATCATCAACATTTATGTTCGAGTTTCGAAGGTGTGATTTTCTATATATTTCCATTAGATTGGTGTGAGAACCAAAAATAATATAGCTAGAATACATTGTTGTGATTTGGCATCAAAACATGATTTTCTTTATATATATCAAAATTATGAATTTGAAACGTTAATCCACGAATTGATTGATGTTTGTGTTGTTTGTTTAATTGTTTGATAATTTTGAACCATTATGCCTAATTTGATCAAAAAATGAATTGTATTGAAATTTGGTCGCATTTGCTTGCATATACTTATACTTACATTGAACAGGTCATAGCAAGGAGGCTAGAGCAGAGAATAAAATTTGTTTGCCTGACAAATAGGTACGTGTTTACTACATAATTTACTGTTTTGTTTGGGTGATGATGATTTTATGAGCCTATTGGCTAGCCGCTTGGCTTTTTCTTTTTCTTTTGAGATCAGAAGGCCTGTATGGCAATTTCGGGATTTTCCCATGGCTCCCGGTGCAGGGGAGGTTATGGCGAAATTTTTCGAAAATTTAGGGTGTTAGCCAAATTTTTGAAGAATTTGAAAATTCTCAGAAACTGAAAAGTTAGAGAATGGAAGCCAGATCGAACGCAGAATTGATTGATCAAACCACTTTCGACTTTGTTCCTTTTCGGGGACGAAAAGTTTTAAGTGGGGGAGATTGTAACAACCCGAAAATCTGGGCCAGTTTAAAATTTTTATTTTGGGAATTTTAATGAATTTTGATTATTTAAAATGAATTATTTTCAATAAAAACGACGAGAAATTTATTTTGAATAGAATTCGAACGTATATATTATATACGTCGTCGTTAGAATATAATAATTATATATATAATTATAAATAGAATTGAAAATGGCGCGGTAGTTCGATAATTCGATTACAAACTTCAATTGAACATACCGGGTGCAAAACAATCCGGATTTTAGTGAAACCAAAAATAATAGGATCTAATTGATGATATCTTTCCAACGAATCCTGGAAATCAAAATTTCATAGCGGGAATCAAAAGATATGTCCAGTTGAAAATCCTGAATAGTCGCTATGGAATTCAAGCCCTTAAAAATAGTCATTTTGCAAACGATCTCGGATTTCGACCAAACCACTCTTGTTGGGTCCGTGATGTCAAGTTATTGCTAGATTCCAAATTTCATAATTTTTCGAATCAATATGTGAGCGTGGCAAAAGAAAACGCGTTTGACCAGTTTTAGTTGATTTAAATCGACTGGAAAATGGCCATTTTTCCAACGGTCTCGGAATTCGACGAAACTAGTTTTGTTAGGACCGTATCGTCAATATGAAGCTAGAAAATATTTTTCTGCAATTTTTAGAGTTAGTATGTGACCCCGGTAAATTGAAATGTGCGTTCAAATTGAATATATACTGATTTATATTTTAAATTTAACGAAAACTGATCGAAACGATCGAATCAGCTTACGAAACATATCCCATTGTGTTCGGAATGGGGGTAATTGGCTAGGGACGACATTTGTTGGGTTCAGATTGGAGTTCGAATCGATAAACAAGGGTTTTTGGAAGTAAATAATTAAAAATATAATTAAATAAATAGTATATATTTGGTCAAACCCTTGACCATCATTCACTTCTATATTCCGCCTCCAAGTATCGTTCGACGATCGAAAACATCCCAAAATCGCTCCTCAAATTCATGCCAACCACTTCGAATTGGATTAAGATCCCAAAACAAAATCAAAGAGTATTCGATCCCCTTCAAATTCATACTGCTGTGATCGTTTGTAATAAGGCATAGCGCCTGAATTCCTCGCTCGAAACCATCGTCGTCGGATGAGGTTTCAGGCCAGATTTGGCCTTCGAGTTCGCCCAAGTCAGTGGGGTGGGGAGGCGTTGCTACGGCGGTCGAGCAGGGAGGGTCCGATCATCTCCTGGCGAAGCGATGGTGGAGCGGCGTGAAGCCCTAGGGGAGGGTCGATGGGTTCGATAGCACCTGGAGCGTTTTACAGAGAATGGTAGGGAAAGGTATTTTTTTATATATATATTTAACAGTGATTTAAAACGTTGTTATGAAAATATAAATATACTTTGAATTTGAAAGTAAAAATATAAATATACTTTGAATTTGAAAGTAAAAATAATAAATATACTTTGAATTTGAAAGTAAAAATAATAAATATACTTTGAACATGAAAATAAGAGTAGAAATATACATGAAAATAAGAATAGAAAAATGCATGGATTTAAAATAGAAAATAACATTGGTTTTAAAAATATATAGGACACTGTAAAAATATGATTTTTATATGTTGAATAGCAAAGTAAAAATTCGATTTTTATATATTGAATAACAAAGTAAAAATTCGATTTTTATATATTGAATAGCAAAGTAAAAATTCGATTTTTATATATTGAATAGTAAAGTAAAAATGTGATTTTTATATATTGAATAGCAAAGTAAAAATGTGATTTTTACATATGTAGAGAATACGGGCAACGAAGGTGATAAAGAGACGAGAACGACGAAGATTTCTATAAATGAAGTGTCGTGAAGATGGAATAGCTATCGGTGAGAATTTCTCACTCTTCAATCTCTTTTCTAGTTATATATATATACTAGGATGCAGACGGTGCTTAGTAGCACCCGACACAATCGTCCACAGACCATGGACTTGTTTGTTTGGTTGCATAGATTAGTTAGATGATTTGATTTGAAATTGAATTGTTTGGTGAAATGAATGGATTGATTAATGTGTGAATGGCGTGGGCCTTCACTAGACCGGGGATAAGGCTAGGCCTTGTCCCGTTTCTAGTATCGTGCCGTTATGCCACCGAAATTTTCTAAAATAAGTTAGAAAATAAAAATATCATTTTATTTAAAGAATGAACTGAATAGAAATTCATATGTTAAAATAAAATGTTTTACCGTTAAAAATATAATTTTTAACGTGAATATGAATATAGTGAATGTGAATAAATAAATATTCATTTACAAACCGGACGGTTTGTTTATGTACACCGATTTAACTGACATTGATTGGGACGATAAATTTTACACATCGCCCAACTACACGAATAAAATTTGTGTTTGATTGTTTGAAACCCCACACGGGTGTTGGGATGAAATATGAAGTTCACTCATCCTGATTGATTAAATATGTCGATCGATTGATTGACAGGCTGTTATAAGCGTTAGATATCTATATTTGATGCTTATACAGTGTAGTGCACTTTGGGTGATGGTTGATTATTTTTCAATGCTATTATGTACATGTGTTGTATGAAAATCCATATAATTAATTTTATATGGTGATTGATTGGGCCTTACTCCAATTTAGAGAATAAAGAATATTATAAAATAAAGGTTCATGTGTTGACTGTACTCATCCATTGAGATTTGTCATGTGTTGAACGAAATATTTTAATAATAAAATTACATCTTTATCAATATAAAATAAAGGTTCATGTGTTGACTGTACTCATCCGTTGAGATTAGTCATGTGTTGAACGAAATATTTTAATAATAAAATTTACATCTTTATCAATATAAAATAAAGGTTCATGTGTGGACTGTACTCATCCGTTGAGATTAGTCATGTGTTGAACGAAATAATTTAACAAAAACAGTCACACGTGGACAGTACTCATTCGTTGAGATTAGTCGTGTGTTGACAAAAATAAATATTCATTTGTTGAATAGAATAAAGAAATATATGAAGCCGTGTTGATTAGATTGACGCCATTTTGACGGGAACGATATTTATATCGATTTTATTCATTTTAAAATGAATATTGAAAAGTAATTTTGAAATCGAATAATTCGAAATGAAATGAATTGAAAACGATTTCGAAATGAAATGAATTGAAAACGATTTCGAAATGAAATGAATTGAAAATGATTTCGAAATGAAATGAATTGAAAACAATTTCGAAATGAAATGAATTGAAAATGATTTCGAAATGAAATGAATTGAAAACGATTTCGAAATGAAATGAATTGAAAACGATTTCGAAATGAATTGAATATAAAACGATTTCGAAATGAATTGAATATAGAACGAATTCGAATTGAATTTAAAACGAATTGAAATGAATTCAAATTGAATTGAAACTTGAATTGAATAGAAATGAATTTTAAAACGAATTTATAAGGAAAGATTCAATTTTGATTTGAATCGAAATGGAAGTTGAAATTGCTTTTGAAACGAATTTAAAACTATTTATATAATTCGTTTTAAATAGAAATCGACGAAATATATATTATATATATTATATATATAATATGGCCTGAATAGAACGCGCCGCACCGCGGCAGTTCGCGAATTTCGACCATTGACTTCGAACGGACATTGCGGGAGATCCGACCGTCGGATTCTCCTAAAACCGGAACCGTTGGGTTCGTATCAAAAAGAGCTTTCTAACGAATATTTGAAATTAGAAATCTAACGGTTGGATTTGGAATTATGTCCAAATCAAATTTGAAAAAGGTCGTTGTAAGTGCAGTTCGATGGCCGTTGATGGAAATCGACTGTATAGGCCTTGATAAAATTATCAAAAATAGTAATAATTTGTGTAAAATCATAAGAAATGATTTAGAAAGAATTGGGATGAAAAACTCCCTATTTGAAAAGATAAAAATAGATTTTTATCGAAATGAACTAGTTTTGAACTAGAATTATAATTCTATTTATTTTTAAATAAATAAATTGAAGTTGAAATTGTTTTGAAAATAACCAGAATTTCCAATGATTGCATTGGAATGGATTTGAATCGAAATTGTCTTCGGAATATTTCGATGTTGGATTTCGTGATTATACAGATGTTGTTATGGAAATTTGAAAGATATAGATATATATATCGTTATCTCCAATACGATATCTGTTGGTCGTAGAATTTGATAATGAATATAAGCCGATATATTTTCTATTCAGAACCTTGTATTTAATATCAAATGTGATTTGGGTTTGTCGTGAATGGTGTCTTCATTAACACTGTTCTTGAACCCAGTTGAGAAAAGATTAAATCTTTTTATTTAGATTTAATGAAGTGTACCAATTAAATAATATTTAATTGGAATTGAATTGATATTGATTTTTGGGTTTATCGTGGACAGTGTTTTAAATAACACTTGTTCTTTAACCTGATAATTAATGGAATGTGACTTTGGGTTTATCGTGAACCGTGTTTTAAAATGGCACTGATTCTTTAACCCAGTTAACGATTAAAACTAAGTAGAGTTTTAATGAATCTTTAATTAGATTAAAAAGATCGAGAATGGAGTACCACCAGTTTTGCTCCAGGCGATAGTTAAATCTTTAATTAGATTTGAATGTGAAATGGTAATTGAATTTACCGATAACACCGTGGTGTTAGATATGAAGTATAACCAGTTTTACTTCATGGGATGAATAGGTTGGGATTGGGAAATTAAAACAAATGATTACTTCGGTAAGGTTCGTGAATCCCGACTAGTTTGAATTGATATTCAAAAATAGATTAAAGAATAAATTCAAGAAATTTATCTTGGATAAAATTAATGGGAACCTTTCCCTATGAATGTGAAATTTAGAAACTAACTGTCGGTTAGCTAAGCAGAATGGTTTTCTGGATATTGATCTGATGTTGGTTTCGGCCTTCAGGGTTAATATTTGGGGAATTATTCTCTTGATTAATTTACGGTTAGTGACTGATGAATTGAAATGAGGCATATGTTGTGTTTGTGTAACATTTATTCTTAATATACGCGGGTTGTTCGGAAAGGCCGGGTTTATACCCATTCTAAATAATCAATTCGACGATATGTCGAAGATGAAGACGGTGGTTAAAGACAGGAAGTCTTCACATCGTTGGGATAATTACTGACGATCCTGATTGGGCTGTACACCCAAGAGGATGGAAATAGTTGGTGGTCGTCCAGACGTACTTGGAGATGGATGGATATGCGAGGAAAGTGCCTCCGGTTTCGTTCAGACCCAAAGCGGACTTGTAAATGGATAGTGTGTCTGACGTTGTATTCCTTTATACTGTATTTGGTGATCTCTGCTAAATATATATCTGTTTGGTGGCAGAGAATTTATTCTCTTGCTATACACCCTTCTCTGAGACGTACGAGCCTAGAGGTTATATATTGGCAGAAATCAGTGGTACAGTATGGACTGACAATGTGGCATGCTGAGTTGCATGGATCAAGGCTTTTGTTGAAAAGCAAAGTCTTGTGGTTGATGATCAAAGCACGGCCTTGTGTGGCGTAGCTTTGTGTAACATTGATTCGCGAGTATCACACCCGGTATGAACCAAAAACGGGAGATGGACATCAGGGAGGACATGCGTTTCTTTCTAGTTAGGAGTGGCGTCAGTGCTTGAACTGGCTGACGAGTTTGACTCATGTGGATGTTGCTTATTATTACTTGCTGAAAAGCGAGGCGCCTCGTGATATCGGTTTCGGCCGATACTTCTGGTCGGCTGACGGGCCAGGCTTACGCCCCAAAGGGCGGGGAAACGCAGTGTTCAGGCATAATAATCCACATCGGTGGACCGACCCTGACGATCCAAGGCTTGCCTGCGCGCTTGCCTGTGGCTCGGGCTAGAGAGTCACAAATCGGTAGAGGATCTTGCCCCTAGCATCGGTTCATACCATAAATGATAACCCAACTTCCAATACGACATTGCGGTTTTGATTGTAAACCTATATATGGCGACATAGTGGGATGGGGCGCTTATGCCGCCTATGATTGATACTTATGATTTGAAGTTGTTTTATACACTATGCACTTATAATAGTATCAAATGATTTCTTTTAAACGTATCAAGCATTCTTGGCTATTATAAGGTAAAAACCCTATCCTCCGGCTTGCGTTGCATTGTGTGATGGGAACTGGGTCTTATAATAGCTTCATTTTTCTTTATTTAGCATTGCGCTGTTGTTTTATGCACTGGTATTCTTGGGAGGAAACCCGTTCCGTGTTATACGGCGTGGTCCCTTGATTTACCTAACTTTAAAAATAAAGATTAATAACTGTTTTAGTTCTCACACTAGTCCCATGACTGACCTGGAGTTTATTGTTTTAACCTAAACTCTGGGTGCCCTTATTTTGACACGGGCAGCTAGTAGTTTTGGTTTTGCAGATATATATTCACAGGATCCTGGTTTACAGCTGGAACGATATTCGGAAAGCTTTGTATCCGTATATCTCTTCTAGTTATGTATTGTATTATTTTCCGCTGCTATGTATTTAAATGTAATTTAAATCTCTGATATTTCTGTGTAATATTCATTTATACTCTGTATATTCTTGTAATCTGATGCATTGTTGTAATATACAATGAAATGTTCTTCCGTATGCGTTCTGATTTGTCCTGTTCTCAAACGATCGGGCGTTTCGAACGGTCTGGATCGGTTTAGCGACTGCTTCGGACCGAGCGAAATTCCTTCTCGTCACATCAGGGAGCGGCGACTTGGGCGGATTGGGTTTGGGTTTCGTATGAGGAATGGGGAGAGGTGGAGGGGTGATCATCAGAGGAGGATGGGGTGGTGGAGCGCCAGTCGGAGGTGGGGGGAGACGTTCGTAGCCGGCGGCGGCGAGTGGGGAGGGGGGGAGGGGTAAGCGACGGGCTTGAGCCTTTTTTTTTTCAATTGAACGTTGACTGTGAGAGGGAGGGAGGAAAGGAGAGATTATATAATATATATATTTTATTTTATTTATTTTCTCTAAAAAGTTACTTTTTTATTCGAACTCTAAATCGAACCCAATGACTGTCGCCCCTAGCTAATTACCCCCATTCCGAACACAATAGGACATGTCCGGTAAGCTAATTCTAACATTTCGTTCAGTTTCTATTTAAATTAAGATATATATATATATATATATTCAATTCAAACATACATTTCAATTTACCGGGGCCACATACGGGCTCTAAAAATTCCAGAAAAATTATTTCTAGCTTCATATTGACGATACGGTCCTAACAAAACTAATTTCGTCAAATTTGGAGACAGTTTGAAAAATGGCCATTTTCTGGTCGATCCAAATTGACAAAAACTGTCCAAACACGTTTTCCTTCGCTATGCTCACATATTAATCCCAAAAATTATGAATTTTGGAATCTAGCAATAATTTGACATCCCGGATCTAACAAAAGTGGTTTTGTCAAAAAAGGAGGTCATTTGCAAAATTTCCATTTTTAAGGGCTATATTTTCCATAGCGACTATTCTAAATTTTCAGTTGGGCACAACTTTTTATTCTCGTAATGAAATTTTAATTTTCGGGATTCGTTGGAAAGATATTTTCAAATAGATTCTAATAATTTTGGTTTCACTGAAATCCAGTTTATTTTGAATCCTGTACATTCATTTGAAATTTGAAATCGAATTTTCAAACTACCGCGCCATTTTCAATTCCTTTTATAATTAAATATAAATATTTATATTCTAACGTTGATTCAAATAAATATATACATTTTAATTCTATTCAAATCAAATTTCTCGTTGGTATTATTTTAAATATTTAAAATTCATCAAAATTGCCAAAATAAAATTTTTAAATTGGTTCGAATTTTCTGGGTTATTACATCTGCCTCCCCGTTGAGGCGATCATCAAATCATCCTAGTGTCTCCTCGTCATAGTATTCTGACTGCAAATCTGCTTTTGCAGTCAAGGCCCACCCGTCTAGTAGTTACGCGCAAACCCAACCTCTGCGAGCACAACCTAAGCATCTGCCACCACAAAGAGGACTACCAGGAGCACCTTACGTATCTCTGGAAGCCGCGTGCTTACCCTTCCAGTCCTTTGGAGCCGATAGAATAATCAGATGAATGTGCGCTCCCTTCGTGCCTCATGAAACCACGATGATCTACCCCATTGGGTTATTTACCCTCAAACGTACGGACAGGTCCAAGCACCTCATTTTAATGTATCATTAGACACTATGTCTAAACATTCTTTTACGCGCTTGCTTTCCCTCACCAGGTTTCCATATAACTTGGTTATCCCCGTTCACATTGACTTCTTATTCAAGTTACCAAGTTTCTCTTGCTTATTAATGTTAGTCATATAACTTGACCCATTTAAGTTTATTAATAAGCCCACAACATTTTATTCTCTAGAATGTGATCCAAGGTCTGTAATCCACAACCCCTTTATATTCTTGTTTGATTTCATTGTTACAGTAACATGTTCTACTTAATATGTAATTAAGTATATCTCAATTCACATGTTTTCTTTTTAACATGGTCGTCATTATTTTTGATTAAATATAACTTATTTCATTTCATAAGTTTTCCTCATTCTTTCTCATTTAATCATAATTCCATTTTACACCATCACGGCAACTTACCGTTGTTTACTTATTAACTTAGTTCTCTTAAATAAGGTCCACTAATAAAATTCTCTTCCCATAAATATAACTTATGTTTTCCTCATCCATAGATTTCAGTTTCTTGTTCTTGTAAATAACTTAATTTACAATTAAGTACAACTTATCCCCTTACATTAGTTATTCTGTTCCTTTATCTTTTATTATAACCTAAGTTATAATTTCCATTTGTCCCTAGACAAGCCTAAACATATTACTCTTATCAGCAGATTTCATAATTCCAAGTTTACAGATTACTTAATTTAATATTAAGTACAACTTCTTACAATTCATAAACTTTCCCCCTTTTCTCTACTTATTACAAATAAATGGTTTCAGTTTTCCCCATTTACTGATTACTTAATTTATAATTAAGTGCCACTTATCTCATTTCACCAGTTATTTCATGTCCTTACTAGTTTATTATAACTTAAGTTATAATCTTCACTTGTCCCTAGAACAAGTCTACCTATTATACAACATTCTTATTAATGTAATTTATCTGTAATAGGTTATTGTCATTCCCCGGTCATTCCTTTCCCTTTTACTGTTGTAATTATTTTTCATTCAATTCCATTCATTCCCATTAATTACAATTAATGCCATTTATCAATCCTATTATTTACAAATATTTATATATATGTTTATGCACTAGACCTCTCACATTGAGCCTACACTTGTGGATGCTGGATTTGCCGGGTGGTTCCGGGTAGACTTATTCCACTAGTTGACTTAACCTCATGTCTTAGTACCTTTATATGTTTTATTAATGCACTTAGACCTCTCACATTAGATTTACCACTTGTGGATGCTGGATATGTCGAGCGGTTCCAAGAAGACTTCTACCATAAGTGTAATCTATCCTCGTGTCTAAGCGCGGTTATAGTTACTTATTTACTATAAATCTTCTATATAATCTAGTCATGTCTATTCTTTCAAATTTCCACTGTAATTTATAATTTATATGTCATCATATTATTCCTATTTTATATCATATATTCTTTCTCACATATATTCAATTCTATTCTATCTTGTACTCAGTTAATCATATAATTGTTCAAATTTAACATTAACTTGTGTTCTATTCTGTCGTGTACTCAATTAATCATATAATTGTTCAAATTTTACAATAACTTGTCATCACCAGATCATGTAATTTTTCTAACTTAATATGTAATTTTCTCAATTTCTATCGTTAACCATCCAGGTATTTAAATGTCACAAGTTAACCTGGAATTAAAACAACAGTAATTGCTATGCATATTTTGGCAAATTTTCCAACATATTAATATTTTGGCATATTAATATTCCAGCATGTCATATTCGTCACTTTAATCCTTTTAACATATGTTTAGACATTTCAACATCTCATATTTAAACAAGTCATGATAACATTTCAATACTTTTAATTATTCTAGCGAATTCACATTATATGATAATGGGGAATGTTAAACGATAATATATCATTATCAATAATGATATGATATAAATCCACTCACCTTATTTGCTTTCCAAATCCTGGATCTGGTCCTAACAACCATCGATTCGTTATTTTTACTAAAAGAAAAAGGGAAGAGAGAGAAGAGAACTGAAAATAGGCCAGATCTAGGAATTACCTCACTTCGCATTTGATTCTGAACACCTTTTTAATTAACATCAATTCTTTTCCTCCAGATCTTGATTTAGAATTTTTCCTAAACTAATAATCTTAATTTTCTAAATGGATTTGAGGAGGAAGAAGAATAGCATAGCTTCTGCATTGTCTTAAAAATATGAGATTTAGGGTTGGCTCTACAGAATTATTTATAAGTGTTCAATAATGTATTTGGTAAAAGAAATAGTCCATGTTCATTGTAGAAGAATCTGCCCAGATCTGCAGTAGCGGGGTCGACCCCTCGGTCGACACCCCCTTGTTGGGGCCGACATCCCTGGATGGGAATTTTCCCACTCCTCTTTTTCCACATGAATTTGAACTGTTTTGAATTTCTGAAATTATTTTATTCATATATACTCTTCTTATGCATATATAAACTTCAAACCTTAATAACTTCTTCATACGTTGTCCGTTTTACGCAAACCAAGTGTCTATTTTGACCAGAATTCCGAGATGAACGCAATGGCGCAGAAGTTATTCTCATTTTATTATCTTGAGTTAAAAATGTGGAGTGTTACATAGATTTATATCCGTTAGCTTGGTTGATATGTCGAAATTGAAATCAAGTGCCTTACGAGCCTAAGCTCGCATTTACACCGGACTTTGATTCAATCGCTCTAACCCCACACCGGAAGCTATGAAAAAGTTTATAAGAGGGATTTTCAAGCTTTATATGCCATCTACAACAATGTTCATGTAAATTGAGCAAAGATCATAATGTATGAGTTTCTCGACATAATATATAAACGAAAATATAAAATGATCCATTACGATGCTTATATCATGCGTATTCTTCTTGACTCAGAGGTTAAGCTTACCGAATCCGCTATGTTTTCAATAGGAGAAATTAGTGCAAAGACCTTGGCTTTGATGTGTATTCCCGTCTAGCCGCAAACTCTCAATATAACCTCCTTTAAGCAATATATAATAAATGTTGCTAATAAAATAGCACAACCCACCGAGCCTACAAACTCTAATAGGCCATCTTCTTCCATGACACTTGATGATGAAGATACTATACAAGTTTTAGTCCAGAAGAAAATACAAAGATAGCTTTTGCTACTATTTCTAATAATCAATTAAAAATCCAAAAATAAATGACTAAATTGCAAGATAAGACGAAGCGGCGTTTGAATTCGATGAACGACTTTCTTTCAAAGATTGGGAATAAAATAGCTTGCGACGGTACATCTTCTTCCGAGGTTTATGAACGTACTATCTTTGAATGTTCCACCGAGGAAGAAGACGATGACGATGAAGATAAGGACGATGATGTCGATGAGGGTAGGGAAGAATGAACGTTTTTAGGTTTAATCTTTTTTGGTTTGTATAAATAATATTCTGGCTTTAAACAGTCTTATTCCTATGCTTGGATACGTTGGTGCTTGATGTTGAAAATATGCTATCTTGCTATCTTATGTTGAAACTTATGTTACGATGTTTTGTTTAACTTCTTGTGATGATCTTATATCATTTGCTCAACATATATTATGTTCATATGGGGTTCATTGCAAATTACTTTATTTATCTATGCTATGATGGATACGGTATTATTTTGTTTTATATATATATGCATTTTATAAAATAACATCATTAATATTGTTTTGAATATATATTTAACATATGCTTCGTGAATATATTTCTCATATAAGTGTGTTAACCTTGGGTACTATAACTATTGGATACAATATCAAATAACATAAAGTCAAACATGTATAATATATTAAAGAAACGGTTCATGTACACTCTCGTATTCAATTCATTTTTGTTTTATGAATTATTTATTATTTAGTTCCCTATAAGCTGCTATTCCTTTTTGTCGATGACAAAAGGGGAGAAAAAATATATATAACATATCTACATGGAGAAACACCCCACCTCCGTTAAGGTCATTCACAAAGGGAATGCCTTAACTTTGGTGGAGCATTATAGGTAAAAGACACAGATAATTTACAAGACAGACATATATAAGCAGCGGTAAAACTAACTTTATTTCAAATGTGGTTCATAACAAAACATTACAACAAACTGTTTCAAATCAACCTCCAAGTCATTACATCAAAATCTCTGTCTTGATTATTACATAAAGAAGCATAAAAAACTATAAAACTGCATAAATCCCCAAGTAGTAGTGTGTCCAAAGCCATAGCCAAAGATAAGAAGTTCCAAGCTATACATCATAGAGTCATCAAGCTTGGAAAGATGAACGGTCCAAATTAAGCTAAGCTATTCCCTCCCTGGGTACCTTGGGGGGGGGGGGGAGGGAATGGAAGAAAAGAGAGCAAAAGAAAATGGGTCAGACATAAGTCTGGTAAGTCCAGTGATTATTCAGTATGTAAACTGATAAGAGAACCATGACTTGAATAAGCTGGACACAGGACAATAACAAGGAAATAAGGTAACATAGGATAAGGTAAGATAAACCGGGCAAGATAAACAAGGCAAGATAAACTAATCATACTATCACACTCATGTCCATATTCTCTGCACCTATGAGATATTTCAACCGTTATCATGAGTTCAAACACTGTGATCCCTTTTCATTGATCGGCTCCTACTCGCACGCATTTACTACTTGTGTCATACGGCCCCGCTCGATTGTAGATACCTGTGCTGGTCCCACCATGGGGTGTATCAAATCCTATGGTGGCAACCCGACACGATTCAAGATGCACAGTGTATAACTACTGATACCCAGTGCCTGCTTTTTCCACTCCGGAGTACGTGCACGCCGGTACTCTGTCGGAACCTACACTGACGCACCAACCGCCGTTGTTTTGACGCTTATAATCAGACCATTAATCGTGCCCCACCCTGCCTAGTTCAGGGTACCATGATACATCTATGTGGGTTACTGCTGAAATGGGTCCCCGTTACTAGGGTTTCCTAGTCAACATGTTAAATTGGTTAAGTTATCAAGTTAACCTAACCCTACCCATCAGTTTAATTAACATGTTGCATTTGTTAAGTATTGCCTTAATTAACTTAACCTTACTATTCCTGACTTAGCTTTAATTCATTTATTAAAGCACCAACCACTCACATTAGACAGATATTGTTGCGGTTACTGGATGTGCTGGTCGGGTCCGGGTAGTTTTACACCGCAACTCGGTCTAACCTCGGGTTCCTTTGGGCTCGATGCACTAACCTCCCACATTAGATATATATTGTTATGGTTGCTGGATGTGTCGGGCGGTTCCGGGCTGTCTTACACCGTAACTCAATCTAACCTCGGGTTAGGCATATTCGTCTTTTCTAAATTTACATATTTACCTCTTTATATTTATATGTAAATTATTTTCATTCAATTCAAGCCCCACTTCCCCTTTTAAATCAAGTTCATAATTTTAGGTATAAAAATTATTACCACTTTATGCTATAAAACATTTACATGTTCATGAGCCAAATATGCCAATTATATGTAATTTCATATTTTTCCCCAACGTTACCCCCATTAAATGTTCGCATAAATCACGTAAAATGTTAGGCTCGATACATAGCCTAACTTATACACAAAAGGGGAAAAAGAGGAACATATAATAATTCCAACATCATAAAAATATGGATCTAACTACACATGTGTCATATGAATATGGCATAGAACAATATACATTTAATTATAAACTTGCAAATTTAGATCTACTTAACATGAATTATGAAGTAGGGGTTTTACATAGAACTACATAAACTTAAAATTAGGCATGTAATTGTGAACATAGCAAATTAGTTGGATCAAATCTAACATGAACCTAATCATATTAGCATGTAGTTTTGGTCATACATGTGATCATGGTTGAACTTGCATAAAATTCCCAAATTGAAATACAACATATAGGTGTCATTACCAAATCATGCGACATGAAATGTCATCGCCAAATTATACAACAAAGTATGTCATCGCCAATTTACACAATATGATATCCATCGCCAAATTATACAATATGGAATGTCATCTCCAAATTACACAATATTGTAACACCCCACCTCCGTTAAGGTCACTCTCAAAGGGAATGCCTTAACTTCGGTGGAGCGTTTTAAGGTACAAGATACTAATAAATTACAAGATAGAAAATTTATGCAGCGGAAAAAGATCAATATTATTTCAAACACAACAATTCAAAAACTGTTTCAACCTTCCAAATTATTACAACTTTTCATCTGTCTTGAAAACATAAAGAGGCAATACTAAAAATAAAATGACATAAATCCCCAATAAGTTCTTGACCATAGCCATAGTTAAAAAAGGAAAGTCCAAGCCTTACATCTACGGTCTTCAAGCTTTGGCTAACCTGGACTAAGCAGAAGTGTTTCCTCCCTGTGGACCTCTGGGGGGGGGGAGGGAACGGAAGATAAGAAGCGAAAGGAAAATGGGTCAGACATAAGTCTGGTAAGCCCAGTTAATTAATAGCATGTAAACAAGTAAAAGACTATGACATGAATAAACTGAACTTAGAACGATACCACAAGGATAGGGTAGTCCTAAAACGAGGTAAAGTAAGATTTAACTAGATTTGGCTATCGTACCCACTTTTACTTCTCTGCACCCACTAAGAGCTGTTTAGCTATCAATGTATGTTCGTGATAAAGTGATCCCATTCATGTATTGATCGACTCCTACTCGCATTCATGTATTTCCGATGTCATGCGACCCCACGTGATTTTTAAGTACTTGTACTAGTTCCAGCATAGGGTGTATCAAGTCCTATAATGGCAACCCTGACACGATTCAAAGATGCACAAGTGTACGCCTGGTGCCCAGTGCCTTCTTTTTCCACTCCGGAGCCCGTGCATGCTCGTACTCCGTCGGAACCTACACTGACGCACCTAACCGCCGCCCTTTTGACCGCTTATATTCAGCCCAGTAATCGTGCCCCACCCTGCCTAGTTCAGGGTATCTTGATACATCCATGTGGGTTACTGCTAAAATGGGTCCCCATTACTAGGGTTTTTGTAGTCAACATGCTAAATTGGTTAAGTGTCCTTGGTTTGACTTAACCCCTAACAATCTTTTCTAGTTAACATGTTAAGTTGGTTAAGTGTTTCCTCAATTACTTAACCCCACCAATCTTGTCTTGTTAACATGTTAACTTGGTTAAGTGTTCCCTTAATTACTTATCCTCACCATTTCTAGCTTGATTGTTCATGAGCTTTAATTAATTAATTAATTAAAGCACCAACCACTCACATTAAACATGTATTGTCGTGGTTACTGGATGTGTCGGTCGGTTCCGGGCAGTTTTACACCACAACTCAGTCTAACCTCGGGTCTTTCTGGGCTTGATGCACTAACCTATCACATTACACAGGTATTGTTGTGGTTACTGGATGTGCTGGTCGGTTCTGGGCAGGTTTACACCACAACTCAGTCTAACCTCGGGTTAGGCATATTCATCTTTTACATTTCATATATGTGAATTTTCTACAAGTGTTTCATGTCACACATTTTAATTATGTTCAAGACTAATGGTATAAATTATACCATTCATGGCCTTAACCATTTACATGGTTTTGGGCCCACCTACATTATTAACATGTTTTGATTTAATAACTATCCCAACGTTACCCCCGTTTGTTCATTCGTATTAATCACATAAAGTCATTGGGCCCGCATATTAGCCCAATTTATAAATATGAGGTAAAGAAGAGAACATGCATAATATAGATTCAACCAAACATGTAAATTTTGCATAAAACTTTATTCATATAATTTAACATGTCACATGAACTTGCATATAATTTAGACTTAGATAATCATAAGCCTAAAACATGTTAATATGTAGATCTAGGCATGTGTGAGCATAACCTCAATTATAAACTAGCATATGACATAATCATGACATGTCCAATCCCAAGGCATGTATAATATTAACATTAACATATAGGTGTGAACTAGATCTAACAAGGTGAACTTGCATAAGTCCACTTTACAAACATGCATATAAATATAGATCTAGTTTTGGATCTAACATGTAATTTGCATGTATAATTAGATCGTGACTTGGATATATCATAAAACATATAACTTGCATTAATCATATGAACCTAGATAGATCTTGACATGGATCCAACATAAAACTTGTAACTTGCATATGAACATATGAACATATATATAGGCATATGGACCTAACATAAAGCATATGACTATATATATATGTAGATCTTGAATTGGATCTAACATAATACATACAACTTGCATTAATCATATAAACATATATATGTAGATCTTAACATGAAACATATAACTTGCATATGATATTGATAGTTTCATTCTCAATCTTTAATAGATCCAACACCAAGTCCAATAAGCCACAAACATTCCAAGACAATTCATGATAAAATCATCACAAGAAACAAACATGAATTATCATCGTTAATATTATACAACTTGGTATAATTCTATTTTCACTTTATATCAAATCACGTCTTAAATTTATTTACATCTAAAAGATAACTACACTTACGAAAGACAATCTTGACTTCTGGAATCTGTATTCTGAAGTTGAAATGCTCGCCTTTGATGTTTAGTTTAATTTTGATTTGATTTGGTTTGTCTCTTTTAATTTGCTTCAAGTTGAACGGCGGCTACTCGAGATTGTCCAACGGCAGCATGACGGCTCTTGGTTTGATTTTTAATATGATTTAGGGTTGAGGTATTATGTTGCTTATATAGAAGTTTGATTTAATAGGAATCGTCAGATTAACATAGAGCAAATCAAAGCCATTCGGACAAGATAGAATAGCCACATCAGCCCTAATGACTCATCAAGGAGTCCATCAGAACCAATCAGATGCCACATCTGCCTTAGAGCGAATCGACCCACGAGTTGATAGCCAAACACCTGAATCAACCCCTAGTCGACCCAGCGGGGCTCGGGTCGACCTCAAAAATGGGCCGGTTCGGTTATTCCCCCTCCCGATTCGCTATTTTGAACTTTTTTGCATGTTTATTTGTTTAATTTATATATATATATATTCTCATATGCATACAAACTTCAAGGCTTAATAACTTCTTCATAAGGTACCCGTTTTATGCAAACCAAATGTCTATCTTGACCAAAATTTTGAGACGAACGTAATAGCGCAATCAATTTCACTTAATTCTTCTTCTAAAAATTAAGTGTTCTTGAATTTTTTAATTTTAATATCCTTAGAAAATTCAGGGTGTTACATTCTCCCCTCCTTAAATGATTTCGTCCCCGAAATCTTCAAGTTAAGAAGAATGCATCTTAACATCCAATCATCCATCATCCACAAGCATACATTGTCCTTAAAAGACATCTAATGCCATATGAACATATGCAGAGTGTGTGTATATGTCTCTTATCTAGTGCAAAATCAGGCGGTCTACTGATCCAGTTGACCTCCTTAATGTGAATCATGAGAGTGCCATGAGTCCATTATATATGCAATTTTTCCTATTCATAATTCTACATGAGTGCACAATCATTCATACAAATGTAGCGTCCATATGATAACACATCAAGTTTCAATTCACATACAATTTCATGCGTTAATATGCAAATGCAATATGAAATTGATTGAGCGATCTAGAACCTAATGTGTATGTGCGTATGCATCCACGAGCAATCACTAGCAACCACTTGCAACCATCAACCATAACATGTTTCAAATACATGTTTACATCCATTGATTTCTACTAAGGATCAAGAAATAGGACCGAGAAGATAACTAAGCATGAATAAACTTATGATAAAGGAGAGATCAAAGATGTACCCTCAAAAAGATAAGGGTAGGCTGCGCGTATCTTGCTTTCGGTCCCCCAAGTCGTGTCTTCTTCATTGTCACTCCATTGTACTTTAACAAGCTTGACTTCATGGTTGCATAGCTTTTTGACTTCCGTTCCCAAGATACGAGTTGGGATTCTTCTCACTGTTGCTTCTCGTTCCACTTCTACCTCTTCTAGTATCTTTGGTTCCACCACTTCCGCAGACTCATGTAAGCACTTTCGTAGGCGAGAAACATGAAAGACATTGTGAACTCCAACCAACTTTTCAGGTAGCTCTAATATGTATGCCATCGTCCCAATTCTTTCAATGATAGGAAATGGTCCTATGAATCTAGGTGCCAATTTCCCTTTGGATCCAAAGCGAACAACATTCCTCAAAGGAGATACTTTAAGGAACACTCTGTCTCCAACCTCAAACTCAAGGTCGGTCCTTCTTTTATCTGCATAGGACTTCTGTCTATCTTGAGCAGTCTTCATTCGTCTTCTTATTAGGTCCACCTTTTCTGAGGTTTCCCTAATCATGTCTGGCCCAAGTATAAGCTTATCCGTGGATTCCCACCAACAGGTTGGTGATCGACACGGTCTCCCATATAAGGCTTCGAAGGGTGCCATGCCTATTGTAGCTTGGTAGCTATTGTTGTAGGCGAACTCCACCAGAGGAAGATGATCTTCCCATGTCCCTCCAAAGTCAAGAACACACAATCTCAAGAGGTCTTCTAAGACTCTGTTCACCCTCTCCGTCTGTCCATCGGTTTGGGGATGGTAAGTCGTGCTTAAACATAGCTGTGTGCCTAAAACCTCTTGCAAACTCTTCCAGAACTTGCTTGTAAAGATAGGGTCTCGATCGCTTACTATGCTGGAAGGTATCCCATGCAGTCGAACTATCTCTTTAAGATATAGAGATGCTAGATATGAGGCAGTCCTTCTACTTTTGACAAGTATAAAGTGAGCGCTATTTGTGAGCCGATCCACTATTACCCAAATACTGGTATTGCCCCTTCTTGACCTAGGCAACCCACCAATAAAGTCCATCGAAATGCTATCCCATTTCCACTGTGGGACCTCTAGAGGATGAAGCAAACCACCAGGCTTCTTCTGCTCCGCCTTGACCTGCTGGCATATCATGCACTTAGAAACGAATTCAGCTACGTCCCTCTTCATGCCATTCCAAAAGAAAACTCTTTTGATGTCTTTATACATCTTGTCTCCGCCTGGGTGTATGGTCAGCTTTGAACAGCGTGCTTCTTCTAGAACCGTTTTCACTAAATCTCTTACTTGTGGGAAGCATAGCCTTCCATCCC
The DNA here is from genome assembly GCA_030737875.1 of Allium sativum. Lineage (NCBI taxonomy): Eukaryota > Viridiplantae > Streptophyta > Magnoliopsida > Asparagales > Amaryllidaceae > Allium > Allium sativum. The sequence goes on along the minus strand of CM060915.1, from coordinate 251,227,830 downwards.
GTCTTAACCATCCCTTATCATTGATGGAGTATCTATTGAGGTGACTCGAAGTCTCACTCCTAATCAACTTATCTATCACATCTACAAGCTGAGGGTCTTCACGTTGTGCGGTTCCTATTGAGTCAAAAAGTGTAGGCTGCACTTCCAGTGTTACTAACAAGCCAGGTACAAATTCAGAGGAGGTTCTAAAGTCAAAGTTGGCTATGTACTTCAAGCTTTGCCTTTCTACAAAGAGAGGGCTTACGGTCAGCTTCTTTCTACTCAGAGCGTCTGCTACCACATTGCTCTTGCCAAGAGTATAGAAAATCTCAAAATCATATGAGGCAAGAAACTCCATCCATCTTTGCTGCCTCAAGTTGAGATCTTTCTGCGAGAAAAGGTACTTCAATGATTTATGGTCAGTAAACAATTCAAATTTCTCACCTAAGAGGTAATGGCGCAAAGACTTAAGAGCGAAAATGATGGCCGCCAATTATAAGTCGTGGCTTGGGTAGTTTTTCTCATGTACTTTCAACTGCCTTCCACCATAAGCTACTACCTTCCCTTCTTGCATCAAGATAGTGCCTAATCTTGTACCGCATGCATCCGTTTATACGGTAAAAATCTTGCTCCCATCAGGCAATGTCAGAACCGGGGCTATTGTTTGAGCCCTTTTCAAGCGTTGGAAAGCAATATCGCAATCCAAATCCCAAGCGGAAACTAGGTTCTTCTTCGTTAACCTTGTAAGTGGAGCTGATATTTTCGCAAAGTCTTTAATGAACTTCCGGTGAAAGCCTGCTAGCCCAAGAAAGCTTCGGACTTCAGTTGCGTTTCATGGAATCTTCCAATCTTGCACAACAACCACTTTTGCGGGGTCCGCGGCTAACCCCTCTTTGGACACCACATGTCCAAGGAATCTAACTTCTTCTCTCCAGAAATGGCATTTGGAGAATTTGGCTTTCAACTGATGTGCATGGAGAGTATCCATGACTTCCCTTAAGTGTTGAGCATGCTCTTCCTCATTATTCGAGAAGATCAAAATATCGTCCATGAAAACCACCACAAACTTATTGAGGAATTCCCGGAACACCCTTCTCATCAATTCCACAAAATAGGCAGGTGCGTTTGTCACGCCGATAGGCATGACAAGCCACTCGAAGAAACCATCCAGGGTCCTAAATGCGGTCTTATCAATGCTATCCTCAGCCACTCTTAGCTGATGAAACCCGGTAGCCAAATCTAGTTGGGAGAAAATGGATGCACCTACGAGCTGATCAAACAGATCGTCAATTCTTGGGAGTGGGTGCCTATTCTTCTTGGTCAGCTTGTTCAGCTCCCTATAATCCACGCATAGGCGGAGTGAACCATCGGCTTTGGTTGCGAACACTATTGGAGCACCCCATTCAGAAATACTCCGTCTTATGAACCCCTTTTCAAGCAGCTCTTTAACTTGCTTGTTGAGTTCTTCTCTCTCCCTTAGAGCCATGTGTCTAACGGGTAAAGCAACGGGTTTTGCACTATCAACGAGGTATATGCGGAAGTTTATCTCCCGCTTCGGAGGTAAGCCCTTTACTTCTTCAAACACATCCGAATATTCACAGACCACTCTAACAGACTGCAAATTCTCAACAGATGCATTAAGAGATTCTAGATAACTTAGCATAACAGAATTCATGGGATTACAAGAGATTTCGAGAGTGTTACCGAGGTGAGTCATGAGTCTAACCACTCTCTTTTCACAATTGAGGACGACACCATTACTGGATAGCCAGTCCATGCCTAGAATCAGCCCATAGCTCGTGAAGCCCAAAACATAAGCATTACATTTAAACCCAACGCTTAAATAGAGATTTCCAAATCCAAACAAATCATTGACAAATAAACTGAGCCCCCAATTCGATTTGAAACAACCAAAGGATCCTCTACTATATGGGTGTCTAAGTGCAGAGATTCAACTAAAGAAGTAAATATAAAAGAGTGCGATGCGCCAGAATCAAAGAGAGTACGAACATGATTATCAAACAGATAAACTAAACTCCCAATAGAAATATTTCTACCTCGTTCCTGCAGAGGTGCAATGAGAGCATGAACCTTCCCTCCAGAAGATGATCTAGTCCTCTGTCCCTGCCCTTTCCTTTTTGGCAGTCCTTAGACAAGTGTCTAGTATCCCCGCACTGGAAACAAGCGCCTAATTTTCTCTTTTTCTTTCTACAGTCCCTAGCCAAGTGTCTAGGTATCCGATAGAAATTGCACTTCATCTTCTTACGGGATTTATTATCCTTCCCACCTTTCTTGGGGTCCGTCTTCTTGTTCTGAGATCCATCTCCTTTCTTGTTTTGAGGCTCTTCCTTCTTCACCTCCTTCTTACCATCTTTGTTCTACTCTTGCAACAGAGCCATGTCCACTAGTCTCTCGTAAGTCGCTCCCATAGGTATATGGGACATTTCCAAACCTTGTAGTGGCTCATTCAGTCCTTCGGTGTGAAAACCCGTAACTTCCCCGTAAAGGAAAGCGTCGGATAGTTCGAGAACAAGCCACGACAGAACACATACAGAAGAACATTTCATTGTATATTACAACAATGCATCAGATTACAAGAATATACATAGTATAAACAAATAAATATTACACAGAAATATCAGAGATTTAAATTACATTTAAATACATCGCAGCGGAAAATAATACAATACACAACTAGAAAAGATATACGGATACAAAGCTTTCCGGATATCGTTCCAGCTGTAAACCAGGATCCTGTGAATATAAATCTGCAAAACCAAAACTACTAACTGCCCGTGTCAAAATAGGGGCACCCAGAGTTTAGGTCAAAACAATAAACTCCAGGTCAGTCATGTGACTGGTGTGAGAACTAAAACAATTATTAATCTTTATTTTTAAAGTTTGGTAAATCAAGGGACCACGCCGTATAACACGGAACGGGTTTCCTCCCAAGAATACCAGTGCATAAAACAAACAGCGCAATGCTAAATAAAGAAAAATGAAGCTGTTATAAGACGCAGGTCCTATCACACAATGCAAACGCAAGCCGGGGGATAGGGTTTTCCCTTATAACAGCCAAAGAATGCTTGATACGTTTAAAACAAATCATTTGATACTATTATAAGTGCATAGTGTATAAAACAACTTCAAATCATAAGTATCAATCATAGGCGGCGTGGGTACCATATATCATGTCGCCATATATAGGTTTACAAATAAAACCGCAAATGTCACGTATTTGGAAATTGGATTTCCATCTATGAACCGAGGCAAAAGATAGTCCTCAACCGATTCGAGACTGCCTAGCCCGAGTCTCAGGCAAGCGCGCAGGCAAGCCTTGGATCGTCAGGGCCGGTCCACACGGAGTGGATTAAAATGCCTGAGCACTACGTTTCGCCGCCCTTTGGGGCGTAAGCGAGCCAACGAATGACTCCATCGGACCCGGATCGTCCGATCTAACCGAGGCGCCTCGCAACAGCAACAACCACATAAGTCAAACTCGTCAGGGCGTGTAAAACCACTGACGCCACTTTTAGCTAGGAGGAAACGTAGGCCCTCCCTGAGGTCCGTCTCCCGTTTTTGGTTCATACCGGGTGTGAAACTCGCGAAGTAAACGTTACACAAAGCTACGCCACAAAGGCCGTGCTTTGATCATCACCACAAGACTTTGCTTTTCAACAGAAGCCTCGATCAATTGCCACTTAGGCATGCCACACAGGCAATTCACTCCATGCGTTTGATATCCATCAATATATAACCCCTGAGCTCGTACGTCTCAGAGAAGGGCGTTAAGCAAGAGAATAAATTCTCCGCCGCCAAGCAGATATATATTTAGTAGAGATCAATCACACGGACTAAAATCCAATGTCAGACACACAGTCCATTTACAAGTCCGTTCTGGGTCTGAACGAAACCGGAGGCACCTAGTACCCCGCATATCCATCGATCTCCAAGTACGTCTGGACGATCACCAACTGTTTCCATCTTCTTGGGTGTACAGCCCAGTCAAGATCATCAGTAATCACCCAAACGACGTGAAGACTTCCGGTCTTCGACCATCGTCTTCATCTTCGACTTATCGTCGTATCAGTTATTCAGAATGGGATAAACCCGGTCTTTCCGAATAACTCGCGTATATTTTAAATAAGTGTTACACAAACACAACATACGCCTCATTCCAATTCATCAGTCACTAACCGTAAATTAATCAAGAGAATAATTCCCCAAATATTAACCCCGAAGGCCGAAACCAACATCAGATCAATATCCAGAAAACCATTCTGCTTAGCTAACCGACAGTTAGTTTCTGATTTCACATTCATAGGGAAAGGTTCCCATTAATTTTACCCAAGATAAATTCCTGAATTTATTCTCTAATCTTCCTTTGAGTTTCGATTCAACTAGTCGGGATTAACGAAACTTACCGAAGTAATCATTTGTTTTAATTCCCCAATCCCAACCTAGTTATCCCATGAAGTAAAACTGGTAATACTTCATATCTAACACCACCGTGTTATCGGTAAATTCAATTACCATTTCACGTTCAAATCTAATTAAAGATTTAACTATCGCCTGGAGCAAAACTGGTGATACTCCATTTTCGATCATTTCAATCTAATTAAAGATTCATTAAAACTCCACTTAGTTTTAATCTTCGACTGGGTTAAAGAATCAGTGTCATTTAAAACACGGTTCACGATAAACCCAAAATCACATTCCATTAATTATCGGGTTAAAGAACAAGTGTTATTTAAAAACACTGTTCACGATAAACCCAAAAATCAATACCAATTCAATTTCCAATTAAATGTCATTTAATTGATACACTTCATTAAATCTAAATAAAAAGATTTAATCTTTTCTCAACTGGGTTTAAGAACAGTGTTAGTGAAGACACCATTCACGACAAACCCAAATCACATTTGATATTCAATATAAGGCTCTGAATAGAAAATATATCGGCTTATATTCAATATCAAATCCTATGAATAACAAATATCGTATTGGAAATAACGATATAAATATATATCTTTCAAATTTCCATAACAACATCTGTATAACCACGAATTTCAACATCGAAATATTCCGAAGACAATTTCGATTCAAATCCATTCCAATGCAATCATTGGAAATTTTGGTTATTTTTAAAACCCTTTTCGAATTCCATTTATTTATTTAAAAATAAATAGAATTATAATTCTAGTTCAAAACTAGTTCATTTAGATAAAAATCTATTTTTATCTTTTCAAATATGGGATTTTTCATCCCAGTTCTTTCTAAATCATTTCTTATGATTTTACACAAATTATTACTATTTTTAATAATTTTATCATGGCCCGTACAGTCGATTTCCATCAACGGCCATCGAACTGCACTTACAGCGACCTTTTTCGAATTTGATTTGGACGTATCTCCAAATCCAACCGTTAGATTTCAAATTTCTAATATTCGTTAGAAAGTTCTTTTTGATACGAACCCAACGGTTCTGGTTTTAGGAGAATCCGACGGCCGGATCTCCCGTAATGTCCGTTTGAAATAAATGGTCGAAATTCACGAACTGCCGCGGCGCGGCGCGTTCTATTCAGGCCATTATATTATATATATAATATATATAATATATATTTCGTCGATTTCTATTTAAAACGAATTATATAAATAGTTTTAAAATTCGTTTCAAAAGCAATTTCAACTTCCATTTCAATTCAAATCAAAATTGAATTCTTCTTTATAAATTCGTTTTAAAATTCATTTCTATTCAATTCAAATTTCAATTCAATTCATTTCGAAATCGTTTGTAATTCAATTCATTTCGAAATCGTTTTCAATTCAATTCATTTCGAAATCGTTTTTAATTCAATTCATTTCGAAATCGTTTTCAATTCATTTCATTTCGAAATCGTTTTCAATTCATTTCATTTCGAAATCGTTAAAATCGATATAAATGTCGTTCACGTCAAAATGGCGTCAATCTAACCAACACGGCTTTATAAATTTCTGTTTTCAAATATTCTATTTCAAATATTTCTTTTTCAAAATAGTTGTTATTATTAAAATATTTCGTTCAACACATGACCAATCTCAATGGATGAGTACTGTCAACACATGAACCTTTATTTTATATTGATAAAGATGTAAATCTTATTACTAAAATATTTCGTTCAATACATGACCAATCTCAATGGATGAGTACTGTCAACACATGAACTTTTATTTTATATCGATAAAGATGTAAATCTTATTACTAAAATATTTCGTTCAACACATGACCAATCTCAATGGATGAGTACTGTCAACACATGAACTTTTATTTTATATCGATAAAGATGTAAATTTTATTACTAAAATATTTCGTTCAACACATGACCAATCTCAATGGATGAGTACTGTCAACACATGAACTTTTATTTTATATTGATAAAGATGTAAATCTTATTACTAAAATATTTCGTTCAACACATGACCAATCTCAATGGATGATTACTGTCAACACATGAACTTTTATTTTATATTGATAAAGATGTAAATCTTATTACTAAAATATTTCGTTCAACACATGACCAATCTCAATGGATGAGTACTGTCAACACATGAACTTTTATTTTATATATTCTTTATTTTTCAAATTGGAATGAGGCCCAATCAATTACCATATAAAGTTAATTATATGGATTTTCATACATTACACACATATAATAGCATTGAAAGATAATCAACCATCAACCAAAGTGCACTACACTGTATAAGCATCAAATATAGATATTCAACGCTTATAACAGCCTGTCAATCAATCGATCGACATATTTAATCAATCAGGATGAGTGAACTTCAAATTTCATCCTAACACCCGTGTGGGGTTTCAAACAATCAAACACATATTTTGTTTGTGCAGTTGGGCGATGTGTAAAATTTATCGTCCCAATCAATATCCTTCAAATAGGTGTTCATAAACAAACCGTCCGGTTTGTAAATGAATATTTATTTATTCACATTCACGTTAAAAATTATATTTTTAACGATAAAACACTCTATTTCAACATATGAATTTCTATTCAGTTCATTCTTTAAATAAAATGATATTTTTATTTTTCTAACATATTTTAGAAAATTTCGGCGGCATAACGGCACGATACTAGAAACGGGACAAGGCCTAGCCTTATCCCCGGTCTAGTGAAGGCCCACGCCATTCACACATCAATCATATTCACCAAACAACCAAATTCAAATCAAATCATCAAACTAATCTATGCAACCAAACAAACAAGTCCATGGTCTGTGGACGATTGTGTCGGGTGCTACTAAGCACCGTCTGCATCCTAGTATATATATATAACTAGAAATGAAATTGAAGAGTGAGAAATTCTCACCGAAAGCTATCCAAACATCTTGACTCTTCTTTGATAGAAATCGTCGCCATTCTCGCCCATTGTCATCTTCGTTGCCCGTATTCTCTACATATGTCAAAATCGAATTTTTACTTCGCTATTCAATATATAAAAATCACATTTTTACTTTGCTATTCAATATATAAAAATCGAATTTTTAGTTTGCTATTCAATATATAAAAATCCTATTTTTAAAAATATAGATTTCGCCTTTATAAAACATAGACTTCGCCCTTTCAAATTTAAAGATTTTACCTTTTCTAATTTAAAGATTTCTAAATAAAAATCATTGCTTTATAACATAAAATAAAATCAGTTTTTAAATTAACAAAAATCAGTTTTTAAATTATAACAAGAATCAGTTTTAACATTATATAAAAATCAGTTTTTAAATTAACAAAAATCAGTTTTTAAATTATAACAAGAATCAATTTTAACATTATATAAAAATCAGTTTTAACATTATATAAAAATCAGTTTTAACATTATATAAAAATTAGTTTTAACATTATATAAAAATCAAATAAAATAAATAAGCTAAAAAAACTTACAGGGGGTTTTCTCATCGATCGCGGGTTCGTGAGGGAGGGGGGGAGGCGCTGCCACTTCGGGTGGCGGATCGGTGTCGGGGATTTAGGGTTTGGCGCTCGTTCAAGATAGAGGAGGAGAGAAGGCGGAGCAAGTGGAGGAGAGGGAGGGGGGTTGGCCAGCGTTCGACGACCGGGGAGGCGCCTCGTCGGAGCGACGGCTGGACAAGGCGACGGGGTTCGATCATCTCTCGTTTTTTTTATATAAACTGAATTGATTTCGAAAATAAGGGGGGGCCAGAAGTATACAGGAGGATGGGGAGGAAAATATTATATTTTTTTTTTATTATTTAATTATTAAAAAGTTGACTTTCACATACAACCTCTAAACGAGGTCCACCGCCTGTCGCCCATAGCGTTTCACCCCCATTCCGAATACAATGGGATATGTATCGTAGGTTGATTCGGACGTTACAATCAGTTTCCGTTTAAATTTACATTTAAATCACTATATTGAATTTTAAACGTACATTGCAAATTACCGGGGTCATATACTAACTAGAAAAATTCCAGAAAAATATTTTCTAGCTTCTAATTGACGATACGGTCCTAACAAAACTAGTTTCGTCGAATTCTGAGACCGTTTGAAAAATGGCCATTTTCCAGTCGATTAAAATCAACTGAAACTGGTCAAATGCGTTTTCCTTTGCCACGCTCACATATTGATTCGAAAAATTATGAAATTTGAAACCTAGCAATAACTTGACACCACGGACCCAACAAAACTGGTTTCGTCGAAATCCGAGGTCATTTGCAAAATGTCCATTTTTAAGGGCCTGAATTCCATAGCGACTATTCAGAATTTTCAACTGGACATATCTTTTGATTCCCGCTATGAAATCTTGATTTGCCGGATTCGTTGGAAAGATACTATCAAATAGATCCTATGATTTCTGGTTTCACTAAAATCCGGATTGTTTTGCACCCGGTACATTCAATTGAAGTTTGAAATCGAATTATCGAACTACCGCGCCATTTCCAATTCTATTTATAATTATATATAAATATTTATATTCTAACGACGACGCGTATAATATATACGTTCTAATTATATTCAAAATAAATTTCTCGTCGATATTATTTAAAATAATACATTTTAAATAATCAAAATTCGCTAAAATTGCCAAAATAAAAATTTTAAACTGGCCCAGATTTTCGGGTTGTTACAATCTCCCCCACTTAAAACTTTTCGTCCCCGAAAAGGAACAAAGTCGAAAGTGGTTTGATTAACCAACTCTACGTTCGATCTGGCTTTCATTCTCCAACTTTTCAGTTTCTGAGAATTTTCAAAATTTCAAAAAAATTTGGCTAACACCCTAAATTTTTGAAAAATTTCGCCATAACCTCCCCTGCACCGGGAGCATCGGGGAATTTCAAATAGCTTCCCCGGTCCTTCAGATCTCAAAAAGAAAAAGAAAAAGCCAAGCGGCTAGCCAATAGGCTCATAAAATCATCATCACCCAAACAAAACAGTAAATTATGTAGTAAACATGTACCTATTTGTCGGGCAAACAAATTTTATTCTCTGGCTCTAGCCTCCTTGCTATGACCTGTTCAATATAAGTATATGTATATGCATGCAAATGCAACCAATTTTCAATACAATTCAATATTTGATTCAGTTAGGCATAAAGGTTCAAAATTATCAAACAATTAAACAAACAACACAAACATCAATCAATTAGTGAATTAGAGTCTCAAATTCATAATTTTGATACATATACAGAAAATCATGTTTTGGTGCCAATTTACAACAATGTGTTCTAACTATATTAGTTTTGGTTCTCACACCAGTCTAATGGAAACATATAGAAATCACACCTTCGAAACACGAAAACAAATACTGGTGATGGCGCGCCATCATCAGAATCATGTCCGGGCGACTAGAGTGTGACTCTATATATATCCAATATATTAAAACTTCGAATACACGCGGATCAGACGTATACGCAAAATCTATATATACTGGATTGTCCAACTCAATATAAATAGATAGTCAAATACGAATAATTGATTTAAATTTTCAAAACAAAAATTTGTTTTCACTTTAAAAATTTACTCTTCACACTCGTTCTAGGATACTACTGATCCCATTTCTAACGAGTCATCCTAACTGGATGTTACTAATCCAATATCTGATGAATTCTTTCGTATGGTTCTAATGTGCCTTGTTCTCTGCTTTGTAAACCAAAGCTCTGATACCAACTGTGAAAACCCGTAACTTCCCCGTAAAGGAAAGCGTCGGATAGTTCGAGAACAAGCCACGACAGAACACATACAGAAGAACATTTCATTGTATATTACAACAATGCATCAGATTACAAGAATATACAGAGTATAAACAAATAAATATTACACAGAAATATCAGAGATTTAAATTACATTTAAATACATCGCAGTGGAAAATAATACAATACACAACTAGAAGAGATATACGGATACAAAGCTTTCCGGATATCGTTCCAGCTTTAAACCAGGATCCTGTGAATATAAATTTGCAAAACCAAAACTACTAGCTGCCCGTGTCAAAATATGGGCACCCAGAGTTTAGGTCAAAACAATAAACTCCAGGTCAGTCATGTGACTGGTGTGAGAACTAAAACAGTTATTAATCTTTATTTTTAAAGTTAGGTAAATCAAGGGACCACGCCGTATAACACGGAACGGGTTTCCTCCCAAGAATACCAGTGCATAAAACAAACAGCGCAATGCTAAATAAAGAAAAATGAAGCTGTTATAAGACCCAGGTCCTATCACACAATGCAAACGCAAGCCGGGGGATAGGGTTTTCCCTTATAACAGCCAAAGAATGCTTGATACGTTTAAAACAAATCATTTGATACTATTATAAGTGCATAGTGTATAAAACAACTTCAAATCATAAGTATCAATCATAGGCGGCGTGGGTACCATATATCATGTCGCCATATATAGGTTTACAAATAAAACCGCAAATGTCACGTATTTGGAAATTGGATTTCCATCTATGAACCGAGGCAAAAGATAGTCCTCAACCGATTCGAGACTGCCTAGCCCGAGTCTCAGGCAAGCGCGCAGGCAAGCCTTGGATCGTCAGGGCCGGTCCACACAGAGTGGATTAAAATGCCTGAGCACTACGTTTCGCCGCCCTTTGGGGCGTAAGCGAGCCAACGAATGACTCCATCGGACCCGGATCGTCCGATCTAACCGAGGCGCCTCGCAACAGCAACAACCACATAAGTCAAACTCATCAGGGCGTGTAAAACCACTGACGCCACTTTTAGCTAGGAGGAAACGTAGGCCCTCCCTGAGGTCCGTCTCCCGTTTTTGGTTCATACCGGGTGTGAAACTCGCGAAGTAAACGTTACACAAAGCTACGCCACAAAGGCCGTGCTTTGATCATCACCACAAGACTTTGCTTTTCAACAGAAGCCTCGATCAATTGCCACTTAGGCATGCCACACAGGCAATTCACTCCATGCGTTTGATATCCATCAATATATAACCCCTGAGCTCGTACGTCTCAGAGAAGGGCGTTAAGCAAGAGAATAAATTCTCCGCCGCCAAGCAGATATATATTTAGTAGAGATCAATCACACGGACTAAAATCCAATGTCAGACACACAGTCCATTTACAAGTCCGTTCTGGGTCTGAACGAAACCGGAGGCACCTAGTACCCCGCATATCCATCGATCTCCAAGTACGTCTGGACGATCACCAACTGTTTCCATCTTCTTGGGTGTACAGCCCAATCAAGATCATCAGTAATCACCCAAACGACGTGAAGACTTCCGGTCTTCGACCATCGTCTTCATCTTCGACTTATCGTCGTATCAGTTATTCTGAATGGGATAAACCCGGTCTTTCCGAATAACTCGCGTATATTTTAAATAAGTGTTACACAAACACAACATATGCCTCATTCCAATTCATCAGTCACTAACTGTAAATTAATCAAGAGAATAATTCCCCAAATATTAACCCCGAAGGCCGAAACCAACATCAGATCAATATCCAGAAAACCATTCTGCTTAGCTAACCGACAGTTAGTTTCTGATTTCACATTCATAGGGAAAGGTTCCCATTAATTTTACCCAAGATAAATTCCTGAATTTATTCTCTAATCTTCCTTTGAATTTCGATTCAACTAGTCGGGATTAACGAAACTTACCGAAGTAATCATTTGTTTTAATTCCCCAATCCCAACCTATTTATCCCATGAAGTAAAACTTGTAATACTTCATATCTAACACCACCGTGTTATCGGTAAATTCAATTACCATTTCACGTTCAAATCTAATTAAAGACTTAACTATCGCCTGGAGCAAAACTGGTGATACTCCATTTTCGATCATTTCAATCTAATTAAAGATTCATTAAAACTCCACTTAGTTTTAATCTTCGACTGGGTTAAAGAATCAGTGTCATTTAAAACACGGTTCACGATAAACCCAAAATCAGATTCCATTAATTATCGGGTTAAAGAACAAGTGTTATTTAAAAACACTGTTCACGATAAACCCAAAAATCAATACCAATTCAATTTCCAATTAAATGTCATTTAATTGATACACTTCATTAAATCTAAATAAAAAGATTTAATCTTTTCTCAACTGGGTTTAAGAACAGTGTTAGTGAAGACACCATTCACGACAAACCCAAATCACATTTGATATTCAATATAAGGCTCTGAATAGAAAATATATCGGCTTATATTCAATATCAAATCCTATGACTAACAAATATCGTATTGGAAATAACGATATAAATATATATCTTTCAAATTTCCATAACAACATCTGTATAACCACGAATTTCAACATCGAAATATTCCGAAGACAATTTCGATTCAAATCCATTCCAATGCAATCATTGGAAATTTTGGTTATTTTTAAAACCCTTTTCGAATTCCATTTATTTATTTAAAAATAAATAGAATTATAATTCTAGTTCAAAACTAGTTCATTTAGATAAAAATCTATTTTTATCTTTTCAAATATGGGATATTTCATCCCAGTTCTTTCTAAATCATTTCTTATGATTTTACACAAATTATTACTATTTTTAATAATTTTATCAAGGCCCGTACAGTCGATTTCCATCAACGGCCATCGAACTGCACTTACAGCGACCTTTTTCGAATTTGATTTGGACGTATCTCCAAATCCAACCGTTAGATTTCAAATTTCTAATATTCGTTAGAAAGCTCTTTTCGATACGAACCCAACGGTTCCGGTTTTAGGAGAATCCGACGGTCGGATCTCCCGTAATGTCCGTTTGAAATAAATGGTCGAAATTCACGAACTGCCGCGGCGCGGCGCGTTCTATTCAGGCCATTATATTATATATATAATATATATAATATATATTTCGTCGATTTCTATTTAAAACGAATTATATAAATAGTTTTAAAATTCGTTTCAAAAGCAATTTCAACTTCCATTTCAATTCAAATCAAAATTGAATTCTTCTTTATAAATTCGTTTTAAAATTCATTTCTATTCAATTCAAATTTCAATTCAATTCATTTCAAAATCGTTTTTAATTCAATTCATTTCGAAATCGTTTTCAATTCAATTCATTTCGAAATCGTTTTTAATTCAATTCATTTCGAAATCGTTTTCAATTCATTTCATTTCGAAATCGTTTTCAATTCATTTCATTTCGAAATCGTTAAAATCGATATAAATGTCGTTCACGTCAAAATGTCGTCAATCTAACCAACACGGCTTTATAAATTTCTGTTTTCAAATATTCTATTTCAAATATTTCTTTTTCAAAATAGTTGTTATTATTAAAATATTTCGTTCAACACATGACCAATCTCAATGGATGAGTACTGTCAACACATGAACCTTTATTTTATATTGATAAAGATGTAAATCTTATTACTAAAGTATTTCGTTCAACACATGACCAATCTCAATGGATGAGTACTGTCAACACATGAACTTTTATTTTATATCGATAAAGATGTAAATCTTATTACTAAAATATTTCGTTCAACACATGACCAATCTCAATGGATGAGTACTGTCAACACATGAACTTTTATTTTATATCGATAAAGATGTAAATTTTATTACTAAAATATTTCGTTCAACACATGACCAATCTCAATGGATGAGTACTGTCAACACATGAACTTTTATTTTATATTGATAAAGATGTAAATCTTATTACTAAAATATTTCGTTCAACACATGACCAATCTCAATGGATGAGTACTGTCAACACATGAACTTTTATTTTATATTGATAAAGATGTAAATCTTATTACTAAAATATTTCGTTCAACACATGACCAATCTCAATGGATGAGTACTGTCAACACATGAACTTTTATTTTATATATTCTTTATTTTTCAAATTGGAATGAGGCCCAATCAATTACCATATAAAGTTAATTATATGGATTTTCATACATTACACACATATAATAGCATTGAAAGATAATCAACCATCAACCAAAGTGCACTACACTGTATAAGCATCAAATATAGATATTCAACGCTTATAACAGCCTGTCAATCAATCGATCGACATATTTAATCAATCAGGATGAGTGAACTTCAAATTTCATCCTAACACCCGTGTGCGGTTTCAAACAATCAAACACATATTTTGTTTGTGCAGTTGGGCGATGTGTAAAATTTATCGTCCCAATCAATATCCTTCAAATAGGTGTTCATAAACAAACCGTCCGGTTTGTAAATGAATATTTATTTATTCACATTCACGTTAAAAATTATATTTTTAACGATAAAACACTCTATTTCAACATATGAATTTCTATTCAGTTCATTCTTTAAATAAAATGATATTTTTATTTTTCTAACATATTTTAGAAAATTTCGGCGGCATAACGGCACGATACTAGAAACGGGACAAAGCCTAGCCTTATCCCCGGTCTAGTGAAGGCCCACGCCATTCACACATCAATCATATTCACCAAACAACCAAATTCAAATCAAATCATCAAACTAATCTATGCAACCAAACAAACAAGTCCATGGTCTGTGGACGATTGTGTCGGGTGCTACTAAGCACTGTCTGCATCCTAGTATATATATATAACTAGAAATGAAATTGAAGAGTGAGAAATTCTCACCGAAAGCTATCCAAACATCTTGACTCTTCTTTGATAGAAATCATCGCCATTCTCGCCCATTGTCATCTTCGTTGCCCGTATTCTCTACATATGTCAAAATCGAATTTTTACTTCGCTATTCAATATATAAAAATCACATTTTTACTTTGCTATTCAATATATAAAAATCGAATTTTTAGTTTGCTATTCAATATATAAAAATCCTATTTTTAAAAATATAGATTTCGCCTTTATAAAACATAGACTTCGCCCTTTCAAATTTAAAGATTTTACCTTTTCTAATTTAAAGATTTCTAAATAAAAATCATTGCTTTATAACATAAAATAAAATCAGTTTTTAAATTAACAAAAATCAGTTTTTAAATTATAACAAGAATCAGTTTTAACATTATATAAAAATCAGTTTTTAAATTAACAAAAATCAGTTTTTAAATTATAACAAGAATCAGTTTTAACATTATATAAAAATCAGTTTTAACATTATATAAAAATCAGTTTTAACATTATATAAAAATCAAATAAAATAAATAAGCTAAAAAAACTTACAGGGGGGGGGGTTTCTCATCGATCGCGGGTTCGTGAGGGAGGAGGGGGAGTTGCTGCCACTTCGGGCGGCGGATCGGTGTCGGGGATTTAGGGTTTGGGGCTCGTTCAAGATAGAGGAGGAGAGAAGGCGGAGCAAGTGGAGGAGAGGGAGGGGAGGTTGGCCAACGTTCGACGACCGGGGAGGCGCCTCGCCGGAGCGACGGCTGGACAAGGCGACGGGGTTCGATCATCTCTCGTTTTTTTTATATAAACTGAATCGATTTCGAAAATAAGGGGGGGGGGGGGGGCAGAAGTATACAGGAGGAAGGGGAGGAAAATATTTTTTTTTTATTATTTAATTATTAAAAAGTTGACTTTCACATACAACCTCTAAACGAGGTCCACCGCCTGTCGCCCGTAGCGTTTCACCCCCATTCCGAACACAATGGGATATGTATCGTAGGTTGATTCGGACGTTACAATCAGTTTCCGTTTAAATTTACATTTAAATCACTATATTGAATTTTAAACGTACATTGCAAATTACCGGGGTCATATACTAACTAGAAAAATTCCAGAAAAATATTTTCTAGCTTCTAATTGACGATACGGTTCTAACAAAACTAGTTTCGTCGAATTCTGAGACCGTTTGAAAAATGGCCATTTTCCAGTCGATTAAAATCAACTGAAACTGGTCAAACGCGTTTTCCTTTGCCACGCTCACATATTGATTCAAAAAATTATGAAATTTGAAACCTAGCAATAACTTGACACCACGGACCCAACAAAACTGGTTTCGTCGAAATCCGAGGTCATTTACAAAATGTCCATTTTTAAGGGCCTGAATTCCATAGCGACTATTCAGAATTTTCAACTGGACATATCTTTTGATTCCCGCTATGAAATCTTGATTTGCTAGATTCGTTGGAAAGATACTATCAAATAGATCCTATGATTTCTGGTTTCACTAAAATCCGGATTGTTTTGCACCCGGTACATTCAATTGAAGTTTGAAATCGAATTATCGAACTACCGCGCCATTTCCAATTCTATTTATAATTATATATAAATATTTATATTCTAACGACGACGCGTATAATATATACGTTCTAATTATATTCAAAATAAATTTCTCGTCGATATTATTTAAAATAATTCATTTTAAATAATCAAAATTCGCTAAAATTGCCAAAATAAAAATTTTAAACTGGCCCAGGTTTTCGGGTTGTTACAATCGGCAAAGCGGAGAGCCTTCTTGTGTGGAGTGTTTACTAACTCCTGTCCAAATCGAGCAAGCTGGTTGAATTTATTGACGTATTCTTTGACCAAAAAGCTTCCCTGTTTAAGTGATAGGAACTTCTCCATTTGCAGACTCTTCTCAGCTTGTGAGAGGAGCTTCATTTCAAATCTTGCCCTGAAGTCCTCCCAAGTCTCTATCGGTCTTTCAGCATTAGTGACTTCCCACCAGAAGGAGGCCTCGTCTTTGAGCAACCGCACCATTAACTGTAGTTTCTGCCTCTCATCTACTTCAAAGATAACGAATAAGTCCTCAGTCTCCTTCAGCCAGTTTCTAGCTTCCACAAATGTTTCGCTCCTCTTAAAGTCTTTTCCACCTATGGATCTAAAGTCTCTATAGATCTTTGAGAAAGCATTTCCTCTTGGAGGAGGGGGAGGAGCACCAGCAGCTGGGGGAGGAGGAATGTCTGTTGGGCCCGCGTCATTGGCCCTAGCTTCTAGGTATCTCCTGAACTAGCTAGGTATCGGTACACCCTCTGGGAGGTTAAGATCCCCAGACATGTTGACACAAAAAGGAAAGATACAAAACGAAGGATAGAAAGATAGTGCATATGGCTTTGGGGATTATGCCTTTTTAAATTAACACTTTTCTTGAAAATGCTTCTTTATGACTTCTTTTTGGAAAATAGTTTCAAAAATTTTATCCAATCTGATAAACTTTAGCTCTGATACCAAGTGTAACACCCCACCTCCGTTAAGGTCACTCTCAAAGGGAATGCCTTAACTTCGGTGGAGCTTTTTAAGGTACAAGATACTAATAAATTACAAGACAGAAAATTTATGCAGCGGAAAAAGATCAATATTATTTCATAAATACTTGTTCAACACAACAATTCAACAACTGTTTCAACCTTCCAAATTATTACAACTTTTCATCTGTCTTGAAAACTTAAAGAAACAATACTGAAAATAAAATGACATAAATCCCCAATAAGTGCTTGACCATAGCCATAGCTCAAAAAGGAAAGTTGTGACGACCCCATTTCCCGTACTGACGGAGACAAGGGTTATCTTTGGAATATAACACAGAAACAGATAATAGCAGAACAGAATTAAATAAATACACCAGATAATGAACAATAGAATATACTGGATAAAAGTAATCATCAGAGTTACACAGTATACAGGATCTTACTTAGTACAAATACAGTTCAGCTATACATAAATGTCTACAGCGGAAACAAACAAAATATGTACAATAGGAGCTGAACAACATAAAAAGAGATAAATAATAGAATCCATCTTCAGCTCCAGCTATCCAGAAAGAACCCGCTAAACCTGAATACAAGGCTGCCCGTGTAGAAAAAGGGGCCCCCGAGTTTGAAAGTGAAACAAACTACGAGTCAGTCATGGGACTGGTATGAGAAATCTATTCAACACATTTAATATATGGCTAATCACAGGACCACGCCATTTTCGTGGAACGGGTTTACTCCATTGGATTACCAGTGCTTTAAAACAAATCATTCTTTGAAACAATGCTATGCTTTTTATAAAAATGAAACCATTATAAGACTCAGTTCCCATCACACAATGCAACGCAAACCGGAGGATAGAGTTTTTACCTTATAACGGCCAAAATATGCTTGATACGAATAAAACAAAAACATTTAATATTATTACTAGTGTTTATTTGTTTCAAAAACAATTTCAAATCATAACTATCAATCATAGACGACATGAGCGTCCCATGCCACTATGTCGCCAAATATATATACAATCGAAACCACACGATGTCGTATTTGGAAATTGGATTTCCGTCATGAACCAAGGCAAAAGATAGTCCTTACCGAATTCGTGACTCTCTAGCCCGAGCCACAGGATCAGAACGCATTAACCCTTTAGATCGTCAGGGCCGTCCTCCGATGTGGATTATTATGCCTGAACACTACGTCTCCCCGTCCTTTGGGGGCGTAAACGAGCCAATGAATGACTCCATCGGACCCGGATCGTCCGATCAAACCGAGGCGCCTCGCAACAGCAACAACCACACGGGTGAAAAGTATATAAATGTCAGGGTTGGTAGGTCACTGACACCACCCTAGCTAGAAAGAAACGCAGGCCCTCCCTGATGTCCTCTCCCGTTTCTGGTTCATACCGGGGTGTGAGGCTCGCGATTTCACGTTATACACAAAGCTACGCCACACAGGCGGTGCTTTGATCATCACCACAAGACTTTGCTTTTCAACAGAAGCCCTGATCGTTTTCCACTTAGGCATGCCACACTAGCAATTCATGCCATGCGAATGATGTCCACCGATATACAACCTCTGAGCTCGTGCGTCTTAGAGAAGGGCGTTAAGCAAAAGAATAAATTCTCCGCCGCCAAACAGATGTATATTTAACAGAGATCAATCAACACAGAATAAAATCCAATGTCAGACACATAGTCTATTTACAAGTCCGTTCTGGGTCTGAACGAAACCGGAGGCACTAAATACCTCGCAAACCCATCGATCACCACGTACGTCTGGACGATCACCACTCATTATCCATATTTCGGGATGCCTCCCAATCAGGACCTCGGTTACCATCCAAACGAGGTGAAGATCTCCGATCTTCGACCATCGTCTTCATCTTCGAATTTCAATCGTCGGTCAATTATTTGAAATGAGAATTAACTCGGCCTTTTCAAATAATTCACGTATATTTAGAATTTCAAATCAATTTATTTCAATGGTTAAATCATTCGACAACACCAATTTTGTTCTTTAATGTAATTTTCACACCAAACACATTCAACCATCAAATACCACATAAATCGAGCAAATTCAGTTTATTTCCATTCCATATCGTTTATGATATTTTATAACGATTTATCGCTATTTTTATTTATTTTAAAATAGCCAATTTATTCAAAACGACGCTTCGGGCCATAACGCGGCCGTGGCGCTGTTTTTCTTCAGATTTGATTTACACATATATGAAAATCTTACCGTTGGATCTTCACAAAATTTACATCGTTAGAAAGTTCTTTTCAAAACGAATCCAACGGTTCCAGTTTCGGGAAAATCCGACGGCCGGATCTCCCGGTACAATCGTTTGAAGTTTCGATTTCAAAACACGAACTGCAGCGTCATTATTCGATTAAATATAATTATATTTACATATATATATATATATATATAAATATAATCGTTTTTGGCGCTGTTTTTCTTCAGATTTGAATTAAACATTCCAGACAATCCAACCGTTGGATTTTTACAAAGTTGGTGCCGTTGGAAAGATTTTTCCAAAGCGAACCCAACGGTTGCGATTCCAAGAAAATCCGATGGTCGGATCTCCCGGTATAATCGTTTGAAATCATAGTTTCAAAACACGAATTGCGCGGCCACGTTTCGTTTTAATTTTATTTATATTTATATATTTATATAAATATAGTTCATTCAACAATTTCAATATCGTTTTCCCTTCAAATATTTCACTAACGCCTTTAAATTTTGGAAAATTTCGCCATAACCTCCTTTGTACGGGAGGGGCTGGGAAAATTCCCAAATAGCCACACGGGTGTCTCATGTCAAAAAGAAAAAGAAAAGCCAAGCGGCTAGCCAACAGGCTCTTAAAATCATCACCCAAACAAAACAGTAAATGTATACCTATTTGTCGGGCAAAAAATTTTATTCCTCTTCTCTAGCCCCTTTGCTATAACCTGTTCAATAAATATGCATGTACATATATACAGTTCTTATCACTTATCATTTTCCATTCAACCTCATATTTGATTCCATTTGGTTTAAAAACACCATTCATTCTAATGTTGCATGCATAGGTAAAAATCACATCATTAGCTAATTAATGAATATTTCAACTCATGCATATTTATTTGAACGAGTTGCTATTTTTAACACTTCACATTTCAACAATTCATGTATATAATAAAAATGTGATTTTTATTGTAAAACAATTTATTTCAAAACACTATTATTTTATATAGTTTATATTAATGTTAAAATTGGGATTTTTATTATAAAACAATTTATTTCAAAACAGGATTATTTTATACATTTCATACTGATGTTAAAATTGGGATTTTTATTATAAAACAATTTCTTTCAAAATATGAATACCATTCAACACATGAATTTCAATTCAACGAATGAATATCGATTCAACACATGAAGGTTTTCTATAGTTTATATATATAGATAAAAATGTGATTTTTATATTTAAAACACGAATACCATTCAACACATGAATTTCAATTCAACGAATGAATATCGATTCAACACATGAAGGTTTTCTATTCAACGAATAAATATAGTTTCAGCAAATGAAAAGAATTCAAACACATGAATATTATTCAAAATTTCGGCAGCATAACGGCAGGGTAGTTAAAACCGGGACCGTCCCTAGTACGTCTCCTCGCTCTATCTTAAAACCTCGCGGTTTTTGACAATGGGGATCATGCGTCTAGTTCGCACGCAGGCGGCATGTATATATTTATTTCATTTCCACAAACTAATCCTATGTGGTTTCAACCAAATATTTTTCAACCACAAATGGGTATTTTTCAACCACAATCAATCAATATCAACCACAAACAATCCCAAACAACCATTCGCTATCAATCAATTTTCACACCAATCACAATAAATAAATATCGTCCATGGTTTGTGGACGAGGGGCGTATATATATATATTCATATATAGCAATTCAATTCTATTTCAACACATATATAATTTTTACAACGCATATATAACTTATACATCGAACATACAACCTATACAACGCTTATACAAGAGGTGTACAACGCTTATATAACTCATACATCGACTATATAATTTATACATCGTCGTTTTCCATATTGTTTATAAATTAGAAATCTCACATTGGGTTCCACTCCACCAAAAATAGCAGAAGGCTCAGAAAAATATGCGGTCTCTTCTAAAATGTAGAAGACGTCCAAACGGTCATGATGTTTCCTGTTTCATCGAATTTTGTTAACGAACGAAAAAGATATGATTTTTCAAAGTTTTGCAATACTTTAAAGCGTCAAAATCATTTTAGTAAATAAGACCCGTACCTCAGCGTTTTGATTCAAAACTAGGGTTGTAGAAATCTTTCAATCCGGACAGCGATTCGTCGATCGGGCTTCGCCACGTTCAAGAGGCTGGAAGCGCGCGCCTGAAGGTGGTCGAGGCGTCCGGTGCGACGGCGGATCGGTGGAGCACGGCGACGATGAACGGCGCAACTTCTCTGGCGCGATTCTCGACGAATACAACTCGATGGAGGGCGCCACCTATATGGACTTGAAGCTGGAAGAGAGCTCTTCAAAATCCCCAACAGGAGCAGGGTCTAATTCTTCGTGTGGAGGGAGTAATCAGAGGAGGAAGCAATGAAGAAGAAGCCACCGTCGAGCCGTAGGGTTAAGGGTTTTTTTCGATTTTTTTTATTTTATTTAATTTATGAAGGAAATAATTCTATTGGCCGATGGTTTTAAAAAAGGGGTTTCTGACACGACCACCAATCCAAACCCAACGACTGTCAACCCTTGCGTTTTACCCCCATTCCGAACACAATGGGATATGTTTCGAAGGCCCATTCGAATGTTTCAGTCAGTTTCCTTCAAATTAAAATATAAAAAATTCAATATTTAATTTGAACGTACATTTAAATTTGCCAGGGCCACAAACTGATTCGAAAAATTCCAGAAAAATAAATCTAGCTTTGTTTTGATGATACGGTCCCAACAAAACCAGTTTCATCGAATTCTGAGACCGTTTGCAAAAAGGCCCATTTCTGGTCGATCCAATTTAACTGTAATTGACCAAAACACATTTTCCTTTGCCACGCTCACATACTAGCTTCAAAAATTATGAAATTTGAAACCTAGCAATAACTTCACATCCCGGATCCAACAAAAGTGGTTTCGTCGAATTCCGAGGTCATATGCAAAATGACCAATTTCACGGGCTATATAAATTCCATAGTGACCTTTCTGAAAATTCATTTGGCCATAACTTTTGCTTTCCGCTATGAAAATTTGATTTTTCAGATTCGTTGGAAAGGTATTCACTAACAGATTTAAATATTTTTTGTTTCACTAAAATCCGTTTTGTTTTGCACCCTGTATAGTCTGACAAAATTTGAATTCAATTTTTGAAACTGCAGCGCCATTTCAGGCCTTGTTTATAATTATAATTAATTATATTCATTTTCATTTGTCGATTCAAACTCATTTTTCATTGCCATTATTTAAAATATTTATTTTCAATATTTAAAATCCATTATTTTAGCCAATTTAAAAAAATTAAATTGGTTCAGATTTTCTGGGTCGTTATAATCTCCCCCACTTAAAACTTTTCGTCCCCGAAAAGGAACAAAGTCGAAAGTGGTTTGATAAATCTACAATCACACAACACAACAACCAATCCAATTGTTTTCAACCTTTCAAAAATATACTAATCAATTTCTATACTCTTTTTAAAATCATTCAGACTATAGAATTTTAAAAGTGCACATCCATAGAAAGAAAGTAACAACAGAGTAGAGAATTAAATGGTAATGCAAAGTAGGGTAAATGTACCTTGCACCAGAGTCAATCAGAGATATCCACTCGGCATCTAGGATAAGCTTTCTGAATGCTCTCCTCAGTTTCCCAAGTATAATCTCGCGGATCTCCACTCCACTGCACTTTGACTAAGTGAACCTTCTTGTCCCTCAGCTCTTTGGTTTCTTTGCCGATGATCTTTAGCGGCTCTCTTCTCACAGCTAATTCTGGAGTACTTTCAATATCCTGCTGAGCTACTTCTTCCACGATCAAGTCTGGATCATGAACATGCTTTTGAAGTTGAGATATATGAAATACATCATGAACTCCAGGCAATCAGTCAGGCAGTTTGACCCTATAAGCGAGAGTTCCGATCCGTTCCAGAATAGGAAACGGACTAATGAATTTGGGTGCCAACTTTCCAGTTTTACCGAACCAGATAACTCCTCTCATCGGCAATACTTTCAAATATACATAGTCGCCAACAACAAAGGATATATCTCTTCTTCTTCTATCGGCATAGCTCTTTAGTCGGCTTTGAGCGGCCAGTAATCGCTTCTTAATAAAATCGACTTTGTCGGCAGCTTCTCGGATCATATCAGGACCCAACACAAGTCTATTACCGGGTTCGACCCAACAAGCAGGAGATCGGCATGGTCTACCATACAATGCTTCGAATGGCGACATTGTCAGACTCGCGTGGTAGCTGTTATTATATGAGAATTCAGCCAAATGCAGATGGTCTTCCCATGATCCACCGAAATCTATGACACAAGCCCGCAATAGATCTTCTAAAATACGATTCACCCTCTCAGTGTGACCGTCTGTCTGAGGATGATAAGCGGTGCTCAAGTTCAACTTCGTTCCCAGTTTGACTTGAAATGCTTCCCAGAATTTGCTAGTGAATATTGTATCTCTATCACAGACTATACTGAGCGGCACTCCATGTAGTATAACTATTTCCCTGAAATATATCTACGCCAGACTCTGGGCATTTCTGTTTGATTTGACAGGTATGAAATGGGCGGTCTTCGTGAAGCGATCTACGATCACCCAAATACTGTCATTCCCTTTTCTGGTTCTAGGCAGACCTTCAATGAAATCCATAGAAATATGTTCCCACTTCCAACCAGGAACTTCTAGTGGTTGTAACAATCCAGCCAATTTCTGTTGGTCGCTTTTGACTAGCTGGCAAGTAGGGCATCGACTAACATATATCGAGATGTCTCTTTTTAACGACTTCCACCAGAATGTGCGCTTGATATCGTTATACATTTTACTCACACCCGGATGGATGCTGAGCTTAGACTTGTGGCATTCATCAAGCACATCTCTCCTGAGTTCAGGAATTTCTGGAACACAAATTCGTCCTTCTAGCCTCAGAATCCCTTCGCTGTCGAGCTGGAAGTCCGAAGCATTGCCTTCACGAATTCATTGACTCATTCCTTTGATGAATTGGTCATCTTTTTGGAGAGCCGATATCTTGTCAATCAACGAAGTCGCAATGATAAAACTGGCGATCATTTCATTCTTTCGGCTTAGCGCATTGGCCATGACATTGGCTTTCCCTGGAGTGTATAGAATCTCAAAATCTTATGCTGCAAGGAAATCTAGCCAACGTTGCTATCTCAGATTCAGGTCCTTCTGGGTGAACAGATACTTTAATGACTGATGATCTGTAAACAGTTCAAATCTCTCACCCAACAGATAGTGTCTCCAGATTTTCAAAGCGAATACTATAGCCAATAACTCAAGATCATGAGTTACGTAATTCTTTTCGTGCGGGTTCAGTTGACGGCTAGCATAAGCAATCACTTGGCCCCTTTGCATTAACACTGCGCCAAGGCCTTCTCTAGAAGCATCAGTCCAGACTTTCAAATCCTGATTGCCATCTATGATGGTTAACACTGGAGCTTTCGTTAATCTTAACTTTAGCTCCTCGAAAGCCTCCTCACTTTCTGGAGTCCATTTGAATTTAGAGTGCTTCTTCGTAAGCTTCGTTAAATGACCAGATATCTTCGAAAAGTTTTTAACGAACTTCCGGTAATAGCTAGCCAATCCGAGAAAACTGCGGACTTCAGTGGGAGTACTGGGCTGTTTCCAATTCTAAATAGCTGTGATTTTACTTGGATCCACAGCGATTCCTTCTTTCGATACGACGTGGCCCAGAAATTTCACTTCATCTTGCCAGAATATACATTTGGAAAACTTTGCTTTCAATACATTCCTTCTGAGGATTTCTAACACTTGTTCCAAATGTTTTTCATGTTCGGCCTTTGATTTAGAGAAGATTAGAATATCGTCAATGAAAACCTGAACAAATTATTCAAAACCCCTCTAAACACTCTATTCATCAGATCGACGAAGTACGCTGGAGCGTTACATAAGCCGAACGACATTACTAACCACTCGTAGAATAAGTCGGGACCTCGGAATGCTGTCATTGGAACACACTCTTCAGCAATTCGAAGTTGATGGAAACCTGTAGCTAGGTCCATTCTTGAGAATACTTGCGCTCCATTTAATCGATCCAACAAATCATCAATCCGCGGCAATGGATACTTGTTCTTTATTGTCTGCTTGTTCAGATCACGATAGTCCACGCATAGCAGTAGAGTACCATCAGATTTTGGGACAAATACCACTGCTGCACCCTAATCAGAGAAACTAGGCCTGATCAGACCTTTCCATACTAGCTGTTGTGTTTGATTGTCTAATTCATCCTTCTCTTTCAAGGACATTCTTCGAATAGCGTGAACTACCGGCCTTGCATTGGGAATTAAAGCAATTTTGAAATCAATTTCTCTCTGCGGAGGTAAGCGAACAACTTCTTAGAACACATCCGCATAGTTTTTAACGATAGGAATATCTTTGATGAGGTCAAGAATAATCTCTGTGACTTTCGGGACATTTTCCATTTGAGCAGGGGAAACATCGAGAGCTGCCCAGAAGTCCTTTCTATTTGATGTCGGGCCTTCACATCGTATGGTTATATAATTCCCCGATTTAATCTTAGCCCTAACAACTCTCTCGGCGCATCTAACCTCTGCTTCATATTTGGTTAGCCAATCCAATCCCAGAACAAGATCGAATTCATTAAAATTCATGACGATAGAGATAATAGGGAATTTATAGCATGAGAAAGAGACAAGTACTGCACAAAACCAACTGAGATCGATGGAACCCCCGACCGGATTTTGGACAGTCATTGGTTCTTTAAGCTTCCTCAATTTCAAATCCAACTTCTTAACGGCATTCTTTGCTATAAAGCTTCCTGATGCGCTTGTGTCAAACAGTACTTTGACCGGAATGTTTTTGACAGTAAGCGTTCCTTCTAAAACATCAGATCTTCCTTGACTTTTTGAGGGATCAGAAGTTTCTGCTACTTCATTCACTTGAACTACTTCAGGCTTCTTTAAGAGCCAGCAATCCTTTGCAAGATGACCAGTCTACCTGCATTTACTGCAACCTCTTTTCTCTTGGAAATTCTTCTCTGATTTAGATCCACTCTTGATTCGTTTCTTTAGAGATCTGCAAGTTATCGAGAGATGTCCTTGCTTATTGCAGTTAGAGCATACAGTTGTCGTTATTGGTTTCTTCTCAGATTTGGCCCTTTTCCTCTTGGCACTGGGCTTCTTACTGACCTCAGACATTGTACTGGCCTCAGGACGATCAGTTTCAGACTCAATTTTATTACTAGAGCTGACTTCTTCTTCATACTGTAACATACCCTTCTTGTCTAGATCTTCGTACTGATAAGCCATGTATATCATTTCAGAAAAGGGGAGCTTCACGTTCCTCATTACACTATTCTGATATTTTCTTTGAAGCCCGTTGATAAATCTCATATTCTTCCTCTTCGGATTTTCAATTAGATGAGGGGCAAAGTGAGAAAGTTCGTAGAATTTCTTATGATATTCTGGGATGGTCATATCACCTTGTATCAAATAAGAAAATTCATCACATAGTCGCTTGGTCGCTTCGGGAGGAGTAAATCTTTCCAGGAAAATCACTTTGAATCTATCCCAGGTGATATCACCTTCTGGATTATCCTTAATAACTGAATCCCACCAGAACAAAGCTTCGTCTTCGAGTGCCCAGGAGGCCAGTAATCTTTTCTGGTCATCCCTCAGCTTTAATGCTTCGAAGATTTTCTCAGCCGAACGAATCCAAGCTTGTGTTCTCATAATAGATTCTTCGCCTGAGAACGGCTTTCCACCCAGATTTCTATATTTCATATATAGGGCTTCTATATCCGGGTCAGTATCACTTCTTCTGTTTCTGGCACTCATTTTCTAGTTCTTCTGCAAATAGCAGATTAAATGTCAGGTCAACAGAAAAGATATTTCAAAATATAGAGACAAATACTTGAATGTAAATGTGTCTATCTTGGTGTTATTTCATTCTGCTACTCATACTAGGATACAACTGATCCTATCGGTAATGAGTTACCCGTCCTAGAACACTACTGGTTCTATTTCTGACGAGTTCGTTTATATGTTATATTCCAGAACTAAGCTTAACCAAAGCTCTGATACCACGTTGTGACGACCCCATTTCCCGTACTGACGGAGACAAGGGTTATCTTTGGAATATAACACAGAAACGGATAATAGCAGAACAGAATTAAATAAATACACCAGATAATGAACAATAGAATATACTGGATAAAAGTAACCATCAGAGTTACACAGTATACAGGATCTTACTTAGTACAAATACAGTTCAGCTATACATAAATGTCTACAGCGGAAACAAACAAAATATGTACAATAGGAGCTGAACAGCATAAAAAGAGATAAATAATAGAATCCATCTTCAGCTCCAGCTATCCAGAAAGAACCAGCTAAACCTAAATACAAGGCTGCCCATGTAGAAAAAGGGGCCCTCGAGTTTGAAAGTGAAACAAACTACGAGTCAGTCATGGGACTGGTATGAGAAATCTATTCAACACATTTAATATATGGCAAATCACAGGACCACGCCACTTTCGTGGAACGGGTTTACTCCATTGGATTGCCAGTGCTTTAAAAGAAATCATTCTTTGAAACAACGCTATGCTTTTTATAAAAACGAAACCATTATAAGACTCAGTTCCCATCACACAATGCAACGCAAACCGGAGGATAGAGTTTTTACCTTATAACGGCCAAAATATGCTTGATACGAATAAAAGAAAAACATTTGATATTATTACTAGTGTTTATTTGTTTCAAAAACAATTTCAAATCATAACTATCAATCATAGACGACATGAGCGTCCCATGCCACTATGTCGCCAAATATATATACAATCGAAACCGCACGATGTCATATTTGGAAATTGGATTTCCGTCATGAACCAAGGCAAAAGATAGTCCTTACCGAATTCGTGACTCTCTAGCCCGAGCCACAGGATCAGAACGCATCAACCCTTTAGATCGTCAGGGCCGGTCCACCGATGTGGATTATTATGCCTGAAAACTACGTCTCCCCGCCCTTTGGGGGCGTAAACGAGCCAACGAATGACTCCATCGGACCCGGATCGTCCGATCAAACCGAGGCGCCTCGCAACAGCAACAACCACACAGGTGAAAATTATATAAATGTCAGGGATGGTAGGTCACTGACACCACCCTAGCTAGAAAGAAACGCAGGCCCTCCCTGATGTCCTCTCCCGTTTCTGTTTCATACCGGGGTGTGAGGCTCGCGATTTCACGTTATACACAAAGCTATGCCACACAGGCGGTGCTTTGATCATCACCACAAGACTTTGCTTTTCAACAGAAGCCCTGATCGTTTTCCACTTAGGCATGCCACACTAGCAATTCATGCCATGCGAATGATGTCCACCGATATACAACCTCTGAGCTCGTGCGTCTTAGAGAAGGGCGTTAAGCAAAAGAATAAATTCTCCGCCGCCAAACAGATGTATATTTAACAGAGATCAATCAACACAGAATAAAATCCAATGTCAGACACATAGTCTATTTACAAGTCCGTTCTGGGTCTGAACGAAACCGGAGGCACTAAATACCTCGCAAACCCATCGATCACCACGTACGTCTGGACGATCACCACTCATTATCCATATTTCGGGATGCCTCCCAATCAGGACCTCGGTTACCATCCAAACGAGGTGAAGATCTCCGATCTTCGACCATCGTCTTCATCTTCGAATTTCAATCGTCGGTCAATTATTTGAAATGAGAATTAACTCGGCCTTTTCAAATAATTCACGTATATTTAGAATTTCAAATCAATTTATTTCAATGGTTAAATCATTCGACAACACCAATTTTGTTCTTTAATGTAATTTTCACACCAAACACATTCAACCATCAAATACCACATAAATCGAGCAAATTCAGTTTATTTCCATTCCATATCGTTTATGATATTTTATAACGATTTATCGCTATTTTTATTTATTTTAAAATAGCCAATTTATTCAAAACGACGCTTCGGGCCATAACGCGGCCGTGGCGCTGTTTTTCTTCAGATTTGATTTACACATATCTGAAAATCTAACCGTTGGATCTTCACAAAATTTACATCATTAGAAAGTTCTTTTCAAAACGAATCCAACGGTTCCAGTTTCGGGAAAATCCGACGGTCGGATCTCCCGGTACAATCGTTTGAAGTTTCGATTTCAAAACACGAACTGCAGCGTCATTATTCGATTAAATATAATTATATTTATATATATATAAATATAAATATAATCATTTCTGGCGCTGTTTTTCTTCAGATTTGAATTAAACATTCCAGACAATCCAACCGTTGGATTTTTACAAAGTTAGTGCCGTTGGAAAGATTTTTCCAAAGCGAACCCAACGGTTGCGATTCCAAGAAAATCCGATGGTCGGATCTCCCGGTATAATCGTTTGAAATCATGGTTTCAAAACACGAACTACGCGGCCACGTTTCGTTTTAATTTTATTTATATTTATATATTTATATAAATATAGTTCATTCAACAATTCCAATATCATTTTCCCTTCAAATATTTCACTAACGCCTTTAAATTTTGGAAAATTTCGCCATAACCTCCTTCGTACGGGTGGGGATGGGAAAATTCCTAAATAGCCACACGGGCGTCTCATGTCAAAAAGAAAAAGAAAAGCCAAGCGGCTAGCCAACAGGCTCATAAAATCATCACCCAAACAGAACATTAAATGTGTACCTATTTGTCTGGCACAAAATTTTATTCCTCTTCTCTAGCCCCTTTGCTATAACCTGTTCAACAAATATGCATGTACATATATACAGTTCTTATCACTTATCATTTTCCATTCAACCTCATATTTGATTCCATTTGTTTTCCGAACCCCTTATCTGTGCGTCTCCGACCCGAACCCATGCTCCATGTTACTCTCCTGCAAAATCGCCTGGATATCCGGACCGGCTATGACCAGTTCCTACCCATAACGTTTGTTCCTTTGATGCGCTGTCAGCATAATAGATCATCCAAACCCGAAGATAGTGGGATGGATGACATGTGGCCCCGACCCGGATCAAGTTTCAGGCAAATTCACACCTATAAATACCCCGTCTGGAGACAAAGAGAAGGATCTTTTTTCAGCACTTTAAGAATTCAACCACCTCCATAATCCGAACCTCATTGCTCCCGGAGAATCCAAACCTTCTTTTATTATTTGTTTCAATCTATTGAGTGACTATAAGTGAGTTGTGAGTGAAATCAAGTGATCATTACATTGTATTTACAACTGAATCAGTGAATATAGTGAAAGATAAGTGGACGTAGGCATTTCTTCGCCGAACCACTATAAATCCTGTGTGTTCATTTTTATTTTTATCTCATCTTATTTGCTTTTATTCAATAGGTAAATATCACATCATTAGCTAATTAATGAATATTTCAACTCATGCATATTTATTTGAACAAGTTGCTATTTTTAACACTTCACATTTCAACAATTCATGTATATAATAAAAATGTGATTTTTATTGTAAAACAATTTATTTCAAAACACTATTATTTTATATAGTTTATATTGATGTTAAAATTAGGATTTTTATTATGAAACAATTTATTTCAAAACAGGATTATTTTATACATTTCATATTGATGTTAAAATTGGGATTTTTATTATAAAACAATTTCTTTCAAAATATGAATACCCTTCAACACATGAATTTCAATTCAACGAATGAATATCGATTCAACACATGAAGGTTTTCTATAGTTTATATATATATAGATAAAAATGTGATTTTTATATTTAAAACACGAATACCATTCAACACATGAATTTCAATTCAACGAATGAATATCGATTCAACACACGAAGGTTTTCTATTCAACGAATAAATACAGTTTCAGCAAATGAAAAGAATTCAAACACATGAATATTATTCAAAATTTCGGTAGCATAACGGCAGGGTAGTTAAAACCGGGACCGTCCCTAGTACGGCTCCTCGCTCTACCTTAAAACCTCGCGGTTTTTGACAATGGGGATCATGCATCTAGTTCGCACGCAGGCGGCATGTATATATTTATTTCATTTCCACAAACTAATCCTATGTGGTTTCAACCAAATATTTCTCAACCACAAACGGGTATTTTTCAACCACAATCAATCAATATCAACCACAAACAATCCCAAACAACCATTCGCTATCAATCAATTTTCACACCAATCACAATAAATAAATATCGTCCATGGTTTGTGGACGAGGGGCGTATATATATATATATATATTCATATATAGCAATTCACTTCTATTTCAACACATATATAATTTTTACAACGCATATATAACTTATACATCGAACATACAACTTATACAATGCTTATACAAGAGGTGTACAACGCTTATATAACTCATACATCGACTATATAATTTATACAACGTCGTTTTCCATATTATTTATAAATTAGAAATCTCACATTGGGTTCCACTCCCCCAAAAATAGCAGAAGGCTCAGAAAAATATGCGGTCTCTTGTAAAATGTAGAAGACGTCCAAACGGTCACGATGTTTCCTGTTTCATCGAGTTTCGTTAACGAACGAAAAAGATATGATTTTTCAAAGTTTTGCAACACTTTAAAGCGTCAAAATCATTTTAGTAAATAAGACCCATACCTCAGCGTTTTGATTCAAAACTAGGGTTGCAGAAATCTTTCAATCCGCACAACGATTCGTCGATCAGGTGCGACGGCGGATCGGTGGAGCACGGCGACGATGAACGACACAACTTCTCTGGCACGATTCTCAACGAATACAACTCGATGGTGGGCGCCACCTATATGGATTTGAAGCTGGAAGAGAGCTCTTCAAAATCCCCAACAGGAGCAGGGTCGAATTCTTCGTGTGGAGGGAGTAATCAGAGGAGGAAGCGATGAAGAAGAAGCCGCCATCGATCCGTAGGGTTACGGGTTTTTTCGATTTATTTTATTTTATTTAATTTATGAAGGAAATAATTCTATTGGCCGATGGTTTTAAAAAGGGGGTTTCTGACACTACCACCAATCCAAACCCAACGACTGTCGTCCCTAGCATTTTACCCCCATTCCGAACACAATGGGATATGTTTCGAAGGCCCATTCAAATGTTTCAGTCAGTTTTCCTTCAAATTAAAATATAAAACATTCAATATTTAATTTGAACGTAGATTTCAATTTGCCAGGGCCACAAACTGATTCGAAAAATTCCAGAAAAATAAATCTAGCTTTTTTTTGACGATACGGTCCCAACAAAACCAGTTTCGTCGAATTCTGAGACCGTTTGTAAAAAGGCCTATTTCTGGTCGATCCAATTTAACTATAATTGACCGAAACACATTTTCCTTTGCCACGCTTACATACTAGCTTCAAAAATTATGAAATTTGAAACCT
Source organism: Allium sativum (assembly GCA_030737875.1). Classification (NCBI taxonomy): domain Eukaryota; kingdom Viridiplantae; phylum Streptophyta; class Magnoliopsida; order Asparagales; family Amaryllidaceae; genus Allium; species Allium sativum. The sequence continues at coordinate 251,194,638 of CM060915.1, read as the reverse complement.
AGCAATAACTTCACATCTCGGATCCAACAAAAGTGGTTTCGTCGAATTCCGAGGTCGTATGCAAATTGGGCAATTTCACGGGCTATATAAATTCCATAGCGACCATTCTGAAAAGTCATTTGGCCATAACTTTTGCTTTCCGCTCTGAAAATTCGATTTTTCAGATTCTTTGGAAAGGTATTCACTAACAGATTTAAATATTTTTGGTTTCACTAAAATCCGTTTTGTTTTGCACCCAGTACAGTCTGACAAAGTTTGAATTCAATTTTTGAAACTGTAGCGCCATTTCAGGCCTTGTTTATAATTATAATTAATTATATTCGTTTTCAACTGTCGATTCAAACTCACTTTTCATTGCCATTATTTAAAATATTTATTTTCAATATTTAAAATCCATTATTTTAGCCAATTTAAAATTTTTAAATTGGTTCAGATTTTCTGGGTCGTTACAAAAGTCCAAGCCTTACATCTACGGTCTTCAAGCTTTTGATAACCTGGACTAAGTAGAAGTATTTCCTCCCTGCGGACCGGGGGGAGGGGAGGGAACGGAAGAAAAGAAGCGAAAGGAAAATAGGTCAGACATAAGTCTGGTAAGTCTAGTTATTTAATAGCATGTAAACAAGTAAAAGACTATGACATGAATAAACTGAACTTAGAATGATACCAAAAGGAAAGGGTAGTCCTAAAACGAGGTAAAGTAAGATTTAGCTAGATTTGGCTATCACACCCACTTTTACTTCTCTGCACCCACAAAGAGCTATTTAACTAGCAATGTATGTTCATGATAAAGTGATCCCATTCATGTATTGATCGGCTCCTACTCGCATTCATGTATTCCCGATGTCATGCGGCCCCACATGATTTTTAAGTACTTATACTGGTACTAGTATAGGGTGCATCAAGTCCTATAATGGAAACCCTGACATGATTCAAAGATGCACAAGTGTACGCTTGGTGCCCAGTGCCTGCTTTTTCCACTTCGGAGTCCGTGCACGCCCGTACTCTGTCGGAACCTACACTGACGCACCTAACCGCCGCCATTTTGATCACTTATATTCAGCCCAGTAATCATGCCCCACCCTGCCTAGTTCAGGGTACCTTGATACATCCATGTGGGTTACTGCTGAAACGGGTCCCCGTTACTAGGGTTTTTCTAGTCAGCATGCTAAATTGGTTAAGTGCCATTGGTTTGACTTAACCCCTATCAATCTTGTCTAGTTAACATGCTAAGTTGGTTAAGTGTTTCCTCAATTACTTAGCCCCACCAATCTTGTCTTGTTAACATGTTAAGTTGGTTAAGTGTTCCCTTAATAACTTAACCTCACCATTTCTAGCTTGATTGTTCATGAGCTTTAATTAATTAATTAAAGCACCAATCACTCACATTAGACAGGTATTGTTGTAGTTACTGGATGTACCGGTCGGTTCCGGATAGTTTTACACCACAACTCAGTCTAACCTTGGGTCTTTCTGGGCTTGATGCACTAACCTCTCACATTAGACAGGTATTGTTGTGGTTACTGGTTGTGCCGGTCGGTTCCGGGCAGGTTTACACCACAACTCAGTCTAACCTCGGGTTAGGCATATTCATCTTTTACATTTTATATATGTGAATTTTCTACAAGTGTTTCATGTCACATATTTTAATTATGTTCAAGACTGATGGTATAAATTATATCATTCATGGCCTTAACCATTTACATGGTTTTGGGCCCATCTACATTATTAACATATTTTGATTTAATAACTATCCCAACGTTACCCCCGTTTGTTCGTTCGTATTAATCACATAAAGTCATTGGGCCCGCATATTAGCCCAATTTACAAACAAGAGGTAAAGAAGGGAACATGCATAATATAGATTCAACCAAACATGTAAATTTTGCATAAAACTTTATTCATACAATTTAACATGTCACATGAACTTGCATATAATTTAGACTTAGATAATCATAAGCCTAAAACATGTTAATATGTAAATCTAGGCATGTGTGAACATAACCTCAATTATAAACTAGCATATGTGTAACGACCCGCATTCTACGCATCCCAGGATCATAGAATATTTATTTCTTTCACATACGGAGTCGTATGGTCATGTAACTTTGGGAGATGACTATTGGGGTCATTTGCCATGTTCATGATTTTTGCCGATTTTTAAATGACTATTTTGCCCCTAGATGATCTTGTTTTAGCCATAACTTTTGATTGGAAAGGAGTTTTGACCTGAAACCACTTCCATTGGATCCGGATGATGGTTTACAATTCCGTAGAGTGGTCACATTAGCCAAACGGACCCACCGTTTGGGAGGTATGGCTGAAACAAGTTTCAGAAGGTGAAAAACTGCTTAACCGGGCCAAATGAGGTGATTAGTAAATGGGCCCATTACCCATTTCGGGATTAGGGTTATGGGGAGGCTGAAATGAGTTAGGTTTTCATTTCATTTCAGTTTTCTAGCTGCGATTTACCTCCTAAGAACCCTAATAATGGCCTCCTACCGCTAAAACATCTCCAAATCACTTTCTAATCAAGGATTAAGCTTAGCAACATCAAATCAAAGAGGATTAGCACCAAAGCAAGGTTAGAGCTGCTGTGTTGCATTCGGAACAGCGCCAAACAGAGATTCATTTTAGATTTGGTATTTTATTTATGGCCAAGGTGAGTGATTTGCACACTTTTGCACCAATTACAGTTAATTAAGGGTAATTAGTGGAGATTAACGAAATTAGACTATATAAAATTGTTGAAAAATATTTATAAATTCGAAAATAATGTTTTAGACCTCTGTTAGAAATTTGGTTTGATTTGGTTAAGTTTTACTAATTATATCATTTGTTTTGCCTAAACGTGCTTAGGGGAAAATATGTGATTTTGGCTATGTTTGATCCTTTTAACCTTTTCATATTGTTATTTTGGTGTTTGTGGTCACTTATATTTGTTGCTATGACTGTATGGTATGCTTTGTGATTGATTAGAGCGGTTAGATTGGTCAAAAACGACGTCGTATGGGGTAAAACAGTCACTGGAAATTTGCAAGAAATGCGCAGGGTTTCAAATCTGATCATTGGGCTCGGATCGGGTAGGAGAACCGGGCAAGTGGATCTGATTCGGATTGGACCTTAGCATAAGGGGCTTGGCGAGAAGGAAGGCCATTTGCCTAGAGTTGGAATTGGGTAGCGGATCGGATCGGAGAGACCAAAGGGGATCGGATCGGGGAGAATAAAGGGGAACAGATCTGGAGACATGAAGAAGCACCCCGAATCGAACCACTTCAGGGCATCCGAACCGAACCGAGCTAGAAGGGGAACACCGAACCGAACCGCACCCAGGAGCATACTAGAAAGCATTGGACCAAACCGAACCAATGAGGACCGGAGCACTATGCATATCCAAACCGAACCGTACGTGTGCTATTACTATTACGCGACGACTTTTCTGAAGACCAACTCCAATTTGACCGAAATCCGAGATGCAAAGGAAGTCCAAATAGGAAGTAGAGCTCAGGATCCAGTTGGGAACCAATGACTTAACTTCATGAGTTGGGCTTTGCTGCGGGATGTGTGCTAAGGGATTGTCGATGTCTATAACTTTGGATCACTATGTGTGGGGGGTACGTGAACGGATTCCGGGCCACAGTGGCCTAGGTACGACTAAAGAGCTATAGACCAATGAAGTGGGGTCATTTGTAAAGGTTTGGTCATGACTCCATGGGGTAAGCTTGGTAGTAGCAGTAGTTGTACAAGTCGAACTCCGTCACTACTTCAACGGGTCTAGTGATTGACAGTGGTGGACATCGTATGCTTTACGCACTGAGTGAGAGATGTGAGGATGGTTGCTATGTTTGATTTGTTTGCCATAACTATGACATGCACACCCCACCCCCATATCCTTTACACCATATGTTAGTGGCACCTTAGAGTATTGTACATTATGTAGTGCTAACTCTTTGGTTGCATATCCAGGTTCAGGTATGGTTTAGTATAACTGTTATTGTTCAGTTTTGATGCTTATCTCTCATACCAGACTTTTTGTCTGACCCAGAGTTTTATGTCTCTTCTTATTACTCTGGGTGCTCTCACGAGCAGACTAGAGACAGGTTAGCTGGTGATGCACGAGTAGCTGTACCGGAGACGAGCAGGAGGCTTCCACGTATGCTACATATAGATATTCTCCCTGTGTCGCTGCTGGTCACTACTTTGGGCATTAGTAGTGCACCCTTCCTTTCTTTTGTTTTAGAGACAGTTTTAAAGTTGTAATAATGATGATATGGAACATAAGCTGTATTTGGATTTTTCCGCTGCCATGATGTTTAGTTTTAGCTTATGCACTGTCTCACCTATTCTATGTCAAGTATGTTATTATTATATTTTATTCCCTGCGCTGTGAGACATTCTAAAGGTTCTTGATTAGTTCATTCTCTTCTTTCCTTTCTTTGGCGACCGTTTCGGGCTAGTCGAGCATGTAGCAGTGCACTTTCAACAGAAATGATGGCTATGTGCGGGGGCGGTCCGTCACACTTGGTATTAGAGCTCTAGGTTGCGTAGTTAACCAAGGGAAAGACACCAAGGAGAGATAATACGTATATGAGAGCGCTATTTGTGATTATTTTGGTTTTCAAAAGCTATATATATACTAATAGTATAGTTAAGGATGAAGTCGCACTGCACTGGAACCACTATGGAGATGGTTAATCATTTTCTCTTTACAGATTGAACGATGTGCCGATATGCAAGTGGTAGACGAGCCAATAATGGGATTGCTGCTGACATGAGGGCGATGTTTACTGACTTCATGAGAGAGATGCTTAGAGATGTTCAGGGGGCAGCTACCAATGCTGGTAATGGTGGTGGTCCAATAGTGCAGGCGCCTAGGGCCGATTTCGCCAAGATGAACAAGAATTATACTAGTCTTGGTGGGAAGCCGTTCCACATAACGGAGTCGGCTACGGATGTTCAGGATTGGTTGGATAGCTGCGAGCGTATCTTCGAAGATTTGGGTATCGAGGATGCAATGAAACGAAGGCTAGCATCCCGTCAGCTGCAAGGACGGGCAGTGAATTGGTGGAATGCTATAAAGGCAGCTACTCCCGAGGATCAGATTACTTGGGACCAGTTTAAGGTTCGCTTTAGTGATAAATTCATTCCAGCTGCTCAGAAGTCAGTGTTGTTTAAGCAATTCTTGGAACTCAAGCAGAATGGCAGAGCTGTCTCGGAGTATATTTCCAAATTCGACACTTTGTCGAAATATGGGTTATTCCTAATAGATACTGCCGAGAAGAAGAACGAGAAGTTCATAACTAGCTTGGATCAGTACTTGGGGGAAAGGCTTATTAACCACATCGATGAGACATTTGAATCGATTGTGGGGAAAACATTGATGTCAGAGAGTTTTTACCCTAAGTCAAAGACCGAGGTTGCATCTGCAGAGGAGCCAAAGCCGCAAGCAAGCGGTGGAGGTAAGAATGGTTCTCAGAATAAGAGGAAGCAGAACAGGAATAAGGATAGCCAAAAGAAGAAGAAAGATGTTGAGTGCTTCAGCTGTGTTAAGAAGGGCCATTATGCTAGTAATTGTCGGGCCAAGCCAGCGGATAGGAAGTGCTTCAACTGTGGCCAAGTGGGACATCACAAGGACAAGTGTCCGCAACCCCCTAAAAAAAGTAGATGGTGAAAGCATATGCCCTTAATGCTGTTCCTTCTTCGTCGAATGCCCCAACTGCGGCAGAGAAAGGAAAGAATGTTGTTATTCAAGGTATGCTTTCTGTTTATGATGTTCCTGTTAGAGTTTTGTTTGATACCGGAGCTTCCAGTTCTTCCATATCTAGTGACCTGGTAGATAGGTTGGGATTGGAGCCCGAAATTGTCGATAGACCTTTAGTAGTGACGAACCCAATTGGTGGTTTGACTAACCTTAACATGATTTGTCGTAATGTGGTCTTATCGAGTTATGGATGCATGTTTGTTTGTGATTGCTTTGTTTTGGGCTTTACTGGGTTTGGCATTATTTTGGGAGTCGATTGGCTCCAAAGATACGAGGTGGTGGTAGACTGTGAGGGCTTTTTGGTGACAGCTAGAGCGGATGAGGGGCAGAGGGTAGTGTTTTGTGGTCTACCTAGTGATGAGGTAATGGCTAGTTTTCTAAACTCCCTCGACATCCTGCATAGTGAGTTATCAGGTTTGCCCGTGGTTGGCCAGTATCCGGATGTCTTCAGGGAAGTGACCGAGATTCCACCACACCGAGAGATTGAGTTCCGTATTGATTTAGTGAAAGATGCCAGACCTATAGTGATGCCACTTCGTCGTATGGCACCAAGGGAGCAGCGAGAGCTCGGGGTGCAAGTCAGCGATCTTTTAAGAAGGGATTTATCAGAAGGAGCGTTTCTGAATCGGGGGCACAGTTGTGTTTGCTACCAAGACGGATGGTTCCCTTCGGTTGTGTGTAGACTACCGCGAGTTGAATAAGGTGACGAGGAAGAATAAGTATCTTTTACCGCGGATAGATGATTTGTTTGATCAATTGAGTGGTGCGAGGGTAATCTCTCAGTTGGATCTCACGACAGGTTTTCATCAGCTTAGAGTGGAAGCTGAGAGTATAGCTAAAATGACATTTTAGATGCCGTCTGGATTTTATGAGTGGTTGGTCATGCCATTCGGGTTGACCAATGCCCCAGCATATTTTGTGGATCTTATGAATAGGGTATTCAGAGATCAGTTGAATAAGTTTGTTCTTGTGTTCGTGGATGATATACTTATTTATTCGAGGACAGAGGAAGAACACAAGGAACATTGAAGAATAGTGATGGAGATGTTGAGAAAACACCAATTGAAAACAATGTTTTCTAAGTGTCACTTCTGGAGAAGGGAAGTGAGATTCTTAGGCCATGTTGTTTCAGAAAATGGTATCGCCGTGGACCCTGCGAAGGTGGCTACGGTACAAGATTGGTCTACGCCAAAGAATGCGACGGACATACGAAGTTTCTTGGGGTTAGCTGGATATTATCATAAGTTTATCCAAGACTTCTCCAAGATAGCAGCACCGCTGACTCAGTTGACCAAGAAGAATCAAGCTTTCGTCTAGGACGAAAGGTGCGAGAACGCATTCAAGAGCCTAAAGGAAAAGTTGACATGTGCACCAGTGTTAGTCGTTCCTAAGGGGAATGAAGAGATGACAGTATATACAGATGCATGTGGCACAGGGCAAGGTGCTGTATTGATGCAAGGAGGTAGGGTTGTGGCTTATGCAATCCGGCAACTAAAACCGCATGAGAAAAGATACCCTACCCATGATTTGGAATTGGCAGCGATCGTGTTCGCACTGAAGATGTGGAGACATTATCTCTTGGGAGAAAGATTCGAGTTGTTTACTAATCATAAGTCATTAAAGTATATCTTCTCTCAGAAAGATCTAGATCTCCGGCAGCAAAGATGGTTAGAATTCTTAGCTTCCTATGATTTCAACATCGCATATGCACCAGGAAAGGGCAATGTGGTGGCTGATGCATTGAGTAGAAGACATGCCAGTTAAGGGGCTATGTTTCTTAAATGGAAACAACTGGATTACATCTTTGGGTATGATTTCAGACCAAAGTGCGAGTTGGATCCAGAAATGTTAGCAAGTTTGATGATCAGACCCACTTTGATTGAGCGGATTGGTTCCAGTCAGAGGGACGATCCTAACCTATTGGAAATCATCTCAAAGTTAAAGATGGGAATCGACGAAGAGATGAATAAGTATGGGCTTGATCGAGATGGATGGATTAGAATGAATGGAAGACTTGTTGTGCCCAGTGTCAATGGATTGAGAGATGAAGTGCTTAGAGAATGTCATCACTCAAAACTGACTATACATCCCGGTGGTAACAAGATGTACCGAGACATCAAGCAGACGTACTACTTGGAAGGGATGAAAAGGGACATTGGGAAATTTATTTCCAAATGCATGAATTGCCAGCTAGTTAAAGCTGAGAAAAAGAAGCCTAGTGGTTTGTTGCAGCCATTAGAAATTCCAGAATGGAAATGGGAACAAGTGTCAATGGATTTCATTGATAGGTTACTAAGGACTAGATCGGGCCATGATAGCATTTGGGTGATTGTGGACCAGTTGACTAAGAGTGCAAAGTTTATACCCATCAAGTCAAACAGGACGACAGCTAAGATAGCGGAACTGTATATAAAGTGGGTAGTGAGATTTCATGGAATACCCAAAGGCATTGTGAGTGACCGAGATCTGTTGTTCACTAGTGGATTTAGGAAGAGCTTACAAGAGGCGTTAGGATCAGAACTACATCTCAGTACCGTGTATCATCCTCAAACCGACGGTCAAATAGAGAAGGTGAATCGTACATTAGAAGACCTCTTGAGAGCCTGTGTATTGGATTTTGGTGGATCATGGGATGACCATTTGCATCTAGTAGAGTTTGCATATAATAATTGTTATCAATCCAGTATTGGTATGGCTCCATTTGAAGCTTTGTACAGAAGACTGTGTAACTCACCATCATTTTGGTTAGAGACCGGTGAGAAATATGTTCTTGGACCAGAAGTAATAAGAGAAACATCAAACAAGATTAAGGTTATCAGACAATGAATGAAGGCTGCTCAAGATAGACAGAAGAGTTATGCTGATAAGAGGAGAAGAGAATTAAAGTTCTCCATCGACGACTTGGTGTTTGTCAAGATTTCTCCATTGAAGAGCGTGATACGATTGGCAGGAGAGGCAAGTTAGCACCAAGTTTTGTTGGTCCATTCCCAGTTCTTGAGCAAATTGGGAATTTGGCATACAAAGTGGAATTACCAGAGAAGATGGCAGGAGTTCACAACGTATTTCATGTTTCCCAGTTAAGGAAGTTCGTACACGACCCAGATGTGACTATTTCACCTGATCAGTTGGATGATATCGAGGTTGAACCCGAGGCGGTTGAGAACCGCAAGCCTATGCGTATTGTTGGGAACGATACGAAGCAACTTCGAAGGAAGGCGGTGAAATTAGTCAAAGTTCAGTGGGGCGAGGATGAGAACGACTGTACTTAGGAGACAGAGGAGAGCATTAGGAAGACGTATCCAGAACTCGTCGCCTGGTAAGATTTCAGTTTCGATTTAGTCTTCTCGCATGCTAGGATAGGTTTGTTTTATTGTTTTGCATGATTGATTGTTGTATATGGCTGGTAGGCATGCGGGATCCTTTGTATGTTATGGGTTAAGGAATTTCGGGGACGAAATTTCTTGGGGGAGGTGGGGGGGAGAGTGTAACGACCCGCATTCTACGCATCGCAGGATCATAGAATCTTTATTTCTTTCACATACGGAGTCGTATGGTCATGTAACTTTGGGAGATGACTATCGGGTTGATTTCCTATGTTCATGATTTTTGCCGATTTTTAAATGACAATTTTTCCCCTAGCTGATCTTGTTTTGGCCATAACTTTTGATTGGAAATGAGTTTTGATTTGAAACCACTTCCGTTGGATACAGATGATGGTTTACAATTCCGTAGAGTGGTCACATTAGCCAAACGGACCCACCGTTTGGGAGGTATGGCTGAAACAAGTTTCAGAAGGTGAAAAACTGCTTAACCGGGCCAAATGAGGTGATTAGTAAATGAGCCCATAACCCATTTCGGGATTAGGGTTATGGAGAGGCTGAAATGAGTTAGGTTCTCATTTCATTTCAGTTTTCTAGCCGGCATTTACCTCCTAAGAACCCTAATAATGGCCTCCAACCTCTAAAACATCTCCAAATCACTTTCTAATCAAGGATTAAGCTTAGCAACACCAAATCAAAGAGGATTAGCACCAAAGCAAGGTTAGAGCTGCTGTGTTGCATTGGGAACAACGCCAAACAGAGATTCATTTCAGATTTGGTATTTTATTTATGGCTAAGGTAAGTGATTTGCATAGTTTTGCACTAATTACGGTTAATTAAGGGTAATTAGTGGAGATTAACGAAATTAGACATGATAAAATTCTGGAAAAATATTTATAAATTCGAAAATAATGTTTTAGACCTTTGTTAGAAATTTGGTTTGATTTGGTTAAGTTTACTAATCATATCATTAGTTTTGCCTAAACATGCTTAGGGGGAAATATGGGATTTTGGCTATGTTTGATCCGTTTAACCTTGTCATATTATTGTTTTGGTGTTTGTGGTCACTTTTATTTGTTGCTATGACTGTATGGTATGCTTTGTGATTGATTAGAGCTGTTAGATTGGTCGAAAACGACGTCGTATGGCGTAAAACAGTCGCTGGAAAGTTGCAGGAAATGTGTAGGGTTTCAAACCAGATCGGATCGGATCATTGGGCTCGGATCGGGTAGGAGAACTGGGCAAGTGGACCTGATTCGGATTGGAACTTAGCATAAGTGGCTTGGCGAGAAGGAAGGCCATATGCCTAGAGTTGGAGTTGGGCAGGGGATCAGATCGGAGAGACCAACGGGGATTGGATCGGGGAGACTAAAGGGGAATGGATCTGGAGACATGATGAAGCACACCTGAATCGAACCACTTCAGGGCATCCGAACCGAACCAAGCTAGAAGGGGAACACCAAACCGAACCGCACCCAGGAGTATACTAGGAATCATTGGACCAAACCAAACCAATGAGGACTGGAGCACTATGCATATCCGAACCGAACCGTACGTGTGCTATTACTATTACGCGCCGACTTTTCTGAAGACCAACTCCAATTTGACCAAAACCCAATATGCAAAGGAAGTCCAAATAGGAAGTAGAGCTCAGGATCCAGTTGGGAACCAATGAGTTAACTTCATGTGTTGGGCTTTGCTGCGGGACATGTGCAAAGGGGTTGTCGATGTCTGTAACTTTGGATCACAATGTGTGGGGGGTACGTGAACGGATTCAGGGCCACAGTGGCCTAGGTACGAATAAAGAGCTATAGACCAATGAAGTGGGGTCATTTGTAAAGGTTTGGTCATGACTCCATGGAGTAAGCATGGTAGGAGAAGTAGTTGTACAAGTCGAACCCCGTCACTACTTTAATGGGTCTAGTGATTGACAGTGGTGGACATTGTATGCTTTACGCACTGAGTGAGAGATGTGAGGATGGTTGCTATGTTTGCCATCATATGACATGCACAACCCCACCCCCGTATTCTTTACACCATATGTTAGTGGAACCTTAGAGTATTGTACAATATGTAGTGCTAACTCTTTGGTTGCAGGTTCAGGTATGGTTTAGTATACCTGTTATTGTTCAGTTTTGATGCATATCGCTCATACCAAACTTTTTGTCTGACCCAGAGTTTTATGTCTCTTCTTATTACTCTGGGTGCTCTCACGAGCAGACTAGAGACAGGTTAGCTGGTGATGCACGAGTAGCTGTACCGGAGACGAGCAGGAGGCTTCCACGTATGATATATATCGATATTCTCCCTGTGTCGCTGCTGGTCACTACTTTGGGAATTAGTAGTGCACCCTTCCTTTCTTTTGTTTTAGAGACAGTTTTAAAGTTGTAATAATGATGATGTGGAATATAAGTTGTATTTGGATTTTTCCGCCGCCGTGATGTTTAGTTTCAGCTTATGCACTGTCTCACCTGTTCTATGTCAAGTATATTATTATTATATTTTATTCCCTGCGCTGTGAGACATTCTACAGGTTCTTGATTAGTTCATTCTCTTCTTTCCTTTCTTTGGCGACCGTTCCGGGCTAGTCGGGCATGTGTACAGCGCACTTTCGGAGGAAATGCCGGCTATGTGCGGGGCAGGCCGTCACAATATGACATAATCATGACATGTCCAATCCCAAGGCATGTATAATTTTAACATTAACATATAGGTGTGAACTAGATCTAACAAGGTGAACTTGCATAAGTCCACTTTACAAACATGCATATAAATATAGATCTATTTTTGGATCTAACATGTAATTTGCATGTATAATTAGATCGTGGCTTGGATCTATCATAAAACATATAACTTGCATTAATCATATGAACCTAGATAGATCTTGACATGGATCCAACATAAAACTTGTAACTTGCATATGAACATATGAACATATATATATATATACGCATATGGATCTAACATAAAGCATATGAATATATATATATATATATATATATATGTAGATTTTGAATTGGATCTAACATAATACATACAACTTGCATTAATCATATAAACGTATATATATATATATATATATATATATATATATAGATCTTAACATGAAACATATAACTTGCATATGATATTGATAGTTTCATTCTCAATATTTAATAGATCCAACACCAAGTCCAATAAGCCACAAACATTCCAAGACAATTCATGATAAAATCATCACAAGAAACAAACATGAATTAGCATCGTCAATATTATACAACATAGTATAATTCTATTTTTCACTTTAAATCAAATCACGTCTTAAATTTATTTTACATCTAAAAGATAACTACACTTACAAAAGACAATCTTGATTTCTGGAATCTGTATTCTGAAGTTGAAATGCTTGCCTTTGATGTAGACAATCGTTGTTTTAGTTTAATTTTGAATTGATTTGGTTTGTCTCTTTTAATTTGCTTCAAGTTAAACGGTGGCTACTCGAGATTGTCCAACGGCAGCATGACGGCTCTTGGTTTGATTTTTTATATGATTTAGGATTGAGGTATTAGGTTGCTTATATGGAAGTTTGATTTAATGGGAACCGTCAGATTAACCTAGAGCAAATCAAAGCCATTCAAACAAGATAGAATAGCCACATCAACCCTAATGACTCAACAAGGAGTCCATCGGAACCAATCAGATGCCACGTCTGCCTTAGAGCGAATCGGCCCATGGGTTGATAGCCAAACACCCTGAATCAACCCCTTGGGTCGACCTCAAAAATGGGTCGATTCGGTTATTCCCCCTCCCGATTTGCTGTTTTGAACTTTTTTTCGTATTTATTTATTTACTTTTTGTATATATCTATATACATTTTTTTATCATATGCATACAAACTTCTAGGCTTAATAACTTCGTTATACGGTATCCGTTTTATGCTAACCAAACGTCTATCTTGACCAAAATTTTGAGACGAACGTAATAGCGCAACCCATTTCACTTAATTCTTCTTCTAAAAATTAAGTGTTCTTGAATTTGTTAATTTTAATATCCTCAAAAAATTTGGGGTGTTACAAATATGATATCCATCGCCAAATTATACAATATGGTATGTCATCACCAAATTACACAATATGATATGCCATCGCCAAAATATAATATGTCGTCGCCAATTTATGTCATCACCAAAGTGTACAACATAATATGTCATTGACGAATTATACAACATATGGATTTATTGCAAAGAATTTAACATTTATCATTATATTACATGCAACATGATCACAAAAATGACAAGAGTCATGGTCTTAAGCAATTCAGTTTTAACAAAAAGGATAGGCATAGATTTACATTAGGCGATGTTCTACATCGCGTTATGTAGTCACAATTCTAGTATCGTTTAGGTCTAAATGATAACTGGACTTACAAAAAGGTGGCTAGACTTGAGTTATGGGATCTGTATTCTGAAATTGAATAGCTCTCCTTTGTTGTAAACATTGAATTCTCTTAGTTGAATTAGACTTGATTTGTAATTCCGAACTTTCTTTCTAGTTGAAGGAGAATGGCGGCTATTCTAGGCTAAGTACTGACAGCATGACTGTCTTAGGATTATTTTTGTGTGGCTTTAGGGTTTAGATTTAGGTTTCTTATATAGAAGTTTGATTTAATAAGAGCCGTCAGATTAACCTAGAGCAAATCAAAGTCATTCAAACCTAAGAGAACCAACCAGAACGTGTCACACAAGCCCTAATGACACAGCAATTCATCACAGGAGAAAACACGTCAAATTTCAGATCTGACCCGAGGGGGAGATCGACCCCCAGGTCAACCTGTATAGGGGAGGCCGACCCCCAGGTCGACCTCCTGGTCGACCAGGCCTTGGGCTGGAAATTTCCTTCCCAGCCCACTCCTGCTTCTGATTTTGAATTTTGAATTTTCTGAACTTTATTCTGAGCTGTTTATTTAAATTCTTGAATTTTCTGAAGGTCATAACTCCTTCATACGGATTCCGATTCATGCAAACTCAGAGTCTATCTCAAGCAAAATTCCGAGACGAACGCAATGGCATAACCCGTTTCCCTTAATTCTCAAATTTGTAATTATTTATTCTTTAGTTCGTTACTTTAAGGTTTACAGAAAATACGGGGTGTTACATTCTCCCCTCCTTAAAGGATTTCGTCCCCGAAATCTTCGAGTCAAGGAGAACGTATATCCTACCATCCAATCGTCCATCTACTCATCCATTAAACACAGGCGTCTATTGTCCTTAAAAAGGCTTCTAATGCTTCATGATCATATGCATAGTGTGTGTACATGTCCTTATCTAATGCAAAATCAGGCGGTCCACTGATTCAGCTGACCTCCTTAATGCAAGTCATGTCGGTGCCATGAATCCATTATGTATGTAATCATCCCTAATCATACTTTCTACATGAGTGCACAATCATTCATACAAATGCATCATCCACATGATAACACATCAAGTTTCAATCATATACAAACACATATATGCATATGCAATATGAAAGTGACTGAGCCGATCTAACACCTAATGTGTGTATATGCATCCACGAGCAACCACTAGCAATCACTTGCAACCACTTGCAACCATCAACCATAACATGTTTCAAATACATGTTTACATCCATTGGTTTCTTCCTAAGGATCAAGAATAGTACTGATGAAAAAGATAGATACGAGCATGAGCAAACTTAAGGAAAAAGAGATCAAAGATGTACCCTCAAAAAGAAAAGGGTAGGCTGCACGTATCTTGGCCTCAGTCTCCCAAGTCGTGTCTTCCTGAGCGTCGCTCCATTGAACTTTAACAAGTTTGACTTCACAGTTGCGTAGCTTTTTGACTTTTGTACCGAAGATATGAGTTGTAACTCTTCGCGCAGTCACCTCTCGTTCTACTTCTACTTCCTCTAATATGCTTGGTTCTACCACTTCCGCAGACTCATGTAAGCACTTCCGTAAGTGAGAAACGTGAAAGACATTATGAACTCCAGCCATTCTTTCGGGCATCTCCACTCTATAAGCCATCTTCACAATCTTTTCAATGATAGTAAACGACCCTACAAATCTTGGTGCCAACTTTCCCGCGGATCCAAAGCGAACGACTTTCCTCAAAGGAGATACTTTAAGGAAAACCCTGTCCCCAACCTCAAACTCAAGGTCGGTCCTTCTTTTATCCGCATATGACTTCTGTCTATCTTGAGCAGTCTTCATTCTTCTTCATATCAAGTCCACCTTCTTTGAAGTTTCTCTAATCATATCTGGTCCAAGTATGATCTTGTCTGTAGACACCCACCAACAAGTTGGTGATCGGCATGGTCTTCCATATAAAGCTTCGAAGGGTGCCATGCCTATGGTGGATTGGTAGCTATTGTTGTAGGCAAACTCCACCAAAGGAAGATGATCTTCCCATGTTCCTCCAATGTCAAGAATGAATAATCTCAAGAGGTCTTCTAATACTCTGTTCACCCTTTCCATCTGACCATCGGTATGGGGGTGATAGGTCGTGCTTAAGCATAGCTGTGTGCCTACAGCCTCTTGCAAGCTCTTCCAAAACTCGCTCGTAAAGATAGGATCTCGGTCACTCACAATGCTAGAGAGTATCCCATGGAGTTGAACTATCTCTTTAAGATAAATGGATGCTAAAGATGAGGCAGTCCTTCTAACCTTAACGGGTATAAAGTAAGCGATTTTTGTGAGCCTGTCCACTATTACCCAAATACTGGTATTTCCTCTTCTTAACCTAGGCATCCCATCAATAAAGTCCATTAAAATGCTATCCCATTTCCACTGCGGGACCTCTAGAGGATGAAGCAAACCACCAGGCTTCTTTTGCTCCGCCTTGACTTGCGGGCATACTAAGCACTTCGAGACGAATTCAGCTACATCCCTCTTCATGCCATCCCAAAAGAAAACCCTTTTTACGTCTTTATACATCTTGTCTCCACCTGGGTGTATGGTCAACTTGGAATGGTGTGCCTCTTCGAGAACCTTCTTCACCAAATCCCTTGCTTGTGGGACGCATAGCCTTCCATCCTGCCTCAACCAACCCTTATCATTGATGGAGTATCTACTGAGGTGACAGGAAGTATCACCCCTAATTAGCTTATCCATCACGTCAACTAGCTGAGGGTCTTCACGTTGCACGATTCCTATTGAGTCCAAAAGAGTAGGCTGCACTTCTAGCGATTCTAACAAACTAGTCACATGATCGATGGAGGGTCTAAAGTCAAAATTGGCTATGTACTCCAAGCTCTGCCTTTCAACAAGGAGAGGGCTTAAGGTCGGCTTCTTTCTACTTAAGGCGTCTGCTACTATATTTCCCTTGCCAGGGGTATAGGAAATCTCGAAATCGTAGGATGCCAAGAATTCCATCTACCTTTGTTGCCTCAAGTTAAGATATTTCTGCAAGAAAAGGTACTTCAACGATTTATGATCAGTATACAATTCAAACTTCTCACCTAGGAGATAATGGCGCCAAGACTTAAGCGAAAAGACGATGACAGCCAAATCTAGATCATGGGTTGGGTAGTTTTTCCCATGTGCTTTCAACTGTCTGCCTCCATAAGCTACTACCTTCCCTTCTTGCATCAAGACAGCACCTAGTCCCGTACCACATGCATCTGTGTATATAGTAAACATCTTGCTCCTATCCGACAATGTCAGAACTGGGGCTGTTGTTAGAGATCTCTTTAATCGTTGGAAAGCAATATCACAATCCAAATCCCAATTGAAAGTTAGGTTCTTCTTCGTCAACTTTGTAAGCGGAGCTGAGATTTTCGCAAAGTCTTTGATGAACTTTTGGTAAAAGCCCGCTAGCCCGAGGAAGCTTCGGACTTCGGTCGCATTCCGTGGAGCCTTCCAATCTTGCACCACAACTACTTTTGCAGGGTCTACGGCTAACCCTTCCTTGGATACCACATGTCCAAGAAATCTCACTTCTTCTCTCCAAAAGTGACATTTGGAGAATTTGGCTTTCAGCTGATGAGCTCGAAGAGTATCCATAACTTCTTTCAAATGCTGAGCATGCTCTTCCTCACTCTTTGAGAAAATCAAAATGTCATCTACGAAGACCACCACAAACTTATTGAGGAACTCCAAAAACACCCTGCTCATCAAATCAACAAAGTAAGCGGGTGCATTTGTCAGGCTGAAAGGCATGACAAGCCACTCGAAGAAACCATCCGGAGTTTTGAACGCGGTCTTATCAATGCTGTCTTCCGCCACTCTTAGCTGATGAAACCCGATAGCCAAATCTAGTTGGGAGAAAACCGATGCACCACAAGCTGATCGAACAAGTCATCTATTCTTGGAAGTGGGTGCCTATTCTTCTTGGTTAGCTTGTTCAGCTCCCGATAGTCAACGCATAGGCGAAGCAAACCGTCCACTTTAGTTGTGAACACTACTGGAGCACCCCATTCAGAAATACGCCGCCTTATAAACCCTTTCTCAAGCAACTCTTTAACTTGCTTGCTAAGTTCATTCCCCTCCCTTGGAGCCATGTGTCTAATGGGTAAAGCAACGGGTTTTGCATTATCAACGAGGTATATGTGGAAGTCTATCTCCCGCTTCAGAGGTAACCCCTTCACCTCTTCAAAGACATCCGAATATTCACGAACTACTCTAACAGACAGCAAATTCTCAGTCGACGTATCAAGAGATTCTAGATAGCTAAACATAACAGAGTTCATGGGATTACAAGAAATTTCAAGAGTGTTACCGAGGCGAGGCATGAGTCTAAACACTCTCTTTTCACAATTGACACCATTACGGGATAGCCAATCCATGCCTAGAATCAACGCATAGCCCCTGAAGCCTAAAACATAGGCATTGCATCTAAACCCCACACTTAGTATAGAAATTTCCAAATCCAAATGAATCATTGACAAATAAGTTGAGCCCCCAATTGGATTTGAAACAACCAAGGGATCCTCTACTAAACTAGTGTCTAGGTGCAGAGATTCAACTAAAGCAGTAGATATAAAAGAGTGCGATGCACTAGAGACAAAGAGTGTACGAACAGAATGATCAAAAAGATAAATTAAACTCTCAACAGAAACATTTCTACCTCGGTCTTGCGGAGGTTCCATGAGAGCATGAACTACCCTCCAGAAGTAGATCCAGCTCTCTGCACTTGCCCTTGCTTTCTTGGGAAGTCCCTAGCCATGTGTCCTGTCTCGCCGCAATGGAAACAGCCACCCATCTTCCTTTTCTTCTTCTTGCAGTCCTTAACCAGATGTCCAGGAATGCCACAAAAATTACACTTCCTCTTGTTACGGGGTTTGTTTTTCTTCCCGCCCTTCTTGGAATCTATCTTCTTGCTCTGTGATCCTTCCCCTTTCTTATCCTGAGATGCTTCCACCTTTGTCTCCTTCTTGCCAACCTTTTCTTCTTCTTGTAACAGTGCCATGTCCACCAATCTCTCATAAGTCGCACGCATAGGTATATGGGACATAGCTATGCTGTGCAATGGCTCATTCAACCCTTTAACAAAGCAGAGAGCCTTCTTATGTGGAGTGTTCACTAACTCCAATCCGAACCTAGCCAGCTGATTGAATTGGTAAATGTATTCCTTGACCGACATACTCCCCTGTTTGAGAGCTAAGAACTTCTCCATCTGTAGGCTTCATTCAGCTTGTGAGAAGAATTTCATTTCAAACCTCATTCTAAAATCCGTCTAAGTTTCAACTGGTCTTTCAGCGTTAGTGACTTCCCAACAATAGGAAGCTTCGTCTTTGAGCAACCATACAGCCAACTGTATCTTCTGTCTATCATCCACTTCGAAGATATCAAACAAATCCTCAGTTTTTTTGAGCCAGTTTCTTGCTTCCACGAAGGATTCATTTCCATTGAAGTTCTTTCCACCCATGGCTCGAAAGTCCTACATATTTTTGAGAAAGCATTTGCACGAGGAGGAGGAGGAATCGCAGTAGTTGGGGGAGGAGGAACGTCTGCTGGGCCTACGACATTAGCCCTATCCTCTATGTACCTTCTGAACCAGCCAGGTACCGGCACGCCCTTTGGAAGGTTAAGATCCCCAAACATGCTGAAACGAAGAAAGAAAGATTCAAAAAAAAGGATAAAAAGTGTAATACCCCGCATTTTTAATATAATTAAAAATGTATATATCTGCATAGATAGGTTAGTAATGATGATGTACAATGAAAATTACTTAACATGAAAGAGAAGGAAAGATTAATTCAATGGTAGTGTACTTAACGGAGAAGATAATAAAATAAAGATACTCAATTTAAATATCACGAATTAAGTAAAATGGACATCACCATTGCGTTTGTCTCGGAATTCTACATGTAATAGAATCCAAGTTTTCGAAAATCGGACTCTGTATGAAAGTGTTATGGCCTTCGAAAGATTCAAAACAATTCGAAATTCGACCCAGGCAGCTGGGCGGGAAATTTCCCACCCAGAACAGGGCAGGTCGACCTCGGGTCAGGTCAACCAGGGGGTCGACCTACCCCTTAGGAGGTGGACCTACCCCAGATCTAGGCAGTTTTTGTTCCTATGACGTGGTTTGACGTGCTTTACGGACCGGATGGCTTCTAGGTCAATCCTAGGGCCCTAAAACGCTCTCTACACCTATAAAATAGTGCCTAGACCCAACCTAATTCATATACAATTCCTTTTGATGCCTCCGTGCCGCCAAACTTCAATAAACATGGCCCTTAAACCTTAAACTAAATTGCAAGTTCTTCAACAACTTTGGAGTTTAATCAAATCAAGAAGCAAAATTCTTCATCAACGATTCAAGCTCTTCACCAATAATCAAATAAGAAGATTAAATCAGCGTTCTACATCAACAATAAATTGCTTATTTTTCTAATCCAGTTAAGGTGAGTGGATTTGAATTATATTTGTTGTATAATGTTGCTTCTATCATTTACCATTCCCCGTAATGAATATGATGTTAATTTAATAAGATCAGTTATTTTATTTATGCCTACATTTGAGTTCTCTCCTTTTTTATCCTTTCCCCTTTTTACTTTTGGATCTAGGTTATCTCGAACCTAGACGAAATCTTATTATACAATACCCACGATTGGAATATGGGGATATTGGAATATAATCTGTAATTTTGGGGTTTGTGGCAAAACAACTGTTATTACATATATTGGGCATAATCTATTTTATGCGGTCGAGGAATATAATCTATAATGTTGAATTTATGTAAGTTTGATATAATTGTCATTGGATATGGAATTGGTATAATTTAATATTTACAAAATATAATTGGATAACATGGGTTGGTGAAATTTATTTGTGACTTGGAAAATAAGCCTAGAGGGTGAAATAGATTATATGTACGAACATGGGAATGTTGGTATATATATACATATATACATATATATATATATATATATATATTGGGAAAATACTGATTATATGAAATTGGGTATAATTGGATATTGGAAATTGGCATGTTTGGAATTGGTGAATTTGGCTATAAATG
Organism: Allium sativum; assembly: GCA_030737875.1. Taxonomy (NCBI): domain Eukaryota; kingdom Viridiplantae; phylum Streptophyta; class Magnoliopsida; order Asparagales; family Amaryllidaceae; genus Allium; species Allium sativum. The sequence goes on along the minus strand of CM060915.1, from coordinate 251,174,099 downwards.
GATAATTTGGTTAATATGGAATTTGACTAACTATTATGTAAATTGGTATAGTTAATGACAAATTTGAAGATAGGCATAAAAATATGAATTGGGATAAAGTTGAATTTGGATCACATAACATGAATTTGGGGTTTGGGTGAAAGACGAGTGTCAATGAAAGCCTAAGACACGAGGTTAGACGCGTTTGTGGTGTAAAATTTCCTAGAACCGCCCGACAAATCCAGCAACCACAAGCGGACGTCTAATGTGAGAGGTCAACGGCAAGAACTAGAGGCGTAACGGTTTATGACACGAGGTTAGGTGCGTTGTGGTATAAGTCTGCCCGGAACCGCCCGACAAATCCGGTAGCCACAAACGGACGTCTAATGTGAGAGGTCATACATCGTTACGGCATTTTAAATAAATTAAGAAATACTAACCATAATAAGACATGTGGGTGACATGGGTATTGTTAGAGGGTTAAGTGGGTGATATAAATGACATGTAAAGCATGACTAATGTGGACTTAACCGTTGTAAGACTTGTGATGTAAAATATGACTAAGGTAGACTTAATCGTAGTAAGACATGTGTAAGATATGGAAACTATAATAAAGGGGGTTAAGTGGGACACAACTGACATATGAAACAAAACTTAGATATGCTTAACCAAATGGGACCTGTGACGGTATCATAAATTAATCGAATTGGGTAAAGTTTAAGTAACGGGTTAAGTAAATGGAAGGGTTAAGTCAAATCTAAAATTAATGACAAGAAATGGGGAATGATAAATAACCTATTATGAGTAAACTTGAATAAGGAAAGATAGGATAATAGGTGGAAATTATAACTTATGGGACAAGATAAGTTATAGGAAACGATAAGGAAGACGAGATAACTTATATGTAAAGATATACTTAAATTAAGTGGTTTGGAAAGGAGAAATGTGAAATTAAAAATGATATAATTTATATGAGTGGAAAAGAAGTAAATTAGAATCATATATGTTGGTTGGGTTGAGTAATTCTCTGGGTGCTAGTCTGATGTTGATTTCGGTTTTCGGGGCGGGTGTTTAGAGGGTTATTCTCCTAATCAGTATGTATGTGGGATAAGGCATACTTAACTATGAATTAAGTATAACATGTTGTTGTAACCCAAAAAGGGAATAATTTATGAGATTGGAAAATAACATGTTGTGGGCTTATTAATGGAGTTAAGTGGGTTAAGTATAAATTGAATTAATAAGCAAGGGTAACTTGGTGAATACAGAAATAAAACGGAAGCTAATGTGAATAACGAAGTTAAATGAGAAAGTTGACGAGGTGGCACAAGCGTGAAATAAATGGTTAGACTTAGGGTCTAATGACATATAAAACTAAGGCGCTTGAAGTAGTCCGTACATTGTAGGATGAATAACCCAACGAGGTAGATCATGATGGTGTCATAAGGCACGTGGAGAGCGCACATTCGCTATTTTGGTGGTTCCAACGGACTGGAAGGGGAAGCACTCGGCTTTCTGAGACGCTAAAGGTGCTCCTGGTAGTCCTCTGTAGTGGTTTAGCTTCGGGCTAGGATTACAGAGGTTGGGTCTACACAGAACTGCCAGGTGGGTGAGCCTTGACTGCACAAGTAGGGGGAAGATAGAATGCTATACGCGGTGGCATTCAGGGTGGTTCGGTGATTGCCTCAGGCGGAGGTGGAGAGCCAAGAACAAACGATAGCAAGATCGTCGGATGCCTGTCACCAACAGCCTAAGGAATGCGGAAAGACAAGAGCTTACCCCTAGAGATTGCTAAGCTTTGCTATCAAGGGACGGGTGCGGGGAGACCCCACATGGATGTTTAGATTGTTTGCTTGTTAGGGGTGGTTGCTTAGCTCGTGTGGTCTTTACTAGTTGAGGGAGGAGCTGAGGTGGGGGCCATAGCCACCATAGAAAAACCAGACCCGAGGGATATCTGTACATTGGACACTCTTAGAGGTGGGCCCATACAGATATAGAAAATCTCCCGACCGAGTTCCGTGTTTTCTGGTGTAGCCCTACCACAGAACTTGGTTGCACAAGTAGAGGTTATGTGCAGTAGAAACATCGAGTACGATTGACGTTACGTACATGGGAAAGTCTAGATACAACCATGTCTGCTCTGGGTGGTGTATCATGTACTAGTGGGCATTATTCGGTGATGGAACCAAACTCGATCGAATAGTTCGAGGATAGCAGTCAGTACGCTTACGTAGCACAACAATAGTGGTTCTATGCGGATGTAGCGTTGTACATTACTATGGCATAGGATGAGGGACTGCGCATATTACTGTGGCAGTACGGAGGAGACCGTGCGAGTGGGGTATCACGGGGTGTACCTCAGTTTGGGGTAAGCTACATATACACTATATTAGGTTAATCTACTAGGGGGTAGATGGGTGTGACGTGTGTGTAATCTTTGAGTGCTAATAACACGTATAACCTAATAAATAAGAAAGTGTAATTGAACGGTATATGTAGGATTATTCAAGAAGTGTAGTTTAAATTCACTCACACAGAACTTATGTTCTGACTCCCTCCTCATAACATTTACAGATTAGATATATAATTATAGCTTTGAAAATATTGATTTAGCAGTATTGTGGTTAAGGTAAAGCTATGTTTTAAACATATTATATTTTACTCCTTCCTGTAACACCCCGTAATTCTGTTAACACTAATGTTCAAAAATTAAAGAATAACTAATCTCAGACGGGAGAATTAAGGGAAACGGATTGCGCCATTGTGTTCGTCTCGGAATTCTGGTTGAGATAGAGTCCGAGTTTGCGTGAATTGGACTTCGTATGAAGAAGTTATGGCCATCGGAAGCTTTAGAAAATTCAAAACAGATTGCAGAAAATTCAAATTTCGGAGTCAGACAGGCTAGGCGGGAAAATTCCCGCTTGGGCTAGGTCGACCATAGGGTCGACGTGGGGTCGACCTACCTTGACCAGGTCGACTTGGGGGTCGACCTGGGGGTTGACCTGCCCCCCCCCCCCGGGGCAGATTTGTTTTATGACCTGTTGATGACTAGATGCTGATTCATTAAGGTTTCTGATATGCTCTGATTGGCTGGGATTAATTCTGGGTTGATTGGATGGCTTAAACTAATCCTAAACTCTATAAAAACACCTGTAGACTCAAACCCTAAAATCAAAACAAAAATTAGATTCATGGCCTCCATGCCGTCACCTAGCAACTCAGCATAGCCGTCACCAATTAGAGAGGAAGAAAGCTAGTCTAAATCAATTCTTTTCAACATTAACAACGAATCTTCTTCAAAGGAAAGCTATTACAACTTCAGAACTCAGAATTCAGAACTCAAGACCTTCTTTGAGTTGTGAGTTCGATAATTTTAATAAAATAATTAGTAATTTAATTGGATTAAGTTATGATGCGGATTATTTGGATATGATGTGAATTATTGACCGCATGTAATAATTATGTTGTGATGTTATCATACATGTTCTATGATATTATGTTGTGATGTTATCATATATGTGGTAAATTTATGATGCTACCATCTATGTTGTAATTCTATGATTGGCTTATGTATAATTGAATCACCATGTTGTTCATATGCTAGTTTGGGTATGTTGATTCATATGATAAACCATAAGTATGTATGCAAGTTTAGATTTTTATTAAGACATGAATCATATGCAAGTTGGGGAAAATTTTATGTATAACCTTATATGCTTCATGACATCTATTTTTAGATCTAAAGTTAGGCTATGGCATGTGTGAGTTATATGCCAAATTCTATATGCTAGTTTACATGTTTAAATGTAAGTTTACACCATTGTTATGTTGCATAAATCACATATGCAAGTTTATATGAAAATATGAGTTTGGAATATGAATCATTTTATGCAAGTTTGTGGTTACTGCCTATGCAAGTTTACACCTTTAGATGTAGATCTATGACATACATGATTTATGAAAGTTTGTGACCATTATCCCAACAAGTTCACACCTTTAGATTTTGGGTCTATGACATATGTAGTTTTATGCAAGTTGTAACTTTGGCATATGCAAGTTTTAGATGTAGAACATCATTCACGCATGCAGGTTCACCCCTTATGTTTAGATCAAGTTTTAATTATATGTATGTTGTGATGTTTTCTCTTTATTCTATGAGTTAGACTATTCGAGTCTAACGTATATTTTACGTTAAAACGAATAAACATACAACGTGGGGTAGAAGGGTGATAATATTAAAAGATTTAATTGGCATAAATGCCTTAAAAAGGCATAAAATAAATTTGTGATGAAATTGGTATGATTTTACATACCATAAATAGATGGACATAATTGATTCAATTATGGCCATAGTTAAATTTGGAATTAATTGATAATTTGAATAGGGAAAGTAAATCAAATTGGGGAATGATTAATTAGGAGTTATTAATCGTATATGACACGAGGTTAGGCTCTTTTGTGGTGTAAGACAGCCCGGATCCGCCCGGCAAATCCAGCTGCCACAAATGCCAGTCTAATGTGGGAGGTCTTAGGCATAAATTAAATACGTAACAATTGTAAAGACACGAGGTTAGGCTCTTTTGTGGTGTAAGACTGCCCGGACCCGCCTGGCAAATCCAGCTGCCACAAATGCCAGTCTAATGTAAGAGGTCTTTATGAGGTTACGGTCTTAATGAATTAAGAAACACTTAACCAGATAAACATGTAGTGGGACATGAGGGGTTTAAGTGGGTGCCTTGGGTGGCATGTGGAATCTAGTGGGTACCTTGGGTGGCATTTGAAATACGATTAGAAATACTTAACCAAAAATTGAAACATGTAATTGAAACATGAATAAGAAGAGGGTTAAGTGGGATATACTAGAGGGGAACAAGCTTAGGTGGATAGCTTGTGTCAAGTAATGGGGGCCCGTTACAACCAGTAACCCATACGTATCTTTGTGGGCTCGATCCAAGTCGAGGACGGGACACGCATACTGGGCTTGACTGTAAGAGGCCAAACTGTAAGCTGCCACAAATACCAGTAAAGTTCAGCCTCTCTTATTTATGGCTGTTTTGTATTGGGGATTATGTCTTTCAATTTATGTACTTTGAGTTGGTCAAGATGGATATTATGTACTTTGACTCTGGTTTTTATGATGTAATCAAACTTATGTATTTTCTGCTGCATTGAAATAAAGTTTTTAATTTTTCAAGTACTGTTTATATCTGTCTTGTTGTTAAGTTTCTGTTCTATACTCCCTTAAAACGCTCCATAGAAGTTAATGCATTCCCTTTGTGGGTGACATTAATGGACGTGGGGTGTTACACGTGGTATCAGAGCTGAAGTTTACCAGAACAGATATGAATTTTGAAAATTTGTTTTTCAAAACTACTTTTATAAAGAAATACCTTCAAAAGTATGTTTTAAGGAAAGTATTTTCAAGAGAAAATATTATTTTAGAAAGCATAACCCAATGGCCATATATCTTTCCTGCGGTTCTTCTGTATTGAATCTTTCCTTTTTTTTCGTTTCAGCATGTCTGAAGCATCTGAGATACCAGAGGGTGTTCATGTACCCGGTTGGTTTCGTCAATATCTCGAGGCTAGGGCCGCCACCGCAGGTCCAGCAAATGCTCCTCCTCCTCCTCCTCGTGTCGATACTTTTGCTAAGATATGTAAGGACTTTCGAGCAATGGGTGGAAAAACTTTTCACGGGACGGAGACATTTGTTGAAGCTCGAAACTGGCTAAAGGAGGTGGAAGAATTAATTGGAATCTTTGAAGTGGATGATGGAAGAAAGGTCCAGTTAGCTGCCTGGCTAATGAAGGATGAGGCCTCGTTTTGGTGGGAGGTCACTAATGGAGGACGCCCAGTCGATACATGGCCAGATTTTAGGCGGAGGTTTGAGGCGAAGTTTCTCTCACGGGCTGAGGAGAATCTATACATGGAAAGGTTTCTAGCATTGAAGCAAGGCAATCTATCGGCGAAAGAGTACGTCAACAAATTCAATTAATTGGCAAGATTTGGCTTGAACTTGGTGAATACTCCTGAAAAGAAGGCCCTGAGATTTGTTAAGGGTTTGAACGAGCCGCTTCATGGGTTAGCTATGACCCACATCCCCATGGGGGATACCTTTGAGAGGCTAGTTGACATGGCGCTTATGCATGAAGAAGAGAAGGGTGCCAATGTTAATAAGGCACCCGAGAAGAAAGGGGATCAACAGAAGCCGCAACAGCAACAACAGAACAAGAAAGGTGGCAAAGGCAACAATGGTAAGGGAAAAAAGAGATGCTTTAACTATGGGACACCCGGCCATCTAAGCAAAGATTGTAGGAAGAAAAAGAAGACCAGTTGTTTCCACTGTGGCGAAGCGGGACATCTGATTAAGGACTGCCCATGAAAAGGGCAGAGGGCAGGATCTACCTCGGGAGGACAGGTGCAGGGTCTCATGGCACCAGGGTAGGCAAGGTGACAAGTTCAGGCTCTTGTGGTCCCACCGCTGCAAGAACGAGGTAGAGCAATTTCCGTTGAAAGTTTAGTTTTTCTGTTTGATCATCCTGTCCATACTTTATTCGATTCTGGCGCATCACATTCATTTATCTCTACATCATTAGTTGAAACACTGCACCTAGATACTAGTCTAGTTACAGATCCCTTAGTAGTCTCAAATCCTATTGGTGGTTCGGCTCATCTTTCTATGATTTGTTGGGATTTGAGAGTGTTTATCTTGGGCATTGAGTTTGAATGCAACGCCTTTGTTCTTGGCTTCATGGGCTACGGGTTAATTCTAGGTATGGATTGGCTAACTAGATACGGGGCCATCCTAGATTGTGAAAGAAGGGTAGTTAGATTGTTGACTCGTTGTGGAAAGGCCCTTGATATTTCTTATGACCCTAGAGGTCCAGTAATGCTTAGCTACCTAGAATCCCTTGATGCATCCGATGATGATTTACATTCTGTTCCCATAGTCCATGAATATGTTGATGTCTTCGATGAGGTGAGGGGTTTACACCCAAAACGTGAGATAGACTTTCGAATATATCTAGTAGATAATGCAAAGCCAGTTGCATTGCCAGTGCGCCACATGGCTCCAAGTGAGAGAAGAGAACTCAGTAAGAAATTTAAGGAATTGCTTGAGAAGGGGTTCATCAGATGTAGTATATCGGAGTGGGGTGCTCCAGTAGTATTTGCCACGAAGGCGGATGGGTCCCTTAGACTTTGTGTGGACTATAGAGAACTTAATAAGCTTACTAAGAAGAATAGACACCCACTGCCAAGGATTGACGATCTCTTCGATCAGTTAGTTGGCACCTCAGTGTTTTCGCAGTTGGACTTAGCCACGGGTTCCATCAGTTGAGAGTGGCTGAAGATAGCATAGACAATACTGCCTTTAGGAATCCAGACGGTTTCTTCGAGTGGCTTGTGATGCCCTTCGGTTTGACAAACGCCCTTGCATACTTTGTTGACTTGATGAGTAGGGTGTTTAGGGAGTACCTTAATAAATTCGTGGTAGTCTTTGTGGACGACATCTTGATCTTTTCTAAGAACGAGGAAGAGCATGCCCTACATCTTAGGGAAGTGTTGGAGACTCTTCCAGCACATAGCCTTAAAGCTAAATTTTCTAAATGTCACTTTTTGAGGAAGGAAGTGCGATTCTTAGGGCACGTGGTTTCCAAAGAAGGGATAGCCGTGGATCCCGCAAAGGTGGTGGCCATCCAAGATTGGAAGGTCCCTAAAAATGCTACCGAGGTGAGGAGTTTTCTAGGATTCGCTAGCTACTATAGGAAGTTTATCAAAAACTTCGCAAAAATATCAGCTCCATTAACATGCTTGATGAAGAAGAACTTAGTTTTCACATGGGACGTAGATTGTGATGATGCGGTCCAACGTCTAAGGAGAGCTTTGACCACAACCCCAGTCTTAGTGTTGCCAGATGGGAGTAAGCCATTTACTGTTTATACCGATGCTTGTGGGACAGGACTAGGCACAGTCTTAATGCAAGAGGGAAGGGTAATAGCCTATGGTGGAAGGCAGTTAAGAGTGCATGAGAGAAATTACCTTATACATGACCTAGAGTTGGCCGCTATTGTTTTCGCGCTTATGTCTTGGCGCCATTATCTTATTGGCGAGAAATTCGAATTATTCACTGACCACAAATCGTTAAAATACTTATTCTCTCGGAAGGACTTGAACTTAAGGCAGCAAAGGTGGATGGAATTCTTAGCATCCTACGACTTCGAAATAGCATATACCCCCTGGCAAGGGTAACGTGGTGGCGGACGCCTTAAGTAGGAAGAGGTTATCCTTGAGTCCTTTGTTTGTTGAGCGGCAAAGCTTAGAGTTCATCTCTACGTTTGACTTTAAACCTTCCATTGACTTCGTACCCGGTTTGGTAGCATCCTTAGAGGTCAGACCTACGCTTTTGGGACGGATTGGTGAGGTACAGCAAGATGATCCACAGTTGGTTGAGTTAGTAGAGAAGCTGAAAAGAGGGGAGTCATCGAGCCATCTCTGTAGGTATACTCTAGACGATAAGGGTTGGTTACGTAGGGACGGTAGACTTTGTGTACCAAAAGACGAGGACCTAAGGAAGACCATTCTTGATGATGCACATCGTTCGAAGATGACCATCTATCCCGGCGGGGACAAGATGTACATGGACATGAGACGAGTTTACTTTTGGGCCGGTATGAAGAAGGACGTGGCCGAGTATGTCGCTAGATGCTTGGTGTGCCAACAACTAAAAACAGAGCAAAAGAAGCCCGGTGGATTGCTTCACCCATTGAGGTCCCACAATGGAAGTGGGAAAGTGTCTCGATAGACTTTGTTGACGGGTTACCGAGATCGAGGAAGGGTAATACGGGGATTTGGGTAGTGGTAGACAGACTTACTAAGAGCGCCCATTTCATTCCCCTGAAGAGTAAGAGGACTGCTCCATGGTTAGCCTCCGTATACATTCGAGAGATAGTTCGTTTGCACGGTGTTCCTTCTAGCATAGTGAGCGATCGTGATCCTATCTTTACTAGCGAATTTTGGAAGAGATTGCAAGAGGCGGTAGGGACTCAGTTATGTTTGAGCACCGCATATCATCCTCAGACGGACGACCAAACTGAGAGGGTGAATCGTATTCTAGAGGACATATTGAGATTGTGTGTCTTAGACTTCGGAGGTACATGGGAGGAACATCTTCCGTTGGTGGAGTTCGCATATAATAACAGCTTTCAGTCTAGCATTGGCATGGCATCGTTCGAGGCTCTTTATGGACGGCCGTGTCGTTCGCCTACATGTTGGTGGGAGTCTACAGATAAGATCTTACTTGGACCCGATATGATTAGAGAGACTTCGGAAAAGATCGATTTGATTCGAAGGAGGATGAAGACGACGCAAGATAGGCAGAAATCTTATGCGGACAAGAGGAGGACAGATCTTGAGTTTGATATTGGGGACATGGTCTTTGTCAAGGAGTCTCCATTACGGAACGTCATTCGCTTTGGGTCCATTGGGAAGTTAGCACCAAGGTTCGTAGGGTTGGTTCCTATTAAGGAGTGGATTGGGCAGATGGCGTATAGAGTGGAGTTGCCCGAGAGATTTAGTGGTGTACACGACGTATTCCATGTATCACATTTGAGGAAGTTCTTACACGAGACCGCGGAAGTGGTAGAGCCGAGCTTGCTTAGAGAGGTGGAGATCCAGTGTGATGCGACGATTCGACGAGCTCCTACGTGCATTCTTGGGTCGGAGATTAAGAAGTTGACGAATCAAGAGGTCAAGCTAGTCAAAGTGCAATGGGAGATGATGAGAGCAACGCTACTTGGGAGACGGAAGAGAAGATGCGTTCATTGTACCCTTTTCTTTTCGAGGGTATGTCTTTTAATTTCTCCTTTATCGCTTACCATGTACTTATCTTATCTTTAGTATGTCCTCTCGCTAGTACCTTTGACCTTTAGAGTGGGTAGTCCTATGGTTGAAACATGTGTTTGAGACATGTTATGTATGATGGATGCATGTGGATGCAAGTGTTTGCTAGTGGTTGCTCGTGGATGCATTTACACACACTTTAGGCACTAGATCGGCACAGTCACTCCATATTGCATATTGCATATAAATGTGTGTGCATATTTAAGCTAATGGATGTATAATGGTTGTGCTATCATACAGATGTAGCATTTTGGTGAATGGTTGTGCACGCATGTAGAGGTAATATGTATCGGTAGGATTCTTTCGCATACATAATGGACGCATGGCACTATCATGGTTTGCATTAAGGAGGTCAACTGAATCAGTAGACCGCCTGATTTCGCATTAGATAAGGAACATATGCACATACTTGTTGCATATGTTCATACAACATTAGAAATTTATAAGGACAATGGATGCCTGTGTTTGATGGTTGAGTAGATGGTTGTTTGGATGGTATGATAAGCATTCTCCTTAACTTGGAGATTTCGGGGGAGAAATCCTTTAAGGAGGGGAAAATGTAACACCCCGTAATTCTGTTAACACTAATGTTCACAAATTAAAAAATAAATAATCTTAGATGGGAGAATTAAGGGAAACGGGTTGCGCCATTGTGTTCGTCTCGGAATTCTGGTTAAGATAGAGTCTGAGTTTGCATGAATTGGATTTCGTATGAAGAAGTTATGGCCATTGGAAGTTTTAGAAAATTCAAAACAGATTGCAGAAAATTCAAATTTCGGAGTAAGACAGGCTAGGTGGGAAGATTCCTGCCAGGGCCAGGTCGACCATAGGGTCGACCTACCCTGACCAGGTCGACCTGGGGGTTGACCTGCCCCCCTCCCCCGGGCAGACTTGTTTTATGACCTGTTGATGACTAGATGCTGACTCATTAGGGTTTCTGATATGCTCTGATTGGCTGGGATTATTCTGGGTTGATCAGACGGCTTAAACTAATCCTAAATTCTATAAAAACACCTATGGACTCACCCTAAAATCAAAACAAAAATTAGATTCATGGCCTCCATGTCTCCACCTAGCAACTCAGCATAGCCGCCACCAATTAGAGAGGAAGAAAGCTAGTCTAAATCAATTCTTTTCAACTTTAACAACGAATCTTCTTCAAGGGAAAGCTATTACAACTTCAGAACTCAGAATTCAGAACTCAAGACCTTCTTTGAGTTGTGAGTTTGATAATTTTAATAAAATAATTAGTAATTTAATTGGATTAAGTTATGATGCGGATTATTTGGATATGATGTGAATTATTGACCGCATGTTATAATTATGTTGTGATGTTATCATACATGTTCTATGATATTATGTTGTGATGTTATCATATATGTGGTAAAGTTATGATGCTACCATCTATGTTGTAATTCTATGATTGGCTTATGTATAATTGAATCGCCACGTTGTTCATATGCTAGTTTGTGTATGCTGATTCATATGATAAACCATAAGTATGTATGCAAGTTTAGATTTTTATTAAGACATGAATCATATGCAAATTGGGGAAAATTTTATGTATAACCTTATATGCTTCATGACATCTATTTTTAGATCTAAAGTTAGGCTATGCCATGTGTGAGTTATATGCCAAATTCTACATGCTAGTTTACATGTTTAAATGTAAGTTTACTCCATTGTTATGTTGCATAAATCACATATGCAAGTTTATATGAAAATATGAGTTTGGAATATGAATCATGTTATGCAAGTTTGTGGTTACTACCTATGCAAGTTTACACCTTTAGATGTAGATCTATGACATACATGATTTATGCAAGTTTGTGACCATTATCCCAACAAGTTCACACCTTTAGATTTTGGGTCTATGACATATGTAGTTTTATGCAAGTTGTAACTTTGACCTATGCATGTTTTAGATGTAGAACATCATTCACACATGCAAGTTCACCCCTTATGTTTAGATCTAGTTTAAATTATATGTATGTTGTGATGTTTTCTCTTTATTCCATGAGTTAGACTATTCGAGTCTAACATATATTTTATGTTAAAACGAATAAACGTACAACGTGGGGCTAAAAAGGGGATAATATTAAAAGATTTAATTGGCATAAATTCCTTAAAAAGGCATAAAATAAATTTGTGATGAACTTGGTATGATTTTACATACCATAAATAGATGGACATAATTGAGTCAATTATGGCCACAGTTAAATTTGGAATTAATTGATAATTTGAATAGGGAAAGTAATTCAAATTGGGGAATGATTAATTAGGAGTAATTAATCGTCTAAGGCACGAGGTTAGGCTCTTTTGTGGTGTAAGACTGCCTGGACCCTCCCGGCAAATCCAGCTGCCACAAATGCCAGTCTAATGTGGGAGGTCTTAGGCATAAACTAAATACGTAACAATTGTAAAGACACGGAGTTAGGCTATTTTGTGGTGTAAGACTGCCTGGACCCGCCCGGCAAATCCAGCTGCACAAATGTCAGTCTAATGTGAAAGGTCTTTATGAAGTTACGGTCTTAATGAATTAAGAAACACTTAACCAGATAAACATGTAGTGGGACATGAGGGGGGCTAAGTGGGTGCCTTGGGTGGCATGTGGAATCGAGTGGGTGCATTGGGTGGCATTTGAAATACGATTAGAAATACTTAACCAAAAATTGAAACATGTAATTGAAACATGAATAAGAAGAGGGTTAAGTGGGATATACTAGAGGGGACCAAGCTTAGGTGGATAACTTGTGTCAAGTAATGGGGGCCCGTTACAACCAGTAACCCATACGTATCTTTGTGGGCTCGACCCAAGTCGAGGGCGGGACACGCATACTGGGCTTGACCGTAAGAGGCCAAACCGGGTAAGCGATGGCAACGCAAGTCCAACGGGTTCATATGCGTGTGTGGACCCAGGCAAGTAGGTAAGACGTTGTTGCATCGTGTAGGTATAAGATGTGTATTATTTGTGGTATCGGGTTGCCACTTTGGGGAGTGATAGACCCCACTGTGGGTCCAGCATGGGTATCTACGAGTTAGGGAGCCAATCGCTTGGGGGAAGTGGGTACACCTAGTGGAGATAGAGGCAGGCGGCACCTATGAAGGCAGCTAGGGGTGCACGAAACTACCATTATCATTATTTAAGTCTGTAGGCAGGATCAACCTTAGGGTGACTAGTGGTGGTGCATATAGCAATTATCCTACAGTGTTGGTGTAATTTAGTAATTATCTTATAGTGGTTTAGGTGCGCTTTAACGATATCGTTGTTCATCTTGTTTCCTTGTTTACTCTGCCATACTCAATGGTTCATGATCATTTCCTGATTTTCCAACTTATGCCTTAGCCTAGTTACTTTGGTAATTATATTGTTAAAATTATCGCACTCGTCAGACTTTATGTCTGACCCCCTTTGTTTCCTCCTCTTTTCTTCCTTTCCCCCCCAGGTGCTCAAGTTGGAACTAGCACCAGTAGAGCTTGATTTTGGACAGCTGTGCTTCTTGCTTTAAGAAGATTGCTTGGATCGCTGAAGTAAAGTTCAGCCTCTCTTATTTATGGCTATTTTGTATTGGGGATTATGTCTTTCAATTTATGTACTTTGAGTTGGTCAAGATGGATATTATGTACTTTGACTCTGGTTTGGATGATGTAATCAAACTTATGTATTTTCTGCTGCATTGAAATAAAGTTTTTAATTTTTCAAGCACTGTTTATATCTGTCTTGTTGTCAAGTTTCTGTTCTATACTCACTTAAAACGCTCCATAGTAGTTAATGCATTCCCTTTGTGAGTGACATTAATGGACATGGGGTGTTACACTTCTACTGTGAGGTGTTTTCGGAACTCTGACATACCTCTTTTCTCTGTCTTTTTCTGCAGGATACCAGAGCAACCAACTCGGATTTCGGTGGATTGGATTTTTGAAAAGAAAATCGGTCCGTCGGAATCCGGGTTGTTACATCTGGTATCAGAGCTTCGGTTTAGTGATCTTAGGGAGATATTGAGTGAACGTATTTGTATTTTCTAAAATATAAATATATTATATATATAAACCTAAATCCATAAAGTAGCCCACTAAGTAGGGAAAGAGTTGGGATATTTAGTTTGTACACTAAGGTAATAAACATAGAAATTTTTGAGAACCTTAGGAGGTTTGGTTGGAAAGTGTACAATATGAATTGGTATTTGAGAAAGAAAGTATCCCATAGAATTAAAACTGGAATGTTATTTCAGAGTAGTGGGTTCGGAAGTGAAACCTTATAGATTGGAAAAGGTTAAGATGTGGAAAATGGATTGGGAATATATATAGTCGAGATAATTGAATTTGCATAAGTGCCTAGGAAAGCCTAGTCGAGTTGAAGACCCGCTTTGAGTCTAACCCAATGATAAGCTTTTTAGAACTTGAATCTATAAGAGAGTTTTTGGTATTTTTCCATGTTTTGATCTTAAAAGTATTTTGATGTTTTTAGTGCATGATGGGTTTTAAAGTAAAGTGAGGTATATTGGGCAAAACAATGATTTCTTGTTTTAAAAGAATTCTCTCATGAAAAGGTGCATATTATGGAGCATAAATAGCTCGCTAGTTTTCATATATGAAAAGTAGTTTTGAAATCTCTATTCGGTTAACAATAAATTTTGATTATTGTTTTAAAAAGAAATTTTGTTGGGTAAAAAAAATAATCGATAGAGTGCAAGAATAGAGTAGATATATGTGCCTTAGCAACCAAAGTTAACATTGTAAATAGGAACAGTGTAACTCAGTAGTCATCTTTGTCTACTCTAGTTTTTGATTTGAAAAAAAAAATATTTTTGCAATTTTACTTTATAACATGTTTTTATGGTTTGGCAAAAGCAAGTTTTTGAGAAAAGAATAAAAGTTTTACCACTTTAGTTTTTTTTTTGAAAGAAGAATGTAATAAAAAGAAAGAAGGCCAAACCATGTTTTAAAAATGGAATAGTTAAGGATTAAGGCTTAGAAAGAATGAGATAAAGTTAAAGCTATTAGAACCAACTGGGAATTGGTTGAGATAAGAAATTCTCTGAGTATCAATCTGATGTTGATTTTGGTCTTTGGGGTTGATACTTAGAGAGTTATTTTCTTGCCTATTTACAGTCAGGGATTAGATAATATTAAGCTAATGGAAAATTTCCCGTAGAATGCATAAGCATTGAGAAACCTGGGTTTGTTGCTTGATAAAAAGAAAAAGGATTGTCGCTTGAAAGAGAAGTATAGGCTAGTAATACACAACATGGACTAGTGGTGACTACTAGGTAGTGAATGGCAAGCAAGTGTATAGATCCTGTTGAGTGGACTCGTGACATAAGTCCTAAGATTCTTGGTCCATAGCAGTAGCTGTGTAGGATGTTGTTTGAGTTGAAAACGAAAAGGCTTATTTGAAAATAATAAACTTAAGTAATTTGATTAAGTCAAATAAGCTAAGAAAGAAACTAGCCTAACTAAAAAGAAAACAATAGAATCAATTAAGCAGCAAAATGAGACGGGAAAAGAAAATGGAAATCTTAAGAAAAAGATGAATAAATATTAAATTTTTCCTAGATAAATAAAAATCCAAGTACGATTAGAAAAGAAAAACGGAGGATGTGAATTTTTCCGTTTTACACCTTTTCGAAACATAAGAAATCGAATTTGGAAAATTAGATTTTTCTAAATTTCGAATTTAATGATGGTTGGTAGGATTTTGGATGCGAAAATTGGATGAACTATGCTCTTACTCTGTAAGAGTGTAGGAAAATGTGGATGAAAAACGTTTTGATTTTTCAAAAATATTGCATTCATATAGAACTGCAAGTATATTTAGGATGTGAGCATAATGTTTTGAAAGAGTTTGTAAGATTTGCATATGTATAGGTGGATCCAAATTGGGCATACATACTTTACTATGATGTATCTCACTTTGCACATGTGCACAATGTTTGCAACAATTGGATGCACACTTGTTGGATGGATGTTGCGAGGGATTATCTATTTTACTCTTATCGAATTTTGGGGACTAAATTCTTTAAGGGTGGGAGAATGTAACACCCCGCATTTTTAATATAATTAAAAATGTATATATATGCATAGGTAGGTTAATAATGGTGATGTACAATGAAAATTACTTAACATGAAAGAGAAGGAAAGATTAATTCAATGGCAGTGTACGTAGCGGAGAAGATTATGAAATAAGGATGCTTAATTTAAATATCAGGAATTAAGTAAAATGGACATCACCATTGCGTTCGTCTCGGAATTCTACATGAAATAGAGTCCAAGTTTTCGAAAATCGGACTCCGTATGAAAGAGTTATGGCCTTCGGAAGATTCAAAACAGTTCGAAATTCGACCAAGGCAGCTGGGCGGAAAATATCCCGCCCAGAACAGTGCAGGCCGACCTGGGGGTCAGGTCAACCAGGGGGTTGACCTACCCACTAGAAGGTCGACCTACCCCAGATCTGGGCAGTTTTTGTTCCTATGACGTGGTTTGACGTGCTGTACGGACCGGATGGCTTCTAGGTCAATCCTAGGGCCCTAAAATGCTCTCTACACCTACAAAATAGTGCCTAGACCCAACCTAATTCATATACAATTCCTTTTGACGCCTCCATGCCCCCAAACTTCAACAAACATGTCCGCCGCCCTTAAACCTTAAACAAAATTGCAAGTTCTTCAGCAACTTTGGAGTTTAATCAAATAGAGAAGCAAAATTCTTCATCAACGATTCAAGCTCTTCACCAATAATCAAATAAGAAGATTAAATCAGTGTTCTACATCAACAACAAATCGCTTATTTCTCTAATCCAGTTAAGGTTAGTGGATTTGAATTATATTTGTTGTATAATGTTGCTTCTATCGTTTACCATTCCCCATAATGAATATGATGTTAATTTAATAAGATCGGTTATTTTATTTATGCCTACGTTTGAGTTCTCTCCTTTTTTATCCTTTCCCCTTTTTATTTTTGGATCTTGGTTATCTTGAACCTAGACGAAATCTTATTATACAATACACACGATTGGAATATAATCTGTAATTTTGGGGTTTGTGGCATAACAATTGTTATTGCATATATTGGGCATAATCTATTTTATGCGATCGAGGAATATAATCTATAATGTTGAATTTATGTAAGTTTGACATAATTGTCATTGGATATGGAATTGGTATAATTTAATATTAACAACATATAACTGGATAACATGGGTTAGTGAAATTTATTTGTGACTTGGAAAATAAGCCTAGAGGGTGAAATAGATTATACGTACGAACATGGGAATGTTGGGATATATACACACACACACATATATATTATATATATATATAGAGAGGGAAAATATTGATTATATGAAATTGGGTATAATTGGATATTGGAAATTGGCATGTTTGGAATTGGTGAATTTGGCTATAAATGGATAATTTGGTTAATATGGAATTTGACTAACTATTATGTAAATTGGTATAGTTAATGACCAATATGAAGATAGGCATAAAAATATGAATTCGGATTAAGTTGAATTTGGACCAAATGACATGAATTATGGGTTTGGGTGAAAGACAAATGTCAATGAAAGCCTAAGGCACGAGGTTAGACGCGTTTGTGGTGTAAGACTGTCCGGAACCGCCCGGCAAATCCAGCAACCACAAGCGGACGTCTAATGTGACAGGTCAACGGGAAGAACTAGAGGCGTAACGGTTCATGACACGAGGTTAGGCGCGTTGTGATATAAGTCTGCCCGGAACCGCCTGGCAAATCCAGTAGCCACGAATGGACGTCTAATGTGAGAGGTAATACATCGTTACGACATTACAAATAAATTAAGAAATACTAACCATAATAAGACATGTCGGTGACATGGGTATGGTTAGAGGGTTAAGTGGGTGATATAAATGACATGTAAAGCATTACTAATGTGGACTTAACCGTTGTAAGACATGTGATGTAAAATATGACTAAGGTAGACTTAATCTTAGTAAGACATGTGTAAGATATGGAAACTATAATAAAGGGGGTTAAGTGGGACACAACTGACATATGAAACAAAACTTAGATATGCTTAACCAAATGGGACCAGTGACGATATCATAAATTAATCGAATTGGGTAAAGTTTAAGTAACGGGTTAAGTAAATGGAAGGGTTAAGTCAAATCTAAAATTAATGACAAGAAATGGGGAATGATAAATAACCTATTATGAGTAAACTTGAATAAGGAAAGATAGGATAATAGGTGGAAATTATTACTTATGGGACAAGATAAGTTATAGGAAACGATAAGGAAGACGAGAAAACTTATATGTAAAGATATACTTAAATTAAGTGGTTTGGAAAGGAGAAATGTGAAATTAAAAATGATATAAGTTATATGAGTGGAAAAGAAGTAAATTAGAATCATATATGTTAGTTGGGTTGAGTAATTCTCTAGGTGCCAGTCTGATGTTGATTTCGGTCTTCGGGGCTGGTGTTTACAGGGTTATTCTCCTAATCAGTATGTATGTGGGATAAGGCATACTTAACTATGAATTAAGTATAACATGTTGTTGTAACCCAAAAAGGGAATAATTTATGAGATTGGAAAATAACACGTTGTGGGCTTATTAATGGACTTAAGTGGGTTAAGTATAAATTGAATTAATAAGCAAGGGTAACTTGGTGAATACGAAAAAAAGGAAGCTAATGTGAATAACCAAGTTAAATGAGAAAGTTGACGAGGTGGCACAAGCGTGAAATAAATGGTTAGACTTAGGGTCTAATGACATATAAAACTAAGGCACTTGAAGTAGTCCGTACATTGTAGGATGAATAACCCAATGAGGTAGACCATGATGGTGTCATAAAGCACGAGGAGAGCGCATGTTCGCTATTTTGGCTGCTCCAACGGACTGGAAGGGGAAGCACACGACTTCCTGAGACGTTAAAGGTGCTCCTGGTAGTCCTCTGTAGTGGTTTAGCTTCGGGCTAGGATTACAGAGGTTGGGTCTGCACAGAACTACCAGCTGGGTGAGCCTTGACTGCATAAGTAAGGGGCGGTCAGAATGCTGTACGCAGTGGCATTAAGGGTGGTTCGACGATTGCCTCAGGCGGAGGTGGAGGGTCAATACCAAACGATAGCAAGATCGTCGGACGCTCGTCACCAACAGCCTAAGGAATGCGAAAAGACAAGTGGTAACCCCTAGAGATCATTAACCTTTGCTATCAAGGGACGGGTGCGAGGAGACCCCACATAGATGTTTAGATTGTTTGCTTGTTAGTGGTCGTCGCTTAGCTCGTGTGGTCTTTACTAGCCGAGGGAGGGGTTGAGGTGGGGCCATAGCCACCATAGAAAAACCAGACCCGAGGGATATCTGTACATTGGACACTCTTAGAGGCGAGCCCGTGCAGATATAGAAAAGCTCCCGACCGAGTTCCGTGTTTTCTGGTGTAGCCCTTCCACGGAACTTGGGTGCACAAGTAGAGGTTATGTGTAGTAGAAACATCGAGTACGATTGATGATACATATGTGGGAAAGTCTAGGTACAACCATGTCTGCTCTGGGTGGTGTATCGTATACTAGAGGGCATTATTCGGTGATGGAACCAAACTCGATCGAATAGTTCAATAGCAGTCAGTACGCTTACGTAGCACAACGATAGTGGTTCTATGCGGATGTAGCATTGTACGTTACTATGGCATAGGATGAGGGACTGCGCATATTATTGTGGCGATACAGAGGAGACCGTGCGAGTGGGGTATCACGCGGTGTACCTCAGTTTGGGGGTAGCTACATTTACACTATATTAGGTTAATCTACTAGGGGGTAGATGGGTGTGACGTGTGTGTAAGCTTTGAGTGCTAATAACACGTATAACCTAACAAATAAGAAAGTGTAATTGAACGGTATATGTAGGATTATTCAAGAAGTGTAGTTTAAATTCATTCACACAAAACTTATGTTCTGACCCCCTCCTCATAACATTCGTAGGTTAGACAAAGACTTATAGCTTTGGGAATACTGACTTAGCAGTATTGTGATTAAGGTAAAGCTATGTTTTAAATATATTATATTTTACTCCTTCCGCTGTGAGGTGTTTTCCGAGCTCTGACATATCTCTTTTCTTTGTCTTTTTCTGTAGGATACCAGAGCAACCAACTCGGGTTTCGGCGGATTGGATTTTTGAAAAGAAAATCGGTCCGTTGATCCGGGTTGTTACAAAAAGATAGTGCATATGGCTTTGGAGGATTATGCCTTTTTAAAATAAAACAATTTTCTTGAAAATTGCTTCTTTAAACATCTTTTTGAAAAATAGTTTTCAAAATTTTTATCTGATCTGGTAAACCTTTGCTCTGATACCAAGTGAAACACCCCACCTCTGTTATGGTCACTCACAAAGGGAATGCCTTAGCTTTGGTGGAGCATTGTAGGTAAAAGACACAGATAATTTACAAGACAGACATATATATAAGCAGCAGAAAAAATAACTTTATTTCAAACGTGGTTCATAACAAAACACTACAGCAGAGTATTTCAAATCAACTTCCAAGTCATTACATCAAAATCTCTGTCTTGATTATTACATAAAGAATCATAAAACACAATAAAACTGCATAAATCCCCAAGTAGTAGTGCGTCCAAAGCCATAGCCAAAGATAAGAAGTTCCAAGCTATACATCACAGAGTCTTTAAGCTTGGAAAGATGAACGGTCCAAATTAAGCTGAGCTATTCCCTCCCTGGGTACCTGAGGGGGGTAACGGAAGAAAAGAGAGCGAAAGAAAATGGATCAGACAAAAGTCTGGTAAGTCCAGTGATTATTCAGCATGTAAACTGATAAGAGAACCATGGCTTGAATAAGCTGGACACAGGACAATAACAAGGAAATAAGGTAACATAGGATAAGGTAAGATAAACAAGTCAAAATAAACAAGGCAAGATAAACTAATCATACTATCGCACTCATGTCCATATTCCCTACACCTACAAGATATTTCAACCATTATCATGAGTTCAAACCCAGTGATCCCTTTTCATTGATCGGCTCCTACTCGCATGCATTTACTACTTGTGTCCTATGGCCCCGCTCAATTGTAGACACCTGTGCTAGTCCCACCGTGGGGTGTATCAAATCCTATGGTGGCAACCCGACACGATTCAGGATGCACAATGTATAACTACTGATACCCAGTGCCTGCTTTTTCCACTTCGGAGTACGTGCACGCCCGTACTCCGTCGGAGCCTACAGTGACACACCAACCGCCATTGTTTTGACCGTTTATAATCAGCCCAGTAATCATGCCCCACCCTGCCTAGTTCAGGGTACCATGATACATCAATATGGGTTACTGCTGAAATGGGTACCCATTACTAGGGTTTCCAAGTCAACATGTTAAATTGGTTAAGTGTCCAAGTTAACCTAACCGCACACATCAGTTTAGTTAACATGTTACATTGGTTAAGTGTTGCCTTAATTAACTTAACCCTACCATTCCTGGGTTTAGCTTTAATTCATTTATTAAAGCACCAACCACTCACATTAGACAGGTATTGTTGCGGTTACTGGATGTGCCGGTCGGATCCGGGCAGTTTTACACTGCAACTCAGCCTAACCTTGGGTTCCTTTGGGCTTGATGCACTAACCTCCCACATTAGATATATATTGTTATGGTTGCTGGATGTGCCGGGCGGTTCCGGGCAGTCTTACACCGTAACTCAATCTAACCTCGGGTTAGGCATATTCGTCTTTTCTAAATTTACATATTTACCTTTTATATTTATATGTAAATTAATGTCATTCAAGTCAAGCCCCACTTTACCTTTTAAATCAAGTTCATAATTTTAGGTATAAAAATTTATACCACTTTATGCCATAAAACATTTACGTGTTCATGAGCCAAATATGCCAATTGTATGTAATTTCATATTTTTACCCAATGTTACCCCCGTTAAACGTTCGCATAAATCACGTAAAATGTTATGCTCGATACATAGCCTAACTTATACACAAAAGGGGAAAAAGAGGAACATGTAATAATTACAACATCATAAAAATATGGATCTAACTACACATGTGTCATATGAATATGGCATAGAACAATATAGATTTAATTATGAACTTGCAAATTTATATCTACTTAACATGAATCATGAAATAGGGGTTTTACATAGAACTACATAAACTTAAAATTTGGCGTGTAATTGTGAACTTTGAAAATTAGTTGGATGGAATCTAACATGAACCTAATCATATTAGCATGTAGATTTGGTCATACATGTGATCATGGTTGAACTTGCATAAAATTCCCAAATTGACATGCAACATATAGGTGTCATTACCAAATCATGCGACATGAAATGTCATCGCTAAATTATACAACATAGTATGTCATCGCCAATTTACACAATATGATATCCATCGCCAAATTATACAATATGGAATGTCATTGCCAAATTACAAAATATGATATCCGTCGCCAAACTATACAATATGGTATGTCATCACCAAATCACACAATATGATATGCCATCGCCAAATTATAATATATCATCGTCAATTTATGTCATCACCAAAGTATACAACATAATATGTCATTGACGAATTATACAATATATGGATTTATTGCAAAGCATTAAACATTTATCATTATATTACATACAACATGATCACAAACATGATAAGAGTCACGGTTTTAGTCAATTCAGTTTTAACAAAAGGATATGCATAAATTTACATTAGGCGATGTTCTACATCCAGTTATGTAGTCACAATTCTAATATCGTTTAGGTCTAAATGATAACTAGACTTACAAAAAGGAGGCTAGTCTTGAGTTCTGGGATTTGTATTATGAAATTGAATAGCTCTCCTTTGTTGTAGATGTTGAATTCTCTTAGTTGAATTAGACTTGATTTGTAATTCCTAAATTTCTTTCTAGTTGAAGGAGAATGGCGGTTATTCTAGGCTAAGTACTGACAGCATGACGGTCTTAGGAATATTTTTGTGTGGCTTTAGGGTTTAGATTTAGGTTTCTTATATAGAAGTTTGATTTAATATGAGCCATCAGATTAACCTAGAGCAAATCAAATCCATTCAAACCTATGAGAACCAACCAAAATGTGCCACACAAGCCCTAATGACACTGCAATTCGTCACAGGAGAAAACACGTCAGATTTTAGATCTGACCCAACGGGGAGGTCGACCCCCAGATCGACCTGTATGGGGGGAGGTCGACCCCCTGGTCGAGCTTCTGGTCGACTGGCCTTGGGCGGGAAATTTCCGGCCCAGCCTGCTCCTGCTTTTGATTTTGAATTTTGAATTTTCTGAACTTTATTCAGAGCTGTTTATTTAAATTCTTGAATCTTCTGAAGGTCATAACTCCTTCATATGTATTCCGATTTACGCAAATTCGGACTCTATCTCAAGCAGAATTCCGAGACGAACGCAATGGCGTAACCCGTTTCCCTTATTTCTCACATTTGTAATTATTTATTCTTTAATTTGTTGCTTTAGTGTTTACAGAAAGGGGTGTTACACACAGGGACCAATGTACTAAGGGAGAGCGTAGGTAAAATTTAAATTTATTTTTTACTTCACATGAATATATATATATATCTTAAGTCAGATATAGTTGTCATCATCAGAAATATATATTTAAATTTATTTTTTACTTCACATGAATATATATATATATATATATATATATAAATATATATATATATATATCTTCGTTTTTGAACCAGAATTTGATTACGACAATTATATGGTGATGATATTTTTCGCTAGCTTCTTTTACATGAAAATAGAGAAGAATATGGCCTAAATACATGAAGATTCAACAATAAGATATTGGAATATTTGCAATGTATTCAAGACTGAATTTAGTTAGTTTTTACAGTTAGAATCCCTCCTATAGTATGTGTATATATATCAATTATATATTTCAAAAGGCTAAAACACGTGGGCATGAGTCATATGCACCGGCTGACTAAATTGAAAATTCAGCCGGTTGATGACTTAATACTTAAAATTTTGAGTTTGAATTTTTAGCCAATTGAATATTATGACTTATGTACATGCATACATTTTTTTAAATGGCTGTTTTTTAGACATTTGAATTAAAAATTCAATCAGTTGACTTGAAGCGTTGCGACTTTTTAAAGAGTTATAACTCTGTAATCCAAGAGTTAGATTATATCTTTTGATTAAACCTTTTCACATATGATTGCAACCTTTTATTTACTATAAATAAACTTCATAATCACTTGTTTTAATCATCAAACTTTATTGAATTAATCATTCCCTGATTTTGAACTATTTATATTATATATTCATTTTTGCTCTCAAATATTCAACATTATGTGATTATAAATTACTTTCCTTCTTTATTCTTCACTTGCTTTCAAATATATATATACACACACACACACAAAGGAGAAGATTGTAGGAAGGATATACTCAAATTATGACTTATTCGTGTTGTCAAGAACACATATACAGTCAAAACAACTTTTTGTATTTGTTAAAGTCATGTTCCGCTGCTCAGGTAAGAAGTCATCTTCGACTGCTGAGGCGAAATCATGTTCTGCTGCTCAGGTCCATATTCTGCTACTTATTGTAAAACTTGTTCCTCTGGGTTAAGTGAGGGTGTTGATTAGTTAAATTTCAAAAGGAGTTTGGGATTGGACATAGGCCGGTGCTTTGAACCTATATAAAAATTTCTGGTATTCTTTACATTTATATACTACATTTATATTACTTATTTATGATATCGTATTTAAGTATTTATCTCATTAAATATTTACTTGCATATATCAAGAATAATATATCACCTTATCAATACTTCTGCATATACATATATTTTCATATTAGTTGATCTTACACGTCTTTTCAGTAGACCATAAGGTTGTTGGATCTCGCTTTATAGCGTTTTGATTATGATAACTATATATATATGTATACGTGTGTGTATGTGTGTGTGTATATATATATATGTATTGACTAACTCTGTTTTCCGGGAAGAAACTTAACAACAGATTCAAGAGCTCAAATTGAAGATTATATGTGTTTAGAGGCTGTTAGTGTTAGTATATATTGTTAAAATCTTCCTTGGTGATACACACACATTCGCATTTTTTAATTTACAAGATTTATATAAGACATACACAAGGCATAGGAATGAAACAGAAAACAAAATTCTAAAATTTTCAATTCAGACGTCTGTCTGCTGCTAGAAAAATAAATTTATCATGATATTCAGATGTCTGAATAATGGCTGAAATAACCTATTTCCTTGCTGTTTGATTTTTATTCAAAAACAGACCTCTGAATTAATAATTCAAACATCTGAATATTGGGTGAAATAGCCTATTTCCTTGCAATTTCAATTTTATTCAAAAATAGACATTTGAATTTTTTATTCAGACATCTGAATACGAAAGGGTGCAACCATTCAATGAAGAGTCACAACTTCTAATTCATATCCTTCCTTCGAATCTCTTCGTGAATGATTGTAACCTTTTGTGTATTATAAATAGAGGTTATATCAAATGTTTTTCTCATAGAATCTTACTCTAATCCTTTCTATCTTATCTCTAGCGTTCAGATTCACATAAGCACTCTATTTCCATATTTCTAAGATTTCATATCTTTTAAATCTTCCATATTCTTTTATGAGTTACACTATCATCATCAAGTAAAGATTATAGGAAGGGTGTACATCAATTTGACATATCCGTGTTATCAAGAACACAAGTATTCAACAAATTTTTTGTATTGTGGAAGTCCTCTTCAACAGTTGAGGCAAGAAATCCCGTTCGGGTAGTTGTAAACCTATTTCTTAGGGTTGTTGTTGTTTAGTGAAATACCATAAGGGAGTTTGTAAATGGAAGTAAGGCAGTGGTCCGAACCAGTATAAAATCGGCTGTCATTTATTTACTGTTATTATCTTACTATCCATACATTACCTTGATTATACTCCATACAATACGATCCTACCGCTGAATAGACCCTTTCAATTGGTATCAGAGCAAGGACATCCTATAACCGTAACACCGTTATTCGATATTTTGATAACATGGAGAATAACCCAGGTACCAACACAACCTCTATATTCATCGAAGGATAATCTACTCAAAGATCACCACTGTTCAAGGCATTACAGTATAATTATTGGGCTACAAAAATGAAAATTTATATGCAAGCAACCAGTTTTGATGCTTGGAATGCAACTCAAACACGAATACATAGCACCCACAACTGAATACTATGCATGAACAATAACGCAGGAAAATGAAGCAAGTGCAAATGCCAAAGCTATGAATATGTTATTCTGCGCTTTGGATAGAAATTATTCCAATTATGTTAGCATCTGCACTATTGCACATCAAATATGGGAAACACTCGTAACCTTACATGAGGATATAAACAAAGTCAAACAAACAAAGATCTCAATGCTTAAAGACCATTTTCAAAATTTCAAGATGAGAAAAATGAAACTACCAATGACATGTACTCAAGATTTCAAGACATACTTCATGCTTTGATAAGGTTAGGAGAAAAATATAGTGACTATGATATTGTATCAAAGGTACTAAACTCCTTGACCAACGAATAGAGGAGAAAGGTGTTAGCCATTGAAGAAGCTAACGATTTATCAACAATGAAACCAGAAGAACTAATAGGCAACCTCTTGTCTTATGAAGTAAATCTCCAAGCTAAAAAGGACCAGGCACAAGAGAAAAAGAATGTAGCCTTTCATGCTGAAAAAGAAGAATCGAAATCAGAAGATGAGGATCTAACATTCATTGCAAAAAAAAATTAAGAAACTTCTAAAGTACAGAAAAAGTGGCTTTAAAAAGAATACCTTAAATAAACCTTCAACCGCAAACTTAGAATATTTCAATCGTCACAAGAAAGGTCACATGGTAAGAGACTGTTTAGAACTAAAGAAGGAGAACCATAAAAACTTCAGCAACAAAAATAAGAAAGACAAATTCAAAAGTAGCCTTTCTCTGTCACATGGGACGATTCAGATTCAGATTCATCAAATAGTGATTGTGATAGCGACAATGAACAAGCAAATGTGTGCTTCATGGCTCAAGAATTTTAGGTTAGTGATTTATCTTATGATGATTTAGTAGAAGTAAGCACTGAATTTTTAAATAATATAAAAGTTCTTAAAAAGAAACTTAAAGAAACTTGTGAAAATCAGAATAAGGATAAATTCAAAAGAGATATGCTAAAAGATGAAAAGAATATATTGGAGGAAGAACTTGAAAAAGTTCAAGAATCTTGGTCAAATTCAAATAGTCAACTTTCACTTTTGAGTCAAGAAATTGAAACTCGAAAGGCAAAGAATGACAAGATTATCTTTGAAAATCACAATTTAAAAGCTAAAATAAAAGAGATAGAATTAGAAAATACTAGTCTCCAAACCATATTAGATAGCGTTCTAAAATGTTTCTAACTTTAATAAGGGAAGAGAGAATTTATCTAGAATCATAGAAAATTCCCAACCCCCTTCAAATAAAAATGGATTTGGATTTCAAAAGAAGTCAAAAAAATGCTAATCTTAAGAGGAAAAATGATTCAAAACATAATGTAGTATGAAAAAAATATACCAAAACACACTTAAAGGAAAAAGGAAATCAAGATATGGGTTCAAAAAATAAACAATAATTTAATTAGGAACGAATGTATTAAATTATTTATGGAAACTGTTCATAACATAATAACTATCTTTATAAGAGGGATACCGAACCCACTTGGGTTTGGTTTCCTAAGATCCGACTCTTAGGACCCGGTTAAAAGTGGGTACCAATGTGTATGTATGTGTGTATATATATATGATTTAGGTTCCACTCAAGTAGAGAAAATGGATACTAGATGTGTGCACAAAACACTACTATGTGCTTGCTACTACATTTAAATGTTTATCATCTGTATGTTTGTAATATCTGCGCTTGTCATCTATGTCATGTTTGTTGTACATATTCATGTGTGTTGCACTATAGTTATATCTCTTTTTTGTCAATAACAAAGGGGGAGAAAATATATGCACTATAGTTATATTCATGTGTGTTGCACTATAGTTATATCTCTTTTTTGTCAATATATATATATATATATGTGTGTGTGTGTGTGTGTGTGTGTGTGTGTATATATATATATCGACTAACTCCGTTTTGAAGGAAGAAACTCAATAATAGACTCAAGAACTCAAATTGAAGACTATATCTGTTTAGAGTCTGTTAGTGTTAGTATATATTGTTAAAATCTTCCTTGGTGATACACACACATGCAGTTTTTTTTATTTGCAAGATTTTATATAAGACATACATAAGGCATAGGCATGAATCAACAAACAGACGTCTGAAATTTCCAACTCAGACGTCTGTCCGCTGAAAGAAAAATAAATTTACCATAACATTTAGATGTTTGTTCTGAAATATTTGAACGTCTGAAAAATGGCTGAAATAGCATATTTCCTTCCTATTTGAATTTTATTCAAAAACAGAGATTTGAATATTTTAGTTAGACATCTGAATATTGGCTGAAATAACCAATTTCCTTGCTACTTGAATTTTATTCAAAAACGGACATTTGAATTTTATATTCAGACATCGAAAAATTGGCTGAAATAGCCTATTTCCTTGCTACTTGAATTTTATTCAAAAACAGACATCTGATTTTTTTATTCAGACATCTTAATACGAAAGTATGCAATCATTCAATGAAGAGTCACAACTTTTAATTCATATCCTTTCTTCAAATCTCTTCGTGAGTGATTGTAACCTTTTGTGTATTATAAATAGAGGTTCTATCAGATTTTTTCTCACGGAATCTTACTTCTTTCTATCTTATCACTAGCATTTAGATTCACAAGAGAACCCTATTTCCATATTTCTAAGATTTCAAATCTTTTAAATCTTCCATGTTCTTTCACGAATTACACAATTATCATTAAGGAAAGAATATAGTAAGGGTGTACGTCAATTTTACATATCCGTTTATCTGGAACACAAGTAGTCAACAATTTTTTTGTATTGTGGAAGTCCTCTTCAGCGGTTGAGGCAAGAAATCCCGTTCGGATAGTTGTAAACTTGTTCCTCCGGGTGAAGTGAGGGTTGTTGTTGTTTAATGAAATACCAAAAGGGAGTATGGGCTAGAAGTAGGACAATGGTCCGAACCAGTATAAAATCGACTGTGTCATTTATTTACAGCTATTATCTTACTATCCTTAGATTATCTTGATTATACTCCATACTATATGGTCCTACCGCTGCATAGGCTCTTTCAATACGATCCTACTGTTGCATAGACTCTTTTAGAGTTTTCATTGGGTGTTTGTGCTCCACCTCACTACTTGATCTTCGTGAGAATGACTTCGGGGTTGTGACTTTGGGTGCTTACTTTCTATGTTTAAAGTGGTGGTTTCTAAGACAGAGAAGATTTCTATTTGAAGGGTGTAGCCACTGTCTATTTCCACTGGCGAGGCATTCTTAGGTGACATGGATGTGGATGGCTTTGAAGAGGAAAATGATATTTTCGGGGTAGTCTCTCGGCGTGTTATGCCTTTCTTTGTTTGTCATGACTTTTTTTGAAGTGAGGTTTTGTTTAATAGTGTAGTCCTTACTTTTGTGGGATTGTTTTGGGGGTTTTAGATTTTGGTTCTAACTATCAGTTACAGCCCGTGATACTACCATGGAAACTGATGTGTTAGCTTTTTATTGTTAGAAGTCTGCCTACGCGTTAGCTGCTGCCGAGGCTTTGTAGTCTGTCTTTGTTACCATGGTATGGTTTCCTTTTTCTGCTTTGTTTTTCATTATTTATGCTACTTTCTGCTTTTGTGATGAGATTTTTTCTGTTGTTTAGTCGATAAGACTCTTTGTATCTGGAGAGTGTTGGCATCAGTGGACCTATTGATTACGCTTTGTTCTTTTTCGGGGTTTCAGGCAGCTCTTTGGTTTGCCTCTTTATGTTGTTTCGCTTGTTTGGTGTCCACTTTTGGGTCGGGGCTCTACCCTTTTTACCTTAGGTCAAATCGTATCTCTTTGTTTTCATGATATTTGGATCTAGTTCGATCACATTCGGCTAATTAATAACTGGACTGTGATGTTTTGCATCATTGGATATTGGGTTTTTATCATATATGCTTTAGCTCGTTTTTTGTTTTTTTTGTTGAGGCAATTTGTGCTTCATGGCATGGGCTTTTCTTTGATTGGTTTACCTGATTATTGTTCATTGGCCAGGTCCATTCAGCCTCCCACAATCTATCATGATCCCTCGATTTTCTTTACATTTCCATGTGAGAAGTGGCGGTTTCTTTGGTCCTACATGTGAGTGTCCTCTCTTCATATTTCCAATTTGCCTTAGTCACGCTCCATTTTGCGTACCTCTTAATCTCATGACGGTTTCCATACGACGAGACTGAACAGTCATCTGTGATGTCCTCTTTAGGCGTTTCGACATTTACTCCCCATAGGGATGTCAAAGAATACCCAAATTTTTTGATATCCATCTGAATCCGTATCTGAAATATCCATTTTTTGGCATTATCTGAAAAGCGAATATGAATATCCAATATCTGAAAAGCTTTTTGGATACGGATATAGTTATAGTGGTATCCGTATTCAAAAAATATCCGTCCAACTGTTTGATGTAATATATATTACTCAAAACAGAAAAATAGAGTTAATAATTATTTTTTAACTGTTGGATGTTACTATGATATAATTTTTTGTCCATTTTTAGCGAAAAATGGTAATTTTAGTGTTTAATTTTGGAATAATTTTGATATGTCTATGGATATTAGTAAAACACAATGTTTCATCATCACATTTCTTTATTTTTTGGTTTTTTTTACAAACATTAGTATAAAATTTATTTCATGTTGACCCAAACTTTTTTATTTATACACTTAAATTTATTAATTACAGACAGAGCGAATAAATATCCGATATCCTTCTGTACCCAAAAATTAAGCAGAAACGGATATCCGATATCCGAAAATTAAATGTATACGGATATCTGAAAATAATTTTGGATACAGATATGACACTATCCTTAGCTGGAAACATCCGTTGACAGCCCTAGCTTCCCCTTTCATATTTTTCCTCATTCCCTATTGTTTCTTAGCTTAGAAGAGATTAGGTTAACCAATGCCCGGTTTGCCCAACTTAAAGATTATGCTTCATTCTGTTTTGATTTCTTTAGTTCGAGGCACCCTCTACTCCGGTTGTTGACTCTATACCCATGACTATTTCCGCTTGTGCTCGTCCCCTATTTAAAAAGTTCAAAATCAAGAAATTTAAGAAGTTTTTCCTAACTCCTAGAACCATTTGTACCTGTTGCTTAGCGGCCAAAGAACTAAACTATCACTGCACTAGACATATCCTCTACCTTATTTGATTTTCATGGTTAACTGCTTATTTTGGAACATTTGTGGCTTTGGTAATGAGGCCCCTTTTTTGTACCTCAAGCACATTATAAAGAAACACTCTATTTGGAATATGGCACTTCAGAAACCTTTTGTGGGCGCTGAGGTGATATTTAATCTTCTCATCCAACTAAATTTTGGTAGACGCACCGGCGTTCACAATGTCTCCAATGAATTTTGGATCCTTTAGGACAAGGACACACTCGTGAAACTTTTATTTGAGTCCTCTAGCTCCTCCATGCTTCCGTTTCTTTCCCACCTATTTGGCCTCCCTTCCTCTTTTGAGCGATTTACGCCAAATGTGATCATTTTGAGCATCAAGGTCTATGGGAAGACCTCCTTGCTCTCGCAGGTCATGTTTTTGGTGCCCTCTTATAGGAGGTAATTTTAATGTTATGACTTGTTCAGTAGAAAAAATTGGTGGATCTTCTATTAATCGATTAGCCATCCAAGATTTCCATGCTTTCATCTTTCACTCAGGTCTTTCCAAGGTCTCTTTCATCGATTCGTCCTTTACATGGTGTTGACATCAAAAGTTGGTCACTAGTGACAGCCAAACCCCAATCGTGTGAATGACACACGGACAATGATTATAAAGTGCAAAAAAGTAAAGAGAACAGGGGACATACAAGACTTTTTATAGTGGCTCGGCAAAAGACTGTGCCTACGTCTGCTTTATATGTATTGATTTTCTTTTAATTACAAGTACAAAGCTTTTTCAGTTTTAGGAAAGAAGAGAAAATGGCTATATTTTTGTTGAGTTAGCCGTGAGAGTTGGAGATCTTAAGGTAAGAGGAAAGTATTCTAAGAGAAGTCTTAAGAATCCCAAGTTCAGAAAAAGTCCTTTTCCTCTTTGAGCTTTGAGGTATTTATAGAAAACATGGGCTGAGCGGGCCACCACGTGGCCTTCCTCTTTTTTCGGAGCTTGGACACGTGGAGCTGGATCATTGGTAGCACTAGCGGCGGTAGGACCAATTCCACTGCTCATTAATCGTATCATCGGAAGTAGCGGCTTACGTAGCCATCGTGGTAAGATGTATCAAAAGTAGAGCTCTGTTCAGATATGGTTGACCGCCTTAAAAGCCAAACTGAGCATTTAAATGACTCAAATGGATGTTTCCATGAAGATCCGAGCTACTTGGTCGATGCGCCTTTTATGGTAGCAATTTTCTCGGTCGACTGGGAGAGCAAATCTTTCGGAGTGAGTTATCAGCTGGTAGGAAGTGGCTCGGGCCGATGTCTGAACAAGGCATGTTCTAGGCCGATCTTTGACTGGGCTTCCTGGAGCATGAATTATTTGAATTGGCTGAATGCGCATTGCTGAAGGGTGCATTTCTGGATATTGGCTTTGATCTGATCCGTGGTAGCTTTTGCCAAAAAAGATGGTTAACACTTTGACCCTCAGAATACATCTTCTTCGGTAGAGGGTGGTGTGTTCTGAAAAGTGATTCAAAGCACAATAGCTCGAGTAGCTATGGTCAGATCGGAAAATAAGGCCGAAAATCCGACGGCCTCGATGGTAGTATTATGGCCGGAAAACTGATGATCGAAGTAGATCATATTAAGGCCAAAAAACCAACAACCATTGAAGATCGTATTAAGGACGAGATGATGATCTCTGACTTTAGTTGCGAGATTTAGTACCTGCAATGATAAAGTGAGTCATTCTCGGTCTGGAGAAGGATTTAGTCTTAATCGATCAATTATATAATATACCCAACCTAGAGTCATGGGCGAGCATTTATTACACTTGGCTTTGAGGGAAGGCGAGTATTAACCATACCCGGCTTAGGGAGGTGGCGAGTATTAACCAAAATCGGCTTAGAGATGTGGCGAGTATTAACCATACTCGGCTTACAAAGGTGGGCAGTATTAACCATACTCGGCTTACAGAGGTGGCGAGTATTAACCATACTCGGCTTGTGGCAAGTGTTTTTTATGCTTGACTCATGTAAGATTTTATTTTTAGCGAGCAACAGATACTTTTGGTTCAGAAAAGCGGGCGAGTATAATCTATACTCTATGGCGAGCATTAACCATACTCGACTTAAATCATCTAAACATAATCCATGTTTGCAAAAGAAAGTTCATAGTCATTAAGAAACTATTACAAAGATAATGAAAATACATTCTAGGAGGACAACAGTTGATTCCAGAGCATGCCTAGGAGCTAAATCCTAACCCCATATATGTGTACATCAAAGCGTCTGTTTTATTGAATACATTAGAAAAGAAATTTAAGCTTAATTAATAATAATACCGCGAGTTCTAATCTCAGGGTCCTTTTCATTTCTAGGGGCTCGAGGACCGGCCTGAGGAGCTTGGGTAGAAGATCACGGCAGCAAGGCCAAGGCGCTTTTCTTAATATATTCGGGAAGCTTTCCTCGCCTGACTCGATCCTCGATGAGATCGCGCAGATGCCGACATTCATTGGTGCTATGTCCAGCTATGTTGTGGAATATGCAATGTTTGCCGGAATCGAATTCCATCTGGGTTAGTTCTCGTCGAAGTGGTCTTGGAAGAGGCAGGAATCCTCGTATGTCAAGGTAGATATCGAGTAGAGAAAAGTTGAGCTTAGTGTACTGTTCGTACTTATTTTCATTTTGAGGCCACACGTTGCATTCCTTCTTTTCTGAGGCTTTTCCTCTTCCTTTATTCTGTCCATTAGTGTTTGATGGACCTCCTTGTTTGGTGGCAAGGACCTCGATTCTCTCCATCTCAATGATGGCATCTTCTTGTTGGAGGAATCACTCGGCCTAAACATAGAAATCATCTATATCCTTGGGGGGATCTTTGGTTAAAGAGATTGAGAATTCTGATCGGTTCTTAACTCCTGCAATGGCGGCCATTAGCACCATCGAAGGTTCTGGTCGGTCGAATGATGCTACGCCGCGTTGAATCTATCGAGGAAGGATCTAAGTGTTTCCCCTAATCGCTGCTTGATGGTGGACAGGAACATGACACTCTTTGGTCGGGAGATATGTACTCTGAACTTTTCGATGAAACAGGTGACCAGCGTGTTCCAGCTGCCAACCAACTCCGTTGTTAGCTGCCGAAACCACATGCCTGCTATATCTGTGAGAAAAAGTGGAAAGCACTTGGCCATGACGTTGGTCGATGCACCAAGCACCTCCATATGGCGCATATATCGCATAAGGTGTATGGTCAGGTTAGTCTGACCTTTGTAGGGCTCGATGGCTGGAAACTTGAAATATGGAGGATTTCAGGAGTTTTTGATTTCCCTGGTGAAGGGGTTGCAGTGGACATTATCTATATCCTTTTGAGAAGAGGTGGCCCGAGTGAAACATCAGATGATACTTGGAAGCTGGCTTCTTTCTCCAAGGAGTCATTGTTATGAATTTAGATCTGCATTTGGAAGAAGTTCAGTACAAGGATCTGGCTATAGTATGCTCAGAAAGGCGGCCGTTGGCTGGGCTCGGCCTTTGAGAGTTGAATGATGGTGAGAGTGAGGATAAACTCCAGGTGGTGGTTCTAGGAAGAATGGCCCCTCATGTACCTAATGAGGATTGGATTGAGCCGTACCTATGAAAAAAGGTCCGGGAAGATCCGACATAGCATGTGATGTTCGGAGCTCAGTGTTGCCCACATTTGGAGCGAGGTTAGAAGGGTCTATGGTAACATTTCATTCTTCTCTGGTGAGGACCAGTATGGTAGAGTGGTCTCCCTGGTTCGAAGGGAAGGCCGCGCCAGCTCTTTCTTGAAGGGGAAGAGTGGTTGGACTGGTCTGCGATAAGACTCCTGGTGGTAATGGGAATGACATTGATTCTGATGGGCCCGGTAGTTGCTCGATAGGTCCGGAGAGTCGAGATATCCCCAGGAGTAGAGGCAAAGTGGTCAAACGACCAAGATCTCGATCGCGGGCCTACTGATAATCTTCTTTCGCGACTGCGCTGGTCGTTGGAAGCGATACTCCTGGCTGTGATTCTTGGTAAGTTGGAGCCGAACTTGGAGGAAGTTAAGGTTGGATCTGATCAGTGGCCTGATTGGGTGAAGATGATCAGTTGTTACCCTAGTCCCGATCAGTGGAGGAATTGATGTTGAAACATTTAGTCCTATCTCCACTCGACTGAGAAGGTGATCCATCAACTGCTGTTGTTGTTCGAGGAGTTTACCTTGAGATGTCAAATGGTCTCTGAATTCCAACATGTTCTTATCCATGTCGTCCCTGGTAACATATCAGGACACGTCTTTATGAGAGGAGGCTTCTTGACTTGCTTTTGCACCGTGTGTCTTGGCTGCATCGACATTTGTGGGACGGGAAGATGTTGCATCTTTCTTCCGCTTGTTCGCCATGGATTGAAACTAGCAGAAGGTCGAAGTTCGATCCCTACCTGGCGTGCCAAAGTGTTGACGTCAAAATTTAGTCACTAGTGACAACTAACCGCCAATTGTGTGAATGACACATGAAAAACCATTATAAAGTGAAAAAAAGTAAACAGAATAGGGAACACGCCAGACTTTTTATAGTGGTCTGACAAAAGACTGTGCCTGCGTCCACTTTGTATGTATTGATCTTCTTTTGGTTACAAGCACAAAGATTTTTCAGTTTTAGGAAAGAAGAGAAAATGGCTATATTTTTATTGAGTTAGCCGTGAGAGTTGGAGATCTTAAGGGAAGAGGAGAGTATCCCAAGAGAAGCTTTAAGAATCCCAAGTATGGAAGAAGTCCTTTTCCTCTTTGAGCTTTGAGGTATTTATGGGTGAAAACATGGGCTGAGCGGGCCGCCACGTGGCCTTCCACTTTTTTCGGAGCTTGGACATGTGGAGCGTGATCATTGGTAGCAACAGCGATGGTATGACCCATTCCAATGCTCATTAATTGTATCCTCGGAAGTAGCGGCTTAAGTGGCTATCATGATGAAGTGTATCAAAAATAGAGCTCTGTTCGGATATGGTTGCCTGCCTTTATTGCCTTAAAAGCCGAATTGAACATTTGAATGACTCACCTAGATGTTTCCATGTAGATCCTAGATACTCGATCGTTGCACCTCTTATGGGAGCGATTTTCTCGGTCGATTGGGAGAGAGAATCTTTCGGAGTGAGTTATCAGTTGGTAGGAACTGGCTCGGGCCGATGTCTGATGAAGGCCTGTTCTGGACCAATCTTTGGCTGGGCTTCCTTGAGCGTGAATTATCCGAATTGGATGATTGCGCATTGTTGAAGGGCGCATTTATGGATATTGGGCTTCGATCTGATCTGTGGTTGCTTTTACCCAAAAATATGGTTAACACGTGGTGTAACAACCACGAAGGCTTTAACTGGATCCTCTCTCGGTTGGATATGGTTTTTCGGAATGATCTTTCGTTTGTGCTCACTTTCACCTCCTTTTTCAACCACATTCATCGTACCAATTCAGATCATACTCCTGTGATTCTGAAGTGTTTTCCTTTCTCAACTTGTAGGGTTCGACTTTGTTTTGTTTTCGGTCAATGCGGACTTCTCACCATCTTCTTCTTTCGAGGTTGAGGAAACTTGGGAAGTTGTGGTCTTTGGTAACCCTATTGCGTCCTTTTCTCTTAAAATTAAATGCCTCAAATCCTGCCTTAAATTGTGGAACTTCAATTTTTTGAAGAACATCTTTAACCATTTCCGATTGGCGGAAGAAATTCTTGTTTTTGCGGAAGCCTCATTTGATGCAGACCTATCCGCGTCGAATAGAGAGGATTGGAATCTTGCTTGGCTCGCTTTCAATAGGAAGCTGAGCATCAAAACGAACTTTCTCCGTTAATAAGCCATGATCAAGTGGGTCATCGATGGTGATTCCAACTCGAAGTTCTTCCATTATTCTATCACGAAGAAAATTAAAAA
Source organism: Allium sativum (assembly GCA_030737875.1). Taxonomy (NCBI): domain Eukaryota; kingdom Viridiplantae; phylum Streptophyta; class Magnoliopsida; order Asparagales; family Amaryllidaceae; genus Allium; species Allium sativum. The sequence goes on along the minus strand of CM060915.1, from coordinate 251,136,994 downwards.
AAAAATCCATTAATCAGATTCCTTATTCAGTGCCTCATTGGCAGTCTTTTCTAAGGAAGTGGAAGAGACTTTGCTTGACCACTTCTAATCACTCCTTCAGTGCACATACATTAACATTGTTGATCTTCGAGTTTTATTTCATATCCCTTCTCTTATTTTACCCTCGGAGTCGCCTAATCTCTCATCCCTCCCTTGCTATAGGAGATTCAGTCAGCTTTTCTCTCTCTTAGCAAGGATGGTGCTAGCGGCCATGATGGGTTCAACTAGACTTTTTATCGATTTGTATAGGAGATAATTCTTCAAGATTTCATTCATGCGATTCATTACTCCTTTTCTGGAGGAGTGTTCCGTAAGAGCTGGACCTCTACGAACCTTGTGCTTATCCCCAAAATCGATCTCCCCCTTACTTGTTCTGACTTCCGCCATATTAATCTATGCAACTTCTCCAACAAAGTCGTTTCTAAGATACTGGCTAACAGGATAGTTCCCCTGTTAGACCGTATTAATCCCTTCTTCCCAAGCAGGTTTCATAATAGGATGGTTTATCTCTGATAAAGTCCTCCTTGAGCTGGAATTAATTTCCCAAATCGATAAGAAGGTACATGGTTCCAACGTGGTCATCAATCTTGATATGGAAAAAGCTTATGATCGTATATCCCAGTTCTACATTATTCATGCTCTCCAGTTCTTTGATTTCTCTGAAACCGTTATTGACTTTATTTGGTGTCTCATCTCTAAATATTAGTTCTTTGCTATGCAATTAAAGCCTTGCTAAAACCCTACAGTATCCCCGTGGTATCCAATAGTGATTTTCAACCGCTACGCTATTTTAATTTAGCATTGATGGACAGTAGATTCTCTTTTAACCGTGCTATTTTCTGCTGCATTCACTAAATCAAGGATTTTTAGCATCCGCTTTAGTAGTATTAATATATGAGCTTTATTTGACTAGTTATATTTTTAAAAAATATAGTAAATTTAGCTTAAAGGGATAAATTTAAGGCATACATGCTAAATATATCATAACAATCAATTACACTCGTCAAATATAACATGCATAACTATGACATTCCATTATTTTGTTATATAAGATTAATTAATATTATTTTCATGTACACATATAATGTGAGAAAGATGATTAATTAATTTTGAAATATTTTTTTTACATTTAATGTAACTTTTTGCGCCTTCGCTTTATCTCTGCTACACCCTTTTGCACATCCATCGCTATAGAACTACTAAGCGCTTTAACCGCATAAGTTCTCTGTCCTTATTAATAGGGAACCTAAAGGTTTTTTCTTTAAGGAAGGGGCTTGATGCAAGGAAACCCCTTATCTCCTTCGCTGTTTGTCATCGCCATTGAGGGGCTGGTCCGTGGTATCCATTCTGTTATGATCGGTGGGTAGATTAAGCATTTCAACATTCCTACTGGTTTTCTAGTTATCTCTTCCCTATCTTTACGGATGACATTATCATTTTCACTAATGGTTATTGCCAATTAGTTCGCCGTCTTCTAGCCTTTCTACAACTTTATGAACTTAGGTCTAGGAAGATGATCAACACCTCAAAGAGTTGTTTCGTGGCATCTCGTTCCACCTCTATTCGGAAGACTTGTTGGATCTTGTCCTTTTCTGGTTTTAGCATAACTCTCCCTCTTCCCTATCTTGGTATCCAACTCTACCATGGGTGTAAGCTCAATGCCCTATTTGATCCCCTCATCGGTAAAGCGAGGCGAAATATATCCAGGTGGAACTTTGTCCTCCTTTCTCAGGCTGGTAGAATCGTTCTCATTAAGTCGGTCCTCGACTCTATCAGTTCTCATATCTTTGCAGCTGTGAATCCAACCAGAACATTCTTTATTTCCTATAACTCTTTGGCACCAGATTTCTTCCGGAGTAACCATGATGATATTTGAAAACGTCATTGGGTATCTTTGAAATCTGTATGCCTTCCTAGACGCAAAGGTGACCTAGGTCCACGTGATACATGGGACGTTTGCACGGCTGAGACGACCCGAAATCCCGTTCTCACGGAAACAAGGGTTATCTTTGGAATATAACACAGAAACATATAATAGCAGAACAGAATTAAATAAATACACCAGATAATGAACAATAGAATATACTGGATAAAAGTAATCATCAGAGTTACACAGTATACAGGATCTTACTTAGTACAAATACAGTTCAGTTATACATAAAAGTCTACAGCGGAAATAAACAAAATATGTACAATAGGAGCTGAACAGCATAAAAAGAAATAAATGATAGAATCCATCTTCAGCTCCAGCTATCCAGAAAATGAACCAGCTAAACCTGAATACAAGGCTGCCCATGAAGAAAAAGGGGCACCCGAGTTTGAAAGTGAAACAAACTACGAGTCAGTCATGGGACTGGTATGAGAAATCTACTCAACACATATATAATTGGCTAATCACAGGACCAAGCCACTTTCGTGGAACGGGTTTACTCCATTGGATTGCCAGTGCTTTTAAAATAAATCTTTCTTTTAAACATCGCTGTGCTTTTTATAAAGATGAAACCGTTATAAGACTCAGTTCCCATCACACAATGCAACGCAAACCGGAGGATAGAGTTTTTACCTTATAACGGCCAAGATATGCTTGATACGCATAAAACAAAGGCATTTGATATTATTACTAGTGTTTATATGTTTTGAAAACAATTTCAAATCATAACTATCAATCATAGACGACATTAATGCCCCATACCACTATGTCGCCATATATAGGTATACAATCAAAACCGCACAGTCACGTAATTGGAAATTGGATTTCCTTCATGAACCAAGGCAAAAGATAGTCCTTACCGAATTCGAGACAATCTAACCCATGTCTCCGGAACAGCCGCAACTGCCCCTTGGAGCGACAGGGCCGGTCCACACGGAGTGGATTATAGTGCCTGAACAATACGTTTCTCCGCCCTTTGGGGCGTAAACGAGCCAACGAATGACTCCATCGAACCTGGATCGTCCGATCAAACCGAGGCGCCTCGCAACAGCAACAACCACATAGGTGAAAAGTATATAAATGTCAGGGCTGGTAGGTCACTGACACCACCCTAGCTAGAAAGAAACGCATGCCCTCCCTGAGGTCCTTCTCCCGTTTCTGGTTCATACCGGGGTGTGAGGCTCGCGAATTTACGTTATACACAAAGCTACGCCACACAGGCGGTGCTTTGATCATCACCACAAAACTTTGCTTTTCAACAGAAGCCCTGATCACTGCATCTTAGCATGCCACACAGGCAATTCACACCGTGCAACTGATGGCTATCCATCACACAGAACAAATTCCAATGTCGGACACACAGTCCATTTACAAGTCCGTTCTAGGTCTGAACGAAACCGGAGGCACTAAATACCTCGCAAACCCATCGATCAACACGTACGTCTGAACGATCACCACTCATTATCCATATTTCGGGATGCCTCCCAATCAGGACCTCGGTTACCATCCAAACGAGGTGAAGATCTCCGGTCTTCGACCATCGTCTTCATCTTCGAATTTCAATCGTCGGTCAATCATTTGAAATGAGAATTAACTCGGCCTTTTCAAATAATTCACGTATATTTAGAATTTCAAATCAATTTATTTCAATGGTTAAATTATTCGACAACACCAATATTGTTCTTTAATGTAATTTTCACACCAAACACATTCAACCATCAAATACCACATAGATCAAGAAAATTCAGTTTATTTCCACTCCATATTATTTATGGTACTTTATAATGATTTATCGCTATTTTTATTTATTTTAAAATAGCCCATTTATTCAAAACGACGCTTCGGGCCATAACGCGGCCGTGGCGCTGTTTTTCTTCAGATTTGATTTACACATATCTGAAAATCTAACCGTTGGATCTTCACAAAATTTACATCATTAGAAAGGTCTTTTCAAAATGAATCCAACGGTTCCAGTTTCGGGAAAATCCGACGGTCGGATCTCCCGGTACAATCATTTGAAGTTTCGATTTCAAAATACGAACTGCAGCGTCGTTATTCGATTAAATATAATTATATTTATATATATAAATAAATATAATCGTTTCTGGCGCTGTTTTTCTTCAGATTTGAATTAAACATTCCAGACAACCCAACCGTTGGATTTTTACAAGGTTGGTGCCGTTGGAAAGATTATTCCAAGGCGAACCCGACGGTTGAGGTTTCGGGAAAATCCAATGGTCGGATTCCCCGTACTAGTTGTTTGAAATAACGGTTTCAAAATACGAACTGCACGGCCTCGTTTCGTTTTAATTTTATTTATATTTATATAAATATAGTTCATTCAATGATTTCCGTATAGTTTTTACTTCAAATATTTTTCTAACACCTTAAAATTTTGGAAAATTTCGCCATAACCTCCCCTGCACCGGGAGCATCGGGAAATCGCAAATAGCTTTCCCGGTCCTTCTAATCTCAAAAAGAAAAAGAAAAAGCCAAGCGGCTAGCCAACAGGCTCATAAAATCATCACCCAAACAAAACAGTAAATGTGTACCTATTTGTCGGGCACAAAATTTTATTCCTCTTCTCTAGCCCCTTTGCTATAACCTGTTCAATGAATATGCATGTACATATATATATACAGTTCTTTTCATTTATCAATTTCTATTCAACTTCGTATTCGATTGCTATTTGGTTTAAAAACACCATTTATCCTAATGTTACATACATAGGTGCAAATTATTTCATTAGCTAATTAATGAATATTTCAACTCATATATGTTTATTTTGAACAAGTGGCTATTTTTAACACCTCACATTTCAACGATTTATGCATACAATAAAAATGTGATTTTTATTGTAAAACAATTCATTTCAAAACACTATTTTTCTATATAGTTCATGTAGTCGATAAAAGGTGATTTTTATTATCAAACAATTTATTTCAAAATATGAATACCATTCAACACATGAATTTCTAATCAACGAATGAATATCAATTCAACACATGAATGTTTTCTATAGTTTTTATACATAGATAAAAGGTGATTTTTATTATCAAACAATTTATTTCAAAATATGAATACCATTCAACACATGAATTTCTAATCAACGAATGAATATCAATTCAACACATGAATGTTTTCTATAGTTTCTATATATAGATAACAATGTGATTTTTATTATCAAACAATTTATTTCAAAATATGAATACCATTCAACACATGAATTTCTAATCAACGAATGAATATCAATTCAACACATGAATGTTTTCTATAGTTTCTATATATAGATAACAATGTGATTTTTATTATCAAACAATTTATTTCAAAATATGAATACCATTCAACACATGAATTTCTAATCAACGAATGAATATCAATTCAACACATGAATGTTTTCTATAGTTTTTATATATAGATAAAAGGTGATTTTTATTATCAAACAATTTATTTCAAAATATGAATACCATTCAACACATGAATTTCTAATCAACGAATGAATATCAATTCAACACATGAATGTTTTCTATAGTTTTTATATATAGATAAAAGGTGATTTTTATTATCAAACAATTTATTTCAAAATATGAATACCATTCAACACATGAATTTCTAATCAACGAATGAATATCAATTCAACACATGAATGTTTTCTATTGATTGAATAAATATAGATTAAGCATATGAAAATAATTCAAACACACGAATATTATTCAAAATTTCGGCAGCATAACGGCAGGGTAGTTAAACCGGGACCGTCCCTAGTACGGCTCCTCGCTCTACCTTAAAACCTCGCGGTTTTTGACAGTGGGGATCATGCATCTAGTTCGCACGCAGGCGGCATGTATATATTTATTTCATTTCCACAAACTAATCCTATGTGGTTTCAACCAAATATTTCTCAACCACAAATGGGTATTTTTCAACCACAATCAACCAATATCAATCACAAACAATCCCAAACAATCATTCGCTATCAATCAATTTCACAACAATTTCAACCAATAAATATCGTCCATGGTTTGTGGACGAGGGGCGTATATATATATATATTATATATATTTATATATAGCAATTCACTTTTATTTCAACACGTATATATAGAAAAAGAAATTGAAGAGTGAGAAATTCTCACCAATAGCTATCCAATACTACGACTCTTCACTTAGAGAAATCTTCGCCAATCTCGCCTTTTGTCGCTTCGTTGCCCGTATTCTCTACATATGTAAAAATCGAATTTTTACTATGTTATTCGATATATAAAAATCGAATTTTGACTTCGCTATTCAATATATAAAGATTATATTTTTAATATAAAGATTATATTTTTAATATTCCTATGATGTAAAAATTATATTTTTATTGCTTTAAAAATATAAAAATCATATCTTACTTCTTCTACTTAATAAAAATTCCGTCTTTTCTATTTTAAAGATTAAATCTTTTTCGTATTTAAAAGTTCAACTCTTTTTCTATTTAAAGTTCAAATCTTTTCCTATTTAAAGTTTAAATCTTTTCCTATTTAAAATTCAAATCTTTGTCTTTTTTCAAAATTAAATCATTTCAAAATCAGTTTTAAACTTTTCTAAAAATCAGAATTTAAACGCTTTTAAAAAATCAGTTTTAAATGCTTTTTAAAAAATCAGTTTTTAAATCATTTTTAAAAAATCAGTTTTAAATGCTTTTTTAAAAAAATCAGTTTTTAAATCATTTTTAAAATCAGTTTTAAATGCTTTTTAAAAAAAATCAGTTTTTAAATCATTTTTAAAATCAGTTTTCTTTTAAAATCAGTTTTTACCTTTTAAAAAAAACAGTATTTAACTTGTAAGAAAAATCAGTTTTTTTTAACCTTTTTAAAAAAAAACAGTATTAACCTTTTTAAAAAAAGTATTAACCTTTTTAAAAAAACAGCATTACAGAATTAAAATAAAAATAAAATAAATAAAATAAAATACTTACATTCCTGCAAAGAAAGGGGGGGGGGACTGAAGAAGATGGCGGCGGCAGGAGGTGCTGGAGGTGGGGGTTTGAATTCGAAGAATGGGGCTCGCGATGGCTTCGAGGGGGAGGTTTGGGCTCCACTGGCGGTTCGACGAACGAGGGGAGGGGGGTGCGGTGATGGGCGGTGGTGGCGAATCGGCGTCGCGATGGTCAACGTCGGGGCTAGGGTTTTTTTTTTTTTTTGAATATGAGAAATTTAATTTTGAAGTGGGGGGGCCAGAACGAAAGATAAAGGGAGGGAATTAAAATATTTTTTTTATTTAATTATTTAATTTTTGCAAAAAGTTGACTTTTACATACGACCTCTAAACGAGGCCCACCGCTACCGTCCATAGCGTTTTACCCCCATTCCGAACACAATGGGATATGTATCGCAAGCTGATTTGCTCGTTACAATCAGTTTCCGTTGAATTTACATTTAAATCACTATATTGAATTTTAAACGTACATTTCAAATTACCGGGGTCACATACTAACTAGAAAAATTCCAGAAAAATATTTTCTCGCTTCATATTGACGATACGGTCCTAACAAAACTAGTTTCGTCGAATTCTGAGACCGTTTGAAAAATGGCCAATTTCCAGTCGATTGAAATCAACTGAAACCGGCCAAACGCGTTTTCCTTTGCCACGCTCACATATTGATTCGAAAAATTATGAAATTTGAAACCTAACAATAACTTGACACTGCGGATCCAACAAAAGTGGTTTCGTCGAAATCCGAGGTCATTTGCAAAATGTCAATTTTTAAGGGCCTGAATTCCATAGCGACTATTCAGAACTTTCAACTGGACATATCTTTTGATTCCCGTTATCAAATTTCGATTCGTCAGGTTCGTTGGAAAGATATCATCAATCATATCCTAATGTTTTTGGTTTCACTAAAATCCGGAGTATTTTGCACCCGGTATATTCAATTGAAGTTTGAAATCGAATTATCGAACTATCGCGCCATTTTCAATTCTATATATAATTATAATTAATTATATTCGTTTTCAAATGTCGATTCAAACTCAGTTTTCATCGCCATTATTTAAAATATTTATTTTAAATATTTAAAATCCATTAATTTAGCCAATTTAAATTTTTTTAAATTGGTTCAGATTTTCTGGGTCGTTACAATCTCCCTCACTTAAAACTTTTCGTCCCCGAAAAGGAACAAAGTCGAAAGTGGTTTGATAAATCCATAATCATACAACACAACCAACCAATTTGTGTCTAACCTTTCTAAAATATTCTGATCAAATCCTATATTCCTTTAAAAATATACTAATTAATCTCTATACTCTTTTCAAAATCATTCAGCCTATAGAATTTAAAAGTGCACATCCATGAAAAGAAAATAACAATAGAGTAGAGAATTGAATGGTAGTGCAAAGTAGGGTAAATGTACCTTGCACCGGAGTCAATCAGAGATATCTACTCGGCATCTAGGATAAGCCTTCTGAATGCTCTCCTCAGTTTCCCAAGTACAATCTCGCGAATCTCCACTCCATTGCACTTTGACTAAGTGAACTTTCTTGTTCCTCAGCTCTTTGGTTTCTTTGCCGATGATCTTTAGCGGCTCTCGCCTCACAGCTAATTCTGGAGTAATTTCAATATCCTGCTGAGCTGCTTCTTCCACGATCAAGTCTGGATCATGAACGTGCTTTCGAAGTTGAGATATACGAAATACATCATGAACTCCAGGCAACCAATTAGGCAGTTTGACCCTGTAAGCGAGAGTTCCGATCCGTTCCAGAATAGGAAACGGACCAATGAATTTGGGTGCCAACTTTCCAGTTTTACCGAATCGGATAACTCCTCTCATCGGCGATACCCTCAGATATACATAGTCGCCAACTTCAAAGGATATATCTCTTCTTCTTCTATCGGCATAGCTCTTTTGCCGGCTTTGAGCGGCGAGTATTCACTTCTTAATAAAATCGACTTTGTCGGCAGCTTCTCGAATCATATCCGGACCCAACACAAGTCTATTTCCTGGCTCGACCCAATAAGCAGGAGATCGGCACGGTCTACCATACAATGCTTCGAATGACGACATTGTCAGACTCGCCTGGTAGCTGTTGTTATAAGAGAATTCAACCAAATGCAGATGGTCTTCCCATGATCCACCGAAATCTAGAACACAAGCCCGCAATAGATCTTCTAAAATACGATTCACCCTCTCAGTCTGACCGTCTGTCTGAGGATGATAAGCGGTGCTCAAGTTTAACTTCGTTCCCAGCTCGACTTGAAATGCTTCCCAGAATTTGCTAGTGAATATTGTATCTCTATCACTTACTATACTGAGCGGCACTCCATGCAGTCTAACTATTTCCCTGAAGTATATCTGCGCCAGACTCTGAGCAGTTCTGTTTGATCTGACAGGTATGAAATGGGCGGTCTTCGTGAAGCGATCTACGATCACCCAAATACTGTCATTCCCTTTCCTGGTTCTAGGCAGACCATCGGTGAAATCCATAGAAATATGCTCCCACTTCCAACCAGGAACTTCTAGTGGTTGTAACAATCCAGCCAATTTTTGTTGGTCGCTTTTAACTAGCTGGCAAGTAGGGCATCGGCTAATGTATATTGAAACGTCTCTTTTCATAGCCTTCCACCAGAATGTTCTTTTGAGATCGTTATACATTTTGGCCACGCCAGGATGGATACTCAGCTTGGACTTGTGACACTCGTCTAACACTTCCCTTTTTAACTCTGGGATGTCGGGAACACAAATCCTTCCTTTCAACCTCAAGGTCTCGTCGTTATCTATTTGGAAACACGAGGGTTCGCCTTTCTGAATCCTTTTTATCATATCTTTAATAAAATTATCCTCCTTCTGAAGAATAGATATTTTGTCAATCAAGGATGTCGTGATAATAAAGCTGGCGATCATTTCATTCTTTCGGCTTAACGCATCGGCCACGACATTGGCTTTCCCTGGTGTATATATAATTTCAAAGTCATATGCTGCAAGAAACTCCAGCCAACGTTGCTGCCTCAAGTTCAAGTCCTTCTGAGTGAACAGATACTTTAACGACTGATGATCTGTAAATAGTTCAAATCTCTCACCCAGAAGATAGTGTCTCCAGATTTTCAAGGCGAATACTATAGCCAATAACTCAAGATCATGAGTTACGTAGTTTTTCTCGTGCGGCTTCAGTTGACGGCTAGCATAAGCAATCACTTGACCTCTTTGCATTAACACTGCGCCAAGGCCTTCTCTAGAAGCATCAGTCCATACTTTTAAATCCTGGTTGCCATCGATGATGGTTAACACTGGAGCTGTCGTTAATCTCAACTTCAGCTCTTCGAAAGCCTCCTCATTTTCTGGAGTCCATTTGAACTTAGAATGCTTCTTTGTAAGCTTCGTTAAGTGACCAGATATCTTCGAAAAGTCTTTAACGAACTTCCGATAATAGCTAGCTAATCCTAGAAAACTGCGGACTTCAGTGGGGGTACTGGGCTGTTTCCAATTCTGAATAGCTGTGATTTTACTTGGATCCACAGCGATTCCTTCTTTCGATACTACGTGGCCCAGGAATTTCACTTCATCTTGCCAGAATATACATTTGGAAAACTTAGCTTTTAATACATTCCTTCTTAGAATTTCTAGAACCTGTTCCAGATGCTTTTCATGTTCGGCCTTTGATTTAGAGAAGATTAGAATATCGTCAATAAAAACCAGAACAAATTTATTCAAAACTCCTCTGAACACTCTATTCATCAAATCGACGAAGTAAGCTGGAGCGTTACATAAGCCGAACGGCATTACTAACCACTCATAGAATAAGTCGGGGCCTCTGAATGCTGTCATTGGGACACACTCTTCGGCAATTCGGAGTTGATGGAAGCCTGTAGCTAGGTCCATTCGTGAGAATACTTGTGCTCCATTTAATCGATCCAACAAATCATCAATCCGCGGCAATGGATACTTGTTCTTTATTGTCTGCTTGTTCAGATCACGATAATCCACACATAGACGTAGAGTACCGTCAGGTTTTGGGACAAATACCACTCCTGCACCCCAATCAGAGAAACTAGGCCTGATCAGACCCTTCCATACTAGCTGTCGTGTTTGATTGTCTAATTCTTCCTTCTCTTTCAAGGACATTCTTCGAATAGCGTGAACTACCGGCCTTGCAATCAGAATCAAAGCAATCTTGAAATCTATTTCTCTCTGCGGAGGTAAGCGAACGACTTCCTCAAACACATCCGCATAGTTCTTGACGACAGGAATATCTTTGATGAGGTCAGGAATATTCTCTGTGATCTCAGGGACACTTTCTATTTGAGTTGGAGAAACATCCAAAGCTGCCCAGAAGTCTTTTCTATTTGATGTCGGGCCTTCACATGGTATGGTTATATAATTCCCCGATTGTGCCTTTGCCTTAACAACTCTCTCGGCGCATCTAACCTCTGCTTCATATTTTGTTAGCCAATCCAATCCCAGAATAAGATCGAATTCATTAAAATTCATGACGATAGAGATAACAGGGAATTTATAGCAAGAAAAAGAGACAGGTACTGCACAAATCCAGCTGAGATTGATAGAACCCCCGACCGGATTCTGGACAGTCATTGGTTCCTTGAGCTTCCACAAATTCAAATCTAGCTTCTTAGCGGCACTCTTTGCAATAAAGCTTCGTGACGCGCCTGTGTCAAACAGTACTTTTACTGGAATGTTTTTGACAGTAAGCGTGCCTTCTAACACATCAGCCCTTTCCAGAATGTCTGCGGGCCCAGAAGTTTCTGCTATTTCATTTACCTGAGCCTCATTGGTTGCCCTTAACAGCCGGCAATCCTGCTTTATATGGCCAAACCGATGGCAAATGCTGCATTCTTTGGTCTCTTGAAATTTTTTCTTTGACTTCGGTTCACTCTTCTTTAGTTCCTTTAAAGATCTGCATTTTCCTTGCAAATGCCCCTGCTTATGGTAGTTATTGCATGTGGCGGTCGTTACTAGTTCTTTCTCGGATCTGGCCCTTTTTTGATTTGCCTTGGGCTTCTTACTGACCTCAGACCTCTTACTGGCTTCTGGAATATCAGTTTCCGACTCTTCTTTGTCACTAGAACGGACTTCTTCTTCGTCGCGCAACATGCCTTTCCTGTCGAGATCTTCGTACTGATAAGCCATGTATATCATTTCTGAGAAAGGAAGCTTCACATGCCCTAATACTTTATTCTGGTATTTCCTTTGAAGGCCATGAATAAATCTCAGATTTTTCCTCTTTGGGTCTTGAATTAGATGAGGAGCAAAGTGAGCAAGTTCATTGAATTTCTTATGATATTCTGGGATGGTCATATCGCCTTGAATTAGATAGGAAAATTCATCACATAATCTCTCAGTTGCTTCGGGAGGAGTAAATCTTTCTAAGAAAATTACTTTGAATCTATCCCAGGTGATATCACCTTCTGGATTATCCTTACTTACAGAATCCCACCAAAACAAAGCTTCTTCTTTGAGTGCCCAAGACGCTAGTAATCTTTTCTGATCGTCTCTCAGCTTTAAACCCTCAAATATTTTCTCTCCAGAACGAATCCAAGCCTGTGTTTCCATAATGGACTCCTTGCCTAAGAATGGCGATCCACCAAGATTTCGAAATCTCTTGTATAGAACTTCTATATTGGATTCTGGCTGCGGGAGCACAACTGGCTCATTAGCTGGTCGAGCCATACGATTACTTCTTCTGTTCCTGTCACTCATTTTCTAGTACGTCTGCAATTAGCAGAACAAGTGTCAGGTCAATGGAAAAGATATTTGAAAATATAGAGACAAATACTTGAATGTAAATGTGTCTATCGAGGTGCAATTTCATTCTGCTTTACTCATACTAGGATATTGCTGATCCTATCTGTATAGAGTTACCCGTCTTAGAACACTACTGGTTCTATTTCTGACGAGTTCGTTCAAATGTTATATTCCAGAACTAAGCTTAACCAAAGCTCTGATACCACGTTGAGATGACCCGAAATCCCGTTCTCACGGAAACAAGGGTTATCTTTGGAATATAACACAGAAACATATAATAGCAGAACAGAATTAAATAAATACACCAGATAATGAACAATAGAATATACTGGATAAAAGTAATCATCAGAGTTACACAGTATACAGGATCTTACTTAGTACAAATACAGTTCAGTTATACATAAAAGTCTACAGCGGAAATAAACAAAATATGTACAATAGGAGCTGAACAGCATAAAAAGAAATAAATGATAGAATCCATCTTCAGCTCCAGCTATCCAGAAAATGAACCAGCTAAACCTGAATACAAGGCTGCCCGTGAAGAAAAAGGGGCACCCGAGTTTGAAAGTGAAACAAACTACGAGTCAGTCATAGGACTGGTATGAGAAATCTACTCAACACATATATAATTGGCTAATCACAGGACCACGCCACTTTCGTGGAACGGGTTTACTCCATTGGATTGCCAGTGCTTTTAAAATAAATCTTTCTTTTAAACATCGCTATGCTTTTTATAAATATGAAACCGTTATAAGACTCAGTTCCCATCATACAATGCAACGCAAACCGGAGGATAGAGTTTTTACCTTATAACGGCCAAGATATGCTTGATACGCATAAAACAAAGGCATTTGATATTATTACTAGTGTTTATATGTTTTGAAAACAATTTCAAATCATAACTATCAATCATAGACGGCATTAATGCCCCATACCACTATGTCGCCATCGGACCCGGATCGTCCGATCAAACCGAGGCGCCTCGCAACAACAACAACCACATAGGTGAAAAGTATATAAATGTTAGGGCTGGTAGGTCATTGACACCACCCTAGCTAGAAAGAAACGCATGCCCTCCCTGAGGTCCTTCTCCCGTTTCTGGTTCATACCGGGGTGTGAGGCTCGCGAATTTACGTTATACACAAAGCTACGCCACACAGGCGGTGCTTTGATCATCACCACAAGACTTTGCTTTTCAACAGAAGCCCTGATCACTGCATCTTAGCATGCCACACAGGCAATTCACACCGTGCAACTGATGGCTATCCATCACACAGAACAAATTCCAATGTCGGACACACAGTCCATTTACAAGTCCGTTCTGGGTCTGAACGAAACCGGAGGCACTAAATACCTCGCAAACCCATCGATCAACACGTACGTCTGAACGATCACCACTCATTATCCATATTTCGGGATGCCTCCCAATCAGGACCTCGGTTACCATCCAAACGAGGTGAAGATCTCCGGTCTTCGACCATCGTCTTCATCTTCGAATTTCAATCGTCGGTCAATCATTTGAAATGAGAATTAACTCGGCCTTTTCAAATAATTCACGTATATTTAGAATTTCAAATCAATTTATTTCAATGGTTAAATTATTCGACAACACCAATATTGTTCTTTAATGTAATTTTCACACCAAACACATTCAACCATCAAATACCACATAGATCAAGCAAATTCAGTTTATTTCCACTCCATATTATTTATGGTACTTTATAATGATTTATCGCTATTTTTATTTATTTTAAAATAGCCCATTTATTCAAAACGACGCTTCGGGCCATAACGCGGCCGTGGCGCTGTTTTTCTTCAGATTTGATTTACACATATCTGAAAGTCTAACCGTTGGATCTTCACAAAATTTACATCATTAGAAAGAAAATGAATCCAACGGTTCCAGTTTCGGGAAAATCCGACGGTCGGATCTCCCGGTACAATCGTTTGAATTTTCGATTTCAAAATACGAACTGCAGCGTCGTTATTCGATTAAATATAATTATATTTATATATATAAATAAATATAATCGTTTCTGGCGCTGTTTTTCTTCAGATTTGAATTAAACATTCCAGACAATCCAACCGTTGGATTTTTACAAGGTTGGTGCCGTTGGAAAGATTATTCCAAGGCGAACCCGACGGTTGAGGTTTCGGGAAAATCCAATGGTCGGATTTCCCGTACTAGTTGTTTGAAATCACGGTTTCAAAATACGAACTGCACGGCCTCGTTTCATTTTAATTTTATTTATATTTATATAAATATAGTTCATTCAATGATTTCCATATCGTTTTTACTTCAAATATTTTTCTAACACCTTAAAATTTTGGAAAATTTCGCCATAACCTCCCCTGCACCGGGAGCATCGGGAAATCGCAAATAGCTTTCCCGGTCCTTCTAATCTCAAAAAGAAAAAGAAAAAGCCAAGCGGCTAGCCAACAGACTCATAAAATCATCACCTAAACAAAACAGTAAATGTGTACCTATTTGTCGGGCACAAAATTTTATTCCTCTTCTCTAGCCCCTTTGCTATAACCTGTTCAATGAATATGCATGTACATATATATACAGTTCTTATCATTTATCATTTTCTATTCAACTTCGTATTCGATTGCTATTTGGTTTAAAAACACCATTTATCCTAATGTTACATACATAGGTGCAAATTATTTCATTAGCTAATTAATGAATATTTCAACTCATATATGTTTATTTTGAACAAGTGGCTATTTTTAACACCTCACATTTCAACGATTTATGCATACAATAAAAATGTGATTTTTATTGTAAAACAATTCATTTCAAAACACTATTTTTCTATATAGTTCATGTAGTCGATAAAAGGTGATTTTTATTATCAAACAATTTATTTCAAAATATGAATACCATTCAACACATGAATTTCTAATCAACGAATGAATATCAATTCAACACATGAATGTTTTCTATAGTTTTTATATATAGATAAAAGGTGATTTTTATTATCAAACAATTTATTTCAAAATATGAATACCATTCAACACATGAATTTCTAATCAACGAATGAATATCAATTCAACACATGAATGTTTTCTATAGTGTCTATATATAGATAAAAATGTGATTTTTATTATCAAACAATTTATTTCAAAATATGAATACCATTCAACACATGAATTTCTAATCAACGAATGAATATCAATTCAACACATGAATGTTTTCTATAGTTTTTATATATAGATAAAAGGTGATTTTTATTATCAAACAATTTATTTCAAAATATGAATACCATTCAACACATGAATTTCTAATCAACGAATGAATATCAATTCAACACATGAATGTTTTCTATAGTTTTTATATATAGATAAAAGGTGATTTTTATTATCAAACAATTTATTTCAAAATATGAATACCATTCAACACATGAATTTCTAATCAACGAATGAATATCAATTCAACACATGAATGTTTTCTATTCAATGAATAAATATAGATTAAGCATATGAAAATAATTCAAACACACGAATATTATTCAAAATTTCGGCAGCATAACGGCAGGGTAGTTAAACCGGGACGTCCCTAGTACGGCTCCTCGCTCTACCTTAAAACCCCGCGGTTTTTGATAGTGGGGATCATGCATCTAGTTCGCACGCAGGCGGCATGTATATATTTATTTCATTTCCACAAACTAATCCTATGTGGTTTCAACCAAATATTTCTCAACCACAAATGGGTATTTTTCAACCACAATCAACCAATATCAATCACAAACAATCCCAAACAATCATTCGCTATCAATCAATTTCACAACAATTTCAACCAATAAATATCGTCCATGGTTTGTGGACGAGGGGCGTATATATATATATTATATATATATTTATATATAGCAATTCACTTTTATTTCAACACGTATATATAGAAAAAGAAATTGAAGAGTGAGAAATTCTCACCAATAGCTATCCAATACTACGACTCTTCACTTAGAGAAATCTTCGCCAATCTCGCCTTTTGTCGCTTCGTTGCCCGTATTCTCTACATATGTAAAAATCGAATTTTTACTATGTTATTCGACATATAAAAATCGAATTTTGACTTCGCTATTCAATATATAAAGATTATATTTTTAATATAAAGATTATATTTTTAATATTCCTATGATGTAAAAATTATATTTTTATTGCTTTAAAAATATAAAAATCATATCTTACTTCTTATACTTAATAAAAATTCCGTCTTTTCTATTTTAAAGATTAAATCTTTTTCCTATTTAAAAGTTCAACTCTTTTTATATTTAAAGTTCAAATCTTTTCCTATTTAAAGTTTAAATCTTTTCCTATTTAAAATTCAAATCTTTTTCTTTTTTTCAAAATTAAATCATTTCAAAATCAGTTTTAAACTTTTCTAAAAATCAGAATTTAAACGCTTTTAAAAAATCAGTTTTAAATGCTTTTTAAAAAAATCAGTTTTTAAATCATTTTAAAAAATCAGTTTTAAATGCTTTTTTTAAAAAATCAGTTTTTAAATAATTTTTAAAATCAGTTTTAAATGTTTTTTTTAAAAAATCAGTTTTTAAATCATTTTTAAAATCAGTTTTCTTTTAAAATCAGTTTTTACCTTTTTAAAAAAAACAGTATTTAACTTGTAAGAAAAATCAGTTTTTTTTAACCTTTTTAAAAAAAACAGTATTAACCTTTTTAAAAAAAGTATTAACCTTTTTAAAAAAACAGCATTACAGAATTAAAATAAAAATAAAATAAATAAAATAAAATACTTACATTCCTGCGAAGAAACGGGGGGACAGAAGAAGATGTCGGCGGCAGGAGGTGCTGGAGGTGGGGGTTTGAATTCGAAGAAGGGGGCCTCGCGATTCGGCGTCGCGATGGCTTCGAGGGGGAGGTTTGGGCTCCACTGGCGGTTCGACGAACGAGGGGAGGGGGGTGCGGTGATGGGCGGTGGTGGCGAATCGGCGTCGCGATGGTCAACGTCGGGGCTAGGGTTTTTTTCTTTTTTTTCTTTTTTTGAATCTGAGCGATTTAATTTTGAAGAGGGGGGGCCAGAACGAAAGATAAAGGGAGGGAATTAAAATATTTTTTTAATTTAATTATTTAATTTTTGCAAAAAGTTGACTTTTACATACGACCTCTAAACGAGGCCCACCGCCTGCCGTCCATAGCGTTTTACCCCCATTCCGAACACAATGGGATATGTATCGCAAGCTGATTTGCTCGTTACAATCAGTTTCCGTTGAATTTACATTTAAATCACTATATTGAATTTTAAACGTACATTTCAAATTACCGGGGTCACATACTAACTAGAAAAATTCCAGAAAAATATTTTCTCGCTTCATATTGACGATACGGTCCTAACAAAACTAGTTTCGTCGAATTCTGAGACCGTTTGAAAAATGGCCAATTTCCAGTCGATTGAAATCAACTAAAACCGGCCAAACGCGTTTTCCTTTGCCACGCTCACATATTGATTCGAAAAATTATGAAATTTGAAACCTAACAATAACTTGACACTGCGGATCCAACAAAAGAGGTTTCGTCGAAATCCGAGGTCATTTGCAAAATGTCCATTTTTAAGGGCCTGAATTCCATAGCGACTATTCAGAACTTTCAACTGGACATATCTTTTGATTCCCGTTATCAAATTTCGATTCGTCAGGTTCGTTGGAAAGATATCATCAATCATATCCTAATGTTTTTGGTTTCACTAAAATCCGGAGTATTTTGCACCCGGTATATTCAATTGAAGTTTGAAATCGAATTATCGAACTACCGCGCCATTTTCAATTCTATATAAAATTATAATTAATTATATTCGTTTTCAAATGTCGATTCAAACTCAGTTTTCATCGCCATTATTTAAAATATTTATTTTAAATATTTAAAATCCATTAATTTAGCCAATTTAAATTTTTTTAAATTGGTTCAGATTTTCTGGGTCGTTACAACGGCCTACACATGTAAACTATGGGTTGTGTTCCATTCTAATGACTCCTTGCGGGCCTCTTTCCTCCACACTAAGTATATAAATTCCAGTCTTTTGAGTACTCCGAGATCCCTTCTTATGCTAATGTGACCTGGAAGCATATGCAGTTGGTCAAGGCTACTTCCGGTTGTCATGTTCATGGCTTCGACGGGAATGGGAGGACCTTTGTGCCCCAGACCCCCAATTTCTTTTTATCCGGGATAAGGGCATTCCTCCCAAGGTATCAATTCTTATGTAGAATGTCCTTCACGAGGCTCTGCCGCAGGATAGTAACCTTATAAGCCTTGGTCCCACTGTCGTTGTTGTCAGACTGGATTAATAGAAACCATCACACATCTTTTTCAAGATAATGAGTTAGCTTCTGCTGTTTGGTTACATTTTAGGGTATTGTTTGGCTTTAGTGCATTGCTACCCGTCCTCTTGGGTGCCTTCCATGCTGGGTAGGATTGGGGTAAGGGAAAAGACCTTTCGTCTACCATCTTTCGTTTCGACTCTAGTCTTGTTTTTTGCCACCTTTGCCGTGGAAGGAACAAGTTGGTGTTCGACGACTCTACCATGTCATTTGGTCCTATTATAGGCATGCATCGTCAAACATTCACTTTAACAAAATGAAATTTTGAATAGTAAATATTTATTTATGGTGGTTATTCAAATATTTAAATATTGGATTTAATGTATAAAAATGGTTTTATAACCTTGAAAAAAAATTGAATTTTGTTTATAAAAATAAGTAGTTCGAAGTAATATCGATAATGTTACTGAAACCATTCTATTCAACAGATCACTTTTTACTTGTTAAAAGTTTTTATAATTCATGTGCATTGCAACACATGAACACATAGATAAAGTGTTAATAACCCCATGTAGTATAAGCATGGATTAACTAAGTATGTAAATTAATAAAGATGAAAGGGACAAATGGCATGAGAAGGACGGAGACATATACCTTAAGATGGAATGAAATTGTGACACATATGCAAACTACGTGTAAACTTCTAGTACACCTTAAAGGACAACTAAGGGGGATGTGTCATCATCCTAAGGTATGCATGGAAGATGAAGGACAAGTGACTTAATAAGGAAGAAAGATATGAGTTTAGTGGCTTCTCTTAGAAGCCAAATCTTAGTGGCTTCTCTTAGAAGCCTAAGTGTTAGTGGCTTCTATAAGAAGCCTATTCTTAGTGGCTTCTCAAAGAAGCTTCGTTTCAAACACAGACACACACACACACTTTCTTTCTCTCTCTCTCTCTCACACACACACACACACACACACACACATATATATATATATATATACATACATATATATGGAGTTTATTTGCAAAGGGAGTAGCCAATTTCTTACGCACTAAGAAAATCATCCTCCTTAATTTGGCCATTACTCTTAAACTATTTATACAAATTTGATGATTCTTTTTTTGCTGGAAACTATCTCAAAATGGAAGAACTTTTATTTAGATCAGTTTGCAAGATTCATTAAGGAGAACTCTCGAAAGTCACTTGAAAGTGAAACTATTTTCTGGCGTATCTTTTTAATTTGTAGACATTTTTATCATTAGTTTACAAACCATAACTTTCTACTCTTTAGTCCAAGTCAGTTGATTATTTTTCGTTAGAAAGCTGATTCAAAACTAAACAATTTTTGTTTTAATCATTTTTCCTAATTAAAGTGTAGTTCATGTAAAATCAGTGATTAGGGTGGTCTTGGGATTGTTAATCATCGAACCTTCAACACTGCATTAATCTCAAAATGGCTTTGGCATATTATTTCTCCAGGTAATTTCATTTGGAAAGACTGATTGTAACAATGCATTATATTGTGAACCCGCATTTTGTTTTGCACTTTTAGCCAACTGCAAAACATCCCCCTTTTGGGCTGGTGTCATCTCTGCCATCCCTCGTATAAAGAATTTGTTTCATGTCAAAATTGGTAATAGTGGTTCGTGTATATCTGGCTTGATACATGGCATGATCAATTTCCTTTATGTCATTATTTCCCTGCTCTTTCCTCTTCATCTTCTTCTTTGAACGCTTCTGTTGAAGCTGCTTTGCTTCTTGGACCGTATGGTCTTTCCCCTTCTTCCATCTTTGATATTCTTGTCTTTCTTGGCATCCTTGCAATCTCTAATCTCCTCCTCCATGTCCGCCGTTTTTCCATCCCTGATTGCTATACTTGGGCTTTATCTACCAATCATGACTTCTCTGTTGCATCATTGTATCATTTTCCTAATTATTCCGGTCGATCCTTTTCTTTTGCTAGACTTTGGAAACGTTGCTTGCCACCCAGTTCCTATTCTTCCAATGGTGTCTCATTCTTGAGAGAATCAATGCTAGTGCTAGATTATATCATCGTAATTTGATCACAAACACTAATTGTGCATTATGCTCCAGTCATGAAAAAACGATCCACCATTTATTCCTTAACTGCGATGTTGCTTACACTATCTAGGCTACTTTTTTTCTCATATCCTTGGGTATATTCCTATCATTTATCTGCGTTTGACCATTGGTAATATGGCTCAGATAACTCTTCATTGGACTCGTTCCTATGTATTTAATGTTGGTGCATTTGAAAAAAAAAACATAGTAGTTTTTAATAAACCATTGAAGCGTTTTGATGGGATATGCAGACTTATCTCTCATTAGTTTCAACCTTGCACAGGTTCTTCATCTGCAGCACACTTCAGGTTAGCTCTTCCTCATCATAGTGCTAAATCAGTCAGTAGCTCAAGCCCAGATTTTCACTGATATGCTTCTCTCCTATTTAGTATGCTTTCGCCTTTTGCGTTGTTATATATTTCATGTTGCCTCTATTATATATGCTTGTATGCTGATGTATGTTAAGTAACGTTGGTATTTAGCTTATTGTTTTGGTTGTTGAGTAAACTATATGGCGTTGCCACCAGTTGGGCCTGTCAACTAGGTTAAGTAATATTTATAAATATTTTATATATTAATCGGGTGTTTAGCTCCACGCTACACAACCATTTCTCTCAAAAAAATATGTAAAATCAGTGAGAAGTGAGTGGATTTATTTATTCATTTCTTTAAAACAGAAATGATTGATTCGCTTTCAAAAGCCATAACATTCAATCTATTTGGCCAAATTGCATCATCGTTTTATCCTTAGAAAGATATTTCAATAGTGAACAACTTTTATGTTTATCACTTTTGTTAATTCATAGAGTAGATTAGGTGAAAACTTATTAAAAGTGAAGTGATTTGCAGGTTCTGTTCTTTAAACATACAAATTGTTGATCTATTTTCAAAGTTCATATCTAAATACCCACAACTTCAAATCCTCTCAAATTCGGCCCAGACCATCCTCATAATGTCATAAACAAATTGTTAAATTTGGGGATGTTAAGTCAAAATGAAAGAGGGTCAAAACTTGTCAAACCCGGGAGCAATGTAGGTTGACGTGAACTTTGCGATGATTCAAGAAAGTCATTTGCTTGCTTTGTGGTGATGATAAGAACTATGTTTATGCTCTATAAAGCTTTTGCATGAAGTTAGCAAAAAGCATTGTGAGTACACTCATCATCTAAACAATTACTAATTGCTTTTGTTTGTGTTTAAATCATCATGCTATATTTTACGATCTTTTCTCTGGCAAGCAAACAACATACATGCATAATGATTAAGGACTTTTATGGCTTAGTATGACTTTTACAAGGTCTTGAAGTCAAGTAAAAAAGGATTAATAGGGTACAAACATAGAGTACGTAGAGTTTTATAGCAAAAGTCACTATAAATGCATTATCAAAATGCCTTACTTTGACAAATTTTTATGATTATACAGAACAATATTTTTAATTATTTGTTTTAATGATGATTAAGTATAATAAGAAAGATACTTACTGCAAAAGTTTGGAGTTATAATCTATTTTTGTTACGAAGAAAAAGAATCTGAAATAAGATGGAAAATTGACCAAAAATATGGATTTTATCAATAGCAACACTTTTAGAATTTGCAATACTTTTTACCTATTACTGGACCTAAGGTGTAATTTAAGGCCATAATTCTCAACAATTTAGGCAACAACAATTTTAGCTAGTATAAAAGTTTAGATAGCATTTCTTGAATGCTATCGTAAACTGTTTGGAGTTTTATATTCGATATTAGCAACCCTTTTGATTCACAATGCCTTTTTACTATTACAAAACCTGAAGCTGAAACTTGAAGTGGTTTAAAATCTACAGGAACTTTCTATAGCATTTTCTAAAATGATGTATTTTTAGTTTGAAAGATTAAATGGGGGCATAAATGGCGTTTAACTTAATTATTTCCCCTCAAGCTTTGAAGATCTTTCCAAACATATATTAAAGAGATACAAATGTGGTTTGAGATTATCGAGGAGTTTTTGTATAAGGAAATTAATTATTATTTAAAATAGAAGGTGTTTATCTTTTGAAAGGAAGTTCTGCAAGAGATATATAGATGTCTTTCAAAATGAGTATTTACAAAGTGTATTAACCCTACTTGATATAAAGAGTATTTTAGAAATAAATATTAATTTTAAATGTTTTGTGTAAAGAGGAGTTTTGTGTAAAGAAGAACTACATTGGTTTGATCTTGTATCCTATTGCTCGCCTAGTTAGATAAAGGTACGTAGGCAGTCACAAGTGGTAGTGATGCAGCTGCTATAATAATATAATTTTTTTGTCTATTGTTATTTATTTCATCATGCGACGGTTAATATTTCTTTTTTACTATCTTATTCTATATTAACATGTTTATTGAGTTTACAGGAATAGACGTTGATGTTCATATTCTCAGAATTGTACAATGGTAGATTTATGGTAATTGTGTTTAATTCGCATTTAAGCACATCCTGAGAATTTGATGAATATTTTGATAATGCTATTTATTAAAATTCTACCCAGTGCATTTAGTGATGTTGTATATTTATCAAATAAAATGGTAGTTGTCAATGGTTGCTTTGGACAAACGGATTTTTCGAGAAATTTTTTTTGGTCTAAAAATTGCACGCCATTACAAGTTGGTATCATACACTAGGTTAGGTGCCTAAATAAAATTTCATCTAAGATTTGCAAATCATCTTAAATTTTTTAAAATGAAGCTACCTTAGTTTGATAAATATATAAAACTGGATTGGGTAAGGCACTATACCTTTGACCAGGGTTATGGGTAGTATTTATTTTGTGTGTTTAACTTTTGTTTAGTGTTTATACTAATAAGAATAATGTGTTGATTTGTTATCAAGCATCACATAGAGAGGTTTAACAAAATTTTAAGTGCATATATTAGGTTATATGAGAAAAGAATGTTCTTGTCACAAGTGTACATAAGCAATTTATTATCTAAAATTCCACTCATGCATACATTTGTTATAAGAAATTGCTTTAAAGGGAAGGAATAAGGTGGCTTGTAAAGGAAGGAAAGTGGTAGCTTGAAATGGATGCAATGGAGTAGCTTAAAAGGAAATAGGAAAAACAACTTATCATGGAAATAACTGAATGAGCTTGAGAAAATAAACTTGAGGAAGATCAAGATGAGTAAATTGAACACTACATTCATGCAAAACCAAGTGGGATAATCTACTTAAATATTTATGTTATTACATAATGTGATACTGGAATTATTTAGCACTGATAATGCTAGCTCAAAGTTGTTATAACACCTCTCAGCAATTCGGTCATAACTGTTGTAAATATCACAAGATTTTCGATCTCTTTAATGTTTTGGAATAATAACTCGAAGAAACACAACTTTTACGAGTACTATTATTTTTCAAAATTGGAAATCTTAACAGTCGATATCAATGTGCAAGTAGTGTTTATGACTATGCTAAACTGATTAAGAGGACCATCCACAAACACTTCATAATTTTGATTCCTTGATAGGGTTTGGTCAAAACGTGTCTTATTAGGGAGCTAGTTTAATTATCTAGAATACTTACATCATACACATTTTAAAGAATTAAAATTTGCTATCCCTAAATATTGTTGCAAATTGACTATGTGTTTGGCATAAAAAAGGGGTTGACGTCTTTCAATGCGAATGTCGTAACTAGTATCATATATAAGACTTTGAGATACATTGAATAATTTGAAAAGATTGAAAAGGGTTCATACTTATTACCTTCTAGATTATTTTCAAAATTAAAAGTGTGGATTTTCATAAAGAAAATGGTTATCTATGTTAGAGTAATGATTAAAAAGTATTTTTAGAGAATACTTTGTTTATACTTCTGAATTTTTTTTATGGATTATTTCATCAATGACGGTTACCTTTTGATGATGATGACGGTGTGCAGTATAAGATAATAGAACTTGGGTAGTGCACTACTACTCTATGTTTGTAATGGCGCGTTTTGTTAGCTGTCGAATAATTAATTTATTTAATTATTAAATATCGATTGGGCGATATCGATGAGTTGAATTGAATAAAATTGAATATTTAATTAAAATAAATAATATAATAATATATTATAATGTCGAAATAATCGGAAATCACCGAATTCACAATACTGTGTGAACTGGATCAGCTAAAATATTTAATTCAGTTTAGAATTGAATTTGAATAACGAATCGATTTAATAATCGACGTTAAAATGTATTAATTATATTATAATTAGAATAGAGCGCGTAACGACGCGTTAGTTCGCTATTTGGCGATTTAGACTTCAACTGAGTATACAGGGTCCGTTTTTAATCGGATTTCTGTGAAACAAGAAACGTATGGAGCTGGTGGAGTATATCTTTCTAGTGAAAGAGAAAAATCGGGATTTCGTCATGTAGATTTTGATGTATGTCCAAATCAAATTTTGAAATAGTCGCTATAGAATCGGTTATCGACCGTATCGGTTTATTCGATATAACTAGAGATCGGGTTTGAATATAGACAAGGTTCTTTTGGGAAGTAGTGATAATTTAATTTTTAGAATTTTACTGTAATTTTTAATTAATTAAATAAGCAACTTTTTATTTGGAGTATTTTGTACCCTTAATCAGCGATTTTGGGGTTTCACAATATGAGTCAATCTACCGGTATTAATATATTTTTTGGATCGTGGGACGTTGGCTATCTCACCGGTAACTTTATTTCTGTCCGTACGTTGATAGAATTTACGTAACATGGTATTTTGAAAAACCAAACTTCTAATACATTAATAAAATAAAGTAGTAATCTTTGTTGTGTGAACCGAAACGAATCCACATTCTCTCTTCTCAACCACCAAGTTTCTATGGCCCTAAAGATGCTACGTCATGCAACATATAAACAATTTTGGTATAATTAAACTATATAATACCATTTTTTTTCTTTTCTAACCTAATTCTAAACTTCTCTGTTGAATCCCAAAATGAGTCGCCACCCTATTCTCCTCAAACCGCAGACAGAAATCGAATTCAAATATAAAACAAAACACTTAGAGTTTCCTCTTCACTACTATGCTTGTTTTGTTGAGTTTGATCTTGGTCTCGTTCGCCGGATTTCCTGAACCGCGAGCTGGATTTATGGAGCAGTGATGGCCCGTTCGAGTTCAACTTTTGGTGGTGAAGGTGAAGGGCTTGGGAAAAAGGGTTCATGCGTACACTATAGATGTGGTTAACAATAAGGAGCGCCACATGTTTGGGTTGTTCGCATTTCATGACAGTAGTGTTTGGTGAAGGTGGGGTTATTGGGGGTAGTTGATGCGCAGTTTTTAGGCGCAGGGAGTCATGGCGTGGAAGAGATGAAGTCGGAAAGGAGTTCGCGGAGATGAAGAGGATTCACCTGTAGTGCACATGCATGGAAAATGAGAATTGCGGAGGGGTACAGGGTTGTACGAGTTTGCTTTTGGAGGGGTGATCGGTGCATGAAACGAAAATGGGGAACACGCATGTCTGGAATGGTGAGAATTTTAAGGAGCTTGCGGGATTTATCTAAAATTGTGAAGGAGATACTGTAGCCGTACCCACGTGGATACTGGGCTGATTTGATACCGTAAGGCCCATGCATATGATAATAAGGGATGATGCAAAGTACTATGAAAGTTTTGAAGATGACTGGAGATGATTCATCATCAAATTGATAAATGTCTGGACACTGATGATGATAGAACAAGGTGTTCGAATCGGTTGTTGGCTCGCTACGAAGGAGTACAAGTGGTGAGTTTTACCAGAGAAAAGATGACTAAGCAGAGGATTAAGAATTTAACGAAATTGGATCCGTAGGAATCATAACAATAAGATCTACATTTGTGGAGCTGACTTCACGGAGAACGGAGCTATTGGAATCTCTTGATAAAATCAACTGACGTAAATCGTTATTTAACGGTTAACGCGCAAAGGTGAGTAAATCTCACTAACTCTGAACAGTTTATAATTTCATGTTGTATTGTTAGAACTGTTAAAATTGTCTGTTTGACTGTGTGTGGATTGTTTGATTGAACTGCTAGTCAGTTAGTTAAATTTCTATATTGATTCTGTTTAACAGAATATATCATATGGAACTGAAAGTGATGTTATCTATATTGTCTAACATATGTGATGCAGGGAGACAGGTTGGAGGAATCCGACTGGATTCCTCAACAGTTATTTTATTGTTTTTCATATATTGTTATATGATGTGATATAAAATCTGTGGGCGATTATATGTGCTTGGACGATATTGAATATCGTGATTTGATATGATTGAATACCATAACATACCGAAATGTTGATAAGGGGATTTTCAATGTTTATATTGAAAATGAATCTTATTTATAAAATTGATAGGATTTTATAAAAGGAAAACATTTATTTAATTTGAAAATAAATAAATGAAAAAGGAAACATTTATTTAGAAAATAAATGAAATAAAATAGAAACATTTATTTAGAAAATAAATGAATTAGAATATAAAGGAATATTTATTTTAGGAAATAAATAAAGGAACATTTATTTAGATTATAAATAAATGGAATAAAGGAATATTTATTTAGGGAATAAATAAAGGAACACTTGTTCGGAAAATAAATAGAATTATACAAGGATAGATTTAAGCACGTGCTTCGCACATGGTATAAAACGATATGGATTAAAATGAGATATTAAATAGGAAATCTGTTTTAAACAGATAAATTGAAGTAGATTAATTTATAAATAATGTTTTATAAATTAAATAAATTATTTTTGATAAATGGAATATATATAAGTCTGGACTTATATAGAGAAGTAGAAATGTTATTAAAAGGACATTTATAAAGTGAAGAACCGTTACTAAAAGTAAATCTTTATAAATGGATAAACGTTGTAAAAAGTAAATCTTTATCAATGGATAAACGTTGTAAAAAGGAAATCTTTTTGAAATGAATAAACGTTAATAAAAGGAGTTAATCGAATTTAGTTATTCGAAATGAGTTATTCGAATTAGATATTTGAATAGAGTTAAACACATTAGAGTGATTCGAATTTCTTATTCGAATAGAGTTAAACAAAGTAATTTGTTAGGTTAACCAAAGCAAGTTAGTCGAGTTAATCAAAGTAATTGGTTAAGTTAACCAAAGTAAATTAGTTAAGACAAACTAAGCGGTTAATCGAAGTGAATTAGTCAAGTTAAACTAATTGGTTAATCGAAGTAAATTAGTTGGGTTAATCAAAGTGAATTAGCTGAGTTAAACTAAGTAAATCGGTTAGAGTTAATCAAAGTGAATTAACTAAGTTAAACTAAGTGGATTAGTTCAGTTAATCGAGACAAGTAAATCAAGTTAGGTTAAACCATTTGAGTTAACCAGTTAGGTTAAACCATTTGAGTTAACCAATTAAAATTTACCAGTTAAAGATAAACAGTTAAAGTTGACCAGTTAAAGTTGACCAGTTAGAGTTGATCAGTTAGAGTTACTCAGTTAAAGTGACCAGTTAGAGTTGACCAGTTAGAGTTATCCAAGTGGAGTTAACCGAGTAGCGTTGCCGAATATTACTTATTCGAAGTAGAGTTATCAAATATAGTGTATTCAAGGGAAGAGTAATCGAATATAGTTTATTCGAGTGGAGAAATCAAATGTTATTCATTTGAGAAGAGTTACCGAATATTATTTATTCGAAGAGTAGTTATCGAATATTGGTTATTCGAAGTTAGTTAATCCAAAGGAGTTATTCGAAGTTAGTTAATCCAAAGGAGTTATTCGAAGTTAGTTAATCCAAAGGAGTTATTCGAAGTTAGCTAATCCAAAGGAGTTATTCGAAGTTAGTTAATCCAAAGGAGCTAGTCGAAGAGTTAATCGAATATAGTTATTCGAAAGAAGTTGTTAATCGAATATAGTTATTCGAGTAAAGTTAAAAGAGTTAATCGAATTTAGTTATTCGAAATGAGTTATTCGAATTAGATATTTGAATAGAGTTAAACACATTAGAGTGATTCGAATTACTTATTCAAATAGAGTTAAACACGTAAGAGTTAATTGGATATTAGTTATTCAATTAGAGTTAAATCGAATTTAGTTATTCGAAAGGAGTTAATCAATTTGAGTTAAGTTAATCGATTTGAATTAAGTTGAATCGAAATGGAGTAAATCGATTAGAATTTAGTTAATCGAGTTAGAGTAAATCGAATATTGGTTATTCGAAGGTAAGTTATTCGAATTAGTTATTCGAAGGAGTTAATCAAATGAGTTGATCCAAAGGAGTTAGTCGAATATTAGTTATTCGAATAGAGTTAAAGGAGTTATCGATTTTAGTTTGATCGAAAGGAGTTATCAATTAGAAAATCGAAAGGAGATTTTCGAATATAGCATATTCGAAAGAAAGAGATCGAATATTGTTTATTCGAAAGAGAGAGATTTCGAATATGAGTTATTCGAAGAGAGATAATCGAATATAGGTTATTCGAAGAAGAGTTAATCAAATAGAGATTACTCGAAAGAGAGTTATACGTTGAATTCGATTATAGCGAATTCGGGAAAGTACTATTTACTTTCCAGGGTTTAAATCAAGATTTAGTTATTGATTTAGAAATTAGGTGTCCGTTAAATTATTCGAGTTAGGTAATAAATTTATAATTTAGAAGATATTTTAGGGGTAGGAATTATAACGTTATAGTTATAATCAAACGTTGTCATATAAGAAGTGGATTCGTAACCTGAATCCGAGAATTTGCGTAAATAGATAATTGGAAAAAGTGAGTGACGAGCTTCATCTATTTCACAGTAAAGGACGTTGTTCAATTAAGGTCTGAGAGGTAATTATACCCCAACTTGATTGACTTCAGAATTGACAAAGGAATAGTTGTGGTTCGATAGAAAAGGTTGATTTGAAATATAGAAGTAATAAGCGATTAATGGATTAAGCATAACGATGTTTTATACAACGTTCATTTGAAATCCGTAAATGAGTTTTGGAAACGTTTTCCAAATATAGTCAGATATGTTTTCTAAACATAGAAAATGAAATGTTTTCATGATAAGAATTTAAGAAATAGAGTTAAGCAAATTCAGAAACTGACTGGAGAGGGTAAGTTGAACGGTTTTCTAAGTGACGATCTGATGTTGGTTTCAACCTTCCGGATTGATACTTAGAGAATTGTTCTCATACTAGTTACAGTTAGGGACTGATAGTTGCGAAATAATAGTGATGTGAAAATAAGCTATGGAAATGTTTTCCAATGATTAATAAAATATATTTTCTAATATATGAAATAAGGAAATATGAACATATGATGATTGATCGATCGAATTTCCATTTGGAAATAAGATCGTTGTTTGTACACCGACATGTTTTCATTTGATAGTTGAATCACAGACTATCAAAGTTTTTACCATTTTAACGTTGTTAATATGGAGAGACCGGTTGGATTATTATCCAAAGAACCCCTCTATATTGGCATAAGCATTGCGAGCAATATATGCCAAAGATAAATTGAAGATGGAGTAAAGTGCAAGGGCTGTTGTATAAGTCTTAGATAACAGTGACTAAGATGGATATACTGAATAGTGCCTTCGGTTTGTCCAGTCCCAGGATAACGTATATGGAAGAAGGTCTGATAGAGTATATCCAATAGATCGCGTAAGTTGATCTGTTCAAACGTATTCACATTTGGTGGCGGAGGAATTCGTTTCTCTTAGCTATATACCCGTGTTATTTTTGGATAAGTCAATTTGTGATTTGGCGGGTATGACGATGTGGCATTCAAAGTGAATGGTGATCAGATGTTCTGAATATAGATGTAGCTTCTAGCCTCACACCGGGAAGTAACAAAAGTTGGGCTAGGCAGCATGGCTAGTTGGGTCATCCCCAAGCAGGGTGTATTGTCACCGATCTAGGGAATATTCATATTTATACTTCTTTTTGATTCTGTATCTTCGGATGACGGTTTGATGGCCTATAACCGTGGTGGCAATATATTCGCGACACTCAAGCTAAATGAGTGAGCGGTCATGTGTGGCCGGGTTGCAAGACGTTCTTGTTGAACCCTGAGTGTATCACCTCTAGAGTACACTATTCAGAAGGTGCTCTCATACCTTGTCTGTTGGAATCCATTCTCCGATATGCGCCCTGCGGTTTATGATTTTATACTAGGTATGTAGAACGTGAGATGCAAGCGTTTCTGCTAGATTGATACCTATTTGTACTTAGACATTATTATAATATCACAATGATATGCTTGTCAAAGTTGTTCAGATACTCATAAGGGAAAAACCCGTTCCGTATTCACGGCGTGGTCTTGTGAGATATCGTATACCTGTTTTAAACTATTTTACTCATACCAGTCCCATGACTGACCCGGAGTTTACTTTGTTGTTTTCCCTAAACTCTTGGGTGCCTAAATTTGTACGGGCAGTCAAGTAGTCGGGATTTACAGATATACTTGGAGAGCTTGGAGCAGGAGGCTGCAAGATTTTATAGCTATAGTTATTTCCGCTGTGTTGTAAGTGTTGTACTCTGATAAGTGCTATTGTATATATATAACTGTTTACTTCAAAGTTATGTTATATATTATATGTTATTCGTTCCGCTGTGAGATTCGTGTTACTTTGATGATTCTGATGATCTTCTTCTTCTATTCTATTAGTTCTATCTTTTCTTTCTCACCTTCTAAATTCTTTCACTAACGTCTCGGAATTTCCGACTCTCGAGGAGTCGGAAATTTCCAGCCGTTACAGTTGGTATCAGAGCTTAAGTTTAGAATTACTTGGCTCTGTGGCGTGACTCGGTAGAGATAGGGTTAGTAATACCCTAGACTGAGATTGAGTGTATATATACGAGTGCGTATTTGTATTTGATATAAAAATGGTTTTTTTATTGTGGAGATTCATTGGTTGAGTTGTTTATAAGTTCTGGTCGATCAGTTTGATCCACTGTATCGGTAGGAGTTAATAAACACTCAAATACGATGGGTCGTCACGATATGTTTTGAAAGAGGGTAAGTGAATTTAACTTTACCCAAAGTATATTTTGATATAGAGATATATATATATATATCAAAATTATAATATATTGGATATATGGGTTGTTATTATAATCGAGTAAGATTACAAATTAAATGGTTATATATATATATAACCAATCAGAATTCCTATAAGTAAAATACGTGGAATCAGTTGAATTAAAATCTGAAATTAAATCAGAATTGGAATTAAAATAAGGAAATTTTAAGTTCCTGGGAGATTTTGAAAATGTTTTTCAATTAGAAATAAATATAGTATCTAACTCACCTGGATGACTGGAAAATAATTCCGAGGATGGATCAATACATCGTCGGTGTAATTTTCGAGTTTCTAAGTGGCGGATTACTACCAGTGGTTTTGTTTTCAAATGGTGTTGAGGAAAACAAGTTGTTTAGAAATTCAAAAGTTTTGAATTGGTGTTAGGATTTGAAATTTGATTTGAAATAAATCCCAGGAATTTAAATCTTGAAATTTAAAATTTAACTTTTTAAGTTAAATGAATCAAGATGGTAAAAACAAATAAGTAAATTAAAATTTAACTTGAACCAAGTTAAATAAATCGGGATTTGGTTAGAGAATAATCTGGATTGGAACTAAGTTGATGGGTTAAGAGTTTGAAATCTGATATTGGAGTTTGAATAGAATTTGACTTGGATAGCACCAAGTGTTTGAGTTGAAGGTTGGATTGAGATGACATTGGTATATGTTGGGTTGATAACAGGTGAAAGTGATAAGAGTTGATATGCCCGACAAAAAGGTACAAGTTTATTTTTGATATAAGCATGAGATTTATGAGCCGAATTGGCAAGCCGCTTGGCTGTTTGATTTTCTTTTGGATTGGAGATGGCCTAGAGAGGCGAGTTGTGGTTTTACCGATAGGGCTGTACAAAGGAGGTTATGGCAAAATTTTCCGAAAATTTAAAGTGTTAGAAAATTTTCAGAATTTTTGAAAATTTTAGTTAGTCGGATGAATAAATATTTCAATCGATATAAATTGGTTTGGTTGAAGTCAGAAATAAGGGGGTAAACCAATCTTAGGAATTCCAACATATAGGGTCAACCTCTAACTTAGCAATTTCGAGGACGAAATTATTTTAAGGGGGGAAGTCTGTAATGGCGCGTTTTGTTAGCTGTCGAATAATTAATTTATTTAATTATTAAATATCGATTGGGCGATATCGATGACTTAAATTGAATAAAATTGAATATTTAATTAAAATAAATAATATAATAATATATTATAATGTCGAAATAATCGGAAATCACCGAATTAACAATACTGTGTGAATTGGATCAGCTAAAATATTTAATTCAGTTTAGAATTGAATTTGAATAACGAATCGATTTAATAATCGACGTTAAAACGTATTAATAATATTATAATTAGAATAGAGCGCGTAACGACGCGGTAGTTCGCTATTTGGTGATTTAGACTTCAACTGAGTATACAGGGTCCGTTTTTAATCGGATTTCTGTGAAACAAGAAACGTATGGAGCTGGTGGAGTATATCTTTCTAGTGGAAGAGAAAAATCGGGATTTCGTCGTGTAGATTTTGATGTATGTCCAAATCAAATTTTGAAATAGTCGCTATAGAATCGGTTATCGACCGTATCGGTTTATTCGATATAACTAGAGATCGGGTTTGAATATAGACAAGGTTCTTTTGGGAAGTGGTGATAATTTAATTTTTAGAATTTTACTGTAATTTTTAATTAATTAAATAAGCAACTTTTTATTTGGAGTATTTTGTACCCTTAATCAGCGATTTTGGGGTTTCACAATATGAGTCAATCTACCGGTATTAATATATTTTTTGGATCGTGGGACGTTGGCCATCTCACCGGTAACTTTATTTCTGTCCGTACGTGGATGGAATTTACGTAACATGGTATTTTGAAAAACCAAACTTCTAATACATTAATAAAATAAAGTAGTAATCTTTGTTGTGTGAACCGAAACGAATCCACATTCTCTCTTCTCAACCACCAAGTTTCTACGGCCCTAAAGATGCTACGTCATGCAACATATAAACAATTTTGGTATAATTAAACTATATAATACCATTTTTTTCTTTTCTAACCTAATTCTAAACTTCTCTGTTGAATCCCAAAATGAGTCGCCACCCTATTCTCCTCAAACCGCAGACAGAAATCGAATTCAAATATAAAACAAAACACTTAGAGTTTCCTCTTCACTACTATGCTTGTTTTGTTGAGTTTGATCTTGGTCTCGTTCGCCGGATTTCCTGAACCGCGAGCTGGATTTATGGAGCAGTGATGGCGCGTTCGAGTTCAACTTTTGGTGGTGAAGATGAAGGGCTTGGGAAAAAGGGTTCATGCGTACACTATAGATGTGGTTAACAATAAGGAGCGCCACATGTTTGGGTTGTTCGCATTTCATGACAGTAGTGTTTGGTGAAGGTGGGGTTATTGGGGGTAGTTGATGCGCAGTTTTTAGGTGCAGGGAGTCATGGCGTGGAAGAGATGAAGTCGGAAAGGAGTTCGCGGAGAAGAAGAGGATTCACGTGTAGTGCACATGCATGGAAAATGAGAATTGCGGAGGGGTACAGGGTTGTACGAGTTTGCTTTTGGAGGGGTGATCGGTGCATGAAACGAAAATGGGGAACACACATGTCTGGAATGGTGAGAATTTTAAGGAGCTTGCGGGATTTATCTAAAATTGTGAAGGAGATACTGTAGCCGTACCCACGTGGATACTGGGCTGATTTGATACCGTAAGGCCCAGGCATATGATAATAAGGGATGATGCAAAGTACTATGAAAGTTTTGAAGATGACTGGAGATGATTCATCATCAAATTGATAAATGTCTGGACACTGATGACGATAGAACAAGGTGTTCGAATCGGTTGTTGGCTCGCTACGAAGGAGTACAAGTGGTGAGTTTTACCAGAGAAAAGATGACTAAGCAGAGGATTAAGAATTTAACGAAATTGGATCCGTAGGAATCATAACAATAAGTTCTACATTTTTGGAGCTGACTTCACGGAGAACGGAGCTATTGGAATCTCTTGATAAAATCAACTGACGTAAATCGTTATTTAACGGTTAACGCGCAAAGGTGAGTAAATCTCACTAACTCTGAACAGTTTATAATTTCATGTTGTATTGTTAGAACTGTTAAAATTGTCTGTTTGACTGTGTGTGGATTGTTTGATTGAACTGCTAGTCAGTTAGTTAAATTTCTATATTGATTCTGTTTAACAGAATATATCATATGGAACTGAAAGTGATGTTATCTATATTGTCTAACATCTGTGATGCAGGGAGACAGGTTGGAGGAATCCGACTGGATTCCTCAACAGTTATTTTATTGTTTTTCATATATTGTTATATGATGTGATATAAAATCTGTGGGCGATTATATGTGCTTGGACGATATTGAATATCGTGATTTGATATGATTGAATACCATAACATACCGAAATGTTGATAAGGGGATTTTCAATGTTTATATTGAAAATGAATCTTATTTATAAAATCGATAGGATTTTATAAAAGGAAAACATTTATTTAATTTGAAAATAAATAAATGAAAAAGGAAACATTTATTTAGAAAATAAATGAAATAAAATAGAAACATTTATTTAGAAAATAAATGAATTAGAATATAAAGGAATATTTATTTTAGGAAATAAATAAAGGAACATTTATTTAGATTATAAATAAATGGAATAAAGGAATATTTATTTAGGGAATAAATAAAGGAACACTTGTTCGGAAAATAAATAGAATTATACAAGGATAGATTTAAGCACGTGCTTCGCACACGGTATAACACGATATGGATTAAAATGAGATATTAAATAGGAAATCTGTTTTAAACAGATAAATTGAAGTAGATTAATTTATAAATAATGTTTTATAAATTAAATAAATTATTTTTGATAAATGGAATATATATAAGTCTGGACTTATATAGAGAAGTAGAAACGTTATTAAAAGGACATTTATAAAGTGAAGAACCGTTACTAAAAGTAAATCTTTATAAATGGATAAACGTTGTAAAAAGTAAATCTTTATCAATGGATAAACGTTGTAAAAAGGAAATCTTTTTGAAATGAATAAACGTTAATAAAAGGAGTTAATCGAATTTAGTTATTCGAAATGAGTTATTCGAATTAGATATTTGAATAGAGTTAAACACATTAGAGTGATTCGAATTTCTTATTCGAATAGAGTTAAACAAAGTAATTTGTTAGGTTAACCAAAGCAAGTTAGTCGAGTTAATCAAAGTAATTGGTTAAGTTAACCAAAGTAAATTAGTTAAGACAAACTAAGCGGTTAATCGAAGTGAATTAGTCAAGTTAAACTAATTGGTTAATCGAAGTAAATTAGTTGGGTTAATCAAAGTGAATTAGCTGAGTTAAACTAAGTAAATCGGTTAGAGTTAATCAAAGTGAATTAACTAAGTTAAACTAAGTGGATTAGTTCAGTTAATCGAGACAAGTAAATCAAGTTAGGTTAAACCATTTGAGTTAACCAGTTAGGTTAAACCATTTGAGTTAACCAGTTAAAATTTACCAGTTAAAGATAAACAGTTAAAGTTGACCAGTTAAAGTTGAACAGTTAAATTTGACCAGTTAGAGTTGATCAGTTAGAGTTACTCAGTTAAAGTGACCAGTTAGAGTTGACCAGTTAGAGTTATCCAAGTGGAGTTAACCGAGTAGAGTTGCCGAATATTACTTATTCGAAGTAGAGTTATCAAATATAGTGTATTCAAGGGAAGAGTAATCGAATATAGTTTATTCGAGTGGAGAAATCAAATGTTATTCATTTGAGAAGAGTTACCGAATATTATTTATTCGAAGAGTAGTTATCGAATATTGGTTATTCGAAGTTAGTTAATCCAAAGGAGTTATTCGAAGTTATTTAATCCAAAGGAGTATTTCGAAGTTAGTTAATCCAAAGGAGTTATTCGAAGTTAGCTAATCCAAAGGAGTTATTCGAAGTTAGTTAATCCAAAGGAGCTAGTCGAAGAGTTAATCGAATATAGTTATTCGAAAGAAGTTGTTAATCGAATATAGTTATTCGAGTAAAGTTAAAAGAGTTTATCGAATTTAGTTATTCGAAATGAGTTATTCGAATTAGATATTTGAATAGAGTTAAACACATTAGAGTGATTCGAATTACTTATTCAAATAGAGTTAAACACGTAAGAGTTAATTGGATATTAGTTATTCAATTAGAGTTAAATCGAATTTAGTTATTCGAAAGGAGTTAATCAATTTGAGTTAAGTTAATCGATTTGAATTAAGTTGAATCGAAATGGAGTAAATCGATTAGAATTTAGTTAATCGAGTTAGAGTAAATCGAATATTGGTTATTCGAAGGTAAGTTATTCGAATTAGTTATTCGAAGGAGTTAATCAAATGAGTTGATCCAAAGGAGTTAGTCGAATATTAGTTATTCGAATAGAGTTAAAGGAGTTATCGATTTTAGTTTGATCGAAAGGAGTTATCAATTAGAAAATCGAAAGGAGATTTTCGAATATAGCATATTCGAAAGAAAGAGATCGAATATTGTTTATTCGAAAGAGAGAGATTTCGAATATGAGTTATTCGAAGAGAGATAATCGAATATAGGTTATTCGAAGAAGAGTTAATCAAATAGAGATTACTCGAAAGAGAGTTATACGTTGAATTCGATTATAGCGAATTCGGGAAAGTACTATTTACTTTCCAGGGTTTAAATCAAGATTTAGTTATTGATTTAGAAATTAGGTGTCCGTTAAATTATTTGAGTTAGGTAATAAATTTATAATTTAGAAGATATTTTAGGGGTAGGAATTATAACGTTATAGTTATAATCAAACGTTGTCATATAAGAAGTGGATTCGTAACCTGAATCCGAGAATTTGCGTAAATAGATGATTGGAAAAAGTGAGTGACGAGCTTCATCTATTTCACAGTAAAGGACGTTGTTCAATTAAGGTCTGAGAGGTAATTATACCCCAACTTGATTGACTTAAGAATTGACAAAGGAATAGTTGTGGTTCGATAGAAAAGGTTGATTTGAAATGTAGAAGTAATAAGCGATTAATGGATTAAGCATAACGATGTTTTATACAACGTTCATTTGAAATCCGTAAATGAGTTTTGGAAACGTTTTCCAAATATAGTCAGATATGTTTTCTAAACATAGAAAATGAAATGTTTTCGTGATAAGAATTTAAGAAATAGAGTTAAGCAAATTCAGAAACTGACTGGAGAGGGTAAGTTGAACGGTTTTCTAAGTGACGATCTGATGTTGGTTTCAACCTTCCGGATTGATACTTAGAGAATTGTTCTCATACTAGTTACAGTTAGGGACTGATAGTTGCGAAATAATAGTGATGTGAAAATAAGCTATGGAAATGTTTTCCAATGATTAATAACATATATTTTCTAATATATGAAATAAGGAAATATGAACATATGATGATTGATCGATCGAATTTCCATTTGGAAATAAGATCGTTGTTTGTACACCGACATGTGAAGTTTCGATTTCAAAATACGAACTACAGCGTCATTATTCGATTAAATATATAATTATATATATATAAATATAATCGCTTCTGGCGCTGTTTTGAAAAGACCTTCCTAATGATGTAAATTTTGTGAAGATCCAGCGGTTAGAGTTTCAGATATGTGTAAATCAAATCTGAAGAAAAACAGCGCCACAGCCGCTTTATGGCCTGAAGCGTCGTTTTGAATAAATTAGCTATTTTAAATTAAATAAAAATAGCGATAAATAGTTATAAAATATCATAAGTGATTTCCGCTGTAGACATTTATGTATAGCTGAACTGTATTTGTACTAAGTAAGATCCTGTATACTGTGTAACTCTGATGATTACTTTTATCCAGTATATTCTATTGTTCATTATCTGGTGTATTTATTTAATTCTGTTCTGCTATTATCTGTTTCTATGTTATATTCCAAAGATAACCCCTGTTTCCGTGAGAACGGGATTTCGTGTCGTCTCAAGACGGTTTATAAATGAATATTTATTTGAAGGACATTGATTGGGACGATAAATTTTACACATCTCCCAACTGCACAAATAAAATCTTTGTTTGATTGTTTGAAACCCCACACGGGTGTTGGGATGAAATTTGAAGTCCACTCATCCTGATTGATTAAATATGTCGATCGATTGATTGACAGGCTGTTATAAGCGTTGAATATCTATATTTGATGCTTATACAGTGTAGTGCACTTTGGTTGATGGTCGATTATTTTTCAATGCTGTTATATACATGTGTTGTATGGAAATCCATATAATTAATTTTATATGGTAATTGATTGGGCCTCATTCCCATTTAAAAAATAATGAAAATTATAAAATAAAGGTTCATGTGTTGACAGTACTCATCCATTGAGATTTGTCATGTGTTGAACGAAATATTTTAGTAATAAAATTTACATCTTTATCAATATAAAATAAAGGTTCATGTGTTGACAGTACTCATCCATTGAGACTGGTCATGTGTTGAACGAAATATTTTGATAACAACTATTTTGAAAAAAAGAAATATTCGAAATAGAATATTTGAAAATAGAAATTTATGAAGCCGTGTTGATTAGATTGACGCCATTTTGACGTGAACGATATTTATATCGATTTTATTCTTTATTTACATTCACGTTAAAAATTATATTTTTAACGACAAAACATTTCATTGCTTATTACAACAATGCATCAGATTACAAGAATATACAGAGTAAAAATGAATATTACACAGAAATATCAGAGATTTAAATTACATTTAAATACATAGCAGCGGAAAATAATACAATACACAACTAGAAGAGATATACGGATACAAAGCTTTCCGGATATCATTCCAGCTGTAAACCAGGATCCTGTGAATATAAATCTGCAAAACCAAAACTACTAGCTGCCCGTGTCAAAATAAGGGCACCCAGAGTTTAGGTTAAAACAATAAACTCCAGGTCAGTCATGGGACTGGTGTGAGAACTAAAACAGTTATTAATCTTTATTTGAAAGTTAGGTAAATCAAGGGACCACGCCATATAACACGGAACGGGTTTCCTCCCAAGAATACCAGTGCATAAAACAAACAACGCAATGCTAAATAAAGAAAAATGAAGCTGTTATAAGACTCAGGTCCCATCACACAATGCAACACAGCCGAGGATAGGGTTTTCCCTTATAACAGCCAAAGAATGCTTGATACGGTTAAAACAAATCGTTTGATACTATAATAAGTGCGTAGTGTATAAAACCACTTCAAATCATAAGTATCAATCATAGGCGGCATGAATGCCCCATAACACGATACGGTCCTAACAAAACTAGTTTCGTCGAATTCTGAGACCGTTAGAAAAATGGTCATTTTCCAGTCGATTAAAATCAACTGAAACTAATCGAAACGATTACATCAGCTTGCGATACATATCCCATTGTGTTCGGAATGGCGTGGGCCTTCACTAGACCGGGGATAAGGCTAGGCCTCGTCCCGTTTCTAGTATCGTGCCGTTATGCCGCCGAAATTTTCTAAAATAAATTAGAAAAATAAAAATATCATTTTATTTAAAAAAAAAAGAGAAGAAGCAGCGACAGCTGCCGACGCGCCACTGCCAGAGGTGCCGAGCCCCCCTGCTCCGCCCGTCTTCTTCTTCCTGCTTCCCTCTTCCTCCCACGACCGATTAGAGGTCGCACCCCCCTTCCAGTTCGATCGACGCACGAGAGCCCCCCCTTTTTCCCTTCCTGTAAAAACCCGTAACTTCCCCGTGAAGGAAAGTGTCGGATAGTTCGAGAACAAGCCACAACAGAACACAAACAGAAGAACATTTCATTGTATATTACAACAATGTATCAGATTACAAGAATATACAGAGTATAAATGAATATTACACAGAAATATCAGAGATTTAAATTACATTTAAATACATAGCAGCGGAAAATAATACAATACACAACTAGAAGGAGATATACGGATACAAAGCTTTCCGGATATCGTTCCAGCGGTAAACCAGGATCCTGTGAATGTAAATCTGCAAAACCAAAACTACTAGCTGCCCGTGTCAAAATAGGGGCACCCAGAGTTTAGGTTAAAACAATAAACACCAGTCACGCCAAACAGATATATATTTAATAGAGATCAATCACACAGACTAAAATCCAATGTCAGACACACAGTCCATTTACAAGTCCGTTCTGGGTCTGAACGAAACCGGAGGCACCTAGTACCCCGTATATCCATCGATCTCCAAGTACGTCTGGACGATCACCAACTGTTTCCATCTTCTTGGGTGTACAGCCCAATCAAGATCATCAGTAATCACCCAAACAACGTGAAGACTTCTGGTCTTCGACCACCGTCTTCATCTTCGACTTATCATCGTATCAGTTATTCAAAATGGGATAAACCCGGTCTTTCCGAATAACTCGCGTATATTTTAAATAGGTGTTACACAAACACAACATACGCCTCATTCCAATTCATCAGTCACTAACCGTAAATTAATCAAGAGAATAATTTCCCAAATATTAACCCCGAAGGCCGAAACCAACATCAGATCAATATCCAGAAAACCATTCTGCTTGGCTAACCGACAGTTAGTTTCTAAATTTCACATTCATAGGGAAAGGTTCCCATTAATTTTATCCAAGATAAATTCCTTGAATTTATTCTTTATTCTATTTTTGAATCTCAATTCAAACTAGTCGGGATTAGCGAACCTTACCGAAGTAATCATTTATTTTAATTTCTCCATCCCAACCAATTCATCCCATGAAGTAAAACTGGTAATACTTCATATCTAACACCACAGTGTTATCGGTAAATTCAATTACCATTTCACGTTCAAATCTAATTAAAGATTTAACTATCGCCTGGAGCAAAACTGGTGATACTCCATTTTCGATCATTTCAATCTAATTAAAGATTCATTAAAACTCCACTTAGTTTTAATCTTCGACTGGGTTAAAGAATCAGTGTCATTTAAAACACGGTTCACGATAAACCCAAAATCACATTCCATTAATTATCGGGTTAAAGAACAAGTGTTATTTAAAACACTGTTCACGATAAACCCAAAAATCAATACCAATCCAATTCCAATTAAATATCATTTAATTGGTACACTTCATTAAATCTAAATAAAAAGATTTAATCTTTTCTCAACTGGGTTCAAGAACAGTGTTAGTGAAGACACCATTCACGACAAACCCAAATCACATTTGATATTCAATATAAGGCTCTGAATAGAAAATATATCGGCTTATATTCAATATCAAATTCTACAATTAACAAATGTTATATTGGAAATAACGATATAAATATATATCTTTCAAATTTCCATAACAACATCTGTATAATCACAAATTCCAACATCGAAATATTCCGAAGACAATTTCGATTCAAATCCAATCCAATGCAATCATTGGATATTCTGGTTATTTTTAAACCCTTTTTAAATTCAATTTATTTATTTAAAAATAAATAGAATTATAATTCTAGTTCAAAACCAGTTCATTTCGATAAACTATTTTTATCTTTTCAAATATGGAGTTTTTCTTCCCAATTTTTCCCAAATCATTTCTTATGATTTTACACAAATTATTACTATTTTTAATAATTTTATCAAGGCCCGTACCGTCGATTTCCTTCAACGGCCATCGAACTGCACTTACATCGACCTTTTTCGAATTTGATTTGGACGTATCTCCAAATCCAACCGTTAGATTTCCAATTTCTAATATTCGTTAGAAAGCTCTTTTCGATACGAACCCAACGGTTCCAGTTTTAGGAGAATCCGACGGTCGGATTTCCCGTAATGTCCGTTTGAAATAAATGGTCGAAATTCACGAACTGCCGCGGCGCGGCGCGTTCTATTCAGGCCATTATATTATATATATAATATATATAATATATATTTCGTCGATTTCTATTTAAAACGAATTATATAATTAGTTTTAAAATTCATTTCAAAAGCAATTTAAACTTCCATTTCAATTCAAATCAAAATTGAATTCTTCTTTATAAATTCGTTTTAAAATTCATTTCTATTCAATTCAAATTTCAATTCAATTTGAATTCATTTCAATTTGTTTTCAATTCAATTTGAATTCGTTTTTAATTCATTTCGAAATCGTTTTCAATTCATTTCATTTCGAAATCGTTTTCAATTCAATTCATTTCGAAATCGTTTTCAATTCATTTCATTTCGAAATCGTTTTCAATTCAATTCATTTCGAAATCGTTTTCAATTCAATTCATTTCAAAATCGTTTTCAATTCAATTCATTTCGAAATCGTTTTCAATTCAATTCATTTCGAAATCGTTTTCAATTCAATTCATTTCGAAATCCTTTTCAATTCAATTCATTTCAAAATGAATAAAATTTCAAATCAAATCATCTAATCTACTACACAACCAAACAATTTAACAAACAAGCCATCCATGGTCTGTGGATGACGGGTGTCGGGTGCTACTAAGCACCGTCTGCATCCTAGTATATATATAACTAGAAAAAGAAATGGAAGAGTGAGAAGTTCTCACCGATAGCTATCCTAGCTCCACGGCACTTCATTGATAGAAATCTTCATCGCTATCGCATCTTCGTCATCTTCGTTGCTGTAGCCACTACATATGTAAAAATCGAATTTTTTACTTCGCTATTCAATATATAAAAATCG
Organism: Allium sativum; assembly: GCA_030737875.1. Classification (NCBI taxonomy): domain Eukaryota; kingdom Viridiplantae; phylum Streptophyta; class Magnoliopsida; order Asparagales; family Amaryllidaceae; genus Allium; species Allium sativum. The sequence continues at coordinate 251,093,262 of CM060915.1, read as the reverse complement.
AATTTTTACTTCGATGTTCAATATATAAAAATCACATTTCTATTTTGATGTTCAATATATAAAAATCACATTTTTATTTCGATGTTTAATATATAAAAATCACATTTTTACTATACTTTATGGATAAAAATTCTATTTTTACATTGCTACTATATAGATAAAAATTATATTTTTATCACGCTATTTTTCATATAAAGATTTCGCCCTCTCAACTATAAAGATTTCGCCTTTTCAAAAATATCATTATAAAAATCACATCTTTATCAATATAAAATAAAAGTTCATGTGTTGACAGTACTCATCCATTGAGATTGGTCATGTGTTGAACGAAATATTTTGATAATAACAACTATTTTGAAAAAAGAAATATTTGAAATAGAATATTTGAAAATAGAAATTTATGAAGCCGTGTTGATTAGATTGACGCCATTTTGACGTGAACGATATTTATATCGATTTTATTCATTTCGAAATGAATTGAATTGAAAACGATTTCGAAATGAATTGAATTGAAAACGATATCGAAATGAATTGAATTGAAAACGATTTCGAAATGAATTGAATTGAAAACGATTTCGAAATGAATTGAATTGAAAACGATTTCGAAATGAATTGAATTGAAAACGATTTCGAAATGAATTGAATTGAAAACGATTTCAAATTGAATTGAAAGTGAATTGAAATGAATTCAAATTGAATTGAAATTTGAATTGAATAGAAATGAATTTTAAAACGAATTTATAAAGAAGAATTCAATTTTGATTTGAATTGAAAAGAAAGTTGAAATTGCTTTTGAAACGATTTTTAAACTATTTATATAATTCGTTTTAAACAGAAATCGACGAAGTATATATTATATATATAATATAATGGCCTGAATAGAACGCGCCGCGCCGTGGCAGTTCGTGAATTTCGACCATTTATTTCAAACGGACATTACGGGAGATCCGACCGTCGGATTCTCCTAAAACCGGAACCGTTGGGTTCGTATCGAAAAGAGCTTTCTAACGAATATTAGAAATTCAAAATCTAACGGTTGGATTTGGAGTTATGTCCAAATCAAATTTGAAAAAGGTCGATGTAAGTGCAGTTCGATGGCCATTGATGGAAATCGACTGTACGGGCCTTGATAAAATTATTAAAAATAGTAATAATTTGTGTAAAATCATAAGAAATGATTTGTGAAGATTTGGGATGAAAAACTCCATATTTGAAAAGATAAAAATAGATTTTTATCGAAATGAACTAGTTTTGAACTAGAAATATAATTCTATTTATTTTTAAATAAATAAATTGAATTTGAAAAGGGTTTTAAAAATAACCAGAATTTCCAATGATTGCATTGGAGTGGATTTGAATCGAAATTGTCTTCGGAATATTTCGATGTTGGAATTCGTGATTATACAGATGTTGTTATGGAAATTTGAAAGATATATATTTATATCGTTATTTCCAATACGACATTTGTTAATCATAGAATTTGATATTGAATATAAGCCGATATATTTTCTATTCAGAGCCTTATATTGAATATCAAATGTGATTTGGGTTTGTCGTGAATGGTGTCTTCACTAACACTGTTCTTGAACCCAGTTGAGAAAAGATTAAATCTTTTTATTTAGATTTAATGAAGTGTACCAATTAAATAATATTTAATTGGAATTGAATTGATATTGATTTTTGGGTTTATCGTGAACAGTGTTTCAAACAACACTCGTTCTTTAACCCGATAATTAATGAATGTGATTTTGGGTTTATCGTGAACTGTGTTTTTAAATGACACTGATTCTTTAACCCAGTTAAAGATTAAAACTAAGTGGAGTTTTAATGAATCTTTAATTAGATTGAAAAGATCGAAAATGGAGTACCACCAGTTTTGCTCCAGGCGATAGTTAAATCTTTAATTAGATTTGAACGTGAAATGGTAATTGAATTTACCGATAACACCGTGGTGTTAGATATGAAGTATTACCAGTTTTACTTCATGGTATGAATAGGTTGGGATTGGGAAATTAAAACCAATGATTACTACGGTAAGGCTCGCTAATTCCGACTAGTTGAATCGAAATTCAAAGGAAGATTAGAGAATTAATTCAAGAAAATTATCTTGGATAAAATTAATGGGAACCTTTCCCTATGAATGTGAAATCAGAAACTAACTGTCGGTTAGCTAAGCAGAATGGTTTTCTGGATATTGATCTGATGTTGATTTCGGCCTTCGGGGTTAATATTTGGGGAATTATTCTCTTGATTAATTTACGGTTAGTGACTGATGAATTGGAATGAGGCGTATATTGTGTTTGTGTAACACTTATTTAAAATATGCGCGAGTTATTCGGAAAGACCGGGTTTATCCCATTCTGAATAACTGATACGACGATAAGTCGAAGATGAAGACGGTGGTCGAAGACCAGAAGTCTTCACGTCGTTTGGGTGATTACTGATGATCTTGATTGGGCTGTACACCCAAGAAGAGAGAAACAGTTGGTGATCGTCCAGACGTACTTGGAGATCGATGGATATGCGGGGTACTAGGTGCCTCCGGTTTCGTTCAGACCCCGAACGGACTTGTAAATGGACTGTGTGTCTGACATTGGATTTTAGTCTATGTGATTGATCTCTATTAAATATATATCTGTTTGGCGGCGGAGAATTTATTCTCTTGCTTAACGCCCTTCTCTGAGACGTACGAGCTCAGGGGTTATATATTGATGGATATCAAACGCATGGAGTGAATTGCCTGTGTGGCATGCCTAAGTGGCAATTGATCGAGGCTTCTGTTGAAAAGCAAAGTCTTGTGGTGATGATCAAAGCACGGCCTTTGTGGCGTAGCTTTGTGTAACGTTTACTTCGCGAGTTTCACACCCGGTATGAACCAAAAACGGGAGACGGACCTCAGGGAGGGCATGCGTTTCTTTCTAGTTAGAAGTGGCGTCAGTGGTTTTACACGCCCTGACGAGTTTGACTTATGTGGTTGTTGCTGTTGCGAGGCGCCTCGGATTGATCGGTCGTTCTCGAAATGATGGAGTCATTTAGTTGGCTCGTTTACGCCCCAAAGGGCGGGGAGACGTATTGTTCAGGCACTATAATCCACATCGGTGGACCGGCCCTGACGATCCAAGGGACAGTTGCGGCTGTTCCGGTGGCTCGGGCTAGAGAGTCACGAATCGGTTGAGGACTATCTTTTGCCTCGGTTCATAGACGGAAATCCAATTTCCAAATACATGACTTTGCGGTTTTATTTGTAAACCTATATATGGCGACATAGTGGCATGGGACGCTCATGCCGCCTATGATTGATACTTATGATTTGAAGTTGTTTTATACACTAAGCACTTATAATAGTATCAAACGATTTGTTTTAAAAGTATCAAGCATTCTTTGGCTGTTATAAGGGAAAACCCTATCCCCCGGCTTGCGTTGCATTGTGTGATAGGACCTGGGTCTTATAACAGCTTCATTTTTCTTTATTTAGCATTGCGCTGTTGTTTTATGCACTGGTATTCTTGGGAGGAAACCCGTTCCGTGTTATACGGCGTGGTCCCTTGATTTACCTATCTTTAAAAATAAAAAGATTAACTGTTTTAGTTCTCACACCAGTCCCATGACTGACCTGGAGTTTATTGTTTTAACCTAAACTCTGGGTGCCCTTATTTTGACACGGGCAGCTAGTAGTTTTGGTTTTGCAGATTTATATCCACAGGATCCTGGTTTACAGCTGGAATGATATCCGGAAAGCTTTGTATCCGTATATCTCTTCTAGTTGTGTATTGTATTATTTTACGCTGCTATGTATTTAAATGTAATTTAAATCTCTGAGATTTCTGTGTAATATTCATTCATTTATACTCTGTATATTCTTGTAATCAGATGCATTGTTGTAATAAGCAATGAAATGTTCTTTGTTATGCGTTCTGTTGTGGCTTGTTCTTGAACTATCCGACACTTTCCTTTACGGGGAAGTTACGGGTTTTTACAGTATGTGACGGCCGGGAATTTCGCTCGATCCGAATCAGTCGTTAAACCGATCTAGACCGTTCGAAACCCCTGATCGTTGAGAACAGGACAAATCAGAACACAAACAGAAGAACATTTCACTTGTTATTACAACAATTGCATCAGATACAAGAGTATACAGAGTATAAATGAATACATTACATTCGATAAATATCAGAGATTACAATAAATTACATAGCAGCGGAAAATAATACAAAGCACAACTGAAGGTGATATACGGATACAGAGCTTTCCGGATATCATTCCAGCTGTAAACCAGGATCCTGTGAATATAAATCTGCAAAACCAAAACTACTAGCTGCCCGTGCGGAAAATAGGGGCACCCAGATTTTAGGTTAAAACAATAAACTCCAGGTCAGTCATGTGACTGGTGTGAGAACTCAAACAGTTATTTAAAGCTTGACTTTAAAAGAGAGTAATTCAAGGGACCACGCCGTATAACACGGAACGGGTTTCCTCCCAAGAATACTAGTGCATAGAATAAACAACGCAATGCTTTTTCGAAAAATGAAGCTATTATAAGACCCAGGTCCCATCACACAATGCAACGCAAGCCGGAGGATAGGGTTTTCCCTTATAATAGCCAAACATGCTTGGTACGTTTAAAACAAATCATTTGATACTATAATAAGTGTATAGTGTCAAAACAATTTCAATCATAAATATAAATCATAGGCGGCATAACTACCATCTACTATGTCGTCATACTAGTTCTACAATTAAAACCGAATTACACGTATTGGAAATTGGATTCCGTCATGAGTCGAGGCAAGGGGCAAGCTCCTCTCCGCGTTCGAGACACTCTAGCAAATGCCTCAGGGTTACGCACTCTGGGCAACCCCTGGATGCTTCAGGGTCGGTCCTCACTTACGTTAGAGGATTAATTATGCCTGAACACACGTTTCCCGGTCCTTACAGACCTATAATCGAGGCGCCTCATTCCAACAACCACAAAGGTGAAAAGTATATATATGTCAGGGTTGGTAAGTCACTGACACCACCAAAGCTAGAAAGAAACGTCGTGCTCTCCCTGCAGTCCGTATCCCGTTTTTAACTCATACCGAGGTGTGAGGCTCGCGAGTTCACGTTATACACAAAGCTGCCACGTAGGCTGTGCTTTGATCATCAACCACAAGACTTTGCTTTTCAACAGAAGCCTTGATCCATGCAACTCAGTATGCCACACAGGCAATTCATGCCGTGCGACTGATGTCCATCGATATACAACCTCTGAGCTCGTATGTCTCAGAGAAGGGCGTTAAGCAAAAGAATAAATTCTCTGCCGCCAAACAGATGTATATTTAATAGAAATCAATCAACACGGAATAAAATCCAATGTCAGACACACAATCCATTTACAAGTCCGTTCTGGGTCTGAACGAAACCGGAGGCACTTTCCTCGCATATCCATCCATCTCCAGGTACGTCTGGACGACCACCAACTATTTCCATTCTCTTGGGTGTACAGCCCAATCAGGATTGTCAGTAATTACCCAAACGATGTGGAGACTTCCGGTCTTCGACCACCGTCTTCCTCTTCGACATATCGTCGAATCGGTTATTCAGAATGGGTGTAAACCCGGACTTTCCGAACAACCCGCGTATATTAAAAACAAATGTTACGCAAACACAACATACGCCTCATTCCAATTCATTAGTCACTAACCGCAAATTAGCAAGCGAACAATTTCCCAAATATTAACCCCGAAGGCCGAAACCAACATCAGATCAATACCCAGGAAACCATTCTTCTTAGCCAACCTACAGCTAGTTTCTAAATTCCACATTCTTATGGAAAGGTTCCCATTAATTTTATCCAAGATAAATTCTTTAAAATTTATCCTGTAATCTTCCTTTGGATGTCATTTAAAACCAAATTATGGTTTTTCCAACTAGTCGAGATTAGCGAACCGTAACGAAGTAATTATTTATTTTATTTCCCAATCCCAACCTATTCATCCCATGAAGCAAAACTGGTAATACTCCATATTTAACACCGTGGTGTTATCGGTAAAATTAATTACCATTTCACGTTCAAATCTAATTAAAGATTTAACAATCGCTTTGGAGCAAAACTGGTAATACTCCATTCCTGCTCATTTCTAAATTTGATAATTTAGATTATAGATTCACATTTCAACATAATTGCATATTCGTTAAAACTCCTTTTACTGGGTTAAAGAACTAGGTGTTATTTAAAACACAGTTCACGACAAACCCAAATCACATTCTATTTATTATCGGGTTAAAGAACTAGTGTTATTTAAAACACTGTTCACGATAAACCCATGAATCAGTTCTATATAAAACCCATTTCAAATCCAATTTATTTGTTTGAAAATAAACGGTTTTAAATTTTAGTTCAAAACTAGTTCATTTCGATAAAAACTATTTTTACCTTTTCAAATATGGAATTTTTCATCCCAATTTCTCCCAAATCATTTCTTACGATTTTACACAAATTATTGATATTTTAAATAATTTAATCAAGGCCTGTACAGTCGATTTCCAACAACGGCCATCGAACTGCACTTATGGCGACCTTTTTCGAATTTGATTTGGACGTATCTCCAAATCCAACCGTTAGATTTTGAATTTCTAATATTCGTTAGAAAGCTCTTTTCGATACGAACCCAACGGTTCCGGTTTTAGGAGAATCCGACGGTCGGATCTCCCGTAATGTTCGTTTGAAATAAATGGTCGAAATTTATGAACTGCCACGGCGCGGCGCGTTCTATTCAGGCCATTATATTATATATATAATATATATAATATATATTTCGTCGATTTCTATTTAAAACGAATTTTATAAATAGTTTTGAATTCGTTTCAAAATTCATTTCAACTTCCTTTTCAATTTAAATCAAAATTAAATTCTTCTTTATAAATTCGTTTTAAATTTCATTTCTATTCAATTCAAATTTCAATTCAATTTGAATTCATTTTCAATTCAATTCAATTTCAAAGTCGTTTTCTATTCGATTCAATTCAAATTGGTTTTCTATTCGAATCAAATTCGTTATATATTCAATTGAAATCAAAATTCGTTTTCTATTCAATTCATTTCGAAATCGTTATATATTCAATTCATTTCGAAATCGTTATATATTCAATTCATTTCTATATATTTGTGAAAACCCGTAACTTCCCCGTAAAGGAAAGTGTCGGATAATTCGAGAACAAGCCACAACAGGACGCAAACAGAAGAACATTTCATTGTATATTACAACAATGCATCAGAATACAAGAATATACAGAGTATGAATAAATATTACACAGAAATGTCAGAGATTTAAATTACATTTAAATACATAGCAGCGTAAAATAATACAATACACAACTAGAAGAGATATACGGATACAAAGCTTTCCGGATATCGTTCCAGCTGTAAACCAGGATCCTGTGAATATAAATCTGCAAAACCAAAACTACTAGCTGCCCGTGTCAAAATAGGGGCACCCAGAGTTTAGGTTAAAACAATAAACTCCAGGTCAGTCATGTGACTGGTGTGAGAACTAAAATAGTTAATCTTTATTTTAAATCATTAGGTAAATCAAGGGACCACGCCGTATAACACGGAACGGGTTTCCTCCCAAGAATACCAGTGCATAAAACAAACAGCGCAATGCTAAATAAAGGAAAATGAAGCTGTTATAAGACCCAGGTCCTATCACACAATGCAACGCAAGCCGGGGGATAGGGTTTTCCCTTATAACAGCCAAAGAATGCTTGATACGTTTAAAACAAATCATTTGATACTATTATAAGTGCATAGTGCATAAAACAACTTCAAATCATAAGTATCAATCATAGGCGGCATGGGTACCATATATCATGTCGCCATACTAGTTCTACAATTAAAACCGCAAATGTCACGTATTTGGAAATGGGATTTCCGTCTATGAACCGAGGCAAAAGATAGTCCTCAACCGATTCGAGGCAATCTAGCCCATGTCTCAGGATCAGAACGCATCAACCCTTTAGATCGTCAGGGCCGGTCCACCGATGTGGATTATTATGCCTGAACAATACGTCTCTCCGCCCTTTGGGGCGTAAATGAGCCAACTAAATGACTCCATCGGTTCGAGAACGACCGATCAATCCGAGGCGCCTCGCAACAGCAACAACCACATAAGTCAATCTCGTCAGGGCGTGTAAAACCACTGACGCCACTTCTAGCTAGAAAGAAACGCAAGTCCTCCCTGATGTCCTCTCCCGTTTTTGGTTCACAACCGGGGTGCGAAACTCGCGAAGTCAACGTTACACAAAGCTACGCCACAAAGGCCGTGCTTTAATCATCACCACAAGACTTTGCTTTTCAACAGAAGCCTCGATCAATTGCCACTTAGGCATGCCACACAGGCAATTCACTCCAAGCGTTTGATATCCATCAGTATATAACCCCTGAGCTCGTACGTCTCAGAGAAGGGCGTTAAGCAAGAGAATAAATTCTCCGCCGCCAAACAGATATATATTTAATAGAAATCAAACACACAGACTAAAATCCAATGTCAGACACACAGTCCATTTACAAGTCCGTTCTGGGGCTGAGCGAAACCGGAGGCACCTAGTACCCCGCATATCCATCGATCTCCAAGTACGTCTGGACGATCACTAACTGTTTCCATCTTCTTGGGTGTACAGCCCAATCAAGATCATTAGTAATTACCCAAACGACGTGAAGACTTCCGGTCTTCGACCATCGTCTTCATCTTCGACTTATCGTCGTATCAGTTATTCAGAATGGGATAAACCCGGTCTTTCCGAATACCTCGCGTATATTTTAAATAAGTGTTACACAAACACAACATATGCCTCATTCCAATTCATCAGTCACTAACCGTAAATTAATCAAGAGAATAATTCCCCAAATATTAACCCCGAAGGCCGAAACCAACATCAGATCAATATCCAGAAAACCATTCTGCTTAGCTAACCGACAGTTAGTTTCTGGTTTCACATTCATTGGGAAAGGTTCCCAATTAATTTTATCCAAGATAAATTTCTTGAATTTATTCTTTAGTCTATTTTTGAATATCAATTCAAAACTAGTCGGGATTAGCGAACCTTACCGAAGTAATCATTTATTTTAATTTCCCCATCCCAACCTATTCATCCCATGAAGTAAAAACTGGTAATACTTCATATCTAACACCACGGTGTTATCGGTAAATTCAATTACAATTCCACGTTCAAATCTAATTAAAGATTTAACTATCGCTTGGAGCAAAACTGGTGATACTCCATTCTCGATCATTTCAATCTAATTAAAGATTCATTAAAACTCCACTTAGTTTTAATCGTTAACTGGGTTAAAGAATCCGTTTCATTTAAAACACAGTTCACGATAAACCCAAAATCACATTCATTAATTATCGGGTTAAAGAACGAGTGTTATTTAAGACACTGTTCAAGATAAACCCAAAAATCAATATCAATTCAATTCCAATTAAATATTATTTAATTGGTACACTTCATTAAATCTAAATAAAAGATTTAATCTTTTCTCAACTGGGTTCAAGAACAGTGTTAGTGAAGACACCATTCACGACAAACCCAAATCACATTTGATATTCAATACAAGGCTCTGAATAGAAAATATATCGGCTTATATTCAATATCAAATTCTACGATTAACAAATGTCGTATTGGAAATAACGATATAAATATATATATCTTTCGAATTTCCATAACAACATCTGCATAATCCCGAATTCCAACATCGAAATATTCCGAAGACAATTTCGATTCAAATCCACTCCAATGCAATCATTGGAAATTCTGGTTATTTTCAAAACCATTTCAAATCCAATTTATTTATTTAAAAATAAATAGAATTATATTTCTAGTTCAAAACTAGTTCATTTCGATAAAAATCTATTTTTATCTTTTCAAATATGGAGTTTTTCATCCTAATTCTTTCTAAATCATTTCTTATGATTTTACATAAATTATTACTATTTTTAATAATTTTATCAAGGCCCGTACAGTCGATTTCCATCAATGGCCATCGAACTGCACTTACAGCGACCTTTTTCGAATTTGATTTGGACATAATTCCAAATCCAACCGTTAGATTTCAAATTCCTAACATTCATTAGAAAGCTCTTTTCGATACGAACCCAACGGTTCCGGTTTTAGGAGAATCCGACGGTCGGATCTCCCGTAATGTCCGTTTGAAATAAATGGTCGAAATTCACGAACTGCCGCGGCGCGGCGCGTTCTATTCAGGCCATTATATTATATATATAATATATATAATATATATTTCGTCGATTCCTATTCAAAACGAATTATATAAATAGTTTTAAATTCGTTTCAAAAGCAATTTCAACTTCCCTTTCAATTCAAATCAAAATTGAATTCTTCTTTATAAATTCGTTTTAAAATTCATTTCTATTCAATTCAAATTTCAATTCAATTTGAATTCGTTTTCAATTCAATTTGAATTCGTTTTCAATTCAATTTGAATTCGTTTTCAATTCAATTCATTTCGAATTCGTTTTCAATTCAATTCATTTCGAAATCGTTTTCAATTCAATTCATTTCGAAATCGTTTTCTATTCAATTCATTTCGAAATCGTTTTCAATTCAATTCATTTCGAAATCGTTTTATATTCAAATCATTTCGAAATCGTTTTCTATTCAAATCATTTCGAAATCGTCTACGTCAAAATGGCGTCAATCTAATCAACACGGCTTCATAAATTTCTATTTTCAAATATTCTATTTCAAATATTTCTTTTTCAAAATAGTTGTTATTATCAAAACATTTCGTTCAACACATGACCAATCTCAATGGATGAGTACTGTCAACACATGAACTTTATTTTATATTGATAAAGATGTAAATTTTATTACTAAAAAATATTTCGTTCAACACATGACCAATCTCAATGAATGAGTACTGTCAACACATGAACCTTTATTTTATATTGATAAAGATGTAAATTTTATTACTAAAAAATATTTCGTTCAACACATGACCAATCTCAATGAATGAGTACTGTCAACACATGAACCTTTATTTTATATTGATAAAGATGTAAATTTTAATACTAAAAAATATTTCGTTCAACACATGACCAATCTCAATGAATGAGTATTGTCAACACATGAACCTTTATTTTATATTGATAAAGATGTAAATTTTATTACTAAAAAATATTTCATTCAACACATGACCAATCTCAATGAATGAGTATTGTCAACACATGAACCTTTATTTTATATTGATAAAGATGTAAATTTTATTACTAAAAAATATTTCGTTCAACACATGACCAATCTCAATGAATGAGTACTGTCAACACATGAACCTTTATTTTATATTGATAAAGATGTAAATTTTATTACTAAAAAATATTTCGTTCAACACATGACCAATCTCAATGAATGAGTACTGTCAACACATGAACCTTTATTTTATATTATTCTTTATTTTTCAAATTGGAATGAGGCCCAATCAATTACCATATAAAGTTAATTATATGGATTTTCATACAACACATGTATATAATAGCATGGAAAAATAATCAACCATCAACCAAAGTGCACTACACTGTATAAGCATCAAATATAGATATCTAACGCTTAAAACAGCCTGTCAATCCACCGATCGACATATTTAATAAATCAGGATGAGTGAACTTCAAATTTCATCCCAATACCCGTGTGGGGTTTCAAATCAACAAACACAGATTTTATTTGTGCAGTTGGGCGATGTGTAAAATTTATCGACCCAATCAATGTCCTTCAAATAGGTGTACATAAACAAATCGTCCGGTTTGTAAATGAATATTTATTTATTTACATTCACGTTAAAAATTATATTTTTAACGACAAAACATTTTATTTCAACATATGAATTTCTATTCAATTCATTTATTCTATAAAATGATACTGTTATTTTTCTAACTTATTTTAGAAAATTTCGGCGGCATAACGGCACGATACTAGAAACGGGACGAGGCCTAGCCTTATCCCCGGTCTAGTGAAGGCCCACGCCATTCACACATCAATCAAAATCACCAAACAACCAAATTCAAATCAAATCATATAACTAAGCTATGTAACCAAACAAACAAGTCCATGGTCTGTGGAGGATTGTGTCGGGTGCTACTAAGCACCGTCTGCATCCTAGTATATATATATATATAAATAGAAATGAAATTGAAAGGTGAGAAATTCTCACTGAGGGATCCACTCCTCCATTTCATTTCTGAATCTCTGAATTCCTTTTTGATATTCAATCTGTTCCATAAAAATTTTAAACTGGCCTAGATTTTCCGGGTTATTACAATATTCAATTCATTTCGAAATCGTTATATATTTAATTCATTTCGAAATCGTTATATATTCAATTCGAATTCGTTTTCTATTCAATTCATTTCGAAATGAATAAAATCGATATAAATATCGTTCACGTCAAAATGGCGTCAATCTAACCAACACGGCTTCATATATTTCTATTTTCAAATATTCTATTCAACAAATGAATATTTATTTTTGTCAACACACGACTAATCTCAACGAATGAGTACTGTCCACGTGTGACTATTTTTGTTATTTAATATATTTTATAAAAATTAAGGTATCTATCGTTTGATATTGAATCAGACTCCAACCGTAATTTAGTGAGAGAACGATTTCCTGAATATTAACCCCGAAGGCTGAAACCAACATCAGATCAATATCCAGGGGACCACTCATCTCATCTATTTTCCAGCCGATTTCTAATTCTATATATGATAAAGATGTAAATTTTATTATTAAAATATTTCGTTCAACACATGACTAATCTTAACGGATGAGTACAGTCAACACATGAACCTTTATTTTACATTGATAAAGATGTAAATTTTATTATTAAAATATTTCGTTCAACACATGACTAATCTCAACGGATGAGTACAGTCAACACATGAACCTTTATTTTATAATATTCTTTATCTTTTAAATTGGAATGAGGCCCAATCAATTACCATATAAAGTTAATTATATGGATTTTCATACATCACATGTATAATAGCATTGAAAAATAATCAACCATCAACCAAAGTGCACTACACTGTATAGGCATCAAATATAGATATCTAACGCTTATAACAGCCCGTCAATCAATCGATCGACATATTTAATAAATCAGGATGAGTGAACTTCAAATTTCATCCCAACACCCGTGTAGGGTTTCAAACAATCAAACATAGATTTTAGTTGTGCAGTTGGGCGATGTGTAAAATTTTATCGTCCCAATCAATGTCATTCAAATAGGTGTACATAAACAAACCATCCGGTTTGTAAATGAATATTTTATTTTGTTCACTTCACTATTTTCATATTCACGTTAAAAATTATATTTTTAACGATAAAACATTTTATTTCCACCTATGAATTTCTATTCAATTCATTTATTCAATAAAATGATATTTTTATTTTTCTAACATATTTTAGAAAATTTCGGCGGCATAACGGCACGATACTAGAAACGGGACGAGGCCTAGCCTTATCCCCGGTCTAGTGAAGGCCCACACCATTCACACATCAATCAAATTTACCAAACAACCAAATTCAAATCAAATCATCTAACTAATTTTTGCAATCAAACAAACAAGTCCATGGTCTGTGGACGATTGTGTCGGGTGCTACTAAGCACCGTCTGCATCCTAGTATATATTTATATAACTAGAAAAAGAAATTGAAAGGTGAGAAATTCTCACCTATAGCTATCCAATCATCTTGACACTTCTTTGATAAAAATCTTCATCGTTCTCGCCTTTTTGTCATCTTCGCTGCTCGTAGTCACTACATATAAAAATCACACATTTTTATATTTTGATGTCTTTAAAATAAAAATTACATTTTTATTTATTCACTTTCAATTTAAAAGTCATATATTTTTTAATCACTTCATATATTTAAAAATCGAATTTTTACTATGCTATTCAATATATAAAAATCGAATTTTGACTACGATGTTCAATATATAAAAATCATATTTTTACTTCGATGTTTTCTATATAAAGATCTCGCCTTTTCAACTATAAAGACTTCACCCTTACAAAAATATAGATTTCATCGTTATGAAAATCACCACTTTATTTCAACGTATATAAAAATAAAAATCAGATTTTTACTTCGCTACATATACAAAGATGATATTTTTATATTCTCTATCCTATAAAGATTATATTTTTAATACTTTAAAAATATAAAAATCATATTTTTCATATTTCTATATAGTAAAGATCATATTTTTAATACCTTAAAAATATAAAAATCATATTTTTATCACTTTAAAAATATAAAGATCATACCTTTTACCAAATAAAAATCAAATCTTTACTTTTCAAAATCAAATCATTTTGATTTAAAAAAAAAACTAATCTTACCTAGTTAATAAAAATCGCATCTTTCTAGTTTAAAAATAACTATTTTTCCCAAATAAACATTTATTTTTTTCTAAACTAAAAATCAATGCTTTTAAATTAATAAAAATCAGTTCTTGTTAATTATAAAAATTCAGTTTTAAAATCGAACAGAACAATAACTAAAATTGAAAAATAAATTAAATTAAAAAAACTTACAGGAATCGGAGAGAGGGGGGGGCTTTACTGTCGAAGGTTCGGGACGGGGGGGGGGGGGGGGGGTTCCTTCTCGTGGAGGTCGGCGGAGGAGGATGCGGTTGGGGGGGCTGTCGCCATCTTCGATTTCCGGGGGGGGGGGGGGGCTGCGACGTAGTCGAGGAAGAGAAGGGGAGGAGGAAGAAGAAGGGAGGACAGCGCAGCAGGGGGGGTCTCGCCGAAGTCCGGCGCCGGAGGCGGTGGGTGGGCGGCGGCTCCGTCGAAGGGCTAGGGCAGCGTTTTTTTTTTCTTTTTTTTTTTCGTTTCGTTTTGAAATGAACGGGGGGGGGGGGCAGAGAGGGTGTAGGAGAGAAAGGGGGTTTTTAATTTTTAATTTATTTAATTATTTTATTTTCACCAAAAAGCAACTTTTATTTTCGACCTCAAAACGAGGCCCACCGCCTGTCGTCCATAAAGTTTTACCCTCATTCCGAACACAATGGGATATGTATCGCAAGCTGATTCGATCGTTTCAAACAGTTTCCGTTAAAATCAACATATAACTCTATATATTGAATTTGAACGCGCATTTCATTTTACCGGGGTCACATACTAACTCGATAAATTACAGAAAAATATTTTCTAGCTTCGTATCGACGATACGGTCCTAACAAAACTAGTTTCGCCGAATTCTGAGACCGTTAGAAAAATGGCCATTTTCCAGTCGATTAAAATCAACTGAAACTGGTCAAACGCGTTTTCCTTTGCCACGCTCACATATTGATTCGAAAAATTATGAAATTTGGAATCTAGCAATAACTTAACATCACGGACCCAACAAAAGTGGTTTCGTCGAAATCCGAGGTCGTTTGCAAAATTCCCATTTTTAAGGGCCTGAATTCCATAGCGACTATTCAGAATTTTCAACTGGACATATCTTTTGATTCCCGCTATGAAATTTTGATTTTTCGGATTCGTTGGAAAGATATTATCAATTGGATCCTAATGTTTTTGGTTTCACTAAAATCCGGATTGTTTTGCACCCGGTACATTCAATTGAAGCTTGAAATCGAATTATCGAACTACCGCGCCATTTTCAATTCTATTTATAATTATATATAATTATTTATATTCTAACGACGACGCGTATAAATATATACGTTCGATTTATATTCAAAACAAATTTCTCGTTGTTTTTATTTAAAATAATCTATTTTAAATATTTAAAATTCGCTAAAATTGCCAAAATAAAAAATTTAAACTGGTTCAGAATTTCCGGGTTATTACATTTTCATTTGATAGTTGAATCACAGACTATCAAAGTTTCTACCATTTTAACGTTGTTAATATGGAGAGACCGGTTGGATTATTATCCAAAGAACCACTCTATATTGGCATAAGCGTTGCGAGCAATATATGCCAAAGATAAATTGAAGATGGAGTAAAGTGCAAGGGTTGTTGTATAAGTCTTAGATAACAGTGACTAAGATGGATATACTGAATAGTGCCTTCGGTTTGTCCAGTCCCAGGACAACGTATATGGAAGAAGGTCTGACAGAGTATATCCAATAGATCGCGTAAGTTGATCTGTTCAAACGTATTCACGTTTGGTGGCGGAGGAATTCGTTTCTCTTAGCTATATACCCGTGTTATTTTTGGATAAGTCAATTTGTGATTTGGCGGGTATGACGATGTGGCATTCAAAGTGAATGGCGATCAGATGTTCTGAAGATAGACGTAGCTTCTAGCCTCACACCGGGAAGTAAAAAAAGTTGGGCTAGGCAGCATGGCTAGTTGGGTCATCCCCAAGCAGGGTGTATTGTCACCGATCTAGGGAATATTCATATTTATACTTCTTTTTGATTCTGTATCTTCGGATGACGGTTTGATGGCCTATAACCGTGGTGGCAATATATTCGCGACACTCAAGCTAAATGAGTGAGCGGTCATGTGTTGTCGGGTTGCAAGACGTTCTTGTTGAACCCTGAGTGTATCACCTCTAGAGTACACTATTCAGAAGGTGCTCCCATACCTTGTTTGTTGGAATCTATTCTCCGATAAGCGCCCTGCGGTTTATGATTTTATACTAGGTATGTAGAACGTGAGATGCAAGCGTTTCTGCTAGATTGATACCTATTTGTACTTAGATATTATTATAATATCACAATGATATGCTTGTCAAAGTTGTTCAGATACTCATAAGGGAAAAACCCGTTCCGCATTCACGGCGTGGTCTTATGAGATATCGTATACCTGTTTTAAACTATTTTACTCATACCAGTCCCATGACTGACCCGGAGTTTACTTTGTTGTTTTCCCTAAACTCTTGGGTGCCTAAATTTGTACGGACAGTCAAGTAGTCGGGATTTACAGATATACTTGGAGAGCTTGGAGCAGGAGGCTGCAAGATTTTATAGCTATAGTTATTTCCGCTGTGTTGTAAGTGTTGTACTCTGATAAGTGCTATTGTATATATATAACTGTTTACTTCAAAGTTATGTTATATATTATTATATGTTATTCGTTCCGCTGTGAGATTCGTGTTACTCTGATGATTCTGATGATCTTCTTCTTCTTCTATTCTATTAGTTCTATCTTTTCTTTCTCACCTTCTAAATTCTTTCACTAACGTCTCGGAATTTCCGACTCTCGAGGAGTCGGAAATTTCCAGCCGTTACAATGTTGGTATTGAGACGAGTAGAATACGCCCTTAATTAATGAGGGGATACTGACCGCAATATGATGGTTACCCTCTGATGACAATGATGAAGTGCGGTATAAAGCAATAGATCTTTTATAGTGTAACTATTACTCTATGTTGGTATTGAGCTGAGTAGAGTACGGCACTACATAGTGAGGGGATGTCAACTACAAAAGGATAAAATATCCTAGATTGAGTATGTGGCTTTGATCCACTTTGAAGAATATAATCATCTTTTTGACAAAAGAGTTTTATATAAAAACTTGTTTGACTTAATTGAAGATATTATTTGGAGTCTAACTTGAAAATTTTGACGATACAACTGGAACTATTACTTTCTGATACATTTCGATAGGTGCTACAACAAGAGGAGCACACCCTTACTTGATGAGTTGACAGTGACAAAAATAGGGTGGAATGTCCTAAATTGAGTGTGTGATACCGATCCACATAAGTAAATGAGATCATGTTTCTAACAAAAGAATTTCTTATCCAAATTGTTACTGCAAGCTTATTTGATTTGTACATAAATATCATTTGAAAGTCTATCTTGAATATCATTTTGAACTTTGATATGATAGTACCTGATGAAATTAATTGATGATAAACTTGAATTTTATTACAATACAACTTCCACGATTACTCTTTGGTACATTTCGATTGGTACCACACAAGGAGAGTATGCCTTTACTTGATGATTTGGAACTTCCCACAAAAAAGGGTCCTAGAATCCAGTCCGAATTTAGTATATATTCAAGGGAAGGATATTGGGTATCGATGCGGATTGAAATGAATACGATCCATAATTTTGGCATAAAAAGAAACTATGGCAGGCCTGATGCAGTAGTAACTTGTAGGATTAACAGAATGTTGATCATGAATTGAGAGAACAACAAGCAGAGAATAACACTGTGAGTATTTCTGATAATGTTATATTATAAGATGATCAAAATGCATTTGTTTAGTCAGTGAATTTAGATCATTCTGACATTACTTACATTATTGATTATTATGATCCTATCACATCATAGCAGACTACCTTATAATGATGTTTTATCTTATGTCATTTATGTGCAGTAATTGATGGTTTTGGGGCGACACTCTTAGATTTCGATGTTTTAAATGATACTTAAAAGGCAAGGTTCAATCCCATGTGAATAAAATTTTCTTTATTTTTGGGGCCAAGAAAATCACTATCTTTAAAATAAATTCCAACTTCGTAAGAAGCCCTACCCATACTTGCATAATAGCTACGGTTATAAGCAAATTCCATTGAATTGAAGATAAAATTTGTGGAATGCAGCCAAATTTTTAAGAATCTCACTTAACATGTTGAATTCCCAATTTCTGTGAAGTCGGGAAAGCGCATCTACTTATGTTTATATCCCTTAGAGTATTGTCAAAAAGTTCCAATCATATAATATCAAGGTATGCCATATACTCCAATTTCAAATTTTAATTCATGAAATTGGTTTGAAAGTATACTTTAGAGAAAATATACTAGATGCATAGAGTTTCTTGTGTTGAATCTTTGACTTTCATTTGATTAATTACTGCATGGAATTTTAGGGATGAAATTCCTTTTAGGGGGGATAAACTAACGGACCGAAATTTTGAATTGTAAATATTTATATTTAGGGATTATTTAAATATTTAAATCTTGGATTTAATGTTTAAAAATGGTTTTATAACCTTTAAAAAAATTGAAAATTATTTATAAAAATAAGCAGTTCGAAGTAACAACGATAATGTGACTGAAACCATTATGTCAACAAATCACTTTTTACTTGTTAAAAGTTGTTTGAATTTCATGTGCATTGCAACATATGAGCACATAGATAAAGTGTTAATAATCTCCTGCAGTATAAGCATGGTTCAATAATGCAGCTATGTAAATTAATAAAGATGAAATAGAAAAATGGCATGAAAAGGATGGAGACTTTTGTCTTAAGATGGAATGAAATTGTGACACATATTTCACTTAGGTGTAAACTTCTGGTGTACCTTAAAGGACAACTAAATGGGCATGTGTCATCATCATAGAGTATGCATGGAAGATGAAGGACAAGTGCCTTAAGAAGAAAGAAATATAGGAGTTTAGTGGCTTCTCTTAGATGCTAAGTCTTAGTAGCTTCTCTTAGAATCCTTAATGTAAGTGGCTTCTATTTGAAGCCTATCTTAGTGGCTTCTCAAATAAGCTTTGTTTCACCTATATATATATACATATATATATATATACACATATGGAGTTCATTTGCAAAGAGAGAAGCCAATTTCTTGTGTACTAAGAAAATCCACCTCCTTAATTCGGCCATAACTCTTAAACTACTTATGCAAATTTTATGATTCTTTTTTTGTTGGAAATCTATTTCAGAATGGAAGAACTTATATTTAGATTTGTTTGCAAGAGTTGCAAAGGAGAAATCTCGAAAGTCACTTGAAATTAAACCTATTTTCTGCTGTATCTTTTTAATTACCAAAAAATTTTATCTTCAATTTTTAAGCCGTAAATTTCGAGTCTTTAGTCCAAATTAGTTGATCCTTTTTTTGTTTGAATGACTCAAATCTAAACAATTTTTGTTTTAATCATTTTTCTTAAATTGTAGTTTATGTGAAAATCGGTGAGAAGAGAGTGGATTTATTTATTCTATTCTTTAAACAAAAAATGATTGATTCTCTTTCAACGCCCATAACTTTCAATATAGTTATCCAAATTGCATCAACTTTCTTTCCCTAGAAATATATTTTAATAGTGAACAACTTTTATGTTTACCACTTTTGTTAATTTATAGAGTAAATTAGGTGAAAACTTATTGGAAGCGAAGTGATTTGCTGGTTTTGTTCTTTAAACACAGAAATTGTTGTTTTATTTCAAAATTCATATCTAAATATCCACTGCTTCAAATACATTCAAATTTACCCCCAGAGCATCTTCATAATGTCATAAACAAAATTTCAAAATTGGGATTGTTAAATCAAAGTGAAAGAGGGTCAAAACCTGTCAAATCCGAGAGCAATGTAGGTTGACATGAGATTTGTGATGATTTGAGAAAGACATTTGATTGATTTGAGGGGATGATAAGAACTATGTTTATGTTCAACAAAGCTTTTACATGAAGTTGGCCATAAGCATTGTGAGTATACCCATCATCCAAACAATTACTAGTTGCTTATGCTTGTGTTTAAGTAAGTGTTGTACATGACTTCATCATGGTATATTTTACGTTCTTTGCTTTGGCAAGGAAAAAAGGCATACAGATAATGATTAAGGACTTTCATTACTTAGTTTGACTTTTACAAGGTATTGAAATCAAGAACAAAAAGGACTAGTATGGCACAGACATAGAATACATGTGGTTTTACAGAAAAAATTGCTATAAATACTTTATCGAAATGCCTTTAACAAATTTTTTATGATTATATAGAACAATATTTTTAAGAATTCCTTTTCATGATGACTAAGTATACTAAGAAAGTTACTTATTACAAAAGTTTGGAGTTATATTCTATTTTGTTTTGAAGATGTAACACCCCACGTCCATTAATGTCACTCACAAAGGGAATGCATTAACTTCCATGGAGTTTTTAAGTGAATATAGAACAAAAAAATTACAACAAGATAGATAATAAAAGTACTTGGAAATCTAAAACTTTATTTTATTGCAGCGGAAATTAAACATGTTTGTTACATCATAAAACCATACATCAGAGTCAAGTACAATATCCATCTTGATAAAACAAAATACATAACCCCATTACATAAATAGCCATTAAAGAAGATAACAAGATGGACTTTACTTCAGCGGTCCAAGCTTTCCAAAAGAGAGAATAAGCAATCCAATCAAACTCCGCTAGAGCTGGGCTCACCCTGAGGACCTGGAGGGGAAAAAAGGATAGAAATGGAGGGGGTTAGACATAAAGTCTGGCGAGTATGATAATTCTAACAATACTATTATCAAAATAACTAGACTAAGGCATAAGCTGGAAAACAAGGAAATGTCTATGAACTATTGGGTGTGGAAGAGCAGATAAAGATAACGTTAAAGGCACACCTAATACTAATGAATAATTACTACACTGCACCACACCAGTCACTCTAAAGGTTGATCCCACTTGCTTCACTTAGAAATTATATAAATAGCTTCGTGTACCCCTAGCTGACTACATAGGTGCTGCCTGCCCCTATCTCCGCTAGGTGTACCCCACTACCCACTTTCGATCGGCTCCCTACTCATAGATACCCGTGCTGGCCCCACAGTGGGGTGTATCACTCCCCTAAAGTGGCAACCCGATACAACTTGAGAATGCATGGCTTATACCTACACGATGCAACAACGTCTTACCTACCAGCCCGGGTCCACACACACATATGAAACCCGTTGGATTTGCGTTGCCACCGCCACCCCGTTTGGCCTCTTATAGTCAAGCCCAGTATGCGTGTCCCGTCCTCGACTTGGGTCGAGCCCACATAGATACGTTTGGGTTACTGGTTGAAATGGGCCCCCACAAGCTATCCACCTAAGCTTGTCCCCACTTGTATATCCCACTTAACCCTCTTCTTAGTCATGTTCATTTACATGTGTGTTTGGTTAAGTCTTACTAATCGTATTTCAAATGCCACTAAAGGCACCCACTAGATTCCTCATGCCACCCAAGGAGCCTACTTAACCCCCATGTCCCACTTCACATGTTTATCTGGTTAAGTATTTCTTAATTCATTCAGGCCATAACCTCATAAAGACCTCTCACATTAGACTGGCATTTATGGCAGCTGGATTTGCCGGGCGGGTCCGGGCAGTCTTACACCATAAAAGAGTCTAACCTCGTGTCTTTACAAGTGTTATGCTTTAGTTTGGGGCCTAGGACCTCTCACATTGGGCTGACATTTGTGACTACTGGATTTTCCTAGCGGGTCCGGGCAGTTTTACGTCACAAACGAGTCCAACCTCGTGTCCTAAGCATTGATTAAAACTTATAATCTCTTACCCCAGTTTTAAATATATCCCTGTTCAAATCATTAATTACTTCCAATTTTAATGATGTCCATAATTGACTCAATTATGGCCATCCACTTACGGTATGCAAAATCATATCAATTGCACCCCAATTTCTTAATATTAAATCCTTAATATTACCCCTGCCCCATGTTATACGTTCGCTTATTCAACGCAAAATGTACGTTAGACTCGAATAGTCTAACTTATAGCACAAAGATAAATTATCACAACATATAGACAAATAAAATAGATCTAATCATAAACGGGGTGAAACTTGCATGTGTGATAGATGTCCAACACCTAAACTTGCATAGGCAAAAACTATAACTTGCATAAAGCTACACATGTCATGGATCTAAAGGTGTCAACTTGTTTGGTTAAATGTCACAACTTACATAATATGATCATAATCCAAATTCATGTATAAACTTGCATATGTGGTCTATGCAACATAATGATGGTGTGAACTAGCATCTAACACATAGAACTCACACATGTCATAGCACAATTCTAGATCTAAATAGATGTCATGGCATATGTTCATAATCTTTACTAATCAATCTAAACTTGCATATGTGATTTGTCTTATAGATCAACATAGCCCAAATAATATCAACAGTATGATTTGATTAACATGAACTAATTAGCATAGATAATAACATCATGACTTTATAACATGTATGATTTATCACAACTTAGCATAGAAAATTACAACCTATACAATATCATCATAGCATGATTTACAACATATAGGATATCATCATCACATAACATAGTATTTACAACATACATGATAGCATAAGGTTTACAACAACATATATGACAATTCACTTCATTTTCTTATGATCCATATCACATCTTAATCTAATTAATTTGCTAATAATCTTGTTAAGATCAGCATACTCACAATTAGAGAAGAAAGAGAGTCTTGATTTGCTTTAGAGTTGAGTAGAATTAGGGTTTTGATTAGCTTTCTTCCTTCTTAGTTGGCGGCGGCTACACTGAGTTCCATGGCGATGGCATGACGGCTGCTATTCTATTTTTCATGTGAATTAGAGTGAGAGACTACCTAGGTATATATAGAGTTTAGGATTTATTTAGGCCGTCAGATCAACTTAGAACTAACCTGAACCGTTTAATTTGCCAACTCAGCCCTAAAGACACATCAGCAGCTCAAGATTGGGCTCAGTCAAACCCTAGCCGACTTGACCAGGTCGACACCCAGGTCGACTGCGCAGTCGACCTGGTCCTGGGGGTGTCGACTGCCCAGTCGACTCCTCAGTCGACCTGGGTGCTGGGCGGGAAATTTCCCGCCTAGCCTGCTTGACTTCGAATTTTGAATTTAAATTTTCTAAAATCTGTTTTGAATTTTCTGAAACTTCTGATGGCCATATCTCCTTCCTACAAAGTCCAAATCACGCAAACTCGAACTCTATTTCAACCAGAATTCTGAGACGAACACAACGGCGCAACCCGTTTCCCACAATTCTCACGTCTGAGATTAGTTATTCTTTAATTAGTAAATATTAATATTAACAGAATTACGGGGTGTTACATTCTCCCCTCCTTAAAGGATTTCGACCCCGAAATCTTCAAGTCAAGAAGAATGTATATCCTAACATCCAATCGTCCATCTACTCAACCATCAAACACAGGCATCCAGTGTCCTTATAGACTTCTAATGCTTTCATGTTTAAATGCACAGTGTGTGTATATGTCCATATCTAATGCAAAATCAGGCGGTCCACTGATTCAGTTGACCTCCTTAATGCAAATCATGATAGTGCCATGCGTCCATTATGTATGCAAAAGTTCCTTAATGCTACATATTATCTCTATATGCGTGCACAATCATCATCTAAATGCAACATCCATATGATAAAAAATCCTCATACATCCATTTTACTAAATACATCCATTTATATGCAATATGCAATATGAAGTGACTGAGCCGATCTAGTGCCTAATAGTGTGTGTATATGCGTCCACGAGCAACCACTAGCAAACACTTGCATCCACTTTGCATCCATCATACATAACATGTCTCAAACACATGTTTCATCCATAGGACTATCCTATCTAAAGGTCAAGGATACTAGTGAAAGGATATACTAAAGATAAGATAAGTACAAGATAAACGATAAAGGAGAAATTAAAAGATATACCCTCAAAAAGAAAAGGGTACAACGAACGCATTTTCGCTTCTGTCTCCCAAGTAGCGTTGCTCTCATCATCTCCCCATTGCACTTTGACTAGTCTGACCTCTCGATTCCTCAACTTCTTGATCTCTGACCCAAGAATGCATGTAGGAGCTCGTCGAATCGTCGCATCACTCTCTATCTCCACCTCTCTAAGCAAGTTCGGCTCTACCATTTCCACGGTCTCGTGCAAGCACTTCCTCAAATGTGACACATGGAATACGTCGTGTACACCATTAAGTCTCTCAGGCAACTCCACTCTATACGCCATCTTCCCAATCCTTTCCTCAATAGGAAACGGCCCTACGAACCTTGGTGCTAAGTTCCCAAAGGACCCAAAGCGAACAACATTCCGTAATGGAGACACTTTGATAAAGACCGTGTCCCCAACATCAAACTCAAGATCTAACCTCCTCTTATCTGCATAATATTTCTGCCTATCTTGCGCCGTCTTCATCCTCCTTCGAATCAAGTCGATCTTTTCCGAAGTCTCTCTAATCATATCGGGCCCAAGTAAGATCTTATCCGTAGATTCCCACCAACATGTAGGTGAACGACAATGTCGTCCATAATGAGCTTCGAATGGTGCCATACCAATGCTAGACTGAAAGCTGTTATTATATGAAAATTCTACCAACGGAAGATGTTCCTCTCATGTACCTCCGAAATCTAAGACACATAACCTCAACAAGTCCTCTAGAATACGATTCACCCTCTCGATCTGGCCGTCCATCTGAGGATGATATGCGGTGCTCAAACATGACTGAGTCCCTACCGCCTCTTGCAAGCTTCTCCAAAATTCGCTAGTGAAAATAGGATCGCGGTCGCTCACTATGCTAGAAGGAACATCATGCAAACGAACTATTTCTCGAATGTATACGGAGGCTAACCATGGAGCAGTCCTCTTACTCTTCAGGGGGATCAAATGGGCGCTCTTAGTAAGTCTGTCTACCACGACCCAAATACCCGTATTACCGTTCCTCGATCTCGGTAATCCGTCAATAAAGTCCATCGAGACGCTTTCCCACTTCCATTGTGGAACCTCCAATTGATGAAGCAATCCACCGGGCTTCTTTTGCTCCGCTTTTACTTGTTGGCAAACCAAGCATCTAGCGACATACTCAGCCACATCTTTCTTCATGCCGGCCCAAAAGTAAACTCGTCTCATGTCCATGTACATCTTGTCCCCGCTGGGATGGATGGTCATCTTCGAACGATGTGCATCATCAAGAATGGTCTTCCTTAGGTCATCGTCTTTTGGTATACAAAGTCTACCGTCCCTACGTAACCAACCCTTATCATCTAGGATATACCTACGGAGATGGCTCAATGACTCCCCTCCTTTGAGCTTTTCTACTAACTCAACCAACTGTGGGTCGTCTCATTGTGCCTCGCCAATCTGTCCCAAAAGTGTAGGTCTAACCTCTAAGGATGCTAGCAAACCGGGTACGAAGTCAATGGAAGGTGTAAAGTCAAACGTAGAAATGAACTCTAAACTTCGCCGCTCAACAAACAAAGGACTTAAGGATAATCTTTTCCTACTTAAGGCATCGGCCACCACGTTACCCTTGCCAGGGGTATATGCTATCTCGAAGTCGTAGGATGATAAGAACACTATCCACCTTTGCTGTCTTAAGTTCAAGTCCTTCTGAGAGAATAAGTATTTTAACGATTTGTGATCAGTGAATAATTCGAATTTCTCGCCAAGAAGATAATGACGCCAAGACTTAAGAGCGAAAACAATAACGACCAACTCTAGGTCATGTGTAGGGTAATTTTTCTCATGCACCCTTAACTTCCTTCCACCATAGGCTATTACCCTACCCTCTTGCATTAAGAATGCGCCTAGACCTGTCCCATAAGTATCGGTGTAAACAGTAAATGGCTTACTCCCATCTGGAAATACTAAGACTGGGGCTGTGGTCAAAGCTCTCTTTAGACGTTGGAACGCATCATCACAATCTACGTCCCATGTGAAGACTAAGTTCTTCTTCGTCAATCGTGTTAATGGAGCTGATATTTTTGCGAAGTCTTTGATAAACTTCCTATAGTAGCCAGCCAACCCCAAGAAACTTCTCACTTCGGTAGCATTTTTAGGGACCTTCCAATCTTGGATGGCCACCACCTTCGCAGGATCCACAGCTATCCCTTCTTTGGAAACCACGTGCCCTAAGAATCGCACTTCCTCTCTCCAGAAGTGACACTTAGTAAATTTAGCTTTAAGGTTATGCGCTCGTAGAGTCTCCAACACTTCCCTAAGATGTAGGGCATGCTCTTCTTCATTCTTAGAAAAGATCAAGATGTCGTCTACAAAGACCACTATGAATTTATTAAGGTACTCCCTGAACACCCTACTCATCAAATCAACAAAGTATGCAATGGCGTTTGTCAAACCGATGGGCATCACTAGCCATTCATAGAAACCGTGCAGAGTCCTAAAGGCAGTCTTGTCTATGCTATCCTCAGCCACACTCAACTGATGGAAACCATTGGCTAAGTCCAACTGCGAAAACACTGAGGCACCAACTAACTGATCGAAGAGATCGTCAATCCTCGGCAGTGGGTGTCTGTTCTTCTTAGTAAGTTTATTAAGTTCTCTATAGTCCACACACAGTCTAAGGGACCCATCCGCCTTCGTGGCAAATACTACTGGAGCACCCCACTCCGATATACTACGTCTTATGAACCCCTTCTCAAGCAACTCCTTCACTTGCTTATTGAGTTCCCTCCTTTCACGAGGAGCCATGTGGCGTACTGGTAAAGATACTAGTTTTGCATTATCCACAAGATATATTCGAAAATCTATCTCCAGCTTTGGAGGCAAGCCCTTCACCTCCTCAAACACATCCGAATATTCCCGGACCACTCTAACGGATCGTAGATTCTCCACAGACGCGTCAAGCGATTCTAAATAACTTAGCATAACGGAATTTATGGGATTACAAAAGATTTCGAGAGCGTTACCAAGGCAAGTCATGAGCCTATCTACTCTCCTTTCACAATCAAGAACGGCCCCATTTCTGGATAACCAATCCATTCCTAAAATTAGCCCATAGCCCGTGAAGCCCAAAACATAAGCATCGAATCTAAACTCAATGCTAAGTATAGAAATTTTCAAATCCAAACACATCATGGACAAATAAGCTGAGCCCCCAATTGGATTCGAAGCAACTAAGGGATCCTCTACTAAATTGGTGTTTAAGTGCAGTGATTCAACTAATGATGTAGAGATAAACGAATGCGATGCGCCCGAATCGAATAAGGTACGGACAGGATGATCAAACAGAAAAACTAAGCTTTCAACAGAAATGGTTCTACCTCATTCTTGCAGCGGTGGGACCGCGAGAGCCTGAACTTGTCCCCTTGCCTGTCCTGATGCCATAAGAGCCTGCACCTGTCCTCCCGAGGTAGACCCTGCCCTTTGCCCCTTCTTTGGGCAGTCCTTCACTAGATGTCCCGCTTCACCACAGTGAAAACAGCTAGTCTTCTTTTTCTTTCTACAATCTTTGCTGAGATGGCCTGGTGTCCCATAGTTAAAGCAACTTTCTTTCCTTTGCCATTATTGTCTTTACCACCCTTCTTGTTTTGCTGTTGTGGTTTCTTCTGATCCCTTTTCTTCTCGGGTGCCTTATTAACATTAGCGCCTTTCTCCTCGTGCATGAGTGCCATGTCTACTAGCTTCTCAAAGGTGGCACCCATAGGGATGTAGGTCATAGCCAACCCCTGCAACGGCTCATTCAAACCATTAACGAACCTCAGAGCCTTCTTCTCCGGCGTGTTCACTAAGTCCAAGCCAAACCTTGCTAACTGATTAAATTTGTTGACATATTCTTTCATTGATGAGCTTCCTTGCTTCAATGTCAAGAACCTTTCCATATATAGATTCTCTTCTGCCCTTGAGAGAAACTTTGCCTCAAACCTACGTCTAAAATCCGCCCAAGAATCAACAGGAGGCTCCCCATTAGTGACCTCCCACCAAAACGAGGCCTCTCCCTTCATTAACCAAGCCGCTAATTTGACTTTCCTCCCTTCTTCTACTTCAAAGATTTCTAGCAATTCTTCTACCTCCTTAAGCCAATCTCTAGCTTCCACAAACGTTTATGACCCTTGAAAAGGTTTTCCACCCATAGCCTTAAATTCCTTGCATATCTTTGCAAAAGTATCAACGCGAGGAGGAGGAGGAGGAGGAGGAGTGGGTGCAACTGGTGTTGGAGGAACATTGGCTGGACCTGCGGCGGCCCTAGCTTCTAATAACCTCTTATACCTTCCTGGTATCGTTACACCATCCGGAAGGTTAAGATCTTCAGCCATGCTGAAACGAAAAAGGAAAGATTCAAAATGGAGAATCCGAAAGATAAAGATATATGGCTATTGGGGATTATGTTTTTCATAAAAACTTTCCTCTTAAAATAACTCATTAAAACAAGTTTTTGAAAACACTTCTTCTAAAAATACTTTAGAAAAATAGTTTTTTCTAAAAATTTTATCTGTTCTGGTAACCTTAAGCTCTGATACCACGTGTAACACCCCACGTCCATTAACGTCACTCACAAAGGGAATGCATTAACTTCCATGGAGGTTTTAAGTGAATATAGAACAGAAAAATTACAACAAGACAAATAATAAGTAGTACTTGGAAATCTAAAACTTTATTTTATTGCAGCGGAAATTAAACATGTTTGTTACATCATAAAACCATAAATCAGAGTCAAGTACAATATCCATCTTGATAAAACAAAATACATAACCCCATTACATAAATAGCCATTAAAGAAGATAACAAGCTGGACTTTACTTCAACGGTCCAAGCTTTCCAAAAGAGAGAATAAGCAATCCAATCAAACTCCGCTAGAGCTGGGCCCACCCTGAGGACCTAGAGGGGGAAAAAGGACAGAAATGGAGGGGGTCAGACATAAAGTCTGGCGAGTATGATAATTCTAACAATACTATTATCAAAATAACTAGACTAAGGCATAAGCTGGAAAACAAGGAAATGTCTATGAACTATTGGGTATGGAAGAGCAGATAAAGATAACGTTAAAGGCACACCTAATACAAACGAATAATTACTACACGGCACCACACCAGTCACTCTAAAGGTTGATCCCACTTGCTTCACTTAGAAATTATATAAATAGCTTCGTGTACCCCTAGCTGACTACATAGGTGTCGCCTGCCCCTATCTCCGCTAGGTGTACCCCACTACCCACTTTCGATCGGCTCCCTACTCGTAGATACCCGTGCTGGCCCCATAGTGGGGTGTATCACTCCCCTAAAATGGCAACCCGATACAACTTGAGAATGCACGGCTTATACCTACACGATGCAACAACGTCTTACCTACCAGCCCGGGTCCACACACGCATATGAAACCTGTTGGACTTGCGTTGCCACCGCTACCCCGTTTGGCCTCTTATAGTCAAGCCCAGTATGCGTGTCTTGTCCTCGACTTGGGTCGAGCCCACAAAGATACGTTTGGGTTACTGGTTGAAATGGCCCCCCACAAGCTATCCACCTAAGCTTGTCCCCACTAGTATACCCCACTTAACCCTCTTCTTAGTCATGTTCATTTACATGTGTGTTTGGTTAAGTCTTACTAATCGTATTTCAAATGCTACTAAAGGCACCTACTAGATTCCTCATGCCACCCAAGGCACCTAGTTAACCCCCATGTCCCACTTCACATGTTTATCTGGTTAAGTATTTCTTAATTCATTCAGGCCATAACCTCATAAAGACCTCTCACATTAGACTGGCATTTATGGCAGCTGGATTTGTCGGGCGGGTCCGGGCAGTCTTACACCATAAAAGAGTCTAACCTCGTGTCTTTACAACTGTTATGCTTTAGTTTGGGGCTTAGGACCTCTCACATTGGGCTGACATTTGTGACTACTGGATTTGCTGGGCGGGTCTGGGCAGTTTTACGTCACAAACGAGTCCAACCTCGTGTCCTAAGCATTGATTAACATTTATAATCTTTTACCCCAGTTTTAAATATATCCCTATTCAAATCATTAATTACTTCCAATTTTAATGATGTCCATAATTGACTCAATTACGGACATCCACTTACGGTATGCAAAATCATATCAATTGCACCCCAATTTCTTAATATTAAATCCTTAATATTACCCCTACCCCATGTTATACGTTCGCTTATTCAACGCAAAATGTACGTTAGACTCGAATAGTCTAACTTATAGCACAAAGATAAATTATCACAAAATGTAGACAAATAAAATAGATCTAATCATAAACGGGGTGAAACTTGCATGTGTGATAGATGTCCAACACCTAAACTTGCATAGGCAAAAACTATAAATTGCATAAAGCTACACGTGTCATGGATCTAAAGGTGTCAACTTGTTTGGTTAAATGTCACAACTTACATAATATGATCATAATCCAAATTCATGTATAAACTTGCATATGTGGTTTATGCAACATAATGATGGTGTGAAATAGCATCTAACACATAGAACTCACACATGTCATAGCACAATTCTAGATCTAAATAGATGTCATGGCATATGTTCATAATCTTTACTAATCAATCTAAACTTGCATATGTGATTTGTCATATAGATCAACATAGCCCAAATAATATCAACATTATGATTTGATTAACATGAACTAATTAGCATAGATAATAACATCATGACTTTATAACATGTATGATTTATCACAACTTAGCATAGAAAATTACAACCTATACAATATCATCATAGCATGATTTACAACATATAGGATATCATCATCACATAACATAGGATTTACAACATACATGATAGCATAAGGTTTACAACAACATATATGACAATTCACATCATTTTCTTATGATCCATATCACATCTTAATCTAATTAGTTTGCTAATAATCTTGTTAAGATCATCGTACTCACAATTAGAGAAGAAAGAGAGTCTTGATTTGCTTTAGAGTTGAGTAGAATTAGGGTTTTGATTAGCTTTCTTCCTTCTTAGTTGGCGGCGGCTACACTGAGTTCCATAGCGATGGCATGACGGCGGCTATTCTATTTTTCATGTGAATTAGAGTGAGAGACTACCTAGGTATATATAGAGTTTAGTAATTATTTAGGCCGTCAGATCAACTCAGAACTAACCTGAACCGTTTAATTTGCCAACTCAGCCCCAAAGACACATCAGCAGCTCAAGATTGGGCTCAGTCAAACCCTAGCCGACTTGACCAGGTCGACTGCGCAGTCGACCTGGTCCTGGGGGTGTCGACTGCCCAGTCGACTCCCCAGTCGACCTGGGTGCTGGGCGGGAAATTTCCCGCCTAGCCTGCTTGACTTCGAATTTTGAATTTAAATTTTCTGAAATCTGTTTTGAATTTTCTGAAACTTCCGATGGCCATATCTCCTTCCTACGAAGTCCAAATCACGCAAACTCGGACTCTATTTCAACCAGAATTCCGAGACGAACACAATGGCGTAACCCGTTTCCCACAATTCTCACGTCTGAGATTAGTTATTCTTTAATTTGTGAATATTAATATTAAAAGAATTACGGGGTGTTACAGAAGAAATAGAATCTAACATACGATGGAAAATTGACCAAAAACGTGGATTTTAATCATTAGCAACACCTCTGGAATTTGCAAAGCTTTTTACCTATTACTAAACCTAAAGTGTAATTTAAGGCCATAATTTGCTATGATTCAGGTAACAATGATTTTAGTTGGTATAAAACTTTAGATAGCATTTCTAGAGTGCTATCTTAAAATGTTTAGAGTTTTATATTTGAAATTTGCAATCCTTTTGACTCGCAACACCTCTTAACCGTTACAAAACCTGAAGCTGGAACTTGAAGTGGTTTAGCATGTACTAGAATTTCTGTAGCTTTTTCTAAAATGCTGTATTTTTAGTTTGATATATTAAACGGGGTATAAATGGAATTTAACTTAACTATTTCCCTACACTCGTTGAAGATCTTTCCAAACATATATTAGAGAGAGATATAGATGGTTTGAGATAGTGACGGAGTCTTTGCGTGAAGAAGTTGATTATTAGTTAAAATAGATGATGTTTATCTTTTGAAAGGAATTTCCACATGAGATATATAGATTTCTTTCAAAATGAGTAATTTTTTTACCATGCTTGATATAAAGAGTATTTTAGAAATAAATATTGGTTTTAAATGCTTTGTGTAAAAAAGAACTACGTTGGCTTTACCCTGTATCTAATTGCTCCCCCAATTAGATAAAGGTACGTAGGAAGTCACATGTGGTAGTGATGTAGCTATTATAATAATATAATATTTTTCTATTTATTGTTATTTATTTCATCAAGTGATGGTTAATCTTTCCCTTTTACTATTATATTCTATATTAGCCTGTTTATTGAGTTTACAGGAATATATATTGACGTTCATCTTCTCAAAATTGCATAATGGTAGATTTATGTTAATTGTGTTTAATTCGTATTTTAGCACATCCTGTAAATTAGATGAATATTCTAATAAGTGCAATTTATTAAAAATTCTATCCAATGCATTTATTGATGTTATATATTTATCAAATAAAATGGTAATTGAAACACCCCTACATTGCCTTAACTTCACTCATATGAGTATGCATTAAGGTTTATGAAGCGCTTAGGTATATAGTAACAACATATAGACTAAAATTCACAAGACATAAATATAAAACATAGTGGAAACTTTAAAACATTGTTTAAATAAGCAAGTCAAATCATGGTGCTTGTTACATTTCATAAAAACTAAATAGTCATTAACATAAAACTATCTCATGAGAAACCATAATATAAGAGTACATAAGTAAAACCATAAAAAATATCTCTCTCAAATGTCAATGCAACAATTAGAAAACAATAAGTGAACGAATGCATGAATATGGAAAGAGTCTGAATCCAAGCTGAAACAAATAATCAAGAATCATTGGTGTGACCCTCGACCCTGAAAACCTGGGGGGAGGGGGGGAGAAAGATAGAAGGATAAAACAAACTAGGTCAGACATATGTATGGCGAGTTCTAGAATTTCTAGCATAGCATAATTTAAGGAAGCATTTAGACAGATGAATAGTTCAAAGAGCAATAAACATAAAAACATAAATAAATTAGCAGGAAAGATAAACACGAACAAAGATAAGCTTCTCATTCATATCCGAGATTGTTGCACTAACTACCAAGATATCACAACTAGTCTTTACCTAATTTGTACCCGTCGATTGGCTCATATACCCATAATGTGATAACTTATGCCGCTATCATACTTGGGATTATCAATCCCTAGCCCATCAACTAAAAGGACATAGCTATTAATCACATGTGTTACAACGGCTTATCTTCCCCGATCGGCACGATGCACACTCATCGTCCCGTCGGAATGCGCCCGCACACATCTCGTTTGGACCTCTTACTACCTCGTATAGTAAAGCATGCCCTCACCTCTACCTAGTGTGAGACCTCCATGATAATAGAGATACTGATTGATATGGGTTCCCAACAAAATACGCAATTAGCACAAGTCACCCATAGACTTGTCCTTATTCATTATTTTATCAGGCCACTTAGTTTCCCCAATCAACCCGCTCCATTGAAATGGACCTAAACTAGGATTTCGTTATGTTATCAGGCCTCTTATCTTCCCAATTTAGCCCTACGCTTTCGGAATACATCTAATATACGAGCCGCTTATTTTCCCTAATCAGCCTCACGCTGTTGGAACAGACTCACTCTATCTTAGCTTATTAATTATATCCTCAATTTAACTTAACACAATTTAATTTTATTAATAACCCAATATAACCTCATGCTATATCCCTAGGTTGTATTAAAATTTCTAATTAATATGATCTTTTTACACAACCCATTCCTACGTTACTTAACGTTCAGTTAAGTTCAATCTATTCCAGTTCATATGTTTTTGTTTTCACTAATTACATATTAAGGTTTATCCCTAATTTACAGCCTAATACCGATTAAATTATTTAATTAGTACTAACATGCACAAAATCCCTTTTTTATTTATTTACAACGTTATTCTAATTTTAACGCAAATTAATCGATGAAGGCCTAGGCTCTTGTTAGGCCTAGGCTCAGGGCTAAAAACAAAAGGGAAATGGTCTAGGCTACTTACAAGGCCTAGAATCAGAAATAAAATAAATAAAATAGGGCATTGCTCGTCTGCTAATAAAACCACAATAGAGAAGGAGGTAGAAGAAGTAGAATTACTTATAAAAAATAAACAACTAGAACGAAATAGGCATAAATAGTAAATAAACTACAGTAACTTACAGAAAAACTAAACTTATAAATATTGTAAAAACTATAAACCTAAAACTTGAAAATTAAAACTATTCAATTGTCTAAACATTCCTACATAAATAACTTATCTAAAAATTACATAAGAACTCATAGTTCTGATGATCAAAGCTTCTCCTATGGCCTGTTGGAGAATGAAGTTTTGAAGACAACAACCTTATTTCAATTATCATTGATTATAAAATATATTCTAACACTTTTTGTATAATATATATATATAGGCAAGAATTATATACAGGAAATATTACTGAAGACTGTACAATTATAAAGATGATAAAGATTCAAAGATCAGAGAAATTTCAAGACTCATGAGTAATCAAGATTTCAAGAGTTCAAGATTAATATATTTATAGAGTCTAGATTTCGTAAGACTCTAAATAGCACTCCAGATTCAAATCCAAATTCAAAGTCAAATTCTGATTTTTCAATATTTTTCTTAGTCCTCTCTATTTTGTTTTTCTATTTTATTCTCAATCCTCTCTATTATTTTTTTATATTTGTCTCTATTATTGTTCTTCTTTAGTTTCCAAACTTAAGTTTTTTTTATATACTTTATTTATATTTTATATAGTTTAAACCTTATAATTTTATAAGTATATTTATATTGTTTAAAAATATGTTTCCATATGTTTTTCTATCATAGAATATTGATTTACAACATTAGTATTTTAATCAAGAACTTTCAGAATTAATTTTATATCAAAATACTTTAAAAATGCTTTGAAAATGAAAATTACACATGACTATGTCGACATAGCAAAATATGTACATCGACATATAACAACTATTTTTCTAATTTTGAAGGGAAGTGTCTTTTCACTATTTGAAACGCTTCAAAACCATTGCAACCCTTCATACTCTATAAAAAGAGGTTAAAATGAATTTTTTAACATCTCTTCTTCACTATCTTCATCCTCTTTCATCCACCATTATTCTTAATCATTTTTATGATTATTACACTTACTCTACCGAATTCAATTCTGTTTTGATCAAACTTTTTCTCTCTACACTCTCTACTCTCTAAATCAAGTGTTATTGAAGAGTTATAGGGCTGTTTTGTAATTGCTTGGGTTGAATAAACCCTGTTTGTAAGTCAAAGAGTAATCGGTATATCCTTTAAGCCATGAAACCAAGGAATAGGAGTCGTTGTGCCCTTGTTGAGTCGTGAATCAAGGGATAGGAGTCGGTGTCTCCTTGTTGAGCTGTGAAATCAAGGAGGTTGTATTTGGCCATTTGGCAATAGTAATAAAACTCGGCACAATCTAGCGTTGTGCGGGATTGGACATAGGAGTAATCCGAACTAGTATAAAATCCGGTGTGTTCGTTCTTTTTCTGCACTTTTATTTCTATTTATTTTAGATCTGTGTTTGAATCTATGTCTGTGATTGTGTTTGTGGAGTTTGATTCATCCCATAGTTCTCTCTATTTTTTAGTTTTGTTTAAATTCTTACAAACACTATTAACCCCCCCTCTAGTGTTTGCTTTACCTGAACGATCCATTCGCAATCCCTATCAATTGGTATCAGAGCTAGTTAGAGAACATGATAGGGGGTTCTCACTCGACTGTTTTGACATGACCCAAAATCGCCCTTTTGGGAAATCCCAGATTCAGTTGAGAATATGACAAATCAGAACACAAACAGAAGAGCATCTCATTGTTTATTACAACAATTTACATCAGAGTACAGGAATATACAAAGTATGAACAAATAATATACAATTAATAAATATCATAGATTTACAAATTACAATGCAGGGGAAAATAATACAAAACACAACTGAAAGAAATACACGGATACAGAGCGTTCCGAATAAGGCTCCAGCTATAAACCAGGATCCTGTGAATATAATATCTGCAAAACCAAAACTACTAGCTGCCCATGTGGAAAATAGGGGCACCTAGGCATTAGGTTAAAACAATAAACTCCAGGTCAGTTATGTGACTGGTGTGAGAACTAAAATAGTTATTTAAATCTTTGTTTTAAAAATAAAGTAAATCCAGGGACCGCGCTGTATAGCACGGAACAGGTTTCTTCCTGAGACTACCACTGTATAAACAGTTATAAACAGTGCAATTCTTTTTGAAAAATGAAGTTATTATAAGACTCAGGTCCCATCACACAATGCAACGCAAGCCGAAGGATAGAGTTCTCCCTTATAATAGCCAAACATGCTTGGTACGTTTAAAAACAAATCATTTGATACTATTATAAGTGCATAGTTTTTAAAACAATTTCAAATATAAATGTATCAATCATAGACGGCATAGGTACCATATATCATGTCGCCATACTAGTTCTGCAGTTACAACCGAAATGTCACGTATTGGAAATTGGATTTCCATCATGAGTCTAGGCAAGGGATGTACTCCTAACTGCTTTGAGACACCCTAGCAAATTCCTCAAGACTGCACACTCTGGGCAACCCCTGGATTCTCCATGGCCGGTCCTCTCTTATGTTTGAGGATTAGTTATTCCTGAACACACGTTTCCCGGTCCAATAAGACCTATCCATCAGCTCAGTAGTAACCGTTATATCCGAGGCGCCTCGCAATCCATCATCCACATAGGTTAAAATATAATAAATGGCTGGGCTCCATACCATGACACCACCCATAGCTAGAAAGAAATGTCATGTCCTCCTTGGGTCCCTTATTCCAGTTTTGACTCATACCGAGGTGTGAGGCTCGCGAATTAACGCTATAGACAAAGCAATGCCCTTTAAGGCCGTGCTTTGATCATCAACCACAAGACTTTTCTTTTCAATAGAAGCCTCGATCATTTGCATCTTAGCATGCCACATAGGCAATTCACCCCATGCGACTGATGTCTACCAATATATAACCTCTGAGCTCGTACGTCTCAGAGAAGGGTATTAAGAAAGAGAATAAATTCTCCGCCACCAAACATATATATATATATATTTAATAGAGATCAATCAACACAGAATAAAATCCAATGTCAGACACACATCCATTTACAAGTTTGTTATGGGACTGAACGAAACTGGAGGCACCTTATTCCTCGTCCCATATGTCCAATATAGGAGAGAGGTCCTCGCATATCCGGTCGATCTCCAAGTACGTCTAGATGATCACCCCTTATTACCTTTTCTTGGGTGTACGGCCCAATCAAGACATCGGTAATCATCTAAATGATATGAAGACCTCCGGTCTTCAACCACCATCTTCATCGTCGACTTATTGTTGAATCAGTTATTTAGAATGGGTATAAACCCGGCCTTTCCAAATAACTCGCGTATATTTTAAACAAGTGCCATAAAACACAACATACGCCTTATTCCAATTCTGAATATTCTTTTATTTAAATATTCATATCCTTTGGGAAAGGTTCCCATTAATTTTATCAAAGATAAATTCTTTAAATTTATTCTTTAATCTTCCTTTGGATATTAATTCTAACCAAATTAAGGTTTATCCAAACTAGTCGGGATTAGCGATCCTTACCGAAGTAATCATTTATTTTATTTCATAATCCCAACCTATTCACCCCATGAAGCAAAACTAGTACTACTCCATATCTAACACTACGGTGTTATCGGTAAATTTAATTACCACTTCACGTTCAAATCTAATTAAAGATTTAACTATCACTAGGAGCAAAACTGGTAATACTCCATTCTCGATCATTTCCCAAATTTGATAATTTAAATTATCAATTCCCATTTCAATCTAATTAAAGAATCATTAAAAATCCACTAAGTTTTAATCTTCCCAAACATCAATATTAATGATTATTTAACTTTGGTAACACAAACATGCCGCATCGACATTCTACCGTACTACTGATTTCTACCGATATATAACCTCTAAGCTCGTACGTCTTAGAGAAGGGTGTTAAGCAAGAGAATAAATTCTCCGCCACCAAACATATATATATTTAGTAGAGATCAACCATACAGTTCGAATTACAATATTAGACATGTAATCCTGTCTTTAGCTGGGTTTAAAAAACTAATGTCATTTAAAACACTATTCACGATAAACCCAAAATCACATTCCATGAATTATGGAATCTTCACGGAAAATAGATCAATTTATAATCGATATCAATTTCCGTATCCGACTAATAATATAAATGGAATAACGGCAAAGCCTTTTAAATTCCACATATATTACAGTCTTCCTCCACAGAAGCTCACTTTGAGTATTACCAAATCGAATTCCATTCAATTCCAATTTAATATATTAAATTGGAAAACTTTACTTTGGAAAATTTCCATTAAATCTTAATAAAAGATTTATAAATTCCAAATCACATTTCACTGTAAATCGGGTTAAAGAACGAATGTCATTAAAACATAGTTCACGATAAACCTAATTCACATCCCATTTTATTCCAATTAAATGTTGATTATTTGGAGGCTCTAATAATCTTAATTAAAAGATTTATTGTTTTCACATAGGGCTTAAGAACAGCGTTATTTAAGACACCATTCATGACAAACCCAAAATCCAATTCTTTTATTTAATTCCAATTAAATATTAATTAATTGGAAATTCTTCACTTAATCTTAATTAAAAGATTTATTCTTTCCTCAACTGGGTTTAAGAACAGTGTTAATTAAGAAACCATTCACGACAAACCCAAAATCCAATTCAATATTAAATACAAGGCTCTGAATAGAAATTATATCGGCTTATATTCAATATCAAATTCTGAACTCAGCAAATATCGTATTGGGAATAACGATATATATATATATATATATATATATATATCTTCCAAATTCCTCCACAATATCCGTATAATCACGGAATCCAATATCAAAATATTCCAAAGATAATTTCAATTCAAATCCATTCTAATTCATATATTGAAAGTTCTGGTTATTTTTAAAACCATTTCAAATCCAATTTATTTGTTTAAAAATATTAGATTATAATTCTAGTTCACAAGTAGTTCATTTTGATAAAAAATATTTTTATCTTTACAAATATGGAATTTTTCATTCTGATTCTTTCCAAATCATTTCTTATGATTTTACACCAATTATTAATATTTTTAATAATTATATCAAGGCCCATATAATCAGTTTCCGTAAATGGTCATCGAACTACACTTACAGCGACCTTTTCCAAATTTGATTTGGACATAATTCCAAATGCAATCGTTAGATTTCAAATCTTTTATATTCGTTGGAAAGCACTTTCCGATATGAACCCAACAGTCGGATCTCCCGTAATGTCTATTCGAAGTCAATGGTCGAAATGCGCAAACTGCCGCGGCGTGGCGCATTCTATTTAGGCCATTAAATATATACAATATATATATTATTTTATTAATTTCCATTTAGATCATATTTTATAAATCGTTTTAAATTCGTTTTAAAAACGATTTCAACTTCATATTCAATTTTAAATCAAAATTGAATATTCCATATCATTAACAAATAAATGATAATATTTTCAAAACATTAGATTTTGAAATCACTTCCTTTTCGATATTCATTATAAAAATGAATAAAATCGATATAAATATCGTTTGCGTCAAAATGACGCATAACTAATCAACGCGGCTTTATATACTTAAATATTCTCGTGTCCATCCCAAACCGGACATCAAAATCATATTTTGATCTATTATTGAATATAATTTTAAAACATTTGTTATTTTAAAATATTCATTACTCGTCATTTTAAAATGCTCGTTAATTTAAAATATTCATTATTTCCGAATTGGAATCAGACACAGTCAATTACTGTATAATTTTATTTATATGGATTTCACACACACATGTACACAACAATAATCAAACATTGCCAACCATCTCCAGAGTGCATTACACAAATGCATAAGCATTAAATATAAATAATTAACGCTTACAACAGCCTGTCAACCAATCGATTGACATACAACTCAACTATTGGGACTAATGTACGTCAAATATCATCCCAATACTCGTGTGGGGTTTCAATTAACACACAAAGATTTTATTTGTGCAGTTGGGCGATGTGTAATATATATCGTCCTAATCAATATCTGTCAAATGTGTGTACATAAACAAACCGTCCGATTAGTAAATGAATATTTATTTTATTCATATACACATTAAAAATATATTTTTAACGATAAAACATTTTACTCAACCCAGGAATATTTTATACGGTTCATTTGTACAATAAAAATGATATTTTTATTGTTCTAACATATTTTAGATAATTTTGGCAACATAACGGCACAATACCAGAACCGGAATAAGGTCTAGCCTTACCCTCGCCTAATAACGGCTCGCGCCATATACAAATCAAATTCTAATCAATTCAATTAATTCACATCCTAAATCACACTCAAACAAATAAATAAATCAACCAAACAACCAAACAAATATGGTTTCAAACAAAGGTGTCGGGTGCTACTAAGCACCGTCTTCATTCTAGTATATATAATTAACTAGAAAATAAAGATAGAGCGGGGAGTTTTCACTTTTGGGATCCACTCCTCCAGTTTTATTTCTGAACTTCTGAAAAGTTTGGATTCCATTCAGCTTCCTGTCCGTTCCATCGCAATCTGTTTCACGTGGTATATATATTAAAAATAATATTTTTATAATGCTGTTTATATAATAAAAATCATAATTTTATGCCGCTACTCCATATATAAAAATTTAATTTTTATATCGCTACTTCCTATATAAAAATCTTATCTTTTCAAATGTATAAATCAAATTTTTTTATTTATAAAAATCAAATCTTTTTATTTATAAAAATCAGATCTTTTTATTTATAAAAATCAAATCTTTTTATATGAGTAAAAATCATATGTTTATATATGAAAATCACATTTTTCTTCGCTTACAAATCATATTTTTATTTAAATAAACATCTTAACATACTTCAAATAAAAATCAAAACTTTCTTTAAATAAAAATCTCAACTTTTCTTTAAAAAAAAATCTTAACTTTTCTTTAAATAAAAATCTCAACTTTTCATTGTGCAAAAAATCAAATCTTTTCATTATAAAAAAATCTAATCTTTATAAACATAGAAACCTAATTTTTATTAACATAAAAATCTATTTTTATTATGAATTAATGCTATTTTTAAGGGCTATATGTATTATATAATAAATATATATATATTCCACAACGACTATTCTGAATTTTAAACTGGACATATCTTTCAACTTATGAAACAAAATCTCAGTTTCTTACATTCGTTAGAACGATATAATTGATCAGATTCAAATATTTCTTGTTTCGTCCGATTCTGACTTATATTGAATCATGTACATTCAATTGAAATTTAAAGTCGAATTTTCACCATGCCATTTTAGGCTCGTTTATAATTAAAATAAATTTATACGTTCTAAATTCGATTAAATAATTTTTTTAGTTATTATGACTTAAATATTCAAAATACATTATAATAAATAAAATAAAAATTTTAAATTGGTTCTGAAAATCCGGGTTGTTACATGTTTGGTGGCGGGCAGGAGACTCTTACTCCTACATGTCCCAATGGAAAGATTGGGTTGGTTGAGTCGTGAGGCTAACCGTGAAATTAGTTCTGAGGTATCGTTGGTGGGCCACGGTGGCAGGCTAGGCCACTTGTCATGGAGATGACCCCTAACAATTTGTATTAGAGCAAGGTCTTTCAAAAAGTTCGTAATCTGATTTTTGAAAATGTTAAATGGCAAATTTTGAACACTAGTTTAAATTTATGTATTGCATAAGTATTAGATGAGTCTGCCTTCAGTTTTATTGAAAAATTAAGTTACCATGATTTGATTTTTAAAATTTGAAATTCTTGAAATTTTGAAATTTTTGATATATCATGATATTATTGTAATCAGTTATTTTGAAAGTCATTTGATTATATGAAAACTCATTTGAATATTTGAAAAGACATTTGAATTACTTGAAAAGTTATTTGATTATTTGAAAAATTGTGTTGTTTTACAGGAAAAGATGGGTTATATGGCTATTGGATATTCAAACGCTGAAAAGATGGGTGGCGTGACTATTGGGAATTCAAATTTCGAAGTGGTGGCTATTGAAAATTCAAATTCCGAAAAGAAATAAAAAGATGGGAAGAGTAACGACGATTGTTCAACCGGCAACAAGAAGAAATGGATATATATACTATGAATCGGAGAAGAAATGAGTACCAGATCAATTTAAAAAAAATTCATCTATAATTTATATGATCATGTTGTACTTCTCTTCATTTGCTTCGTAATGTTGCTAGTTTCATGAGATTCCGTCAAGGATTGACCAAGTAATGATCAAATGAAGTTTTGATGAATAAAAAGAGAGGGAAACCAAAACTGTCGACGGTTATCTTCAAATTGCATCCACAGTTTAGACTATTTTGTCCCAAATCCTTTTCCAGATTGTTGTTCTCATTCTCACGGTCAATTTGATGTGCAGATCGTCAAATTCCGATCAAAATTGAGTAAGATATGGTAGTTTGAAGTTGGCGATTCAAAAATGAAAACCGTTATGGGATTTTATGCATACTTCTTACTGTTTCGACTTGTTGCACCGTAATACCATCCAAATTCATCCTTAAACTACTACTAGATCATAGTCCTCAAACTCCTCTTCGATTTTCCGCTGATTTCGTCTAATTTCGTCAAGAAACAAAGAAGTTATGCCTCTTGAAAGTTTGATTAAAAATGAAAAAAGAGAAGAAGAAGAGAAGTGATTATGAAGAGACATGACTTTTGGGCATTTATATAGTAATAAAAGTGTCCATTCATTTGAAATTCAAAAATCAAATTCAAATTTTGGTGCCAAGTTGGTTGAACCACTAAATCTTTAATATCTTTCTCATACGGTGTTCAAATTCAGCAAATGAATACGCTATCCTGATCAGAAAAACGAGCTCGTCGCAATAGAACAAATCTCATCATCGAGTTCCAGAAGATCAATTCAAAATTCAGAGAATATCAAAGAAATGGATCTAAAAACTGGGCAAGCCTTAATTAATTTTTTATTTTTGGTTGAATGAATGTTTTGTTTGCTTTGTTTTAAATTTTAAATTTAAACTTTAAAATTCTATTTTGAAATTTGAAATTCAAAAATAATTATAATAAAATTAATATCAGGAAATAGTTAAACCTGAAATATAATTTAATATTTTAAAACCAAAATAACAAAACCATATACTTTTTGAAATAATACAAATATGTCAACATACATATATCTATATGTTAACATACTGGCCTATAGAATGAAATTCAAATTTTGAATGTCAAAGGTTTAATTTTCAAATTTCCCTCCATCTTTTTAATTTGAAAATTCCAGTTAGTTATTAACATTATTTGTCTGCTTATTTTTTTTATTTTGTTTCAAAATATATATATATATATATATATTAAACGTATATAAACTAATAAAATTATATAGACATGTTAATATGATATAAAAATTTAATCTACCTTTTTTGATATTGCTATAAAATATAAATTTATTCATCTTTTGTGTAGTTTAAACAAGCATAGTTTAACTTATATATTATTCATATGATTTCATAACAATTTTGGGTTATATTATCAAAAATATTAATTAAATATTATTTTGATTTCTTATTACGATATATAAAAACTTAACTATTTAACCTAATATTTTGGTATAAAAATAATAATATATATGTATGATTTTATGTCTTAAATATAAGAAATTGTAGTTTTAGAATTTAATTTATATCCAGATTTCATAATTTTGTTATGACTATATATTTCTTTTTAAAGTTTTAACATATAAATGGTTCCTTAACAAATTAATATATTTTGATTTCTATAAGTTTAAACTTAAAATTGATTTGTATCAAAAGATTGATTTATATTTCATAATAAATTAAATTTTAAATTCTTTTTTAAAAAATAATTTTTATATATGCAATTATGACTATATGTTTACTTTATATGATACAATTCTATATTCTATTTAAAAAGATCTTCAATTTTTACTATACTAAAGAAGCACCCTATTATGAATATTTAACTCCACATTTCTCATAGAATTATTTTAAATATTTTATTATATATTATGAATATCATAAAACTTCTATCTTTACTATCATTTCAATCTCTTTTATAAGT
Organism: Allium sativum; assembly: GCA_030737875.1. Lineage (NCBI taxonomy): Eukaryota > Viridiplantae > Streptophyta > Magnoliopsida > Asparagales > Amaryllidaceae > Allium > Allium sativum. The sequence continues at coordinate 251,048,419 of CM060915.1, read as the reverse complement.
ATCATTAACTTAAGTCTAGAAATTAACATATGTTATCCTTGTTTAATTCAAATAATTTGTAATATATATGTATATGCATAATAGTTAGATAGTACTTTAAATATATTTTACTCAAATAGAAATAATTACCAAATCATTCTGCATTGCATAACTTATTTCATATCATTATTATAAATTATAGTACATCTCAAATTTAAATCTTTCACAAGTTGCGTTCAATATATCACTTCATATAGATTTGCATACGACATACTGCATTATAAACAACACACTACATTACATGTAAAATTTAACTCCACATATAACAAGTATATAGTATGAAAAGTTTTTATCTAAGTAGAAATATATGATTATTAATCAAATACATAACATATTTACTTTGTCTTGATTAACTTGGTTAATTTGTTTGGCTTTGTTGAATTGATTGGCTTGATTGAATTGATTGACTTATTTGGTTTGTTTGACTTAAATAGCTTGATTGACTTACTTGACATGATTAAATTTCATTAGTAGTTGATAGGTTTGTTAGAAATATGCTTATGCATTTATAGTTGATAGAAGCTTTATTGGTTTTAGGATAGATAGAAGTTACAAGAAATTTTTAATGTTTTGTTACAACAAAACTTAATTTGATTATTTGTTTGGATTAAACTACTTTATTTAACTTATATCATAATTTTAAGGATATCTTATCAGAGTTAATTCTTAGTCCAGATTAAAGTCTTATTATAGTTAGAGTATAGGCTAGTTTAGTCTTGTATTAGATTAAGAGGGAGTTTTATAGTTTCTAGGTTTAATTAAAGGTTCAAGAAGTGTTTATTGACACATATTATTTAATTTGATTGATTTGGTTAATTACTTACATTGACTTCTTGAATTAATTGCTTAAATAGATTGCTTTAATTGTTTGCTTGAATTGCTTGTTTGGATTGACTGTTAGAATTGATTATAAACATTGATTAAAATTGTCTTGTTTATTATTCTTCTATTAGACTAGCATAGTCATAATTTTAGGGGGATTTATAATTTTTATGCTTAGAATCATAAAGTTAAAGGGAAATATAAGGGTATCATAGAATCATGGATAGTTATATAGAATATTATAATAGAATATGTAGAGATAGATATAGGATTTAGGGGGGGTAATTTATGATTATAGATTTAGGACTCAGGGGGAGTAGTTTACTTAGTATAGGAATTATTTGGATAGTTATAGGATTTAGGGGGAGTACTTTTACAATTTCTTTTTGATAATGCCAAAGGGGGGGGGGAATTATAAAATATAGGCATAGTTTATAGGATTCTTACAGACAGGGGGAGTATAAAAGGAACATCATCAAACAGATATATACAAGTATGATATTTTATAAACTAAGGTTGTCATCATCAAAAAGGAGGAGATTGTTGGAGAATGGAGTTTTGATGATAACAACCTTATTTCAATCATCATTGATTATAAAATATACACTAACACTTTTTGTATAGAATATATATGTATATGTGTGTGTGTATATATATATATATATATATATATGTGTGTGTGTGTGTGTGTGTGTAGGAATTATATACAGGAAAATATTACTGAAGATTGTACAGTAATAAAGATGATAAAGATTCAAAGATCAGAGAAATTTCAAGACTCATGAGTAATCAATATTTCAAGAGTTCAAGATTAATATATTTATAGAGTCTAGATTTTGTAAGACTCTAAATAGCACTCCATGTTCAAATCCAAATTCAAATTCAAAGTCAAATTCTGATTTTTCAATTCTTTTCTCAATCCTCTCTATTTTGTTTTTCTATTTTATTCTTAATCCTCTCTATTTTATTTTTATATTTGTCTCTACTATTCTTCTTCTTTGTTTTTCAAACTTAAGTTTTTATATATACTTTATTTATATTTATATAGTTTAACCTTATAATTTTATAAATATATTTATATATTTTAAAAATATGATTTCATATGTTTTTCTATCATATAATATTGATTTACAACATTAGAATTTTACTTAAGAATTTTTAGAATTAATTTTATATCAAAATACTTGAAAAATGCTTTGAAAATGAAAATTACACATAACTATGTCGGTATAGCAAAATATGTATGTCGACATATATCAGCTATTTTTCTAATTTTAAAGGGACGTGCCTTTTCACTGTTTGAAACGCTTCAGAACCATTGCAACCCTTCATACTCTATAAAAAGAGGTTAAAACCTAATTTTTTAACATCTCTTCTTCTCTATCTTCATCCCCTTTTATCCCACCATTATTCTTAATCATTTTTATGATTCTTACACTTATACTCTGTCGAATTCCATTCTATTTTGATCAAACTTCTTCTCTCTAACTTTCTACTCTCTACTCTCTGAGTCAAGTGTTATTCAAGAATTATAGGGCTGTTTTGTAATTGCTTGGGTTGAATAAACCCTGTTTGTAAGTCAAAGAGTAATCGGTGTATCCTTGTAGCCGTGAAATTAAGGAATAGGAGTCGGTGTGCCCGTGTTGAGCCGTGAATCAAGGGATAGAAGTCGATGTCTCCTTGTTGAGCCATGAAATCAAGGAGGTAGTATTTGCTATTTGAAAAAAGTAATAAAACTCGGCATAATCCAGCATTGTGCGGGACTGGACATAAGAGTGATCCGAACCAGTATAAAATCTGGCGTTTTCTTTTCTTTTCTGCACTTTTATTTGTGTTTATTTTGCATCTGTGTTTGAATCTTTGTCTGTGATTGTTCTTGTGGTGTTTGATTCATCCCATAGTTCTCTCTAGTTTTTAGTTTTGTTTAAATTCTTACAAACACCATTCACCCCTATAGTGTTTGCTTTGCCTAAATGATCCATTACGCAGTCCCTAACATGGCCTCCTTCTTAGATCCTGTGCAGTTAAAGCGCTTAGCGGTTCTATAACAGTAGAAGTGTAAAAAGCTGTAGCGGGGATATAGCGGAGGTGCAAAAATGTTAACTAGATGTAAAACTATATAATTAAAATTAAAAAATTATCATTCTCGCATCATTTGTGTAGAAGAAATGAATGTTGATTAATATTAATTAATATCATGGTTATGCACACTAGATTAGAGGATTACTAGAGAGTTCTATCATATATAAGGCACTTATGACTTAAAATTAACTCTTTACATTAATTTTTTTTATTTTATTTTAAAAGAGAACTAGTCAAATCATCCTTTGTATATTAATATTGCTAAAGCGGGTGGTAAATAGCGTTGATTCAGCAGGTGTAGCAGAAAATAGCAGGGCTTTAAGCGGGGCAATTGCAAGCTAAATTGAAATACGTGGCGGCCGGAGACCATTACGGTCTATAGCGGGGATTTTCGGGGCTTTAGTGGATAATTAACTGCATAGCTTAGTTCTAACAGAACCTCCGCCTCCAGAAGTATTTATGAAAATAAATATTTAAAAATTAAGAACTGCTTTATCCCCATGAAAATTTAATTATTTGCCCCTACATAATTTTGAGGATAGGCCTGGGGAAGAAGAAGGAAAAGAGGGAAAGAATGTATGAGTAGAAATAAGGGAGGCTTTGCAAGTCTGTTTACTGGGTTTACTAGATGCCCTTAGTTGTCGAAATCTAAGACTTGATCTGGTCCAATAATGTCACTGGACCAATAAGAAAGCACTAGTCAGCCTTTGGTTTGAAATAAACCAATAAAATCTTGCCAAGTCGGAAAAACAATGCAGGAATAATAACAATCATTCGCTGCCTTGCGAGCAGGCCAAGGCATGCACAAATTATTTCCTAGGTCGACCCACCCTCCTCCTTGGGTTGACATAGGGGTCGACCTAACTTGACTTGGGTCGACACAGTGTTGACCCAAGTGGGCTCGGTGACCCAGTATTCATTTGTTCCTTATATAATTTTATTTTAATCTTCTGAATTATTCTTTAATTCGTTATAACTCTGATTTTAGCCGACCAAGTGTCCATTTTTATCATAATATTACAATGGACCCAATGGTGCTAGTCCCGTTGTTTAGTTTTGAATTTTATTTTGATTAATATTTAGTTTATTAAAATTCGAGGTGTTACATTCTCCCCTCCTTAAAGGATTTCGTCCCCGAAATCTCTAAGGCTAGAAGAATGTTACAAATATTATCAACCATTATCTACCCCAATCTATTCATCCATCAACCACCGGTATCCATTGTCCTTAGATTTTCTAATGCTTTTCATAAACATATGCAAAGGTGTCGTGTATATGTCCCTAAGCTAATGCAAAAATCAGGCTGTCCACTGATTCAGTTGACATTCTTTATGCAATTCATGTTTGTGTCATACATCCAATATGTATGCAAAGGAACCCTGATGATACATATAAAATTATATATGTGTGCAACAATCATTCACCCATATGCAACATCCAAGTGATTATTCAACCATTTTCAACTATATAAATTACAATGCACACACATCCATATGCAATTGTGTAAGTGTCCTTATGCCTAGTGTGTGTATATGCATCCACAAGCAAACACTTGCATCCTCTAGTTCCTAAGTCGAGTCATCTCTATCCTCTTCCCACTGAATCTTAACAAGTTCGATCTCTTTATTCCGTAATTTCTTCACCTTAGATACGAGTATCCAAGTAGGAACTCTTCTAGTTGATGCCTCCCTGTATGCCTCGATCTCCTCTAGAGTACTAGGCTTTACTTCTACGGAATCATGTAAACACTTCTGTAAATGTGAAAAATGGAATACATAATAAACTCTTGTAGGTCTGTCCAGTAGTCTATCTCTTTAGGCTATCTAACAAATCCTCTCTACTATAGGGATTGGCCTTACGAGACTCAGTGCTAACTTGCCTACTGAGCCGAACCGAACAACACTCCTCAAAGTAAAACCTTAACAAAAACCATGTCTGCTACCTCAAATTGTAAATCAGTCCTCCGTTGTTATGCATACAACTTATATCTGTCCTGAGCTTCCTCCATCTCTATCTAATAAAAGACCCACCTTATACCTCTATATTTCTTAACACTGCCTGGATGGATGGTCATCCAAGAGTGATGAGCTTCCGCTAAAACCAATCTCAACAAATCATCAACTCGAGGAACACACAATCTTCCATTATGATGTAGCCACCCTCTCTCATGGACAAATACCAAGAAAGTGACTAGAGGTCCCCCCTCTTCTGAGTTGGTCCATGATATCTGCTAATTGTTGATCCTCGTGCTGACTGGATCCAATGCACTCTAAGAGAGTAGGTCGCACCTACAATGATGCCAATAATCCTGGTGCATATTCTATAGATGGTATAAAATTGAACGATGAGATAAACTCCAAATTCTTCCACTCTACGAACAATGGACTTAAAGTCATTCTCTGCCTACTCAATGCATCTTCTACTACAATTCCCTTCTCCAAGTATATGCTAATTCAAAGTCAGAAGATGAAAGGAACTCCATTCAGAGCTATTGTCAATTAGGATCTTTTTGCGGGAGCAAGTACTTGAGAGACTTGTAGTTTGTACAGCTCAAACCTCTCACCTAATAAAAAATGTCTCCAAGACTTAAGCGCAAACACTATCGCTGCTAGCTCCAAATCATGGGTAGGGTAGTTCTTCTCATGTTTCCTCAACTGCCTACTCCCATAGCAGAAAACCCTACCCTCCTGCATAAGCTCTGCATCTAAACCCATGCCGAAAGCATCCGTACATAGGGTAAACATCATTGTATAATCAAGAAGAGTCAACATTGCATATGATGAGAGCCTTCTTCAATCTCAATAATGCATCCTCGCATTCCACATCCCAAGAAAAAACTAGGTTCTTTATTATAAGGCGGGTAAGCTGCTAAGATCTGCGTAAATCCTTAATGAAATTCCGATAGTATCCTGCTAAATCTAAAAAGCTCCTCACCTCTGTCGCACTCTCATGGGCATTCCAATCCTGTACCGCGATAACCTTAGCGGGATCCACCGTTATACCATCACTAGAGGCAACATACCCTAAGAACCATACCTCCTTCCACCAAAAGTGGCACTTAAAAACTTCGCCTTAAATTGATGTGCACGGAAAGTATGGAGGGCCTCTCCCAAGTGCAATGTGTGCTCCTCCTTGCTCCTCGAAAATACTAAGATATCATCAATAAATACCACCACGAACTTATTCAGGTACTCCCTAAATACCAGGCTCATCCAATCCACAAAATACGCTGATGCATTGGTTAGCACAAAAGGCATAACCAGTCACTCGAAGAATCTGTCAGGATTCCTAAAATAAGTCTTGTCTATGCTATCATTCGCCACCCTAAGCTTATGAAAACCTATAGCTAAATCCAACTGTGTAAAAACTGAAGTGCCCACCAACTGGTCAAACAACAAATCTATCCATGGGAGTGGGTGTCTATTCTTCCTCGTGAGCTTGTTCATTTCTATATAATACACACATAGACGGAGAGAGCCATCTGCCTTAGTTGCGATGATGACTGATTCTCTCCACTCAGAAGTACTCTGTATAATAAACCTTTTCTTGATCAACTCACCTACTTGCTTACTAAGCTCCTTCCTCTCCCTTGGAGCCATGTAAGTGCACCGATAACGCAACATACTTAGCATTCTCCACCAAGTATATTCGGAAATATATCTCGCACCTGGGAGGTAGCCATCTTACCTGCTTAAATATGACTGGAAAGTCTCTAACTACGAGCACCAAACTATGATCGTCGATAGAAGCATCTAGGGTATCCAAGAAACTGAGCATGAATGACCTTCGCGATTTGTAGGAAAACCCGAAGTCCTACCATGGCACGTGAAAACCCTCACAACTCTCCTCCCACAATCAAGGATGGCACCGTACATGGAAAACTATTCACACTCTAGAATAACCCGTAACCCATAAAACCCAGTACATACGCATCATACTCAAACTCGACGCCAAGAATAGAAATCCTCAAAACCTTACATGTAACACCCATAATTTTAACAACAGTAAAGATGATAAATTAAAGAATACTTAATTATATATTCAAAACTAAGTGAAATGGACTGCGCCATTGCTTTCGTCTCGGAATTTTAATCAAAATAGACACCTGGTTTGTGTAAAACAGACATGCATGAAGAAGATATTAAGATTTAAAGTTTGTATACATATAAGCCAGGTATATATGAATAAAATAGGTCCAGAAATTTAAAATAGTTCAAAAATCGAGTGGTCGAAGGGAGCGGAAAAATCCCGCGTATGGGTGTCGAACCCATCAAGGGGAGTCGACCCCTGGGTCGACATACTAAGAGGGGGCGTCAACCCACATACGTAGATCTGGGCAGATTTCTGGTGCTTTCGTACATATACTGATTTCTGTGCAAGACTCGTAGGTTGATGGCTATAAATAAGACCCTTTTTCCCTTGTTTTTACACACCAAAAACTATGGAGAACTAGATGCTGCCTCTGCCCAGATTAAATTAAGCCTTTTCTTCTTCAACAATCAAGTCATTCAAGTTTAGAGGTCTATGATTTAGTATCTGCAATCTCTCTTCTATTTCTTAGATATAATCATAGTGAGTCTAAGTTATTTTTATATTTAAATACTTAAAAGTTAATCTTGACATGACTATATACTGGATCTAAGCCTACGCATATCTAAATCATATCAGATTTGCCATAATCTGTGTATCTAAGTTATTCGGACATGACTATGAATTATATCTAATCCTCTGACTATTGAATCATGCCAGATCTATTATGTAACGACCCGCATTCTACGTATTGAAGGATCGTAGAATATTTATTTCTTTTTCATATGAGGTCATATGGTCGTGTAACTTTGGGGAACGACTATTGGGGTCATTTACCATGTTCATGATTTTTTGTCAATTTTTAAATGACCATTTTACCCCTAGTGATTCTTGTTTCTCCTATAACTTTTGATTGGTAAGGATTTTGACCTGAAACCACTTCCATTAGATTTGGATGATGGTTTACCTTTCCGTAGAGTGGTCACATTAATCAAACAGACTTACCGTTTGGGAGATATGGATGAAACAAGGTTTAGAAGGTGAAAAACAGCTTAAATGGGCTTAATAGGGTTATTAGCAGCTAGGCCCATTGGGGATTTCAGGGTTTGAGCTATATAAAGGCTGATTAGGGTTAGAGAAACCTTTTCTTTTCCATTTTCCAGCCACCATTTACCTCTGTTCAACCCTAACAATGGCCTCCACCTTCTAATTTCATCCCAAATCGCTCTCTAATTAAGGATTAAGCTAATCTACGTCAAATCAAGGAGAAATAGCACCAAATCAGAGTTGGAGCTGCTGCTAAGCATTAGAATTCGACCCAAACAATGGAGTTTTCAGATTTGATATTTTATTTTTGGCTAAGACGAGTGATTTGCATTGTTTTTCACTAATTACGATTAATTAGGGGTGATTAGTGTTAATTAGCGAAATTATAACTCGGAATTTTTTTGAAAAATATTTAGAAATTCCAAAATATTATTTTATGCCTCTGTTGGAAATTTGGGTTGATTTGGATATGTTTTGTTAATCCTATCATTAGTTATGCTTAAACATGATTAAGGGGAAAACATGGGTTTTTGGGTACGTTTGATCCATTTTAAAATATTAGATTGTTGTTTTGGTTTTTATGGTTAATTATACATGTTGATATGATTGTTTGGAATTTTTTATGATTGTTTAGAACAGTTAGAATGGTCGAAAACGACGTCGTGTGGCGTAAAACAGTCATTGGAAAAGTTGCAGAAAATATGCAGCGACTGGATCGGATCGGGTCCCCCGAACCCAACCCGCTCGTGAAGCACCACTCCAATCTGAACCAGATCGAGTTGCCTCCTTTGAACCTGTAACAACCCACCTCCGCTAGGGTCACTTACAAAGGGAATGCACTAGTTTTGGTGGAGTATTATCTAGGTAAGCATGCACAGAGATATCACAAGGCAGAACATAAATAAAGCAGCGGTAGAAATTAAAAACCAACTTTTTATTATTTTCCAGAAAAGAGTCAAAAGCTCATATGTCCAAGATACAAATTATTCCTTTACATCAAGTTCATAATAAAGAAGCATAAACTTAAAACAAAAGTAAATTATTCCCCATAAACAGCAGAAGCAGCCATAGCATAGCCCAAGATCAAACTGTGCATGAGCTGTCAGGAAGCAAGCTAAATCCAAGCTAAGAGCTAGTGTTTCCTCCCTGAGTACCTGGGGGGAAGAAACGAAAGAAAAAGAGGCGAAAGAAAAAGGGTCAGTCATAAAGACTGGTAAGCCCTAGTGACTTTTAGTATGAAAACTAGTAAAGGTAACATGATATGTGAAAACTGGAATTAAACATAAGGATTATAACAGAACTAGTAGGATAATTAAAATAACAAGATAAGTCAAGTCTGGCATCGCATATTGAAGGTTCGCTGCACCATCTGTACTAGTGTTCTAACCCATGTCGAGTATTAATCATGAAATGATCCCTTAGCCCAGTGTCATGAAGTGATCCATTACGGGGTCCTACGGTACGATTTACTAATAAATCGGCTCCCTACAATCCTAGCTCGTCATGTGTCTGTGTCATACGGCCCTATCCTGAAATGTAGTTACCTGTGCTAGGTCCACCATAGAGTGTATCAAGTCCTAGGGTGCCAACCACCGACATGAATCAAGCATGCACAGTGTAAAACTACGGGTGCCCAATGCCTGCTTTTTCAACTCCGGACTACGTGCACGACCATAGTCCGCCTGAACTTACAATGGCGCACCTACTCAGCCGTCGTTCTGGTCGCTTACAATCATCCCAGTAATCGTGCCCCACACTGCCTAGTCCCAGGGTATCGTGATACATCTAAGTGGGTTACTGCTGAAAAGGACCGCGTCACTAGGGTTTCTAATGGGTTAAGTGTTGTCATTTAAATTCGTGACTTAACCCTATCCAGATCGTGTATCAAGTTAGTTAAGTGTGTTCAAGCAGTTCATGACTTAACCCTATCAAGTCATCGTGTCAAGTTGGTTAAGTATATTAAAGTGGTTCATGACTTAACCCTATCATGTGGCATTAATTCATTAGTGCACGCCAACCTCTCACATAAGACTAACTGTTGTGGTTACTGGATTTGCCGGGCGGTTCCGTGCAGATTTACACCACAACATAGTCTAACCTTGGGTTTTTATGTGCAATATGACCAACTACCCACATTGGATCCTGTTGTTTGCAGCCACTGGATTTGCCGAGCGGTTCCGGGCAGATTTACACTGCAAACTCAACCCAACCTCGAGTTGGCCATTTTCAAGTTATCTAATTGTCATGCCTACGTTCAGGTTTTCATGTCTAGATTCATGTCAAGTTTTCAGGTCATGTTTCAGGTCAAATCGTGTCAAGTTCATGTCCATATTCAGGTTCAAGTCATAACAACGTTCATGTTCAAGTTTAAAGCTAATTGATGTTTTACCTAGTCTACCCAAATCGTATTCCCATTGCACGTAAGTTCGAATCAATACAAATAAATCTAATAGGGAATAACATAAAAAGGAACGGGTATAAGGTGGAAAAAGTGATTACTAGCATAGCATGATATGACTTGAAATAAAAGAATAAAACATTACTGGCATATGAAATATTGGCCTCAAACATAAATATTTCAAATCTAGCAAGATAAGGTACTAGTTAAAATAACAGTTGTCATAAGGTGATAGTATAGTCATGGTAACGACTGTCATAAGGTGATATTATAGTCATGATACAACTATCATAAGGTGATAGTATAGTCATGGTAACGACTGTCATTAGGTGATAGTCATAAACATGTGACTAATAACAAATTCAACATGATAATAAGAGGGGTTTCTTTTGATTTACAACATGAATAGGCCCCAAATCAATGTCATAGTAATATTCAAGAGTCAAGATCCAAGATGAACGAGGATGAATGTAAACAGTCATCATACATAGGTCCAATTTCAATTTACATCATATTCATAATACATTTACAGTTTAAATCTGAAAATAATTGGGGATTACAGATCGTGGTTCGAGAATTAGAAAAAGAGAGTTGATGTTGAATATGCTTAGTCAAGTCCTAATAGAAGTCCCCAAATCAGCAATTTCCTTAACGCAGTCTCAACGTAGTAGAAGCAGTCCTTCTCTCAAACTTTTCAATCAGAATCAGAGCAGCATAAGGTCAGAAAGAATTTTGTGTAGAGGGACTGGTGTTAGGGGCTGTATTTATGGTCAGGTCAACGAATGTGGACAGGAACGAGGCCAAATACATCAGAGTGAATCCAGCTTCAGAAATGGGCTCAGGCACTAGGTCGACCCTAGGTCGACACTATGGTCGACCTGGTCCTGGGTAGGTCGACTACATAGTCGACCCCCCGGTTGACCTGGTCCTGGGCGGGAAATTTCCCGCCCAATCCATTTGGAGGTTTCAAATTCGAATTTTTGAATTCAAATTGAGCTGTTTTGAACTTGAAAACTTCGAAAGGTCATAACTTGGTCATACAGGCTCCAATTTTCGAAAACTCGGACTCGTTTCCAAGCAGAATTTTGAGATGAACGTAATGGCATAACCCATTTCCCTTGATTCTTATTTTAAAAATTAATTCTGCCCTGATTTATGGTTATTACACGTTATAAAAACACGGGTTGTTACATTTCCCCCTTAAAGGATTTCGTCCCCGAAATCTCCAAGTTAGGGAGGATGTGTCCTACCATCCATCATCCATCTACTCAAAGCATCATCCACATGCAACCATTGTCCTTAAAAGATTTCTAATGCTGTATGAACATATGCAGAAAGTGTGTGCATATGTACTTATCTAATGCAAAAGATCAGGCAGTTACTGATTTAGTAAACCTCCTTAATGCAAAATATGTTAGTGTCATGAATCCAACATGTATGCAAATTCCTAACAAAGTTTATAATCTCTACATGAGTGCACAAACATTTATCCATATGCAACATCCAAGTGATAGCATAACAAGTTCCATCCATGTACAAGTATAAGCCCTCATGCATATGCAACATGAAAATGTGACTGAGCCGATCTAGTGCCTAATGTGTGTCATGCATCCACTAGCAACCACTTGCAACCATCTGCAAACATCAACCATAACATGTTTTAATCACATGTTTACATCCATATGGTTCTACCCAAGGTTCTCAAGATAAGATCGAGAAGATAACAAGACAAACGTAGATATTAGAAGCATGATACGAAAAAGGTTTTCAAGGAAAAAGAGATCGAGAATATACCCTCAAAAAGAAATGGGTAAAGCGCACGTATCTTCTCTTCGGTTCCCCAAGTTGCGTCTTCTTGGGATTCACTCCACTGCACTTTAACTAGCTTGACCTCTCGATTCCTTAGCTTCTTAATCTCCGTTCCTAAGATACGAATCGGAACTCGCCTCAATGTCGCTTCTATTTCCACTTCTACGTCTTCAAGGATGCTTGGCTCAACCACTTCGGCTGACTCATGCAAACACTTCCGGAGATGCGAGACGTGAAAGACAATGTGCACCCCAGCCAGCTTCTCGGGTAAGTCTACCTTATAGGCCATCCGTCCAATCCTCTCAGTGATGGGGAATGGTCCTACAAACCTTGGTGCTAGCTTTCCACTTGCTCCAAAACGAACTACATTGCGTAATGGAGAAACTTTTACAAAGACCATATCTCCGACTTCGAACTCTAGGTCTTTCCTTCTCTGGTCCGCATAAGATTTCTGTCTATCTTGGGCCGTTTTCATCCGTCTTCGTATCAACTCAATCTTCTCAGAAATATCAGGGCCAAGTATAAGCCTGTCTGACGTCTCCCACCAACAAGTTGGCAACTTGCACAGTCTTCCATATAGGGCTTCGAACGGTGCCATTCCGATGCTAGCTTGGTAACTATTGTTGTATGCAAACTCCACGAGAGGAAGATGGTCTTCCCAAGTACCACCAAAGTCAAGAATACATAGCCTCAGGAGATCTTCTAATACCTTATTTACCCTTTCGGTTTGTCCATCCGTCTGTGGGTGATAGGCCGTGCTTAAGTTCAGTCGTATTCCCATTGCTTCTTGCAGACTATTCCAGAACTGGCTAGTAAAAATCGGGTCACATTCACTAAATATACTAAAAGGAACTCCATGCAATCGTACTATCTCTCGAAGGTAAATAGACGCTAGCCCTAATGCGGTCCTCTTGCTTTTCACCGGAATGAAGTGAGCACTTTTCGTGAGTCTATCAACTATGACCCATATGCTAGTATTTCCCTTCCGTGACCTAGGCAGTCCATCCACGGAATCCATCGAGATACTCTCCCATTTCCATTGCGGAACCTCCAAAGGATGTAATAGCCCACCAGGCTTCTTCAATTCGGCCTTTACTTGTTGGCACACCATGCACTTCGAAACGAACTCTGCCACGTCCTTTTTCATTCCAACCCAAAAGAAAATGCGTTTCATATCCCTATACATCTTATCCCCTCCGGGATGTATAGTCAATCTTCGAGTGGTGCGCTTCTTCGAGAACTTTCCTTACTAGGTCTCCCACTTGTGAGACACATAGTCTTCCATCGCGCCTTATCCATCCCTTGTCATCTATGGCATACCTACTGAGGTGACTCGACGTCTCACCCCTAATCAGATTGTCCATGATTTCGACTATCTGTGGGTCTTCCTTCTGTGAAGTCCCTACTTGATCTAGAAGTGTAGGCGTTAACTCAAGAGATGCAAACGTAGCAGTCAATGACTCAACAGCAGGTGTAAAATCAAAGGTTGCTATAAACTCAAGGCTTTTCCTTTCAACAAACAAGGGGCTCAAAGTCAACCTTTTTCTACTTAACGCGTCCGCCACCACATTACCTTTGCCAGAGGTATAAGCTATATCGAAGTCATATGATGCCAAGAACTCCATCCACCACTGTTGTCTCAGATTCAAGTCTTTCTGTGAGAAGAGTTACTTAAGCGATTTGTGGTCGGTATACAGCTCGAACCTTTCCCCTAAAAGATAATGGCGCCAAGCTTTAAGTACAAAAACAATCGCGGCCAACTCCAAGTCAAGCATGGGATAGTTTTTCTCATGAACTTTAAGTTGTCTGCCCCCGTAGCATATTACTCTTCCTTCTTGCATTAGGACAACGCGTAACCCCGTGCCGCATGCATCAGTGTACACCTTAAACATCTTACCTCCACCGGGTAATGCCAAAACTGGAGTTGTGGTGAGGGCTCTCTTAAGTCTCCGAAAAGCAGCGTCACATTCTATGTCCCATGTAAAAGCTAGGTTCTTCTTTGTTAATTTAGTAAGAGGGGCTGAAATCTTAGCAAAGTCCTTAATGAACTTCCTGTAGTAGCCCGCCAAACCGAGAAAGCTCCTCACCTCCGTTGCATTCTTAGGAATTTTCCAGTCTTGTAACGCAACTACCTTTGCAGGGTCCACGACTATGCCTTGCTTAGAAACTACATGTCCAAGGAACCGAACTTCCTTCCTCCAAAAATGGCATTTGGAGAACTTAACCTTTAACTGGTGTGCTGTAAGCATTTCCATGATTTCCATGAGATGTCTAGCATGCTTTTCTTCATCTTTTGAGAAGATCAAAATATCATCCACGAAAACTACCACAAACTTGTTAAGGAACTCCCGAAACACCCTTCTCATCAAATCTACAAAGTACGCGGGTGCATTCGTTAACCCAAACGGCATGACGAGCCATTCGAAGAACCCATCTGGAGTCCTAAACGCAGTTTTGTCAATGCTATCCTCAGCCACTCTAAGCTGATGGAATCCTGTGGCTAGGTCGAGTTGAGAGAAAACAGATGCTCCCACAAGCTGGTCAAACAAATCGTCGATTCTTGGTAGTGGGTGCCTATTCTTCTTTGTCAGCTTGTTTAACTCACGATAATCAACGCACAGACGAAGTGATCCATCCGCCTTAGTAGCGAATACCACCGGAGCACCCCATTCAGAAATGCTTCGTCTTATGAAATTTTTCTCAAGCAACTCGTTAATTTGTTTACTGAGCTCTCTTCTTTCTCGCGGGGGCCATGTGCCTAACGGGCAATGAAACTGGCTTGGTATTATCAATAAGATAAACTCGGAACTCTATCTCATGTTTAGGAAGTAATCCCCTCACTTCATCAAAGACATCTGGATATTCTCGGACCACTCTTACAGACTGCAAATTATCGTCGGATGAGTCAAGGGATTCAAGATAACACAACATGACCTGACCCTTCGGGTTACAAGAAATTTCAAGGGTACTGCCAAGGCGAGTCATGAGCCTCACTACCCTTCATTCACAATCAAGAATGGCTCCATAATTGGACAACCAATCCATCCCTAGGATCAAACCGTATCCCATGAATCTGAGAACATAAGCATTACAGGTGAATTCTACGCTTAAGATAGATATCCTCAAATCCACACACATCATAGATAAATGGGCGGAGCCCCCAATTGGATTTGAAACTATAACGGGATCCTCAACCAGACTAGTATTTAGGTGCAGATTTTCAACAATATCAGAAGAAATAAAAGTATGCGATGCGCCAGAGCCAAATAAGGTTCAAACAGGAAAGTCAGAAATGTAAACAAGGCTTTCTAAGGAAATATTACTACCTCGGTCAGGAGCTGGAGTGGTGTTGAGAGCATGCAACTGCCCTTCAGAAGGTCCTGCTCGTTGGGTCTGCCCTTGCCCCTGTCCTTGCTTCTTAGGGCAATCCTTGCTGATGTGTCCAGTATCTCCACAATGAAAGCATTCACCCAACTTCCTCTTCTTCTTTCTACAGTCTTTAGCTAGATGTCCAGTAATACCACAGAAGTTGCACTTCCTCGTCTCACGTGATTTGTTGTTGCTCTTGTTATTCTTGTTGTTCCCCTTCTTGAAGTCAGCTTTCTTATTCTGAGTTTCATTAGGCTTAACCTCCTTCTTGCTATTCTTGTCTTCCTCATGGAGTAGAGCCATATCCACCAAGCTTTCAAAGGTCGCCCCCATGGGTATATGAGTTAGGGCCAAGCTATGTAGTGGCTCGTTCAATCCTCGAGCAAAGCGTACAGCCTTTTTCTGGGTTGTGTTGACCAAATCCAAACTGAACCGAGCAAGCTGATTAAACTTATTCACGTACTCCCTCACAGACACATCCCCTTGCTTGAGAGCTAGGAACCCCTCCATCTGAAGGTTCTCCTCTGCGGACGATAAGAATTTAAGTCCAAACCTCTCTCTAAAGTCTTCCCATGTCTCAACTGGCCTGGTAGCGTTGGTGACTTCCCACCAAAATGCAGCTTCTTCTTTCAACAACCATGCTGCTAACTGAACTTTCCTATGGTCCTCCATATCAAAGATAATGAACAAGTCTTCTGTCTCCTTTAGCCAGTTTCGTGCCTTAACAAAGGTTTCAGTTCCAACGAAGTTCTTGCCGCCCATTGCTTTAAAGTCTTTGCATATTTTGGCAAAGGCGGTACCAGGAGGAGGAGGAACCGCGGCCACCAGGGGAGGAGGAGGGATGTCAGCCGTGCCCGTGTCGTTGGCCCTGGCTTCTAAGTACCTTCAGAACCATCTAGGCACAGGTATTCCCTCAGGAAGGTTAAGATCGGCCATGCTGAAAAACGAAAAGAAAAGATTCAAACGAGGAAACAAAGGGAAGTGCTAATGGCTTCTTGGGGAATAACATTTTTAAACGTAAACTTTTCTTGAAAAATGCTTCTTTATAAGTGGTTTTAAAAACAGTTTCGGAAGGTTTTTAAAACTTTTGCCCAGCCTGGTAACCTTTTGCTCTGATACCAAATGTAACACCCCACCTCCGCTAGGGTCACTCACAAAGGGAACCAGGCATAACCATTGTGATCGCTGCGATCTAGAGTCAAGCGAATGGAGTTAAGTCGAGTATTAGTTAATCGATAAGAGTAATCAAGTCTAGTTAGTCTAGTCAAGTTATATAAGTCGAGTTAGTCAAGTTAGAGTTAATCAATTAAAGTAAATCAGTCAGAGTTAGTAAAAATGAAATTTGGTTAAATATATTTTAAAAGAGGTCGAGTTGTGTCAAGTGCTGAATCAGCAAACTCATTGTATTCACACTATTTGTTATTTGATAGTTAAATCACCGACTATCAAACTAGACCAATACGCTTGTTGGTATGGAAAGTCCGGGATCGAATTATATTCGAATACCATTCCGACCAACAATACGTGAAGATGTAATTGAAGATGGAGAAATCGAAGACCGTGGATATTCGTAAGCAGAAGAACTACTTGTCAAATCTCTCTAGCTTGCAACTGGAGTTATTTTGATTTGTGATTCTATCGTGGTTGAAATCTACGGGTTGCAAGGACTTCTCGCTACTGATCCATGGGGTGATTCCTATATGTGATGCAGTAGGAGAGTACCTTCGGTTCATCCTATTCCGGGATGACTTTTACGGACGGATGTCTAACAAGTATTCCAAAATGAATTATACGCGTTGATTTCTCCAAACGTACCATAGTTGATGGCGGAGAAATGGTTATTCTCTAGCCAGATGACTAGAGTATTTTTGATGGACGTCAATCAAGTGTGATCTGGCGGATCTGACAATGTGGCATTCAAAGTGTATGATGACCAGATAAATTCTAGCGTCAAGCCTCATCAACGGGGAAATGACAAAAATCAGGCAGGCAACAAGGTTATTTGGGTCGCTCCCATTAGGATGTATGATCACCTATCTAGAGAAATTCCTTTTGCTTCTTAAATCTATCGATGCTGTCCTTTTTCGGACAGATGGTTGCTGATCCCAACCGTCGGTGATAGACATTCGATACACTCTAGAAAAATGAGTGGTCGGTCATGTGAGGGCCGGGTTGCAAGACGTTCTTGTTGAACCCAGTGTATTCGCCTCTAGAGATACACGTGCGGAAGGTGGTCCCATACCTTGTCAAGGTTGGAATCCAATACCCAATAAGCGCCCGCGGTTTTGGTTTGTATAATATATATGGTGAGCGTGAGATGCAAGCGTTTCTCTAGATTGGTATTTATTTATATTTAGACACTATGATAATATCAGAAGAAGCTATGATTTCAAAACTGTTTTGGGTTATAGCAAGGTAAAAACCGTCCATGTTTATGTGTGGGCTGGTCTTACTATTACCTTTTGATTTCAGAAAGGATTTTGCAAAGATAAGCAAGTGTGTGTTCTGTGAATTTGTCACTGATAGTATTCCAGACTGACCTGGTGCATTTTGTTTTAAATCAAATGTGCTCGGGTCAGACCGAGTATGATCCAGGTTAGGTTCCGCTTGGAGTTTCAGGACCTGGAAGCAGGTGGCTTCACTGCTTGTTATATAAAGTTAAATTCCGCTGTGCAGTTATATGTTAAACTCTGATGATTGGTATGTATACAAAATTTCTTTTGTATAGTTGATATTATATTTTATTCGTTCCGCTATGAGATTCTGATGTTTTCTTCTTCTTTCTTCTATTCTAATATTTCTTTCTATTCTCACCCTCTAATTTCTTTCTATTGACAATCTGGGGGGTCGATACTTTAGTTTTTGGCAAGAGATACGGGTTTATGTATTGTTGTCGAAAACTCGAGTGTCGACCTTTTTCCCGGGTCGTTATAGTGGTATCAGAGCTGGTTGCTTAATTGGTACGGATGATAGGGCGTTCTCGCTTCGCGTTTGGTGGCGAATGGGAGACTCTTACCCCCACATCTCCCGACAATGTGGGTTGGTCGAGTCGAGAGGCTGGCCGTAAAAGCAGTTCTGAGGTATCTCTGTAAGCCACGGGAGGAGGTTAGCCCTCTGCCATGGGGGAGGAGAGGATGGTTGAAAAGCCTACTCGAATCCCTGGGTCGTTACAGTGGTATCAGAGCTATTGGTTTAGAGATAACCTTGGCTCTGTGGTGTGACTCAATAGAGATGGGGTTAGCAATACCCTAGATTGAGTCTGAGTAGATATACGAGAGAGCATATTTGTATTTTGATATAAAATTATTCTTACCCTACTTATTTTATAATAAATAAAGGTAAAGTTGGTTATAGTATGGGCAAATCGATTGAATTGGTTATGTTGATTTGAATGATGTGTTCGAATTGTGTTGTTGGTTGTCTGGGTATAAACCTGAACCTGAATAGGCTTGGTTGAAAACCAACGTGGAATAAATAAGTTGAAACAATCAATCCAAGTTAGTAAATCTGAATGAACAATTATGGAAATAAAGGAAGTGATTATAAGTAATTATGATCTCGTATGGATTGAATTGTGTGTGTGGATTGATATAAATGATATGAGTGTTTTGAACATGACTGGCGTTGTTTTGGGAACTAACGAGTTCAATTGAGTTGAGTACAGGTGCTGAAGTGCCCGTTCAGCTTTAAAATCTATTCAAAAGAAAAATTCTGGAGATAATTGAGTCCAGTTTGAGTAGAGTTGCGAAACAATTAAGCAAGCTCAAATATAATTTATGGCTTATCGCGTAATAACGCTCACCAAAAGGTACGCTTACGCAAATACGAAATTTTTGGTTTTGTTTGGGGTTTTGAGTTTGTTTTGAATTTTTCTGACCTTGAGAGTCGATGTATACATATTTCTTGATCCTGCAATACTGCAGATGGTCCTCCGTACAAGGGAGACTCTACCGAAATTTTTCCAGAATTTGGGGTGTTAGAAAATTTTTGAATTTTTTTGAAAAATTCTTTTATTTGAAAAGAATTGGTTTTGAAACAATCTGGGTCAGTTTGAAATTAAATTCGAGCTTTAAAATTAATTATTTTTGAAAAGATAATAGTTGACGACATTTCTTCTACCTTAGCAATTTCGAGGACGAAATTATTTTAAGGGGGAAGGAATGTAACGACCCGTATTTTTCTGCCTATTTATTTGAATATTTTAATTATTTTAAATATTTCGTTTGTTTAAAATATTGGTCTGAAATTAAATAATCGAATTTGATGATTTTATTTGGAATTTATTATTAAAAATAAATAATAATAAAAATATTAATTCCCAAAATATTGGATTTTTTTTTGAAATTGCAGTATAGGGTGAATTGGCAGAATATAAAGAAGTTATATCGTCTGTATTGAAGTTATAGCGACGATCTCGACTTGAAACGACGTTTAAATATATATGGTTTTAATTTAATTAAATAACGAGCTGCAGCGGCGCGACAGTTCGCATTTTGGCGTTCTGACCTTTAATGGGTCGTACCGGGTTCAAAATAAGTCGGATTTCCTCGAAACAAGAAACGTCGGGACCGGGTTGACGATATCCTTCCAATGGAAGAGAAAAATCCAGTTTTCGTCGGGTAGATTTTGTTTTATGTCCAAATCAAATTCTCAGAAAAACAGCGCCATAATTCCCTTTATATATATAGCACTGCGTTTATATAAACTAAGGGTTTTAAAATATTTTGAGTATCGTCTTGGCGTGAAATTCAACTTGTGATATTTTTCCTTAGTAATTTATCAAATTCTGGTCGTGTATGACCAACTGCGGTATTTAATTTATTTTATATTGAAGTATTTTAAAATTGGGTTATTTTATTCATATTTGGCCAGTTCAAAAGGGCATTTTTCAAACGACCTCTGTTTTCGAGGAAACAAATTTTGTTGGGACCGTAATAGTAAATTATTGCTAAATTTTCAGACGGCGTGTCAATCGTTGTTATTCTGTGAGAGTGGCAAAATAAAATGTAAAATAAATCGATCTATTTGGACATGTACGAATGCTATTTGAGCAAACGAACTCGAAATTCGACGAAACAAGTTTCGTTAGGACTGTATCATCAAAAAATACTGTGTCGTCCAGTCGCGTCTCGAACGGGGCTCGTATGTGAGCACAGGAGCAAATAAACAATGTTCTAAAACGCGATAGACACGAAATAAAAATCGTTAGTCAGCGTCACTAGTCACGTCAACATAAAATATAATTTCCCACTCTATAAACCCCCTCAATCAGATTTTCAGCCAAAATTATTTCTTCTTCCATGTAAATTTGCAAATAAGTCCTCCAACGCAAAATCATTTATATCTCATGATCCGTCGAGAATTTGCTATGGCAACCAAAGAGAAAGTTGTAGATCAGGGACGTATCTACCTGCTCAGAAAAATTGGGGGTGGATGGACACCTGTGGTGGCCGGAATCGGCTTAAAAACGACGAAAATCATTTTCGTTTTTAGCTAAATTCAAGAAGTTGTGTTCGATTTGGGGAAATAGGACCTTAGGGCTTTTGTAGAGGGGAGAAAGACCTTCGATTTGGCGGTGGTCTCAAGGTTTCTAGTAGTAGGAGGTGAGAGAAATTGAGAGATGAACGTGGAGTGAAAATTTGAGTTCAGTTTTTGGAAGTGGCGACGGGTTTGGGCTTTTTCCGACGATGTCGGCCAGCAAGGGGGTCGCGGACCTAGTGGGATCGGAGTTGGGTGGTCAGGGGCGTTGAACGGAGGTGGTGGTGGCGCCTGAAGAGGTCGGACGGCGGAGGAAATTCGAGATGAACGGAGTCCATGTCGAAGGGTTTTCTGACGATTTGGGAGGGTCTTGGCGGCGGGGACTTGTGGCAATGGGAGCTGGCGCTGGCGGGGTTCAGATGGAAGTCCGATGGCGGTATCCCGTTGTCCAAGTTGGCGGCGGTGGGGGAGTTGTTTTTTGGTGTTGATGAAGGAAAGAGGAACCATCGGGGATTTAGAGGGAGAAAGAAGAGAACGCGTAGTTTCGATTACAGCTAGGATGACGTGGCATAGGCATTTAAGGAAGGTAATTAGTCAGTTAATTAGTAAATTAAAATAACTAATTACTTAATTATAAATCGTATAATTTAGTCAATCTTCAAATTGACGTATCTTTTTCATACGATAACGAAATCTGACGAAACTGGATCTGTTGGGATCGCAGGGATGAGACCTATCTGATGGCACAGATTAGGAGTCAATCTGACGCTGCTGAAAATTCAGCTAATTTTGAATGATCGACTCAAATTAAATGCAACAAATGCGTCAACCGTCGACCGAAAAAAACTCTAGTGAGTTAATTATCACGCCTTCTGGAATCCTGTGATGTGGTACATTCACAGTAAAATATATTTTATCGTTAACAGTCTAAATTGGTTGATTGGATGCGATGAATGCAAATTGGTTGCTATTGTTGATTGATTGCAGTTATTTATAATCCATTAATTATTTAATTCGTATATTTTTATCGACTGATATCTATGATGCAGAGAATGACAGGTTGGAGGGATCCGACCGGATTCCTCAAATGAAACTGTATATTTGTTTGTCGTGCTTATATATGAGTTGTTCACCCTGACTAACACCAAAACTTGTTTGTATGGTTGAATAATATTCACCCGTGATGTGTTAAAAATCAGCTGACCGTGTTGATTTGATAATTGACGGTGAATGTCTAAAAATGTGTTGTGGCTAATGTCAGTTGACTGTTCGGGAAATTGACGTAGTTTTAAAGTTAGAATTATTCGATAACCGAATTTAAGTTCGAATTATAGTATATAAGGAATTAAATGGAAATTTATAAATATCTATTTTTAATCGAGTTTAAAGGGATTATTTAAATGGATTTTACCAGTTTTTAAACAAAGGCCGAAGATTTACCTACGGGTTGGGAAGGTGAAATAATTAAACAATTAAATAGGGTTTTTAAACTAATTAAGTTATTTGATAAATTCAAAAAAGGGAAATGACAAGAGAATTCAGTTAATGGTAAACTGAGATGTTAGGTCGATAAAACCAACTGTTTTTAACTGATGACGATAATGGGGTTAATTGTGTTCTGAATGTTCGTCAAATTTGGCGAGTGGTGCTAAATAATTAGTTAATCATTGATTAACTATAAATAAGGGATTTCTAAATTGTTTAGTGTTAAATTTTAGTTAATCTTCGATTAACTAAACCTCAGAATAAGTATTTGATTGGTTAAGAATTTATGAAGAAAAGTATTGTTTATTCAGCTTTTAAGAGTAACCATTATCATATTTTTGATAAATAACCAAGTTAACTATATTTTTACATAGTTAATATTTGAAATAAATTATTGCTTTAATTAATAAGGATTTAAGCAATGAGTTTTAAATTGGAATTCACTGAAGTGATTAGATGGTGTAAGGGTTGTAAAGTTAAGAGGTGTGCTGTAAATTAAGACTTACTTAATTAAGGGAATTGAGTAAAGAGATTATCGAACAAAGATTTCAAAGTAAGAAAAAGTTTATAAAACCAGATTTGAAACCAAAAGGGGAAATTGAGATGTTAATAGTTAAGTGACAAACTGATGTTATTCCGAGATAAGAACGGGTTGATCAAGGTCTGAGAGGTAACTAAAAAACCCCAACTTGGTTGACTTCACTATTATCAAGGAACAGTATTAGTTTGGAGTGAGTGAAGTTGTTGAAATTGTTTTACCCTATACGAGGTATATCAAACTCTAATGCAAGGTTTTGGAAATTAAATAATATTGAAATAATGGTTCCAAGGAAATAAGAATAAGTGATTTCTAATTGTACTAAACATTTGTTATTCAATTAGAGTTGATCGAACATAGTTAGAGTTAGTCAAACGTAGTTAGTCAGAAAGAGTTTCCATGCGTACGACTGCTAGCGTAATTCGCAGGCTGCAGATATCCTACGGCGATCGGATTTTTCCTGAGGGAACCAGGCGTAACCATTGCGATCGCTGCGATCTAGAGTCAAACGAATGGAATTAAGTCGAGTATTAGTTAATCGATAAGAGTAATCAAGTCTAGTTAGTCCAGTCAAGTTGTATAAGTCGAGTTAGTCAAGTTAGAGTTAATCAATTAAAGTAAATCAGTCAGAGTTAGTAAAAAGGAAATTTGGTTAAATATATTTTAAAAGAGGTCGAGTTGTAACAACCCGAAAAATACGAGCCAATTTAAAAAAAATTAATAGGTCATTTCAAAGGAATTTGAAAAATTGAAATAGAATATTTCAATAAAATAGTGAATTAGAAATAGTGAGTCAGTTTGAAAATTGGAATTCAAACTTTGACTGACTGTGCAGGGCGGAAAATATAACGGATTTTAGCGAAACCAAAAATGTTTAAAACTGTTAGTGAATACCTTTCTAACGAATCTAAAAAATCGAAGTTTCATAACGGGAATCAAAAGCTATGGCCGAATGAATTTTCAGAAAGGTCGCTATATAGTGTATATAACCCTGGAAAATTGATATTTTGCAAACGACCTCGGAATTCGACGAAACCACTTTTGTTGGGTCCGGGATGTCAAATTATTGCTAGGTTTCAAATTTCATAATTTTTGAAGCTAGTATGCGAGCGTGGCAAAAGAAAATGTGTTTGGTCAATTTCTGTTAAATTGGATCGACCAGAAAATGGCCATTTTTCAAACGATCTCAGAATTCGACAAATCTAGTTTTGTTGGGACCGTAGCATCAAAACATAGCTAGAATTATTTTTCTGGAATTTTTCGAACCAGTTTGTGGCCCTGGCAAATTGAAATGTACGTTCAAAGTTAAAATTAAATGTTTTATACTTTAATTTGAAAAATAACTGACTGTAACAGTCGAATTGGCCAACGAAACATATCTCATTGTGTCCGAGATGGGGGTATTTAGCAAGGACGACAGTCGTTGGGTTTGAATTGGTGTCCGTGTGGAGAAACAATATTTTAAAATATAATAAAACCATGGGCCAATCAAAATTAGCCATTCATTATTTAAAAAAAAAACGAAGAAACCCTTTTCTTTCTTCCCCGATCGACGGCGACGCGAGCTCCAACCTTCCCCTTCAAATCGTCGCCGTCTCAGCCCCCTATCGCCGCCACACCACCACCAGTCGACGCCGCCGCCTCCCCTCTTCCAATCCGACCTACCCTCGTCACCTCCCTCCTCCCCATCGACGAGAACGAGGCCCAGGAAGTCCGACACTTCCCAGCGCCGCCCCGATCGCCAGAGACCACCGAACCACCTCCGACCACCACCGATCGACTCTCCTTTCCTCCCTCTTCCAGGTCATCACCTCCAATCATCCCCTCGTGCCTCGCTTTTCGCGAAAACCGCAACCCTAATTTTGAACCATCGTGAAAGGTGAGTTCTTTTTGATGTTTGCACTTTGAAAAATCATATCTTTATGGTATGTTGACGAAATTCGATGAAACAGGAAATATCGGGACCGCAAGGAAGCTCTCTACCACATAGAAGAGACCGCGGATTTTTCTGAGACGCCTATGATTTTTAGCACTCCGAGAACCAAAGTGAGAAATCTAAATTAAATGAATTTGAATGGAAAATGTCGTGTATAAAGTATATAAGCGAAATATAAATTACACACGTGTTGTATACGTCATGTACATGCGTAGTATAAGCTATATAAGCGAAGTATGAATTATACATGCATAGAATAATTGATATATGTGTTGAAATGCAAGTGAAATATAACAATAATATATATATACTCCCCTCGTCCACAAACCATGGACGATATTTATTGTTGTGAATTGGTGTGAAACATTGGTTGAAAAATACGAATGGTTGAATAATTGTTTGTGGTTGATATTGTTTGGCTGTGGTTGAAAAATACCCATTGGTGATAGAAATGAATTGGAAAAATTGTGGAAATAAAAATAAAACATGCCGCCTGTGTGCGAATTAGATGCATGAATCCCCATTGTCAAAAACCGCGAGGTTTTAAGGTAGAGCGAGGAGCCGTACTAGGGACGGTGCCGGTTTTAACTACCCTGCCGTTATACTGCCGAAATTTTGAATAATATTCATGTGTTAGAATTATTTTCATTTGTTGAAATTATCTTTATGCGTTGAAATTAAAGTCATGTGTTGAAACTATATCCATGTGTGGAGGTGCTCATGTGTTGAGAAGTGTGTGTATTGGAAAAGTTCATGTGTTGAATAAAAAGATTGAACAATAAAAATTACATTTTTATTGAAATTACAAAGTGTTGAAAACATTCATGTGTCGAATAAATAAATCAAATGATAAAAATACCATTTTTATCATGTATATGATATGCTAAAGATATGCGAGCGTTGAAATAAATATTTGTGAAAGGAATATTATTTTTAACATGCATAGGAACTAAATAAAATAGTCATGTGTTGAAATATATTTTAGTCCGCCAAAATTATCATCTTTGAAATGTGAAGTGTTAAAAATAGCCACTTGTTCAAATAAATATGCATGAGTTGAAATATTCATTAATTAGCTAATGACATGATTTTTGCCTATGCATGCAACATTAGAATGAATGGTGTTTTTAAACCAAAGTGAATCAAATATGAAGTTGAATGGAAATTGATAAGTGATAAGAATTGTATATATGTACATGCATATTTATTTAACAGGTTATAGCAAAGGGGCTAGAGAAGAGGAATAAAATTTTGTGCCTGACAAACAGGTACACATTTACTGTTTTGTTTGGGTGATGATTTTATGAGCTTGTTGGCTAGCCGCTTGGCTTTTTCTTTTCTTTTTGACATTAGACGCCCATGTGGCTATTTGGGAATTTTCCCAGCCCTCCGTACGAAGGAGGTTATGGCGAAATATTCCAAAATTTAAAGGCGTTAGTGAAATATTTGAAGCGAAAATGATATAGGAATTTTTGAATGAACTATATACATAAATATATAAATATAAATAAAATTAAAACGAAACGTGGCCGTGCAGATCGTGTTTTGAAACCGTGATTTCAAACGACTAGTGCGGGAAATCCGACCATTGGATTTTCCCGAAACCGCAACCGTTGGGTTCGCCTTGGAAATATCTTTCCAACGGCACCAACCTTGTAGTGATCCGACAGTTGGATTGTCTGGAATGTTTAATTCAAATCTGAAGAAAAATAGCGCCAGAAACGATTATATATATATATATAATTAAATTAAATCGAATAACGATGCTGCAGTTCGTGAATTGAAATCGTAACTTCAAATGGCTAGTGTGGAAGATCCGACCGTCGGATTTTCCCGAAACTGAAACCTTGGATTCGTTTTGAAATGACCCTCCTAATGATATAAATTTTGTGAAGATCCAACAGTTAGATTTTCAGATATGTGTAAAACAAATTTAGTGAAAAACAGCGCCAGTGATTCTACATGACCTGAATCGTCGTTTAATTAAATATGGTCGTTTTAAATAAATAAAAATGGCGATATATCGTTATGAAATACTATGGACGATATAGAGTGGAAATAAACCAATTTTGTTGTGTTTGCTTGATATGTGATGGTTGAATGTATTCAACATGAAAAGTATAACTAAAGAACTGAAATGTGAATGTTGAATAGTCCAACCATGGGATAAATTGATTTGAAAATCTAAATATACGTGGGTTATTTGAAAAGGCCGAGTTCATCTCATTTCAAATAATCGATCGACGTTGAGAAGTCGAAAAGTCGAAGACGGTTGAAGACCGTCGATCCTCACTTTGGATGGATGGGCGCTACTGATGCTCGTGATTGGAGTAGCTACCGTGAAGGAGCTGAAGTAGTAGCCGTCCAGACATACTATTGATTGTACGGATATGCGAGGAATTGGTGCCTCCGGCTTCGTTCAAACCCAGAACGGACTTGTAAATGGACTGTGTGTCTGACATTGGGTTTTGTTCTGTGCTGATTGATCTCTGTTAAATATATATCTGTTTGGCGGCGGAGAATTTATTCTCTTGCTTAACGCCCTTCTCTGAGACGTACGAGCTCAGAGGTTATGTATTGATAGGAATCAGTCGCATGGAGTGGATTGCCTGTTTGGCACGCCTAAGTGACATATGATCAAGGCTTCTGTTGCAAAGTAAAGTCTTGTGGTTGATGATCAAAGCATGATCTGTGTGACGTAGCTTTGTGTATAACGTGAATTCGCAAGCCTCACACCCCGGTATGAGTCAAAAACGGGAGACGGACCGCTGGGAGAGCACGACGTTTCTTTCTAGCTAAGGTGGTGTCAGTGACCTATCGGCCCTGACATTATATATACTTTTCACCTTTGTGGTTGTTGGAATGCGAGGCGCCTCGATTATAGGTCTGTAAGGACCGGGAAACGTGTGTTCAGGAATTGCCAATCCTCAAAAGTAAGAGAGGACCGGCCCAGCCGATTCCAGGGATCATAGTGGGGTCCTGGGACATTTGCTAGAGTGTCTCGAACGGAGAGGAGATCGTGATGGAATCCAATTTCCAATACGAAATATGCGGACGTGATTGTATTACTAGTACGGCGACGTAGTGGTATGGGTCATTTATGCCGCCTATGATTGATATTTATGATTGAAATCGCTTTTGGAACATATATGCACTAGTAATAATATCAAACACTTTTGTTTTACTCGTATGAAGCATTTTTGGCCATTATAAGGTAAAATCTCTATCCTCCGGCTTGCGTTGCATTGTGTGATGGGACCTGACTCTTATAATGGCTTCATTTTATAAAAAGGCATTGCGATGATTTAATCATTTACTTTATTTCATGCACTAGCACTCATTGGAGTAAACCCGTTCCGCGAAAGTGGCGTGGTCCTTTGATTGCCTTATTATTGTTGTTAATAAGTTAAGTAGATTTCTCATACCAGTCCCATGACTGACTCGTAGTTTGTTTCACCTTGCAAACTCGGGTGCCCTCATTTTCACACGGGCAGCCTAGTTACAGGTATCTGGCGCACTTTTGGCTCATGGCGAGGCTTGACTACACCGTGCTAACTTTGACTCTTTCCGCCATTATTGTATATATATTATGATTCCTCCATTGGTGACGTAGACTGATATATATTTTGTGTACTCTTTATGTATGATTCCACCTCTGGCGATGGTGACTGATTATGTATTATTATGCACTAAGTTGTATCCTGCACTGCGCTCTCTGATGTGGTGATATCTATATGATTCCGCTGTCATATGTGTGTAAATTATTCTATTTTATGTTTATACTATTATCTATGATCTGCTAATGATGATTGATGTGTTATATTCCAATGATTATCCTTAACACCGTGTCATGGGGTTTTGGGATCGTCACAGCTGGTATCAGAGCTTTGGTTAACCTTAGTTCTGGAGTCTAACACATTAAACACTTCGTCAAAATAGAATCAGTAGTATTCTAAGGCGAGTAGCTCATTAGATATAGGACTAGTAAAGTCCTAGAATGAGCCAAGCAGAATAGCAAAAACAATTTGATCAGTCCATCGTTATCTTTCCTTAAATTTTCTGCTTAACCATGCAATGAATTATCGTTTCTATAAGCTGACTCTTTTCTTGCTTATACAGAACTTGAAAAATGGCTACCAGAGCAGCCGCCGCTAGAGGAGGCCGTGCCGGCCGTGGTAGAGGACGGGGAGAAGCCCCAGTTGAAGAAGGACCTTTGATACAACCTCCAGCCGCTCAATACTTTGAGTTGGACCGCGTAGCTAAGAGATATAAAAACCTAGGAGGCAAGACCTCCTCGGGAACTGGCACAATAATAGAGGCCCTTGCATGGTTCAAAACATGCGAGAAAATACTAGAAGGCCTAAGGCTTGGAGATCAAGATAAAGCTATTATGGGTGCCTGCCTTATGCAGGAACAAGCTGAACTATGGTGGGAATCTCTCACCGCCGGGAATAGAGAAGCTGGAAAAACCTGGGACGGATTCATAGAACTCTTCAAAGAGAAATATGTACCGGAAAAAGCACTAGAACGAATGCACGATGGCTTCGCCAACCTCCAGCAAGGGGATCTTTTAGTGCAAGATTATCTGAATAAATTTACACAGTTGTCACCCTATGCTCCGGAGCTTGTCACCACTGCAAAGTCCAAAAATAAGAGGTTTATCCTCGGGCTAAAGCTACAGTATCATGATAGAGCCATGGCCCACGTCAAGATGGAATTTAATGAATTGGTGGAAATGACATGCAACTACGAAGACCTTGACCAAAGGCATCTGGAGCAGGATCGCGCTAAAAGCCAAGGGAAACAAACGCAAGCCTGTTGGGAATCAAGCCGAGTCAAGCCAAGCAGCATCCTCGAAACCTCAGACTGACAAGCCGCCAAGAGGAAGCTGCTATAACTGTGGCAAAATGGGGCACTTCTCTAATGTATGCACAACCCCGAAGAGGCAGAAGACAAATTCACAAGGTTCAAGCCAGGGTTCTCAGAATCCTCGCTCCTGCTTTAGTTGCCGCAAGACGGATCATCTCGTCAAAGACTGTCCTTTGCTGAAGAAGGCCGCAGTAGCTCACGTGTATGACGGGTCGAGCCCGCCAGCTACTTCCGATGGAGCAGATAAACCCGATGTTTTGGGAGGTACCCTTACAATTAAAAATATTCCTGTCTCTGTATTGTTTGACACATGTGCATCACGTAGTTTTATTGCTAGTAACACAGTGCACAAATTAAAGTTAAAACAGAGAAAGCTTAATGATTCGGTTGATGTACATAACCCGATAGGAGGATCTCTCATTCTCAGTTCATATTGTAAAGTACCTGCTTCTTTTTCTCGATACAAGTTTCCCTTTGATTTAATCATCATGGATTTTCCCGAATTCGATATCATTCTCTGGCTTGATTGGTTAACGAAATACGAAGCCGAAGTAAATTGTGCGAAAAGAATCGTTAAAATTCGAACGAAGCTTGGATATATTACAGTACCCTGTCATGGTTCGAATCCAGATAGAAAAGAATTTTGGTCGGCATTAGAACTTATCCCCACTTCCTTGGAAAAGATTCCGATTGTTAGAAACTATGCGGATGTGTTTGAAGAAGTTGAAAACTTACCTCCGCAAAGAGAAATAGAATTCAGAATCGATCTAATTCCCAATTCCAGACCAGTGGTGCATCCAATTCGCATAATGACTCCCAGAGAAAAAGAAGAATTAGGCGATCAAACTCGTTAACTGTTGTGGAAGGGTCTAATCAGACCTAGCTTTTCTAATTGGGGTGCAGCTGTTGTGTTTGTCCCAAAGTCAGACGGTACTCTTCGATTATGCGTTGATTACTGAGACCTCAACAAACAGACGCTCAAAAATAAATACCCATTACCCCGCATCGACGATCTGCTAGACCAATTAAATGGGGCGAGAGTATTTTCCCGAATGGACCTAGCTACAAGTTTTCATCAATTGAGAATAGCAGAGGAGTGTGTTCCTCTGATAGCTTTCAGGGGTCCAGACATATTTTATGAATGGTTAGTAATGCCGTTCGGCCTGTGCAATGCTCCAGCATACTTTGTCGATCTAATGAAGAGAATATTCAGAGGAGTTCTGAATAAATTTTTCCTCGTATTCATCGATGATATTTTAATCTACTCCAAATCAAAACCCGAGCATGAAAAACACTTAGAACAAGTATTGGAGATTCTAAGAAAGAACGTCTTCAAAGCCAAATTCTCTAAATGTGCCTTCTGGCAAGAAGAAGTCAAGTTTCTTGGCCATGTTGTGTCAAAGAAAGGGATTTCTGTAGATCCGAGCAAAATAACAACGATTCAAGACTGGAAATAACCCACTACACCCACAGAAGTTAGAAGTTTTATGGGGTTGGCTAGTTATTATCGAAAGTTCGTTAAGGATTTTTCGAAGATATCTGGTCCGTTGACGAAGCTCACGAAGAAGCATGAGAAATTTAAGTGGACTTCTGACTGTGAAGAAGCTTTCCAGGAATTGAAATCGAAACTGACAACTGCTCCAGTGTTAACCATTATTGATGGTAATCAGGATTTGACGGTATGGACAGATGCTTCTATTAGAGGTCTTGGTGCAGTTTTAATGCAAAGAGGCCAAGTAGTGGCTTATGCAAGCCGCCAACTGAAACCGCATGAGAAGAATTATGTAACTCATGATCTTGAGTTGCTAGCTATCGTTTTTGCTTTGAAAATTTGGAGGCATTATTTATTGGGCGAGAAATTTGTGCAGTACACAGATCATCAGTCATTGAAGTATTTATACACCCAGAAAGATCTGAATTTGAGACAACAGCGTTGGCTAGAATTTCTTGCTGCGTATGATCTTGATATCCTGTATACGCCGGGGTAGGCTAACGTCGTAGCAGATGCGCTTAGTAGAAAAACCGCAATCATAGTCAATCTTATAATTACGCCAGGATTGATTGATAAAATATATGTTCTTCAGAAAAGTGACAATTTTGTGAAAGAGGTGATAAGAAGGATTCAAAGGGGCAAGGGCTCCAGTTTCCAAGTGGATAGTGAGGAAGTTCTGAGATTGAATAGAAGGATATGTGTTCCCGACATTCCTGAGCTCAAAAGAGAAGTGCTAGATGGATGCCATAAATCTAAACTTTGCATTCATCCTGGTGTGAGTAAAATGTACAACGATATCAAACGCACTTTCTGGTGGAAGGCAATGAAGCATATGCCCTACTTGTCAATTGGTCAAGAATGACCAACAAAAGCTAGCTGGATTGTTGCAACCGTTGGAAGTCCCAGGTTGGAAATGGGAACAGATTTCCATGGATTTCATAGATGGTTTGCCGCGAACCAAGAAAGGTAATGACAACATTTGGGTAATCGTAGATCGCTTCATGAAGACTGCCCATTTTATACCTGTCAGATCCAATAGAACCGCACAAAGTCTAGCACAGATATATTTCAAAGAAATCGTTAAGCTGCATGAAATTCCCATCAGCATAGTCAGTGATAGAGACCCGATATTTGCTAGTAAATTCTGCGAGGCTTTCCAAACAGAATTGGGAACGAAACTGAATATGAGCACCGCTTATCACCCTCAAATAGATAGCCATACTGAGCGGGTGAATAGAATTCTAGAAGATTTATTGCGGGCTTGTATAATTGATTTTGGTGGGTCATGGGATGATCACTTGCATTTGGCAGAATTCTCATATAACAATAGTTATCAAGCAAGTTTGGGAATGTCGCCATTTGAAGCATTATATGGCAGACCGTGCAGATCTCCAGCATGTTGGGTAGAGCCTGGCAACAGACTTGTGTTAGGACCCGATATGATTAGAGAAGCATCTGATAAAGTCGACTTCATCAAAAAGCGATTTAGAACCGCGCAAATCTGACAGAAAAGTTATGCAGATTATAGAAGAAGAGATTTTACCTTTGCTGTTGGTGACCATGTTTATTTGAAAGTTTCTCCGATGAGAGGAGTAATCAGATTTGGCAAAACTGGGAAGTTGGCACCGAGATATATTGGTCCCTTTCCTATATTTGAACGAATTGTAACTCTTGCTTATAGGGTTCAATTACCAGATTGGTTGCCTGGAGTGCAAGATGTATTTCACGTATCTCAACTTAGAAGACATGTGCATGATCCGGATCTTGTTGTAGAAGAACCAGCGCAACAGGATACAGACATAACTCCAGAATTAGCAGTCAGAAGAGAGCCATTAAAGATTGTTGGCAAAGAAACTAGAGAACTAAGAAGCAAAAAGGTTCATTTAGTTAAAGTGCAGTGGAGTAGTGATCCTAGAGACTGTACTTGGGAGACTGAGGAAAGCATTAAGCAAGCTTACCCCAAATACAGAGTGGACATCTCTGACTAACTCCGGTGCAAGGTACCTTTACAATACTTTGCATTTACATTTTGTTTCCTACTTTACTGTTGTTTCCTTTTCGAGGACGAAAAGTTTTAAGTGGGGGAGATTGTAACAACCCGGAAAATACGAGCCAATTTAAAATTTTTAAATTGGTCATTTCAAAGGAATTTGAACAATTGAAATAGAATATTTCAATAAAATAGTGAATTAGAAATAGTGAGTCAGTTTGAAAATTTGAATTCAAACTTTGACTGATTGTGCAGGGTGGAAAATATAAAGGATTTTAGCGAAACCAAAAATATTTAAATCTGTTAGTTAATACCTTTCTAACGAATCTGAAAAATCGAAGTTTCATAATGGGAATCAAAAGTTATGGCCGAATGAATTTTCAGAAAGGTCGCTATATAGAGTATATAGCCCTGGAAAATTGATATTTTGCAAACGTCCTCGGAATTCGACGAAACCACTTTTGTTGGGTCCGGGATGTCAAATTATTGCTAGTTTCAAATTTCATAATTTTTGAAGCTAGTATGCGAGCATGGCAAAAGAAAATGTGTTTGGTCAATTTCTGTTAAATTGGATCGACCAGAAAATGGCCATTTTTCAAACGATCTCAGAATTCGACGAAACTAGTTTTGTTGGGACCGTAGCGTCAAAACATAGCTAGAATTATTTTTCTGGAATTTTTCGAACCAGTTTGTGGCCCTGCCATATTGAAATGTACGTTCAAAGTTAAAATTAAATGTTTTATACTTTAATTTGAAAAATAACTGACTGTAACAGTCGAATTAGCCAACGAAACATGTCCCATTAAGTCCGGGATGGGGGTATATAGCTAGGGCGACAGTCGTTGGGTTTGAATTGGTGTCTGTGTGGAGAAACAGTATTTTAAAATATAATAAAACCATGGGCCAATCAAAATTAGCCATTCATTATTTAAAAAAAAACGAAGAAACCCTTTTCTTTCTTCCCCGATCGATGGCGACGCAAGCTCCAACCTTCCCCTTCAAATCGCCGCCGCCTCAGCCCCCTACCGCCACCACCACCAGTCGACGCCGCCGCCTCCCCTCTTCCAATTCGACCAACCCTCGTTACCTCCCTCCTCCCCATCGACGAGAACGAGGCCCAGGAAGTCCGACACTTCCCAGCGCCGCCCCGATCGCCAAAGACCACCGAACCACCTCCGACCACCACCGGTCGACTCCCCTTTCCTCCCTTTTCCATGTCATCACCTCCGATCATCCCCTCGTGCCTCGGTTTTCACGAAAACCGCAACCCTAGTTTTGAACCATCGTGAAAGGTGAGTTCTTTTTTATGTTTGCACTTTGAAAAATCATATCTTTCTGGTGTGTTGACGAAATTCGATGAAACAGGAAACATCGGGACCGCAAGGAAGCTCTCTACCATATAGAAGAGACCGCAAGGAAGCTCTCTACCACATAGAAGAGACCGCGGATTTTTCTGATTCATCTACGATTTTTAGCACTCCGAGAACCAATGTAAGAAATCTACATTAAATGAATTTGAATGGAAAATGTCATGTATAAATTATATAAGCGAAATATAAATTACACACGTGTTGTATACCTCATGTACAAGCGTGGTGTAAGCTATATAAGTGAAGTATGAATTATACATGCATAGAATAATTGATATATGTGTTGAAATGCAAGTGAAATATAGCAATAATATATATATATATATATATATATATATACTCCCCTCGTCCACAAACCATGGACGATATTTATTGTTGTGAATTGGTGTGAAACATTGGATGAAAAATACGAATGGTTGAATAATTGTTTGTGGTTGATATTGTTTGGTTATGGTTGAAAAATACCCATTGGTGATAGAAATGAATTGGAAAAATTGTGGAAATAAAAATAAAACATGTCGCCTGTGTGCGAATTAGATGCATGAATCCCCATTGTCAAAAACCACGAGATTTTAAGGTAGAGCGAGGAGTCGTACTAGGGACGGTGCCGGTTTTAACTACCCTGTCGTTATGCTGCCGAAATTTTGAATAATATTCATGTGTTAGAATTATTTTCATTTGTTGAAATTATCTTTATGCGTCGAAATTAAAGTCATATGTTGAAACTATATCCATGTGTGGAGGTGCTCATGTGTTGAGAAGTGTGTGTATTGGAAAAGTTCATGTGTTGAATAAAAAGATTGAACAATAAAAATTACATTTTAATTGAAATTACAAAGTGTTGAAAACATTCATGTGTCGAATAAATAATTCAAATGATAAAAATATCATTTTTATCATGTATGTGATATGCTAAAGATATGCGAGCGTTGAAATAAATATTTGTGAAAGGAATGTTATTTTTAACATGCATAGGAACTAAATAAAATAGTCATGTGTTGAAATATATTTTAGTCCGCCAAAATTATCATCTTTGAATTGTGAAGTGTTAAAAATAGCCACTTGTTCAAATAAATATGCATGAGTTGAAATATTCATTAATTAGCTAATGATATGATTTTTGCCTATGCATGCAACATTAGAATGAAGGGTGTTTTTAAACCAAAGTGAATCAAATATGAAGTTGAATGGAAAATGATAAGTGATAAGAATTGTATATATGTACATGCATATTTATTTAACAGGTTATAGCAAAGGGGCTAGAGAAGAGGAATAAAATTTTGTGCCCAACAAATAGGTACACATTTACTATTTTATTTGGGTGATGATTTTATGAGCCTGTTGGCTAGCCGCTTGGCTTTTTCTTTTCTTTTTGACATGAGACGCCCGTGTGGCTATTTGGGAATTTTCCCAGCCCCTCCCGTACAAAGGAGGTTATGGCGAAATTTTCCAAATATAAAGGCGTTAGTGAAATATTTGAAGTGAAAACGATATAGGAATTTTTGAATGAACTATATTTATATAAACATATAAATATAAATAAAATTAAAACGAAACGTGGCCGCGCAGTTCGTGTTTTGAAACCGTGATTTCAAACGACTAGTGCGGGAAATCCGACCATTGGATTTTCCCGAAACCGCAACCGTTGGGTTCGCCTTGGAAATATCTTTCCAACGGCACCAACCTTGTAGTGATCCGACGGTTGGATTGTCTGGAATGTTTAATTCAAATCTGAAGAAAAACAGTGCCAGAAATGATTATATTTATATATATATAAATATAATTAAATTAAATCGAATAACGACGCTGCAGTTCGTGAATTGAAATCGTAACTTCAAATGGCTAGTGTGGAACGACCGTCGTATTTTCCCAAAACTGAAACCATTGGATTCGTTTTGAAATGACCCTCCTAATGATATAAATTTTGTGAAGATCAAACGGTTAGATTTTCAGATATGTGTAAAACAAATTTAGTGAAAAACAGCCCCAGTGCATCGGCATGACTTGAATCGTCGTTTAATTAAATATGGCCGATTTAAATAAATAAAAATGGCGATATATCGTTATGAAATACTATAGACGATTTAGAGTGGAAATAAACCAATTTTGTTGTGTTTGCTTGATATGTGATGGTTGAATGTATTTAACATGAAAATTATAACTAAAGAACTGAAATGTGAATGTTGAATAGTCCAACCATGGGATAAATTGATTTGAAAATCTAAATATACGTGGGTTATTTGAAAAGGCCGAGTTCATCTCATTTCAAATAATCGATCGACGTTGAGAAGTCGAAGACGGTTGAAGACCGACGATCCTCACTTTGGATGGATGGGCGGTACTGATGCTCGTGATTGGAGTAGCTACCGTGAAGGAGCTGAAGTAGGAGCCGTCTAGACATACTGTTGATTGTACGGATATGCGAGGAATTGGTGCCTCCGGCTTCGTTCAAACCCAGAACGGACTTGTAAATGGACTGTGTGTCTGACATTGGATTTTGTTCTGTGCTGATTGATCTCTGTTAAATATATATCTATTTGGCGGCGGAGAATTTATTCTCTTGCTTAACGCCCTTCTCTGAGACGTACGAACTCAGAGGTTATGTATTGATAGAAATCAGTCGCATGGAGTGGATTTCCTGTGTGGCACGCCTTAGTGGCATATGATCAAGGCTTCTGTTGCAAAGCAAAGTCTTGTGGTTGATGATCAAAGCATGGTCTGTGTGACACAACTTTTTGTATAACGTGAATTCGCGAGCCTCACACCCCGGTATGAGTCAAAAACGGGAGACGGACCGCTGGGAGAGCACGACGTTTCTTTCTAGCTAAGGTCGTGTCAGTGACCTACCAGCCCTGAAATTATATATACTTTTCACCTGTGTGGTTGTTGGAATGCGAGGCGCCTCGATTATAGGTCTGTAAGGACCGGGAAACGTGTGTTCAGGAATTGCCAATCCTCAAAAGTAAGAGAGGACCGGCCCAACCGATTCCAAGGATCATAGTGGGGTCCTGGGACATTTGCTAGAGTGTCTCGAATGGAGAGGAGCTTGCCCTTTTCCTCGACTCATGTAGGAATACAATTTCCAATACGAAATATGTGGACGTGATTGTATTACTAGTACGGCGACATAGTGGTATGGGTCATTTATGCCGCCTATGATGGATATTTATGATTGAAATTGCTTTTGAAACATATATGCACTAGTAATAATATCAAACACTTTTGTTTTATTCGTATGAAGCATTTTTGGCCATTATAAGGTAAAAACTTTATCATCCGGCTTGCGTTGCATTGTGTGATGGGACCTGATTCTTATAATGGCTTCATTTTATAAAAAGACATTGCGATGATTTAATCATTTACTTTATTTCATGCACTAGCACTCATTGGAGTAAACCCGTTCCGCGAAAGTGGCGTGGTCCTTTGATTGCCTTATTATTGTTGTTAATAAGTTAAGTAGATTTCTCATACCAGTCCCATGATTGACTCGTAGTTTGTTTCACCTTGCAAACTCGGGTGCCCTCATTTTCACATGAGCAGCCTAGTTACAGGTATCTGGCTCACTTTTGGCTCATGGTGAGGCTTGACTACACCGTGCCGACTTTGACTCTTTCCGCCATTATTGTATATATATTATGATTCCGCCATTGGCGATGCAGACTGATATTTATTTTGTGTACTCTTTATGTATGATTCCGCCTCTGGCGATGGTGACTGATTATGTATAATTATGCACTAAGTTGTATCCTGCACTGCGC
Organism: Allium sativum; assembly: GCA_030737875.1. Lineage (NCBI taxonomy): Eukaryota > Viridiplantae > Streptophyta > Magnoliopsida > Asparagales > Amaryllidaceae > Allium > Allium sativum. The sequence continues at coordinate 251,009,908 of CM060915.1, read as the reverse complement.
TCTCTGATGTGGTGATATCTATATGATTCCGCTGTCATATGTGTGTAAATTATTCTATTTTATGTTTATGCTATTATCTGTGATCTGCTAATGATGATTGATGTGTTATATTCCAATGATTATCCTTAACACCGTGTCACGGGGTTTTGGGATCGTCACACGAGTTGTGTCAAGTGCTGAATCAGCAAACTCATTGTATTCACACTATTTGTTATTTGATAGTTAAATCACCGACTATCAAACCAGACCAATACGCTTGTTGGTATGGAAAGTCCGGGATCGAATTATATTCGAATACCCTTCCGACCAACAATACGTGAAGATGTAATTGAAGATGGAGCAATCGAAGACCGTGGATATTCGTAAGAGAAAGAACTACTTGTCAAATCTCTCTAACTTGCAATTGGAGTTATTTTGATTTGTGATTCTGTCGTGGTTGAAATCTACGGGTTGCAAAGACTTCTCGCTACTGATCCATGGGGTGATTCCTATATGTGATGCAGTAGGAGAGTACCTTCGGTTCATCCTATTCCTGGATGACTTGTATGGACGGATGTCTAATAGAATATTCCAAAAGGAATTACACGCGTTGATTTCTCCAAACGTACCATAGTTGATGGCGGAGAAATGGTTATTCTCTAGCCAGATGAAAAGAGTATTTTTGATGGACATCTATCAAGTGTGATCCGGTGGATCTAACGATGTGGCATTCAAAGTGTATGACGACCAGATAAATTCTAGCCTCAAGCCTCATCAACCGGGAAATGACAAAAATCGGGCAGTCAGCATGGCTATGTGGGTCGCTCCCATTAGGATGTATGATCACCTATCTAGAGAAATTCCTTTTGCTTCTTAAATCTATCGATGCTGTCCCTTTTCGGATAGACGGTTGCCGATCCCAACCGTCGGTGATATACATTCGATACACTCAAGCGAAATGAGTGGTCGGTCATGTGAGGGCCGGGTTGCAAGGCGTTCTTGTTGAACCTAGTGTATTCGCCTCTAGAGGTACACGTGCGGAAGGTGGTCCCATACCTTATCAAGGTTGGAATCCAACACCCAATAAGCGCCCGCGGTTTTAGTTTGTATACTATATATGGGGAGCGTGAGATGCAAGCGTTTCTCTAGATTGGTATTTATTTGTATTTAGACACTATGATAATATCAGAAGAAGCTATGATTTCAAAACTGTTTTGGGTTACAGTAAGGTAAAAACCGTCCATGTTTATGTGTGGGCTGGTCTTACTATTACCTTTTGATTTCAGAAAGGATTTTGCAAAGTTAAGCAAGTGTGTATTCTGTGAATTTGTCACTGATAGTATTCCAGACTGACCTGGTGTATTTTGTTTTAAATCAAATGTGCTCGGGTAGAACCGAGTATGTTCCAGGTTAGGTTTCGCTTGGAGTTTCAGGACCTGGAAGCAGGTGGCTTCACCGCTAGTTATATAAAGTTAAATTCCATTGTTCAGTTATATGTTAAACTTTGATGATTTGTATGTATACAAAATTTCTTTTGTATAGTTGATATTATATTTTATTCGTTCCGCTGTGAGATTCTGACGTGTTCTTCTTCTTTCTTCTATTCTAATATTTCTTTCTTTATATTCTCACCCTCTAATTTCTTTCTATTGACAATCTGGGGGTTCGATACTTTTGTTTTTGGCAAGAGATACGGGTTTATGTATTGTTGTCGAAACCTCGAGCGTCAACCTTTTTCCCGGGTCGTTACAGTAAGTTCCCTTAAAATGCAAGCATTGGAAAGCCTATATTGTTGCTTGAAATAATTGTTGGTACACAGCTAGGACTAGTGGTGACTACTAGATAGTAAAAAGGGAAAGTAAATGTTTAGATCATGTTGCTAATTTTCATGTTAGGGGTAAAACCCATTACTGCATTTTTGTTGGGATCGTTCCGTTATTTTATTCTTGTTGGGTAGTTAGGGTAACACCTAAACCTATTGTGGATCCCATAGTTTGGGCTTTTCTGTCTGAGAGGGTCATAATCCTGAGATTCTTGGCCCTTAAGTAGCAGCTGTGTACGGTGTTTTTTCTCCTGTTTTAGTTGAAAGACTATAAGACTTATTTAAATTTAAACTAAGATCAAATGGTTAAATAAGCTAAGGAAAGAGGGAGGGTATAACTAAAAAGGAAAAGAAAAATTCAGTAAAGCAACGAACATGATAAATTATGAGAAAAGATGAATAAGAGTTAAAAAAAAATTCCAAGATAAGATGAAAAAAAATCAGTAACTAAAGAATTTTTTTTTATGAGGGCTGTACTTGGATAAGAAAATAGGAGATCTTTATAAATAGTTACATAAAATCCAAGTATGGTAAGAAAAAGGTTGAAAAAGCAAAATGGAGGATGTGAAAATTTTCGTTTCCACCTTTTTGTAACATAAGAAATCAAATTTAGAAAATTATATTTTTCTAAAATTCGAAAAATAAAGTTGGTTGGTAGGATTTTGGATGAAACAATTGGATGAACTACTCTCTTACTTAGTAAGAGTGTGGGAAAATTTGGACAAAAAGCATTTTGATTTTCGAAATATTGCATTCATGTAGAACTGCCAGTATATTTAGGATGTGAGCATCATGTTTTAATAGGATTTTTGAAGAATTGCATACACATAGGAGGTACCGCTAGGCATACATGTATTGCTATGTTGAATTTCACCTTGCACAAGTGCACAATGTTTGCAAAAATTGGATGCACGCATGATGGATGTATATTATACGAGGGGTTATTTGAAATTTACCTATATAAAATTTCGGGGAAGAAATTTCCTAAGGGTGGGAGAATGCAACACCCAGCATTTCTAACTCAAGTTAATAAAGTAAAGATAACTTAATTAAATATTTGGAATTAAGTGAAACGGATTGTGCCATTGCGTTCGTCTCAGAATTCTGGTCAAAATAGACACCTGGTTTGTTTAAAATGGACATCATATAAAGAAGTTATTAAGGTTTGTAGCTTGTATACGCATAAGAAGAATATATATGAATAAAATAAGGCAAGAATTCAAAGTAGTTCAAATTTCATGCAAAAAATTGGAGCGGTAAATCTCCCTCCTAGGGGTGTCGACCACTCAAGGGGGGTGCCGACCCATGGGTTGACCTCCCTATGGCAGATCAAGGCAGATTATTTCTACGCGAACATGGACTCGTTTCTTGACCAAATACTTTGCTAAACACCTATAAATATGCCTGTAGATCCTACCCTAAGTCTCATATTTCTGAGACAACGCTGAAACTCTGCCATTCCTCTCTCACCTCAAGTCCATTCAAAAAATTATGATTACTAGTTTAGGAAAAATTCTGAATCCGGACCTAAAGGAAAGGAACGTATGATTGTAAATGGGTGTTCAGAGCTCTTAATAAAGTGAGGTAATTCCTAGATCTAGTCTATTTTCCTTTCTGTTCTCTTTCTTCTTTTTCTTTCTCTCTTTTAGTAAAAATTATGAATCCATGGTTGTTAGGTTCTGAAACCAATTAGGGGAAAACCCATGAAATGATAGATCTGGACCAGATCCAGCATTTGGAAAGCATATAAGGTGAGTGGATTTAAGTTATATCATTTTAGATAATGATATTTTATCATTTAACATTCCCCGTTATTACATGTGAATTTACCAGAATAGTTAAAATTGCTATTATAACAAGTTGAGCTATTGATATGAATGTGTTGGAAAATTCATATGTTGAATCTGTTAATGTGTTGAAATGTTTACATGTTGAAAAACAAACTTGTTAGAATATGAGTAGCGACTAATGTTGTTCATATTACTAGTTAACTTTGTCATCTGAACCCTTACTTGTATGAATTGGAATAGTTATATGATTATATGGTTTCATGTTAGCGTAGAATTGAATACATGAATATGGGTTTGGGGCGTAAATCAAATTATGATTAAAAATCTTAAGTTGGGCATATGGTACATAATAAATATGACTTGAGAAAGGGGCTTGAATACCTATAATAAAATAGGAATAATTGGTAAAGAACGAACATGCATAGATTCACAGTAATAAGACACTATATCGCGCTTAGACACGAGGTTAGATTACACTTGTGATAGAAGTCTTCCCAGAACTGCCCGACATTTCCAGCATCCACAAGTGGTAAATCTAATGTAAGGGGTCTAAGTGCATAAATAATACATGTAGTGGTACTAAGACACAAGGTTAAGCTAACTTGTGGTAGAAGTCTGCATGAAACCGCCCGGAAAATTCAACATCCACAAGTATAAGCTTAATGTGAGAGGTCTAGTGCATGAATATATGCATAGATATAAATATATGTAAATGGCAGGACTGGTCAACATCATTAATTGTAATTAATGGAAACAAAATGAAATTGAATGAAAGATAATTACAACAGTAAGGGAATAAACGGGGAATGACAATAACCTATTATAAATAAATTACATTAATGAGAATGTTGTATAATAGGTAGACTTGTCCTAGGGACAAGTGAGGATTATAACATATGTTATAATAAACTAGTAAAGAAATGAGATAATTGGTGAAATGAGATAAGTGACATTTAATTATAAATTAAGTAATCAGTAAATGGGGAAAATCAAAACTAGTTGCTTGTAATAAGTAGAGAAAAGGGGGAAGTTATCAGATGTAAAAAGTTGAACTTAATTATAAATTAAGTAATCTATAAACTTGGAAGTATGAAATTTGCTGATAAGAATAACATGTTTAGGCTTGTCCTTGGGACAAGTGGAAATTATAACTTAGGTTATAATAAATGATAAAGGGAATGTAATAACTTATGTAAGGAGATAAGTTGTACTTAATTGTAAATTAAGTTATTTATAAGAACAAGAATCTGAAATCTACGGATGAGGACAACATAAGTTATATTTATGGGAAGAGAAACTTATTCGTGGACCTTAGTTGAGAGAACTAAGTTAATAAGTAAACAATGATAAGTTGTAATGACAATAAAAGATGGAATTATGATTAAATAGGAAAGAGTGAGGCAAATTTACATGAAATAAGTTATATTTAATCATAAATGATAAGTGAGATGTTAAATAGAAAACACGTGAGTTGAGATATACTTTTTTTGTAAACACGTGAATTGAGATATACTTAATTGCAGATTAAGTAGAACATGTTATTGTAACCTTGAATCAAACAAAAATATAAAAGGGATCGTGGATTATATGACCTGGGACCACATCCTAGAGAATAACATTTTGCGGGCTTATTAATAAACTTAAATGGATTAAGTTATATGACTGAAATTAATAAGCAAGAAGAACTCAGTAACTTGAATAAGAAGTCAATGTGAATGGAAATAACCAAGTTAAATGGAAACCTGATGAGGTAAAGCAAGCACTTAAAAGAATGTTTAGACATAGCATCTAATAAAATATTAAAGTAAGGCGCTTGGACCTGTCCACATGTTTGAGGGTGAATAACGCAACGGGATAGATCATCGTGGAGTCATAAGGCACGAGGGAAGCGCATGTTCATTTGATTATTTGATCGGCTCCAAAGGACTGGAAGGGGAAGCACATGGCTTCCTGATGTACATAAGGTGCTTTTGGTAGTCCTCTGTGTGGTGGCAGATGTTTAGGCTATGCTTTCAGAGGTTGGGTCTACGCGTAACTACTAGGTGGGTGGGCCTTGACTGATAAATTAGCTTTGCAGTCAGAATGTTGTGACGCGGTGACATTAGGGTGATTCAGTTGTCGCCTCAACAAGGAGGTAGAGGTCAGGACCAACAGAGATAGTAGATCGTCGGGTGCTCGTCATCGGCAGCCGTGGGATGTGAAAAGTCTAGAGCTAAACCCAATAGACCATTCACCTTTCACTATCGGGGTACGGTGGTTGAGGGGAGACGCCAACTGGTTGTTTAGATTGTTTTTTGTTAGGGGCAAGTCGCTTAGCTCTTGTAGTCATTACTAGTTGAGGGTGGGGACGAGGTGGGGTCATAGCCACCATGAAAAATAGACCCTAGAAATATCTGTATATAGAGGCTCTTAAACACGGACTTGTACAGATATGAAAAAGCTCCCGACCGAGTTTCATGTTTCTTGTATAGCCCTACCAAGGAATCCGGTGCACATTATGTGTAGTTAAGGCATCGAATACGATTTACGATACGTACGTGGGACAGTTTAGATACATGCATTTCAGCTATGGGTGGTGTATTGTAGACTTAAGGGCATTACTCTGGTATGAAATCTGATTCGGTTGACGGTGGCAGCCCATACACTTACGTACGTAGTAATTGACAGATATATGCACAACGTAACATTGTTATGTAGGGATCTATATGTCATTTTGATGTGGGATAAGGGACTGCGATTATTTCTATACAGTGGAGACCGTGCGAGTGGGGTACCATGGAGATTACCTCAATATTAGGGGAGGGTAGCTACATATATATTGTATTAGGTTAATCCACTGAGAAGTAAATTGGGACGCTTACGTAGCATAGTGTAATAACCCGAATTTCGACAGATCGAAACTCAAGTTGTTGTGCTCTGGTATCCTGCAGAAAAGACAGAGACATAAAGTATGTCAGAGCTCAGAAAATATCTCACAGTGGAATGGACAAAATATAATATAATCAAAGTACAGCCTCACTGTATTAATAATACTTCCCAACCAATATCCAAATCTATCATGTCTCATGCCTCTGCCACAAATCTAACCTGCGAGTATGTTATGAGGAGGGGGTCAGAACACAAGTTTCGGTGACTGGATTTAAACTATACACTTTGGATAATCCTACATATACCATTCAATCATATTTTCTTATTTATTAGGTTACTCGGATTAACAGTACTCAAGGCATATACATACGTCATACCCATTTACTTCCCAGTGGATTAACCTAATATAGTATATATGTAGATATCCCTAATATTAAGGTACACCCCATGGTACCCCACTCGCACGGTCTCCGCCATAATGCCACCGAGATGTACACTGTCCCTCATCCTACACCGGAGTTAGTACGGAACTCTATATAATAATATTGCGTTACGCATATATCTGTTATTACTATGCTAAACAAAGGTACGGACTGCCAACTTTGTTCGAATTAGATTCCATATCAGAGTAATGCCCTCAAGTCTACGATACACCACCCAGAGCAGACATGCATGTATCCAGACAATCCCACGTATGTACCATTAAATGTAGCTCGATGCCTCAACCACACGTCGTATAATGTGCATCGAGTTTTGTGGCAGGGCGATACAAGAAACACGAAACTCGGTCGGGAGCTTTTCCATATATGTACATGCCCGTCTTTAAGAGCCTCTATATACAGATATTCCTAGGGCCTGTTTTCATGGTGGCTTTGGCCCCACCTCGGCCCCTCCCTCAACTAGTAAAGACTATAAGAGCTAAATGACTGCCCCTAAAAAAACAATCTAAACATCAATTTAGCATCTTCCCTCAACCAATGTACACCGATAGTGGAAGGTGAAGTCTACTGGTTTTAGCTCTAGTCTTTTCGCATCCCTCTGGCTACCGATGATGGGTATCCGACGATCTACTATCCTTGTTGGTCCTGACCCTTCGCCTTCCCGTTGAAGCGACTGCCGAATCACCCTGGTGTCACCGCGTCACAACATTCTAACTGCATAACTACTTTTGCAGTCAAGGCCCACCCACCTAGTAGTTGCGCGCAGACCCAACCTCTGCGAGCACAACCTAAACATCTGCCACCACACAGAGGACTACTAGGAGCAGCTTACGTATCTCAAGAAGCCGCGTACTTCTCCTTCTAGTCCTTCGGAGCCGATAGAATAATTAGATAAATATGCACTCCCCTCGTCTTATAACACCACGATGATCTACCCTGTTGGGTTATTCACCCTCAAACTTGTGGACTGGTCCAAGCGCCTCACATTAATATGTTGTTAGACCCTATATCTAAACATTCTTTTATGCGCTTGTCATACCTCATCAGGTTTCCATTTAACTTGGTTATTCTCATTCATATTGAATTCTTAATCAAGTTACCAAGTTCCTCTTGCTTATTAATTTCAGTTATATTACTTAACCCATTTAAGTTTATCAATAAGCCCACAACATGTTATTCTCTAGATTGTGGTCCAAGGTCTGTACTTCACAATCCCTTTATATTCTTGTTTGATTTTATCGTTACAATAACATGTTCTACTCAATAAGTAATCAAGTATATCCTAATTCACATGTTTTCTGTTTAGCATGTCAGTCATTATTTATGATTAAATATAACTTGTTTCATAAGTTTTCCTCATTCTTTCTCATTTAATCATAGTTCCATTTTACACCGTTACTACAACTTATCGTTGTTTACTTATTAACTTACTTCTCAAAACTAAGGTCCATTTTTAAGTTTCTCTATCCATTTATTATAACCTATGTTATAATTTCCTCTTGTCCTTAGGACAAGTCCAAACATGTTATTCTTGTTAGCGGGTTCCAGACTTCCAAGTTTACAGATTACTTAATTTATAATTAAGTACAACTTCTTATGTTTCACATATTTCCCCCCTTTTCTCAATTGGTTTCTAGCTTTCCCTATTTACTATTACTCAATTCACAATTAAGTGTCCCTTATCTCATTTCACCAGTTATCCCATTTCTTACTAGTTATTATAACCTAAGTTATAATCTTCATTTGTCCCTAGGACAAGTCTACCTATTATACAACATTTTCATTAATGTTATTTATTATAATAGGTTATTATCATTCCCCGTTTAAACCATTAACTGTTGTAATCCATTATTCTTCATTCACTATAATATATGTTCCTTATTTATTTTAGGAAAATACTTCATGAACCTTATCGGTTTGATTTATAGAAGGAATCAATGATTTATTTTCATAATGTATTCCCACCTAAATTCGTAGTGGCAAGTAATTTCTTTCCTCTTTCTTGCTTTATTCACTGCGGCATACTTGCAACCACTTTCTCAGAAGTAGATCATTTCGGGAAATACATCACTTTTCTTTCGTATCACACTAACTCACTTCATTACATCCCTTCCTTTCTTATTTTCTGAGTTAGACATTTAATTATCATCATTGCCATTTATTCATATCTTGTTATTTATATATATGCACTAGAGCTTTCACATTAAGGCTACACTTGTTAGGGATGAGCAGGAAAACCGATTACGAACCGAAACCAAACCGAAACCGCATAAAACCACATCTTAAAAAACCGCATCGAAGTAAAACCGCAAAACCGATGAAACCGCACCATTAGTATGGTCCGGGTTCGGTTTTCATCCTTTTTCAAACCGCAAAACCGAAACCGCACCGAATGTTACTTATGCGTAAATTTTAACGCTACCTTCTCAAATTTAGCTTCAGACAAATCTGCACGTTCACTACTTGGGAATCATGGAAGTAAAAGAGCAGCAATACATTTGCAGCACTCTAACTGCACGGCTATATTGACTCAAGCTGCCAAGATTAATCATGACGTGTTGATGGAAATGTCTGATCATAGAAAGGATCTACAAAAGAAAACAAAACTAATATTGAACACCTTGAGAAGCTATCAATACCTACCACCAGACAAAGCTCTTATTGTATTAGCTATAGAGGTTAAAAAGAGGCGGTATGCTACTGTTGAGAAGTATCTAGAACAAGTTCTACATACTGCTTTCGATCCATCAGAATTATGATTTGGATTACATCCATTGCCTTGATGTCATTTATTGTAAGATGGTATTAGGATTGGACCGTTTGGTCATTACAGTAAAAGAGTTTCCATTTGCATGTGAAGATCAATATCACACACTGGACAAATAAAAAAGCCTCTTCCTCAGCTTTAAACATTTCATGTGCATCATCATCTAAGGGAACGATGTTTTTTTTGTTAATTGGTTTTAAACCCAAAACCGCACTTTTAAAAATCGAAACCGCACTTTCAAAACCAAACCGCACCAAAGGTTTTTGGTCCGGTTCCGGTTCCTACTTTTGAAAACCGCACTCTAGCGGTTCTGGGTGCGGTTTTAAGTCAAAACCGCACCAAACCGCACCATGCTCATCCCTAACACTTGTGGATGCTGGATTTGCCGAGCGGGTCCAGGCAGAATTCTACCACTAGTTGATTTAACCTCGTGTCTTAGTACCATTGCATGTTTTAATTATGCACTTAGACCCTTCACATTAGATTTACCACTTGTGAATGCTGGATATGCCGGGCGGTTCCGTGCAGAATTCTATCACAAGTGCAATCTGACCTCGTGTCTAAGAGCGTTACAGTGTTAAATTACTGTGAATCTAGGCATGTTCTTTCTTTAACAATTATTCCAATTTCATGTAAATTTTAGGCATATTGTCTTTTTCATATGTTTACTATAATCCAATTTACATGTCAATAATTTATGCCTATATTTTGTCGCATGCCCTTTTAAACATGTATTTAATTCTATTTTGACATGTAAATATTTAATCGGGTAATTGTTCAAATCCAACAAGTTAAACATGTCATTTACTCAATAATATACCACAACTGAATCCTGTGATTATAACAACAGCCATCATTACCCATTTTCTAACAAGTTTTTTTTTCAACATGTAACTATTCCAACACTTTATCTGATTAAACATATGAATTATTCATATTAACATCTCAACTTGTTATAACAGTAATTCTTAATTATTCTGAAAAATTCAATTATACAAAATGGGGAATGGTAAATGATAATATATTATTATCTAAAATGCTATAAGTTAAACCCATTCACCTCATACGCTTTCCCAATTCTGGATCTGATCCAATTTTAGCATCCATGGTTTTTCCCTTAATCGGATTCAAAACCTAACAACCATGGATTGATTATTTTCATTAAAAGAGAAAGGAAAGAAAATAATATTTAAACATTAATTTGTTTCCTTTTGTTTCTTCTGATGTTAATGTTTATTAATTAAAGGTTTATCACTTACTTGTTATGTCTCCTATAATTAATTTTGTTCCTGTTACAAACTATACCCACTTTTGAATTTCAAATTTGTGTGCACAAATATATATATATATATCTTCCCTTCATTATTTCATGCATTACCTTTTTTAATGCAATCAATTCATTGCATTGTTTTCTTTCTATTTATCTCTATCGATTCATTGTAATGTTTCCTTTCTTTTATCGCACGTTGCATTAATTCCTTACACACACGTTTATTCCTTTAATATCAGGTTGCATACATTCAATTCTCTAGTTTTGAATTTCATGGTTATGTATGTACGCCCTTTTTTATGCAATAACTTGATTGTTTTATTTCTTTCTTTTTATTGCATACCTTTATTATTGTCGCTTACATTGTTAACTTCCTCCTTTTTCCATGTATTAAAACTTTTAACCGTCATGTATGTATATACATCTTTCCTCATTTTTATTATTGTATGAAATTGTCTCACTAAATTTATCCTTGCTTATCTCCTTTTTTATATTAACGCATTCACACATTGATTTCTTCCTTTTAAACCTTTCCATGCATCGCACCAATTAATGTTTCTCTTTTTCTTTTCGTTTTAAAATATGCATTTCATGCATTGCATTAATTAGCCCGTACATTACCTCTTTTAATTGAATGCGCTCTGTTTAAAAATTGTATGCATTCCTTTCTCTTTTTAAAATATACATATTTTAATACGTATAAGCATATATTTTATGTTCAATTGGCCCTTTCTAAAACAAAGATAAAAATTATGTCACCGCCAAGGTTCGCCCCCCCCCCCCCCCCCCGGCCTCTATGTTGCATATCCAATGCGTCAACCGATTGAGTTATGAAGGCTTTTATTAATAAGTTTAGAAACAGTGGTACTCATCATTCTCCTTCTTTACCTTATTTTTACGTTTTGGTGTAATGCTTCGTTCAAAGGTATCTCTTTCATCTTAAATCAGTTTTCTGCAATCCATAGGTCTAAATTGACTAGAAAATCGCTAAGAACATAATGACGCTACTCCCGTGGCCAAATTCTGGAAGAAGCTCTTCAATTTTTTTTATTTTTCTTATATGCATTATTTAATTATTTAATTGTTGCAAACATGCAGGGTGTTACATACTCCCACCCTTAGGAAATTTCGTCCCCGAAATTTGATAAGGGTAAAAATCGATTAACCTCTCGCATAATATACATCCATCATGTGTGCATCCAATTTTTGCAAACATTATGCACTTGTGCAAAGTGAAATACAGCATAATAATGCATGTATGCCTAAGTGATACTTCCTATGCAAATTTTTCAAAAATCCTTTTAAAGTATGATGCTCACATCCTAAATATACTGGCAGTTCTATATGAATGCAATATTTTGAAAATCAAAAATGTTTTTTCATCCAAATTTTCCCACACTCTCACTGAGTAAGAGCTTAGTTCATCCAAAAGTTGTATCCAAAATCCTAACAACTAACTTTATTTTTCGAATTTCAGAAAAAATCTAATTTTCTAAATTCGATTTCTTATGTTACAAAAAGGTAAAAAAAGGGAAAATTACGCAACTTCAATTTTTCTTTTTCAACTTTTTTTGTAACCGTACTTGGATTTGATGTAACTATTTATAAAGATTCCCCTATTTTTCCTATCCAAGCACGGCCCCCATAAGAAAATTTTCTTTGTTACAAATTTTCTTTTTCATCTTATCTTGGAAAAATTTAGACAAAATTTTCCCAAGAAATCACTATTTACAAAATATACCCATTTTACTTCAAAACCCAGTATGTACTTCTTTACATATTTTAAAAGTATAACTTTTGAGATTAAAACTTGATAACACCACAAACCATTTTCCCAAAACTTTTACAAATTCAAGTTCTTAAAAGTTAACAATGGGGTTAGACTCAAAGCAGGTTTCCAATTTTTCCAAGGCTTTCCTAGTCACTCCCACAAAGTCAATTCTCCCAACTATATATATTCCAAATCCATCTTTCTCTTTTTAACCTTTCCAATTTATAAGGTTTTACTAGCAAACCTACTAACCCAAAGCACTAACCATGTGGGATTTACTTTCCTTCCATACAAAATACATTGTACACTTTCCACCCAAATTACGTAAGGGTCTCAGATTTCCATATTCCTTTCTTTAATGTTCAAAACAGTCATCCAAATTCTAACCATATTATACTCTTTTCTATTTAGTGGGTTCCTATATGGATCTAGGTATATAAATATATAAAATATTTATATTTTTTAAACGTACAAATACGTTAACTCGCTATTTATATAGGAATCCTAAACCTAAGCTCTGATACCAGATGTAACAACCCAAATTCCGACAGATCGAATTTTTTCAAAATTCCAATCTATCAAAATTCAAGTTGTTATGCTCTGTATCCTGCATAAAAGACAAAGACATAAAATATGTCAAAGCTCAGGAAATATCTCACAATGGAATGTATAAAATATAACATAATCAAAGTATAGCCTTACAGTATTAATAATACTGCCTAACCAATGTCCAAAGCTATCATGTCTCATGTCTCTGCCACAAATCTAACCTATGAGTATGTTATGAGGAGGGGGTCAGAACACAAGTTCTAGTGACTAGATTTAAACTATACACTTTGGATAATCCTACATATACCATTCAATCATATTTTCTTATTTATTAGGTTACTCGGGTTAACATCATTTAAGGCTTACACACACGTCGTACCCATTTACTTCCCAGTGGATTAAACTAATATGGTATATATGCAGATACCCTCAGTATTAAGGTACATCCTATGATACCCCACTCGCACGGTCTCTGCCATAATACCACCGAGATGTACGCAGTCCCTCATCCTACGCCTGAGTGACGTACGAACCTCTATATAATAATATTATGTTCCACATATATCTGTCATTACTATGCTACGCAAACATACAGAATGCCAACTTTGTTCGAATCAGATTCCATACCAAAGTAGTTCCCTCAATTCTATGATACACCACCTAGAGCAGTCATAAATGTATCTAGACTGCCCCATATATGCACCGTTAATTGTAGCTCGATCCCTCAGCCGCACATCCTCTGATGTGCACTGAGTTCCGTGGCAAGGTGATATAAGAAACACGAAACTCGGTCGGGAGCTTTTCCATATCTGTACATGCCTATCTTTAAGAGCCTCTATATACATATATTCCTAGGGTCTGTTTTAATGGTGGCTATGGCCCCTCCCTCAACTAGTAAAGAATGCAAGAGCAAAATGACTGCCCAAAAAAAAACATTCTAAACATCCATTTGGCGTCTTCCCTCAACCACCGTACCCCGATAGTGAAAGGTGAATGGTCTATTAGTTTTTTCTCTAGTCTTTTCTCATCCCTCTGGCTGTCGATGATGGGTATCCATTGATCTACTATCCTTGTTGGTCGTAACTCCTCACCTCCCCGTTGATGCGACCACCGAATCATTCTAGTGTCACCACGTCACAGCATTCTAACTGCATAACTACTTTTCCAGTCAAGTCCCACCGACCAAGTAGTTACACGCTGACCCAACCTTTGCGAGCACAGCCAAAACATTAGCCACCGCCCAGAGGACTACTAGTAGCACCTTACGTATCTCAGGAAGCTGCGTGCTCCCCTTCCAGTCCTTCGGAGCCGATAGAATAATCAGATAAATGTGTGCTCCCCTCGTGCCTTATAACACCACGATGGTCTCCCTATTAGGTTATTCACCCTCAAATGCGCGGACCGGTCCAAGCGCCTAACTTTAATATGTTGTTAGACCTTATGTCTAAACATTCTTTTACGCGCTTGCCTTACCTCATTAGGTTTCCATTTAACTTGGTTATTCTCATTCATATTGAATTCTTAATCAATTTGCCAAGTTCCTCTTGCTTATTAATTTCAGTTATATAACTTAACCCATTTAAGTTTATTAATATGCCCACAACATGTTATTCTCTAGATTGTGGTCCAAGGTCTATAATCCACAATCCCTTTATATTCTTGTTTGATTTTATCGTTACAATAACATGTTCCACTTAATATGTAATTAAGTATATCCCAATTCACATGTTTTCTGTTTAACATGTTTTCCATTATTTTTGATAAAATATAACTTATTTTATGAGTTTTCCTCATTCTTTCTCATTTAATCATAATTCCATTTTACACCGTTACTACAACTTATCTTTGTTTACTTATTAAGTTACTTCTCTTAACTAAGGTCCATTTATAAGTTTCTCTATCCATTTATTATAACCTATGTTATAATTTCCTCTTGTCCCTAGGATAAGTCCAAACATGTTATTCTTATTAGCGTGTTTCAGACATCCAAGTTTACAGATTACTTAATTTATAATTAAGTACAACTTCTTATGTTTCACATATTTCCCCCATTTTCTCAATTGGTTTCTGGCTTTCCCCATTTACTATTACTCAATTCACAATTAAGTGTCCCTTATCACATTTCACCAGTTATCCCATTTCTTTACTAGTTTATTATAACCTAAGTTATATTCTTCACTTGTCCGTAGGACAAGTCTACCTATTATACAACATTTTCTTTAATGTTATTTATTTATAATAGTTTATTGTCATTCCCGTTTTAAACCATTTACTGTTGTAATCCATTATTCTTCATTCACTGTAATATATGTTCCTTATTTTGTTAAGGAAAATATTTCATGCATCTTATCAGTTTGATTTATAGAAGGAATCAGTGATTTATTTTCATAACATATTCCCGTCTGAATTCGTGGTGGCATGTAATTTCTTTTCTCTTTCTTACTTTATTCATTCTGACTTACTTGCAACCACGTTCTCAGAAATAGTTTATTTAGGGTAATACATCACTTTTCTTTCGCATCACTCTAACTCAGTCCATTACATCCCTTCCTTTCTTATTTTCTGAGTTATACATTTAATTACCATCATTTCCATTTATTCATATATATATACGCATGAGACGACCCGAATTCCCGTTCTCACGGAAACAAGGTTATCTTTTGGAATATAACACAGAAACATATAATAGCAGAACAGAATTAAATAAATACACCAGATATGAACAACAAAATATACTGGATAAAAGTAATCATCAGAGTTACACAGTATACAGGATCTTACTTAGTACAAATACAGTTCAGCTATACATAAATGTCTACAGCGGAAATAAACAAAATATGTACAATAGGAGCTGAACAGCATAAAAGGAAATAAATGATAGAATCCATCTTCAGCTCCAGCTATCCAGAAAGAACCAGCTAAACCTGAATACAAGGCTGCCCGTGTAGAAAAAAAGGGGCACCCGAGTTTGAGAGTGAAACAAACTACGAGTCAGTCATGGGACTGGTATGAGAAATCTACTCAACACATATATAATTGGCTAATCACAGGACCACGCCACTTTCGTGGAACGGGTTTACTCCATTGGATTGCCAGTGCTTTAAAACAAATCTTTCTTTTAAACATCGCTATGCTTTTTATAAAAATGAAGCCATTATAAGACTCAGTTCCCATCACACAATGCAACGCAAACCGGAGGATAGAGTTTTACCTTATAATGGCCAAAATATGATTGATACGAATAAAACAAAGACATTTGATATTATTGCTAGTGTTTATATGTTTTGAAAACAATTTCAAATCATAACTATCAATCATAGACGGCATGGGTACCATATATCATGTCGCCATATATATATACAATCAAAACCGCACGATGTCGTATTTGGAAATTGGATTTCCGTCATGAACCAAGGCAAAAGATAGTCCTTACCGAATTCGAGACTGCCTAGCCCGAGCCTCAGGCAAGTACTCTGTCAAGCCTTAGGATCGTCAGGGCCGGTCCACCGATGTGGATTAAAATGCCTGAACACTGCGTTTCCCCGCCCTTTGGGGCGTAAATGAGCCAACGAATGACTCCATCGGACCCGGATCGTCCGATCAAACCGAGGCGCCTCGCAACAGCAACAACCACATAGGTGAAAAGTATATAAATGTCAGGGCTGGTAGGTCACTGACACCACCCTAGCTAGGAAGAAACGCAGGCCCTCCCTGATGTCCTCTCCCGTTTTAGGTTCATACCGGGGTGTGAGGCTCGCGAATTCACGTTGCACACAAAGCTACGCCACACAGGAGGCGCTTTGATCATCACCACAAGACTTTGCTTTTCAACAGAAGCCCTGATCACTGCATCTTAGCATGCCACACAGGCAATTCACGCCATGCGATTGATGTCCATCGATATACAACCTCTGAGCTCGTACGTTTCAGAGAAGGGCGTTAAGCAAAAGAATAAATTCTCCGCCGCCAAACAGATGTATATTTAACAGAAATCAATCAACACAGAATAAACTCCAATGTCAGACACACAGTCCATTTACAAGTCCGTTCTGGGTCTAAACGAAACCGGAGGCACTAAATACCTCGCAAACCCTTCGATCACCACGTACGTCTAGACGATCACCACTCATTATCCATATTTCGGGATGCCTCCCAATCAGGACCTCGGTTACCATCCAAACGAGGTGAAGATCTCCGGTCTTCGACCATCGTCTTCATCTTCGACTTTCAGTCGTCGGTCAATTATTCGAAATGAGAATTAACTCGGCCTTTTCAAATAATTCACGTATATTTAGAATTTCAAATCGATTTATTTCAATGGTTAAATTATTTGACAACATCACTTTTGTTCTTTAATGTAATTTTCACACCAAACACATTCAACCATCAAATATCACATAAATCAAGCAAATTCAGTTTATTTCTATTCCATATCGCTTATGATATTTTATAACTATTTATCGCTATTTTTATTTATTTTAAAATAGCCAATTTATTCAAAACGACGCTTCGGGCCATAACGCGGCCGTGGCGCTGTTTTTCTTCAGATTTGATTTACACATATCTGAAAATCTAACCGTTGGATCTTCACAAAATTTACATCATTAGAAAGGTCTTTTCAAAACGAACCCAACGGTTCTAGTTTCGGGAAAATCCGACGGTCGGATCTCCCGGTACAATCGTTTGAATTTTCGATTTCAAAATACGAACTGCCGCGTCGTTATTCGATTAAATATAATTTTATTTATATATATAAATAAATATAATCGTTTCTGGCGCTGTTTTTCTTCAGATTTGAATTAAACATTCCAGACAATCCAACCGTTGGATTTCTACAAGGTTGGTGCCGTTGGAAAGATTATTCCAAGGCGAACCCGACGGTTGAGGTTTCGGGAAAATCCAATGGTCGGATTTCCCGCACTAGTCGTTTGAAATCACGGTTTCAAAATACGAACTGCACGGCTTCGTTTCGTTTTAGTTTTATTTATATTTATATATTTATATAAATATAGTTCATTCAACAATTTCAATATCGTTTTCACTTCAAAAAAATTTCTAACACCTTAAATTTTGGAAAAATTTCGCCATAACCTCCCCTGCACCGGGAGCGTCGGGAAATCGCAAATAGCGTCCCGGTCCTTCTAATCTCGAAAAGAAAAAGAAAAAGCCAAGCGGCTAGCCAACAGGCTCAAAATCATCACCCAAACAAATCAGTAAATGTGTACCTATTTGTCGGGCACAATTTTATTCCTCTTCTCTAGCCCCTTTGCTATAACCTGTTCAATGAATATTGCATGTACATATATATACAGTTCATATCATTTTTCATTTTCTATTCAACTTCATATTTGATTTCTATTTGGTTTAAAAACACCATTCATTCTAATGTCACATAAATAGGCGCAAATCATTTCATTAGCTAATTAATGAATATTTCAACTGATATATGTTTATTTGAACAAGTGGCTATTTTTAACATTTCACATTTCAACGATTTATGCATACAATAAAAATGTGATTTTTATTGTAAAATAATTCATTTCAAAACACTATTTTTCTATATAGTTCATATAGTCTATAAAAGGTGATTTTTATTATCAAACAATTTATTTCAAAATATGAATACCATTCAACACATGAATTTCTAAACAACGAATGAATATCAATTCAACACATGAATGTTTCTATAGTTTTTATATATCGATAAAAATGTGATTTTTATTATCGAACTATTTATTTCAAAATATGAATACCATTCAACACATGAATTTCTAAACAACGAATGAATATCAATTCAACACATGAATGTTTTCAATAGTTTTTATATATCGATAAAAATGTGATTTTTTTTATCGAACTATTTATTTCAAAATATGAATACCATTCAACACATGAATTTCTAAACAACGAATGAATATCAATTCAACACATGAACGTTTTCTATAGTTTTTATATATCGATAAAAATGTGATTTTTATTATCGAACAATTTATTTCAAAATATGAATACCATTCAACACATGAATTTCTAAACAACGAATGAATATCAATTCAACACATGAATGTTTCTATAGTTTTTATATATCGATAAAAATGTGATTTTTATTATCGAACTATTTATTTCAAAATATGAATACCATTCAACACATGAATTTCTAAACAACGAATGAATATCAATTCAACACATGAATGTTTTCAATAGTTTTTATATATAGATAAAAATGTGATTTTTATTCTCTAACAGTTTATTTCAAAATATGAATACCATTCAACACATGAATTTCTAAACAACGAATGAATATCAATTCAACACATGAATGTTTCTATAGTTTTTATATATCGATAAAAATGTGATTTTTATTATCAAACAGTTTATTTCAAAATATGAATACCATTCAACACATGAATTTCTAAACAACGAATGAATATCAATTCAACACATGAATGTTTTCAATAGTTTTTATATATCGATAAAAATGTGATTTTTATTGTCGAACAATTTATTTCAAAATATGAATACCATTCAACACATGAATTTCTAAACAACGAATGAATATCAATTCAACACATGAATGTTTCTATAGTTTTTATATATCGATAAAAATGTGATTTTTATTGTCGAACAATTTATTTCAAAATATGAATACCATTCAACACATGAATTTCTAAACAACGAATGAATATCAATTCAACACATGAATGTTTTCTATTCAATGAATAAATATAGTTTAAGCATATGAAAATAATTCAAACACACGAATATTATTCAAAATTTCGGCAGCATAACGGCAGGGTAGTTAAACCGGCACCGTCCCTAGTACGGCTCCTCGCTCTACCTTAAAACCTCGCGGTTTTTGACAATGGGGATCATGCATCTAGTTCGCACGCAGGCGGCATGTATATATTTATTTCATTTCCACAAACTAATCCTAAGTGGTTTCAACCAAATATTTCACAACCACAAACGGGTATTTTTCAACCACAATCAACCAATATCCATCACAAACAATCCCAAACAATCATTCAATTTTCACAACAATTTCAACCAATAAATATCGTCCATGGTTTGTGGACGAGGGGGCGTATATATATATATATATATATATATATATATATATTTATATATAGCAATTTATATATAGCTATTCACTTTCATTTCACACATATATAATATATTTTAAATCAGAAATCTCACCAATAGCTATCCAACTGCACGATACTTCACTTATAGAAATCTTCGCCTTTTGTCGCTTTCGCCCGTATTCTCTACATAGGTAAAAATAGAATTTTTACTATGCTATTCAATATATAAAAATCGAATTTTGACTTCGCTATTCCATATATAAAAATATGATTTTTACTTCGACTTTCAACATATAAAAATATGATTTTTACTTCGACTTTCAACATATAAAAATATGATTTTTACTTCAACTTTCAACATATAAAAAATCTGATTTCCTTTGCTTTTAAAATCAGTTTTAAAATGTTTTTCAAATCAGTTTTTATTTTAAAAACAAAATCAGTTTTTATCTTTTTTTTTTAAATTTCAGTTTTTACTTTTTAAAATTTCAGTTTTTACTTTTTATTAAATCAGTTTTATGCTTTTTATAAATCAGTTTTATTCTTTTTTTATAAGAAAAACAGTTTTATTCTTTTTTATAAAAAAACAGTTTAAACCTTTTATAAAAACAGTTTATATATAAAATAAAAATAAAATAAATAAAAATAAAATACAATTTAAAACTTACAGAGGAGCGGGGGGGGGGGGGGGGGGGGGGTTTCTGCAGATCGTCGGGGCTGGATTCTCGAGGGCGGCGGCGCTAGGGGTTCGAACGGGGAGCGGCTTCGAGGTTCGAACGAGGTGGTGGGCGGCTTCGGGGTTCGATCGGAGAGAGGCGGCTTGGGTCTTCGGGGTGTGGGCGCTGGGAGGAGGAGGCGGCTTCGAGGGAGGAGGAGGCGGCTTCGTTTCGCTTAGGGTTTTTTTTTTTTTCCTTCTTCTGTTTGTAATTATAATGAACGGGGGGGGGGTGGGGGGCAGAAAGGATATAAGGGAGGGAAGGGGGAATTAAAATATAATTAATTTTTTTTTTATTATTTAATTATGCAAAAAGTTGACTTTTACATACGACCTCTAAACAAGGCCCACCGCCTGTCGTCCATAGCGTTTAACCCCCATTCCGAACACAATGGGATATGTATCGCAAGCTGATTCGATCGTTACAATCAGTTTCCTTTTGAATTTACATTTAAATCACTATATTGAATTTTAAACGTACATTTCGAATTACTGGGGCCACATACTAACTAGAAAAATTCCCGAAAAATATTTTCTAGCTTCGTATTGACGATACGGTCCTAACAAAACTAGTTTCGTCGAATTCTGAGACCGTTTGAAAAATGGCCAATTTCCAGTCGATTAAAATCAACGGAAACTGATCAAACGCGTTTTCTTTTGCCATGCTCACATATTGATTCGAAAAATTATGAAATTTGGAATCTAACAATAACTTGACACTACGAACCTAACAAAAGTGGTTTCGTCGAAATCCGAGGTCATCTGCAAAATATCCATTTTTAAGGGCCTGAATTCCATAGCGACTATTCAGAATTTTCAACTGGACATATCTTTTGATTCCCGCTATCAAATTTCGATTGGTCGGATTCGTTAGAAAGATATTATCAATTAGATTCCATTATTTTTGGTTTCACTAAAATCCGGATTGTTTTGCATCCGGTATATTCAATTGAAGTTTGAAATCGAATTATCGAACTACCACGCCATTTTCAATTCTATATATAATTATAATTAATTATATTCGTTTTCAAATGTCGATTTCAACTCAGTTTTCATCGCCATTATTTAAAATATTTATTTTAAATATTTAAAATCCATTATTTTAGCCAATTTAAAAAATTTAAATTGGTTCAGATTTTCTGGGTCGTTACAATCTCCCTCACTTAAAACTTTTCGTCCCCGAAAAGGAATAAAGTCGAAAGTGGTTTGATAATTCTACGATCACACAACACAACAACCAATCCAATTGTTTTTTAACTTTTTTTTTTAACTTTTCAAATATATATCTTTTATATATTCAAAAATTATATTTCTAAAACCAGACTATATATAAATATAATCACAAATACGTTTTTTAAAAACATATTACTCTCGACTCGTTCTGAGGCACTTCTGACCCCATCTCTAACGAGTTGTTCTGATTCTGCTACTCATACTAGGATATTACTGATCCTATCTGTATAGAGTTACCCGTCCTAGAACACTACTGGTTCTATTTCTGACGAGTTCGTTCAAATGTTATATTCCAGAACTAAGCTTAACCAAAGCTCTGATACCACGATGAGACGACCCGAATTCCCGTTCTCACGGAAACAAGGTTATCTTTTGGAATATAACACAGAAACATATAATAGCAGAACAGAATTAAATAAATACACCAGATATGAACAACAAAATATACTGGATAAAAGTAATCATCAGAGTTACACAGTATACAGGATCTTACTTAGTACAAATACAGTTCAGCTATACATAAATGTCTACAGCGGAAATAAACAAAATATGTACAATAGGAGCTGAACAGCATAAAAGGAAATAAATGATAGAATCCATCTTCAGCTCCAGCTATCCAGAAAGAACCAGCTAAACCTGAATACAAGGCTGCCCGTGTAGAAAAAAAGGGGCACCCGAGTTTGAGAGTGAAACAAACTACGAGTCAGTCATGGGACTGGTATGAGAAATCTACTCAACACATATATAATTGGCTAATCACAGGACCACGCCACTTTCGTGGAACGGGTTTACTCCATTGGATTGCCAGTGCTTTAAAACAAATCTTTCTAAACATCGCTATGCTTTTTTATAAAAATGAAGCCATTATAAGACTCAGTTCCCATCACACAATGCAACGCAAACCGGAGGATAGAGTTTTACCTTATAATGGCCAAAATATGATTGATACGAATAAAAACAAAGACATTTGATATTATTGCTAGTGTTTTATATGTTTTGAAAACAATTTCAAATCATAACTATCAATCATAGACGGCATGGGTACCATATATCATGTCGCCATATATATATACAATCAAAACCGCACGATGTCGTATTTGGAAATTGGATTTCCGTCATGAACCAAGGCAAAAGATAGTCCTTACCGAATTCGAGACTGCCTAGCCCGAGCCTCAGGCAAGTACTCTGTCAAGCCTTAGGATCGTCAGGGACGGTCCACCGATGTGGATTAAAATGCATGAACACTGCGTTTCCCCGCCCTTTGGGGCGTAAATGAGCCAACGAATGACTCCATCGGACCCGGATCGTCCGATCAAACCGAGGCGCCTCGCAACAGCAACAACCACATAGGTGAAAAGTATATAAATGTCAGGGCTGGTAGGTCACTGACACCACCCTAGCTAGGAAGAAACGCAGGCCCTCCCTGATGTCCTCTCCCGTTTTAGGTTCATACCGGGGTGTGAGGCTCGCGAATTCACGTTGCACACAAAGCTACGCCACACAGGCGGCGCTTTGATCATCACCACAAGAGTTTGCTTTTCAACAGAAGCCCTGATCACTGCATCTTAGCATGCCACACAGGCAATTCACGCCATGCGATTGATGTCCATCGATATACAACCTCTGAGCTCGTACGTTTCAGAGAAGGGCGTTAAGCAAAAGAATAAATTCTCCGCTGCCAAACAGATGTATATTTAACAGAAATCAATCAACACAGAATAAACTCCAATGTCAGACACACAGTCCATTTACAAGTCCGTTCTGGGTCTGAACGAAACCGGAGGCACTAAATACCTCGCAAACCCTTCGATCACCACGTACGTCTAGACGATCACCACTCATTATCCATATTTCGGGATGCCTCCCAATCAGGACCTCGGTTACCATCCAAACGAGGTGAAGATCTCCGGTCTTCGACCATCGTCTTCATCTTCGACTTTCAGTCGTCGGTCAATTATTCGAAATGAGAATTAACTCGGCCTTTTCAAATAATTCACGTATATTTAGAATTTCAAATCGATTTATTTCAATGGTTAAATTATTTGACAACATCACTTTTGTTCTTTAATGTAATTTTCACACCAAACACATTCAACCATCAAATATCACATAAATCAAGCAAATTCAGTTTATTTCTATTCCATATCGCTTATGATATTTTATAACTATTTATCGCTATTTTTATTTATTTTAAAATAGCCATTTTATTCAAAACGACGCTTCGGGCCATAACGCGGCCGTGGCGCTGTTTTTCTTCAGATTTGATTTACACATATCTAAAAATCTAACCGTTGGATCTTCACAAAATTTACATCATTAGAAAGGTCTTTTCAAAACGAACCCAACGGTTCCAGTTTCGGGAAAATCCGAGGGTCGGATCTCCCGGTACAATCGTTTGAATTTTCGATTTCAAAATACGAACTGCCGCGTCGTTATTCGATTAAATATAATTTTATTTATATATATAAATAAATATAATCGTTTCTGGCGCTGTTTTTCTTCAGATTTGAATTAAACATTCCAGACAATCCAACCGTTGGATTTCTACAAGGTTGGTGCCGTTGGAAAGATTATTCCAAGGCGAACCCGACGGTTGAGGTTTCGGGAAAATCCAATGGTCGGATTTCCCGCACTAGTCGTTTGAAATCACGGTTTCAAAATACGAACTGCACGGCTTCGTTTCGTTTTAGTTTTTTTTATATTTATATATTTATATAAATATAGTTCATTCAACAATTTCAATATCGTTTTCACTTCAAAAAATTTTCTAACACCTTAAATTTTGGAAAAATTTCGCCATAACCTCCCCTGCACCGGGAGCGTCGGGAAATCGCAAATAGCGTCCCGGTCCTTCTAATCTCGAAAAGAAAAAGAAAAAGCCAAGCGGCTAGCCAACAGGCTCAAAATCATCACCCAAACAAATCAGTAAATGTGTACCTATTTGTCGGGCACAATTTTATTCCTCTTCTCTAGCCCCTTTGCTATAACCTGTTCAATGAATATTGCATGTACATATATATACAGTTCATATCATTTTTCATTTTCTATTCAACTTCATATTTGATTTCTATTTGGTTTAAAAACACCATTCATTCTAATGTCACATAAATAGGCGCAAATCATTTCATTAGCTAATTAATGAATATTTCAACTGATATATGTTTATTTGAACAAGTGGCTATTTTTAACATTTCACATTTCAACGATTTATGCATACAATAAAAATGTGATTTTTATTGTAAAATAATTCATTTCAAAACACTATTTTTCTATATAGTTCATATAGTCTATAAAAGGTGATTTTTATTATCAAACAATTTATTTCAAAATATGAATACCATTCAACACATGAATTTCTAAACAACGAATGAATATCAATTCAACACATGAATGTTTCTATAGTTTTTATATATCGATAAAAATGTGATTTTTATTATCGAACTATTTATTTCAAAATATGAATACCATTCAACACATGAATTTCTAAACAACGAATGAATATCAATTCAACACATGAATGTTTTCAATAGTTTTTATATATCGATAAAAATGTGATTTTTTTTATCGAACTATTTATTTCAAAATATGAATACCATTCAACACATGAATTTCTAAACAACGAATGAATATCAATTCAACACATGAACGTTTTCTATAGTTTTTATATATCGATAAAAATGTGATTTTTATTATCGAACAATTTATTTCAAAATATGAATACCATTCAACACATGAATTTCTTGTAACAACCCGGAAAATCTGGGCCAGTTTAAAATTTTTATTTTGACAATTTTAGCGAGTTTTGATTATTTAAAATGAATTATTTTAAATAGAATCGACGAGAAAATTTATTTTGAATAGAATTCGAACGTATATATTATACGCGTCGTCGATAGAATATAAATATTTATATATAATTATAAAAGGAATTGAAAATGGCGCGGTAGTTCGAAAATTCGATTTCTAATTTCAAATGAATATACAGAATTCAATATAAGTCGGAATTGAACGAAACAAGAAATATTTGAATCTGTATAACTATATCTTTGTAACGAAGTTAACAAACTGAGATTTCATTTTAGAAATGATAAGATATGTCCAGTTTAAAATTAGAAATAGTCGCTGTGGAATTTATATATATTTTTATATATATAAGGCCCTTAAAAATAGCAATTTTGCAAACGACCTCGGATTTCGACGAAACCAGTTTTGTTGAGTCCGTGATGTTATGTTATTGCTAGGTTTCAAATTTCATAATTTTTCGAATCAATATGTGAGCGTGGCAAAGGAAAATGCGTTTGACCATTTTCAGTTGATTTTAATCGACTGGAAATTGACCATTTTTCAAACGGTCTCGGAATTCGACGAAACTAGTTTTGTTAGGACCGTATCGTCAATACGAAGCTAGAAAATATTTTTCTGGAATTTTTCTAGTTAGTATGTGACCCCGGTAATTTGAAATGTGCGTTTAAAATTCAATATAGCGATTTAAATGTAAATTCAACGGAAACTGATTGTAACAGCCGAATCAGCTTACGATACATATCCCATTGTGTTCGGAATGGGGGTAAAACGCTATAGACGACAGGCGGTGGGCCTCGGTTAGAGGTCGTATGTAAAAGTCAACTTTTAAAATAATAAAATAATAAAATAAATAAATATAAAAATTTAATTAAACCCTCTTCCCTTATACCAGGCCCCCCCCCCCCCCCCGTTCTAAATAATTCCTACAGAAGAAAAAAAAAAATCTCTGTCGCTCAGCCCTAATCGCCTCCTCCCTAGGCCTCGTCGGACCACCGCCAGGATTGGCCGCAGCCTCGCCTCTCCTCATCTTCCTCTCTCCGCTGATCGAACCCCCCCCATCGCTAAACCCACCGCGATGACGCCTCCCACAACCGCCGCGCCTTCCCTATCCTCCTCCGATCCCTGTGCCGTCATCGACCCCCACCTCGATCCCCTCTTCTCCTTTTGCTACCCCCCCCTCGAGTTCGACCAGCGACAACTCCGACCCCCCCCCTGCGCTGACGTCAGCAACCGCCACCCCGAGCCCCCTGTAAGTTTTTTTTATTTTATTAATTTTATATTTATTATATAAACTGAATTATATTTATTATATAAACTAGATTTTATAAAACTGATTTGTAATTGATTTTAAAAACTGAATTTTCTTTATTTTTTTAAAACTGTTTTTTTTATTATTACTTTAAAGCTAATTTTTATTTTTATTTTATGTAGTAAAGTGATAAAAATATAATCTTTATAGGATAGAGGATATAAAGATATCATCTTTGTGTATGTAACGAAATAAAAATCTGATTTTTATTTTATATACGTTGAAATCAAGTGATGATTTTTATAAAGGCGAAATCTTTATTTTTATAAAAGCGAACTAAAAATTCGATTTTTATATATTGAACTTTGAACTAAAAATTCGATTTTTATATATTGAACTTTGAACTAAAAATTCGATTTTTATATATTGAATAGCGAACTAAAAATTCGATTTTTATATATTGAACTTTGAACTAAAAATTCGATTTTTATATATTGAATAGCGAACTAAAAATTCGATTTTTATATATTGAACTTTGAACTAAAAATTCGATTTTTATATATTGAACTTTGAACTAAAAATTCGATTTTTATATATTGAATAGCGAACTAAAAATTCGATTTTTATATATTGAACTTTGAACTAAAAATTTGATTTTTATATATTGACCTTCGAAATAAAAATATGATTTTTTTTAAATATTGAATAGTGAAGTAAAAATTCGATTTTTATGAATGTAGTGGCTACGGGCGACGAAGCTGACGAAGATGCGAAAACAATGAAGATTTCTATCAATGAAGTGCCGTGGAGCTAGGATAGCTTTCGGTGAGAATTTCTCACTCTTCAATTTTATTTCTAGTTATATATATATACTAGGATGCAGACGGTGCTTAGTAGCACCCGACACAATCGTCCACAGACCATGGACTTGTTTGTTTGACTGTTTGGTGATTGATTGCGATATTGGTTTGAATGTGGTTTGTGGTGTGAAAAATCGAATCGATAAATTGGTTAGGATTAGACGTGCGCCGTTATAAGGCGAAGGAGTAAGGCTAGGTTAGACTCTTACTCCAAATTTTGTGGTTTGCATAACGAAAATTGATTTGATGATGTGTGAATGGCGTGGGCCTTCACTAGACCGGGGACAAGGCTAGGCCTCGTCCCGTTTCTAGTATCGTGCCGTTATGCCGCCGAAATTTTCTAAAATATGTTAGAAAAATAAAAATATCATTTTATTTAAAGAATGAACTGAATAGAAATTCATATGTTGGAATAAAATGTTTTATCGTTAAAAATATAATTTTTAACGTGAAAGTGAATAAAATAGAATAGTCATTTACAAACCAGACGGTTTGTTTATGTACACCTATTTGAAGGACGTTGATTGGGTCGATAAATTTTACACATCGCCCAACAGCACAAATAAAATATGTGTTTGATTGTTTGAAACCCCACACGGGTGTTGGGATGAAATTTGAAGTTCACTCATCCTGATTTATTAAATATGTCGATCGGTTGATTGACAGGCTGTTATAAGCGTTGAATATCTATATTTGATGCTTTTACAGTGTAGTGCACTTTGGTTGATGGTTGATTATTTTCAATGCTATTATATACATGTGTTGTATGAAAATCCATATAATTAACTTTATATGGTAATTGATTGGGCCTCATTCCAATCGTGAAAATAAAGAATATTTTGATAATAAGAAATATTTGAAATAGAATATTTGAAAATAGAAATTTATGAAGCCGTGTTGATTAGTTTGACGCCATTTTGACGTAAACTATATTTATATCGATTTTATTCATTTAGAATTGAATTGAAAACGAATTCGAAATGAATTGAATTGAAAACGATTTCGAAATTAATTGAATTGAAAACGAATTCGAAATGAATTGAATTGAAAACGATTTCGAAATTAATTGAATTGAAAACGAATTCGAAATGAATTGAATTGAAAACGATTTCGAAATGAATTGAATTGAAAACGATTTCGAAATGAATTGAATTGAAAACGATTTCGAAATGAATTGAATTGAAAACGAATTCGAAATGAATTGAATTGAAAACGAATTCAAAGTGAATTGAATTGAAAACGAATTCAAAGTGAATTGAATTGAAAATGAATTCAAATTGAATTGAAATTTGAAATGAATTGAAATTTGAATTGAACAGAAATGAATTTTAAAACGAATTTATAAGGAAGGATTCAATTTTGCTTTGAATTGAAATGGAAGTTGAAATAGGTTTTGAAACGATTTTAAAACTATTTATATAATTCGTTTTAAATAGAAATCGACGAAATATATATTATATATATAATATAATGGCCTGAATAGAACGCGCCGCGCCGCGGCAGTTCGTGAATTTCGACCATTTATTTCAAACGGACATTGCGGGAGATCCGACCGTCGGATTCTCCTAAAACCGGAACCGTTGGGTTCGTATCGAAAAGAGCTTTCTAACGAATATTAGAAATTTGAAATCTAACGGTTGGATTTGGAATTATG
This sequence comes from Allium sativum, assembly GCA_030737875.1. Classification (NCBI taxonomy): domain Eukaryota; kingdom Viridiplantae; phylum Streptophyta; class Magnoliopsida; order Asparagales; family Amaryllidaceae; genus Allium; species Allium sativum. The sequence continues at coordinate 250,980,055 of CM060915.1, read as the reverse complement.
TCCAAATCAAATTCGAAAAAGGTCGCTGTAAGTGCAGTTCGATGGCCATTGATGGAAATCGACTGTACGGGCCTAGATAAAATTATTAAAAATAGTAATAATTTGTGTAAAATCATAAGAAATGATTTGTGAAGATTTGGGATGAAAAACTCCCTATTTGAAAAGATAAAAATAGATTTTTATCGAAATGAACTAGTTTTGAACTAGAAATATAATTCTATTTATTTTTAAATAAATAAATTGAATTCAAAAAAGGGTTTTGAAAATAACCAAAATTTCCAATGATTGCATTGGAGTGGATTTGAATCGAAATTGTCTTCGGAATATTTCGATGTTGGAATTCGTGATTATACAGGTGTTGTTATGGAAATTTGAAAGATATATATTTATATCGTTATTTCCAATACGACATTTGTTAATCGTAGAATTCGATATTGAATATAGGCCGATATATTTTCTATTCAGAGCCTTGTATTGAATATCGAATGTGATTTGGGTTTGTCGTGAACGGTGTCTTCACTAACACTGTTCTTGAACCCAATTGAGAAAAGATTAAGTCTTTTTATTTAGATTTAATGAAGTGTACCAATTAAATGATATTTAATTGGAATTGAATTGATATTGATTTTTGGGTTTATCGTGAACAGTGTTTTAAATAACACTTGTTCTTTAACCCGATAATTAATGGAATGGGATTTTGGGTTTATCGTGAACCGTGTTTTAAATGACACTGATTCTTTAACCCAGATAATGATTAAAACTAAGTGGAGTTTTAATGAATCTTTAATTAGATTGAAAAGATCGAGAATGGAGTATCACCAGTTTTGCTCCAGGCGATAGTTAAATCTTTAATTAGATTTGAACGTGAAATTTAGAAACTAACTGTCGGTTAGCCAAGCAGAATGGTTTTCTGGATATTGATCTGATGTTGGTTTCGGCCTTCGGGGTTAATATTTGGGGAATTATTCTCTTGATTAATTTACGGTTAGTGACTAATGAATTGGAATGAGGCGTATGTTGTGTTTGTGTAACACTTATTTAAAATATACGCGAGTTATTCGGAAAGACCGGGTTCATCCCATTCTGAATAACTGATACGATGATATGTCGAAGATGAAGACGATGGTCGAAGATCGGAGGTCTTCACGTCGTTTGGGTGATAACTGATGATCTTGATTGGGCTGTACACCCAAGAAGATGGAAACAGTTAGTGATCGTCCAGACGTACTTGGAGATCGATGGATATGCGGGGTACTAGGTGCCTCCGGTTTCGTTCAGACCCAGAACGGACTTGTAAATGGACTGTGTGTCTGACATCGGATTTCATTCTGTGTGACTGATATCGGTTGCATAGGATGGTTTGCCTGTGTGGCATGCTAAGATGCAAATGATCAAGGCTTCTGTTGAAAAGCAAAGTCTTGTGGTGATGATCAAAGCACGGCCTTTGTGGCGTAGCTTTGTGTAACGTTTACCTCGCGTGTTTCACACCAGGTATGAACCAAAAACGGGAGACGGACCTCAGGGAGGACTTGCGTTTCTTTCTAGCTAGAAGTGGCGTCAGTGGTTTTACACGCCCTGACGAGTTTGACTTATGTGGTTGTTGCTGTTGCGAGGCGCCTCGGATTGATCGGTCGTTCTCGAACCGATGGAGTCATTCGTTGGCTCGTTTACGCCCCAAAGGGCGGAGAGACGTATTGTTCAGGCATAATAATCCACTCCGTGTGGACCGGCCCTGACGATCCAAGGCCCACCTGAGTCTGGGACCTGAGACATGGGCTAGATTGTCTCGAATCGGTTGAGGACTATCTTTTGCCTCGGTTCATGACGGAAATCCAATTTCCAAATACGTGATCATTGCGGTTTTATTTGTAAACCTATATATGGCGACATAGTGGCATGGGACGCTCATGCCGCCTATGATTGATACTTATGATTTGAAGTTGTTTTATACACTATGCACTTATAATAGTATCAAACAATTTGTTTTAAACGTATCAAGCATTCTTTGGCTGTTATAAGGGAAAACCCTATCCCCCGGCTTGCGTTGCATTGTGTGATAGGACCTGGGTCTTATAACAGCTTCATTTTTCTTTATTTAGCATTGCGCTGTTGTTTCATGCACTGGTATTCTTGGGAGGAAACCCGTTCCGTGTTATACGGCGTGGTCCCTTGATTTACCTATTTTTAAAAATAAAGATTAACTGTTTTAGTTCTCACACCAGTCACATGACTGACCTGGAGTTTATTGTTTTAACCTAAACTCTGGGTGCCCTTATTTTGACACGGGCAGCTAGTAGTTTTGGGTTTTGCAGATTTATATTCACAGGATCCTGGTTTACAGCTGGAACGATATCCGGAAAGCTTTGTATCCGTATATCTCATTCTAGTTGTGTATTGTATTATTTTCCGCTGCTATGTATTTAAATGTAATTTAAATCTCTGATATTTCTGTGTAATATTCCTTTATACTCTGTATATTCTTGTAATCTGATGCACTGTTGTAATATACAATGAAACGTTCTTCTGTATGCGTTCTGTTGTGGCTTGTTCTCGAACTATCCGACACTTTCCTTTACGGGGAAGTTACGGGTCTTTACAGTTGGTATCAGAGCTTTGGTTTACAAAGCTAGAGAACAAGACACATTAGAAACATACGAAAGAATTCATCAGATATTGGATTAGTAATATCCAATGGGAATGACTCGTTAGAGATAGGATCAATAGTATCCTAGAACGAGTGTGAAGAGTATATTTTTGAAAATGAAAGTCAAATTTGTTTTGAAAATTTAAAATCAATTATTCGTATTTGATTATCTATTTATATTGAGTTGGACAGTCCAGTATATAAAGATTTTGCGTATACGTCTGATCCGCGTGTATTCGAAGTTTTAATATATTGGATAGATATAGAATCATACTCTAGTGGCCCGAAGATGATTCTGATGGTTGAGTACTCATCGTCAGAATTTATATTCGTGTGACGAAGGTGTGATATCAATATATTTCCATTAGACTGGTGTGAGAACCAAAATTAGATAGGGCTTATTGTTGTGAATTGGCATCAAAAACATGATTTTTGTATATGTATCAAAATTATGAATTTGAAACTCTAATTCACTAATTGATTGATGTTTGTGTTGTTTGTTTAGTTGTTTGATAATTTTGAACCATTATGCCTAATTTGATCGAATATTGAACTGTATTGAAAATTGGTCGCATCTGCTTGCATATACATGTATAACATTGAACAGGTCATAGCAAGGAGGCTAGAGCCAGAGAATAAAATATGTTTGCCCGACAAATAGGTACATGTTTACTACATAATTTACTGTTTTGTTTGGGTGATGATGATTTTGTGAGCCTATTGGCTAGCCGCTTGGCTTTTTCTTTTTCTTTTTGAGATCTGAAGGACCGGGGAGGCTATTTGAAATTCCCCGATGCTCCCATTGCAGGGGAGGTTATGGCGAAATTTTTCGAAAATTTAGGGTGTTAGCCAAATTTTTGAAATTTTGAAAATTCTCAGAAACTAAAGAGTTGGAGAATGGAAGCCTGATCGAACGTAGAGTTGAATAATCAAACTACTTTCGACTTTGTTCCTTTTCGGGGACGAAAAGTTTTAAGTGGGGGAGATTGTAACAACCCGGAAAATCTGGGCCAGTTTAAAATTTTTATTTTGACAATTTTAGCGAGTTTTGATTATTTAAAATGAATTATTTTAAATAGAATCGACGAGAAAATTTATTTTGAATAGAATTCGAACGTATATATTATACGCGTCGTCGATAGAATATAAATATTTATATATAATTATAAAAGGAATTGAAAATGGCGCGGTAGTTCGAAAATTCGATTTCTAATTTCAAATGAATATACAGAATTCAATATAAGTCGGAATTGAACGAAACAAGAAATATTTGAATCTGTATAACTATATCTTTGTAACGAAGTTAACAAACTGAGATTTCATTTTAGAAATGATAAGATATGTCCAGTTTAAAATTAGAAATAGTCGCTGTGGAATTTATATATATTTTTATATATATAAGGCCCTTAAAAATAGCAATTTTGCAAACGACCTCGGATTTCGACGAAACCAGTTTTGTTGAGTCCGTGATGTTAAGTTATTGCTAGGTTTCAAATTTCATAATTTTTCGAATCAATATGTGAGCGTGGCAAAGGAAAATGCGTTTGACCATTTTCAGTTGATTTTAATCGACTGGAAATTGACCATTTTTCAAACGGTCTCGGAATTCGACGAAACTAGTTTTGTTAGGACCGTATCGTCAATACGAAGCTAGAAAATATTTTTCTGGAATTTTTCTAGTTAGTATGTGACCCCGGTAATTTGAAATGTGCGTTTAAAATTCAATATAGCGATTTAAATGTAAATTCAACGGAAACTGATTGTAACAGCCGAATCAGCTTACGATACATATCCCATTGTGTTCGGAATGGGGGTAAAACGCTATAGACGACAGGCGGTGGGCCTCGGTTAGAGGTCGTATGTAAAAGTCAACTTTTAAAATAATAAAATAATAAAATAAATAAATATAAAAATTTAATTAAACCCTCTTCCCTTATACCAGGCCCCCCCCCCGTTCTAAATAATTCCTACAGAAGAAAAAAAAAAATCTCTGTCGCTCAGCCCTAATCGCCTCCTCCCTAGGCCTCGTCGGACCACCGCCAGGATTGGCCGCAGCCTCGCCTCTCCTCATCTTCCTCTCTCCGCTGATCGAACCCCCCCCATCGCTAAACCCACCGCGATGACGCCTCCCACAACCGCCGCGCCTTCCCTATCCTCCTCCGATCCCTGTGCCGTCATCGACCCCCACCTCGATCCCCTCTTCTCCTTTTGCTACCCCCCCCCCTCGAGTTCGACCAGCGACAACTCCGACCCCCCCCCCCCCCCCTGCGCTGACGTCAGCAACCGCCACCCCGAGCCCCCTGTAAGTTTTTTTTATTTTATTAATTTTATATTTATTATATAAACTGAATTATATTTATTATATAAACTAGATTTTATAAAACTGATTTGTAATTGATTTTAAAAACTGAATTTTCTTTATTTTTTTAAAACTGTTTTTTTTATTATTACTTTAAAGCTAATTTTTATTTTTATTTTATGTAGTAAAGTGATAAAAATATAATCTTTATAGGATAGAGGATATAAAGATATCATCTTTGTGTATGTAACGAAATAAAAATCTGATTTTTATTTTATATACGTTGAAATCAAGTGATGATTTTTATAAAGGTGAAATCTTTATTTTTATAAAAGCGAACTAAAAATTCGATTTTTATATATTGAACTTTGAACTAAAAATTCGATTTTTATATATTGAACTTTGAACTAAAAATTCGATTTTTATATATTGAATAGCGAACTAAAAATTCGATTTTTATATATTGAACTTTGAACTAAAAATTCGATTTTTATATATTGAATAGCGAACTAAAAATTCGATTTTTATATATTGAACTTTGAACTAAAAATTCGATTTTTATATATTGAACTTTGAACTAAAAATTCGATTTTTATATATTGAATAGCGAACTAAAAATTCGATTTTTATATATTGAACTTTGAACTAAAAATTCGATTTTTATATATTGAACTTTGAACTAAAAATTTGATTTTTATATATTGACCTTCGAAATAAAAATATGATTTTTTTTAAATATTGAATAGTGAAGTAAAAATTCGATTTTTATGAATGTAGTGGCTACGGGCGACGAAGCTGACGAAGATGCGAAAACAATGAAGATTTCTATCAATGAAGTGCCGTGGAGCTAGGATAGCTTTCGGTGAGAATTTCTCACTCTTCAATTTTATTTCTAGTTATATATATATACTAGGATGCAGACGGTGCTTAGTAGCACCCGACACAATCGTCCACAGACCATGGACTTGTTTGTTTGACTGTTTGGTGATTGATTGCGATATTGGTTTGAATGTGGTTTGTGGTGTGAAAAATCGAATCGATAAATTGGTTAGGATTAGACGTGCGCCGTTATAAGGCGAAGGATTAAGGCTAGGTTAGACTCTTACTCCAAATTTTGTGGTTTGCATAACGAAAATTGATTTGATGATGTGTGAATGGCGTGGGCCTTCACTAGACCGGGGACAAGGCTAGGCCTCGTCCCGTTTCTAGTATCGTGCCGTTATGCCGCCGAAATTTTCTAAAATATGTTAGAAAAATAAAAATATCATTTTATTTAAAGAATGAACTGAATAGAAATTCATATGTTGGAATAAAATGTTTTATCGTTAAAAATATAATTTTTAACGTGAAAGTGAATAAAATAGAATAGTCATTTACAAACCAGACGGTTTGTTTATGTACACCTATTTGAAGGACGTTGATTGGGTCGATAAATTTTACACATCGCCCAACAGCACAAATAAAATATGTGTTTGATTGTTTGAAATCCCACACGGGTGTTGGGATGAAATTTGAAGTTCACTCATCCTGATTTATTAAATATGTCGATCGGTTGATTGACAGGCTGTTATAAGCGTTGAATATCTATATTTGATGCTTTTACAGTGTAGTGCACTTTGGTTGATGGTTGATTATTTTCAATGCTATTATATACATGTGTTGTATGAAAATCCATATAATTAACTTTATATGGTAATTGATTGGGCCTCATTCCAATCGTGAAAATAAAGAATATTTTGATAATAAGAAATATTTGAAATAGAATATTTGAAAATAGAAATTTATGAAGCCGTGTTGATTAGTTTGACGCCATTTTGACGTAAACTATATTTATATCGATTTTATTCATTTAGAATTGAATTGAAAACGAATTCGAAATGAATTGAATTGAAAACGATTTCGAAATTAATTGAATTGAAAACGAATTCGAAATGAATTGAATTGAAAACGATTTCGAAATTAATTGAATTGAAAACGAATTCGAAATGAATTGAATTGAAAACGATTTCGAAATGAATTGAATTGAAAACGATTTCGAAATTAATTGAATTGAAAACGATTTCGAAATGAATTGAATTGAAAACGAATTCGAAATGAATTGAATTGAAAACGAATTCAAAGTGAATTGAATTGAAAACGAATTCAAAGTGAATTGAATTGAAAATGAATTCAAATTGAATTGAAATTTGAATTGAATTGAAATTTGAATTGAACAGAAATGAATTTTAAAACGAATTTATAAGGAAGGATTCAATTTTGCTTTGAATTGAAATGGAAGTTGAAATAGGTTTTGAAACGATTTTAAAACTATTTATATAATTCGTTTTAAATAGAAATCGACGAAATATATATTATATATATAATATAATGGCCTGAATAGAACGCGCCGCGCCGCGGCAGTTCGTGAATTTCGACCATTTATTTCAAACGGACATTGCGGGAGATCCGACCGTCGGATTCTCCTAAAACCGGAACCGTTGGGTTCGTATCGAAAAGAGCTTTCTAACGAATATTAGAAATTTGAAATCTAACGGTTGGATTTGGAATTATGTCCAAATCAAATTCGAAAAAGGTCGCTGTAAGTGCAGTTCGATGGCCATTGATGGAAATCGACTGTACAGGCCTAGATAAAATTATTAAAAATAGTAATAATTTGTGTAAAATCATAAGAAATGATTTGTGAAGATTTGGGATGAAAAACTCCCTATTTGAAAAGATAAAAATAGATTTTTATCGAAATGAACTAGTTTTGAACTAGAAATATAATTCTATTTATTTTTAAATAAATAAATTGAATTCAAAAAAGGGTTTTGAAAATAACCAAAATTTCCAATGATTGCATTGGAGTGGATTTGAATCGAAATTGTCTTCGGAATATTTCGATGTTGGAATTCGTGATTATACAGGTGTTGTTATGGAAATTTGAAAGATATATATTTATATCGTTATTTCCAATACGACATTTGTTAATCGTAGAATTCGATATTGAATATAGGCCGATATATTTTCTATTCAGAGCCTTGTATTGAATATCGAATGTGATTTGGGTTTGTCGTGAACGGTGTCTTCACTAACACTGTTCTTGAACCCAATTGAGAAAAGATTAAGTCTTTTTATTTAGATTTAATGAAGTGTACCAATTAAATGATATTTAATTGGAATTGAATTGATATTGATTTTTGGGTTTATCGTGAACAGTGTTTTAAATAACACTTGTTCTTTAACCCGATAATTAATGGAATGGGATTTTGGGTTTATCGTGAACCGTGTTTTAAATGACACTGATTCTTTAACCCAGATAATGATTAAAACTAAGTGGAGTTTTAATGAATCTTTAATTAGATTGAAAAGATCGAGAATGGAGTATCACCAGTTTTGCTCCAGGCGATAGTTAAATCTTTAATTAGATTTGAACGTGAAATTTAGAAACTAACTGTCGGTTAGCCAAGCAGAATGGTTTTCTGGATATTGATCTGATGTTGGTTTCGGCCTTCGGGGTTAATATTTGGATAATTATTCTCTTGATTAATTTACGGTTAGTGACTAATGAATTGGAATGAGGCGTATGTTGTGTTTGTGTAACACTTATTTAAAATATACGCGAGTTATTCGGAAAGACCGGGTTCATCCCATTCTGAATAACTGATACGACGATATGTCGAAGATGAAGACGATGGTCGAAGACCGGAGGTCTTCATGTCGTTTGGGTGATAACTGATGATCTTGATTGGGCTGTACACCCAAGAAGATGGAAACAGTTAGTGATCGTCCAGACGTACTTGGAGATCGATGGATATGCGGGGTACTAGGTGCCTCCGGTTTCGTTCAGACCCAGAACGGACTTGTAAATGGACTGTGTGTCTGACATCGGATTTCATTCTGTGTGACTGATATCGGTTGCATAGGATGGTTTGCCTGTGTGGCATGCTAAGATGCAAATGATCAAGGCTTCTGTTGAAAAGCAAAGTCTTGTGGTGATGATCAAAGCACGGCCTTTGTGGCGTAGCTTTGTGTAACGTTTACCTCGCGTGTTTCACACCAGGTATGAACCAAAAACGGGAGACGGACCTCAGGGAGGACTTGCGTTTCTTTCTAGCTAGAAGTGGCGTCAGTGGTTTTACACGCCCTGACGAGTTTGACTTATGTGGTTGTTGCTGTTGCGAGGCGCCTCGGATTGATCGGTCGTTCTCGAACCGATGGAGTCATTCGTTGGCTCGTTTACGCCCCAAAGGGCGGAGAGACGTATTGTTCAGGCATAATAATCCACTCCGTGTGGACCGGCCCTGACGATCCAAGGCCCACCTGAGTCTGGGACCTGAGACATGGGCTAGATTGTCTCGAATCGGTTGAGGACTATCTTTTGCCTCGGTTCATGACGGAAATCCAATTTCCAAATACGTGATCATTGCGGTTTTATTTGTAAACCTATATATGGCGACATAGTGGCATGGGACGCTCATGCCGCCTATGATTGATACTTATGATTTGAAGTTGTTTTATACACTATGCACTTATAATAGTATCAAACAATTTGTTTTAAACGTATCAAGCATTCTTTGGCTGTTATAAGGGAAAACCCTATCCCCCGGCTTGCGTTGCATTGTGTGATAGGACCTGGGTCTTATAACAGCTTCATTTTTCTTTATTTAGCATTGCGCTGTTGTTTCATGCACTGGTATTCTTGGGAGGAAACCCGTTCCGTGTTATACGGCGTGGTCCCTTGATTTACCTATTTTTAAAAATAAAGATTAACTGTTTTAGTTCTCACACCAGTCACATGACTGACCTGGAGTTTATTGTTTTAACCTAAACTCTGGGTGCCCTTATTTTGACACGGGCAGCTAGTAGTTTTGGGTTTTGCAGATTTATATTCACAGGATCCTGGTTTACAGCTGGAACGATATCCGGAAAGCTTTGTATCCGTATATCTCATTCTAGTTGTGTATTGTATTATTTTCCGCTGCTATGTATTTAAATGTAATTTAAATCTCTGATATTTCTGTGTAATATTCCTTTATACTCTGTATATTCTTGTAATCTGATGCACTGTTGTAATATACAATGAAACGTTCTTCTGTATGCGTTCTGTTGTGGCTTGTTCTCGAACTATCCGACACTTTCCTTTACGGGGAAGTTACGGGTCTTTACATTTCTAAACAACGAATGAATATCAATTCAACACATGAATGTTTCTATAGTTTTTATATATCGATAAAAATGTGATTTTTATTATCGAACTATTTATTTCAAAATATGAATACCATTCAACACATGAATTTCTAAACAACGAATGAATATCAATTCAACACATGAATGTTTTCAATAGTTTTTATATATAGATAAAAATGTGATTTTTATTCTCTAACAGTTTATTTCAAAATATGAATACCATTCAACACATGAATTTCTAAACAACGAATGAATATCAATTCAACACATGAATGTTTCTATAGTTTTTATATATCGATAAAAATGTGATTTTTATTATCAAACAGTTTATTTCAAAATATGAATACCATTCAACACATGAATTTCTAAACAACGAATGAATATCAATTCAACACATGAATGTTTTCAATAGTTTTTATATATCGATAAAAATGTGATTTTTATTGTCGAACAATTTATTTCAAAATATGAATACCATTCAACACATGAATTTCTAAACAACGAATGAATATCAATTCAACACATGAATGTTTCTATAGTTTTTATATATCGATAAAAATGTGATTTTTATTGTCGAACAATTTATTTCAAAATATGAATACCATTCAACACATGAATTTCTAAACAACGAATGAATATCAATTCAACACATGAATGTTTTCTATTCAATGAATAAATATAGTTTAAGCATATGAAAATAATTCAAACACACGAATATTATTCAAAATTTCGGCAGCATAACGGCAGGGTAGTTAAACCGGCACCGTCCCTAGTACGGCTCCTCGCTCTACCTTAAAACCTCGCGGTTTTTGACAATGGGGATCATGCATCTAGTTCGCACGCAGGCGGCATGTATATATTTATTTCATTTCCACAAACTAATCCTAAGTGGTTTCAACCAAATATTTCACAACCACAAACGGGTATTTTTCAACCACAATCAACCAATATCCATCACAAACAATCCCAAACAATCATTCAATTTTCACAACAATTTCAACCAATAAATATCGTCCATGGTTTGTGGACGAGGGGGCGTATATATATATATATTTATATATAGCAATTTATATATAGCTATTCACTTTCATTTCACACATATATAATATATTTTAAATCAGAAATCTCACCAATAGCTATCCAACTGCACGATACTTCACTTATAGAAATCTTCGCCTTTTGTCGCTTTCGCCCGTATTCTCTACATAGGTAAAAATAGAATTTTTACTATGCTATTCAATATATAAAAATCGAATTTTGACTTCGCTATTCCATATATAAAAATATGATTTTTACTTCGACTTTCAACATATAAAAATATGATTTTTACTTCGACTTTCAACATATAAAAATATGATTTTTACTTCAACTTTCAACATATAAAAAATCTGATTTCCTTTGCTTTTAAAATCAGTTTTAAAATGTTTTTCAAATCAGTTTTTATTTTAAAAACAAAATCAGTTTTTATCTTTTTTTTAAAAATTTCAGTTTTTACTTTTTAAAATTTCAGTTTTTACTTTTTATTAAATCAGTTTTATGCTTTTTATAAATCAGTTTTATTCTTTTTTTATAAGAAAAACAGTTTTATTCTTTTTTATAAAAAAACAGTTTAAACCTTTTATAAAAACAGTTTATATATAAAATAAAAATAAAATAAATAAAAATAAAATACAATTTAAAACTTACAGAGGAGCGGGGGGGGGGGTTTCTGCAGATCGTCGGGGCTGGATTCTCGAGGGCGGCGGCGCTAGGGGTTCGAACGGGGAGCGGCTTCGAGGTTCGAACGAGGTGGTGGGCGGCTTCGGGGTTCGATCGGAGAGAGGCGGCTTGGGTCTTCGGGGTGTGGGCGCTGGGAGGAGGAGGCGGCTTCGAGGGAGGAGGAGGCGGCTTCGTTTCGCTTAGGGTTTTTTTTCTTCTTCTTCTGTTTGTAATTATAATGAATGGGGGGGGGGGGGGCAGAAAGGATATAAGGGAGGGAAGGGGGAATTAAAATATAATTAATTTTTTTTTTATTATTTAATTATGCAAAAAGTTGACTTTTACATACGACCTCTAAACGAGGCCCACCGCCTGTCGTCCATAGCGTTTAACCCCCATTCCGAACACAATGGGATATGTATCGCAAGCTGATTCGATCGTTACAATCAGTTTCCTTTTGAATTTACATTTAAATCACTATATTGAATTTTAAACGTACATTTCGAATTACTGGGGCCACATACTAACTAGAAAAATTCCCGAAAAATATTTTCTAGCTTCGTATTGACGATACGGTCCTAACAAAACTAGTTTCGTCGAATTCTGAGACCGTTTGAAAAATGGCCAATTTCCAGTCGATTAAAATCAACGGAAACTGATCAAACGCGTTTTCTTTTGCCACGCTCACATATTGATTCGAAAAATTATGAAATTTGGAATCTAACAATAACTTGACACTACGGACCTAACAAAAGTGGTTTCGTCGAAATCCGAGGTCATCTGCAAAATATCCATTTTTAAGGGCCTGAATTCCATAGCGACTATTCAGAATTTTCAACTGGACATATCTTTTGATTCCCGCTATCAAATTTCGATTGGTCGGATTCGTTAGAAAGATATTATCAATTAGATTCCATTATTTTTGGTTTCACTAAAATCCGGATTGTTTTGCATCCGGTATATTCAATTGAAGTTTGAAATCGAATTATCGAACTACCACGCCATTTTCAATTCTATATATAATTATAATTAATTATATTCGTTTTCAAATGTCGATTTCAACTCAGTTTTCATCGCCATTATTTAAAATATTTATTTTAAATATTTAAAATCCATTATTTTAGCCAATTTAAAAATTTTAAATTGGTTCAGATTTTCTGGGTCGTTACAACGCACTAGACCTCTCACATTAAGCCTACACTTGTGGACGCTGGATTTGTCGGGCGGCTCCGGGCATACTTCTACCACAAGTTGACTTAACCTCGTGTCTTAGTACCATTGCATGTTTTAATTATGCACTTAGACCCCTCACATTAGATTTACCTCTTGTGAATGCTGGATATGCCGGGCGATTTCGGGCAGACTTCTATCACAAGTGCAGTCTAACCTCGTGTCTAAGAGCATTACAGTGTCAAATTACTGTGAATCTAAGCATGTTCGTTCTTTAACAATCATTCCATTTTCATGTAAATTTTAGGCATATTGTCCTTTTCATATGTTCACCATAATCCAATTTACATTTCATCAAATTATGCCTATATTTTGTCGCATGTCCTTTTTAACATGTGTTTAATTTTATTTTGACATGTAAATATTTAATCAGGTTATTGTTCAAATCCAACAAGTTAAACATGTCATTTACTCTATAATATACCACAAGTGAATCATGTGATTATAACAACAGTAGTCATTATCCATTTTTTAACAAATTTGTTTTCAACGTGTAATTATTCAAACACTTTAACTGATTCAACATATGAATTATTCATATTAACATCTCTTCTTGTTATAGCAGTAATTCTTAATTATTCTGGTAAATTCAATTATACAAAATGGGGAATAGTAAACGATAACATATTATTATCTAAAATGCTATAAATTAAACCCACTCACCTCGTATACTTTCCCAATTCTGGATCTGATCCAGTTTTACCATCCATGGTTTTTCCCTTAATCGGATTAAAAACCTAACAACCATGGATTGATTATTTTCATTAAAAGAGAAAGGAAAGAAAAAGGAAGGAATTTGAATAGATAGGATCCAGAAAGTTACCTTACTTTAGTACGAGATCTAAACACCAATTTACAAGTATATGTTTCTTTCCTTCAGATATGGATTCAAAAATTTACCTAAACTAAAAATCTTAATTTTCTAAATAGATTTGAGAAGAGGGAAGAATGGAAGAGCCTCTACGTAGCCTCATAAATATGAGGCTTAGGGTTGGCTCTACAGACTTGTTTATTGGTGTATAGAAAGCTCCGATCCTTTGGATTTAATTAAATTAAATCCGAACCGCGCATATGCATCACACAATGTCATATAAACACGCCGCAACACAGATGGGTCCTCATGTGCTATATGTGCTATGTTGTTTTTATATGTTAACGTTTATTAATTTTTAAATGTTAAATTTCTTTCTTTCTATTCTTCTAATTTTAATGTTTATTAATTAAAGGTTAATCACTTGCTTGTTATGCCTCCTTTAATTAATCTTATTCCTGTAACAAACCATACCCGCTTTTGAATTTCAAATTTGTGTGCCATAAATATATATCTTCCCTTCATTATTTCATGCATTATCTTATTATTATTATTTTTATTTTAATGCAATCAATTCATTGCATTGTTTCCTTTCTACTTATCTCTATCAATTCATTGCAATGTTTCCTTTCTTCTATCGCATGTTGCATTAATTCCTTATGCACACTTTTATTCCTTTAATATCAGGTTGCATACATTCAATTCTCTAGTTTTGAATTTCATGGTTATATATGTATGCCCTTTTTTCTATGCAATAACTTGATTACTTTATTTCCTTCTTTTTATTGCATACCTTTATTATTGCTGCTTACATTGTTAGTTTCCTACCTTTTTTCATGCATTAAAACTTTTAACCGTCATGTATGTATATACATCTTTCCTCGTTTTTATTGTTACATGAAATTGTCTCATTAGTTTATCCTTGCTTATCTCTCTTTTTATACTAATGCATTCACACATTGATTTCTTCTATTTAAAGCTTTCCATGCATTGCACCAATTAATGTTTCTCTTTTTCTTTTCATTCTAATATATGCATTTCGTGCATTGCATTAATTAGCGCATACATTACCTCTTTTAATTGCATGTGCTCTCTTAAAAAATTGTATGCATTCCTTTCTCTTTTTAAAGTATACATATTTCTGCACATATATACATATATTTGTATGTCCAGTTGGCCTTTCCTAAAACAAAGATAAAAATTATGTCACCGCCGGGGTTTGAACCCCCAAGCTCTATGTTGCATATCCAATGCCTCAATCAACTGAGTTATGAAGTCTTTTGTTAATAAGTTTAGAAACAATGGTACTCATTGTTCTCCTTTTTTTACCTTATTTTCATGTTTTGCTGCAATGCTTCATTTAAAGGTATCTCTTTAATCTTAAATCGGGTTTCTGCAATCCATAAGTCTAAATTGACCAGAAAATCGCCACGAACGTAATGACGCTACTTCCATAGCCAAATTCTGGAAGCTCTTCAATTTTTTTCTTTTTCTTATGTGTATTATTTAATTGTTACAAAAATGCGGGGTGTTACACATAGTAATTGCCAGATATATGCGGAACGTAACATTGTTATGTAGGGATCCATACGTCACACCGGCATAGGATAAGGGACTGTGATTATTTCTATACGGCGGAGACCGTGCGAGTTGGGTACCATGGGAAGTACCTCAATATTAAGGGAGGGTAGCTACATATATATTGTATTAGGTTAATCCACTGGGAAGTAAACGGGTATGACGTGTGTGTAAGTCTTGAGTGCTGTTAACCTAAGTAATCTAATAAATAAGAAAATGTGATTGAATGGTATATGTAGGATTATCCTAAGTGTATAAGTTAAATCCAATCACCAGAACTTGTGTTCTGACCCCCTCCTCATCACATACTCGTAGGTTAGATTTATGACAGAGACATGATAACTTTGGATACTGGTTAGGTAGTATTATTTATACGGTAAGGCTATGTTTTGATTACATTATATTCTATCCATTCCGCTATTTGATATTTTCTGGTCTTTGACATATTTTATGTCTCTGTGTTTTCTGCAGGATACCAGAGCACAACAACTTGAGTTTATATAGATTGGAATTTAAAAAAAAAATCAGTCTGTCGGAATTCGGGTTAGTACATCTTTCTTGGGCCACCAATTTTTATTTTAATACTTGTCTTGGCCATTTCTGTCTTTTCCTCTTGTTTACTCTCGTTTCCATTCTCATGCATAAGATCCATAGACCCAAGCCTCTCAAACCTAGCTCCCATTGGAATATGCATCAGTGCTAGTCCTTGGAGGGGTAGGTTCAGTCCCCTTGCAAAACTCAAAGCCTTATTATGCGTAGTATTAACCAGATTTAAGCCAAATCTTGCCACTCATTGAAGATATTCACATACTCCTTAACCGACATATTATCCGGTCTCAGAATCAATAACTTTTCCAACTGCATACCTTCTTCAGCTTATGATAAAAAAAATTATCGAAATTATCCTTAAACTAATCCCATGTCTTTACGGCTCCCTCTACCTCAGCTACTGCCCACCAATATGACGCCTCTCTTTTCAATTGCCAAGCGACCAACTGAATCCTCCTCCTGTCATCAAGCTCTAATAATCCAAACACATGATCAATCTCTCTAAGTCAATTACGGGCATCAACAAAATCTTCGATCCAAGAAATGGCTTGTTGCCCATAGTTGAAAAATCCTTACAGAGCTTAGAGAAACTGAACACTGGATTTGGTGGAACTACCGCTGGAGGTAGGGGCATTTCCTTGCCCTTCCGCAGGAGCCGTAGCTTCAGCATATCTATGGAACCATGTCATAGTGGGAACACCCTCTGGAAAATTGGGAGCCCTAGACATGTTAAAAAGAGAAGAGATAAGGATTCAAAAGGGAACACAAAAATATTATAGTTGATTTCAGGGGATATTTTCAAACACAGGTTCTATTTGAAAATTATTTACTTCTTCAAACACTTTTTAAAAAAAGATTCTCTGGTCTTGTCACCTTAGGCTCTAATACCAAATGAAAGATCCCACACTCCTTAACGTCACCTATATGAGGATGTGTGAAGGTTTATAAAGTGCTTAGGTATAAAGTAATAACACAGTGACTATAATTCACAAGATAGAAACATAAAACAAAACAGAAACTTTAAAACATTGTTTAAATAAGAAAGTCAAATCATAGTGCTTGTTACATTTCATAAGTACTGAATATTCATCAGCATAAAACTGTTTCGTGGAAATCCATAATATAAGAGCACATAAGTAGAACCATAAAAACTGTCCCTTTCAAATGTTAATACAACGACCAGAAGATAAGAAGTGAACCAACACATGAATCTGGAAAGAGTCTGAATCCAAGCTGAGCCAAATAATCAAAAGTCACTACTGAGACCCTCAGCCCTGAAAACATGGGGGAAAAGAAAGAAAGAAGGTGAAAACAAACTAGGTTAGACATACGTCTGGTAAGTTATGGTAGTTTTTAGCATAAGCAAAAGTCAAGGTAACATGTAGACAGACGAATAGTTCTAAGAGCAATAGCAAACATAAACGAAATAGCATGAAAGATAAACACGAACAACGATAGGCTTCTCATTCATATCTAAGATTGCAGTACCAACACCAAGATATCACAATCAGGCTTTCCTAATTTGTAAACGTTGATCGCCTCTTATACCCATAGTGTGATAACCTACGCCAATATGGTACTCAGGGTTATCAATCCTATGCCCATCAACTAAAAGGACATAGCCATTCATCACAGGTGTTATAGCGGCTTATCTTCCCTAATCAGTACGATGCATGCTCATCGTCCCACCGGAATACGCCCGTACCCACCTCGTTTGGACCATTTACAACCCAGTACAGTAAAGCGTGCCCTTGCCTCTACCTAGTGTTGGACCCCTATGATAATGAGGATACTGATTGATATGGGTTCCTAACAAAATATGCAATTGACACAAGTCACCTCTAGGCTTGGTCCTCATTCATTATTTTATTAGGTCACTTGGTTTCCCCAATCAGCCCCGCGTTACCAGAACAGATCAAAACTGGGATTTCATTATGTTATTAGGCCTCTTATCTTCCCAATCAGTCCCACGCTACCGGAACGTACCTAATCTGCAAGCCACTTATTTTCCACAATCAGACCTGCACTGCTGGAACAGACTCCCTCTATCATAGCTTATTAATTATATCTGCAATTTAACTTAACACAATTTAAGTTTATTAATAAACCCAATATAACCTTTTTTATATCCCTTGGTTGTATTAACATTCCGAATTAATGTTTTCTTCTTATGCAACCCATTCCCACGTTACTTAACGTCGAATTAAATTCAATCTATTCCAGTTCATATGTTTGCATGTTCACCAATTACTTATTAAGGTTTATCCCCAATTTACAGTCCAATACTGATTAAACTATTTAATCAGCTCTAACATGCCCAAAATGACTTTTTAATTTATTTACAATATTATTTTAATTTTAACGCAAATTAATCGACAAAAGCCTAGACTCTTGTTCGGCCTAGGCTCAGTGCTAAAAACAAAAGGGAAATGGTCTAGGCTACTCGCAAGGCCTAGACTCAGAAATAAAACAAATAAAATAGGGCATTGCTCGATTGTTCGTAAAACCACAACAGAGAAGGGGTTAGAAGGAGAATTACTTATAAATAATAAAGTACAACTGGAAATAAAAAGACGGTAAATAAACTACAATAACTTACAGAAAATCTAAACATATATATATATATAATGTAAATAACTGTAAACATAAAACTGGCAAATTAAAACTATTTAACTGTCTATACTTTCTTATGCAAATAACTAATCAAAAAATTACATAAAGACTCACATATCTGATGATCAAAGCTTCCCATGTGGCCTCCTTCTTAGATCTAGCAGAACCCGCGCCTCTAGAAATATTTACAAAAATAAATATTTAAAATTTAAGAACTTCTTTATCCCCATAAAACTTTAATTATTTGGCTCTTCCTAATTTTAAGGATAAGCCCGGGGAATAAGAAGGAGAAGAGAGAAAGAATGGATGTGCTGAATTGAGAGAGGTTCTGCTAGTCTATTTATAGGGTTTACTAGATGCCCTTAGCCGTCCAAATCTCATATTAGATCTGGTCCATCCATGTCATTTGTAACGACCTGCATTCTAGCATCAGAAAATTATAGAACATTTATTTTATTTACATACAAAGTCGTATGGTTGTGTAACTTTGAGGAACGACTATTGGGGTCATTTCCCATGTTCACGATTTTTACCGAATTTTAAATGAACGTTTTGCCCCTAGCGAATCTTGTTTCGCTTATAACTTTTGATTGATAAGGAGTTTTGACCTGAAACCACTTCCATTGGATTCAGATGATGGTTAGTCTTTCCGTAGAGTGGTCATATTAATCAAACGGATTTACCGTTTGGGAGATATGGCTGAAATAAGGTTTAGAAGGTGAAAAAAAGTTTGGGCCTAATAGAAGCTAGGTCCATTAGGGATTTCGGGATTAGGTTTATGTAAAGCCTGAAAGGGGTTAGAGAAACCCCTCTTTTTTCATTTTTCAACCACCACTAGCATCCTTTAAACCCTAGTAATAGCCTTCATCACCCAAACCTCATTTTAATCACTCCCTAATCACTTTTAATCACTTACTAAGCAAAACGACATCAAGTCAAGAGAAATGAACACCAAATCAGAGTTGGAGCTATTGCAATACATAGATATCAGTG
Organism: Allium sativum; assembly: GCA_030737875.1. Classification (NCBI taxonomy): domain Eukaryota; kingdom Viridiplantae; phylum Streptophyta; class Magnoliopsida; order Asparagales; family Amaryllidaceae; genus Allium; species Allium sativum. Next base: position 250,960,471 of record CM060915.1, on the reverse strand, counting down.
CCATATCAGTTATAGTTTCAGATCTGAGATTTATTTGAGGCTAAGGTGAGTGATTTGCACTTTTATTCGCTAATTACGGCTAATAAGGGGTGATTAGTGATAATAAGCGAAATTATGCATGATAAAAATCTGGAAAAATATTTACATCCTTAAACATTCTTTTATGCCCCTGGTGAAAATTTGGGTTAATTTCGGTTAAGTTTGCTAATTCTAAGGCTAGAACATGGTTTAGGGGACTAAGGGGAAAATCATGCTTTTGGGTATGTTCGATCCATATTAACATGTTAAATTGTTGTTTTATATTTTTGATTGATTCTGTATGATGTTACTATTGTTTGATATGTTTTGTGATGTCGTAGGAAAGTTAGAATGGTTGAAAACGCCGTCGTTTGGCGAAATTAGCTTGTTGGAAAAACCGCAGAATTCTTGATGGTGGTCAGGGGGTATGGTCACGAACCGGGTTCCTCAGGAGGGTATGGTCACAAATCAGATTCCCTAGGGGGGTATGGTAAAGAACCAGGTTTCTCCGGGGGGTATGGTCACGAACCGGATTTCTCAACGGGGTATGGTCACGAACTGGATTCCTCAGGGGGGTATGGTCACGAACCGGATTACTAAGGGGGGTACGGTCACAAACCAGGTTCCTAAGGGGGTATGGTCACGAACCAGATTCCTGAAGGGGTTATGCTGACGATTCTTGAAGGGGTATGGTGACAATTCCTGAAGGGGGTATGCTAACGATTCTTGTAGGGGGTATACTGACGATTCCTGAAGGGGTATGCTGACGATTCCTGAAGGGGGTATGCTGACGATTCTTGAAGAGGGTATGCTGATGATTCCTGAGGGGTGTATGCTAATGAGGACCATGACCACGACCCAAACTAAGACGAATGATACCACAACCCGAGATGTAAAGGAAGTCCAAATTCAAAGTCATTACTCAAGATCCAGGTGGGAAACAAGGAGTTAACTTCTCGAGTTGGACTTTGCTACGGGACGTGTACAAAGTGGTTATTGATATCCATAAATTTGGTTCATCGCTGAAGAGAGGGGGCATGTAGGAGAACTAGAGCCAGGGAAGTGTGGACTGGTTGGCCCATTAGGGTTATTGACTGTTGACCAGTGCAGTGGGAACAGTGTAATAATTGTATGGAGTTGCCATCATAGCCTCAAAAGGGCAAATTGCTTGTAGCAATAGTTATATGGAGTTGCCGTCATGACCCCAAAGATTTGGTGACTAGTGCAGTGGATATTGTATGCTTTAAGCACTGAGTGAGAGATGTGAGTATGACTACTATGTTTGATGTTCGCTATCACCATGATATGCACATTTCCACTTTACACACTATGTTAGTGTTTACCTTAGAGTACTGTACATCTTGTTGTGCTAACTCTTTGGTTGCAGGTTCAGGTATGATTTGCTTATACCTATTACTGTTTTGTTTTGCTGCTATCGCTCATACCAGACTTTTGTCTGACCCAGAGTTTTATGTCTCTTATTATTACTCTGGATGCTCCTAAATTAGCAGACTAGAGGCAGGTTAGGTAGTGATGCGCGAGTAGTTGTCCGGAGATGAGCAGGGGGCTTCCATGTACTATTTACATATATTCTACCTATGTTGTTGCTGGTCACTAGTTTGGGCATTGGTAGTACACCTTTTCTACTTTGCTTTAGAGATAGTATGTTTTTAAGTCTAATATTGGAGGATCATAAGCTTTAATTTTGGATTTTCGCTGCTATGATGGTTATGATTTAGTTCTCAGCTTATGCGCTGTCTCGCCTGTTTTATACCAAGTTATGTTACTATTACATTTTATTTAATGCTTTGTGAAATATACTGCAGGTTCTTTGTTGATCCATCGTCTTGTGTCTTTCTTTTGACGAGCGTCCCATGCTGGTTGGACATCGGTACAGCACATTTCAAGGGAAATGTTGGCTAGTGCGGGTCGGGCCATCATATTTGGTATCAGAGCCTAGGTTGCGTAGTTAACCTAAGTGAAAACACAAGGGAAAGATAGTATACAAATTTTAGAGCACGTATTTGTGATATTTTAGTTTTCAAAAAGCTATATATATATATATATATATATATATCTAAGGATGAAGTCGCACTGCACTAGCACCAATATGGAGATGGTTTATCGTTTTCTCTTTGCAGATTGAACGATGAGCCGATATACGAGGAGTACTGGTTCAGGAGCCAACAATGGGAATGTCCCTGATATAAGGATGATGTTTACTTCCTTCATGAGGGAGATGCTTAGGGATGTCCAGGGAGCAGTTCCTAATGCTGCTAACGATGGTGGTGCAGCAGTTCACGCGCCTAGGGACGATTTCGCTGAGCTCGGTAAGGATTATACTAATCTTGGTGGAAAGCCGTTCCACGGAACGGAGTCATCTATGGATGTTCAAGATTGGCTAGATAGTTGTGAGCGCATCTTTGAAGATTTGGGGATCGAAGTTGCAACGAAGAGGAAGTTAGATCGCGTCAACTTCAAGGACGTGCAATGAATTGGTGGAATGCCATTAAAGCAGCTACTCATGAGGATCAAGTTACTTGGAATCAGTTTAAAACTTGTTTTAGTGATAAGTTTATCCAAGCTACTTAGAAGTCAGAGTTGTTCATGAAGTTTCTAGAGCTTAAGCACAATGGTAGGGCAGTCTCGGAGTACATTGCTGAATTCGATACCTTATCGAAGTATGGATTATACCTTATTGACACTGCCGAAAAGAAGAATGAGAAGTTCATAACTGGCCTAGATGGGTACTTGGGGGAAAGTCTTATAAACCACATTGATGAGACTTTTGAATCTATTATGGGAAAAGCATTGAGATCGGAGAGTCTTTACCTAAGTCAAAGACCGAGATCGTTACTGCATTTATAGGAGAGCCAAAGCCACAAGCAAGCGGTGGAGGCAAGGGTAATTCCCAGAATAAGAGGAAATAGAACCAGACCAAGGATGGTCAGAAGAAGAAGAACAAGTAAGATATCAAGTGTTTTAGCTGTGGCTAGAAGGGCCACTATTCCAGTCAATGTCGAGCTAAGCCAGGGGAAAAGAAGTGCTTCAACTATGGTCAAGTGGGACATTTCAAGAGTAAATGTCCACAACCTCCTAAAGAGAAGAAGACCATGAAAGCATATGCTATTAGCCCTGTTCCTTTTTTGTTGAATGCCCCAACTGCGACTCAGAAGGGAAAGGTTCAAGGTATGTTTTCCATTTATGATGTTCCTGTTCGAGTATTGTCCGATACCGGAGCTTCCCACTCCTTCGTATCTAGTGACATGGTAGATAGGTTGGAATTGGAACCCGAACTTGTCAATAGACCTTTAGTTGTGACGAACCCGATCAGTGGTTCGACTAGCCTTAGTATGATTTTCCGTAATTTGGTCTTATCAAGTCATGGATGAATGTTTGCTTGCTATTGTTTTGTTTTGGGCTTTGTTGGGTTTGGCATTATTTCAGGAGTCGATTGGCTCTAAAGATATGGGGTGGTGGTAGACAATGAGGGGTCTTCGGTGACCATTAGAGCGAATGATAGGCGGAGGGTGGTATTAGGTTGCCTACCTAGTGATGAGGTGATGGCTAGTTTTATACATTCCCTCGACATCCTGCAGGATGAGTTTTTTGTTGTGCCTATTACTGGCGAGTATCCGGACATCTTCGAGGAAGTGACCGGACTTCCACCACACCGAGAGATTGAGTTAGTGAAAGATGCCAGACCTATAGTTATGCCTCTTCGTTGCATGGTTCCAAGGCAGTAGCGAGCGATCGGGGTGCAAGTGAGCGATCTTTTAAAGAAGGGATTTATCAGAAGAAGTGATTCTGAATGGAGAGCACCAGTTGTGTTTGCTATCAAGGCAGATGGTTCCCTTCGATTGTGTGTGGACTACCATGAGTTGAATAAGGTGACGAGGAAGAATAAGTATCCTCTTCCGTGGATAGATGATTTTCTCGATCAACTGGATGGAGCAAGAGTATTTTCCCAATTGTATCTTGCGAGAGGTTTTCATTAACTCAGAGTAACGGCTGGGAGCATTCCTAAAACGACATTTCAGACGCCATCAGGATTCTATGAGTGGTTGTTCATGCCATTTGGGTTGACCAATGCACTCGCATATTTTGTGGATCTTATGAATAAAGCTTTCAGGGGTCAATTAAATATGTTTGTTCTTGCGTTCGTGGACGATATCTTGGTTTACTCGAGGATAGAGGAAGAACACAAGGAACATTTGAGGACAGTGATGGAGGTGTTGAGGAAACACCGACTGAAAGCAAAATTTTCTAAGTGTCACTTCTGAAGAACGGAAGTGAGATTCTTGGGCCATGTTGTTTCAAAGAATGGTATTGTCGTGGATCCTGTGAAAGTGGCTACGGTGCAAGATTGGTCTACCCCAAGAATGCAACAGACGTAAGAAGTTTCTTGGGGTTAGCTGAATATTATTGTAAGTTTATATAAGGCTTCTCCAAGATAGCGACACCGTTAACTCAAATGACCAAAAAGAATCAAGCTTTCTCTTGGGACGAAAGGTGAAAGAATGCATTTAAAAGCCTCAGGGAAAAGATGATGTGTGCGCCGATGTTTGTTATTCCTAAAGGGAACGAAGAGATGACGGTATACATGGATGCCTATGGTACCGGACTTGGTGTTGTACTGATGCAAGGGGTTAGGGTTGTAGCTTATGCTAGTTGGCAACTAAAACCGCATGAAAAAAGGTACCCTACCCATGATTTGGAATTGGCAGCGATCGTGTTCGCGTTGAAGATGTGGAGACATTATCTCTTGGGGAAAGATTCGAGTTATTTACCAACCATAATTCGTTAAAGTATCTTTTCTCTCAGAAAGATCTAAACCTTCTTCAGCAAAGATGGTTAAAGTTCTTGGCTTCATATGATTTCAATATCGGATACTCACCCGGAAAGGGCAATGCGGTGGCTGATGCGTTAAGTAGGAGACATGCCAGTTTGGGGGCTATGTTTCTAGAATGGAAGAAACTGGAATATATCGTAGGATATGATTTCAGACCCAAGTGTGAATTGGATCTAGAAATGTTAGCAAGTTTGATGATCAAACCGACTTTTATTGAGCGAATTGGTTCCAGTCAGAGGGATGATCCTAATCTACTGGAAATCATCTCCAAAGTTAAGATGGGCATCAACAGTGAAGAGATGAGCAAGTATGGACTTGATCGAGAAGGATGGCTTCGAAAGAAAGGGAGATTAGTTGTACCCAAGGATTGAGAGATGAAGTGCTTAGAGAGTGTCATCACTCAAAAATGACTATACATCCCGGTGGTAACCAAATGTATCAAGACATGAAGCAGTCCTACTACTGGGAAGGGATGAAGAGAGATGTTGGGAAGTTTATATCCAAGTGCATGAATTGCCAATTAGTTAAAGCTGAGAAAAAGAAGCCTAGTTGTTTGTTACAACCATTGGGAATTCCCGAATGGAAATGGGAACAAGTCTCAATGGATTTCGTTGACGGTTTACCAAGGAATAGATCAGGTCATGATAGTGTTTACGTGATTGTAGATCGATTAACTAAGAGTGCAAGGTTCATACCAGTCAAGTCAAATAGAATGATAGCTAAGTTAGCAGAACTGTATATGAAGTGGGTGGTGAGATTTCATGGAGTATCCAAAGGCATTTTGAGTGACCATGATCCATTATTTAATAGTGGATTTTGGAAGAGCTTACAAGAGGCTTTAGGATCAGAGTTACATCTCAGTATTGCATTTCATCCTCAAACCGACGGTCAAACAGAGTGGGTAAATCGTGTATTAGAGGATCTCTTGCGAGCGTGTATATTGGATTTTGGAGGATCATGGGATGATCATTTGCATTTGGTTGAGTTTGTGCATAATAATAGTTACTAGTCCAGTATTGGTATGGCTCTATTTGAAGCTTTGTACGGGAGACCGTCTCCTGTACAACTCGCCATCATGTTGATTGGAAACCGGTGAGAAATTTGTGCTTGGGCCAGATGTAAAAAGAGAAACTTCAGAGAAGGTCAATGTTATTCAACAGCGAATGAAGGCCGCCTAAGATAGGCAGAAGAGTTATGTTGATAAGAGACGAAGAGATTTGAAGTTCTCCATTGGTGATTTGGTATTCGTCAAGATCTCTCCATTAAAGAGTGTGATTCTTTTTGGTAGGAGAGGTAAGTTGGCACCAAGATTTGTTGGTCCATTCCTAGTTCTCGAGCAAGTTGGAAATTTAGCGTATAAGGTTGAGTTACTTGACAAGATGGCAGGAGTTCACAATGTATTTCATGTTTCCCAGTTAAGGAAATTGGTGCACGACCCTAATGTAGCTATTTCACCAGATCAGTTGGACGGTATCGAGGTAGAACCCGAGGCGGTTAGGAACCGCAAACCTATTCGTATTGTCGAGCACGATACGAAGTAGCTTCGAAGGAAGGTGGTGAAACTAGTCAAAGTCCAGTAAGGTGACAATGAGAAAGACTGTACTTGGGAAACAAAGGAGAACATAAGGAAGATGCATCCAGAACTCTTTGCATGTTAAGGTTTTAGTAGTGATATAGTGTTCCCTTATTAGTAAACTGCATGTTAGGTTAGGTTTGTTGTGTTGTTATGTATGTTTGATTGATTGCTAATGGTTGATAAGCACGTAGGAACCTTTGTATGTTTTGGTTAAGGAATTTCGAGGATGAAATTTCTTAGGGGGGGAGGGGGAGGGGGAGAATGTAACGACCCACATTCTACGCATCAGAGGATCATAGAATATTCATTTCATTTACATACGAAGTCGTATGGTCGTGTAACTTTGGTGAATGACAATTGGGGTCATTTCCCAAGTTCACGATTTTTACCGAATTTTAAATTACCATTTGCACCTGGCGATTCTTGTTTCGCCTATAACTTTTGATTGGTAAGGAATTTTGACCTGAAAATACTTCCATTGGATCTGGATGATGGTTTCTCTTTCCGTAGAGTGGTCAAATGGATTTACCGTTTGGGAGATATGGTTGAAATAAGGTTTAGAAGGTGAAAAACAACTTAACCGGGCCTAATTGGTAATTAACAGCTAGGTTCATTAGGGATTTCGGGATTAGTGTTATATAAAGCCTGAAAGGGGTTAAAGAAACCCTTGTTTTGTTATTTTTCAGCCGCCACTAGCATCCTTTGAACCCTAATAATGGCCTCCATTACCCAAACCTCATTTTAATCACTCCCTAATCACTTTTAATCACTAATTAAGAAAAATGGCATCAAATCAATAGAAATCAACACCGAATCAGAGCTGGAGCTGCTGCAATGCATAGAGATCAGTTCCATATCAGTTATAGTTTCAGATCTGAGATTTATTTGAGGCTAAGGTGAGTGATTTACACTTTTATTTGCTAATTGCGGCTAATTACGGGTGGTTGGTGATAATTAGCAAAATTATGCATGATAAAAGTCTGTAAAAATATTTAGAAATCCTTAAACATTATTTTATGCCTCTGGTGAAAATATGGATTAATTTCGGTTAAGTTTGCTAATTCTAAGGCTAAAACATGGTTTAGGTGAGTAAGGGGAAAATCATGCTTTTGGGTATGTTCGATCCATACTAACATGTTAAATTTTTGTTTTGATGGTTTTGATTGATTCCGTATGACGTTACTGTTGTTTGGTATGTTTTATGATGTCATAGGAAAGTTAGAATGGTTGAAAACGCCATCGTTTGGAGAAATTAGCTTGTTGGAAAAACCGCAGAATTCCTGATGGTGGTCAGGGGGTATAGTCATGAATCGGGTTCCTCATGGGGGTATGATCACAAACTGGATTCCTCAGGGGGCATGGTCACGAACCGGGTTCCTCAGGGGGGTAAGGTCATGAACCGGATTCCTCAGGGAGGTATGGTCATGAACCGGATTCCTCAGAGGGGTATGGTCACGAAACAGATTCCTCAGGGGGATATGATCACGAACCGGATTCCTCAGGGGGGTATGGTCACGAACCGAGTTCCTCAGGGGGGTATGGTCACGAACCGGATTCCTGAAGGGGGTATGTTGAGGATTCCTGAAGGGGTATGCTTATGATTCCTTAAGAGGGTATGCTGACGATTCCTGAAGGTGTTATGCTGATAATTCCTAGAGAGGTATGATGACGATTCCTGAAGGGAGTATGCTGACGATTCCTGAAGAGGGTATGCTGACGATTCCTGGGGGGTATGCTGACGAGGACCATGACCACTACCATGACCACGACCCAAACTAAGACGAATGATACCAAAACCCGAGATGCAAAGGAAGTCCAAAATCGAAGTTATTACTCAGGATCCAGGCGGTAACCAACGAGTTAACTTCTCGAGTTGGACTTTGCTGCGGGACGTGTGCAAAGGGATTATCGATATCCATTGGTTCACCGCTGAAGAGAGGGGAATGTAGACAAACCAAAGCCAGGGAAGTGTGGACTGGTTGGCCCATTAGGGTTATTGACCATGGACCAGTGCAGTGGGGACAGTGTAATAATTGTACAGAGTTGTCGTCACAGCCTCAAAAGGGCAAATTGGTCGTAGCAATAGTTGTACGGAGTTGACATCATGACCCTAAAGATTTGGTGACCAGAGCGGTGGATATTGTGTGCTTTACGCACTGAGTGAGAGATGTGAGGATGAACACTATGTTTGATGTTCGCTATCACCATGACATGCACATTTCCACTTTACACACTATGTTTGTGTTTACCTTAGTGTACTGTACATCTTGTTGTGCTAGCTCTTTGGTTGCAGGTCTAGGTTCAGGTATGATTTACTTATACCTACTACTATTTTGTTTTGCTGCTATCTCTCATACCAGACTTTTGTCTGACCCAGAGTTTTATATCTCTTCTTATTACTATGGTTTCTCCTAAACGAGCAGACTAGAGGCAGGTTAAGTGGTGATGCGCGAGCAGTTGTCCGGAGATGAGCAGGAGGCTTCCATGTACTATTTACATATATTCTCCCTATGTTGTTGCTGGTCACTACTTTGGGCATTGGTATTGCACCTTTTCTACTTTTCTATAAAGACAGTATTTTTTTAAGTTGTAATAATGGAGGATCATAAGCTGTATTTTGGATTTCCACTACTATGGTGGTTATGATTTAGTTCTCAGCTTATGCACTGTCTCGTCTGTTTTACACCAAGTTATGTTACTATTATATTTTATTCCATGCGCCGTGAGATATACTACATGTTCTTAATTGATTCATCGTCTTGTTTCTTTCTTTTGACGATCGTCCCGTGCTGGTTGGACATCGGTACAACACATTTCAAGGGAAATGTTGGCTTGTGCAGGGCGGGCCATCACATCGTTAGACCAATAAAAAAGCACCACGTCAGCCATTGGTTCGAAATAAACAAATAAAACCTTTCTAACATGAAAAAATAATGCTCAAATAATAAGAATCGTAAACTTCCTTGCGTGCAGGCCAAGCCGACACGCACTGTGTCAACCCACCTCCTCGGGTCACACAGGGGTCGACCTAACTTGGCTTGGGTCAATACAGTGTCAACCCAAGTGGGCTGGGTCACCTAGTGACCGTTTGTTTCTTATATATTTTAATTTTAATTTTCTTAATTTTTCTTTAATTCATAACTAATTCATTATAACTCTGGTTTTAGCAATCCCAGTGTCCATTTTTATCAGAAATTTATAAAGGACCCAATGGTGCTAGTCCCGCTGTTTAACTATGAATATCATTGTGATTACTAATTAGTTTATTAAACTTCGGGGTGTTACAGTAGTTGTCATTGTTTGTCCGGACGAACGAATTTTTCAACAAATTTTGATTGGTTTGAAAATTCTAGGTCGTTACATCCACTTTGTGTTCCAAGGCTAACATTTCTGCAGTAATATCAACCCTTTATCTTTCAAGCTTTCCCTTTCCCTATGTTTTTACTTAGGGTCACGAACCCAGGAGTGGGTATGGTGATCCTTATGTATATGTCTGTTTTTTCAGGTATCTGGTTTTCATCTGCCGATCTACTAGACTTTTCATTTGGTCAGATGATTGACTTTCCCTTTTACTTTGAGACAATTTGGGATATCTTTGTGCTCGATTGACATTGGTTCTCTTGTTTGATTGGGCTTGACTTTTTTGGACTCTGGAGATGGAGCAGGTTGTTTGCTGTTTCATTTTCTCTTTCTGACCTAGGCGTGGTCTCTGATGTCTGCTTTTTCCCTTATTTGACACATGTTCTCCTAGTATCATTTTTTACCCCGGATGAGTCCAGTTATTCTTTGACACATGGGTGTCGATGATTTACTATGATAGGGTTGTTATTCTTATTGGCCTTTTATTTCAACATCTTGTTTTTCTTTATTTGTACCTTACTTTTGGGTAGTGCACTCGTTTATTTTTTTTTTTTTTTTTTTTTTTTTTTGCAGTTGTGGGTGTGCTCTGCATAAGTTCAGTCTGTTTTTGTGAGCCATGGGAGAAAGACTTTTTTTTCTCCACTTTTGTTATATACTTTTATTTTTTGGTGAAATGAACTTAATTACGATGAATATGATGTAGTGCTATGTCGCTAAGGTACCATACTGAAAGTATGTTTGAAAAGTATCAAATGACATGTCAACAACAGGTCCTAATTATATAGAGGCATATATCAAAGACATGTTAAAAGAAAACCATTTTAAAAATTGTGCAAATTCATGATTTAAACTCTTTGTATGTAAGAGAATTTCTCATTAATGGAAATGGAAGAAATGGCGAGCCATTTGGAGGTACATATCAAAAATTATGACGATTTTAACTTTTAGAAGATGTGAAAATCACAATGATCTAGATCAAGTGATTGGTAAAACCAATCCGTCGACTGAACGTGCCCATTTCAAAATCTAATAAGTGGATAGGGTTCAGTTGATTGGGGTTCTTTATGAGTCTGATCATATGATTCAATTTGGTCGAATGGTATATTATTCAGTCGAATAACCTTTTGATGATCGCTCGATCTGGTTGAAACTTTAATATGGCTTTCACATAAAAATAGGATTGAGGTGAGGTTTGGATCAATGTTCATCATTTTCTAACGATAATCATCTCGATAATTTTGGTAGGTATTGAAATACTTTAATTCCGAATCCAAATGGGGACCCAACTCGATAAAATTTCAAAGCTAGAATAATTTTAAGTTGATCTAGAAGACGTGCCTATGGAGTATTGTGATGTTGAGGTCGTGCATTCGATTTATAATGCAATCTAAGTTAGTTTAAAGTTTTGTCAGATTTGTTTGGTAGTTTTCAGGTCAAGACAATAAGGGTCATGCATGGCGATCATGTACATTTTTTTGATAGTGGTTTGAGCCATGAGATTGTTCAATAGCGAGTCATATACGATTTTTGTGATTAGTGACCAAGATATGAGGTTATTTACTAGTGAGTCGCATCATATTCTTCTGATAACATGTTGAGGATGGGATTGCCCAATAGCGAGTCATATACTATTTTGGTGATTGTAGAATGAAATATGAAGTTATTCAATAGCGGGCTAAGACATAAAGTTGCTTGATGGCTGGTTGTCTATGATTTATATGATCTTAGAGGGACCGTGAATGAGCTTTATCTTGTTATGATCGATTTGACGTTTTCTAGTCCTACATTCCTACAATATAGCAAAAAAACATATAATAACATTTTTAAAATGTTGCATAATAATTTGTAGCCTTCCCAAGAAAGTTGTCTAATACTATGACGTAGTCGCAATAGAGTTAGAAAATATCTATAATGACCCATATCATGTATCGGACAATCGTAAAATAAACATATTTATTCCCTAATGGTTGGACCATTCTCATTTTTTAATATGTTGTTCATGGGGATGTGAGACATGTCCATGATTTATACCGAATTTAGGTATGACCATTTACCCTTTAGTTTACTATTTGGGCCATAACTTCTGATAGGGATAGAATCAGGTGTTGAAATTGGCCTTAATGGATCGGAGTGGTTGTTTATGATTCCATAGTGGGGTCGCAAGAAGAATTTGGTTCAGCGGTTTGGGAGGAATCACTGTTTTAAGTTTCAGCTTCTGTTAGGTAGACAGATTAGCAACTAATGGGTTGATTAGCCAAGCCTATTAGGCTAATGACTTGTAGATATAAATAAGGGGGACTTAGGGAGAGAACAAGGGTTTCTATATTCATTCTAAACTTTAGATTGTGTGTCTATTGGTAACCGCATTATAACGTAGTTCAAAAATTTGACGTCAATAGACCACGACTCGTTCACAAGTCCGAAGTGATAGCGTTGCTATGGTCATCATAAATTAGGCTCATTTGTAAACATGCAATCGTTACACCCTAAAAACTGGGCTTGTTAATAAGCTACGAGCTTTATCACACATGTCTAGAAGGCTTGGAGTTTCACAAAGTTACATGAATGACATTTATATGAGGTTGATTGCATATATATAAGTGTGACTCAATGAGACAAATAATGAAGCAGTATACATAGCTTCAAAGTATGAATATTTGTCCCATGACTCGTTCACTCATATCATATGTTCAGGTCATGCTTTCCTAATGTTCAAAATAGATCGTATCATATGAATATGAAATATAACAAAGTATATATATGCGATGGGACTATAGCATGTGACTATACCATGTCAGCTTGAGTTGAAAGTTGTGCTTCTATAGATTGGGTAGCGCATATTGATACAGACATGCATATAAGAAAGCATGTAGTAAAAATACATGCAAAAACTTATCGATCGAGTACCTCTGGCCACGTCACCATGGGTCAGTCGGCCATCATCAGACTAGTCGATCGTCACTCCAGTAGGTGGTCGGTTGTGATTCTAGTAGCGGGTCGGTCACAAGTTTGCATGTTGTTCGGTACATATTGGGTCATTCAGTACTGATATAGGACATAGTCAACCTGTTGTTACAAACCTGCATGACCTGCATGAGTATAAGATGCCCGAACGTGTTAAGTGTTGGTAGCTGTTCCAATTGTTAATAAATGATGGACCATGTACACATCTGAACACATGCAACATAACATGTAATAACGTATGGGTTGGTTACTCACATAACAAAGTTGTGACACATTATAGGGGTTAGCAATAAAATAAACATGGATTGGTGTTTAATATGAGTACAGGTTGGCATAAGATAAATGTATGGATCAACCGTATATAAAATACCATAACATAAATGCGAAGGGATCTGCAGATTCCTGGTCGGTCGGTATTTTGTTCATGCTATGACATGTGGATTGGCGACAAAAAGAATAAAGCAAGGATATAATAGTGGGTCGGTTTGCAATATTATTTATCGTCGGTCGGTCATTTAAGCACGGCTGGGTGCGGCTGTAAAATGGATCAGTCAGGTTTTAACCTAGTGGCATTTTCGTAAATAAATTTATGACCGACCAAACCCTGCACACCATAATTATAACTCTGCCACTGCCCCCAAACTACACCTATAAATAGCCCACTTCTCAACCATTTAAGGGACGGATTTTTCCACCACGAAGGGCTACCCAAATCATTTCACCACTCTCAAACACTCCAAGCTCCATTAATGGTTTCTGTAGCTCACTCCATCTTCCTTCAACAACAGATGGATCGAATCTTCTCCTATCTCTATTAGAAATTTTCAAACTCAATCCAAGTGATCTACAACTACCATTAATTCTCTCCAAAGCCTAGATCCAACACAAGATCATCATGGATCCGGTGAAGATCATCTAAGTATATAAGTGGTTAAATATCTACACTACTTCCATCACAAATCAAAAGATATCATCGATTCCTTGGCGAATCCAAGTGAAATCTAGAGCAAAAAGAGAGAAAAAAGTAGAAGATCATTTTAAAAATAGAGAAATGAATGTAAAAAGAGAAGTCATTCACTTTGTAATTGCTGTAGTGATAATGAAGAGTACTTCCGTAGTGGACGTTGGTCTAAATTGACCAAACCATGCTAAAATCTCGTGCTTTTTAGTTATTTTTATATTTCGTGGCTCCATTTTTCTATTTCATACCATTTGGTAAAGTGTTCTTGAAATACCTTTGGTGTTGTGGCCATTTTTTTGTTTCAACATTTGGCGCCCACCATGGGGCTCGAACCCACGACCATAAGATTAAGAGCCTTGCATTGAAGTACTAAGCTAAATCTAAGATCCAGGCCAATCGACGAGCTCTCTTCAAAGTTCAAAACCTTTTCGAGATAATGGCTAAATCTAAGAAAACTACAAGTAAAACCGTTAGAGAGACTGATAATGTTGCTAATGAGACTATGCCGCTAGCTAATCGCTTTGAAGTTGGTGAAACCTCGACAGGTGGAGCCGTTGTGACTAGGAACGAGTTGGACGCCGCTATCGCCAATTTAAGCCAATGAATGGATAGTTCTACCAAGGCTTTGATGGAGAAGTTAGATGCGGTTCTCAATGCTCGACCAAATCCAGCCCCTCAAAAGGTCCATGTTGATCTTGATGGAGATACTGATTCATCCGCTTCCGATCATAGCCACAACGACAACATGGAAGACGATAATGATTGGTTGAGCGACAAAGACGAAGTTAATATCGAAGACTTGAAGCCAAAAGCTAAGAACCATTCCGAGGTGAATGCTCGAAGGGTTACCAATCCTGCCAAGAGGGCACTTCCTCGCCAAGAAGTAAAGGGCTTAAATATTCTAATCATGATCACTTTTATCGAAATCAACCTCGCGAGGCGGCGTACCGCTGAAGAGTACATCTTGGATATGGTAGAACAAATCATGAAGAAGAATCAAGCTCGCAATGATGATGAAAGAGAATGTGATTTCTCTTCCGATAAGACTCTCTTTACCGAGAGAATCCGAGAAACAGTTTGTCCGAAGAAGTTCACTCCTCCAACTTTGCCTTCGTACAAAGGCCTTGTTTATCCTAACTAATTTTGTTCAAGTACGAGTGGCATATGAGCGCAGTAAAGGCAACAGACGATATGAGATGCATATACTTTCCTTTCTACTTAGAAGGAGTAGTTACGCCTGTATGCTACCAAATCCAAGGATGCTATAACAATTTCAGCAATGAAGCAGAATCTAGGGGAATCCGTTAAAGCTTTTCTCAGTCGATTCAATGTTGCTTTGTCCAAAGTGAGGAATCCAGAACCTCGCATAATCCTCATGTCTCTAATCGGTGCCATAGATGAGAAGAGCGAATTCGGTAGATGGATTAAAATGAAAGAACCAAACACGCTTGGGAAGTTCTATAAAAAAGCAGAGGAGTACATGAGAGTTGACAATAATCCTGTGCCTCATCAGATTATTGATGCTAACCAACTTCTTGAAGCTCCTAAAAACATTGTTACTCGGTATAACCAGAAGAATCCTGAAAGACCAAAAAGATGAAATGGCAGGAAAGATAATCCAGACGGCAAGAAGTCTTGCCTTTTCAATTCATTAGAGCTTACGCCTTTGAATGACATCCCTGAAAATATCTATCTTGCAGTTAAGAACTCTGAAGAGTATACAGAACCAAATCTGATAAGGACAGGTGATAAGACGGAAAATTCTGGAATGTTCTGTTGGTTTCACAACCATCCTGGTCATAGCTCTAGTTAATGCTGACATTTGAAGAACTTAATTAAGGAGTTGATCAGGAAAAACAGACTGCAAAAATATGTGAAAAATCAACAAGCTATAAATCCTTCTGCAACTTCTCAGGGGAAAGAGATATCAATCGGTCAATCCGGTCCAGGCAACGAAACTCCAACAGGGGTTAATGCAAGGCCGGGAATAATCTAATGACAAATGGTAGTGCCCCCACTTTAATGGCTCGGAATAAGCGATCTTCATCGCCATAACTTCATTTTTCATGCTTTACTTCATTTTGTATTTGAACTTCATATAAATAGTCTGTAAAATTTTACGAACACTATAATGAACATTAAAATCTGTGACTAAGAGAATATCTGCGTGAATAAATCTCCTATTTGCAAAAATATTTTGTCAAATCAAAATTTGCTCAAGGATGATTTTATATTACAAGCCATCTGTCGAGCGCTTGTTCCTCTAAAATCTGACGAAACATATCAACCCCAAGGACACTAGTTCAAGCGCCAAATGTTGTGAATGTCAACATGCACAAAGGCAAAAATAGAAAAGCATCACCTTGAAAAGTGAACAAGAAGAGTCGCAGAGATTCAAATAGAGAGCAAGCGCTACGACAAACAAGCGAGAGGGTTGTAACTTATGTTGAAGGGGCACTTCCCCGGTGAGAGGTTTAAGGCCCCAATTTCTATGCTGAGATAGCATTCCAAGTCAAGCGTCTGACAAAGGAACTGGTGTCTACACCATGGAACGATATACCAATCATCTAAATCATTTGCGTAGCATGTGAAATCCCAGATGTGAAGAATGCTAAATCATTTGCCAAGCATATGAAATCTCAAATGTGAAGAATGTCAAATAATTTGCATAGCATCTGAAATTTTAAATGTGCAGAATGTCAAATTATTTGCGTAGCATATGAAATCTCAGATGTGAAGAATGTTAAATCATTTGCGTAGCATCTGAAATCTCAGATGTGAAGAATGTCAAATCATTTACGTAACATCTGAAATCTCAAATGTGAAGAATGTCAAATCATTTACGTAACATATGAAATCTTAGATGTTGAGAATTTCAAATCATTTGCGTAGCATTTGATAATTTCAGATATGAAGAATGACGAAATCCATTTGCGTAGCATCTGATTATCTCAAATGTGAAGAATGATGACGTAACATCCCATATTTTTACGGTACTATAATTTATTTATTTAATTATTTAAATAGTGATTTAGAAATTTAAATGGTTATTTAATTAAAAAATATTGAATATTTAATTAATATAAATAATTAAATAATATATTTAAATTCCAAAATAGTCGGAAATAGTAGAATTCACAATATTGTGTGAATTATATTATTTATAAAATTTAATTCAGCTTAGAATTTTATTATAATAACGAATTTATTTATAAATGTCGTTTGAACGTATAATTATATTATATAATTATAATCAAGCTCGAAATGGCGCTGTAGTTCGTTACTTAGTGATTCAAACTTTAAATGAATAAACAAAATCCGTTTTAAGTTGGATTTCTGTGAAATAGGAAATATTCGGAGCTGGTGAAGTATATTTTTCTAATGGAAGAGAAAAATCGAGATTTCGTTGTGTAGATTGTGAGTTATGTCCAAATCAAATTTTTGAAAAGTCGCTATGGAATTCCTTTATAATTTATAGCGATTTATTTATATTATAAATGGATTTTTCAATATAAATTGAATATCGATTCAACTAGTGTTTGAATATCAAGTTATAAATCCAATTGGAGCTGTATGATATTCTATTGTAAATATATACGATAATATTAATTTATTTATATTGAACTTAAGTATTTTTAAATATATTTAATTTTTAAATGGGGTTATTTAAAGCTTTAAAAATAGTCATTTTTGCAAACAACCTCCATTTTTGACAAAACTAATTTTGTTGGATCCGAAATATTAAATTATTGTTAGATTTCAATTTTCGTGATTTTTGGAGTCAGTATGTGGCCGTACGGGATTTTAATGTGAAAAATAGTCGATAATTTGACTTTAAAAATACACTGTGTGAGCAAATGGACTCAGAATTCGACGAAGCAAGTTTCGTTGGGTCCGTAATGTAAAACCGTAAATGCGTGTCCATTTTCGTGATTTTTGGGTATTGTATGTGATCCCATGGATTTTTAAACACAAATGTAAACAACGATAGCATGAATATTAATTTAAAACTTGAATAGAAAAATATATAATTACCCTATAAATAACCACTCACACTCCATAACACTAATTTACTTCTATTGAGAGTCCACAAAATGGTGCCGCCAAGTTTTCATTTTCTAAGCTAAAAACGTGAGGAAACTTCTCTTTTAAAAATCATAATAAAATCTTAGATAAATCTATAAATCACGAGATGAGTTTATTTGAGATCCAAACAAGTTTCTCTTCGATTTCATATCCATTTCAAAGGGTGTGATGGCAATCTTGGAGGATCGAAATGCAACAGCGTCGGCTAAGGTTGAGTTTTTAGGGAGATTGGAGCATCGTTTCAAGTTACGAAGCTTGTATTTGGGTTTGTATGAACGAATAGGATTTGCTTGCGAATTTCTAAGGATTATGATGCATAAAGAGTTCAGTGGTTTTGTGTGTTATTTGGGTTTCGAACTGGAAACCGTGAGGGGGGGAAATGAGTTCGAGTTTACTGAGAAGGGTATGGGTATTGAGAGAAGGAAAGATCGAGTTTGGTGGTTTCCAAGTTGGAAACGATGGAGTAGAGAGGGAGCGTGAGTGGCTGAATATCACGAAATGGCCATCGAGTTGTGTACAGTAGGCAGGTGTTACTTGAATAAGAAGAAGGGTTTGAATTGTGCAAAAATGGTTAGGGTTTGTGAAGATTGTAAAGTGATGAAGTTCGGTGATGCTGGATTTGAATTTCGTGGACTAAGGCGTGGATTATAGAAGCAAGTTTTGGTGAAGTACTAAAGTGGAGCTGTCGAATTTGGTTTTGGAGAAGAAGGGCTATCGGGTTTTTAATGTGTGAGGGCTTGGATATAGTCATGGGCCATGAAAACAAGTGTGAGGCCTGATTAAACTAACTTGAGTTTATTTCAATTTAAAATAGTATTTAAAATTAGAAAATATGTAACTTCTGCATACATTATCAAAATTGGGTGAAACAAGATCCGTTAGGATCATGGAGACGATGGCTATGCAATGGAACGGACGGGAGTATAGAATATTTCATATTGAAATGAAATTGATGTTATTTATATTGTTTAACATATGTGATGCAGGGAGACAGGTTGGAGGTATCCAACTGGATTCCTCAATATTATAATACTATTTGTTTCCTTATATTGTGATATAAAATCTGTGATTGATTATGATGACACTTTTCATGTTATTTTGTATTTTATATACCATATGAAATATTGGAATGTAAAATGGAAAATTTCAAAAAGAATACTGAAAATGAAATATTTATATATGAAATAAATACGATATTAGAAAAGATAATATTTGGAAAACAAATATTGGAAAAATATAATTAAGGAAACATTTGGGAAATAAATAGAATTATATAAAAGGATTTATATAGAATAAATAAAATTATATAAAAGGATTTATATAGGATAAATAGAATTATATAAAGGGAATTATAAATGGGATTATAAGTGTTAGAAGAATAAAATGAGATTTTATATAAATAATTCTATAATTAGAAGTATAAATAGAAATTGGATTTGGGATATTGTTCTAAATACGAAATCAATCTGTTTTGATTGCAAAGAAGAAATATTATTTACATATAATGTGAATAAAGGATTTAAGTAAATATTTTGCTAATAAAATATTTATAAAGGAAATAGGGTTTGAAATATGAATTAAAATGGAGTTAAAGAAATTAGAGACTAACTAGAGCTTAGTTAAGTTGAATGGTTTTCTGGGTATCGATCTGATGTTGGTTTCGGCCTTCGGGATTAATACTTAGGGAATTGTTCTCTTACTAATTTATGACTAGAGACTGATGGACGTGAAATGATAGTAAATCGTGAATAAGAAATGGAAACGTTTTCCAATGTTAATAAGGTATATTTTCTTAATTTACAAAAAATGAATTTATGGAGACATAGACATGGGTAACTGAATAAATTAATGATGAATTAATTTTAAAAGAGAAAAAATTGATTGATGATTGATCGGAAAGATTTCCATTTGGAAATAGGACCGTTGTGTACACATATTTTTCTTTGATAGTTCACCAACTGTCAAAGTTTTTGACCAGTTTTTTGTTGTCAATACGGACAGACCGGGATCAGATATATTATCTAAAAACCACTCTGTATGGCATTAGCGTTGCGAATGAAATATGATGAAGATAATTGAAGACGGAGTTATGCAAGGGCTGTTCAGTAAATCCTAGGTAGAAATTACCTAAGATGGATTTACAGAATAGTACCTTCGGTCTATCCACTCCCAGGACGACCTGTATGGAAGAATGTCTGACGTAGTATATTTAATAGATCATGTAAGTTGATCTCTTCAAATGTATTTACGTTTGGTGGCGGAGGAATTCGTTTCTCTTAGCTATTTGATATGTTTGGAGAAATCAATTTGTGATTTAGTGGGTATGACAATGTGACATTCAAAGTGAATGAAGATGTGGTTTGTAAAAGATACGTTATGGCCTCTAGCCTCACAACTAGGAAATGATATAAAATCGGGTAGGTCGCATGGCTAAGTGGTTAGCTGCCAATTAGGGTGTATTATTACCTGATATAGAGAAGTTCCATTTACTTCTATAATCTTTTTCGATGCTGTCCCTTTTGGGAAACGGTTGCTGATCCCAACCGTTAGTGATAATACATTTGGTACACTCAAGTGAAATGAGTGGCTGATCATGTTTAGCCTGGGTTGCAAGATTTTCTTGTCGAACCCGGTGTATTCCTCTCTAGAGATACACAGTCGGAAGGTGGTCTTATACCTTGCCAGTTAGAATTCATTACCCAATAAGCGCCTGCGGTTTTTGATTATATATTATGTATGTGGAACGTGAGATGAAAGCGTTTTGCTGGATGATTATTATATTGTGGTTGATAGACACTATTATAATATCCAAAGAATTTTGATATAAAGATTATCGTTTCTTTCGAAAGGATTTTTGAACGATTGAATCAAGTGTTTTGGATTCTCATAAGGGAAAAACCTGTTCCGTGTTATACGACGTGGTCTTATGAGTTAACGTTTATTTTATCAAACTGTTTTAAATTGATTTACTCACACATGTCCCATGACTGACTCGGAGTTTATTTTGCTTTGTTTTACCATAAACTCTTGGGTGCCCAAATTTGTACGGGCAGTCATGTAGTCAGGTTTTACAAATATACTTGGATAGCTTGGAGCAAGAGGCTTCAGGATTATATAGCTATTGTTTATTCCACTGTGAGATTCATGTTACTCTGATGATGTTATATGTTCTTCTTCTTCTTCTTCTATTCTAACTTTCTATCTTATCTATTCTCACCCTCTATTTTCTTTCATTAACTATTTGGTATTTCCGACGCTTGAATTGCCGATATTGAGTTTATGTCGGTTACTCAGGATCGCGAAAAACCCGGGTCGTTACAGATGAAATCCATTCGCGTAGTATTTGAGTATCTCAGATGCTATGAGTGTTGGACATTAAACAATTAACTCGCTTAGTGTCTAAATATCTCAAATGCAACGAGTGTTGGACATTAACCAATTAAATCACGTAGTATTTGAATATCTCATATGCCGCGAGTGTTCGATATTGATCAATTAATTCGCCTAGTGTCTGAATATCTCATATGCGACGAGTGTTGGACATTAACCAATTAGCTCACGTAGTGTCTGAATATCTCAGATGCGATGAGTATTGGACATTAACCAATTAATTCGCGTATTGTCTGAATATCACAGATGCGACGGGTGTTAGGCAATAACCGGTTCACTTGCATAGTGTCTGAATACGCTATACGTGACAAGTGTTAGATTTTAGCCCAAGCAGGGGAATGAAATTCAAAGGCCTTCCCAAATGGGGGCATAACAACAAAAGTCCTTTTCATAGAAAGGGAAACTTCTCCATAACAGAAATCAACGATATTAAGTAAAGTCTATCATGTCGATTCAGTCGGCAGGAGAAGACGAACATTGTATTATGAACAACCTTTCCATAGTAGGGGCATCCGATGGAGTCTACGATGTCAGAACTGATCGACAAAGAAGACGAACATTGAGCACCAAAATACTTCCCACAGTGAAGGATAAAGACCTCCCAGACAAAGGCACAAATATCCAAGACTTCTCCAAAAGGAAGTAGAAAATAAATCACAGATACGTATTCTCAAATGTGAAATTTCGTACACCGTCATATAAGTTGTTAAAACAATGGCACTGAAATCCACAGTCGGCTTTTGTCAATTAGTTGATCTTAAGCGTCAATATGAATTCAAATTAGAATACTGTGCTTTTGCAGATAATAGTCAACGAGTTATAAAATGCGGAATAAAATAGTTCTATATAGACACATCATTCAATTCAAAATAAAATTGGTCATAAATAAGAAAATTTTAACTGACTAATCTGTTATTAATATGGGCAGTCGATAAATCAAAGCACTGAAAAAGCAGGTTCCCGTTCAGATCATCACCAATAAGCTCTTAAGCACCAGACATTCAAAACTTGGCAAGTTAGAGATCAAAGAATCCAACAAGCCGAGATTAAAAGCATGCAAAATTCTTTCGAAGAGTTTCAAGCCAAGATGCAATAAATCAAAGCATCAAAGATTATGTGCAAATTAATGGACGTAACTAGCTATTTTCGAAAGAGTAGAACTCCACAAAATCTGACACCTGGTGTTGATGCAGCCGGACCCGACATTTAGGCTTTATTGACCCATTAAAAGAAAAGTTCCATGGCCCATCAATACTGTCTCGTGTTGATCTAGTGGTTAGGACTCATTCTGGTCCAGCAACAATGAATGTTAGTAGTCCATTGATATGCTTGATGCAAATTATAACAGTCGCGTTCATTTCGAAGCTTGCATTTTTCATGAATAAAAATACAAGCTCCAAGAGGCAAATGTTAACCACGTATAATGTGGTTCAAAGAGTTGATGTCAAGAGACTACGACTCGTCCACAAGTCCGAAGTGATAGCATTGCTATGGTCATCATAAATCAGGCTCATTTCTGTACACACGATCGTTGCATCCTAAAAATTGGGCATGTGAATAAGTTACAAGCTCTATCACACATGTCTAGAGGACACCGAGTTTCATAAAGTTACAAGAATGACATTTGTATAAGGTTGATGGCGTATATATAAATGTGATTCAATGAGACAAATAATGAAGCAGTATACATAGCTTCAAAGTATGAATATTTGTCTTGTGACTCGTTCACACATATCATATGTTCAGGTCGTGCTTTCCCACTATTCAAAAAAGATCGTATCATATGAATTTGAAATACAACAAAGTATATATATGCAATGGGACTGTAGCGTGTGACCATACCACGTCAGCTTGAGTTGAAAGTTGTGCTTCTATAGATTGTCTAGTGCATATTTATATAGACATGCATATACGAAAGAACGCAGTAAAAATACTTGCAAAACCTGATCGATCGAGCACCTCTAGCCATGTCACCTCTGGTCGGGCACTACGGGTCAGTCAGCCATCATCAGACTGGTCGGTCGTCACTCTAGTAGGTGGTCGGTCATGATTCCAGCAGCGGGTCGGTCACAAGTTTGCATGCTGGTCGGTACATGTTGAGTCAATGTACTAATATGGGACATAGTCAACTTGTTACAAACCTGCATGACCTGCATGTGTATAAGGTGCATGAACGTGTTAAGTTCCAGAAGCGGTTCCAATTGCTAATAAATGATGGACCATATACACATCTGAAGACATGCAGCATAACGTGTAGTAACATACGGGCTGGTTACTCACATAACAAAGTAGTGACACGTTGCAGGGGTTTAGTAGTAAGATAAACATGGATTGATGTTTATTTAGAGTATTTGTAGGCATAAGATAAATGTATGGATCAACCGTATATAAAATAACATAATATAAATGCGAAGGGATCTGCAGATTCCTAGTCGGTTGGTATTTTGCTCATGCTATGACACGTGGATTGGCTACAAAAAGAAAAAAGCAAGGATGTAATAGTGGGTCGGTCTGCAGTATTATTTCTGGTCAGTCGGTCATTTGAGTATAGCTGGGTACAGCTGTAAAGTGGGTCGGTTGGGATTTAACCCAGTTGCATTTTCGTAAATAAATTTATGGCCGATCCAAACCCTACACACCATAATTACAACTCTGCCACTACACCCAAACTACACCTATAAATAGCCCACTTCTCCACCATTCAAGTAATGAATTTTTCCACCCTGAAGGGATGCCCACATCATTTCTCCACCACCCTCAAACACTCCAAACTCCATTAATAGCTTCTCAAGCTCACTCCATCTTCCTTCAACAACAAATGGATCAAATCTTCTCCAATCTCCATTAGAATTCTCTCAATCTCAATCCAAGTGATCTCCAACTACCATTAATTCGCTCCAAAGCCTAGATCCAACTAAAGATCATCATGGATCCGATGAAGATCATTTAAGTGTCCAAGTGGTTGAATATCTACACAACTTCCATCACAAATCAGAAGATCTCATCAATTCCTTCGCAAACCCAAGTGAAGTCTAGAACGAAATAAGAGAAAAAAAGTAGAAGGTGATTTTAAAAAGAGAGAAATGAATGTAAAAAGAGAAATCATGTCCTTTGTAATTGTTGTAGTGATAATGAAGAGTACTTCCATAGTGGACGTAGGTCTAAATTGACCGAACTGCTCTAAAATCTCGTGCTTTTTACTTGTTTTTATATTTCATGGCCCCAATTTTTTATTTCATACCATTTGGTAAATTTTTCTCGAAACACCTTTGGTATTGTGGCCATTTTTTGGTTTCAACATCTATGATTCTCCGGTTCAACTAAAACCCTAACTCTCCATTCTTTTCATACAAATTCATCATGGATTGCATCTAGAAGATAGACCATCATTAAGGTAGATAAGATCAGATTAGACTGCATCAAATCTGGAGGTTTTCAGCGTTGTCCAGGGGTGATCTCATTTGATTTACATTGAATTCGGGACTAAGTGAATGATAGACATCTCTCACATGGAAACAACGGATTGTATGGGTTAATTAGGATCAAATTCATATGTTACATGCTAAATTCACCCTAGATCTGAATATATATGTTTAATTCAGATTCAGATGTCTTAAGAAAACCTAATTTGATCATGTTAACTAGATAATTGTTACATTAATCATGTTTATTCATATGTTAGATCCAAATCATGCCAGATCTCATGATTGTGATATGTTTATGACTTAATTATGATTCGCTCTTGTTTGTATGATCATGAATTACTGTATTGTTGGCGGTTTTATTGTAATTGGATGAATTGCTTGAGTTGTATGTTAGATTATTTGCCGTAGAAACCTAGGATCGACGTCTAGAGTAAATTGGAGGTTCAGATGATTAGATTTAGATGAAACTTGACGGAAGCAGTCTAGAAGACGAGGGAAGGAGGCATGAAAAATTTTGTACCAAAATAAGCTAAGTGCATGGACTGGTACCAGTCCATGACTTGATCGATTTATACCGTTCCATGTTGGTTGATCGGATGGAGGCGACTTTTGTGGCGTGGTTTCGTGATGGTAAATTGAGGTTGCCTACAAATTTATAAGTCATTCGGAGCTAATTTAGGATGGATTGAGGGTTGATCGCTTGAGTACATGGATGGACCGACAAAAGTTTTTACATGACAAATTTAATGCTATGAAAATGGGCCGACGGGAAGTACTTGGGAAGTGCAGCATAGTGGTCAGGTTACTTAGTCAAAAATGGCTAAGTATATGGACTAGTACCAATCCATCACGGACTAGTACCGATCCATCATGTTGAGTCATGGGGAGCTGATGATTTGGAACTTGATGATGGTGTTTCCTGGGGGTTGTTGGTGAAGTTTGGATGGAAATGAACTTCAGATGATTGATGTGCAGCTCAAAGATGGATGGTGCTTCGATTGTGAACTCGTGTTGGAGTGGTCAGAGTTGGGATGATGTAGTATTAGTTGAGGATGATGTACGATTCAGTAGGATGATGGGTTGACCGGATGGAGTCAATCATGGGTGATAATGGAATGGCTCAAGAATAGATTGAGTCATCGAGAAGAAAAGCTTGGATGTTTTGAAATACCAAGGATCGTTGATAATAAGAGTGTTCTAGTGGGCTCAAAGCAGCGGTATCATAGGGACGCCCATCAGGGTCAAAATGGATAGATCACGTACCCTGGGGAGTCATGATGGGCCTAGTTGTCTTAGTCAATTAAGACAAACATACTTAGTCACGATGTATGGTAGTTTGGGTAGAAACGGGATTTTCTGTTATCCTATTTGATCGTTGAAAGCAAGTTCGGTGATCGATGGATTCAAGGCTGTAGTCGGTGATAGCTAGGTTATTTGATGCTATGGATGTTATGGTTGATTGTGTGCTTTCATCTCTATTTTCTCTAGGTAGGATATCACCGTAGGTTGTCGAAGAGAAGTGGGATTGGGGTGTTGTCATTTTCTATTCTGTAATGGCATGCATTAGATGATATTCATGGGTTGGCTTTATGGATGCAAGACAAATCAGATGGTTGAACTGTCTATACTCATATTATACTATATAACTGTTGTTAGTTATTTTGTCGCTAATTAACACTGTTGTCTTACTGAAGGTTTTATGTTTCTCTCTTATTTCCTTGGGATGTACATTAACTTTGTTAGTGAGCATACTAAGATAGCATGTAGCAGGTTTGGTTGTGATGCTAATGTTGTGCAGGGACGGGTTGGAGGCTTTGGTATTATATGCTACCTACTATATTACAATTGCTTTATTTTCCGCTATATATTGATGGTTATTGATACTCTGAGGCATGTAGTGAGGCATATTGTATTTCAGAGATCCATGTACTGAGATGTATTATACTTGAAATTCTATTGTTTTATAAAGATTTGATTTTATGTTCAATTATGGTTAACTATGTTATCTTGTTGTATATTTTATTATTATTTGTTATCCATGCACTATGAGTTATACGACGGGTTTCATTCCTAGTTATTCTTCCTTGATGATCATCACATATCAACCTAGCATGTCGTATATTGCACTTTTCCTAAGTTCATTGCATGAAGTATGGGGCAGTCGCCACATTTGGTATCAGAGCTTTGGTTAACCGATTTTATCCAAAGTTCGCAAGCGTAAAAGCATGTGCGAGACGTATTTGTAATTTATATTGGATTATTGCTATATTATAATATATAGTATAGTAGGTCAGTAAGCACTTGAACACTAATGCAACTTTTCTTTAATGTGAATTGATCATTCTCGTTTCAAATAGAGAATGAGTTAATGAACTTCAAGACACGCTGATAGGGATGAGATTATGATTGGAGAGGTAGGCGAAGGTAGTCAATCGGAAGCTATAGTTGTAACACCCTGAATTTTCTTTGTCTACTAAAAGAACGAATTAAAGAATACTTAATTTTGAAAGTGAGAACTATGGGAAACGGGTTACGCCATTGCGTTCGTCTTGAAATTCTGCTTGGAATAGAGTCCAAGTTTTCATAAATTGGACTTTGTATGAGGAAGTTGTAGCCCTCAGAAGTTTCGGGAATTTAAATAAATTAAAACAGCTCAGATTTAAAACTCGAACGAAAAACAAAGAAGCGGGCTGGGCGGGATTTGTATCGCCCCAGGCCAGGTCGACCATGGGGTCGACCTCCCTTAGTCGACCTGGCAGTCGACCTACCCCCTCGCCTAGATCCAAAATAGTGACGATTCTAACTTGTTGGTGAGTCTTTTCTGACCTATTGCTAAGTCACTAGGGCATAGGTGGCAATTCTGGATAAATCTATCTAGTCTGGACGGTTGTGATTGCTCTTAGGATGATCTAACAGCTCGCATAAGTTTAAACCTCTATAAAAGCAACCCTATTCCTCAACCCTAAATCACACAAATTCATTCCAAGGAGCCACCATGCTGTCCATGATCGTCCTAGTCCAGCCACTATTTCTTTTTCAACTAGAAAGAAAGTTAAAAGCTACGAATCAAAACTAACTTAGAGATTCGTCAAGGGATTGCTTTTCAGTTTCAGAAAACAGATCCCAGAAAACAAGACTTTCTTTTGTTTGTAAGTCCTGTTATTATTTAGATGTGAACGATTAAAAGTTATGATTTGTAATAAAGTGAAAACTAGAGTTATTCCTAGTTGTAAGATAATGATGGTGCTGATTCATGTCTATTCTTGTAACGATTCTATCGTATATGCTTATGAGACTATTGTGGTTATTATGTTGATGTTAAACCAATCCTGTATTATGTAAATTTTGTGACTTTTTCATGTTATGTTACAAGCAAGTTGTTAGGCTAAGACATGTATTATGTTTAGATCTACATTTAGATCTATGAAAATTGTATCCAAGATAAAAGTTTACATTTACAGGACTAGCTAGATTTGTGTAATTCCATATGTTTAAGATTCATGTTTACTGGATCCAAAGTAAAAGTTCACATTCACATGCCTAGTTGAACTTGTGTAATTCCATATGCTTATGATTCATGTTTATTGGATCCAAAATAAAAGTTCACATTCACATGCCTAGTTGAACTTGTGTAATTCCATATGTTAAAGATTCATGTTTATTAGATCCAAAATAAAAGTTCGCATTCACATGCCTAGTTGAACTTGTGTAATTCTATATGCTTAAGATTCATATTTATTGGATCCAAATTTCAAGTTTACATTTACATGGCTAGTTGGATTTGGGTAATTTCATATGCTTAAGACTCATGTTGATTGGATCCAAAAATGCAAGTTTATTGTTTTATTCCAAATTTATATGACACATGTTTAGTTAGATCCTTATTATGTTGTATAAATGGTACATGCTCCCTTCTTTCCCCTTTTGTATATAAGTTAGGCTAAGTTACGTGCCTAACATTTTATGCGAATTTTGCAAACTTATGATGGGGGTAACGTTGGAAAAAACCTTAAATTTATATTAGTGGCATAATTTGCCCCAAAAATATATGAATGATTAGTGGCATAAAAATGGTATAATTTATATACCAAAAATTATGAATATGATTTAGAGGGTAAATGGGGCATGACTTGAATGGCAATAATTATGGATAATATACTTATAAATATGAAAGGTAAATATGTAAATTAAGTAAAAGACGAATATGCCTAACCCGAGGTTAGATTGAGTTACGGTGTAAGACTGCCCGGAACAGCCCGGCACATCCAGCAACCATAACAATATATATCTAATGTGAGAGGTTAGTGCATCAAGCTCAAATGAACCTGAGGTTAGAATGAGTTGCGGTGTAAGACTGCCCGGAACCGACTGGCACATCTAGCAATCGCAATAATACATATCTAATGTGAGTGGTTGCCGCTTTAATGAATGAATTAAAGCTAAGACAGGAATGGTAGGGTTAAGTTAATTAAGGCAACACTTGACCAATACAACATTTTAACCAAACTGATGGGTGAGGTTAGGTAAATTTGAGAACACTTAACCATTTTAACATGTTGATTAGGAAACCCTAGTAATGGGGACCCATTTCAGCAGTAACCCACATAGATGTATCATGGTACCCTGAACTAGGCAGGGTGGTGCACGACTACTGGTCTGATTATAAGCGGTCAAAACAACGGCGGGTGGTGCGTCCGTGTAGGTTCCGACGGAATGCGGTTGTCCACGTACTCCAAAATGGAAAAAGCAGGCACTGGGCATCAGTAGTTATACTTTGTGCATCTTGAATTGTGTCGGGTTGCCACCATAGGACTTGATACACCACATGGTGGGACCAGCATAGGTATCTACAATCATGCGGGGCCGAATGACACAAGTGGTAAACTTATAAGAGTAGGAGTCGATCGATAAAAAGGGGCACATGGTGCTAGTTGAAACACTTGTAAGGGGGTGTAGAGAAGTTGAAACGAGTGCAATAGCATATTCAGTATTATTATCTTATTTCTAGGGTGTTGTCCTAGATTCAGTTTATTCATGTCATAATCCTTTTTCTTGTTTACATGCTAAATAATCACTGGACTTACCAGACTCGTGTCTAACCCATTTTCTTTCGTCTTCTTTTCTTCCGTCCCCCTAGGTCCGTAGTGAGGGAATACTTCTTCTTAGTTCGGATCATTTCCAGCTTGAAGGGAGTAGATGTATTGCTTGGAATCTCTTTCCTTAGGCTATGGATTTGGATACTCTCTTATTGGGGATTTATGTTGCCTTATTGTTGTTTTAGTGCTTCTTTATGTTTTATTTCAAGACAGAGATTTTGTTGCAATAATTTGGAAGTTGGTTTGGGATGGTTGTTGTAATGTTTTAACTGAACCACACACTTATGAAATAAATTTAGTTTTTCCACTATTTATATCTCTGTCTTGTAAATTATCTGTATCTTTTACCTATAATGGTCCGCCAAAGTTAAGGCATTCCCTTTGTGAGTGACCTTAACGAAGGCGGGGTGTTTCACTTGGTATCAGAGCCGATGGTTGCCAGATCAGATAAAATTTTTGGAAACTAATTTTCAAAAAGAAGTTTAAAGAAGCATTTTCAAGAAAAAGTGTTGTTTTAAAAGGCATAGTCCCCCCAAAGCCATATGCAATATCTTCCTATCCTTTGTTTTGAATCTTTTCTTTTTCGTTTCAGCATGTCTGAGGATCTTAACCTTCCAGAGGTTATACCGGTACCTGGCTGGTTTAGAAGGTACTTAGAGGCTAGGGCTAAGGATGCAGGCCCAACAGACATTACTCCTCCTCCAGTTACAGTTGTTCCTCCTCCTCCTCCTCCTCGTGCAAATGCTTTCTCCAAGATATGTAGGGATTTCCGAGCCATGGGTGGAAAGAACTTTAATGGGAGTGAGTCATTTGTAGAAGCAAGAAACTGGCTCAAAGAAACCGAGGACTTGTTTGTTATCTTCGAAGTGGACGATAGGAAGATGATACAGTTGGCCGTGTGGTTGCTTAAAGACGAAGCCTCTTATTGGTGGGAAGTTACAAATGCTGAGAGACTAGTTGAAACTTGAGAGGATTTCAGAATGAGGTTTGGAATGAAATTCCTCTCACAAGCTAAACGTAGCCTACAGATGGAGAAATTCTTAGCTCTCAAACAGGGAAGTATGTCGGTCAGGGAATACGTCAACCAATTCAACCAACTGACTAGATTCGGACTGGAGTTTGTGAACACTCTCCATAAGAAGGCTCTCCGTTTTGTTAAAGGGTTGAATGAGCCACTGCACAGCCTAGCTATGTCCCATATACCTATGGGTGCAACTTATGGGAGACTGGTGGACATGGCACTGCTACAGGAGGAAGAGAAGGATGGCAAGAAAGAGGCAAAAGGTGTAAGTACCTCAAAATAAGAAAGTGGAGGGATCGCAGAATAAGAAGACAGACTCAAAGAAGGGCGGGAAGAACAACAAACCCTGTGACAAGAGGAAGTGTAATTTTTGTGGCATTCCTGGACATCTGATTAAGAACTGCAGTAAGAAAAAGAGGAGGATAGGTGGTTGTTTCCACTGTGGCGAGACAGGACACATGGCTAAGGACTGCCCAAGAAAGCAAGGGCAAAGGACTGGATCTACTTCTTGAGGGCAAGTTCATGCTCTCATGGCACCTCCACAAGAATGAGGTAGAAATATTTCTGTTGATAGTTTAGTTTATCTTTTTGATCATCCTGTTTGTACACTCTTTGATTTTGGCGCATCGCACTCTTTTATATCCACTGCTTTAGTTGAATCTTTGCACCTAGACACCAGTATAGTAGAGGATCCCTTGGTTGTTTCAAATCCAGTTGGGGGCTCGGCCTATCTGTTAATGATTTGTTTGGATTTGGAAATTTCTATACTAAGCATTGGGTTTAGATGTAATGCCTATGTTTTGGGCTTCACGGGCTATGGGTTGATTCTAGGCATGGATTGGTTATCCAGTAATGATGCCATCCTCGATTGTGAAAAGAGAGTGGTTAGACTTATGACTCACTTCGGTAACACTCTCGAAATATCTTTTAGTCCCTTACATTTTGTTATGCTTAGCTTCCTAGAATCTCTTGATGCATCTGTTGAAAACTTGCAGTATGTTAGAGTAGCCTGTGAATACTTAGATGTATTTAAAGAGGTGAAGGGCTTACCTCCGAAGTAGGAGATAGACTTCCGCATATACCTTGTTGATAATGCAAAACTCGTAGCTCTACCCGTTAGACACATGGCTCCAAGGGAGAGAAAAGAGCTCAGTAAGCAAGTCAAAGAGCGGCTCGAAAAACTGTTTATAAGGCAAAGTATTTCTGAATGGGGTGCTCCAGTAGTATTCGCAATTAAAGCGGATGGTTCACTTTGCCTATGCGTTGATTATAGGGAGCTAAACAAGATGACCAAGAAAAATAGGCACCCACTTCCACGAATAGGCGACTTGTTTGATCAGCTTGTAGGTGCATCGGTTTTCTCCCAACTAGATCTGGCTACTGGGTTTCACCAGCTAAGAGTGGCTAAAGATAGCATTGATAAGACCGCGTTCAGAACCCCGGATGGTTTCTTTGAATGGCTTGTCATGCCTTTCGGCTTGACAAACGCACCCGCTTATTTCGTTGACTTGATGAGCAGGGTGTTTGAGGAGTTCCTTAATAAGTTGTGGTGGTATTCATAGATGACATCTTGATTTTCTCGAAGAATGAAGAAGAGCATGCTTTGCATTTAAGAGAAGTCATGGATACTCTTCGTGCACATCAGCTGAAAGCAAATTTCTCCAAATGTCAGTTCTGGAGAGAAGAAGTGAGGTTTCTTGGACAAGTGGTGTCCAAAGAGGGGATAACTATGGACCCCGCAATAGTAGTTGTGGTGCAAGATTGGAAGGTTCCACGGAATGCAACCGAAGTACGAAGCTTTCTCGGGCTAGCGGGCTTTTACCGAAAGTTCATTAAAGACTTTGCGAAAATCTCAGCCCCACTCACAAGATTGACAAAAATGAACCTAACTTTCGTTTGGGATTTGGATTGCGATATTTCTTTCCAATGTTTGAAAAGGGCTCTAACAACAGCCCCAATTCTAAAACTGCCGGATGGGAGAAAAATGTTTTCCGTAGACGCATGCGGTATAGGATTAGGCGCTGTCTTGATGCAAGAAGGCAAGGTAGTTTGTTATGGGGGAAGGCAACTGAAGGCACATGAGAAGAGCTACCCAAATCATGATTTGGAGCTAGCTGCCATTGTTTTCGCTCTTAAGTCATGGCGTCATTTTCTACTAGGAGAAAGGTTTGAATTGTTTACTGGCCATAAATCATTAAAGTACCTTTTCGCACAAAAAGATCTTAACTTAAGACAATAAAGGTGGATAGAATTTCTGGCCTCATATGATTTTGTGATTTCCTATACCCCTGGCAAGGGCAATGTGGTAGCAGACGCCTTGAGTAGGAAGAAGCTGACCATGAGTCCTCTCTTTGTAGAAAGGCAAAGCTTGGAGTACATAGCAAACTTTGACTTTAGACCCTCCTCTGAATTTGTACCTGGTCTGTTAGCATCGCTAGATGTGCGGCCTACTCTTTTGGACTCAATAGGAACCACCCAACGAGAAGACCCTCAGCTAGTTGACGTAATGGATAAGCTAATTAGGGTGGAGACTTCTAGTCGCCTCAATAGATAGTCCATCGATGATAAGGGTTGGTTGAGATAGGATAGAAGACTATACATCCCACAATCAAGGGATTTGGTGAAGACGGTTCTTGAAGAAGCACACTATTCTAAGCTGACCATACACCCACGTGGAGACAAGATGTATAAAGACGTAAAAAGGGTTTTCTTTTGGAATGGTATGAAGAGGGATGTAGCTGAGTTCGTCGCTAAGTGCTTGATATGCCAGCAAATAAAAGCGGAGCAAAGAAGCCTGGTGGTCTGCTTGATTCTCTAGAGGTCCCACAGTGGAAATGGGATAGCAATTCGATGGACTTTATTAATGGGTTGCCTAGGTCAAGGAGGGGCAATACCAGTATTTAGGTAATAGTGGACAGGCTCACTAAAAGCGCTCACTTTATACCTGTTAATATTAGGACTGCCTCGTCCTTAGCATCCATTTATCTTAAAGAGATAGTTCGACTCCATGGGATACCCTCTAGCATAGTTAGTGATCGAGGTCCTATTTTTACGAGTGAGTTTTGGAAGAGTTTGCAAGAGGCTGTAGGCACACAATTATGCTTAAGCATGACCTATCACCCCCAAACTGATGATCAGACGGAAAGAGTGAACAGAGTATTGCAAGACCTCTTGAGACTGTGCATTCTTGACTTTGGAGGAACATGGAAGGATCATCTTCCTTTGGTGGAATTCGCTTACAACAATAGCTACCAAGCCACCATAGGCATGGCGCCCTTCAAGGCTTTGTATGAAAGACCATGCCGATCACCAACTTGTTGGTGGGAGTCTACAGACAAGCTCGTACTTGGAACAGACATGATTAGAGAAACCTCAGAAAAGGTGGACTTGATAAGAAGACATATGAAGGTTACACAAGATAGACAGAAGTCCTACGCAGACAAAAGAAGGACCGACCTTGAGTTTGAGGTTGGAGATAGGGTGTTCCTTAAAGTATCTCCTTTGAGGAATGTTATTCGCTTTGGGTCCATAGGAAAGCTAATACCAAGATTTGTAGGACCATTTCCTATCATTGAAAGGACTGGGACGATGGCTTACAAAGTAGAGCTACCCGAAAGACTGTTTGGAGTTCATAATGTTTTTCATGTTTCTCAACTACGAAAGTGCTTACATGAGTCTACGGAAATTGTGGAGCCAAGTATACTAGAGGAAGTAGAAGTAGAACGAGAAGCGACTATGAGAAGAGTTCCAACTCGTATCTTGGGTATGGAAGTCAAAAAGCTACGCAACCGTGAAGTCAAGCTTGTTAAAGTTCAATGGAGTGACATGGAGGAAGGCGCGACTTGGGAAACTGAGAGAAAAATATGCGCAGCCTACCCTTTTCTTTTTGAGGGTACCTCCTTGCTCTCTTTTTCCATAAGTTTATACATGCTTATATCTATCCTTTAAGTATATCTCCTCGGTCCTATTCTTTATCCTTAGGTAGAAACCAATGGATGTAAACATGTATTTGAAACATGTTATGATTGATGGTTGCAAGTGGTTGCTCGTGGATTCATATACACACACGTTAGGTGTTAAATCGTCTCAGTCACTTTCATATTGCATACGCATATATATGTATTAGTGTATGGACTGAAACTTGGAATGTCATCATATGGACATTGCATTTGTATGGATGATTGTGCACTCATGTAGAAAGAATGATTAGGAATAACGCATACATAATGGACTCATGACACTGACATAATTAACATCAAGGAGGTCAACTGAATCAGTAGACCGCCTGATTTTGCATTAGATAAGGACATGTACACACATTATGCATATGATCATGAAAGCATTAGAAGTCCTATAAGGAAAATGGACGCCTGTGTTTGATGGTTGAGTAGATGGACGATTGGATGGTAGGATATACATTCTTCTTGACTTGAAGATTTCGGGGACGAATTCCTTTAAGGAGCGGAGAATGTAACACCCTGAATTTTCTGTGTCTATTCAAAGAACGAATTAAAGAACACTTAATTTTAAAGCGAGAATTAAGGGAAACGAGTTACGCCATTGCGTTCGTCTCGAAATTCTACTTGGAATAGAGTCCAAGTTTTCGT
Source organism: Allium sativum (assembly GCA_030737875.1). Taxonomy (NCBI): domain Eukaryota; kingdom Viridiplantae; phylum Streptophyta; class Magnoliopsida; order Asparagales; family Amaryllidaceae; genus Allium; species Allium sativum. The sequence continues at coordinate 250,925,115 of CM060915.1, read as the reverse complement.
AAATCGGACTTTGTATGAGGAAGTTATGGCCCTCAAGAGTTTCAGGAATTTAAATAAATTAAAACAGCTCAGATTTAAAATTCAAAATTCAAACGAAAAACAAAGATGCGGGCCGGGCGGGATTTGTCCCGCCCCAGGCCAGGTCGACCAAGTGGTCGACCTCCCCTATACAAGTCGACCTGGGGTTCGACCTACCCCCTCGCCCAAATCCAAAACAGTGATGATTCTGACTTGTTGCTGAGTCTTTTCTGACCTGTTACTGAGTCACTAGGGCATAGGTGGCAATTCTGGATAACTCTATCTAGTTTGGACAGTTGTGATTGCTCATGCGATGATCTAACGGTTCACACAAGTTTAAACCTCTATAAAAGCAACCTTATTCCTCAACCCTAAATTACACAAATTCATTCCAAGGATCCACCATGCTGACCATGATCGTCCTTGTCTAACCACCATTGCTTCTTCAACTAGAAAAAAGTTAAAAGCTACGAATCAAAACTAACTTAGAGAATTGATAGTCTTCATCAAGGGACCGCTTTTCAGTTTCAGAAAACAGATCCAAGAAAACAGGACTTTCTTTTGTTTGTAAGTCCTGTTATTATTTAAATGTGAACGATTAAAAGTTATGATCTGTAATAAAGTGAAAACTAGTGTTATTCCTAGTTGTAAGATAATGATGATGCTGATTCATGTCTATTCTTGTAACAATTCTATCGTATATGCTTATGAGACTATTATGGTAATTATGTTGATGTTAAACCAATCGTGTTTTATGTAATTTTGGTGACTTTTTCATGTTATGTTACATGCAAGTTGTTAGGCTAAGACATGTATTATGTTTGGAGCTACATTTAGATTTATGAAAATTGTATCCATGATAAAAGTTTACATTTACAGGCCTAGCTAGATTTGTGTAATTCCATATGTTTAAGATTCATGTTTATTGGATCTGAAATAAAAGTTCACATTCACATGCCTAGTTGAACTTATGTAATTCCATATGCTTATGATTCATGTTTATTGGATCCAAAATAAAAGTTCACATTCACATGCCTAGTTGAACTTGTGTAATTCCACATGTTTATGATTCATGTTTATTGGATCCAAAATAAAAGTTCGCATTCACATGCCTAGTTGAACTTGTGTAATTCTATATGCTTAAGATTCATATTTATTGGATCCAAATTTCAAGTTTACATTTACATGCCTAGTTGGATTTGGGTAATCTCATATGCTTAAGACTCATGTTGATTGGATCCAAAAATGCAAATTTATTGTTTTATGCCAAATTTATATGACACATGTTTAGTTAGATCCTTATTATATTGTACGAATGGTACAAGCTCCCTTCTTTCCCATTTTGTATATAAGTTTGGCTAAGTTACGAGCCTAACATTTTATGTGAATTTTGCAAACGTATGATGGGGGTAACGCTAGGAAAAACCTTAAATTTATATTAATGGCATAATTTGGCCCAAAAATATATGAATGATTAGTGGCATAAAAATGGTATAATTTATATACCAAAAATTGTGAATATGATTTAGAGGGTAAATGGGGCATGACTTGAATGGTAATAATTGTGGATAATTTACATATAAATATGAAAGGTAAATATGTAAATTAAGTAAAAGACGAATATGCCTAACCTGAGGTTAGATTGAGTTACAGTGTAAGGCTGCCTAGAACTGCCCGGCACATCCAGCAACCGTAAAAATATATATCTAATGTGAGAGGTTAGTGCATCAAGCCCAAAAGAGCCTGAGATTAGATTGAGTTGCGGTGTAAGACTGCCTGGAACCGACCGACACATCTAGCAACCGCAACAATACATATCTAATGTGAGTGGTTGGTGCTTTAATGAATGAATTAAAGCTAAGACAGGAATGGTAGGGTTAAGTTAATTAAGGCAACACTTAACCAATACAACATGTTAACCAAACTGATGGGCGGGGTTAGGTAAATTTGAGAACACTTAACCATTTTAACATGTTGATTAGGAAACCCTAGTAATGGGGACCCATTTCAGCAGTAACCCACATAGATGTATCACGATGCCCTGAACTAGGCAGGGTAGGGAACGATTACTGGGCTGATTATAAGCGATCAAAACAACGGCGGGTGGTGCATCAGTGTAGGTTCTAACGGAGTGCGGTCGTGCAGTACTCCGAAGTGGAAAAAGCAGGCACTGGGCATCAGTAGTTATACTCTGTGCATCTTGAATTGTGTCGGGTTTCCACCATAGGACTTGATACACCCCATGGTTGGACCAACACAGTTATCTACAATCGTGCGAGGCCGAATGACACAAGTGGTAAATGTATACGAGTAGGATCGATCGATAAAAAGGGGATTATTTATTTTGAACACATGGTGCTAGTTAAAACACTTGTAAGGGTTTGCAGAGAAGTTAAAACGAGTGCGATAGCATATTCAGTCTTGTTATCTTATTTCTAGGGTGTTGTCCTAGATTCGGTTTATTCATGTCATAAACCTTTTTCTTGTTTACATGCTAAATAATCACTTGACTTACCAGACTAATGTATGACCTATTTTCTTTCGTCTTCTTTTCTTCCGTTCCCCCCCTCCCAGGTCCGCAGGGAGAGAATACTTCAGCTTAGTTCGGATCATTTCTAGCTTGAAGAGAGTAGATGTATTGCTTGGAATCTCTTTCCTTGGGCTATGGCTTTGGGTACTCTCTTATTGGGGATTTATGCCGCCTTACTGTTGTTTTAGTGCTTCTTTACGTTTTAATTCAAGATAGAGATTTTGTTGTAATAATTTGGAAGTTAGTTTGAGACAGTTGTTGTAACGTTTTAACTGAACCACGTACTTATGAAATAAATTTAGTTTTTCCACTGTTTATATGTCCGTCTTGTAAATTATCTATATCTTTTACTTATAATGCTCCACCAAAGTTAAGGCATTCCCTTTGTGAGTGACGATAACGAAGGCGGGGTGTTTCAATAGCTGTTATGCTCGATTATCCTGGTATGTTCGAGGCCATGATGGCAGCGATCATGAGTAGGATGCCCACTCCAAAAGCGGTAGTAAAACGTGGTGTTCCCATGTAGGCACCTGGGGTTATTTATTTTGCTAAGCTCTGCAAGGACCACGCTTCTCTAGGTGGCAAGTGGTTTGTTGAGACAGAACCAGCTATTGAGATTCAAAATTGGTTATATAATTGTGTTTGGATTTTTTTAGACTTGGTTGATGAAGCGATCAAGAGGAAGCTTTCATCAAGACAACTGCAAGGTCGAGCAATGGATTGGTGGAGCTCTATCACTTTGGAGACTCCAGAGGACCAGATCACTTGGGATCAGTTTAGAACTAAGTTTGAGGAGAGGTTCATTTCTACGGTCCAAAAGTCGATAATCTTCAAGAAGTTAAGCAGGGAGATCAACCAGTGCTTGAGTATGTGGCTGAGTTTAAAGCTTTATCAAAGTATGCTCGTTCATATATCGAGAGTCCTTACCAGAAGAAAGATAAGTTTATCTTAGGTCTGGATGAGGAACTTGGGAAATAATTAGTCGACCATATTGATAATTCTTATGAGAAATTGGTCGAGAAGGCTTTGAGGAAAGAAAGTCCGTTTCCACATAAAGTCGAGGTTGTTGTTGAGAATAAGGAGTCAAAGCCATAACAAGGTGGTGGTAATAAGAAAAAGTGGAATGGTAAAAGGAAACAACAAGGAAAGAATGGCCAGAAGAAACTGAGGGACAAAATTACTTTCTATAACTGCCAGCAGAAGGGCCATCTTTCCATGGATTGTTAGAACGCGAAGGTTGAAAGGAAATGCTTTAACTACAATAAGCCCGGGCTTATGAAGATGAATTGTCCGGAACCACCAAAGGATAATTAGGTTGTAAGAGCATATGCTTTGGATGTTGTTTTGTCTTCCTCAAGAGGTCCAACTGCTGACGAGATGGGAAAGACTATTGTTATGCAAGGTATGATTTCTATCAGAGATGTTTTAGTTTGATTTTTGTTTGATACTGGAGCATCGCATTCTTTTATCTACAATGAGCTTGTTCGTAAGTTAGATTTAGAACTGAGATTGTTTATAAACCATGGGTTGTGACTAATATTGTAACACCCCTCAGTCCCACATTGTGGAAGTCTGTGTGAAGTGGGTACTTATATACTAGAGCCCATCTCTTACTAACGCCAAGGCCTTTTGAGGAACAAAACCCCACACCTATACGGTGGCTAAGTTGGGGACAATATCTTGCGTGAACGGAGGTGCGGGCTGTTACAGTAGTATCAAAGCCAATACCCAGCCGGAATTGTGGCTCCTGTGTGGACCACAGTGTCTGGGTAAGGTGTTTGTGAGCCAACGGGGACATTGGGTTCTGTAGGAGGGGAGAATGTAACACCCCTAATTAGTCCCACATTGTGGAAGTCTGTGTGAAGTGGGTACTTATATACTAGAGCCCATCTCTTACTAACGCCAAGGCCTTTTGAGGAACAAAACCCCACACCTATACGGTGGCTAAGTTGGGGAAAATATCTTGCGTGAACGGAGGTGCGGGTTGTTACAAATATAGTAGGGGATTCATCTGGTATTGGTGTGCTTGGCCATGGTCTAGTTTTATCGAGTCATGATTGCTTTTTTGTGTGTGATTGTTTTGTTTTGAATTTCGTTGGGTTTGGGATTATTTTGGGTATGTATTGGCTTAAGAGATATGCATCTATTGTTGACTGCGAGAGGCTTAAAGTGAAAATCGGGAATGTGGAAGGGAAAACGATAGTGATACGTTGTCTACCATAGGATGGAGTTTTGGTTAGCTTTTTATATTCGCTTGTGATTCCACGATAGGTTTATATCTGCGCCAATCGTGCGAGTGTTTTCTGATGTATTTGATGAGATCAGAGGGCTGCCGTCACATTGAGAGATTGAGTTTCAGATTGATTTAGTGGATGGAGCAAGACCTATTATTATGCCTCTTAGGCGGATGGCACCTAAGGAACAGCGAGAGATACAGGTGCAAATAAAAGATCTGTTAAGTAAGGGATTCATTCGAAGAAGCGTATCTGAGAAGGGTGCCCCAGTTGTTTGCGACTAAGCCCGATGGATCATTGCGATTATCACGGATTATCGTGAGCTGAATAAGGTGACTAAGAAGAAAATGTATCCATTGCCAAGAACCGATGACTTGTTTGATCAACTTTAAGAAGCTACGGTGTTTTCCCAAATGGATTTGGCGATGGGATTTCAACAACTAAGAGTGGCTAGGGGAGTGTGTCAAATGCCGCTTTTAGGTCACCATCCGGATTTTATGAGTGGCCGGTGATGCCATTTGGATTGGCTAATGCGCCAACATATGTTGTGGATCTTATGAATCGTGTCTTTAGAGACTAGTTGAAAAATTCCTACTTGTGTTCGTAACTAGTTTATTCAAAGATTAAGGAGGATCATAATATGTACTTGAGAATTGTTTTGGAAATCTTACGAAATCATCAGCTATGAGCTAAGTTTTCGAATTGTCACTTAAAGAGGTGAGATTCTTAGGTCATGTCGTATTAGGATAGGGAATAGTGGTGGACCCCGCTAAGGTTGCAACAATCCAGGATTGGGGTCAACCAAAGAATACGATGGAGGTTACAAGTTTCCTTGGTTTGGGTGGATATTATTGACGATTTATCAAGGATTTCTCTAAGATAACTGACAACATTAACCGAATTAACAAAGAAGAATCAAGTGTTCGTGTGGAATACAAAGTGTGAGAAAGCCTTTGAAATTTTAAAGGAAAGACTAACAAGTGCTTCTGTATTGACTATTCCGAGTGGGAATGAAGAGATGATGGTATACACCGATGCATATGGCACTGGACTTGGAGCGTTATTAATGAAGAAGGAAAAAATTATAGCTTATGCATGTCGACAACCGAAGCCACACGAAAGGAATTACTCGGCTCACGATTTAGAGTTAATGACAATTGTGTTTGCTCTGACGATTAGCAGGAATTATTTGTTGAGATTCAGATTTGAGTTGTTCACATATCATAAATCCTTGAAGTACCTTTCCTCCCAGAAGGATTTGAATCTTCAATAGCAGCGATTCTTCGAGTTTCTGGCATCATATGATTTGGAATAGCTTACACTCTAGGAAAGAGAAATGTAGTGTTCGATGCATTAAGTCGAAGACATGCGAGTTTGAAGCCATGTTTTTGGAATGGAAGCATCTCGAGTATTTTGCTGGATTTGACTTTAGACCTCATTGTGCGTTAGAGCCCGAGATGTTAGTAGGCTTATCGATTAGACAGATTCTCATCAAATGGATTAGCGAAGCCAAAAGGAAGACGATAAGCTTATGGAAATCATACGGAGATTAGAGATAAGGGTTAACCCCGAGCACATTAAGGATTTTTAAGTTGATCGAGATGGTTGGCTTCATAGGAATGGAGGACTAGTTGTTCCTGACATAGATGGATTAAGAGATGAGGTTCTGTAGGAATGTCATCACTCTAAATTGATGATCCATCCTGGTGGTAATAAGTTGTATTGAGATATGAAGCAAGCCTACTACTGGGAAGGTATGAAGAGGGATGTCAAGAAATTTATCATGGAACGTATGAATTGCAAGTTGGTCAAAGCCGAGCAGAAGAAGTCAAGCGGATTGTTACAACCATTGTAAGTTCCTACGTGGAAATGGGAGCAAGTTTCAATAGATTTTATTAATGGTTTACCTAGGACCTGTGAAGGAAATGATAACATATGGGTCATCGTGGATCACTTGACCAAAAACACAAGGTTTGTTCTTGTCAAATCGATGGGGACGACATCGAAATTGGTGGAGTTATATCTTTTAGTTCAATTCCATGGGATTCCGAAGAGTATTAGTAGTGATTGAGATTCGTTATTCACCATTGTATTCTAGAAGAGTTTGCCTGAGACGTTGGGAACCGAGCTATGTTTGAGTACGATTTATCATCTCCAGGAAGATGGTTAGACCGAGATAGTTAATCGAGTATTGGAAGATCTTCTTAGATCTTGTGTATTGGATATTTTAGGATCGTAGGAAGACCATCTTCATTTGGTCGAGTTTTCTTATAATAACAATTACCAATCAAGTACTGGGATGGCACCGTATGACGCGTTGTATGGTAGACCATGTAATTCTCCATCCCGTTGGTTAGAAGTTGGCAAGTAGTTGGTACTTGGTCCCGAGATGATAACTTAGGCAACATATAACATTGAAATCATTTAGCAATGAATGAAGGTAGCCTAAGATCATCAAAAAAGTTTTGCCGATAAGCGACGAAATGATTTCGAATTCTCATTTGGAGATTTGGTGTTCATTAAAATTTCATCTATAAGGAACGTGGTCCGTTTTGGAAGCAAAGGAAAGTTAGTACTAAGGTTTTGTTGGGTCGTTTCCAATTGTTGAGCGTATTGGGAAACTCGCTTATAGATTGGATTAACCTAAGAAGATGATGGGTGTGGATAATGTGTTTCATGTGATGTTTCTATGGAAGTTTGTGCATGACTTCAATGTAGTTGTATCTCCTAATCATTTTGAAGATTTAGAGGTAGAGCTTAAAGTTTCGAGGCCTCGTAAGCTGCTTCGCATCATGGGGAGCAACATGAAATAGCTTAGGAGGAAGGTTGTTAAGCTAGTCAAGGTACAATGGAGCGAGGATGATGATGATTGCACATGGGAAACGGTAGTGAATATGAGGCCGATCCATCCAGAACTCTTTGAGTGGTATGTCCCACCATATCGTATCATACTTGTACCATTGTGTCTTGTACTATAAAAATTCCGCATGCTACGAGAGGATTTTGATTGTTGGATGCTAGATTTGATACTCGAGGATGTTAGCCATGTAGGATGTTATGCTTGCTCGTGTTTTCTTAGAATTTCAGGGGTGAAATTCCTAAAGGGGGTGAATATAATGACAAATATTTTACATATTGAATGATCGTAAAATAAATTTATTTTATTCCCTAATGGTCGGACCATTCTTGGATTTTTAATATATTGTTCACGGAGATGTGAGACATGTCCATGATTTTTACTGAATTTAGATATGACCATTTTGCTCTTAAGTTTACTGTTTGGGATATAAATTTTTATAGGGATCAAATCAAATGCTGAAATCAGTCTCATTGGTTTGGAATGATGGTTTATGATTCTGTAGAGTGGTCACATGAAGAATTTGGTTCCGCGGTTTGGGAGGAATCTTTGTTTTAAGTTTCAACTACTATTAGGGAGACTGGTTAGCAGCTAATGGGTTGATTAGCCATGCTCAATACGCTAATGAATAGGGGGACTTGAGGAGAGAAAAAGGTTTATCTCTTCGTTCTTAACTTTCGGTTGGGCGTCTGTGATTCTCCAATTCAACCAAAAACCCTAATTCTCTGTTCTTTTCATACAAATTCATCGTAGATTGCATCTAGATGATAGATCATCATCAAGGGAGATTAGATCACATCAAACTGCATCAAATTTGAAGGTTTTCAGCATTGCCCATTTCTGATCTCATTGGATTTACATTGAATTGGGGATTAGGTGAGTGATAGATACTCTCACATGGAAACTACATATTGTATGGGTAAGTTAGGATCAAGTTCATATGTTACTTGCTATAATCACCCTAGATCTGATCATACATTTTTAACTCAGATTTAGACGTTTTAGGAAAACCTAATTTGATCATGTTAACCAGATAATTATTAGATTAACACGTTTATTCATATGTTAGATCCAAATCATGCTAGATCTCAATGTTTGTGATATGTTTATGACTTAATTATGATATCATCTTGTTTGTATGATCATGAATTGCTGTATCATTGGATATTTTATTGGAATTGGATGAATTACTTGAGTTTTATTTTAGATTAATTATTGAAGAAACTTAGGATCGAAGTATGGAGCAAATCAGAGGTTTAGATGATCAAATTCGAATGAAACTTGATGGAAGCATTTTGGAAGACGAGAGAAGGAGGCACGAATTCGTGCTAAAATAAGCTAAGTTCTTGGACCAACATCGATCCATAGCTTGATGGACTGGTACCGTTTCATGTTAGTTGATAAGATGGCGACAATTTTTGTGGCGCGGCTTCTTGATGGTAAATCGAGGTTGCCTACAAATTTTTAAGTCATTTGGAGCTAATTTGGGATGGGTAAGGGGTTGATCACTCGAGTATATTAATGGACCGACAGAAGTTTTTTTATAGGATGAATGGATTGCCACAAAAATGGACCGGAAGGAAGTACTTTGTAAGTGTGGAATAGTAGTCAAGTTACTTAGTCAAAAAATGGAGTCGTAGGGAGCTGAGGATTTGGGAACTTGATGATGGTGGCTCCTAGGGGTGCTGGTGAAGTTTGGATGGAAATGGACTTCCGATGATTGATGTACAACTCAAAGATGGATGGTGCTTTGATTGTCAACTAGCATTGGAGTGGTTGGAGCTGGATTGATGTTGTATTGGTCGTAGGATGTTGTACGATTCAATACAATGATGGATTGAACGAATGGGAGTCAATCACGGACGATAATGGAATGACTATGGAATGGATCGAGTCGCCGAGAAGAAGGGCTTGACAGTTTTGAAGTGCTAAGGAATTGTCGGTAATCGGAGTTTTGTAGCGAACTCAAACAGGGCTATCAGGGGGGAGCCCACTTGGATCAGAATGGATAGATCGTGTACTTGGGCAGTCATGATGGGCCTAGTTGTCTTAGTCGATTAAGGCAAACATGCGTAGTCACGATGGAGTATGGTAGTTTGGCTAGAACTAACGTTTTCCATTAGCCCTTTTGATCGTTGAAAGCAAGTTCGGTTATCGATGGATTCAAGGCTTCAGTCGATGATCGCTAGGACATTAGATGCCATGCATGCTATGGATGATTGTGTGATTTCTTCTCTATTTTCTATGGGTAGGCTATCACCATTAGTTGTTGAAGACAAGAGGGATTTGGGTCTTGTCCTTTCCTATTCTGTAATGTCATGCGATAGATGATATTCATGTGCTGACTCGATGGTTGCTGGACTGTTCGGATGGTTGAAATGTCTATACTCATATTATCATATGTAACTGTTGTTAGTTTTTTTATTGCTCACTAAAACTATTGTCTGACTCAAGGTTTTATGTTTCCCTCTTATTATCTTGGGTTGTTCATCAATGTTGTTGACGAGAAAACTAAGATAACAGGTAGCAGGTTTTATGCTGACGCTGATGTTGTGCATGGACGAGTTGGAGGCTTTTGTATTAATTGCTACCTACTATATTATAATTTCTTTACTTTCCACTGTATGTTGATGGTTATTGGTACTCTAAGGGATGTAGTGAGGCATATTGTATTTCAAAGATTCATGTACTGAGATGTATTGTACTTGAAACTCTATGGTATTACGAAAATTTGATTTCCTGTTTGGCTATGCTTCACTTCTATATCTTTTTGTATATTTTATTGTTATATATTATCAATGTGATGTGAGTAGTACGACAAGTTTCATTTCGAGGTATTCTTTCTTTGATGATTGTCCCATATCATCTTGGAACATCATACAATGCACTTTTTCCTTAGTTTAGTGCAGGAGGTATGAGGTGGTCATCCAAATTTCATAGCTTTTTAAGGAATATTGCTAAAAAGAGCTTCTAAAGCCTTTTCAAAATGTTACAATAGAATAATTTTGCAGTATTTTTGAAATGTCACATGCACATTTAACATGCTTTTTGAAGAACATAGTATGACAATAAGCTTCAATAGACCAACCATATATCAATAGTTTTGAAAAACTGCAAAATGAATTATTACAACCTTTTTAAAAATGATTTTCTATTGCGGCAACTACATGTTGTAATTTTTTGATGGTTGCAATATTTTCATTTTGCTGCAATTTTTTTTGTTTGCTTTGTTTTCTTTATTTTTGTAGAGCTTTCGACACACTGTTTTATATTAATGATTTTACACTATTTCAAAACTATTGCGGTTTTCAAATAGTCATAATAACCTTGAAAAATGTATTCAAAAATAAACTGCTCAAATTAAAAATATATAGTAACAGCCCACCTTATCGACCCTTAAAAGTTAATCCTATTACAACCATGGTATTCACGTGTTGGATATGGAAGAGTTGAAAAGATAAATTGTTGGGGTGAATGAAATAGATGATAAATCAGAATCTCACAGCACAACACATAATATATGATATAAACAAGATCTTTACAAAAAGAAATCATTATTTGTGTAGTTAATGTCTCATTATTACTAAACTGTAACCCCGCTATATCTCCTAGCGGATTTCTACTGTTATGGTTTTTCCAAATAATCTTTCTAGTTTAAACCCTGTTATTTTTTGATGTTTCTGATGTACCCCGTTATTTTTGTTATATTCTACTACTTCTGCCATGTCTTCAATAAAACAAATGAATTTAAAAATGACATTTAAACATAATAAAAAATAAAATAAAAATTTGTTAAATTTTTTTACACATTTTTATAAACCAAAGTACTCTAATATTCTATTTAATTTAATTAAGTTAAATAAATGTGTACATTTATTTAATATATCCGCATATGTTTCTATTTAAAATTAAAAAGTACTCTTTGTAATTAAATTTAATGTTAATACATTTAGTCCTCGTTTATATATTTGTAAAAACATTAAGTATGAGAATTTTATGTTATTTTAGAGTCATCCACTATATCCTTGCTATTTTCTCTCTTTAACCCCCTACAAAGTTTTATACCTTCGCCGCATTGAATTTGCTTAGAGCTTTAACTACATAGATCTTTATAGACATGAATCAGAGTATACTAACCTATCTTGATGTAGAAGGTTATAACACCATGCTATAACGATACGCATTTTTCCCGACCTTAATCGATCGGTAGATCGACTAAAATCGTACAAAACCCGAAAACGTTAACTCTGGGAATACAACAACATCAGAACAATAACAGCAGACTTTTATTACATCATGGTAACGTAACACCAGAGTACAGAATATCAGAGTACATCGATAAATTACAGCGGAAGATAAATTACAACATTTTAATACATTGCAGTGGAAACAATAAAATAGATACAGCGGAAGATAACTATGCTCTGGACACAACTTTAATCCAGCATCCTGCTCGAGATAAGGACCTGTAGACAAACTACTCGACTGCCCGTGTGGAAAAGAGGGCATCTGAGTTTGCAAAGGTGGAAATAAACAACGGGTCAGTCACAGGACTGGTGTGAGAATTCCTAACTAGTTTAACTAATAGTAATAAGGCAAATCCAAGGACCACGCCGCTAACGCGTAACGGGTTTATTCCAATGGATTTCCGTGCATAACTTAAAGTAAATCGTAAAACAACGCAATGCTTTTTTTAGAAAATTGGAATCATCATAAGGCTCAAGTCCCATCACACAATGCAACGCAAACCAGAGGATAGAGTTTTACCTTATGACGATTAAACATTCTTGGTATGATAAAAACGGATTTGAAATTATTATTAGTGTATATACGTTTCAAAAACATTTCAAAGTAAATATATCAATCCTAGGAAGCATAGCTACCATATACTATGCCTCCATACTAGTAATACAATCAAGTCCGTAGGGTCGTATTGGAAATTGGGTTTCCATCATGAGTCAAGGCTAGGGAGGAGCTCCTTACCGATTATAAACACTCTAGCTAATGTCTCGGGATTTCCCGCAGTGAACCCTTGGATAGCTGCAGGGCCGGTCCACACATACAGCTTCGTGGATTGGCAATTCCTGAACACACGTTTCCCAGTCCTATAGGACTATCATCCGAGGCGCGCCACATTCCATCATTCACATAAGTAAATATCAGCCAGTTTAAGCACCGACACCACTTCTAGCTAGAAAGAAACGTGCTTCTCTCCATGCGTTCCCTTCTCCCATTTTAGACTCAACCGGGTTGTGAGGCTCGCGAAGTAACGTTATAACCACAAGCCTACTTTTCAACAAAGCCTTGATAATCTTCATCTTAGCGTACCCCGTTGACAATTCACGCCATGCGATTGATGACTATTAATACACAACCTCTAAGGGCGTTAAGCAAGAGAATAAATTCTCTGTCGCCAATGGTCGTATCTTAATAGAAATCAATTTACATAGAACAAAATTCAACGTTAGACACACATCCCATTTATAAGCTTATGCTCTAGGTCTGAGCGAAAGCCAAATCCGTACAAATCAACACTACGTCCGGATAACTACCATCTTGGCCCAGTCTTGGGAGCAAATCAATCAAGGGCCTCAACACTAGTTACCCATTCGATTTGAAGATCGTCGGTCTTCAATCGCCGTCTTCGATTCTTCGAACGTCGTATCATTATTTGGAATGAGAGTAAACTCGGACTTTCCAAATAATCTTCGCATAATTATCATTTAAATTATTTCATAACCATTATTATTTATCACTATTTTTATTTTTTATAAAAATAGGTATAAATCATTCCATGTAGTCATTAACATATAAGGGCAACGAATCAACCAGACAAATAGCGCACAATCATGTTCATGTATCATATCAATGTATCATGTTCAATGAACATTTCAATTCCATTCCCATATTTATTTATTAATAAATAACAACTAAAAGGTAACTTTCAATTTATTCTTTTACTGCATAGAAAATGTAATTAAAACATCTCTTTTTCTTATTTATTTACACTACATGTGAATACATGATTTCCTTTTCTTTTCTTATTATCCTATTTACATGAAAATGTAAATGAAAGTGTCATCTAAAATAATTCTTTTTATTACATAAAAAAATGTAAATTTCTATTTCATATTTTATTTACATTCTTCCTCTCATTTTATTGGAAATGCAGTATTTCCTTGTTATTCTTTACACTATAGAAAAATGTGAACTTCCTTTTTCATTCTTTACACTATATTCTCTTTTATTACATTATAAAGAATGTAATTCTTCTAACTTCTTTTGTTACATAAAAAAAGTAATATTTCTTCTTTTGATTACATTAAGAAAAATGTAATTGACATTATACTGTAAAATCCTATCTTTCAATTGCATTGTAAAATTTCATTCTTTAATTACGTTGTAAATGTAGTTAATATTACAGTGAAAAATTCTAACTTTTTAAATTACATTAAAGAAATGCTAATTTGATTACATCATCCAATTCTTCTTCTTAATTACGTTAAAATTGTAATTCTCAATATAATGTAAAATCCCTCTCTTTTAAATTACATTAAAAATGTAATTTTCGTAACAGTGCAAATTTCTATCTTTTAAAATTACATTAAAAAGGTAAATTTGATTCTAATGTCCAATTCTTCTTCTTAATTACATTAAAATTTTAATTTTCAATATAATGTAAAGTCCTTCTTTACTTACATATAGAAATGTAATTTTTATTGCAAATTCTCATTCTTAATAAAAATGTGATTTATTTTACATATACATAAACATGACATTTAAAATATGATTTTGATTCATATGCATTACCTTGACATTAAAATATAGTCTGATTTCATATGCATTATCATGACATTGAAATATGGTTTTATTTCATTTTCACTGACGCTACTCCAAAATATGATTTTATATCATATGCACGGACGCTACTCTAAAACATGATTTTGTATCATATGCACTGACGCTACTCTAAAACATGATTTTGTATCATATGCACTGACGCTACTCTAAAACATGATTTTGTATCATATGCACTGATGCTACTCTAAAACATGATTTTTATCATATGCACTATCATATACTAAAATATGATTCTATTTTCATATTTCTATTCGAACGCTAAAAATATATTTATTTTCCTATTTCTACACATCCAGTAAAAATAAGTTTGTTTTCATATCCTAACTGCGATGCTAAAAATATAATTTTATTCATGTTTTAACGAAAACGATAAAAATATATACGATTATTTACATATTCTAACTAAAACGAAGAAAATATGATAATAATCATATTCTACCTAAGACTGCTAAAAAATATAATTTTAATTCACTTTTTCCATTAACGCTAAAAATATAATTATAATTCACTTATTTCATTACACTAACAATATGATCATTCAAAATTATATAGCTCTTATAATTATAATATATTAACATTACACTAACAATATGATCATTTTAATGTAATGACATAGCGCTTAAAATATGTTCATTTTAACTAAGGTGACATAACGCTAAATTTATATTCATTTTAACTGAAATGACATAACGCCGAATTCATTTTCATTTTAACTAAAATGACATGATGCCAAATTCATATTATTAATTTCTAATGAAAACATTACTAATGTAAACATATTTTCTAACGTAAACATATTTGCTAATTTAATCATTATTTTCTAATGTAAACATATTTTAACACAACGCTAAAATATGTTCATTTTTCATATGATTTAACACAATGCTAAAATTTGATTCGTTCTCAATAAAATGACATAACGACAAAATTATGTTTACATTCACTATATTAACATAACGCTAAAATATGATTCATTTTCAATAAAATGACGTAACGCTAAAATATGATTCATTTTCAATAAAATGTCATATAGCTAAAATATAATTCATTTTCAACTAAATTTACATAATGCTAAGATGTATTCATTTTCTAAAATGACACAACGCCAAAATTTATATGTTAACCTTTTTCTATGTTTTCTAATATCGTATAAAGGAGTACTTCATATGTTAACATTTTTCCTATGTAAACTAATGTCAAATAAAGGAGTATCTTATATGTTTACGTTTTTGTTTCATCTATTTTATTTCAATCAAAAGTGACATTTTGTTTTATCTAAACTATTTTAACAAAATGAGTATTTTGTTAATTTATTACATTTTGGAAAAATGATAATCATAATTCAAATTTGTCTATATTCATTTAACACAAATGTTAATTCTTGAAATAACAATTCCAACCAACACAACATAGTGATTTGGTTTAACACTAATTTTCAATTTACAACCCAATAACATGACATTGTGATTTTGTTTATCACACTTTTCAATTTACAAATCTAATAACATAACATAGACTAACAAACACAACATTGCTTTCAGATCTAAAATAGATCTAAAAAAAACTACATTCATCACAGACACAGATCTAAGCGATCACATAGATTGATGAACACAGATTTATAAATTAAGAAAAATAATTAAATTAAATTTAGAATTTCTCACCTTTGTATTTGTCAGAACTAGAACAAATTGATCGTCAGAAATTTGTCCTCGCCGATCTAAGATGTTGTGTGATGTTGAGTTGTCGCAGGATTGTCAAATTTATCGGGTTCTGTATCGAATTGGATCAAAAACATGTTTTTAATAATTAAAATTAAATTAAATTTAAAATTTCTCACCTAGGCCTTTGGATAGATAAATCAAAGAGAGGTGGAGCTTGTCACCGTTCCAAAATCATCACAATATAATGAAACTTATTTTTTTTTCTTTTGATGGAGGAAGGAAGAAGAGAATGGCGACCATGGCTTGGAGAGGAAGGAAAGAGAGGCGGCTCATTTTTCCCAAATGGGGATGGAGAATTACATGAGGTAGAAATGGGAAAGAAAATAAGAGGAGAGGGATGGTGTAGTAATTTATTTCCGTTTTATTCATATGTTACAAAATTCAAATTTCAAACGTATACAACTAATTTAAGCTTTGATCATGTAGATGTGTGTATATACAAGCAAACCTTTATATATAATTTAAACCAATAAATCTCTTAATTAATGTCATTCATTTTTTCCCCTTAGTTGACTGTTTCTTTACATTAATTACAACATTAATTTGTAACCTATTTCATTACCCTTCCTTAATTTTTTCGTCGTATATTTACCCTTTTATTCATATTTACAGAATTCAAACTTCAAATATATAAGACTAATTAACATTATATACTCTTGTGAAAATTTCCAATTCCATTCTTTCTTATTATTATTTTTGACATACATTAATTACTAGTTATGGTACACTAATTTCAGTTGTAATGTATGTTAATTAAAAATGTAACGTACATGAATTATTATTAAGAAGGGAAACTTATTAACAAGATATATAGGAATTCGAATTAAATTAAAATTTTACTAAGATGACTGAGTTTTTTTTTATTAATGAACAATACAAATTTTACCGTTACACCATAAATTAAATGCCAATGTTAACGCTAAATTCATGAATTTATTTCACCCATTATTTCTTTATTTAGAATTAAACTACATATAAAGTTAAAATATTCTCTATTAACAAAACGTTCTCATTAAGAATTTAAATAAACAATCCATATATTACATGTGAATTGTACACGCTCCATATTTACATTAAAAAGAATATTCTTGACATATTTTAAATATATGTTTCTTTTCTCTTTTAGTAGTTAATTTCTAGCAATGTTAAAAATAATGTTTTTAACACTTTTATATTTCTAACATATATCTTTCTTTACTTCAAATAAAATAAATTTTCAATCATTATTATTTAAAATATCAAAAACTCATTGAAATTACTTAAAATAAAATTTTAAATTTACCCCAAAATTCAGGGTTGTTACACATGCCTTTATAATTTGTTGCCTCAGACAGCGAATGAATCCTCGTATGCCCCCGAGGATAGATTATTACGAGCCATACTTGGCATTCAGGTATCCACTTCAAAAGAAACTTCTCTAAAACTACCTATAGGCGGAAGAGGTCGAGTTATTGATGTGAGATGGATCCAGAAAAAGACGGGTTCCAGCTATAACTATACACAATACATACAACGGAAGATAACCAAAACACATAAGCATGTCCACGGCTGCAACACGTCTCCTAACTACTAAAGCTAACACTACAAGAAAACTAGCCTTTGGTTGCATAAATTTTTGGCTTTGTTTATGAATGCAACTATTAACTTTTCACCCTATATTTTCTTTTTTAGAATTTGTTCAGGAGGGAAACCGACTGAAGTTGTAAAACCCTCCCAGTGCACCTAGCCTGGTCCACGAGCACCAGGTTGATCTTAGCGTATGCACATGGTAAGCTCTTAGAATGCCATTTCGGGTTTCGAACTCATGCCACTGTTACCATGATGCAAAGTCCATAACCGAGACATTTCACCCTATAGTGAAAATATAACAAAATTTATTCTACCTTTCGCACCTTACCAAAATTTTTCCGCCTAAATCTAATAAACGTAACTAATACGTTCCTTATAGTAAAATTTTCTCACTTAGAAATTTTCTAAACCTAAGATTAAAAAAAATATCCTGAATCCCTTTCTGATTCAACCGTTCCTCTTCACATCACTTATCTCCACATCATCGTTTGTTTTCACCGTCGCATCTACTCCACTCCGCGTCATCGTGATAAATCTCTAACATGATTTCCTCCTCCCAGTTCCCTAAATAGGTATTACCTAGTGTGACGAGCTAGGAATTTCGCTCGGTCCGAACCAGTCGCTAAACCGACCCAAGCCGTTCGAAACGCCCTATCGTTTGAGAACACAACAAAACAGAACGCATACAGAAGAACATTTCACTGTATATTACAACAATGCATCAGATTACAAGAATATACAGAGTATGAATGAATATTACACAGAAATATCAGAGATTTAAATTACATTTAAATACATAGCAGCGGAAAATAATACAATACACAACTAGAAGGAGATATACGGATACAAAGCTTTCCGGATATCGTTCCAGCTGTAAACCAGGATCCTGTGAATATAAATCTGCAAAACCAAAACTACTTGCTGCCCGTGTCAAAATAGGGGCACCCAGAGTTTAGGTTAAAACAATAAACTCCAGGTCAGTCATGTGACTGGTGTGAGAACTAAAACAGTTATTAATTCTTTATTTTAAAATTAGGTAAATCAAGGGACCACGCCGTATAACACGGAACGGGTTTCCTCCCAAGAATACCAGTGCCTAAAACAAACAGCACAATGCTAAATAAAGAAAAATGAAGCTGTTATAAGACCCAGGTCCTATCACACAATGCAACGCAAGCCGGGGGATAGGGTTTTCCCTTATAACAGCCAAAGAATGCTTGATACGTTTAAAACAGATCGTTTGATACTATAATAAGTGCATAGTGTATAAAACAACTTCAAATCATAAGTATCAATCATAGGCGGCATGGGTACCATATATCATGTCGCCATACTAGTTCTACAAATAAAACCGCAAATGTCACGTATTTGGAAATTGGATTTCCGTCTATGAACCGAGGCAAAAGATAGTCCTCCACCGATTCGAGACAATCTAGCCCATGTCTCAGGTCCCAGACTCAGGTGGGCCTTGGATCGTCAGGGCCGGTCCACCGATGTGGATTATTATGCCTGAACAATACGTCTCTCCGCCCTATGGGGCGTAAATGAGCCAACAAATGACTCCATCGGACCCGGATCGTCCGATCAAACCGAGGCACCTCGCAACAGCAACAACAACATAAGTCAAACTCGTCAGGGCGTGTAAAACCACTGACGCCACTTCTAGCTAGAAAGAAACGCAAGTACTCCCTGAGGTCCGTCTCCCGTTTTTGGTTCATACCGGGTGTGAAACTCGCGAATCAAACGTTACACAAAGCTACGCCACAAAGGCCGTGCTTTGATCATCAACCACAAGACTTTGCTTTTCAACAGAAGCCTTGATCAATTGCCACTTAGGCGTGCCACACAGGCAATTCACTCCATGCGTTTGATATCCATCAATATATAACCTCTGAGCTCGTACGTCTCAGAGAAGGGCGTTAAGCAAGAGAATAAATTCTCCGCCGCCAAACAGATATATATTTAATAGAAATCAACCACACAGACTAAAATCCAATGTCAGACACACAGTCCATTTACAAGTCCGTTCTGGGTCTGAACGAAACCGGAGGCACCTAGTACCCCGCATATCCATCGATCTCCAAGTACGTCTGGACGATCACTAACTGTTTCCACCTTCTTGGGTGTACAGCCCAATCAAGATCATCAGTAATTACCCAAACGACGTGAAGACTTCCGGTCTTCGACCACCGTCTTCATCTTCGACTTATCGTCGTATCAGTTATTCAGAATGGGATAAACCCGGTCTTTCTGAATAACTCGCGTATATATTATAAAAGTGTTACACAAACACAACATACGCCTCATTCCAATTCATTAGTCACTAACCGTAAATTAATCAAGAGAATAACTCCCCAAATATTAACCCCGAAGGCCGAAACCAACATCAGATCAATATCCAGAAAACCATTCTACTTGGCTAACCGACAGTTAGTTTCTAAATTTCACATTCATAGGGAAATGTTCCCCTTAATTTTATCCAAGATAATTTCTTGAATTTATTCTCTAATCTTCCTTTGAATTTCGATTCAACTAGTCGGAATTAGCGAACTTTACCGAAGCAATCATTGGTTTTAATTTCCCAATCCCAACCTATTCATCCCATGAAGTAAAACTGGTAATACTTCATATCTAACACCACGGTGTTATCGGTAAATTCAATTACCATTTCACGTTCAAATCTAATTAAAGATTTAACTAACGCCTGGAGCAAAACTGGTGATACTCCATTTCGATTATTTCAATCTAATTAAAGATTCATTAAAACCCCACTTAGTTTTAATCTTTGACTGGGTTAAAGAATCAGTGTCATTTAAAAACACGGTTCACGATAAACCCAAAATCACATTCATTAATCATCGGGTTAAAGAACGAGTGTTATTTAAAACACTGTCCACGATAAACCCAAAAATCAATATCGATTTAATTCCAATTAAATCTTATTTAATTGGTACACTTCATTAAATCTAAATAAAAAGATTTAATCTTTTCTCAACTGGGTCCAAGAACAGTGTTAGTGAAGACACCATTCACGACAAACCCAAATCACATTTGATATTCAATACAAGGCTCTGAATAGAAAATATCCCGGCTTATATTCAATATCCAATTCTGCGGCCAACAAAGATCGTATTGGAAATAACGATATATATATCTATATCTTTCAAATTTCCATAACAACATTTGTATAATCACGAAATCCAACATCGAAACATTCCGAAGACAATTTCGATTCAAATCCATTCCAATGCAATCATTGGAAATTCTGGTTATTATCAAAACCATTTCAAATTCAATTTATTTAAAAATAAATAGAATTATAATTCTAGTTCAAAACTAGTTCATTTCGATAAAAATCTATTTTTGTCTTTTCAAATATGGAGTTTTTCATCCCAATTCTTCTCAAATCATTTCTTATGATTTTACACAAATTATTACTATTTTTAATAATTTTATCAAGGCCTGTACATTCGATTTCCATCAATGGCC
This sequence comes from Allium sativum, assembly GCA_030737875.1. Classification (NCBI taxonomy): domain Eukaryota; kingdom Viridiplantae; phylum Streptophyta; class Magnoliopsida; order Asparagales; family Amaryllidaceae; genus Allium; species Allium sativum. Next base: position 250,903,833 of record CM060915.1, on the reverse strand, counting down.
ATCGAACTGCACTTACAGCGACCTTTTTCGAATTTGATTTGGACGTATCTCCAAATCCAACCGTTAGATTTCAAATTTCTAATCTTCGTTAGAAAGCTCTTTTCGATACAAACCCAACGGTTCCGGATTTAGAGAATCCGACGGTCGGATCTCCCGTAATATCCGTTTGAAATAAATGGTCGAAATTCACGAACTACCGCGGCGCGGCGCGTTCTATTCAGGCCATTATATTATATATATATAATATATATAATATATATATTTCGTCGATTTCTATTCAAAACGAATTTTATAAATCGTTTTAATTTTATTTCAACTTCCATTTCAATTCAAATCAAAATTGAATTCTTCTTTATAAATTCGTTTTAAAATTCATTTCTATTCAATTCAAATTTCAATTCAATTTGAATTCATTTCAATTTGCTTTCAATTCAGTTTGAATTCGTTTTCAATTCATTTCGAAATCGTTTTAAATTCAATTCATTTCGAAATCGTTATATATTCAATTCATTTCGAAATCGTTATATATTCAATTCATTTCGAAATCGTTTTCAATTCAATTCATTTCGAAATCGTTTTCAATTCAATTCATTTCGAAATCGTTATATATTCAATTCATTTCGAAATCGTTATATATTCAATTCATTTCGAAATCGTTATATATTCAATTCATTTCGAAATCGTTATTTATTCAATTCATTTCGAAATCGTTATATATTCAATTCATTTCGAAATCGTTATATATTATTCTTTATTTTTCAAATTGGAATGAGCCTCGATCAATTACCATATAAAGTTAATTATATGGATTTCATACAACACATGTATATAATAGCATTGAAAAATAATCAACCATCACCCAAAGTGCACTACACTGTATAAGCATCAAATATAGATATCTAACGCTTGTAACAGCCTGTCAATCAATCGATCGACATATTTAATCAATCAGGATGAGTGAACTTCAAATTTCATCCCAACACCCATGTGGGGTTTTCAAACAATCAAACACAGATTTTAGTTGTGCAGTTGGGCGATGTGTAAAATTTATCGACCCAATCAATATTAGTCAAATCAGTGTATATAAACAAATCGGCTGATTTGTTTATAAATATTCATTTACTCATATTCACGTTAAAAATTATATTTTTAACGATAATAAATTTTATTTCAACACATGAATTTCTATTATTCATTTACACAATAAAATGATTTTTTATTTTTATAACATATTTTAGAAAATTTCGGCGGCATAACGGCGCGATACTAGAAACAGGACAAGGCCTCGCCTTATCCCCGGTCTAGTGAAGGCCCACGCCATTCACACATCAATCAAATCACCAAACAACCAAATTCAAATCAAATCATATGACTAACTACACAACCAAACAATTTAACAAACAAGCCATCCATTGTCTGTGGATGACGGGTGTCGGGTGCTACTAAGCACCGTCTGCATCCTAGTATATATATATATAACTAGAAAAATTAAATTGAAAGGTGAGGAGTTCTCACCAAAAGCTATCCAATCATCTTGACTCTTCTTTTATAGAAATCTTCACCGCTATCGCATCTTCGTCAGCTTCGTCGCCCGTAGCCACTACATATATAAAAATCGAATTTTTACTTCGTTATTCAGTATATAAAAATCGAATTTTTACTTCGTTATTCAATATATAAAAATTGAATTTTTACTTCGTTATTCAGTATATAAAAATCGAATTTTTACTTCGTTATTCAATATATAAAAATTATATTTTTAACCTTTTCCTTATATAAAAATTATATCTTTATACCTTCTATAAATAAAAAATCGAATTTTTATAATCACTACTATATAAAGATCGAATTTTTATTACTCTACTTAAATGAAAATCATATTCTTTTTCTTAACCAAAGATCAAATCTTTTCTCATTTAAAAATGGAATCTTTCCTCATTTTAAAAATTGAATCTTTCCTCATTTAAAAATTGAATCTTTCCTCATTTAAAAATTGAATCTTTCCTCATTTAAAAATTTTGTTTTTATTATATAAAAATCTGAGCTTTATTTCTATAAAAATCCTATTTTTCCTTCGGATCTACTGATTTTAAACAAAACCGAATTAACACCAAACGGATTCTAAACAAATTTTAAACAAAACAAATTTTAAAAACAAAACTGATTTAGAATTAGCGCTCCATCAAAAAGGAAAGAAAGGAAGAAGCTCACAGTAATTCATTTCTGGCCGACGTCTTCAGCTCGCGCTACGACCTAGGGTTGGATTTCTGTGCCGCCTGGAGTGGTGGCGATTTGCTGTCGAAGGGGGAGGGCTCTCGGGTGGCGCGCCAGGGGGTTGAACGGAGCGGGAGGCATCCGATTTATGCAGTGGGGTTTCGGGGTTCAGTTCGCGCTGTCTCGAGATGGAGAAGGAGGGGATTCGCGTGAGGAGGGAAAAGAAGAAGGGGGTGGGGCGGCGTCGCATCGGAGGGGAGGTCGGAGGCATCGTCGGCGAGGCGATGGGAGGAGCGGCGGTCAACGGCGTAGCCTCGAGAGAGGCGCGATGTCGATTTGAAGAGAGCGGGTTTTTTTTTTCTTTTTTTTTCTGCAATGAATCGGGGGGGAGGGGGGCCTGGAGGTATAGGAGAGGAAAAAGGGGAGGGGAATAATTTTTTTTTAATTAATTTAATTTCTAAAAGTTGACTTTTTATTTCGACCTCAAAACGAGGCCCACCGCTTGTCGTCCATAGCGTTTCACCCCCATTCTGAACACAATGGGATATGTATCGCAAGCTGATTCGATCGTCTCGATAAGTTTCCGTTGAATTTACATTTAAATCGCTATATTGAATTTTAAACGTACATTTCAAATTACCGGGGTCACATACTAACTCTAAAAATTCTCGAAAAATATTTTCTAGCTTCGTATTGACGATACGGTCCCAACAAAACTAGTTTCGTCGAATTCTGAGACCGTTGGAAAAATGGCTAATTTCCAGTCGATTAAAATCAACTGAAATGGTCAAAACACGTTTTCCTTTGCCACGCTCACATATTGATTCGAAAAATTATGAAATTTGAAATCTAGCAATAATTTGACATTACGGACCCAACAAAACTGGTTTCGTCGAAATCCGAGGTCGTTTGCAAAATGTCCATTTTTAAGGGCCTGAATTCCATAGCGACTATTCAGAATTTTCAACTGGACATATCCTTTGATTCCCGCTATGAAATTTCGATTATTAGGATTCGTTGGAAAGATATTATCAATTAGATTCTATCAGTTTTGGTTTCACTAAAATCCGGATTGTTTTGCACCCGGTATGTTCAATTGAAGTTTGAAATCGAATTATCGAACTACCGCGCCATTTTCAATTCCTTTTATAATTATATATAAATATTTATATTCTAACGACGACGCGTATAATATATACGTTCGAATTCTATTCAAAATAAATTCCTCGACAATATTATTTAAAATAATCTATTTTAAATATTCAAAAATCGCTAAAATTGCCAAAATAAAAATTTTAAACTGGCCCAGATTTTCGGGTTATTACACTTAGGCTGAATTTTAAAAATTGGTTTTGTGATTGTAATTAGAGCTTGCAAATATTTTTTTGTGATTATTTCTGATTATTCCTTAGGTTTACTAACCTATTGAAACTGTGAGTTATTGTAGATTATACTGCAAGTTATTTTGTGATTTTTTATTACTATAGGTTATTTTGTTATTGTTTGTGATTACATTTAAGAATGTAATTTTACACATTATTATTATGACATTTTCAACAAAAAATAGAATATTTATTGTTGTGTTAAAGAAAATTTATGAATGTTTGCATTGTGATTACAACAAGGGTATCTCAGGTATTTTGTGATTATGATTACTGCAAGGGTAGCTCAGTTATATTGTGATGGTTTCATTGTGATTTATTTGTTAACGAAACCGGATGAGCAATCTATTACTGGTTGGAAACAAGTGTTTTTATGGTTCGACAAATAGTGAAATTTGATTGAAACGGTACAGTACTACTTAGTAAAGAAAGCAATTTGTCTGAATTTCATTTTACAAGGAAATAATAAATACAAATATGTATTACCTTATATTCATTCATAGTTTAGACCTTGTACACCATTTTTATTCCTCAAAAGTTATAGGTTCTTTCATAAGTTTCAGTGCCAAGATTTAATTTAACTTATGAGCACTTTTCTTGCTTAGTTTTTAAAACAAATCATTCAACATATCTAGAGAGAAAAAATTAACGCAAAAAGAAATAAAATGATACTGTTAATACTTTATCAATTCCACTTACTTTTCCCTTGCATACTCCATTGAGCAATTACTTAGCACTTAAGCAAATTGTCGGTGCAACTAAAGCACATCTAAGGAAAACCTTACATTATAGAGGGATACTAATGTTTGTGGAATTTATATGAATATTTTTAAATTTCTTTAATAAAACTTGTCCACTTGCAAACTATCATAGATTTGTCACAAAAATCATAAAAGAGTCAAAAGCAATAATGTAAAGGAAAGAACATACTAGATTTTATACTGGTTTGGAGTTACCCTACATCCAATGCTGCATGAAAGCCTGTTTGGATTTTTTATATCCTTAAGTATCTTTTACATTTCTTGATTTAAAGGCTACAAGGAGTCATCCTTTATAATTTCGACATCTAGGAACAGCCATCCTGTAATTATGAGTGAACAAGACACACCCAATTGCTTTTCAGGCATAATCAAATCTAACTTGATTTACGGGCTAACAAGTCAAACCCTTTAGAGTATATCTTGCGATCGTGATTACAGCAGCCCTATAAGTCTGGTTTGCACTCTGATCTTTATATATTGTGGAAAAGATGATAAATAATAAAAAAAATTGTGTAAAAATAAGTTTATTCACTTGAGAATTTGGCAGAGTATAAGTAGGATTTTTATTAGAAATGGTGGAGAATGAAGGAGTGAAGAAGATGATGAAAATGTGGTTAAAATCCATTTGGAATTCTGGTATTTGTAGAGATATGGCAATGTCCATTCACGAAAAGATATGACGAAATAGCACTTCACTTGAAAATTTAATTTTTGAATAAAACGACAACTATTTCAACATATAGTGTTTGGCCATGTCAACATGCATAGGTTCAAAATTTTAAAATCTTGTTTTGAAAAATTATTTTGAAAATATAAACTATATAATTTAGCTTGAAACTTTTGGAAACTATTGTGCATAGTAAAAGAGAGTTTTAAACATAAAAATACTTAAGAGAAATAATTAAGATAATTTTAAAAATTTATATTTAAATTATACACTATATAATAAAAATCAATATATAAAGTAAATTCAAAATCCAAAACTAAATATTCAAATTAATAAAGATTAAAAAAGAAATATATATAACTCAAATACTATTAAATGTTTCAAACTACAAATATAAAGTATATATTAACAAAGATTTAAAAATAAAATTGAATATTATATATCACAAATATCAAATATATTTTAAATTGCAATTAAATATATTTGAAACTTAAATCATAAAATATCATACTTAGATCTTAAAAATAATTGTAAAATGTATACTCTGAAAATATTTTTGAAAAAAATCTATCTTGAAAATTATTTGAAAAGAGAGTAGATGAGTGCAATCGCGTTTAAACATATATATATATATATATATATATTCTAATACACATCATCATTATTCTTGAATTCTTGAACTCTTGATAGCTCAATATTCTTGATTTGCATTAATAGTCTTGATCAGCATATCTATAGCATCACAAATGATCTTTATTACTATACAGTCTTGATTATCAATACCTATTATAAAGCCTGTAGTATACATTATATACATATAATCACTAGTAGTAATTGTAAATATATTTTATACCAATATCTGTTATCTGTTGTTGTTATCATCAAAACATCCATGCACCAACATTCTCCCTCATTTTGATGATGGAAACACCCCTTATAAAATATATTTCCTAACTCCCCCTTACTCCAGTAAATCCCCCGTACTCCGACATAATATTTTGTTTCTCTCCCTTTGACATCCATCAAAAAACTCAAACGTATACAAATAATACTAATTCCAAACAGTAAACCCCTTGATTGATTATTCTCTAATACTATTGGATTGGGATTATATCTATGTATTATAGTTCAAGCATTTCAATTTAATATAATTTCTAAACTGCTTTATATATTTAAACCAACCATTCATACAAATCCAAGTTTATATATACGATCAAATCAATCTAAACCAAATCATACATTCAGTCTTAGTGTTCCAAACCACATATAGTTAAATCAAATCCTATATTAAGCTTAAACAACTAGTAAGTTAATTGATCCTAAACTAATCTAATTTGATTTACTAATGATATAGGATTTATGCATAGGGCAATATTGATAATTGAGGTAGAAATTGCCCTTTTGTTCGAGAAGGTTTCCATTCTTATTGAAACATACTTCTATAACATGTTCTACTTCATTATCCTCTCCTGTTTCTTCTACTTCTTCTTCTTCCTCTTTCCTGTTCCTCTTCATTATCACTATAATTTATAGGATTGTGCCTAGCTATACTAGATGTTTCTTCCTCAATCATGATCAGATAATTTGAATTATCCATATTTTTTTCCTATTTCTTCTACTTCTACTTCTTCTTCTTCTTTCATGTTCCTCTTCACTATGACTATCATTTATAGGATTGTGATTAGCTATTCTAGATGCTTCTTCCTCAATCATGATCAGATAATTTGAATTATCCATAATTTCTTTCTACATATTATGAAGTATCCTGCCATGCCTTTGTTGTTCCTTTGCCATCCGTATTTTTTGTACTTGAGTTTCAGTCATCATTTATAGAATGTCTTTCAGATTATCCTCTATTTTGATGACCTTTCGAGTGTTGTGTTTTGTAAATGACCTTGGGTAGGATTTTAGAAAGAAAATTGAGAAGAATTTAGATTATTTGAGGGAAGCCATGGCTTGGAGCATTTCAGATTTTGAACAGAGATAATGATGAATTTTGAGGAGGAAGATTGTTTGAATTCAATTTATTTAAGCATAAAACTAAATTTAGAGCGAAAATTTTAAAAATAGATTTTCGTACTATATGTCGACATGACATACTCCTCTTTATTTTTGAATTTTTGTGAAAAGATTAAATTTCTGAACATGTGCCTAAATGTCGTCATAATTTAATATAAGCTTGTTTATTCAAGGTATTGGATAATACATCGGCTATTTGATTTCCTGTATTAATATATTCTAAGGTTATGTAACAACCTGGGGATTCAGAACCAATTTAAAATTTTTATTTTGGCTAATTAAATGAATTTTGAATATTTAAAATGATTTATTTAAAATAGTAACAAATAGAAATTTATTTTGAACAGAATTACAACGTATAAATTTATTTAAATCTGTTGGCTAGATTTTAAACCAAGCAACAAAGATCCAAACACATGTTTAATATGAAGTTTTGTTCGTGAAGTTGCATCCTCGAGATTCGCGATCGCCCCCATGACCACGATCCGATCCATTCACACCTGCTCGATCCGATCCGACCCGTTCACGCTAGTTCGATCCGATCCGATCCTTGAAGTTGAGAGATGGAGGCCATGACCAAGTCATTCACGATCCGATAATATAGGATTTCACAACACCTGTAAACAATGGCTATATTGACTATTTCTCCATCAAGCCACGAACCTGTCCGAGATCTTTGGGATTTGTGCCACGTGTGACCATGATCCGTCTACAGATATCACCTATAAATAGCCCGGGCTTGGCACTTTTCAGAATCTTTTGGCAGTTCTGATTGTTGTTCCTACCATTACTGTCTCTGCACTATTTCTTACCAATATTAAGTCGAAATCATTAAGCGAATCAATATTGTAAAAGGGAGATTGAGAGAAAAATCATTGATTGTACCCGAATCTTATGTATAATCATCGATATAAAGTGGACGTAGGCTCGTTAACGCTGAACCACTATAAGTCTTATGTGTTTTCTGCGATTTCTTGCATTTCTAGATATAAATCTCTGCCAATTCAGATAATTTCGGTGTTACAGCCACTTTTGGATCTAACATTTTGGTGCTTTCACTGAGAATGAAGTCTCAGCATATTGGATTGTAATTCTATTGTTTGGATGGTCAAGTCCGAAGAAAACAGTTCAAAACCCCACTATTGCGATTTTTGAAGATTTCAGTAAAGCTTAGATATCATGGCTGGAATGAAGTCTAAGGAAGTACGAACTTCGCAAGAGAATGAAGCTGCGAACGAAGCAATTGAAGAAAGCGTGCACGAATAGGTCGAGGAAGAGCTCTTGGATCGTGGCAATGTTGGGGCGATCCGATCTAGTGATGGAGCAACGAACCAGATAGTTAAAAGTGTAACTACCCGATCGTAGGACCACGCCACGATCCCTCCTGCACCTGTCACCACGACCCGACTTCAAGGGGGTACTACGACCCACCAGCCTAGGAGGACCACGATCTGAACTGACAATCAGACTACTACTCGACCTGGGAAGGAAATTATGGCTCATTCTGCTCATGCAGTTACTTCCGCTCAACCCGGATCAAGTTCCTTGCGTATAAGAGAAGATGACCAGTTCGACCCTTCTGCTCCAGTTACCGAAGGACATCTGACTCGAATACTTGAAGCATTGGACAGGAAAATTGATGAATTGGTCGCCCAAAGGCAGGAGAGCTCATTGTTGCGTCAGAATATTATTACCTTAGGCAGACGAATTGATGATATTCAAAGGCTGGTTTCTGCACCTCCAGCTTACCCTTTATCCCCGGAACATACATCTTCATATGAAGAGCCTCGGAGAAACCGGCGATGGCCTCCATTAGAAAGGGCTGAGAATATAGAAGTGCTTAATAAGGAAATCAATAATTGTAACTTAAATGAGCCCATACTGCCGCCTAGGAATGGAGGCGTTATTGATCCTGCTCAGAATCGACCTGTTCCTCCCGCTCGTCATGCAACTGATCGCGGCAGTACGGGGAAAGGGAGCTCTGTCCAGGACCCAGACCTTGCAGAAACACATCAAAGAAATGCTGGAGGAGCCCGCCGGGCAAGAAGTGCTGATCCCGAATCCACCCTGACCCATGCGGATGTCGAAGCCATGATTAGGAAAATGATGGTGGAAAGTCGTGGACAAAGAACTGAAGATTAGGGTATAGGCCGTAGTCATTCACCTTTTACATATGATATTTTAGAGGTCCGATTCCCGAGGAAATTTAACATGCCATCCATGAACCGTTATGCGGGAAAGGCTGATCCAGTTAAGCACCTGATGAGATATTTATGGTTCATGAATGCATCTGCCGCCTCCGATGTTGTGAAATGTAAGGCGCTCCCGATATTCCTGGAGGACACGGCTCTAATGTGGTTCACTCGGTTGCCAGCGCGATCGATCTCCAGTTTCAGGGAATTAAGTGAACAACTTGTAAATCGGTTTGGATTACATACCCAGAGATCTAAGAATGTCATTGAATTGTCCCTCATTAAACAACGTCCAGACGAATCCTTGAGGTCCTATTTAGATCGCTTCAATTTAGCAGTCACAGAGGTTAGAGATCCCCATGAACAAACTATTTTGATGGCTCTGATCGACGGAGTGGATAAGGATACTGAATTTGGAAGATAACTGGCAGGTAAACTACCATTAACCAAAGAGATATTCTACGAAAAGGCCAACATCTACATGCGTCGAGAGGAAATTTACGCCAACCGAAAGAGGAAGGCAGCAGATAAGGAGGATATCCCAACTAATGTGGCCATTAAGAAAATGGGAGATAGATCAGGAAAAGTTGAAGTTAATGTCGGGAACAAGAATCAAGTGTTGTATATAACGCAGTTGTATACACAATTATATGATTTTTGTTTGATGATAACAAACAAATATATATTATTATAAATGTGTTTGTTATTGTAATGTTTTATATATACAACACAGATAGGAATATAATATTTGAATTGAATATTATATTTCTAACATTCAAACAGTACAACTCTGTATAACTCCACTATTTAAACACTCACTGTATATTGTACTTGTATATAAACAGAATATAATAGACAAGTTTGTTTGACAACAATAAAATGATATTTTATTTCAAATAAATTTATTTATTACAAACCTCAGTACAATTCATCACTACAACACTTACTTTGTTTACACAACTCATATATACATTCTTTCACATTGACACATATGCAGACACTCAACACTGTCTTCAGTCTTCATTGTTAGTCCAGTCTTCACAGTCTTCTAGTCAGTCTTCAGTCAGTCCAGTCATCACCTGCTTACCTGTCACATAAAACACACACACACACACAGTACACTGCAATAGAAATAAAAATTGAATACATGCAGATTTGAATTCTAGTTTTTAAAATTTTATTTGCCTCAGTTTTCTGGTGTGTTTCTCATCATTTTTCTGACTTGATCTGATTTGTATCAGCCTCAACATACTACACTGGTTTGCTGATCAGAACCAGTTGATTCTGATCAGCCACAACACAGTGCAGTAGTCTGCTGATAAAATTCACGTATATACACACATGTATACACACGCATACGTGCATATATACACATATGTGTACGTAAAAGAAAATACATGTCAAACAGCAAAAGTGAACTGTCAAAAATAATCAAAGCTGCTCAAAACTTCAAAACTGGTTCAAGCATGTGAACAAGCAAGAGGCAACAGTAAAGTATATGGATGCACAAGTATATATGGTGAAGCAAAGAAAAACATCAATGAATTCAAGTCAGCATATCAACATCAATGGGCGAGTACGAGCACAAGGGGTAGCACAACTCAGCATGAAGAAAACAGTGTTCAACAGGTTCAAAATGGTATGTGTCAAGTTCGGGAAAAATTACCAAGCATGGATCAAGCCAAAATCAATACAACATGAAGTCAGAACAGCAAAATATGTGAGTACAGCAATGATTAAAACATGCAAGGTGATGTGGCAACTTCATATTGTCAAGCAAAACAAAGTCAGCATGGTCGAGACAGATTAAAGATGCAAGGAGGATGCAAGCTAAAGTTCTAATGCAAATGGATACATATCAAATGGTCAATCAACTCAATGGCGCAACACAAAATAAATGGCCGAGCAGTATGGTAAATGATCACAAATATGGTTCAGCTTTTTCAGTGGTCAAGCCAGAGTATACAGCAATGGTGGCATAGCAGCAACAAGAGCATGGCAAATGGTTTATGGTACAACAGTATAGCCAACAAAGTGACAGAGTGGTGTACAAAGTAGTATACAACTCATGCAAATATACAATGGAGCAACTACAATATATAGTTCAGCAAAGTGCACAAGCAAATAGTCGAGACAGTCAAGACCAACAAGACAGCAATGGTGAAGCATGATGAATGGCAGCCTCACAACAATGCAAACTGATCAGCCAACAACAAAAATTCAAGAACACAGCGAGCATGGCAGGAGTTTATACAGTAGAGAATTACAAGCCAGTTTTAAATTACAAGTCATTGTATACTTGTACAAGCAAGAATGCGAACAATAAGCATGGGTGGTGTACATCAGTGTTTGAAAAATAGTCAGTGATCAAAAAGGGAAAATCCTTAATTTGTTTCCAGAAATCAATCAATCAAGACTTGTTCAAGGGCACAACAAAACTGAAATCAATTTCCAGAATTAGCCGAGAGATGATCAGGAAATACATCAATACAGTTTTTTTTTGGCAAGAATTTATTTCAAGAAATCAGCATGCAAGGCTTCCAGAATGCATATATGGATAAAATCCATTTCAAGAATGCATCAGCAAAAATATTGCACAAAGTTTTTTTTTGGAAAGCTTCAATCATGCATTCGACTGAAATGAAACAAATCAATTCGGCAAGATTCCCAGGCAGAGGTTTAAATGCATTCTTTAAATCATTCTACACATAAGGCAAGAAATCTCTAGCAAAAAGGAACAGTTTATACTTGGCAAAATTTGATCAATATTCTTGGCAAAACAAGCTAGGAAATAAATTAATATATTTCCAGAATTCTTTGTGCTTATCAAGTATGGATTTCCAAAATCAACACAATTCAAACAAGGCAACTATTTTCCAGAATTTCTTTCTTAAAGACAAAGCAGAAAACTTGCAAGGAGGAATTGAATTTAAGTTCAAAATCATGTCTGAGTTCATAGCCATAAATCACGCAATTTTTTTTTGCCGAGAAATAAAGAGGGGAAAATAAATTCAAGCCAAGAATCAAAAGGGGAAATATTTCAATCGAGGAAAGCAGCATAATCAGATCGAGCCATGTTTTTTGAAATCAGAGTTATTAGGGTTCGATTATAGCCCTATATTTACACCATTTTTCATCATAGGCAAAATGGGACATCGAAATCGAAACCACACAACAACTTGCAAGAAATTAAAAAGCCAGAAAATTTAGAACACTCACAGTTTCCAGAAGCGTTTCGATTGAGAGAAAGAGAATCCCAAATCCGTCCACCAAATCAGAGAATATTCAGTCGAAGATTCAAGTCACTCGAGATTAAAGGGACACGCAACTTCATCAAGCAACCGATCGATTTGAGGAGAAAGCTGAAACCCTAGTTTTTTGATTCCACCGCCGCCATTTTTTTTTCTCCAGAGCAAAAGCAAAAGTAATCGGGCAAATAAACAAATGGGCCGGCCAAAGTATTTAGAGCTTAGGGTTTTTTAAATTAAAAAGGGGATGACCCTCTTTTTCTTTAACTCCAAGGCTCTTTCTATTTTAATTTCTCTTGTTCATTGTATTGTATTTGTTTTAAAAATTGTCGAACAGTTTTTTATTGAGTCTGTAAAATTCTAAAGGATTCAGTCAGGGTCTTGACTGTCAGTTTCAGAGTCTGTAAAATCTGGGTTCAGAATTACAGGGTTGTAATCAGAGAAAATCTGATCTAGGGGTTTAGATCAGTCTAGGGGTTTGAGCGTAGGGTTAGAATAGGAGCAGGGGTTTGCGAGTGTACATGGTCTTGTATGCGGGAACTGTTCTATCACCTAGTAGAAACCTTAGAAATGCAGCAGTAGGCAGGGTTTTGCCGAAGCTGGGTATATCTGTGTGTGATTTATTTTCTGCATTTCAGTTTCTGCTATTTTCTGTGATTAGTTTATTATTATATATCTCGTTAAGTTTTTAATTCAGTTAAAAACTGGGAAAAATCCTATTCACCCCCCCTCTAGGGTTATTCTAGATCCAACAAGTGGTATCAGAGCAAGGTTTTCTTTAACTCTAGAGAAATGGTGAATCCTAGTTGTCAGTCCACAGAGAGTCAGTCCAGTTCATCTCCAACTATTTTCACTGGAACAGATTTTTTAAATTGGAAATCCGAAATGGAATTTTATTTAAAATCTGTTGATATTAAATGTTGGGATGTTGTTATCAATGGTTTTGACATGGTAGATAAAGCTTCTAATTCTCGTGCTACACATATTCTGTATTCTCACCTTGATGATAATCAATACAGTCTGATTTCTCATTGTTTAACTGCGCAGGAAATTTGGACAGCTCTAACTACAAGATATGGAAACGACAGCAACTTCTCAAAACCCTCAACTGTCAACTCAGATTCAGATTTTTGTTCAACAGATGAATCAGCTGATAAAGACTCAACAGATGATGAGATAAGAAATTTTTCATATGAAGATCTGGTTTATTTTTGTGTTGATTTAACCAAATCTGTTGACAAACTCCAATCGAAAAATAAATCACTGAAATCTATAAATTCTGAGTTGACCAACAAGATAAACTGTTTGGAATCAAATTCGTCAAATGTCGTGAAATTTGAAAATTCCAATTGTGAAAATTGTTTGAAATTAAAAACTGATCTCGTTCATTTCAATAATAATATTCGAAGGCTTGAAGAAGAAATTTTAATTTTAAAAGATAACGAGATTGAGCTGAAAGATGCAAACAATTGTTTACAAAAGGAATTTATAAATTTCAAGGCTATCAAAAATTTCAAACATGAAAACGGTGAAAATGATAGTTTGTTGAAAACAGATCTGATTTTGAAAGAGCTTGAAATCGAAATTGAAAATTGGAAGAAACTTGAATCTGAAAGTCGAAAATATTTTGATTCTGAAATGGCTAAGTCCCAAACCAAAATCAAATTGCTTAATGATGAAAATTTGTTTTTGAAATCTGAGTTTGAAAGATGTAAGATCACTAAAAGTCGTTGTTCAGATTTAATAAAAGAAAACGATGATCTTAAAACTGAAATTCAACAACTTGAAACAATTTTATCTAAATTTTCAAATGGTGAAAAATCTTTGGATATGTTATTGAAAAACCAACTTTCTGTTGGAAATAAACGTGGTCTTGGTTTTGGGAAGAATAATGTTTTTGGAAAACAAAATTCAAATGATTTGAAAAATCCCTCAAATTGCTTTGGAAAGAACTACGTTGAAAATTTGAACTCTGAAAATTTCAAAGGTTTTTTGAATCGAAATTGTGATGAGAAATCGTTTTATAATAAACCATTTAAACAATCTTCGATCCCGAATAGAAATAAAACGATTTTGACTAAATTCAAACAGATTTGGGTTCCAAAGGGTACAAAGGTTAGTTCTGATGGTTTGTTATACAAACAGGTTTGGGTACCAAAAGTGGTAAACGTATTTCAGAGTGGTTTTACAAATTTTGTTAGACCACTTAATTCACTCAACTGCTAGGTACCAGTGAAGGCTGAGGAACTACTGTGCTGAAAAGAAATTTGAAATCAAGATTGTCTATAATTCTGTGTCATTTACAGTTCCTTAGGCCAACATTTGTTGAGTTAGAGATTCTGCTTTACATTGGATTCTGGTATGATCTCTAAACTCACCTTTGTATATTCTCTTTGTTTTTATTGTCTGTTTTTATTCCTTCCTCTATCTCCTTCTGTTTTTGTTTTTGATTTGACACTGCCATATTCTTCTTTGTCTGTACTTCTTAAACTTCCAGTTGCAGAATTCATGACCTCTTTGGAAATATGCTTTATTTGTATAAAATCATCGTGTGTTAATCATTTCTATTTCCTGAATTTAATTTTGTAAATATCTGCAATTGTTTTTGAGATTTTTTTTTTATTTCTGAATTCATAACAGTGTTGATGTATTCTTGTCATATCTTGAACATTGTTAATTTGAATTCTAAATATTTGAAGATCTGAATATCTAATGAAATGTCACACACCTTTGTTGTTCTGAGTTTATTCTAATTCATTTTAGAAAAGCTCAAAATATTATACTCATTACAACACTCTGTTATTTATCAGTTGTGATAATTTCATTGATTTTCAGATTGGCTTGTATCAGTGATACATCTTGGAATTCATCTTTATTCATGATCATTATATTAAAATATGTTTGTTTGAAATCATCTGAAATTCTAGATATTTTGAATATCACACACCTCTTATTTTTTTTTAATTGTCAATCTTGTGTGACTAATTCATTATATCCCAAAACTTTACATTGATTCATGTGATTTCAAATAAATTATCCCGATCATGAATATTTTCAAATTTGATGTAAATGACCTGAAATTTCTCTTGGGCTTGTCAGAAATAGTTTTGAGAAATTCTTGAATTTTTTTTTTTAAATGGTCTTTGAAAATCATTGTTATTTCATGATTATTTGATTTGAATATATGTTTGTTTAAAATCATTTGAAATTATTGATTTATTGGATCTCACTCATATCTTGAATCTGAAATATAACCTGGTGTGATTGATACATTAAATCCTAATACTTTCACATGTCTTCAAATGATTTAAAATAGAGTATATTTGCAAATCTTGGATCATGAACCACCTTATGTGACCAACATCTTGACAAGTCTGTTGTGATACTGATTTCTCTGTGCTGCGCTGATGCTGTTTTTTGAAAAACGTTTGTTTTGGAATCATGCTGCTCTGATTATAAGAAATTGATTTGTAAATATATTTTTTTTGACTGCTTGATTTGGTATCAAAGATTTATCGTGTTCAGATAAATGAAATTTGTGTGCTTGAGTTGCTTGCTTTGTAATTAAGTCTTTCCTGTTGACTGAGGTACCATTATTTGCCACCAGGGTGTCATTAAAATCCTTGAGAAAGCGAGAACATTTGATATCAGAAGCGCCTTATATTTGTCTCATCCATCTGTTCTGATTTTTCACTTTGTAGAGACACCATGTGGTATCAGTTTAAAAGTGATGCATATTTTTTTTCTTGCTGTATATATATATATTTTTTCCTTCTTGTCATGTATAGATCAGCATATTACACTTGTAATTGATTTTCAATTTTAAAATTATTTATTGATTATTCTTTCAGAAATTGAAATCAATAGATCAGCATATTACACTTGTAATTGATTTTCAATTTTAAAATTATTTATTGATTATTCTTTCAGAAATTGAAATCAATATCCAAATTAAACTGTATTTATAATTCATCAAAATTATAATCAGATTTAGAAATTGTGATGAATTGTGACTGCAGTATATTTCACAACAAGAGGAGAATTTTATTTAGATTTTCATGATGGTTAAATATTTATTATAATATCTTTGAACTGGCAATTATTTCACGGCAATCTTCATTACTTATCATCCTTCTGCCATCCGTTATGATTCTATATAAATGTGGAGAGTTTAATTTCTTCTTAAAACCATTTTAAATAAACAGTGAAAATATTTGTGATGGAATTGTGGTTATATTATTATTCAGAATTAGTGATAATTGAAAATTTTCAATAATCCCGGTACAGTTAGTCATATTTCATAATAAAATTAATTTAGAAATTTATTTCACAGTCCATTTCTGTACCTACCACATTTTCTATCATCCATATATTGGTTTTATACCAAGGAGTGTTTTCTTTTTAAAAGGTGAAATGATAAATATATATAATAAATATATAAGTGTGTCTCTAACCTCATTTAAAAATCCAAGCTATGGTCATGCATGGTTAAGAGACAACTTATAATTTAAGCTGCGACTGACCTCATTTAAAAATCCAAGCTCTGGTTATGCATGGTCAGTGTGCTCTTAAATAAATAAATAAATAAATAAAAATGTGCTAAAAACTGAAATAAAATTGAAATTCTCCTTGGTGTGTAAAAATCAACCTATCAATCCATCTCTCTAATCTGTGAAATATGTTGAAAATATTATGACGTATTATGATTTGTTGATTAATAGATATTGAGATTTGAGATTATTCGATTTTCTCACTTAAATTGAATTTTTAATTATAATCCAAACCCATCACCGTTTTTTTTTGGTGCTTTAATCTTATAAAATTCTTTTGAAAATAATTGGGAAATATTCATATTTTTTTATAACTCTCCTCATTTTTATAAAATTCATCTGGTATATCCGTCATTTTCTACAATGTGAAATATGCCACCTGTTCTTAGAATATTATGATTTTTGTTTGACTGATGGAAATTTATGATGACTATTCTTCCTTTTTCAGCTGAAATTATATTTTTAGTCAATTTTCATCGGTGTTTTAAAATCTGTATCCTTTTGATGATAACAAAAGGGGGGAATGGACTGGATTTTGATTTATGAGTGAATATTTTATAAATATTTTAATTTTTTGAGAATTTATGAGTGAATATTTTATAAATATTTTAATTTTTTGAGAATTATGAATCTTTTTACATTCTTTTCACTCATGCACAGTTATAGGGGGAGTTTCTGTTGTAGGGGGAGCTAATAAATAGGGGGAGTTCAGAATTCACTGTCAAACACATTTATTGTAATCAAAATCTTTTATTTGTTTGTCATCATCAAAAGGGGGAGATTGTTGTATATAACGCAGTTGTATACACAATTATATGATTTTTGTTTGATGATAACAAACAAATATATATTATTATAAATGTGTTTGTTATTGTAATGTTTTATATATACAACACAGATAGGAATATAATATTTGAATTGAATATTATATTTCTAACATTCAAACAGTACAACTCTGTATAACTCCACTATTTAAACACTCACTGTATATTGTACTTGTATATAAACAGAATATAATAGACAAGTTTGTTTGACAACAATAAAATGATATTTTATTTCAAATAAATTTGTTTATTACAAACCTCAGTACAATTCATCACTACAACACTTACTTTGTTTACACAACTCATATATACATTCTTTCACATTGACACATATGCAGACACTCAACACTGTCTTCAGTCTTCATTGTTAGTCCAGTCTTCACAGTCTTCTAGTCAGTCTTCAGTCAGTCCAGTCATCACCTGCTTACCTGTCACATAAAACACACACGCACGCACAGTACACTGCAATAGAAATAAAAATTGAATACATGCAGATTTGAATTCTAGTTTTTGAAATTTTATTTGCCTCAGTTTTCTGGTGTGTTTCTCATCATTTTTCTGACTTGATCTGATTTGTATCAGCCTCAACATACTACACTGGTTTGCTGATCAGAACCAGTTGATTCTGATCAGCCACAACACAGTGCAGTAGTCTGCTGATAAAATTCACGTATATACACACATGTATACACACGCATACGTGCATATATACACATATGTGTACGTAAAAGAAAATACATGTCAAACAGCAAAAGTGAACTGTCAAAAATAATCAAAGCTGCTCAAAACTTCAAAACTGGTTCAAGCATGTGAACAAGCAAGAGGCAACAGTAAAGTATATGGATGCACAAGTATATATGGTGAAGCAAAGAAAAACATCAATGAATTCAAGTCAGCATATCAACATCAATGGGCGAGTACGAGCACAAGGGGTAGCACAACTCAGCATGAAGAAAACAGTGTTCAACAGGTTCAAAATGGTATGTGTCAAGTTCGGGAAAAATTACCAAGCATGGATCAAGCCAAAATCAATACAACATGAAGTCAGAACAGCAAAATATGTGAGTACAGCAATGATTAAAACATGCAAGGTGATGTGGCAACTTCATTTTGTCAAGCAAAACAAAGTCAGCATGGTCGAGACAGATTAAAGATGCAAGGAGGATGCAAGCTAAAGTTCTAATGCAAATGGATACATATCAAATGGTCAATCAACTCAATGGCGCAACTCAAAATAAATGGCCGAGCAGTATGGTAAATGATCACAAATATGGTTCAGCTTTTTCAGTGGTCAAGCCAGAGTATACAGCAATGGTGGCATAGCAGCAACAAGAGCATGGCAAATGGTTTATGGTACAACAGTATAGCCAACAAAGTGACAGAGTGGTGTACAAAGTAGTATACAACTCATGCAAATATACAATGGAGCAACTACAATATATAGTTCAGCAAAGTGCACAAGCAAATAGTCGAGACAGTCAAGACCAACAAGACAGCAATGGTGAAGCATGATGAATGGCAGCCTCACAACAATGCAAACTGATCAGCCAACAACAAAAATTCAAGAACACAGCGAGCATGGCAGGAGTTTATACAGTAGAGAATTACAAGCCAGTTTTAAATTACAAGTCAGTGTATACTTGTACAAGCAAGAATGCGAACAATAAGCATGGGTGGTGTACATCAGTGTTTGAAAAATAGTCAGTGATCAAAAAGGGAAAATCCTTAATTTGTTTCCAGAAATCAATCAATCAAGACTTGTTCAAGGGCACAACAAAACTGAAATCAATTTCCAGAATTAGCCGAGAGATGATCAGGAAATACATCAATACAGTTTTTTTTTGGCAAGAATTTATTTCAAGAAATCAGCATGCAAGGCTTCCAGAATGCATATATGGATAAAATCCATTTCAAGAATGCATCAGCAAAAATATTGCACAAAGTTTTTTTTGGAAAGCTTCAATCATGCATTCGACTGAAATGAAACAAATCAATTCGGCAAGATTCCCAGGCAGAGGTTTAAATGCATTCTTTAAATCATTCTACACATAAGGCAAGAAATCTCTAGCAAAAAGGAACAGTTTATACTTGGCAAAATTTGATCAATATTCTTGGCAAAACAAGCTAGGAAATAAATTAATATATTTCCAGAATTCTTTGTGCTTATCAAGTATGGATTTCCAAAATCAACACAATTCAAACAAGGCAACTATTTTCCAGAATTTCTTTCTTAAAGACAAAGCAGAAAACTTGCAAGGAGGAATTGAATTTAAGTTCAAAATCATGTCTGAGTTCATAGCCATAAATCACGCAATTTTTTTTTGCCGAGAAATAAAGAGGGGAAAATAAATTCAAGCCAAGAATCAAAAGGGGAAATATTTCAATCGAGGAAAGCAGCATAATCAGATCGAGCCATGTTTTTTGAAATCAGAGTTATTAGGGTTCGATTATAGCCCTATATTTACACCATTTTTCATCATAGGCAAAATGGGACATCGAAATCGAAACCACACAACAACTTGCAAGAAATTAAAAAGCCATAAAATTTAGAACACTCACAGTTTCCAGAAGCGTTTCGATTGAGAGAAAGAGAATCCCAAATCCGTCCACCAAATCAGAGAATATTCAGTCGAAGATTCAAGTCACTCGAGATTAAAGGGACACGCAACTTCATCAAGCAACCGATCGATTTGAGGAGAAAGCTGAAACCCTAGTTTTTTGATTCCACCGCCGCCATTTTTTTTTCTCCAGAGCAAAAGCAAAAGTAATCGGGCAAATAAACAAATGGGCCGGCCAAAGTATTTAGAGCTTAGGGTTTTTTAAATTAAAAAGGGGATGACCCTCTTTTTCTTTAACTCCAAGGCTCTTTCTATTTTAATTTCTCTTGTTCATTGTATTGTATTTGTTTTAAAAATTGTCGAACAGTTTTTTATTGAGTCTGTAGAATTCTAAAGGATTCAGTCAGGGTCTTGACTGTCAGTTTCAGAGTCTGTAAAATCTGGGTTCAGAATTACAGGGTTGTAATCAGAGAAAATCTGATCTAGGGGTTTAGATCAGTCTAGGGGTTTGAGCGTAGGGTTAGAATAGGAGCAGGGGTTTGCGAGTGTACATGGTCTTGTATGCGGGAACTGTTCTATCACCTAGTAGAAACCTTAGAAATGCAGCAGTAGGCAGGGTTTTGCCGAAGCTGGGTATATCTGTGTGTGATTTATTTTCTGCATTTCAGTTTCTGCTATTTTCTGTGATCAGTTTATTATTATATATCTCGTTAAGTTTTTAATTCAGTTAAAAACTGGGAAAAACCCTATTCACCCCCCCTCTAGGGTTATTCTAGATCCAACATCAAGGCAGTGGTCGCCACTCAGGGAATAGTAATAACAATAACCGGAAAAGAAATCAAGGAAACGACTCTCAGAGAAGATCCCATCCCAGACCGTTTGAGAGCTCCACGTCGTTAAATGATACGTTGAAAACATCTTTCTGGATACATATAATGTCCTCCAATACAAAAGGCCTCCTCAGAGAGATTCTACAGAAAAAGAGTGTGAAACTGGGAAATTCTGTCTTTCTCATCAGGTCCATGGTCATTCCACAAACGAGTGCCGCCATTTGAGGGATGTAATTGAAAAACTGCTCCGAGAAGGGAAGCATGATGAAAATAAGGTGATCCCTAAGGATAGGGGGCAAGCTGTACAAGCCCTGAACCAAAGCAAACCTGCTGCTAAACCGATGGCTCAACAAAAAGGAAAAAATATTTTTACCAATACCATAGTTGGTGGGCTTCACCTGGCAGGGCACAGTTTCAGAGCTATGGATCAATACGTGAATGCAGCTAAACAACATTTTGAAGTGGGGGAATGTATCAACCCCGAGGATAACGCTCCGGTTAAGTAGCAAAAGACGATGTCTGATGACGTCTTATTTCACGAGCGAGAGAGTATTGGGATTCACTCCCCAACTGAAGACCCATTAGTGATCACCGTCACCATCGGTCTAGCTATAGTTCATATTAGTAGATAACGGGAGTTCAGTCAACATTCTTTTCAAGAAAATATTCGACTAAATGAAACTCGAGCCGAAGGATTTGAAACCATGCGAGGGTTGGATACGTGGATTTAATGGGGCCTCGACCACTCCAATGGGATACATGGAATTGTCAGTAACCCTTGGGGAAGGAGAACGCCAGAGAGTGAGAATTCTCCCTTTTGTAGTGTTGGACATTGAGTCGCCATACAACGCCTTCTTGGGCCGGCCAGCCCTAGCCAAATTCAGGGCCTGCATTGCACCCTGGGCCTGTTGTTGAAGTTCCCGACGGATGCCGGCATAGGCATAATCAAAGGAGATCAAGTTATTGCACGAGCATGCTACATTGCAGAGTTAAAATTTCTCCGCAAAGGGAAAGATGTAGAAACAAAAGGTGGTTCTTCCCCTCCGAGGGAGGAATCGTTGTAGCAACTAAAGAAAATACCTCCGGGAGGGTCGCCCAGAGAGTTGCCCGAGGACATAGATCCCAGAGAGGATGAAGAGCCTGGGGGCAGAATGGCGACTCCTAATGAAGCAATTGTCGATGTACCAATCGATGATAGTGACCCAGAGAAGGTCCTGAAGATTGAATCCCAGTTGGATCCTGTTCGAGCCAAGGGAATTAACAAATTTCCTGAAAGCTAATTTGGATGTATTCGCCTGGACCCATGCGGACATGTGTGAGATATCTCCCTCGATTATGAGTCATTCGTTAAGCATCAACCCGAAACATCCTCCTCTCAAGCAGAAAAGGCGAATGTTTGGCCCAGGGAAGTCTACGGCCTTGAAGGAAGAAGTCGAAAAACTGAGGAATAATGGATTTATTAAAGATTCAACGTACCGTGACTTGATTTCAAACCCGGTTTTGGTAAAAAAAAGGCCAATGGAAAGTGGCATACATGCATCGACTTTTCAGATCTAAACAAAGCCTGTCCGAAAGACAGCTTTTCGTTACCTCGAATCGATCAGTCGGTAGATTCAACCGCAAGTCATGAACTTCTTTCTTTAATGGATCCATGCTCGGGGTACAATCAGATCCCCATGCATGTCCCAGACCAAGAGCATACCAGTTTCATTACATATTTGGGATTATACTGCTATGTGGTGATGCCTTTCGGTTTGAAGAATGCCGGCGCTACATATCAGCGATTAGTGAATAGAATGTTCTACGACCAAATCGGGAAAACGATGGAGGTATATGTTGACGACATGTTGGTAAAGTCCAAACAATCATCAAATCATACTAACTATTTAGCAGAGATGTTTGAGATTCTACGAAAATATGGGATGAAACTGAATCCTTTGAAATGTTCATTTGGGGTAGAATCTGGAATATTCCTAGGATTCATCGTCAGCTTGCATGGAATCAAAATCAATCCAGATCAAATTACAACAATTCGAAATATCCAAGAACTAAAGCAAATTAAGGACGTCAGAGCCTCGCTGGAAAGGTGGCGGCGCTGAGTAGGTTCATCTCCAAAGCTACAGATAAATGCATCCCGTTTTTTGAACTGATAAAGCGAGGCAAACGCAACTTTAAGTGGACTCCCGATTGTATAGAAGCATTCCAGAATCTGTTGAACCATTTGGAAAGACCCCCGATACTGTCTAAGCCTGTGGATCACGAGGATTTATATGTGTACCTGGCAGTGTCATCTCACGCAATCAGTTCGGCTTTGGTAAGAGAAGAGGATAAGGTACAAAGACCGATGTACTGTGTGAGTAAGAAATTGGCGGCTGTAGAACGGAATTATCCAAAAATAGAAAAGCTGGCATATAGCTTACTAATTGCATCTAGAAAACTTCGCCACTACTTTCAAGCTCATCCCATTACTGTGTACACCGATCACCCACTTAAACAGGTTCTGCAAAGGCCAGAAGCATCAGGAAGACTACTCAAGTAGAAAATTGTGCTAAATCAGTTCGATTTGAATTTCCAGCCTCGAAGGTCGATAAGGGGGCAAGTGCTTGCGGACATCATAGCGGAGTTTACTATCCCGGATGATGATGTAGTAATTGAGGAGGACGATCCGCCAAAGCTACTCCTCGACCCTAATGCCTGGAAACTATACACAAGTGGAGCTAAAAATGATAGACGATCTGATGCGGGAGTAGTCCTCGAAACTCCAAAGAAACGGTTAATTTATTACGCTCTTATATTGGAGTTCCACGCCACTAATAACGATTCCGAGTACGAAGCCCTAATTGCCGGGCTGAAACTCGTCAAGGAATTGGATATTACAAAGCTAGACATCTTTTGCGATTCCAAGATAGTGTAAACCAGGTCACTGGAAAGTTTCAGACCAAGAGTCCAAGGCTGATGTCGTACTTGGAAAAAGTGAAGAAGTTGCTGGATGGTTTAGACTACCATATCATATCTCATATTCCCCGAACGGAGAATCAAAAGGCATACAAGTTAGCGAAAATGGCTAGTTCAGATAATCCTCAGGATACGGAGCTAGTCCCAATTGAAGTACTACAGTCTCCAAGCATAGATCAGATGGAAGTTGATCTAGTACTAGAGATTGAGCCTAAGAGAGAGTCATGGATGACTCCTCTAAAGAAGTTTTTGATAAATGGAACACTTCCAACGAAGAAAAGTGAGAGGCGTGCAGTTATACGAAAAGCTTCCCGATATGTGTTACAAGGCAATGACCTATACAGACAAAGTTTCTCGACGCCCCTCCTCTAGTGTATCGCCCATGATGACATCAAGCGTGTGTTGAAAGAGGCCCATGAAGGCGAATGTGGCGATCACACTGGAGGGAAAACGCTGGCAAAGAAGATATTGCGATATGGCTATTTCTGGCCTACCATAAACAAGGATGTAGCCAAGTATGCAAGACGTTGTGTTGCTTGCCAGAAATTCTCCAACATTCCTAGGGCGCCACGTAGCCAGTTGAAGACAATGACAAGCCCGTGGCCTTTTGCTATGTGGGGAATTGACATTATTGGGAGCCTTCCCATAGCAAAGGGCGGAGCAAAGTTCGCTATTGTGGCCATGGATTATTTTAATAAATGGGTAGTAGCAGAGCCTTTGACCACGATCACAACCAAGCGAGTGATCACCTTTGTCATTAAGAACATTATATGTCAGTTTGGGATTCCAAAAGTCATCGTAACCGATAATGTGACCCAATTCGACAGCACCGAGTTTCGAGATTTCTATCAGAAGTATCACCTCGAGAAAAGATACACCTCTGTGGCACATCCGTAGTCGAACGGACAAGTTGAAGCGGCAAACAAGGTGATCAAATCCGTTCTAAAGAAAAGATTAAAGAGGGCCAAAGCTATGTGGGTTGATGAATTACCCCTGACATTATGGGCCTATAGAACAACGTACAAGTTGGCGACGGGTCACACCCCATTTCCCCTTGCTTTTGGTGCTGAAGCGGTCATTCCGGTCGAGTTGGAAGTACCATATCATCGAACCATTTATTATGATCCGATGACCAACAATGAGCTGCTCCTTGAATCCCTGGACATGGTTGAATAAAAAAGGGACAAAGCCGACTTACGTGCCCTGAGGCATAAAAAACAAATAGCTCAGTATTACAACAAAAGAGTCTGAGCTCGAACATTTGAACCTGGAGACTTGGTTCTGAAGCGCGCCTTTCCGCCCCTAGTACATATGGGCCCGAAATGGGAAGTACTGTACTCAATTTTACGAAGGCTTGATAATGGAACTTTCAAGCTAGCAAACGTGGATGGAAATGAAATTCCTTGAGTGTGGAATGCCCAGCATTTGCGGCCTTATCTAACGTGAAATTGTCAGTTTTATTCTTTTGTTTTTTAGGACCATGTAAAAAGGCTCGACTTGCCTAGAACAGTCTGGTTGCTTGAACAAAAGATTATAAAGTGGACGTAGGTCATGATTCGACCGAACCAATATAAAAACATCGTGTGTCATTTACCTTTACTGCACCATTTTTTTTATTTTTTTATTTTTCATCTACTCTTTTATTTTGATTAATATATCATTACCATTTTGACGTATGTTTTAAGTTATGTAGTAATCTCAAAATAGCTAATCAAAAATGCCATCTATCAGATCGGAAAGCTAACGATAACTAAAGCTCTAAAAGGTGCAGCAAGGTAAATCACACTACCGCTTGCACTCTAATTCTCGATATTAGGGAGAGAGTATAAAGGACGCGAAAATAACGAACCCAAGGCGTGAAGGTGCACCATGATAAAACCGCCTTGATAACACTCTAACCCGCTGAAGGATCGGGAGAGTATAAAGGCGCTAGAGACTTAACGCCCCCAGAACTTCTGCCCCGCTAAGAGATCAGTGAGCATACCAAGAATCGAGCTCAAACTCTAAACCGCTGAAGGATAGGGAGAGAATAAAGGCATTAGAGATTTAGCGCCACAAGAACTATTATCATGCTGAAAGTTCGGGATAATATAAAGGCACAATGACATATGCCACTCAAGGGCACCCATCCCACCACACGAGTAGGGAAAAGGGGGCCCGAACCCCTCGTTTCCGGACATGGGGGGAGTACAAATATAATCCTAATTAATCGCCAATAAGCCCTGGTCAGGCACTATAATGACGATTGATTGGGGGCGTGTACGTACACCACTACACATTTACTTAGCACATGAACTTCTCAATGATTGTTACTCATGACTTCAGTATTTAATTATGATTGTTTCGGTTATGATTATTTAAACTCTACAAACATGATGAACTTGTAGGAACGCAATGACGCAAAAGAAATATATTATCATTTACTGAAAGCAGATTTACAAGAACGAGAAGCTAAACAAAAGTGAAGGCCACTCTCACAACTATATCTTTTGGCCAAAGGAAATCCTAAAACTAAAATATGAGCTAATAAATGCATTCTATTTATGCTTGGGAGACGATTTTGATTTCTTTTCCTTCTTCTGTTTCTCCAATCCCTCTTTGTCAGCATTAGAGCGGTCACTTTTCTTCCTCTTCCTCTTATCAACAAGAGGCTCCGGGGGAGGACTAGAAGGTTGGGAGGAAAGTTGTGAAGTTATTGATTTGGAAGAAAATCTTATAACCAACCTAGTCTTGGGGTCGATTTCATAAATAGGGGGCACGAATATAGGGTCCTGTTCCCCTTTCTTAAGAACCAACTGCTTTTCTTTCCTAGCCTGCATGTCAGCCAAGGTTTCACTATCATCATCCTTGGCCTCATCTATGATTAAAACTTCCTCTTCCTCATCTCCGTGACCACCATCTGTGTCTTGCAAAGCCGCAATAATCTCAGCATCTGCAGGAGCGCCGGTGCCGGATTCCACGGGTGCTACTGTGACTCTCTCACTTGTTGCATCCTCGGTTTGCTTTGGAATCTCAGAAACTTCAACACCAGAACCCGGGGGGACATCAAGTTTCTCTGCCACTACCTTCTCCTCTGCACCTTTTTCAACTAATTTGGTACCTACACCATGAGAAGCAAAAGTTAGTGAATCGGGAGGAGATGTGGCTATGTCAGTTGTATGTCCCGTGAGACGATGACAAGTTATGATTGCTTTGATAAACTATGGAGAGAATACGAAGATACCTACAGCCGACTCATCTCCCAGATTTGTAGTGGTGGTCCCGACAATTGGAGGGGTTGGAGCCAAGGGGATCAACGGATCATCAGGGTTATATTCCTCAACTTCAGAGGTTTTGGGCTCCACCACCGAGCTCGAGCCTTCGCCAACCTTATCCTTTCCCTTGAGCTTACTCTTCTCCCTCTTGATCTCTTCATGGATTAGACGCCTACCTTTCTCCAAAGACTATGGTTCTTCACCTCTGAGAAAGGTCTGCATCAGCTCGTTCTTGTCGATCTCATCGATCATCAATCACTGCTTCTCGCCTTCGACAATTGCATCTCATACATTGGCCAAAGTAACACGATAGTCCGGAATCCAAGAGATGTCTCGAGTCTTGATGACTTAATAGAAGAAGTTGAACAACAGTTCCTCAAAACCAGCTATATCTTTCTCTTTTTCAGCGAGCTTATCAGTAGTAGCGGTAGCCGATTCAAGAGCATTATTGGCGTTACTCTCAACGAGAGCTGCACGCTCCTCAGCTTGGGCAAGTTGATCATTTAAAACCTCTTTGGCAAGAGCGAGGTCGCCTTTTAAGCTAGCCCTCTCTTTCTCCCAGGCAGCTTTCCCAGTAGCAAATCGTTCCTGTGCTGTCTTCAATTCATTATTAATTGCCTTAAGATCTTCCACCTCCTTCCTCAAAGCCACCCGTTCCTGGCTGTTTCGGTCAAGCTCACTACGAAAACGCTCCCTAGCACTCTCCAACTCAGACCTGTAATTCTCTGCATCTCACCGAGCTAAAGCCAGTTGGGCATCCTCTAGTTATTTTTTCCATTTTTCTCCTAGCCCTAGCATCATTATCAATCTTCACTCTGGCTCTGGCTGCTTCTGTCTCTAGTTGGCGGATGGCAGTAGAAAGTGTGGCAGCATGCTTTTTCATTACCTCGTATTGTTTAGCCACATGGCATACATACCCTATCACCTCTGTGTCCCAATCCTCGGGGACGGGTTCGAGATCCGGGATGAACATCATCCTTTCAAAGAAAATATCAGGGAATTGCTTTCGCAAGCACTCCAGCCTGGCCTGAATTTCAGAATTAGGAACAATATTCTGTGTAGCGGTGGTATCCAAGTCGTGCTCACTAGAAGAAACATGGGATGTCTTTCTCTTCTCCACGATCTTACCCTCATCTTTATTTTCGTCCCCTGGCTTGTGGTGTTTTTTAGAAGACTGGACATGAGAAGGCGCACTCTTCGGAGGGGTCAAATCTATAGGAAGTTGCTTGGCCCCAGCCGGTAACGATGGACGACTATGAGGTTTTTCAGAACCTTGCTTTGATGCAGATCGAGATCGTGTGGAATAAGGTTGATGAGAATCCCGGGGCCGACGATTATCCCTTCCCCGACTATCACTACGGGCATGCTCGGGATCTGGAAGGAGGCTTGGTGTGCCCTCACGAAGGGAACGATAAGAATAAGACCGTTTGCGAGACAATTTCCCTACAAAAGAAACAAGTGCATGTTAAAACTATGAACGACAGTGGTAAACGAGTGTTACGGTAAATGGTGCATGTGATTTGTGCATCCCGTGAAATCCCCTTTTTAATGGACCAGGGCCTAGAGTTAGGCTCGTTTGGATGACTTCTTTTTCTCCAACTGGGGCACTCGTCTCTTAAGAGATGGGAAAAATTGGTTCCCCTCCGAAATCTTCCTGAGTATAAATATCGTCTGGTAAAGGAATCTTATTTAATTCCTCGAGTATATGTTCCTCTGTTAATTCATCCTGAGCGACAGACTCAACCAGTGATGAATTTCTTAAGGGAGACTGCCCCACGGAGGTCGGGACCTCCTTTGATTCGTCAGCTTGCCCCTCGTCTCCTTTGTATACGTTTAAATCCTCGTCACCCTGATTAATTATTGGCGAAGGACTCTTGCGAAGGGTAGTTGTCTTTACAGCTTGAGAAGTTCCTTCTCCCTCAGTCGGAGGTATATACTTGTATGGTTTGCCGCCCACTCCAAGTCTGAATCTTATATCTAAAAGACGGTGTTTGTGAAGGTTCTCGTCGGTGATACATTTCTTAATCCTTAAGAAATCTGAGTTACTCTTGAGAAGGCAGGACATTCGGTCTTTATATATTGATCCTTCCATTCTCTCAAAGTTGTGATCTGTATGGAACAAAATGATTAGTTAGCACTGGAACTATGCATTCGAATTAAATGCGGGAAAGTTGAAAACATACTCGCTTGTAGCCACTTCGTCGCACATCCAGCTTGGTGTTTTATATAAAACCAGTCAGTTTTGTTATCTCCAATATTACTGTAACCATTTGTCACAACTTTCCTGTTGGCAACTGATTCGAAGAAAGAAAAATTGGGAGCCCCTACGGAACGATGCTTGAAGTGGTAATTGAACTTCAGATCTTTAAGGGTAAGTTCGGCCTATAGAATCTCCATATAGGCAACATACAAAGTATACAGAGCCGCATAGGCATTCAGATGGAGTTGCATGGGGGCAATGTGTAACTGTCTTAAGAGATCAATGACAAGTGGAGGAAAAGGAGGAATAGCCCCTACCCAGCACATGAGTCGATTAACAGTCATGTACCCCTCTGGGGCAGAACGAGGTCTATCTTCGCTTTCTGGAGTTTTCACATCGTCCCAGGGAATTCCGTGTCTTAAATATATCTTCTTAAGTTTTATATCGTCTAACATGGAGGGTAAAGAGTCGGTGAACTTCTCTATTTCCTTAGCACCCGGAATTTCATTAGGAGCTCGATCCTTCTCATCTTCAAGGGATGTGCTCTCAGAAGTCATTGACTCTATATTAGTATCCATTTTGTAATCAGGATCATATTTTTCCTCATCTGAATCTGAGGGAAGCACATCAGGTTTGTGATGTACCGATGTCTCCGATTCGGTACTTTCATTCGGTGTCTCAGTCACTTGTTTATCCGACATAGCTGTGTTGGCAAGTAAAAATTACCCGTTCCCCGTGTGTGTAAGTGCAAGTGTGTGCATGTGCATATAATAAGGAAAGCGTGAAATTAATCATATAAATGGATATTAGCCATTGTCTGCTGCTACGTTATGTTGTTGTTTAATCCAGAAAGTTCATTTCTAAGGCGTTAAACTAACTGTCCAATGTATTGTCATTACAAAGCATTGCTTAAGTCAAAATGTGTTTTGGGATCGTTGATAAGTCCGGTTCGTTGGGGACGTAAGGATTGGATCGCGATTTTGCTCAGATTGTGGAACTCATACCGGATCATGAAGAATGGATCGCCCACTAGCTTCGCCAGCAGATGGACACTGGGTCGTGGTACAGTTCAGTTTAGAGTATATGAGCGGATCGTGAGGCACACCCCACGATCCACCTTAATGACCAATGTCACGACCCAATACTTCTCCATTACCGCGATCCGATCCACTATTCAGTATTATATCATAGTTTCCTCTTTGGTTTTTCTATTTGCACGAACCGAGTCAAGGCCTCGCCCACGAATCGACTTGGCCTGGTGCTTCTCCCTCCTCTTTCCTTCTCTCCATTCATGATCTCGTGCAATTGAACCCATTACCAAACACACAGTCACTACTGTCATCACCATATTAGTGAAGATTTAAGGAGGCACGAGAGAAAAACCAAACAAAAGGAGAAGTGAACCAAACACCGTTACCTTTTAATTATAAAGAAAATCTTGGTTTTTGAAAGCTAAATTAGGGTTTTTTCTTGTTGGAGAATTGGTGGTGGCTGCAAAGAAAGAAGGGAGAGAAAGAAGAGGGAGGCGGCTGGCTTATATAGATAGTTTAGTGACTGTTCGTATCCCCTAGTTTGTCCTATTCGGACCACGGAAACCAATGGGCCACGAGCTAGGCCCACCATGGCCCGAGATAGGGCCCGCTCTTTTAGTAACTCACGATCGAAATTGGAAAGCCCACCGTAGCTTGAAGAGGCGCCCGTTCGATTACCAGATCGTGGCGAGTGCCTAATCCCGTAAACAACGGGATGATTCGACTACCCGAACTCGATGGACATTTACAAAAGTGAAAGACCTAGAAATACTTGTAAAAATTTAAAAGTTTACCTGGCGAGTTGATTGTGCTGTCCTCTAGAATTCAAGAGATAAAGATTGCCCACCACATGAAGAAATGAGCGACAGATTCAACTTGATATTTATAACCGCCAAAGAACGCGATTTCCTGATGCTGTACGACATTTCAGGCAGACACGTCCTTTGATTTACACTGATTCATGAAAAGATAGGTCCGTAATTTCGAAGCATGTTCCATCCTTGATAAAACAAACTTCGATGGGGCAAAATGTTGGCTAGCTTTTAGACCAAGCCACAAAGATCCAAACACATGTTTAATACGAAGTTCTGTTCATGAAGTTGCATCCTCGAGATTCGCGATCGCCCCCATGACCACGATCAAATCCATTCACACCTGCTCAATCCGATCCGACCCGTTCACGCCAGTTCGATCCAATCCGATCCCTGAAGCTGAGAGATGGAGGCCATAACGAAGTCATTCACAATCCGATAATATAGGATCTCACGACACCTGTCCACAACGGCTATATTGACTATTTCTCCATCAAGCCACGAATCAGTCCGAGATCTTCGGGATATGTGCCACGTGTGACCACGATCCATCTACAGATATCACCTATAAATAGCCCCAGGCTTGGCATTTTTCAGGATCTTTTGGCAGTTCTGAGTGTTGTTCCGACCATTACTGTCTCTGCACTATTTCTTACCAATATTAAGTCGAAATTATTAAGTGAATCAATATTGTAAAAGGGAGATTGAGAGAAAAATCATTGATTGTACCCGAATCTTACATATAATCATAGATATAAAGTGGAAGTAGGCTCGTTAACGCCGAACCACTATAAATATTGTGTGTTTTCTACGATTTCTTGCATTTCTATATATAAATCTCTGTCAATTCAGATAATTTGGGTGTTGGTGCCACTTTTGGATCTAACAAAATCGAAATTAGAATATAAATATTTATTTTAATTATAAAGGAATTGGAAACAACGCGGTAGTTTGAAAATTCGATTTCAAATTTCAAATGAATGTACAGGATTCAAAATAAACCGGATTTTAGTGAAAACAGAAATACTTGAATCTGTTTGAAAATATCTTTCCAACGAATCTGAATAATTGAAATTTCATAGCGGGACTAAAAAGTTATGCCTAATTGAATATTCAGAATAGTCGCTATGGAAATATAGCCCTTAAAAATAGCAATTTTGCAAGCAACCTCTGTTTTTGACGAGACCACTTTTGTTGGATCCAGAATGTCAAATTATCGGTATATTCCAATTTTCATAATTTTTGGAATCAATATGTGAGAGTGGTGGATTTAAACGTGTTTGGTAATTTCAGTTTGAATTTAATCGATTGAAAAATGGACGTTTTTCAAATGGTCTCCAAATTTGATGAAATTATTTTTGTTAGGACCATATCATCAAAACATAGCCAGATTTATTTTTCTGGAATTTTTGGAGTCCGTATGTGGCCCGAATAAATTGAAATGTACGTTTAAATTAAATATATATTGATTTATATTGTAATTTAAATGAAAACTGATCGAAACAGCCGAACTGGCTTACGATAGTCGTTGGGAATGTGTTCGGAATGAGGATATTTGGTTAGGGACGATAGTCGTTGGGTTTGATTTGGAGTTCATGACAATCATGAGATTTGAAGGAAATTAATGTTAATAAAATAATATTATTTATATTTATAAACCCCTCTTTCTCTTTAAACCTAACACATTCAAATCAAACAGCCGCCACTCAATCCCGACATTCCCAAACTCGCCCCCTTTCCCATCGACGACGCCGCTCCCTCCCAGCGCCATCGCCGGAGCTCCAGCGCCGCCGTTCACTTCTCTCCCCTCCTTGTTTCCGCCTCCTTTCCCCTTTCGCCCTCTGAAAATCGCAAGCACCCCATAAACGTGAGCACTAGCGACCCGCACCCTCAACCGCACCTGCCACCAGCCGACTGTCAGACCACCTCCCTCACCCCCGACTCCAGTGAGCCTCCTCTGCCGCGATGGTCAGCCATGAACCCTCCTCCCCCTTTTTAACAGCAAATGTGAGTGTTTATATTGATTTATTATTATTATTATCTTATTTATTTATTTACATACATATAATGTTAGAATTTATATACATATAAAGTTACGATTTTTAGTAATGAAAAGTTTAGATTTTTAATATAAGAAAGATTTAATTTTTAGTGTAAGAAAGATTTGAATTTTTTTATGTAAGGAAAGATTCAATTTTTAATTAGAGAAAGGAAAGATTTTTATACATGAAAAGATTGGATTTTTATGTATGAAAAGATTTGATTTTTATATATGAAGTAGCAGAATAAAAATATAATTTTTATTATGAAGTTAGCGAAGTAAAAATATGATTTTTATTATATGTATAACGACATCAAAATATGATTTTTGTACTATAAACATCGTTATAAAAATATGATTTTTATATAGAAAACTGAATTGTAAAAATATGTTTTTATTATACATGAAGCGATAAAATTAATGGGATTTTAAAAATATAAGCATCGATGGAAAAATATGATTTTTAGTTGGATAAAAATATATGAACATCATATTGAGAAAATGATTTTCAATATGAACAGCATGGAAAAGACTACATTGAATTTCGGCAAATCCCAGCTATTCAGAAATTCAGAAATGAAATGGAGGAGTGGATCCCTAAGGTGAGAACTTCTCACTTTAATTTTATTTTCTAGTTAAAATATATACTAGGATGCAGACAGTGCTTAGCAGCACCCAACACATGTCATCTACTATAACACCCCACATTTTTAATATAATTAAAAATATGTAAAAATATGTGTATATGCATAGATAGGTAAACAATAGTGACGTATAATGAATATTAATTAATGTATGGAAGAGAAGGAAAAATTAATTCGATAACAGTGTGCGTAACAGAAAAGATAACAAAATAAGTATAATTAATTGAAATATAAGGACTAAGTAAAACAGACATCACCATTGCGTTCGTCTCGAAATTCTGCTTGAAATAGAGTCCAAGTTTGCATAAATCGGACTCCGTATGAAGGAGTTATGGCCTTTAGAAGAATCAACAAAAATTCAAAATAGTTCGAAATTCGACCCAAGTAGCTGCGCTGGAAATTTCCCTCCAAAACCAGACAGGTCAACCTGGGGGTCAGGTCGACTAGGAGGTCGACCTAGAGGTCGGCCTACCCCTAGGGAGGTAAACCTGGGGGTCGACCTATCCCCAGATCTGGGAGATTTCAGCTCCTGTGACGAGTTTTGATGTGTTGTACAGGTCGGATGGCTTCTAGGTCAATCTAAGGGCTCTAAAACACTCTCTACACCTATAAATACATAGAAAGACCTAACCCTAATTCATAACAATTCCTTAAGACGCCTCCATGCTGCCAAACTTCAACCAAACATGGGCGCGCCCCAAAACTCTGAATTATGTTGCAAGTTCTTCATCAACTTTGGAGTTTAATCAAATCAAGTAGCAAAGTTCTTCATCAACAATTCATGCTCTTCACCAATAATCAAATAAGAAGATTAAATCAGCATTCTAAATCAACAACAAATCGCTTATTTCTTAAATGCAGTCAAGGTGAGTGGAATTATAATAAACTTGTTGTATAGTAGTATTATTATTGTTCATCATTCCCCAGTTATAAATTCAATTCAAGATCCATGTTATAATAATTGTTCTTTTATTCTCCTTACCCTTTTTATTTTTGGATTCTAGGTTATCTCGAACCTAGACGAAATCTTATTATACATACGTATGGTTGGAATATGGGAATATTGGGCATAATCTATTTTATGCAGTCGAGGAATATAATCTGAAATTTGGGGAATTGTGGCATAACAATTATTATTGCAAATATCGGGACAATTGGCGGAATTTGCTTGTGACTTGAAATTAAGCCTAAAAGGTGAATTAGATTATGTGTATAAACATGGGAAATTATATGGGGAAAATATTCATTTTATGAAATTGGGTATAATGGGATTTTGGAAATTGGCATGTTTGGATATGAATAACATGGAATTGGTGAATTTGGCTATAATTGAGTAATTTGGGTAAAAAGATTATTTCACGAATGGTTGTAAAAGAAAAGTAGAAATGGGTTAAGTAGCATTTGACTTATGAATAAACTTAATCAACATATGAGGAATGATAGTAACCTGTTAGGAACACATGTATGGAAAAATTGTAATAATAGGTATGCCTATTAATGGGATTATAAACATGTACATAAATTGCTGTTTTTGGGTAAAGCTTGAATTTGAGACTTGGAAATTGGATATGCCGTTAAGATCCTAGAAACATAATTAAAAATGGAATATGTTGGACAAACCATGTTTTTATGTAATTATGGAACTCGACACATGACGTCTAGAATAAACACGAACATGCTTGTGAATTGATAATTGACATATAACATTAGAATGGACATGAACTAAACATGAAACTTGGCTAAATCGAGGTTAGAATGAGTTTGCGGTGTAATCCTGCCCGGAACCGCCCGACACATCCACTGACCGCAAACAATAGGTTCTAATGTGAGAAGTTAGTCATAGCATGCTTGAAACCCGAGGTTAGGTTGAGTTATGGTGTAATCCTGCCCGGAACCAACCGGCACATCCAGTGACCATAACAATAGGTCTAATGTGAGAGGTTGGGCATTAATAATTAATTAATGCTAATAACACGTGCAAGTATGGTAAGGTTAAGTCAACATGAAATACTAGACACCAATTTGACTCGATATATGGGTGGGTTAAGTCAACGTGAACCACTAGATAACACTTAACCAATTTGACATGATATATAGGTAGGTTAAGTCAACACGAACTGATAGATAACACTTAACCAATTTAACATGATATATGGGTGGGTTAAGTCAACATGAACCGCTAGATAACACTTAACCAATTTGTCTTAGTATATGGGTGGGTTAAGTCAACGTGAACTGCTGGATAACACTTAACCAATTTGACATGACACGTGGGTTGAATTGAATACATGATTGGGGGTTAAGTCAACTTGGACACATAAGCAAACTTAACCAATATAACAGTATCAAAGCAAGGAAAAGTGGGGAATGGTAAGATTAAATAATAGATAAACTTATCCTAGGGATAAGAAATGAATATGACTTAAGATGTAATACAAGACTCGAAGGGTGGGACGACTTATACCATGAAATAAGTTAATCTAAGCTGGAAATGTGGGAGAACACCCGTACGCTACCATTTGATAAAGAGAACTAAGTAACAGAAACTAAGTATCAAACCTTGGTTAAGAGTACCAAGTAATAAACCTTAGTTAAGAAAATGAACGAGAAAGGGAACTAGGTAGTAAACCTTAGCTAAGAGGATTAAGTTGTAAACCTTAGTTAAGAGAACGAACGATTAAGAGAAACTAAGTAGTAAACCTTAGTTAAGAGAACTAAGTAGTGAACCTTAGTCAAGAAAACCAAGTAGAACACGAGGAGGAGCGAACATCCATCTGATCATGAAGAAGGCTCCAACGGTCTGGGTTACGAAGCACGCGGCTTCGAGGGGACGTGAGGGTGCTCTTGGTATCCTCTATGAGGTTGCAGATGATCATCCTGGGCTCTCAGAGGTTAAGGTCTGAGTTAGAAGAACCAAGAGTATGCCTTGGTTGCAATATAAGCAACCTAAAGACTATGATGGACCAGCGTGAGGTGGCGATATCTTGTTTAGCCCTGTGATAGCACGTTGTCGTCTACCTACCATCTTGAGTCAATCGAGCACGTGAAGTGGAAAGGTAGAGAACTCCAAAAGACCATATATTTTCTATCTAGTTATGGGTGAGATTGGCCAATAGGTTTGTAGGGCATAGGGGGCCTGCATATAGTTCTCATTCTTGATTTTCTTGAGTGCCTTTCATTAGTTGAGGGAGGGGTCAAGTGGGACCGTAGCCACACACATATAAAAACAAACCTTAGCATCTGCGTCGGCAGATAACTTAAAGCTCCCGACCGAGTTCCGTGTTTCTTGATTAGCCCTGCCATTGGACTCAGGCCGTACGTATAGAGGACATGTGCAACTAGACATCGATAATGATTCACGACACGTACGTGGGGAAAGTATAGGAACATATATCGCTCTGGGTATTGTGTCCTAGACTAGGGGGCATCGTTCGATAGGTAGCATAATCCCTAGTTGGACCTAGGTTGCGTAAACCCAGAATCCGAGAAGCGTTCAATAGGTAGCATAAACCCCAGTGGCCCTGGGCAGCATAAACCCTGGTTGAATCTAGGAAGCACTCGATAGTAAACCTTAGATTAGATCTAGATGATACACAGAATCTAGAAAGATCGAGAGTGGCAGTCCAAATGATTTTGAGAATGGTGGCACTACACTAAAGTAGTATAGATTTACATGATGAAGCCCATATGACATACGACAAGGGACTGTATGTATATATATGGAAAGGATTAGACGAGTTGGGGGTATCTACATATACGTTGTATTATGTTAACCTACTAGTGGGACATGAGTATAGCCTAGAGAGCTAATATCGCGAATAACCTAATAAGCAAGAAAATATAACTGAACGGTATATGTAGGAATATGCAGAAGTTTATTCTAAGTCCAGTCACCAGAACTTATTTTCTGACCCCCTCCTCATTACATACTTCCAGGTTAGGTTCATGACAGAGATGGTATAGCTTTGGATACTGGTTAGACAGTATGATATATAAGGTAAAACTATTTTTGAATATATTATATTTTAATTCCTCCCGCTGTGAGATGCTTTACGAGTTCTAACATGTTTCTTTATCTCTATCTTTTTCTGCAGGATACCAGAGCACCCAACTCAGGTCTCGATGGATAGAATTTGAAAAATTCGGTCTGTCGGAATCCGGGTTGTCACATCTGGTATCAGAGCTTCGGTTTAGTGATCTTAGGGAGATAATGAGTTAACATATTTGTATTTTCTAAAATATAAATATATTATATATAGAAACCTAAATCCATATAGTAGCCCATTAGACATGAAAATAGTTGGGATATCTAATTTGTACACTCGAGGAATGAACATAGGAACTTGGAAACCATTAGGTGGTTGGGAAAGTGTACAATGTGACTTGAAGCTACATAAAGAAAAGTATCCCATAGGATGGAAACTGAAATATTAGTATTTCAGATTAGTGGGTTTACAAATGAAACCTTAGAAACTAGAAAAGGTTGAAATATGGAAAATGGATTAGGAATATATATAGTTAAGAGAATTGAATTCGTGAAAGTGCCTAGGAAAGCCTAGTTGAGTTGAAGATCCGCTTTGAGTCTAACCCAATGATAAACTTTTAAGAACTTGAAAGGATTTGTGGTATTTTCGAAGAATTAATCTTAAAAGTATTTTGATAAATGCATGTTGAGTTTTAAAGTAAAGTGGGGCATATTGTGTAAAACAATGGTTTCTTGTTTTAAAAGAGTTCTCTCATAAAAAGGTGCATATTATGGAGCATAAATATCTTGCTAGTTTTCATATATGAAAAGAAGTTTTGAAATTCTATTCTGTTACCAATAAATTTTGATTATTAAAGAAATTTTATTGGGTGGACAAAATAAGTTATAGGAATAGAATAGATGTCTGCACCTTATAGCAAGTAGTTAAATTAACATTGTAATTAGAAACAATGTAAGCCTGATAGTTATCCTTGTCTACTCCAGCTTTTTGATTTGAAAAAAAAAAGGTTTTGCATTTTTATATTGTGACATGTTTTTATGGTTTGGCAAAGACAAGTTTTGGAGGAGAAAATGATGTTTTAACACTTTTAATAATTGAAAGAAAAATGTAATGAAAAGAAATAAAGCCAAACCATATTTTAAAAAGAATGGAATAGGTGAGGATTAGGGTCTAGGAAGAATGAGACAAAGTTAAAGCTATGAATTAAACAATTGGAACCAACTAGAGATTGGTTGAGTTGAGTGATTCTCTGAGGGTCAATCTGATGTTGATTTCGGTCACCGGGGTTGAAACCTAGGGAGCTACTCTCTTGCCAATTTACAGTCAGGGATTAGTTAATATTAAACTAATGGAAAATTTCCCGTAGAATGCATAAGCATTGAGAAACCTAGGTTTGTTGCTGGAGAAAAAGAAAAAAGGATAGGCTAGTAATACACAACAAGGACTAGTAGTGACTACTAAGTAGTAAATGGCAAGTATGTGGGTAGATCCTGTTGTGTGGACTCGCAATTATCTGAGATGACAAAGTCCTAAGATTCTTGGCCCATAGTAGTAGCTATGCAGGATACTGTTTGAGTTGAAAACAGAAAAAGCTTATTTGAAGTAATAAACTTAAGTAATTGGATTAAGTCAAATAAGCTAAGAAAGAGAAAAGCCTACCTAACAAGGAACAATAAATTCAGTAAGGCAACAAATGTGATGGGAAAAGAAAATGAAAATCTTAAGAAAAAGATGGATAAATATGATAATTTTCCAAGATAAGTTGAAAAAGAGAAGAAAATTTTCTTATGTGGTTGTGCTTGGATTGGAAAATAGGAAATCTTCATAGAATAGTCATATAAAAATCCAAGTACGATTAGAAAAGAAAAATGGAGAATGTGAATTTTTCCGTTTTATATCCTTTTGTAACATAAGGAAATCGAATTTGGAAAATTAGATTTTTCTAAATTTCGAATTTAATGATGGATGGTAGGGTTTTGGATGCAACAATTGGGTGAACTATGCTCTTATTCTATAAGAGTGTGGGAAAACTTGGATGAAAAATATTTTGATTTTTCAAGAATATTGCATTCATATAGAAATGCAAGTATATTTAGGATGTGAGCATCATGTTTTGAAAGAGTTTTTAAAATTTGCATACATACAGGTGGATCCAAATTAGGCATACATACTATACCATGATGTATCTCAATTTTCACATGTGCACAATGTTTGCAACAATTGGATGCACACTTGATGGATGGATATTGCGAGGGGTTATCTATTTTTACTCTTATCGAAATTTCGGGGACGAAATTCTTTAAGGGTGGAGAATGTAACACCCTGCATTTTTAAGATAATTAAAAATATGTAAAAATATGTGTATATGCATAGATAGGTAAATAATGGTGATGTATAACGAAAATTAATTAATATATGGAAGAGAAGGAAAAATTAATTCGATAACAATGTGCATAACGAAAAAGTTAATAAAATAAGGATACTTAATTTAAATATCAGGAATTAAGTAAAATGGACATCACCATTGCGTTCGTCTCGAAATTCTGCTTGAAATAGAGTCCAAGTTTGCATAAATCGGACTCCGTATGAAGGAGATATGGACTTTAGAAGATTCAACAAAAAATTAAAACAGTGCGAAATTCGACCCAGGCAGCTGGGCGGGAAATTTCCCGCCAAAACCAGGCAGGCCGACCAGGGGGTCAGGTCGACCAAGAGGTCGGCCTACCCTTAGGGAGGTCGACCTATCCCCAGATCTACACGATTTCAGCTCCTGTGACGTGTTTTGATGTGCTGTACGGGTCGGATGGCTTCTAGGTCAACCTAAGGGCTCTAAAACACTCTCTACACCTATAAATACATAGCAAGACCTAACCCTAATTCATAACAATTCCATACGATGCCTCCATGTCACCAAACTTCAACCAAACATGGCCGCCACCCCAAAACTCTAAATTATGTTGCAAGTTCTTCATCAACTTTGGAGTTTAATCAAATCAAGTAGAAAAATTCTTCATCAATAATTCATGCTCTTCACCAATAATCAAATAAAAAAAATCAAATCAGCATTCTACGTCAACGACAAATCGCTTATTTCTCCAGTCCAGTTAACGTGAGTGGAATTATAATAAACTTGTTGTATAATAGTATTATTATCGTTCATCATTCCTCAGTTATAAATTCAATTCAAGATTCATGTTTTAATAATTGTTCTTTTATTCTCCTTCCCCTTTTTATTTTTGGATCTATGTTATCTCGAACCTAGACGAAATCTTATTATACATACGTATGGTTGTAATATGGGAATATTGGGCATAATCTATTTTATGCAGTCGAGGAATATAATATGAAATTTGGGGAATTGTGGCATAACAATTATTATTGCAAATAATGGGGCAATTGGCGGAATTTGTTTGTGACTTGAAATTAAACCTAAAAGGTGAATTAGATTATATGTATAAACATGGGAAAATATATGGGGAAAATATTGATTTTATGAAATTGGGTATAATGGGATTTTGGAAAATGGCATGTTTGGATATGAATAACATGGAATTAGTGAATTTGGCCATAATTGAGTAATTTGGGTAAAAAGATTATTTCATGAATGGTTGTATAAGCAAAGTAGAAATGGGATAAGTAGCATTTGACTTATGAATAAACTTAACCAACATATGAGGGATGATAGTAACCTGTTATGTACACATGTATGGAAAAATTGGAATAATAGGTATAGCCTATTAATAGGATTATAAGCATGAACATAAATTGGGGTTTTTGGGTAAAGCTTGAATTTGAGACTTGGAAATTGGATGTGCCGTTAAGATCCTAGAAACATAATTAAAAATGGAATATGTTGGACAAACCATGTTTTTATGTAATTATGGAACTCGACACATGACATCTAGAATAAACACGAACATGCTTGTGAATCGATAATCGACATATGACATTTAGAATGGACATGAACTAAACATGAAACATGGCTAACTCGAGGTTAGAATGAATTTGCGGTGTAATCCTGCCCGGAACCGCCCGGCACATCCAGTGACACAAACAATAGATTCTAATGTGAGAAGTTAGTCATAACGTGCTTGAAACCCAAGGTTAGATTGAGTTGTGGTGTAATCCTGCCCGGAACTAACCGACACATCCAGCGACCGCAACAATAGGTCTATTGTGAGAGGTTGGGCACTAATAATTAATTAATGCTGATGACACATGCTACTATGGTCAGGTTAAATCAACATGAAATACTAGACAACACTTAACCAATTTGGCTCGATATATGGGTGGGTTAAGTTAACGTGAACCACTAGATAACACTCAACCAATTTGACATGATATATAGGTAGGTTAAGTCAGCATGAACTAATAGATAACACTTAACCAATTTAACATGATAAATGGGTGGGTTAAATCAACGTGAACCGCTAGATAACACTTAACCAATTTGACTCGGTATATGGGTGGGTTAAGTCAACGTGAACTGCTGTATAACACTTAACCAATTTGACGTGACGCGCAGGTTGAATTGAATACGTGATTGGGGGTTAAGTCAACTTGGAAACATAAGCAAACTTAACCAATATAACAGTATCAAAGTAAGGAAAAGTGGGGAATGATAAGATTAAATAATATATAAACTTATCCTAGGGATAATAAATGAATACGACTTAAGATGTAATACAAGACTCGAAGGGTGGGATGACTTATACCATGAAATAAGTTAATCTAAGCTGGAAATGTGGGAGAATACCCATACGCTATCATTTGATAAAGAGAATTAAGTAATAGAAACTTAGTATCAAACCTTGGTTAAGAGAACCAAGTAATAAACCTTAGTTAAGAAAACAAACGAGAAACAGAACTTAGTAGTAAACCTTAGTTAAAAGGAATAAGTTTTAATCCTTAGTTAAGAAAACGAACGATTGAGAGAAACTAAGTAGTAAACCTTAGTTAAGAGGACTAAGTTGTAAACCTTATTTAAGAAAACGAATGATTAAGAGAAACTAAGTAGTAAACCTTAGTTAAGAGGACTAAGTAGTAAACCTTAGTTAAGAAAACGAA
The DNA here is from genome assembly GCA_030737875.1 of Allium sativum. NCBI lineage: Eukaryota > Viridiplantae > Streptophyta > Magnoliopsida > Asparagales > Amaryllidaceae > Allium > Allium sativum. The sequence goes on along the minus strand of CM060915.1, from coordinate 250,860,598 downwards.
CGATTCAGGAAAATAAGTAGTAAACCTTAGTTAAGAGAACTAAGTAGTAAACATTAGTCAAGAAAACAAAATAGAACACGAGGAGGAGTGAACATCCATCTGATCACGAAGAAGGCTCCAACGGTCTAGGTTACGAAGCACGCGGCTTCGAGGAGACGTGAGGGTTCTCTACGTATCCCTCTGTGAGGTCGCAGATGATCCTCCGGGGCTCACAGAGGTTAAGGTCTGCGTTAGAAGAACTAAGAGTATGCCTTGGTTGCAATATAAGCAACCTAAAGACTAGGATGGACCAGCGTGAGGCGGCGATATCTTGTTTAGCCCTGTGATAGCATGTCGTCGTCTACTTACCATCTTGAGTCAATCGAGCATGTGAAGTGGAAAGGCGGAGAACTCCAAAAGACCACATAATTGCTATCTAGTTATGGGTGAGGTTGGACAATAGGTTTGTGGGGTCATAGGGTGCCTGCATATAGTTCTCATTCTTGATTTTCTTGGGAGCCTTTCATTAGTTGAGGGAGGGGTCAAGTGGGAGCATAGCCACACACAGATAAAAACAGACCTTAGCATCTGCGTCGGCAGATAACTTAAAGCTCCCGACCGAGTTCCATGTTTCTTGATTAGCCCTGCCATGGGACTCGAGCCGCACATATAGAGGATCTGTGCAACTAGACATCGATAACGATTCATGACACGTACGTGGGGAAAGCCTAGGAACATATATCACTCTGGGTAGTGTCTCCTAGACTAGGGCCATCGTTCGATAGGTAGCATAATCCCTATTTGGACCTAGGCCGCGTAAACCCTGAATCCGAGAAGCGTTCAATAGGTAGCATAAACCCCAGTGGCCCTGGGCAGCATAAACCGTGGTTGAATCTAGGAAGCGCTCGATAGTAAACCTTAGATTTGATCTAGATGATACACGGAATCTAGCAAGATCGAGAGTGGCAGTCCAAACGATGTCGAGAATGGTGGCACTACACTAAACTAGTATAGATTTACATGATGAAGCCCGTACGACATACGGCAGGGGACTGTATATATATATATATATAGGAAAGGATCAGACGAGTTGGGGGTATCTACATATACGTTGTATTAGGTTAAACTACTAGTGGGACATGAGTATAGCCTAGAGAGCTAATATCGCGAATAACCTAATAAGCAAGAAAATATAACTGAACGGTATACGTAGGAATATACAGAAGTTTATTTTATGTCCAATCGCCAAAACTTATGTTTTGACCCCCTCCTTATTACATACTTCAAGGTTAGGTTCATGACAGAGATGGTATAGCTTTGTATACTGGTTAGACGGTATGATATATAAGGTAAAGCTATTTTTGAATATATTATATTTTAATTCCTTCCGCTGTGAGATGCTTTATGAATTCTGACATGTTTCTTTACCTCTGTCTTTTTCTACAGGATACCAGAGCACCCAACTTGGGTCTCGATGGATAGAATTTGAAAAATTCGGTCTATCGGAATCCGGGTTGTCACATCTACAGGCCATGGACGACTTGTGTGATTTGATTGTGTTGGGGAAATTGATTGTGATTGTGATGTGGAATGGAATTGAATATAAAATATTCATGTGTGGAATAAAGTGTTATAACTACAAAAATATCAATTTTTTGTATAAATGAATGAAATAAAATATTTACTAAAATAAAATAAATATTCATTTACAAATCGGATGATTTGTTTATGTACACCCATTTGACTGATATTGATTGGGATGATATATTTTACACATCGCCCAACTGCACAAATAATAATCAGTGTTTGCTGTTTGAAAACCCCACACGGGTATTGGGATGATATTGGACATACATGTAACAACCCGGAAAATCTGGGTCAGTTTAAAATTTTTATTTTGTCAATTTTAGCGAATTTTGATTATTTAAAATAGAATATTTTAAATAATATCGGCGAGAAATTTATTTTGAATAGAATTCGAACGTATATATTATACGCGTCGTCGTTAGAATATAATAATTATATATAATTATAAATAGAATTGAAAATGGCGCGGTAGTTCGATAATTCGATTTCAAACTTCAATTGAATGTACCGGGTGCAAAACAATCCGGATTTTAGTGAAACCAAAAATAATGGGATCTAATTGATAATATCTTTCCAACGAATCCGAAGAATCAAGATTTCATAGCGGGAATCAAAAGATATGTCCAGTTGAAAATTCTGAATAGTCGCTATGGAATTCAGGCCCTTAAAAATGGACATTTTGCAAACGACCTCGGATTTCGACGAAACCAGTTTTGTTGGGTCCGTGATGTTAAGTTATTGCTAGATTCCAAATTTCATAATTTTTCGAATCAATATGTGAGCGTGGCAAAGGAAAACGCGTTTGACCAGTTTCAATTGATTTTAATTGACTGGAAATTGGCCATTTTTCAAACGGTCTCAGAATTCGACGAAACTAGTTTTGTTAGGACCGTATCGTCAATACGAAGCTAGAAAATATTTTTCTGGAATTTTTAGTGTTAGTATGTGACCCCGGTAATTTGAAATGTACGTTTAAAATTCAATATAGTGAGTTAAATGTAAATTCAACGGAAACTGATTGTAACGATCAAATCAGCTTACGATACATATCCCATTGTGTTCGGAATGGGGGTAAAACGCTATGGGCGACAGGCGGTGGGCCTCGTTTTGAGGTCGTATGTAAAAGTCAACCTATTTGCGAAATTAAATAATTAAATAATAAAAAATAAAAAAATATTTTCCCTCCTATATCTCCAGCTTGCCCCCCCCCCCCCCGATTCAGTTATCAGAAAACGAAATAAAAAAAAGAAAAAAAAGGGAAAACCCTAACTCATCGAAGCCGCCTTACCTCGAAGCCGCTCCTCCCTCCAGACATCGCCGCCGTACCTCGAAGCCGCTCCTCCCTCCATACATCGCCGCCGGCGCAAATCGAAGACCCCGCCCTCATCCCTCGCGACGCAATCGAAGCAGCCCCCCCTGAAGACATCGACGCCGCCACCACCGAACAACACAACCCTGCCGCCGACGCTCCTTCTTCTTCCCTCCCCTTCGCATACCACGGTGAGCAATTATTTATTTTATTTTTATTTTTATTTCTGTTTTATTAAAAACTGAAATTTTTATAAAGTATAAAAACTGAAATTTTTAAAAGTATAAAACTGATTTTTTAAAAGTATAAAACTGAATTTTTAAAAGTATAAAACTGAATTTTTATAAAGTATAAAACTGAAATTTTTAAAAGTATAAAACTGAATTTTTATAAAGTATAAAAACTGAAATGTTTAAAAGTATAAAAACTGAAATTTTTAAAAGAATAAAAAAAACTGATTTTGTTTAAAAGTAAAAACTTTAAATAGGAAAAAGGTTTAATCTTTAAAGAGAAAAAGGATTTGAACTTTAAGAAGTAAAAATCAGATTTTTAGTTATTGAAAGTCGAAGTAAAAATCATATTTTTATATATTGAATAGCGTGGTAAAAATTCGATTTTTATATATTGAATAGCATCGTAAAAATTCGATTTTTACATATGTAGTGAATACGGGTGAAAGCGACAAAAAGGCGAAGATTTCTCTAAAGGAAGAATCGTGTTGTTGGATAGCTATCGGTGAGAATTTCTCACCTTTCAAATTTATTTTCTAGTTATATATATATACTAGGATGCAGACGGTGCTTAGTAGCACCCGACACAATCGTCCACAGACCATGGACTTGTTTGTTTGGTTGCATAGCTTAGTTATATGATTTGATTTGAATTTGGTTGTTTGGTGATTTTGATTGATGTGTGAATGGCGTGGGCCTTCACTAGACTGGGGATAAGGCTAGGCCTTGTCCCGTTTCTAGTATCGTGCCGTTATGCCGCCGAAATTTTCTAAAATATGTTAGAAAAATAAAAATATCATTTTATTGAATAAATGAATTGAATAGAAATTCATAGGTTGAAATAAAATGTTTTATCGTTAAAAATATAATTTTTTAACGTGAATGTGAATAAATAAATATTCATTTACAAACCGGACGGTTTGTTTATGTACACCTATTTAAAGGACATTGATTGGGACGATAAATTTTACACATCGCCCAACTGCACAAATAAAATATGTGTTTGATTGTTTGAAACCCTACACGGGTGTTGGGATGAAATTTGAAGTTCACTCATCCTGATTGATTAAATATGTCGATCGATTGATTGACAGGTTGTTATAAGCGTTAGATATCTATATTTGATGCTTATACAGTGTAGTGCACTTTGGTTGATGGTTGATTATTTTTCAATGCTATTATATGTGTGTAATGTATGAAAATCCATATAATTAACTTTATATGGTAATTGATTGGGCCTCATTCCAATTTTAAAAATAAAGAATATTATAAAATAAAAGTTCATGTGTTGACAGTTTCATCCATTGAGATTGGTCATGTGTTGAACGAAATATTTTGATAATAAAATTTACATCTTTATCGATATAAAATAAAAGTTCATGTGTTGACAGTTTCATCCATTGAGATTGGTCATGTGTTGAACGAAATATTTTGATAATAAAATTTACATCTTTATCGATATAAAATAAAGGTTCATGTGTTGACAGTTTCATCCATTGAGATTGGTCATGTGTTGAACGAAATATTTTAGTAATAAAATTTACATCTTTATAATATAAAATAAAGGTTCATGTGTTGACAGTACTCATCCATTGAGATTGGTCATGTGTTGAACGAAATATTTTGATAATAACAACTATTTTGAAAAAAAGAAATATTTGAAATAGAAATTTATGAAGCCGTGTTGATTAGATTGACGCCATTTTGACGTGAACGATATTCATATCGATTTTAAACGATTTCGAAATGAAATGAATTGAAAACGATTTCGAAATGAAATGAATTGAAAACGATTTCGAAATGAAATGAATTGAAAACGATTTCGAAATGAAATGAATTGAAAACGATTTCGAAATGAAATGAATTGAAAACGATTTTGAAATGAATTGAATTGAAAACGATTTCGAATTGAATTGAATTGAAAACGAATTCAAATTGAATTGAAAGCGAATTGAAATGAATTCAAATTGAATTGAAATTTGAATTGAATAGAAATGAATTTTAAAACGAATTTATAAAGAAGAATTCAATTTTGCTTTGGATTGTAAATGGAAGTTGAAATTGTTTTTGAAACGAATTTAAAACTATTTATATAATTCGTTTTAAATAGGAATCGACGAAGTATATATTATATATATTATATATATAATATAATGGCCTGAATAGAACGCGCCGCGCCGCGGCAGTTCGTGAATTTCGACCATTTATTTCAAACGGACATTACGGGAGATCCGACCGTCGGATTCTCCTAAAACCGGAACCGTTGGGTTCGTATCGAAAAGAGCTTTCTAACGAATATTAGAAATTTGAAATCTAACGGTTGGATTTGGAATTATGTCCAAATCAAAATTGAAAAAGGTCGCTGTAAGTGCAGTTCGATGGCCATTGATGGAAATCGACTGTACGGGCCTTGATAAAATTATTAAAAATAGTAATAATTTGTGTAAAATCATAAGAAATGATTTAGAGAGAATTGGGATGAAAAACTCCATATTTGAAAAGATAAAAATAGATTTTTATCGAAATGAACTAGTTTTGAACTAGAATTATAATTCTATTTATTTTTAAATAAATAAATTGAATTTGAAAAGGGTTTTAAAAATAACCAAAATTTCCAATGATTGCATTGGAGTGGATTTGAATCGAAATTGTCTTCGGAATATTTCGATGTTGGAATTCGTGATTATACAGATGTTGTTATGGAAATTTGAAAGATATATATTTATATCGTTATTTCCAATACGACATTTGTTAATCGTAGAATTTGATATTGAATATAAGCCGGGATATTTTCTATTCAGAGCCTTGTATTTAATATCAAATGTGATTTGGGTTTGTCGTGAATGGTGTCTTCACTAACACTGTTCTTGAACCCAGTTGAGAAAAGATTAAATCTTTTTATTTAGATTTAATGAAGTGTACCAATTAAATAATATTTTATTGGAATTGAATCGATATTGATTTTTGGGTTTATCGTGGACAGTGTTTTAAATAACACTCGTTCTTTAACCCGATCATTGATGAAAAGTGATTTTGGGTTGTCGTGAACGGTATCTTCAATAATACAGTTCTTAGACCTAAAGGAGTTAAGAATATCAGAAACTAACTGGAGATTAGTTAAGTTGAATAGTTTCTGAGGTATTGATCTGATGTTGGTTTCGGCCTTCGGGATTCATACTTAGGGAATTGCTCACTTGCTAATTTACAATTAGGGACTGATTGTGATGTGATGTGATTTTGGGTTTATCGTGAACCGTGTTTTAAATGACACTGATTCTTTAACCCAGTCACAGATTAAAACTAAGTGGAGTTTTAATGAATCTTTAATTAGATTGAAATAATCGAAATGGAGTATCACCAGTTTTGCTCCAGGCGATAGTTAAATCTTTAATTAGATTTGAACGTGAAATGGTAATTGAATTTACCGATAACACCGTGGTGTTAGATATGAAGTATAACCAGTTTTACTTCATGGGATGAATAGGTTGGGATTGGGAAATTAAAACAAATGATTACTTCGGTAAGGTTCGCTAATCCCGACTAGTTTGAATTGATATTCAAAAGTAGATTAAAGAATAAATTCAAGGAATTTATCTTTGATAAAATTTATGGGAACCTTTCCCTATGAACGTGAAATTTAGAAACTAACTGTCGGTTAGCCAAGCAGAATGGTTTTCTGGATATTGATCTGATGTTGGTTTCGGCCTTCGGGGTTAATGTTTGGGGAATTATTCTCTTGATTAATTTACGGTTAGTGACTAATGAATTGGAATGAGGCGTATGTTGTGTTTGTGTAACACTTATTTAAAATATACGCGAGTTATTCGGAAAGACCGGGTTTATCCCATTCTGAATAACTGATACGACGATAAGTCGAAGATGAAGACGATGGTCGAAGACCGGAGGTCTTCACGTCGTTTGGGTAATTACTGATGATCTTGATTGGGCTGTACACCCAAGAAGATGGAAACAGTTAGTGATCGTCCAGACGTACTTGGAGATCGATGGAGATGCGGGGTACTAGGTGCCTCCGGTTTCGTTCAGACCCAGAACGAACTTGTAAATGGACTGTGTGTCTGACATTGGATTTTAGTCCGTGTGATTGATCTCTATTAAATATATATCTGTTTGGCGGCGGAGAATTTATTCTCTTGCTTAACGCCCTTCTCAGAGACGTACGAGCTCAGGGGTTATATATTGATGGATATCAAACGCATGGAGTGAATTGCCTATGTGGCATGCCTAAGTGGCAACTGATCGAGGCTTCTGTTGAAAAGCAAAGTCTTGTGGTGATGATCAAAGCACGGCCTTTGTGGCATAGCTTTGTGTAACGTTTGCTTCGCGAGTTTCGCACCCGGTATGAACCAAAAACGGGAGACGGACGTCAGGGAGGGCATGCGTTTCTTTCTAGCTAGAAGTGGCGTCAGTGGTTTTACACGCCCTGACGAGTTTGACTTATGTGGTTGTTGCTGTTGCGAGGCGCCTCGGTTATATCGGTTTCGGCCGAATGCATTCTGGTCGGCTGACGGACCAGACTTACGCCCCAAAGGGCGGAGAAACGTATTGTTCAGGCACTATAATCCACATCGGTGGACCGGCCCTGAGGATCCAAGGGGCAGTTGCGGCTGCTCCGGAGACATGGGCTAGATTGTCTCGAATCGGTTGAGGACTATCTTTTGCCTTGGTTCATAGACGGAAATCCAATTTCCAAATACGTGACATTTGCGGTTTTATTTGTAAACCTATATGTGGCGACATGATATATGGTACCCATGCCGCCTATGATTGATACTTATGATTTGAAGTTGTTTTATATACTATGCACTTATAATAGTATCAAATGATTTGTTTTAAACGTATCAAGCATTCTTTGGCTGTTATAAGGGAAAACCCTATCCTCGGCTGCGTTGCATTGTGTGATGGGACCTGGGTCTTATAACAGCTTCATTTTTCTTTATTTAGCATTGCGCTGTTTGTTTTATGCACTGGTATTCTTGGGGGGAAACCCGTTCCGTGTTATACGGCGTGGTCCCTTGATTTACCTAATGATTTAAAGTAAAGATTAATAACTGTTTTAGTTCTCACACCAGTCACATGACTGACCTGGAGTTTATTGTTTTAACCTAAACTCTGGGTGCCTTATTTTGACACGGGCAGCTAGTAGTTTTGGTTTTGCAGATTTATATTCACAGGATCCTGGTTTACAGCTGGAACGATATCCGGAAAGCTTTGTATCCGTATATCTCCTTCAGTTGTGTATTGTATTATTTTCCGCTGCGATGTTGTTAAATGTAATTTAAATCTCTGATATTTCTGTGTAATATTCATTTACTCTGTATATTCTTGTAATCTGATGCATTGTTGTAATAAGCAATGAAATGTTCTTCTGTATGTGTTCTGTTGTGGCTTGTTCTCGAACTATCCGACACTTTCCTCTACGGGGAAGTTACGGGTTTTCACAGTTGGTATCAGAGCTTTGGTTGACAAAGCTAGAGAACAAGGCACATTAGAACCGTACGAAAGAATTCATCAGATATTGGATTAGTAATATCCAATGGGAATGACTCGTTAGAGATGGGATCAGTAGTATCCTAGAACGAGTGTGAAGAGTAAATTTTTAAAATGAAAATGAAAACAAATTTCTGTTTTGAAAATTTAAATCAATTATTCGGATTTGATTATCTATTTATATTGAGTTGGACAGTCCAGTATATAAAGATTTTGCGTATACGTCTGATCCGCGTGTATTTGAAGTTTTAATATACTGGATAGATATAGATTCACACTCTAGTCGCCCGGCGATGATTCTGATGATTGTAGCTACATCATCAGAATTAGAGTTCGTGTGTCGAAGGTGTGATTTTCTATATATTTCCATTAGACTGGTGTGAGAACCAAAACTAATATAGCTAGAATACATTGTTGTAAATTGGCACCAAAACATGATTTTCTGTATATGTATCAAAATTATGAATTTGAGACTCTAATTCACTAATTGATTGATGTTTGTGTTGTTTGTTTATTTGTTTGATAATTTTGAACCATTATGCCTATTTGAACCAAATATTGAGTTTTATTGAAATTGGTCGCATTTGCTTGCATATACATATACTTACATTGAACAGGTCATAGCAAGGAGGCTAGAGCCAGAGGATAAAATTTGTTTGCCCGACAAATAGGTACATGTTTACTACATAATTTCCTGTTTTGTTTGGGTGATGATGATTTTGTGAGCCTATTGGCTAGCCGCTTGGCTTTTTTCTTTTTCTTTTTGAGATCTGAAGGACCGGGGAAGCTATTTGAAATTCCCCGATGCTCCCGGTGCAGGGGAGGTTATGGCGAAATTTTCGAAAATTTAGGGTGTTAGCCAAATTTTTGAAATTTTGAAAATTCTCAGAAACTGAAAAGTTAGAGAATGGAAGCCAGATCGAGCGTAGAGTTAATTAATCAAACTACTTTCGACTTTGTTCCTTTTCGGGGACGAAAAGTTTTAAGTGGGGGAGATTGTAACAACCCGGAAAATCTGGGCCAGTTTAAAATTTTTATTTTGGCAATTTTAGCGAATTTTGATTATTTAAAATAGAATATTTTAAATAATATCGGCGAGAAATTTATTTTGAATAGAATTCGAACGTATATATTATACGCGTCGTCGTTAGAATATAATAATTATATATAATTATAAATAGAATTGAAAATGGCGCAGTAGTTCGATAATTCGATTTCAAACTTCAATTGAATGTACCGGGTGCAAAACAATCCGGATTTTAGTGAAACCAAAAATAATGGGATCTAATTGATAATATCTTTCCAACGAATCCGAAGAATCAAGATTTCATAGCGGGAATCAAAAGATATGTCCAGTTGAAAATTCTGAATAGTCGCTGTGGAATTCAGGCCCTTAAAAATGGACATTTTGCAAACGACCTCGGATTTCGACGAAACCAGTTTTGTTGGGTCCGCGATGTTAAGTTATTGCTAGATTCCAAATTTCATAATTTTTCGAATCAATATGTGAGCGTGGCAAAGGAAAACGCGTTTGACCAGTTTCAATTGATTTTAATCGACTGGAAATTGGCCATTTTTCGAACGGTCTCAGAATTCGACGAAACTAGTTTTGTTAGGACCGTATCGTCAATACGAAGCTAGAAAATATTTTTCTGGAATTTTTAGTGTTAGTATGTGACCCCGGTAATTTGAAATGTACGTTTAAAATTCAATATAGTGATTTAAATGTAAATTCAACGGAAACTGATTGTAACGATCAAATCAGCTTACGATACATATCCCATTGTGTTCGGAATGGGGGTAAAACGCTATGGGCGACAAGCGGTGGGCCTCGTTTCGAGGTCGTATGTAAAAGTCAACCTATTTGCGAAATTAAATAATAAAAAAGAAAAAAATATTTTCCCTCCTATATCTCCTGCTTGCCCCCCCCCCCCCCCCGATTCAGTTATCAGAAAACGAAATAAAAAAAGAAAAAAAAGGGAAAACCCTAACTCATCGAAGCCGCCTTACCTCGAAGCCGCTCCTCCCTCCAGACATCGCCGCCGTACCTCGAAGCCGCTCCTCCCTCCAGACATCGCCGCCGGCGCAAATCGAAGACCCCGCCCTCATCCCTCGCGACGCAATCGAAGCAGCCCCCATGAAGACATCGACGCCGCCACCACCGAACAACACAACCCTGCCGCCGACGCTCCTTCTTCTTCCCTCCCCTTCGCATACCACGGTGAGCAATTATTTATTTTATTTTTATTTTTATTTCTGTTTTATTAAAAACTGAAATTTTTATAAAGTATAAAAACTGAAATTTTTATAAAGTATAAAAACTGAAATTTTTAAAAGTATAAAACTGAATTTTTAAAAGTATAAAACTGAATTTTTAAAAGTATAAAACTGAATTTTTATAAAGTATAAAACTGAAATTTTTAAAAGTATAAAACTGAATTTTTATAAAGTATAAAAACTGAAATGTTTAAAAGTATAAAAACTGAAATTTTTAAAAGAATAAAAAAACTGATTTTGTTTAAAAGTAAAAACTTTAAATAGGAAAAAGGTTTAATCTTTAAAGAGAAAAAGGATTTGAACTTTAAGAAGTAAAAATCAGATTTTTAGTTATTGAAAGTCGAAGTAAAAATCATATTTTTATATATTGAATAGCGTGGTAAAAATTCGATTTTTATATATTGAATAGCATCGTAAAAATTCGATTTTTACATATGCAGTGAATACGGGTGAAAGCGACAAAAAGGCGAAGATTTCTCTAAAGGAAGAATCGTGTTGTTGGATAGCTATCTGTGAGAATTTCTCACCTTTCAAATTTATTTTCTAGTTATATATATATATACTAGGATGCAGACGGTGCTTAGTAGCACCCGACACAATCGTCCACAGACCATGGACTTGTTTGTTTGGTTGCATAGCTTAGTTATATGATTTGATTTGAATTTGGTTGTTTGGTGATTTTGATTGATGTGTGAATGGCGTGGGCCTTCACTAGACTGGGGATAAGGCTAGGCCTTGTCCCGTTTCTAGTATCGTGCCGTTATGCCGCCGAAATTTTCTAAAATATGTTAGAAAAATAAAAATATCATTTTATTGAATAAATGAATTGAATAGAAATTCATAGGTTGAAATAAAATGTTTTATCGTTAAAAATATAATTTTTTAACGTGAATGTGAATAAATAAATATTCATTTACAAACCGGACGGTTTGTTTATGTACACCTATTTAAAGGACATTGATTGGGACGATAAATTTTACACATCGCCCAACTGCACAAATAAAATATGTGTTTGATTGTTTGAAACCCTACACGGGAGTTGGGATGAAATTTGAAGTTCACTCATCCTGATTGATTAAATATGTCGATCGATTGATTGACAGGCTGTTATAAGCGTTAGATATCTATATTTGATGCTTATACAGTGTAGTGCACTTTGGTTGATGGTTGATTATTTTTCAATGCTATTATATGTGTGTAATGTATGAAAATCCATATAATTAACTTTATATGGTAATTGATTGGGCCTCATTCCAATTTGAAAAATAAAGAATATTATAAAATAAAAGTTCATGTGTTGACAGTTTCATCCATTGAGATTGGTCATGTGTTGAACGAAATATTTTGATAATAAAATTTACATCTTTATCGATATAAAATAAAAGTTCATGTGTTGACAGTTTCATCCATTGAGATTGGTCATGTGTTGAACGAAATATTTTGATAATAAAATTTACATCTTTATCGATATAAAATAAAGGTTCATGTGTTGACAGTTTCATCCATTGAGATTGGTCATGTGTTGAACGAAATATTTTAGTAATAAAATTTACATCTTTATAATATAAAATAAAGGTTCATGTGTTGACAGTACTCATCCATTGAGATTGGTCATGTGTTGAACGAAATATTTTGATAATAACAACTATTTTGAAAAAAAGAAATATTTGAAATAGAAATTTATGAAGCCGTGTTGATTAGATTGACGCCATTTTGACGTGAACGATATTCATATCGATTTTAAACGATTTCGAAATGAAATGAATTGAAAACGATTTCGAAATGAAATGAATTGAAAACGATTTCGAAATGAAATGAATTGAAAACGATTTCGAAATGAAATGAATTGAAAACGATTTTGAAATGAATTGAATTGAAAACGATTTCGAATTGAATTGAATTGAAAACGAATTCAAATTGAATTGAAAGCGAATTGAAATGAATTCAAATTGAATTGAAATTTGAATTGAATAGAAATGAATTTTAAAACGAATTTATAAAGAAGAATTCAATTTTGCTTTGGATTGTAAATGGAAGTTGAAATTGTTTTTGAAACGAATTTAAAACTATTTATATAATTCGTTTTAAATAGGAATCGATGAAGTATATATTATATATATAATATAATGGCCTGAATAGAACGCGCCGCGCCGCGGCAGTTCGTGAATTTCGACCATTTATTTCAAACGGACATTACGGGAGATCCGACCGTCGGATTCTCCTAAAACCGGAACCGTTGGGTTCGTATCGAAAAGAGCTTTCTAACGAATATTAGAAATTTGAAATCTAACGGTTGGATTTGGAATTATGTCCAAATCAAAATTGAAAAAGGTCGCTGTAAGTGCAGTTCGATGGCCATTGATGGAAATCGACTGTACGGGCCTTGATAAAATTATTAAAAATAGTAATAATTTGTGTAAAATCATAAGAAATGATTTAGAGAGAATTGGGATGAAAAACTCCATATTTGAAAAGATAAAAATAGATTTTTATCGAAATGAACTAGTTTTGAACTAGAATTATAATTCTATTTATTTTTAAATAAATAAATTGAATTTGAAAAGGGTTTTAAAAATAACCAAAATTTCCAATGATTGCATTGGAGTGGATTTGAATCGAAATTGTCTTCGGAATATTTCGATGTTGGAATTCGTGATTATACAGATGTTGTTATGGAAATTTGAAAGATATATATTTATATCGTTATTTCCAATACGACATTTGTTAATCGTAGAATTTGATATTGAATATAAGCCGGGATATTTTCTATTCAGAGCCTTTTATTTAATATCAAATGTGATTTGGGTTTGTCGTGAATGGTGTCTTCACTAACACTGTTCTTGAACCCAGTTGAGAAAAGATTAAATCTTTTTATTTAGATTTAATGAAGTGTACCAATTAAATAATATTTAATTGGAATTGAATCGATATTGATTTTTGGGTTTATCGTGGACAGTGTTTTAAATAACACTCGTTCTTTAACCCGATCATTGATGAAAAGTGATTTTGGGTTGTCGTGAACGGTATCTTCAATAATACAGTTCTTAGACCTAAAGGAGTTAAGAAAATCAGAAACTAACTGGAGATTAGTTAAGTTGAATAGTTTCCGAGGTATTGATCTGATGTTGGTTTCGGCCTTCGGGATTCATACTTAGGGAATTGCTCACTTGCTAATTTACAATTAGGGACTGATTGTGATGTGATGTGATTTTGGGTTTATCGTGAACCGTGTTTTAAATGACACTGATTCTTTAACCCAGTCACAGATTAAAACTAAGTGGAGTTTTAATGAATCTTTAATTAGATTGAAATAATCGAAATGGAGTATCACCAGTTTTGCTCCAGGCGATAGTTAAATCTTTAATTAGATTTGAACGTGAAATGGTAATTGAATTTACCGATAACACCATGGTGTTAGATATGAAGTATAACCAGTTTTACTTCATGGGATGAATAGGTTGGGATTGGGAAATTAAAACAAATGATTACTTCGGTAAGGTTCGCTAATCCCGACTAGTTTGAATTGATATTCAAAAGTAGATTAAAGAATAAATTCAAGGAATTTATCTTTGATAAAATTTATGGGAACCTTTCCCTATGAACGTGAAATTTAGAAACTAACTGTCGGTTAGCCAAGCAGAATGGTTTTCTGGATATTGATCTGATGTTGGTTTCGGCCTTCGCGGTTAATGTTTGGGGAATTATTCTCTTGATTAATTTACGGTTAGTGACTAATGAATTGGAATGAGGCGTATGTTGTGTTTGTGTAACACTTATTTAAAATATACGCGAGTTATTCGGAAAGACCGGGTTTATCCCATTCTGAATAACTGATACGACGATAAGTCGAAGATGAAGACGATGGTCGAAGACCGGAGGTCTTCACGTCGTTTGGGTAATTACTGATGATCTTGATTGGGCTGTACACCCAAGAAGATGGAAACAGTTAGTGATCGTCCAGACGTACTTGGAGATCGATGGAGATGCGGGGTACTAGGTGCCTCCGGTTTCGTTCAGACCCAGAACGAACTTGTAAATGGACTGTGTGTCTGACATTGGATTTTAGTCCGTGTGATTGATCTCTATTAAATATATATTTGTTTGGCGGTGGAGAATTTATTCTCTTGCTTAACGCCCTTCTCTAAGACGTACGAGCTCAGGGGTTATATATTGATGGATATCAAACGCATGGAGTGAATTGCCTATGTGGCATGCCTAAGTGGCAACTGATCGAGGCTTCTGTTGAAAAGCAAAGTCTTGTGGTGATGATCAAAGCACGGCCTTTGTGGCATAGCTTTGTGTAACGTTTGCTTCGCGAGTTTCACACCCGGTATGAACCAAAAACGGGAGACGGACGTCAGGGAGGGCATGCGTTTCTTTCTAGCTAGAAGTGGCGTCAGTGGTTTTACACGCCCTGACGAGTTTGACTTATGTGGTTGTTGCTGTTGCGAGGCGCCTCGGTTATATCAGTTTCGGCCGAATGCATTCTGGTCGGCTGACGGACCAGACTTACGCCCCAAAGGGCGGAGAAACGTATTGTTCAGGCACTATAATCCACATCGGTGGACCGGCCCTGAGGATCCAAGGGGCAGTTGCGGCTGCTCCGGAGACATGGGCTAGATTGTCTCGAATCGGTTGAGGACTATCTTTTGCCTCGGTTCATAGACGGAAATCCAATTTCCAAATACGTGACATTTGCGGTTTTATTTGTAAACCTATATGTGGCGACATGATATATGGTACCCATGCCGCCTATGATTGATACTTATGATTTGAAGTTGTTTTATATACTATGCACTTATAATAGTATCAAATGATTTGTTTTAAACGTATCAAGCATTCTTTGGCTGTTATATGGGAAAACCCTATCCTCGGCTGCGTTGCATTGTGTGATGGGACCTGGGTCTTATAACAGCTTCATTTTTCTTTATTTAGCATTGCGCTGTTTGTTTTATGCACTGGTATTCTTGGGGGGAAACCCGTTCCGTGTTATACGGCGTGGTCCCTTGATTTACCTAATGATTTAAAGTAAAGATTAATAACTGTTTTAGTTCTCACACCAGTCACATGACTGACCTGGAGTTTATTGTTTTAACCTAAACTCTGGGTGCCCTTATTTTGACACGGGCAGCTAGTAGT
Source organism: Allium sativum (assembly GCA_030737875.1). NCBI lineage: Eukaryota > Viridiplantae > Streptophyta > Magnoliopsida > Asparagales > Amaryllidaceae > Allium > Allium sativum. The sequence continues at coordinate 250,844,569 of CM060915.1, read as the reverse complement.
TTTGGTTTTGCAGATTTATATTCACAGGATCCTGGTTTACAGCTGGAACGATATCCGGAAAGCTTTGTATCCGTATATCTCCTTTAGTTGTGTATTGTATTATTTTCCGCTGCGATGTTGTTAAATGTAATTTAAATCTCTGATATTTCTGTGTAATATTCATTTACTCTGTATATTCTTGTAATCTGATGCATTATTGTAATAAGCAATGAAATGTTCTTCTGCATGTGTTCTGTTGTGGCTTGTTCTCGAACTATCCGACACTTTCCTCTACGGGGAAGTTACGGGTTTTCACAATACACTAATCCCAATGTTTAGTAGTATGTCAATCGATTGGTTGACAAGCTGTGTAAGCGTTGAATATTTATATTTAATGCTTATGCAGTGTAGAATGCACTCTGGATGATGGTTGGTTGTTTATCATTGTTGTTCTATACATGTGCTATATGAAATCCATATAAATAACATTATATGGTAATTGACTATGTCTGATTCCAGTTCAGAAATAAAGAATATTTTAAAATAATGAATATTTAAAAATAATATTCAATCAAATATCAAAATAAGATTTTGATGTCCGATTTTGGATGGATACGGAAATATTTAAATATATAAAGCCATGTTGATTAAATTAACGCCATTTTGATCTGAACAATATTTATATCGGTTTTATTGATTTTTAGAAAGAATATCGATAAGGAAGTGATTTCAAAATCAAATGTTTTGAAAATATTACCATTTACATATTAATGATATGGAATATTCAATTTAGATTTGAAATTGAATGTGAAGTTGAAATTGTTTTGAAAACGAATTTAAAACAATTTATAAAATAAGTTTTAAGTGCAAATCGACGAAATATATATAATATATTTATTTAATTGCCTGAATAGAACGCGTCGCGCCGCAGCAGTTCGCAACTTTCAACTATTGACTACGAATGGACATTATGGAAGATCCGATCGTCAGATTCTGAAAAGAGCTTTCCAACGAATACAAGAGATTTGAAATCTAACAGTTGGATTTGGAATTATGTCCAAACCAAATTTGGGAAAGGTCGCTGTAAGCGCAATTCGATGAACATTTATGGAAATCGACTGTACGGGCCTTGATAAAATTATTAAAAATATCAATAATTTGTGTAAAATCATAATAAATGATTTGGAAAGAATTGGGATGAAAAATTCCATATTTGAAAAGATAAAAATATATTTTTACCGAAATGAACTAGTTATGAACTAGAATTATGAAATCCAATATTTTTAAATAAATAAATTGGATTTGAAGGGGTTTTAAAAAAATCAGAATTTCCAATATATAAATTGGAATGGATTTGGATCGAAATTATCTTCGGGATATTTCGATATTGGATTCCATGATTATACGGATATTGTGGAGGAATTTGGAAGATAGAAATATCGTTATTCCTAATACGGTATTTGTTGATTTCAGAATTTGATATTGAATATAAGCTGGTATAATTTCTACTTAGAGCCTTGTATTTAATATTAATTAGATTTTGGGTTTGTCGTGAAGTGTGTTTTAAATGACACAGTTCTTAAACCCAGTTGAGAAAAGATTAAATCTTTTAAATAAGATTTAGAAGAGTTTACCAATTAATTAATATTTAATTGGAATTGAATAGAATTGGATTTTGGGTTTGTCATGAATGGTGTCCTTATTAACACTGTTCATAAACCTAGTGTGAAAAGAATAAATCTTTTAATTAAGATTTAAAAAAGAATTGCCAATTAATTAACATTTAATTCGAATTGAATATGGAATGTGAATTGGGTTTATTGTGAACTGTGTTTTTAACGACATTCGTTCTTTAACCCGATTTACAGTGAAATGTGATTTGGAATTTATAAATCTTTTTATTAAGATTTAGCGGAAATTTACCAAAGTAAAGTTTTCCAATTTAATATATTAAATTGGAATTGAATGGAATTCGATTTGATAATAATCGAAATGAGCTTTTGTGGAGGAAGACTTTTAATATATATGGAATTTAAAAGGCTTAGTCGTTATTCCATTTAAATTATTACTCGGATACGAAAATTGATATCGATTTTATATTGATCTATTTTCCGTGAAGATTCCAGTTTTATGGAAGAGGATTTGGGTTTATCGTGAATCGTGTTTTAAATGACATTGATTCTTTAACCCAGTTAATAACAGGATTACATGTACAACATTGTATTTCGAACTGTATGGTTGATCTCTGCTAAATATACATCTATTTGGTGGCGGAGAATTTATTCACTTGCTTAACACCCTTCTCTAAGACGTACGAGCTTAGAGGTTATATATCGGTAGAAATCAATAGTACGGTATAGATTGTCGATGCGGCATATTAGTGTTTCCAAAGTTAAATAATCATTAATATTGATTTTTGGGAAGATTAAAACTAAGTGGATTTTTAATGAATCTTTAATTAGTTTGAAATGGGAATTGATTATTTAAATTATCAAATTGGGGAAATGATTGAGAATGAAGTATCGCCAGTTTTGCTCCTAGCGATTGTTAAATCTTTAATTAGATTTAACGGGAAATGGTAATTAATTTTACCGATAATACCGTGGTGTTAGTTATGAAGTATTACCAGTTTTACTCCTTGGGATGAATAGGTTGGGACTAGCAAATTAAACAAATGATTACATCGGTAAGGTGCGCTAATCCCGACTAGTTTGGATAAACCTTAATTTGGCTTGAATTAATATCCAAAGGAATATTAAAGAATAAATTTAAAGAATTTATCTTTGATAAAATTAATGGGAACCTTTCCCAAAGGATATGAATATTTAAATAAAAGAATATTCAGAATTAGAATAAGGCATATGTTGTGTTTTTTAGCACTTGTCTATTATATATGCGAGTTATTCAGAAAGGCCAGGTTTATACCCATTCTGAATAACTAAATCGATGATAACTCGACGATGAAGACGGTGGTTGAAGACCGGAGGTCTTCACATCGTTTTTGGATGATTACTGATGTCTTGATTGGGCTGTACACCCAAGACAAGGTAATAAGTGGTGATCGTCCACACGTACTTGGAGATCGACCGGATATGCGAGGACCTCTCTCCTGTATTGGACATATGGGACGAGGAACAAGATGCCTCTGGTTCGTTCAGACCCAGATAGAACTTGTAAATGGATGTGTGTTTGACATTGGATTTTATTCTGTGTCGATTGATCTCTTTTAAATATATATCTGTTTAGCGACGGAGAATTTATTCTCTTGCTTATTCTCTAAGACGTATGAGCTCAGAGGTTATAAATCGATAGACATCAGTCGCATGGCGTGAATTACCTATGTGGCATGCTGAGATGCAAAGGATCAAGACTTCTATTGAAAAGCAGAGTCTTGTGGTTGATGATCTAAGCAGGGCTTTAATATAGCATAGCTTTGAGTATAGCGTTAATTCACGAGCCTCACACCTCTGTATGAGTCAAAAACAGGATAAGGGACAACAGGGAGAACATGACGTTTCTTTCTAGCTATGTGTGGTGTCGGGGTTTTGCAAGCCCAGACATTTATATTATTTTTACCTTTGTGGTTGTTGGAATGCGAGGCGCCTCGGTTATATCGGTCTCTACGGAGCCGATGGACAGGTCCTATAGGACCGGGAAACATGTGTTCAAGAATTGCCAATCCTCAAACGTAAGAGAGGACCAACCCTGCAAGATCCAGGGGTCACCCAGAGTGTGTAGTCCCGACGCATTTGCTAGAGTGTCTTGAAGCGGACACTATGCCAAAAGAGCAAATTTGACACATCAGGATGTGAAGATTTGATATGGCTTTAAGCCGTATCAAATTTGATTATGCTCATAGCTGTATCGAATTGAATTTTACCGTATCAAATAAATTTTGGCGATCCACACCACCCCAAATACCTTAAATCTAACCGTCCATCTTCAATGGTTCGAATCAGTACGTTTGATATGGTTTTCATCCATATCAAATCTGCACCATATTTTTGGCCGCTACCTTTTCATTTCCTTTCGCTTGATGTATTGAAGTAAAACAAAATGGCTACAATATTTCTCCTAAATCCAAACCCTAGCTCCATTATCGTCGATGAAATTAGATAGGAATTGCTAAAATTGATGAGACCCTCTTGCAAACCATAGCCCGCTAGTCTCCGCCATCTGCTCGGAATTGCTAAAATTGACGAGTTCCAGAATGTTCTTATTTGTTAATGAGCTTGAATATCATTCATGATATAGAAGTTAATATTTATTTTCATTTGAAAATTTGATAATCGGGACTTGTTGTTATGGAAGGCTTAGCTGCAATGATATTATATTTTGCTTTTGCATATTTAGTGTTAGTTGTGAAATCAGGACTTGTTGTTGTGGAGGAGAAACTAAACTGATGTTTGTTATTTTAATTTCTTTTCAGGCTTTGGAATAAGCATGAGTTGTATGGGCTCGACAAATACAGTTTTGTTGTCTTTTTTTGTTGTTAGAGGAAGAACTATGAACATTATGCTTTGTATATATTGTGTTATGTTGTTTGTATTACTTTAAGTTATGGTTTATTTATTAATCGAATTATGCTTAGCGTATCTTCTTTATATACTGTTATATGGGTATAGCGTATCTACTTTATTGTGCATATATATATATATATCAACGGATGTAGTGATTTTGTATATTGCATATATGATAAACTGATTTTGATACAGTTAAAAGTCGTATCTAATTCATTGCTATCCTTGTAAGAGTGATGCACTAAACATGGTTTTAAGCCGTATTAGTATACCAGTTTAATACGTTTTTAAGTCATATCAAAATTTTCAATTGATACGGCTTAAAACCGTATCGATCTATGAAGTTGATAATGCAAACATACCAATTTGATATGGTTTTAAGCCGTATCAATTTAGAAATTTGATATGGCTTAAAATCGTATTAAATTAGAAGTTGGATAATGCCCACATGCTAATTTGATATGGTTCTAAGCTGTATCAATTGGGAAATTTGATATGGCTTAAAACCGTATCAAATTTCCCGATTGATACGGCTTAAAACCGTATTTGTTTATCAATTTGACACGGTTTTAAACCATATCAAATCAACAGAGACGCCATTTTTTGATACGGTCTAGGGCACAGCCAAATTGATTTTGATACGGCCATGAGCACTGCCATATTGGTATTTCTAGTGTAGTGGGAAAGGAGTATATCCCTTGCCTAGACGCATGACGGAAATCCAATTTCCAATACGTGACATTTCGGTTTTGATTGTAGAGCCTAGTATTGGCGACATGATAGATGGTACCTATGCCGCCTATGATTGATACATTTATATTTGAAGTTTTTTTTATACACTTTACACTTATAATAGTATCAAAATATTTTTTTTAAACATACCAAGCATGTTTGGCTGTTATAAGGTAAAACCTTATCCTCTGGCTTGCGTTGCATTGCGTGATGGGACCTGGGTCTTATAATAGCTTCATTTTTACAAAAATCATTGCGCTATTTATTCTATGCACTGGTATTCTTGGGAGGAGACCCATTCCATGTTATGTGGAGTGGGCTCTTGATTTACTTTATTTTAAAGTAAAGTTTCAAATCACTATTTTAGTTCTCACACCAGTTACATGACTGACCTGGAGTTTATTGTTTTGATCTAGACTCTGGGTGCCCCTATTTTCCACACAGGCAGCTAGTAGTTTCGGTTTTGCAAATTTATATTCAGAGGATCCTGGTTTACAGCAGGAACGATATTTAGAAAGCTCTGTATCCGTTTATCTCTTTCGTTTGATGTTTGTATTATTTTCCGCTGCTATGTAATGTATTTAATCTCTATTATTTTACAATGTATAAATTATTCATAAACTGTATATTCTCGTACTCTGATGTAAATTGTTGTAATGAGTAATGAAATGTTCTTATGTTTGTGTTTGTTCTAATTTGTCATGTTCTTAGGTAATCCATTCTTTCTCTTCTCTTCGGAGACCGGGGATGTTTGGGTCCTCACAGTTTGGTATCAGAGCTTTGGTTTATAGAGCTCGAGAACAAGGCACAATGGAACCAAACGAAATAATTCATCGGAGATTGCATTTGTAGTATCCGATGAGAATGACTCGTTAGAGATAGGATAAGTAGTATCCTAGAACGAGTGTGAAGAGTAGTATTTTTAAAATAAAAATGAGAAACAAATTTTGTTTTGAAAATTCAAAACATTTTATACATATTTGAATAATAATTTTATATCGAATTTGGATAATCTAGTATATAAAGATTTTGCGTATACGTCTTGCAAACGTGTATTCGAAGTTTTAATATATTGGATAGATATAGAATCACACTCAAGTCGCCCAGGCATAATTCTAATGATTGACACGCCATCATCGGCATTTATGTTCGAATTTTGAACGTGGGATTTCTATATATTTCCAATTGATTGGTGTGAGAACCAAAATTTAGATTGGGTCTATTGTTGTGACTTAGCATCAAAAATGGATTATATATATACAATTATGAATTTGAAAAGCTAATCCACTAATTGTATGCTAATTATGTTGTTTGATTATTGGTTTGATTGATTAAAATTTTAAACCATTAAGCCAAATTGCATCAAATATTGAGCCGAATTGAAAATTATTAGAAATTGCATGCATATACATGTATATACATTGAACAAGTCATAGCAGAGAAGCTAAGAAGACAAATATAATTTTATGCCCGAGTAATAGGTATGTGTTTACTAATTTTCTTTTTCTTTTTAAAAGGTTTATGAGCCTAAGGCTGGCCGCTTGGCAAATTTTTTTTCTTTTAAAATGTTTATGAGCCTAAGGCTGGCCGCTTGGCAATTTTCTTTCTTTTAAAATGTTTATGAGCCTAAGGCTGGCCGCTTGGCAATTTTCTTTTTCTTTTAAAATGTTTATGAGCCTAAGGCTGGCTACTTGGCATTCTCTTTTTTTTAGGTTGGTGAGGGCCCTGCGAGGCGAGTTGCGATTTTAAATGTCTCCCCGTACAAAGGAGGTTATGGCGAAAGTTTACAAAAATTTAGGGTGCTATCAAAATTTTTGAAGAATTGGAAAATTCTTAGAAACAGAAAAGTTGAAGAATAAAAGCCAGAATGAAAGTTGAGTTGGTTTGTAAAACAACTTTTAGCTCCATTCCTTTTCGAGCACGAAAATATTTTAAGTGGGGGAGACCGTAACAACTCGGAAAATCAGAACCAATATAAAATATTTATTTTGGCTAATTTAATGAATTTTGAATATTTAAAATGATTTATTTTAAATAATAACGACTAGAAATTTATTTTTAATAGAATTAGAACGTATAAATTTATTTAAATCGAAATTAGAATATAAATATTTGTTTTAATTATAAAAGGAATTGGAAACGGTGCGGTAGTTGAAAATTCGATTTCAAATTTCAAATGAATGTACAAGATTCAAAATAAGCCAGATTTTAGTGAAACAAGAAATATTTGAATCTTTTTGAAAATATCTTTCCAACGAATCTAAAAAATTGAAATTTCATAGCGGGAATAAAAAGTAATGCCCAATTGAAAATTCAGAAAAGTCGCTATAGAAATATAGCCCTTAAAATAGCATTTTTTCAAACAACCTCCGTATTCGACGAGACCACTTTTGTTGGATCCGGAATGTCAAATTATCACTAAATTCCTATTTTCATAATTTTTGAAATCAATATGTGAGCGTGGCGGATTTAAACCTGTTTGGTAATTTCATTTTGAATTTAGTCGACTGAAAAATGACCGTTTCTCAAACGGTCTCCAAATTCGATGAAATTAGTTTTGTTAGGACCGTATCGTCAAAACATAGCCAGATTTATTTTTCTAGAATTTTTGGAGTCCGTATGTGGCCCCAATAAATTGGAATGTTGGTTTAAATTAAATATATATTGATTTATATTGTAATTTAAATGAAAACTGATCGAAATAGTCGAACTGGCATACGATACATATCCCATTGTATTCAAAATGTGGGTATTTGGTTAGGGATGACAGTCGTTGGATTTGATTTGTAGTTCATGGCGATCATGAGATTTAAAGGAAATTAATATTAATAAAATAATATTATATATATACACACACACACATATATATATAAACTCCTCTTTCTCTTTAAACCTAACCCATTCAAATCAAACAGCTGCCACTCGATCCCGACATTCCCAAACCTGCCCCCTTTCCCATCGACGACGCCGCTCCCTCCCAACGCCATCGCCGGAGCTCTAACGCCGGCATTCACTTCCCTCCCCTCCTCGTTTCCGCCTCCTTTCTCCCTTTGAAAATCGCAAGCACCCCATAAGCGCGAGCACCAACGACCCACACCCTCAACCGCACCCGCCACCGGCCGACCGTTAGACCACCTCCCCCACACCCGACTCCATCGAGCCTCCTCCGCCGCGATGGTCAGCAATGAACCCTCCTCCCCCTTTTTAACAGCAAATGTGAGTGTTTATATTGATTTTTTTTATTTATATACATATAAAGTTAGAATTTGTATACATATAAAGTTAGGATTTTTAATAATGAAAAGTTTAGATTTTTAATATAAGAAAGATTTTATTTTTAATGTAAGAAAGATTTGATTTTTTTATGTAAGGAAAGATTCGATTTTTAATTAGGGAAGGGAATGATTTTTATATATGAAAAGATTGGATTTTTATATATGAAAAATTTTGTTTTTTATATATGAAGTAGCGGAATAAAAATATAATTTTTATTATGAAGTTAGCGAAGTAAAATTTTGATTTTTATTATATGTATAGCGACATCAAAATATGTTTTTTATACTATAAACATCATTATAAAAATGTTATTTTTATATAGAAAACTGAATTGTAAAAATATGATTTTTATTATATATGAAGCAATAAAATTAATGGGATTTTAAAAATATAAGCATCGATGGAAAAATATGAATTTTAATTAGAAAAAAATATATAAACATCATATTGAGAATGTGATTTTCAATATGAACAGCGTGGAAAAGACTGCATTGAATTTCGGGCAGATCCCAGCTATTTAGAAATTCAGAAATGAAATGGAAGAGTGGATCCCTAAGGTGAGAACTTCCCACTTTAATTTTATTTTCTAGTTAAAATATATATTAAGATGCAGATGGTGTTTAGCTGATTGTATTGTGGAAATTGATTGTGATTGTGATGTGGAATGGAATGGAATATAAAATATTCATGTATTGAATAAAGTGTTAGAATAATAAAATATCATTTTTATTGTATAAATGAATGAAATGAAATATTTACTGAAATAAAATAAATATTCATTTACAAATCGGAGGATCTGTTTATGTACACCCATTTAAATGATATTGATTGGGACGATATATTTTACACAAAGCCCAACTGCACAAATAATAATCAATGTTTGTTGTTTGAAAACCCCACACGGTTATTATTGGGATGATACTGGACATACACTAATCCCAATGTTTAGTTGTATGTCAATCGACTAATTGATAAGTTGTGTAAGTGTTGAATATTTATATTTAATGCTTATGCAGTGTAGAATGCACTCTGGATGATGGTTGATTGTTTATCATTGTTGTTCTATACATGTGTTGTATGAAATCCATATAAATAACATTATATGGTAATTGACTGTGTCTAATTCCAATTCAGAAATAAAGAATATTTTAAAATAATGAATATTTTAAAATAACGAATATTCGAAAATAATGAATATTTTAAAATAATATTCAGTCAAAGATCAAAATATGACTTTGATGTCCGATTTGGGATGGACACGGAAATATATAAATATATAATGCCATGTTGATTAAATTAACGCTATTTTGACGTGAACGATATTTATATCCGTTTTACTCATTTTTAGAATGATTATCGAAAAGGAAGTGATTCCAAATCAAATGTTTTGAAAATATTATCATTTACATATTAATGATATGGAATATTCAATTTTGATTTGAAATTGAATATGAAGTTGAAATCGTTTTGAAAACGAATTTAAAACAATTTATAAAATACGTTTCTAATGGAAATCAACGATATGTATATATATATATATATATATATATATATATATATATATTTAATAGCCTCTATAGAATGCGCCGCGCCGAGCCGCGGTAGTTCGCAAATATCGACCATTGACTTCGAATGGACATTACGGGAGATTAGACCATCGGATTCTCCTAGAACTGGAACCCTTGGGTTCGTATCGAAAAGAGCCTACCAACGAATACAAGAGATTTGAAATCTAACAGTTAGATTTGGAATTATATCCAAATCAAATTTGGAAAAGGTCGTTGTAAGTGTAGTTCGATGGCCGTTTATGGAAATCGACTGTACGGGCATTGATAAAATTATTAAAACTATCAATAATTTGTGTAAAATCGTAATAAATGATTTGGAAAGAATTGGGATGAAAAATTCTGTATTTGAAAAGATAAAAATACATTTTTATCAAAATGAACTAGAATTATGAAATCCAATATTTTTAAATAAATAAATTGGATTTGATTTGGTTTTAAAAATAACCAGAATTTCCAATATATAAATTGGAATGGATTTGAATTGAAATTATCTTCGGGATATTTCGATATTGGATTCCATGATTATACGGATATTGTGGAGGAATTTGGAAGATAGATATATCGTTATTCCCAATATGATATTTGTTGATTATAGAATTTGATATTGAATATAAGCCGATATAATTTCTATTCAGAGCCTTGTATTTAATATTGAATTAGATTTTGGGTTTTTCATGAAATGTGTTTTAAATGACACTATTCTTAAACCTAGTTGAGAAACGATTAAATCTTTTAAATAAGATTTAGAAGAGTTTACAAATTAATTAATATTTAATTGGAATTGAATAGAATTGGGTTTTGGTTAGTCGTGAGTGGTGTCTTTATTAAAACCATTCTTAAACCCAGTCTGAAAAGAATAAATCTTTTAATTTAGGTTTAAAGAAGAATTGCCAATTGATTAACATTTAAGTGAAATTGAATATGGAACGTGAATTGGGTTTAATGTAAACTGTGTTTTTAACGACATTCGTACTTTAACCCGATTTACAATGAAATGTGATTTTGAATTTACAAATCTTCTTATTAAGATTTAACGGAAATTTTCCAAAGTAAAGTTTTCCAATTTAATATATTAAATTGGAATTGAATGGAATTCGCTTTGATAATAATCGAAATGAGCTTCTATGGAGGAAGACTATTAATATACATGGAATTTAAAAGGCCCAGTCGTTATTCAATTTATATTATTAGTCGGATATGAAAATTGATAATTATTATATATTGATCTCTTTTCCGTGAAGATTCCATTATTACGGAAGAGGATTTGGGTTTATTGTGATCCGTATTTTAAATGACATTGGTTCTTTAACCCATTTAAAGACAGGATAACATGTCTAACATTGTATTTCGAACCGTATGGTTGATCTCTGCTAAATATACATCTGTTTGGTGGCAGAGAATTTATTCTCTTGCAACCCTTCTCTAAGACGTACGAGCTTAGAGGTTATATATTGGCAGAAATCAAGAGTATGGTATAAATTGCCGATGCGACATGTTAGTGTTTCCAAAGTTAAATAATCGTTAATATTGATTTTTTGAAGATTAAGCTAAGTGGAGTTTTAATGAATCTTTAGTTAGATTGAAATGGGAATTGATAGTTTAAATTATCAAATTGGGGAAATGATCGAGAATGGAGTATCGCCAATTTTGCTCCTAGCGATAGTTAAATCTTTAATTGGATTTGAACGAGAAATGGTAATTAATTTTACTGATAACACCGTGGTGTTAGTTATGGAGTATTACCAATTTTACTCCATGGGATGAATAAGTTTGGATTGAGAAATTAAACAAATGATTACTTCGGTAAGGTGAGCTAATACAGACTAGTTTGGATAAACCTTAATTTGGTTTGAATTGGTTTCCAAAGGAAGATTAAAAATAAATTTAAAGAATTTATCTTTGATAAAATTAATAGGAACCTTTCCCGAAGGATATGAATATTTAAATAAAGAATATTCAGAATTGGAATGAGGCGTATGTTGTGTTGTTATAGCACTTGTTATTATATATGCGAGTTATTCTTGAAAGGACGGGTTATACCCATTCTGAATAACTGATTCAACGATAAGTCGACGATGAAGATGGTGGTTGAAGACCAGAGGTCTTCACATCGTTTGGATGATTACTGATGTCTTGATTGGGCTGTATACCCAAGACGAGGTAATAAGTGGTGATCCTCCAGACCTACTTGGAGATCGACAGGATATGCGAGGACCGCTCTCCTCTATTGGACATATGGGACGAGGAATAAGGTGCCTCCTGTTTTTTCCAGACCCAGAACGAACTTGTAAATAGATGTGTGTCTAACATTGTATTTTATTCTGTGGCTATTGATCTCTATTAAATATATATCTGTTTGGCGATGGAGAATCTATTCTCTTGCTTAACGCCCTTCTTTGAGACGTACAAGCTCAGAGGTTTTATATCGATAGACATCACTCGCATGGCATGAATTGCCTATGTGGCATGCTGAGATGTAAAGGATCAAGGCTTCTGTTGAAAAGCAGAGTCTTGTGGTTGATGATCAAATCACGGCTTTAATATAACATAGCTTTGTGTATAGCGTTAATTCGCGAGCCTCACACCTCGGTATGAGTCAAAAACAGGATAAGGGACAACAGGGAGAACATGAAGTTTCTTTCTAGCTATGGGTGGTGTCGGGGTTTTGCAAGCCCAAACATTTATATTATTTTTACCTTTGTGGTTGTTGAAAGGCGAGGATCCTCGGTTATATTGGTCTCTACGGAGCCGATGGACAGGTCCTAAGGGACAACATAGTGAGTTGAATTTTTAAGATAAGTTTATCGCACTCATATTATCATGTTACATAGGTGATTTTGTGAAGTTTATTCCGAAATCTCTTAGGGTTTGTTGCTTATAAATTACTTAGGAGAAGGTTAAAGCTGCTAAAATAAATTCTGCTTCTGTACTTGATAATGATACCGTATTTTTATTTTTACTAATCTGTTTTCCTTTTTACTAAACTAATAAATTAATGAATGTCCTAAAAAGTGAAATGTTCCACTAGTACTTTTCCTATTTGATTTTCATTCGATATAATCCACATCACTATATGATATTAATTCAAATGTTTCATTTTTAGGATAGAATAATCTGTAATATAACTTAATTTTTATGTATTGTAATATTCGTTTTACAAATTTTAAATGAGTTTTCTTAGGTTGTGTTTTGTATCTTGCACAGAGGAAGACACTATGCATGATATACGGTCTACTAGCAATTATGTAAAGTAGAGCCCCTATTATACCTCTATAAAGTTTTTGGGCAACGTCTTTAGAGTTATTTTCTGTATTTAAGTTTTCATTAATTCCATTGGTGTAACCCCCCATAATTTTATAACATTAAAATTCACAAATTAAAGTGTACTTAATTTTTAGAAGAAGAATTAAGTGAAATGGGTTGCGCTATTATGTTCGTCTCAAAATTTTGGGTCAAGATAGACATTTGGTTTGCATAAAACGGATAACTTATGAAGAAGTTATTAAGCCTTGAAGTTTGTTTGCATTTGAGAGAAATATATATATATAGATATATATAAAAAATATATTCAAAAAAATTCAAAACAGCGAATCGGGAGGGGGAATAGCCGAACCGCACCATTTTTGCAGTCGACCCGAGCCTCGTTGGGTCGACTAAGGGTCGATCTAGGGTGTTTGACTGTCAACCCGTGGCCCAATTCGCCCTAAGGGCTGATGTGGCATCTAAGTGGTCCTGATGGTTATGGTTATCCCTAGGTTAATCCGACGGCTCTTATTAAATTAAACTTCTATAAAAACACTCCTAAACCCCTAACCCTAATCACATTAATTCATAACAAGAGCCACCATGCCGTCAATGGAGAACCTAGAGTAGCCGCCATATACTTTCAACCCTAAAGCATGATAGAAGCTTGAATCAAAATAAAATCAAATCTAAATAACGGTTAGTCTACATCAAAGGCGAGCAATTCAGTTTCAGAATACAGATCCCAAAAAGACAAGACTATTCTTTTTAATTGTGAGTATGATAGCTTTCACAAATTAATTAATTAATTTAATTATGATAAGATATAATTGGGATTATGAGAATATGATTTTGAATCATGTGATGTAAATTATATGTATGTTTGTGGTGTTGAATCATATGTTAGTCTTATGCAAGTTGAATCATATATCTTATTCAAGTTTGTGATGATTGGATCATATATTCATGTATGAATCTTATGCAAGTTTGGGTTGTTATAATATATATAAGACATGTATATGCTAGTTTATGTGACATTAACCTTTATGTCTAGATCCATATGCAAGTTTACGTCTTTATGTTTAGACCCATATGCAAGTTTACATCTTTATGTTTAGACCCATATGCAAGTTTACATCTTTATGTTTAGATTTATATGCAAGTTTACATCTTTATGTTTAGATCTATATGCACGTTTACATCTTTATGTTTAGATCCACATGCAAGTTCACAACTTTATGTTTGGATCTATAGCAGTACATAAGCTATGCAAGTTTATGCCCATTACCTATGCTAGTTTTGTATCATACGCTAGTTTGAATGAAATTCATATGCAAGTTATTGGCTATGTAATCTTATGTCATGATCCTTAGATCTATTTTATGTGTTATGTGATTTTCTTTTTCTTTTTATAAGTTAGACTATTTGCGAGACTAACATATGTCATATGAAAATGTACGAATAGCGTGGGGATGATGGGATAATATTGAATATACATAAATTGTGAATTGGCATAAAATGGCCTTAAAAGGCATATAATTAATTTGAGACATTAATTGGAATAATTGGTATTTATAGACATAATTTTAAGAGACAATTATGGACATAATTAAATTTGGAATTTATTGACAAATTTGAATAGGGATATTAATCCAATTTGGGATTAAATAAAGATGTGTAATAATTAACCGCCTAAGACACGAGGTTAGACTCTTTTGTGTTGTAAGACTGCCTGGACCCGCCCGGCAAATCCAGCAGTCACAAATGCCAGTCTAATGTGAGAGGTTAATCGCACTAATTAAATGCGTAACAATTGTAAAGATATGAGGTTAGGCTCTTTTGCGGTATAAGACGGCCCGGACCCGCCCGGCAAATCCAACAACCGCAAATGTCAGCCTAATATGGGAGGTCTTTACAAGGTTACGGTTCTAATGAATTAAGTAACACTTAACCAGATAAATATGTGGTGGGACATGGGGGGATAAATGGGTGCCTTGGGTGGCATGTGAAATTAAGTGGGTGCCTTGGGTGGCATGTGAAATACGATTAGATGCACTTAACCAAGATTGAAACATGTAAGAAGACATGAATAAGAATGGGGTTAAGTGGGGAAACCTTAGTGGGGACCAAGCATAGGTGGAAGGCTTGTGTCAAGCATGGGGGCCCTTTTCAAACCAGTAACCCATTAAGTATCTTTGTGAGCTCGACCCAAGTCGAGGACGGGACACGCTTACCGGATTTGATTGTAATAGGTCAAAACGGGTTAGCGGTGGCAACGGAAGTCCAATGGGGTCATGTGCGTGCGTGGGCCCGGACTGGTAGGTAAGACGTTATTGCATCATGTAGATATAAGCCGTGCATCTTTGGTGGTATCGGGTTGCCACTTTGGGGAGTGATACATCCCACTGTGGGACCAGCACGGGTATTACGAGTTAGGGAGCCGATCGAATGGGGGTAGTGGGTACAACTAGTAGAGATAGGGGCAGACGACACCTATGAAGGCTGTTAGGGGTACACGAAACTACCATTATCATTATTAAATTCTGTAGGAAGGTTCAACTTTTAGGATGACTAGTGGTGGTGCATTATAGTAATTATCCTATAGTGAGTAGGAACGAGATTAACGCCAGAATATTCCTCTTGTTTTCTTTGTCATGCCCACTTATTTCATGGTCCTATCTTATCTTACCAGTTTATGACTTATCGTAGTTACTTTAATAATTATATTGTTAAAGTTATTATACTCGCCAGACTTTATGTCTGACCCCCTTGTTTTCGCCTCTTTTCTTCCTCCCCTCCCCCCACAGTTCTCAGGGTGGGACTTGTACTAGTGGAGCTTGATCTCAGATCTCTTTCTCTCTCTTTTGGAAGTGCTTGGATTGCTGAAAGTAAAGTTCATCTCATCTCTTTTATGGCTACTTGTGTTGGGGTTTATGCTTTTTATTTTATGTACTCTGAAACAATTTATCAAGATGGATATTAAGTGTGCTTGGTTTATGAAGTTGTTGAAATCAAACTATTTCTCCGCTGCAATAAAAGTTGTTTTAAAATTTTCAAGTACCATTATTTATATCTGTCTTGTTATATTCTGTTCTATACACAAAATATGCTCCATGGAAGTTAATGCATTCCCTTTGTGAGTGACGTTAATGGATATGGGGTGTTACACGTGGTATCAGAGCTAAAGGTTACCAGACCAGATATGAATTTTGAAAAACTATTTTTCAAAAAGCATTTTATAAAGAAATACTTTCAAAAGTATGTTTTAAGGTAAGTATTTTCAAGAGAAAAGTTTATTTTAAAAACATAACCCCAAGAGCCATATATCTTTCTTTCGAATTCTCCGTTTTGAATCTCTTCATTTTCTTTTCAGCATGTCTGAAATTCCCAAGATACCCGAGGGGATACCGGTACCAGGATGGTTTAGAAGGTATCTGGAAGCTAGGGCTAATGTCGCAGGCCCAGCAAATGCTCCTCCTCCTCCCCCTCCTCTTCTTCCTCCTCCTCCTCCCCGTGTTGATACTTTTGCAAAGATATGCAAAGATTTTTGGGTAATGGGCGGGAAATCTTTTCACGGATCAGAGACGTTTGTTGAAGCTCAAAATTGGCTTAAGGAGTCGGAAGATCTATTTGGTATTTTCGAAGTAGAAGATGGAAGGAAGGTCCAATTGGATGCTTGGTTAATGAAAGACGAAGCCTCGTTTTGGTGGGAGGTCACGAATGGAGAGCGTCCGGTGGAGACATGGATGGATTTCAAGCGTAGGTTCAAAATGAAGTTTCTCTCACGAAAAGAAGAGAATTTATATATGGAAAGATTCTTGGCATTGAAGCAAGAGGATTTATCAGTAAAGGAGTATGTCAACAAGTTCAATCTGTTGGCGAGATTTGGCTTGGAATTGGTAAACACACCTGAGAAGAAGGCCCTGAGGTTCGTTAAAGGTTTGAATGAGCCGCTACATGGGTTGGCGATGACCCACATTCTGATGGGGGCTTTCTTTGAGAAACTGGTTGACATGGCGCTTATGCATGAGGAAGAGAAAGGTGTGAATGCTAATAAGGCACCGGAGAAGAAAGGAGACCAGAAGAAGCCACAACAGCAAAACAAGAAAGGCGGGAAGAACAATAATGGCAAAAGAAAGAAGAAGTGCTTTAATTGTGGGACACCAGGCCATCTGAGCAAAGATTGTAGGAAAAAGAAGAAGACTGGCGGTTTCCACTATGGAGAGGCAGGTCATCTAGCTAAGGACTGCCCAAGGAAACAGGGGCAAGGGCAAAGAACTTATGGAAGGCAGCTTCAGGCTCTCATGGCACTAGGTCAAGCGAGAAAGCAGATTCAGGCTCTCATGGCACCAGGACAGGAGAGAGGTAGAAACATTTTCATTGAAAGTTTAGATTTTCTATTTGATCATCTTGTTCGTACTTTGTTTGACTCTAGCGCTTCACACTCGTTTGTATCTGCTTCGTTAGTTGAAACACTACACCTAAATACTAGTCTAGTTACGGATCCCATAGTAGTTTCAAATCCTATTGGTGGTTCGGCTCATCTTTCTATGATTTGTCGGGATTTGAGAGTGTCTATCTTGGGCGTTGGGTTTGAATGCAACACCCTTGTTCTTGGCTTCATGGGCTACGGCTTGATTCTAGGTATGGATTGGCTAACTAGATACGGTGTCATCCTAGATTATGAAAGAAGGGTAGTTAGATTGTTGACTCGTTATGGAAAGACCCTTGATATTTCTTGTGACCCTAGAGGTCCGGTAATGCTTAACTACCGAGAATCCCTAGACACATCCAATGATGATTTGAAATCTGTTCGTGTGGTCCGTGAATATAGTGACGTCTTCGATGAAGTTCGAGGTTTACCCCCGAGGCAAGAGGCAGACTTTCAAATATATCTAGTAGATAATGCAAAGCCAGTTGCATTACCAGTGCACCACATGGCTCCGAGAGAGAGAGAGAGAGAGAGAGAAGAGAACTCAGTAAGCAAGTGAAAGAATTACTTGAGAAGGGTTTCATAAGAAGAAGTATTTCGGAGTGGGGTGCTCCAGTCGTTTTTGCTACAAAAGCTGTTGGTTCACTTAGATTGTGCATGGACTATAGAGAGCTGAATAAGCTAACAAAGAAGAATAGGCACCCATTGCCAAGAGTAGATGATTTATTCGATCAGTTGGTGGGTGCTTCAGTTTTCTTGTAACTGGATTTAGCTACAGGGTTTCATCAGCTAAGGGTGGCTGAAGATAGCACCGATAAGATTGACTTTAG
Source organism: Allium sativum (assembly GCA_030737875.1). NCBI lineage: Eukaryota > Viridiplantae > Streptophyta > Magnoliopsida > Asparagales > Amaryllidaceae > Allium > Allium sativum. The sequence goes on along the minus strand of CM060915.1, from coordinate 250,825,989 downwards.
AACTCCTGACGGTTTCTTTCAGTGACTCGTCATGCCTTTTGGTTTGACGAATGCACATGCATACTTTGTTGACTTAATGAGCATGGTGTTTAGGGAGTTTCTATACAAGTTTGTGGTAGTCTTTGTAGATGATATTCTGGTTTTCTCTAAAAATGAAGAAGAGCATGCCCTACATCTTAGGGAAGTCTTAGAGACCCTACGAGCACATCAGCTAAAAGCTAAGTTCTCCAAGTGCCATTTTTGGAGAAAAGAAGTGAGGTTCTTAAGACACGTGGTCTCTAAGGAAGGGATAGCTATGGATACCGCCAAGGTGGTGGCATTCCAAGATTGGAAAACTCCTAAGAACGCAACAGAAGTAAGAAGCTTTTTAGGGCTGGCTGGCTATTATAGGAAGTTCATTAAGGACTTCGCAAAGATATCAGCCCCTCTCACTCGATTAACGAAGAAGAATTTGACTTTTACTTGAGACGTTGACTGTGACGATGCTTTCCAACATCTAAAGAGGGCTTTGATGACAGCTCCAGTTTTAGTTTTGCCAGACGGGAGTAAGACATTCACTATATATACCGATGCTTGCGGGACAGGGCTTGGCGCAGTTTTAATGCAAGAGGGAAGCGTGATATGCTATGTTGGAAGACAGCTGAAAGCCCACGAGAAAAATTACCCTACCCACGACTTAGAGTTACCGGCCATAGTTTTTGCACTTAATTCATGGCATCATTATTTGTTTGGTGAGAGGTTTTAGTTGTATATAGACCATAAGTCTCTAAAGTACTTATTCTCTCAGAAGGACCTAAACTTGAGGCAACAGAGATGGATGGAGTTTTTGGCATCCTACAATTTTGAGATCGCATATACCCCTGGCAAGGGTAACGTTGTAGCCGACGCCTTAAGTAGAAAGAAGTTAACTTTAAGTCTTTTGTTCGTAGAGCGGCAGAGTTTGGAGTATATATCTTCCTTTGACTTCGGACCCTCTGTCGATTATGTACCCTGATTATTGGCATCGTTAGAGGTGCAGCCTACACTTTTGGGTCGAGTTGGAGAGGCATAACCAAATGACCCACAGTTGGTTGAGATAGTAGGCAAGCTTATAGGAGGGGAGTCCTTGAGTCATCTTAATAGATATGCTATAGATAAGAGAGGTTGGCTACGTAGAGATGGAAGACTTTGTGTACCACAAGACGAGAGTCTGAAGAAGGAAATTCTTGAAGACTCACATCGCTCTAAGATGACCATACATCCCGGTGGTGATAATATATATAGGGATATAAAGCGAGTTTTCTTTTGGACCTTAATGAAGAAGGACATGGCCGAGTTCGTTGCTAGATGCTTAGTGTGCAAACAAGTCAAGGCAGAGCAAAAGAAGCATGGAGGTTTGCTCCATCCCTTAGAGATTCCGCTTTGGAAATGGGAAAGCGTTTCCATGGATTTTGTAGATGGGTTACCAAGATCAAGGAAGGGTAATACAGGGATTTGGGTAATTGTAGACAGACTTACCAAAAGTGCCCATTTTATTCCCGTTAAAAGTAGAAGGACTGCCACGTGGTTAGCATCTGTTTACCATCGAGAGATAGTTCGTTTGCACGGCATACCCTCTAGCATTGTGAGCGATAGAGATCCCATTTGCACAAGCGAATTTTGGAAAAGCTTACAAGAGGCAGTTGGAACGCAATTATTCTTAAGTAACGCTTATCACCCTCAGACGAACGGCCAGACCTAGAGAGTAAATCGGGTTCTAGAAGTCCCTTTGAGACTATGCATCCTAGACTTTGGAGGAACAAGGGAAGAACACCTTCCACTAGTGGAGTTCGCCTATAATAATAGTTTTCAGGCTAGCATTGGCATGGCACCTTTTGAGGGTCTTTATTGACGACCGTGTCGATCACCTACATGTTGGTGGGAATCCACTGATAAGGTTTTGCTTGGACCCAACATGATTAGGGAGACTTCGGAGACGATAGACCTGATTCGACGGCGAATGAAGACAACGCATGACCGACAGAAGTCATATGCTGATAGGAGATGAACCGATCTTGAATTCAATATTGGGGACATGGTTTTTGTTAAGGTGTCACCGTTAAGAAATGTAGTCCGTTTTGGACTAGTAGGGAAGTTGGCACCGAGGTTAGTAGGACCCTTCCCAATTACGGAGAGGATTGGACAGATGGCGTATAGAGTAAAGTTACCAGAGAAGCTTAGCAGAGTTCATGACGTGTTTCACGTTTGGCATTTGCGTAAGTGTTTACACGATACGACGGAAGTGGTAGAGCCGAGCACGCTCGAAGAAGTGGAATTAGAGTGCAATGCCACGATCAGATGAGCTCCTACACGCGTTCTCGGATCGAAGGTCAAAAAGATTCGCAACAAATAGGTCAAGTTGGTCAAAGTGCAATGGGGAGATGATCAAAGGGACGCGACTTGGGAGATGGAAGACAAAATGCGTACGCTGTGCCCTTTCCTTTTTGAGGGTATGTCTTAATTTCTGTAACAACCCGAAATTCTGGGCCAGTTTAAAAAATTTATTTTGCCAAATTTAGCGAATTTTGAATATTTAAAATGAATTATTTTAAATAACATCGACGAGAAATTTATTTTGAATTGAATTCGACGTATATATTTATATACGTCGTCGTTAGAATATAAATAATTATATATAATTATAAAAGGAATTGAAAATGGCGCGGTAGTTCGATAATTCGATTTCAAACTTCAATTGAATGTACCGGGTGTAAAACAATCCGGATTTTGGTGAAACCAAAAACATTGGGATCTAATTGTGACTATCTTTCCAACGAATCCGAATAATCAGAATTTCATAGCGGGAATCAAAAGTTATGTCCAGTTGAAAATTCTGAATAGTCGCTATAGAATTCAGGCCCTTAAAAATAGACATTTTGCAAACGACCTCGGATTTCGACGAAACCAGTTTTGTTGGGTCCGTGATGTAAAGTTATTGCTAGGTTCCAAATTTCATAATTTTTCGAATCAATATGTGAGCGTAGCAAAGGAAAACGCGTTTGACCAGATTCAGTTGATTTTAGTCGACTGGAAAATGACCATTTTTCAAACGGTCTCAGAATTCGACGAAATTAGTTTTGTTAGGACCGTATCGTCAACACGAAGCTAGAAAATATTTTTCAGGAATTTTTCAAGTTAGTATGTGACCCCGGTAATTTGAAATGTATGTTTAAAATTTAATATAAGGATTTAAATTTTAATTTGAATGAAAACTGATCGTAACAATCGAATTGGCCTACGATACATATCCCATTGGGTTCAGAATAAGGGTAAAACGCTATGGACGGCAGGCGGTGGACCTCGTTTCGAGGTCAAAATAAAAGGTACCTTTTTCGAAATTAAAATTAAATAAATAAAAACACTCCTATCTCTCCTCCTTAAAAACACTCAGGCCCCCCCCACGTTTTCTCATATCTGAAGAAAAAATAATAATAATAATAATAATAAAGACGACGGAGCCCCAAATCAGGCGACGCGCGCCTCCATCGCCGGCCACCGAGGCACGGCCAACGCCGGTGGGCCACTGCGGCCACCTCCAGCACCCTCGCGTCGACCCCCCCTCCACCCTCTTCAATATCGAACCCCAGCCCCAAAATCTCCTCACCACAAAAAAAAAACCCGTCGCCCCGAGCCAGTGCTCCGCCATCGCCGAGTGCAGCTGGACCCACCGCCGTGCAGGCAAGGAGCGCGACCACCACCCGCCTACCGAGCTCCGTTGACCTCCAGCGCCGCCCTCCACCGCTTGACCAACGCCATTCTTTGCCCCATAACCCCCTGTAAGTCTTCTTATTTATTTGTCTTTGGTTATTCAATGAAATTAGTTTATAAAAGGTATGATTATTAGTCTATGAAATATAGGATTTTCAGATTATGAAATACATAATTTTTTTTAAAAAAGATATGATTTTTAGTTTAAGAAATAATTTTTGATAGGTTAAAACATATGATTTTTAACTTATAAATGAGAGGAGTAAAATAGTCGTACGGTGAAATCATTTTTAGTTAAATAAAAATGGAATTTTTATCGTATATATAAAAATTCGATTTTTACAATATGAAGTTAGCGATAAAAATTCGAATTTTACAATATGAAGTTAGCGATAAAAATTCGATTTTTACAATATGAAGTTAGCGATAAAAATTCGATTTTTACAATATGAAGTTAGTGATAAAAATTCGATTTTTACAATATGAAGTTAGCGATAAAAATTCGATTTTTACAATATGAAGTTAGCGATAAAAATTCGATTTTTACAATATGAAGTTAGCGATAAAAATTCGATTTTTATATATAGAATAACATAGTAAAAAAAATTCGATTTTTATATATAGAATAACATAGTAAAAATATGATTTTTATATATTGAATAACGAAGTAAAAATTCGATTTTTACATATGTAGTGGCTACAGCAGCGAAGATGACGAAGATGCGATAGCAATGAAGATTTCTATCAATGAAGTGCCGTGGAGCTAGGATAGCTATCTGTGAGAATTTCTCACCTTTCAATTTCTTTTCTAGTTATATATATATACTAGGATGCAGACGGTGCTTAGTAGCACCCGACACAATCGTCCACAGACCATGGACTTGTTTGTTTGGTTGCATAAATTATTTTGATGACTTGATTTGAATTGGTTGTTTAGTGAACTTGATTGATGTGTGAATGGCGTGGGCCTTCACTAGACCGGGGATAAGGCTAGGCCTCGTCCCGTTTCTAGTATCGTGCCGTTATGCCGCCGAAATTTTCTAAAATATGTTAGAAAAATAAAAATATCATTTTATTTAAAGAATGAACTGAATAGAAATTCATATGTTGGAATAAAATGTTTTATCGTTAAAAATATAATTTTTAACGTGAATGTGAATAAATAAATATTCATTTACAAACCAGACGGTTTGTTTATGTACACCTATTTGAAGGACATTGATTGGGTCGATAAATTTTACACATCGCCCAACTACACGAATAAAATATTTGTTTGATTGTTTGAAACCCCACACGGGTGTTGGGATGAAATATGAAGTTCACTCATCCTGATTGATTAAATATGTCGATCGATTCATTGACAGGCTGTTATAAGCGTTAGATATCTATATTTGATGCTTATACAGTGTAGTGCACTTTGGTTGATGGTTGATTATTTTTCAATGCTATTATATACATGTGTTGTATGAAAATCCATATAATTAACTTTATATGGTAATTGATTGGGCCTCATTCCAATTTAGAAAATAAAGAATATTATAACATAAAAGTTCATGTGTTGACTGTACTCATTCGTTGAGATTAGTCATGTGTTGAACGAAATATTTTAATAATAAACTTTGCATCTTTATCAATATAAAATAAAAGTTCATGTGTTGACAGTACTCACCCGTTGAGATTAGTCATGTGTTGAACGAATTATATTTGAAATAGAATATTTGAAAATAGGAATATATGAAGCCGTGTTGATTAGATTGACGCCATTTTGACGTGAACGATATTTATATCGATTTTATTCATTTCGAAATGAATGAATTGAAAACGAGTTCGAAACGAATTGAATTGAAAACGAGTTCGAAATGAATTGAATTGAAAACGAATTCGAAATGAATTGAATTGAAAACGATTTCGAAATGAATTGAATAGAAAACGATTTCGAAATGAATTGAATTGAAAACGAATTCGAAATGAATTGAAAACGATTTCGAAATGAATTGAATTGAAAACGATTTCGAAATGAATTGAATTGAAAACGAATTCAAATTGAATTGAAAGCGAATTGAAATAAATTCAAATTGAATTGAAATTTGAATTGAATAGAAATGAATTTTAAAACGAATTTGTAAAGAAGAATTCAATTTTGACTTGAATTGAAAAGGAAGTTGAAATTGCTTTTGAAAAGAATTTAAAACTATTTATACAATTCGTTTTAAATAGAAATCGACGAAATATATATTATATATATTATATATATAATATAATGGCCTGAATAGAACGCGCCGCGCCGCGGCAGTTCGCGATTTTCGACCATTTATTTCAAACGGACATTACGGGAGATCCGACCGTCGGATCCTCCTAAAACCGGAACCGTTGGGTTCGTATCGAAAAGTGCTTTCTAACGAATATTAGAAATTCGAAATCTAACGGTTGGATTTGGAGTTACGTCCAAATCAAATTTGAAAAAGGTCGCTATAAGTGCATTTCGATGGCCGTTGATGGAAATTTACTGTACGGGCCTTGATAAAATTATTTAAAAATAGTAATAATTTGTGTAAAATCATAAGAAATGATTTAGAAAGAATTGGGATGAAAAACTCCATACTTGAAAAGATAAAAATAGATTTTTATCGAAATGAACTAGTTTTGAACTAGAATTATAATTCTATTTGTTTTTTAATAAATAAATTGAATTTGAAATGGTTTTGAAAATAACCAAAATTTCCAATGATTGCATTGGAGTGGATTTGAATCGAAATTGTCTTCGGAGTATTTCGATGTTGGAATTCGTGATTATACAGATGTTGTTATGGAAATTTGAAAGATATATATTTATATCGTTATTTCCAATACGGCATTTGTTAATCGTAGAATTTGATGTTGAATATAAGCCGTTATATTTTCTATTCAGGGCCTTGTATTGAATATCAAATGTGATTTGGGTTTGTCGTGAATGGTGTCTTCATTAACACTGTTCTTGAACCCAGTTGAGAAAAGATTAAATCTTTTTATTTAGATTTAATGAAGTGTACCAATTAAATAATATTTAATTGGAATTGAATTGATATTGATTTTTGGGTTTATCGTGGACAGTGTTCTAAATAACACTCGTTCTTTAACCCGATAATTAATGAATGTGATTTTGGGTTTACCGTGAACCGTGTTTTTAAATGACACTGATACTTTAACCCAGTCAAAGATTAAAACTAAGTGGAGTTTTAATGAATCTTTAATTAGATTGAAATGACCGAGAATGGAGTAGCACCAGTTTTGCTCCAGGCGATAGTTAAATCTTTAATTGGATTTAAACGTGAAATGGTAATTGAATTTACCAATAACACCGTGGTGTTAGATATATGAAGTATAACCAGTTTTACTTCAAGGGATGAATAGGTTGGGATTGGGAAATTAAAACAAATGATTACTTCGGTAAGGTTCGTTAATCCCGACTAGCTGAATCAAAATTCAAAAGAAGATTAAAGAATAAATTCAAGGAATTTATCTTGGATAAAATTAATGGGAACCTTTCCCTATGAATGTGAAATTTAGAAACTAACTGTCGGTTAGCTAAGCAGAACGGTTTTCTAGGATATTGATCTGATGTTGGTTTCGGCCTTCGGGGTTAATATTTGGGGAATTATTCTCTTGATTAATTTACGGTTAGTGACTGATGAATTGGAATGAGGCGTATGTTGTGTTTGTGTAACACTTATTTAAAATATACGCGAGTTATTCGGAAAGACCGGGTTTATCCCATTCTGAATAACTGATACGACGATAAGTCGAAGATGAAGACGATGGTCGAAGACCAGAGGTCTTCACGTCGTTTGGGTGATTACTGATGATCTTGATTGGGATGTACACCCAAGAAGATGGAAACAGTTGGTGATCGTCCAGACGTACTTGGAGATCGATGGATATGCGGGGTACTAGGTGCCTCCGGTTTCGTTCAGACCCAGAACGGACTTGTAAATGGACTGTGTGTATGACAATGGATTTTAGTCCGTGTGATTGATCTCTATTAAATATATATCTTTTTGGCGGCGGAGAATTTATTCTCTTGCTTAACGCCCTTCTCTGAGACGTACGAGCTCAGGGGTTATATATTGATGGATATCAAACGCATGGAGTGAATTGCCTGTGTGGCATACCTAAGTGGCAATTGATCGAGGCTTCTGTTGAAAAGCAAAGTCATGTGGTTGATGATCGAAGCACGGCCTTTGTGGCGTAGCTTTGTGTAACGTTTACTTCGCGAGTTTCACAACCGGTATGAACCAAAAACGGGAGACGGACCTCAGGGAGGGCATGCGTTTCCTTCTAGCTAAAAAGTGGCGTCAGTGGTTTTACACGCCCTGACGAGTTTGACTTATGTGGTTGTTGCTGTTGCGAGGCGCCTCGGTTTGATCGGACGATCCGGGTCCGATGGAGTCATTTATTGGCTCATTTACGCCCCAAAGGGCGGGGAAACGCATGTTCAGGCATTTTAATCCACATCGGTGGACCGGCCCTGACGATCCAAGGGTCACTCGAGCTCTGATCCTGAGGGGCGGGCTAGAGCGTCTCGAATCGGTTGAGGACTATCTTTTGCCTCGGTTCATAGATGGAAATCCAATTTCCAAATACGTGACTTTGCGATTTTGATTGTATAACCTATATATGGCGACATAGTGGTATGGGGCATTCATGCCGCCTATGATTGATACTTATGATTTGAAGTTGTTTTATACACTATACACTTATAATATTATCAAATGATTTATTTTAAACGTATCAAGCATTCTTGGCTATTATAAGGTAAAAACCCTATCCTCCGGCTTGCGTTGCATTGTGTGATGGGAACTGGGTCTTATAATAGCTCCATTTTTCTTATTTTAGCATTGCGCTGTTGTTATATGCACTGGTATTCTTGGGAGGAAACCCGTTCCGTGTTATACGGCGTGGTCCCTTGATTTACCTAACTTTAAAATAAAGATTAATAACTGTTTTAGTTCTCACACCAGTCCCATGACTGACCTGGAGTTTATTGTTTTAACCTAAACTCTGGGTGCCCTTATTTTCGACACGGGCAGCTAGTAGTTTTGGTTTGCAGATTTATATTCACAAGATCCTGGTTTACAGCTGGAACGATATCCGGAAAGCTTTGTATCCGTATATCTACTTCTAGTTGTGTAATATATTATTTTCCGCTGCTATGTATTTAAATGTAATTTAAATCTCTGATATTTCTGTGTAATATTCATTTATACTCTGTATATCCTTGTAATCTGATGCATTGTTGTAATAAGCAATGAAATGTTCTTTTGTATGCGTTCTGTTGTGGCTTGTTCTCGAACTATCCTCTCTTTCCTTTACGGGGAAGTTACGGGTTTTCACAATTTCTCCTTTTTCTACCGCTTTGTTGACACTTGTCTTATCTTTTAGTATTATCTTTGCGATGACATCTTCGATCTTTAGTTAGAAAGAACCCTATGGTTGCAAACATGTGTTTGAGACATGCTATGTTTGGTGGATGCAAATGGATGCAATTGGTTGCTCGTGGATGCATGTACACACACATTAGGCACTAGATCGGCTCAATCACCTTCATGTTGCATATAAATGCGTGTGCATATCTAAATTAATGGTTGTATAATGGTTATATTATCATATGGATGCTGCATTTTGATGAATGATTGTGCACACATGTAGAAATAATACATATCGATAGGATTCTTTTGCATACATAATGGATGCATGGCACTATCATGATTTGCATTAAGGAGGTCAACTGAATCAGTGGACCGCCTGATCTTTACATTAGATACGGAACATATACACACATTTTTGCATAAGTTCATATAGCATTAGAAATTTCTTTAAGGACAATGGATGCTTGTGGATGATGGTTGATTAGATGGATGATTGATTGGTAGGATACATTCTTCTTAACATAGAGATTTCGGGGACAAAATCCTTTAAGGAGGGGAGAATGTAACACCCCGTAATTTTATAACATTAAAATTCACAAATTAAAGTATACTTAATTTTTAGAAGAAGAATTAAGTGAAATGGGTTGCGCTATTACGTTCGTCTCAAAATTTTGGGTCAAGATAGACATTTGGTTTGCATAAAACGGATAACTTATGAAGAAGTTATTAATCCTTGAAGTTTGTATGAATATGAGAGAAATATATATATATATATATATATATATATATATATATAATTCGAAAAAAGTTCAAAACAGCGAATTGGGAGGGGGAATAGCTGAACCGCACCATTTTTGGAGTCGATGCGAGCCTTGCTGGGTCGACTAGGGGTCGATATAGAGTGTTTGGCTGTCAACCCGTGGCTCGATTCGCCCTAAGGGCTGATGTGGAATCTGAGTGGTCCTGATGGTTCTGGTTATCCCTAGGTTAATCCGAAGGCTCTTATTAAATTAAACTTCTATAAAAACACTCCTAAACCCCTAATCCTAATCACATTAATTCATAACAAGAGCCGCCAAATGGAGAACCTAGAGTAGCCGCCATACACTTTCAACCCTAAAGCTAGATAGAAGATTGAATCAAAATCAAATCAAATCTAAGTAACGATTAGTCTACATCAAAGGCGAGCAATTCAGTTTCTGAATACATATCCCAGAAAGAATATACTATTCTTTTTAATTGTGAGCGTTAGACCAAAAAATGGTCCTAATACCCAATTGAATATGATTTGTGAAGAATAATAATCTAAAACATAGAAAATCAGGCAGAAACACGAGATTTATAGTGGTTCAGCATTAACTAGCCTACGTCCACTTCATAGTTTCTCATTTCATTCCAGAATTACAATTTCAATGAATACATTCACACAATCACTCGAATACAATGAATTATTCTCTCCAAATTCATTGATTGTTATTGGAGATGAAGGTGGTTGTTTATTGAGAAATTCGGCCATGGCTGCCATTCATGAATTAAGTGTCAGAACTCCCCTCAAATGATGCGTTGTATTGTATTTATTGATGTAAAATAGGTTGGGATGTGTGGCCACGTGGCAACATCATGGAGGACTTCGAAAATGATGGAGAAAGTGGGGAGCGTGGCTTCATTCGTGAGCTTACAAGTGTCAATCGATCTGGGTAAATAGGCACAAGAATAGGTCTCCAATAAAGGGAAGTTGCGTGTTTCAGGCAGTTCGGTTAGGAGGCCTAGATCCGTTCCGAACCGGTGTTGTTGCACCCATCCGATCCGACCCGAGCTATTCCATCCGAACCGATCCGAGCTATCCCATCCGAACTGATCCAAGCTATCCAATCCGATCTGATCCAAGCTCTGGTTTTAGGACATATGAGAGCTTTATCCTCTAACATATATAACCCTGATCATCTGAGTTTTGGGTGGTCTGGTCACAAAACAGGCTAACATTTTGCCCCCCAAAGTATGTCTTATCGAAGATGTGGTGTGCTTTGAATATGCCAAGCTGAATATTTTTGGAAAGTCATCCGCCATTAAGAAGGCTTTATCAAATTATTGCACCGCTTCCATGGGTGCTAGTGAGTACAAATTCTATGGGAGGAGTAGTTGAAATGATCTGGTAACCATTTAAACCTCGTTGAATCAAGAGGTCTAATTCCTTCACCATAAGTCATATAGGATCGTTGGATCCTGTGTGAGGTCGTACACGCACAAGTTAATGTCAAACGACGCTTCTTCTTATGCAAGTCAAGTGTATTGCAGAGTCAGACTTTCTTTTATTTGTAAGTCAATGTATGAAAGAGCCATCCAAGGCATAGGGTAGTATCAGAATCTTTGGGCTTTGAGCTAGCATCTGGATTTTTGGGACAAAATGCATTAGCATTGGCATATGAATCTTTCACTTGTGCTTGGATCTGGACTATCTCGATATCAGGATATTAATCTAGGGCTCCACAATCGCATCGAATCGTAACAATAAGGTATCTGAAAGCCATTATCACTCTGGATCATTTTATAATCTCGTGATTACATAAGAATCAGCAAGAGATGTTGTTGAGAACGTGCAAGCCAATGGTAGGTATGAACATCACAATCCTAAGGCAGTAGAGGAGCTTATCACACTCTCTATTTGATGCAATTGTGGGTCGAGTCTTTGGATTCATGTTTGATCCGTTAGTTGGCTCACTTGGATGGTCGAGATGAATCGTGTCATATTCCAGAGATATAGTGTATATGTTCTGAATTATGCACAAAATCAGGATCATGTTCAAAGCTAGTCTGTCAGTTGAAGCTCACGCTCCCAATCTCAGTGTAAGATGAGTGATGTCAGTGCTTAAGCCCCCAACATCGTTGGGGATTGGACTAGGTCAATCGGATATCCAGTCTTCTAGCCTTTAAACTTTCTTTCTTCACATCGGGTTAGAGCTGCGGGTTTGACAATATTGGTTGACCTGTGTCGTTCCGTACTTCTTTCTTATGTCGTCAAGCGTTAGAGTTGTATACGTGAATGGTCGAATAACATTCACGCCTGTGTCATTCCATCTCTTTAGTCAGAAAGTGAGAATTACCTCATCGAGCGACAATGAACTTAGACACTCTATTTGCATCAGCCACGGAGTTGAGTAAGCTCTTCAATCATGAAAGCGAGGGAACGTTGTTAGGTAGTCATTCGGGCTCCTTCGTTCATGCTTTGGAGTTATCCGAAATAACCGTCATAGTATTGTTGAGTCTGTCCCTCCTGCTTGGTTCCATTGAGCTTGACAATCAGGATTGCTGGATCGTTTAATGAAATTGTTTCTTTCTGGAATTATGCATTCCTGTCAGTATTTTCTGGGGCTTTTCATTTGTCTTGATCGTTTCAGGAGTCAGATGACGCTCCATTCTTTATCATGAAAACATTAAGACCATCCATTTCAATATAGATGTCCTCTTATTGCAGGAATTTTTCTGTCTCAGGATAGAATTCATCAACGTTTCTGGGAAAATCTCATGGCATAAAGGTATTGATGTTTACTCTAGAGGTGAATCCGCCAAGGCAACTTGGTGGGCCTCGTTGCAGAGAAACTTTGAAGTCTGAGTTACCCATAATATCGGATACTGCTGCTATCAACACCATAGATGGTCCAGGTTGATCTACCGATGCCGCCGCGGCATCTAATTTTTTGAGGAATGAATGCATTAGTCTCACCAAACCTTTGTTTGATTGAAGTGAGTAACATGACACTCTTGGGTCGATAGGCATGGATCTTTGAGCTGCATTTGAGTGTGCCGCCTTTGATGAAGCATTAAATAACATTGGCAATCTGGCCTTTGTTTTTGCGGAGTCGTCGCCAATTGCCCAATTTAGCGCTGGTGCCCCCAGCATGATCTCTTGAAGTGGATGGAAGCTGGTCTCTCGTTTCTTGATTCCGCATATGTAATAGTCGTCAATTAGGCTTCTGTCTTTCAATTCTAGATGATGATCCGCTACTCGGATGTATGCTGGTTGTTCTTGAGGTGCCATTCTTCTGGTTATAGTCTGGGATCTTGCGAAACTCCGATAAATGTAAATGTGCCTGAAGTTGGCGGATAGTCAAATCATGTTGCTCGATGCTCATATCCCGTACTCCCCATCCATGGGGATTTTACTAAATGGTAATCATCTAATCCACGTATTCTCTGAATTTATACTCCCTCATCAAACTGTGAGTTAGAGTTTGATACAAAATGATTTGTTCGTGTCTAGGTCACGTTAGTCTTTGGTCTCCCATCCAAGCTTTGAGGTTCGGAGTCGGGTGGCGATAAAGTCAGATTATAGCTATCTCAAATGATCTCATTTTCCCCCTACTTTAAGAAATTGGGAACTTTATGTTGAATTTGGGTTGGATTTGAAGCATTCATCTGAATTGGAGCATAGGTTGGTCGGACTCCGTTTGTGTTTTCAGTGACGCTTGCATTGCCGTCATTTTCATCCAAAATGCTGCAGTCATAAGTTGCATGCTGCAAATGATTGGGAGGAGGTTGATTGCACCTTGTTTCATTCAAGACTACGTTGCCAACTTGTCCTAGGGTCTCATATGATCTGGGCCACGGAGCAGGGAATGTTTGATCCAAGTACGTTGTCGCTTGAATTCCTACGGTGCTCTCTCCAGCGAGTAAGTCGTAGTTACTCGGCCTTCCAACTATCCAAGTAAGAAGTTTTCCATCGCTTTCTGTCTTTTTCATAGAAATTCATATCGCCGAGCCATTTGAATTCTAAAATCAACAAAGGTACCATCCATTTCATATAGAGCTTGACATGCTGAGGGATCATCGGAAAAAGAAATCTGCTGACTTCCTTTGTTCCTAGCGCCTTCTGCGCTAATATCCTCAACACGGAAGAAATTTCTATCTTCCTTCTTCTTAGCCTTTGAGTCTGAGTGTCAGGAAATTCGCCTCCTCGTAAGTTAGAAGTCAAAGTAATGGCATCCCCTTTTATATGGGGCCTTTCAACTAGGAAGTCGGTCGGGACTAGCAAATGGACGTTCACTCTGCATCCGTTCCGTGGTCCTTAAGTATCCTGTCAAGACCGAGGTATAAGTTAGACACAAATATATAAATTATTCCATTTGTAAATATTTTCAATAATGTGGACCTAGTCCAAGGGTAACGGTGAAAGATCGGTAGTTGTATCACATCCCATTCAAATTTAGACATAGATGCAGGAAAAAGAGACATGGCTTTCAAAGCTTATGTGATTGAGTTATCCAAGTGCTCAAGTTATCGCATTTTCCATTCAGTGTATTTGTGAGGTGGCACTTGTCGATGCACTTGGGCTATGGACGGTCACAGTGGGGGTGTATGCTGATTCGATATATCACTCTTAGGGCCTCCTTTCGGTCGCTGACTTAAGTCATGTGACACGTTATTAAACAATTCACTCTCAAGGCCTCCTTTTGGTTGTCGCCTTGAGTCGCAAGAGAAGTTTAGCATTGGGCATCAGCGTCAGCCTTTTAGACATGGCCCTTTGTTTGTTTTCTACTGGCCTACTGAAGTTGTCGCGAGTGCGACCCTCGCATTCTTGTCCTGTTATCTTGGACAAGCTCGCACTCTGTAAATAAAGTGAATCTCTAAGTAATAGGTAATAAAGCACATCACAATCAAGTAAGGTTTCCAATTCAAAACCCCTGCAATCAAATAATATCTAGCAAATCATATAGAATTTATCTAGGGGGCAATGTGTGTGTGCCTCCAATCAAACTTGAATAAAGTGCCAAGTCAGGGCTTGTTCGACATTGTGTTGTCCCCAATCTTTCCGTGGGGGGTGTCGGCTCAGCTTTCAATCTTATCCCCATTCCTTCAGTGGGGTAGGAGCCTATTGTCTTTGGTGCTTAATCTTAGCACCTTTATACTCTGCTGACGTATGCCCAGGTTAGAGTTTAATCAAGGCGGTCTTTAATCGTGGTGCACCATCACGCCTTGGGGACGTCGTCTTATCGTCCTTTATACTCTCTCTCGAATCATGAGAGTTAGAGTTAATCAGGTGAATGGTCATGTCATTTGCCCCGGCTTTCCTCCTACGTTCTAATCCCAAGAGCGGGATTCTGTGGCTGAGTGTCATTCTCAAACTCGATCTTTAATCCATACTCCATGCTTCACTCCGAAAGATGGAGATTTTCGGGCAAGTGGTCGGGTCACACTCGCCGAGGCGCTACCTCCTAACCTCCGATTCACAGGTAGAGGTGGCTATTCGCAATGATCAAATTTCTCTTGTCCCATTAATTCGAGGGATGGAGTTTGATCGGACACTGCAATATCGTCCTCCAAATGTTATCTCAAATCATGAGAGCGAGAGCCATGGATCGAGTGGTCTTTAATCATGGCGCACCCATCACATTCATCCTAGATGGGTACTTCTATCCTATCTTTGAGGGTTAGAGTTAGCCTGGCAAAGAGTCAGAAAATATTTGCAGAAGCTTTGCGTTCCTCCGTTCAATCTATGGGAGGAGTGATTGACACCGACCTTCGAGTACCTGCATCATTCATGTCGCATGAATTAGTCATGTCAATATATCAGGAAGCATGTAAGTGTAAATTGCATGATTGAAAAGTAAGCATATCTAGGGGCAATGCTGCCTCCTTTATTTGGATTTATGTAATTTGATGGCGTCAAACATAGGACTGAGCCATGTAGACGACCGAATTGCATCTATCTGTAATCAGATTCCAACTTTGAAATGCAAAAGTCAATGCATAATTATCTTTATGTCTGCCACGTATGAGCCAAGGAATGGATGGTCATCTCGGATCCGCCTTGTGCTATACAACTTCTTTCAGGCGGAGGGTGTGGCTTTATAAACGAATTGTTCAGTCAAGCTCGTCATGGTATTGCTTCATAACTCTATATGTAGGTGTTAGAAGTCTGATCAGTATCAAATCCTAGGTACCTACACCATCCACATATTAATTCATCTGAGTTAATTACATTAGTAGCTCATAAAGGATGCAAATATAAGAATCATGGTTAAAGAGTAGTCCTATTAAAGGAATGAATATGATTCCATGTGAAAATGGCATTGCATGCTATCTGCAGTCCATTTTGCCTTGCCCAATCTCTAACAGGGGACTATTTGATTATGGTCTTGGTGTGACAAAGGCAATTAGGTAAATACTGTAAGCTAATGACGAGGTCATGTTTCCTTTGAATCGCCTTTTTGCCCCCATGCTAAGGGCAAGGGTTGAATGTCAGGGAGTCATGTATGCATTATTAATGGTATCATATCATCACATTGGTGCTAGGATAGTAATTGGCAGGAGAATACTGGATCCATGTTCATAGAAGCTTTTGTGATTTCCATGTTAGGAAATAGGACATGGCTGCTAGGGTGATAGTTATATCTCATCCATCCTTATATATGCCTTCAATCCCATGTCGGGAATAAGATCTAATGGACAGATAATCAATCAGCATCTAGGCTTAAGTGCTCTAAACTTTAACTCGTCAATTTTCGGTCAAGGCTGAGGAAGTCTATCATGCAAGCCTATTATGTATCAGCTTTTAATTTAGATGATGTAATCATGAGCAATCGACGTTCGAATCTCCGGTTGAACCCAATGTCTGCGACACGAGTTACTTGACTAATCCTCAATGAAGGGAGTGAAATTGTAAATCTTCACTTTCTAACTCCAAAACGTCGTTTGTCAAAAGTTTCATTCGCATTCATCTCCCATCTAGCGGGAGGCTGATTAGTGATTTTGTCCAATCATCTAGGGCGGTGAATTAAGCAATGAGGCTCGTTGGTGTCTACTTTGGGACAACCTTCCAAGGGAAATAAGCGTTGTCGCCTTGCATGTTATATCTCGAGGCATAATGAGCGATGGCACACCTTTCACTTCTCCTTGCTAAGTGCATTCCGTGCTGTAGGAAGTTCATCATGGGTTGTCTATGACTCTCTTCTGAGTTGTCGGAACTGTCTAGCTTGGCCGGATTATTGATCTTCTGATTTTTCGTTCGTAGGATGTAAGATATGTTGTAATTTTACAATCTATCCAATAGCTTTTCTACCTGTTCTAGGTAAGCTATGAGTTATAATCCCTTCCTTTGGAATTTCCTTCGAATCAATACATCTCCAATACCGGGTCATCGATCATTCATTGCACCGCCGGTATACAGTAACGAGGGCTTGTATTCATTTTTCGTTTTGAAGGGCCATCTTCTTCATCTAACACATCCTCTTCGAGAATGGTAAATTCAGCGATGGATTCGGCTAATGTTTGGGGATTAAGCAGTAGACACTAGGGTGCAACGTAAGCTCTGAATTCTGGTGGAGCTGGTCGGTCTAGACGTTGATCAGATAAACTTGAGTATGATAGCATAGCTTGCGAGACTTTAAGTAATATTCATGCGTTATGTCACAATGAAAATAAGAAGTAGAGAGCTAATGGTTGATTCATATTTTCTTTAATCTCGAGCTCTCATCATTTGACCAAGGTTGTATGGTGGCTGGTGAGCAGTCAAGTTGTTATAATCCTGGAAAGGATCCATAGGTCCAATCGTGGCGTGTGGTGGTTCAACTAGTACCTAATTCTGGGCACCAAAGTATGTTGACTTAACCCTTATTCGATGGAAATCAGTCTTCCTCGATGTAGTTGACAGCAAACGGCAATTGCAAAGGTTCGCCAAGTTCTTCGGAAGGTGAACCGCATAACATATTTCATTCATCACATCATACAATTGAAGTGTAGCTTTGGGATGTTGAGATCCTTAGCTGCTTTCTGGTATCCCCTTATTGACAATCATGGTCACTAAGATCATAGGAATTATCTTCGGAGTAGTGCTCGGACAGTTCCATATAACTATCATTCGATGCCCCGCTAATTGGACAAGTTCAAGTTGCATAAATGAGATGGTAACTACTAGTTAGGGAGCAACACTGGTTGCATCGGTGAAATATATACACCATCAGAACTAAGGAAGAGGAAGCTGCTGTGAGACAATCATTGTCTTGTACACTGTCCCTGATAACAAGCCAGATCTGATCGATAGCTCCTCAAATTGGCTTACTGGTGCAAATAAGTGTCATGGCTCTGGGAAGAATCCCAGTCGTTGCCAACTTGCCATGATATTCTCAAACTATCCATCTAATCTTCATTGACAAGCTTTGATAACTGCTGTTAGCTAAAATATATGCCGAGCCGAAGGCGAGCCATGCTCCGAGCCGAAGGCGAGGCCGTCAGCGGGTCCGGGCGCAGCGCTGGTGGGGGTCCGAGGCCCCACAGTCCCGGCAGCGATCGACCTAGCCGGTTAGGTCGAAAATGTGGGAACCGCACGATTTATTCAATTTTGGAAGATGGAGCCTTTTCTG
The DNA here is from genome assembly GCA_030737875.1 of Allium sativum. Taxonomy (NCBI): domain Eukaryota; kingdom Viridiplantae; phylum Streptophyta; class Magnoliopsida; order Asparagales; family Amaryllidaceae; genus Allium; species Allium sativum. The sequence continues at coordinate 250,807,502 of CM060915.1, read as the reverse complement.
AAATGATCAGAAAAATGTATTTTTCCCAAAAAATAGCTGTTTCGAGTCGGTTCGGATCATACCTTCAAGTAGCGGTTCAGAGAAGTCTTTACGTTGGGTCGGATCGGACTAGCTCCTCCGAACCGGATCAGAGCATCATCATCTAGTCGGTTCGGGTGTCATTCCGGGTTGGATCTGGAGTTACTCCGCTCCGGCCATGTTAGTATGCCATGTTGTCTTCATATGTTGAGCGGGTCGGATTTGGGTGACTCCTAGTGTAACATAAAACAGAATGCCTTCTCCAATCCGAAAGCCTATCTTCCATCTGAACCAATCCGCTACTATCCATCCTACCCGAAGTCTTCTACTGTCTCCGATCCGAATGCTTCGCCTGAACTGAAAACATATTCGATTTGATTCAAATGGTTTCCTGGACTCCACTCCTGGACTTTGGCGAATGTTGTTGGACGAAGTGGAGCCGATTTCACGTCTAGGGATCTCCACGATTGCAAATATAGTTTCATAGGATTTCCACATCGAACTTGGTGATCCGATAGTAGACTGGAGAATCCTTATATGCTGATAATCTTCAGTTCTCAGTGAAAGCACCAAAATGTTAGACCAAAAAATGGTCCTAACACCCAATGGAATATGATTGTGAAGAATAATAATCTAAAACATAGAAAATCAGGCAGAGACACGAGATTTATAGTGGTTCGGCATTAACTAGCCTACGTCCACTTCATCGTTTCTCATTTCATTCCAGAATTAAAATTACAATGAATACATTCACACATTCACACAAATACAATGAATTATTCTCTCCAAATTCATTGATTTTTATTGGAGATGAAGGTGGTTGTTAATTGAGAAATTCGGCCATGGCTGCCATTCATGAATTAAGTGTCAGAACCCCCCTCAGATGATGCGTTGTATTGTATTTATAGGTGTAAAATCGGTTGGGATGTGTGGCCACATGGCAACATCACGGAGTACTTCGAAAATGATGGAGAAAGTGGGGAGCGTGGCTTCATTCGCGAGCTTACAAGTGTCAATCGGTCCTTGTAAATAGGCACAAGAATAGGTCTCCAATAAAGGGAAGTTGCGTGTTTCTGGCAGTTCGACTATGAGGCCTAGATCCGATCTGAACCGGTGTTGTTGCACCCATCTGATCCGACCCGAGCTATTCCATCCGAACCGATCCGAGCTATCCCATCCGAACCGATCCAAGCTATCCAATCCGATCTGATCCAAGCTCTGGTTTTAGGACATATGAGAGCTTTATCCTCTAACATATATAACCCTGATCATCTGAGTTTTGGGTGGTCTGGTCACAAAACAGGCTAACAGTGAGTATGATAGCTTTCACAAAATAATTAATTAATTTAATTATGATAAGACACAAATGGGATTATGAGAATATGATTTTGAATTATGTGATGTAAATTAGGTGTATGTTTGTGGTGTTGAATCATATGCTAGTCTTATGCAAGTTGGATCATATGTTAGTTCTCATGTGAATCTTATGCAAGTTGAATCATATATCTTATGTAAGTTTGTGATGATTGGATCATATATTCATGTTTGAATTTTATGCAAGTTTGGGTTGTTAAAGTATATGTGAGACATGTATATGCATATTGTAACGACCCATATTTTCTGCCTATTTATTTGAGTTATTTTAAATATTTTATTTATTTAAAAATATTGGTTTGAAATTAAATAATCAAATTTGATGATTATATTTGGAATATATTATTTAAATAAATAATAAAATAATATTTTAATTTCCAGAATATTGGAAAATGTGGAATTTGAAATATATTGTGATCAGGCAGTTTAAAGTGGTCAAATATTGTCTATAGTGAAATTATATCGACGATTCATTTAGAAAGCGACGACGGAATATATATAGTTTATAATTTAATTAAATAACGAGCTGCAGGGGCGCGGCAGTTCGCGTTTTGGCGTTTTGAACTTCAATTGGTCGTACCGGGTTCAAAATAAGTCGGATTTCCTCCAAACAAGAAACGTCGGTACCGGCTTGACGATATCTTTCCAATGGCAGAGAAAAATCCAGTTTTCATCGTGTAGATTTTGTTTTATGTCCAAATCAAATTCTCTGAAAAACATCGTCAAGAATTCCTTTATATATATAGCGCTGCGTTTATATAAAATCATGGTTTTTAAATATTTTGAGTATCAATTTGGCTTCGAATTCAACCCGGGATATTTTTCCTTAGTAATACATAAAATTCTGGTCGTGTATGGCCAACTGCAATATTTTGATATTATTATATTGAAGTATTTTAAAATTGGTTTATTTTAATTCAAATTGGCCAGTTCAAAAGGGACATTTTTCAAACAGCCTCTGTTTTTGACTAAACAAATTTTGTTGGGACCGTAACAGTAAATTATTGCTAGATTTTCAAACGGCGCGTCAATCGGATTTATTATGTGAGCGTGGCAAAATAAAATGTAAAATAAATCGATCTATTTGGATGTGTACAAACGCTATTTGAGCAAACTGATACGGAATTCGACGAAACAAGATTCGTTAGGACCATATCGTCAAAATATACTATGCCTTCCAGTCGCGTGTCGAACGGGGTTCGTATGTGAGCGCAGCAGCGAATAAACGATGTCGAAGTAGCGATAGGTACGAAATAAAAATCGTTAGTCAGCGTCGCTCGTCAAATCAACATAATATATATTTTCTCTACATTATATAAACCCCAAAGATCACAAATGGCCATCCAATCCCATTATTCATTGTGTAATTTTGCGAAAAATCCCTCAAACGCAAATCAATTTATAACTTCAAATCCGTGAAGAACTAGTATGGGCGACCTGAAGCAATGTCGTAGATCGGGTAGAGATCTACCTACTGTAAAAATCCGGGGTGGTTTCGTCAAACCTGGTGGCCGGAAATCGCGAAGAACCGGCAAAAATCATTTTCGTTATTCTCTGAAATTAGGGCGATTTAACCAATTTCAGTGGGCGGGACCTTGGGGTTATCGAAGAGGGGAGTTTCAGCTTCGTTTTGGCTGGGGTTGGAGGTTCTGAAATGGAGTGTGGTGGTCGTGGCGTTGAGATGAACGAATTTGATCGTTTTTGGGTTTTTAATTAAAGTGGCGGACGGATTGGGTCGATTTCTGGTGGCTGGCGTTGTGGTGGGTGTCGGAAGTCAACCTAAGGGTGTTGGCGGCAGGAAGGGGGTCAGGATAGTGGTGGTCTGGTATCCTGCCGTGGATCATGGCGGCGGCTAGGGCGTGATGAACGGATTCTGTTCGAGTAGGGTTTTGGGGCACCAGAGGGGGTTCTGGTGGGTGGTGCTTTGGGCGGTGGTGCTAGACGGAGTGGAGGTTGCAACGGTGGGGTCAGCGTGGGCCCAGGATGACCGGAGGCGGCGGTATTAGTGGGGGAACCGTGATAGTATGGGTTCGGTGATGGAGATTGAGGAAAGGATCGGGTTTGTGGAGAAGCAATTAGGAAAACGCGTGGATGGTTAATGAGGGTGCTGACGTGTACAGGTATTAACGGTTTTTGAGGCAATTAAGGTTATTTATAAGTTAATTAATTAATTAATATTATCGTTAAATCTATACAAACTTTAAATCGCGATATCTTTCTCATACGTTGACGGATTTAAGCGAAACTGGATCCGTTGGAATCGTAGGGACGAGACCTACCCGATGGCACTGACTCGGCACTGATCTGACACTGTTGAAAATTCAGCAAATTCTGGACGGTCGTCCCAAATTAAAAGCGATAAACACGTCAACCGTCGACCAAAACAAACTCTAGTGAGTTAATTCTCACACCTTCTGGAATCCTGTGATGTGGTACACTCACAGTTAAATATATTTTACAATTACATTTTAAATTGGCTGATTGGATGCGATGGATGCAAATTGTTTGTTTTTGTTTGATGGTTGCAGCTATTTATATTCTGCTAATTATTTAATTCGTATATTGTTATCGACTGATATCTGTGATGCAGAGAAGGACAGGTTGGAGGGATCCGAACGGATTCCTCAAATAAACTGTATTTTTGGTTGTTGTGCATATATATGAACTGTTTACCTTGACTGACACAAAACCCTGTTTGTATGTTGATGGTTGAATATATATTCACCTGTGTTGTGTTTAGAATCAACCGACAGCGTTGATTTGGTAATTGGAAGTGAATGGTCCAAAGGTGTTGTTTCTAACGTCATTTGACCATTCGGTGAATTTGCGCAGTTCTAAAGTTATAAATTATTTTATAACTGGATTTATGTTTTAAATTAAATTATAAGGAATTTAAATAGGAATTAATAAATATATAATTTAATCGAGTTTTTAAAGGGATTTTTCTTAAAAGGATTATACCAGTTGAAAGCAGAGCTAAACCCAAGGATTAACCCATGGGTTGTTTAAATGGGATAATTGTTTGAATAGAGATTTTAAATAAATTAAGTTATTTAATTAAGTAAAAGGGAAATGACAAATGAATATTAGTTGATAGTTAACTGATATAATCGACCGCTGTAATTTGAATGGATAACGGGATTTAAATTGATTTAAATTTCAAAATATTCGTTAAATTTCACGAAGAGTGTGAATTGGTAGTTAATCTTTGATTAACTAAAATCCATAGTGATCATCAAGAGTGTTTAGTGGTAAGTATTAGTTAATCCATGATTAACTATAAAGATTGAGGGTTAAATATTAATTAGTCCTCGATTAACTTTAAATTAAGGAAGTTTTTAAGTGTTTAGTATAAACGAAATCAACTGTTGATTGGTAAATTTTAAAAGAAATGATTATTCTAACGAGATTAACTATTTTAATATAGTAAATATTAAAGGAAGCTATTATTGTATTGTAACAAATAATGGTTTAAGCGATGTCCTTTGAATTTGTATTTAATTAAGAAGGAATAAAATGCCTCTAAGTTCGATCAAAACCAAATAGGAGTTTCATTAAAGGGATTTAAAGATTCAAGTTTCCAACAAGATTGGATAAATGTGCATTCAAGTAACAAGTGATTAATTGAAAAGAAAGTTCGATCGAAGGGCGGTGAGTGTTATAAAGAGATTATGATTTAAGTTCAAAGTGATTTGGTAAATGGCATTAGTGAGTGCATGTAGCAATTTTGAAGAAGGTTTTTCTTAATTATTGAAATAAGTGAATAATGATTTGAGTAAGGGTTATGTTAGTGAATATTTACTTAATTCAAGGAGTTAAGTAAAAGAATTTTGAACGAGGATTTCAAATAAGAGAAATGGGGTTTTTAAAACCCAAATTTGAAATTCGAGGGGAAATGGGATTTTGATGTAGTGGTCAAACTGATATTATTCTGAGATAAGAACGGGTCGATTAAGGTCTGAGAGGTAACTAAAATACCCCAACTTGGTTGGCTTCACTATTATCAAGGAACAATATTAGTTTGGAGTGAGTGAAGTTGTTGAAATTGTTTTACCCTATACGAGGTATATCGAACTCTAATGCAAGGTTTTGGAAATTAAATAATATTGCAATAATGGTTCCAAGGAAATAAGAATAAGTGATTTCAAATTGTACTGAACATTTGTTATCCAATTAGAGTTGATCGAACATAGTTAGAGTTAGTCAAATGTAGTTAGTCAGAAAGAGTTTCCATTGCATACGACTGCTAGCATAATTCGCAGGGCCGCAGATAGCCTACGGCGGTTGGATGTTTCCTGAGGGAATCAGGCGTAACCATTGTGATCGCTGCGATCTAGAGTCAAGCGAATGGATTTAAGTAAAATATCAGTTAAGCGATAGGAGTAATCAAGTCAAGTTAGTCCTATGAGTTCAATAAGACGAGTTAGTCAACTAGAGTAAATCGATCAAAGTAAATCAGTTAGAGTTAGTCACGTTACAGTTAAGTCGAATACTAGAATTGGTTAACGATTTGGTTAAATATATTTTAGAGGTCGAGTTGTGTCCAGGCTGAATCAGCAAAACCATTGTTATGCACACATTTGTTATTCGATAATTAAATCACCGACTATCGAAGTTGACCAATACGCTTGTTGGTATGGAAAGACCGGGATCGAATTCTTATTCGAAAACCATTCCGACCAACAATACGTGAAGATATCGGAAGAGGATCGTGATGGAGCATTGAGGACCATAGATCTTCATAAGTGGAAAAACCACTAACAATCTCTGAGTCGACGCAGAGATATACCGGGGTTCTGTCATGGTTGGAATCTGTGGATTGCAAGGACTTCTCGCTACTGATCCTTGGGGTGATTCCTATGTGAGATGTAGTAGGAGAGTACCTTCGGTTCATCCTGTTCCTGGATGACTCGTATGGACGGATGTCTGACAGAGTATTTCCAAAGGAGTTACATGAGTTGATTTCTCCAAACGTACCATAGTTGATGGCGGAGAAACGGTTATTCTCTACTTAAATAAACTAGAGTAGTTTTGTGGAAGTCAATCAAGTGTGATCTGGTGGATCTGACGATGTAGCATTCAAAGTGTATGATGACCAGATGTGTTTTGACCTCAAGCCTCATCAACCGGGAAATGACAAAAATCGGGCAGGCAGCATGGCTATGTGGGTCGCTCCCATTAGGGTGTATGATCACCTATTTAGAGAAGTTCCATTTGCTTCTTAATCTACGTTTCGATGCTGTCCCTTTCGGGCAGGCGGTTGCTGATCCCAACCGTCAGTGATATACATTCGATACACTCATGCGAAATGAGTGGTCGGTCATGTGAGGGCCGGGTTGCAAGACGTTCTTGTTGAACCCAGTGTATTCGCTTCTAGAGATACACGTGCGGAAGGTGGTCCCATACCTTGTCATGGTTGGAAATCCAATATCCAATAAGCGCCCGTGGTTTTCGTTTGTATACTATATATGGGGAGCGTGAGATGCAAGCGTTCCTCTAGATTGATATTTACTTGTATTTAGACATTATGATAATATCAGATCAATATATGATTTCGAAAATGGTTTGGGTTATAGTAAGGTAAAAACCGTCTGTGTTTATGTGTGGACTGGTCTTACTATTATCCTTTTGTTTCGAAAAGGATTTTCCAAAGTTAAGGAAGTGTGTATGTTGTGAACTTATCACTGATAGTATTCCAGACTGACCCGGTGTATTTTGTTTTAAATCAAATATGCTCGGGTCAGACCGAGTATGTTCCAGGTTAGGTTTCGCTTATAGTTTCAGGAGCTAGAAGCAGGCGGCTTCACCACTAGTCATATAAAGTTATTATTCCGCTGTGTTTGATATCCGTTGTACTCGGAAGATTGGTATGTATATACAGTTCTTTTGTTTAAAAAGATTTGTTATATTATATTTTATCTGTTCCGCTGTGAGATTCTGATGTGGGGTTCTTCTTCTTTCTTCTATTCTAATATTTCTTTCTTCTTTTCTCACCCTCTAATTTCTTTCTCATGATAATCCAGTGTTTCCGATGCTTGAATAGTCGACATGGTGATTTTATGTCGATTTTCGGGGTCAAAAATCTGCTGGGTCGTTACAGTGGTATCAGGGCTATCGGTTTAGAGATAACCTTGGCTCTGTGGTGTGACTCAATAGAGATGGGGTTAGCAATACCCTAGATTGAGTTGAGTGTGTATATACAAGAGAGCGTATTTGTATTTTGGTATAAAACTATTTTCGAAATTTATTTTTGCCCAGTTTATTTATAAAATAATAAAGGTTATGATTTCCATAAATTATATAGTATGGGCAATCAATTGGATTTGTTGATGTGTATGATATACTTGGATTGTGTTGTGGATTACTTGAATTTAAACTTGGAATTGGATGGACTTGATTAAAACAAATCTAAAATGAATAATTCGAATAAATCAATCCTGATTCAAATACATTCGAGTGGATAATTAAATAAATAAATAAAGTAATTATAAATAATTAATATCTCATGTGAATTAAATTGTGTGTATAAATGGTTGATATGAATGATATGAGTGTTTTGAACCTAACTGACATTTGTTTGGATACTAATGAATTGGTTGAGTTGAGTACAGATGTTGAAGTGCCAGTTCAACTTTAAAATCCATTCGAAAGAGAAATTCTGGAGTTTATTGAATCCAGTTGAATAAAGCTGCAAAATAGTTTAGCAGACTCGAATAAAATATATCGCTTATCGCATAGTAACGCTCGCCAAAAGGTACGCTTACGCAAATATGAAATTTTTGGTTTTCTTTGGGGTTTTGAGTTTGAATTTTGGATTTTCCGACCATGAGAGTCGATGTATACATATTTCTTGATCCTGCAATATTGCAGATGGTCCTCCGTGCAGGGGAGACTCCGCCGAAATTTTTCCAAAATTTAAGGAGTTAGAAAATTTTTGAATTTTTTTGGGAAATTCTTTTATTTGAAACGAATTGGTTTTAAAATCAATTTGGTCATTTTGAGAATAAAATCGGGTTTTAAATGAAACGTTTCTGCAAAGATAATAGTTGACGACATTTCTTCTACCTTAGCAATTTCGAGGACGAAATTATTTTAAGGGCGAAGGAATGTAACGACCCGTATTTTCTTCCTATTTATTTGAGTTATTTTAAATATTTTATTTATTTAAAAATATTGGTTTGAAATTAAATAATTGAATTTGATGATTATATTTGGAATATATTATTTAAATAAATAATAAAATAATATTTTAATTTCCAGAATATTGGAAAATGTGGAATTTGAAATATATTGTGATCAGGCAGTTTAAAGTGGTCAAATATTGTCTATAGTGAAATTATATCGACGATTCATTTAGAAAGCGACGACGGAATATATATAGTTTATAATTTAATTAAATAACGAGCTACAGCGGTGCGACAGTTCGCATTTTGGCATTTTGAACTTCAATTGGTCGTACCGAGTTCAAAATAAGTCGGATTTCCTCGAAACAAGAAACGTCGGGACCGGCTTGACGATATCTTTCCAATGGCAGAGAAAAATCCAGTTTTCATCGTGTAGATTTTGTTTTATGTCCAAATTAAATTCTCAGAAAAAGAGCGCCAGGAATTCCTTTATATATATAGCGCTGCGTTTATATAAAATAACAATTTTTAAATATTTTGAGTATCAATTTGGCTTCGAATTCAACCCGGGATATTTTTCCTTGGTAATACATAAAATTCTGTTTGTGTATGGCCAACTGCAATAATTTGATATTATTATATTGAAGTATTTTAAAATTGGTTTATTTTAATTCAAATTGGCCAGTTCAAAAGGGACATTTTTCAAACAGCCTCTGTATTCGACTAAACAAATTTTGTTGGGACCGTTACAGTAAATTTTTGCTAGATTTTCAAATGGCGCGTCAATCGAGGTTATTCTGTGAGCGTGGCAAAATAAAATGTAAAATAAATCGATCTATTTGGACGTGTACAAACGCTATTTGAGCAAACGGATACGGAATTTGACAAAACAAGATTCGTTAGGACCGTATCGTCAAAATATACTATGCCGTCTAGTCGCGTGTCGAACGGGGTTTGTATGTGAGCGCAGTAGCGAATAAACGATGTTCGAAGTAGCGATAGGTACGAAATAAAAATCGTTAGTCAGCGTCGCTCCTCAAATCAACATAAAATATATTTTCTCTACATTATATAAACCACAAATGTAACACCCCACGTCCATTAATGTCACTCACAAAGGGAATGCATTAACTTCCATGGAGGTTATAAGTGAATATAGAACAGAAAAATTACAACAAGACAGATAATAAATAGTACTTGGAAATCTAAAACTTCATTTTATTGCAGCGGAAATTAAACATGTTTGTTACATCATAAAACCATAGATCATAACCAAGTATAATATCCATCTTCATAAAAATAAAATACATAATCCCATTACATAAATAGCCATTAAAAAGATAACATGCTGGACTTTACTTCAACGGTCCAAGCTTTGCAAAGAGAGATGAAGCAATTCAATCAAACTCCACTAGAGCTGGGCCCAACCTGAGGACCTGGAGGGGGAAAAAGGATAGAAATGGAGGCAGTCAGACATAAAGTCTGGCGAGTATGATAATTCTAACAATACTATTATCAAAATAACTAGACTAAGGCATAAGCTGGAAGACAAGTAAATGTCTATGAACTCTTAGGAAGATAAAGATAGCGTTTAAAATAACGTTAAAGATAACGGTAAAGGCACACCTAATTACTAACGAATGATTACTACACTGCACCGCACATTACTACACTGCACCACACCAGTCACCCTATTGTTTGATCCCACTTGCTTCACACAGAAACTTTATAAATAGCCTTACGTACCCCTAGCTGACTACATAGGTGCCGTCTGCCCCTATCTCCACTAGTTGTACCCCACTACCCACTTTCGATCGGCTCCCTACTCGTAGATACCCGTGCTGGCCCCATAGTGGGGTGTATCACTCCCCTAAAGTGGCAACCCGATACAACTTGAGAAGGCACGGCTTATACCTACACGATGCAACAACGTCTTACCTACCAGCCGGGTCCACACACGCATACGAAACCCGTTGGACTTGCGTTGCCACCGCTCCCCGTTTTGGCCTCTTACAGTCAAACCCAGCATGCGTGTCCCGTCCTCGACTTGGGTCGAGCCCACAAAGATACGTTTGGGATACTGGTCGAAATGGGCCCCCACAAGCTACCCACCTAAGCTTGTCACTAGTATATCCCACTTAACCCTCTTAGTCATGTTCACTTACATGTGTGTTTGGTTAATTCTTACTAATCGTATTTCACATGCCACTAAGGGCACCCCCTAGATTCCTCATGCCACCCAAGTCACCTACTTAACCCCCATGTCCCACCTTACATGTTTATCTGGTTAAGTATTTCTTAATTCATTCAGGCCATAACCTCATAAAGACCTCTCACATTAGACTGGCATTTATGGCAGCTGGATTTGTCGGGCGGGTCCGGGTAGTCTTACGCCATAAAAGAATCTAACCTCATGTCTTTACAATCGTTATGCTTTAGTTTAGGCCTAGGACCTCTCACATTGGGCTGACATTTGTGACCACTGGATTTGTCGGGCGGGTCCGGGCAGGTTTACGTCACAAACGAGTCCAACCTCGTGTCCTAAGCATTGATTAACACTTAAAATCTTTTACCCCAGTTTTAATAATTCCCTATTCAAATTATTAATTAAGTCAACTTTTAATGATGTCCATAATTGACTCAATTATGGCCATCCACTTATGGCATGCAAAATCATATCAATTGCACCCCAACTTTTTAATATTAAATCCTTAATATTACCCCTACCCCACGTTTATACGTTCGCTTATTCAACGCATAATATAGGCTAGACTTGTATAGTCTAACACCAAGCACAAAGATAAATTATCACAACATATAGACAATTAAAATAAATCTAATCATAATAGGGGAGAAACTTGCATAAACTACACATGTTAAGGATCAAAAGGTGTCAACTTGTTAAATGTCTCAATTTACATGATATGATCATAGTCCAAATCTATACATAAACTTGCATATGGGGTTTTTAGGCAACATAATGATGGTGTGAACTAGCATAGAATATCACATAGGTCATAGCATAATTCTAGATGTCATAATAGATGTCTTGGTATATGTTCATAACTTTTCTAATCAATCTAACTTGCATATGTGACTTGTTATATAGATCAACATAACCCAAACATGATGATTTAATTAATATGAACTAACTAGCATAGATGGTAACATCATGGCCTTTTTAACATGTATGATTCATCACAACTTAGCATAGAAACTTTCAACATACATAACATCATCATAGCATGATTTACAACATGTAAGATATCATCATCACATAACATTGGATTTACAATATACATGATAGCAAAAGGGGTTTACAACAACATATATGATAATTCACATCGTCTACTCATAATCCATTCATAACTCAACCTAATTAAAATGATAATAATCTTGTTAAGATCATCATACTCACAATTTAGAGAAGAACAGAGAGAGTTTTGCTTTGCTTTAGGGTTGAGAGAATTAGAATTGAATTTGCTTATCTTCTTTCTTAGTTGGCGGCGGCTCTATTGATTTCCATGGCGATGGTATGACGGTAACTATTCCATCTTAATTAGGTTTAGGGTTAGCATTAGGATGTATTTATAGGTGTAGGAAGTTATTTAGGACCATTAGATTAACCCTGAACCATGAGAACCAATCAAATGCAAAATCTGCATTTGAGTGAGTCGACCCATGGGTTGACAGCCAAACACCCTGCATTAACACCTAGTCGACCCAGCGGGGCTCAGGTCGACCTAAAAAATGGGTCGGTTCGGTTATTCCCCCTCCCAATTCGCTGTTTTGAACTTTTTCGCATATTTATTTATTTAGTTTTTAATATATATATATATATATCAATATATATATATTTCTCTACGCAACCCATTTCACTTAATTCTTTTCTAAAAATTAAGTATACTTTAATTTGTGAATTTTAATGTTTTAAAATTACGGGGTGTTACAGTCTCCCCTCCTTAAAGGATTTCATCCCCGAAATCTCCAAGTCAAGAAGAATGTATATCCTACCATCTAATCGTCCATCTACTCAACCATCAAACACCAGCATCCATTGTCCTTAAAAGACTTCTAATGCTTTAATGTTTATATGCACAGTGTGTGTATATGTCCATATCTAATGCAAAATTAGGCGGTCTACTGATTCAGTCGACCTCCTTAGTGTAATTCATGATAGTGCCATGCATCCAATATGTATGCAAAAGATTCCTAATGATACATATTAATTCTATATGCGTGCACAACCATCCACCCGAATGCAACAACTTTATGATAATACAACCATTATACATCCATTTTACTAAATACATCCATATATATGCAATATGCAATATGAAGTGACTGAGCCGATCTGGTGCCTAATAGTGTGTGTATATGCATCCACGAGCAACCACTAGCAAACACTTGCATCCACTTTGCATCCACCATACATAACATGTCTCAAACACATGTTTCAACCATAGGATTATCCTAACTAAAGGTCAAAGATACTAGCGAGAGGATATACTAAGATAAGATAAGTATAAGCTAAGCGATACAGGAGAAATTAAAATACATACCCTCAAAAAGAAAAGGGTATCGTGAACGCATCTTCTCTTCTGTCTCCCAAGTAGCATTGCTCTCATCATCTCCCCATTGCACTTTGACTAGTCTGACCTCTCGATTCCTCAACCACTTGATCTCCGACCCAAGAATGCGCGTAGGAGCTCGTCGAATTGTCGCATCACGCTCTTTCTCCACCTCTTTAAAAAAGCTCGGCTCTACCACTTCCGCGGTCTCGTGCAAGCGCTTCCTCAAATGTGACACATGGAATACGTCATGTACACCACTAAGTCTCTCGGGCAACTCCACTCTATAGGCCATCTGTCCAATTTTCTCCTTAATAGGAAACGGCCCTACAAACCTTGGTGCTAATTTCCCAACGGACCCAAAGCGAACAATGTTCTGTAATGGAGACACTTTGACAAAGACCATGTCCCCAACTTCAAACTCGAGATCTGTCCTCCTCTTATCCGCATAAGATTTTTGTCTATCCTGTGCTGCTTTCATCCTCCTTCGAATCAAGTCGATCTTCTCCGAAGTCTCCCTAATCATATCGGGCCCAAGTAAGATCTTATCCGTAGATTCCCACTAACATGTAGGTGAACGACAAGGTCGTCCATAAAGAGCTTCGAATGGTGCCATACCAATGCTAGACTGAAAGCTGTTATTATATGCGAACTCCACCAATGGAAGATGCTCTTCCCACGTACCCCCAAAGTCTAGGATACATAACCTCAACAGATCCTCTAGAATGCTATTCACCCTCTCGGTCTGGCCGTCCGTCTGAGGATGATATGCGGTGCCCAAACATAACTGAGTCCCTACCGCCTCTTGTAAGCTTCTCCAAAATTCGCTAGTGAAAATAGGATCGCGGTTGCTCACTATGCTAGAAGGAACACCGTGCAAACGAACTATTTCTCGGACATATACAGAAGCTAACCATGGAGCAGTCCTCTTACTCTTTACGGGAATAAAATGGGTGCTCTTAGTAAGTCTATCTACTATAACCCAAATCCCCATATTACCCTTTCTCGATCTCGGTAATCCGTCAATAAAGTCCATCGAGACGCTTTCCCACTTCCATAGTGGAACCTCCAATGGGTGGAGTAACCCACCGGGTTTCTTTTGCTCCGCTTTTACTTGTTGGCACACCAAGCATCTAGCGACATACTCGGCCACATCTTTCTTCATGCCGGCCCAAAAGTAAACTCTCTTCATGTCTTTGTACATCTTGTCCCCGCCGGGATGAATGGTCATCTTCGAACGATGTGCTTCATCAAGAATAGTCTTCCTTAGGTCATCGTCTTTTGGTACACAAAGTCTACCGTCCCTACGTAACCAACCCTTATCGTCTAGGGTATACCTACGGAGATGGCTTGATGACTCTGCTCCTTTGAATATTTCTACTAACTCAACCAACTGCGGGTCGTCTCGCTGTGCCTCGCCAATCCGTCCCAAAAGCGTAGGTCTGACCTCCAAGGATGCTAGCAAACCGGGTACGAAGTCAACAGAAGGTCTAAAGTCAAACATCGAAATGAATTCTAAACGTCGCCGCTCAACAAACAAAGGACTTAAGGATAATCTTTTTCTACTTAAGGCGTCTGCCACCACGTTACCCTTGCCATGGGTATAGGCTATTTCGAAGTCGTAGGACGCTAAGAACTCCATCAACCTTTGCTGCCTTAAGTTCAAGTCCTTTTGAGAGAATAGGTATTTTAAAGACTTGTGGTCAGTGAATAATTCGAATTTCTCGCCAAGAAGATAATGACGCCAAGACTTAAGCGCGAAAACAATAGCGGCCAATTCTAGGTCATGTGTAGGATAATTTTTCTCATGCGCTCTCAACTGCTTTCCACCATAGGCTATTACCCTACCCTCTTGCATTAAGACTGCGCCTAGTCCTGTCCAACAAGCATCAGTATAAACAGTAAACGGCTTACTCCCGTCTGGCAACACTAAGACCGGGGCTGAAGTCAAAGCTCTCTTCAAACGTTGGAACGCATCATCACAATCTATGTCCCATGTGAAAACTATGTTCTTCTTCATCAAGCGTGTCAATGGAGCTGATATCTTTGCGAAGTCTTTGATAAACTTCCTATAGTAGCCAGCCAACCCCAAGAAACTTCTCACTTCGGTAGCATTTTTAGGGACCTTCCAATCTTGGATGGCCACCACCTTCGTGGGATCCACCGCTATCCCTTCCTTGGAAACCACGTGCCCTAAGAATCGTACTTCCTTCCTCCAGAAGTGACACTTAGAAAATTTTGCTTTAAGCTTATGCGCTCGAAGAGTCTCCAACACTTCCCTAAGATGTAGGGCATGCTCTTCTTCATCCTTAGAAAAGATCAATATGTCATCTACAAAGACTACCACGAATTTGTTAAGGTACTCCCTAAACACCCTACTCATCAAATCAACAAAATATGCTGGGGCGTTTGTCAAACCGAAGGGCATCACTAGCCATTCATAGAAACCATCCGGAGTCCTAAAGGCAGTCTTGTCTATGCTATCCTCAGCCACTCTCAACTGATGGAACCCAGTGGCTAAGTCCAACTGCGAAAACACCAAGGCGCCAACTAACTGATCGAAGAGATCGTCAATCCTCGGCAGTGGGTGTCTGTTCTTCTTAGTAAGTTTATTAAGTTCTCTATAGTCCACACACAGTCTAAGGGACCCATCCACCTTCGTGGAAAATACTACTGGAGCACCCCACTCCGATATACTTCGTCTTATAAACCCCTTCTCAAGCAACTCCTTCACTTTCTTACCGAGTTCCCTCCTTTCACATGGAGCCATGTGGCATACTGGTAAAGATACTGGTTTCGCATTATCCACAAGATATATTCGAAAATCTATCTCCCGCTTCGGAGGCAAGCCCTTCACCTCCTCAAACACATCCAAATATTCTCGGACCACTCTAACAGATCATAGATTTTCCTCAGACGCTTCAAGCGATTCTAGATAACTTAGCATAACCAAATTTATGGGATTACAAAAGATTTCGAGAGTGTTGCCAAGGCGAGTCACGAGCCTAACTACTCTCCTTTCACAATCAAGAACGGCCCCATTTCTGGATAACCAACCCATTCCTAAAATTAGCCCATAGCCCGTGAAGCCCAACACATAAGCATCACATCTAAATTCAATGCTAAGTATGGAAAATTTCAAATCCAAACACATCATGGACAAATAAGCTGAGCCCCCTATTGGATTCGAAACAACTAAGGGATCCTCTACTAAACTGGTGTTTAAGTGCAGTGATTCAGCTAATGATGTAGAGATAAACGAATGACGAATGTGATGCGCCCGAATCGAATAAGGTACGGACAGGATGATCAAACAGACAAACTAAGCTTTCAACAGAAATGGTTCTACCTCGTTCTTGCAGCGGTGGGACCGTGAGAGCCTGAACTTGTCCCCTAGCCTGCCCTGGTGCCATAAGAGCCTGCACCTGTCCTCCCGAGGTAGCTCCTGCCCTCTGCCCCTTCTTTGGGCAGTCCTTCACTAAATGTCCCGCATCGCCACAATGAAAACAGCCTGTCTTCTTTTTCTTTCGACAATCCTTGCAAAGATGGCCTTGGGTTCCACAGTTAAAGCACTTCTTCTTTCCCTTGCCATTATTGTCTTTTCCACCCTTCTTGTTTTTCTGTTGTGGTTTCTTCTGATCCCCCTTCTTCTCGGGTGCCTTATCAGCTTTAGCGCTTTTCTCCTCATGCATGAGCGTCGTTTCTACTAACTTCTCAAAGGTGGCCCCCATCGGGATGTGGGTCATAGCCAACCCTTGCAATGGTTCATTCAAGCCATTCACGAACCTTAGAGCCTTCTTCTCCGGCGTGTTTACTAAGTCCAAGCCAAACCTTGCTAACTGATTAAATTTATTGACATATTCTTTCACTGATGAGCTTCCTTGCTTCAATGTCAAGAACCTTTCCATATATAGATTTTCTTCCGCCCTTGAGAGAAACTTCGCCTCGAACCTACGTCTGAAATCCGCCCAAGAGTCAACAGGACGCTCCCCATTAGTGACCTTCCACCAAAACAAGGCCTCTCCCTTCATCAACCAAGCTGCTAAACGAACTCTCCTCCCTTCTTCTACTTCAAAGATTTCTAGCAATTCTTCCACCTCCTTAAGCCAATCTCTAGCTTCCACAAACATTTCTGACCCTTGAAATGGTTTTCCACCCATAGCCTTGAATTCCTTGCACGTCTTTGCAAAAGTATCTACGCGAGGAGGAGGAGGAGGAACGGGTGCAACTGGTGGTGGAGGAACATTTGCTGGACCTGCAGTGGCCCTAACCTCTAATAACCTCCTATACCATCCTGGTATCGTTACATCGTCGGGTAGGTTAAGATCTTCAGCCATGCTGAAACGAAAAAGGAAAGATTCAAAATGGAGAATTCGAAAGATAAAGATATGTGGCTATTGGGGATTATGTTTTTCTTAAAAACTTTTCTCTTTAAATTTCTCATTAAAACATATTTTTGAAAACACTTCTTCCAAAAATAACTATTTTTCTAAAGTATTTTTATCTGTTCTGGTAACCTTAAGCTCTGATACCACGTGTAACACCCCACGTCCATTAATGTCACTCACAAAGGGAATGCATTAACTTCCATGGAGGTTATAAGTGAATATAGAATAGAAAAATTACAACAAGACAGATAATAAATAGTACTTGGAAATCTAAAACTTCATTTTATTGCAGCGGAAATTAAACATGTTTGTTACATCATAAAACCATAGATCATAACCAAGTACAATATCCATCTTCATAAAAAAAATACATAATCCCATTACATAAATAGCCATTAAAAAGATAACAAGCTGGACTTTACTTCAACGGTCCAAGCTTTCCAAAGAGAGATGAAGCAATTCAATCAAACTCCACTAGAGCTGGGCCCAACTTGAGGACCTGGAGGGGAAAAAAGGATAGAAATGGAGGGGGTCAAACATAAAGTCTGGCGAGTATGATAATTCTAACAATACTATTATCTAAATAACTAGACTAAGGCATAAGCTGGAAGACAAGTAAATGTCTATGAACTCTTAGGAAGATAAAGATAGCGTTAAAGATAACTGTAAAGGCACACCTAATTGCTAATGTATGATTACTACACTGCACCGCACATTACTACACTGCACCACACCAGTCACCCTATTGTTTGATCCCACTTGCTTCACACAGAAACTTTATAAATAGCCTTACGTACCCCTAGCTGACTACATAGGTGTCGTCTGCCCCTATCTCCACTAGGTGTACCCCACTACCCACTTTCGATCGGCTCCCTACTCGTAGATACCCGTGCTGGCCCCACAGTGGGGTGTATCACTCCCCTAAAGTGGCAACCCGATACAATTTGAGAATGCACGGCTTATACCTACACGATGCAACAACGTCTTACCCACCAGCCCAGGTCCACACACGCATACGAAACCCGTTGGACTTGCGTTGCCACCGCTCCCCGTTTTGGCCTCTTACAGTCAAACCCAGCATGCGTGTCCCGTCCTCGACTTGGGTCGAGCCCACAAAGATACGTTTGGGATAACTGGTCGAAATGGGCCCCCACAAGCTACCCACCTAAGCTTGTCACTAGTATATCCCACTTAACCCTCTTAGTCATGTTCATTTACATGTGTGTTTGGTTAATTCTTACTAATCGTATTTCACATGCCACTAAGGGCACCCCCCGAGATTCCTCATGCCACCCAAGGCACCTACTTAACCCCATGTCCCACCTTACATGTTTATCTGGTAAAGTATTTCTTAATTCATTCAGGCCATAACCTCATAAAGACCTCTCACATTAGACTGGCATTTATAGCAGCTGGATTTGCCGAGCGGTTCCGGGCAGTCTTACACCATAAAAGAGTCTAACCTTGTGTCTTTACAACCGTTATGTTTTAGTTTAGGCTTAGGACCTCTCACATTGGGCTGACATTTGTGACCACTGGATTTGCCGGGCGGGTCCGGGCAGGTTTACGTCACAAACGAGTCCAACCTCGTGTCCTAAGCATTGATTAACACTTAAAATCTTTTACCCCAGTTTTAATAATTCCCTATTCAAATTATTAATTAAGTCAATTTTTAATGATGTCCATAATTGATTCAATTATGGCCATCCACTTATTGCATGCAAAATCATACCAATTGCACCCCAACTTTTTAATATTAAATCCTTAATATTACCCCTACCCCACGTTTATACGTTCGCTTATTCAACGCATAATATAGGCTAGACTTGTATAGTCTAACACCTAGCACAAAGATAAATTATCACAACATATAGACAATTAAAATAAATCTAATCATAATAGGGGTGAAACTTGCATAAACTACACATGTTAAGGATCAAAAGGTGTCAACTTGTTAAATGTCTCAATTGACATGATATGATCATAGTCCAAATCTATACATAAACTTGCATATGGGGTTTTTAGGCAACATAATGATGGTGTGAACTAGCATAGGATATCACATATGTCATAGCATAATTCTAGATGTCATAATAGATGTCTTGGTATATGTTCATAACTTTTCTAATCAATCTAACTTGCATATGTGACTTGTCATATAGATCAACATAACCCAAACATGATGATTTAATTAATATGAACTAACTAGCATAGATGGTAACATCATGGCCTTTTTAACATGTATGATTCATCACAACTTAGCATAGAAA
Source organism: Allium sativum (assembly GCA_030737875.1). Classification (NCBI taxonomy): domain Eukaryota; kingdom Viridiplantae; phylum Streptophyta; class Magnoliopsida; order Asparagales; family Amaryllidaceae; genus Allium; species Allium sativum. Next base: position 250,787,757 of record CM060915.1, on the reverse strand, counting down.
CTTTCAACATACATAACATCATCATAGCATGATTTACAACATGTAAGATATCATCATCACATAACATTGGATTTACAATATACATGATAGCAAAAGGGGTTTACAACAACATATATGATAATTCACATCATCTACTCATAATCCATTCATAACTCAACCTAATTAAAATGATAATAATCTTGTTAAGTTCATCATACTCACAATTTAGAGAAGAAAAGAGAGAGTTTTTCTTTGCTTTAGGGTTGAGAGAATTAGAATTGAATTTGCTTTTCTTCTTTCTTAGTTGGCGGCTACTCTATTGATTTCCATGGCGATGGTATGACGGTAACTATTCTATCTTAATTAGGTTTAGGGTTAGCATTAGGATGTATTTATAGGTGTAGGAAGTTATTTAGGACCATTAGATTAACCCTGAACCATGAGAACCAATCAAATGCAAAATCTGCATTTGAGCGAATCGGCCCATGGGTTGACAGCCAAACACCCTGGATTAACCCCTAGTCGACCCAACAGGGCTCGGGTCGACCTCAAAAATGGGCCGGTTCGGTTATTCCCCCTCCTAATTCACTGTTTTGAACTTTTTCGCATATTTATTTATTTAATTTTTAATATATATGTATATATATTTCTCTGCGCAACCCATTTCACTTAATTCTTTTCTAAAAATTAAGTATACTTTAATTTGTGAATTTTAATGTTATAAAATTACATGGTGGTACAACAAAGATCAAAAATGGACAGCCAATCCCATTATTCATTGTGTAATTTTGCGAAAAAGCCCTCAAATGCAAATCAATTTATAACTTTAAATCCGTGAAGAACTAGTATGGGCGACCTGAAGCAATGTCGTAGATCGGGTCGAGATCTACCTACTGTAAAAATCCGGGGTGGTTTCGTCAACCCTGGTGGCTGGAAATCGCGAAGAACCGGCAAAAACCCTTTTCGTTATTCTCTGAAATTCTGGCGTTTAACCAATTTCAGTGGGCGGGACCTTGGGGTTATCGAAGAGGGGAGTTTCAGCTTTGTTTTGGCTGGGGTTGGAGGTTTTGAAGCGGAGTGTGGTGGTCGTTGCGTTGAGATGAACGAAGTTGGTCGTTTTTGGGTTTTTAATTAAAGTGGCGGACGGATTGGGTCAATTTCTAGTGGCTGGCATCGTGGTGGGTGTCGGAGGTCAACCTAGGGGTGTCGGCGGCAGGAAGGGGGTCAGGACAGTGGTGGTCTGGTATCCTACCGTGGATCATGGCAGCGGCTAGGGCGTGATGAACGGATTCCATTCGACTAGGGTTTTGGGGCGCCAGAGGGGGTTCTGGTGGGTGGTGCTTTGGGCGGTGGTGCTAGACGGAGTGGAGGTTGCAACGGTGGGGTCAGCGTGGGCCCAGGATGACTGGAGGCGGCGGTATTGGTGGGGGAACCGTGGCAGTATGGGTTCGGTGATGGAGATTGAAGAAAGGATCGGGTTTCTGGAGAAGCAATTAGGAAAACGCGTGGATGGTTAATGAGGGTGCTGACGTGTACAGGTATTAACGGTTTTTGAGGTAATTAAGTTTATTTATAAGTTAATTAATTAATTAATTAATATTATCGTTAAATCTATACAAACTTTAAATCGCGATATCTTTCTCATACGTTGACGGATTTCAGCGAAACTGGATACGTCGGGATCGCAGGGACGAGACCTACCCGATGGCACTGACTAAGCTCTGATCTGAAACTGTTGAAAATTCAGCAAATTCTGGATGGTCTACCCAAATTAAAAGCGACAAACACGTCAACCGTCGACAAGAACAAACTCTGATGAGTTAATTCTCACACCTTCTGGAATCCTGTGATGTGGTACACTCACGATTAAATATATTTTACAGTTACATTTTAAATTGGCTGATTGGATGCGATGGATGCAAATTTTTTGTTTTTGTTTGATGGTTGCAGTTATTTATATTCTGCCAATTATTTAATTCGTATATTGTTATCGACTGATATTTGTGATGCAAAGAAGGACAGGTTGGAGGGATCCGACCGGATTCCTCAAATAAACTGTATTTTTGGTTGTTGTGCATATATATGAATTGTTTACCTTGACTGACACAAAACCCTGTTTGTATGTTCATGGTTGAATATATATTCACCAGTGATGTGTTTAGAATCAACCGATAGCGTTAATTTGGTAATTGGTAGTGAATGGTCCAAAGGTGTTGTTTCTAACATCAGTTGACCATTCGGTGAATTTGCGCAGTTCTAAAGTTATAAATTATTTTATAACTGGATTTAAGTTTTAAATTAAATTATAAGGAATTTAAATAGAAATTTATAAATATATGATTTAATCGAGTTTTTAAAGGGATTTTTCTTAAAAGGATTATACCAGTTGAAAGCAGAGCTAAACCCAAGGACCTACCCATGGGTTGTTAAAATGGGATAATTGTTTGAATAGAGATTTTAAATAAATTAAGTTATTTAATTAAGTAAAAGGGAAATGACAAATGAATATTAGTTGATAGTTAACTGATATAATCAACCGTTGTAATTTGAATGGATAACAGGATTTAAATTGATTTAAATTTCAAAATATTCGTCAAATTTAACGAAGAGTGTGAATTGGTAGTTAATCTTTGATTAACTAAAATCCATAGTGATCATCAAGAGTGTTTAGTTGTAAGTATTAGTTAATCCATGATTAACATTAAAGATCGAGGGTTAAATATTAGTTAGTCCTCGATTAACTTTAAATTAAGAAATTTTTAAGTGTTTAGTATAAATGAAATCAACTTTTGATTGGTAACTTTTAAAAGCAATGATTATTCTAGCGATATTAACTATTTTAATATAGTAAATATTAAAGTAAGCTATTATTGTATTGTAACAAATAATGGTTTAAGCGATGTCCTTTGAATTTGTATTTAATTAAAAAGGAATAAAATGCCGCTAAGTTCGATCAAAACCAAATAGGAGTTTCATTAAAGGGATTTAAAGATTCAAGTTTCCAACAAGATTGGATAAACGTGCATTCAAGTAACAAGTGATTAATTGAAAAGAAAGTTCGATCGAAGGGCGTTGAGTGTTATAAAGAGATTATGATTTAAGTTCAAAGTGATTTGGTAAATGGAATTAGTGAGTGCATGTAGCAATTTTAAAGAAGGTTTTTCTTAATTATTGAAATAAGTGAATAATGTTTTGAGTAAGGGTTATGTTAGTGAATATTTACTTAATTCAAGGAGTTAAGTAAAAGAATTTTGAACGAGGATTTCAAATAAGAGAAATTGGGTTTTTAAAACCCAAATTTAAAATTCGAGGGGAAATAGGATTTTGATGTAGTGGTCAAACTGATATTATTCTGAGATAAGAACGGGTCGATTAAGGTCTGAGAGGTAACTAAAATACCCCAACTTGGTTGGCTTCACTATTATCAAGGAATAGTATTAGTTTGGAGTGAGTGAAGTTGTTGAAATTGGTTTACCCTATACGAGGTATATCGACCTCTAATGCAAGGTTTTGGAAATTAAATAATATTGCAATAATGGTTCGAAGGAAATAAGAATAAGTGATTTCAAATTGTACTAAACATTTGTTATTCAATTAGAGTTGATCGAACATAGTTAGAGTTAGTCAAACGTAGTTAGTCAGAAAGAGTTTCCATTGCATATGACTGCTAGCGTAATTCGCAGGGCTGCAGATAGCCTACGGCGGTCGGATGTTTCCTGAGGGAATCAGGCGTAACCATTGTGATCACTACGATCTAGAGTCAAGCGAATGGATTTAAGTAAAATATCAGTTAAGCGATAGGAGTAATCAAGTCAAGTTAGTCTTGTGAGTTCAATAAGACGAGTTAGTCAAGTAGAGTAAATCGATCAAAGTAAATCAGTCAGAGTTAGTCAAGTTAGAGTTAAGTCGAATATTAGAATTTGTTAACGATTTGGTTAAATATATTTAGAGGTCGAGTTGTGTCTAGGCTGAATCAGCAAAACCATTGTTATTCAAACATTTGTTATTCTGTAGTTAAATCACCGACTATCGAAGTTGACCAATACGCTTGTTGGTATGGAAAGACCGGGATAGAATTCTTATTCGAAAACCATTCTGACCAACAATACGTGAAGATATCGAAAGAGGATCGTGATGGAGCATTGAAGACCATAGATCTTCATAAGTGGAAGAACCACTAACAATCTCTGAGTCGACGCAGAGATATACTAGGGTTCTGTCATGGTTGGAATCTGTGGATTGCAAGGACTTCTCGCTACTGACCCTTGGGGTGATTCCTATATGAGATGCAGTAGGAGAGAACCTTCGGTTCATCCTGTTCCTGGATGACTTGTATGGACGGATGTCTGACAGAGTATTTCCAAAGGAGTTACATGAGTTGATTTCTCCAAACGTACCATAGTTGATGGCGGAGAAATGGTTATTCTCAAGCCAAATAAACTAGAGTATTTTTGTGGACGTCAATCAAGTGTGATCTGGTGGATCTGACGATGTGGCATTCAAAGTGGATGATGACCAGATGTGTTCTGACCTCAAGCCTCATCAACCGGGAAATGACAAAAATCGGGCAGGTAGCATGGCTATGTGGGTCGCTCCCATTAGGGTGTATGATCACCTATCTAGAGAAATTCCATTTGCTTCTTAATCTACGTTTCGATGCTGTCCCTTTCGGGCAGGCGGTTGCTGATCCCAACCGTCGGTGATATACATTCGATACACTCAAGCGAAATGAGTGGTCGGTCATGTGAGGGCCGGATTGCAAGACGTTCTTGTTGAACCCAGTGTATTCGCCTCTAGAGATACATGTGAGGAAGGTGGTCCCATACCTTGTCATAGTTGGAAATCCAATATCCAATAAGCGCCCGCAGTTTTCGTTTGTATACTATATATGGGGAGCGTGAGATGCAAGTGTTCCTCTAGATTGATATTTACTTGTATTTAGACATTATGATAATATCAGATCAATATATGATTTTGAAAATGGTTTGGGTTATAGTAAGGTAAAAACCGTCTGTGTTTATTTGTAGACTGGTCTTACTATTATCCTTTTGTTTCGAAAAGGATTTTCCAAAGTTAAGCAAGTGTGTGTGTTGTGAACTTATCACTGATAGTATTCCAGACTGACCCGGTGTATTTTATTTTAAATCAAATGTGCTCGAGTCAGACCGAGTATCTTCCAGGTTAGGTTTCGCTTGGAGTTTCAGGAGCTAGAAGCAGGCGGCTTCACCGCTAGTCATATAAAGTTATTATTCCGCTGTGTTTGATATCCGTTGTAATCTGATGATTGGTATGTATATACAGTTCTTTTGTTTAAAAAGATTTGTTATATTATATTTTATCTATTCCGCTGTGAGATTCTGATGTGGGGTTCTTCTTCTTTCTTCTATTCTAATATTTCTTTCTTCTTTTCTCACCCTCTAATTTCTTTCTCATGACAATCCAGTGTTTCCGATGCTTGAATAGTCGACATGGTGATTTTATGTCGATTTTCGGGGTCGAAAATCCGCTGGGTCGTTACACATATGCTAGTTTATGTGACATTAACCTTTATGTCTAGATCCATTTGCAAGTTTACATCTTTATGTTAAGACCCATATGCAAGTTTACATCTTTATGTTTAGACCCATATGCAAGTTTACATCTTTATTTTTAGATCTATATGCAAGTTTACATCTTTATGTTTAGATCTATATGCAAGTTTACATCTTTATTGTTAGATCCATATGCAAGTTCACACCTTTATGTTTGGATCTATAGCAGTACATAAGTTATGCAAGTTTATGCCCATTACCTATGCTTATTTTGTATCATATGCTAGTTTGAATGAAATTCATATGCAAGTTATTGGCTATGTAATCTTATGTCATGATCCTTAGATCTATTTTATGTGTTATGTGATGTTGTTTTTCTTTTTATAAGTTAGACTATTTGCGAGTCTAACATATGTCATATGAAAATGTACGAATAGCGTGGGGATGATGGGATAATATTGAATATACATAAATTGTGAATTGACATAAAATGGCCTTAAAAGCCATATAATTAATTTGAGACATTAATTGGTATAATTGGTATTTATGGACATAATTTTAAGGGACAATTATGGACATAAATAAATTTGGAATTTATTGACAAATTTGAATAGGGATATTAATCCAATTTGGGGTTCTCCTAAGACACGAGGTTAGACTCTTTTGTGGTGTAAGACTGCCCGGACCAACCGGCAAATCCAGCAGCCACAAATGCCAGTCTAATGTGAGAGGTCAAAGGCACGAATTAAATGCGTAACAATTGTAAAGACACCAGGTTAGGCTTGTTTGCGGTATAAGACTGCCCGGACCCGCCCGGCAAATCCAGCAACCGCAAATGTCAGCCTAATGTGGGAGGTCTTTACAAGGTTACAGTTCTAATGAATTAAGTAACACTTAACCATATAAAATGTGTTGGGACATGGGGGGTTAGGTGGGTGCCTTGGGTGGCATGTGAAATTAAGTGGGTGCCTTGGGTGGCATGTGAAATACGATTAGATGCACTTAACCAAGATTGAAACATGTAAGAAGACATGAATAAGAATGGGGTTAAGTGGGGAAACCTTAGTGGGGACCAAGCATAGGTGCAAGGCTTGTGTCAAGCATTGGGGCCCTTTTCTAACCAGTAACCCATTAAGTATCTATGTGAGCTCGACCCAAGTCGAGGACGGGACATGCTTACTGGATTTGATATTAAGAGGTCAAAATGGGTTAGCGGTGACAACGGAAGTCCAACAGGGTCATGTGCGTGCGTGGGCCCAGACTGGTAGGTAAGACATTGTTTCATCGTGTAGATATAAGCCGTGCATCTTTGGTGGTATCGGGTTGCCACTTTGGGGAGTGATACACCCCACTGTGGGACCAGCACGAGTATCTACGAGTTAGGGAGCCGATCGAATGGGGGTAGTGGGTACAACTAGTAGAGATAGGGGCAGACGGCGCCTATGAAGGCTGCTAGGGGTACACGAAACTACCATTATCATTGTTAAATTCTGTAGGCGGGATCAACTTTTAGGGTGACTAGTGGTTGTGCAGTATAGTAATTATGCTATAGTGATTAGGAACGAGATTAAAACTAGAATATTCCTCTTATTTTCTTTGTCATGCCCACTTGTTTCATGGTCATATCTTATCTTACCAGTTTATGCCTTATCCTAGTTACTTTAATAATTATATTGTTAAAGTTATTATACTCGCCAGACTTTATGTCTGACCCCCTTGTTTTCGCCTCTTTTCTTCCTTCCCCCTTCCCCCCATGTTCTCAGGGTGGGACTAGTACTAGTGGAGCTTGATCTCGGATCTCTTTCTCTCTCTTTTGGAAGTGCTTGGATTGCTGAAAGTAAAGTTCGGCTCATCTCTTTTATGGCTACTTGTGTTGGGGTTTATGCTTTTTATTTTATGTACTCTGAATCAATTTCTCAAGAAGGATATTAATTGTACTTGGTTTATGAATTTGTTGTAATCAAACTATTTCTCAGCTGCAATAAAAGTTGTTTTAAAATTTTCAAGTACCATTATTTATATCTGTCTTGTTATATTCTGTTCTATACACTAAATACACTCCATGGAAGTTAATGCATTCCCTTTGTGAGTGACATTAATGGACGTGGGGTGTTACAACTGGTGTTGGTTTTCCGTTTGTATTCGACATTCCAAACTTATTTACTAAATTTCTAGCATATTTTCATGATATATAAATATTTCAGTTTCTAATTGTTTTATTTGAAGACATAGAAAGTAGTTTATTCCCCATTTAAATCATCTCAAATGCTTTGGTCATTATTTTTGAAATTCGTTATTTAACTCTTCATTTGTTGATACAAATATAATATCACCTACGTATATATGTATGAGTTGAATATCATTATTAGTCCTTTTAATAAATAATGCACTATCGAATTTCCCAGTTTCAAAACTAGATTTAAATAAATATGATTTGAGTATATCATACCATGCTTTAGAAGCTTTCTTAAGGCCATATAAAGATTTCTTAAGTTTGTAAACATGATCGGGTAAGTTATTTTCTTCAAAAAAAAGGGATTGTTCTGCATACAAATCTTCTTTTTATAAAAGCTTTTAGAAAAGCACTTTCAACTTCCATTTGATTTAGTTTAAAGTTGTTACAATTTCCAAAACAAGTAAAATTCTTATTCAAGTTTGGCTACTTGTGCAAAGCACCATAATCTATTCCTTTCTTATTACTTTGATACCAAATTGGTGCAACAGAAGTGGATCTTAAGGTAAACCTAACACTTTGTGCAGTTAATGCCCCACTATTACCTTGCTATATCCCATAGCATTTTACTACCACCACGCTTTTCAAAAATAGCCTCCGATATAGCCTGTCCTCTTTAAGCCCCGCTATATTCCGTTATTCCTAGTATATCCGGTTATTTCCACTCTATAAGGCTATTTTTGCCATATCTTTGATGGAAAAAAAGAACTGAAAAATGACATCTATGCATCATAAAAATTATGAAATTTGGTTTTTTATTTTAATTTTTTGATATATATTTTTATAAACAAGAAACCTTATATTATATAAATTTCAATTAATTTAAATCGAAATTTAGATTTATTCACAGATATTTGAACATGTTTTTGTTAAAAATTAAGAATGTAACAATTATAGTTAAACCGAGTGCTAGTATTTCATTTAATTATCGTTTTTTCATTTGTGAAAACATTACGATCGAGTTACATGTGCTATTTTAGAGTCAACCACTATATCCTGCTATTCCTGTGCCTTATCGCGTCATGACCTTTTGGACTTCCGCCGTATTGGATCGCTAAGTGTTTTAACTGCACAGCTAACACTAGAGGGGGATGAATAGTGTTTGTGGAATTTATATGAGTCTTTTTGGATTATTGATGTGCACATAAAAATGCACATTTATAGTCACATAATTATTCATTTTTTAATTAAATAAATAATCGTAATGGGTATTTTAACTTTTAAACCAAAATCTAAATTATTTCAGATCATCACTTATTCATCTTAATATAAGGGAAAAATAGTCTTTTTTGTGTATAGTAATTTATGAAAATTTACTTGTAAATTTCTATGATACTTTGTAGGAATTTTGGTGAAGTTTACATGAAGATATGCATGCACAAAGTGAATACAAAAGAATGGAGATGGAATTAGTTCACACATAACTTAGTGGAGGACCCTACCTACCCACTATCCCACTTTCTCTAATCCTACATTTAAAGGCTAATGTATTGGCTAATGGAGAAAAAACAAGCTTCATGCACTAACCGAATGAGACAAAAAATGCTTCATGCATTTTACATGACTGATTAATGGTTAAACATAAAATAAAAGCTTTATGAAGAGGGCGTTTTGGGTAATTCTGAAAAAGAATGGTTAGGGTTTTATGGTTTTAAGGATATATGCCCCCATGTTTCACGTAATTTGGATCTTCTTTTTATCATTAGAAAGTTTAAGTTGATTAAGTGAATAAAAATGGCTTCCAAGTCTCTTTCCCTTATGTCATTCTTACGCTTATTTTAATTTCTATGCTTTCCTTTTGTTGTTTATAAATTAGATTTATTTAATGCAATTAGTGTATATTTACATTTCATGCAAGTAGATTAGTTTTGTTCATTCTTGCTCTTTAGTTCTCTCATTCATTTTGTTCTTGTTTATGTTGAAATTAACATCTGTTGGCATGATTACATATATTAGAAGCTAAACCCCTTCAATTTAGGGGAAATGAAGCTCTCTAGATTATGTAGATGCAACATATTTTGATTTTTATGCTTGCTTAATGGAATGGTTGAAGTAGTAATTACATTGTTGTGTGAGTTTTTGTTTTGATAGTTTATGTTATGGACAACAAAATAAGCTATGCTTAGTCAACATAAACATAAGATTTCCTCTTCATCTACATACGAATACGGTAACTAAAGTGTGACTAAAATTCAAATTTGATACTCTATGTTACTAACTTTAAAGTAAATAGAGTATACTTATAGTAAATTTTAGTTTTAACTTTTTTTGTCATTTCATGAAACTATAATTCTAGATTAGAGAGTGTATTAAAGTTTGACGATTTAAGTATATGAACCAATAACACAATTAGCCTTGCTTATGACTGATACACGAACTAATTACATGAATGATCAAAAGAAAGATCATGAAATCACTATATGTTGATTTATGTGGTTATGTAGGTGAATTTGCTTCTAAATTGCTCTCATTTCATTTGTTAACTTTCAACTTGTTCCTTTTTGTTAGTTCTGTAATTTTTGGTTAATCAAAATCTCAAGTGGTATATTTCGATTGAGTAAGACGAATGTTGTCTCGTGAGGGTTTTCAATGGATACTACCCACAAAATCTGATCATAATGCGAAAATTGCTAAATGCATGTTTATTTACAAGATGAGTGAAAGTTTTTGAAAGAATATTTACAATTTGGTAATTTTCTTATAAATTTAACATGAGTGAGTTAACGCAAGTTTGGGTCGTCACTATGAAAATATAGTCCGTTACTAATCAAAACTTCCAGTTGTTTGGTTGAAAACATAGTGTAATTATGAAATGAATTCTATAATTGATTATCAAAAATCGTAAAGTGGCATCTTTATTTCTTTTTGGATAGCAAGTTTGGTCAAATAAGTGAAGATAGTGCTTGAATTTCAATTACTTACTCTCTCTTTATTTTTAAAAATATTCACATTATTATTATTATTTACAAACACCTAGCTCAGGAAAATTGAAGACAGATATACATTCCACGCACAACCTTTCGGACTGACGTGAGAAAAGTACAAAGGATGGCGATGCATACACTTATGTGCAGTTAGTTTAATTATACTTGTATATATGTAAACTATCACACATTTATTATAAAAACCACAACAAAATCAAAAGTAGTAAAAAGCAGTAAAGTAGAGAATACACCAGATTTTATAGTATTTGAAGTTACCTCGCATCCAGTCTCGCTCCAAAGACTGCACATATTTTTATATCTTTAAAAATCTTTTACACTCCTTGATTTCAAGGCTACAAGGAGACACCCTCTATAATTTCGACCTTTAGGCACAACCGTCCTATATTTTCGGGACAATAAGACACACCTAATTGCTTTCCGAGTACAACTAAGCCCAACTTGACTTACAGGCTAACAAAATACATCATTCATCGTTTTAAGTATATTTAAGTAGATTTCACAAAGGAATGCAAACCTGATCTTGCACTCGTGATTACATAACCCTATAAGTCTAATTGCATTTTGATCTTGATAGATTGTGGAAAGGAAGATGGAGATTTAAAAACTAAATAGAAATAGATATATTCAATTGAGAATATGGCAGATTATACGTAGGATTTCGATTAGAAATGGCAGAGAAGAAAGGAGTGAAGAAGAAGATGAAAATATTGTTAAAAATTTGTTTGGAATTTCTGGTATTTACAGAGAAATAATGGTCATGTCCATTCATGAACAGATATGATGAAAAGACGCATGTTTTGAAAATTTTGATTCTGAATTAAGTGGCCACTCTATCGACATACAGTATTTGGCCATGTCAATATACTATTAGTTCAAAATTTTAAATCTTTCTTTGAAAAATTATTTTGAAAATCTAAAACTACATAATTTAACTTGGAAACTTTTGGAAACTATGATAGTAAAAGAGAGTTTTGAACATAAAAATACTTCAGAAAAATTAGCAAGACAATTTAAATGATTTAAACTTAAATACATACTGTATAATCAAAATCAATGTATAAAGTAAATTTAAAATCCAAAACTAAATATTAAAATAGCAATATAACTCAAATGCATTACAATATATCAATCTATAGATATAATGTATATATTAACAAAGATTAAAATATAATATCAAATATAACTAAAAATAGTAAATAGATATAATATCAAATATCAGATATAATTGAAACTGAAATTAAATAGATTTGAAACTTGAATCATAAGATATTAAACTTAAACTTAAAAATAATTCTAAAATATATGATTTGAAAATACTTTTGAAAAAAATCTATTTTGAAAATCATTTAAAAATTATTTGAAAACCATTTGAAAAGAGATCAGATGAGTGCAGTCAAGTTTCAACATATATAACTAAGACTCTAATACATATTTTTGAATTCTTGAACTATTGATAACTCATGGGTCTTGATTTGCATTACTAGTCTTGATCATCATCTTATAGCATCTCAGACAGTCTTTATTACTATAATGTTTGATTATCAAAACCTTTTATGAATACTCTACTATACACTATATGTATAATCATTAGTATTAATTGTAAATATATTTTATACGTGTTATACCTGTTATGTTATCATCAAAACATTCTTGCACTAACAAAAAATATTATTACCAATATAATTGAATAATGGAAATTTGACTATACAGTTATTTTTCTAATTTTACATGTACAAAGTCCTTTATAAAGGTTTCTTTTCAATTCACACCTTTATTTTCAATTTTGATAAAAATAAAAAAATAAAAGTTAGGTTGTAAAAGTTAATCATATGTTTTATTAAATATTCTAAAACATGAAAGTAAGTGTTGTTTCATAATATGTTGTTGAGAGAGATAACTATATACGGAAAAGGTTCTATTACAATTTCAAAAATCCAAGTCTATAAGTCATATTGCTTTCAGTACATTTATAAGACAAACCAATCAACTTTCGATAATAGTACAAGAGGAGGTTGCATAATGTATATTTGGGTCTAGGCTTCTTCATTCCAATGATGTCGTTTATATTATACTGATCCAATGGTTCTAACATGTTAAAGTTGCTATAAATTTTTATTGCCTTCATTTTTCCCGAATCAATGAGAGATTTCCACAAATGTATTTAGAAATTGATTCTTAATGTCATTATTCTTGAAAATTGGAGATATTTAATTATTTGGATTGTTTATTGTAATTTTTGCATTTATTTATTCTTGGAAATGTGTATTTTTTTGCTTATAATAGATAATCAATATCATCGTCAAAGTTTATAAAATTATTTTCCTTCATATGTATGTTGAGGATGGAAAAAGAATGGATTTTTTTGAATAAGTGATAATAATATGTTTAACTTAATATGTATTTTGATAATTAAAACATCTAATATATTATTAAAACTCATTCTTTTATGTTTTTAACTTTTGTGATAGAACAAGTAAAGGATACCAACTAGGAGCAATGAATTTCGTGTATGTTGCAAAGAGGAAATAATTGGTGCAGTAAAAAAAATTATCCCCTTGAAAAGATTGTTGGAATCTTAGTCATCTTGGTGACCACGTCATCATTTAACATTTAATTACGAAAGGAATAGATCCTAGTTACATGGGTCGTTTATGGTTTAACAATGGAAAAAAGATAAATGTAGAGTATAGAACAAATGTGTTTGATGTATACAAGTTATATAAGATGATTCATTGTGAAGATGAAGATTTTATGAGTCATGTATTTTTTATGATGATAAAGATAATGTTGATTCTTAAAGAAAAGAGAATAAGTTTATCATGTAGAAACTCCATTGTATCTTGGTTGCGTAGCTCACACAAAATTATCTGTTATCATCGTTTTGCATAATCTTAAATATGAGACTATCTTATCTGATACTGGGTTTGATAAGCTTTCAACTGCCTAACATTTATTTTTCCTGAAGGATAACGTGCTTCTCAAACCATTATATGAAGTAAAGAAATTTCTTAAAGCAATCGATATGGGTTTGAAAAGACATATGCTTGTGAGAATAACTGACGCCTTTTCAGGAAAGAATATAAATATTTAAATATTTGTCAAAAATGTTATTCTTTAAGATGGAAGAAAAACCTGTTGGAAATAAACTTGGTTTTTAGGAAAATATTAATTTTGCAATGAATTTAATTATTGTATTAAGGGAAGGTTAAAATATATGGTAAGAAATTTTAGATTTATCAAATGGAGAATACTAGAATTGATTTGTTGAGGAAAGTAGAAATTAGAGAATAAAAGAAAACTCTAGAATAAGAAGACTCTAGATGATTGGCTATGTTATAAAAGGGTTGTACTCTCTCATTTGTAATGAAGTTGAATAAAAGATAAGTGAAGAAATAAAAATGTAGTCATTCAATTTTTCAACGTTCTATCTCTCTCCTCCTCTCTATATCCAAATCCCAACGTGGTATCAGAGCTAGGTTGATGAGAGAGGATAGAGAGATCTCTAGGAAGCCAAAAAAAAGGAAGATTAAGAGAAAGAAGAAGACTGAAAAGAAGATCGAAGATGAAGAAGAAGACTGAGAAGAAGATCGATTCCGTGGAAGAAAGTTTATTTTAGAGTTGTGGGAGAGAAAGTGCACCATGGAGAGAAAGTGCTCCAATATTAATTTTTTTTTGAAGGTGATGAGAGAGTGCATCACAAATCGAAGAGAAAGTGCTTCGTTAATTTTTGAAGGTGATGAGAGAGTGCAACACAAATCGAAGAGAGAGTACTTCGAATCAAGGAATCTGTTTGATGTAGTAAAACCAAGTTTAAGGGAGGATATTGGAAATAAACTTGGTTTTTAGGAAAATATTAATTGTGCAATGAATTTGATTATTGTATTAAGGGAAGGTTAAAATATAATTTTAGATTTATCAAATGGAGAATTCTAGAATTGATTTGTTGAGGAAAGTAGAAATTAGAGAATAAAACAAAACTATAGAATAAGAAGACTCTAGATGATTGGCTGTGTTATAAAAGGGTTGTACTCTCTCATTTGTAATGAAGTTGAATGAAAGAAAAGTGAAGAAATAAAAATGTAGTCATTCAATTTTTCTACGTTCTATCAGTCTCCTCCTCCCTATATCCAAATTCCAACAAAACCAAGATACTGAAAAGGTTATACAAAGTATTCTAGTTAAAGTCTTGAGATACTCTCCAATAGTTCCGAGATTTAGAAGAATGTACAGATCTCAATAGATGGCAGAAGATTCAAGATGACATTTTAATAATGTAAGTAATATGGAAAAATGCATCACTTGTGAATTCTATGGCATGGAAAATGGTGGATAAAAAGTATAAATCTTTTTTATCCAATCCACGCAATCTTAGATTTGGTCTTATTATAGATAGATTCAATCCATTTTCCATGTTGAGTGTGAAATATAGTTGCAAGTCCGTAATGCTTATGACATACAATCTCCCACCTATGTTATGTATGAAGAAGGAAAATATTATGTTAACTTTAATTTTTGAGGATCCAAAGCAAAATAGGAATGATATTTAAGTATATTTGGCATTTTTGGTGGAAGACTTGCAACATTAGTAGTGTATACAGGTTGATGCTTACAACGCATTCCGTAAAACTTTGTTTAAATTTTGCTATGGATAATTGATAATTATCCAACTTATGGAAATCTTGCAAGATGTTTTGTAATGAGGGGAAATCTTGCCCATTATGTGGTATAAATACTCATTCTTATTGGTTGAATCATAGTTGAAAGGACGTCTATATAGGTCATAGAAGATTTTACCTACCTTAGATTCACGGAGGAAACACCAGACATTGTTTGGTAATACCATAGAGAAAGATAACGCTCCTAGAATTCTAACAAGGAGAAATTTTCATGCAACATTGAAGGATTATCCAAATGATTTTGGAAAAGAAAAAGTAAGATGAGGAAGTGTGCTTATGATAAAGATGATGAAGAAGATAATATTAATGATTTGACAAAAATAAAACTATCAAGATGGAGAAAAGATCGATTTTATTTGATTTTCCATGTTGGAAGGTTATTGGTTAAGTTATTTACTTTTTTTGTAGTTTTAACAGAAGAAAAATCTAATAATGCAATATAGTTTTGATTTTTATAGGAACTTCCATTACATCACAATTTAGATGTGATGCATGTGGAGAAAATCATTGGTGAAAATCTATTGGTTGCAATACTACATGGTAACAAATCGAAAAATGGAACAAGTGTAGAAAGGATTAAGAGGATTGGGGATTTCGACATGTTCTTCATGCGCAACCTCGTGGTAATAGAACATATCTTCCACGGGCTCCATACAAGTTGTCAAATTCAGAGAGGAAAATATTTTGAAAAAGATTGTACGATTTCAAAGGGCTAGATGGCCACTATTCAAACTTGAAGAATCAAAATTTATTGCAGGATTGCAATTTTAGTGGATAAAGTCAAATGATTAACATTTATTAATGCAACACTTATTGCCAGTAGCATTGAGATGACTAATAGTAAAGAAGGCAAGAAAAGCAATAATTCACTTATGCTTTTTTCCGACAAATTATGTTAACTTGTTCTTAATAGATAGAAGGTAAAAACAATCAGGGTTGAGATTATTGAATTTTTATGTGACTTCAAGAATTTTTTCCACCATCTTTTTTTGATATAATGTTACATTCGTCAATTTATATTAGAAAAGAAGCACCAATATTTGGACTGGTTCATTTTATTTGATGTACTCATTCTAAAGATATATAAAGACACTAAAAGATTATGTACGAAACTATGCATGGCTAGAAGGATATATTGCAGAATCTTATCTTGTAGAAGAATCCATGATGTTTTCAAAGTAATTTCGGAAAAATCGGGAAATATAGAGGATAAAGAAGTTTGAATGAAGATTATGAAAGCAGAGTAATACTTGAGGGATGTTTGATTTCAATATCCAAGACTTTTTCATTGTTAGCTAATGTGAAAAAGATTACTCATTTAGCCTTATCAATGGATATGGTTGTGCTAGAACCATTTATAAAGTAAATTCGTGTTACATTGTTTTAATCATTTTACATGTTTGTAATGCTAAATATAACTTATAATCACTTGGTCCCTTCGGGGACATTAGATAAAACTTATAATCACATGTTCTTTGCTAGTTTGCATTTGGAAAAATTAGAATATTCAAACCAACGCATGAGAAAAAAAATCGATCTTACTTGGAAGTACAAAAAAAAATCCAATTGGATTAAAAGAAAAGTTAGTTAGATTCCAAATATATTCTCATTTAACTACTAATATTACTATATAATTTGCTTGCCAAATGGAATTTGCTGTAAATACCTATTACCTTTAAGTATCATAATCACATGATAAGATGGATTGCTCCTGGTTCGAAGAATGGTGACATGTCCTATAAAGGATATATCATAAATAGGCAGTGTTTTCATGTAAAAATTACAGGGAGAGATACCAGGAATTATGGAGTAAATGTTGATGCAACTACTATGTGTAGAAAAAGTGCAAAAGACGTGTCCCAAGAGGTTGATATGGTCACTTACTATGGAATATTGACAGATATAATTTTATTAGATTATCATTTGTTTTATAAACATGTTTTTAAGTGTCGTTAGAAGTATATAGAAATGGAGTAAAATTAATGATGATGGGTTCACTTTTATTAATTTACATTAAGCATTGTTTCAAAAGATCCATACATGCTCGCATTTCAAGCAAGACAAGTATTTTATTCAAGAGAAAATGATGTTTATAATTGGTATGTTATAATGAAAGCACCATCAATAAGTTTTGTTGATTTAGAGTCACATAATTATGTTGAGGAAGATATTCAAGTTGTGGAAGATTGTGAAATAATCAAAATGGATGACAAAGATGTTAGGTATATTAAGCAGGATAGCGAAGACATGCTTGAATATATTATATGGTCTACTTGAACATGATTATTAACTTATGATAGTATAAATATGGGCTGTTTGGAAATTCAATTGTTAGTTTTCTTTAGCAACAATTGTTCATTTGCACTATTATTTTATGTATTATCTACTTCTATATTAATGCATTCCTTTACATATCTCTAATCGTTTCTCTGGGTATATTGTGGCTGTTGATCAGTCTTTAAATGTACTACTTATTATTTGTATTACACATGTCACTTGCAATATTGTGGCTATAAATGCAAGCAAAAAGCTTGAATGTCCGATCATGTTTATGCCTTAGAAATTAATGTTTTTTTCAAACAACATTCATATATGCATATTGCAGTTTTGATCAACCATGTCTATAACTTAGTAATTAATTTTTTTCGTTTTACAACTTTAACATGCTTAATAATGCATACTATATTGAGTATTTATCATATTATGTGGATATAAGCTATCTTTAAATTGTATTGTTCAACATCATAGGATTGTTAGCATTTAAATAAAATACTATGTATCAGCCACACTTATTGACCAATTATAACAAGAATTTTATATCGGTTAATGATATATGTTGATTATTTACAAATATTTTTCAAAAGACCAATGTATAATTACATATATCCACAACAAAATAATGGTAGATCCCAAATCATAAGTTAAAAAATTAAAAAATTCTTAAATTGGTTAATTTTCAAAATTTAAATGCACTCATCTGTCTTTCTCATAGCTCATTTTTAGCTATCAGATCATATCATAAATTCATGCGTTGCATATGTATACTCAATCATAATTATACAGTATAAATTTGTCATTGTTGACCAGCCTTTTGGAAAGGCCGTCAAGAACATACACTTACCAAAAATCCAAGATAATCCATCGTCAGAAGGCCTTTATCTCGATTCGACCTCTATTTGGCTCGACAAAGTCTAATAGCACCGGAAACAAACTCAGGCTCAAAGACCTTTGGGTTGACTAAGTAACCTATCTACCTGACTTGCAAACTCTCGAGACAAATGTTAAAAAAACTCAACAAAAGAGCCCTAAGTCGATCAGAGGGAACATCAACTCGACCCAAATTACAATCACATGAAGATTTTGTGTATGAGCTTGATTTAAGTTTAAGCTTGATCAACCTGGGGTGGATCATCGACTCGGGCTCGTCTTTACCTACAAAATATCTCCACTTTGACATGCTTCTGCTCCAATTTGTCTGCTTGTTCTACCCTTAGAATTTCGGATCAACTACCATATGTCCATATCTAGCCGGGCTAGGCCATTTCGCATGAAAAGAAAGCTTCCTCAGCCATTTCTGCGGTCCTGGGATGGATGCCACGTGTCTTAGTCGATCCGAGAACTATAACACCTATAAATAGTCCTGCAAATCTTCAAAAAAGGACTTTTCGCCAATCTCTTGTTATTTTATTATTATTACAGCATTGTAATCATGTTTAGCCATTAAACCATCATTTTTACTCAAGGTTTAATATAATCAAGGTATTATAAAGTAGACGTAGCCTCGTTAACATAGAACCACTATAAATTTGTGTATGATTGCATTTACTCTTGTTTTCATTTATATTTCTTCATTTTTATTCTCTACATTATCTCTATTTGGGTGTGGTGCCACTTTTTGGGGTCAATACTTTGGCGTTTTCATTAAGAAAACTTAATTCTCAATGTTTAAAGGGTTCTGATCAACTTTTGGATCACCAAGTTCGAGACAAAATCCTAATTTCCATCGTCTTTAACAACAATTCCAAGTCTTCTGCATGCGCTTCTAGAAAACAGCAGCAACATCCAAATCCTGCCTCGCCATCATCCGTAGCTTCTGCCCCAGCCCTCGGCTCAACTTAGGATGGGTCGACACTTCTAGGTTGACATCGAGCCACGCGGGGGCACAACCATCCAATAGTCCTCCTACACTTCTCCCTCCCCACCCCAATGACCAAGCTCCCTCCTGGGTGTTCACTACTTATGATGATTTACGGTGTTGATGAACGAACTCCGGCATACGACAACAATAATGAATGCTCAGGAGCAGGAGAATGCTGCAATGAGGCAGGACATAAATCGAATAATGAGACAATGGGAAGAGTTCATGAACCAACAAGCTACTTCCCATTACGAAATCAGGATGCAGAAGGCTTGTCATCATCAGGGAGGTGCGGGGGCCAGCAACGATAGCGACGACCATTTGAAAGGCTAGAGAATGTGTGAGTTCTATGCTTTAGGGGGTTACATCTCAACTCGACTAGACCGAACTGAGCCATCTCGATATTGTCGACTCCAGACATGTCGACCCGAGGCCTGCCGAGCCCAATTCCATGCCTACCTGAAATCCTCCTCCAACTAACCACGACACTTCTAGAGACACCCGTGAGTCATGTGATTGACTAGGACAACCGAGGCCGAGGAAGTACCTCTTAGACATCGGCCCAAATAATATTTCCTAGAACGAGGGCACGTGAGGCCCAAAGAATTGAGATCTCGGATCATGTTATCATCAGCAATCCCGACCTGACTACATAGCGTAAAAAATCATGAATGATAATAGGGGCTACAAAAAAAGAAGATTTGGGGATTGGTTGTTGCCACACCCCATTTAAAGATGACATTCTACAAGCGGAGTTCCTAAGAAGATTTAATATGTCGCATATAATCCATTATTCCAGCATAACGGACCCCCAGCAGCATTTGATGAGGTATTTATGGCATATGGAGACATCAGCCTCCATAGACGTGGTTAAATGCAAGGCCTTCCCAATATATCTTGATGGGGGTGGCACTTATGTGGTTCACAAGACTTCCCCCGAGATCTATCCCAAACTACAAAGACTTACGTAAGAAATTCTTAAACTAGTTTCGTCTTCATGCCACTTAGTCGAAACATGTCATGACCCTTTTTGCAGTTAAACAAGTTTCGGGGGAATCTCTGAAGGGTTACATTAGCCAGTTCAATACGACCATAACTGAAGTGAGCAATCCAAATCCTGAAATAGTTTTGATGGCAATTGTTAACGGAGTCTACAAGAAAATAGAGTTTTGTAAGTATTTGATTGGAAAGCCTCCTATGACTATCGAATTGTTTTATGAAAAGGCTAATATTCGCCTACGATAAGAAGACATATAAGTGAATCTGGAAGAACGTCCAAATGATGTGCTGAACAAAAACAATCAAAGCAATGTGGAGGTAAAGAAATTCGGAGACAATTCGGGAAAGATTGAAGTAAATAATGGAAGTCGTGGCAAAAGAAGTAACAACCTATGAAAGAACAACAACGGAGGCTGTACCAAAAAGGGGATCCTAGGAAATGACCCCAGTTTCAGACATTTGATAGCTATACAACATTGAATGATATATTGGAAAACATCAATCTTGATACATTCAACATGATGTAGTATAAGAAACCACCTCCGCGAGAATACACGGAGAAGGAACGTGAGAGTGGGAAGTTCTGTTTATTTCACAAGATATAAGACTACTCAACAAATGAGTATTGTTATCTTAGAGACATCATTAAAAAATTAATTCGAGTGGGAAAACTCAATGAGTATAAGGTTTCCCTTCGGGATAGTGGGCAGGGGACCACAAAGCCTAAACATGGTCGGGTGGCTCCTGGAGCCGCGGCTAAGGAAAATAATAAAGGAATCGTTATTAATAACATTGTTTGAGGTCCACATCTAGTAGGTTATAGTGCTCGTACTATGGAGCTATATGATAATGTTGCAAAGCATTTGGTCATTGGGGACTGCAGTGCCCCCAAAGCAGTAGGTCCCGTGAAGAAAAGAAAGACAATGACAGATGATATTGTCTTCCGAGATAGAGAATCAGAGGGGGTGGAGACCCCGAGCATCGATCCCTTGGTGATTACAGCCAACATCGGCCCAACTACTACATGGAAAGTCCCTGTAGGCAGCGGGAGTTTTGTGAATATTCTATTCAAACGATCCTTCTATTCAAACGATCCTATGACCAGATGAGGCTAGAGGCAAGAGACCCAAAGTCGTGAAAAGGCAGGATAAGCGGCTTCAATGGCTCAATTAGTGAACCGGTGGATTGATTTAGTTACCATTGGAGTTCGGTGAGGAGGACCATATGAGAGTACGTATCCTCCCATCTCTTGTGATGGACATAAACTCTTCGTACAATTCCTTCCTAGGTCGAACAACCCTTGCAGAATTCAGAGCATGCATAGCTCCCTATGCCTGCTCCTAAAGTTTCTTAATGAGGCTGGAGTTGGTGTAGTGCGGGCAGATCGAGTAGTAGGACAAGCATACTACTACGCAGAATGGAAAGAAGTCCATGATAAGGAAAATAAGGGGTCTAAAGACAGTCATCCTCCAGCGAAGAAGGTGGAAGCATAGCAAATAAAGATAACATCCTAGCCAGGATCGTCCAGTCGCCATCTCGAGGATATTGATCCAAGTGAGGATGAAGTGCTGGAATATAGAAAGGCGACTCCTAATGAAACTACGATGGAGATTCTAATCGATAACGATGACTTGACCAAGGTCTTGAAGATTATATCCCACCTAGACCCTCTCTGGATGAGGAAGCTGATTGATTTTCTCCATGCAAACCTGGACATGTTTGCGTGGACCCATGTTGACATGTGTGGGATATCTCCATCCATCATGACTCATTCGTTAAATATTGACCCGAAGCATGTTCCAATAAAGCAGAAAAGGCATGCTTGGCCCGAGAGGTCGATAGCTTTGAAGGAATAGGTCAAAAGATTAAAGATGAGATGTGACATACCCCCAATGGATATCAAACCCAGTGCTTGTGAAGAAGGGAAACGGGAAGTGGTGAACGTGCATCGAATTTTCAAGCGTGAATAAGGCTTGCCCTAAAGATAGTTTTCCACTTCCCAAGATTGACTAGCTTGTCGACTCAATGGTTGGAATCAAACTTCTTTCGTTGAAGTATGCTTATTTGGGATATAACCAGATTGCGATGCATGTCTTAAAACAGGAGCATACAAGTTTCATAACGGATCTTGGGCTGTATTGGTATGTGATCATTCCTTTTGGACTATTTAGTCGTCTTTTTGGTAAAAGACGCAACGGACCAAATCGAAGCCCAAACACGCAACCAATCAAGATAGAAAGATCGCATTACAGGAAGCCCAGCAGAAGCTCGGCCCGAAGAAGCCACGCATCAGACCAATCAAGCCAATTTCTCGCTCTGGTAGACTCGCTCTCCCAGTTGATCGAAAGAATTGCTCTCGCATAGGGAGTATCGGCCCAGTATTTCGAGTCTACATGAAATATCTAGCTGAGCTATTCAAATGCTTGGCCTAACTCTCAAGGAAGAAAAGGCGGTCAACCACATCGGGACAAAGCTCTACTTTTGATACACCTCACTATGGATGCCACATAAGCCACAACTTCCGAGAATACTATTTATAAATAGTGGAACTAGTCTTCCAGCTGCTATTCTATCCAAGGGGTGAGCTACACGTGTCTAAGTCTTCCCAGAAAGACCGGGCCACGTCACAACAGCTCAAGCTGCCATCTCCACCTATAAATACCTCAAAGCTTAAAGAGGAGAGGGACCTGTTCTTTTTGGGTGGATACTTCTTCTTCCCAGAAAAGCATTATCTGGAAGAGAAAATAGCCATCTTCCTTCTTTACTTCAAATAGAAAAAGAATTGTAATTGTAATATAAAGCAGAAATAACATATAAAGTGGACGTAGGCACAGTCTTTGCCGAACCACTATAAAAAGACTGTGTGTTTCCCGTTTCCTTTACTTTTTCTGCATTCTATAATCAGTATTCTTGTGTTCTTCACATAATTGGGGGTTGAACGTCACTAGTGACCAAATTTTGACGTCAACATCTTTGGCGCGCCAGGTAGGGGCGGTTTGCCATAGTTCATGGTGAACAAACGAAAGAAAGATGCAACATCCTCTCGTCCCAAAGCGCCGATGCAGTCGATACTAAAGCTACAGAGGCAAGTCACGAGATTTCCTCTCATGAAGATATGTCTCGATTTTTTTCCCGGGAAGACATGGATAAAATCATTGTCGAGTTTAGAGACCATATGACATCTCAGGGTAAACTCCTCAAACGAAAATAGCAGTTGATGGATCACCTTCTCGGTCGACTGGAGATAGGATTGAATGCTTCAACATCAATTCCCCCACCGGTCGGGATTGGGGCAACAAATGATCTTTGATCTGCACAGAATCAAGCCACTGATCAGTCTACACCTTTATTTCATCCTGGTTCGGTCCCACCAACCGATCGATCACAGCCAGGAGTATCGCTTCCAGCGACCAGCGCAGCTACAGCAACAGAACCTCAGGCGGCTCGCGATCAAGATCTAGATCGGTCGAACACTTTACCTTCACTCTTAGGAATAACTTGACCTATCGAACCAGTCGAGTAACCACGGGGTCCATCAGAATCAATGCCATTCCCATTACAACCCGAAATCTTACCACAGAACAGTCTAACCACTCTTCCCCTACAACGAAGAGTCGGTGCGGCCTTCCCTTCAAACCAAGGAAGCCACCCTATTATACCGGTCCTTACAGTGGCAGAAGAAAACACTACCGTAGACCCTACTAACCTCGCTTCCATCAGGGGCACCTCCGAGCTCCGAACATCACATGCTATACTGGATCAGCCTAGGCCCACCGTTATGGGTACAGACCGATCCGCTACTCCTTAGGTTCAAGAGGGGCCATTCTCCCCAAAACCACCTACTAGAGCTCACCTTCCCTCACACCTTCACTCAACTCTCGGACGACGGGCCCAGCCAACTGCCACCCTTCCGAGCATTTTTTTGCCGGATCCTCACACCGAAGTTCCCCCATATGCTGAACTAAATTCATGGCAATGACTCCTCGGAGATAGAGGTTGGCTTGCAAGCATCATCCGACGCTTTACTCTTTTCACTTCCTCGCAGCAAGAAATAGATAATGTCAATCGTAGCCCCTTCAACTGGGAAATCAGAAACTCTCGAAACCCTTCGGACTTCAGGTTTCCAGCTATCGAGCCATACAACGACCGCACTGACCCAAACATCCACCTCATGCGATACATGTGGCATATGGAAGTACTTGGCTCATCGACCAACGTCATGGCTAAGTGCTTCCCACTCTCTTACAGACATAGCCGGAATATGGTTTCGACAGCTGACAACAGAGTCGATCAACAGTTGGAACACTTTGGTCACCCGCTTCATTGAACAATTCAGAGTACATATCTCTCGACCAAAAAGCGTTATGTTCTTATCCACCATTAAGCAGCGATTAGGAGAAACACTCAGATCCTTCCTCGAAAGATTCAAAGCAGTTGTAGCGTCAGTCAATCGGGCTGAGCCATCGATGGTACTTATGGCCTCCATTGCGGAAGTTCAAAATCGATCAGAATTCTCAATCTCATTAACCGGAGATTCCCCTAAGGATATAGATGATTTCTATTCCGAGGCCGAGCGATTCCTCCGAAAGAAGTTGCCAGCATTGAGATGGAGAGCCTAGAGGTCTTAGCCACCAAACAACAAGGTCCATCCCATAGCAAGGCCAGAATAAAGGAAGAGGAAAGGCCCTGGAAAAGAGCGAGCGTCATGTGTGACCCCAGAACGAAAGTAAGTACGATCAGTACAACGAACTCAATTCCTCTCTGCTTGATATATACCTTGACATAATAGGGTCTCCGCACACTCCGAGACCACCTCGACGAGAGCCAACACAGACGGAGCTTGATTTCGGCAAACATTGCATATTCCACAATGTAGCTGGATATAGAACCAATGAATGCCGACATCTGCGTGATTCATCGAGGATTGATTCAGAAAAGGAGAGCTTCCCGAATATGTCAAAAATCATGCCCCGGCCATGCCACCATGATCTTCTTCCCAAGCTCCACAAGTCGATCCACGAGCTCCTAGAAACGGAAAGGACCCTAAGACTAGCCCTTGCGACATTATCATTAATTAGATTTTTCTGATGTATTTCTTTCAATAAAATGGACACCTTAATGTACACATTTATGGGGTTAGGATTTAGCTCCTAGGCATGCTCTGGAATCAATCGATGCCCTCTTAGAATCTCTTTATAATAATTCATTAGTTGCTATGAATGTTCTTTTACAAATATAGATAATGTTTGGAAAACTCTAAAGCCGAGCACAGATAATGCTCGCTCCCTTCTTTTAACTTGGTCAGCGTGAAAGCCTACAACCATATCTTAACACCTACTCCCATAGCTGAGTGTAGTATATCTCTTTAAGCCGAGTATGAGTGATACTCGCCCCTTCTTTTTCTACACCACGAGCTTTTACCACTCGCTGGACACACTAATCTAGCATGGGTCGAGCATGAAAAACACTTGCCCTAAGCCGAGTATGGTTAATACTCGCCACGAAGCCAGGTATGGTTAATACTCTCCACTAAGCCGAGTATGGTTAATACTCGCCACTAAGCCGAGTATGGTAAATTCTCGCCACTAAGCTGAGTTTGGTTGATACTTGCCACCCCTTAAAGCCAAGGGAACTAAAATGCTTGACCCATCCGCCTTCTCCAAGCCGAGAACGATTTATTTTTTTCTTTGCATGAACTAACTCTCATAAAGACGATCAACATCTC
This sequence comes from Allium sativum, assembly GCA_030737875.1. Lineage (NCBI taxonomy): Eukaryota > Viridiplantae > Streptophyta > Magnoliopsida > Asparagales > Amaryllidaceae > Allium > Allium sativum. Next base: position 250,761,531 of record CM060915.1, on the reverse strand, counting down.
GGCCTTAATACGGTTCCCGATAGTTATCGGTTTTCTGGCCTTAATACGACCTAGTTCGGTCGTCGGTTTTCTGGCCTTAATAAAACATCGGAACTATCGGATTTCTAGCCTTAATATGGTCCGGCACGACCATAGTTGCTCGATCAATCGTGCTTCGATTCACGTTTCAAAACACACCTCCATCTATCGAAGAAGATGTATTCTGATGGGTAAAGTGTTAGCCTCCTTTTTGGTAAAAGACGCAATGGACCAAATCGAAGCCCAAACACGCAACCAATCAGGATAGACAGATCGCATTCCAGGAAGCCTAGCAGAAGTTCGGCCCGAAGAAGCCATGCATCGGACCAATAAAGCCAATATCTCACTCTGAAATACTCGCTCTCCCAGTCAACCGAAAGAATTGCTCTTGCATAGGGAGTATCGACCGAGTATTTCGGGTCTACATGAAATATTCTGCTAAGCTGTTCAAATACTTGGCCCAACTCTCAAGTAAGAAAAGGCTGTTAACCACATCCAGACAAAGCTCTACTTTTGATACACCTCACTATGGATGTCACATAAGCCGCAACTTCCGAGGATACTATTTATGAATAGTGGAACCATTCTTCCAGCCATTATTCTATCCAAGGGGTGAGCTACACACATCCAAGTCTTCCCAGAAAGGCCGGGCCATGTCACAACAGCCCAAACTTCCATCTCCACCTATAAATACCTCAAAGCTTAAAGAGGAGAGGGACCTGATCTTTTTGGGCGGATACTTCTTCTTCCTAGAAGAGCATTATCTGGAAGAGAAAATAGCCGTCTTCCTTCTTTTCTTCAAATAAAAAAAGCATTGGACTTGTAATATAAAGCAGAAATAAAGTATAAAGTGGACGTAGGCACAGTCTTTGCCGAGCCACTATAAAAGGATTGTGGGTTTCCCCGTTTCCTTTACTTTTTCTCCATTCTATAATCAGTATTCATGTGCTCTTCACATGATTAGGGGTTGAACGTCACTAGTGACCAACTTTTGACGTCAACAGACTAAATAATGCGGAAGCAACTTATCAATGCTTTGTATCCTAGATTACAGCTGGAGCTATATTCGGAATGCTTTATATCCGTGTATTTCTTTGAGTTGTGGTAGTTGATGTTTTCAACTGCACATTATATTTATGTATTATATTTTCCGTTGCTTTGTAATTTGTAAATCTCTGTTATTTATTTTTCCATTGTATATTTATTCGCACTCTGAAATGCTTGTACTCTGATGGAAATTGTTGTAATAGCAATGAAATGTTCTCATGTTTGTGTTCTGATGCATCATGTTCTCATTACAACCCACGATCTCCCGCCTCTTCAGAGGTCAAGCGAATTCGAGGCGTAACATATTGGTATCGGAGCTTTGGTTTACAAAACTCGAGAATAAGACACATTAGTACCAAACGAAAGAATTCATCAGAGATAGGATTAGTAACATCCTATAAGAATGACTCATCAGAGATAGGGTTAGTAATGCCCTAGAATGGACTTGAAGAGTATTATTTATAAAAACAAATTTAGTTTTGAAATTTTATATCTATTATTCGTATATGAGTATTTTATTTTATATTGAATTTGGACTATCGGGTATATAAAGATTTTGAATATATGTGTAATTAACGCATATCCGGAGTCCCAAATATGCTAAATAGATATAGAATCTCACTCTAGTCGCCAAGAGATAATTTTGATGATTGCTAGCACCATTAGTGTTTATGTTCGAGTTTCGAAAGTAGGATATCTATATATTTCCAATTGACTGGGGTGAGAACCAAAACTTAGTTAGAGTTTATTGTCTATGATTGAGCACTGATAATATGATTTTAAGTATATTAAAGTTATATGTTTGAAAAGCTAATTAACTAATTGATTGTTGGTTGTGATGTGTGATTATTAGTTAACTAATACAAATATTGGAATGGTAAAACCAATAAGAAAATGAAAGCTGAATTAAGCCAAATCGAATCAAATATTGAACTGAACTGAAAATTGATTATCATTGTAAACATGTACATGTATATATCAGGTGATATCATGGAAGCTAAGAAGAGGAATAAAATTGTATGCCCAACAAATAGGTACATATTTACTGTATTTATTGGGTTTTGGATGTTTTTATAAGCCGATTGGCAAGCCACTTGGCTTTTATTTTTCTTTTTGATTGACGAGGGACCTGTCAGGCAAGTCGTGGTTTTACCAATCAACCCGTAAAAAGGAGGTTATGTTGAAATTTTTCAGAAATTTAGGGTGTTAGCTAAATTTTAGAAAAAATTTAAAGTTCTTAGAAACTGAAAAGTTAAAGAACGTAAGCCAGAATGAAAGTTGAGTTGGTTGGTTAAACATCTTTCAGCTCCATTCTTTTTCGAGGACGAAAAAGTTTTAAGTGCGGTAGATTGTAAAACCCGTAATTTTGGAACAAGTTTAAAATTTATTTTTTAATTGATTTTCATGGAAATTAAATACTACAGATGAATTATTCTAAGATTAAAAGATTTAAAATTTATTTAGATTGAAGTTAGAACGTAAGAATTTGAAATTTAATTAAAACGAATTCGAAATGGCGCGGTTGTTTGAAAAATTTCTTTTAAACTTTAAATGAGTATATAGAATTCAAAATAAACCGGATTTCAATAAAATAAGAAATGTTATAATCTGCTTAATTATATCTTTCTAAAGAATATAATATATTTAGATTTTACTTTATAAATTGAAAGTTATGTCCAAATTAAAATTTAGAATAGTCGCTATGGAATTTGTATATATTTTAACATTGTATATAGCCCTTAAAGTAGCCATTTTGCAAATGACCTCCTTTTTCGACGGAACCACTTTTTTTGGATCCGGAACGTCAAATTATTATCAGGTTTAAAATTTCAAGACATTTGGAATTAGTATGTGAGCATAGTAAATTTTAACGTGTTTTCAATTTCAGTTTGAATTTAACAAGCCAGTTAAAAAAGCCACTTTTCAAACGGTCTCCAAATTCAACGAAATTTATTTTTTATGGCCTTATCATTAAAACATAGCTAGATTTCAATTTTTACAATTTTTGAGTCAGTATGTGGCCCTGACAAATTAAAATGTACTTGAAATTCAATATTGACCGTTATATTAATTTATATTTTAATTTTGATAAAAACTGATCAAAACAGTCGAACTGGCTTACGAAATATATTCCATTATGTCTAGGATTGGGGTATTTGGTTACGGGCGACAATCATTGGGTTTTATTTGGAGTTCAGATGTGAAGTTCACTTTTAAGAAATAAATAATATTAAATATACACCTCTATATATAAATAAAAAGGGGAAAACCTAATTCCTTTTCCTAGAAAAATGTGCCGCCGCCCACGATCGACGATTCCTATTGTTCGATTCTTCTTGCATTATTTTCTCCTAACCCACTCCATAATTTCAAGAATTTATAAAACAAACATGAAAGAGCTTTGTGAGATCTATAATTCTACACAGTATGATCGATTTTCAGTTTGTAAATTGTAAGAATTCATTGCTCAAAACTGCCGAGTTCGTGACCGTTTATCGAAGCATTAGGGGTTTTGAGTTTGCCAGAACTCTAGCCGATGATGAAGCAGGCGAAGGCGCTCGAGGGGGTGTCCGGTGATCGACCTCCAGTGGTCGGAAATAGCTGCGGCGGCGGTTTTTGAAGTTGGAGCATGGTCGATATTTTCACCTGGAAGAAGAACGACGGGTTTAAAATCCTTAACCAATATAATTAGTGATTAATTATAAATTTAATTATTAATTTATGTATCTAATGTATAAAATGTCATATCTTCTTCGTACGAGATCGGAATTGAACAATTTCAGTTGTGTTGGGATCGTGATCTACAACATGGAACTGACCAGAACGGAAAAGGAGCAAGCTGGATTTTTAGCGAAATTAAATGCTCGTTTAGTTTAGTTTAAAAATAAAATCTTCAAATAAAGACTGATGGAGTGGAAACCAAAAGTGAGAACTCTCTCACTCAAAATTTTGTACAGTTATTTATTTTTATAACTGAATATATATTATGCCTGTGATTGCAATATTTGTTTGGTAGATGATGGTTGTGTGCAATTTTAATGCCATGATTATTAAATTGTAAATAAATTCACATGGATTGTGATGTAAACCCCACAAAGGTATTAGGACGATAATTTTACACACTGCCCAATTATTTGTTGATGATTGAAAACCCCACACGGGTCTGGGATGATAATTAATTGAAATCTCCCTTGGATTCAATTGTATGTCAACCAATTGATTGACAGACTGTTATAACATATTTAATTATTTAATTATTTAATGCTTATACAGTTATAAATTACAATCTGGATGTGAAGTGACTGTTTAATATTTGTTTATCACTATTTTTGAATACATGCGATGTATGGAATCCATATAAATAAAATTATATGGTAATTGATAGATTCTGATTCCAATTCAGAAATAATGAATATTTTAAAATAATATTCAGTGAAAAAATAAAAATATCATTTTGATGTCCGATTTTGGATGGACATGAAAATATTGAAACATATGGAGCTGAGTTAAGTAGATGTATGCCATTTTAACTCGAACAGATTTGTAACGGCCCGCAAATCTTTACTACCTGAGTTGACTAAACAACACACGTCCAACCCAAATAATACAGAAATATGAGTCATTAGGGTTAAAGAAACAGAAATAAACAAATGATAGAACAAAAAAAACATCATAATCTCCCAGCAGAACGAACAAAATATATTATATAACATAATCCTTTGAATACCAAATATTGTATCATGTATACATACCATCATCAGAGCACAATACAATATTAGATACAGCTGAGATAACTCTAAAATAACTAACGATGAAGCCACCTGCTTCAAGCTCCTCCAAGTTTATTTGTAAAATCCTGTAACACTTGACTGCCCATACAGATTTGGGCACCCAAGAGTTTAGGTAAAAACAAATATAATAAACTCTGGATCAGTCATGGGACTAGTGTGAGTAAACTCCAACCATATTGTTTAACATTGAAAAAAAAAACCTTTGAATGAAACGGATAGTAGTAAGACCAGCCCACACATAAACATGGACGGTTTTTACCTTACTATAACCCAAAACATTTTGATAAGAAAATCCGGTTATACTATAATAATGTCTAATCAAGTAAATAACCATATAGTAGAATGCTTGCATCTCACGCTCAACATACATAGAAAAAAATCAAAAACCGCAGGGCGCTTATTGGAGATTGGATTCCAACTATGATACGATATGGGACCACCTCCGTATTAATGTACTCTAAAGGGGATACACTTGGGTTCAACAAGAACATCTTGCAACCCGGCCACACATGACCGACCACTCATTTAGCTTGAGTGTATCGAATATATTGTCACCCCATTATAGTTTTAAGGGCCCACCGTACATCCGCGGAGATAGAGAAAATGAAAAAGAACAATTGTGAATTTTCTCTTGATCGATGACCATATACCCTGCTTGGGAATGACCCACCAAGCCATGCTGCCTGCACGATTTTTTGTCATTTCCCCCTTGTGAGGCTTGAGGTCACATTTAACTTTTTAGAACATATGGCCACCATTCACTTTGAATGCCACATCGCCAAATTCGTTAATCACTATTGCCTTCTCCCCATCAACTTGGTATATTCGTAAAAACCAACGGGCGTGATCACTGGAAATACTCTGTCAGACCTTCATCCATTTGATTCGCAACGCTGAAGCCAATACGGAGTGGTTTTCGGATATATAAATCTAACTAGTCTCTCCGTATTGACAACGAAGGTAAAAAAATCTTTGATAGCCGGTGATTTAACTATCAAAGGAAAATAAACATCCATCAATCAATCCACCAATCACTGGCTCCTTATTATTAATAATATTCATTCATTGACTATTTTCCAATTTCCTTGTCGTATTCTATATATATCGATTTCCATTATCAAAATTTCTTTAAAATATACTAACTCCTTAAATTTTCGGAAAATTTCGCTAGCACCTCCTTCGTACAGGTGACTCGGTACAACTACAAAATGCCTTTCTAGGCCCTTTCCATTCAAAAAGAAAATCAAAAAGGCAAGTAGCTTGCCTAATAAGCTCAAAAAAATATCATACGGAATTGAAACATGTACCTTCTTGTCCGACACTTAAATTATAATTTTCATACTCTCTTCATATTCTTCATCCCATACCTGTCTATCATATATTCAACCATTCTCAATTCCAATCAATCTAACATTTTCATTTAACCTAGTTCAATCCCTAATTTATACTTTAGATAGCTCATTTCACCTTTATTTGGAAGCAGTTGTGTTTAAACACATTATTATTGCATTCAACCAAGTGAAATTCAAACTGCAAATTCAATTCCAAACTTTAATTCATGTTACATATATTCAAAGGTTCAATTTCAATTCATAACTTCAATTTACTTAACCAAAGCCAAGTTTAATCCAAAACTCCATTAACTAACTATTTTTCAAATTGGTTAACCTCATTCGAAAATCAAAATCTGGTTTTTTTTGTTCCAAAAATCAATACATTTACTCCATTTGAGTTCATATTTATTTATAACTCAAATCAGGATTTTTCTAATGGAAATTCGGATTTTATTTACTCAAAATCCTTTTATTTTATTTTATCAACCGTTATGGTTTAAAAGCGATTATGGCGCTGTTTTTTCTGAATATTTAATTTTGACATAACTCAAAATCTATACGACGAAATCAAGATTTTTCTCTTCTATTAGAAAATTATTATTCGATAGGTCTGGGCGTTACTTGTTTCATCAAATTCCGACTTGTATTGTGTTATATATACTCAATTGAAGTCCGATTCGTCAAATTGCGAACTACCACGCTGCGGCGAGTTTGTTTCAAATATAAACTTTTAAAATTAGTTTACTAAATAAATTCCAAGTTCATTTTCAATATTTTAAAATAATTCAAGCCCGTTATCCAAATTTGAATTAACAATTCAGGTTATTCAACTGTCGATTATTTTATTCCATATTCATAACTCAGTAATAAATAAAACTCAAATTTCTATATTCAATTCCAATTCTTATGAAATTATATTATTTATAAAATATCGATATAATTGAAATCCAATTATAAATTCCTTTTACGGGCAAGATCAATTGATTCAACATGGTTTACCATTACAAACTAATATCATCCCTTGATAATAGTGAAGTCGTTCAAGCTAGGGTATTTTATTTACCTCTCAGACCTTGACAGACAACGTTCTTATCTTGAGATGGATAAGAGTTTGTAATACAAAAACTGCCAGTACTTATCAATAAAATATTATCTTCTATCTCATTTAAAATATGATTTTTAAATGCCATATATTATGTTTGGAAAAATTCATTTCCAACTTATCCAATGAGAATTGCTTCATTTCATTTCTAAACATCGTTTATAAATCAACTTCCTTATTTTATATTAAACAAGCTTTCATTTAAAATTCCATTTAAAACTCGATTCCCATTTCAAATATTTTATTATTAATATCTACGTATATAAGGAAAAAATCGATTTTCATACTAAAATTTTAAATCTATATTAAATACCATTACAATATCTTTTGGAAATAAAATTTACTTCTACAAATTCAACATAGTCTACTTCAAACCATAAATCCATTTGGATATATTTAATTCTAGTTTATATTCTGAATATCGAATAAAATCTCGTCGCTTCCTTTTTCCAAAACGATTTCCAATTATAAATTCCTTTTTAAATTCAACCCTGAATTTAGATTTATCAACTATCCAATGATAATTTTTCACATTCATTTACGAATGCCATTTATAATTTACGCTTCTTGTTTTAAATATATAAAACAAGTTTTCTATTTCAAATTTCATTTAAAATCCAATTTCTATTTTTGGAGAATAAATTCTCCTTTTCAAAGTCATATTTGAATTTCCTTTCTAAACTATCAAATGATAACCTTTATTTTCATTTATGAAAACCGTCTATAAATTCAGCTTCTTGTTTTTATTACTAAAATAAGTTAATATTTCCTAACTCGCTCGAGATTCCATTTCTATTACGAATATTAGATTTTTCTATTAAAATCTAAAAATCCTTTTTGTATAATATTTTTAAATATCAATATCTAGGGCCAGTGATATTTAAACATCAACATACACAAATCAACAATCCAATTCAATACATCACACACATAAAAACAATAACAAATCAATTTTAGGAATCCATTTGGATTCCACCAATCTGTTTTCCTGCATCCACAAATGTCAGACTACATAAATAATACCAATCCCGCTTCAAGGCAGGATATCGTGGTATAGAAGGTCATCCACTCATATATCATAGGGCTATAGGGTCATCCGCTAATGATACTGCGGGTATCCACTATGGTACTACGGGAAATCTAATATATATATATATATATATATATATATATATATATAACCACAATCTCTAAGCCTAAATAACTAATATATATAACCACAATAATTCAGTAATTCATGCAAGCATCCAAACAACCAACAATTTATTTTTAACGATTAAAAATAAATTAAAAATAAAACTCTAAGTGAGATGTAATCACCTTGATTATTATTTGTCGAATACCCTTTTAAATTTCCATATCATCTCGGCTTCGAATCCAGTTAAATCATCTATTTTGAACCAACTCAATTGAATCTATCTCAAATAGATTTGATTTGTACGTTTGATTATTAAATTTTAATTATCGATTAAATGATTATTTATTTAAATTAACAACTACAATGAATAAATAAACTATTCTATGAAATCAATTTTTTTTTAAAAAAGGTTATACCTTGTCGCCTTGTAAATTAATCAATCCATCGACGAACACTCAAAATCGTTGTTACACCCACTACGATCAATCCAAAACTGCCTTATTTCATTGCGACATATCACCAAACAACTTGCTGTTAATCTTCATTCCCTCACAAGCACTTCCTGCTACTGCTGCACCCTCTCAGCTTCGACCATACACTGCTGCAGACCCGAACTAAGTCAGTATAACCTCCTCTTCTCTCTAAATTTCCCTGCTCTAGAACTTCCAATGTATTTCTTCCTCTTTATTTCTAAACTTCGAACCCCTCCTGTAGGTCAACATGTAGAGCTGACATCACCCTTCACCTGACAGTAACCTAAAATCCCATGTCCTCAATAGTGCATCGACCTCCCCATTTGACATCGTGACCAGGAGGAACCATCGAGCTTTGTAGCTCGCCTATCGCACCCTTTAAATCAATCTGGAGGCGACCAGAATCCGACAATGACCGCTACCCAAAACCACAAACGCAACACTACCCTTCTTCATCGTGATCTGCGCTATACGCAATGCCCTAGTTCAACCCAACTCCAATTTATCTCAACCGTTGACCACTCACAAATACGCGAGTGCTTCGGAGAATGTTGACAAGCCTTGTATGGTTCGCGATTTCTTCTTTATTTTTCTTTTGTCATTTATTCGGATGAGTCGATTTGGAAAAGAAACGAAGGAGGGAGGTAAATTGGTTCGATCTGAAATGTGAGAAAGTGGGGCTTTGATTACTTTTTTTATTGTCTGTGAATGAACAAGAGCACGATCATTTTTGCTTTCGTCTACTTTTGTTGAATGAGGGAATGAAGAGGTTCGATTATTCTTATAGGTGAATTGGGGACAAGCTCTACGGCTCGAGGAAGAAGATAGATCGATTTAATTGTATAGGTCGGCGCCATTAAATCTTTTCTCCCTTCTTTATGAAGTTAGAGAACAGAAAATTTGTCTCAAGAAACCCAGTAGGTATGCGCGAAATGAATGGTTAAGGTGGCAGGGTAATGTCTGGTATTAAATTTAATATTTAATTTAGTTTTATATAATATTCCAAAATATTTTATGGTTCCTAACTTACAATTCTGAACCGCGACCGGTGTTACCAGATTATAATGTTATTCCGATCTCAACGGACCAGGTTCTGAAATCTAACTTGACTGTATAGAAGAGGTAACAAATTAAATTAATGTTTTAAATTAAATTCAATTTAAAATATATCTATTTCAAACAATTAAATTCATCGAAAATAAATAATTATTATTGTTCTAATTGAAATAAATTTTCATATTAATCGACTGCATAGTTTTGATTCAGATTTCAAATTCTGAATTCAGTTATTATCGTTTCGTATTACGATACCCGATATATTCGATATAAATCATTATATCAATGTTAAATCGATAAATTTAATAAAAATCCATTTATTATTCCAAATTAGTATTTAAAATAAATTTAAATATTCGATATAAAATAGCTAAAAATCCGGGATGTTACAGGATTTTTCTTTTGATTTTATTCATTTTATAATGAATATCGAAAAGATTTGATTTCAAAATCTGATATTTAAAAAATATTATCATTTTAATATTGTAATGATATAGAACATTCAATTTTGATTTAGAATTGAAAATGAATTTGAAATCATTTAAAAATGAATTTATAAACGATTTATAAAATACGTTTTAAAAAGGAAATCAAAGAAATATATTATATATATTTAAATGGTTTGATTAGAATGTATCGCACATCGACCGTTCGCGAATTTCGACCATTAATTTCGAATTGGCATAACAGGAGATCCGACCGTCGGATTCTCCTAAAATTGGAACTGTTGGGTTCGTATCAAAAAGAGATTTCGAATGATTATAAGATATTTGAAATCTAACGGCCAGATTTTAATATATGCCCAAATCAGTTTTGGAAAAGGTCGCTGTGGATGTAGTTCGGTGGCCGATATTGAAAATCACTATAAGGGCCTTATTAAAATTATTAAAAATATAAACAATTTAGGTAAAATCATAATAAATGATTTGAAATGATTTTGGATTGAAAATTCCATGTTTGTAAATATAAAATATTCTTTTATCAGAATAAGTTGTTTATCAATTAGGTAAGGACTTAAAAGGAATTGAAACGGTTTTGATATAACCAGAATTTTCCAACGTATGGATTGGAAATGATTTGAATGGAAATAATCTTTGGAATATTTTGATATAGTATTCTATGATTATAAGGATATTGTTGAGGAATTTGGAAGATATAGATATCGTTATTCCCAATATGATATCCATTAGTTTCAGAATTTGATACTGAATATAAGTCGGTATAATTTCTATTCAGAGCCTTGTATTTAATATCAAATTGGATTTTGGGTTTGTCCTGAATGGTAAATTTAATAAAACTGTTCTTAAACCCAATTGAGAAAAGAATAAATCTTTTAATTAAGATTAATGAAGTCTTCCAATTAATATATATAATTGGAATTAAATGGAAGTTGATTTTGGGTTCATTGTGAACGATGTTTTAAAATACATTTTTTCTTAAAACCCAGTTAACAGTGAAATTATGGTTTGAAATTTATGATCTTTTAATTAAGGTTAATGGAATTTTCCAAAGTAAATTTTTCTAATTTAGTATATTAAATTGAAACTGAGTGGAATTCGATTTAGTGATAATCGAGATGAGCTTCTGTGAAGGAAGACCGTTACTATTCATGGAATTTAAAAGTCTTTGCCATTATCCTGTTTATAGTACTAGTCTGATATGGAAAGTTATATCGATTATATATGATTATGATTTCCGTGAAGTTTCCTTTTTGATGGATGATGATTTTGGGTTTATCGTGAACTTTGTTCTAAATGACATTAGCTCTTTAACCCAGTTAAAGATGTTGGCTAGTTTTTGGCCCAAGCCACCAAGATTCAAACACAAGTCCAAGAAAATATGGAACCTCACTCGTCATGATCCTCAGAAACTCGATCGTGGTCACCACATCATCTTTGGCTCGTGGTCCACCATCACGACCCCTGCTTGTGGTACCCAGCAACGACTCGCGATCGCCCCATGTAGCCACGATCCGGCCCGTCCATGTTTTCTCGATCCGATCCAATCCCAGAAGCTAAGGTGAAGATCACGACCCGATCCAACCCCAGAAGCTAAGATGAAGATCACGACCCGATCCGTTCACAACAGAACGATCCGATCCGTCCCCTCTGCCTCTTCACGGTCCGGTCCTAGAAACCAAGATAAAGGTCGAGACCAAGTCTACTCGATCCGAGAATGCAGGATCTCACAACATCTGTCCAAAACAGCTATTTTGACTATTTCTTCATCAAACCACGAACCAGTCCGAGATCCTCGGGATTTGTGCCACATATGACAGCGATCCATCTGCAAATATCAACTATAATTAGCCCCAGATTTGACATTTTGGAGGATCTTTTTGGCAATTCTAAGCTCTGATTCCACCATTATCATATCTCTATTATTCCTGTTAAGAGTTGTCTCAAATTTATTGAGTGAACCAACATTGTAAAAGTAAGGTTGAGAGATAAATCATTGATTGTATTCGAATTTTAAGTATAATCATAGATATAAAGTGGACGTAGGCACATTAACGCCGAACCACTATAAATCTCGTGTCTTCCCTGCTTTTCTTGCATTTTTTCTGATATTAATCTCTGCATAATTGAACAACTTGGGTGTTGGAGCCGATTTTGGATCTAACATTTTGGTGCTTTCACTGAGAACAAAGTCTCAGCATATTGGATTGTAGTTCTATTATTTGTATAGTCAAGTCCGAAGAAAACAGTCCAAAACTCCACTGTTCCGATTTTTGAAGGTTTCAGTAAAGCTCGGATATCATGGCTGGAAAGAAGTCTAAGGAGGTAGGAGCTTCCCAAGCGACTGAAGATACGAATGAAGCAATTGAAGAGAGCGTTCAGGAGCAGGTCGAAGTTCTGTCCCCGGATCGTGGAGAGGAGGGGGCGATCCGATCCAATGAGGGCGTGGCAACCCGAGCAGCTGAGGGTGTCACGACTAGATCCCAAGATAACATTGCCATCCCCTACTAACCCTTCCGCGAGCCGAACCCAGGGAACCACCACGAACCGACGCCAGGACGGTACCACGAGCCACCATCCTAGGAGGACCATGATCCGAACTGAAAATCAGACTACTACCCGACATGGGAAGGAAATTATGGCTCGTTCCGCTCGTGCTGGAACTTCTGCTCAACCCGATTGCGTATAAGAAAGGATGAAGATGACTAGTTCGACCCTACTTCCCCAGTTACCGAAGGACATTTGACTCGAATACTTGAAGCATTGGACAGGCAAATTGATGAATTGGCCGCTTAGAGGCAGGAGAGCTCGTTGCTGCGTCGGAATATTACTACTCTAGGCAGACGAATTGATGATATTCAAAGGCAGATTTTGCTGCCTCCAGCTTACCCTTTATCCCCGGAACATACATCGTTGTCTGAAGAGCCTCGGAGGAACCGACGATGGCCCCCGTTAGAAAGGGCTGAGAACATAGAGCAACTTTGATTTGGGTCACTTCCATCTCGAGAAGAAGAGGCACTTAATCAAGGAACTAGTAATCGCAACTTAAATGCGCCCTCTCTACCATAGAGGAACGGTGTTCCTCCCGCTCGTTGCATGATCGACCGCAGCAACAGGGGACAACGGAGTTTTGCTCAGGGCCCAGACTTTGTAGCAGCACATCAAAGAAATGCTGGAGGAGGCCGTCGGGCAAGAAGTGCTGATCCCAAATCTACCCTGACCCATGCAGAGGTTGAAGCAATGATTAGGAAAGTCATGGTAGATAGCCGTGGACAGAGGAACAAAGATTGGGGCATAGATCGCAGTCATACGCCTTTTACTAACGACATACTGGATGTTACATTCCCGAGGCGCTTCAATATGCCAACCATGAATCGCTATATGGCTAGGACTGACCCAATCCAGCATTTAATGCGATACTCCTGGTCGATGAATGCGGCTGCAGCTGCAGACGCGGCAAAATGTAAAGCATTCCCTGGCGTTATTATGGTTTACCCACTTGCCAGCACGGTCAATATCCAACTTCAGGGTATTGAGTGAGAAATTCATGAACCAATTCCGTCTTCATGCCCAGATGTCTAAGAATGTGATTGAGCTATCCATTGTTAAACAACGACCGGATGAAAGCCGAAGGTCGTATTTGGAACGTTTCAACTTCGCTGTCACAGAAGTCAGGGATCCGCATGACCAAACTATGTTGATGACCCTGATCGATGGCGTCGATAGAGATACCGAGTTTGGGAGATATCTGGCCGGCAAACCACCCCTGACCAGAGAAATATTTTATGAAAAAGCTAATGTTCACCTGCGTCGGGAGGAGATATACGGTAATCGGAAAAGAAAGGCTATTGATAAGGAAGATATCCAAAGCAACGTGTCCATCAAGCAAACGGGAGATAACTCAGGAAAAGTTGAAGTTAACGTCGGGAACAAGAATCAAGGCAGTGGTCACCAATCAGGGAATAGTAACAACAATAATCGAAAAAGAAATCGAGGAAATGACTCTCAGAGGAGATCCAGGCCCAGACCGTTTGAGAGCTTCACACCGTTAAATGATACGTTGGAAAACATCTTCCTAGATACGTATAATGTCCTCTAGTACAAAAGGCCTCCTTTGAGAGATTCTACATAGAAAGAGCGTTAAACTGGGAAATTCTATCATTTTCATCAGATCCATGGTCATTCCACAAACGAATGTCATCACTTGAGAGACATGGTTGAAAGGCTACTCCGAGAAGGGAAGCTTGATGAGTATAAGGTGACTCCTAGGGACAAGGGCAAGCCGTACAAGCCACGAACCAAAGCCAACCTGTTGTCAAACCAACGGCTCAGCAAAAAGGAAAAAATATCGTTATCAGTACCATAGTTGGTGGACTTCACCTAGCAAGGGATAGTTTCAGAGCTATGGATCAATATGTAAATGCAACTAAACAGCATTTCGAAGTGGGGGAATGCAGCATCCCCAAGGACAATGCTCCGGTTAAGCAACAAAAGACGATGTCCGATGGTGTCATATTTTGCGAGCGAGAGAGTACTGGACTACACTCCCCAACTAAAGACCCAATGGTGATCACCGTCACCATCGGCCCAACTATAGTTCATTAAGTCTTGATAGATAATGGGAGTTCAATCAACATTCTATTCAAGAAAACATTCGACCAAATGAAGCTCGAGCCGAAGGATTTGAAACCATGTGAAGGTCGGATACGTGGATTTAATGGGGCCTCGACTACTCCAATAGGATACGTGGAATTATCAGTAACCCTTGGGGAAGGAGAATGCCAGAGAGTGAGGATCCTCCCCTTCGTGGTCCTAGATATTGAATCGCCGTACAATGCCTTCTTAGGCCGATCGGCCTTAGCCAAATTCAGGGCCTATATCACACCCTGGTGCTTATTGTTGAAGTTCACAACGGATGCCGGTGTGGGTATATTTAATGGAGATCAAGTTGTTGCCCGAGCATGCTACATTGCAGAGTTAAAGTTGCTTCACAAAGGGAAAGATGTAGAAGAAAAAGGTGGTTCTTCCCCTCCGAGGGAAGAATCGTCGTAGCAATTAATGAAAATACCTCCAGGAGGGTCGCCCAGAGAGTTGCCCGAGGACATAGATCCCAGAGAGGATGAAGAACCTGAGGGCTGAATGGAGACTCCCAATGAAGCGACTGTGGATGTATTAATCGATGATAGAGACCCAGAGAAGGTCCTGAAGATTGGTTCCCAATTGGATCATGTTCGAGCCCAGGAATTTGCAAATTTCTTGAAAACTAACTTGGATGTATTCGCCTGGACCCATACGGATATGTGTGGGATATCTCCCTCGATTATGAGTCATTCGTTAAGCATCAACCCGAAACATCCTCCTATCAAACAAAAGAGGCGAATGCTTCGCCCAGAGAGGTTTGCTGCCTTGAAGGAAGAAGTCAAAAAGCTGAGAAGTAACGGGTTCATTAAAGATTCAACATACCCTGACTGGATTTCAAACCCGATTTTGGTAAAGAAGGCCAACGAAAAGTGGCGTATGCGCATCGACTTCTCATATCTAAACAAGGCCTGTCCGAAGGATAGCTTCCCATTGCCTAGAATCGGTCAATTAGCAGATTCAACCGCGGGTCATGAGCTCCTTTCTTTTATGGATGCCTACTCATGGTACAATCAGATCCCCATGCATGTCCCATACCAAGAGCATACAAGTTTCATTATAGATTTGGGATTATACTGCTATGTCGTGATGCCTTTTGGTTTGAAAAATGCCGGCGCTACATATCAGCGATCGGTGAATAGGATGTTCTACAACCAAATCGGGAAAACGATGGAGGTATACGTCGACGATATGTTGGTAAAATCTAGACAGTCATCCGATCATACTTACGATTTAGAAGAGATGTTTGAGATTCTCCAAAAATATGGGATGAAACTGAATCCTTTGAAATGTTCATTTGGAGTAGCATCTGGAAAATTCCTAGGGTTCATTGTTAGCTCGCGCGGAATTGAGATCAATCCAGAACAAATTACAGCAATCCGAAATATTCAAGAATCAAAGAAGATAAAAGATGTGCAAAGCCTTGCTGGAAAAGTGGCAACGCTTAGCATATTTATCTCAAAAGCTACCGATAAATGCATCCCGTTTTTCGAGCTAATAAAGCGAGGCAAGCGCAACTTTAAATGGACTCCTGATTGTATAGAAGCATTCCAGAACCTATTGAATCATCTGGAAAGACCCCGATACTGTCTAAGCCTGTGGATCACGAGGATTTATTTATGTACTTGGCAGTGTAATCCCACGCAATCAGTTCGGCTTTGGTAAGAGAGGAGGATAAGGTGCAAAGACCGGTGTACTATGTGAGTAAGAAATTGGCAGCCGCAAAACGAAATTACCAGAAAATAGACAAGCTTGCGTACAATTTGCTGATTGCATATAGGGAGCTTCGTCACTACTTCCAGGCTCACCACATTACTGTTTACACTGATCACCCGCTTAAGCAAGTCCTGCAAAGGCCAGAAGCATCAGCAAGGTTGCTTAAATGGAACATTGAGATAAGTCAATTCGACCTGAATTTACAAACCCCGAAGGTCGATAAGAGGGCAGACACTTGCAGACTTTATAGCAGATTTATCATCCCAGAAGATGATGTGGTAACCGAGGAAGACGATCCGCCAAAGCTACTCCTTGACCCTAAGGCCTAGAAACTATATACTGATGGAGCTAAAAATAATAGATTATCTAGTGTCGGAGTGGTTCTTGAAACTCCAGAGAAACGGCTAATATATTACGCTCTTATATTAGAGTTCCACGCAACTAATAATGATTCCGAGTATGAAGCTCTAATAGCTGGGTTGAAGCTTGCAAGGGAATTAGGGATAATAAAGCTAGACATCTCTTGTGACTCCAATTTAGTTGTGAACCAAGTTAATGAAAAGTTTCAAGCTATGATTCCAAGGTTGATATCATATTTGGAAAAAGTGAAGAAGTTGCTAGATGGTTTGGATCACCACAGCATATCACACATTCCTCGAGCGGAGAATCAAAGAGCAGACAAGTTAGCGAAGATGGCTAGTTCCGATAATCCAGAACATACGGAGCTAGTCCCGATTGAAGTACTACAGTTCCCTAGCGTGGATCAGATGGAAGTTGATCCAGTACTAGAGACTGAACCTGAAAGTGAGTCATGGATGACCCCCATAAAGAATTTTTTTATGAATGGAATGCTCCCAACAAAGAAAAGAGAGAGGCGTGCAGTTATCTGGAAGGCTTCCCGATATGTGTTGCAAGGCGAAGTCCTGTACAGACAGGGTTTCTCGATGCCTCTCCTCCGGTGCGTCGCCCATGACGACATCAACCGTGTACTGAAGGAAGTCCACGGAGGTGAGTGTGGCGACCACACTGGAGGGCAAACATTGGTAAAGAAGATATTACGATACAGCTATTTCTGGCCCACCATAAATAAGGATGCAGCCAAGTACGCACGACGTTGTGACGCTTGCCAGAAATTCTCCAAGATTCCTAGGGCACCAACTAGCCAGTTGAAGAGAATGACAAGCCCGTGGCCTTTTGCTATGTGGGGGGATTAACATTATTAGGAGCCTTCCCATAGCAAAGGGCAGAGTGAAGTTTACTGTTGTGGCCGTGGATTATTTTACTAAATGGGTAGAAGCAGAGCCTTTGACCACGATCACAACTAAGCGAGTGATCACCTTTGTCGTTAAGAACATTATATGTCGATTTGGGATTCCAAAAGTCATCGTAACTGATAATGGGACCCAATTCGATAGCACTGAGTTTCAAGATTTCTTTCGGAAGTATCACATCGACAAAAGATACACCTCTGTGGCACATCCACAGTCGAACGGACAAGTTGAAACGGCAAACAAGGTGATCAAAACCATTCTAAATAGAAGATTGAAGAGGGCTAAAGCCATGTGGGTTGATGAATTACCCTTGTGGGCTTATAGAACAACGTACAAGTCGGCGATGGGTCACACCCCGTTTTCCCTTGCTTTTGGAACTGAAGCAGTCATTCCGGTCGATTTGGAAGTACCATCTCATCGAACCATTTATTACGATCCGATGACCAACAATAAGCTGCTTCTTGAATCCCTGGACATGGTTGAGGAAAAAAGGGACGAAGCCGACTTACGTGCCCTGAGGCATAAACAACAAATAGCTCGGTATTACAACGAAAGAATCCGAGCTCGAACGTTTGAACCCAAAGACTTGGTTCTGAAACGCATCTTTTTTCCCTCAGTACATATGGGCCTAAAATGGGAAGGACCGTACTCCATTTTACGTAGGCTTCATAATGGAACCTTCAAGCTAGCAACCGTGGATGGAGATGAAATCTCCAGTGTGTGGAATGCCCAGCATTTGCGGCTTTATCTGACATAATAGTGTCAGTTTTACTCTTTTGTTTTTTGCACCATGTAAAAAGGCTCGACTTGCCTAGAACAGTCTGGTTATTTGAACAAAAGATTATAAAGTGGACGTAGGTCATGATTCGACCGAACCACTATAAAGATATCACGTGTCATTTACCTTTACTACCCCATTTCTTATCTACTCTTTTATTTTGGTGAATATAAACCGTTACCATTTAGAAAATTGTTTTAAATTATACAATAATCTCAAAACAGCTAATTCAAAATGCCATCTATCAGATCGGAAGGCTCACGGTAATTAAAGCTCCAAAAGGTGCAGCGAGGTAAATCGCACTATTGTTTGCACTCTGACTCCCAAGATCAGGGAGAGAGTATAAAGGACGCAAAGATAATGTTCCCAAGGTGTGAAAGTGCACCATGATAAAACCGCCTTGATAACACTTTAACCCGCTGAAGGATCAGGAGAGTATAAAGGCACTGGAGACTTGGTGCCCCCAGAACTTCTGCCCCGCTAAAGGATCGGCAAGCAAACCAAGAATCGAGCTCGAACTCTAACCCGCTGAAGGATCGGGAGATTATAAAGGCGCTAGAGACTTAGCGCCACAAGAACTCTAACCCGCTGAAGGATCGGGGAGTATAAAGGCATTAGAGACTTAGAGCCACAAGAACCATTACCCCGCTGAAAGATTGGGATAGTACAAATATAATCCTAATCGATCGCCAATAAGCCCTGGCCAGGCACTATAATGACGATTGATTGGGGGCATATACGTGCACCTCTACACATTTACTTAGCACGTGTATTTCTCAATGATTATTTCAGTTATGTTAATAATTGTTACTTATGACTTTAATATTTAACTATGAATATTTCGGTTATGAACATTTAAACTCTGTTAACATGATGAATTTGCAGGAACGCAATGGCGCAAAAGAAATAGATCTTCATTTACTGAAAGCAGATTTAGAAGAATGAGAAAGTAAACAAAAATGAGGGCCACTCTCACGACTACATATTTTGGCCAAAGGAAATCCTAAAACTAAAATATGATCTAATAACTGCGTTCTATGTACGCTTAGGAGATGACTTCGATTTCTTTTCCTTCTTCTGTTTCTCTAACTCCTCTTTATCTGTACCAGAGTGGTCACTTTTCTTCCTCTTCCTCTTATCAACAAGAGGCTCCGGGGGAGGACTGGAATGTTGGAAGGCAAGTTGTGAAGTTATTAATTTGGAAGAGAATCTTATAACCAACCCAGTCTTGGGATTGATTTCAGAAATAGGGAGCACGAATACAAGATCCTGTTCTCCTTTCCTAAGAACCAACTGCTTCCGTTTCCTAGCCTGTATGTAAGTCAAGGTTTCACTATCATCATCCTTGGCCTCGTCTATGATTTATACCTCCTCTTCCTCATCTCCATGACCGCCATTCGTGTCATCCAAAGCAGCAATAATCTCAGCGTCTGCAGGAGCGCCGGTGTCGGATTCCATGGGTGCTACCGTAACTCTCTCACTTGTTGTGCCCTTAGATTGTTTTGGAATCTCGGAAACTTCAATACCAGAACCCTGGGGGACATCAACTTTCTCTGCCACTGCCTTCTCCTCTGCACCTTTTTCGACCACTTTGGTACCTACACCATGAGAAGCAAAGGTTAGTGAATTAGGAGGAGATGTGGCCATGTCAGTTGTCCGTCCCGTGAGACAACAACAAGTTACGATTGCTTTGATGAACTATGGAGAGATTATGGAGATACCTTCAGCCAACTCATCTCCCAGATTTGTACTGGTGGTCCCGATAATCGGAGGAGTTGGAGCCAAGGGGATCAACAGATCATCGAGGTTATACTCCTCAACTTCAGAGGTTTTGGGCTCCGCCACCGAGCTCGAGCTTTCGCCAACTTTATCCTTGCCCTTGAGCCTACTCTTCTCCCTCTCGATCTCCTCATGGATTAGGCGTCTACCTTTCTCCAAAGCCTCAGGTTCTTTACCTTTAAGAAAGGTTTGCATCAGATGGTTTTCGTCAATCTCGTCGACCATCAATCGCCACTTCTCGCCTTCGACAATTGCATCCCATACATTGGCCAAAGTAACGTGATAGTCCGAAATCCAACAAATGTCTCGAGTCTTGATGATTTGACCAAAGAAATCGAACAAAAGTTCCTCAAATCCAGCAATATCTTTCTCTTTTTCGGCGAGCTTATCGGCAGTAGCAGTTGCCAACTCAAGGGCATTACTGGCGTTACTTTCAGCAAGAGCTGCACGCTCCTCAGCTTGAGCAAGTTGATCATTTAAAACCTCCTTCTCCTTTTTGGCGAGGTCATCTTTTAAGCCCGTCCTCTCTTTCTCCCAGGCATCTTTCTCAATAGTAAAGCGTTCCTGTGTTGTCTTCAGTTCGGTGTTAACTGCCCCGAGATCTTGCACTTCTTTCCTCAAGGCCACTCGTTCTTGGTTGTTTAAGTCAAGCTCGCTGCGAAAACGTTCCATAACACTCTCCAGCTCAGACCTGTAATTCTCTACGTCTCGCCGAGCTAATGCCAGCTGGGCCTGTGCATCCACTAGTTCTTTTTC
The DNA here is from genome assembly GCA_030737875.1 of Allium sativum. NCBI lineage: Eukaryota > Viridiplantae > Streptophyta > Magnoliopsida > Asparagales > Amaryllidaceae > Allium > Allium sativum. Next base: position 250,740,176 of record CM060915.1, on the reverse strand, counting down.
CATTTTGCTCCTAGCCCTAGCATCATTATCAATCTTTACTCTGTCTCTGGTTGCTTCCATCTCCATCTGGCGGATAATAGTGGAAAGTGTAGCAGCATGCTTCTTCATTACCCAGTATTGTTTAGCCACATGGCACATGTACCCTATCACCTCTGTGTCCCAATCCTCGAGGACTGGTTCAAGATCCGGGACGAATATCATTCTCTCAAAGAAAATATCAGGGAACTGCTTTCGCACGCGCTCTAGCCTGTCCTGAATTTCAGAACTGGGAGCAATGTTCTGCGCAGCGATGGTATCCAAGTCGTGCTCGCTAGAAGAAGCATGAGATGTCTTTCTCGTCTCTACAATTACCCTCATCTTTGTTTCTTTCCTCTAGCTTGTGGTGTTTTTTAGAAGGCTGGACATGAGAAGGCGTACTTTTCGGAGGAGTCAAATCTCTAGGAAGTTGTTTGCCCGTAGCTGGTAACGATGGACGACTGTGATGCCTTTCATAACCTCGCTTCGACTGAGATCGAGATCGCATAGAATAAGATTGATGAGAATCCCGGGGGCGACGACTATCCCTTCCCCGACTATCACTACGAGTATGCTCGAGATCTGGAAGGAGGCTTGGTGTGCCTTCGCGAACGGAACGATAAGAATAAGACCGTATGCGAGACATTTTCCCTGCAAAAGAAACAAGTGCATGTTAAAACTTTGAACCATAGTAGCAAAAGGTGTTATGGTAAATGGTGCATGTGATTTGTGCATCCCGTGAAATCCCCTTTTTAACGGACCAGGGCCTAGAGTTAGGCTCGTTTGGATGACTTCTTTTTCTCCAACTGGGGCACTCGTCTCTTCAGAGACGGGAAAAATTGGTTCCCTCCACCCCCCTCCCCCCGAAATCTTCTTGAGTATAAATATCGTCTGGTAAAGGAATCTTTTTTAATTCCCCGAGTATCTGTTCCTCCGTTAATTCATCTTGAGCGATAGACTCAACTGGCGATGAAGTTCTTAAAGGAGACTGCCCCTCAGAGGTCAGGACCTCCTTTGATTCATCGGCTCGTCCCTTATCTCCTTTGTATACGTTTAAATCCTCGTCTTCCTGATTAATCATTGGCGAAGGACTCTTGTGAAGCGTAGTTGTCTTTACAGCTTGAGAAGTTCCCTCTCCTTCAGTAGGAGGTATATACTTGTAAGGTTTGCCGCCCACTCCAAGTCTGTATCTTATGTCTAAAAGACGGTGTTTGTGAAGGTTCTCGTCAGTGATACATTTCTTAATCCTTAAGAAATCTGAGTTACTCTTGAGGAGGCGGGACATTCGGTCTTCGTATATCGATCCTTCCATTCTCTCAATGTCGTGATCTATGTAGAACAAAATGATTTATTAGCACTGAAATTATGCATTCGAATTAAATGTGGGAAAGTTGAAAACATACTTGCTTGTACCCACTTCCTCGCGCATCCGGCTTGATGTTTTATATAGAACCAGTCAGATTTGACATCCCCTATATTACTATTACCATCTGTCACAAATTTTTTATTGGCGACTGATTCGAAGAAAGAGAAATTGGGAGCCCCTACGGAACGATGTTTGAAGTGGTTATAGAACTTCAGATCTTTAAGGGTAAGTTCAGTATGTAGAATCTCCATATAAGCAACGTACAGAGTATACAAAGACGCATAGGCATTCGGGTGGAGTTGCATGGGGGCAATGTGTAACTGTCTCAAAAGATCAACAACAAGTGGAGGAAAAGGACGAATAGCCCCTACCCAGCACATGAGTCGACTAACAGTCATGTACCCCTCTCGGGCAGAATGAGGTCTATATTCGCTTTCTGGAGTTTTCACATCGTCCCAGGGAATTTCGTGTCTTAAACATATCTTCTTAAGTTTTATATCATCCAACTTAGAGGGTAAAGAATCAGTGAACTTCTCCATTTCCCTAACACCCGGAATTTCATCAGGAGCTCGATCATCTTCATCTTCAAGGGACGTGCTCTCAGAAGTTATTGACTCTATATCGGTGCCCGTCTCGTAATCAGGGTCAGATTTTTCCTCATTTGAATCTGAGGGAAACACATCAGGGATATGATGTATTGATGTCTATGATTCGGTACTTTCATTTGGTGTCTCAGTCACTTGTTTATCTGATATAGCTGTGTTAGTGAGTAAAAATTAGAACACAAGATACTCGTTCACTGTGTGTGTAAGTGCATGTGTGTGCCTGTGCATACATTAAAGAAAAGAATGAAGTCAATCAGATAAGCAGATAATGGCCATTATATGTTATTAAGTTATGCTGCTGATCAGTCTAGAAAGTTCATCTCGAAGGCTCTAACCTAACTGTCCATTGATATATAATTGCACTATGTTCTTTAGTTAACATGTACATGGTATCGTCAAAAGAACTGGTTCATAAAAATCTTGGGGATCGGATCTCGATTTACTCGGATCATCGAACGTATGTTGGATCGTGAAGAACGGATCGCCCACTAATCTCAACAGTGGAGGTACTTTGGGTCCTGGAACAGATCGGTTCGTGGTATCTGAACAGACCGTGAAACACCCCCCATGATCCACGTTAATGCCCAGAGCTACGACCCGGTCCTGTTCCAATATCACGACCCGACCCGCTGTCCAGAACCACACCACCGTTTCCTCCCTGGTCCTTCTGTTGCCACGATCCGAGCCATCACCCCATCTACGAGCCAATTTTCTTTTCAATATCTTCTTCCTCATCGTTCCTCTCCTCCATCAATAAATTCACACTCTCCATTCTTAAGCAAACCCATCTCGTCATCGCCATGTTTAGGCCTCAGCACCACAAATTCCACCATTAACAGCTCGCAGATGCGAGGACTTTGAAACCAGCAAAGAATAGAATTGATTGAAGAGGGATAAGAATGAAATCACATGAAATTAATCCTAGTGTAATTACCTTCTTCGATTTAGGTTGTGGGATGAGGCCAATTCCTGAAAATCACAGTTTAGGGTTTTAATTAAAAAGAGGAAAGGCAGCGGTAATAAAAGAGAAGAAGAAGAAGGATATTTTTATGATTTTGGATGGAAAATTCCATGTTTGTAAATATAAAAGATATGTTTATCAGAATAAGTTGTTTATCAATTAGGTAAGGACTTAAAGGAATTGAAATGGTTTTGATAAAACCAGAATTTTCCAACGTATGGATTAGAAATCATTTGAATGGAAATAATCTTTGGAATATTTTGATATTGGGTTCTGTGATTATACGGATATTGTTGAGGAATTTGGAAGATATAGATATCGTTATTCCCAATATGATATACATTAGTTTCAGAATTTGATACTGAATATAAGTCGGTATAATTTCTATTCAGAGCTTTGTATTTAATATCAAATTGGATTTTGGGTTTGTCCTGAATGGTAACTTTAATAAAACTGTTCTTAAACTCAGTTAAGAAAAGAATAAATCTTTTAATTAAGATTAATGAAGTCTTCTAATTAATACATATAATTGGAATTGAATGGAAGTTCATTTTGGGTTCATTGTGAACGATGGTTTAAAATACATTTTTTCTTAAAACCCAATTAACAGTGAAATTATGGTTTGAAATTTATGATCTTTTAATTAAGGTTAATGGAATTTTCCAAAGTAAATTTTTCTAATTTAGTATATTAAATTGGAACTGAGTGGAATTCGATTTAGTGATAATCGAGATGAGCTTCTGTGAAGGAAGACCGTTACTATTCACGAAATTTAAAAGTCTTTGCCATTATCCCGTTTAAAGTACTAGTTTGATATGGAAAATTATATCGATTATATATGATTATGATTTCCATGAAGTTTCCTTTTTGATGGAAGATGATTGTGGGTTTATCGTGAACTTTGTTCTAAATGACATTAGTTCTTTAACCCAGTTAAAGATGCTGGCTAGTTTTTGGACCAAGCCACTAAGATTCAAACACAAGTCCAAGAAAATATTGAACCTCACTCGCCAGGATCCTCAGAAACTCGATCGTGGTCACCACATCATCTTTAGCTCGTGGTCCACCATCACGACCCCTGCTTGTGCTACCCAGCAACGACTCGCGATCGCCCTCTATAGCCATGATCCGGCCCGTCCATGTTTTCTCGGTCCGATCCAACCCCAGAAGCTAAGATGAAGATCACGACCCGATCCATTCACAACAGAACGATCTGATCCGTCGCCTCTTCCTCTTCACAGTCCGGTCCTAGAAACCAAGATAAAGGTCGAGACCAAGTCTACCTCGATCCGAGAATGCAGGATCTCACGACATCTGTCCATAATGGCTATTTTGACTATTTCTTCATCAAGCCATGAACCAGTCCGAGATCCTCGGGATTTGTGCCACTTATGACCGCGATCCGTCTGCAAATATCAGCTATAAATAGCCCCAGATTTGACATTTTGGAAGATCTTTTTGGCAATTCTGAGCTCTGATTCCGCCATTATCATATCTCTATTATTCCTATTCAGAGTTGTCTCATATTTATTCAGTGAACCAACATTGTAAAAATAAGGTTGAGAGATAAATCATTGATTGTACTCGAATTTTAAGTATAATCATAGATATAAAGTGGACGTAGGCTCGTTAACGCTGAACCACTATAAATCTCGTGTCTTCCCTGCTTTTCTTGCATTTTTTTCTGATATTAATCTCTGCATAATTGAACAACTTGGGTGTTGGAGCCAATTTTGGATCTAACAAAAGACAAGAATTAATTTCTGAAAAGTTAAATAATCATAAAGTAATGATTTTTGAGATTAAAACCACGTTGGAGTTTTAATGAATCTTTAATTAGATTGGAATGTGAACGAGGTAATTAAATTCATCGAATTTAAGAAATGATTGAGAATGGAGTACTACCAGTTTTACTCCATGCAATAGTTAAATCTTTAATTATATTTGAAACGTGAAATGGTAATTAATTTTACCGATAACACCGTGTGTGTTAGATATGGAGTACTACCACTTTTGCTCCATGAAATGAATAGGTTAAGGTTGGAAAAATATAATAAATGATTACTCTGGTTAGGCTCGATAATCCAGACTAGTTGGTAAACCTTAATTTGGTTTAAGTTGTGAAAAAACAATAGAAATCTTTTGAAACGGTTTTCAAGGATATTTTAATAAAAGAATATTTTGAATTCGAATGAGGCATATGATGTGTTTTTTTAGCACTTGATTATTGATTATAAAAAATATGAGTAACTCGGAAAGATAGAGTTTATCCCATTCTGAATAACTGATATGACGAGTAAAAGTCGATGATATGAAGACGGTAGTTGAAGACCGAAGATCTTCACATCGTTTGGATAATTATAGATGTCTTGATTGGGCTGTACACCCAAGACAAGGTAATAAGTGGTGATCGTCCAGACGTACTTGGAGATCGACCAGATATGCGAGTGCCTCTCTCCTGTATTGGACATATGGGACGAGGAATAAGGCGCCTTCGGTTTCATTCAGACCCAGAATGGACTGGTAAATAGATGGTGTGTCTGACATGGTATTTCTTTATGCTGTATTCGTTGATATCTGCTAAATATATATCAGTTTGGTGGCGGAGAATTTATTCTCTTACTTGACACCATTCTCTGAGACTATGAGCTTAGAGGTTATATATTGGTACAAATCAGTGATATAGTATGGATTGACAATGTGGCATGCTAAGATGTCAATGATCAAGGCTTATTGTTGAAAAGCGAAGTCTTGTGGATGATGATCAAAGAATGGCTTTAATTAGCATAACTTTGTGTATAGCATTAATTCGCGAGCCTCACACCCCGGTATGAGTCTAAAATGGGATCAGGGGCGCAAGGAGTGCATACGTTTCTTTCTAGCTAGAAGTGGTGTCACGGTATGGGGCCTAGACATTTTTACTTATATGGATGATGGATGCGAGGCACCTCAGATATGATTGGTCGACATACTGACCATTTTGGAGGTCCAATAGGACCGGGAAACGTATTGTACAAGAATAATTAATCCACTAAAGTAAGTGTGGACCGGCCCTTCAGGAACCAAAGGTTGCCCAGAGTGTGTAATCCTGAGGCATTGCTAGAGTATCTCAAATCAGAAGGAGCTTTCCCTTGCCTTGACTCATGATGGAAATCCAATTTTCAATATGACATTGTTCTGTTTTAGTTGTAAACCTATGTATGGCGACATAATATATGTTACCTATGCCATCTATGATTGATACATTTATATTTGCAGTTGATTTCTTCACTTATAATAGTAATAAAAGATAAATTTCGCGTATCAAGCATGTTTGGCCATTATAAGGTAAAACTTTATCCTCTGGTTTGTGTTTGCATTCTGTGATGGGACATGAGTCTTATAATGGCTTCATTTTTCCTTTTAGCATTGCACTGTTGGTTTTGTGGTATTCTTGGGAGAAAACCCGTTCTGTGTCATACGGCGAGGTCCCTTGATTTATCCAACTTTAAAACAAAGTTAATTACTATTTTAGTTCTCACACAAGTCCCAAGACTGACTCGGAGTTTATTGTTTCTACCTAAACTCTGGTTGCCCATATTTTCCACATGGATAGCTAGTAGTTTTCGTTTTCGCAGATATCTCTTTTCATAGAATCCTGGATTACAGATGGAGCTATATTCAGAATGCTATGTATCCGTGTATTTCTTTCAGTTGTGGCAGTTGATGTTTTCCACTACATATTATATTTATGTATTATATTTTCCGCTACTTTGTAATTTGTAAATCTCTGATATTCATTTTTCCGCTATTTATTTGCACTCTGATATTCTTGTACTTCGATGGAAATTGCTGTAATTGCAATGAAATGTTCTCATGTTTGTGTTCTGATGTGTCGTGTTCTCATTACAATTCGCGTTCTCCCATCTCTTCGGAAGTCCAGCGAATTCACTGTGTAACAAGAATTGTATTGCAAAATCCGCAGTGGAATCAGAATTCATTGCATTAGAAAAAGCCATAGAAGAAGCTGAATGGCTTCAATGTTTCTTTGAAGATATTCCAAATTGGGAAAAACTGGTACCGCCAATAAGTATACATTGTGACAGCCAATCTACTATTGATAGGGCAAATAACAAACTTTATAATTGAAAGTCTAGATATATTTGTCGTAGTCACAGACCTATAAGACAACTTCTCTCTAATGGAGTAATAATTATAGATTACATAAGATCAGAAGATAACATAAAGGACTCACTAACAAAAGGCTTTCCAAGAGAGAAAGTTGAAATCTTATCAATGGGAATGAAATTAGCGCTTATAAACTAAAAAAATTATTTAATAGAAACTGTAACTTGCAGACTGGAGATCAACTAGGTTTAAAGGGACAACTTAGTTCAGGATAAACTTAGATGCAATGTTAACATTCTAAACATTCCTATGATAAGTCAGTGCATGAACCACTGGAGGATAAAGTAAGCTTAGCTTCTAATGATGTCCATAATTGACTAAAAAGAGAATCAAGTGATGTATTGTACGATACACTCTATAGAATCACCTACGTGAGAGCGAACGTGTAACACCCCGCATTTTATGACAATTAAATATTTAATAGTGCATATGTATATATATATATATGCATTGACATAAATATATAAAAGAAGAAAAGATTAATATAAATACAAATGCAACACATGCGTTAAAAGAAAGAAGAAATTGGTTGCATGCAGTGTAATTATGTTGCATGCACTGATTTACAAATATTATGCATTAATAATAAAAGAAAAATGGAAGAAAAGGATGCAAGAAAATTGATAAGGTTACATGCAATGGTTTAAATGAAATATTGTAACAAACATGAAAAGGAGGAATAAGAAAAGAACAATGACCACAATTGTTCTAAGCCTTGTTAACAACAGCCTAAGTAGTCCAGTTTGTTAAAGCATGTGGTTTTCATGCAAGAGGTACAGAGTTCGATCCCCGCTAGAGCCATATTTTTGCTTTTAGGGAATGTCTAAAATAATGTATGCTCTAAAGAGAAAATATGTATGATCACACATATAAGGAAAAGTATACATATAAGGAAGTATAGAAAAATATATGTATATGAAAATATATGCGTATATATGTACAGGAATATATATATATATATAACAATCCAAGATTTTACTTTGCGTAAATTGGATTTCTATAATATATTTTGGGTCTTCTAAACATAATTTTTAAAAATTTATAAGATTTAATTACAAATATTAATTTAATAAGCTTTTATGTTTTGGTTGGATAAATATCTTGTTTCATTTTATAAATACGATTTTGAAAATTTAACTTATTTTAAGAATATGATTGATTTATAAAATTCTATTAGCATTAATATTATCTAATTCTGATAACCATATTAGTACTAATATAAGAATATGATTTTGTAAGTTAGAAAGATGCTATATTTTGTATATAAATATTTATTACAAGATATGGATTTTTTTTAATATCTAAATTTTATTTTTGATTTACATTTAGCAACGTTAGTATATATATATATATAACTTTAAATAATATTAATTGATAACATACGAAAATTTGGTGAAATGTAGATTTTACAACTTATAATGTTACAGAAATTCTAAAAAGATTGTTAAGTATTTGAAAACAAATAATTATTTTCATTAATAAATTTTAGAGTAAGATTTATTTTTAAATAATGTGTTTGAAATTATATGGTGTAATATTTGGGTAGTTGCATGTGTAAGTGTTTGAAATTGGTTACGCATAAGTTTGTTATAAAGGTGTCACAAAATTCAATTTATAATAAATAAATAAAGGCCTAATTTTTGTCAAGCATGCATTGGTCAATTTTTATACTAAATTTTACGTGTCTTTATGCATAGATATTAGGTGCCAAGTGTCTTAATTAAGCTGAAACAAAACTTATGAATAAATTTTTTAAACGAAGAAATGGAACGTTCAGCACTTGATATGTTTACTTCTCCTCATTTCATTATTATGTACCTTGTAAATTTAAAACCATCTGTATCACGCAATCCCCTTCACATTTTTTTCTTTCCCCTCCCTCACGTCACTTTTCCTATTTCAAAATTTTCACAGCCGACTCACCACCTCTATCGCCACCCGACTCCCCACCTCCGATGCACCTCCGGTCCACCACCTCACTCCAACGGTCAGCAGCGCCTCCCAGACCTGTGATCCTCTCGTGACCATACTCTTCCGTCCCCCCAGCCGGAATCCTTCAGCATAACTGCACCACCCATTTCCTACACCAACGCCTTCTGCACTGCTCACCTGAACGCCACCTCCGTAGTCAGCCTCCATACAGCACTGCTCCTCCTTGGCCAGTAAACTCCAGCACCCTCCACCTTCATTCATGCCTTCTTCCCCTTTAACAGCACGCTTCCCTCCCATCAAGCCCCACCAACCTTCTCTACACCACGCCGCCTGACGTCACAACCGCAGTCCCACCAAGCACCCACCAGAACCACCTATCTTCCCACGTGACTACCTTCCTCCCCTCTCTTCCTCTAACAGCTTCGGTCATCCCTTTTTAAAACTCACAGCTTTCCTTGTCTCAAGTACCACTATCCACGAGTTCAGCCTTCCCTCTGCGAGGTTCTCCGCACCACTTCCAGTCACCCCAACCACCACCCACCTCCTCTATGACACCATACGTCCGTTAATCTCTAAGAGAATGCATTAAGTTCTGTGAAGCATTATAGGTAAATTAGAACATAATATCACAAGACAGACATGTAAATTAGCAGTGAAATTAAAAACTTTATTTAAATCAAAACATCATGGCCCCAAATACTGAGTTTACATCATATAACCAATTACATAAATAATCTGTCTTGCCATAAATATCAGAGTACAAAAGCATAAAACCATATTTCCCATGTGAAGCCGTAAGAATTTTGACCAGAGGTCAAAGCGGTACATCAAAAATCCAAGCTAAGATGAAAGAATCCAAATCAACTCTAAGCACTTCCACCCCCGAGAACCTGGGGAGGCGGGAGGGGGGATGTAAGAGAGAGAAGATGAAACAAAAAGGGTCAGACATAAAGTCTAGTGAGTCCAATTAATTTTAAATATAAATAAATAAAAGTATCATGGTAGGTATATAAAACTGGAAGAACAATATAACAGTAACAATACAAGAGTGAATTGAGCAAGATAGGATGAACAGGATATATAGCGCCTCTTAAATACATTTCTCTACACGGCACCGATACTAGTATATCAAAAATAGAATGATCCCTATCAAAAATAGGATATATAGCGCCTCTTAAATACATTTCTCTACATTAAGAAATTTACCCTTAATTAGTTTGGTCCCATAATTTGACTTGTTTAAATATGGCAGGTAAATGATAACTTATATAAATTTTGATTTAATAATAAATTTTGATGATTTCTAATCTTAGATTTTTCTTTGTTTTAGCATGGTAGACCCCTTAGTGTGAAACAATACGTAGCCCAGTTCTTTCCTACTAGTACTAGTAGTAGTAGCCATAGCATCTCTGGATCAGATCTAGAGGATTCTTCCGTAGATATTTCCAGTGATCCAGGCAAACACGAGATCATGGAGACAACGTCGGACGCTAATCTGATGGAGGACCATACCCTATCTCCAGATAGTGATGAGAAGGAGATAGAGTCGCTGGTAGATGAGGAGGATTTCGTGGCCATGGATGACGTTCTCATGGGGGACGAGGATATGGGAATTGGTGACGATGGCGTTATAGTTGATGATGAGAAAGAGTTTGAGGAGGAGTTTGAGGAGGAGGAACCTGTAGAATTCGAAGAGGAAGAACCAGAAGAGATCGGTTTGTTTGGTCCATCAGACGATGGATCAGATACGTTAGATGGGTAGTTGGGTGATGGCATGGATCTTTGTATATAGTGTATGTATGTTATCTTAAGTGCTTAAACGTACTAAGATGTTTTTGGACTAAGATGGGTTTTCGGGACTAGTACCTAGATAGGTATACCTTTTGTGACCTTATATTTTAGACTACCTTAAGTACGTAGTACGAACTTGGTAGGGATACCTTTTGTATATTGACTAGGATGACTTTATGATATGATAAGGTGGGTGACTATGATATGTGTGCTTTGCTTTTATGTGATAATCTGAGTCTGTTTATTCTAATACCTTGAAATATATTTCCAAATTGTATAAAAAGTTTTGATTTAAAATTCGTAAAAGGTTTAAAAACTAATCACTTTCCTTTTTGAGGACGAAAAGCCTTAAGGGAGGTGAACGTAACAACCCAAGTTCTTAAACTGGATTTCTATAATATATTTTCGGTCTTCTAAACATAATTATTAAAAATTTATAAGATTAAATTACAAATATTAATTTAATAAGCTTTTAAATTTTGGTTTGATATTTTTGTGTTATAAATACAATTTTGAAATTTTAAATTATTTTAAGGATATGATTGATTTATAAAATTCTATTAGCATTAATATTATCTAGTTTTGATAACCTATATTAGTATTAATATAAGAATATGATTTCGTAAGGTAGAAAGATGTTATGTTTTCATATATAAAGATATATTACAAGATATGATTTTTTAAATATTTAAATTTTACTTTTGATTTACATTTAGCAACATTGGTATATATATAACTTTAAATGATATTATTGGATAACATATGAAAATTTGGTGAAATATAGATTTTACAATTTATAATGTACAGAAATTCTAATAAGATTGTTAAGTATTTAAAAATGTATAATTATTTTCATTAATAAATTTTAGAGGTAAGGTATATTTTTAAATAATGTGTTTGAAATTATATGTTGTAATATTTGGGTAATTCCATATGTAAATGTTTGAAATTGGTTACACATTAGTTTGTTACAATAATGTTACAAAATTCAATTTATAATAAATAAATAAAGGCCTAATTTTGTCAAGCATGCATTGGTCAATTTTTATATTAAATTTTATGTGTCTTTATGCATGGATATTGGGTGCCAAGTGTCTTAATTAAGCTGAAAGAAATGCATGAATCAAATTTTTAAAAGAAGAAATGGAAGGTTCAGCACTTGATATTTTCAGTTCTCCTCATTTCATTATTACGTTCCATGGAAATTTAAAACCATCTATATCACGCAATTCACTTCACATCTTTTTCTTTCCCCTCCCACATGTCACTTTTCCCATTTCAAAATTTTCGCCGCTAACTCGCTACCTCTGTCGCCACCCAACTCCCTACCTCAGATGCACCTCCGGTCCACCACCTCACTCCAATAGTCAGCAGCGCCTCCCAGACCCGTGATCCTCTCGTGACCATACTCTTCCATCTCCCTAGCTGGAATCCTTCAGCATAACCGCACCTCCCATTTCCTGCACCAACGCCCGCTGCACCACTCACCTGAACGCCACCTCCGTAGTCAACCTCCATCCAGCGCTACTCCTCCTTGGCCAGTAAACTCCAGCACCCTCCACCTTCATTCACTCCTTCGTTCCCTTTAACAGCACGCTTCCCTCCCATCAAGCCCCACCAACTTGCTCTACTCCACCCCGTCTGACGTCACAACCTCAATCCCACCAAGCTTCCACCAGAACCACCTATCTTCCCACATGACTACCTCCCTTCCCTTCCTCTAACAGCTTCGGTCATCCCTTTTTAAGCCTCACAGCTTTCCTTGTCTTGAGTACCACCATCCACGAGTCAAGCCTTCCCTCTGATGAGGTTCTCCGTCCCACTTCCAGTAACCACAACTGCCACCCACATCCTCATGCCAACAGTCAACCATCATCCCACCGTCATCCATAACCCGGTTTCCCTCCTCCTCTCAAAAACAGTCCTGCATAAGACCTCTTCGGACTCCTCTGGTTTTATGGGAAGCTAAGATATGTATGTATCAATAGGATAAGGTATATATTGTAAATGTATATGCATTTATATATGCATGTTTATGAAAACTTCTGCATGCGGCTGCATAATCCATAAGGAGTGTTCTTCATTCGTTCAAGTTTTAGTTCACAGTTAATACAAGTGTGACAAATGTGTGCGTACTCTAGCATTGTTCGTAAGCTTATACGTGGTTGTTTACAGTTAAGACAGAAATTCATCAGCCAAGGAATCAGACAGCAATAAAGGTGAGGACCATTAATTTAAAGTTTTATTTTAAATTAATATAGACGATAGATTATAGTTCATTGGTGATTATAATTAGTTGATGTTAGTTGATTGTATGTAGATATGGATGGTTGCATGCCATGTTTGAAAAGTCGGTTATGTAGTTAAACACCTGAACGCGTTATTGAACGTAACGCGTTGGCACACAAAGAAAATTGGTTTTTGCAATGGTTGTGTTTGTAATGGATGGATTAATATTCATACGATTGTTTATCGATTTGTTGATGGTTGCATCACACACTATAGTTATGGAAATTATGCAAATAATTGATTTTATTTCCTTCCCATGAACAAATATTTAAAACGTTAAAATATTTGAAAAGATTAGTCGAATTTAGTTTTCAAACGAGTTGAAACCGAAGTTGTAAATGATTGGGGACTGTCGTCGAAGACAGAATCAAAAGAAAAGTGTTCAAAACTAATTTTGGATTTTTGAAGTTGAAAGAAGTTTTGAAAAGTTAAACAAGAAAGTGATATAGAAATTTGTATATATTTTCGATTTCACTATATTATGATACACTTTGAAACAACTAAATGAGTTGGAAAAGATTATACCGAGTTTGATTAAATGAATTTGTTTTATACAACTGAATTAGATTTTATTATTTATCTAAAATGATAAAATTAGTGTTCATGTAAACGATTTCAGAATTAAGGTGGTTTTGAAATATAGATTGAACAATGATTGTAATATATTTTTTGCTCTTATGATTTATTTCGATATTTGAAAATAATATTTTAAGTTTTTAAATTTATTTTTAAATGGATATTTGGGGATTGAAATGATAACTTTTGAAGTAAAGTTACTTTGTAAATAGATTGTGAATATAAAATATTGTATGGAATGTGGTTTTAAAATTTTGAAGTTATGAAATTTCAGTTTATTTTGGAAGGATTTGAATGATTTATATTAAAACGTTATATAAATTGGATTTAACGTGTCGTGCAACAACAGTTCGCTAATATCGATGTTAAATTTTCAAACGACCATAACTTGAATGGTTTAAATCGAATTGACATGAAACAACAAACGTTGGATTCCTATTAATGATAACTTTGGAATGGAAAAGAAATTTTCAAAATACGACATATGGTTTTCAAATTATGTTTAAAACAAAATTTGAAAAGGCCGATATGCATGCAGTTCGTCAACCGTAACGTGAAATCGACTAAAACAGGTTTATAAAAATCATTAAAAATTTGGAAATTTTTTGATAAATCTTATTTTATGATTCGAAAGTGTTTAAGATTGAAATGTTCGAATTTCAAGTAATTTGTGATCAATTTGAATTAATTGGCTATTTTGTAGTATTTTGGTAACGTTATTAAGTATTAATTTTTACATTCTTTGAAATAGCTGAGTTTAAGTTTATAAATTGTAAACTAATGTAAAATGGTTTTGTTAAATATTTTGAGGGATTTTAAAGAACTTTAATTATTTTGTATGGAATTTTATTTAAAGATTTTCTAATTTATGGACGATATTCGAAGTTTAATATCTGTAAGAAATGAGTTTTGGGAAGAGCTAATCTTCGGATATTCGATATAAAATTCCAAGGCTGGATGAATACTATCAGGAACCATTAAAACATTTACATTAAGATTTTGTTAGTGTTTCTCCAAATTTTGAATTAATATCTAAAATAAGTCGATAAACTCTCTATCTAAACTTATATTTGAAATATCAAATTTGTTTTATTATCGTGAATAGAAACTTAAATCCAAATTAAGCTTTGGAGATTAAGAAAACTAATAAAATGATAATGATGAATAAAGAATCATGTTTGAAATATAAGGCCGGAAAATTTGAACATTAGATCGAAAGAAGAGTGAAAATGGTAACGGGTTTTTAGAAATCTGATTTTACCAAACTTTGTTTTGTAAATAAATTGATAACCATTCGGAAGGAGATTTGAATCGAAAATCCTGTGCAATCCATAACTATCGTTTTTAATATGCTTATTACTTGGAAAGACCGGGATCGAATATATGTTCGAAAACCATTCCAAGTAATAATACGACGTTATAAATAATCAAAGACTTGGAAATAGATAAGTGAAGATCGATAATCTTTGAATTGCTTGGATTGATTGTCGATGTCTCGATTGGGCCGATCAACCAATACGAGGTTATAAGTGGCAGGAGATCTGAATATATTTGGTGATTTTCGGAATTTTGTTTCAATCAGACCCAGGTAGGAATTGTATGGGTTATGTGTCTGACATTGTAATAAACTGTGTAGCACTGATTTATGTTAATACATATCGAATTTGTAGCAATGGAAGTAATCTCGACTCTAAGTCATATGAAGTTAGAGGTTATGTATTAATCAAAATCAGTGACATGTGATGAATGGACAATGTGGCACACTCAAGTTATGAAAAGAGCTAGTGATGATTGAAACATGGCTTATTAAAGCTTTGCTTTGTGTATATCATGACCTCGACGAACCACAAACCCCGGAATGATGGTAACCTGGCGATTAGGTTTGTATACATATACATGAAACTCCATTGAAACTAGAAAGCTTCGGCGAATGGATCCATTTTCGAAACATGAGGGAATAAAGTATATACGGTGTCCGATGTCTGGATGTTATCCGAGATATATACTTTTGCGCTATGCATTTGGTGTCCATTGTCTAGATTTTAACCGGGAGGTACTTAGCTTCGTGTACTTGATTGATCTTTCATGTCAGGAACCATCATGTTGGAAACCCAATCTCCAATACGAGCCCATGCGATTTTGATTGTATACCTATATGTCAATATAACCAATTATGGTTATGGGGGCTATGCTTTATATTTATTTGCAAAATGATTTCTCATCAATATGCACTAATAATAGTATAAAAAGAGGATTTCACGTATAAAAACATTTTTTGTTATCGTGAGATAAAACTCGCTGATTTGGCGTGTGCTTGCATTGTGTGATGTGGGAAGAGCTTATGATAGCTCCATTTTTTTTCAAAGTCATTGCGAATTTCTATGCCCGAGCATTCACATGGAGTAAACCCGTTCCGCGATAACAACGAGGTCAAGTGAAATTCCCAACATTAAAATAAATCGTATGTATGAAAATTGTTTTGTGTTCTCACACCAGTCCCATGAATGACCTGGAGTTTATTGTTTTCCACACATATACTCCGGGTGGCCATAATTGGCATGGGCAGCAAGTAGTTTAGTTTGCAGGTTATTTTATGAGATTTTTTCAGATTTGAAGCTAAGAGTCAGTGTAACACCCCACATCCATTAAGGTCACTCACAAAGGGAATGCCTTAACTTCAATGGAGCATTATGGGTACTGGAACAGAAATATTACAAGACAGACATATATAAAACAGCGGAAAGTAAAGTGGAAATACTTAAAATCATTTATTAAATATGATTGATTAAAATAAAAGCCCATCAACTTCCAATACCCAATTACATAGTTAAAATATCTGTCTTGCTCAAAAACAAAGAAGCATAAAAACAAACTGTAGTATTCCCCAATAATTCAAAGCAAGCCATATCTAAGAGAAATCCAAGCCATACATGAAAGAGCCTTGGAGCTTGGTAAGATCCGAACTAAGCTGTATTCCCACCCTACGAACCGGGGGGGGGGAAACGGAAGAAAAAGAGGCAAAACAAAACGGGTCAGTCATAAAGACTGAGTAGGTCCTAGTGACTTTCAGCATAAAAATAGTTAAGGATAATATGGCATGAGTAAACTGAAAGTAAACATAAGCATGATGACAAGATAAGCAATAGGCAAGATAACTAAGGTTAACATGATGTGATTTTTGTCAAGTAACATCGCAAGGTTCCCATTCAAGATAGACTAAGTATAATTTCGTAAGATTCCTCTCAAGCATATCTCGATTCTTCTGCTTCGCCATTAAAAGATTTCTGTGATATCTATTTGCTCTGCACCACCTAACTAGCATCCTCACAAGTGTCTTACAAGGAATGATCCGTATTCTTACTAGTACTCCAACTAGTGTCCTATGTAACAAAGATCCTTACCCCCTACTAGTGTCCCAACTAGTAGCCCGTGTTATATAATAAGGTGATCCTGCCTACTGAACATAAGTGATAATAATAATGGCAGTTTCGTGTACCCCTAGCTGCTGTCATTGGTGCCGCCTGCTCCTATCTCCACTAGTGGTGCCCACTACCCTCCCCATTCTAATTACAATATTCATAATATGGTAGCTGTACTCCTAGCTGCTGTCATAGGTGCCGCCTGCTCCTATCTCCACTAGTCGTACCCACTACCTTCCCCATTTGATCGGCTCCTAACTCGTAGATACCCGTGCTGGCCCCATAGTGGGGTGTATCATTTCCCAAAGTGGCAACCCGATACAACTTAAGGATGCACGACTTATACCTACACGATTCAACAACGTCTTACCTACCAGCCCGGGTCCACACACGCATATGAAACACGTTGGACTTGCGTTGCCACCGCTAACCCAATTTGACTTCTTACAATCAAACCCAGTATGTGTGTCCCGTCCTCGACATGGGTCGAGCTCACAAAGATACGTAATGGGCTACTGGTCTGAAAAGGGTCCCCTTTCCTCGATACAAGCTTCCCTCCTATGCTTGGTCCCCTCTAGTAATTCTTACTTAACCCCTTCTTATTCATGTCCACTTACATGCTTAAATTTTGGTTAAGTATGCACCAGTTATGTCTTACATGTTACCCATGTCCTCCACTTAACTCCTACATCATCCTCATGTCTTAATACATGCTTTATCTTGGTTAAGTGCTTATAGGTTATATTTTACATGTCATTCATATTACCCCCAACGTCGAGGTTTAACAAAGCGCCATGGCTTTATCTGCCATTAGACCCTATGTCTATCCATTAACTATGCGCTTGTGCTACCTCATCAGTCTTATCATTTCACTTGGTTATTTCCATTTATACCAACCTTCAACTTGCTTATTAATTCAATTCTTAACTTGAACTATACTAAGTTCATTAATAAGCCCACAACATGTTATTCCTATGATTTATACATTAACCCCTGTTATGGTACAATATCATGTTCTTATTGAATCTTTACAACCAAGTACCCCTTAACTTACAAACACACTGGAGAGAGAGAATAATTCCCTAAATACCAACCCCGAAGACCAGAATCAACATCAGATTGATACTCAGGGGATTATCCAACCTAACCAATGTTTTGTTCCTTTTTATAATATAACTTATGTCGCCTTCAATTGTAAATTCATTCTTGTCTTTACATATTGCTTAATCTACAATGAAGCACATCTTTCCTTATTACATAAGTTATCTCATCTTATCTATTGTTCCGCCTAACTTACTTTATTCCATAAGTTATCATTCCCACTTAGGAATTAATTAAGATTCACTTAACTCAACCATTCATGTCATAACAGTAAAGTGCCATTAGCCTGGTCATATTACTTAACCCACCCATTCATACCATATTGGTTAAGTGTCATTAGCCTAATCATATTACTTAACCCACCCACTGTCTAATTACCATGTTATGTTGGTTAAGTATTACTATTCGTTTTTCCACATGTCACCCACATGTCACCCACTTAACCCTATGTCCCTCCACATGTTTATCTGGTTAAGTATTTCTTAATTCATTAAGGCCGTAACCCTATAAAGACCTCTCACATTAGACAGACATTTATGGTAGCTGGATTTTGCCGGGCGGGTCCTGGCAGTCTTACACCATAAAAGAGTCTAACCTCGTGTCTTTACGACTGTTACGCTTTTAATTTGGGCCTAGGACCTCTCACATTGGGCTACCATTTGTGACTACCGGATTGCCGGGCGGGTCCGGGCAGTTTTACGTCACGAATGAGTCCAACCTCGTGTCCTAAGCATTGATTATCACTTATAATCATTTACCCCAGTCTTAATAATTTCCCTATTCAAATTATTAATTAATTCTTAATTTAATGATGTCCATAATTGACTCAATTATGTTCATCAATTAATGGTATGCAAAATCATACCAATTTTACCACAATTTATCTTATGCCATTGAAGGCAACTTATCTCAATTTATATTTATCCCTCCTTTAAGGCTATTACATGCCAACTACCAAAAACCCACTTAGGCGTGTTCATATTAGCCCCTTTTCAAGACATAAATTATCATATGTGTTTCAACTACAAATCTCACATAAATAACATATGCCCAAGTTCTAGATTACATGTCCATTTTACATTGCCTAATTCATACCAAATTTACATATGTTCGGTTCATGCCATTTTATATGTATGCCAATTTTTGTGTCAATTTACACATATCATGTTCTAGCCAAAAATTACATATGCCAATCCCAATTCTTACGATTACCATTTTAATGGCAATACCCAATTATCAAATTTCATATTAATTGCAATAATACCCATATATCCAATTTTCATGTTATGCCATCAATTCCACCAATCACATATATCCAAATAGGTAACATTCCCATACTTTTCCCCGTATTCAATCGTATGCAAAATCGTGGTAAAGGCCTGGATTCGAAATTGATCTAGGTTCATCAAAAGAAAATAAATAGGGGAAAGGTAGAATTTTGCAATAAAACAAGATCAAAGAGAAAACAACATAAAATCATCATGAAAGGCATAAAGATTGGATCTTGATAATAATATCAACATGAATCCAAGAAACTGATTTACAACGACTGAATAGAGCATGAACTAGACATAAGAATGGAGATGAACAAGTCTCAAAACTCAAGGTTCAAAGGTAAACAGGAATAGGTCTGAATTGATCAACATTCTTATATCCAATTACACTTTATTCCATAGCCATATTAAAATTAAGTATTTTAATCTAAAAAGTAACTAGAACTTACATAGCATGGCTAGCGAATTTAAGCACTGAAATCGATGTAGAAACGTTGTAGAGTTGTTAATTCATCTCCTTGAATTGTTGTAGAAGTCTTCATCTTTGCATTGGATTGCGTATGAAAGCTTAAGAAGAAGGTTAGAGACGGCGGCCATGACCAAGAGGGATTTTAGTAGCATAACGGTGGCTAGACATGTTGTAGTGAATTAGGGTTATGCCTTAGGTTGTATTTATAGATGTAGGAACTCATTTAGGCCCTTAGATCATCCCTAGAGTCAATCCGGACCATCAAAACTCATACCGGGCCTCAAAAATGGGTTCTGGGCCACACCAGGCCGACCAGGTCGACCTGTACAGGGGAGAGGTCGACACTACAGTCGACTTGGGGGTTGGGGGTGGGAAGTCGACTGTGCAGTCGACACTACAGTCGACCTGGGGTCAGTCTGCCTGAAAGCCTGCTGAAACTTGTACAGGCCATAACTTGGTCACACGGACTCCGATTTTCGAAAACTCGGACTCTATTTCATGTAAAATTTCGAGATGAACGCAATGGCGCAACCCATTTCCCTTGATTCTTATTTTAAAATTTAATTCTGCCTTGATTCTTGTATTAACATGTTATAAAAATTCGGGTTGTTACATTCTCCCCTCCTTGAAGGATTTCGTCCCCGAAATCTTCAAGTTAAGAAGAATGTGTCCTACCATCCAATCATCCATCTACCCAATCATCATTCACAGGCATTCATTGTCCTTAAGAAATTTCTAATGCTATATGAACATATGCGAGAAGTGTGTGTATATGTTCCTTATCTAATATAAATGATCAGGCCTATTTGATCCTCTTAATGCAAAAATATGTTTAGTGTCATGAGTCCAACATGTATGAAAATAGTCCTAGTCACATAAACACTATATGTGTGCACAAACATCCATCCATATGCAACATCCGTATTATAACACATTCAATTTCATCCATAAAGAAGTGTAAACAATCATGCATATGCAATATGAAAGGTGACTGAGCCGATCTAGTGTCTAATGTGCGTGTATATGCATCCACGAGCAACCACTTGCAACCATCAATCATAACATGTCTCAAACACATGTTTACACCCAATTGTTCCTACCTAAAGATATAGTCGAATGATAGAAGCAAGTAAAAACTCTGCGCCCATCAAAGCTAGAAATCTACGTCACATATATACTGATTAGGAGAAGAATTCCCTAAGCACCAGCCCCGAAGACCGAAATCAACATCAGACTGACACCCAAAGAAATTCTCAACCCAACCAATATATATGTGATTCTAGGAAACTAAGCATGATGGACTCCTTTTAGGTCACAAGAAATCCCTTCCTAAAACCAACCCATATCCTATAAAACCCAAAAGGTTTAATCAACCCAACGGACACCCTCAAGCCCCAACATGTAAAACTAACAGATGAGTCATACTCCCTATGGGGTTTGCAACAGAAATTGGATTGAGAATAGGACCGAGAGGATATACACAAAAGACAGCATGCAAGTAAGCTCTACACGAAAAGAGGGATCAAGGATATACTCTTAAAAAGAGATGTGATGCATGGATATAGTCTTCAATCTTCTAAGCCACATTCCCTTGAGCTTAACTCCATTGTGCTTTGACCATATTTAACTTCACAATTTCGTAGCTTCTTAATTCTTGTTTCCAAATTAAGAGTTGGAACTCATTTCACTATTGCCTCTCGTTCCACTTTCACTTATTCTCCTTTTAGTATACTCGGCTTACACATAACAGTGTACTCATGGTTTCACACAAGCTCTCCAAAATTCACTAGTGAATCTTGGATCTCGTTCACTTACTAGAAGGTATTCCACATAGATGAATTATCTCTTGAAAATAAACAAATGTCAACCATGTTGCTAAACGTACTTACTAAGGCGATTTTCTACATCACATGCATAAGCGAAATGACCCATCCGCCTTAGTGGGGAACACTACTCGAGCGGATCAACCAATGTATCTAGAGATTCTAGGTAACTAATCCTAATAGAACCCTAAAGGTTACACGCGACTTCGAGGGTATTACCGAGGCAAGTCAAAAGTCTAACTACCCTCCTTTCGAAACCAAGAATGGCACCCTTATTGGATAACCACTCCATCCCTAGAATCAACCCATAGCTCACAAAAACATGAGCATTCCTTCTAAACTCAACACTTAGCATAGACATTCTCAAATCCTAACAAGTCATGAATAAATGAGCCGATTCCCCAACTGGATTTGAGACAAAAATTGGGATCCTCCAATACGGTAGTACTAAGGTGCAGAGACTCAACTATCGAAGCAGAATTAAAAGGATGCGATGTACAAAAACAAAGTTCTAGCGGTATGATAGAAAAGAAAAGCTAAACCTTTAACAGAAACGTTACCACCTCCCTTAGGTACGCTAGTAGTGAGAGCATACAATTTCCCTCTTGACGATCTTGTCATTTGCCCATGTCCTTGTCCTATAATACTTGACTACACGTCCCTTCTCACCAAACTAAAGATACTCTCTCTTGTCATGGATTCCACTATTCTTTTCACTTTGGCCTCTTTCCTTTCACCTTTTACCTCCTTCGTGGATAAAGCTATAACAACTATTCTCTTGTTCTTACTGTCCTTGTATAGTTTGTTGACAAGTCCTTCGAAGCTACCTCCAACGCACGACAACTCTACACAACTTGAAATAAGATTAGACGCAGATGGAACTACTGCGGCTACAGATGGAGGTTGGGCACTTCTTTGCCCTCCAACATATGTCGGATGCCTACGAAACTATGGTGAAAAGAGAGAGAGGAGAGATTTCAAGAGGGAATCAAATGATAGTGCATATGGCTTTGGGGAATATGCCTTTTAATCAAAACAAAATTTTCTTGAAAATTTGGTTCTTTGTAAATGTTTTGAAAACTAGTTCAGAAGGTTTTTGAAAACTTTTGCCCAGTCTGGCAACCTTCTGCTCTGATACCAAATGTAACACCCCACATCCATTAAGGTCACTCACAAAGGGAATGCCTTAACTTCAATGGAGCATTGTGGGTACTGGAACAGAAATATTACAAGACAGACATATATAAAACAGCGGAAAGTAAAGTGGAAGTACTTAAAATCATTTATTAAATATGATTGTTTAAAATAAAAGCCCATCAACTTCCAGTACCCAATTACATAGTTAAAATATCTGTCTTGCTCAAAAACAAAGAATCATAAAAACAAACTGTAGTATTCCCCAATAAAGCAAAGCAAGCCATAGCCAAGAGAAATCAAAACCATACATGAAAGAGCCTTGGAGCTTGGTAAGATCCGAACTAACCTGTATTCCCACCCTGCGAACCTGGGGGGGGGAACGGAAGAAAAAGAGGCGAAACAAAACGGGTCAGTCATAAAGACTGAGTAAGTCCTAGTGACTTTCAGCATAAAAATAGTGAAGGATAATATGGCATGAGTAAACTGAAAGTAAACATAAGCATGATGACAAGATAAGCAACATGCAAGATAACTAAGGTTAACACGATGTGATTTTTGTCAAGTAACATCGCAAGGTTCCCATTCAAGATAAACTAAGTATAATTTCGTAAGATTCCTATCAAGCATATCACGATTCCTCTGCTTCGCCATTAAAAGATTTCTGTGATATCTATTTGCTCTGCACCACCTAACTAGCATCCTCACAAGTGTCTTACAAGGAATGATCTGTATTATTACTAGTACTCCAACTAGTGTCCTATGTAACAAAGATCCTTACCCCCTACTAGTGTCCCAACTAGTAGCCCGTGTTATATAATAAGGTGATCCTGCCTACTGAACATAAGTGATAATAATAATGGTAGTTTCGTGTACCCCTAGCTGCTGTCATAGGTGCCGCCTGCTCCTATCTCCACTAGTGGTACCCACTACCCTCCCCATTTTAATTACAATATTCATAATATGGTAGCTGTACTCCTAGCTGCTGTCATATGTTCCGCCTGCTCCTATCTCCACTAGTCGTACCCACTACCTTCCCCATTCGATCGGCTCCCTAACTCATAGATACCCGTGCTGGCCCCACAGTGGGGTGTATCATTTCCCAAAGTGGCAAACCGATACAACTTGAGGATGCACGACTTATACCTACACGATGCAACAACGTCTTACCTACCAGCCTGGGTCCACACACGCATATGAAACCCGTTGGACTTGCGTTGCCACCGCTAACCCGTTTTGACCTCTTACAATCAAACCCAGTATGTGTGTCCCGTCCTCGACATGGGTCGAGCTCACAAAGATACGTAATGGGCTACTGGTCTGAAAAGGGTCCCCTTTCCACGACACAAGCTTCCCTCATATGCTTAGTCCCCTCTAGTAATTCTTACTTAACCCCTTCTTATTCATGTCCACTTACATGCTTAAATTTTGGTTAAGTATACACCAGTTATGTCTTACATGTTACCCATGTCCTCCACTTAACCCCTACATCATCCTCATGTCTTAATACATGCTTTATCTTGGTTAAGTGCTTATAGGTTATATTTTACATGTCATTCATATTACCCCCAACGTCAGGTTTTAACCAAGCGCCTTGGCTTTATCTTCCATTAGACCCTATGTCTATCCATTAACTATGCGCTTCTGCTACCTCATCAGTCTTATCATTTCACTTGGTTATTTCCATTTATACCAACCTTCAACTTGCTTGTTAATTCAATTCTTAACTTGAACTATACTAAGTTCATTAATAAGCCTACAACATGTTATTCCTATGATTCATACATTAACCCCTGTTATGTTACAATAACATGTTCTTATTCAATCTTTACAACCTAGTACCCCTTAACTTACAAACACACTGGAGAGAGAGAGAATAATTCCCTAAATACCAACCCCGATGACCGGAATCAACATTAGATTGATACTCAGGGGATTATCCAACCTAACCAATGTTTTGTTCCTTTTTATAATATAACTTATGTCGCCTTCAATTGTAAATTCATTCTTGTGTTTACATATTGCTTAATCTACAATGAAGCACATCTTTCCTTATTACATAAGTTATCTCATCTTATCTACTGTGTCGCCTAACTTATTTTATTCCATAAGTTATCATTCCCACTTAGGCATTAATTAAGATTCACAAAACTCAACCATTCATGTCATAACAGTAAAGTGTCATTAGCCTGGTCATATTACTTAACCCACCCATTCATACCATATTAGTTAAGTGTCATTAGCCTAATCATATTACTTAACCCACCCACTGTCTAATTACCATGTTATGTTGGTTAAGTATTACTATTTGTATTTCCACATGTCAACCACATGTCACCCACTTAACCCTATGTCCCACCACATGTTTATCTGGTTAAGTATTTCTTAATTCATTAAGGCCGTAACCCTATAAAGACCTCTCACATTAGACATACATTTATGGCAGCTGGATTTTGCCGGGCGGGTCCGGGCAGTCTTACACCATAAAAGAGTCTAACCTCGTGTCTTTACGACTGTTACGCTTTTAATTTGGGCCTAGGACCTCTCACATTGGGCTACCATTTGTGACTACTGGATTCGCCGGGCGGGTCCGGGCAGTTTTACGTCACGAATGAGTCCAACCTCGTGTCCTAAGCATTGATTATCACTTATAATCATTTACCCCAACCTTAATAATTTCCCTATTCAAATTATTAATTAATTCCTAATTTAACGATGTCCATAATTGACTCAATTATGTTCATCAATTAATGGTATGCAAAATCATACCAATTTTACCACAATTTATCTTATGCCATTAAAGGCAACTTATCTCAATTTATATTTATCCCTCCTTTAAGGCTATTATATGCCAACTACCAAAAACCCACTTAGGCGTGTTCATATTAGCCCCTTTTCAAGACATAAATTATCATATGTGTTTCAACTACAAATCTCACATAAATAACATATGCCCAAGTTCTAGATTACATGTCCGTTTTACATTGCCTAATTCATACCAAATTTACATATGTTCGGTTCATGCCATTTTATATGTATGCCAATTTTTGTGTCAATTTACACATATCAAGTTCTAGCCAAAATTACATATGCCAATCCCAATTCTTACGATTACCATTTTAATGGCAATACCCAATTATCAAATTTCATATTAATTGCAATAATACCCATATATCCAATTTTCATGTTATGCCATCAATTCCACCTATCACATATATCCAAATAGGTAATATTCCCATACTTTTCCCCGTATTCAATCGTACGCAAAATCATGGTTTAGGCCTGGATCCGAAATTGATCTAGGTTCATCAAAAGAAAATAAATAGGGGAAAGGTAGAATTTTGCAATAAAACAAGATCAGAGAGAAAACAGCATAAAATCATCATGAAAGGCATAAAGATTGGATCTTGATAATAATATCAACATGAATCCAAGAAACTGATTTACAACGACTGAATAGAGCATGAACTAGACATAAGAATGGAGATGAACAAGTCTCAAAACTCTAGGTTCAAAGGTAAACAGGAATAGGTCTGAATTGATAAACATGCTTATATCCAATTACACTTTATTCCATAGCCATATTAAAATTAAGTATTTTAATCTAAAAAGTAACTAGAACTTACATAGCATGGCTAGCGAATTTAAGCACCGAAATCGATGTAGAAACGTTGTAGAGTTGTTAATTCATCTCCTTGAATTGTTGTAGAAGTCTTCATCTTTGCATTGGATTGCGTATGAAAGCTTAAGAAGAAGGTTAGAGACGGCGGCCATGACCAAGAGGGATTTTAGTAGCATAACGGTGGCTAGACATGTTGTTGTGAATTAGGGTTAGGCCTTAGGTTGTATTTATAGATGTAGGAACTCATTTAGGCCCTTAGATCATCCCTAGAGTCAATCCAGACCATCAAAACTCATCCCCGGCCTCAGAAATGGGTTCTGGGCCACACCAGGCCGACCAGGTCGACCTGTACAGGGGGGAGGTCGACACTACAGTCAACCTGGGGGGGGGGAGAAGTCGACTGTGCAGTCGACACTATAGTCGACCTGGGGTCAGTCTGCCTGAAAGCCTGCTGAAACTTGTACAGGCCATAACTTGGACATATTGACACCGATTTTCAAAAACTCGGACTCTATTTCATGTAAAATTTCGAGACGAACGCAATGGCACAACCCATTTCCCTTTATTATTATTTTAAAATTTAATTCTGCCTTGATTCTTGTATTAACTTGTTATAAAAATTCGGGTTGTTACATTTAGGGTTTGGATGATACTTCTTCCGTTGAGAGCATTCGTTTTGTTTCCACTGATCTTATGGTATACATTGATGACTTGTAATTCTAATGTAAATTTTTTTTAATGAAATAAAAGTTCTGCTAATTTTGTTCAAGTATGTTAGTACCTATAACCATCCATCTTTATGAACGATTTTAGTTGGTTTAATTACTGGCGAGAATCAGTCAAAAAGGCGGGTCATTACCATGTGTATATATATATATATATATGCAAAAGAGAAAAGTTTAAAATAAGGCTACGATCAAAGAAATATGATAAGAACTAAATAACGGCATAACACCATTTGAATTTTGAAATTGAAATACAAGTTATGCGCATATATATACATATAAAATGGACGTTTGAAGTTTTGTATACATATAAGAAGATTATATGTAAATATAATATTTAAAATAAATCAAAGAGAGTATAATGGGATAATAATCAAACTTTTAAAATCAAAAACGTCAAAACCGTGAACATCTGCCTAGAAAAGCCTCACGGGATCCAGGGGGTTGACCATGGGGTCGACACCAACATAGGTGGTCGATCCCACCCCAGATCTAGGCAGATTCATTAATGAATCCAGAACACCAATAAATAGTCAAGCAGAGCCAAGCGTAAATCTCACATTTTCTGAAAAGTCGCCTAAGCTCTGCCATTATTCTTCCTCCTCATATCTGTAACAACCCTGAATTTTAGGGCCAATTTAAAATTTTTATTTTAAGTTATTTTAATGAGTTTTGATATTTAAAATAATTTATTTCAAATAATAACGATTAAAATTTTATTTTATTTGAAGTAAGACTTTAAAATTTATATTAATTCTAATCCAATCCCTAAAAGGCACGGTAATTTCAAATTTTGTTTTTTTCAACTTTGGAAAAATATATAAAATTCATTATAAGTCAAAATTAGACAAAACAAGAAACGCTAGAACCATATTAACGATATCTTTCTAATGAGTGTAAGAAATTTAGATTTCAGTTTATATTTTGTAAGATATGACAAAATTAAAATTTTAGAAAAACGCTATAGAATTTATATATATTATATATATGGTCAAGTCCGAAGAAAACAGTTCAAAACCCCACTATTGCGATTTTTGAAGATTTTAGTAAAGCTCAGATATCATGGCTGGAATGAAGTCTAAGGAAGTACGAACTTCGCAAGAGAATGATGCTGCGAACGAAGCAATTGAAGAAATCGTGCACGAATAGGTCGAGGAAGAGCTCTTGGATCGTGGCAATGTTGGGGCGATCCGATCCAGTGATGGAGCAACGAACCAGATAGTTAAAAGGGTAACTACCCGATCGTAGGACCACGCCACGATCCCTCCTGCACCTGTCACCACGACCCTACTTCAAGGGGGTACTACGACCCACCAGCCTAGGAGGACCACGATCTGAACTAACAATCAGACTACTACTCGACCTGGGAAGGAAATTATGGCTCATTCTGCTCGTGCAGTTACTTCTGCTCAACCCGGATCAAGTTCCTTGCGTATAAGAGAAGATGAAGATGACCAGTTCGACCCTTCTGCTCCAGTTACCGAAGGACATCTGACTCGAATACTTGAAGCATTGGACAGGAAAACTGATGAATTGGTCGCCCAAAGGCAGGAGAGCTCATTGTTGCATCAGAATATTATTACCTTAGGCAGACGAATTGATGATATTCAAAGGCAGCTTTCTGCACCTCCAGCTTACCCTTTATCCCCGGAACATACATTTTCATCTGAAGAGCCTCGGAGAAACCGGCGATGGCCTCCATTAGAAAGGGCTGAGAATATAGAAGTGCTTAATCAGGAAATCAATAATCGTAACTTAAATGAGCCCATACTGCCGCCTAGGAATGGAGGCGTTATTGATCCTGCTCAGAATCGACCTGTTCCTCCCGCTCGTCATGCAACTGATCGCGGCAGTATGGGGAAAGGGAGCTCTGTCCAGGACCCAGACCTTGCAGCAACACATCAAAGAAATGCTGGAGGAGCCCGCCGGGCAAGAAGTGCTGATCCCGAATCCACCCTGACCCATGCGGATGTCGAAGCCATGATTAGGAAAATGATGGTGGAAAGTCGTGGACAAAGAACTAAAGATTAGGGTATAGGCCTTAGTCATTCACCTTTTACAGATGATATTTTAGAGGTCCGATTCCCGAGGAAATTTAACATGCCATCCATGAACCGTTATGCGGGAAAGGCTGATCCAGTTAAGCACCTGATGAGATATTTATGGTTCATGAATGCATCTGCCGCCTCCGATGCTGTGAAATGTAAGGCGTTCCCGATATTCCTAGAGGACACGGCTCTAATGTGGTTCACTCGGTTGCCAGCGCGATCGATCTCCAGTTTCAGGGAATTAAGTGAATAGCTTGTAAATCAGTTCGGATTACATACCCAGAGATCTAAGAATGTCATTGAATTGTCCCTCATTAAACAACGTCCAGACGAATCCTTGAGGTCCTATTTAGATCACTTCAATTTAGCAGTCACAGAGGTTAGAGATCCCCATGAACAAACTATTTTGATGGCTCTGATCGACGGATGGATAAGGATACTGAATTTGGAAGATAATTGGCCGGTAAACTACTATTAACCAGAGAGATATTCTACGAAAAGGCCAACATCTACATGCGTCGAGAGGAAATTTATGCCAACCGAAAGAGGAAGGCAGTAGATAAGGAGGATATCCCAACTAATGTGGCCATTAAGCAAATGGGAGATAGATCAGGAAAAGTTGAAGTTAATGTCGGGAACAAGAATCAAGGCAGTGGTCGCCACTCAGGGAATAGTAATAACAATAACCGGAAAAGAAATCAAGGAAACGACTCTCAGAGAAGATCCCATCCCAGACCGTTTGAGAGCTCCACGCCGTTAAATGATACGTTGGAAAACATCTTTCTGGATACATATAATGTACTCCAGTACAAAAGGCCTCCTCCGAGAGATTCTACAGAAAAAGAGCGTGAAACTGGGAAATTCTGTCTTTCTCATCAGGTCCATGGTCATTCCACAAACAAATGCTGCCATTTGAGGGATGTAATTGAAAAACTGCTCCGAGAAGGGAAGCTTGATGAATATAAGGTGATCCCTAGGGATAGGGGGCAAGCTGTACAAGCCCTGAACCAAAGCAAAGCTGCTGCTAAACCGATGGCTCAACAAAAAGGAAAAAATATTTTTACCAATACCATAGTTGGTGGGCTTCACCTGGCAGGGCACAGTTTCAGAGCTATGGATCAATACATGAATGCAGCTAAACAACATTTTGAAGTGGGGGAATGTATCAACCCCGAGGATAACGCTCCGGTTTAGCAGCAAAAGACGATGTCTGATGAAGTCATATTTCGCGAGCGAGAGAGTATTGGGATTCACTCCCCAACTGAAGACCCATTAGTGATCACCGTCACCATCGGTCTAGCTATAGTTCATAATAGTAGATAACGGGAGTTCAGTCAACATTCTGTTCAAGAAAATATTCGACCAAATGAAACTCGAGTCGAAGGATTTGAAACCATGCGAGGGTTGGATACGTGGATTTAATGGGGCCTCGACCACTCCAATGGGATACATGGAATTGTTAGTAACCCTTGGGGAAGGAGAACGCCAGAGAGTGAGAATTCTCCCCTTTGTAGTCCTGGACATTGAGTCGCCATACAATGCCTTCTTGGGCCGGCCAGCCCTAGCCAAATTCAGGGCCTGCATTGCACCCTAGGGCCTGTTGTTGAAGTTCCCGACGGATGTCGGCATAGGCATAGTCAAAGGAGATCAAGTTGTTGCACGAGCATGCTACATTGCAGAGTTAAAATTGTTCCGCAAAGGGAAAGTTGTAGAAACAAAAGGTGGTTCTTCCCCTCCGAGGGAGGAATCGTCGTAGCAACTAAAGAAAATACCTCTGGGAGGGTCGTCCAGAGAGTTGCCCGAGGACATAGATCCCAGAGAGGATGAAGCGCCTGGGTGCAGAATGGAGACTCCTAATGAAGCAATTGTGGATGTACCAATCGATGATAGTGACCCAGAGAAGGTCCTGAAGATTGGATCATGTTCGAGCCAAGGGAATTAACAAATTTCCTGAAAGCTAACTTGGATGTATTTGCCTGGACCCATGCGGACATGTGTGAGATATCTCCCTCGATTATGAGTCATTCTTTAAGCATCAACCCGAAACATCCTCCTATCAAGCAGAAAAGGCGAATGTTTGGCCCAGAGAAGTCTGCCGCCTTGAAGGAAGAAGTCGAAAAACTAAGGAATAATGGATTTATTAAAGATTCAACGTACCGTGACTTGATTTCAAACCCGGTTTTGGTAAAAAAAAAAGGCCAATGGAAAGTGGCATACATGCATCGACTTTTCAGATCTAAACAAAGCCTGTTCGAAAGACAGCTTTTCGTTACCTCGAATCAATCAGTTGGTAGATTCAACCGCAGGTCATGAACTTCTTTCTTTAATGGATGCATGCTCGGGGTACAATCAGATCCCCATGCATGTCCTAGACCAAGATCATACCAGTTTCATTACAGATTTGGGATTATACTGCTATGTGGTGATGCCTTTCGGTTTGAAGAATGTCGGCGCTACATATCAGCGATTAGTGAATAGAATGTTCTACGACCAAATCGGGAAAACGATGGAGGTATACGTTGACGACATGTTGGTAAAGTCCAAACAATCATCAAATCATACTAACTATTTAGCAGAGATGTTTGAGATTCTACGAAAATATGGGATGAAACTGAATCCTTTGAAATGTTCATTTGGGGTAGCATCTGGAATATTCCTAGGATTCATCGTCAGCTTGCATGGAATCAAAATCAATTCAGATCAAATTACAACAATTCGAAATATCCAAGAACTGAAGCAAATTAAGGACGTCAGAGCCTCGCTGGAAAGGTGGCGGCGCTGAGTAGGTTCATCTCCAAAGCTACAGATAAATGCATCCCGTTTTTCGAACTGATAAAGCGAGGCAAACGCAACTTTAAGTGGACTCCCGATTGTATAGAAGCATTCCAGAATCTGTTGAACCATTTGGAAAGACCCCTGATACTGTCTAAGCCTGTGGATCACGAGGATTTATTTGTGTACCTGGCAGTGTCATCTCACGCAATCAGTTCGGCTTTGGTAAGAGAAGAGGATAAGGTACAAAGACCGATGTACTGTGTGAGTAAGAAATTGGCGGCTGTAGAACGGAATTATCAAAAAATAGAAAAGATGGCATATAGCTTACTAATTGCATCTAGAAAACTTCGCCACTACTTCCAAGCTCATCCCATTACTGTGTACACCGATCACCCACTTAAACAGGTTCTACAAAGGCCAGAAGCATCAGGAAGACTACTCAAGTAGAAAATTGTGCTAAGTCAGTTCGATTTGAATTTCCAGCCCCGAAGGTCGATGAGGGGGCAAGTGCTTGCGAACATCATAGCGGAGTTTACTATCCCGGATGATGATGTAGTAATTGAGGAGGACGATCCGCCAAAGCTACTCCTCGACCCTAATGCCTGGAAACTATACACAGGTGGAGCTAAAAATGATAGACGATCTGATGCGGGAGTAGTCCTCGAAACTCCAGAGAAACGGTTAATTTATTACGCTCTTATACTGGAGTTCCACGCCACTAATAACGATTCCGAGTACGAAGCCCTAATTGCTGGGCTGGAACTCGTCAAGGAATTGGATATTACAAAGCTAGACATCTTTTGCGATTCCAAGATAGTCGTAAACCAGGTCACTGGAAAGTTTCAGACCAAGAGTCCAAGGCTGATGTCGTACTTGGAAAAAGTGAAGAAGTTGCTGGATGGTTTAGACTACCATAGCATATCTCATATTCCCCGAACGGAGAATCAAAAGGCAGACAAGTTAGCGAAAATGGCTAGTTCAGATAATCCTCAGGATACGGAGCTAGTCCCAATTGAAGTACTACAGTCTCAAAGCATAGATCAGATGGAAGTTGATCTAGTACTAGAGATTGAGCCTAAGAGAGAGTCATAGATGACTCCTCTAAAGAAGTTTTTGATAAATGGAACACTTCCAACGAAGAAAAGTGAGAGGCGTGCAGTTATATGAAAAGCTTCCCGATATGTGTTACAAGGCAATGACCTATACAGACAAAGTTTCTCGATGCCCCTCCTCTAGTGTATCGCCCATGATGACATCAAGCGTGTGCTGAAAGAGGCCCATGAAGGCGAATGTGGCGATCACACTGGAGGGAAAACACTGGCAAAGAAGATATTGCGATATGGCTATTTCTAGCCTACCATAAACAAGGATGTAGCCAAGTATGCAAGACGTTGTGTTGCTTGCCAGAAATTCTCCAAGATTCCTAGGGCGCCACGTAGCCAGTTGAAGACAATGACAAGCCCGTGGCCTTTTGCTATGTGGGGAATTGACATTATTGGGAGCCTTCCCATAGCAAAGGGCGGAGCAAAGTTCGCTATTGTGGCCGTGGATTATTTTACTAAATGGGTAGAAGCAGAGCCTTTGACCACGATCACAACCAAGCGAGTGATCACCTTTGTCGTTAAGAACATTATATGTCGGTTTGGGATTCCAAAAGTCATCGTAACCGATAATGTGACCCAATTCGACAGCACCGAGTTTCGAGATTTCTATCCGAAGTATCACCTCGAGAAAAGATACACCTCTGTGGCACATCCGTAGTCGAGCGGACAAGTTGAAGCGGCAAACAAGGTGATCAAATCCGTTCTAAAGAAAAGATTAAAGAGGGCCAAAGCTATGTGGGTTGATGAATTACCCCTGGCATTATGGGCCTATAGAACAACGTACAAGTTGGCGACGGGTCACACCCCGTTTCCCCTAGCTTTTGGTGTTGAAGCTGTCATTCCGGTCGAGTTGGAAGTACCATCTCATCGAACCATTTATTACGATCCGATGACCAACAATGAGCTGATCCTTGAATCCCTGGACATGGTTGAATAAAAAAGGGACAAAGCCGACTTACGTGCCCTGAGGCATAAAAAACAAATAGCTTGGTATTACAACAAAAGAGTCTGAGCTCGAACATTTGAACCCGGAGACTTGGTTCTGAAGCGCGTCTTTCCGCCCCTAGTACATATGGGCCCGAAATGGGAAGTACTGTACTTAATTTTATGAAGGCTTGATAATGGAACTTTCAAGCTAGC
This sequence comes from Allium sativum, assembly GCA_030737875.1. Classification (NCBI taxonomy): domain Eukaryota; kingdom Viridiplantae; phylum Streptophyta; class Magnoliopsida; order Asparagales; family Amaryllidaceae; genus Allium; species Allium sativum. The sequence goes on along the minus strand of CM060915.1, from coordinate 250,705,841 downwards.
AAACGTGGATGGAGATGAAATTCCTAGAGTGTGGAATGCCCAGCATTTGCGGCCTTATCTAACGTGAAATTGTCAGTTTTATTCTTTTGTTTTTTAGGACCATGTAAAAAGGCTCGACTTGCCTAGAACAGTCTGGTTGCTTGAACAAAAGATTATAAAGTGGACGTAGGTCATGATTCGACCGAACCAATATAAAAACATCGTGTGTCAATTACCTTTACTGCACCATTTTTTTTATTTTTTTTATTTTTCATCTACTCTTTTATTTTGATTAATATATCATTACCATTTTGAAGTTTGTTTTAAGTTATGTAGTAATCTCAAAATAGCTAATAAAAAATGCCATCTATCAGATCGGAAAGCTAACGATAACTAAAGCTCTAAAAGGTGCAGCAACGTAAATCACACTACTGCTTGCACTCTAATTCTCGATATTAGGGAGAGAGTATAAAGGACGCGAAGATAACGACCCCAAGGCGTGAAGGTGCACCATGATAACACCGCCTTGATAACACTCTAACCCGCTGAAGGATCGGGAGAGTATAAAGACGCTAGAGACTTAACGCCCCCAGAATTTCTGCCCCGCTAAGGGATCAGTGAGCATACTAAGAATCGAGCTCAAACTCTAACCCGCTGGAGGATAGGGAGAGAATAAAGGCATTAGAGATTTAGCGCCACAAGAACTATTATCTCGCTGAAAGTTCGGGATAATATAAAGGCACAATGACATATGCCACTCAAGGGCACCCATCCCACCACACGAGTAGGGACAAGAATGAAAAAGGGGGACCGAACCCCTCGTTTCCGGACATGGGAGGAGTACAAATATAATCCTAATTAATCGCCAATAAGCCCTGGTCAGGCACTATAATGACGATTGATTGGGGGCGTGTACGTACACCACTACACATTTACTTAGCACATGAACTTCTCAATGATTGTTACTCATGACTTCAGTATTTAATTATGATTGTTTCGGTTATGATTATTTAAACTCTACAAACATGATGAACTTGCAGGAACGCAATGACACAAAAGAAATATATTATCATTTACTGAAAGCAGATTTACAAGAACGAGAAGCTAAACAAAAGTGAAGGCCACTCTCACAACTATATCTTTTGGCCAAAGGAAATCCTAAAACTAAAATATGAGCTAATAAGTGCATTCTATTTACGCTTGGGAGACGATTTTGATTTCTTTTCCTTCTTCTGTTTCTCCAATCCCTCTTTGTCAGCAATAGAGCGGTCACTTTTCGTCCTCTTCCTCCTATCAACAAGAGGATCCGGGGGAGGACTAGAAGGTTGGGAGGAAAGTTGTGAAGTTATTGATTTGGAAGAAAATCTTATAACCAACCCAGTCTTGGGGTCGATTTCAGAAATAGGGGGCATGAATACAGGGTCCTGTTCCCCTTTCTTAAGAATCAACTGCTTTTCTTTCCTAGCCTGCATGTCAGCCAAGGTTTCACTATCATCATCCTTGGCCTCATCTATGATTACAACTTCCTCTTCCTCATCTCCGTGACCACCATCTGTGTCTTGCAAAGCCGCAATAATCTCAGTGTCTGCAGGAGCGCCGGTGCCGGATTCCACGGGTGCTACTGTGACTCTCTCACTTGTTGTACCCTCGGTTTGCTTTGGAATCTAAGAAACTTCAACACCAGAACCCGGGGGGACATCAAGTTTCTCTGCCACTACCTTCTCCTCTGCACCTTTTTCAACCAATTTGGTACCTACACCATGAGAAGAAAAAGTTAGTGAATCGGGAGGAGATGTGGCTATGTCACTTGTCTGTCTCGTGAGACGATGACAAGTTACGATTGCTTTGATAAACTATGGAGAGAATATGAAGATACCTAAAGCCGACTCATCTCCCAGATTTGTAGTGGTGGTCCCGACAATTGGAGGGGTTGGAGCCAAGGGGATCAACGGATCATCAGGGTTATATTCCTGAACTTCAGAGGTTTTGGGCTCCACCACCGAGCTCGAGCCTTCGCCAACCTTATCCTGCCCTTGAGCTTACTCTTCTCCCTCTTGATCTCTTCATGGATTAGACGTCTACCTTTCTCCAAAGCCTCTGGTTCGTCACCTCTGAGAAAGGTCTGCATCAGCTGGTTCTCGTCGATCTCATCGATCATCAATCGCTGCTTCTCGCCTTCGACAATTGCATCTCATACATTGGCCAAAGTAACACGATAGTCCGGAATCCAAGAGATGTCTCGAGTCTTGATGACTTAACAGAAGAAGTCGAACAACAGTTCCTCAAAACCAGCTATATCTTTCTCTTTTTCAGCGAGCTTATCAGTAGTAGCGGTAGCCAATTCAAGAGCATTATTGGCGTTACTCTCAACGAGAGCTGCACGCTCCTCAGCTTGAGCAAGTTGATCATTTAAAACCTCTTTGGCAAGAGCGAGGTCGCCTTTTAAGCTAGCCCTCTCTTTCTCCCAGGCAGCTTTCTCAGAAACAAATCGTTCCTGTGCTGTTTCAATTCAGTATTAATTGCCTTAAGATCTTCCACCTCCTTCCTCAAAGCCACCCGTTCCTGGCTGTTTGGGTCAAGCTCACTGCGAAAACGCTCCCTAGCACTCTCCAACTTAGACCTGTAATTATCTGCATCTCGCCAAGCTAAAGCCAGTTGGGCCTGTGCATCCTCTAGTTATTTTTTCCATTTTTCTCCTAGCCATAGCATCATTATCAATCTTCACTCTGGCTCTGGCTGCTTCTGTCTCTAGTTGGCGGATGGCAGTAGAAAGTGTGGCAGCATGCTTCTTCATTACCTCGTATTGTTTAGCCACATGGCATACATACCCTATCACCTATGTGTCCCAATTCTCGGGGACCGGTTCGAGATCCGGGATGAACATCATCCTTTCAAAGAAAATATCAGGGAATTGCTTTCGCAAGCACTCCAGCCTGGCCTGAACTTCAGAATTAGGAACAATATTCTGTGTAGCGGTGGTATCCAAGTCGTGCTCACTAGAAGAAACATGGGATGTCTTTCTCTACTCCACAATCTTACCCTCATCTTTATTTTCGTCCCCTGGCTTGTGGTGTTTTTTAGAAGACTGGACATGAGAAGGCGTACTCTTCGGAGGGGTCAAATCTATAGGAAGCTGCTTGGCCCCAGCGGTAACGATGGACGACTGTGAGGTTTTTCAGAACCTTGCTTTGATGCAGATCGAGATCGTGTGGAATAAGGTTGATGAGAATCCTGGGGCCGACGATTATCCCTTCCCCGACTATCACTACGGGCATGCTCGAGATCTGGAAGGAGGCTTGGTTTTCCCTCACGAAGGGAACGATAAGAATAAGACCGTTTGCGAGACAATTTCCCTACAAAAGAAACAAGTGCATGTTAAAACTATGAACGACAGTGGTAAAAGAGTGTTAAGATAAATGGTGCATGTGATTTGTGCATCCCGTGAAATCCCCTTTTTAACGGACCAGGGCCTAGAGTTAGGCTCGTTTGGATGACTTCTTTTTCTTCAACTGGGGCACTCGTCTCTTAAGAGATGGGAAAAATTGGTTCCCCTCCGAAATCTTCCTGAGTATAAATATCGTCTGGTAAAGGAATCTTATTTAATTCCCCGAGTATCTGTTCCTCTGTTAATTCATCCTGAGCGACAGACTCAACCAGTGATGAATTTCTTAAGGGAGATTGCCCTACAGAGGTCGGGACCTCCTTTGATTCATCAGCTTGCCCCTCGTCTCCTTTGTATACGTTTAAATCCTCGTCACCCTGATTAATTATTGGCAAAGGACTCTTGCGAAGGGTAGTTGTCTTTACAGCTTGAGAAGTTCCTTCTCCCTCAGTCGGAGGTATATACTTGTATGGTTTGTCGCCCGCTCCAAGTCTGAATCTTATATCTAAAAGACGGTGTTTATGAAGGTTCTCGTCAGTGATACATTTCTTAATCCTTAAGAAATCTGAGTTACTCTTGAGAAGGCGGGACATTCGGTCTTTATATATTGATCCTTCTGTTCTCTCAAAGTTGTGATCTATATGGAACAAAATGATTGGTTAGCACTGGAACTATGCGTTCGAATTAAATGCGGGAAAGTTGAAAACATACTCGCTTGTAGCCACTTCGTCGCACATCCAGCTTGGTGTTTTATATAAAACCAGTCAGCTTTGATATCTCCAATATTACTGTAACCATTTGTCACAACTTTCCTGTTGGCAACTGATTCGAAGAAAGAAAAATTGGGAGCCCTGCGGAACGATGCTTGAAGTGGTAATAGAAATACAGATCTTTAAGGGTAAGTTCGGTCTGTAGAATCTCCATATAGGCAACATACAAAGTATACAGAGCCGCATAGGCATTCAGATGGAGTTGCATGGGGGCAATGTGTAACTGTCTTAAGAGATCAACGACAAGTGGAGGAAAAGGAGGAATAGCCCCTACCCAGCACATGAGTCGACTAACAGTCATGTACCCCTCTGGGGCAGAACGAGGTCTATCTTCGCTTTCTGGAGTTTTCACAACATCCCAGGGAATTCCGTGTCTTAAACATATCTTCTTAAGTTTTATATCGTCTAACTTGGAGGGTAAAGAGTCGGTGAACTTCTCTATTTCCTTAGCACCCGGAATTTCATAAGGAGCTCGATCATCCTCATCTTCAAGGGATGTGCTCTCAGAAGTCATTGACTCTATATCGGTATCCGTCTTGTAATCAGGATCAGATTTTTCCTCATCTGAATCTGAGGGAAGCACATCAGGGTTGTGATATACCGATGTCTCTGATTCGGTACTTTCATTCGGTGTCTCAGTCACTTGTTCATCCGACATAGCTGTGTTGGCGAGTAAAAATTACCCGTTCCCCGTGTGTGTAAGTGCAAGTGTGTGCATGTGCATATAATAAGGAAAGCGTGAAATTAATCAGATAAATGGATATTAGCCATTGTCTGCTGCTATGTTATGTTGTTGTTCAATCTAGAAAGTTCATTTCTAAGGTGTTAAACTAACTGTCCAATGTATTGTCATTACAAAGCATTGCTTAAGTCAAAATTTGTTTTGGGATCATCGATAAGTCTGGTTCGTTGGGGACGTAAGGATTGGATCGCGATTTTGCTCAGATTGTGGAACTCATACCGGATCATGGAGAATGGATCGCCCACTAGCTTCGCCAGAAGATGGACACTGGGTCGTGGTACAGTTCAGTTTAGAGTATATGAGCGGATCGTGAGGCACACCCCACGATTCACCTTAATGACCAATGCCATGACCCAATACTTCTCCATTACCGCGATCCGATCCGCTATCCAGTATTATATCATAGTTTCCTCTTTGGTTTTTCTATTTGCACAAACCGAGCAAAGGCCTCGCCCACGAATCGACCTGGCCTGCTGCTTCTCCCTTCTCTTTCCTTCTCTCCATTCATGATCTCGTGCAATTGAACCCATTACCAAACCCACAGTCACTACCGTCATCACCATATTAGTGAAGATTTAAGGAGACATGAGAGAAAAACCAAAAAAAAGGAGAAGTGAACCAAACACCGTTACCTTTTAATTATAAAGAAAATCTTGGTTTTTGAAAGCTAAATTAGGGTTTTTTCTTGTTGGAGAATTGGTGGTGGCTGCAAAGAAAGAAGGGAGAGAAAGAAGAGGGAGGCGGCTGGCTTATATAGATAGTTTAGTGACCGTTCGTATCCCCCAGTTTGTCCCATTCGGACCACGGAAACCAATGGGCCACGAGCTAGGCCCACCATGGCCCGAGATAGGCCCGCTCTTTTAGTAACTCACGATCGAAATTGGAAAGCCTACCGTAGCTTGAAGAGGCGCCCGTTCGATTACCAGATCGTGGCGAGTGCCTAATCCCATAAACAACGGGATGATTCGACGACCCGAACTCGATGGACATTTACAAAAGTGAAAGACCTAGAAATACTTGTAAAAATTTAAAAGTATACCTGGCGAGTTGATTGCGATGTCCTCTAGAATTCAAGAGATAAAGATTGCCCACCAAATGAAGAAATGAGCGACAGATTCAACTTGATATTTATAACCGCCAAAGAACGCGATTTCCTGATGCTGTACGACATTTCAGGCAGACACGTCCTTTGATTTACACTGATTCATGAAAAGATAGGTCCGTAATTTCGAAGCATGTTCCATCCTTGATAAAACAAACTTCGATGGGGCAAAATGTTGGCTAGCTTTTAGACCAAGCCACAAAGATCCAAACACATGTTTAATACGAAGTTCTGTTCATGAAGTTGCATCCTCGAGATTCGCGATCGCCCCCATGACCACGATCCAATCCATTTACACCTGCTCGATCCGATCCGACCCGTTCACGCCAGTTCAATCCGATCCGATCCCTGAAGCTGAGAGATGGAGGCCATGACCAAGTCATTCACAATCTGATAATATAGGATCTCACGACACCTGTCCACAACGGCTATATTGACTATTTCTCCATCAAACCACGAATCAGTCCGAGATCTTCGGGATATGTGCCACGTGTGACCACGATCCATCTGCAGATATCACCTATAAATAGCCTCAGGCTTGGCATTTTTCAGGATCTTTTGGCTGTTCTGAGTGTTGTTCCGACCATTACTGTCTCTGCACTATTTCTTACCAATATTAAGTCGAAATCATTAAGTGAATCAATATTGTAAAAGGGAGATTGAGAGAAAAATCATTGATTGTACCCGAATCTTATATATAATCATAGATATAAAGTGGAAGTAGGCTCGTTAACGCCGAACCACTATAAATATGGTGTTTTTTCTGCGATTTCTTGCATTTCTATATATAAATCTCTGCCAATTCAGATAATTTGGGTGTTGGTGCCACTTTTGGATCTAACAAAATCGAAATTAGAATATAAATATTTATTTTAATTATAAAGGAATTGGAAACGGCGCGGTAGTTTGAAAATTCGATTTCAAATTTCAAATGAATGTACAGGATTCAAAATAAACCGGATTTTAGTGAAACCAGAAATACTTGAATCTGTTTGAAAATATCTTTCCAACGAATCTGAATAATTGAAATTTCATAGTGGGAATAAAAAGTTATGCCTAATTGAATATTCAGAATAGTCGCTATGGAAATATAGCCCTTAAAAATAGCAATTTTGCAAGCAACCTCTATTTTTGACGAGACCACTTTTGTTGGATCCAGAATGTCAAATAATCGGTATATTCCAATTTTCATAATTTTTTGAATCAATATGTGAGCGTGGTGGATTTAAACGTGTTTGGTAATTTCAGTTTGAATTTAATCGATTGAAAAATGGCCGTTTTTCAAATGGTCTCCAAATTTTATGAAATTATTTTTGTTAGGACCATTTCATCAAAACATAGCCAGATTTATTTTTCTGGAATTTTTGGAGTCCGTATGTGGCCCGAATAAATTGAAATGTACGTTTAAATTAAATATATATTGACATATTGTAATTTAATTGAAAACTGATCGAAACAGCCGAACTGGCTTACGATACATATCCCATTGTGTTCAGAATGAGGGTATTTGGTTAGGGACGACAGTCGTTGGGTTTGATTTGGAGTTCATGACAATCATGAGATTTGAAGGAAATTAATGTTAATAAAATAATATTATTTATATTTATAAACCCCTCTTTCTCTTTAAACCTAACCCATTCAAATCAAACAGCCGCCACTCAATCCCGACATTCCCAAACCCGCCCCCTTTCCCATCGACGACGCCGCTCCCTCCCAGCGCCATCGCCGGAGCTCCAGCGCCGCCGTTTACTTCTCTCCCCTCCTTGTTTCCGCCTCCTTTCCCCTTTCCCCCTCTAAAAATCGCAAGCACCCCATAAACGTGAGCACTAGCGACCCGCACCCTCAACCGGACCTGCCACCAGCCGACTGTCACCCCCGACTCCAGTGAGCCTCCTCTGCCGCGATGGTCAGCCATGAACCCTCCACCCCGTTTTTAACAGCAAATGTGAGTGTTTATATTGATTTATTATTATTATTATCTTATTTATTTATTTACATACATATAAAGTTATGATTTTTAGTAATGAAAAGTTTAGATTTTTAATATAAGAAAGATTTAATTTTTAGTGTAAGAAAGATTTGAATTTTTTATGTAAGGAAAGATTCAATTTTTAATTAGAGAAAGGAAAGATTTTTATACATGAAAAGATTGGATTTTTATGTATGAAAAGATTTGATTTTTATATATGAAGTAGCAGAATAAAAATATAATTTTTATTATGAAGTTAGCGAAGTAAAAATATGATTTTTATTATATGTATAGCGACATCAAAATATGATTTTTATACTATAAACATCGTTATAAAAATATGATTTTTATATAGAAAACAGAATTGTAAAAATATGTTTTTATTATACATGAAGCGATAAAATTAATGGGATTTTAAAAATATAAGCATCGATGGAAAAATATGATTTTTAGTTAGATAAAAATATATAAACATCATATTGAGAATATGATTTTCAATATGAACAGCATGGAAAAGACTACATTGAATTTTGGCAAATCCCAGCTATTAAGAAATTCAGAAATGAAATGGAGGAGTGGATCCCTAAGGTGAGAACTTCTCGCTTTAATTTTATTTTCTAGTTAAAATATATACTAGGATGCAGACAGTGCTTAGCAGCACCCGACACATATCGTCTACTATAACACCCCACATTTTTAATATAATTAAAAATATGTAAAAATATGTGTATATGCATAGATTGGTAAACAATAGTGACGTATAATGAATATTAATTAATGTATGGAAGAGAAGGAAAAATTAATTCGATAACAGTGTGCATAACAGAAAAGATAACAAAATAAGTATAATTAACTGAAATATAAGGACTAAATAAAACAGACATCACCATTGCGTTCGTCTCGAAATTCTTCTTGAAATAGAGTCCAAGTTTGCATAAATCGGACTCCGTATGAAGGAGTTATGGCCTTTAGAAAATTCAACAAAAATTCAAAATAGTTCGAAATTCGACCCAAGCAGTTGGGCTGGAAATTTCCCGCCAAAACCAGACAGGTCAACCTGGGGGTCAGGCCGAATAGGAGGTCGACCTGGAGGTCGGCCTACCCCTAGGGAGGTCGACCTGGGGGTCGGCCTATCCCCAGATCTGGGAGATTTCAGCTCCTGTGACGTGTTTTGATGTGTTGTACGGGTCGGATGGCTTCTAGGTCAATCTAAGGGCTCTAAAACACTCTCTACACCTATAAATACATAGAAAGACCTAACCCTAATTCATAACAATTCCTTAAGACGCCTCCATGCTGCCAAACTTCAACCAAAAATGGCCGCGCCCCAAAACTCTAAATTATGTTGCAAGTTCTTCATCAACTTTGGAGTTTAATCAAATCAAGTTGTAAAGTTCTTCATCAACAATTCATGCTCTTCACCAATAATCAAATAAGAAGATTAAATCAGCATTCTACATCAACAACAAATCGCTTATTTCTCTAATGCAGTCAAGGTGAGTGGAATTATAATAAACTTGTTGTATAGTAGTATTATTATTGTTCATCATTCCCCAGTTATAAATTCAATTCAAGATCCATGTTATAATAATTGTTCTTTTATTCTCCTTACCCTTTTTATTTTTGGATCTAGGTTATCTCGAACATAGACGAAATCTTATTATACATAACTATGGTTGGAATATGGGAATATTGGGCATAATCTATTTTATGCAGTCGAGGAATATAATCTGAAATTTGGGGAATTGTGGCATAATAATTATTATTGCAAATATCGGGACAATTGGCGGAATTTGTTTGTGACTTGAAATTAAGCCTAAAAGGTGAATTAGATTATATGTATAAACATGGGAAAATATATGGGGAAAATATTCATTTTATGAAATTGGGTATAATGGGATTTTGGAAATTGGCATGTTTGGATATGAATAACATGGAATTGGTGAATTTGGCTATAACTGAGTAATTTGGGTAAAAATATTATTTCACGAATGGTTGTAAAAGCAAAGTAGAAATGGGTTAAGTAGCATTTGACTTATGAATAAACTTAATCAACATATGAGGAATGATAGTAACCTGTTAGGAACACATGTATGGAAAAATTAGAATAATAGGTATGCCTATTAATGGGATTATAAGCATGAACATAAATTGGTGTTTTTGGGTAAAGCTTGAATTTGAGACTTGGAAATTGGATATGCCGTTAAGATCCTAGAAACATAATTAAAAATGGAATATGTTGGACAAACCATGTTTTTATGTAATTATGGAACTCGACACATGACGTCTAGAATAAACACGAACATGCTTGTGAATTGATAATTGACATATGACATCTAGAATGGACATGAACTAAACATGAAACTTGGCTAACTCGAGGTTAGAATGAGTTTGCGGTGTAATCCTGCCCGGAACCGCCCGGCACATCCACTGACCGCAAACAATAGGTTCTAATGTGAGAAGTTAGTTATAGCATGCTTGAAACCCGAGGTTAGGTTGAGTGATGGTGTAATCCTGCCCGGAACCAACCGGCACATCCAGTGACCGTAACAATAGGTCTATTGTGAGAGGTTGGGCATTAATAATTAATTAATGCTAATGACACGTGCCAGTATGGTAAGGTTAAGTCAACATGAAATACTAGACAACACTTAACCAATTTGACTCGATATATGGGTGGGTTAAGTCAACGTGAACCACTAGATAACACTTAACCAATTTGACATGATATATAGGTAGGTTAAGTCAACACGAACTGATAGATAACACTTAACCAATTTAACATGATATATGGGTGGGTTAAGTCAACATGAACCGCTAGATAACACTTAACCAATTTGACTTAGTATATGGGTGGGTTAAGTCAACGTGAACTGCTGGATAACACTTAACCAATTTGACATGACACGTGGGTTGAATTGAATACATGATTAGGGGTTAAGTCAACTTGGACACATAAGCAAACTTAACCAATATAATAGTATCAAAGCAAGGAAAAGTGGGGAATGGTAAGATTAAATAATAGATAAACTTATCCTAGGGATAAGAAATGAATATGACTTAAGATGTAATACAAGACTCGAAGGGTGGGACGACTTATACCATGAAATAAGTTAATCTAAGATGGAAATGTGGGAGAACACCCGTATGCTATCATTTGATAAAGAGAACTAAGTAACAGAAACTAAGCATCAAACCTTGGTTAAGAGTACCAAGTAATAAACCTTAGTTAAGAAAACGAACGAGAAAGGGAACTAAGTAGTAAACCTTAGCTAAGAGGACTAAGTTGTAAACCTTAGTTAAGAGAACGAACGATTAAGAGAAACTAAGTAGTAAACCTTAGTTAAGAGAACTAAGTAGTAAACCTTAGTCAAGAAAACCAAGTAGAAGACGAGGAGGAGAGAACATCCATCTGATCATGAAGAAGGCTCCAACGGTCTAGGTTACGAAGCACGCGGCTTCGAGGGGACGTGAGGGTGCTCTTGGTATCCTCTGTGAGGTTGCAGATGATCCTCCTGGGCTCACAGATGTTAAGGTCTGAGTTAGAAGAACCAAGAGTATGCCTTGGTTGCAATATAAGCAAACTAAAGACTAGGATGGACCAGCGTGAGGCGGCGATATCTTGTTTAGCCCTGTGATAGCACGTTGTCGTCTACCTACCATCTTGAGTCAATCGAGCACGTGAAGTGGAAAGGCAGAGAACTCCAAAAGACCATATATTTTCTATCTAGTTATGGGTGAGATTGGCCAATAGGTTTGTAGGGCATAGGGGGCCTGCATACAGTTCTCATTCTTGATTTTCTTGAGTGCCTTTCATTAGTTGAGGGAGGGGTCAAGTGGGAACGTAGCCACACACAGATAAAAACAGACCTTAGCATCCGCGTCGGCAGATAACTTTAAGCTCCCGACCGAGTTCCGTGTTTCTTGATTAGCCCTGCCATGGGACTCAGGCCGTACATATAGAGGACATGTGCAACTAGACATCGATAACGATTCACGACACGTACGTGGGGAAAGTCTAGGAACATATATCGCTCTGTGTAGTGTATCCTAGACTAGGGGGCATCGTTCGATAGGTAGCATAATCCCTAGTTGGACCTAGGTTGCGTAAACCCAGAATCCGAGAAGCGTTCAATAGGTAGCATAAACCCCAGTGGCCCTGGGCATCATAAACCCTGGTTGAATCTAGGAAGCGCTCGATAGTAAACCTTAGATTATATCTAGATGATACACATAATCTAGAAAGATCGAGTGTGGCAGTCCAAATGATTTTGAGAATGGTGGCACTACACTAAAGTAGTATAGATTTACATGATGAAGCCCGTATGACATACGACAAGGGACTGTATATATATATATATATATATATATATGGAAAGGATTAGACGAGTTGGGGGTATCTACATATACGTTGTATTATGTCAACCTACTAGTGGGACATGAGTATAGCCTAGAGAGCTAATATCGCGAATAACCTAATAAGCAAGAAAATATAACTGAACGGTATATGTAGGATTATGCAGAAGTTTATTCTAAGTCCAGTCACCAGAACTTATGTTCTGACCTCCTCCTCATTACATATTTCCAGGTTAGGTTCATGACAGAGATGGTATAGCTTTGGATACTGGTTAGACAGTATGATATATAAGGTAAAGCTATTTTTGAATATATTATATTTTAATTCCTTCCGCTGTGAAATGCTTTACGAGTTCTAACATGTTTCTTTATCTCTATCTTTTACTGCAGGATACCAGAGCACCCAACTCGAGTCTCGATGGATAGAATTTGAAAAATTCGGTCTGTCGGAATCTGGGTTGTCACATCTGGTATCAGAGCTTCGGTTTAGTGATCTTAGGGAGATAATGAGTTAACATATTTGTATTTTCTAAAATATAAATATATTATATATATAAACCTAAATCCATATAGTAGCCCATTAGACATGAAAATAGTTGGGAATCTAATTTGTACACTCGAGGAATGTACATAGGAACTTGGAAACCATTAGGTGGTTGGGAAAGTGTACAATGTGACTTGAAGCTACATAAAGAAAAGTATCCCATAGGATGGAAACTGAAATATTAGTATTTCTGATTAGTGGGTTTACAAATGAAACCTTAGAAACTAGAAAAGGCTGAAATATGGAAAATGGATTAGGAATATATATAGTTAAGAGAATTGAATTCGTGAAAGTGCCTAGGAAAGCCTAGTTGAGTTGAAGATCCGCTTTGAGTCTAACCCAATTATAAACTTTTAAGAACTTGAAAGGATTTGTGGTATTTTCGAAGATTTAATCTTAAAAGTATTTTGATAAATGCATGTTGAGTTTTAAAGTAAAGTGGGGCATATTGTATAAAACAACGATTTCTTGTTTTAAAGAGTTCTCTCATAAAAAGGTGCATATTATGGAGCATAAATATCTTGCTAGTTTTCATATATGAAAAGAAGTTTTGAAATTCTATTCTGTTACCAATAAATTTTGATTATTAAAGAAATTTTATTGGGTGGACAAAATAAGTTATAGGAATAGATGTCTGCACCTTATAGCAAGTAATTAAATTAACATTGTAATTAGAAACAATGTAAGCCTGATAGTTATCCTTGTCTACTCTAGCTTTGTGATTTGAAAAAAAATGTTTTGCATTTTTATATTGTGACATGTTTTTATGGTTTGGCAAAGACAAGTTTTGGAGAAGAAAATGATGTTTTAACACTTTTAATATTTGAAAGAAAAATGTAATGAAAAGAAAGAAAGCCAAACCATATTTTAAAAAGAATGGAGTAGGTGAGGATTAGGGTCTAGGAAGAACGAGACAAAGTTAAAGCTATGAATTAAACAATTGGAACCAACTAAGATTGGTTGAGTTGTGTGATTCTCTGAGTGTCAATCTGATGTTGATTTCGGTCATCGGGGTTGATACCTAGGGAGCTACTCTCTTGCCAATTTACAGTCAGGGATTAGTTAATATTAAAATAATGGAAAATTTCCCGTAGAATGCATAAGCATTGAGAAACCTAGGTTTGTTGCTGGAGAAAAAGAAAAAAGGATAGGCTAGTAATACACAACAAGGACTAGTAGTGACTACTAAGTAGTAAATGGCAAGTAAGTGGGTAGATCCTATTGTGTGGACTCGCAATTGTCTGAGATGACAATGTCCTAAGATTCTTGGCCCATAGTAGTAGCTATGCAGGATAATGTTTGAGTTGAAAACAGAAAAAGCTTATTTGAAGTAATAAACTTAAGTAATTGGATTAAGTCAAATAAGCTAAGAAAGAGAAAAGCCTACCTAACAAGAAACAATAAATTCAGTAAGGCAACAAATGTGATGGGAAAAGAAAATGAAAATCTTAAGAAAAAGATGGATAAATATGATAATTTTCCAAGATAAGTTGAAAAAGAGAAGAAAATTTTCTTATGTGGTTGTGCTTGGATAGGAAAATAGGAAATCTTCATAGAATAGTCATATAAAAATCCAAGTACGATTAGAAAAGAAAAATGGAGAATGTGAATTTTTCCGTTTTATATCCTTTCGTAACATAAGGAAATCGAATTTGGAAAATTAGATTTTTCTAAATTTCGAATTTAATGATGGATGGTAGGGTTTTGGATGCAACAATTGGGTGAACTATGCTCTTATTCTATAAGAGTGTGGGAAAACTTGGATGAAAAATATTTTGATTTTTCAAGAATATTGCATTCATATAGAAATGCAAGTATATTTAGGATGTGAGCATCATGTTTTGAAAGAGTTTTTAAAATTTGCATACATACAGGTGGATCCAAATTAGGCATACATACTTTACCATGATGTATCTCAATTTGCACATGTGCACAATGTTTGCAACAATTGGATGCACACTTGATGGATGGATATTGCGAGGGGTTATCTATTTTTACTCTTATCGAATTTCGGGGACGAAATTCTTTAAGGGTGGAGAACGTAACACCCTGCATTTTTAAGATAATTAAAAATATGTAAAAATATGTGTATATGCATAGATAGGTAAATAATGGTGATGTATAATGAAAATTAATTAATATATGGAAGAGAAGGAAAAATTAATTCGATAACAATGTGCATAACAAAAAAGATAATAAAATAAGGACACTTAATTTAAATATCAGGAATTAAGTAAAACGGACATCACCATTGCGTTCGTCTCGAAATTCTGCTTGAAATAGAGTCCAAGTTTGCATAAATCGGACTCCATATGAAGGAGATATGGACTTCAGAAGATTCAACAAAAATTTAAAACAGTTCGAAATTCGACCCAGGCAGCTGGGCGGGAAATTTCCCGCCAAAACCAGGCAGGCCGACCAGGGGGTCAGGTCGGCCTACCCCTAGGGAGGTCGACCTATCCCCAGATCTACACGATTTCAGCTCCTGTGACGTGTTTTGATGTGCTGTACGGGTCGGATGGCTTCTAGGTCAACCTAAGGGATCTAAAACACTCTCTACACGTATAAATACATAGCAAGACCTAACCCTAATTCATAACAATTCCATACGATGCCTCCATGTCACCAAACTTCAACCAAACATGGCCACCACCCCAAAACTCTAAATTACGTTGCAAGTTCTTCATCAACTTTGGAGTTTAATCAAATCAAGTAGCAAAATTCTTCATCAATAATTCATGCTCTTCACCAATAATCAAATAAAAAAAATCAAATCAGCATTCTACATCAACGGCAAATCGCTTATTTCTCCAGTCCAGTTAAGTTGAGTGGAATTATAATAAACTTGTTGTATAATAGTATTATTATCGTTCATCATTCCCCAGTTATAAATTCAATTCAAGATTCATGTTTTAATAATTGTTCTTTTATTCTCCTTCCCCTTTTTATTTTTGGAACTAAGTTATCTCGAACCTAGACGAAATCTTATTATACATACGTATGGTTGTAATATGGGAATATTGGGCATAATCTATTTTATGCAGTCGGGGAATATAATATGAAATTTGGGGAATTGTGGCATAACAATTATTATTGCAAATAATGGGGCAATTGGCGGAATTTGTTTGTGACTTGAAATTAAGCCTAAAAGGTGAATTAGATTATATGTATAAACATGGGAAAATATATGGGGAAAATATTGATTTTATGAAATTGGGTATAATGGGATTTTGGAAAATGGCATGTTTGGATATGAATAACATGGAATTGGTGAATTTGGCCATAATAGAGTAATTTGGGTAAAAAGATTATTTCACGAATGGTTGTATAAGCAAAGTAGAAATGGGATAAGTAGCATTTGACTTATGAATAAACTTAACCAACATATGAGAGATGAAAGTAACCTATTATGTACACATGTATGGAAAAATTGGAATAATAGGTATAGCCTATTATTAGGATTATAAGCATGAACATAAATTGGGGTTTTTGGGTAAAGCTTGAATTTGAGACTTGGAAATTGGATGTGCCGTTAAGATCCTAGAAACATAACTAAAAATGGAATATGTTGGACAAACCATGTTTTTATGTAATTATGGAACTCGACACATGACATCTAGAATAAACACGAACATGCTTGTGAATCGATAATTGACATATGACATTTAGAATGGACATGAACTAAACATGAAACATGGCTAACTCGAGGTTAGAATGAGTTTGCAGTGTAATCCTGCCCGGAACCGCCCGGCACATCCAGTGACGCAAACAATAGATTCTAATGTGAGAAGTTAGTCATAACGTGCTTGAAACCCAAGGCTAGATTGAGTTGTGGTGTAATCCTGCCCGGAACTAACCGACACATCCAGTGACCGCAACAATAGGTCTATTGTGAGAGGTTGGGCACTAATAATTAATTAATGCTGATGACACATGCTACTATGGTAAGGTTAAATCAACATGAAATACTAGACAACACTTAACCAATTTGGCTCGATATATGGGTGGGTTAAGTCAACGTGAACCACTAGATAACACTTAACCAATTTGACATGATATATAGGTAGGTTAAGTCAGCACGAACTAATAGATAACACTTAACCAATTTAACATGATAAATGGGTGGGTTAAATCAACGTGAGCCGCTAGATAACACTTAACCAATTTGACTCGGTATATGGGTGGGTTAAGTCAACGTGAACTGCTGGATAACACTTAACCAATTTGACGTGACGCGTGGGTTGAATTGAATACGTGATTGGGGGTTAAGTCAACTTGGACACATAAGCAAACTTAAACAATATAACAGTATCAAAGTAAGGAAAAGTGGGGAATGATAAGATTAAATAATATATAAATTTATCCTAGGGATAAGAAATGAATACGACTTAAGATGTAATACAAGACTCGAAGGGTGGGATGACTTATACCATGAAATAAGTTAATCTAAGCTGGAAATGTGGGAGAATACCCATATGCTATCATTTGATAAAGAGAATTAAGTAACAGAAACTTAGTATCAAACCTTGGTTAAGAGAACCAAGTAATAAACCTTAGTTAAGAAAACAAACGAGAAACAGAACTTAGTAGTAAACCTTAGTTAAAAGGAATAAGTTTTAATCCTTAGTTAAGAAAACGAACGATTGAGAGAGACTAAGTAGTAAACCTTAGTTAAGAGGACTAAGTTGTAAACCCTATTTAAGGAAACGAATGATTAAGAGAAACTAAGTAGTAAACCTTAGTTAAGAGGACTAAGTAGTAAACCTTAGTTAAGAAAACGAACGATTCAGGAAAATAAGTAGTAAACCTTAGTTAAGAGAACTAAGTAGTAAACATTAGTCAAGAAAACAAAATAGAACACGAGGAGGAGCGAACATCCATCTGATCACGAATAAGGCTCCAACGGTCTAGGTTACGAAGCACGCGGCTTCGAGGAGACGTGAGGGTTCTCTACGTATCCCTCTGTGAAGTCGTAGATGATCCTCCTGGGCTCACAGAGGTTAAGGTCTGCGTTAGAAGAACTAAGAGTATGCCTTGGTTGCAATATAAGCAACCTAAAGACTAGGATGGACCAGTGTGAGGCGGCGATATCTTGTTTAGCCCTGTGATAGCATGTCGTCGTCTACCTACCATCTTGAGTCAATCGAGCATGTGAAGTGGAAAGGCGGAGAACTCCAAAAGACCACATAATTGCTATCTAGTTATGGGTGAGGTTGGACAATTGGTTTGTGGGGCCATAGGGTGCCTGCGTATAGTTCTCATTCTTGATTTTCTTGGGTGCCTTTCATTAGTTGAGGAAGGGGTCAAGTGGGACCATAGCCACACACAGATAAAAACAGACCTTAGCATCTGCGTCGGCAGATAACTTAAAGCTCCCGACCGATTCCATGTTTCTTGATTAGCCCTGCCATGGGACTCGAGCCGCACATATAGAGGATATGTGCAACTAGACATCGATAACGATTCATGACACGTACGTGGGGAAAGTCTAGGAACATATATCGCTCTGTGTAGTGTCTCCTAGACTAGGGCCATCGTTCGATAGGTAGCATAATCCCTATTTGGACCTAGGCCGCGTAAACCCTGAATCCGAGAAGCATTCAATAGGTAGCATAAACCCCAGTGGCCTTGGGCAGCATAAACCGTGGTTGAATCTAGGAAGCGCTCGATAATAAACCTTAGATTTGATCTAGATGATACACGGAATCTAGCAAGATCGAGAGTGGAAGTCCAAACGATGTCGAGAATGGTGGCACTATACTAAAGTAGTATAGATTTACATGATGAAGCCCATACGACATACGGCAGAGGACTGTATATATATATATATATATATATATATATATATATATATATATGGAAAGGATTAGACGAGTTGGGGGTATCTACATATACGTTGTATTAGGTTAAACTACTAGTGGGACATGAGTATAGCCTAGAGAGCTAATATCGCGAATAACCTAATAAGCAAGAAAATATAATTGAACGGTATACGTAGGAATATACAGAAGTTTATTTTAAGTCCAGTCGCCAGAACTTATGTTTTGACCCCTTCCTTATTACATACTTCAAGGTTAGGTTCATGACAGAGATGGTATAGCTTTGGATACTGGTTAGACAGTATGGTATATAAGGTAAAACTATTTTTGAATATATTATATTTTAATTCCTTCCGCTGTGAGATGCTTTATGAATTCTGACATGTTTCTTTACCTCTGTCTTTTTCTGCAGGATACCAGAGCACCCAACTCAGGTCTCGATGGATAGAATTTGAAAAATTCGGTCTGTCGGAATCCGGGTTGTCACATCTACAGGCCATGGATGACTTGTGTGATTTGATTGTGTTGTGGAAATTGATTGTGATTGTGATGTGGAATGGAATTGAATATAAAATATTCATGTGTGGAATAAAGTGTTATAACAACAAAAATATCATTTTTTTGTATAAATGAATGAAATAAAATATTTACTAAAATAAAATAAATATTCATTTACAAATCGGATGATTTGTTTATGTACACCCATTTGACTGATATTGATTGGGATGATATATTTTACACATCGCCCAACTGCACAAATAATAATCAGTGTTTGCTGTTTGAAAACCCCACACGGGTATTGGGATGATATTGGACATACACTAATCCCAATGTTTATTTGTATGTCAATCGATTGGTTGACAAGCTGTGTAAGCATTGAATATTTATATTTAATGCTTATGCAGTGTAGAATGCACTCTGGATGATGGTTGGTTGTTTATCATTGTTGTTCTATACATGTGCTATATGAAATCCATATAAATAACATTATTTGGTAATTGACTATGTCTGATTCTAGTTCAAAAATAAAGAATATTTTAAAATAACGAATATTTAAAAATAATATTCAATCAAATATCAAAATATGATTTTGATGTCCGATTTGGGATGGACACGGAAATATTTAAATATATAAAGCCATGTTGATTAAATTAACGCCATTTTGATCTGAACAATATTTATATCGATTTTATTGATTTTTAGAAAGAATATCGATAAGGAAGTGATTTCAAAATTAAATGTTTTGAAAATATTATCATTTACATATTAATGATATGGAATATTGAATTTAGATTTGAAATTGAATGTGAAGTTGAAATTGTTTTGAAAACGAATTTAAAACAATTTATAAAATAAGTTTTAAGTGCAAATCGACGAAATATATATAATATATTTATTTAATGGCCTGAATAGAACGTGTCGCGCCGTAGCAGTTCGCAAATTTCGACTATTGACTACGAATGGACATTATGGGAGATCTGATCGTCGGATTCTGAAAAGAGCTTTCCAATGAATACAAGAGATTTGAAATCTAACGGTTGGATTTGGAATTATGTCCAAACCAAATTTGGAAAGGTCGCTGTAAGCGCAATTCGATGACCATTTATGGAAATCGACTGTACGGGCCTTGATAAAATTATTAAAAATATCAATAATTTGTGTAAAATCATAATAAATGATTTGGAAAGAATTAGGATGAAAAATTCCATATTTGAAAAGATAACAATATATTTTTACCGAAATGAACTAGTTATGAACTAGAATTATGAAATCCAATATTTTTAAATAAATAAATTGGATTTGAAGGGGTTTTAAAAAAATCAGAATTTCCAATATATAAATTGGAATGGATTTGGATCGAAATTATCTTCGGGATATTTCGATATTGGATTCCATGATTATATGGATATTGTGGAGGAATTTGGAAGATAGATATATCGTTATTCCTAATATGGTATTTGTTGATTTCGGAATTTGATATTGAATATAAGCTGGTATAATTTCTACTTAGAGCCTTGTATTTAATATTAATTAGATTTTGGGTTTGTCGTGAAGTGTGTTTTAAATGACACAGTTCTTAAACCCAATTGAGAAAAGCTTAAATCTTTTAATAAGATTTAGAAGAGTTTACCAATTAATTAATATTTAATTGGAATTGAATAGAATTGGATTTTGGGTTTGTCATGAATGGTGTCTTTATTAACACTGTTCTTAAACCTAGTGTGAAAAGAATAAATCTTTTAATTAAGATTTAAAAAAGAATTGCCAATTAATTAACATTTAATTCGAATTGAATATGGAATGTGAATTGGGTTTAATGTGAACTGTGTTTTTAACGACATTCGTTCTTTAACCCGATTTACAGTGAAATGTGATTTGGAATTTATAAATCTTTTTATTAAGATTTAGCGGAAATTTACCAAAGTAAAGTTTTCCAATTTAATATATTAAATTGGAATTGAATGGAATTCGATTTGATAATAATCGAAATGAGCTTCTGTAGAGGAAGACTTTTAATATATATGGAATTTAAAAGGCTTAGTCGTTATTCCATTTATATTATTACTCGGATATGAAAATTGATATCGATTTTATATTGATCTATTTTCCGTGAAGATTCCATTTTTACGGAAGAGGATTTGGGTTTATCGTGAACCGTGTTTTAAATGACATTGATTCTTTAACCCAGTTAATGACAGGATTACATGTACAACATTGTATTTCGAACTGTATGGTTGATCTCTGCTAAATATACATCTATTTGGTGGCGGAGAATTTATTCACTTGCTTAACACCCTTCTCTAAGACGTACGAGCTTAGAGGTTATATATCGGTAGAAATCAATAGTATGGTATAGATTGTCGATGCGACATATTAGTGTTTCCAAAGTTAAATAATCATAAATATCGATTTTTGGGAAGATTAAAACTAAGTGGATTTTTAATGAATCTTTAATTAGATTGAAATGGGAATTGATAATTTAAATTATCAAATTGGGGAAATGATTGAGAATGAAGTATCGCTAGTTTTGCTCCTAGCGATAGTTAAATCTTTAATTAGATTTAACGGGAAATGGTAATTAATTTTACCGATAATACCGTGGTGTTAGTTATGGAGTATTACCAGTTTTACTCCTTGGGATGAATAGGTTGGGACTAGCAAATTAAACAAATGATTACATCGGTAAGGTGCGCTAATCCCGACTAGTTTGGATAAACCTTAATTTGGTTTGAATTAATACCCAAAGGAATATTAAAGAATAAATTTAAAGAATTTATCTTTGGTAAAATTAATGGGAACCTTTCCCAAAGGATATGAATATTTAAATAAAAGAATATTCAGAATTAGAATGAGGCATATGTTGTGTTTTTTAGCACTTGTCTATTATGTACGCGAGTTATTCAGAAAGGCCAGGTTTATACCCATTCTGAATAACTGAATCGATGATAACTCGACGATGAAGACGGTGGTTGAAGACCGGAGGTCTTCACATCGTTTTTGGATGATTACTGATGTCTTGATTGGGTTGTACACCCAAGACAAGGTAATAAGTGGTGATCGTCCACACGTACTTGGAGATCGACCGGATATGCGAGGACCTCTCTCCTGTATTGGACATATGGGACGAGGAACAAGATGCCTCTGGTTCGTTCAGACCCAGAACGAACTTGTAAATGGATGTGTGTCTGACATTGGATTTTATTCTGTGTCGATTGATCTCTGTTAAATATATATTTGTTTAGCGGCGGAGAATTTATTCTCTTGCTTATTCTCTAAGACGTATGAGCTCAGAGGTTATAAATCGATAGACATCAGTCGCATGGCGTGAATTACCCATGTGGCATGCGGAGATGCAAAGGATCAAGACTTCTATTGAAAAGCAGAGTCTTGTTGTTGATGATCTAAGCAGGGCTTTAATATAGCATAGCTTTGTGTATAGCGTTAATTCACGAGCCTCACACCTCTGTATGAGTTAAAAACAGGATAAGGGACAACAGGGAGAACATGACGTTTCTTTCTAGCTATGGGTGGTGTCGGGGTTTTGCAAGCCCAGACATTTATATTATTTTTACCTTTGTGGTTGTTGGAATGCGAGGGGCCTCGGTTATATCGGTCTCTACGGAGCCGATGGACAGGTCCTATAGGACCGGGAAACATGTGTTCAAGAATTGCCAATCCTCAAACGTAAGAGAGGACCAACCCTGCAAGATCTAGGGGTCACCCAGAGTGTGTAGTCCCGACGCATTTGCTAGAGTGTCTCGAAGCGGACACTATGCCAAAAGAGCAAATTTGACACATCAGGATGTGAAGATTTGATATGGCTTTAAGCCGTATCAAATTTGATTATGCTCATAGCCGTATCAAATTAAATTTAACCGTATCAAATAAATTTTGGCGATCCACACCACCCCAAATACCTTAAATCTAACCGTCCATCTTCAATGGTTCGAATCAGTACGTTTGATATGGTTTTCATCCATATCAAATCTGCATCATATTTTTGGCCGCTACTTTTTCGTTTCCTTTCGCTCGATGTATCCATTGAAGTAAAATAAAATGGCCACAATATTTCTCCTAAATCCAAACCCTAGCTCCATTGTCGTCGACGAAATTAGATAGGAATTGCTAAAATTGATGAGACCCTCTTGCAAACCATAGCCCGCTAGTCTCCGCCATCTGCTCGGAATTGCTAAAATTGACGAGTTCCAGAATGTTCTTATTTGTTAATGAGCTTGAATATCATTCATGATATAGAAGTTAATATTTATTTTCATTTGAAAAATCGATAATCGGGACTTGTTGTTATGGAAGGCTTAGCTGCAATGATATTATATTTTGCTTTTGCATATTTAGTGTTAGTTGTGAAATCAGGACTTGTTGTTGTGGAGGAGAAACTAAACTGATGTTTGTTATTTTAATTTCTTTTCAGGCTTTGGAATAAGCATGAGTTGTATGGGCTCGACAAATACAGTTTTGTTGTCTTTTTTTGTTGTTAGAGGAAGAACTATGAACATTATGCTTTGTAAATATTGTGTTATGTTGTTTGTTTTACTTGAAGTTATGGTTTATTTATTAATCGAATTATTCTTAGCGTATCTTCTTTATATACTGTTATATGGGTGTAGTGTATCTACTTTATTGTGCAAATATATATATATATCAATGGATGTAGTGATTTTGTATATTGCATATATGATATACTGATTTTGATACAGTTAAAAGTCGTATCTAATTCATTGCTATCCTTGTAAGAGTGATGCATTAAACATGGTTTTAAGCCGTATTAGTATACCAGTTTAATACGTTTTTAAGTCATATCAAAATTTTCAATTGATACGGCTTAAAACCGTATCGATCTATGAAGTTGATAATGCCAACATAACAATTTGATATGTTTTTAAGCCGTATCAATTTAGAAATTTGATATGGCTTAAAATCGTATTAAATTAGAAGTTGGATAATGCCCACATGCTAATTTGATACGGTTTTAAGCTGTATCAATTGGGAAATTTGATACTGCTTAAAACCGTATCAAATTTCCCGATTGATACGGCTTAAAACCGTATTTGTTTATCAATTTGACACGGTTTTAAACCATAACAAATCAATAGAGACGCCATTTTTTGATACGGTCTAGGGCACGGCCAAATTTATTTGGATACGGCCATGAGCACTGCCATATTGGCATTTCTGGTGTAGTGGGAAAGGAGTATATCCCTTGCCTAGACGCATGACGGAAATCTAATTTCCAATACGTGACATTTCGGTTTTGATTGTAGAGCCTAGTATTGGCGACATGATAGATGGTACCCATGCCGCCTATGATTGATACATTTATATTTGAAGTTTTTTTATACACTTTACACTTATAATAGTATCAAAATAATTTGTTTTAAACGTACCAAGCATGTTTGGCTGTTATAAGGTAAAACCTTATCCTCTGGCTTGCGTTGCATTGCGTGATGGGACCTGGGTCTTATAATAGCTTCATTTTTACAAAAAGCATTGCGCTATTTATTCTATGCACTGGTATTCTTGGGAGGAGACCTGTTCCATGTTATGTGGCGTGGGCTCTTGATTTACTTTATTTTAAAGTAAAGTTTCAAATCACTATTTTAGTTCTCACACCAGTCACATGACTGACCTGGAGTTTATTGTTTTGATCTAGACTCTGGGTGCCTCTATTTTCCACATAGGCAGCTAGTAGTTTTGGTTTTGCAGATTTATATTCACAGGATCCTGGTTTACAGCAGGAATGATATTCAGAAAGCTCTGTATCCGTTTATCTCTTTCGGTTGATGTTTGTATTATTTTCCGCTGCTATGTAATGTATTTTAATCTCTAATATTTTACAATGTATAAATTATTCATAAACTGTATATTCTCGTACTCTGATGTAAATTGTTGTAATGAGCAATGAAATGTTCTTTTGTTTGTGTTTGTTCTAATTTTTCGTGTTCTTAGGTAATCCGTTCTTTCTCTTCTCTTCGGAGACCAGGGATGTTTGGGTCCTCACAGTTTGGTATCAGAGCTTTGGTTTATAGAGCTCGAGAACATGGCACAATGGAACCAAACGAAATAATTCATCGGAGATTGCAATTGTAGTATCCGATGAGAATGACTCCGTTAGAGATAGGATAAGTAGTATCCTAGAACGAGTGTGAAGAGTAGTGTTTTTAAAATAAAAATGAGAAACAAATTTTGTTTTGAAAATTCAAAACATTTTATACATATTTGAATAACAATTTTATATCGAAGTTGGATAATCTAGTATATAAAGATTTTGCGTATACGCCTTGCAAACGTGTATTCGAAGTTTTAATATATTGGATAGATATAGAATCACACTCTAGTCGCCCAGGCATAATTCTAATGATTGAAACGCCATCATCGGCATTTATGTTCGAATTTTGAAGGTGGGATTTCTATATATTTCCAATTGACTGGTGTGAGAACCAAAATTTAGATTGGGTCTATTGTTGTGACTTAGCATCAAAAATGGATTATATATATATACAATTATGAATTTGAAAAGCTAATCAACTAATTGTATGCTAATTATGTTGTTTGATTATTGGTTTGATTGATTAAAATTTTAAACCATTAAGCCAAATTGCATCAAATATTGAGCCGAATTGAAAATTATTAGAAATTGCATGCATATACATGTATATACATTGAACAAGTCATAGCAGAGAAGCTAAGAAGAGAAATATAATTTTATGCCCGAGTAATAGGTATGTGTTTACTAATTTTCTTTTTCTTTTTCTTTTTAAAAGGTTTATGAGCCTAAGGCTGGCCGCTTGGCAAATTTTTTTTTCTTTTAAAATGTTTATGAGCCTAAGGCTGGCCGCTTAGCAATTTTCTTTCTTTTAAAATGTTTATGAGCCTAAGGCTGGTCGCTTGGCAATTTTCTTTTCCTTTTAAAATGTTTATGAGCCTAAGGCTGGCTGCTTGGCATTCTCCTTTTTTTTTTTAGGTTGGTGAGGGCCCTGCGAGGCGAGTTGCGATTTTAATTGTCTCCCCGTACAAAGGAGGTTATGACGAAAGTTTACAAAAATTTAGGGTGCTATCAAAATTTTTGAAGAATTGGAAAATTCTTAGAAATAGAAAAGTTGAAGAATAAAAGCCAGAATGAAAGTTGAGTTGATTTGTAAAACATCTTTTAGCTCCATTCCTTTTCGAGCACGAAAATATTTTAAGTGGGGGAGACCGTAACAACTCGGAAAATCAGAACCAATATAAAATTTTTATTTTGGCTAATTTAATGAATTCTGAATATTTAAAATGATTTATTTTAAATAATAAAGACTAGAAATTTATTTTGAATAGAATTAGAACGTATAAATTTATTTAAATCGAAATTAGAATATAAATATTTGTTTTAATTATAAAAGGAATTGGAAACGGTGCGGTAGTTGAAAATTCGATTTCAATTTTCAAATGAATGTACAAGATTCAAAATAAGCCAGATTTTAGTGAAACAAGAAATATTTGAATCTTTTTGAAAATATCTTTCCAACGAATCTAAAAAATTGAAATTTCATAGCGGGAATAAAAAGTACTGCCTAATTGAAAATTCAGAATAGTCGCTATGGAAATATAGCCCTTAAAATAGCAATTTTGCAAACAACATCCGTATTCGACGAGACCACTTTTGTTGGATCTGGAATGTTAAATTATCGCTAGATTCCTATTTTCATAATTTTTGGAATCAATATGTGAGCGTGGCGGATTTAAACGTGTTTGGTAATTTCATTTTGAATTTAGTCGACTGAAAAATGACCGTTTTTCAAACGGTCTCTAAATTCGATGAAATTAGTTTTGTTAGGACTGTATCGTCAAAACATAGCCAGATTTATTTTTCTGGAATTTTTGGAGTCCGTATGTGGCCCCAATAAATTGAAATGTTGGTTTAAATTAAATATATATTGATTTATATTGTAATTTAAATAAAAACTGATCGAAATAGTCGAACTGGCATACGATACATATCCCATTGTATTCAGAATGTGGGTATTTGGTTAGGGATGACAGTCGTTGGATTTGATTTGTAGTTCATGGCGATCATGAGATTTAAAGGAAATTAATATTAATAAAATAATATTATATATATACACACGCACATATATATATATATATAAACTCCTCTTTCTCTTTAAACCTAACCCATTCAAATCAAACAGCTGCCACTCGATCCCGACATTCCCAAACCTGCCCCCTTTCCCATCGACGACGCCGCTCCCTCCTAACGCCATCGTCGGAGCTCTAACGCCGGCATTCACTTCCCTCCCCTCCTCGTTTCCGCCTCCTTTCTCCCTTTGAAAATCGCAAGCACCCCATAAGCGCGAGCACCAACGACCCGCACCCTCAACCGTACCCGCCACCGGCCGACTGTTAGACCACCTCCCCGACACCCGACTCCATCGAGCCTCCTCCGCCGCGATGGTCAGCCATGAACCCTCCTCCCCCTTTTTAACAGCAAATGTGAGTGTTTATATTGATTTTTTTATTTATATACATATAAAGTTAGAATTTGTATACATATAAAGTTAGGATTTTTAATAATGAAAAGTTTAGATTTTTAATATAAGAAAGATTTGATTTTTAATGTAAGAAAGATTTGATTTTTTTTATGTAAGGAAAGATTCGATTTTTAATTAGGGAAAGGAATGATTTTTATATATGAAAAGATTGGATTTTTGTATATGAAAAATTTTGATTTTTATATATGAAGTAGCGGAATAAAAATATAATTTTTATTATGAAGTTAGCGAAGTAAAATTTTGATTTTTATTATATGTATAGCAACATCAAAATATGTTTTTTATACCATAAACATCATTATAAAAATGTTATTTTTATATAGAAAACTGAATTGTAAAAATATGACTTTTATTATATATGAAGCAATAAAATTAATGGGATTTTAAAAATATAAGCATCGATGGAAAAATATGATTTTTAATTAGAAAAAAATATATAAACATCATATTGAGAATGTGATTTTCAATATGAACAGCGTGGAAAAGACTGCATTGAATTTCGGGCAGATCCCAGCTATTTAGAAATTCAGAAATGAAATGGAAGAGTGGATCCCTAAGGTGAGAACTTCCCACTTTAATTTTATTTTCTAGTTAAAATATATATTAAGATGCAGACGGTGCTTAGCAGCACCCGACACTCGTCGTCCACAGACCATGGACGACTTGTGTGATTTGATTGTATTGTGGAAATTGATTGTGATTGTGATGTGGAATGGAATGGAATATAAAATATTCATGTGTTGAATAAAGTGTTAGAATAATAAAATATCATTTTTATTGTATAAATGAATGAAATAAAATATTTACTGAAATAAAATAAATATTCATTTACAAATCGGAGGATTTGTTTATGTACACCCATTTAAATGATATTGATTGGGATGATATATTTTACCCAAAGCCCAACTGCACAAATAATAATCAATGTTTGTTGTTTGAAAACCCCACACGGTTATTATTGGGATGATACTGGACATACACTAATCCCAATGTTTTGTTGTATGTCAATCGACTAATTGATAAGTTGTGTAAGTGTTGAATATTTATATTTAATGCTTATGCAGTGTAGAATGCACTCTGGATGATGGTTGATTGTTTATCATTGTTGTTCTATACATGTGTTGTATGAAATCCATATAAATAACATTATATGGTAATTGACTGTGTCTAATTCCAATTCAGAAATAAAGAATATTTTAAAATAATGAATATTTTAAAATAACGAATATTTTAAAATAATGAATATTTTAAAATAATATTCAGTCAAAGATCAAAATATGACTTTGATGTCCGATTTGGGATGGACACGGAAATATTTAAATATATAATGCCATGTTGATTAAATTAACGCTATTTTGACGTGAACGATATTTATATCCGTTTTACTCATTTTTAAAATGAATATCGAAAAGGAAGTGATTTCAAAATCAAATGTTTTGAAAATATTATCATTTACATATTAATGATATGGAATATTCAATTTTTATTTGAAATTGAATATGAAGTTGAAATCGTTTTGAAAACGAATTTAAAACAATTTATAAAATACGTTTCTAATGGAAATCAACGATATATATATATAATAGCCTCAATAGAATGCGCCGCGCCAAGCCGTGGTAGTTCGCAAATATCGACCATTGACTTCGAATGGACATTACGGGAGATTAGACCATCGGATTCTCCTAGAACTGGAACCCTTGGGTTCGTATCGAAAAGAGCCTACCAACGAATACAAGAGATTTGAAATCTAACAGTTGGATTTGGAATTATATCCAAATCAAATTTGGAAAAGGTCGTTGTAATTGTTGTTCGATGACCGTTTATGGAAATCGACTGTACGGGCCTTGATAAAATTATTAAAAATATCAATAATTTGTGTAAAATCGTAATAAATGATTTGGAAAGGATTGGGATGAAAATTTCCGTATTTGAAAAAATAAAAATACATTTTTATCGAAATGAACTAGTTATGAACTAGAATTATGAAATCCAATATTTTTAAATAAATAAATTGGATTTGATTTGGTTTTAAAAATAACCAGAATTTCCAATATATAAATTGGAATGGATTTGAATTGAAATTATCTTCGGGATATTTCGATATTGGATTCCATGATTATACGGATATTGTGGAGGAATTTGGAAGATAGATATATCGTTATTCCCAATATGATATTTGTTGAATTTAGAATTTGATATTGAATATAAGCCGATATAATTTCTATTCAGAGCCTTGTATTTAATATTGAATTAGATTTTGGGTTTTTCATGAAATGTGTTTTAAATGACACTATTCTTTAACCCAGTTGAGAAACGATTAAATCTTTTAAATAAGATTTAGAAGAGTTTACAAATTAATTAATATTTAATTGGGATTGAATAGAATTTGATTTTGGTTAGTCGTGAGTGGTGTCTTTATTAATACCGTTCTTAAACCCAGTCTGAAAAGAATAAATCTTTTATTTTAGATTTAAAGAAGAATTGCCAATTGATTAACATTTAACTGAAATTGAATATGGAACGTGAATTGGGTTTATTGTAAACTGTGTTTTTAACGACATTCGTACTTTAACCCGATTTACAATGAAATGTGATTTTGAATTTACAAATCTTTTTATTAAGATTTAACGGAAATTTTCCAAAGTAAAGTTTTCCAATTTAATATACTAAATTGGAATTGAATGGAATTCGCTTTGATAATAATCGAAATGAGCTTCTATGGAGGAAGACTATTAATATACATGGAACTTAAAAGGCTCAGTCGTTATTCCATTTATATTATTAGTCGGATATGAAAATTGATATTGATTATATATTGATCTCTTTTCCGTGAAGATTCCATTATTATGGAAGAGGATTTGGGTTTATTGTGATCCGTATTTTAAATGACATTGGTTCTTTAACCCAGTTAAAGACAGGATAACATGTCTAACATTGTATTTCGAACCGTATGGTTGATCTCTGCTAAATATACATCTGTTTGGTGGCAGGGAATTAATTCTCTTGCAACCCTTCTCTAAGACATACGAGCTTAGAGGTTATATATTAGCAGAAATCAAGAGTATGGTATAAATTGTCGATGCGACATGTTAGTGTTTCCAAAGTTAAATAATCGTTAATATTGATTTTTTGAAGATTAAGCTAAGTGGAGTTTTAATGAATCTTTAGTTAGATTGAAATGGGAATTGATAGTTTAAATTATCAAATTGGGGAAATGATCGAGAATGGAGTATCGCCAATTTTGCTCCTAGCGATAGTTAAATCTTTAATTGGATTTGAACGAGAAATGGTAATTAATTTTACCGATAACACCGTGGTGTTAGTTATGGAGTATTGCCAATTTTACTCCATGGGATGAACAAGTTTGGATTGGGAAATTAAACAAATGATTACTTCGGTAAGGTGAGCTAATCAAGACTAGTGTGGATAAACCTTAATTTGGTTTGAATTGATTTCCAAAGGAAGACTAAAGAATAAATTTAAAGAATTTATCTTTGATAAAATTAATAGGAACCTTTCCCGAAGGATATGAATATTTAAATAAAAGAATATTCAGAATTTGAATGAGGCGTATGTTGTGTTTTTATAGCACTTGTTTATTATATATGCGAGTTATTCTTGAAAGGCCGGGTTTATACCCATTCTGAATAACTGATTCAACGATAAGTCGACGATGAAGATGGTGGTTGAAGACAAGAGGTCTTCACATCGTTTGGATGATTACTGATGTCTTGATTGGGCTGTATACCCAAGACGAGGTAATAAGTGGTGATCCTCCAGACCTACTTGGAGATCGACAGGATATGCAAGGACCTCTCTCCTCTATTGGACATATGGGACGAGGAATAAGGTGCCACCTGTTTTTTTCAGACCCAGAACGAACTTGTAAATAGATGTGTGTCTAACATTGTATTTTATTCCGTGCCTATTGATATCTATTAAATATATATCTGTTTGGCGGTGGAGAATCTATTCTCTTGCTTAACGCCCTTCTTTGAGACGTACAAGCTCATAGGTTTTATATCGATAGACATCACTCGCATGGCGTGAATTGCCTATGTGGCATGCTGAGATGTAAAGGATCAAGGCTTCTGTTGAAAAGCAGAGTCTTGTGGTTGATGATCAAATCACGGCTTTAATATAACATAGCTTTGTGTATAGCGTTAATTCGCGAGCCTCACACCTCGGTATGAGTCAAAAACAGGATAAGGGACAACAGGGAGAACATGAAGTTTCTTTCTAGCTATGGGTGGTGTCGGGGTTTTGCAAGCCCAAACATTTATATTATTTTTACCTTTGTGTTTGTTGAAAGGCGACGATCCTCGGTTATATTGGTCTCTACGGAGCCGATGGACAGGTCCTAAGGGACAACATAGTGAGTTGAATTTTTTAGATAAGTTTATCGCACTCATATTATCATGTTACATATGTGATTTTGTGAAGTTTATTCCGAAATCTCTTAGGGTTTGTTGCATATAAATTACTTAGGAGCAGGTTAAAGCTGTTAAAATAAATTCTGCTTCTGTACTTGATAATGATACCGTATTTTTATTTTTACTAATCTGTTTTCCTTTTTACTAAACTAATAAATTAATGAATGTCCTAAAAAGTGACATGTTCCACTAGTACTTTTCCTATTTGATTTTCATTCGATATAATCCACATCACTATATGATATTAATTCAAATGTTTCACTTTTAGGATAGAATAATCTGTAATATAACTTGATTTTTATGTATTGTAATATTCGTTTTACAAATTTTAAATGAGTTTTCTTAGGTTGTGTTTTGTATCTTGCACAGAGGACGACACTACGCATGATATACGGTCTACTAGCAGTTATGTAAAGTAGAGCCCCAATTATACCTCTATAAAGTTTTTGGGAAACGTCTTTAGAGTTATTTTCTTTATTTAAGTTTTCATTAATTCCATTGGTGTAACACCCCGTAATTTTATAACATTAAAATTCACAAATTAAAGTGTACTTAATTTTTAGAAAAAGAATTAAGTGAAATGCGTTGCGCTATTATGTTCGTCTCAAAATTTTCGGTCAAGATAGACATTTGGTTTGCATAAAACGGATAACTTATGAAGAAGTTATTAAGCCTTGAAGTTTGTTTGCATATGAGAGAAATATATATATATATATAGATATATATAAAACATATATTCAAAAAAATTCAAAATAGCGAATCGGGAGGGGGAATAGCCGAACCGCACCATTTTTGGAGTCGACCCGAGCCTCGTTGGGTCGACTAAGGGTCGATCCAGGGTGTTTGACTGTCAACCCGTGGCCCAATTCGCCCTAAGGGATGATGTGGCATCTGAGTGGTCCTGATGGTTATGGTTATCCCTAGGTTAATCCGACGGCTCTTATTAAATTAAACTTCTATAAAAACACTCCTAAACCCCTAACCCTAATCACATTAATTCATAACAAGAGCCACCATGCCGTCAATGGAGAACCTAGAGTAGCCGCCATATACTTTCAACCCTAAAGCATGATAGAAGCTTGAATCAAAATAAAATAAAATCTAAATAACGGTTAGTCTACATCAAAGGCGAGCAATTCAGTTTCAGAATACAGATCCCAGAAAGACAAGACTATTCTTTTTAATTGTGAGTATGATAGCTTTCACAAATTAATTAATTAATTTAATTATGATAAGATATAATTGGGATTATGAGAATATGATTTTGAATCATGTGATGTAAATTATTTGTATGTTTGTGGTGTTGAATCATATGTTAGTCTTATGCAAGTTGGATCATATGTTAGTTCATATGTGAATCTTATGCTAGTTGAATCATATATCTTATGCAAGTTTGTGATGATTGGATCATATATTCATGTATGAATCTTATGCAAGTTTGGGTTGTTATAATATATATGAGACATGTATATGCATATGCTAGTTTATGTGACATTAACCTTTATGTCTAGATCCATATGCAAGTTTACGTCTTTATGTTTAGACCCATATGCAAGTTTACATCTTTATGTTTAGACCCATATGCAAGTTTACATCTTTATGTTTAGATTTATATGCAAGTTTACATCTTTATGTTTAGATCCACATGCAAGTTCACACCTTTATGTTTGGATCTATAGCAGTACATAAGTTATGCAAGTTTATGCCCATTACCTATGCTAGTTTTGTATCATACGCTAGTTTGAATGAAATTCATACGCAAGTTATTGGCTTTGTAATCTTACTATTTTATGTGTTATGTGATTTTTTTTTCTTTTTATAAGTTAGACTATTTGCGAGTCTAACATATGTCATATGAAAATGTACGAATAGCGTGGGGATGATGGGATAATATTGAATATACATAAATTGTGAATTGGCATAAAATGGCCTTAAAAGGCATATAATTAATTTGAGAAATTAATTGGCATAATTGGTATTTATAGACATAATTTTAAGAGACAATTATGGACATAAATAAATTTGGAATTTATTGACAAATTTGAATAGGGATATTATCCAATTTGGGGTTAAATAAAGATGTGTAATAATTAACCGCCTAAGACACGAGGTTAGACTCTTTTGTGTTCTAAGACTGCCTGGACCCGCCCGTCAAATCCAGCAGTCACAAATGCCAGTCTAATGTGAGAGATTAATCGCACTAATTAAATGCGTAACAATTGTAAAGATATGAGGTTAGGCTCTTTTGCGGTATAAGACTGCCCGGACCCGCCCGGCAAATCCAACAACCGCAAATGTCAGCCTAATGTGGGAGGTCTTTACAAGGTTACGGTTCTAATGAATTAAGTAACACTTAACCAGATAAATATGTGGTGGGACATGGGGGGATAAGTGGGTGCCTTGGGTGGCATGTGAAATTAAGTGGATGCCTTGGGTGGCATGTGTAATACGATTAGATGCACTTAACCAAGATTGAAACATGTAAGAAGACATGAATAAGAATGGGGTTGAGTGGGGAAACCTTAGCGGGGACCAAGCATAGGTGGAAGGCTTGTGTCAAGCATGGGCGCCCTATTCAAACCAGTAACCCATTAAGTATCTTTATGAGCTCGACCCAAGTCGAGGACGGGACACGCTTACCGGATTTGATTGTAATAGGTCAAAACGGGTTAGCGGTGGCAACGGAAGTCCAACGGGGTCATGTGCGTGCGTGGGCCCGGACTGGTAGGTAAGACGTTATTGCATCATGTAGATATAAGCCATGCATCTTTGGTGGTATCGGGTTGCCACTTTGGGGAGTGATACACCCCACTGTGGGACCAGCATGGGTATCTACGAGTTAGGGAGCCGATCGAATGGGGGTAGTGGGTACAACTAGTAGAGATAGGGGCAGACGACACCTATGAAGGCTGTTAGGGGTACACGAAACTACCATTATCATTATTAAATTCTGTAGGCAGGATCAACTTTTAGGGTGACTAGTGGTGGTGCATTATAGTAATTATCCTATAGTGAATAGGAACGAGATTAACGCCAGAATATTCCTCTTGTTTTCTTTGTCATGCCCACTTGTTTCATGGTCCTATCTTATCTTACCAGTTTATGACTTATCGTAGTTACTTTAATAATTATATTGTTAAAGTTATTATACTCGCCAGACTTTATGTCTGACCCCCTTGTTTTCGCCTCTGTTCTTCCTCCCCCCCCCCAAGTTCTCAGGGTGGGACTTGTACTAGTTGAGCTTGATCTCAGATCTCTTTCTCTCTCTTTTGGAAGTGCTTGGATTGCTAAAAGTAAAGTTCATCTCATCTCTTTTATGGCTACTTGTGTTGGGGTTTATGCTTTTTATTTTATGTACTCTGAAACAATTTATCAAGATGGATATTAAGTGTGCTTGGTTTATGAAGTTGTTGAAATCAAACTATTTCTCCGCTGCAATAAAAGTTGTTTTAAAACTTTCAAGTACCATTATTTATATCTGTCTTGTTATATTCTGTTCTATACACAAAATACGCTCCATGGAAGTTAATGCATTCCCTTTGTGAATGACGTTAATGGATATGGGGTGTTACACGTGGTATCAGAGCTAAAGGTTACCAGACCAGATATGAATTTTGAAAAACTATTTTTCAAAAAGCATTTTATAAAGAAATACTTCCAAAAGTATGTTTTAAGGTAAGTATTTTCAAGAGAAAAGTTTATTTTAAAAACATAACCCCCAAGAGCCATATATCTTTCTTTCGAATTCTCCGTTTTGAATCTCTTCATTTTCTTTTCAGCATGTCTGAAATTCCCAAGATACCCGAGGGGATACCGATACCAGGATGGTTTAGAAGGTATCTGGAAGCTAGGGCCAATGTCGCAGGCCCAGCAAATGCTCCTCCTCCTCCCCCTCCTCTTCTTCCTCCTCCTCCTCCCCGTGTTGATACTTTTGCAAAGATATGTAAAGATTTTTGGGCAATGGGCGGGAAATCTTTTCACGGATCAGAGACGTTTGTTGAAGCTCAAAATTGGCTTAAGGAGGTGGAAGATCTATTTAGTATTTTCGAAGTAGAAAATGGAAGGAAGGTCCAATTGGATGCTTGGTTAATGAAAGACGAAGCCTCGTTTTGGTGGGAGGTCACGAACGGAGAGCGTCCGGTGGAGACATGGATGGATTTCAAGCGTAGGTTCAAAATGAAGTTTCTCTCACGAAAAGAAGAGTATTTATATATGGAAAGATTCTTGGCATTGAAGCAAGAGGATTTATCAGTAAAGGAGTATGTCAACAAGTTCAATCAGTTGGCGAGATTTGGCTTGGAATTGGTAAACACACCTGAGAAGAAGGCCCTGAGGTTCGTTAAAGGTTTGAATGAGCCGCTACATGGGTTGGCGATGACCCACATTCTGATGGGGGCTTTCTTTGAGAAACTGGTTGACATGGCGCTTATGCATGAGGAAGAGAAAGGTGCGAATGCTAATAAGGCACCGGAGAAGAAAGGAGACTAGAAGAAGCCACAACAGCAAAACAAGAAAGGCGGGAAGAACAATAATGGCAAAAGAAATAAGAAGTGCTTTAATTGTGGGACACCAGGCCATCTGAGCAAAGATTGTAGGAAAAAGAAGAAGACTGGTGGTTTCCACTATGGAGAGGCAGGTCATCTAGTTAAGGACTGCCTAAGGAAACAGGGGCAAGGGCAAAGAACTTATGGAGGGCAGCTTCAGGCTCTCATGGCACTAGGTCAGGCGAGAAAGCAGACTCAGGCTCTCATGGCACCAGGACAGGAGAGAGGTAGAAACATTTTCATTGAAAGTTTAGATTTTCTATTTGATCATCTTGTTCGTACTTTGTTTGACTCTAGCGCTTCACACTCGTTTGTATCTGCTTCGTTAGTTGAAACACTACACCTAAATACTAGTCTAGTTACGGATCCCATAGTAGTCTCAAATCCTATTGGTGGTTCGGCTCATCTTTCTATGATTTGTCAGGATTTGGGAGTGTCTATCTTGGGCGTTGGGTTTGAATGCAACACCCTTTTCTTGGCTTCATGTGCTACGGCTTGATTCTAGGTATGGATTGGCTAACTAGATACGGTGTCATCCTAGATTGTGAAAGAAGGGTAGTTAGATTGTTGACTCGTTATGGAAAGACCCTTGATATTTCATGTGACCCTAGATGTCCGGTAATGCTTAGCTACCGAGAATCCCTAGACACATCCAATGATGATTTGAAATCTGTTCGTGTGGTCCGTGAATATAGTGACGTCTTCGATGAAGTTCGAGGTTCACCCCCGAGGCAAGAGATAGACTTTCAAATATATCTAGTAGATAATGCAAAGCCAGTTGAATTACCAGTGCACCACATGGCTCCGAGAGAGAGAGAGAGAGAGAAGAGAACTCAGTAAGCAAGTGAAAGAATTACTTGAGAAGGGTTTCATAAGAAGAAGTATTTCGGAGTGGGGTGCTCCAGTCGTTTTTTCTACAAAAGCTGTTGGTTCACTTAGATTGTGCATGGACTATAGAGAGCTGAATAAGCTAACAAAGAAGAATAGGCACCCATTGCCAAGGATAGACGATTTATTCGATCAGTTGGTGGGTGCTTCAGTTTTCTTGTAACTGGATTTAGCTACAGGGTTTCATCAGCTAAGGGTGGCTGAAGATAGCACCGATAAGATTGCCTTTAGTACTCCTGACGGTTTCTTTGAGTGACTCGTTATGCCCTTTGGTTTGACGAATGCACATGCATACTTTGTTGACTTAATGAGCATGGTGTTTAGGGAGTTTCTATACAAGTTTGTGGTAGTCTTTGTAGATGATATTCTGGTTTTCTCTAAAAATGAAGAAGAGCATGCCCTACATCTTAGGGAAGTCTTAGAGACCCTACGAGCACATCAGCTAAAAGCTAAGTTCTCCAAGTGTCATTTTTGGAGAAAAGAAGTGAGGTTCTTAAGACACGTGGTCTCTAAGGAAGGGATAGCTGTGGATACCGCCAAGGTGGTGGCAATCCAAGATTGGAAAACTCCTAAGAACGCAACAGAAGTAAGAAGCTTTTTAGGGCTGGCTACCTATTATAGGAAGTTCATTAAGGACTTCGCAAAGATATCAGCCCCTCTCACTCGATTAACGAAGAAGAATTTGACTTTTACTTGAGACGTTGACTGTGACGATGCTTTCCAACATCTGAAGAGGGCTTTGATGACAGCTCCAGTTTTAGTTTTGCCAGACGGGAGTAAGACGTTCACTATATATACCGATGCTTGCGGGACAGGACTTGGCGCAGTTTAATGCAAGAGGGAAGGGTGATATGCTATGTTGGAAGACAGCTGAAAGCCCACGAGAAAAATTACCCTACCCACGACTTAGAGTTACCGGCCATAGTTTTTGCACTTAATTCATGGCGTCATTATTTGCTTGGTGAGAGGTTTTAGTTGTATATAGACCATAAGTCTCTAAAGTACTTATTCTCTTAGAAGGACCTAAACTTGAGGCAACAGAGATGGATGGAGTTTTTGGCATCCTACAATTTTGAGATCGCATATACCCCTGGCAAGGGTAACGTTGTAGCTGACGCCTTAAGTAGAAAGAAGTTAACTTAAAGTCCTTTGTTCGTAGAGCGGCAGAGTTTGGAGTATATATCTTCCTTTGACTTCGGACCCTCTGTCGATTATGTACCCTGATTATTGGCATCGTTAGAGGTGCAGCCTACACTTTTGGGTCGAGTTGGAGAGGCACAACGAAATGACCCACAGTTGGTTGAGATAGTAGGCAAGCTTATAGGAGGGGAGTCCTTGAGTCATCTTGATAGATATGCTATAGATAAGAGAGGTTGGCTACGTAGAGATGGAAGACTTTGTGTACCACAAGACGAGAGCCTGAAGAAGGAAATTCTTGAAGACTCACATCGCTCTAAGATGACCATACATCCTGGTGGTGATAATATATATAGGGATATAAAGCGAGTTTTCTTTTGGACCTTAATGAAGAAGGACATGGCCGAGTTCGTTGCTAGATGCTTAGTGTGCCAACAAGTCAA
Source organism: Allium sativum (assembly GCA_030737875.1). NCBI lineage: Eukaryota > Viridiplantae > Streptophyta > Magnoliopsida > Asparagales > Amaryllidaceae > Allium > Allium sativum. The sequence goes on along the minus strand of CM060915.1, from coordinate 250,666,686 downwards.
TGCGGAGCAAAAGAAGCCTGGAGGTTTGCTCCATCCCTTAGAGATTCCGCTTTGGAAATGGGAAAGCGTTTCCATGGATTTTGTAGATGGGTTACCAAGATCAAGTAAGGGCAATACAGGGATTTGGGTAATTGTAGACAGACTTACCAAAAGTGCCCATTTTATTCCCGTTAAAAGTAGAAGGACTGCCGCGTGGTTAGCATCTGTTTACCTTCGAGAGATAGTTCGTTTGCACGGCATACCCTCTAGCATTGTGAGCGATAGAGATCCCATTTTCACAAGCGAATTTTGGAAAAGCTTACAGGAGGCAGTTGGAATGCAATTATGCTTAAGTACCGCTTATCACCCTCAGACGAATGGCCAGACCTAGAGAGTAAATCGGGTTCTAGAAGACCTTTTGAGACTATGCATCCTAGACTTTGGAGGAACATGGGAAGAACACCTTCCACTAGTAGAGTCCGCCTATAATAATAGTTTTCAGGCTAGCATTGGCATGGAACCTTTTGAGGGTCTTTATTGACGACCGTGTCGATCACCTACATGTTGGTGGGAATCCACTAATAAGGTTTTGCTTGGACCCAACATGATTAGGGAGACTTCGGAGACGATAGACCTGATTCGACGGCGAATGAAGATGACGCACGACCGACAGAAGTCATATGCTGATAGGAGATGAACCGATCTTGAATTCAGTATTGGGGACATGGTTTTTGTTAAGGTGTCACGGTTAAGAAATGTAGTCCGTTTTGGACTAGTAGGGAAGTTGGCACCGAGGTTCATAGGACCCTTCCCAATTACGGAGAGGATCAGACAGATGGCGTATAGAGCAAAGTTACCAGAAGCTTAGCATAGTTCATGACGTGTTTCACGTTTCGCATTTGCGTAAGTGTTTACACGATACGGCGGAAGTGGTAGAGCCGAGCACGCTCGAAGAAGTGGAATTAAAGTGCAATGCCACGATCAGATGAGCTCCTACACACGTTCTCGGATCGAAGGTCAAAAAGCTTCGCAACAAAGAGGTCAAGTTGGTCAAAGTGCAATGGGGAGATGATCAAAGGGACTCGACTTGGGAGATGGAAGACAAAATGCGTACGCTGTGCCCTTTCCTTTTTGAGGGTATGTCTTAATTTCTCCTTTTTCTACCGCTTTGTTGACACTTGTCTTATCTTTTAGTATTATCTTTGCGATGACATCTTCGATCTTTAGTTTGGAAGTACCCTATGGTTGCAAACATGTGTTTGAGACATGCTATGTTTGGTGGATGCAAATGGATGCAATTGGTTTCTCGTGGATGCATGTACACACACATTAGGCACTAGATCGGCTCAATCACCTTCATGTTGCATATAAATGCGTGTGCATATCTAAATTAATGGTTGTATAATGGTTATATTATCATATGGATGATGCATTTTGATGAATGATTGTGCACACATGTAGAAATAATACATATCGATAGGATTCTTTTGCATACATAATGGACGCATGGCACTATCATGATTTGCATTAAGGAGGTCAACTGAATCAGTGGACCACCTGATCTTTACATTAGATACGGAACATATACACACATTTTTGCATAAGTTCATATAGCATTAGAAATTTCTTTAAGGACAATGGATGCTTGTGGATGATGGTTGATTAGATGGTTGATTGGTTGATAGGATACATTCTTCTTAACATAGAGATTTCGGGGACGAAATCCTTTAAAGAGGGGAGAATGTAACACCCCGTAATTTTATAACATTAAAATTCACAAATTAAAGTATACTTAATTTTTAGAAGAAGAATTAATTGAAATGGGTTGCGCTATTACGTTCATCTCAAAATTTTGGGTCAAGATAGACATTTGGTTTGCATAAAACGGATAACTTATGAAGAAGTTATTAAGCCTTGAAGTTTGTATGAGTATGAGAGAAATATATATATATATATATAATTCAAAAAAAGTTCAAAACAGCGAATTGGGAGGGGGAATAGCTGAACCGCACCATTTTTGGAGTCGATGCGAGCCTTGTTGGGTCGACTAGGGGTCGATCCAGAGTGTTTGGCTGTCAATCCGTGCCTCGATTCGCCCTAAGTGCTGATGTGGAATCTGAGTGGTCCTGATGGTTCTGGTTATCCCTAGGTTAATCCGACGGCTCTTATTAAATTAAACTTCTATAAAAACACTCCGAAACCCCTAATCCTAATCACATTAATTCATAACAAGAGCCTCCAAATGGAGAACCTAGAGTAGCCGCCATACACTTTCAACCCTAAAGCAAGATAGAAGATTGAATCAAAATCAAATCAAATCTAAGTAACGATTAGTCTACATCAAAGGCGAGCAATTCAGTTTCAGAATACATATCCCGGAAAGAATATACTATTCTTTTTAATTGTGAGCGTTAGACCAAAAAATGGTCCTAGCACCCAATTGAATATGATTTGTGAAGAATAATAATCTAAAACATAGAAAATCAGGCAGAGACACGAGATTTATAGTGGTTCAGCATTAACTAGCCTACGTCCACTTCATAGTTTCTCATTTCATTCCAGAATTACAATTACAATGAATACATTCACAAAATCACTCGAATACAATGAATTATTCTCTCCAAATTCATTGATTGTTATTGGAGATGAAGGTGGTTGTTTATTGAGAATTTCGGCCATGGCTTCCATTCATGAATTAAGTGTCAGAACTCCCCTCAAATGATGCGTTGTATTGTATTTATCGGTGTAAAATAGGTTGGGATGTGTGGCCACGTGGCAACATAATGGAGTACTTCGAAAATGATGGAGAAAGTGGGGAGCGTGGCTTCATTCGTGAGCTTACAAGTGTCAATCGGTCTGGGTAAATAGGCACAAGAATAGGTATCCAATAAGGGGAAGTTGCGTGTTTCAGGCAGTTCGGTTAGGAGGCCTAGATCCGATCCGAACCGGTGTTGTTAAACCCATCCGATCCGACCCGAGCTATTCCATCCGAACCGATCCGAGCTATCCCATCCGAACCGATCCAAGCTATCCAATCCGATCTGATCCAAGCTCTGGTTTTAGGACATATGAGAGCTTTATCCTCTAACATATATAACCCTGATCATCTGAGTTTTGGGTGGTCTGGTCACAAAACAGGCTAACATTTTGCCCCCCAAAGTATGTCTTATCGAAGATGTGGTGTGCTTTGAATATGCCAAGCTGAATATTTTTGGAAATTCATCCGCCATTAAGAAGGCTTTATCAAATTATTGCACCACTTCCATGGGTGCTAGTGAATACAAATTCTATGGGAGGAGTAGTTGAAATGATCTGGTAACCATTTAAACCTCGTCGAATCAAGAGGTCTAATTCCTTCACCATAAGTCATATAGGATCGTTGGATCCTGTGTGAGGTCGTACACGCACAAGTTAATGTCAAACGACGCTTCTTCTTATGCAAGTCAAGTGTATTGCAGAGTCAGACGTTCTTTTATGTGTAAGTCAATGTATGAAAGAGCCATCCAAGGCATAGGGTAGTATCAGAATCTTTGGGCTTTGAGCTAGCATCTGGATTATTGGGACAAAATGCATCAGCATTGGCATATGAATCTTTCACTTGTGCTTGGATCTGGACTATCTCGATATCAGGATATTAATCTAGGGCTCCACAATCGCATCGAATCGTAACAATAAGGTATCCGAAAGCCATTATCACTCTGGATCATTTTATAATCCCGTGATTACATAAGAATCAGCATGAGATGTTGTTGAGAACGTGCAAGCCAATGGTAGGTATGATCATCACAATCCTAAGGCAGTAGAGGATCTTATCACACTCTCTATTTGATGCAATTGCGGGTCGAGTCTTTGGATTCATGTTTGATCCGTTAGTTGGCTCACTTGGATGGTCGAGATGAATCATGTCATATTCCAGAGATATAGTGTATATGTTCTGAATTATGCACAAAATCAGGATCATGTTCAAAGCTAGTCTGTCAGTTGAAGCTCACGCTCCCAATCTCAGTGTAAGATGAGTCATGTCAGTGCTTATGCCCCCAACATCGTTGGGGATTGCACTAGGTCAATCGGATATCCAGTCTTCTAGCCTTTAAACTTTCTTTCTTCACATTGGGTTAGAGCTGCGGGTTTAACAATATTGGTTGACCTGTGTCGTTCCGTACTTCTTTCTTATGTCGTCAAGCGTTAGAGTTGTATACGTGAATGGTCGAATAACATTCACGCCTGTGTCATTCCATCTCTTTAGTCAGAAAGTGAGAATTGCCTCATCGAGCGACAATGAACTTAGACACTCTATTTGCATCAGCCACGGAGTTGAGTAAGCTCTTCAATCATGAAAGCGAGGGAACATTGTTAGGTAGTCATTCGGGCTCCTTCGTTCATGCTTTGGAATTATCCGAAATAACCGTCATAGTATTGTTGAGTCTGTCCCTCCTGCTTGGTTCCATTGAGCTCGACAATCAGGATTGCTGGATCGTTTAATGAAATTGTTTCTTTCTGGAATTATGCATTCCTGTCAGTATTTTCTGGGGCTTTTCGTTTGTCTTGATCGTTTCAAGAGTCAGATGACGCTCCATTCTTTATCATGAAAACATTAAGAACATCCATTTCAATATAGATGTCCTCTTATTGCAGGAATTTGTCTGTCTCAGGATAGAATTCATCAACGTTTCTGGGAAAATCTCATGGCATAAAGGTACTGATGTTTACTCTAGAGGTGAATCCGCCAAGGCAACTTGGTGGGCCTCGTTGCAGAGAAACTTTGAAGTCTGAGTTACCCATAATATCGGATACTGCTGCTATCAACACCATAGATGGTCCAGGTTGATATATCTATGCCGCCGCGGCATCGAATTTTTTGAGGAATGAATGCATAGTCTCACCAAACCTTTGTTTGATTGAAGTGAGTAACATGACACACTTGGATCGATAGGCGTGGATCTTTGAGCTGCATTTGAGTGTGCCGCCTTTGATGAAGCATTAAATAACATTGGCAATCTGGCCTTTGTTTTTGCGGAGTCATCGCCAATTGCCCAATTTAGCGCTGGTGCCCCCAACATGAACTCTTGAAGTGGATGGAAGCTGGTCTCTCGTTTCTTGATTCCGCATATGTAATAGTCATCAATCAGGCTTCTGTCTTTCAATTCTAGATGATGATCTGCTACTTGGATGTATGCTGGTTGTTCTTGAGGAGCCATTCTTCTGGTTATAGTCTGGGATCTTGCGAAACTCCGATAAATGTAAATGTGCCTGAAGTTGGCGGATAGTCAAATCATGTTGCTCGATGCTCATATCCCGTACTCCCCATCCACGGGGATTTTACTAAATGGTAATCATCTAATCCACGTATTCTCTGAATTTATACACCCTCATCAAGTTGTGAGTTAGAGTTTGATAAAAAATGATTTGTTCGTGTCTAGGTCACGTTAGTCTTTGGTCTCCCATCCAAGCTCTGAGGTTCGGAGTCGGGTGGCGATAAAGTCAGATTATAGCTATCTCAAATGATCTCGTTTTCCCCCTACTTTAAGAAATGGGGAACTTTATGTTGAATTTGGGTTGGATTTGAAGCATTCATCTGAATTGGAGCATAGGTTGGTCGGACTCCGTTTGTGTTTTCAGTGACGCTTGCATTGCCGTCATTTTCATCCAAAATGCTGCAGTCAGAAGTTGCATGCTGCAAATGATTGGGAGGAGATTGATTGCACCTTGTTTCATTCAAGACTACGTTGCCAACTTTTCCTAGGGTCTCATATGATCTGGGCCACGGAGCAGGGAGTGTTTGATCCAAGTTCGTTGTCGCTTGAATTCCTACGGTGCTCTCTCCAGCGAGTAAGTCGTAGTTACTCGGCCTTCCAACTATCCAAGTAAAGAAGTTTTCCATCGCTTTCTGTTTTTTTCAGAGAAATTCATATCGCCGAGCCATTTGAATTCTCAAATCAACAAAGGTACCATCCATTTCATATAGAGCTTGACATGCTGAGGGATCATCGGAAAAAGAAATCTGCTGACTTCCTTTGTTCCTAGCGCCTTCTGTGCTAATATCCTCAACACGGAAGAAATTTCTATCTTCCTTCTTCTTAGCCTTTGAGTCTGAGTGTCAGGAAATTCGCCTCCTCGTAAGTTAGAAGTCAAAGTAATGGCCTCCCCTTTATATGGGGCCTTTCAACTAGGAAGTCGGTCGGGACTAGCAAATGGACGTTCACTCTGCATCCGTTCCGTGGTCCTCAAGTATCCTGTCAAGACCGAGGTATAAGTTAGACACAAATATATAAATTATGCCATTTGTAAATATTTTCAATAATGTGGACCTAGTCCAAGGGTAACGGTGAAAGATCGGTAGTTGTATCACATCCCATTCAAATTTAGACATAGATGAAGGAAAAAGAGACATGGCTTTCAAAGCTTATGTGATTGAGTTATCCAAGTGCTCAAGTTATCGCATTTTCCATTCAGTGTATTCGTGAGGTGGCACTTGTCGATGCACTTGGGCTATGGACGGTCACATGTGGGGGTGTATGCTGATTCGATATATCACTCTTAGGGCCTCCTTTCGGTCGTTGACTTAAGTCATGTGACACGTTATTAAACAATTCACTCTCAAGGCCTCCTTTTGGTCGTCGCCTTGAGTCGCGTGAGAAGTTTAGCATTGGGCATCAGCGTCAGCCTTCTAGACATGTCCCTTTGTTTGTTTTCTACTGGCCTACTGAAGTTGTCGCGAGTGCGACCCTCGCATTGTTGTCCTGTTATCTTGTACAAGCTCGCACTCTGTAAATAAAGTGAATCTCTAAGTAATAGGTAATAAAGCACATCACAATCAAGTAAGGTTTCCAATTCAAAACCCCTGCAATCAAATAATATCTAGCAAATCATATAGAATTTATCTAGGGGGGAAATGTGTGTGTGCCTCCAATCAAACTTGAATAAAGTGCCTAGTCAGGGCTTGTTCGACATTGTGTTGTCCCCAATCTTTCCGTGGGGGGTGTCGGCTCAGCTTTCAATCTTATCCCCATTCCTTCAGTGGGGTAGGAGCCTGTTGTCTTTGGTTCTTAATCTTAGCACCATTATACTCTGCTGACGTATGCCCAGGTTAGAGTTTAATCAAGGTGGTCTTCAATCATGGTGCACCATCACGCCTTGGGGACGTCATCTTCCCGTCCTTTATACTCTCTCTCGAATCATGAGAGTTAGAGTTAATCAGGCGAATGGTCATGTCATTTGCCCCGGCTTTCCTCCTGCGTTCTAATCCCAAGAGCGGGATTCTGTGGCTGAGTGTCATTCTCGAACTCGATCTTTAGTCCATACTCCATGCTTCACTCTGAAAGATGGAGATTTTCGGGCAAGTGGTCGGGTCACACTCGTCGAGGCGCTACCTCCTAACCTCCGATTCACAGGTAGAGGTGGCTATTCGCAATGATCAAATTTCTCTCGTCCCATTGATTCGAGGGATGGAGTTTGATCGGACACTGCAATATCGTCCTCCAAATGTTCTCTCAAATCATGAGAGCGAGAGCCATGGATCGAGTGGTCTTTAATCATGGCGCGCCCATGACATTCATCCTAGATGGGTACTTCTATCCTATCTCTGAGGGTTAGAGTTAGCCTGGCAAAGAGTCGGAAAATGTTTGCAGAAGCTTTGCGTTCCTCCATTCAATCTATGGGAGCAGTGATTGGCACCGACCTTCGAGTACCTGCATCATTCATATCGCATGAATTAGTCATGTCAATAATTCAGGAAGCAAGTAAGAGTAAATTGCATGATTGAAAAGTAAGCATATCAAGGGGCACTGCTGCCTCCTTTATTTGGATTTATGTAATTTGATGGCGTTAAACATAGGACTGAGCCATGTAGACGGCCGAATTGCATCTATCTGTAATCGGATTCCAACTTTGAAATGCAAAAGTCAATGCATAATTATCTTTATGTCTGCCACGTATGAGCCAAGGAATGGATGGTCATCTCAGATCCGCCTTGTGCTATACAACTTCTTTCAGGCGGAGGGTGTGGCTTTGTAAACGAATTGTTCTGTCAAGCTCGTCATGGTATTGCTTCATAACTCTATATGTAGGTGTTAGAAGTCTGATCAGTATCAAATCCTAGGTACCTACACCATCCACATATTAATTCATCTGAGTTAATTACATTAGTAGCTCATAAAGGATGCAAATATAAGAGTCATGGTTAAAGAGTAGTCCTATTAAAGGAATGAATATGATTCCATGTGAAAATGGCATTGCATGCTATCTGCAGTCCATTTTGCCTCGCCCAATCTCTAACAGGGGACTATTTGATTGTGGTCTTGGTGTGACAAAGGCAATTAGGTAAATACTGTAAGCTAATAACGAGGTCATGTTTCCTTTGAATCGCCTTTTTGCCCCCATGCTAAGGGCAAGGATGAATGTCAGGGAGTCATGTATGCATTATTAATGGTATCATATCATCACATTGGCGCTTGGATAGTAATTGGCAGGAGAATACTGGATCCATGTTCATAGAAGCTTTTTTGATTTCCATGTTAGGAAATAGGACATGGCTGCTAGGGTGATAGTTATATCTCATCCATCCTTATATATGCCTTCAATCCCATGTCGGGAATAAGATCTAATGGACACGTAATCAATCAGCATCTAGGCTTAAGTGCTCTAAACTTTAACTCGTCAATTTTCGGGCAAGGCTGGGAAAGTCTATCATGCAAGCCTATTATGTATCAGCTTTGAATTTAGATGATGTAATCATGAGCAATCGACGTTCGAATATCCGGTTGAACCCAATGTCTGCGACACGAGTTACTTGACTAATCCTCAATGAAGGGAGTGAAATTGTAAATCTTCACTTTCTAACTCCAAAACGTCGTTTGTCAAAAGTTTCATTCGCATTCATCTCCCATCTAGCGGGAGGCTGATTAGTGATTTTGTCCAATCATCTAGGGCGGTGAATTCAGCAATGAGGCTCATTGGTGTCTACTTTGGGACAACCTTCCAAAGGAAATAAGCGTTGTCACCTTGCATGTTATATCTCGAGGCATAAAGAGCGATGGCACGCCTTTCACTTCTCCTTGCTAAGTGCATTCCGTGCTGCAGGAAGTTCATCATGGGTTGTCTATGACTCTCTTCTGAGTTGTCGGAACTGTCTAGCTTGGCCGGATTATTGATCTTCTGATTTTCCGTTCGTAGGACGTAAGATATGTTGTAATGTTTCAATCCATCCAATAGCTTTTCTACCTGTTCTTGGTAAGCTATGAGTTATAATCCCTTCCTTTGGAATTTCCTTCGAATCAATACATCTCCAATACCGGGTCATCGATCATTCATTGCACCGTCGGTATACAGTAACGAGGGCTTGTATTCATTTTTCGTTTTGAAGGGCCATCTTCTTCATCTAACACATCCTCTTCGAGAATGGTAAATTCAGCGATGGATTCGGCTAATGTTTGGGGATTGAGCAGTAGACACTAGGGTGCAATGTAAGCTCTGAATTCTGGTGGAGCTGGTCGGTCTAGACGTTGATCAGATAAACTTGAGTATGATAACATAGCTTGCGAGACTTTAAGTAATATTCATGCGTTATGTCACAATGCAAATAAGAAGTAGAGAGCTAATGGTTGATTCATATTTTCTTTAATCTCGAGCTCTCATCATTTGACCAAGGTCGTATGGTGGCTGGTGAGCAGTCAAGTTGTTATAATCTTGGAAAGGATCAACAGGTCCAATCGTGGCGTGTGGTGGTTCAACTAGTACCTAATTCTGGGCACCAAAGTATGTTGACTTAACCCTTATTCGATGGAAATCAGTCTTCCTCGATGTAGTTGACAGCAAACGGCAATTGCAAATGTTCGCCAAGTTCTTCGGAAGGTGAACCGCATAACATATTTCATTCATCACATCATACAATTGAAGTGTAGCTTTGGGATGTTGAGATCCTTAGTTGCTTTCTGGTATCCCCTTATTGACAATCATGGTCAGTAAGATCATAGGAATTATCTTCGGAGTAGTGCTCGGACAGTTCCATATAACTATCATTCGATGCCCCGCTAATTGGACAAGTTCAAGTTGCATAAATGAGATGGTAACTACTCGTTAGGGAGCAACACTGGTTGCATCGTTGAAATATATACACCATCAGAACTAAGGAAGAGGAAGCTGCTGTGAGACAATCATTGTCTTGTAACTGTCCTTGATAACAAGCCAGATCTGATCGATAGCTCCTCAAATTGGCTTTCTGGTGCAAATAAGTGTCATGGCTCAGGGAAGAATCCCAGTCGTTGCCAACTTGCCATGATATTCTCAAACTATCCATCTAATCTTCATTGACAAGCTTTGATAACTACTGTTAGCTAAAATATATGCCGAGCCGAAGGCGAACCATGCTCCGAGCCGAAGGCGAGGCCGTCAGCGGGTCCGGGCGCAACGCCGGTGGGGGTCCGAGGCCCCACAGTCCCGGCAGCGATCGACCTAGCCAGTTAGGTCGAAAATGTGGGAACCGCACGATTTTTTCAATTTTGGAAGATGGAGCCTTTTCTGAAATGATCAGAAAAATGTATTTTTCCCAAAAAATAGCTGTTTCGAGTCGGTTCGGATCATACCTTCAAGTAGCGGTTCAGAGAAGTCTTCACGTTGGGTCGGATCGGACTAGCTCCTCCGAACCGGATCAGAGCATCATCATCTAGTCGGTTCGGGTGTCATTCCCGGTTGGATCTGGAGTTACTCCGCTCCGGCCATGTAAGTATGCCATGTTGTCTTCATATGTTGAGCGGGTCGGATTTGGGTGACTCCTAGTGTAACATAAAATAGAATGCCTTCTCCAATCCGAATGCCTATCTTCCATCTGAACCAATCCGCTACTGTCCATCCTACCCGAAGTCTTCTACTGTCTCCGATCTGAATGCTTCGCCTGAACTGAAAACATATTCGATTTGATTCAAATGGTTTCCTGGACTACACTCCTGGACTTTGGCGAATGTTGCTGGACGAAGTGGAGACGATTTCACATCTAGGGATCTCCACGATTGCAAATATAGTTTCATAGGATTTCCACATCGAACTTGGTGATCCGATAGTAGACTGGAGAATCCTTATATGCTGAGAATCTTCAGTTCTCAGTGAAAGCACCAAATGTTAGACCAAAAAATGGTCCTAACACCCAATGGAATATGATTTGTGAAGAATAGTAATCTAAAACATAGAAAATCAGGCAGAGACACGAGATTTATAGTGGTTCGGCATTAACTAGCCTACGTCCACTTCATAGTTTCTCATTTCATTCCAGAATTACAATTTCAATGAATACATTCACACAATCACTCAAATACAATGAATTATTCTCTCCAAATTCATTGATTTTTATTGGAGATGAAGGTGGTTGTTGATTGAGAAATTCGGCCATGGCTGCCATTCATGAATTAAGTGTCAGAACCCCCCTCAGATGATGCGTTGTATTGTATTTATAGGTGTAAAATCGGTTGGGATTTGTGGCCACATGGCAACATCATGGAGGACTTCGAAAATGATGGAGAAAGTGGGGAGCGTGGCTTCATTCGCGAGCTTACAAGTGTCAATCGGTCCTGGTAAATAGGCACAAGAATAGGTCTCCAATAAAGGGAAGTTGCGTGTTTCTGGCAGTTCGATTATGAGGCCTAGATCCGATCTGAACCGGTGTTGTTCCACCCATCCGATCCGACCCGAGCTATTCCATCCGAACCGATCCGAGCTATCCCATCCAAACCGATCCAAGCTATCCAATCCGATCTGATCCAAGCTCTGGTTTTAGGACTTATGAGAGCTTTATCCTCTAACATATATAACCCTGATCATTTGAGTTTTGGGTGGTCTGGTCACAAAATAGTCTAATAGTGAGTATGATAGCTTTCACAAAATAATTAATTAATTTAATTATGATAAGACACAATTGGGATTATGAGAATATGATTTTGAATTATGTGATGTAAATTAGATGTATGTTTGGGGTGTTGAATCATATGCTAGTCTTATGCAAGTTGGATCATATGTTAGTTCTCATGTGAATCTTATGCAAGTTGAATCATATATCTTATGTAAGTTTGTGATGATTGGATCATATATTCATGTATGAATCTTATGCAAGTTTGGGTTGTTAAAGTATATGTGAGTCATGTATATGCATATTGTAACGACCCATATTTTCTGCCTATTTATTTGAGTTATTTTAAATATTTTATTTATTTAAAAATATTGGTTTGAAATTAAATAACCGAATTTGATGATTATATTTGGAATATATTATTTAAATAAATAATAAAATAATATTTTAATTTCCAGAATATTGGAAAACGTGGAATTTGAAATATATTGTGATCAGGCAGTTTAAAGTGGTCAAATATTGTCCATAGTGAAATTATATCGACGATTCATTTAGAAAGCGACGACGGAATATATATAGTTTATAATTTAATTAAATAATGAGCTGCAACGGCGCGGCAGTTCGCGTTTTGGCGTTTTGAACTTCAATTGGTCGTACCGGGTTCAAAATAAGTCGGATTTCCTCCAAACAAGAAACGTCGGGACCGGCTTGACGATATCTTTCCAATGGCAGAGAAAAATCCAGTTTTCATCGTGTAGATTTTGTTTTATGTCCAAATCAAATTCTCAGAAAAACAGCGTCAAGAATTCCTTTATATATATAGCGCTGCGTTTATATAAAATCATGGTTTTTAAATATTTTGAGTATTAATTTGGCTTCGAATTCAACCCGGGATATTTTTCCGTAGTAATACATAAAATTCTGGTCGTGTATGGCCAACTGCAATATTTTGATATTATTATATTGAAGTATTTTAAAATTGGTTTATTTTAATTCAAATTGGCCAGTTCAAAAGGGACATTTTTCAAACAGCCTCTGTTTTTTACTAAACAAATTTTGTTGGGACCGTAACAGTAAATTATTACTAGATTTTCAAATGGCACGTCAATTGGGTTTATTATGTGAGCGTGGCAAAATAAAATGTAAAATAAATCGATCTATTTGGATGTGTACAAACGCTATTTGAGCAAACTGATACGGAATTCGACGAAACAAGATTCGTTAGGACCGTATCGTCAAAATATACTATGCCTTCCAGTCGCGTGTCGAACGGGGTTCGTATGTGAGCGCAGCAGCGAATAAACGATGTCGAAGTAGCGATAGGTACGAAATAAAAATCGTTAGTCAGCATCGCTCGTCAAATCAACATAATATATATTTTCTCTACATTATATAAACCCCAAAGATCACAAATGGCCAGCCAATCCCATTATTCATTGTGTAATTTTGCGAAAAATCCCTCAAACGCAAATCAATTTATAACTTCAAATCCGTGAAGAACTAGTATGGGCGACCTGAAGCAATGTCGCAGATCGGGTCGAGATCTACCTACTGTAAAAATCCGGGGTGGTTTCGTCAAACCTGGTGGCCGGAAATCGCGAAGAACCGGCAAAAATCATTTTCGTTATTATCTGAAATTAGGGCGATTTAACCAATTTCAGTGGGCGGGACCTTGGGGCTATCGAAGAGGGGAGTTTCAGCTTCGTTTTGGCTGGGGTTGGAGGTTCTGAAACGGAGTGTGGTGGTCGTGGCGTTGAGATGAACGAATTTGATTGTTTTTGGGTTTTTAATTAAAGTGGAGGACGGATTGGGTCGATTTCTGGTGGCTGGCGTTGTGGTGGGTGTCGGAGGTCAACCTAGGGGTGTTGGCGGCAGGAAGGGGGTCAGGGTAGTGGTGGTCTGGTATCCTACCGTGGATCATGGCGGCGGCTAGGGCGTGATGAACGGATTCCGTTCGAGTAGGGTTTTGGGGTTCCAGAGGGGGTTCTAGTGGGTGGTGCTTTGGGCGGTGGTCCCAGACGGAGTGGAGGTGGCAACGGTGGGGTCGGCGTGGGCCCAGGATGACCGGAGGCGGCGGTATTAGTGGGGGATCCGTGATAGTATGGGTTCGGTGATTGAGATTGAGGAAAGGATCGGGTTTCTGGAGAAGCAATTAGGAAAACGCGTGGATGGTTAATGAGGGTGCTGACGTGTACAGGTATTAACGGTTTTTGAGGTAATTAAGGTTATTTATAAGTTAATTAATTAATATTATCGTTAAATCTATACAAACTTTAAATCGCGATATCTTTCTCATACTTTGACGGATTTAAGCGAAACTGGATCCGTTGGAATCGTAGGGACGAGACCTACCCGATGGCACTAACTAGGCTCTGATCTGACACTGTTGAAAATTCACCAAATTCTGGACGGTCGCCCCAAATTAAAAGCGATAAAAACGTCAACCGTCGACCAAAAAAAACTCTAGTGAGTTAATTCTCACACCTTCTGGAATCCTGTGATGTGGTACACTCACAGTTAAATATATTTTACAGTTACATTTTAAATTGGCTGATTGGATGCGATGGATGCAAAATGTTTGTTTTTGTTTGATGGTTGCAGCTATTTATATTCTGCTAATTATTTAATTCGTATATTGTTATCGACTGATATCTGTGATGCAGAGAAGGACAGGTTGGAGGGATCCGACCGGATTCCTCAAATAAACTGTATTTTGGTTGTTGTGCATATATATGAACTGTTAACCTTGACTGACACAAAACCATGTTTGTATGTTGATGGTTGAATATATATTCACCTGTGTTGTGTTTAGAATCAACCGACAGCGTTGATTTGGTAATTGGAAGTGAATGGTCCAAAGGTGTTGTTTCTAACGTCATTTGACCATTCGGTGAATTTGCGCAGTTCTAAAGTTATAAATTATTTTATAACTGGATTTATGTTTTAAATTAAATTATAAGGAATTTAAATAGGAATTAATAAATATATAATTTAATCGAGTTTTTAAAGGGATTTTTCTTAAAAGGATTATACCAGTTGAAAGCAGAGCTAAACCCAAGGATTTACCCATGGGTTGTTTAAATGGGATAATTGTTTGAATAGAAATTTTAAATAAATTAAGTTATTTAATTAAGTAAAAGGGAAATGACAAATGAATATTAGTTGATAGTTAACTGATATAATCGACCGCTGTAATTTGAATGGATAGCGGGATTTAAATTGATTTAAATTTCAAAATATTCGTTAAATTTAACGAAGAGTGTGAATTGGTAGTTAATCTTTGATTAACTAAAATCCACAGTGATCATCAAGAGTGTTTAGTGGTAAGTATTAGTTAATCCATGATTAACTATAAAGATTGATGGTTAAATATTAGTTAGTCCTCGATTAACTTTAAATTAAGGAAGTTTTTAAGTGTTTAGTATAAACGAAATCAACTATTGATTGGTAACTTTTAAAAGCAATGATTATTCTAACGAGATTAACTATTTTAATATAGTAAATATTAAAGGAAGCTATTATTGTATTATAACAAATAATGGTTTAAGCGATGTCCTTTGAATTTGTATTTAATTAAGAAGGAATAAAATGCCTCTAAGTTCGATCAAAACCAAATAGGAGTTTCATTAAAGGGATTTAAAGATTCAAGTTTCCAACAAGATTGGATAAATGTGCACTCAAGTAACAAGTGATTAATTGAAAAGAAAGTTCGATCGAAGGGCGGTGAGTGTTATAAAGAGATTATGATTTAAGTTCAAAGTGATTTGGTAAATGGCATTAGTGAGTGCATGTAGCAATTTTAAAGAAGGTTTTTCTTAATTATTGAAATAAGTGAATAATGTTTTGAGTAAGGGTTACGTTAGTGAATATTTACTTAATTCAAGGAGTTAAGTAAAAGAATTTTGAACGAGGATTTCAAATAAGAGAAATGGGGTTTTTAAAACCCAAATTTAAAATTCAAGGGGAAATGGGATTTTGATGTTGTGGTCAAACTGATATTATTCTGAGATAAGAATGGGTCGATTAAGGTCTGAGAGGTAACTAAAATATCCCAACTTGGTTGGCTTCACTATTATCAAGGAACAATATTAGTTTGGAGTGAGTGAAGTTGTTGAAATTGTTTTACCCTATACGAGGTATATCGAACTCTAATGCAAGGTTTTGGAAATTAAATAATATTGCAATAATGGTTCCAAGGAAATAAGAATAAGTGATTTCAAATTGTACTGAACATTTGTTATTCAATTAGAGTTGATCGAACATAGTTAGAGTTAGTCAAATGTAGTTAGTCAGAAAGAGTTTCCATTGCATACGACTGCTAGCGTAATTCGCAGGGCTGCAGATAGCCTACGGCGGTTGGATGTTTCCTGAGGGAATCAGGCGTAACCATTGTGATCGCTGCGATCTAGAGTCAAGCGAATGGATTTAAGTAAAATATCAGTTAAGCGATAGGAGTAATCAAGTCAAGTTAGTCCTATGAGTTCAATAAGACGAGTTAGTCAAGTAGAGTAAATCGATCAAAGTAAATCAGTTAGAGTTAGTCAAGTTAGTCAAGTTACAGTTAAGTCGAATATTAGAATTGGTTAACGATTTGGTTAAATATATTTTAGAGGTCGAGTTGTGTCTAGGCTGAATCAGCAAAACCATTGTTATGCACGCATTTGTTATTCGATAATTAAATCACCGACTATCGAAGTTGACCAATACGCTTGTTGGTATGGAAAGACCGGGATCGAATTCTTATTCGAAAACCATTCCGACCAACAATACGTGAAGATATCGGAAGAGGATCGTGATGGAGCATTGAAGACCATAGATCTTCATAAGTGGAAGAACCACTAACAATCTCTGAGTCGACGCAGAGATATACTGGGGTTCTGTCATGGTTGGAATCTGTGGATTGCAAGGACTTCTCGCTAATGATCCTTGGGGTTATTCCTATGTGAGATGTAGTAGGAGAGTACCTTCGGTTCATCCTGTTCCTGGATGACTTGTATGGACGGATGTCTGACAGAGTATTTCCAAAGGAGTTACATGAGTTGATTTCTCCAAACGTACCATAGTTGATGGTGGAGAAACGGTTATTCTCTACTTAAATAAACTAGAGTAGTTTTGTGGAAGTCAATCAAGTGTGATCTGGCGGATCTGACGATGTGGCATTCAAAGTGGATGATGACCAGATGTGTTCTGACCTCAAGCCTCATCAACCGGGAAATGACAAAAATCGGGCAGGCAACATGGCTATGTGGGTCGCTCCCATTAGGGTGTATGATCACCTATTTAGAGAAATTCCATTTGCTTCTTAATCTACGTTTTGATGTTGTCCCTTTCGGGCAGGCGGTTGCTGATCCCAACCGTCAGTGATATACATTCGATATACTCATGCGAAATGAGTGGTCGGTCATGTGAGGGCCGGGTTGCAAGACGTTCTTGTTGAACCCAGTGTATTCGCTTCAAGAGATACACGGAAGGTGGTCCCATACCTTGTCATGGTTGGAAATCCAATATCCAATAAGCGCCCGTGGTTTTCGTTTGTATACTATATATGGGGAGTGTGAGATGCAAGCGTTCCTCTAGATTGATATTTACTTGTATTTAGACATTATGATAATATCAGATCAATATATGATTTCGAAAATGGTTTGGGTTATAGTAAGGTAAAAACCGTCTGTGTTTATGTGTGGACTGGTCTTACTATTATCCTTTTGTTTCGAAAAGGATTTTCCAAAGTTAAACAAGTGTGTATGTTGTGAACTTATCACTGATAGTATTCGAGACTGACCCGGTGTATTTTGTTTCAAATCAAATGTGCTCTGGTCAGACCGAGTATGTTCCAGGTTAGGTTTCGCTTGGAGTTTCAGGAGCTAGAAGCAGGTGGCTTCACCGCTAGTCATATAAAGTTATTATTCCGCTGTGTTTGATATCCGTTGTACTCGGAAGATTGGTATGTATATACAGTTCTTTTGTTTAAAAAGATTTGTTATATTATATTTTATCTGTTCCGCTGTGAGATTCTGATGTGGGGTTCTTCTTCTTTCTTCTATTCTAATATTTCTTTCTTCTTTTCTCACCCTCTAATTTCTTTCTCATGACAATCCAGTGTTTCCGATGCTTAAATAGTCGACATGGTGATTTTATGTCGATTTTCGGGGTCGAAAATCTGCTGGGTCGTTACAGTGGTATCAGAGCTATCGGTTTAGAGATAACCTTGGCTCTGTGGTGTGACTCAATAGAGATGGGGTTAGCAATACCCTAGATTGAGTTGAGTGTGTATATACAAGAAAGCGTATTTGTGTTTTGGTATAAAACTATTTTCGAAATTTATTTTTGCCCAGTTTATTTATAAAATAATAAAGGTTATGATTTCCACAAATTATATAGTATGGGCAATCAATCGGATTTGTTGATGTGTATGATATACTTGGATTGTGTTGTGGATTACTTGAATTTAAACTTGGAATTGGATGGACTTGATTAAAACAAATCTAAAATGAATAATTCGAATAAATCAATCCTGATTCAAATACATTCGAGTGGATAATTAAAGAAATAAATGAAGTAATTATAAATAATTAATATCTCGTGTGAATTAAATTGTGTGTATAAATGGTTGATATGAATGATATGAGTGTTTTGAACCTAACTGACATTTGTTTGGATACTAATGAATTGGTTGAGTTTAGTACAGATGCTGAAGTGCCAGTTCAGCTTTAAAATCCATTCGAAAGAGAAATTCTGGAGTTTATTGAATCCAGTTGAATAAAGCTGCAAAATAGTTTAGCAGACTCGAATAAAATATATCGCTTATCGCATAGTAACGCTCGCCAAAAGGTACGCTTACGCAAATATGAAATTTTTGGTTTTCTTTGGGGTTTTGAGTTTGAATTTTGGATTTTCCGACCATGAGAGTCGATGTATACATATTTCTTGATCCTGCGATATTGAGATGGTCCTCCGTGCAGGGGAGACTCCGCCGAAATTTTTCCAAAATTTAAGGAGTTAGAAAATTTTTGAATTTTTTTGGGAAATTCTTTTATTTGAAATGAATTGGTTTTAAAATCAATTTGGTCATTTTGAGAATAAAATCGGGTTTTAAATGAAACGTTTTTGCAAAGATAATAGTTGACGACATTTCTTCTACCTTAGCAATTTCGAGGATGAAATTATTTTAAGGGGGAAGGAATGTAACGACCCGTATTTTCTGCCTATTTATTTGAGTTATTTTAAATATTTTATTTATTTAAAAATATTGGTTTGAAATTAAATAATTGAATTTGATGATTATATTTGGAATATATTATTTAAATAAATAATAAAATAATATTTTAATTTCCAGAATATTGGAAAATATGGAATTTGAAATATATTGTGATCAGGCAGTTTAAAGTGGTCAAATATTGTCTATAGTGAAATTATATCGACGATTCATTTAGAAACCGACGACGGAATATATATAGTTTATAATTTAATTAAATAACGAGCTACGGCGGTGCGACAGTTCGCATTTTGGCATTTTGAACTTCAAACTGTCGTACTGAGTTCAAAATAAGTCGGATTTCCTCGAAACAAGAAACGTCGGGACCGGCTTGACGATATCTTTCCAATGGCAGAGAAAAATCCTTTTTTCTTCGTGTAGATTTTGTTTTATGTCCAAATCAAATTCTCAGAAAAACAGCGCCAGGAATTCCTTTATATATATAGCGCTGCGTTTATATAAAATAACAGTTTTTAAATATTTTGAGTATCAATTTGGCTTCGAATTCAACCCGAGATACTTTTCCTTGGTAATACATAAAATTCTGTTTGTGTATGGCCAACTGCAATTTGATATTATTATATTGAAGTATTTTAAAATTGGTTTATTTTAATTCAAATTGGCTAGTTCAAAAGGGACATTTTTCAAACAGCCTCTGTATTCGACTAAACAAATTTTGTTGGGACCGTAACAGTAAATTTTTGCTAGATTTTCAAACAGCGCGTCAATCGGGGTTATTCTGTGAGCGTGCCAAAATAAAATGTAAAATAAATCGATCTATTTGGACGTGTACAAACGCTATTTGAGCAAACGGATACGGAATTCGACAAAACAAGATTCGTTAGGACCGTATCATCAAAATATACTATGTCGTCTAGTCGCGTGTCGAACGGGGTTCGTATATGAGCGCAGCAGCAAATAAACGATGTTCGAAGTAGCGATAGGTACGAAATAAAAATCGTTAGTCAGCGTTGCTCCTCAAATCAACATAAAATATATTTTCTCTACATTATATAAACCACAAATGTAACACCCCATGTCCATTAATGTCACTCACAAAGGGAATGCATTAACTTCCATGGAGGTTATAAGTGAATATAGAACAGAAAATTTACAACAAGGCAGATAATAAATAGTACTTGGAAATCTAAAACTTTATTTTATTGCAGCGGAAATTAAACATATTTGTTACATCATAAAACCATATATCATAACCAAGTACAATATCCATCTTCATAAAAACAAAATACATAATCCCATTACATAAATAGCCATTAAAAAGATAACAAGTTGGACTTTACTTCAACGGTCCAAGCTTTGCAAAGAGAGATGAAGCAATTCAATCAAACTCCACTAGAGCTGGGCCCAACCTGAGGACCTGGAGGGGGAAAAAGGATAGAAATGGAGGGGGTCAGACATAAAGTCTGGCGAGTATGATAATTCTAACAATACTATTATCAAAATAACTAGACTAAGGCATAAGCTGGAAGACAAGTAAATGTCTATGAACTCTTAGGAAGATAAAGATAGCGTTTAAGATAACGTTAAAGATAACGGTAAAGGCACACCTAATTACTAACGAATGATTACTACACTGCACCGCACATTACTACACTACACCACACCAGTCACCCTATTGTTTGATCCCACTTTCTTCACACAGAAACTTTATAAATAGCCTTACGTACCCCTAGCTGACTACATAGGTGTCGTCTGCCCCTATCTCCACTAGGTGTACCCCACTACCCACTTTCGATCGGCTCCCTACTCGTACATACCCGTGGTGGCCCCACAGTGGGGTGTATCACTCCCCTAAAGTGGCAACCCGATACAACTTGAGAAGGCACGGCTTATACCTACACGATGCAACAACGTCTTACCTACCAGCCCGGGTCCACACACGCATACGAAACCCGTTGGACTTGCGTTGCCACCGCTCCCCGTTTTGGCCTCTTACAGTCAAACCCAGCATGCGTGTCCCGTCCTCGACTTGGGTCGAGCCCAAAAAGATACGTTTGGGATACTGGTCGAAATGGGCCCCCACAAGCTACCCACCTAAGCTTGTCACTACTATATCCCACTTAACCCTCTTAGTCATGTTCATTTACATGTGTGTTTGGTTAATTCTTACTAATCGTATTTCACATGCCACTAAGGGCACCCCCTAGATTCCTCATGCCACCCAAGGCACCTACTTAACCCTCATGTCCCACCTTACATGTTTATCTGGTTAAGTATTTCTTAATTCATTTAGGACATAACCTCATAAAGACCTCTCACATTAGACTGGCATTTATGGCAGCTTGATTTGCCGGGCGGGTCCGGGCAGTCTTACACCATAAAAGAGTCTAACCTCATGTCTTTACAACCATTATGCTTTAGTTTAGGCCTAGGACCTCTCACATTGGGCTGACATTTGTGACCACTGGATTTGCCGGGCGGGTTCGGGCAGGTTTACGTCACAAACGAGTCCAACCTTGTGTCCTAAGCATTGATTAACACTTAAAATCTTTTACCCCAGTTTTAATAATTCCCTATTCAAATTATTAATTAAGTCAACTTTTAATGATGTCCATAATTGACTCAATTATGGCCATCCACTTATGGCATGCAAAATCATATCAATTACACCCCAACTTTTTAATATTAAATCCTTAATATTACCCCTACCCCATGTTTATACGTTCGCTTATTCAACGCATAATATAGGCTAGACTTGTATAGTCTAACACCTAGCATAAAGATAAATTATCACAACATATAGACAATTAAAATAAATCTAATCATAATAGGGGTGAAACTTGCATAAACTACACATGTTAAGGATCAAAAGGTGTCAACTTGTTAAATGTCTCAAGTTACATGATATGATCATAGTCCAAATCTATACATAAACTTGCATATGGGGTTTTTAGGCAAAATAATGATGGTGTGAACTAGCATAGGATATCGCATATGTCATAGTATAATTCTAGATGTCATAATAGATGTCTTGGTATATGTTCATAACTTTTCTAATCAATCTAACTTGCATATGTGACTTGTTATATAGATCAACATAACCCAAACATGATGATTTAATTAATATGAACTAACTAGCATAGATGGTAACATCATGGCCTTTTTAACATGTATGATTCATCACAACTTAGCATAGAAACTTTCAACATACATAACATCATCTTAGCATGATTTACGACATGTAAGATATCATTATCACATAACATTGGATTTACAATATACATGATAGCAAAACGGGTTTACAACAACATATATGATAATTCACATCATCTACTCATAATAAATTCATAACTCAACCTAATTAAAATGATAATAATCTTGTTAAGATCATCATACTCACAATTTAGAGAAGAACAGAGAGAGTTTTGCTTTGCTTTAGGGTTGAGAGAATTAGAATTGAATTTGCTTATCTTCTTTCTTAGTTGGCGGCGGCTCTATTGATTTCCATGGCGATGGTATGACGGTAACTATTCTATCTTAATTAGGTTTAGGTTTAGCATTAGGATGTATTTATAGGTGTAGGAAGTTATTTAGGACCATTATATTAACCCTGAACCATGAGAACCAATCACATGCAAAATCTGCATTAGAGCGAGTCGACCCACGGGTTGACAGCCAAACACCCTGGATTAACCCCTAGCCGACCCAGCGGGGCTCAGGTCGACCTCAAAAATGGGCCGGTTCGGTTATTCCCCCTCCTAATTCGCTGTTTTTAACTTTTTCGCATATTTATTTATTTATTTTTTAATTTTTATATATATATATATATATCAATATATATATATTTCTCTGCGCAACCCATTTCGCTTAATTCTTTTCTAAAAATTAAGTATACTTTAATTTGTGAATTTTAATGTTATAAAATTACGGGGTGTAATAGTCTCCACTCCTTAAAGGATTTCGTCCCCGAAATCTCCAAGTCAAGAAGAATGTATATCCTACCATCTAATCGTCCATCTACTCAACCATCAAACACCAGCATCCATTGTCCTTAAAAGACTTCTAATGCTTTAATGTTTATATGCACAGTGTGTGTATATGTCCATATCTAATGCAAAATTAGGTGGTCTACTGATTCAGTCGACCTCCTTAGTGCAATTCATGATACTGCCATGCGTCCAATATGTATGCAAAAGATTCCTAATGATACATATTAATTCTATATGCGTGCGCAACCATCCACCCGAATGCAGCAACTATATGATAATACAACCATTATACATCCATTTTACTAAATACATCCATATATATGCAATACACAATATGAAGTGACTGAGCTTATCTGGTGCCTAATAGTGTGTGTATATGCATCCACGAGCAACCACTAGCAAACACTTGCATCCACTTTGCATCCACCATACATAACATGTCTCAAACACATGTTCAACCATAGGATTATCCTAACTAAAGGTCAAAGATACTAGCGAGAGAATATACTAAAGATAATATAAGTACAAGCAAAGCGATACAGGAGAAATTAAAAGACATACCCTAAAAAAGAAAAGGGTATCGTGAACGCATCTTCTCTTCTGTCTCCCAAGTAGCGTTGCTCTCATCATCTCCCCATTGCACTTTGACTAGTCTGACCTCTCGATTCCTCAACCTCTTGATCTCCGACCCAAGAATGCGCGTAGGAGCTTGTCGAATTGTCGCATCACGCTCTATCTCCACCTCTCTAAGAAAGCTCGGCTCTACCACTTCCGCTGTCTCGTCCAAGCACTTCCTCAAATGTGACACATGGAATACGTCATGTACACCACTAAGTCTCTGGGGCAACTCCACTCTATAGGCCATCCGTCCAATTTTCTCCTTAATAGGAAATGGCCCTACAAACCTTGGTGCTAATTTCCCAACGGACCCAAAGCGAACAACGTTCCGTAATGGAGACACTTTGACAAAGACCATGTCCCGGTGTATTTTGTTTTAAATCAAATGTGCTCGAGTCAGACCGAGTATCTTCCAGGTTAGGTTTCGCTCGGAGTTTCAGGAGCTAGAAGCAGGCGGCTTCACCGCTAGTCATATAAAGTTATTATTCCGCTGTGTTTGATATCCGTTGTAATCTGATGATTGGTATGTATATACAGTTCTTTTGTTTAAAAAGATTTGTTATATTATATTTTATCTGTTCCGCTGTGAGATTCTGATGTGGGGTTCTTCTTCTTTCTTCTATTCTAATATTTCTTTCTTCTTTTCTCACCCTCTAATTTCTTTCTCATGACAATCCAATGTTTCCGATGCTTGAATAGTCGACATGGTGATTTTATGTCGATTTTCAGGGTCGAAAATCCGCTGGGTCGTTACACATATGCTAGTTTATGTGACATTAACCTTTATATCTAGATCCATTTGCAAGTTTACATCTTTATGTTAAGACCCATATGCAAGTTTACATCTTTATGTTTAGACCCATATGCAAGTTTACATCTTTATGTTTAGATCTATATGCAAGTTTACATCTTTATGTTTAGATCTATATGCAAGTTTACATCTTTATTGTTAGATCCATATGCAAGTTCACACCTTTATGTTTGGATCTATAGTAGTACATAAATTATGCAAGTTTATGCCCATTACCTATGCTTATTTTGTATCATATGCTAATTGGAATGAAATTCATATGCAAGTTATTGGCTATGTAATCTTATGTCATGATCCTTAGATCTATTTTATGTGTTATGTGATGTTGTTTTTCTTTTTATAAGTTAGACTATTTGCGAGTCTAACATATGTCATATGAAAACATACGAATAGCGTGGGGATGATGGGATAATATTGAATACACATAAATTGTGAATTGACATAAAATGGCCTTAAAAGCCATATAATTAATTTGAGACATTAATTGGTATAATTGGTATTTATGGACATAATTTTAAGGGACAATTATGGACATAAATAAATTTGGAATTTATTGACAAATTTGAATAGGGATATTAATCCAATTTGGGGTTAAATAAAGATGTGTAATAATTAATCTCCTAAGACACGAGGTTAGACTCTTTTGTGGTGTAAGACTGCCCGGACCAGCCGGCAAATCCAGCAGCCACAAATGCCAGTCTAATGTGAGAGGTCAAAGGCACGAATTAAATGCGTAACAATTGTAAAGACACCAGGTTAGGCTCGTTTGCGGTATAAGACTGCCCGGACCCGCCCGGCAAATCCAGCAACCGCAAATGTCATCCTAATGTGGGAGGTCTTTACAAGGTTACGGTTCTAATGAATTAAGTAACACTTAACCATATAAAATGTGGTGGGACATGAGGGGTTAGGTGGGTGCCTTGGGTGGCATGTGAAATTAAGTGGGTTCCTTGGGTGGCATGTGAAATACGATTAGATGCACTTAACCAAGATTGAAACATGTAAGAAGACATGAATAAGAATGGGGTTAAGTGGGGAAACCTTAGTGGGGACCAAGCATAGGTGGAAGGCTTGTGTCAAGCATGAGGGGCCCTTTTCAAACCTGTAACCCATTAAGTATCTATGTGAGCTCGACCCAAGTTGAGGACGGGACGCGCTTACTGGATTTGATAGTAAGAGGTCAAAACGGGTTAGCGGTGACAACGGAAGTCCAACAGGGTCATGTGCGTGCGTGGGCCCAGACTGGTAGGTAAGACGTTGTTTCATCGTGTAGACATAAGCCGTGCATCTTTGGTGGTATCGGGTTGCCACTTTGGGGAGTTATACACCCCACTGTGGGACCAGCACGAGTATCTACGAGTTAGGGAGCCGATCGAATGGGGGTAGTTGGTACAACTAGTAGAGATAGGGGCAGACGGCGCCTATGAAGGCTGCTAGGGGTACATGAAACTACCATTATTATTGTTAAGTTCTGTAGGCGGTATCAACTTTTAGGGTGACTA
Source organism: Allium sativum (assembly GCA_030737875.1). Lineage (NCBI taxonomy): Eukaryota > Viridiplantae > Streptophyta > Magnoliopsida > Asparagales > Amaryllidaceae > Allium > Allium sativum. The sequence goes on along the minus strand of CM060915.1, from coordinate 250,640,738 downwards.
GTGGTGGTGCAGTATAGTAATTATGCTATAGTGATTAGGAACGAGATTAAAACTAGAATATTCCTCTTATTTTCTTTGTCATACCCACTTGTTTCATGGTTATATCTTATCTTACCAGTTTATGCCTTATCCTGGTTACTTTAATAATTATATTGTTAAAGTTATTATACTCGCCAGACTTTATGTCTGACCCCCTTGTTTTCTCCTCTTTTCTTCCTTCCCCCCTTCCCCCATGTTCTCAGGGTGGGACTAGTACTAGTGGAGCTTGATCTCGGATCTCTTTCTCTCTCTTTTGGAAGTGCTTGGATTGCTGAAAGTAAAGTTCAGCTCATCTCTTTTATGGCTACTTGTGTTGGGGTTTATGCTTTTTATTTTATGTACTCTGAATCAATTTATCAAGATGGATATTAATTGTACTTGGTTTATGAATTTGTTGTAATCAAACTATTTCTAAGCTGCAATAAAAGTTGTTTTAAAATTTTCAAGTACCATTATTTATATCTGTCTTGTTATATTCTGTTCTATACACTAAATACACTCCATGGAAGTGAATGCATTCCCTTTGTGAGTGACATTAATGGACGTGGGGTGTTACAATTGGTGTTGGTTTTCCGTTTGTATTCGACATTCCAAACTTATTTACTAAATTTCTTGCATAATTTCATGATATATAAATATTTCAGTTTCTAATTGTTTTATTTGAAGACATAGAAAGTAGTTTATTCCCCATTTAAATCATCTCAAATGCTTTGGTCATTATTTTTGAAATTCGTTATTTAACTCTTCATTTGTTGATACAAATATAATATCTCCTACGTATATATGTATGAGTTGAATATCATTATTAGTCCTTCTAATAAATAATGCACTATCGAATTTCCCAGTTTCAAAAGTAGATTTAAATAAATATGATTTGAGTCTATCATACCATGCTTTAGAAGCTTTCTTAAGGCCATATAAAGATTTCTTAAGTTTGTAAACATGATCGGGTAAGTTATTTTCTTCAAAAAAACGGGATTGTTCTGCATACAAATCTTCTTTTTATAAAACCTTTTAGAAAAGCACTTTCAACTTCCATTTGATTTAGTTTAAATTTGTTACAATTTCCACAACCAGTAAAATTCTTATTCAAGTTTGGCTACTTGTGCAAAGCACCATAATCTATTCCTTTCTTATTACTTTGATACCAAATTGGTGCAACGGAAGTGGATCTTAAGGTAAACCTAACACTTTGTGCAGTTAATGCCCCACTATTACCTTGCTATATCCCATAGCATTTTACTACCACCACGCTTTTCAAAAATAGCCTCCGATATAGCCCGTCCTCTTTAAGCCCCGCTATATTCCGTTATTCCTAGTATATCCAGTTATTTCCACTCTATAAGGCTATTTTTGCCATATCTTTGATGGAAAAAAAGAACTGAAAAATGACATCTATGCATCACAAAAATTATGAAATTTGGTTTTTTATTTTAATTTTTCGATATATATTTTTATAAACAAGAAACCTTATATTATATAAATTTCAATTAATTTAAATCGAAATTTAGATTTATTCACAGATATTTGAACATGTTTTTGTTAAAAATTAAGAATGTAATAATTATAGTTAAACCGAGTGCTAGTATTTCATTTAATTATCGTTTTTTCATTTGTAAAAACGTTACGATCGAGTTACATGTGCTATTTTAGAGTCAACCACTATATCCTGCTATTCATGTGCCTTATCACGTCATGACCTTTTGGAATTCCGCCGTATTGGATCGCTAAGTGTTTTAACTGCACAGCTTACACTAGAGGGGGATGAATAGTGTTTGTGGAATTTATATGAGTCTTTTTGGATTATTGATGTGCACGTAAAAATGCACATTTATATTCACATAATTATTCATGTTCTAATTAAATAAATAATCGTAATGGGTATTTTAACTTTTAAACCAAAATCTAAATTATTTCAGATCATCACTTATTCATCTTAATATAAGGGAAAAATAGTCTTTTTTGTGTATAGTAATTTATGAAAATTTACTTGTAAATTTCTATGATACTTTGTAGGAATTTTGGTGAAGTTTACATGAATATATGCATGCACAAAGTGAATACAAAAGAATGGAGATGGAATTAGTTCACACATAACTTAGTGGAGGACCCTACCTACCCACTATCCCACTTTCTCTAATGCTACATTTAAAGGCTAATGTATTGGCTAATGGAGAAAAAACAAGCTTCATGCACTAACTGGATGAGAAAAAAAAGGCTTCATGCATTTTACATGACTGATTAATGGTTAAACATAAAATAAAAGCTTTATGAAGAGGGCGTTTTGGGTAATTCTGAAAAAGAATGGTTAGGGTTTTATGGTTTTAAGGATATATGCCCCCATGTTTCACGTAATTTGGATCTTCTTTTTATCATATGAAAGTTTAAGTTGATTAAGTGAATAAAAATGGCTTCCAAGTCTCTTTCTCTTATGTCATTCTTACGCTTATTTTAATTTCTATGCTTTCCTTTTGTTGTTTATAAATTAGATTTATTTAATGCAATTAGTGTTGATTTACATTTCATGCAAGTAGATTAGTTTTGTTCATTCTTGCTCTTTAGTTCTCTCATTCATTTTGTTCTTGTTTATGTTGAAATCAACATCTGTTGGCATGATTACATATATTAGAAGCTAAACCCCTTCAATTTAGGGGAAATGAAGCTCTCTAGATTATGTAGATGCAACATATTTTGATTTTTATGCTTGCTTAATGGAATGGTTGAAGTAGTAATTACATTGTTGTGTGAGTTTTTGTTTCAATAGTTTATGTTGTTGACAACAAAATAAGCTATGCTTAGTCAACATAAACATAAGATTGCCTCTCCATCTACATATGAATACGGTAACTAAAGTGTGACTAAAATTCAAATTTGATACTCTATGTTACTAACTTTAAAGTAAATAGAGTATACTTATAGTAAATTTTAGTTTTAACTTTTGTTGTCATTTCATGAAACTATAATTATAGATTAGAGAGTGTGTTAAAGTTTGACGATTTAAGTATATGAACTAATAACACAATTAGCCTTGCTTATGACTGATACACGAACTAATTACATGAATGATCAAAAGAAAGATCATGAAATCACTATATGTTGATTTATGTGGTTATGTAGGTGAATTTGCTTCTAAATTGCTCTCATTTCATTTGTTAACTTTCAACTTGTTCCTTTTTGTTAGTTCTGTAATTTTTGGTTAATCAAAATCTCAAGTGGTATATTTCGATTGAGTAAGACGAATGTTGTCTCGTGAGGGTTTTCAATGGATACTACCCACAAAATCTGATCATAATGCGAAAATTGCTAAATGCATGTTTATTTACAAGATGAGTGAAAGTTTTTGAAAGAATATTTACAATTTGGTAATTTTCTTATAAATTTAACATGAGTGAGTTAACGCAAGTTTGGGTCGTCACTATGAAAATATAGTCCGTTACTAATCAAAACTTCCAGTTGTTTGGTTGAAAACATAGTGTAATTATGAAATGAATTCTATAATTGATTATCAAAAATCGTAAAGTGGCATCTTTATTTCTTTTTGGATAGCAAGTTAGGTCAAATAAGTGAAGATAGTGCTTGGATTTCAATTACTTACTCTCTCTTTATTTTTAAAAATATTCACATGCATTATTATTATTATTTACAAACACCTAGCTCAGGAAAATTGAAGACAGATATACATTCCATGCACTACCTTTCGGACTGACGTGAGAAAAGTACAAAGGCTGGCGATGCATACACTTATGTGCAGTTAGTTTAATTATACTTGTATATATGTAAACTATCACACATTTATTATAAAAACCACAACAAAATCAAAAGTAGTAAAAAGCAGTAAAGTAGAGAATACACCAGATTTTATAGTATTTGAAGTTACCTCGCATCCAGTCCCGCTCCAAAGACTGCACATATTTTTATATCTTTAAAAATCTTTTACACTCCTTGATTTCAAGGCTACAAGGAGACACCCTCTATAATTTCGACCTTTAGGCACAACCGTCCTATATTTTCGAGACAATAAGACACACCTAATTGCTTTCCGAGTACAACTAAGCCCAACTTGACTTACAGGCTAACAAAATACATCATTCATCGTTTTAAGTATATTTAAGTAGATTTCACAAAGGAATGCAAACCTAATCTTGCACTCGTGATTACATAACCCTATAAGTCTAATTGCATTTTGATCTTGATAGATTGTGGAAAGGAAGATGGAGATTTAAAAACTAAATAGAAATAGATATATTCAATTGAGAATATGGCAGATTATACGTAGGATTTCGATTAGAAATGGCAGAGAAGAAAGGAGTGAAGAAGAAGATGAAAATATTGTTAAAAATTTGTTTGGAATTTCTGGTATTTACAGAGAAATAATGGTCGTGTCCATTCATGAACAGATATGATGAAAAGACGCATGTTTTGAAAATTTTGATTCTGAATTAAGTGGCCACTCTATCGACATATAGTATTTGGCCATGTCAATATACTATTAGTTCAAAATTTTAAATCTTTCTTTGAAAAATTATTTTGAAAATCTAAAACTACATAATTTAACTTGGAAACTTTTGGAAACTATAATAGTAAAAGAGAGTTTTGAACATAAAAATACTTCAGAAAAATTAGCAAGACAATTTAAATGATTTAAACTTAAATACATACTGTATAATCAAAATCAATGTATAAAGTAAATTTAAAATCCAAAACTAAATATTAAAATAGCAATATAACTCAAATGCATTACAATGTATCAATCTATAGATACAAAGTATATATTGACAAAGATTAAAATATAATATCAAATATCACAAATATCAAATATAACTAAAAATAGTAAATAGATATAATATCAAATATCAGATATAATTGAAACTGAAATTAAATAGATTTGAAACTTGAATCATAAGATATTAAACTTAAACTTAAAAATAATTCTAAAATATATGATTTGAAAATACTTTTTAAAAAAATCTATTTTGAAAATCGTTTAAAAATTATTTGAAAACCATTTGAAAAGAGATCAGATGAGTGCAGTCAAGTTTTAACATATACAACTAAGACTCTAATATATATTTTTGAATTCTTGAACTATTGATAACTCATGGGTCTTGATTTGCATTACTAGTCTTGATCATCATCTTATAGCATCTCAGACAGTCTTTATTACTATAAAGTTTGATTATCAAAACCTTTTACGAATACTCTACTGTACACTATATGTATAATCATTAGTGTTAATTGTAAATATATTTTATACGTGTTATACCTGTTATGTTATCATCAAAACATTCTTGCACTAACAAAAAAAATTATTACCAATATTATTGAATAATGGAAATTTGACTATACAATTATTTTTCTAATTTTACATGTACAAAGTCCTTTATAAAGGTTTCTTTTCAATTCACACCTTTATTTTCAATTTTGATAAAAATAAAAAAATAAAAGTTAGGTTGTAAAAGTTAATCATATGTTTTATTAAATATTCTAAAACATGAAAGTAAGTGTTGTTTCATAATATGTTGTTGAGAGAGATAACTATATACGGAAAAGGTTCTATTGCAATTTCAAACATCCAAGTCTATAAGTCATATTGCTTTCAGTACATTTAAAAGACTAACCAATCAACTTTCGATAATAGTACAAGAGGAGGTTGCATAATGTATATTTGGGTCTAGGCTTCTTCATTCCAATGATGTCGTTTATATTATTCTGATCCAATGGTTCTAACATGTTAAAGTTGCTATAAATTTTTATTGCCTTCATTTTTCCCGAATCAATGAGAGATTTCCACAAATGTATTTAGAAATTGATTCTTAATGTCATTATTCTTGAAAATTGGAGATATTTAATTATTTAGATTGTTTATTGTAATTTTTGCGTTTATTTATTCTTGGAAATGTGTATTTTTTGCTTATAATAGATAATCAATATCTTCGTCAAAGTTTATAAAATTATTTTCCTTCATATGTATGTCGAGGATGGAAAAAGATTGGATTTTTTTGAATAAGTGATAATAATATGTTTAACTTAATATGTATTTTGATAATTAAAACATGTAATATATTATTAAAACTCATTCTTTTATGTTTTTAACTTTTGTGATAGAACAAGTAAAGGATACCAACTAGGAGCAATGAATTTCGTGTAAGTTGCAAAGAGGAAATAATTGGTGTAGTAAAAAAAATTATCCCCTTGAAAAGATTGTTGGAATCTTAGTCATCTTGGTGACCACGTCATCATTTAACATTTAATTACGAAAGGAATAGATCCTAGTTACATGGGTCGTTTATGGTTTAACAATGGAAAAAAGATAAATGTAGAGTATAGAACAAATGTGTTTGACGTATACAAGTTATATAAGATGATTCATTGTGAAGATGAAAATTTTATGAGTCATGTATTTTTTATGATGATAAAGATAATGTTGATTCTTAAAGAAAAGAGAATAAGTTTATCATGTAGAAACTCCATTGTATCTTGGTTGCGTAGCTCACACAAAATTATCTGTTATCATCGTTTTGCAAAATCTTAAATATGAGACTATCTTATCTGATACTGGGTTTGATAAGCTTTCAACTGCCTAACATTTATTTTTCCCGAAGGATAACGTGCTTCTCAAAACATTATATGAAGTAAAGAAATTTCTTAAAGCAATCGATATGGGTTTGAAAAGACATATGCTTGTGAGAATAACTGACGCCTTTTCAGGAAAGAATATAAATATTTAAATATTGGTCAAAAATGTAATTCTTTAAGATGGAAGAAAAACCTGTTCGAAATAAACTTGGTTTTTAGGAAAATATTAATTGTGCAATGAATTTAATTATTGTATTAAGGGAAGGTTAAAATATATGGTAAGAAATTTTAGATTTATCAAATGGAGAATTCTAGAATTGATTTGTTGAGGAAAGTAGAAATTAGAGAATAAAAGAAAACTCTAGAATAAGAAGACTCTAGATGATTGGCTATGTTATAAAAGGGTTGTACTCTCTCATTTGTAATGAAGTTGAATGAAAGATAAGTGAAGAAATAAAAATGTAGTCATTCAATTTTTCAACGTTCTATCTCTCTCCTCCTCCCTATATCCAAATCCCAACGTGGTATCAGAGCTAGATTGATGAGAGAGGATAGAGAGATCTCTAGGAAGCCCCAAAAAAAAAGGAAGATTAAGAGAAAGAAGAAGACTGAAAAGAAGATCGAAGATGAAGAAGAAAACTGAGAAGAAGATCGATTCCATGGAAGAAAGTTTATTTTAGAGTTGTGGGAGAGAAAGTGCACCAAGGAGAGAAAGTGCTCCAATATTAATTTTTTTTTTTGAAGGTGATGAGAGAGTGCATCACAAATTGAAGAGAAAGTGCTTCGTTAATTTTTGAAGGTGATGAGAGAGTGCATCACAAATCGAAGAGAAAGTACTTCGAATCAAGGAATCTGTTTGATGTAGTAAAACCAAGTTTAAGGGAGGATGTTGGAAATAAACTTGGTTTTTAGGAAAATATTAATTGTGCAATGAATTTGATTATTGTATTAAGGGAAGGTTAAAATATAATTTTAGATTTATCAAATGGAGAATTGTAGAATTGATTTGTTGAGGAAAGTAGAAATTAGAGAATAAAAGAAAACTCTAGAATAAGAAGACTCTAGATGATTGGCTATGTTATAAAAGGGTTGTACTCTCTCATTTGTAATGAAGTTGAATGAAAGAAAAGTGAAGAAATAAAAATGTAGTCATTCAATTTTTCTACGTTCTATCAGTATCCTCCTCCCTATATCCATATTCCAACAAAACCAAGATACTGAAAAGGTTATACAAAGTATTCTAGTTAAAGTCTTGAGATACTCTCCAATAGTTCCGAGATTTAAAAGAATGTACAGATCTCAAAAGATGGCAGAAGATTCAAGATGACATTTTAATAATGTAAGTAATATGGAAAAATGCATCACTTGTGAATTCTATGGCATGGAAAATGGTGGATAAAAAGTATAAATCTTTTTTATCCATTCCACGCAATCTTAGATTTGGTCTTATTATAGATAGATTCAATCCATTTTCCATGTTGAGTGTGAAATATAGTTGCAAGTCCGTAATGCTTATGACATACAATCTCCCACCTATGTTATGTATGAAGAAGGAAAATATTATGTTAACTTTAATTTTTGAGGATCCAAAGCAAAGTAGGAATGATATTTAAGTATATTTGGCATTTTTGGTGGAATACTTGCAACATTAGTAGTGTATACAGGTTGATGCTTACAACGCATTCCGTAAAACTTTGTTTAAATTTTGCTATGGATAACTGATAATTATCCAACTTATGGAAATCTTGCAAGACGTTTTGTAATGAGGGGAAATCTTGCCAATTATGTGGTATAAATACTCATTCTTATTGGTTGAATCATAGTTGAAAGGACGTCTATATAGGTCATAGAAGATTTTACCTACCTTAGATTCACGGAGGAAACACAAGACATTGTTTGGTAATACCATAGAGAAAGATAACGCTCCCAGAATTCTAACAAGGAGAAATTATCATGCACCATTGAAGGATTATCCAAATGATTTTGGAAAAGAAAAAGTAAGATGAGGAAGTGTGCTTATGATAAAGATGATGAAGATGATAATATTAATGATTTGACAAAAATAAAACTATCAAGATGGAGAAAAGATCGATTTTATTTGATTTTTCATATTGGAAGGTTATTGGTTAAGTTATTTACTTTTTTGTAGTTTTAACAGAAGAAAAATCTAATAATGCAATATAGTTTTGATTTTTATAGGAACTTCCATTACATCACAATTTAGATGTGATGCATGTGGAGAAAATCATTGGTGAAAGTCTATTGGTTGCAATACTACATGGTAACAAATCGAAAAATGGAACAAGTGTAGAAAGGATTAAGAGGATTGGGGATTTCGACATGTTCTTCATGCGCAACCTCGTGGTAATAGAACATGTCTTCCACGGGCTCCATACAAGTTGTCAAATTCAGAGAGGAAAATATTTTGAAAAAGATTGTACGATTTCAAAGGGCTAGATGGCCACTATTCAAACTTGAAGAATCAAAATTTATTGCAGGATTGCAATTTTAGTGGATAAAGTCAAATGATTAACATTTATTAATGCAACACTTATTCCAGTAGCATTGAGATGACTAATAGTAAAGAAGGCAAGAAAAGCAATAATTCACTTATGCTTTTTTCCGACAAATTATGTTAACTTGTTCTTGATAGATAGAAGGTAAAAACAATCAGGGTTGAGATTATTGAATTTTTATGTGACTTCAAGAATTTTTTACACCATCTTTTTTTGATATAATGTTACATTCATCAATTTATATTAGAAAAGAAGCACCAATATTTGGACTGGTTCATTTTATTTGATGTACTCATTCTAAAGATATATAAAGACACTAAAAGATTATGTACGAAACTATGCATGGCTAGAAGGATATATTGCAGAATCTTATCTTGTAGAAGAATCCATGATGTTTTCAAAGTAATTTCGGAAAAATCGGGAAATATAGAGGATAAAGAAGTTTGAATGAAGATTATGAAAGCAGAGTAATACTTGAGGGATGTTTGATTTCAATATCCAAGACTTTTTCATTGTTAGCTAATGAGAAAAAGATTACTCATTTAGCCTTATCAATGAATATGGTTGTGCTAGAACCATTTATAGAGTAAATTCGTGTTACATTGTTTTAATCATTTTACATGTTTGTAATGCTAAATATAACTTATAATCACTTGGTCCCTTCGGGGACATTAGATAAAACTTATAATCACATGTTCTATGCTAGTTTGCATTTGGAAAAATTAGAACATTCAAACCAACGCATGAGAAAAAAAATTCGATCTTATTTGGAAGTACAAAAAAAAATCCAATTGGATTAAAAGAAAAGTTATTTAGATTCCAAATATATTCTCATTTAACTACTAATATTACTATATAATTTGCTTGCCAAATGGAATTTGCTGTAAATACCTATTACCTATCATAATGACATGACAAGATGGATTGCTCTTGGTTCGAAGAATGGTGACATGTCCTATAAAGGATATATCATAAATAGGCAGTGTTTTCATATAAAAATTACAGGGAGAGATACCAGGAATTATGGAGTAAATGTTGATGCAACTACTATGTGTAGAAAAAGTGCAAAAGACATGTCCCAAGAGGTTGATATGGTCACTTACTATGGAATATTGACAGATATAATTTTATTAGATTATCATTTGTTTTATAAACCTGTTTTTAAGTGTCGCTAGAAGTATATAGAAATGGAGTAAAATTGATGATGATGGGTTCACTTTTATTAATTTACATTAAGCATTGTTTCAAAAGATCCATACATGCTCGCATTTCAAGCAAGACAAGTATTTTATTCAAGAGAAAACGATGTTTATAATTGGTATGTTATAATGAAAGCACCATCAATAAGTTTTGTTGATTTAGAGTCACATAATTATGTTGAGGAAGATATTCAAGTTGTGGATGATTGTGAAATAATCAAAATGGATGACAAAGATGTTAGGTATATTAAGCAGGATAGCGAAGACATACTTGAATATATTATATGTTCTACTTGAACATGATTATTAACTTATGATAGTATAAATATGGGCTGTTTGGAAATTCAATTGTTAGTTTTCTTTAGCAACAATTGTTCATTTGCACTGTTATTTTATGTATCATCTACTTCTATATTAATGCATTCCTTTACATATCTCTAATCTTTTCTCTGGGTATATTGTGGCTGTTGATCTGTCTTTAAATGTACTACTTATTATTTGTATTACACATGTCATTGGCTATATTGTGGATGTAAATGCAAGCAAAAAGCTTGAATGTCCGATCATGTTTATGCCTTAGAAATTAATGTTTTTTTTTCCAAACAACATTCATATATGCATGTTGCAGTTTTGATCAACCATGTCTATAACTTAGTAATTAATTTTTTTCGTTTTACAACTTTAACATACTTAATAATGCATACTATATTGAGTATTTATCATATTATGTGGATATAAGCTATCTTTTAATTGTATTGTTCAACATTATAGGATTGTTAGCATTTAAATAAAATACTATGTATCAGCCACACTTATTGACCAATTATAACAAGAATTTTATATCGGTTAATGATATATGTTGATTATTTACAAATATTTTTCAAAAGACCAATGTATAATTACATATATCCACAAAAAAATAATGGTAGATCCCAAATCATACGTTAAAAAATACAGAAAATTCTTAAATTAGTTAATTTTCAAAATTTAAATGCACTCATTTGTCTTTCTCATAGCTCATTTTTAGCTATCAGATCATATCATAAATTCATGCGTTGCATATGTATACTCAATCATAATTATACAGTATAAATTTGTCATTGTTGACCAGCCTTTTGGAAAGGCCGTCAAGAACATACACTTACCAAAAATCCAAGATAAACCATCGTCAGAAGGACTTTATCCCGATTCGACCTCTATTTGGCTCGACATAGTCTAATAGCACCGGAAACAAACTCAGGCTCAAAGACCTTTGGGTTGACTAAGTAACCTATCTACCTGACTTGCAAACTCTCGAGACAAATGTTAAAAAAACTCAACAAAAGATCCCTAAGTCGATCAGAGGGAACATCAACTCGACCCAGATTACAATCACATAAAGATGTTGTGTATGAGCTTGATTTAAGTTTAAGCTTGATCAACCTGGGGTGGATCATCGACTCGGGCTCGGCTTTACCTACAAAATATCTCCACTTTGACCTGCTTCTGCTCCAATTTGACTGCTTGTTCTACCCTTAGAATTTCGGATCAACTACCATATGTCCATATCTAGCTGGACTAGGCCATTTCGCATGAAAAGAAAGCTTCCTCAGCCATTTCTATGGTCCTGGGATGGATGCCACGTGTCTTAGTCGATCCGAGAACTATAACACCTATAAATAGCCCTCCAAATCTTCAAAAAAGGACTTTTGGCCAATCTCTTGTTATTTTATTATTATTACAGCATTATAATCATGTTTAGCCATTAAATCATCATTTTTACTCAAGGTTTAATATAATCAAGGTATTATAAAGTAGACGTAGCCTCGTTAACATAGAACCACTATAAATTTGTGTATGATTGCATTTACTCTTGTTTTCATTTATATATCTTCATTTTTATTCTCTACATTATCTCTATTTGGGTGTGGTACCACTTTTTGGGGTCAATACTTTGGTGTTTTCATTGAGAAAACTTAATTCTCAATGTTTAAAGGGTTTTGATCAACTTTTGGATCACCAAGTTCGAGACAAAATCCTAATTTCCATCATCTTTAACAACAATTCCAAGTCTTCTGCATGCGCTTCTAGAAAACAGCAGCAACATCCAAATCCTGCCTCGCCATCATCCGTAGCTTCTGCCCCAGCCCTCGGCTCAACTTAGGATGGGTCGACACTTCCAGGTTGACATCGAGCCATGCGGGGGCACAACCATCCAATAGTCCTCCTACACTTCTCCCCCCCCCCCCCAACGACCAAGCTCCCTCCTGGGTGTTCACTACTTATGATGATTTACGGTGTTGATGAACGAACTCCGGCATACGACAACAATAATGAATGCTCAGGAGCAGGAGAATGCTGCAATGAGGAAGGACATAAATCGAATAATGAGACAATGGGAAGAGTTCATGAACCAACAAGCTACTTCCCATTACGAAATCAGGATGCAGAAGGCTTATCGTCATCAGGGAGGTGCGGGGGCCAGCAACGATAGCGACGACCATTTGAAAGGCTAGAGAATGTGTGAGTTCTATGCTTTAGGGGGTTACATCTCAACTCGACTAGACCGAACTGAGCCATCTCGATATTGTCGACTCTAGACATGTCGACCCGAGGCCTGCCGAGCCCAATTCCATGCCTACCTGAAATCCTCCTCCAACTAACCACGACACTTCTAGAGCCACCCGTGAGTCATGTGATTGACTTGGACAACCGATGCCAAGGAAGTACCTCTTAGACATCGGCCCAAATAATATTTCCTAGAACGGGGGCACGTGAGGCCCAAAGAATTGAGATCTCGGATCATGTTATCATCAGCAATCCCGACCTGACTACATAGCGTAAAAAATCATGAATGATAATAGGGGCTACAAAAAAAGAAGATTTGGGGATTGGTTGTTGCCATACCCCATTTAAAGATGACATTCTACAAGCGGAGTTCCCAAGAAGATTTAATATGTCGCAGATAAGCCATTATTCTAGCATAACGGACCCCCAGCAGCATTTGATGAGGTATTTATGGCATATGGAGACATCAGCCTCCCTAGACGTGGTTAAATGAAAGGCCTTCCCAATATATCTTGATGGGGTGGCACTTATGTGGTTCACAAGACTTCCCCCGAGATCTATCCCAAACTACAAAGATTACGTAAGATATTCTTAAACTAGTTTCGTCTTCATGCCACTTAGTCGAAACATGTCATGACCCTTTTTGCAGTTAAACAAGTTTCGGGGGAATCTCTGAAGGGTTACATTAACCAGTTCAATACGACCATAATTGAAGTGAGCAATCCAAATCCTGAAACAGTTTTGATGGCAATTGTTAACGGAGTCTACAAGAAAACAGAGTTTTGTAAGTATTTGATTGGAAAGTCTCCTATGATTATCGAATTGTTTTATGAAAAGGCTAATATTCGCCTACGATAAGAAGACATATAAGTGAATCTGGAAGAAGGTCCAAATGATGTGCTGAACAAAAACAATCAAAGCAATGTGGAGGTAAAGAAATTCGGAGACAATTCGGGAAAGATTGAAGTAAATGATGGAAGTCGTGGCAAAAGAAGTAACAACCTATGAAAGAACAACAACGGAGGCTGTAGCCAAAAAGGGGATCCTAGGAAATGACCCCGGTTTCAGACATTTGATAGCTATACAACATTGAATGATATATTGGAAAACATCCATCTTGATACATGCAACATGATGTAGTATAAGAAACCACCTCCACGGGAATACACGGAGAAGGAACGTGAGAGTGGGAAGTTCTGTTTATTTCACAAGATATAAGACTACTCAACAAATGAGTATTGTTATCTTAGAGACATCATTAAAAAATTAATTCGAGTGGGAAAACTAAATGAGTATAAGGTTTCCCTATAGGATAGTGGGCAGGGGACCACAAAGCCTAAACATGGTCAGGTGGCTCCTGGAGCCGCTGCCAAGGAAAATAATAAAGGAATCGTTATTAATAACATTGTTTGAGGTCCACATCTAATAGGTTACAGTGCTCGGACTATGGAGCTATATGATAATGTTGCAAAGCATTTGGTCATTGGGGACTGCAGTGCCCCCGAAGCAGCAGGTCCCGTGAAGAAAAGAAAGACAATGACAGATGATATTGTCTTCCGAGATAGAGAATCAGAGGGGGTGGAGACCTCGAGCATAGATCCATTGGTGATTACAGCCAACATCGGCCCAACTACTGCATGGAAAGTCCCTGTAGGCAGCGGGAGTTTTGTGAATATTCTATTCAAACGATCCTTCTATTCAAACGATCCTATGACCAGATGAGGCTAGAGGCAAGAGACCCAAAGTCGTGCAAAGGCAGGATAAGCGGCTTCAATGGCTCAATTAATGAACCGGTGGGATTGATTGAGTTACCATTGGAGTTCGGCGAGGAGGACCATATGAGAGTACGTATCCTCCCATCTCTTGTGATGGACATAAACTCTTCGTACAATTCCTTCCTAGGTCGAACAACCCTTGCAGAATTCAGAGCATGCATAGCTCCCTATGCCAGCTCCTAAAGTTTCTTAATGAGGCTGGAGTTGGTGTAGTGCGGGCAGATCGAGTAGTAGGACGAGCATACTACTACGCGGAATGGAAAGAAGTCCATGATAAGGAAAATAAGGGGTCTAAAGACAGTCACCCTCCTGCGAAGAAGGTGGAAGCATAGCAAATAAAGATAACATCCTAGCCAAGATCGTCCAGTCGCCATCTCGAGGATATTGATCCAAGTGAGGATGAAGTGCTGGAATATAGAAAGGCGACTCCTAATGAAACTACGATGGAGATTCTAATCGATAACGATGACTTGACCAAGGTCTTGAAGATTATATCCCACCTAGACCCTCTCTGGATGAGGAAGCTGATTGATTTTCTCCATGCAAACCTGGACATGTTTGCGTGGACCCATGTTGACATGTGTGGGATATCTCCATCAATCATGACTCATTCGTTAAATATTGACCCGAAGCATGTTCCAATAAAGCAGAAAAGGCATGCTTGGCCCGAGAGGTCGATAGCTTTGAAGGAATACGTCAAAAGATTAAAGAGGAGATGTGACATACCCCCAGTGGATATCAAACCCAGTGCTTGTGAAGAAGGGAAACGGGAAGTGGTGACCGTGCATCGAATTTTCAAGCGTGAATAAGGCTTGCCCTAAAGATAGTTTTCCACTTCCCAAGATTGACCAGCTTGTCGACTCAATGGTTGGAATCAAACTTCTTTCGTTCA
This sequence comes from Allium sativum, assembly GCA_030737875.1. Classification (NCBI taxonomy): domain Eukaryota; kingdom Viridiplantae; phylum Streptophyta; class Magnoliopsida; order Asparagales; family Amaryllidaceae; genus Allium; species Allium sativum. The sequence continues at coordinate 250,625,194 of CM060915.1, read as the reverse complement.
AGTATGCTTATTTGGGATATAACCAGATTGCGATGCATGTCTTAGAACAGGAGCATACAAGTTTCATAACGGATCTTGGGCTGTATTGCTACGTGATCATTCCTTTTGGACTATTTAGTCGTCTTTTTGGTAAAAGACGCAACAGACCAAATCGAAGCCCAAACACGCAACCAATCAAGATAGAAAGATTGCATTACAGGAAGCCCAGTAGAAGCTCGGCCCGAAGAAGCCACGCATCAGACCAATCAAGCTAGTATCTCGCTCCGGTAGACTCGCTCTCCCAGTTGACCAAAAGAATTGCTCTCGCATAGGGAGTATCGGCCCAGTATTTCGGGTCTACATGAAATATCTAGTTGAGCTATTCAAATGCTTGGCCTGACTCTCAAGGAAGAAAAGACGGTCAACCACATCGGGACAAAGCTCTACTTTTGATACACCTCACTATGGATGCCACATAAGCCACAACTTCCGAAAATACTATTTATAAATAGTGGAACTAGTCTTCCAGCTGCTATTCTATCCAATGGGTGAGCTACACGTGTCTAAGTCTTCCCAGAAAGGCCGGGCCACGTCACAACAGCTCAAGCTGCCATCTCCACCTATAAATACCTCAAAGCTTAAAGAAGAGAGGGACCTGATCTTTTTGGGTGGATACTTCTTCTTCCCAGAAAAGCATTATCTGGAAGAGAAAATAGCCATCTTCCTTCTTTACTTCAAATAGAAAAAGAATTTTAATTGTAATATAAAGCAGAAATAACATATAAAGTGGACGTAGGCACTGTCTTTGCCGAACCACTATAAAAAGACTGTGTGTTTCCCGTTTCCTTTACTTTTTCTGCATTCTATAATCAGTATTCTTGTGTTCTTCACATAATTGGGGGTTGAACGTCACTAGTGACCAACTTTTGACGTCAACATCTTTGGCGCGCCAGGTAGGGGCGGTTTGCCATAGTTCATGGTGAACAAACGAAAGAAAGATGCAACATCCTCTTGTCCCAAAGCGCCGATGTTGTCGATACTAAAGCTACAGAGGTAAGTCACAAAATTTCCTCTCATGAAGATATGTCTCGATTTTTTGCCTGGGAAGACATGGATAAAATCATTGTCGAGTTCAGAGACCATATGACATCTCAGGGTAAACTCCTCAAATGAAAACAGCAGTTGATGGATCACCTTCTCGGTCAACTGGAGATAGGATTGAATGCTTCAACATCAATTCCCCCACCGGTCAGGATTGGGGCAACATATGATCTTTGATCTGCACATAATCAAGCCACTGATCAGTCTACACCTTTATTTCATCCTGGTTTGGTCCCACCAACCGATCGATCACAACCAGGAGTATCGCTTCCAGCGACCAGCGCAGCTACAGCAACAGAACCTCAGGCGGCTCGTGATCAAGATCTAGATCGGTCGAACACTTTTCCTTCACTCTTAGGAATAACTTGACCTATCGAACCAGTCGAGCAACCACTGGGTCCATCAGAATCAATGCCATTCCCATTGCAATCCGAAATCTTACCACAGAACAGTCTAACCACTCTTCCCCTTCAACGAAGAGCCGGTGCGGCCTTCCCTTCAAACCAAGGAAGCCACCCTATTATACCGGTCCTTACAGTGGCAGAAGAAAACACTACCGTAGATCCTACTAACCTCGCTTCCATCAGGGGCACCTCCGAGCTCCGAACATCACATGCTATGCTGGATCAGCCTAGGCCCACTGTTATGGGTACAGACCGATCCGCTACTCCTCAGGTTCAAGAGGGGCCATTTTCCCCAGAACCACCTACCAGAGCTCACCTTCCCTCACACCTTCACTCAACTCTCGGAAGACGGGCCCAGCCAACTGCCACCCTTCCGAGCATTCTTTTGCCGGATCCTCGCACCGAAGTTCCCCCATATGGTGAACTAAATTCATGGCAACGACTCCTCGGAGATAGAGGTTGGCTTGCAAGCATCATCTGACGCTTTACTCGGGGCACTTCCTCGCAGCAAGAAATAGATAATGTCAATCGTATCCCCTTCAACAGGGAAATCAGAAACTCTCGAAACCCTTCGGACTTCAAGTTTCCAGCTATCGAGCCATACAACGGCCGCACTGACCCAAACATCCACCTCATGCGATACATGCGGCATATGGAAGTACTTGGCGCATCGACCAACGTCATGGCTAAGTGCTTCCCACTCTCTTACAGACATAGCCGGAATATGGTTTCGACAGCTGACAACAGAGTCGATCAACAGTTGGAACACTTTGGTCACCCGCTTCATCGAACAATTTAGAGCACATATCTCTCGACCAAAAAGCGTTATGTTCTTATCCACCATTAAGCAGCGATTAGGAGAAACGCTCAGATCCTTCCTCGAAAGATTCAAAGCAGTTGTAGCATCAGTCGATCGGCCTGAGCCATTGATGGTACTTATGGCCTCCATTGCGGAAGTTCAAAATCGATCAGAATTCTCAATCTCATTAACCAGAGATTCCCCTAAGGATATAGATGATTTCTATTCCGAGGCCGGGCGATTCCTCCGACAGAAGATGCCAGTATTGAGATGGAGAGCCTAGAGGTCTTAGCCACCAAACAACAAGGTCCATCCCATAGCAAGGCCAGAATAAAGGAAGAGGAAAGGCCCTGGAAAAGAGCGAGCGTCATGTGTGACCCCAGAACGAAAGTAAGTACGATCAGTACAACGAACTCAATTCCTCTCTGCTTGATATATACCTTGACATAAGAGGGTCTCCGCCCACTCCGAGACCACCTCGACGAGAGCCAACACAGACGGAGCTTGATTTCGGCAAACATGGCATATTCCACAATGTAGCTGATATAGAACCAATGAATGCCGGCATCTGCGTGATTCATCGAGGATTGAGTCAGAAAAGGAGAGCTTCCCGAATATGTCAAAAATCATGCCCCGGCCATGCCACCATGATCTTCTTCCCAAGCTCCACAAGTCGATCCACGAGCTCCTAGAAATGGAAAGGACCCTAAGACTAGCCCTTGCGACATTATCATTAATTAGATTTTTCTGATGTAATTCTTTCAATAAAATGGACACCTTAATGTACACATTTATGGGGTTAGGATTTAGCTCCTAGGCATGCTCTGGAATCAATCGATGCCCTCTTAGAATCTCGTTATAATAATTCATTAGTTGCTATGAATGTTCTTTTACAAATATAGATAATGTTTGGAAAACTCTAAAGCCGAGCACAGATAATGCTTGTCCCCTTCTTTTAACTTGGTCAGTGCGAAAGCCTACAACCATATCTTAACACCTACTCCCATAGCTGAGTGTAGTATATCTCTTTAAGCCGAGTATGAGTGATACTCGCCCCTTCTTTTTCTACACCACGAGCTTTTACCACTCACTGGACACACTAATCTAGCATGAGTCGAGCATGAAAAACACTTGCCCTAAGTCGAGTATGGTTAATACTCGCCACGAAGCCAGGTATGGTTAATACTCTCCACTAAGCCGAGTATGGTTAATACTCGCCACTAAGCCGAGTATGGTAAATTCTCGCCACTAAGCTGAGTATGGTTGATACTTGCGACACCTTAAAGCCAAGGGAACTAAAATGCTTGACCCATCCGCCTTCTCCAAGCCGAGAACGATTTATTTTTTTCTTTGCAGGAACTAACTCTCATAAAGACGATCAACATTTCGGCCTTAATACGGTTCCCGATAGTTATCGGTTTTCTGGCCTTAATACGACTTAGTTCGGTCGTCGGTTTTCTGGCCCTAATTAAACATCAGAACTGTCGGATTTCTGGCCGTAATATGGTCCGGCACGACCATAGCTGCTCGATCAATCGTGCTTCGATTCACGTTTCAAAACACACCTCCATCTATCGAAGAAGATGTATTCTGACGGGTAAAATGTTAGCCTCCTTTTTGGTAAAAGACGCAATGGACCAAATCGAAGCCCAAACACGCAACCAATCAGGATAGACAGATCGCATTCCAGGAAGCCTAACAGAAGCTCGGCCCGAAGAAGCCATGCACCGGACCAATAAAGCCAATATCTCACTCTGTAATACTCGCTCTCCCAGTCAACCGAAAGAATTGCTCTTGCATAGGGAGTATCGACCGAGTATTTCGGGTCTACATGAAATATTCAGCTAAGCTGTTCAAATACTTGGCCCAACTCTCAAGTAAGAAATGGCTGTTAACCACATCCAGACAAAGCTCTACTTTTGATACACCTCACTATGGATGTCACATAAGCCGCAACTTCCGAGGATACTATTTATGAATAGTGGAACCATTCTTCCAGCCATTATTCTATCCAAGAGGTGAGCTACACACATCCAAGTCTTGCCAGAAAGGCCGGGCCATGTCACAACAGCCCAACTTGCCATCTCCACCTATAAATACCTCAAAGCTTAAAGAGGAGAGGGACTTGATCTTTTTGGGCGGATACTTCTTCTTCCTAGAAGAGCATTATCTGGAAGAGAAAATAGCCATCTTCCTTCTTTTCTTCAAATAAAAAAAGCATTGTACTTGTAATATAAAGCAGAAATAAAGTATAAAGTGGACGTAGGCACAGTCTTTGCCGAGCCACTATAAAAGGATTGTGGGTTTCCCCGTTTCCTTTACTTTTTCTCCATTCTATAATCAGTATTCATGTGCTCTTCACATGATTAGGGGTTGAACGTCACTAGTGACCAACTTTTGACGTCAACAGACTAAATAATGCGGAAGCAACTTATCAATGCTTTGTATCCTGGATTACAGCTGGAGCTATATTCGGAATGGTTTATATCCGTGTATTTCTTTCAGTTGTGGTAGTTGTTGATGTTTTCAACTGCACATTATATTTATGTATTATATTTTCCGTTGCTTTGTAATTTGTAAATCTCTGTTATTTATTTTTCCATTGTATATTTATTCGCACTCTATAATTCTTGTACTCTGATGGAAATTGTTGTAATAGCAATGAAATGTTCTCATGTTTGTGTTCTGATGCATCGTGTTCTCATTACAACCCACGATCTCCCGCCTCTTCAGAGGTCAAGCGAATTCGAGGCGTAACATATTGGTATCGGAGCTTTGGTTTACAAAACTCGAGAATAAGACACATTAGAACCAAACGAAAGAATTCATCAGAGATAGGATTAGTAACATCCTATAAGAATGACTCATCAGAGATAGGGTTAGTAATGCCCTAGAATGAACTTGAAGAGTATTATTTATAAAAATAAATTTAGTTTTGAAATTTTATAACTATTATTCGTATATGAGTATTTTATTTTATATTGAATTTGGACTATCGGGTATATAAAATTTTTGAATATATGTGTAATTAACGCATATCCGGAGTCCCAAATATGCTAAATAGATATAGAATCACACTCTAGTCACCAAGAGATAATTTTGATGATTTCTAGCACCATTAGTGTTTATGTTCGAGTTTCGAAAGTAGGATATCTATATATTTCCAATTGACTAGGGTGAGAACCAAAACTTAGTTAGAGTTTATTGTCTATGATTGAGCACTGATAATATGATTTTAAGTATATTAAAGTTATATGTTTGAAAAGCTAATTAATTAATTGATTGTTGGTTGTGATGTGTGATTATTAGTTAACTAATACAAATATTGGAATGGTAAAACCAATAAGAAAATAAAAGCTGAATTAAGCCAAATCGAATCAAATATTGAACTGAACTGAAAATTGATTATCATTGTAAACATGTACATGTATATATCAGGTCATATCATGGAAGCTAAGAAGAGGAATAAAATTTTATGCCCAACAAATAGGTACATATTTACTGTATTTATTGGGTTTTGGATGTTTTTATAAGCCGATTGGCAAGCCACTTGGCTTTTATTTTTCTTTTTGATTAACGAGGGACCTGTCAGGCAAGTCGTGGTTTTACCAATAACCGTAAATAGGAGGTTATGCTGAATTTTTTCAGAAATTTAGGGTGTTAGCTAAATTTTAGAAAATTTTTAAAGTTCTTAGAAATTGAAAAGTTAAAGAACGTAAGCCAGAATGAAAGTTGAGTTGGTTGGTTAAACATCTTTCAGCTCCATTCTTTTTCGAGGAGGAAAAAGTTTTAAGTGGGATAGATTGTAAAACCCGTAATTTTGGAACAAATTTAAAATTTATTTTTTAATTGATTTTCATGGAAATTAAATACTACAGATGAATTATTCTAAGATTAAAAGATTTAAAATTTATTTAAATTGAAGTTAGAACGTAAGAATTTGAAATTTAATTAAAACGAATACAAAATGGCGCGGTTGTTTGAAAATTTTCTTTTTAACTTTAAATGAGTATATAGAATTCAAAATAAACCGAATTTCAATAAAATAAGAAACGTTATAATCTACTTAATTATATCTTTCTAAAGAATATAATATATTTAGATTTTACTTTATAAATTGAAAGTTATGTCCAAATTAAAATTTAGAATAGCCGCTATGGAATTTGTATATATTTTAACATTGTATATAGCCCTTAAAGTAGCCATTTTGCAAATGACCTCCTTTTTCGACGGAACCACTTTTTTTGGATCCGAAACGTCAAATTATTATCATGTTTAAAATTTCAAGTCATTTGGAATTAGTATGTGAGCATAGTAAATTTTAACGTGTTTTCAATTTCAGTTTGAATTTAACAAGCCAGTTAAAAAAGCCACTTTTCAAACGGTCTCCAAATTCAACGAAATTTATTTTATTAGGACCCTGTCATTAAAACATAGCTAGAATTCAATTTTTACAAATTTTGAGTCAGTATGTGGCCCTGACAAATTAAAATGTACTTGAAATTCAATATTGACCGTTATATTAATTTATATTTTAATTTTGATAAAAACTGATCAAAACAGTCGAATTGGCTTACGAAATATATCCCATTATGTCTGGGATTGGGGTATTTGGTTACGGCCGACAATCACTTGGTTTTATTTGGAGTTCAGATGTGAAGTTCACTTTTAAGAAATAAATAATATTAAATATACACCTATATATAAATAAAAAGGGGAAAACCTAATTCCTTTTCCTAGAAAAATGCGCCGCCACCCACGATCGATGATTCCTATTGTTCGATTCTTCTTGCATTATTTTCTCCTAATCCACTCCATAATTTCAAGAATTTATAAAACAAACATGAAAGAGCTTTGTGAGATCTATAATTCTACACAGTATGATCGATTTTCAGTTTGTAAATTGTAAGAATTCATTGCTCAAAACTGCCGAGTTCGTGACCGTTTATCGAAGCATTAGGGGTTTTGAGTTTGCCAGAACTCTGGCCGATGGTGAAGCAGGCGAAGGCGCTCGAGGGGGTGTCCGGTGATCGACCTCCAGTTGTCGGAAATAGCTGCGGTAGCGGTTTTTGAAGTTGGAGCATGGTCGATATTTTCACCTGGAAGAAGAACGACGGGTTTAAAACCCTTAACCAATATAATTAGTGATTAGTTATAAATTTAATTATTAATTTATGTATCTAATGTATAAAATGTCATATCTTCTTCGTACGAGATCGGAATTGAACAATTTCAGTTGTGTTGGGATCGTGATCTACAACATGGAACTGACCAGAACGGAAAAGGAGCAAGCTGGATTTTTAGCGAAATTAAATGCTCGTTTAGTTTAGTTTAAAAATAAAATCTTCAAATAAAGACTGATGGAGTGGAAACCAAAAGTGAGAACTCTCTCACTCAAAATTTTGTACAGTTATTTATTTTTATAACTGAATATATATTATGCCTATGATTGCAATATTTGTTTGGTAGATGATGGATGTGTGCAATTTTAATGCCATTATTATTAAATTGTAAATAAATTCACATGGATTGTGATGTAAACCCCACAAAGGTATTAGGACGATAATTTTACACACCACCCAGTTATTTGTTGATGATTGAAAACCCCACACGGGTCTGGGATGATAATTAATTCAAATCTCCCTTGGATTCAATTGTATGTCAACCGATTGATTGACAGACTGTTATAACATTATTTAATTATTTAATGCTTATACAGTTATAAATTACACTCTGGATGTGAAGTGACTGTTTAATATTTGTTTATCACTATTTTTGAATACATGCGATGTATGGAATCCATATAAATAAAATTATATGGTAATTGATTGAGTCTGATTCCAATTCGGAAATAATGAATATTTTAAAATAATATTCAGTGAAAAAATAAAAATATCATTTTGATGTCCGATTTTGGATGGACATGAAAATATTGAAATATATGGAGCTGAGTTAAGTAGATGTATGCCATTTTAACTCGAACAGATTTGTAACGGCCCGCAAATCTTTACTACCTGAGTTGACTAAACAACACACGTCCAACCCAAATAATACAGAAATACGAGTCATTAGGGTTAAAGAAACAGAAATGGACAAATGATATAACAAAAAAAACATCAGAATCTCCCAGCGGAACGAACAAAATATATTATATAACATAATCCTTTGAATACAAAATTTTGTATCATGTATACATACCATCATCAGAGCACAATACAATATTAGATACAGCTGAGATAACTCTAAAATAACTAAAGATGAAGCCACCTGCTTCAAGCTCCTCCAAGTTTATTTGTAAAATCCTGTAACACTTGGCTGCCCATACAGATTTGGGCAGCCAAGAGTTTAGGTAAAAACAAATATAATAAACTCTGGATTAGTCATGGGACTAGTGCGAGTAAACTCCAACCATATTGTTTAACATTGAAAAAAAACCTTTGAATGAAAAGGATAGTAGTAAGACCAGCCCACACATAAACATGGACGGTTTTTACCTTACTATAACCCAAAACATTTTGATAACAAAATCCGGTTATACTATAATAATGTATAATCAAGTAAATAACCATATAGTAGAATGCTTGCATCTCACGCTCAACATACATAGAAAAAAATCAAAAACCGCAGGGCGCTTATTGGAGATTGGATTCCAACTATGATAAGATATGGGACCACCTCCGGATTAATGTACTCTAAAGGGGATACACTTGGGTTCAACAAGAACATCTTGCAACCCGGCCACACATGACCGACCACTCATTTAGCTTGAGTGTATCGAATATATTGTCACCCCATTACAGTTTTAAGGGCCCACCGTACATCCGCGGAGATAGAGAAAATGAAAGAAGAACAATTTTGAATTTTCTCTTGATCGATGACCATATACCCTGCTTGGGAATGACCCACCTAGCCATGCTGCCTGCACGATTTTTTGTCATTTCCCGGTTGTGAGGCTTGAGGTCACATTTAACTTTTTAGAACATATGGCCACCATTCACTTTGAATGCCACATCGCCAAATCCGTTAATCACTATTGCCTTCTCCCCATCAACTTGGTATAATCGTAAAAACCAACGGGCGTGATCATTGGAAATACTCTATCAGACCATCATCCATACAAGTTGTCCTGGGACTGGACAAATAGAAGAATGCTTGCATTTCATTCTATCTTCAATTTATCTTCAGTATATTTTGATTCGCAACGCCGAAGCCAATACGAAGTGGTTTTCGGATATATAAATCTAACTGGTCTCTCCGTATTGACAACGAAGGTAAAAAACTTTGATAGTCGGTGATTTAACTATCAAAGGAAAATAAACATCCATCAATCAATCCACCAATCACTGGCTCCTTATTATTAATAATATTCATTCATTGACTATTTTCCAATTTCCTTGTCGTATTCTATATATATCGATTTCCATTATCAAAACTTCTTTAAAATATACTAACTCCTTAAATTTTCGGAAAATTTCACCAGCACCTCCTTTGTACAGGTGACTCGGTACAACTACAAAATGCCTTTCTAGGCCCTTTCCATTCAAAAAGAAAATCAAAAAGCCAAGTAGCTTGCATAATAAGCTCAAAAAAATATCATATGGAATTGAAACATGTACCTTCTTTTCCGACACTTAAATTATAATTTTCATACTCTCTTTATATTCTTCATCCCATGCCTGTCTATCATATATTCAACCATTCTCAATTCCAATCAATCTAACATTTTCATTTAACCTAGTTCAATCCCTAATTTATACTTTAGATAGCTCATTTCACCTTTATTTGGAAGCAGTTGTGTTTAAATACATTATTATTGCCTTCAACCAAGTGGAATTCAAACTGCAAATTCAATTCCAAACTTTAATTCATGTTACATATATTCAAACGTTCAATTTCAATTTATAACTTCAATTTACTTAACCAAAGCCAAGTTTAATCCAAAACTCCATTAACTAACTATTTTTCAAATTGGTTAACCTCATTCGAAAATCAAAATCTGTTTTTTTTTTGTTCCAAAAATCAATACATTTACTCCATTTGAGTTCATATTTATTTATAACTCAAATCAGGATTTTTGGAAATTCGGATTATATTTACTCAAAATCCTTTTATTTTATTTTATCAACCGTTATGGTTTAAAAGCGATTATGGCACTGTTTTTTTTTTTTTTTTTTGAACATTTAATTTTGACATAACTCAAAATCTATACGACGAAATCAAGATTTTTCTCTTTTATTAGAAAATTATTATTCGATAGGCATGGGCGTTACTTGTTTCATCAAATTCCGACTTGTATTGTGTTATATATACTCAATTGAAGTCTGATTCGTCAAATTGCGAACTACCACGCTGCGGCGAGTTTGTTTCAAATATAAACTTTTAAACTTAGTTTACTAAATAAATTCCAAGTTCATTTTCAATATTTTAAAATAATTCAAGCCCGTTATCCAAATCTGACTTAACAATTCAGGTTATTCAACTGTCGATTATTTTATTCCATATTCATAACTCAGTAATAAATAAAACTCAAATTTCTATATTCAATTCCAATTCTTATGAAATTATATTATTTATAAAATATCGATATATTCGAAATCCAATTATAAATTCCTTTTACGGGCAAGATCAATTGATTCAACATGGTTTACCATTACAAACTAATATCATCCCTTGATAATAGTGAAGTCGTTCAAGCTGGGGTATTTTATTTACCTCTCAGACCTTGACCGACAACGTTCTTATCTTGAGATGGATAAGAGTTTGTAATACAAAAACTTCCAGTACTTATCAATAAAATCTTATCTTCTATCTCATTTAAAATATGATTTTTAAATGCCATATATTATGTTTGGAAAAATTCATTTCCAACTTATCCAATGAGAATTGCTTCATTTCATTTCTAAACATCGTTTATAAATCAACTTCCTTATTTTATATTAAACAAGCTTTCATTTAAAATTCCATTTAAAACTCGATTCCCATTTCAAATATTTTATTATTAATATCTACGTATATAAGGAAAAAATCGATTTTCATACTAAAATTTTAAATCTATATTAAATACCATTACAATATCTTTTGGAAATAAAATTTACTTCTACAAATTCAACATAGTCTACTTCAAACCATAAATCCATTTGGATATATTTAATTCTAGTTTATATTCTGAATATCGAATAAAATCTCGTCGCTTCCTTTTTCCAAAACGATTTCCAATTATAAATTCCTTTTTAAATTCAACCCTGAATTTAGATTTATCAACTATCCAATGATAATTTTTCACATTCATTTACGAATGCCATTTATAATTTACGCTTCTTGTTTTAAATATATAAAACAAGTTTTCTATTTCAAATTTCATTTAAAATCCAATTTCTATTTTTGGAGAATAAATTCTCCTTTTCAAAGTCATATTTGAATTTCCTTTCTAAACTATCAAATGATAACCTTTATTTTCATTTACGAAAACCGTCTATAAATTCAGCTTCTTGTTTTTATTACTAAAATAAGTTAATATTTCCTAACTCGCTCGAGATTCCATTTCTATTACGAATATTAGATTTTTCTATTAAAATCTAAAAATCCTTTTTGTATAATATTTTTAAATATCAATATCTAGGGCCAGTGATATTTAAACATCAACATACACAAATCAACAATCCAATTCAATACATCACACACATAAAAACAATAACAAATCAATTTTAGGAATCCATTTGGATTCCACCAATCTGTTTTCCTGCATCCACAAATGTCAGACTACATAAATAATACCAATCCTGCTCCAAGGAAGGATATCGTGGTATAGAAGGTCATCCACTCATATATCATGGGGCTATAGGGTCATCCGCTAATGATACTGCGGGCATCCACTAATGGTACTACGGGAAATCTAATATATATATATATATATATACACACATAATAACCACAATCTCTAAGCCTAAATAACTAATATATATAACCACAATAATTCAGTAATTCATGCAAGCATCCAAACAACCAACAATTTATTTTTAACGATTAAAAATAAATTAAATATAAAACTCTAAGTGAGATGTAATCACCTTGATTATTATTTGTCGAATACCCTTTTAAATTTCCATATCATCTCGGCTTCGAATCCAGTTAAATCATCTATCTTGAACCATCTCAATTGAATCTATCTCGAATAGATTTGATTTGTACCTATGATTATTAAATTTTAATTATTGATTAAATGATTATTTATTTAAATTAACAACTACAATGAATAAATAAACTATTCTATGAAATCAATTTTTTTTTTAAAAAGGTTATACCTTGTCGCCTTGTAAATTAATCAATCCATCGACGAACACTCAAAATCGTTGTTACACCCACTACGATCAATCCAAAACTGCCTTATTTCATTGCGACATATCATCAAACAACTTGCTGTCAATCTTCATTCCCTCACAAGCACTTCCTGCTACTGCTGCACCCTCTCAGTTTCGACCATACACTACTGCAGACCCTAACTAAGTCAGTATCACCTCCTCTTCTCTCTAAATTTCACTTCTCTAGAACTTCCAATGTATTTCTTCCTCTTTATTTCTAAACTTTGAACCCCTCCTGTAGGTCAACATGTAGAGCTGACATCACCCTTCACCTGACAGTAACCTAAAATCCCATGTCCTCAACAGTGCATCGACCTCCCCATTTGACATCGTGACCAGAAGGAACCATCGAGCTTTGTAGCTCGCCTATCGCACCCTTTAGATCAATCTGGAGGCGACCAGAATCCGACAATGACCGCTACCCAAAACCACAAACGCAACACTACCCTTCTTCATCGAGTTCTGCGCTATACGCAATGCCCTAGTTCAACCCAACTCCAATTTATCTCAACCGTTAACCACTCACAAATACGCGAGTGCTTCGGAGAATGTTGACAAGCCTTGTATGGTTCGCGATTTCTTCTTTATTTTTCTTTTGTCATTTATTCAGATGAGTCGATTTGGAAAAGAAACGGAGGAGGGAGGTAAATTGGTTCGATCTGAAATGTGAGAAAGTAGGGCTTTGATTACTTTTTTTATTTTCTGTGAATGAACAAGAGCACGACCATTTTTACTTTCGTCTACTTTTGTTGAATGAAGGAATGAAGAGGTTCGATTATTCTTATAGGTGAATTGGGGACAAGCTCTACGGCTCGAGGAAGAAGATAGATCGATTTAATTGTATAGGTCGGCGCCATTAAATCTTTTCTCCCTTCTTGATGAAGTTAGAGAACAGAAAATTTGTCTCAAGAAACCCAGTAGGTATGCGCGAAATGAAAGGTTAAGGTGGTAGGGTAATGTCTGGTATTAAATTTAATATTTAATTTAGTTTTATATAATATTCCAAAATATTTTATGGTTCCAAACTTACAATTCTGAACCGCGGCCGGTGTTTCCAGATTATAATGTTATTCCGATCTCAACGGACCAGGTTCTGAAATCTAACTTGACTGTATAGAAGAGGTAACAAATTAAATTAATGTTTTAAATTAAATTCAATTTAAAATATATCTATTTCAAACAATTAAATTCATCAAAAATAAATAATTATTATTGTTCTAATTCAAATAAATTTTTATATTAATCGACTGCATAGTTTTGATTCAGATTTCAAATTGTGAATTCAGTTATTTTCGTTTCGTATTACGATACCCGATATATTCGATATAAATCATTATATCAATGTTAAATCGATAAATTTAATAAAAATCCATTTATTATTCCAAATTAGTATTTAAAATAAATTTAAATATTTGATATAAAATAGCTAAAAATCCGGGACGTTACAGGATTTTTCTTTTGATTTTATTCATTTTATAATGAATATCGAAAAGATTTGATTTCAAAATCTGATATTTTAAAAATATTATCATTTTAATATTGTAATGATATAGAACATTCAATTTTGATTTAGAATTGAAAATGAATTTGAAATCATTTAAAAATGAATTTATAAACGATTTATAAAATACGTTTTAAAAGGAAATCAACGAAATATATTATATATATTTAAATGGTTTGATTAGAATGTATCGCACAGCGACCGTTCGCGAATTTCGACCATTAATTTCGAAATGGCATAACAGGAGATCCGACCATCGGATTCTCCTAAAATTGGAACTGTTGGGTTCGTATCAAAAAGATATTTCGAATGATTATAAGATATTTGAAATCTAACGGCCAGATTTTAATATATTCCCAAATCAGTTTTTGGAAAAGGTCGCTGTGGATGTAGTTCGGTGGCCGATATTGAAAATCGACTATAAGGGCCTTATTAAAATTATTAAAAATATAAACAATTTAGGTAAAATCATAATAAATGATTTGAAATGATTTTGGATTGAAAATTCCATGTTTGTAAATACAAAAGATTCTTTTATCAGAATAAGTTGTTTATCAATTAGGTAAGGACTTAAAAGGAATTGAAATGGTTTTGATATAACCAGAATTTTCCAACGTATGGATTGGAAATGATTTGAATGGAAATAATCTTTGGAATATTTTGATATTGTATTCTATGATTATACGGATATTGTTGAGGAATTTGGAAGATATAGATATCGTTATTCCCAATATGATATCCGTTAGTTTCAGAATTTGATACTGAATATAAGTCGGTATAATTTCTATTGAGAGCCTTGTATTTAATATCAAATTGGATTTTGGGTTTGTCCTGAATGGTAAATTTAATAAAACTGTTCTTAAACCCAATTGAGAAAAGAATAAATCTTTTAATTAAGATTAATGAAGTCTTCCAATTAATATATATAATTGGAATTAAATGGAAGTTGATTTTGGGTTCATTATGAATGATGTTTTAAAATACATTTTTTCTTAAAACCCAGTTAACAGTGAAATTATGGTTTGAAATTTATGATCTTTTAATTAAGGTTAATGAAATTTTCCAAAGTAAATTTTTCTAATTTAGTATATTAAATTGAAACTGAGTGGAATTCGATTTAGTGATAATCGAGATGAGCTTCTGTGAAGGAAGACCGTTACTATTCATGGAATTTAAAAGTCTTTGCCATTATCCTGTTTATAGTACTAGTCTGATATGGAAAGTTATATCGATTATATATGATTATGATTTCCGTGAAGTTTCCTTTTTGATGGATGATGATTTTGGGTTTATCGTGAACTTTGTTCTAAATGACATTAGCTCTTTAACCCAGTTAAAGATGTTGGCTAGTTTTTGGACCAAGCCACCAAGATTCAAACACAAGTCCAAGAAAATATGGAACCTCACTCGTCATGATCCTCAGAAACTCGATCGTGGTCACCACATCATCTTTGGCTCGTGGTCCACCATCACGACCCCTACTTGTGGTACCCAGCAACGACTCGCGATCGCCCCATGTAGCCACGATACGGCCCGTCCATGTTTTCTCGATCCGATCCAACCCCAGAAGCTAAGATGAAGATCACAACCCGATCCAACCCCAGAAGCTAAGATGAAGATCACGACCCGATCCGTTCACAACAGAACGATCCGATCTGTCCCCTCTGCCTCTTCACGATCCGGTCCTAGAAACCAAGATAAAGGTCGAGACAAAGTCTACTCGATCCGAGAATGCAGGATCTCACGACATCTGTCCAAAACAGCTATTTTGACTATTTCTTCATCAAACCACGAACCAGTCCGAGATCCTCGGGATTTGTGCCACATATGACAACGATCCATCTGCAAATATCAACTATAAGTAGCCCCAGATTTGACATTTTGGAGGATCTTTTTGGCAATTCTGAGCTCTGATTCCACCATTATCATATCTCTATTATTCATGTTAAGAGTTGTCTCAAATTTATTGAGTGAACCAACAATGTAAAAGTAAGGTTGAGAGATAAATCATTGATTGTATTCGAATTTTAAGTATAATCATAGATATAAAGTGGACGCAGGCTCATTAACGCCGAACCACTATAAATCTCGTGTCTTCCCTGCTTTTCTTGCATTTTTTCTGATATTAATCTCTGCATAATTGAACAACTTGGGTGTTGGAGCCGATTTTGGATCTAACATTTTGGTGCTTTCACTGAGAACGAAGTCTCAGCATATTGGATTGTAGTTCTATTATTTGTATAGTCAAGTCCGAAGAAAACAGTCCAAAACTCCACTGTTCCGATTTTTGAAGGTTTCAGTAAAGCTCAGATATCATGGCTGGAAAGAAGTCTAAGGAGGTAGGAGCTTCCCATGCGACTGAAGCTACGAATGAAGCAATTGAAGAGAGCGTTCAGGAGCAGGTCGAAGTTCTGTCCCCGGATCGTGGAGAGGAGGGGGCGATCTGATCCAATGAGGGGGTGGCAACCCGAGCAGTTGAGGGTGTCATGACTAGATCCCAAGATAACATTACCATCCCCCTACTAACCCTTCCGCGAGCCGAACCCAGGGAACCACCACGAACCGACGCCAGGAGGGTACCACGAGCCACCAGCCTAGGAGGACCATGATCCGAACTGACAATCAGACTACTACCCGACATGGGAAGGAAATTATGGCTCGTTCTGCTCGTGCCGGAACTTCTGCTCAGCCCGGTTGCGTATAAGAGAAGATGAAGATGACTAGTTCGACCCTACTGCCCCAGTTACCGAAGGACATTTGACTCGAATACTTGAAGCATTGGACAGGCAAACTGATGAATTGGCCGCTTAGAGGCAGGAGAGCTCGTTGCTGCGTCGGAATATTACTACTCTAGGCAGACGAATTGATGATATTCAAAGGCAGGTTTTGCCACCTTTAGCTTACCCTTTATCCCCGGAACATACATCGTTGTCTGAAGAGCCTCGGAGGAACCGACGATGGCCCCCGTTAGAAAGGGCTGAGAACATAGAGCAACTTTGATTTGGGTCACTTCCATCTCGAGAAGAAGAGGCACTTAATCAAGGAACTAGTAATCGCAACTTAAATGAGCCCTCTCTACCACAGAGGAACGGTGTTCCTCCCGCTCGTTGCATGATCGACCGCAGCAACAGGGGACAACGGAGTTCTGCTCAGGGCCCAGACTTTGTAGCAGCACATCAAAGAAATGCTGGAGGAGGCCGTCGGGCAAGAAGTGCTGATCCCGAATCTACCCTGACCCATGCAGAGGTTGAAGCAATGATTAGGAAAGTCATGGTAGATAGCCGTGGACAGAGGAATGAAGATTGGGGCATAGATCGTAGTAATACGCCTTTTACTGACGACATACTGGATGTTACATTCCCGAGGTGCTTCAATATGCCAACCATGAATCGCTATATGGCTAGGACTGACCCAATCCAACATTTAATGCGATACTCCTGGTCGATGAATGCGGCTACAGCTGCAGACGCGGTAAAATGTAAAGCATTCCCTGGCGTTATTATGGTTTACCCACTTGCCGGCACGGTCAATATCCAACTTCAGGGAAATGAGTGAGAAATTCATGAACCAATTCCGTCTTCATGCCCAGATGTCTAAGAATGTGATTGAGCTATCCCTTATTAAACAACGACCGGATGAAAGCCGAAGGTCGTATTTGGAACGTTTCAACTTCGCTGTCACAGAAGTCAGGGATCCGCATGAGCAAACTATGTTGATGGCCCTGATCGATGGCGTCGATAGAGATACCGAGTTTTGGAGATATCTAGCTGGCAAACCACCCCTGACCAGAGAAATATTTTATGAAAAAGCTAATGTTCGCCTGCGTCGGGAGGAGATATACGCTAATCAGCAAAGAAAGGCTATTGATAAGGAAGATATCCAAAGCAACGTGGCCATCAAGCAAACGGGAGATAGGGCTTATTGTTGTGATTTGGCATCAAAAATCTGATTTTTTGACTATATATCAAAATTATGAATTTGAAAATCTAATTCACTAATTGATTGATGTTTGTGTTGTTTGTTTATTTGTTTGCCAAATTTTGAACCATTATGCCTAATTGTACCAAATATTGAACTGTATTGAAAATTGGTCGCATTTGCTTGCATATACATGTGCTTACATTGAACAGGTCATAGCAAGGAGGCTAGAGCAGAGAATAAAATTTGTTTGCCCGACAAATAGGTACATGTTTACTACATAATTTACTGTTTTGTTTGGGTGATGATGATTTTATGAGCCTATTGGCTAGCCGCTTGGCTTTTTCTTTTTCTTTTTGAGATCAGAAGGCCTATATGGCAATATCGGGATTTTCCCGTTGCTCCCGGTGCAGGGGAGGTTAGGGCGAAATTTTTCGAAAATTTAGGGTATTAGCCAAATTTTTGAAATTTTGAAAATTCTCAGAAACTGAAAAGTTGGAGAATGGAAGCCAGATCGAACTTAGAGTTAATTGATCAAACCACTTTCGACTTTGTTCCTTTTCGGGGAAGAAAAGTTTTAAGTGGGGGAGATTGTAACAACCCGAAAATCTGGGCCAGTTTAAAATTTTTATTTTGGCAATTTTAGCGATTTTTGATTATTTAAAATGAATTATTTTAAATAATATCGACGAAAAATTTATTTTGAATATAATTCGAACGTATATATTATATACGTCGTCGTTAGAATATAAATATTTATTTATATTTATAATAGAATTGAAAATGGCGCGGTAGTTCGATAATTCGATTTCAAACTTCAATTGAATGTACCGGGTGCAAAACAATCCGGATTTTAGTGAAACCAAAAACATTAGGATCTAATAGATGTTATCTTTCCAACGAATCCGAAAAATTGAAATTTCATAGCGGGAATCAAAAGATATGTCCAGTTGAAAATTCTGAATAGTCCCTATGGAATTCAGGCCCTTAAAAATGGGAATTTTGCAAACGACCTCGGATTTCGACGAAACCAATTTTGATGGGTCTGTGATGTAAATTTATTGCTAGATTCCAAATTTCATAATTTTTCGAATCAATATGTGAGCGTGGCAAAGGAAAACGCGTTTGACCAATTTCAGCTGATTTTAATCGACTGGAAATTGGCCATTTTTCAAACGGTCTCAAAATTCGACGGAATTAGTTTAGTTAGGACCGTATCGTCAATACGAAGCTAGAAAATATTTTTCGGGAATTTTTAGAGTCCGTATGTGACCCCGGTAATTTGAAATGTGCGTTAAAATTAAATATACAATGTTTTATAATTTGATTTTGACAAAAAACCTATCATACCAGCCGAATTGGCTTACGATACACATCCCATTGTGTTCGAAATGGGGGTAATATGCTAGGGACGACAGTCGTTGGACTTGAATTTGAGTTCGAATGAAAAACAACTTTTTTAGAGGAAAAAAGAAAATAAAATAAAAATATAATATAAATATATAAATTACACTTCAGCCCTCCCCTTATTCCCATTTCCCCCGACCCCCCCCCTTTCTTTCTCAAATCCAAAAAGAAACCGCCGCCCAGATCGAGATTCAGCCCCTCCACCTCGTCGCGCAACCATCTCCCCCTCCTCACCGATCACCAGAGACCCTCCCTCCCCTTTGCCTGCTTCTCCGACGCAGACCATCGCACCCCTAAACCCCCGTCAGCCACGCCTTACCGCCAATGCCCAGAATCGAACCACCAGTCCACCGCCACAGGCACCTGAAGGGCCTGCCGCCGCCCATGGACCCACCGCGCCTCCATCCCCGACGAGCAGTCCCTTGGATGACGAACAACGCCAGATTCTTCAATGTGAGCAAGGGCGTTTTCACCGGAGCATGTTATAGAAGGTTGGAAGGTAGTTTAGGTTATTTACTATAGGTATTTTTGTTGATAAAAAGAACGGTTTTTTTTTATTATAGAAGGCTATAATCTTTGAAATATATAAAGAAAATAGAAAAGATTAGATTTTTATAAAAAGAATGATTTTTGTTCATAAAAATAAGATTTTTATGTTTTTTAAAGTATTAAATATATAATCTTTATTAGGTAGAAGATGTAAAAATATGATTTTTGTTTAGGTAGAGAATTAAAAATATAATTTTTACACGATAGGAATAGTAAAGATATCATCTTTATTTGTGTAGCAAAATAAAATTGTGATTTTTATAATAATATTTTTGAAAAGGCGACATCTATATTTTTGAAAAGGCGACATCTATATTTTTGAAAAGGCGACATCTATATTTTTGAAAAGGCGAAATCTTTATATGAAGAATAGCGGGATAAAAATAGAATTTTTTTCTATTTGATAACATAATAAAAATTCGATTTTCATATATTGAATAGCATAATAAAAATTTGATTTTTATATATTGAATAACGAAGTAAAAATTCGATTTTTATATATGTAGAGAATACGGGCAACGAAAGCGACAAGAGGCAAGAACGACGAAGATTTCTGCATAAGAAGTGCCGTGGAGTTGGGATAGCTATTTGTGAGAACTTCTCACTCTTTAATTTCTTTTTCTAGTTATATATATACTAGGATGCAGACGGTGTTTAGTAGCACCCGACACCCGTCATCCACAGACCATGGATGGCTTGTTTGTTTAATTGTTTGGTTGTGTAGTTGGTTAGATTATTTGGTTTGAATTGAATTGTTTGGTGAAATGAAATTAATTTGATTGATGTGTGAATGGCGTGGGCCTTCACTAGACCGAGGGTAAGGCTAGGCCTTGTCCCGTTTCTAGTATCGCGCCGTTATGCCGCCGAAATTTTCTAAAATAAGTTAGAAAAATAAGAATATCATTTTATTTAAAGAATGAACTGAATAGAAATTCATATGTTAAAATAAAATGCTTTATCGTTATAAATATAATTTTTTAACGTGAATATGAATATAGTGAATGTGAATAAATAAATATGCATTTACAAACCAGACGGTTTGTTTATGTACACTGATTTGACTGACATTGATTGGGACGATAAATTTTACACATCGCCCAACTGCACAATAAAATCTGTGTTTGATTGTTTGAAACCCCACACGGGTGTTGGGATGAAATATGAAGTTCACTCATCCTGATTGATTAAATATGTCGATCGATTGATTGACAGGCTGTTATAAGCGTTAGATATCTATATTTGATGCTTATACAGTGTAGTGCACTTTGGTTGATGGTTGATTATTTTCAATGCTATTATATGTGTGTAATGTATGAAAATCCATATAATTAACATTATATGGTGATTGATTGGGCCTCATTCCAATTTAGAAAATAAAGAATATTATAAAATAAAGGTTCATGTGTTGACAGTACTAATCCGTTGAGATTAGTCATGTGTTGAACGAAATATTTTAGTAATAAAATTTACATCTTTATCAATATAAAATAAAGGTTCATGTGTTGACAGTACTCATCCGTTGAGATTAGTCATGTGTTGAACGAAATATTTTGAAAATAACAACTATTTTGAAAAAGAAATATTTGAAATAGAATATTTGAAAATAGAAATATATGAAGCCGTGTTGATTAGATTGACGCCATTTTGACGTGAGCGATATTTATATCGATTTTATTCATTTTGAATTGAATCGAATAGAAAACCAATTTGAATTGAATCGAATAGAAAACCAATTTGAATTGAATCGAATAGAAAACCTATTTGAATTGAATCGAATAGAAAACCAATTTGAATTGAATCGAATAGAAAACCAATTTGAATTGAATCGAATAGAAAACCAATTTGAATTGAATCGAATAGAAAACCAATTTGAATTGAATCGAATAGAAAACCAATTTGAATTGAATCGAATAGAAAACCAATTTGAATTGAATCGAATAGAAAACGACTTTGAAATTGAATTGAATTGAAAACGAATTCAAATTGAATGGAAAACGAATTCAAATTGAATTGAAAGCGAATTGAATTGAATTGAATTGAATTCAAATTGAATTGAAATTTGAATTGAATAGAAATGAATTTTAAAACGAATTTATAAAGAAGAATTCAATTTTGCTTTAGATTGAAATGGAAGTTGAAATTGTTTTTGAAACGAATTTAAAACTATCTATATAATTCGTTTTAAATATAAATCGATGAAATATATATTATATATATAATATAATGGCCTGAAAAGAACACGCCGCGCCGCCGCTGTTCGTGAATTTCGACCATTTCTTTTAAACGGACATTACGGGAGATCCGACCGTCGGATTCTCCTAAAACCGGAACCGTTGGGTTCGTATCGAAAAGAGCTTTCTAACGAATATTAGAAATTAGAAATCTAACGGTTGGATTTGGAATAATGTCCAAATCAAATTTGAAAAAGGTCGATGTAAGTGCAGTTCGATGGCCATTGATGGAAATCGACTGTACAGGCCTTGATAAAATTATTAAAAATAGTAATAATTTATGTAAAATCATAAGAAATGATTTAGAAAGGATTGGGATGAAAAACTCCATATTTGTAAAGATAAAAATAGATTTTTATCGAAATGAACTAGTTTTGAACTAGAATTATAATTCTATTTATTTTTTTAAATAAATAAATTGAATTTAAAATGGTTTTGAAAATAACCAGAATTTCCAATGATATCATTGGAATGGATTTGAATCGAAATTGTCTTCGGAATATTTCGATGTTGGATTTCGTGATTATACAGATGTTGTTATGGAAATTTGAAAGATATATATATTTATATCGTTATTTCCAATACGATATTTGTTAGTCGTAGAATTTGATATTGAATATAAACCGGTATATTTTCTATTCAGAGCCTTGTGTTTAATATCAAATGTGATTTGGGTTTGTCGTGAGTGGTGTCTTCATTAACGCTGTTCTTGAACCCAGTTGAGAAAAGATTAAATCTTTTTATTTAGATTTAATGAAGTGTACCAATTAAATAATATTTAATTGGAATTGAATTGATATTGATTTTTGGGTTTATCGTGAATAGTGTTTAAATACCCTTGTTCTTTAACCCGATAATTAATGGATGTGATTTTGGGTTTATCGTGAACCGTGTTTTAAATGACACTGATTCTTTAACCTAGTTAACGATTAAAACTAAGTGGAGTTTTAATGAATCTTTAATTAGATTGAAAAGATCGAAAATGGAGTATCACCAGTTTTACTTCAGGCGGTAGTTAAATCTATAATTAGATTTGAACGTGAAATGGTAATTGAATTTACCGATAACACCGTGGTGTTAGATATGAAGTATTACCAGTTTTACTTCATGGGATGAATAGGTTGGGATTGGGAAATTAAAACAAATGATTACTTCGGTAAGGTTCGTTAATCCCGACTAGTTGAATCGAAATTCAAAAGAAGATTTGAGAATAAATTTTAATGATTTATCTTGGATAAAGTTAATGGGAACCTTTCCCTATGAATGTGAAATTTAGTAACGAACTGTTGGTTAGCTAAGCAGAATGGTTTTCTGGATATTGATCTGATGTTGGTTTCGGCCTTCGGGGTTAATATTTGAGGAATTATTCTCTTGATTAATTTACAGTTAGTGACTGATGAATTGGAATGAGGTGTATGCTGTGTTTGTGTAACAC
The DNA here is from genome assembly GCA_030737875.1 of Allium sativum. Taxonomy (NCBI): domain Eukaryota; kingdom Viridiplantae; phylum Streptophyta; class Magnoliopsida; order Asparagales; family Amaryllidaceae; genus Allium; species Allium sativum. The sequence continues at coordinate 250,601,512 of CM060915.1, read as the reverse complement.
TTATTTAAAATATACGCGAGTTATTCGGGAAGACCGGGTTTATCCCATTCTGAATAACTGATACGACGATAAGTTGAAGACGAAGACGATGGTCGAAGACCGGAGGTCTTCACGTCGTTTGGTTGATTACTGATGATCTTGATTGGGCTGTACACCCAAGAAGATGGAAACAGTTGGTGATCGTCCAGACGTACTTGGAGATCGATGGATATGCGGGGTACTAGGTGCCTCCGGTTTTGTTCAGACCCAGAACGGACTTGTAAATGGACTGTGTGTCTGACATTGGATTTTAGTCCGTGTGATTGATCTCTATTAAATATATATCTGTTTGGCGGCGGAGAATTTATTCTCTTGCTTAACGCCCTTCTCTGAGACGTACAAGCTCAGGGGTTATATATTGATGGAGATCAAACGCATGGAGTGAATTGCCTGTGTGGCATGCTTAAGTGGCAATTGATCGAGGCTTCTGTTGAAAAGAAAAGTCTTGTGGTTGATGATCGAAGCACGGCCTTTGTGGCGTAGCTTTGTGTAACGTTTGCTTCGCGAGTTTCGCACCCCGGTTGTGAACCAAAAACGGGAGTCGGACCTCAGCGAGGACATGCGTTTTCTTTCTAGCTAGGGTGGTGTCAGTGACCTAACAGCCCTGACATTTATATACTTTTCACCTGTGTGGTTGTTGCTGTTGCGAGGCGCCTCGGTTTGATCGGACGATCCGGGTCTGATGGAGTCATTCGTTGGCTCATTTACGCCCTAAAGGGCGGAGAAACGTATTGTTCAGGCACTATAATCCACATCGGTGGACCGGCCCTGACGATCCAAGGGGCAGTTGCGGCTGTTCCTGAGGGGCGGGCTAGAGCGTCTCGAATCGGCTAAGGACTATCTTTGCCTCGGTTCATAAATGGAAATCCAATTTCCAAATACGTGACTTTGCGGTTTTATTTGTAAACCTATATATGGCGACATAGTGGCATGGGACGCTCATGCCGCCTATGATTGATACTTATGATTTGAAGTTGTTTTATACACTATACACTTATAATAGTATCAAATGATTTCTTTTAAACGTATCAAGCATTCTTGGCTATTATAAGGTAAAAACCCTATCCCCCGGCTTGCGTTGCATTGTGTGATAGGACCTGGGTCTTATAATAGCTTCATTTTTCTTTATTTAGCATTGCGCTGTTGTTTTATGCACTGGTATTCTTGGGAGGAAACCCGTTCCGTGTTATACGGCGTGGTCCCTTGATTTACCTAACTTTAAAATAAAGATTAATAACTGTTTTAGTTCTCACACCATTCCCATGACTGACCTGGAGTTTATTGTTTTGACCTAAACTCTGGGTGCCCTTATTTCGACACGGGCAACTAGTAGTTTTGGTTTTGCAGATTTATATTCACAGGATCCTGGTTTACAGCTGGAATGATATCCGGAAAGCTTTGTATCCGTATATTTCTTCAAGTTGTGTATTGTATTATTTTCCGCTGCTATGTATTTAAATGTAATTTAAATCTCTGATATTTCTGTGTAATATTCATTTGTACTCTGTATATTCTTGTAATCTGATGCATTGTTGTGATATACAATGAAATGTTCTTCCGTATGCGTTTTTCTGTGGCTTGTTCTCGAACTATCCGCTCTTCCCCTCACCGGGGAAGTTACGGGTTTTTACAGTTGGTATCAGAGCTTTGGTTTACAAAACTCAGAGAACAAGACACATTAGAACCATAAGAAAGAATTCATCAGATATTGGATTAGTAATATCCAATGGGAATGACTCGTTAGAGATGGGATCAGTAGTATCCTAGAACGAGTGTGAAGAGTATATTTTTAAAGTGAAAACAAATTTTGTTTTGAAAATTTAAATCAACTATTCGTATTTGATTATTTATTTGAATTGATTTGGACAGTCCAGTATATAAAGAATTTGCATATACGCCTTGCAAACGTATATTCAAAGTTTTAATATATTGGATAGATATAGCATTACACTCTAGTCGCCCGAAGATGATATTGATGATAGCGATCGCATCATCAACATTTATGTTCGAGTTTCGAAGGTGGGATTCCTATATATTTCCATTAGACTGGTGTGAGAACCAAAATTAGACAGGGCTTATTATTGTGATTTGGCATCAAAAATCTGATTTTTTGACTATATATCAAAATTATGAATTTGAAAATCTAATTCACTAATTGATTGATGTTTGTGTTGTTTGTTTATTTGTTTGCTAAATTTTGAACCATTATGCCTAATTGTACCAAATATTGAACTGTATTGAAAATTGGTCGCATTTGCTTGCATATACATGTGCTTACATTGAACAGGTCATAGCAAGGAGGCTAGAGCAGAGAATAAAATTTGTTTGCCAGACAAATAGGTACATGTTTACTACATAATTTACTGTTTTGTTTGGGTGATGATGATTTTATGAGCCTATTGGCTAGCCGCTTGGCTTTTTCTTTTTCTTTTTGAGATCAGAAGGCCTATATGGCAATTTCGGGATTTTCCCGTGGCTCCCGGTGCAGGGGAGGTTATGGCGAAATTTTTCGAAAATTTAGGGTGTTCGCCAAATTTTTGAAATTTTGAAAATTCTCAGAAACTGAAAAGTTGGAGAATGGAAGCCAGATCGAATGTAGAGTTAATTGATCAAACCACTTTCGACTTTGTTTCTTTTCGGGGACGAAAAGTTTTAAGTGGGGGAGATTGTAACAACCCGAAAATCTGGGCCAGTTTAAAAATTTTATTTTGGCAATTTTAGCGATTTTTTATTATTTAAAATGAATTATTTTAAATAATATCGACGAAAAATTTATTTTGAATATAATTCGAACGTATATATTATATACGTCGTCGTTAGAATATAATTATTTATTTATATTTATAATAGAATTGAAAATGGCACGGTAGTTCGATAATTCGATTTCAAACTTCAATTGAATGTACCGGGTGCAAAACAATCCGGATTTTAGTGAAACCAAAAACATTAGGATCTAATTGATGTTATCTTTCCAACGAATCCGAAAAATTGAAATTTCATAGCGGGAATCAAAAGATATGTCCAGTTGAAAATTCTGAATAGTCGCTATGGAATTCAGGCCCTTAAAAATGGGAATTTTGCAAACGACCTCGGATTTCGACGAAACCACTTTTGTTGGGTCCGTGATGTAAAGTTATTGCTAGATTCCAAATTTCATAATTTTTCGAATCAATATGTGAGCGTGGCAAAGGAAAACGCGTTTGACCAATTTCAACTGATTTTAATCGACTAGAAATTGGCCATTTTTCAAACGGTCTCAGAATTCGACGAAATTAGTTTAGTTAGGACCATATCGTCAATACGAAGCTAGAAAATATTTTTCGGGAATTTTTAGAGTCCGTATGTGACCCCGGTAGTTTGAAATGTGCGTTATTATTAAATATACAATGTTTTATAATTTGATTTTGATAAAAACCTATCGTAGCAGCCGAATCGGCTTACGATACACATCCCATTGTGTTCGAAATGGGGGTAATATGCTAGGGACGACAGTCGTTGGACTTGAATTTGCGTTCGAATGAAAAACAACTTTTTTAGAGGAAAAAAGAAAAGAAAAATAAAATATAAATATATAAAATACACTTCAGCCCTCCCCTTATTCCCATTTCCCCCGACCCCCCTTTCTTTCTCAAATCCAAAAAGAAACCGCCGCCCAGATCGAGATTCAGCCCCTCCACCTCGTCGCGCAACCACCTCCCCCTCCTCGCCGATCACCAGAGACCCTCCCTCCCCTTCGCCTGCTTCTCCGACACAGACCATCGCACCCCTAAACCCCCGTCAGCCACGCCTTACCGCCAATGCCCAGGATCGAACCGCCAGTCCACCGCCACAGCCACCTAAAGGGCATGCCGCCGCCCATGGACCCACCGCGCCTCCATCCCCGACGAGCAGTCCCTTGGATGACGAACAACGCCGGATTCTTCAATGTGAGCAAGGGCGTTTTCACCGGAGCATGTTATAGAAGGTTGGAAGGTAGTTTAGGTTATTTACTATAGATATTTTTGTTGATAAAAAGAACGGTTTTTTTTTATTATAGAAGGCTATAATCTTTGAAATATATAAAGAAAATAGAAAAGATTAGATTTTTATAAAAAGAATGATTTTAGCTCATAAAAATAAGATTTTTATGTTTTTTTAAGTATTAAAAATATAATCTTTATTAGGTAGAAGATGTAAAAATATGATTTTTGTTTAGGTAGAGAATTAAAAATATAATTTTTACACGATAGGAATAGTAAAGATATCATCTTTATTTGTGTAGCAAAATAAAATTGTGATTTTTATAATAATATTTTTGAAAAGGCGACATCTATATTTTTGAAAAGGCGACATCTATATTTTTGAAAAGGCGACATCTATATTTTTGAAAAGGCGAAATCTTTATATGAAGAATAGCGGGATAAAAATAGAATTTTTATCTATTTGATAACATAATAAAAATTTGATTTTCATATATTGAATAGCATAATAAAAATTTGATTTTTATATATTGAATAACGAAGTAAAAATTCGATTTTTATATATGTAGAGAATACGAGCAACGAAAGCGACAAGAGGCAAGAACGACGAAGATTTATGCATAAGAAGTGCCGTGGAGTTGGGATAGCTATTTGTGAGAACTTCTCACTCTTCAATTTCTTTTTCTAGTTATATATATACTAGGATGCAGACGGTGTTTAGTAGCACCCGACACCCGTCATCCACAGACCATGGATGGCTTGTTTGTTTAATTGTTTGGTTGTGTAGTTGGTTAGATTATTTGGTTTGAATTGAATTGTTTGGTGAAATGAAATTAATTTGATTGATGTGTGAATGGCGTGGGCCTTCACTAGACCGAGCGTAAGGCTAGGCCTTGTCCCGTTTCTAGTATCGTGCCGTTATGCCTCCGAAATTTTCTAAAATAAGTTAGAAAAATAAGAATATCATTTTATTTAAAGAATGAACTGAATAGAAATTCATATGTTAAAATAAAATGCTTTATCGTTATAAATATAATTTTTTAACGTGAATATGAATATAGTGAATGTGAATAAATAAATATGCATTTACAAACCGGACGGTTTGTTTATGTACACTGATTTGACTGACATTGATTGGGACGATAAATTTTACACATCGCCCAACTGCACAATAAAATCTGTGTTTGATTCTTTGAAACCCCACACGGGTGTTGGGATGAAATATGAAGTTCACTCATCCTGATTGATTAAATATGTCGATCGATTGATTGATAGGCTGTTATAAGCGTTAGATATCTATATTTGATGCTTATACAGTGTAGTGCACTATGGTTGATGGTTGATTATTTTCAATGCTATTATATGTGTGTAATGTATGAAAATCCATATAATTAACATTATATGGTGATTGATTGGGCCTCATTCCAATTTAGAAAATAAAGAATATTATAAAATAAAGGTTCATGTGTTGACAGTACTCATCCGTTGAGATTAGTCATGTGTTGAACGAAATATTTTAGTAATAAAATTTACATCTTTATCAGTATAAAATAAAGGTTCATGTGTTGACAGTACTCATCCGTTGAGATTAGTCATGTGTTGAACGAAATATTTTGATAATAACAACTATTTTGAAAAAGAAATTTTTGAAATAGAATGTTTGAAAATAGAAATATATGAAGCCGTGTTGATTAGATTGACGCCATTTTGACGTGAGCGATATTTATATCGATTTTATTCATTTTGAATTGAATCGAATAGAAAACCAATTTGAATTGAATCGAATAGAAAACCAATTTGAATTGAATCGAATAGAAAACCAATTTGAATTGAATCGAATAGAAAACCAATTTGAATTGAATCAAATAGAAAACCAATTTGAATTGAATCGAATAGAAAACCAATTTGAATTGAATCGAATAGAAAACCAATTTGAATTGAATCGAATAGAAAACGACTTTGAAATTGAATTGAATTGAAAACGAATTCAAATTGAATGGAAAACGAATTCAAATTGAATTGAAAGCGAATTGAATTGAATTCAAATTGAATTGAAATTTGAATTGAATAGAAATGAATTTTAAAACGAATTTATAAAGAAGAATTCAATTTTGCTTTAGATTGAAATGGAAGTTGAAATTATTTTTGAAACGAATTTAAAACTATCTATATAATTCGTTTTAAATATAAATCGACGAAATATATATTATATATATTATATATATAATATAATGGCCTGAATAGAATGCGCCGCGCCGCGGCAGTTCGTGAATTTCGACCATTTCTTTTAAACGGACATTACGGGAGATCCGACCGTCGGATTCTCCTAAAACCGGAACCGTTGGGTTCGTATCGAAAAGAGCTTTCTTACGAATATTAGAAATTAGAAATCTAACGGTTGGATTTGGAATTATGTCCAAATCGAATTTGAAAAAGGTCGCTGTAAGTGCAGTTCGATGGCCATTGATGGAAATCGACTGTACATGCCTTGATAAAATTATTAAAAATAGTAATAATTTAGGTAAAATCATAAGAAATGATTTAGAAAGGATTGGGATGAAAAACTCCATATTTGAAAAGATAAAAATAGATTTTTATCGAAATGAACTAGTTTTGAACTAGAATTATAACTCTATTTATTTTTTTAAATAAATAAATTGAATTTAAAATGGTTTTGAAAATAACCAGAATTTCCAATGATTGCATTGGAATGGATTTGAATCGAAATTGTCTTCGGAATATTTCGATGTTGGATTTCGTGATTATACAGATGTTGTTATGGAAATTTGAAAGATATATATATTTATATCGTTATTTCCAATACGATATTTGTTAGTCGTAGAATTTGATATTGAATATAAACCGGTATATTTTCTATTCGGAGCCTTGTGTTTAATATCAAATGTGATTTGGGTTTGTCGTGAGTGGTGTCTTCATTAACGCTGTTCTTGAACCCAGTTGAGAAAAGATTAAATCTTTTTATTTAGATTTAATGAAGTGTACCAATTAAATAATATTTAATTGGAATTGAATTGATATTGATTTTTGGGTTTATCGTGAACAGTGTTTAAATAACCCTTGTTCTTTAACCCGATAATTAATGGATGTGATTTTGGGTTTATCGTGAACCGTGTTTTAAATGACACTGATTCTTTAACCAAGTTAACGATTAAAACTAAGTGGAGTTTTAATGAATCTTTAATTAGATTGAAAAGATTGAAAATGGAGTATCACCTGTTTTACTTCAGGCGGTAGTTAAATCTATAATTTGATTTTAACGTGAAATGGTAATTGAAATTACCGATAACACCGTGGTGTTAGATATGAAGTATTACCAGTTTTACTACATGGGATGAATAGGTTGGGATTGGGAAATTAAAACAAATGATTACTTCGGTAAGGTTCGTTAATCCCGACTAGTTGAATCGAAATTCAAAAGAAGATTTGAGAATAAATTTTAATGATTTATCTTGGATAAAATTAATGTGAACCTTTCCCTATGAATGTGAAATTTAGTAACGAACTGTCGGTTAGCTAAGCAGAATGTTTTCTGGATATTGATCTGATGTTGGTTTCGGCCTTCGGGGTTAATATTTGGGGAATTATTCTCTTGATTAATTTACAGTTAGTGACTGATGAATTGGAATGAGGCGTATGCTGTGTTTGTGTAACACTTATTTAAAATATACGCGAGTTATTCGGGAAGACCGGGTTTATCCCATTCTGAATAACTGATACGACGATAAGTTGAAGACGAAGCCGATGGTCGAAAACCGGAGGTCTTCACATCGTTTGGGTGATTACTGATGATCTTGATTGGGCTGTACACCCAAGAAGATGGAAACAGTTGGTGATCGTCCAGACGTACTTGGAGATCGATGGATATGCGGGGTACTAGGTGCCTCCGGTTTCGTTCAGACCCATAACGGATTTGTAAATGGACTGTGTGTCTGACATTGGATTTTAGTCCGTGTGATTGATCTCTATTAAATATATATATATCTGTTTGGCGGCGGAGAATTTATTCTCTTGCTTAACGCCCTTCTCTGAGATGTACGAGCTCAAGGGTTATATATTGATGGAGATCAAACGCATGGAGTGAATTGCCTGTGTGGCATGCTTAAGTGGCAATTGATCGAGGCTTCTGTTGAAAAGCAAAGTCTTGTGGTTGATGATCGAAGCACAGCCTTTGTGGCGTAGCTTTGTGTAACGTTTGCTTCGCGAGTTTCGCACCCCGGTTGTGAACCAAAAAGGGGAGATGGACCTCAGGGGGGACATGCGTTTTCTTTCTAGCTAGGATGGTGTCAGTGACCTACCAGCCCTGACATTTATATACTTTTCACCTGTGTGGTTGCTGCTGTTGCGAGGCGCCTCGGTTTGATCGGACGATCCGGGTCCGATGGAGTCATTCGTTGGCTCATTTACGCCCCAAAGGGCGGAGAAACGTATTGTTTAGGCATTATAATCCACATCGGTGGACCGGCCCTGACGATCCAAGGGGCAGTTGCGGCTGTTCCTGAGGGGCGGGCTAGAGCGTCTCGAATCGGCTGAGGACTATCTTTTGCCTCGGTTCATAGATGGAAATCCAATTTCCAAATACGTGACTTTGCGGTTTTATTTGTAAACCTATATATGGCGACATAGTGGCATGGGACGCTCATGCCGCCTATGATTGATACTTATGATTTGAAGTTGTTTTATACACTATACACTTATAATAGTATCAAATGATTTCTTTTAAACGTATCAAGCATTCTTGGCTATTATAAGGTAAAAACCCTATCCCCCGGCTTGCGTTGCATTGTGTTATAGGACCTGGGTCTTATAATAGCTTTATTTTTCTTTATTTAGCATTGCGCTGTTGTTTTATGCACTGGTATTCTTGGGAGGAAACCCGTTCGGTGTTATACGGCGTGGTCCCTTGATTTACCTAACTTTAAAATAAAGATTAATAACTGTTTTAGTTCTCACACCAGTCCTATGACTGACCTGGAGTTTATTGTTTTGACCTAAACTCTGGGTGCCCTTATTTCGACACGGGCAGCTAGTAGTTTTGGTTTTGCAGATTTATATTCACAGGATCCTGGTTTACAGCTGGAATGATATCCGGAAAGCTTTGTATCCGTATATTTCTTCAAGTTGTGTATTGTATTATTTTCCGCTGCTATGTATTTAAATGTAATTTAAATCTCTGATATTTCTGTGTAATATTCATTTGTACTCTGTATATTCTTGTAATCAGATGCATTGTTGTGATATACAATGAAATGTTCTTCCGTATGCGTTTTTCTGTGGCTTGTTCTCGAACTATCCGCTCTTCCCCTCACCGGGGAAGTTACGGGTTTTTACAAACTTTAACCCGCTGAAGGATCGGGAGAGTATAAAGGCGCTGGAGACTTGGTGCCCCTAGAACTTCTGCCCCGCTAAAGGATCGGCAAGCAAACCAAGAATCGAGCTCGAACTCTAACCCGCTGAAGGATCGGGAGATTATAAAGGCGCTAGAGACTTAGCGCCACAAGAACTCTAACTCGCTGAAGGATCGGGGAGTATAAAGGCATTAGAGACTTAGAGCCACAAGAACCATTACCCCGCTGAAAGATCGGGATAGTACAAATATAATCCTAATCGATCGCCAATAAGCCCTGGCCAGGCTCTATAATGACGATTGATTGGGGGCATATACGTGCACCACTACACATTTACTTAGCACGTGTATTTCTCAATGATTATTTCGGTTATGTTAATAATTGTTACTTATGACTTTAATATTTAACTATGAATATTTCGGTTATGAACATTTAAACTCTGTTAACATGATGAATTTGCAGGAACGCAATGGCGCAAAAGAAATAGATCTTCATTTACTGAAAGCAGATTTACAAGAATGAGAAACTAAACAAAAATGAGGGCCACTCTCACGACTACATCTTTTGGCCAAAGGAAATCCTAAAACTAAAATATGATCTAATAACTGTGTTCTATGTACGCTTAGGAGATGACTTCGATTTCTTTTCCTTCTTCTGTTTCTCTAACTCCTCTTTATCTGTACCAGAGTGGTCACTTTTCTTCCTCTTCCTCTTATCAACAAGAGGCTCCGGGGGAGGACTGGAAGGTTGGAAGGCAAGTTGTGAAGTTATTAATTTGGAAGAGAATCTTATAACCAACCCAGTCTTGGGATTGATTTCAGAAATAGGAAGCACGAATACAAGATCATGTTCTCCTTTCCTAAGAACCAACTGCTTTCGTTTCCTAGCCTGTGTGTCAGCCAAGGTTTCACTATCATCATCCTTGGCCTCGTCTATGATTTATACCTCCTCTTCCTCATCTCCATGACCGCCATTCGTGTCATGCAAAGCAGCAATAATCTCACCGTCTGCATGAGCGCCGGTGTCGGATTCCATGGGTGCTAACGTAACTCTCTCACTTGTTGTGCCCTCAGATTGTTTTGGAATCTCGGAAACTTCAATACCAGAACCCTGGGGGGCATCAACTTTCTTTGCCACTGCCTTCTCCTCTGCACCTTTTTCGACCACTTTGGTACCTACACCATGAGAAGCAAAGGTTAATGAATAAGGAGGAGATGTGGCCATGTCAGTTGTCTGTCCCGTGAGATGACAACAAGTTACGATTGCTTTGATGAACTGTGGAGAGATTATGGAGATACCTTCAGCCAACTCATCTCCCAGATTTGTACTGGTGGTCCCGATAATCGGAGGAGTTGGAGCCAAGGGGATCAACGGATCATCGGGGTTATACTCCTCAACTTCAGAGGTTTTGGGCTCCGCCACCAAGCTCGAGCTTTCGCCAACTTTATCCTTGCCCTTGAGCCTACTCTTCTCCCTCTCGATCTCCTCATGGATTAGGCGTCTACCTTTCTCCAAAGCCTCAGGTTCTTCACCTTTAAGAAAGGTTTGCATCAGATGGTTTTCGTCAATCTCGTCGACCATCAATCGCCACTTCTCGCCTTCGACAATTGCATCCCATACATTGGCCAAAGTAACGTGATAGTCTGGAATCCGAGAAATGTCTCGAGTCTTGATGATTTGGCCAAAGAAATCGAACAAAAGTTCCTCAAATCCAGCAATATCTTTCTCTTTTTCGGCGAGCTTATCGGCAGCAGCAGTTGCCGACTCAAGGGCATTATTGGCGTTACTTTCAGCAAGAGCTACACGCTCCTCAGCTTGAGCAAGTTGATCATTTAAAACCTCCTTCTCCTTTTTGGCGAGGTCATCTTTTAAGCCCGCCCTCTCTTTCTCCCAGGCATCTTTCTCAGTAGCAAAGCGTTCCTGTGTTGTCTTCAGTTCGGTGTTAACTGCCCCGAGATCTTCCACTTCTTTCCTCAAGGCCAGCCGTTCTTGGTTGTTTAAGTCAAGCTCGCTGCGAAAACGTTCCCTAGCACTCTCCAGCTCAGACCTGTAATTCTCAACGTCTCGCCGAGCTAATGCCAGCTGGGCCTGTGCATCCACTAGTTCTTTTTCCATTTTGCTCCTAGCCCTAGCATCATTATCAATCTTTACTCTGTCTCTGGTTGCTTCCATCTCCATCTGGCGGATAATAGTGGAAAGTGTAGCAGCATGCTTCTTCATTACCCCGTATTGTTTAGCCACATGGCACATGTACCCTACCACCTCTGTGTCCCAATCCTCGAGGACCGGTTCAAGATCCGGGACGAATATCATTCTCTCAAAGAAAATATCAGGGAACTGCTTTCGCACGTGCTCTAGCCTGTCCTGAATTTCAGAACTGGGAGCAATGTTCTGCGCAGCGGTGGTATCCAAGTCGTGCTCGCTAGAAGAAGCATGAGATGTCTTTCTTGTCTCTACAATTATCCTCATCTTTGTTTCTGTCCTCTAGCTTGTGGTGTTTTTTAGAAGACTGGACATGAGAAGGCATACTTTTTGGAGCAGTCAAATCTCTAGGAAGTTGTTTGCCCGTAGCTGGTAACGATGGACGACTGTGATGCCTTTCATAACCTCGCTTCGACGGAGATCGAGATCGCATAGAATAAGATTGATGAGAATCTCGGGGCCGACGACTATCCCTTCCCCGACTATCACTACGAGTATGCTCGGGATCTGGAAGGAGGCTTGGTGTGCCTTCGCGAAGGGAACGATAAGAATAAGACCGTATGCGAGACATTTTCCCTGCAAAAGAAACAAGTGCATGTTAAAACTATGAACCATAGTAGCAAAAGGTGTTATGGTAAATGGTGCATGTGATTTGTGCATCCCGTGAAATCCCCTTTTTAACGGACTAGGGCCTGGAGTTAGGCTCGTTTGGATGACTTCTTTTTCTCCAACTGGGGCACTCGTCTCTTCAGAGATGGGAAAAATTGGTTCCCCCCCCCCCACGAAATCTTCTTGAGTATAAATATAGTCTGGTAAAGGAATCTTTTTTAATTCCCCAAGTATCTGTTCCTCCGTTAATTCATCTTGAGCGACAGACTCAACTGGCGATGAAGTTCTTAAGGGAGACTGCCCCTCAGAGGTCAGGACCTCCTTTGATTCATCGACTCGTCCCTCATCTCCTTTGTATACGTTTAAATCCTCGTCATCCTGATTAATCATTGGCGAAGGACTCTTGTGAAGGGTAGTTGTCTTTATAGCTTGAGAAGTTCCCTCTCCTTCAGTAGGAGGTATATACTTGTAAGGTTTGCCGCCCACTCCAAGTTTTTATCTTATGTCTAAAAGACGGTGTTTGTGAAGGTTCTCGTCAGTGATACATTTCTTAATCCTTAAGAAATCTGAGTTACTCTTGAGGAGGCCGGACATTCGGTCTTCGTATATCGATCCTTCCGTTCTCTCAATGTCATGATCTATGTGGAACAAAATGATTTGTTAGCACTGAAATTATGCATTCGAATTAAATGCGGGAAAGTTGAAAACATACTTGCTTGTACCCACTTCCTCGCGCATCCGGCTTGATGTTTTATATAGAACCAGTCAGATTTGACATCCCCTATATTACTATTACCATCTGTCACAATTTTTTTACTGGCGACTGATTCGAAGAAAGAGAAATTGGGAGCCCCTGCGGAACGATGTTTGAAGTGGTAATAGAACTTCAGATCTTTAAGGGTAAGTTCAGTCTGTAGAATCTCAATATAAGCAACGTACAGAGTATACAAAGCCGCATAGGCATTCGGGTGGAGCTGCATGGGGGCAATGTGTAACTATCTCAAAAGATCAACAACAAGTGGAGGAAAAGGACGAATAGCCCCTACCCTGCACATGAGTCGACTAACAGTCATGTACCCCTCTCGGGCAGAATGAGGTCTATCTTCGCTTTCTAGAGTTTTCACATCGTCCCAGGGAATTCCGTGTCTTAAACATATCTTCTTAAGTTTTATATCATCTAACTTAGAGGGTAAAGAATCAGTGAACTTCTCTATTTCCCTAACACCCGGAATTTCATCAGGAGCTCGATCATCTTCATCTTCATGGGACGTGCTCTCAGAAGTTATTGACTCTATATCGGTGCCCGTCTCGTAATCAGGATCGGATTTTTCCTCATTTGAATCTGAGGGAAACACATTAGGGATATGATGTATTGATGTCTCTGATTCGGTACTTTCATTTGGTGTCTCAGTCACTTGTTTATCTGACATAGCTGTGTTAGTGAGTAAAAATTAGAACACAAGATACTCGTTCACTGTGTGTGTAAGTGCATGTGTGTGCCTGTGCATACATTAAAGAAAAGAATGAAGTCAATCAGATAAGCAGATAATGGCCATTATATGTTATTAAGTTATGCTGCTGATCAGTCTAGAAAGTTCATCTCGAAGGCTCTAACCTAACTGTCCATTGATATATAATTGCACTATGTTCTTTAGTTAACATGTACATGGTATCGTCAAAAGAACTGGTTCAGAAAAATCTTGGGGATCAGATCGCGATTTACTCGGATCGTGGAACGTATGTTGGATCGTGAAGAATGGATCGCCCACTAATCTCGCCAGTGGAGGTACTTTGGGTCCTGGAACAGATCGGTTCGTGGTATCCGAACAGACCGTGAAACACCCCCTACGATCCACGTTAATGCCCAAAGCTACGACCCGGTCCTATTCCAATATCACGACCTGACCCGCTGTCCAGAACCACACCGCTGTTTCCTCCCTGGTCCTTCTGTTGCCACGATCCGAGACATCACCCCATCTACGAGCCAATTTGCTTTTCAATATCTTCTTCATCATCGTTCCTCTCCTCCATCCATAAATTCACACTCTCCATTCTTAAGCAAACCCATCTCGTCATCGCCATGTTTAGGCCTCAGCACCACGAATTCCACCATTAACAGCTCGTAGACGCGAGGACTTTGAAACCAGCAAAGAATAGAATTGATTGAAGAGGGATAAGAATGAAAATCGCAGTTTAGGGTTTTAATTAAAAAGAGGAAAGGCGGCGGTAATAAAAGAGAAGAAGAAGGATATTTTTATGATTTTGGATGGAAAATTCCATGTTTGTAAATATAAAAGATATGTTTATCAGAATAAGTTGTTTATCAATTAGGTAAGGACTTAAAGGAATTGAAATGGTTTTGATAAAACCAGAATTTTCCAACGTATGGATTAGAAATCATTTGAATGGAAATAATCTTTGGAATATTTTGATATTGGATTCTGTGATTATACGAATATTGTTGAGGAATTTGGAAGATATAGTTATCGTTATTCCCAATATGATATACATTAGTTTCAGAATTTGATACTGAATTTAAGTCGGTATAATTTCTATTCAGAGGTTTGTATTTAATATCAAATTGGATTTTGGGTTTGTCCTGAATGGTAACTTTAATAAAACTGTTCTTAAACTCAGTTCAGAAAAGAATAAATCTTTTAATTAAGATTAATGAAGTCTTCCAATTAATACATATAATTGGAATTGAATGGAAGTTGATTTTGGGTTCATTGTGAACGATGTTTTAAAATACATTTTTTTCTTAAAACCCAGTTAACAGTGAAATTATGGTTTGAAATTTATGATCTTTTAATTAAGGTTAATGGAATTTTCCAAAGTAAAATTTTCTAATTTAGTATATTAAATTGGAACTGAGTGGAATTCGATTTAGTGATAATCGAGATGAGCTTCTGTGAAGGAAGACCGTTATTATTCACGGAATTTAAAAGTCTTTGCCATTATCCCGTTTATAGTACTAGTCTGATATGGAAAGTTATATCGATTATATATGATTATGATTTCCGTGAAGTTTCCTTTTTGATGGAAGATGATTGTGGGTTTATCGTGAACTTTGTTCTAAATGACATTAGTTCTTTAACCCAGTTAAAGATGCTGGCTAGTTTTTGGACCAAGCCACCAAGATTCAAACACAAGCCCAAGAAAATATGGAACCTCACTCGCCAGGATCCTCAGAAACTCGATCGTGGTCACCACATCATCTTTGGCTCGTGGTCCACCATCACGACCCCTGCTTGTGGTACCCAGCAACGACTCGCGATCGCCCTCTGTAGCCATGATCCGGCCCGTCCATGTTTTCTCGGTCTGATCCAACCCCAGAAGCTAAGATGAAGATCACGACCCGATCCATTCACAACAGAACGATCTGATCCGTCGCCTCTACCTCTTCACAGTCCGGTCCTAGAAACCAAGATAAAGGTCGAGACCATGTCTACCTCGATCCGAGAATGCAGGATCTCACGACATCTATCCATAATGGCTATTTTGACTATTTCTTCATCAAGCCATGAACCAGTCCGAGATCCTCGGGATTTGTGCCACATATGACCGCGATCCGTCTGCAAATATCAGTTATAAATAGCCCCATATTTGACATTTTGGAGGATCTTTTTGGCAATTCTGAGCTCTAATTCCGCCATTATCATATCTCTATTATTCCTATTCAGAGTTGTCTCAAATTTATTCAGTGAACCAACATTGTAAAAATAAGGTTGAGAGATAAATCATTGATTGTACTCGAATTTTAAGCGTAATCATAGATATAAAGTGGACGTAGGCTCGTTAACGCTGAACCACTATAAATCTCGTTTCTTCCCTGCTTTTCTTGCATTTTTTCTGATATTAATCTCTGCATAATTGAACAACTTGGGTGTTGGAGCCAATTTTGGATCTAACAAAAGACAAGAATTAATTTCTGAAAAGTTAAATAATCATAAAGTAATGATTTTTGAGATTAAAACCACGTTGGAGTTTTAAGATATTTAATTAGATTGGAATGTGAACGAGGTAATTAAATTCATCGAATTTAAGAAATGATCGAGAATGGAGTACTACCAGTTTTACTCCATGCAATAGTTAAATCTTTAATTATATTTGAAACATGATATGGTAATTAATTTTACCGATAACACCGTGTGTGTTAGATATGGAGTACTACCACTTTTGCTCCATGAAATGAATAGGTTAAGGTTGGAAAAATATAATAAATGATTACTCTGGTTAGGCTCGATAATCCAGACTAGTTGGTAAACCTTAATTTGGTTTAAGTTGTGAAAAGACAATACAAATCTTTTGAAACGGTTTTCAAGGATATTTTAATAAAAGAATATCTTGAATTGGAATGAGGCATATGATGTGTTTTTTTAGCACTTGATTATTGATTATAAAAAATATGAGTAACTCGGAAAGATGGAGTTTATCCCACTCTGAATAACTGATACAACGAGTAAAAGTTGATGATATGAAGACGGTAGTTGAAGACCGAAGATCTTCACATCGTTTGGATAATTATAGATGTCTTGATTGGGCTGTACACCCAAGACAAGGTAGTAAGTGGTGATCGTCCAGATGTACTTGGAGATCGACCAGATATGCGAGTGCCTCTCTCCTGTATTGGACATATGGGACGAGGAATAAGGCGCCTTCGGTTTCATTCCGACCCAGAATGGACTTGTAAATAGATGGTGTGTCTGACATGGTATTTCTTTATGCTGTATTCGTTGATATCTGCTAAATATATACCAGTTTGGTGGCGGAGAATTTATTCTCTTACTTGACACCATTCTCTGAGACTACGAGCTTAGAGGTTATATATTGGTAGAAATCAGTGATATAGTATGGATTGACAATGTCGCATGCTAAGATGCCAATGATCAAGGCTTATTGTTGAAAAGCGATGTCTTGTGGATGATGATCAAAGAATGGCTTTAATTAGCATAACTTTGTGTATAGCATTAATTCGCGAGCCTCACACCCCGGTATGAGTCTAAAATGGGATCAGGGGCGCAAGGAGTGCATACGTTTCTTTCTAGCTAGAAGTGGTGTCATGGTATGGGGCCCAGACATTTTTACTTATATGGATGATGGATGCGAGGCATCTCAGATATGATTGGTCGACATACTGACCATTTTGGAGGTCCGATAGGACCGGGAAACATATTGTACAAGAATAATTAATCCACTAAAGTATGTGTGGACCGGCCCTGCAGGAACCAAAGGTTGCCCAGAGTGTGTAATCCTGAGGCATTGCTAGAGTATCTCAAATCAAAAGGAGCTATCCCTTGCCTTGACTCATGATGGAAATCCAATTTTCAATATGACATTGTTCTGTTTTAGTTGTAAACCTATGTATGGCGACATAATATATGTTACCTATGCCGTCTATGATTGATACATTTATATTTGAAGTTGATTTCTTCACTTATAATAGTAATAAAAGATAAATTTCGCGTATCAAGCATGTTTGGCCATTATAAGGTAAAACTTTAACCTCTGGTTTGTGTTTGCATTATGTGATGGGACATGAGTCTTATAATGGCTTCATTTTTCCTTTTAGCATTGCACTGTTGGTTTTGTGGTATTCTTGGGAGAAAACCCGTTCTGTGTCATACGGCGTGGTCCCTTGATTTATCCAACTTTAAAACAAAGTTAATTACTATTTTAGTTCTCACACAAGTCCCATGACTGACTCGGAGTTTATTGTTTCTACCTAAACTCTGGTTGCCCATATTTTCCACATGGATAGTTAGTAGTTTTCGTTTTCGCAGATATCTCTTTTCATAGAATCCAGGATTACAGATGGAGCTATATTCAGAATGTTGTGTATCCGTGTATTTCTTTCAGTTGTGGCAGTTGATTTTTTCCACTACATATTATATTTATGTATTATATTTTCCGCTACTTTGTAATTTGTAAATCTCTGATATTCATTTTTCCGCTGTATATTTATTTGCACTCTGATATTCTTGTACTTCGATGGAAATTGTTGTAATGGCAATGAAATGTTCTCATGTTTGTGTTCTGATGTGTCGTGTTCTCATTACAAATCGCGTTCTCCCATCTCTTCGGAAGTCCAGCGAATTCACTGTGTAACAAGAATTGTATTGCAAAATCCGCAGTGGAATCAGAATTCATTGCATTAGAAAAAGCCATAGAAGAAGCTGAATGGCTTCAATGTTTCTTTGAAGATATTCCAAATTGGGAAAAACTGGAACCACCAATAAGTGTACATTGTGACAGCCAATCTACTATTGATAGGGCAAATAACAAACTTTATAATTGAAAGTCTAGATATATTTGTCGTAGTCATAGACCTATAAGACAACTTCTCTCTAATGGAGTAATAATTATAGATTACATAAGATCAGAAGATAACATAAAGGACTCACTAACAAAAGGCTTTCCAAAAGAGAAAGTTCAAATCTTATCAATGGGAATGAAATTAGCGCTTATAAACTAAAAAAATTCTTTAATAGAAACCGTAACTTGTAGACTGGAGATCAACTAGGTTTAAAGGGACAACTAAGTTCAGGATAAACTTAGATGCAATGTTAACATTCTAAACATTCCTATGATAAGTCAGTGCATGAACCACTGGAGGATAAAGTAAGCTTAGCTTCTAATGATGTCCATAATTGACTAAAAAGAGAATCAACTGATGTATTGTACGATACACTCTATAGAATCACCTACGTGAGAGCGAACGTGTAACACCCCGCATTTTATGACAATTAAATATTTAATAGTGCATATGTGTATGTGTGTATATATATATATGCATTGACATAAATATATAAAAGAAGAAAAGATTAATGTAAATACAAATGCAACGCATGCGTTAAAAGAAAGAAGAAATTGGTTGCATGCAGTGTAATTATGTTGCATGCACTGATTTACAAATATTATGCATTAATAATAAAAGAAAAGTGAAAGAAAAAGATGCAAGAAAATTGGTAAGGTTACATGCAATGATTTAAATGAAATATTGTAACAAACATGAAAAGGAGGAATAAGAAAAGAACAATGACCACAATTGTTCTAAGCCTTGTTAACAACAACCTAAGTAGTCCAGTTGGTTAAAGCATGTGGTTTTCATGCAAGAGGTACAGAGTTCGATCCCCGCTAGAGCCATATTTTTGCTTTTAGGGAATGTCTAAAATAATGTATGCTCTAAAGAGAAAATATGTATGATCACACATATAAGGAAAAGTATACATATAAGGAAGTATAGAAAAAATATATGTATATGAAAATGTATGCGTATATATGTACAGGAATATATATATATATATATATAACAATCCAAGATTTTACTTTGCGTAAATTGGATTTCTATAATATATTTTGGGTCTTCTAAACATAATTTTTAAAAATTTATAAGATTTAATTACAAATATTAATTTAATAAGCTTTTATATTTTGGTTGGATAAATATCTTGTTTCATTTTATAAATACGATTTTGAAAATTTAACTTATTTTAAGAATATGATTGATTTATAAAATTCTATTAGCATTAATATTATCTAATTCTGATAACCATATTAGTACTAATATAAGAATATGATTTTGTAAGTTAGAAAGATGCTATATTTTGTATATAAATATTTATTACAAGATATGGATTTTTTTAATATTTAAATTTTATTTTTGATTTACATTTAGCAACGTTAGTATATATATATAACTTTAAATAATATTATTTGATAACATACGAAAATTTGGTGAAATGTAGATTTTACAACTTATAATGTTACAGAAATTCTAAAAAGATTGTTAAGTATTTGAAAACATATAATTATTTTCATTAATAAATTTTAGAGTAAGATATATTTTTAAATAATGTATTTGAAATTATATGGTGTAATATTTGGGTAGTTGCATATGTAAGTGTTTGAAATTGGTTACTGTTAGCCTACTTTGTGAACTAGGCAACACAAAGTCAAGAAACCGAACATTGAAGGGCAGTTTTAATTAGAAGACTTCGGTTCGGATTGGAGAAGACACTACAATCTAGATTAGATAGCAGCAGCTGTTCGGATCGGGTCAGAGCAAACCATTGGTTCGGGTCGGAAAGAGTCATCTGTTCGAATCGGTGAGCTCCTACTGAGTAGATTGGTAAGGCATATCTAATCGGATCGGAGGGCAACTAAATCTTGAATGGATCGGAAAGCCACCTGTTTGCCACAACAATGGAACGGAGCGGAGCAGATTAGAGAAGGAGAGTCGCACCCAAGCCAATCCGGTTCGGATCGGATAAACCGATCCGAACCCCTTATTTGCGCGTCTCCGACCCGAACCCATGATCCATGTTATTCTCCTGCAAAAGCGCCTGGATATCCGGACCGGCTATGACCAGTTCCTACCCATAACGCCCTTCCCTTTGATGCGTTGTCAACATGATAGCTCATCCGAACCCGAAGAGAGTGCGATGGATGACATGTGGCCCCGACCCGGATCAAGTTTCAAGCAAATTCACACCTATAAATACCCCGTCTGGAGACAAAGAGAAGGATCTTTTCAGCACTTGGAGAATTCAACCACCTCCATTATCCGAACTCCATTACTCCCGGAAAATCCAAATCATCTTTCATTTCTTGTTTTAGTCAATTGAGTGAACAAAAGTGAGTTGTGAGTGGAATTGAGTTAATCTTACATTGTATTTGCAACTGAATTATCGAATATAGTGAAAGATAAGTGGCGTAGGCATTTGTTCGCCGAACCACTATAAATTCTGCGTGTTCATTTTTATTTTTATCTCATTTCATCTTGTTTCTAATCAATTTTGGGTGTTAGAACCACTTTTGGGTCTAACATTTTGGTGCTTTCACTGAGAATCCTCATCTAAATTCTTTATTTTCCGGGATCTCTTTCTACTTTTTGGACCGTTGAGTTCAAAGAAGTGAATCCTTAAGTTTCTCCGCTTTTTTACATTTGTTGAAGTGATTGTCAAAGACTCATGGCCAAAGGAAAAGGCAAAGAAGTTCAGTCTGTTCGAGAAAATGGAGCTGGCGAAGATCAGCAAAATGCTGTTGTAACAAGGTCTCGGGGGCAGAGTTCAGCAGCAGGAAGAATCAATGCAGGAAATCCGAACCGACAGCAGGGGGAGAGCTCCGATCCGATCCGGGTAGGAGACTCTGAAGCAGTGCATTCCCCCAATCTGAACCGACCCAAGCTGCTCGCTGCGAATCGATCCGACCAGGCACCCCAGCTCCGATCCGATCCGACTTCTTACCTCCGACCCGACCCGATGTTTGGTGAAGCTGGAACCTCTACTCGAGTCCCTACGAATGCTCCAATTCCAGCTGCCAGGGTTGGTGATCAGGTCAATCCATCTGCGCCCATCACTCAAGGAGATTTTTCGTGCTTGCTTGACATGCTTGAGAGTACAAGGGAAGCCATGAAAGTTCACGAGCGCACTAATCTCATGATGCAGGAAAATATGAGGCTCATGAGTCGGGAGATTAGTGAACTCCGTCGGCAAAGAACTCCATCACCGGTTCGTCACACACCAGTAGATCAATCTTCATCTTCCGAGGAAGAGAGGCCCCGTGAACGAAGGCCACTCGAACGACCTCAGAACGTGGAGCGGCTGACATTTGGATCTCTGGGATCTCGTGAGGATATCGCACGAGCATTAGGAAACAATGACCCCACTCGGGGGCAAAGACTCCAGTCCCCTCTTCCCGAGATCGACCGGGAACGCAGGGAACGGAATCGAGCAGAGGCAGCTCGAAGAAGAAGGGCATCTCCTGAACAAGAGCCCAGAAGGAACTCAGATGCTAGGGCCAGGGAACCTGAGCGGCCCTTAACTAATGCTGATGTACAGGCGATGGTTCGCCAAATTATGTCCGAGAGCCGGAATTATACAAATGAAGACTATGGTATTGAGCGAAGCCATACTCCCTTCACCGACGATATCCTCGATTTCCAATTTCCCCGACGCTTTAACTTGCCACAAATGGATAAATACAACGGAAGGACTGATCCGGGACAGCATTTGATGCGATATTCGTGGCTCATGAATGCTGCTGCTGCCCCAGATGAAGTGAAGTGCAAAGCATTCCCAATCTACCTAGAAGATGTGGCATTGTTCTGGTTTACCCGACTTCCTCCTCGTTCGATTTCTAATTACAAGGAACTAAGCGAGCGTTTCATGAACCAGTTCCGACTACATGCCCGAAAGTCCAAAAGTGTTATTGAATTATCGAGAATCAAACAGGCACCGGGAGAATCTCTAAGGGCATATCTTGATCGTTTTAACCAAGCTGTAACTGAGGTCAGTGACCCGCATGAGCCCACTATTCTGATGGCACTGAAGGAAGGAGTCGATCCTGAATCTGAGTTCGG
Source organism: Allium sativum (assembly GCA_030737875.1). Taxonomy (NCBI): domain Eukaryota; kingdom Viridiplantae; phylum Streptophyta; class Magnoliopsida; order Asparagales; family Amaryllidaceae; genus Allium; species Allium sativum. Next base: position 250,578,974 of record CM060915.1, on the reverse strand, counting down.
AGACTACCTTTCTGGGAAGACACCCCCCACAAGGGAGATATTCTACGAAAAAGCCGATATTTATTTAAGGCGAGAGAAGGCCAGGGCAAACCGAAAGAGAAAGTCTGAGACGGCTTCAAAGGAGAATGTGCAGAGTAATATCGCCGTGAAGCAGTCGGGGGAGAATTCTGGCAAGATTGAAGTAAATGTAGGAAACAAGGGTGGAAACAGCAATACTGGTAGTGGGGGAAACAACGACAATAACCGTAATTCGAGCGGTAACAGAAAAAACAGAAATAGGGGAAGTGACCCTAACAAAAGACCCCGATTCCAGAACTACGAGAATTATACACCATTGAACGACACCCTAGAAAATATTTACCTGGATACGTACAATGTGTTGCAATACAAAAGACCGCCACCTCGTGATTCGACCGAGAAAGAAATGGCGATAGGGAAATTTTGCTTGTTTCACGGAACTCATGGACATTCGACCAATGAATGTCGGCATTTGAGGGATGTGATTGAGAAGCTGCTGCGTGAAGGAAAGTTGGATGAGTACAAGGTTGCCCCGAGGGACAGGGGGCAAGGAGAGCAGGCTCCAAAACAGATCCTACCTGCTCCTAAGCCTACAGCGCAGCAGAAAGGTAAAGGGATTGTCATCAACTCCATAGTAGGCGGACCTCACCCGGCAATCCGAAGTTTCAGATCAATGGATCAGTATGTGAATGCTGCCAAGCATCTAGACGTGAATGGAGGTGATGATTTGGAAGATGTCACTCCAATAAAACAACAGAAGACCATGTTTGACGACGTGGTATTTCGAAGTCGAGACAATACTGGGATACAATCACCCACCAATGATCCGTTGGTTATTACTACCACCATTGGGCCGGCTTTGGTCCATAAGGTATTAGTAGACAACGGAAGTTCCGTTAATATCTTGTTCAAGAAGTCATTTGATCAGATGAAGCTTGAGCCCGAAGATCTGAAGCCTTGTGAAGGATGGATTAGAGGCTTCAACGGGGCGTCGACAGCTCCCCTGGGATACATAGAGTTGCCCGTGACCCTGGGGCAAGGAGAACGTAGAAGAGTGCGAATGCTTCAGTTCGTAGTATTGGACGTAGATTCGCCTTACAACGCGTTTTTGGGGAGACCTGCCCTCCCTGAATTTAGAGTTTGTATTGCCCCTTGGTGTCTGTTACTTAAGTTCCCAACCGAAGCCGGAACTGGAGTAATGAGAGGGGATCAAGTGTCCGGACGGGCCTGCTATGTGGCTGAGTTAAAAATGTTGATGAAAGGACTCGATGTTGAGAATAAGGATGCCTCGTCTCCCCCAACAGGGGACTCAGCATAGCAATTAGAGAAATTGACCCCAAAGGAGTTGCCCAAAGGAACACCTGAAGACCTGGATCCTAGAAAAGACGAGGAACCCAAGGCTAGGAATGCAACTCCTAATGAAGCGACCGTGGAAATTCCCATTGATGAAGCTGATCCGACAAAGGTTTTGAAAATTGGTTCTCAATTGGATCCACGTCGAGCTAAAGAACTAACGGACTTCTTGAAGGCAAACTTGGACGTGTTTGCTTGGACCCATGCTGACATGTGTGGGATATCGCCCTCCATTATAAGTCACAAATTGAATGTGAATCCGAAGCATCCACCTGTGAAGCAAAAGAGACGCATGCTGGGCCCGGAGAGGTCGGCTGCTCTCAAAGAGGAAGTAGAGAAGTTGAAGCAGAATGGATTTATTCGAGATTCGACATATCCCAACTGGATATCGAATCCCGTCTTAGTAAAGAAGCCAAATGGAAAGTGGCGGACTTGTATTGACTTTTCAGATTTAAATAAAGCTTGCCCGAAAGATAGCTTCCCACTTCCCAGGATTGACCAGCTTGTAGACTCGACAGCAGGTCATGAACTTCTTTCTTTTATGGACGCATACTCTGGATACAACCAAATTCCTATGCACGTACCAGATCAAGAGCATACGAGTTTCATTACGAATTTGGGGCTATATTGTTATGTTGTAATGCCATTCGGGTTAAAAAACGCTGGAGCTACTTATCAGCGCTTGGTAAATAGAATGTTTTATGATCAAATAGGAAAAACTATGGAAGTTTATGTGGATGATATGCTTGTCAAATCGAAGCAGTCTTCCAGTCATACGCAAGACTTAGCGGAAATGTTTGGCATCTTGCGAAAGTATCGGATGAAATTGAATCCTATGAAATGCTCATTTGGAGTGGCATCGGGAAAGTTCCTTGGCTTTATTGTGAGTTCCCGAGGAATTGAAATCAACCCTAGCCAGATAGCAGCGATTAGAAACATAGAAGAACCGAAAAGAATTAAAGACGTCCAAAGTCTGGCAGGGAAAGTAGCGGCGCTGAGTAGATTCATCTCCAAAGCCACAGATAAATGTGTTCCGTTTTTTGATTTGATAAAAAGGGGAAAGAAGAACTTCCAGTGGACTCCGGATTGTGTGGAGGCCTTTCGAAATCTGTTGGAACTGCTAGAGAAACCGCCGATTTTATCAAAGCCCATAGATCATGAAGAATTGTTTGTTTACTTGGCGGTCTCGGCTCACGCTGTCAGCACAGCCCTGGTTCGAGAAGAAAACAAAGTACAAAGGCCGGTGTATTATGTAAGCAAGAAATTAGCAGCGGCAGACCGCAACTACCCAAAGATTGAGAAGCTTGCTTACAGCCTCCTGATCGCATCCCGAAAACTTTGTCACTATTTCCAAGCCCATCCAATAACCATATACACCGACCAGCCGTTAAGGCAGGTGTTACAGAGGCCTGAGGCATCGGGAAGGCTGATCAAATGGAACATAGAACTAAGCCAGTTTGATTTGAACTTTCAACCACGAAAGTCAATCAGGGGGCAAGCTCTAGTAGACTTCATTGCGGAATTCACCATTCCAGAGGAGGAAGTAATCAATGACAGAGTGGTTAAATCCGAGGACGAACTAAAGATGAATCCGTGGAAACTATATACAGATGGGGCTAAGAATGACCAAAGATCCGGAGCTGGAATTGTCTTAGTCACTCCTGAGGGATGGTCGTTATATTACGCCCTGCGATTAGAATTTATGGCGACTAACAATGACTCAGAATATGAAGCCCTGATTGCCGGGCTGAAGCTTGCTAATGACCTCGGAGTAAAAATGATGGACATATTTTGCGACTCCAAAATTGTTGTTTGTCAAGTGCGAGAAGAATTCGTGGCTCGAGGACCTCGACTTATTGCCTACCTCAAAAAAGTGAAAGAGCTATTGAATAGCTTAGATCGGTACAGCATAACACATATTCCCAGAATTGAAAACCAGAAAGCGGATAGACTAGCAAAGCTGGCTAGTTCCGACAATCCAGAAGAGACTGAAGTAATTCCAATTGAAACGTTGGAATCGCCAAGCTTTGAGTCAATGGAAATTGAATTCACCTTTGAAGCAGAACCAGAGAAGGAGTCGTGGATGACTCCAATTAAGAATTTCCTTAAGAATGGGACACTCCCATCAAAGAAGAGTGGGAAAAGAGCTGTGGTTCGCAAAGCTACCAGATATGTCATGCAAGATGATACTCTCTATCGGCAAGGATTTTCTATGCCCCTGTTACGATGTATCGCACACAACGACATCAAGCGTGTACTAAGAGAAGTACACGAAGGTGAGTGTGGAGATCATACAGGAGGTCAAACTTTAGCAAAGAAAATATTGCGGTACGGATACTTCTGGCCTACGATCAACAAAGATGCAGCTGATTATTCACGACGCTGCGATAAGTGCCAGAGATTCACCAAAATCCCCAGGGCACCGTCAACCCAACTTAAATCAATGGTGAGTCCTTGGCCATTTGCCACGTGGGGGATTGATATCATTGGAGTTTTACCGATTGCTAAAGGAGGAGCTAAGTATGCAATAGTGGCCGTGGACTATTTTACGAAATGGGTGGAAGCTGAGCCCTTGACCAAGATCACAACAAGAAAGGTGATAAGTTTTGTGGTCAGAAATATTATATGCCGGTTTGGGATTCCTAGGACGATTATAACTGACAACGGAACCCAGTTTGATAGTACTGAATTCAGAAATTTCTGTCAGAAGTATAAGATAGACAAGCGATATACTGCAGTTGCCTATCCGCAATCGAATGGGCAAGTAGAGGCAATAAACAAAGTTATAAAATCCATCCTCAAGAAGCGATTAGAGCGTGCAAAGGCAAGGTGGGTTGATGAATTGCCCCTAGCTTTGTGGGCATATCGAACAACATTTAAGACAGCCACCGGTCATACCCCTTTCTCTCTCTCCTTTGGCTCAGAAGCAGTAATTCCAGTTGAACTGGAAGTTCCTTCCCACAGGGTGACATATTATGACCCGATGACGAATCAGGCGCTCTTACTTGAGTCTCTTGATGAAGTCGAAGAAAAAAGGGATGAAGCGGATTTGCGTGCTGCAAGACATCGGCGTCAGATGGCACGCTATTATGACAAAAAAGTTCGCCTCAGAACTTTTGAACCAGGAGATTTGGTGCTAAAGAGAGTTTTTCCATCCCTTCCTCACCTTGGCCCAAAATGGGAAGGACCCTTTGTCATCCAACGGAAACTTGAAAAAGGAACCTTCAAGTTAACGACCGTAGATGGCGAAGAAGTCCCTCGAGCATGGAATGCCCAACACTTAATGCGATATTTGGATTAGAAATGCTGTACTTTTTGTTATTTTACCTGCGAACTCTGTAATAAGGCACGACTTGCCTTGGGAAAATCCGATGATATGAATAAAGGACTATAAAGTGGATGTAGGCTACGACTTAGCTGAACCACTATAAAAACATTGTGTGTTATTTACTTTTATGCATTTACATTCATCAGTTATTCTGTGGTGATTATAAAATACAGGATAACTCAGAGCCTAAAAAGGTTGAAAACAGTTTAGACATAAAAAGAAGCACAACGATTATTTGTGCAATAAGACATAAAAGAATGAGAAAACGACATTCTTAACTCTAACTCTCCAGAGAAAGAGAGAGAGTATAAAAGCTTCTCTGTCTGAGCGCTGAAAAAGAAATTCCCTTCTAAACTCTAACTCTCCAGAGAAAGAGAGAGAGTATAAAAGCGTCTCTGTCTGAGCGCTGAAAAAGAAATTCCCTTCTAAACTCTAACTCTCCAGAGAAAGAGAGAGAGTATAAAAGCGTCTCCGACTGAGCGCTGAAAAAGAGATTCTCCTCCTAACTCTAACTTTCCAGAGAGAAAGAGAGTATAAAGGCGTCTCCGACTGAGCGCCGAGAAAGAAATCTTTCCCCGTTGAGAGACCGGGGAATGAATAGATGACTGAACTCGAACTCTAACTCTCAAGAGAAAGAGGTAGAGCATAAAAGAAATGCCAGAAAAAACGACAGGTACTGACAGCACAGGAAGTGTTATCCCGTCAGAAAATCTGGAGCTTTCAGATTGCTTGGTTAAGCATTGAATAACTTGTGGAAATTGACTGGGGACACGTATGCATACGCATATTTCCCCCCTCCACAACTTCGTTTCATGACTACAGACATGCATTTGTACATAAGTGCAGAACTACTAACAAATAAACATTGCAAAAAGTGAATTATTTTTATTTACAAATGAATGAATTTGTACAGGGAAATAACTAAAAAAGAAAGTGCAGGAGCTGCTTTTGCGGCAGCAATTATTGGTTCACAAAGATGCTAAAAAGATACAGGGGAATCCGCTACTTAGGTTTGGAATGAGCCTTAGATTTCTTGGCAGCTTTCTCCGCATCCTTTGCTTCCTTCTCGGCTTCAGTCAAGATTCGTTTTGATTTCTTTTTCCCTGAAGATGCGGTACTGGAGCCAGTAGACTTCTTCCCGGAGGGCGGGACATTGGAATCAAGAGAAGATTTTTTAGCAAAGTTCTTCGGTAATAGATCTAGTTGAGAGCTTAACAACTAACCTTGATCCCGCATCCACAACTGCGAGGGGCTTGAGGACCTCAGGGTCTAGTTCTTCGGCCTTTAATTGCAAGCGCTTATCTTGATCAGCCTTCATGGCAGCCAAGGTAGCGTCATCAGCGCTTTTCGACTCCCTAGTTATTGCAACTTCCGGTTCCTCTTCATGCCCCCCGTCTCCTCCGTCGTCCTTCAAAGCTGCTATCATTTCTTCGTCATGAGGAGTGGTGACCTTAGTTGGCTCACTTCCTTCTCCCGAGTCTATAGGAGCAGCCTTGTCTTCCCCTTCTTTGGCCCTATCAGCGGGCTTTGTCCCAACGGCAACTCCTTGAGCTACATCTGTCTTTTTGGATGATTCAACACCTACAGAATGAGAAGCAACGGTTATCAACTCAGGCAAAAACAAAGGGTCTCTCGTCGATTGTTCAATCACATGGCGAAAGGTAGAAATAGCTTTGGTAAATTGAGGAGAAAAGATAGGGATACCTTCCGAAGGCTTTTCTGCGGGGGTGGCTACTGCCTCTGGTGTTGCTTCAGGAATGGGAGATAGCAGAGATGTTCGGGAAATTCCCGGATTTTCGGGATCATACCCTTCTACTTCGGGAGTTGCAGGAGCAGAAGAAGAGGAACCAGCTTCGAGAATGGTTTTTTGTTTAGACTTCCGTCTCTCTTCTTCCATGGCCTCAGCAATAAGGCGGCGTCCTTCAGCTAGGCGCTCCGGTTCATCATCTCTCAAGTATTTCTCCATCAGTTTATCTTCATCAAGGGAATCGACCTTAAGTTCTTCTTTTTCCCACTCGACGATTTGATTCCATACTTGAACCAGAGTGGATGGATAGTCCTCGATCCAAGAAATGTTTCGACGACGAATAATGTGCGCGAAGAATTCAATCATTAGCTCGCCGAAGCCCTGAATCTCAACCTCCGCCTCAGATAATTGCTTGCGGGCCTCCTCCGCAGATTTAATAGCACACTCCACATTGCCCTCGGCCAGAGCAGCCCTGTTTTCTGCCTCCAACAACTTCGAAGCCAAGTCAGCATTCTTCTTTTCTAATTCAGCACTCCTTTTTGCTAACTCGGCGTTTTTCTGTTCAAGCTCAGCATAAGCAAGGCGTGTCTTAGCAGCCTCTGACTTGGCCTCGTCAGCTTGCTTTTTCAACTCGGAACGCTCCTGAGTGTGGGATTCAAGCAAGTCATGATAGCGTTTTTGTGTGTCCTCAAACTGTTGTTTGAAATTAGAAGCGTTCTTTTGAGCGACAGCTAGTTGAGCTTGAGTGTCTTCCAAATCTTTTCCTAGGGCTTTTAGAGCCTTGGCATCCTCCTCCGCGGTCTTTTGCATTGAATCAGTATTTGTCATTAGAGTGCGGATGATTCTAGAAAGATTGCGGGAATACTTGAACATCTCGGTATATTGTTTTTCCACCAAATCAATCTTTGCTTTGGCCTCCTCTGCCCAATTAGAAGAAATAGGTTCAAGGGCAGGTAAAAAAGTCAGAGTTTCGAAGTAGTGTTCAGGAAATTGCTCTTTCAAATATGCCCGTTTTATGGCAGTTCCCGCTTCTGGTGGGGGAGGAGCGAGGATTGTCAATTCGGTGTCCCTTCCTGAAGAAGATTCGGTAGTCTCTTTGTCTGTCCTAGGTCGTTTAGTAGTAGGGACCTTTTGCTTACTTCGAGACCCGGTTTCTCTTGGAGGAGTTTTCTCTCTACTCCGCTTTTCGTGGGAGGAAGTGGAATCTTTAGATGGTGGTCTATCCTCCTCCCTGCGACCTTGATAGCTCTTATATTTCTCTTGTTCCGGTCGAACTAGTGAGCGGGAGCGTGAAGGTCGGGAACGATAGGGATCATAAGGTCTTCTCTCCTCCCTACCACGATCATCCCGGCGATCATACTCGACGTCCGGAGGAGGATTGGACATGCTGCGACGAAGCTTTCTTATATCATAATAGGATCGAGACATTGTACCTGCATGGTAAAACAAACGAAGTTTAGAATTAATGGATTCATGGAGAAAGAAGTGCAATAAATGCTAATGTTGTGGTGTAAAGTGCATCCTAAGTAGTGTGTGTATCCCCCCAACCAACCCGAGTCTGAAGCTAGACTAGTGCGGGCAGGCTCTTTGGCCTTAGCGGGAGTAGTTTCTTCAGAAGAGGTAAAGACTAAAGGATCCTTCCTGAAATCCTCTGAAGTATATATAGTCTCAGGTAAGGGGAGATCCCCCAAACCCTGAAATATGTGCTCATCAGTACTAGGAACATCCCCTTCGGAAGCATGAAGTGGCGATTCTGCTGGAGATTTTGACTTGTCTAGAGGAGTAGTTTCCTCGGGGGCAATATACCCTTCACGATGCTTTTCGGCTAGGTTAGCCAATTCGTCATCTTATGTGGAAGATGGGGAAGGTGAAGGTTGAAGAGTCGCTGTAGGAATTCCTGAGCCTTCTCCTGTCTCTGGAACTATCTCCACAGGAGGAATGTATGCGTAAGGGACCGTCCCATGACCGATGCTACGAAAAACGGATAGCAGCCCATGAAAGTGAAGGTATTCATCTTTAAGGACCTCGTCGATAGTCAGGAATTTTTGATCGCCATTAAGAAGACGGTGCATACGATCAAAGAACACTTGATTTGATATCTGTTTGGGATTGTCGACTGCAAATAAAAAGGAAAACAGGTCAGGGTGATGATTCAAGTGCATAGAATCCGGATTTAGAAAATCAACGCTTTACTTGATTTTGTCCATCTCCTGGCGCATCCAGGCTGTTGCTTTATGTAGAACCACTCTAGTCTGGAATCTCCAGCTTTACTGCTAAATGGTGCAGAGATTATCTTCCTTTTGGGGATTGATTCAAAGTAGCAGAAGGATGGAGTCTCTCGAGTCCGATGCTTGAAATTATAGAAGAAGTGAACGTCATCGAACGTGAGCTCTATGCCTAGGATTTCACGATATGCTATGTACAAGGTGTGCAAATAGGCATATGAATTGGGATGCAGCTGCATGGGGGCAATCCGCATTTGTCTTAAGAAATCAACAATGAATGGGGAGAATGGAGGAATGGCACCAACCATGCACATCAGTCGAGTGACCGTCATATATCCTTCTGGAGGGTTGTGGGGACGGTCAGAGCGTGAGGGCACTAGGGTGTCCCTTTTCATTATTCCATATTTTAGGCAAATTCGAACAAGTCGATCGTTGTCAATTGTTGATTCGACGGAGTCTGAGGGTGATTCCAATATGATGGCTGATTCAAATTCATCGGGTGCTCAGTTGTCACCAATCCCTCCTTCCTCCTCAAAACCCAGAGAAACTTCATTCTCTGAAGACACTTCGTCGTTTTCCTGATGACCAACCCCGTAATCTGGACCCTCACTGTCCCATTCTGGATCAGACGAAGAAGATATATCCTCAAGAGTGATTTGGTTAGAAGTTTCCGGGGCTTCTTTCCTCTCAGCTAGGCGGGAAGAGCGTCTGGGCCTCATTGTCATAGAACTATTGAAGAAGCAATAGCACGGATTAGAGTAAATTATCCCGTGCCCCCCCTGTGTATGTGTGTGAACTAAAATGTGTGCAGCAAATGTGGGAAATGCAAAATAAAAGTACGACAATGTAAGACGAAGCTTTGAAGAAAAAGTGATAGTCAAAGTTGTTCTTGAAGTTCGTTCATATTTCACAAGGCACTATCCTGACTGTCCATTAAGTTGAGAATTGTGATTCAACATTAATTAAGTTGGTTGAGCAAATTGTTATGCATAGAGTTGATCACTTCGGTTCAGTTCAGAGGCAAGCATTGGGATCGGATCGGAGGGAGACTTTGTCTTGGTTAGCAGAAGATAGTCACACCTCTCAAGCAGAACCGGACTGGATCGGAGAAGGATTTTCGGAGCGGTACGGATGAAATTGTTTACCCATATAATTCTGTCTCCTTGTTCCCTACTCCAACCCGATCCGGTTAAGCCAGCTACGCTTCTTTTCTTTGCTTCACAACTCCGGAGCGGGAATATGAAAGCCCACCAAGTCGCTTTGGCCCGCTAACATAGTGTTAAGTAAAAGGAAAGACGAGATTGCACAGGTCAGGTCCGAACCGAATGGAACTGGGCACAATGACTTGACGTACCAATTGAATTCAAAGAAGAAGAATAAAGGAAGAGCATACCTGCAAGAAGCACTATATGTCGAGAAAAGTTCCCAGACTTGCTCAGAAATGAAGAAAATAAGTTGTGTGTTTTGCAACATATATATATAAGCGATAAGAGATGTGACTTCATGAAGCAACGCATCTTCACAAGCGAATAGGAACGACTTTTCAATGATTCAATTTCAAAGAGGCATTGTACAGATGACATCAAAGCATGCTTCGTCTCCAACAGAAGCATCCTTTAAGGGGGCAAAATGTTAGCCTACTTTGTGAACTAGGCAACACAAAGTCAAGAAACCAAACATTGAAGGGCAGTTTTAATTAGAAGACTTCGGTTCGGATTGGAGAAGACACTACAATCTAGATTAGATAGCAGCAGCTGTTCGGATCGGGTCAGAGCAAACCATTGGTTCGGGTCGGAAAGAGTCATCTGTTCAGATTGGTGAGCTCCTACTGAGTAGATTGGTAAGGCATATCTAATCGGATCGGAGGGCAACTAAATCTTGAATGGATCGGAAAGCCACCTGTTTGCCACAACAATGGAACGGAGCGGAGCAGATTAGAGAAGGAGAGTCGCACCTAAGCCAATCCGGTTCGGATCGGATAAACCAATCCGAACCCCTTATTTGCGCGTCTCCGACCCGAACCCATGATCCATGTTATTCTCCTGCAAAAGCGCCTAGATATCCGGACCAGCTATGACCAGTTCCTACCCATAACGCCCTTCCCTTTGATGCGTTGTCAACATGATAGCTCATCCGAACCCGAAGAGAGTGCGATGGATGACATGTGGCCCCGACCCGGATCAAGTTTCAAGCAAATTCACACCTATAAATACCCCGTCTGGAGACAAAGAGAAGGATCTTTTCAGCACTTGGAGAATTCAACCACCTCCATTATCCGAACTCCATTACTCCCGGAAAATCCAAATCATCTTTCATTTCTTGTTTTAGTCAATTGAGTGAACAAAAGTGAGTTGTGAGTGGAATTGAGTTAATCTTACATTGTATTTGCAACTGAATTATCGAATATAGTGAAAGATAAGTGGACGTAGGCATTTGTCCGCCGAACCACTATAAATTCTGCGTGTTCATTTTTATTTTTATCTCATTTCATCTTGTTTCTAATCAATTTTGGGTGTTAGAACCACTTTTGGGTCTAACAGTTACGCATAAGTTTGTTATAAAGGTGTCACAAAATTCAATTTATAATAAATAAATAAAGGCCTAATTTTTGTCAAGCATGCATTGGTCAATTTTTATACTAAATTTTACGTGTCTTTATGCATAGTTATTGGGTGCCAAGTGTCTTAATTAAGCTGAAACAAAACTTATGAATAAATTTTTTAAACGAAGAAATGGAACGTTCAGCACTTGATATGTTTACTTCTCCTCATTTCATTATTACGTACCTTGTAAATTTAAAACCATCTGTATCACGCAATCCCCTTCACATTTTTTTCTTTCCCCTCCCTCATGTCACTTTTCCTATTTCAAAATTTTCACAGCCGACTCACCACCTCTATCGCCACCCGACTCCCCACCTCCGATGCACCTCCGGTCCACCACCTCACTCCAACGGTCAGCAGCGCCTCCCAGACCCGTGATCCTCTCGTGACCATACTCTTGCATCCCCCCAGCCGGAATCCTTCAGCATAACTGCACCACCCATTTCCTGCACCAACGCCTTCTGCACTGCTCACCTGAACGCCACCTCCGTAGTCAGCCTCCATCCAGCACTGCTCCTCCTTGGCCAGTAAACTCCAGCAGCCTCCACCTTCATTCATGCCTTCTTCCCCTTTAATAGCACGCTTCCCTCCCATCAAGCCCCACCAACCTGCTCTACACCACGCCACCTGACGTCACAACCGCAGTCCCACCAAGCACCCACCAGAACCACCTATCTTCCTACGTGACTACCTTCTTCCCCTCTCTTCCTCTAACAGCTTCGGTCATCCCTTTTTAAACCTCACAGCTTTCCTTGTCTCAAGTACCACTATCCACAAGTTCAGCCTTCCCTCTGCGAGGTTCCCCGCACCACTTCCAGTCACCCCAACCACCACCCACCTCCTCTATGACACCATATGTCCGTTAATCTCTAAGAGAATGCATTAAGTTCTGTGAAGCATTATAGGTAAATTAGAACATAATATCACAAGACAGACATGTAAATTAGCAGTGAAATTAAAAACTTTATTTAAATCAAAACATCATGGCCCGAAATACTGAGTTTACATCATAAGTTTGAAGGAACCAATTACATAAATAATCTGTCTTGCCATAAATATCAGAGTACAAAAGCATAAAACCATATTTCCCATGTGAAGCCGTAAGAATTTTGACCAGAGGTCAAAGCGGTACATCAAAAATCCAAGCTAAGATGAAAGAATCCAAATCAACTCTAAGCACTTCCACCCCGAGAACCTGGGGAGGCGGGAGGGGGATGGAAGAGAGAGAAGAGGAAACAAAAAGCGTCAAACATAAAGTCTGGTGAGTCCAATTAATTTTAAATATAAATAAATAAAAGTATCATGGTAGGTATATAAAACAGGAAGAACAATATAACAGTAACAATACAAGAGTGAATTGAGCAAGATAGGATGAACAGGATATATAGCGCCTCTTAAATACATTTCTCTACACGGCACCGATACTAGTATATCAAAAATAGAATGATCCCTATCAAAAATAGGATATATAGCGCCTCTTAAATACATTTCTCTACACTAAGAAATTTACCCTTAATTAGTGTGGTCCCATACTTTGACTTGTTTAAATATGGCAGGTAAATGATAACTTATATAAATTTTGATTTAATAATAAATTTTGATGATTTCTAATCTTAGATTTTTCTTTGTTTTAGCATGGTAGACCCCTTAGTGTGAAACAATACGTAGCCCAGTTCTTTCCTACTAGTACTAGTAGCAGTAGCCATAGCATCTCTGGATCAGATCCAGAGGATTCTTCCGTAGATATTTCCAGTGATCCAGGAAAACACGAGATCATGGAGACAACGTCGGACGCTAATCTGATGGAGGACCATACCCTATCTCCAGATAGTGATGAGAAGGAGATAGAGCCGCTGGTAGATGAGGAGGATTTCGTGGCCATGGATGACGTTCTCATGGGGGACGAGGTTATGGGAATTGGTGACGATGGCGTTATAGCTGATGATGAGAAAGAGTTTGAGGAGGAGTTTGAGGAGGAGGAACCTGTAGAATTCGAAGAGGAAGAACCAGAAGAGATCGGTTTGTTTGGTCCATCAGTCGATGGATCAGATACGTTAGATGGGTAGTTGGGTGATGGCATGGATCTTTGTATATAGTGTATGTATGTTATCTTAAGTGCTTAAACATACTAAGATGTTTTTGGACTAAGATGGGTTTTCGAGACTAGTACCTAGATAGGTATACCTTTTGTGACCTTATATTTTGGACTACCTTAAGTTTGTAGTACGTACTTGGGTAGGGATACCTTTTGTATATTGACTAGGATGACTTTATGATATGATCTGTTGGGTGACTATGATATGTGTGCTTTGCTTTTATGTGATAATCTGAGTCTGTTTATTCTAATACCTTGAAATATATTTCCAAATTGTATAAAAAGTTTTGATTTAAAATTCGTAAAAGGTTTAAAAACTAATCACTTTCCTTTTTGAGGACGAAAAGCCTTAAGGGAGGTGAACGTAACAACCCAAGTTCTTAAACTGGATTTCTATAATATATTTTCGGTCTTCTAAACATAATTATTAAAAATTTATAAGATTAAATTACAAATATTAATTTAATAAGCTTTTAAATTTTGGTTTGATATTTTTGTTTTATAAATACAATTTTTAAAATTTAAATTATTTTAAGGATATGATTGATTTATAAAATTCTATTAGCATTAATATTATCTAGTTTTGATAACCTATATTAGTATTGATATAAGAATATGATTTCGTAAGGTAGAAAGATGTTATGTTTTCATATATAAAGATATATTACAAGATATGATTTTTTAAATATTTAAATTTTACTTTTGATTTACATTTAGCAACATTGGTATATATATAACTTTAAATGATATTATTGGATAACATATGAAAATTTGGTGAAATATAGATTTTACAATTTATAATGTACAGAAATTCTAAAAAGATTGTTAAGTATTTAAAAATGTATAATTATTTTCATTAATAAATTTTAGAGGTAAGGTATATTTTTAAATAATGTGTTTGAAATTATATGTTGTAATATTTGGGTAATTCCATATGTAAATGTTTGAAATTGGTTACACATAAGTTTGTTACAATAGTGTTACAAAATTCAATTTATAATAAATAAATGCCTAATTTTGTCAAGCATGCATTGGTCAATTTTTATATTAAATTTTATGTGTCTTTATGCATGGATATTGGGTGCCAAGTGTCTTAATTAAGCTGAAAGAAATGCATGAATCAAATTTTTAAAAGAAGAAATGGAATGTTCAGCACTTGATATTTTCAGTTCTCCTCATTTCATTATTACGTTCCTTGGAAATTTAAAACCATCTATATCACGCAATCCCCTTCACATCTTTTTCTTTCCCCTCCCTCATGTCACTTTTCCCATTTCAAAATTTTCGCCGCCAACTCGCTACCTCTATCGCCACCCAACTCCCTACCTCAGATGCACCTCTGGTCCACCACCTCACTCCAACAGTCAGCAGCGCCTCCCAGACCCGTGATCCTCTCGTGACCATACTCTTCCATCTCCCTAGCTGGAATCCTTCAGCATAACCGCACCTCCCATTTCCAGCACCAACGCCCGCTGCACCACTCACCTGAACGCCACCTCCGTAGTCAACCTCCATCCAGTGCTACTCCTCCTTGGCCAGTAAACTCCAGCACCCTCCACCCTCATTCACTCCTTCGTTCCCTTTAACAGCACGCTTCCCTCCCATCAAGCCCCACCAACTTGCTCTACTCCACCCCGTCTGACGTCACAACCGCAATCTCACCAAGCATCCATCAGAACCACCTATCTTCCCACATGACTACCTCCCTTCCCTTCCTCTAACAGCTTCGGTCATCCCTTTTTAAGCCTCACAACTTTCCTTGTCTCGAGTACCACCATCCACGAGTCCAGCCTTCCCTCTGATGAGGTTCTCCGTCCCACTTTCCAGTATCCACAACCGCCACCCACCTCCTCATGCCAACAGTCCGCCATCATCCCACCGTCATCCATAACCCGGTTTCCCTCCTCCTCTCAAAAACAGTCCAGCACAAGACCTCCTCGGACTCCTCTGGTTTTATGGGAAGCTAAGTTATGTATGTATCAATAGGATAAGATATATATTGTAAATGTATATGCATTTATATATGCATGTTTATGAAAACTTATGCATGCGGCTGCAGAATCCGTAAGGAGTGTTCTTCATTCGTTCAAATTTTAGTTCACAGTTAATACAAGTGTGACAAATGTGTGCGTACACTAGCATTGCTCATAAGCTTATATGTGATTGTTTACAGTTAAGATAAAAATTCGTCGGCCAAGGAATCAGACGGCAATAAAGGTGAGGACCATTAATTTAAAGTTTTATTTTAAATTAATATAGACAATAGATTATAGTTCATTGGTGATTAAAATTAGTTGATGTTAGTTGATTGTATGTAGATACGGATGGTTGCATGCCATGTTTGAAAACTCGGTTATGTAGTTAAACACCTGAACGCGTTATTGAACGTAACGCGTCGGCACACAAAGAAAATTGGTTTTTGCAATGGTTGTATTTGTAATGGATGGATTAATATTCATACGATTGTTTATCGATTTGTTGATGGTTGCATCACACACTATAGTTATGGAATTATGCAAATAATTGATTTTATTTCCTTCCCATGAACGAATATTTAAAACGTTAAAATATTTGAAAAGATTAGTCGAATTTAGTTTTCAAACGAGTTGAAACCGAAGTTGTAAATGATTAGGGACTGTCGTCGAAGACAGAAACAAAAGAAAAGTGTTCAAAACTAATTTTGGATTTTTGAAGTTGAAAGAAGTTTTGAAAAGTTAAACAAGAAAGTGATATAGAAATTTGTATATATTTTCGATTTCACTATATTATGATACACTTTGAAACAACTAAATGAGTTGGAAAAGATTATACCGAGTTTGATTAAATGAATTTGTTTTATACAACTCAATTAGATTTTATTATTTATCTAAAATGATAAAATTAGTGTTCATGTAAACGATTTCAGAATTAAGGTGGTTTTGAAATATAGATTGAACAATGATTGTAATATATTTTTTGCTCTTATGATTTATTTCGATATTTGAAAATAATATTTTAAGTTTTTAAAATTATTTTTAAATGGATATTTGGGGATTGAAATGATAACTTTTGAAGTAAAGTTACTTTGTATATAGATTCTGAATATAAAATATTGTATGGAATGTGGTTTTAAAATTTTGAAGTTATGAAATTTCAGTTTATTTTGGAAGGATTTGAATGATTTATATTAAAACGTTATATAAATTGGATTTAACGTGTCGTGCAACAACAGTTCGCTAATATCGATGTTAAATTTTCAAATGACCATAACTTGAATGGTTTAAATCGAATTGACATGAAACAACAAACGTTGGATTCCTATTAATGATAACTTTGGAATGGAAAAGAAATTTTCAAAATATGACATATGGTTTTCAAATTATGTTTAAAACAAAATTTGAAAAGGCCGATATGCATGCAGTTCGTCAACCGTAACGTAAAATCGACTAAAACAAGTTTATAAAAATCATTAAAAATTTGGAAATTTTTTGATAAATCTTATTTTATGATTCGAAAGTGTTTAAGATTGAAATGTTCGAATTTCAAATAATTTGTGATCAATTTGATTTAATTGGCTATTTTGTAGTATTTTGGTAACGTTATTAAGTATTAATTTTTACATTCTTTGAAATAACTGAGTTTAAGTTTATAAATTGTAAACTAATGTAAAATGGCTTTGTTAAATATTTTGAGGGATTTTAAAGAACTTTAATTATTTTGTATGGAATTTTATTTAATGATTTTCTAATTTATGGACGATATTCGAAGTTTAATATCTGTAAGAAATGAGTTTTGGGAAGAGCTAATCTTCGGATATTCGATATAAAATTCCAAGGCTGGATGAATACTATCAGGAACCATTAAAACATTTACATTAAGATTTTGTTAGTGTTTCGCCAAATTTTGAATTAATATCTAATATAAGTCGATAAACTCTCTATCTAAACTTATATTTGAAATATCAAATTTGTTTTATTATCGTGAATAGAAACTTAAATCCAAATTAAGCTTTGGAGATTAAGAAAACTTATAAAATGATAATGATGAATAAAGAATCATGTTTGAAATATAAGGCCGGAAAATTTGAACATTAGATCGAAAGAAGAGTGAACATGGTAACGGGTTTTTAGAAATCTGATTTTACCTAACTTTGTTTTGTAAATAAATTGATAACCATTCGGAAGGAGATTTGAATCGAAAATCCTGTGCAATCCATAACTATCGTTTTTAATATGCTTATTACTTGGAAAGACCAGGATCGAATATATGTTCGAATACCATTCCAAGTAATAATACGACGTTATAAATAATCAAAGACTTGGAAATAGATAAGTGAAGATCGATAATCTTCGAATTGCTTGGATTGATTGTCGATGTCTCGATTGGGCCGATCAACCAATACGAGGTTATAGGTGGCATGAGATCTGAATATATTTGGTGATTTTCGAATTTTTGTTTCAATCAGACCCTGGTAGGAATTGTATGGATTATGTGTTTGAAATTGTAATAAACTGTGTAGCACTGATTTATGTTAATAAATACCGAATTTGTAGCAATGGAAGTAATCTCGACTCTAAGTCATATGAAGTTAGAGGTTATGTATTATTCAAAATCAGTGACATGTGATGAATGGACAATGTGGCACACTCGAGTTATGAAAAGAGCTAGTGATGATTGAAGCATGGCTTATTAAAGCTTTGCTTTGTGTATATCATGACCTCGACGAACCACAAACCCCGGAATGATGGTAACCTGGCGATTAGGTTGTATACATATACATGAAACTCCATTGAAACTAGAAAGCTTCGGCGAATGGATCCATTTTCGAAACATGAGGGAATAAAGTATATACGGTGTCCGATGTCTGGATGTTATCCGGGATATATACTTTTGCGCTATGCATTCGGTGTCCATTGTCGAGATTTTAACCGGGAAGTACTTAGCTTCGTGTACTCGATTGATCTTTCATGTCAGGAACCATCATGTTGGAAACCCAATCTCCAATACGTGCCCATGCGATTTTGATTGTATACCTATATGTCAATATAACCAATTATGGTTATGGGGGCTATGCTTCTATATTTATTTGCAAAATGATTTCTCATCAATATGCATTAATAATAGTATAAAAAGAGGATTTCACGTATAAAAACATTTTTTGTTATCGTAAGATAAAACTCGTTGATTTGGCGTGTGCTTGCATTGTGTGATGTGGGAAGAGCTTATGATAGCTCCATTTTTTTTCAAAGTCATTGCGAATTTCAATGCACGAGCATTCACATGGAGTAAACCCGTTCCGCGATAACAACGAGGTCAAGTGAAATTCCCAACATTAAAATAAATTGTATGTATGAAAATTGTTTTGTGTTCTCACACCAGTCCCACGAATGACCTGGAGTTTATTGTTTTCCACACATATACTCCGGGTGGCCATATTTGGCATGGGCAGCTAGTAGTTTAGTTTGCAGGTTATTTTACGAGATTTTTTCAGATTTGAAGCTAAGAGTTAGTGTAACACCCCACATCCATTAAGGTCACTCACAAAGGGAATGCCTTAACTTCAATGGAGAATTATGGGTACTGGAACAGAAATATTACAAGACAGACATATATAAAACAGCGGAAAGTAAAGTGGAAGTACTTAAAATCATTTATTAAATATGATTGTTTAAAATAAAAGCCCATCAACTTCCAATACCCAATTACATAGTTAAAATATCTGTCTTGCTCAAAAACAAAGAAGCATAAAAACAAACTGTAGTATTCCCCAATAAAGCAAAGCAAGCCAAAGCCAAGAGAAATCCAAACCATACATGAAAGAGCCTTGGAGCTTGGTAAGATCCGAACTAAGCTGTATTCCCACCCTGCGAACCTGGGGGGGGGAACGGAAGAAAAAGAGGCGAATCAAAACGGGTCAGTCATAAAGACTGAGTAGGTCCTAGTGACTTTCAGCATAAAAATAGTTAAGGATAATATGGCATGAGTAAACTGAAATTAACATAAGCATGATGACAAGATAAGCAACAGGCAAGATAACTAAGGTTAACATGATGTGATTTTTGTCATGTAACATCATAAGGTTCCCATTCAAGATAGACTAAGTATAATTTTGTAAGATTCCTATCAAGCATATCACGATTCCTCTGCTTCGCCATTAAAAGATTTCTGTGATATCTATTTTCTCTGCACCACCTAACTAGCATCCTCACAAGTGTCTTACAAGGAATGATCCGTATTCTTACTAGTACTCCAACTAGTGTCCTATGTAACAAAGATCCTTACCCCCTACTAGTGTCCCAACTAGTAGCCCGTGTTATATAATAAGGTGATCCTGCCTACTGAACATAAGTGATAATAATAATGGTAGTTTCGTGTACCCCTAGCTGCTGTCATAGGTGCCGCCTTCTCCTATCCCCACTAGTGGTGCCCACTACCCTCCCCATTCTAATTACAATATTCATAATATGGTAGCTGTACTCCTAGCTGCTGTCATAGGTGCCGCCTGCTCCTATCTCCACTAATCGTACCCACTACCTTCCCCATTCTATCGGCTCCCTAACTCGTAGATACCCATGCTGGCCCCACAGTGGGGTGTATCATTTCCCAAAGTGGCAACCCGATACAACTTGAGGATGCATGGCTTATACCTACACGATGCAACAACGTCTTACCTACCAGCCCGGGTCCACACACGCATATGAAACCCGTTGGACTTGCGTTGCCACCGCTAACCCGTTTTGTCCTCTTACAATCAAACCCAGTATGCGTGTCCCGTCCTCGACATGGGTCGAGCTCACAAAGATACGTAATGGGCTACTGGTCTGAAAAGGGTCCCCTTTCCTCGACACAAGCTTCCCTCCTATGCTTGGTCCCCTCTAGTAATTCTTACTTAACCCCTTCTTATTCATGTCCACTTACGTGCTTAAATTTTGGTTAAGTACGCACCAGTTATGTCTTACATGTTACCCATGTCCTCCACTTAACCCTTACATCATCCTCATGTCTTAATACATGCTTTATCTTGGTTAAGTGCTTATAGGTTATATTTTACATGTCATTCATATTACCCCCAAAGTCGGGGTTTAACAAAGCGCCATGGCTTTATCTGCCATTAGACCCTATGTCTATCCATTAACTATGCGCTTGTGCTACCTCATCAGTCTTATCATTTCACTTGGTTATTTCCATTTATACCAACCTTCAACTTGCTTATTAATTCAATTCTTAACTTGAACTATACTAAGTTCATTAATAAGCCCACAACATGTTATTCCTATGATTCATACATTAACCCCTGTTATGGTACAATAACATGTTCTTATTCAATCTTTACAACCAAGTACCCCTTAACTTACAAACACACTGGAGAGAGAATAATTCCCAAAATACCAACCCCGAAGACCAGAATCAACATCAGATTGATACTCAGGGGATTATCCAACCTAACCAATGTTTTGTTCCTTTTTATAATATAACTTATGTCGCCTTCAATTGTAAATTCATTCTTGTGTTTACATATTGCTTAATCTACAATGAAGCACATCTTTCCTTATTACATAAGTTATCTCATCTTATCTATTGTTCCGCCTAACTTACTTTATTCCATAAGTTATCATTCCCACTTAGGCATTAATTAATATTCACTTAACTCAACCATTCATGTCATAACAGTAAAGTGCCATTAGCCTGGTCATATTACTTAACCCACCCATTCATACCATATTGGTTAAGTGTCATTAGCCTAATCATATTACTTAACCCACCCACTGGTGTAATTACCATGTTATGTTGGTTAAGTATTACTATTCGTATTTCCACATGTCACCCACATGTCACCCACTTAACCCCCATGTCCCACCACATGTTTATCTGGTTAAGTATTTCTTAATTCATTAAGGCCGTAACCCTATAAAGACCTCTCACATTAGACTAACATTTATGGCAGCTAGATTTTGCCGGGCGGGTCCGGGCAGTCTTACACCATAAAAGAGTCTAACCTCGTGTCTTTACAACTGTTACGCTTTTAATTTGGGACTAGGACCTCTCACATTGGGCTACCATTTGTGACTACTGGATTCGTCGTGCGGGTCCGGGCAGTTTTACGTCACGAATGAGTCCAACCTCGTGTCCTAAGCATTGATTATCACTTATAATCATTTACCCCAGTCTTAATAATTTCCCTATTCAAATTATTAATTAATTCCTAATTTAACGATGTCAATAATTGCCTCAATTATGTTCATCAATTAATGGTATGCAAAATCATACCAATTTTACCATAATTTATCTTATGCCATTAAAGGCAACTTATCTCAATTTATATTTATCCCTCCTTTAAGGCTATTACATGCCAACTACCAAAATCCCACTTAGGCGTGTTCATATTAGCCCCTTTTCAAGACATAAATTATCATATGTGTTTCAACTACAAATCTCACATAATTAACATATGCCCAAGTTCTAGATTACATGTTCGTTTTACATATGCCTAATTCATACCAAATTTACATATGTTCAGTTCATGCCATTTTATATGTATGCCAATTTTTATGTCAATTTACACATATCAAGTTCTAGCCAAAAATTACATATGCCAATCCCAATTCTTACAATTACCATTTTAATGGCAATACCCAATTATCAAATTTCATATTAATTGCAATAATACCCATATATCCAATTTTCATGTTATGCCATCAATTCCACCAATCACATATATCCAAATAGGTAATATTCCCATACTTTTCCCCGTATTCAATCGTACGCAAAATCGTGGTTTAGGCCTAGATCCGAAATTTATCTAGGTTCATCAAAAGAAAATAAATAGGGGAAAGGTAGAATTTTGCAATAAAACAAGATAAGAGAGAAAATAGCATAAAATCATCATGATAGGCATAAAGATTGGATCTTGATAATAATATCAACATGAATCCAAGAAACTGATTTACAACGACTGAATAGAGCATGAACTAGACATAAGAATGGAGACGAAAAAGTCTCAAAACTCATGGTTCAAAGGTAAACAGGAATAGGTCTGAATTGATAAACATGCTTATATCCAATTACACTTTATTCCATAGCCATATTAAAATTAAGTATTTTAATCTAAAAAATAACTAGAACTTACATAGCATGGCTAGCGAATTTAAGCACTGAAATCGATGTAGAAACGTTGTAGAGTTGTTAATTCATCTCCTTGAATTGTTGTAGAAGTCTTCATCTTTGCATTGGATTGCGTATGAAAGCTTAAGAAGAAGGTTAGAGACAGCGGCCATGACCAAGAGGGATTTTAGTAGCATAACGGTGGCTAGACATGTTGTAGTGAATTAGGGTTAGGCCTTAGGTTGTATTTATAGATGTAGGAACTCATTTAGGCCCTTAGATCATCCCTAGAGTCAATCCGGACCATCAAAACTCATATCGGGCCTCAAAAATGGGTTCTGGGCCACACCAGGCCGACCAGGTCGACCTGTACAGGGGAGAGGTCGACACTACAGTCGACCTGGGGGGGTGGGGGAAGTCGACTGTGCAGTCGACACTACAGTCGACCTGGGGTCAGTCTGCCTGAAAGCCTGCTGAAACTTGTACAGGCCATAACTTGGTCACACGGACTCCGATTTTCGAAAACTCGGACTCCATTTCATGTAAAATTTCGAGATGAACGCAATGGCGCAATCCATTTCCCTTGATTGTTATTTTAAAATTTAATTCTGCCTTGATTCTTGTATTAACATGTTATAAAAATTCGGGTTGTTACATTCTCCCCTCCTTAAAGTATTTCGTCCCCGAAATCTTCAAGTTAAGAAGAATGTGTCCTACCATCCAATCATCCATCTACCCAATCATCATTCACAGGCATTCATTGTCCTTAAGAAATTTCTAATGCTATATGAACATATGCGAGAAGTGTGTGTATATGTTCCTTATCTAATGTAAATGATCAGGCCTGTTTGATCCTCTTAATGCAAAAATATGTTTAGTGTCATGAGTCCAACATGTATGAAAATAGTCCTAGTCACATAAACTCTATATGTGTGCACAACCATCCATCCATATGCAACATCCGTATTATAACACATTCAATTTCATCCATAAAGAAGTGTAAACACTCATGCATATGCAATATGAAAGGTAACTGAGCCGATCTAGTGTCTAATGTGCGTGTATATGCATCCACGAGCAACCAGTAGCAACCACTTGCAACCACTTGCAACCATCAATCATAACATGTCTCAAACACATGTTTACACCCAATTGTTCCTACCTAAAGATATAGTCGAATGATAGAAGCAAGTAAAAACTCTGCGCCCATCAAAGCTGGAAATCTACGTCACATATATACTGATTAGGAGAAGAATTCCCTAAGCACCAGCCCCGAAGACCGAAATCAACATCAGACTGACACGCAAAGAAATTCTCAACCCAACCAATATATATGTGATTTTAGGAAACTAAGCATGATGGACTCCTTTTAGGTCACAAGAAATCCCTTCCTAAAACCAACCCATATCCTATAAAACCCAAAAGGTTTAATCAACCCAATGGACACCCTCAAGCCACAACATGTAAAACTTACAGATGAGTCATACTCCCTATGGGGTTTGCAAAAGAAATTGGATTGAGAATAGGACCGAGAGGATATACACAAAAGACAGCATGCAAGTAAGCTCTACACGAAAAGAGGGATCAAGGATATACTCTTAAAAAGAGATGTGATGCTCGAATATAGTCTTCAATCTTCTAAGCCACATTCCCTTGAGCTTAACTCCATTGTGCTTTGACCATATTTAACTTCACAATTTCATAGCTTCTTAATTCTTGTTTCCAAATTAAGAGTTGGAACTCATTTCACTATTGCCTCTCGTTCCACTTTCACTTATTCTCCTTTTAGTATACTCGGCTTACACATAACAGTGTACTCATGGTTTCACACAAGCTCTCCAAAATTCACTAGTGAATCTTGGATCTCGTTCACTTACTAGAAGGTATTCCACATAGATGAATTATCTCTTGAAAATAAACAAATGTCAACCATGTTGCTAAACGTACTTACTAAGGCGATTGTCTACATCACATGCATAAGCGAAATGACCCATCCGCCTTAGTGGCGAACACTACTCGAGCGGATCAACCAATGTATCAAGAGATTCTAGGTAACTAATCCTAATAGAACCCTAAAGGTTACACGCGACTTCGAGGGTACTACCGAGGCAAGTCAAAAGTCTAAGTACCCTCCTTTCGAAACCGAGAATGGCACCCTTATTGGATAACCACTCCATCCCTAGAATCAACCCATAGCTCACAAAAACATGAGCATTCCTTCTAAACTCAACACTTAGCATAGACATTCTCAAATCCTAACAAGTCATGAATAAATGAGCCGATTCCCCAACCGGATTTGAGACAAAAATTGGGATCCTACAATACGCTAGTACTAAGGTGCAGAGACTCAACTATCGAAGCAAAATTAAAAGGATGCGATGTACAAAAACAAAGTTCTAGCGGGATGATAGAAAATAAAAGCTAAACCTTTAACAGAAACGTTACCACCTCCCTTAGGTACGCTAGTAGTGAGAGCATACAATTTCCCTCTTGACGATCTTGTCATTTTCCCTTGTCCTTGTCCTACAATACTTGACTGCACGTCCCTTCTCACCAAACTAAAGATACTCTCTCTTGTCATGGATTCCACTATTCTTTTCACTTTGGCCTCTTTCCTTTCACCTTTTTCCTCCTTCGTGGATTAAGCTATAACAACTATTCTCTTGTTCTTACTGTCCTTGTATAGTTTGTTGACAAGTCCTTCGAAGCTACCTCCAACGCACGGCAACTCTACACAACTTGAAATAAGATTAGACGCAGATGGAACTACTGCGGCTACATATGGAGGTTGGGCACTTCTTTGCCCTCCAACATATGTCGGATGCCTACGAAACTATGGTGAAAAGAGAGAGAGGAGAGATTTCAAGAGGGAATCAAAAGATAGTGCATATGGATTTGGGGAATATGCCTTTTAATCAAAACAAAATTTTCTTGAAAATTTTCTTCTTTGTAAATGTTTTGAAAACTAGTTCAGAAGGTTTTTGAAAACTTTTGCCCAGTCTGGCAACCTTCTGCTCTGATACCAAATGTAACACCCCATGATTGACATAGAAATGTGTTTATTTTATGCTCTTATTTCTTATCTTTTGTATATAAATAAATATTACTTGGGTATTGTTTTGTTACTTTTACAGATATTCCAACCCAGCCTGCATGCAACCAGAAAAGTAGAGAAATAGAGATGAAATTGATATATATTTACATTTTGAAGAATTGTAGATGAAGATCTCACATCTAGTTGCTGTTGGACAAGAAAAGGATTGATAAAAGGCTTTGCACATCACAAATCAATGAAGAAGTGTCAAGGAAGCAAGAGGAAAAGAGAAATGGCCCAAATTTGCTTTATTTATCTAAGGCCCATTTATGTTTCTCATTGTAAACTAATTAGTGGTGTAATGACCAGGCCCAATTATCATTAGGGTTAGGGTTTGGCTATCTACCCTATATATACCCTTGTAATATCATTGTAGCCACCATCCTATATCTCATTCTATTCTCTTCTTCATTAATAAAAACTCATTTTTCTTTTTATCTTATGCAATTTTCTATTTCTTAGCAATTAGTGTTGTCTACACGATTAGATTCGGTAGAACACTATTTGTATTTTGCATTTCTTTTCATTAGTGATTGACTGTCTGATTAGATTCAGCGGTGATCCTAATTTCATTTCCTGCTGTTATTTATATTCTGCACTTTTATTTTCTGTCTTTTAATCGCGTTCATAGGTTAAATTGGATTTGATTAGATTTGAATCTGATTCATAGTTTCATTGCTTTTCCATTGAAATTGTGATTTGATCGTCGGTTCAGTTAGATCTGTTCTGAATCAAATTACGGTTTTAATTTTGTTTTGTTTTATTTTCAAAATCAACCTCCAAAGTTTTGTCTAACTCGCCCAAGAGATTAGATAAATAATTTGGTTTAATTCACCTCACTGTGTTCGACCTGTATGCTACACACCTGTGCGCTTGCAGAATTTTAATTTAAATGTCGCGCTTTTCTGATTCATAGACCAGCGTCGATCAAGTTTTTGGCGCCGTTGCCGGGGAGGTAACAATTAAATTTTATTATTTATTTAATTTCCGATTCGTGTTAGTTTTTGTTTTATTTTTCTCCTTTTGTTTTTATGTATATACAGAAAAAAAATCTTGATTAGTTAGATTTGGTATTGTTCATTGTTACCATAATCATCAAAATCAAGAGAAAAATAATAATTGTCATTTCTTTCCTGATTTCTTTCTGAATCTTCTCTTCAATTATTCTATTTTTTTTCTTAACATAATCTTTCCTTCCAAATTTGCTGACAATTTCTTTCCGTTTTCTGGTTTCTTTCTTTTCTTCTTTCACAAGTCTCGCATAAAAAAACAAAAAAAATAAAATAAAAACAAATTTCTTGCTAGTTTTTCTGATTTCTTCCCTGTTTCTGTACATCCATTCTCTTCTTTTTACAAATTAAACAAAAATCCCTTTTTGCAATTTTTCCCTCTCTCCTTTGATTTCTTGCTATATTCTCAATCTCACCTTCTCTGCCGTACCATCCTGTACAACCTATACAAATATCATAAACCACAAGCCATACAGACCACGCCATCTACTCCTGATCACACCCCTCTGTCAAAACTTCCCTGCTCTCGCCAGATACACAACACCGTTCATCAACATCCGCAGACAACCACATCCACTGTTACACCGCAACCCCAAGCCAAACAATCCTCACCAGATTCACGCAAAAAAAAACAATACGCTACAAAACCCACAATTCTCCCAGCGAACCAGTGCTTGATTCGAAGAACCATCCAAAACTGCGACAAAAAAAAGAGAAAAAGAAAAAAATCCGATCGCCTTTCTCCAAACAACTCCATCGCTACCCACAAAAAGCAGGCACCCAGTCCACTACTGCATCAAAGCACTTCATCCCCTTCACAACCAAACACCTGAACAAACAACCACAATTCATTCCTCCATCCTGACTATTTTGCAATTTCAACTAGCAGAGAACCCATTCGCAAATTCAACCAGTCGCTACCAGACATACAAACCCAAAATCATCTCCACATCCCTCTTCCGGTAATAGTACAGTCATTACCTGTAGCATCAATAACTGCGTTTACAACTTCCGCCACGTCCAAACCTTTTCACCGCACCATATCACTACGACCATTTCAACCCTCATCTTCTCTTCAAAAAAAAATTTCAATCCTTACTCCATTACACAAATCCGAACCTCCCCTTCAACAACTCCCAGACCAACTCGAGCATACCACAAAACATCCACCAACTACTTCACCTCTGCCATCAACAAACTCTGCAAATCACATCCATCACCAACCAAAACAGTCCACACATCCGGAACCCAGTTCGCCGTTCACCCCAGTCCTCATCCGCATCTGTCAAGCCACCCTTCATCCCCTTCGCAAGTCCAGGTACCCCTCACCGATCAACAAGAAACTCCGTTCACAACCTTCAACAAACACCATACCAAAATTCCCCTTTCGAATCCCAACTCTTCACCTTCGGCAAGCAGTCCACCTACAAGGCTACAACGCAAACCCCTTTCATAATTCGCAGCAAATTCCCGAAACATTAATTTCCCAAATCAACCTACCCATACCCAATTCAAAAAAAAAAGAATAAGAAAGAAATCCGAACCACCTCCTACAGCAAATCGCATACCCCACAAACCATATTCACAGATCAACCACCGATTCTTCTTCACATCTTCCTGGAACAACCGCTGCCTCATACACCAAATCGAATCAATTCCAACCCCAAACGTGACCCAATTGATCACCTGAAACCGACTCGAACCCTAAAGTGAAGATCTGAAACCCCAACCATTAAACCAAATCGAACCTCCGCAATACCCCAGTTCAAATCTAGAAACCACATCACTGCAATCGAAATCCATGTCTGAGTGAATTCGGAAAGAAAGAGAAGAAGCGTGATTTATCTTTTTGAGGTTTGAGCGTTTCCTTTTTATTGTTGACTTGAGTGCATTTTCTCTGGAAAGAAATAGAGGGAGTGACTATTTTTTTGGTTCGATTTCTTTGTTGAGAACAAAGGCGTGAGACGGGAGTATTATGTTGTTCGGTTTGATTTATAGTGTAGGGTATTTATTTTACCGTATTTTCTAAGCTGTGTGGTGTTCTGAGAATGAAGTAGTGGGATTTGTTTGGTTGGTTGGAGGAGTTTATATTTTGAGGGTAATATTTAGTTCTGGTTCGCGGGTTGCGTTTGTAAAAAATCAAAGAGTTGGTGATTTGTTTTGTGTTGAGTAGGGCCTTTAATCAACGTTAGTTTAGTTTTTGAAATTTTTTTTTTCCTCCGATTGTTTCATCCTTTTCTTTTCAAAAAAAAAAAAGAAGAAGAAGAAGAAAAAAAAAGCCATAAAAATCAAAAGCGAGAAAGAATTCTGGAAGCAAGACAAGAGTCAAGCAATTGCAAGTAGTTGATTTGAATCATCAGTGCTACTCAATTTTTCTGGATGGACAGCTATGCCCCCACTGTAAAATTCTCTTAACTCTACAGGTGCTCTCTGCAAAGAAAAAAATTATAGAAATTGCTTGTAAAAATCTTCTGCAGGGGCAGCGGCTTGCTTGTAATTTTTTTTTAATTCTGCGATTTATTTCTGTGACTGCTCTGCTACTGAAATTTCTGATTCTGTCTATGAAAAACGAATTTCCATAACCAAAATCATCTCTCGTCGTATTTCAACAATAAATCTGATTAGACATTTCAAAATAATATAATTGAAAAGTGGTGTTTTGTGAAGTTGACTGTCTCGTATAATTGGATCGCGGATATATAGTAGTTCAATTTATTGAACTATTTGCAAAAGAGGTTGCATACTACCCGTAAAACATTGGTCGTATCCCTTAGTATTTATACTATACGTGAACGGCCATAAGACCCTCTTCCCCCTTCTAATTGAGTCAGTTAATTAATAGAGCACAACTTAGTATTTTATACTATTTTGAACTGAGAATAATTTCTGTCTTGCCTTGATTTCATTTCAAATGTCTAATTCAAAAAAATCCTTGAGAGAATTGTGGGATAATAATCGAAGTAGACGTCCTCTTGAAGAGTATGAATGTGAAATACAACTCATGAAGCAAGATTTCCCAAAATTTGGTGAAACCAATGTCAACAATTTTTAGTATTTTCAAAATGACCAACATTTTCAAAACCATGATTATAATCGAAATGATGAATTCAATTTAAATTTCAATAATTTCGATTATGGGCCACATCCACATCAAAACGGTTTTGAATCGCAACATAGCTTTGATCAACATCAATATGAGGTTAGAAACCAGTTTGAAAATAATTTTGAAAATGATTTTCAAATCGATAAAAATTTCCAAATTTACAACCCATATCCACATCTTGAGATTAACCAAAATTGCAATTTTCCTTCGAATTTCAACGGTTTTGGTTATGAACCTAATTTTCAAAATCAAAATTATTTCCAATATCAATGTCAATTTTCTGAAAACTCAGATAATTTTGAGAATCAAGAAATCCAAAATGAGAGCTCTCAAATCAACGATCGTCTTAACATTCTTAGAGAGAGGGAAGAAAGACTAAATAAAAAGGCTAATGAACTTCTTTGTTTATTGACATCTTTGAAAGTACAACGAGAGCAACAGAATCAAATTCAAACAAGCGATGAATCAGAAGATAATCCATTCTTTACTGACATTGAAAATTTTCAAATAACGACTTTGGAAATTGAGAATAATCATCTTGATGAAGTTTTTCAAAATTCAACAAATGATATGGACTTCAACTCTTTTTAGAAAAAAGATTTAAGCTTAGATTTTGACCTTCCTCTTTCAGGCTGCGAGAAACTTGAAATTCTTGAAATTGAACAAAATGAAAATGTTGAATTTTTCAATTCAAATTTGGAAAAGGATTTTAATGAACATGATTTTTTGGGACTGTATGAGGATGAAAGCGATAATTTGGTCAACCCGGTTAGCACCACTAAGTTCGAAAAAACATTTGAAATTAATTTCGGCACTCCAAATAACTCTTCAATCCGAACCTCAAATCAAAATCCTGACGCTCTTCCAATGACAACAAAGACCGATTTTTCTGAACCTTCCAAACCTCCATCTTCTTCGAATGTTGGCAACCACAACATCTCTTCTTATGAGGTCGGAAACCCCGTCGATATCCCTTCTTTTAATGTTGGCAATCCCAACATCCCATACTCTATACCTGTACAGCCTTCACTTACCTTGCCGACACTTTCTTCTTTGAATGACCAAGATTCTGAAATAGAATCAAGTCACCAATCCATCTCTGAAAATTTTAACTTTGAGGAAATTTCAAACGAACTTGAAATTGTCAATGTTGAAAATTCGTTGTCCAGTAATGAAATTGATCGAACAGTCTTAAATAATACTCAGTTTTCAATTTTCACGATTGCAACTGAATTTATATACGATCACATATTCTTGAACAATTACACTGATAAGTTTGTTGAACACATGAATTATTTTTGGAATGTTAGCTTTGTTGAAAAGCTTCAAGTGAGGACGACCCTGAACATTCATTTACTGGACTATAAATCGAGGAATGAAGATGAGATGGTTTTCAAAAACTCTTGCTTGTTAGAAAACATGGCTAGACATAGTGGGAATGAGACTCATCGGGCTAGAACCAAGTGTGGGGGGGAAGTTGGTGGCATTCTTTGCATCGCATGCACCGCAAACACATATATCATTGTAAATACGATCCATTCTTACATATAGTTAGACTGCATTTCATTTTACAAATAATTTTGCATCTCATTCACCTTTGGGTACGATCTTTCAAATTTAGGAAACGTTTACAGTGTGGACACTGTTTAGTTCTAGTGTGGGGGGGAGTCTGCATTGCATTCTTTTGATTTTTCTTTAATTTTTCTTTCTTTCTTTTCATGTAGGACCATCATACATTTTATATCGTAGTAACACACCAAAAAAAATTTTAAAAAAAATACGACTTATTTTCAATTGATACAACAAAATAAATTTACAATTTTTTTTAGCCAGTTGATAGTAATTTTTTTTTCTCTCAACTTAGATCGAATAAGAAATATAATGAAAAGTTTAATTTTGAGGGATAATAGTGTAACCGGTACATAGGGAGATTCTTAGGTGATGGCCATGAAATCTATTCTATATTGTAGACTTTGTTTAAATAAGTGGAGGACTTAAAATACTTATAATGGCTTGTCGAATCTTTAAAACTAAGTTGTGTTAAGTTGAATTCGCGTAACTCTCTTTTTGTGCTTATAAATTCAATAATAATAATAGTAATCCAAGGGTATCCAACATTGCTTGTATATCAAGCGTTGGTGTGCAAACCCGCCAAGCTCTATCCGACACGTTGTTGACAAAGTCAGCATTGGTATATCTTGGTCTCATTTTATGAGATTGGACACCTAAGGATTACCGACACGTTGTTGACAAAGTCAAAGTCGACATGCACAATCCGCCAAGCTCTTTACCTACTCTCCGTTAGTCCGCGAGGCAGTGCATGGGTGGTAAACCTTGGTCTTCTAAGTTAGGTGTATGTACTTGAACATAAATCTTAAAATTTTATAGAATAAAGAATAAGCGATGATACCCAAACACTTCTTGACCTTATTGATTTGACTAGCCATACATGAGAAAATTAGAATACCACTTTGCAAACTGTGCCAAGCAAACTAAGAATTTATTTCATGGCTGCACTATGTTATCGACCGAACTAACTGGCCAAACTGGAATTTAACATCTGAAAACTTGATTTATATTGAAAATTTGTGACAAGTTGAGGTATTTAAAGTACAATCAACTGACTAGAAATTGTTAACTTAATTTGTTGTACCACTTTCCTGAAACAAGTCGTGTTTTCATTTTTCGTTTTTATTTGCATATGTCCATTGCATTCATGTAGTTTCATTAGATTCATAGCATACTACATTTGGATTTTGTGGGCAGTATCCGCTGAAAACCCTCACGAGACACCACTCGTCCTACTAGGGACACCTAGAGGTTTAACGGCTTGTTGCATACGCTCAATGCAATCGTGTTTCCTACGAAAGTGTGACCTATTTAGTTAGTTTTTCATTTCTTGTTTTACTCGAGGACGAGTAAAAGATAAGTGTGGGGGTATTTGATTGACATAGAAATGTGTTTATTTTATGCTCTTATTTCTTATCTTTTGTATATAAATAAATATTACTTGGGTATTGTTTTGTTACTTTTACAGATATTCCAACCCAGCCTGCATGCAACCAGAAAAGTAGAGAAATAGATATGAAATTGATATATATTTTCATTTTGAAGAATTGTAGATGAAGATCTCACATCTAGTTGCTGTTGGACAAGAAAAGGATTGATAAAAAGGCTTTGCACATCACAAATCAATGAAGAAGTGTCAAAGAAGCAAGAGGAAAAGAGAAAAGGCCCAAATTTGCTTTATTTATCTAAGGCCCATTTATGTTTCTCATTGTAAACTAATTAGTGATGTAATGACCAGGCCCAGTTATCATTAGGGTTAGGGTTTGGCTATCTACCCTTGTAATATCATTGTAGCCACCATCCTATATCTCATTCTATTCTCTTCTCCATTAATAAAAACTCATTTTTCTTTTTATCTTATGCAATTTTCTATTTCTTAGCAATTAGTGTTGTCTACATGATTAGATTCGGTAGAACACTATTTGTATTTTGCATTTCTTTTCATTAGTGATTGACCGTCTGATTAGATTTAGCGGTAATCCTAATTTCATTTCCTGCTATTATTTATATTCTGCACTTTTATTTTCTGTATTTTAATCGCGTTCATAGGTTAAATTGGATTTGATTAGATTTGAATCTGATTCATAGTTTCATTGCTTTTCCATTGAAATTGTGATTTGATCGTCGGTTCAGTTAGATCTGTTCTGAATCAAATTACAGTTTTAATTTTGTTTTGTTTTATTTTCAAAATCAACCTCCAAAGTTTTGTCTAACTCGCCCAAGAGATTAGATAAATAATTTGGTTTAATTCACCTCCCTGTGTTCGACCTGTATGCTACACACCTGTGTGCTTGCAGAATTTTAATTTAAATGTCGCGCTTTTCTGATTCATAGACCAGCGTCGATCACCCCACATCCATTAAGGTCACTCACAAAGGGAATGCGTTAACTTCAATGGAGCATTGTGGGTACTGGAACAGAAATATTACAAGACAGACATTTATAAAACAGCTGAAAGTATAGTGGAAGTACTTAAAATCATTTATTAAATATGATTGTTTAAAATAAAAGCCCATCAACTTCCAATACCCAATTACTTAGTTAAAATATATGTCTTGCTCAAAAACAAAGAAGCATAAAAACAAACTGTATTATTCCCCAATAAAGCAAACCAATCCATAGCCAAGAGAAATCCAAACCATACATGAAAGAGCCTTGGAGCTTGGTAAGATCCGAACTAAGCTGTATTCCCACCCTGCGAACCTGGGGGGGGGGGAACGGAAGAAAAAGAGGCGAAACAAAACGGGTCAGTCAAAAAGACTGAGTAAGTCCTAGTGACTTTCAGCATAAAAATAGTGAAGGATAATATGGCATGAGTAAACTGAAAGTAAACATAAGCATGATGACAAGATAAGCAACATGCAAGATAACTAAGGTTAACACGATGTGATTTTTGTCAAGTAACATCGCAAGGTTCCCATTCAAGATAATCTAAGTATAATTTCGTAAGATTCCTATTAAGCATATCACAATTCCTCTGCTTCGCCATTAAAAGATTTCTGTGATATCTATTTGCTCTGCACCACCTAACTAGCATCCTCACAAGTGTCTTACAAGGAATGATCTGTATTCTTACTAGTACTCCAACTAGTGTCCTATGTAACAAAGATCCTTACCCCCTACTAGTGTCCCAACTAGTAGCCCGTGTTATATAATAAGGTGATACTGCCTACTGAACCTAAGTGATAATAATAATGGTAGTTTCGTGTACCCCTAGCTGCTGTCATAGGTGTCGCCTGCTCCTATCCCCACTAGTGGTGCCCACTACCCTCCCCATTCTAATTACAATATTCATAATATGGTAGCTGTACTCCTAGCTGTTGTCATAGGTGCCGCCTGCTCCTATCTCCACTAATCGTACCCACTACCTTCCCCATTCGATCGGCTCCCTAACTCGTAGATACCCATGCTGGCCCCACAGTGGGGTGTATCATTTCCCAAAGTGGCAACCCGATACAACTTGAGGATGCATGGCTTATACCTACACGATGCAACAACGTCTTACCTACCAGCCCGGGTCTACACACGCATATGAAACCCGTTGGACTTGCGTTGCCACCGCTAACCCGTTTCGTCCTCTTACAATCAAACCCAGTATGCGTGTCCCATCCTCGACATGGGTCGAGCTCACAAAGATACGTAATGGGCTACTGGTCTGAAAAGGGTCCCCTTTCCTCGACACAAGCTTCCCTCCTATGCTTGGTCCCCTCTAGTAATTCTTACTTAACCCCTTCTTATTCATGTCCACTTACGTGCTTAAATTTTGGTTAAGTATACACCAGTTATGTCTTACATGTTACCCATGTCCTCCACTTAACCCCTACATCATCCTCATGTCTTAATACATGCTTTATCTTGGTTAAATGCTTATAGGTTATATTTTACATGTCATTCATATTACCCCCAACGTCAGGGTTTAACCAAGCACCTTGGCTTTATCTGCCATTAGACCCTATGTCTATCCATTAACTATGCGCTTGTGCTACCTCATCAGTCTTATCATTTCACTTGGGTATTTCCATTTATACCAACCTTCAACTTGCTTATTAATTCAATTCTTAACTTGAACTATACTAAGTTCATTAATAAGCCCACAACATGTTATTCCTATGATTCATACGTTAAACCCTGTTATGGTACAATAACATGTTCTTATTCAATCTTTACAACCAAGTACCCCTTAACTTACAAACACACAGGAGAGAGAGAATAATTCCCTAAATACCAACCCCGATGACCGGAATCAACATTAGATTGATACTTAGGGGATTATCCAACCTAACCAATGTTTTGCTCCCTTTTATAATATAACTTATGTCGCCTTCAACTGTAAATTCATTCTTGTGTTTACATATTTCTTAATCTACAATGAAGCACATCTTTCCTTATTACATAAGTTATCTCATCTTATCTATTGTTCCGCCAAATTTATTTTATTCCATAAGTTATCATTCCCACTTAGGCATTAATTAAGATTCACTTAACTCAACCATTCATGTCATAATAGTAAAGTGTCATTAGCCTGGTCATATTACTTAACCCACCCATTCATACCATATTGGTTAAGTGTCATTAGCCTAATCATATTACTTAACCCACCCACTGTCTAATTACCATGTTATGTTGGTTAAGTATTACTATTCGTATTTCCAAATGTCACCCACATGTCACCCACTTAACCCCTATGTCCCACCACATGTTTATCTGGTTAAGTATTTCTTAATTCATTAAGGCCGTAACCCTATAAAGACCTCTCACATTAGACAGACATTTATGGCAGCTGGATTTTGCCGGGCGGGTCCGGGCAGTCTTACACCATAAAAGAGTCTAACCTCGTGTCTTTACGACTGTTACGCTTTTAATTTGGGCCTAGGACCTCTCACATTG
Source organism: Allium sativum (assembly GCA_030737875.1). Taxonomy (NCBI): domain Eukaryota; kingdom Viridiplantae; phylum Streptophyta; class Magnoliopsida; order Asparagales; family Amaryllidaceae; genus Allium; species Allium sativum. Next base: position 250,542,861 of record CM060915.1, on the reverse strand, counting down.
GGCTACCATTTGTGACTACTGGATTCGCCGGGCGGGTCCGGGCAGTTTTACGTCACGAATGAGTCCAACCTCGTGTCCTAAGTATTGATTATCACTTATAATCATTTACCCCAGTCTTAATAATTTCCCTATTCAAATTATTAATTAATTCCTAATTTAACGATGTCCATAATTGACTCAATTATGTTCATCAATTAATGGTATGCAAAATCATACCAATTTTACCACAATTTATCTTAAGCCATTAAAGGCAACTTATCTCAATTTATATTTGTCCCTCCTTTAATGCTATTACATGCCAAATACCAAAAACCCACTTAGGCGTGTTCATATTAGCCCCTTTTCAAGACATAAATTATCATATGTGTTTCAACTACAAATCTCACATAAATAACATATGCCCAAGTTCAAGATTACATGTTCGTTTTACATATGCCTAATTCATACCAAATTTACATATGTTCGGTTCATGCCATTTTATATGTATGCCAATTTTTATGTCAATTTACACATATCAAGTTCTAGCCAAAAATTACATATGCCAATCCCAATTCTTACGATTACCATTTTAATGGCAATACCCAATTATCAAATTTCATATTAATTGCAATAATACCCATATATCCAATTTTCATGTTATGCCATCAATTCCACCAATCACTTATATCCAAATAGGTAATATTCCCATACTTTTCCCCGTATTCAATCGTATGCGAAATCGTGGTTTAGGCCTGGATCCGAAATTGATCTAGGTTCATCAAAAGAAAATAAATAGGGGAAAGGTAGAATTTTGCAATAAAACAAGATAAGAGAGAAAACATCATAAAATCATCATGAAAGGCATAAAGATTGGATCTTGATAATAATATCAACATGAATCCAAGAAACTGATTTACAACGACTGAATAGAGCATGAACTAGACATAAGAAAGGAGATGAACAAGTCTCAAAACTCAAGGTTCAAAGGTAAACAAGAATAGGTCTGAATTGATAAACATGCTTATATCCAATTACACTTTATTCCATAGCCATATTAAAATTAAGTATTTTAATATAAAAGGTAACTAGAACTTACATAGCATGGCTAGCGAATTTAAGCACTGAAACCAATGTAGAAACGTTGTAGAGTTGTTAATTCATCTCCTTGAATTGTTGTAGAAGTCTTCATCTTTGCATTGGATTGCGTATGAAAGCTTAAGAAGAAGGTTAGAGACGGCGGCCATGACCAAGAGGGATTTTAGTAGCATAACGGTGGCTAGACATGTTGTTGTGAATTAGGGTTAGGCCTTAGGTTGTATTTATAGATGTAGGAACTCATTTAGGCCCTTATATCATCCCTAGAGTCAATCCAGACCATCAAAACTCATCCCGGGCCTCAAAAATGGGTTCTGGGCCACACCAGGCCGACCAGGTCGACCTGTACAGGGGGGAGGTCGACACTACAGTCGACCTGGGGGGGAAGTCGACTGTGCAGTCGACACTAAAGTCGAGCTGGGGTCAGTCTGCCTGAAAGCCTGCTGAAACTTGTACAGGCCATAACTTGGTCATACGGACTCCGATTTTCAAAAACTCGGACTCTATTTCATGTAAAATTTCGAGACGAACGCAATGGCGCAACCCATTTCCCTTGATTCTTATTTTAAAATTTAATTCTGCCTTGATTCTTGTATTAACATGTTATAAAAATTCGGGTTGTTACAGTTAGGGTTTGGATGATACTTCTTCCGCTGAGAGCATTCGTTTTGTTTCCACTGATCTTATGGTATACATTGATGACTTGTAATTCTAATGTAAAAAAATTTTAATGAAATAAAAGTTCTGTTAATTTTGTTTAAGTATGTTAGTACCTATAACCATCCATCTTTATGAACGATTTTAGTTGGTTTAATTACTGGCGAGAATCAGTCAAAAAGGCGGGTCATTACCATGTGTGTGTGTATATATATATATATATGCAAAAGAGAAAAGTTTAAAATAAGGCTGCGATCAAAGAAATATGATAAGAACTAAATAACGACATAACACCATTTGAATTTTGAAATTGAAATACAAGTTATGCGCATATATATACATGACATTTGAAGTTTTGTATACATATAAAAAGATTATATGTAAATATAATATTTAAAATAAATCAAAGAGAGTATAATGGGATAATAATCAAACTTTTAAAATCAAAAACGTCAAAACCGTGAACATCTGCCTAGAAAAGCCTCACGGGATCCAGGGGGTTGACCATGGGGTCGACACCAACATAGGTGGTCGATCCCACCCCAGATCTAGGCAGATTCATTAATGAATCCGGAACACCAATAAATAGGCAAGCAGAGCCAAGCGTAAATCTCACATTTTCTGAAAAGTCGCCTAAGCTCTGCCATTATTCTTCCTCCTCATATCTTTAACAACCCTGAATTTTGGGGCCAATTTAAAATTTTTATTTTAAGTTATTTTAATGAGTTTTGATATTTAAAATAATTTATTTTAAATAATAACGATTAAAATTTTATTTTATTTGAAGTAAGACTTTAAAATTTATATTAATTCTAATCCGATCCCTAAAAGGCACGGTAATTTCAAATTTTGTTTTTTTCAACTTTGGAAAAATATATAAAATTCATTATAAGTCAAAATTAGACAAAACAAGAAACGCTAGAACCGTATTAACGATATCTTTCTAATGAGTGTAAGAAATTTAGATTTCAGTTTATATTTTGTAAGATATGACAAAATTAAAATTTCAGAAAAACGCTATAGAATTTATATATATTATATATATGGTCCAGAAAGCTACTTTTCACATACTAATGAAATTGAACTCGAAACCACTTCCATTGAGTTCAAAATGATGTTTCTGCATTCAAAAAGTATAAACATCGATATATTTTGAGTTCTGGAAATTATTTATATTTTTATGTATTTTTAATATTAAATATATATGCCTTAAAAATGGAAATTTTGCAAACGACCTTCGAATCCGACGAAACTAGTTTCTATGTATCCGGAATATTAAATTATTGTTAGATTCCAAAATTTGTAATTTTTGGAGTCATTATTTAGTTGTTATTAATTTTTCATTGAAAACAGTCAATTTCTGTACTTTAAAAATTCATAAATCATTCAAACTGACTCGGAATTTAATGAAACCACTTTCTTTGAATTCGTACCATTAAGAAATAGTTATGTTCCAATTTTTAGTAAATTTGGATAACCTATGTGTTCGTACGAATTTTAAAACCACGAAAAGGACTAAAAAGTAATAGAATTATATTACATGAAGGCTAATCAATATTTAATTGAAAGTGTTTAAACTAAAGAGGGGCTGAATTAAAATTTACAATTGCCTATATATTATCATTTAGCCAGCACTAATCCATTTTCTAAACCTAATTCCAGTCTCCATCTTCATCTCTCTAATGGCGGCTCACTTTTTCCACTAAAATTCCTTTGCACAAAACACCCCGAAACTTCAACAACCTATATCTTCAAATCAGTACCAAATCGACACAAACCCTTTCTGGGTTTTGTTCTTCCATATAAACACTACTTATCACGAAAAATTCAGCACCTATCGTCGCACGGATTTGCCGGAATCCGAGTTTTAACATAGAAAACTGATTTCGGATTTTGGTGAATTCCGGCCAAACCATCGAGAATTAGGCGATGGACCAGTTGGAGAGAATGTAGCCAAGACATAAGAGAACAACTTTTCCTTTAGTCATTTCGTCTAAAAGTCAAAGGGAGGGCACAGAAATTGAGAAAAACTGAACTGAAGCAAAACAGCAAATCAAAATTCAGAGAAAATTCAGATTTGAACTGAACAGATATTAAAATGATGTGAGATTTCTTATTTTATTAATTAAAATTAAATTATTCTCGCTATCTGAAATCCTTGTATGTATGTAAATAAATTTAGATCTACGATGATTGAGTTGGAAATTTGTGTTTGTTGTTGGTATTGATTGTGATCCCATGTTGTTAGATATAGATCTGAAATTAAAACTCTTTCTTTAATCTCTAATTGTGGTTGGATTTAGAATTGAAGTAAAAATCTTATTTTTATTTTAGATCTATAAATATGGATCAAAATTAGAATATAAAGTTGAGATTTTTAGTGTCATCTTATTATATTAATTTGTTTACATTAAAAAGCTTCAATTTTTAATGTAAATAGAATACAATAAACTATTTTACATTAAAAAGTTACAATTTTTAATGTCATTATCTTATATAAAGAGTTTTACATTAAAAAGGTATAATTTTTAATGTTGATATTTTAAAATAAAAAGGCTTACATTAAAAAGTTACAATTTTTAATGTTGTATTTTACAGAGAAAAGATTTACATTAAAAGTATTGATTTTAATGTTGTTGAATACAAATAAAAAGGATTAGAAATGAAGTTATATTTATATTGTCACTTCATTAAAATAAAAAAAGGAATTAACTTTTGGTTAAATTGAAAGATTTTACTTTTGTTTAAATAAAAAAAAGTTTATTTTTGTTTATATGAACAAAGATTTCATCTTTGTAATTCAAAGTTGTAACTTTGTTTGTAATGCAAAGTTGTAACTTTGTTTTATTAATTAAGTGTTGTAACTTGGTTTGTTAATCAAAAAGTTTTCATTTTCTTTGTTTTCATAAATAAAAAGATTTTAACTTTATTAATAAAAAGATTGCAACTTTATTGTAACTTTGTTAATAAAAAGGGTATGACTTTGTTGTGTAAATTTAATAATTTTTTTTTTCGTTTATTATGTTGTAATGCAAGAACACAAACAAAAGATTTCAAACATTATTTACATTGTTTGTAAAAAAAAAGTGACAATATTTACATTTGTTTTGTAAATAGAAATTGACATTTGTTTGTAAAGCATGAAATTCACTTTTATTTGTAAATACATGAAATTCACTTTTGTTTGTAAATATAATGAAAAGAAATTACCTTTGTGTATTAATGAAAAAAAATCACTTTTGTGTATTAATGAAAAGCTTCATTTTTGTGTATAATGAAAATAAGACAAAAAGTTTCATTTTTGTGTGTAATGAAAATAAGAACAAAAGTATCATTTTTGTTAAAAAGAAAGTAATGACATTAACGTTGATTTTAGTTGAAATAATAAAAATATGATATGAATGTTGACCCAAAAACTTAGACTATATTACATGTAGTATTATGTATATGATATGAATGTTAATACCAAAGTCTAATTGTTGTTACATGTGTTATTATGAAGTTTGACACCATATGTTGACACCAAAGTTTAAGGTGATTACATGTATTAATTTGAGGAATGGACATAATAATTGACACCCAAAATATTAGTTGTTATCATATGTAGTAATATAAAAGCGATATGAAATCGACATTAAAATGAACATTATTGTTAGCATTATGTTAATACATTGAAAATGAACATTATATTTTTAAGTGTCATGTTAATGCATTAGAAATGAATATTTTTAGTGTCATACTATTGTTACCAAAAATGAACATATGTTTATTGTCACTTGGATTTCAGTAAAAAGTTAGAAACACGATATCATGTTTTACCGTCAATTAGAATTACAATAAAAGTTAGGAATATGAAATTGCATTTTTATGGTCATTTTTATCCAAAGAAAAAGATTTCATGTTTTATGTAAAATTATTACATTAGAAAGGTTGGACGTTAAAAATTTCATTTTTAATGTAAGTTGCTTCTATTAAAAATAATGAATTAAAGATGGACATTTTTGTCACGTTTAAAGAAATGAATTAAAGATGGACATTTTTGTCACATTAAAAAAAATGAGTTAAAAATGGACATATTTGTCAGATTAAAAGAATAAAGTAAAAAAAAATACACATTTTGTCATTTATAAAGGAATGAAACAAAAATATTTACTTTTGGTCATAAAAAAGGTTAAACAAAAATGTCATTTTAATGTAAATATCGAGAATTTACATTTTTGTTTATTTAAAAAGGATTAGACAAATTAAGATTTTTGTTAGTTTAAAAAGGATTAAACAAAAATGTCATTTTAATGTAAATTGGTATAAATGGAAAAGTTACATTTTAATGTCAATTGGTATAAAAGGAGAGTTACATTTCAATGTAATTAGATAAAAATTATGAAGTTTACATTTCACAGGTATTAAGATTTACTTTTTTAAAAAAAAGTTTACATTTTTATGTAATAAGATTTAAAAGTAAGAAAATTACAATTTCATGTAATTAAAATTAAAACTAAGGAAATTACATTTTCATGTAGTTAAGATTTAAGGATAAAATTACATTTTCATGTTAAAAGATTTAAAGATTTAAATTTTCATTGAAAAGGTTTAGATATGATATTTACATTTTTATGTAAATGGATTTTCATTAAAGAGAATTAGGATACGAAATTTCCATTTTATGTAAATACATTTTAAATGAAAATTATAACAATGTAAATTTACATTTTTATGTAAATAGGTTTTCACAAAAAGAATAAAGGTATGAGATTTACATTTTCATGTAAATAGATTTTCACTGAAAATTATATGGTCGAAATTTAAAAATGGACAAAATGAAATAATCTTTTGGTCACATTAGAAAATACTTACATTTGTTTTTGAGAACAAAATTCCCTAATTTTGTTTGAAATGAAAATTAACACACAAAATTATCATTTTGTTTGTATAGAAAAGATTGGCACACAAAATCATTATTTTGTTTGTAAGGAAAGATTAACTCAAAATTATTATTTTTGTTTTGCGTTGAAATAATAACAAAGTCATTATTCTGTTACATTGAAAAAAAAATATTCATTTTTGTAGAATTGAGGCTGACACCAAAATATATTGCATTTTTGTTAGAAATTGAAATGACACAGAAATCCTCATTTTTGTTAGATTAGAAATGATGCATAATAAATTGCATGTTTGTGCAAATTGAAAATAGAAAAAAAAAATACATTGTTATGTTTAGGATGTGTATGTGAATTAAAATAAGATAAACATTATTGTGTGTTATGTTATATATTAAAATGTTATGAAGCTAAGCGTTCTTTACTTGTTATGATTATCACAATAATGAAATGGCCGAAGAAATTGTATGTATATATAATTATATATATAAGTAAATTATAATAAAACGAATCACGCGCGGTAGTTCGCGATTCGACAATCGTAACTTTAAATAGTTATACCAAAATATCCGACCGTCGGATTTTCCCAAAACTGAAATAGTTAGGTTCACCTTGGGAAGATCTTTCCAACGATATGAATTGTGTTAAAATTCAATGGTTAGATTTAGAGAAATGTGTAAAACAAATTTGGGTGAAAACAGCGCCAAGGTCGCCTATTGTCTTGAAGCGTCGTTAAATAAAATTCAATTATTTTTATATAAATAAAAATAGATATTAATTGTTATAAACTAATATTAATGATAAGAAATGATTTGAAATGATATATGCGTGAGAATCATTTGAAAGGTCTGAGTTCAATCTCATTTCAAATGATTATTCGTCGATCTAAGTCAAAGAGTTGAAGACGGTGATTGAAGACCGACGATCTTCACGTCGAATGGATGAGTTACCATTGACGCCCATGATTGGAGTAGCTACCTTGAAGGGGCTACAATGGTGGCCGTCAAGACTACTTGTTGATTGTTCGAATATGCAAGGTATAAGATGCCTCCGGTTTCGTTCAGACCCAGAACGAACTTGAAAATGGATTGTATGTCTGACGTTGTATTCCTTTATACGGTATTCGTTGTTCTCTGCTAAATATATATCTGTTTGGTGTTTAACACCCTTCTCTGAGATGTACGAGCTTAGAGGTTATATATTGGTAGGAATAAATGGTATGGTATGGATTGACAATGTGGCATGCTATGATGCATGGATCAAGGTTTTTTGTTGAAAAGAAGGTCTTATGATGATCAAAGCACTGTTTGAAAAGCAAGCTTTGTGTATTACGTAGCTTCACGAGCCTCACACCCCGGTTGTGTTTAAAACGGAGCAAGGGAACGCAGGGAGAGCAGAAGGTTTCTTTCTAGCTAGAAGTGGTGTCATGGTATGGAGCCCAGGCATTTTTACTTATGTGGATGATGGAATGAGGCGCCTTGGATATTAGGTCCTATAGGACCGGTAAACGTGTGTTCAGGCGCAAAATCGTATGTGCGGACCAGCCCTGCAGCTTTCCAAGGGTTCACTACGTGGGATCCTGAGACATTAGCTAGAGTGTCTCGAATCGGTAAGGAGATCGTTCCTAGCCTTGACTCATGATGGAAACCCAATTCCCAATACGACCCTACGGACTAGATTGTATTACTAGTACGGAGGCATAGTATATGGTAGCTATGCTTCCTAGGATTGATACATTTACTTTGAAATGTTTTTGAAACATATATACACTAATAATAATATCAAATCCTTTTTTTCGTACCAAGCATGTTCAATCATCATAAGGTAAAACTCTATCCTCTGTTTTGCGTTGCATTGTGTGATGGGACTTGAGTCTTATGATGATTCCATTTTTCTAAAAAGCATTGCATTGTTTAAATATTTACTTTTAATTTTGCACTGGCAATCCAATGGAGTAAACCCGTTCCGCGTTAGCGGCGTGGTCCTTGGATTTGCCTTATTGCTATTAGTTATATTAGTTAAGAATTCTCACACCAATCCCATGACTGACTCATAGTTTGTTTCACTTTGCAAACTCGGATGCCCTCTTTTCCACACGGGCAGTCGAGTAGCTTTTTGCAGATATTTATCTCTTGAGCAGGATTCTGGATCGAAGCCTAAAGCTGTGTCCAGAGCATAGAAGTCTTCCGCTGTTTATTGTATTTAATTTTTTGTAACTTATCTTCCGCTGTAATTGTGACGGCCCGCCCCGCACCAGCCTGCATTTCCTCCAAAAGTGCGCTGTACACATGCCCGACTAGCACAAGACGGTCGTCATAAGAAAGGAAAGAAGGGAATGAACTAATCAAGGAACCTGTAGAATGTCTCACAGCGCATGGGATAAAATATAATAATAATATACTTGACATAAAACAGGCGAGACAGTGCATAAGCTGATAACTAAAATCAACACCAATCATCAGAGCAGCGGAAATCCAAATACAGCTTATTACAATTTTCCAAATTTACTGTCTCTAAAACAAAAGAAAGCTAAAGTAGAAGATACACCACCAATGCCCAAGCAGTGATCTTCAACAACACAGGGAGAATATTACATATATATTACGTGGAAGCCTCCTGCTCGTCTCCGGATCATCTACCCGTGCATCACCAGCTAACCTGTCTCTAGTCTGCTCGTGTGAGCACCCAGAGTAATAAGAGGAGACATAAAACTCTGGGTCAGACATAAAGCCTAGTATGAGCGATAAGCATCTAAACAGAATAATAACAGGTATACTAAACCATACCTGAACCTGGACCTGCAACCAAAGAGTTAGTACCACATACCGTACAATACTCCAAGGTGCCATAATAAATAGTGCAAGAATACGGGGGTGGGGTGTGCATGTCATAATGATAGCAAACAAATCATCCATAGCAACCATCCTCACATCTCTCACTCAGTGCGTAAAGCATACGACATCTACCACTTTGGAACACTAGACAAACTGAGGTAACGACGAATCCCGACTTGTAGAAACCCTGTTGTGACCATGCCAAACACTTGGAGTCATGACCAAACATTTCAATGACCCACTTCATTGGTCATAGCCCTTGGTTCTACCGATGCCGTAATGGCCCTGAATCCGCCTTCGTACCTCCTACCATAGTGGTCCAAAGCTATAGGCGTCGATAACCCCTTGGCACGCGTCCCGCAGCAAAGCCCAACCATGAAGCGAACTCGTTGATTCCCATCTGAATCCTGAGCTCTAACTTCCCATTTGGACTTCCTTTGCATCTCGGGTTTGGTCGAATTGGAGTGGGTCTTCAGAAGAGTTGTCGCGCAGTAACAGTCCTAGAACTAGGTTCGGTTCGGTAGCGTCGGTTCGGGTCTGTAACGACCCAGATTTTTGAACGGTTTATTTTAAATATTTAATATAGTTTTAAATATTGAATTCATAATATAAATGGTATTTTATTCGATTATCGATTAAATAATCGAAATACGATTTAATTTGATAATTATCGGAATACGAGAACTAAACAATTTAATTCAAAGGTAAAATTGAATCGAAACAGTTTAGATGATCAATGTATATATACGATTTAAATATGAACAATGATAATTGAAATTTATTTTTTAAATTTATTTGTTTTAAATTTAAATTGATTTAATATGGCTATTTTAAATAAACGTTCAAAATAAATGGTATAATCTATTTCGTTGAATTCAAATTAGCGTTATAACCTTATAACGTCGGTCGATGGGTTGAAAAAGCGGTTCAGAGTTTTGGGTTTAAGGGACCGTAAAATATTTTATTATTTAATTAAACAAAATCAAATCAAAGGAATTAAATTCGGCCGACCTACTTCTTTTATATCGTCACCCTAAACTTAAATTCGCAATACCTATATTTGCCTCGAGCTCAAAAAATTTGTCGCCTGTCTTCTAAATCTGGGAAACCGGAAATTAATGGCCATGTACTTCTTGCTCCCTTTCGCTTCTATATATTGACCCTATGCTCCGTTAGTTCATTCGCTTCAAAAACACAGATGAACCTTATGCCCTCTTCCTTTTTCCCAGTAAATCGAAAACCCAAATCCTCCGAATCAAAATGGAAATCAAAGGGGAATCGGAAATCAAAATTTGAAGACCGTGAGTTCCCTGAGTTCGACAGCATCTGGAAAGCGCGAAAGCAACGTTGCGATTTGAGGAAAAACCCCCAAGTCTCTGGAAGCTGGACGTCAGTCTCGAGATGCTCGAATGATGGAGCCGCGATGTGTCTGGAAGGGCGCGATGCTTCCTAGTAGCTCGAGTTAGGTATTCGAAGTCGTGGCCTAAGGTGAGTCTCGAATTGGGGCTTCGAGTGGGTGGTGACTGGTGGCGATTAATGTTGGTGATGTTGAGGGCAACAGTGGGTTTGGAGTGGATCATTGCAGTCAGCGATTTGCTAGGGTGTTGAATTGGTCGAGGCGATAAGGTAATCATTTTAACGAATTTAATTTACATAGTATAATTGATTTATTCACTATCGTATTTAATTTAAATAAATAAATGATTTATCGATGGATAAAAATTTAAATAAATCATAGGTGCGAACTGGATTCGGTTGAGACAATTCGAGTAGGTTCATAGATACGACAACATGGAAATAAATGGGATAATCGAAAAAGGAAAACCCGGTGAGTAAATCTCACTCACCTTTAGAATTATTTTTATTTTATTAAAAATAATTGTCTGTTGCTTGTGTGAATGATTTCTGGTTGCTTTATATATATTAGTTATTTAGGATATATATATATATATATATATATTGGGTTGATTGATTGGTTGGATTCCCGCAGTCTCATTAGCGGATGCCCGCAGTTTCATAGCGGATGATTACCCTATACGCCCCACGCTATGATTAGTGGATGACCTTCTATACCACGATATTCTGCCACGAAGCAGAATGGGTATTATTTATGTGCTAACATCTGTGGATGCAGGAAAACAGGTTGGAGGGATCCAACTGGATTCCTCAAAAATATATTATCTGTTTGTTTATTTGTTTGCATATATATTTTTATATATATGATGTGTTAGAAAAATAAATAATTCGTTGCTTTGTGTGTTTAAATATCACTGGGCTTAAGTAATGATATTTAAAAATATCATGAAAGGATAGTGGAGATTTAAAAAGGAAAATTTCTATTTTTAAATAGAATTTGAATTTTAAATGGGAATTAAACATAAACTTGTTTTTGAAATAAAACAAGTAGTTTCTTTATAAACGAAGTTTATAAATAATTCTTTTATAACGAAGTTATAAATAAAGTGAAAAGAATTATCATTTGATAATTCAGAAATAAAAATACAAGCGTGAAATTGGGATTTTGAAATGAAATTTCAAAACGGGATGTGAAATGAAATTTTTAAATATATAACTCAAAGGAAAATTTGAGTATAACATTTGAATTTTAAAAGGAGTTTAAATGTTTGAATTTTAAAAGGGGATTGAATATTAGAAATTCAAATTGAAGTTCAAATAGAATTTGAATATACGAAATTAGAATGGAAAACGGAATTTGAATTCAAGGAATTAAAATAAAATTTGAATTCAAAGGAATTCGAATAAAGAAATTCAAATAGAGATTTGAATGTGGAATTTCAAAATAGAAATTGAAATATAGAATTTCAAAGAAGAATTGAATAGGATTTGAAATGTGAAATTTGAATAAAGATTTGAATTGGAATTCAAATATGAAATTTGAATAGAGATTTGAAATGGAAATTCGAGTATTGAATTTTGAACATGGAATTTGAATAAAGAAATTCGAATAGAAATTTGAATATGAGATTTCAAAATAGAATTCGAAATAAACTTTGAACATAGGATTTCAAAGTAGAATAGGAAATCCAAATGGTTTGAAATGGAATTTGAATTCAAAGAAATTCAAATGGGGTTTGAATATTTGAATTTCAAAAGGGAATTCAAAATGGAGTTGAATATCTAAATTCAAGTATGAATTTCAAATATAGAAATTCAAAAAGGAGTTGAATTAAAGTGGGAATTCGAATAGAGGATTTGAAATGGAATTCGAATAAAGAATTTGAAATGGAATTCGAATAGAGGATTTCAAATGGGATTTGAATACAGGATATTAAACTATGGAATTTGAAATGTAAAGATTCAAATGGAATTTGGAATATATATATATATATATATATATTAGAAGGGAGTTGAATTCATTTAAAGAAGTTTAAAGGATTATATATATAAATATAATTAAAACGAACTCGCCGCAGCGCTGCAGTTCGTAAATTGACGACTCGAACTTCAATTGAGTATACCGGACTCAATTGAAGTCGGAATTCTTCGAAACAAGAAACGTCAGGACCGATTTGATAATAGTTTTCTAATGAAGGAGAAAAATCTGGATTTCATCGTATATATTTTGAGTTATATCAAAATCAAATTTTCAGAAAAACAGCGCCAGAATCGTTTTAAAACCATAATGGTTTATTTAAGGTTATAAAAGGATTTTAAGCGGAAAAAATCCGAATTGTCTATTTAGAAAATTTCAGAGTTGAGTTGTAAAATATATGCGAATTCAAGTTGTGTAAATGTATATGATTTTTGAAACAGAAACCAGATTTTGATTTATTGAATAGAATTAACTAAATTGAATAGAAATTAGTTAATGAGTTTTCGAAGGGATATTGGGGTTTGAATAAGTAAATTCGATTTGAAAATTTATATTCGAAAACAAAAAGGAAACTAGAATGGAAATCGAAATTCAATTTGGTTATGAACGAGTTAAATATTTTGTTTGAACATGTTATGTTCAACAAAGAAGTGAAATAGGCAAAATGGCCGATTTAAAGAATAAATGGGCGGAACTGAATTCAAACGATTAGATGTTATTGAATTGAATTGAAAACAGGTGACCAGGTATTAGACAGGTATGGGATGAGGTGTATGAAGTATATAAAGTATATAATTTATGTGCTCGACAAAAAGGTACATGTTTAAATTCATATATGGGTTTTATGCGCCGTATCGGCAAGCCGCTTGGCTTTTCCTTTTTCTTTTTGAGTGAGGAAGATACCGGGAAGCTATTTGAAATTTCCCGATGCTCCCGATACAGGGGAGGTTATGGCGAAATTTTCCGAAAATTTAAGGAGTTAGAATATTTTTAAGAAATTTGACAATTAGAAATCTATATATCGATATATATATAGAAGTCGATAAGGAAACGAAATCAAAAATAATGGAAAGAAGCCAATATGGTTATTGAAAATATTTGGGTAACAAATATTGATAAGGAAATGGAGAAGAGATTTAATTAATGAAATATTAATTAAAGAGCCCAGTGATTTGTTTGATATGTTTGGATGAACACTTGTTTTTATTCGATAGTTAAATCACAGACTATCGAAGTTTTTGACCATCGTTGTCAATATGGAGAGACCGGTTGGATTATTATCCGAAGAACCACTCCGTATTGGCATAAGCGTTGCGAACCAAGTATGCTGAATATATTGAAGACGGAGTGAAGTGCAAGGGCTTTTCTATTAATAGAAATAGTGCCTTCGGTGTCGTTCAATCCCAGAACGAACGTATATGGACGGATGTCTGACAAAGTATTTCCAATGATCAAATGGGTTGGTCTGTATGAATATATATGGTTGCAACGGATTTATCCCTTAGCATAACATCCAGAATACTTGTGCAAACTTAACTAGTGATTAACGGATCTGACAATGTGGCATTCAAAGTGATTGTGCTATCAATGAATGGTAAGTATTCGTAGCCTCAGGCCTCAACAACCGGGAAAGGACAAAAATCGGGCAGGCAGCATGGCTATGTGGGTCGCACCCATTAGGGTGTATAATCACCTATCTAGAGAAATTCCTTTTGTTTCTAAATCTATCGATTCTGCCCATTCGGGAAACGGTGGTTTGAGTCCAACCGTTGGTGATATACATTCGATACACTCAAGCGAAATGAGTGGTCGGTCGTGTGTGGGCCGGGTTGCAAGATGTTCTTGTTGAACCCAGTGTATTTGCCTCTAGAGATACATCATCGGAAGGTGGTCCCATACCTTGTCATGTTGGAAATCCAATCTCCAATAAGCGCCATGCGGTTTTTGATTATATACTATATATGTGGAGCGTGAGATGCAAGCGTTCTACTATTTGGTTATTTACTTGATGTAGACATTATTATAATATCATTGGATTTGATATCAAAGTGTTTTGGGTTATAGTAAGGTAAAAACCGTCCATGTTTATGTGTGGGCTGGTCTTACTATTATCTTTTCTTTCGAAAAGAGTTTTGAAAGTTAAACAAATGGTTGGAGTTTACTCACACCAGTCCCATGACTGACCCAGAGTTTATTTTGTTTTGTTTTCCCTAAACTCTTGGGTGCCCAAATTTGTACGGGCAGTCAAGTGTTTCAGGCTTTTACAGATACACTTGGAGGAGCTTGAAGCAGGAGGCTTCAACGTTAGTTATTTAGAGTTACTTCCGCTGGATCAAATGTTATGTGTACTCTGATGATGGTATGTATATAAAGTTACTGATTGGTATTTCAAAAGTTATGTTATATAATATATTTTATTCGTTCCGCTGTGAGTTTGTGATCTTCGTTTTTCTTCTATTCTAATATTTCTTTCTTTCTAATTCTCACCCTCTAACTTCTTTCTAATAATGGTTCGTATTTCTGTGTTATTTGGGTTGGACGTGTAGTGTTATTAGTCAACTCAGATAGCACGGATTTGCGGGTCGTTTCAGTTGGTATCAGAGCTTAGGTTGAGCGAACACCTAGGCTTGTGTGGCACGTGCTCATTAGAGATAGAGTCAGTAGTACTCTAGAATGAGTTGAGTGTATAGATACGAGAGAGCGTATTTGTTAATTGATATAAAAGTTGTTTTATATTGTGTTGGCTAGTCTGTTGAGTGGTTTATGAGTTCTGATCGAATCGTGGGACGCCACGAAGTCGATAGGGATTTCTAAACACTTGAACAGAAAATACGACATGATATTGTTTTTAAGAAGGTAAATGAAATAATTTTACCCAAAATTTCTATTTTGATATAGAAAGAATAATTTTCTAGAATTATTATTATATGGATGTGTTGGATGTTGATTTTATAATCAAATGAGATTATAAAATTAAAATGGTTATTTATAACCAAATAGAATTTGTATAGGAATTAAATATACGAATGAGATGAATTAGAATTAAATTCAAACCAGAATTAAGAATTTAAAATCCTGGGAAGTTGAAAAATATTTCTCAAAGTATATTAAAATAATATAGCTTTGTTTTGAAAGGGATTTTTTAATAAAAATCATTTTTAATGGGTTTTGAAATTGTTTAAGCACTGAACTCACTTCAGTGGCCGGGAAATAATTCTGATGATGATTGCAACATCATCAGTGTTCATTTCCGAGTTTCTAAGTGATAGGTTGCTACCTTAGAAAGTTTTTGACGGAAATTTGTTTGAAAGAAAACAAATTGGTTTGAATATGCAAATGTTTTGAATTCGAGATGGAAATAAATATATGTATATATTTATGTGATTTCAGAAGAATTTGAAAAGAAAAACCCAGGGATTTGAATTCTGGAATTGAAATCTAACTTAGACTAGTTAAATGGATTGAAGTGAATCAATTTATTAGAATCAATTTGAATTGGTTTAATAGAATATAGATTGGATATAAATGGATTGATCGTAGCTCATTCGAATTGAATAAAGAAGACCAAAAGTTTTGGTAGAATTGAATTTGTTGAAATATGAGGAATTGAGCTTCAACATAAGTGAGGTTTTGAAAAGTAATAGGTTTGTACCATTTTTCTACCTTAGCAATTTCGAGGACGAAATTATTTTAAGGGGGGAAGAATGTAACGACCCAGATTTTTGAACGGTTTATTTTAAATATTTAATATAGTTTTAAATATTGAATTCATAATATAAATGGTATTTTATTCGATTATCGATTAAATAATCGAAATACGATTTAATTTGATAATTATCGGAATACGAGAACTAAACAATTTAATTCAAAGGTAAAATTGAATCGAAACAGTTTAGATGATCAATGTATATATACGATTTAAATATGAACAATGATAATTGAAATTTATTTTTTAAATTTATTTGTTTTAAATTTAAATTGATTTAATATGGCTATTTTAAATAAACGTTCAAAATAAATGGTATAATCTATTTCGTTGAATTCAAATTAGCGTTATAACCTTATAACGTCGGTCGATGGGTTGAAAAAGCGGTTCAGAGTTTTGGGTTTAAGGGACCGTAAAATATTTTATTATTTAATTAAACAAAATCAAATCAAAGGAATTAAATTCGGCCGACCTACTTCTTTTATATCGTCACCCTAAACTTAAATTCGCAATACCTATATTTGCCTCGAGCTCAAAAAATTTGTCGCCTGTCTTCTAAATCTGGGAAACCGGAAATTAATGGCCATGTACTTCTTGCTCCCTTTCGCTTCTATATATTGACCCTATGCTCCGTTAGTTCATTCGCTTCAAAAACAAGGATGAACCTTATGCCCTCTTCCTTTTTCCCAGTAAATCGAAAACCCAAATCCTCCGAATCAAAATGGAAATCAAAGGGGAATCGGAAATCAAAATTTGAAGACCGTGAGTTCCCTGAGTTCGACAGCATCTGGAAAGCGCGAAAGCAACGTTGCGATTTGAGGAAAAAACCCCAAGTCTCTGGAAGCTGGACGTCAGTCTCGAGATGCTCGAATGATGGAGCCGCGATGTGTCTGGAAGGGCGCGATGCTTCCTAGTAGCTCGAGTTAGGTATTCGAAGTCGTGGCCTAAGGTGAGTCTCGAATTGGGGCTTCGAGTGGGTGGTGACTGGTGGCGATTAATGTTGGTGATGTTGAGGGCAACAGTGGGTTTGGAGTGGATCATTGCAGTCAGCGATTTGCTAGGGTGTTGAATTGGTCGAGGCGATAAGGTAATCATTTTAACGAATTTAATTTACATAGTATAATTGATTTATTCACTATCGTATTTAATTTAAATAAATAAATGATTTATCGATGGATAAAAATTTAAATAAATCATAGGTGCGAACTGGATTCGGTTGAGACAATTCGAGTAGGTTCATAGATACGACAACATGGAAATAAATGGGATAATCGAAAAAGGAAAACCCGGTGAGTAAATCTCACTCACCTTTAGAATTATTTTTATTTTATTAAAAATAATTGTCTGTTGCTTGTGTGAATGATTTCTGGTTGCTTTATATATATTAGTTATTTAGGATATATATATATATATATATATTGGGTTGATTGATTGGTTGGATTCCCGCAGTCTCATTAGCGGATGCCCGCAGTTTCATAGCGGATGATTACCCTATACGCCCCACGCTATGATTAGTGGATGACCTTCTATACCACGATATTCTGCCACGAAGCAGAATGGGTATTATTTATGTGCTAACATCTGTGGATGCAGGAAAACAGGTTGGAGGGATCCAACTGGATTCCTCAAAAATATATTATCTGTTTGTTTATTTGTTTGCATATATATTTTTATATATATGATGTGTTAGAAAAATAAATAATTCGTTGCTTTGTGTGTTCAAATATCACTGGGCTTAAGTAATGATATTTAAAAATATCATGAAAGGATAGTGGAGATTTAAAAAGGAAAAATTCTATTTTTAAATAGAATTTGAATTTTAAATGGGAATTAAACATAAACTTGTTTTTGAAATAAAACAAGTAGTTTCTTTATAAACGAAGTTTATAAATAATTCTTTTATAACGAAGTTATAAATAAAGTGAAAAGAATTATCATTTGATAATTCAGAAATAAAAATACAAGCGTGAAATTGGGATTTTGAAATGAAATTTCAAAACGGGATGTGAAATGAAATTTTTAAATATATAACTCAAAGGAAAATTTGAGTATAACATTTGAATTTTAAAAGGAGTTTAAATGTTTGAATTTTAAAAGGGGATTGAATATTAGAAATTCAAATTGAAGTTCAAATAGAATTTGAATAGACGAAATTAGAATGGAAAACGGAATTTGAATTCAAGGAATTAAAATAAAATTTGAATTCAAAGGAATTCGAATAAAGAAATTCAAATAGAGATTTGAATGTGGAATTTCAAAATAGAAATTGAAATATAGAATTTCAAAGAAGAATTGAATAGGATTTGAAATGTGAAATTTGAATAAAGATTTGAATTGGAATTCAAATATGAAATTTGAATAGAGATTTGAAATGGAAATTCGAGTATTGAATTTTGAACATGGAATTTGAATAAAGAAATTCGAATAGAAATTTGAATATGAGATTTCAAAATAGAATTCGAAATAAACTTTGAACATAGGATTTCAAAGTAGAATAGGAAATCCAAATGGTTTGAAATGGAATTTGAATTCAAAGAAATTCAAATGGGGTTTGAATATTTGAATTTCAAAAGGGAATTCAAAATGGAGTTGAATATCTAAATTCAAGTATGAATTTCAAATATAGAAATTCAAAAAGGAGTTGAATTAAAGTGGGAATTCGAATAGAGGATTTGAAATGGAATTCGAATAAAGAATTTGAAATGGAATTCGAATAGAGGATTTCAAATGGGATTTGAATACAGGATATTAAACTATGGAATTTGAAATGTAAAGATTCAAATGGAATTTGGAATATATATATATATATATATATATATATATTAGAAGGGAGTTGAATTCATTTAAAGAAGTTTAAAGGATTATATATATAAATATAATTAAAACGAACTCGCCGCAGCGCTGCAGTTCGTAAATTGACGACTCGAACTTCAATTGAGTATACCGGACTCAATTGAAGTCGGAATTCTTCGAAACAAGAAACGTCAGGACCGATTTGATAATAGTTTTCTAATGAAGGAGAAAAACCTGGATTTCATCGTATATATTTTGAGTTATATCAAAATCAAATTTTCAGAAAAACAGCGCCAGAATCGTTTTAAAACCATAATGGTTTATTTAAGGTTATAAAAGGATTTTAAGCGGAAAAAATCCGAATTGTCTATTTAGAAAATTTCAGAGTTGAGTTGTAAAATATATGCGAATTCAAGTTGTGTAAATGTATATGATTTTTGAAACAGAAACCAGATTTTGATTTATTGAATAGAATTAACTAAATTGAATAGAAATTAGTTAATGAGTTTTCGAAGGGATATTGGGGTTTGAATAAGTAAATTCGATTTGAAAATTTATATTCGAAAACAAAAAGGAAACTAGAATGGAAATCGAAATTCAATTTGGTTATGAACGAGTTAAATATTTTGTTTGAACATGTTATGTTCAACAAAGAAGTGAAATAGGCAAAATGGCCGATTTAAAGAATAAATGGGCGGAACTGAATTCAAACGATTAGATGTTATTGAATTGAATTGAAAACAGGTGAACAGGTATTAGACAGGTATGGGATGAGGTGTATGAAGTATATAAAGTATATAATTTATGTGCTCGACAAAAAGGTACATGTTTAAATTCATATATGGGTTTTATGCGCCGTATCGGCAAGCCGCTTGGCTTTTCCTTTTTCTTTTTGAGTGAGGAAGATACCGGGAAGCTATTTGAAATTTCCCGATGCTCCCGATACAGGGGAGGTTATGGCGAAATTTTCCGAAAATTTAAGGAGTTAGAATATTTTTAAGAAATTTGACAATTAGAAATCTATATATCGATATATATATAGAAGTCGATAAGGAAACGAAATCAAAAATAATGGAAAGAAGCCAATATGGTTATTGAAAATATTTGGGTAACAAATATTGATAAGGAAATGGAGAAGAGATTTAATTAATGAAATATTAATTAAAGAGCCCAGTGATTTGTTTGATATGTTTGGATGAACACTTGTTTTTATTCGATAGTTAAATCACAGACTATCGAAGTTTTTGACCATCGTTGTCAATATGGAGAGACCGGTTGGATTATTATCCGAAGAACCACTCCGTATTGGCATAAGCGTTGCGAACCAAGTATGCTGAATATATTGAAGACGGAGTGAAGTGCAAGGGCTTTTCTATTAATAGAAATAGTGCCTTCGGTGTCGTTCAATCCCAGAACGAACGTATATGGACGGATGTCTGACAAAGTATTTCCAATGATCAAATGGGTTGGTCTGTATGAATATATATGGTTGCAACGGATTTATCCCTTAGCATAACATCCAGAATACTTGTGCAAACTTAACTAGTGATTAACGGATCTGACAATGTGGCATTCAAAGTGATTGTGCTATCAATGAATGGTAAGTATTCGTAGCCTCAGGCCTCAACAACCGGGAAAGGACAAAAATCGGGCAGGCAGCATGGCTATGTGGGTCGCACCCATTAGGGTGTATAATCACCTATCTAGAGAAATTCCTTTTGTTTCTAAATCTATCGATTCTGCCCATTCGGGAAACGGTGGTTTGAGTCCAACCGTTGGTGATATACATTCGATACACTCAAGCGAAATGAGTGGTCGGTCGTGTGTGGGCCGGGTTGCAAGATGTTCTTGTTGAACCCAGTGTATTTGCCTCTAGAGATACATCATCGGAAGGTGGTCCCATACCTTGTCATGTTGGAAATCCAATCTCCAATAAGCGCCATGCGGTTTTTGATTATATACTATATATGTGGAGCGTGAGATGCAAGCGTTCTACTATTTGGTTATTTACTTGATGTAGACATTATTATAATATCATTGGATTTGATATCAAAGTGTTTTGGGTTATAGTAAGGTAAAAACCGTCCATGTTTATGTGTGGGCTGGTCTTACTATTATCTTTTCTTTCGAAAAGAGTTTTGAAAGTTAAACAAGTGGTTGGAGTTTACTCACACCAGTCCCATGACTGACCCAGAGTTTATTTTGTTTTGTTTTCCCTAAACTCTTGGGTGCCCAAATTTGTACGGGCAGTCAAGTGTTTCAGGCTTTTACAGATACACTTGGAGGAGCTTGAAGCAGGAGGCTTCAACGTTAGTTATTTAGAGTTACTTCCGCTGGATCAAATGTTATGTGTACTCTGATGATGGTATGTATATAAAGTTACTGATTGGTATTTCAAAAGTTATGTTATATAATATATTTTATTCGTTCCGCTGTGAGTTTGTGATCTTCGTTTTTCTTCTATTCTAATATTTCTTTCTTTCTAATTCTCACCCTCTAACTTCTTTCTAATAATGGTTCGTATTTCTGTGTTATTTGGGTTGGACGTGTAGTGTTATTAGTCAACTCAGATAGCACGGATTTGCGGGTCGTTTCAGGGTCGGTCCTCCCTCCTTGTCATCTTCCATTCGGTTCGGGTCGGGTACTTTACTCCGGGTCGGGTCGGGGTGCTGTGTGACGGCAAGGAATTTCGCTCGGTCCGAACCAGTCGCTAAACCGATCCAGGCCGTTCGAAACGCCCTATCGTTTGAGAACAGGACATAACAGAACGCATACAGAAGAACATTTCACTGTATATTACAACAATGCATCAGATTACAAGAATATACAGAGCATGAATGAATATTACACAGAAATATCAGAGATTTAAATTACATTTAAATACATAGCAGCGGAAAATAATACAATACACAACTAGAAGAAGATATACGGATACAAAGCTTTCCGGATATCGTTCCAGCTGTAAACCAGGATCCTGTGAATATAAATCTGCAAAACCAAAACTACTAGCTGCCCGTGTCAAAATAGGGGCACCCAGAGTTTAGGTTAAAACAATAAACTCCAGGTCAGTCATGTGACTGGTGTGAGAACTAAAACAGTTATTAATCTTTATTTTAAATCATTAGGTAAATTAAGGGACCACGCCGTATAACACGGAACGGGTTTCCTCCCAAGAATACCAGTGCATAAACAAACAGCGCAATGCTAAATAAAGAAAAATGAAGCTGTTATAAGACCCAGGTCCTATCACACAATGCAACGCAAGCCGGGGGATAGGGTTTTCCCTTATAACAGCCAAAGAATGCTTGGTACGTTTAAAACAAATCATTTGATACTACTATAAGTGCATAGTGTATAAAACAACTTCAAATCATAAGTATCAATCATAGGCGGCATGGGTACCATATATCATGTCGCCATACTAGTTCTACAAATAAAACCGCAGGATCACGTATTTGGAAATTGGATTTCCGTCTATGAACCGAGGCAAAAGATAGTCCTCAACCGATTCGTGACTCTCTAGCCCGAGCCACGGGGTCAGAGCGCATCGACCCTTGGAGCGACAGGGCCGGTCCACCGATGTGGATTAAAATGCCTGAACACTACGTTTCCCCGCCCTTTGGGGCGTAAATGAGCCAACTAAATGACTCCATCGGTTCGAGAATGACCGATCAATCCGAGGCGCCTCGCAACAGCAACAACCACATAAGTCAAACTCGTCAGGGCGTGTAAAACCACTGACGCCACTTCTAACTAGAAAGAAACGCAAGTCCTTCCTGAGGTCCGTCTCCCGTTTTTGGTTCATACCGGGTGTGAAACACGCGAGGTAAACGTTACACAAAGCTACGCCACAAAGGCCGTGCTTTGATCATCACCACAAGACTTTGCTTTTCAACAGAAGCCTCGATCAATTGCCACTTAGGCATGCCACGCAGGCAATTCACTCCATGCGTTTGATATCCATCAATATATAACCCCTGAGCTCGTACGTCTCAGAGAAGGGCGTTAAGCAAGAGAATAAATTCTCCGCCGCCAAACAGATATATATTTAATAGAAATCAATCACACAGACTAAAATCCAATGTCAGACACACAGTCCATTTACAAGTCCGTTCTGGGTCTGAACGAAACCGGAGGCACCTAGTACCCCGCATATCCATCGATCTCCAAGTACGTCTGGACGATCGCCAACTGTTTCCATCTTCTTGGGTGTACAGCCCAATCAAGATCGTCAGAAATCACCCAAACGACGTGAAGACCTCCGGTCTTCGACCATCGTCTTCATCTTCGACTTATCGTCGTATCAGTTATTCAGAATGGGATAAACCCGGTCTTTCCGAATAACTCGCGTATATTTTAAATAAGTGTTACACAAACACAACATACGCCTCATTCCAATTCATTAGTCACTAACCGTAAATTAATCAAGAGAATAATTCCCCAAATATTAACCCCGAAGGCCGAAACCAACATCAGATCAATATCCAGCAAACCATTCTGCTTGGCCAACCGACAGTTAGTTTCTAAATTTCACATTCATAGGGAAAGGTTCCCATTAATTTTATCAAAGATAAATTCCTTGAATTTATTCTTTAATCTACTTTTGAATATCAATTCAAACTAGTCGGGATTAGCGAACCTTACCGAAGTAATCATTTGTTTTAATTTCCCAATCCCAACCTATTCATCCCATGAAGTAAAACTGGTTATACTTCATATCTAACACCACGGTGTTATCGGTAAATTCAATTACCATTTCACGTTCAAATCTAATTAAAGATTTAACTATCGCCTGGAGCAAAACTGGTGATACTCCATTTCGATTATTTCAATCTAATTAAAGATTCATTAAAACTCCACTTAGTTTTAATCCGTGACTGGGTTAAAGAATCGGTGTCATTTAAAACACGGTTCACGATAAACCCAAATTCAATATCAATTCAATTCCAATTAAATATTATTTAATTGGTACACTTCATTAAATCTAAATAAAAAGATTTAATCTTTTCTCAACTGGGTTCAAGAACAGTGTTAGTGAAGACACCATTCACGACAAACCCAAATCACATTTGATATTCAATATAAGGCTCTGAATAGAAAATATATCGGCTTATATTCAATATCAAATTCTACGATTAACAAATGTCGTATTGGAAATAACGATACAAATATATCTTTCAAATTTCCATAACAACACCTGTATAATCACGAATTCCAACATCGAAATATTCCGAAGACAATTTCGATTCAAATCCACTCCAATGCAATCATTGGAAATTTTGGTTATTTTTAAAACCCTATTCGAATTCAATTTATTTATTTAAAAATAAATAGAATTATAATTCTAGTTCAAAACTAGTTCATTTCGATAAAAATCTATTTTTATCCTTTCAAATATGGAGTTTTTCATCCCAATCCTTTCTAAATCATTTCTTATGATTTTACACAAATTATTGCTATTTTTAATAATTTTATCAAGGCCCGTACAGTCGATTTCCATCAATGGCCATCGAACTGCACTTACAGCGACCTTTTTCAAATTTGATTTGGACATAATTCCAAATCCAACCGTTAGATTTCAAATTTCTAATATTCGTTAGAAAGCTCTTTTCGATACGAACCCAACGGTTCCGGTTTTAGGAGAATCCGACGGTCGGATCTCCCGTAATGTCCGTTTGAAATAAATGGTCGAAATTCACGAACTGCCGCGGCGCGGCGCGTTCTATTCAGGCCATTATATTATATATATAATATATATAATATATATTTCGTCGATTTCTATTTAAAACGAATTTTATAAATCGTTTTAAATTCCTTTCAAAAGCAATTTCAACTTTCTTTTCAATTCAAATCAAAATTGAATTCTTCTTTATAAATTCGTTTTAAAATTCATTTCTATTCGATTCAAATTTCAATTCAATTTGAATTCATTTGAATTCGTTTTCAATTCAATTTGAATTCGTTTTCAATTCAATTCATTTCGAAATCGTTTTATATTCAATTCATTTCGAAATCGTTTTCAATTCAATTCATTTCGAAATCGTTTTCAATTCAATTCATTTCGAAATCGTTTTCAATTCATTTCATTTCGAAATCGTTTTCAATTCATTTCATTTCGAAATTGTTTTCAATTCATTTCATTTCGAAATCGTTTTCAATTCATTTCATTTCGAAATCGTTTTCAATTCATTTCATTTCGAAATCGTTTTCAATTCATTTCATTTCGAAATCGTTTTCAATTCATTTCATTTCGAAATCGTTTTCGTTTACGTCAAAATGGCGTCAATCTACTCAACACGGCTTCATAAATTTCTGTTTTCAAATATTCTATTTCAAATATTTCTTTTTTTTCAAAATAGTTGTTATTATCAAAATATTTCGTTCAACACATGACCAATCTCAATGGATGAGTACTGTCAACACATGAACTTTTATTTTATATTGATAAAGATGTAAATTTTATTACTAAAATATTTTGTTCAACACATGACCAATCTCAATGGATGAGTACTGTCAACACATGAACTTTTATTTTATATTGATAAAGATGTAAATTTTATTACTAAAATATTTCGTTCAACACATGACCAATCTCAATGAATGAGTACTGTCAACACATGAACCTTTATTTTATATTATTCTTTATTTTTCAAATTGGAATGAGGCCCAATCAATTACCATATAAAGTTAATTATATTTATTTTCATACAACACATGTATATAATAGCATTGAAAAATAATCAACCATCAACCAAAGTGCACTACACTGTATAAGCATCAAATATAAATATCTAACGCTTATAACAGCCTGTCAATCGATCGATCGACATATTTAATCAATCAGGATGAGTGAACTTCAAATTTCATCCTAACACCCGTGTGGGGTTTCAAACAATCAAACACATATTTATTTGTGCAGTCGGGCGATGTGTAAAATTTATCGTCCCAATCAATGTCCTTCAAATAGGTGTACATAAACAAACCGTCCGGTTTGTAAATGAATATTTTATTTTATTCACTTCACGTTAAAAATTATATTTTTAACGATAAAACATTTTATTCAACCTATGAATATTCTATTCGGTTCATTTATTCAATAAAATGATATTTTTATTTTTCTAACATATTTTAGAAAATTTCGGCGGCATAACGGCACGATACTAGAAACGGGACAAGGCCTAGCCTTATCCCCGGTCTAGTGAAGGCCCACGCCATTCACACATCAATCAAAATCACCAAACAACCAATTCAAATCACATCATATAGCTAATCTATGCAACCAAACAAACAAGTCCATGGTCTGTGGACGATTGTGTCGGGTGCTACTAAGCACCGTCTGCATCCTAGTATATATATAAAACCAGAAAAGAAATTGAAAGGTGAGAAATTCTCACATATTGCTATCCTAGCTCCACGGCACTTCATTGATAGAAATCTTCGTCGTTCTGCCTCTTTTCACTTTAGTCGCCCGTAGCCACTACCTATGTAAAAATCGAATTTTTACTTTGCTATTCAATATATAAAAATCGAATTTTTATTTCACTATTCGATATATAAAAATCGAATTTTTATTTCGAAGTTCAATAGATAAAAATCATATTTTTTTTCTTCTACCCAATAAAAATTCCGCCTTTTCTATTTTAAAAATATGATCTTTCCTATTCTAAAAACCCGATCTTTTCAATTTTAAAGTTCAAACCCTTCTCTTTTTAAAGTTTAAATCTTTTTCTCTTTGAAGTTAAAACCTTTTTCTAAAAATCAGTTTTTAATACTTTTTTTTAAAAATCAGTTTTTATCCTATTTTAAAATCAGTTTTAAAATCTTATAAAATCAGTTTTTACTTTTATTTAAAAATCAGTTTTAAAATCTTATAAAATCAGTTTTTACTTTTATTTAAAAATCAGTTTTAAAATCTTATAAAAATCAGTTTTTACTTTTATTTAAAAATCAGTTTTAAAATCTTATAAAATCAGTTTTTACTTTTATTTAAAAATCAGTTTATAAATTCTTTAAAAAAACAGTATTAAATTCTTTTAAAATAAAACAGAAATAAAATATTAAATGAAAAAGAAAAGAAAAGAAAAGGACTTACAGAGGAGGGGGGGTTTCCGCGCTGTCTGCGTCCACTGGGGGGGGTGCCTGGTCGGAGGAGGAAAGGTGGGTGAGGCGGAGGAGGTTGGCTCGACGGGGTCAGGTGGGGCAGAGGGGATTGGTTTCGCGACTGGGGGTCTCGCGATAGGGGGCTTCACGCGTCGGTCTGAAGGAGGAGACAAGGGGAAGGAGGCGGCGCTGGGAGGCCGACCTCCAGTGGCGCCCTCGACGAAGGGCGGTGGTGGAAGGGGGGGGGAGATCGACGAGGTCTCCGTCGTCTTCGAGGTTTTTTTTTTTTCCTATTTGTTTTTTTTTTTGATTTGGAAAATGACGGGGGGGGGGGGGGGGTCTGAAGAAAATAGGGGGAGAGTTTTTTTTTTATAATAATTTATTTAATTTCTTTTAAATTTCAAAACTTCATGCTTATCGAAACGAACTCTAATTTAAACTCAACGACTGCCGCCCCTAGCGTTTTACCCCCATTCTGAACACAATGGGATATGTATCACAAGCTGGTTTGATCGTTTGAATTAGTTTCCGTGGAATTTACATTCAAAATCATTATATTGAATTTTAAACGTACATTTCAAATTACCGGGGCCCCATACGAACTCTAAAAATTCTAGAAAAATATTTTCTAGCTTTGTATTGACGATACGGTCCTAACAAAACTAGTTTCGTCGAATTCTGAGACCATTTGCAAAATGGCCAATTTCCAGTCGATTAAAATCAACTGAAATTGGTCAGACACGTTTTCCTTTGCCACGCTTACATATTGATTCGAAAATTTATGAAATTTGAAACCTAGCAATAATTTGACATCACGGACCCAACAAAACTGGTTTCGTCGAAATCCGAGGTCGTTTGCAAAATGTCCATTTTTAAGGGCCTGAATTCCATAGCGACTATTCAGAATTTTCAACTGGACATATCTTTTGATTCCCGCTATCAAATTTCGATTTGTCGGATTCGTTGGAAAGATATCATCAATTAGATCCCAATATTTTTGGTTTCACTAAAATCCGGATTGTTTTGCACCCGGTACATTCAATTGAAGTTTGAAATCGAATTATCGAACTACCGCGCCATTTTCAATTCTATTTTAATTATATATATAATTATTTATATTCTAACGACGACGCGTATATATACGTTCGAATTCCACTCAAAATAAATTTCTCGTCGATATTATTTAAAATAATTCATTTTAAATAATCAAAATCCGCCAAAATTGCCAAAATAAAAATTTTAAACTGGCCCAGATTTTCGGGTTATTACAATCTCCCCCACTTAAAACTTTTCGTCCCCGAAAAGGAACAAAGTCGAAAGTGGTTTGATTAATCAACTCTACGCTCGGTCTGGCTTCCATTCTCCAACTCTTTAGTTTCTGAGAATTTTCAAAATTTCAAAAAATTTGGCTAACACCCTAAATTTTTGAAAAATTTCGCCATAACCTCCCCTGCAATGGGAGCATCGGGGAATTTCAAATAGCTTCCCCGGTCCTTCAGATCTCAAAAAGAAAAAGAAAAAGCCAAGCGGCTAGCCAATAGGCTCATAAAATCATCATCACCCAAACAAAACAGTAAATTATGTAGTAAACATGTACCTATTTGTCGGGCAAACAAATTTTATTCTTCGGCTCTAGCCTCCTTGCTATGACCTGTTCAATATAAGCATATGTATATGCAAGCAAATGCAACCAATTTCCAATACAATTCAATATTCGATCAAATTAGGCATAATGGTTCAAAATTATCAAACAATTAAACAAACAACACAAACATCAATCAATTAGTGAATTAGAGTTTCAAATCCATAATTTGGTACATATACAAAAATCATGTTTTTGATGCCAAATCACAACAATAGGCCCTATCTAATTTTGGTTCTCACACCAGTCTAATGGAATTATATAGAAATCACACCTTCGTCACTCGAAAATAAATGCTGATGATGTTTCGAACCACCATCAGAACATTGTCGGGCTACTAGAGTGCGGTTCTATATCTACCCGGTATATTAAAATTTCGAATATATGTTTGCAAGGCGTATATGCAAATTCTTTATATACTGGACTGTCCAAATCAATATAAATGAATAATCAACTACGAATAATTGATTAAAATTTTCAAAACAAAATTTGTTTTCACTTTAAAAATATACTCTTCACACTCGTTCTAGGATACTACTGATCCCATCTCTAACGAGTCATTCTCATTGGATATTGCTAATCCAATATCTGATGAATTCTTTCGTATGATTCTAATGTGTCTTGTTCTCTAGCTTTGTAAACCAAAGCTCTGATACCAACTGTGACGGCAAGGAATTTCGCTCGGTCCGAACCAGTCGCTAAACCGATCCAGGCCGTTCGAAACGCCCTATCGTTTGAGAACAGGACATAACAGAACGCATACAGAAGAACATTTCACTGTATATTACAACAATGCATCAGATTACAAGAATATACAGAGCATGAATGAATATTACACAGAAATATCAGAGATTTAAATTACATTTAAATACATAGCAGCGGAAAATAATACAATACACAACTAGAAGAAGATATACGGATACAAAGCTTTCCGGATATCGTTCCAGCTGTAAACCAGGATCCTGTGAATATAAATCTGCAAAACCAAAACTACTAGCTGCCCGTGTCAAAATAGGGGCACCCAGAGTTTAGGTTAAAACAATAAACTCCAGGTCAGTCATGTGACTGGTGTGAGAACTAAAACAGTTATTAATCTTTATTTTAAATCATTAGGTAAATTAAGGGACCACGCCGTATAACACGGAACGGGTTTCCTCCCAAGAATACCAGTGCATAAACAAACAGCGCAATGCTAAATAAAGAAAAATGAAGCTGTTATAAGACCCAGGTCCTATCACACAATGCAACGCAAGCCGGGGGATAGGGTTTTCCCTTATAACAGCCAAAGAATGCTTGGTACGTTTAAAACAAATCATTTGATACTACTATAAGTGCATAGTGTATAAAACAACTTCAAATCATAAGTATCAATCATAGGCGGCATGGGTACCATATATCATGTCGCCATACTAGTTCTACAAATAAAACCGCAGGATCACGTATTTGGAAATTGGATTTCCGTCTATGAACCGAGGCAAAAGATAGTCCTCAACCGATTCGTGACTCTCTAGCCCGAGCCACAGGGTCAGAGCGCATCGACCCTTGGAGCGACAGGGCCGGTCCACCGATGTGGATTAAAATGCCTGAACACTACGTTTCCCCGCCCTTTGGGGCGTAAATGAGCCAACTAAATGACTCCATCGGTTCGAGAACGACCGATCAATCCGAGGCGCCTCGCAACAACAACAACCCCATAAGTCAAACTCGTCAGGGCATGTAAAAATACTGATGCCACTTCTAACTAGAAAGAAACGCAAGTCCTCCCTGAGGTCCGTCTCCCGTTTTTGGTTCATACCGGGTGTGAAACACGCGAGGTAAACGTTACACAAAGCTACGCCACAAA
The DNA here is from genome assembly GCA_030737875.1 of Allium sativum. Taxonomy (NCBI): domain Eukaryota; kingdom Viridiplantae; phylum Streptophyta; class Magnoliopsida; order Asparagales; family Amaryllidaceae; genus Allium; species Allium sativum. The sequence goes on along the minus strand of CM060915.1, from coordinate 250,512,001 downwards.
GGCCGTGCTTTGATCATCACCACAAGACTTTGCTTTTCAACAGAAGCCTCGATCAATTGCCACTTAGGCATGCCACACAGGCAATTCACTCCATGCGTTTGATATCCATCAATATATAACCCCTGAGCTCGTACGTCTCAGAGAAGGGCGTTAAGCAAGAGAATAAATTCTCCGTCGCCAAACAGATATATATTTAATAGAAATCAATCACACAGACTAAAATCCAATATCAGACACACAGTCCATTTACAAGTCCGTTCTGGGTCTGAACGAAACCGGAGGCACCTAGTACCCCGCATATCCATCGATCTCCAAGTACGTCTGGACGATCGCCAACTGTTTCCATCTTCTTGGGTGTACAGCCCAATCAAGATCGTCAGAAATCACCCAAACGACGTGAAGACCTCCGGTCTTCGACCATCGTCTTCATCTTCGACTTATCGTCGTATCAGTTATTCAGAATGGGATAAACCCGGTCTTTCCGAATAACTCGCGTATATTTTAAATAAGTGTTACACAAACACAACATACGCCTCATTCCAATTCATTAGTCACTAACCGTAAATTAATCAAGAGAATAATTCCCCAAATATTAACCCCGAAGGCCGAAACCAACATCAGATCAATATCCAGCAAACCATTCTGCTTGGCCAACCGACAGTTAGTTTCTAAATTTCACATTCATAGGGAAAGGTTCCCACTAATTTTATCAAAGATAAATTCCTTGAATTTATTCTTTAATCTACTTTTGAATATCAATTCAAACTAGTCGGGATTAGCGAACCTTACCGAAGTAATCATTTGTTTTAATTTCCCAATCCCAACCTATTCATCCCATGAAGTAAAACTGGTTATACTTCATATCTAACACCACGGTGTTATCGGTAAATTCAATTACCATTTCACGTTCAAATCTAATTAAAGATTTAACTATCGCCTGGAGCAAAACTGGTGATACTCCATTTCGATTATTTCAATCTAATTAAAGATTCATTAAAACTCCACTTAGTTTTAATCCGTGACTGGGTTAAAGAATCGGTGTCATTTAAAACACGGTTCACGATAAACCCAAAATCAATATCAATTCAATTCCAATTAAATATTATTTAATTGGTACACTTCATTAAATCTAAATAAAAAGATTTAATCTTTTCTCAACTGGGTTCAAGAACAGTGTTAGTGAAGACACCATTCACGACAAACCCAAATCACATTTGATATTCAATACAAGGCTCTGAATAGAAAATATATCGGCTTATATTCAATATCAAATTCTACGATTAACAAATGTCGTATTGGAAATAACGATACAAATATATCTTTCAAATTTCCATAACAACACATGTATAATCACGAATTCCAACATCGAAATATTCCGAAGACAATTTCGATTCAAATCCACTCCAATGCAATCATTGGAAATTTTGGTTATTTTTAAAACCCTATTCGAATTCAATTTATTTATTTAAAAATAAATAGAATTATAATTCTAGTTCAAAACTAGTTCATTTCGATAAAAATCTATTTTTATCCTTTCAAATATGGAGTTTTTCATCCCAATCCTTTCTAAATCATTTCTTATGATTTTACACAAATTATTGCTATTTTTAATAATTTTATCAAGGCCCGTACAGTCGATTTCCATCAATGGCCATCGAACTGCACTTACAGCGACCTTTTTCAAATTTGATTTGGACATAATTCCAAATCCAACCGTTAGATTTCAAATTTCTAATATTCGTTAGAAAGCTCTTTTCGATACGAACCCAACGGTTCCGGTTTTAGGAGAATCCGATGGTCGGATCTCCCGTAATGTCCGTTTGAAATAAATGGTCGAAATTCACGAACTGCCGCGGCGCGGCGCGTTCTATTCAGGCCATTATATTATATATATAATATATATAATATATATTTCGTCGATTTCTATTTAAAACGAATTTTATAAATCGTTTTAAATTCCTTTCAAAAGCAATTTCAACTTTCTTTTCAATTCAAATCAAAATTGAATTCTTCTTTATAAATTCGTTTTAAAATTCATTTCTATTCGATTCAAATTTCAATTCAATTTGAATTCATTTCAATTCGTTTTCAATTCAATTTGAATTCGTTTTCAATTCAATTCATTTCGAAATCGTTTTATATTCAATTCATTTCGAAATCGTTTTCAATTCAATTCATTTCGAAATCGTTTTCAATTCAATTCATTTCGAAATCGTTTTCAATTCATTTCATTTCGAAATCGTTTTCAATTCATTTCATTTCGAAATCGTTTTCAATTCATTTCATTTCGAAATCGTTTTCAATTCATTTCATTTCGAAATCGTTTTCAATTCATTTCATTTCGAAATCGTTTTCAATTCATTTCATTTCGAAATCGTTTTCGTTTACGTCAAAATGGCGTCAATCTACTCAACACGGCTTCATAAATTTCTATTTTCAAATATTCTATTTCAAATATTTCTTTTTTTTCAAAATAGTTGTTATTATCAAAATATTTCGTTCAACACATGACCAATCTCAATGGATGAGTACTGTCAACACATGAACTTTTATTTTATATTGATAAAGATGTAAATTTTATTACTAAAATATTTCGTTCAACACATGACCAATCTCAATGGATGAGTACTGTCAACACATGAACTTTTATTTTATATTGATAAAGATGTAAATTTTATTAATAAAATATTTCGTTCAACACATGACCAATCTCAATGAATGAGTACTGTCAACACATGAACCTGTATTTTATATTATTCTTTATTTTTCAAATTGGAATGAGGCCCAATCAATTACCATATAAAGTTAATTATATGGATTTTCATACAACACATGTATATAATAGCATTGAAAAATAATCAACCATCAACCAAAGTGCACTACACTGTATAAGCATCAAATATAAATATCTAACGCTTATAACAGCCCGTCAATCGATCGATCGACATATTTAATCAATCAGGATGAGTGAACTACAAATTTCATCCTAACACCCGTGTGGGGTTTCAAACAATCAAACACATATTTATTTGTGCAGTCGGGCGATGTGTAAAATTTATCGTCCCAATCAATGTCCTTCAAATAGGTGTACATAAACAAACCGTCCGGTTTGTAAATGAATATTTTATTTTATTCACTTCACGTTAAAAATTATATTTTTAACGATAAAACATTTTATTCAACCTATGAATATTCTATTCGGTTCATTTATTCAATAAAATGATATTTTTATTTTTCTAACATATTTTAGAAAATTTCGGCGGCATAACGGCACGATACTAGAAACGGGACAAGGCCTAGCCTTATCCCCGGTCTAGTGAAGGCCCACGCCATTCACACATCAATCAAAATCACCAAACAACCAATTCAAATCACATCATATAGCTAATCTATGCAACCAAACAAACAAGTCCATGGTCTGTGGACGATTGTGTCGGGTGCTACTAAGCACCGTCTGCATCCTAGTATATATATAAAACCAGAAAAGAAATTGAAAGGTGAGAAATTCTCACATATTGCTATCCTAGCTCCACGACACTTCATTGATAGAAATCTTCGTCGTTCTGCCTCTTTTCACTTTAGTCGCCCGTAGCCACTACCTATGTAAAAATCGAATTTTTACTTTGCTATTCAATATATAAAAATCGAATTTTTACTTTGCTTTTCAATATATAAAAATCGAATTTTTATTTCACTATTCGATATATTAAAATTGAATTTTTATTTCGAAGTTCAATAGATAAAAATCATATTTTTTTTCTTCTACCCAATAAAAATTCCGCCTTTTCTATTTTAAAAATATGATCTTTCCTATTCTAAAAACCCGATCTTTTCAATTTTAAAGTTCAAACCCTTCTCTTTTTAAAGTTTAAATCTTTTTCTCTTTGAAGTTAAAACCTTTTTCTAAAAATCAGTTTTTAATACTTTTTTTTAAAAATCAGTTTTTATCCTATTTTAAAATCAGTTTTAAAATCTTATAAAATCAGTTTTTACTTTTATTTAAAAATCAGTTTTAAAATCTTATAAAATCAGTTTTTACTTTTATTTAAAAATCAGTTTTAAAATCTTATAAAAATCAGTTTTTACTTTTATTTAAAAATCAGTTTTAAAATCTTATAAAATCAGTTTTTACTTTTATTTAAAAATCAGTTTATAAATTCTTTAAAAAAAACAGTATTAAATTCTTTTAAAATAAAACAGAAATAAAATATTAAATGAAAAAGAAAAGAAAAGAAAAGGACTTACAGAGGAGGGGGGGTTTCCGCGCTGTCTGCGTCCACTGGGGGGGGGGGGGGGTGCCTGGTCGGAGGAGGAAAGGTGGGTGAGGCGGAGGAGGTTGGCTCGACGGGGTCAGGTGGGGCAGAGGGGATTGGTTTCGCGACTGGGGGTCTCGCGATAGGGGGCTTCGCGCGTCGGTCTGAAGGAGGAGACGAGGGGAAGGAGGCGGCGCTGGGAGGCCGACCTCCAGTGGCGCCCTCGACGAAGGGCGGTGGTGGAAGGGGGGGGGGAGATCGACGAGGTCTCCGTCGTCTTCGAGGGTTTTTTTTTTCCTATTTGTTTTTTTTTTTGATTTGGAAAATGACGGGGGGGTCTGAAGAAAATAGGGGGAGAGTTTTTTTTTTATAATAATTTATTTAATTTCTTTTAAATTTCAAAACTTCATGCTTATCAAAACGAACTCTAATTTAAACTCAACGACTGCCGCCCCTAGCGTTTTACCCCCATTCTGAACACAATGGGATATGTATCACAAGCTGGTTTGATCGTTTGAATTAGTTTCCATGGAATTTACATTCAAAATCATTATATTGAATTTTAAACGTACATTTCAAATTACCGGGGCCCCATACGAACTCTAAAAATTCTAGAAAAATATTTTCTAGCTTTGTATTGACGATACAGTCCTAACAAAACTAGTTTCGTCGAATTCTGAGACCATTTGCAAAATGGCCAATTTCCAGTCGATTAAAATCAACTGAAACTGGTCAGACACGTTTTCCTTTGCCACGCTTACATATTGATTCGAAAAATTATGAAATTTGAAACCTAGCAATAATTTGACATCACGGACCCAACAAAACTGGTTTCGTCGAAATCCGAGGTCGTTTGCAAAATGTCCATTTTTAAGGGCCTGAATTCCATAGCGACTATTCAGAATTTTCAACTGGACATATCTTTTGATTCCCGCTATCAAATTTCGATTTGTCGGATTCGTTGGAAAGATATCATCAATTAGATCCCAATATTTTTGGTTTCACTAAAATCCGGATTGTTTTGCACCCGGTACATTCAATTGAAGTTTGAAATCGAATTATCGAACTACCGCGCCATTTTCAATTCTATTTTAATTATATATATAATTATTTATATTCTAACGACGACGCGTATATATACGTTCGAATTCCACTCAAAATAAATTTCTCGTCGATATTATTTAAAATAATTCATTTTAAATAATCAAAATCCGCCAAAATTGCCAAAATAAAAATTTTAAACTGGCCCAGATTTTCGGGTTATTACATGCTGTCCTCCTCCAGCTCATGCTCCTTCTCAAATCAGCTCCCTCGTTTCCATCTACTCCGATCCGATCCGATCACTTCGCCTTACTCTAGTCGTAGCCTTCCACTCTTGAGCCGATCCGATCTGGCTCCACTACTCTTCCGATCCGATCCCCTTGTCCACTCCAAACCTAAGCAAACGTCCTTCCTTCTCGCCAAGTCCCCTGTGTGCCAAACTCCGGTTCGGGTCGGATTTCCTTGCCCAATTCACATATCCGATCCGAGCCCTCATCCGATCCGATCCGAAGCTCTGCACAGCTTTCTGCAACTTTTCCAGCAACTTGTTTACGCCATTCGACGACGTTTTTGACAAATCTAACTATTCTAATCAATCACAATTCATGTCAAACTGTCATAGCCACATATAACATCAATTGCAAACACCATAACAACAATTTGATAGATTAAAATGGATCAAACATAGTTAGAACCCCTCATTTTCCCCTTAATCCCTCTTAATCATGTTTAAACATACAGTTAACAAAACACATCGAAATTAACCCAAATTTCTAACAGAGCCTTAAAACATTATTTTAGAATTTTAGGGATTTTTCCAGAATTTATTTACGTTTAAATTCGCTAATCTTCACTAATTACCCTTAATTACTGTAATTAGTGCAAAAACTATGCAAATCACTCACCTTTGCCACAATAAAACTTCCAAAGCTGAAGTGAACCTCTGATTTGCACGAATTCCAATATATAACAGCGGCCCTACCTCAGTCCTTGTGCTAATCCCCCTTGATTTGATGCCTCTAAGCCTTAATCCTTGATTAGGAAGTGATTTTGGGTGATTTAGAGAGATTTAGAGAGTGGAGGCCATGGCTAGGTTAAGAGAAATGAAAGTGGCAGCTGGAAAATGTCTAAAGAAATGTTTCCTAACCCTAATCAGCCCCTACATACCCCTAAACCCGAAATTCCCCTTGGGCCTAGCTGCTAATCACCCGGTTAAGCCCAATTAAGCTGTTTTTCACCATCTGAAACTTGTTTCAGCCATATCTCCCAAACGGTAAGTCCGTTTGGCTAATGTGACCACTCTACGGAAAGAGAAACCATCATCCGAAGCCAATGGAAGTGGTTTCAGGTCAAAATTCATTTCCAGTCAAAAGTTATGGCCAAAACAGTGCCAACTAGGGGTAAAAAGGTCATTTAAAAATCGAGAAAAATCATGAACATGGGAAATGACCCCAATAGTCGTCTCCCAAAGTTGCATGACCATACGACTTCGTATGTGAAAGAAATAAATATTCTACGATCCTATGATGCGTAGAATGCGGGTCGTTACACTCTCCCCCCCTTAAGAAATTTCGTCCCCGAAATTCCTTAACCCAAAACATACACAGGATCCCGCATGCCTAACACCCACATACAACAATCAAACATGCAAAGCAAGCAAACAAGTCTATCCTAGCATGCGGAAAACTAAATCGCTAATAAAATCTTACCAGACAAAGAGTTCTGGATACTTCTTCCTTATGTCCTCCTCTGTTTCCCAAGTACAATCATTCTCGTCTTCGCTCCAATGTACCTTGACTAGCTTCACCGACTTCCTTCGAAGTTGCTTCATGTCGTGTGCGATTATACGGACCGGCTTGCGGTTCCCAACCGCCTCGGGTTCTACTTCGAAGTCCTCCAACTGATCTGGTGAGATAGTCATATCTGAGTCGTGAACGAACTTCCTTAGTTGGGAAACATGAAATACGTTGTGAACTCCCGCCATCTTCTCCGGTAAGTCAATTCTATATGCCAAATTCCCGACTAGTTCAAGAACAGGGAACGGACCAACAAATCTTGGTGCTAATTTACCTCTCCTGCCAAATCGTATTACGCTCTTCAATGGAGAAATCTTGACAAACACCAAGTCACCCACGGAGAATTTTAGGTCTCTTCTTCTCTTATCAGCATAACTCTTCTGCCTATCTTGGGCTGCCTTCATTCGTTGTTGAATGACCTTGATTTTATCTGAAGTTTCCCTCACCACGTCTGGTCCAAGCATAAACTTTTCGCCAGTCTCTATCCAACATGATGGTGAGTTGCACGGTCTTCCATACAAAGCTTCAAATGGAGCCATACCGATACTGGATTGGTAACTATTATTATATGCAAACTCTACTAGATGCAAATGGTCATCCCATGATCCACCAAAATCCAATATACATGCTCTCAAGAGATCTTCTAAAATACGATTCACCCTTTCCGTTTGACCGTCGGTCTGAGGATGATATGCGGTACTGAGATGTAACTCTGACCCTAGCGCCTCTTGCAAGCTCCTCCAAAACCCACTAGTGAACAACGGGTCTCGGTCGCTCACAATGCTTTTAGGTACTCCATGAAATCTCACTACCCACTTCATATACAATTCTGCTAACTTAGCTGCCGTTCTGGTCGATTTGACTGGTATAAACCTTGCACTTTTAGTCAGTCGATCTACAATTACCCAAATGTTGTCATATCCCGATCTAGTCCTTGGTAAACCATCGATGAAATCCATCGAGACTTGCTCCCATTTCCATTCGGGAATTTCTAATGGTTGCAACGACCCACTGGGCTTCTTTTGCTCGGCTTTAACTAGCTGGCAATTCATGCACTTGGGTATAAACTTCCCAACGTCTCTTTTCATCCCTTCCCAGTAGTAAGTCTGCTTCATATCTCGATACATCTTATTACCACCGGGGTGTATGGTCAGCTTTGAGTGATGACATTCTCTAAGCACTTCATCCCTCAATCCATTGACATTGGGTACAATAAGCTTTCCATTCTTTCTAAGCCATCTATCTCGATCAAGCCCATACTTGTTCATCTCCTCATCGATACCCATCTCTAACTTGGAGATGATTTCCAATAGATTAGGATCGTCCCTCTGACTAGAGCCGATCCGCTCAATCAAAGTGGGTCTGATCGTCAAACTTGCTAACATTTCTGGATCCAATTCGCACTTTGGTCTGAAATCAAACCCCGCGATAAACTCCAGTTGTTTCCATTCAAGGAACATAGCCCCTAAGCTGGCATGTCTTCTACTCAATGCATCAGCCACCGCATTGCCCTTTCCCGGTGTGTATGCGATGTCAAAATCATAGGAAGCTAAGAACTCTAACCATCTCTGCTGACGGAGATTCAGATCTTTCTGAGAGAAGAGATACTTTAACGACTTATGATCAGTAAACAGCTCAAATCTTTCTCCCAAGAGGTAGTGTCTCCACATCTTTAACGCGAACACGATCGCTGCCAATTCTAAATCATGGGTAGGGTATCTTCTCTCGTGCGGTTTCAATTGCCGACTTGCATAAGCTACAACCCTACCGCCTTGCATCAATACAACACCCAGTCCGGTACCACAGGCATCCGTGTATACCGTCATCTCTCCATCCCCCTTAGGAATGACTAACACTGGTGCGCTTGTCAACTTGTCCTTTAGACTCTTAAATGCATTCTCGCACCTTTCATCCCAGACAAAAGCTTGATTCTTCTTGGTCAACTGGGTCAATGGTGCTGCTAATTTGGAGAAACCTTGGATAAACTTACGATAATATCCAGCTAACCCCAAGAAACTCCTTACATCTGTTGCATTCTTGGGCGTAGGCCAATCCTGTACCGTAGCCACCTTTGCTGGGTCCACGGCAATACCATTCTCTGATACAACATGGCCCAAGAACCTCACTTCCCTCTTCCAGAAGTGACACTTAGAAAACTTTGCTTTCAATTGGTGTTTTCTCAACACCTCCATCGCTACTCTTAGATGTTCCTTGTGTTCTTCCTCTGTCCTCGAATAGACCAAAATATCATCAACGAACACAAGGACAAACTTATTCAACTGATCTCTGAGTACCCTATTCATAAGATCCACAAAATATGCTGGGGCATTGGTCAGCCCGAATGGCATGACCAACAACTCATAAAATCCAGACGGAGTTCGAAATGCCGTTTTAGCTATACTCTCGGCTTCCACTCTAAGCTGATGAAAACCTGTCGCGAGATCCAACTGAGAAAATATTCTCGCGCCACTCAACTGATCGAACAAATCATCTATCCGCGGTAGAGGATACTTATTCTTCCTAGTCACTTTATTCAACTCGCGGTAGTCTACACACAAACGAAGGGAACCATCCGCCTTGGTAGCAAACACAACTGGTGCTCCCCATTCAGAAACACTCCTTCTGATAAATCCCTTCTTCAAAAGATCGCTGACTTGCACCTCGAGCTCTCGTTGCTCCCTCGGTGCCATACGACGAAGTGGCATCACTATAGGCCTGGCATCCTTTACCAAATCAATACGGAACTCAATCTCTCGGTGTGGTGGAAGTCCGGTCACTTCTTCGAAAACATCCGGATACTGGCCAACCACGGGAAAACCTGACAACTCACTATGCGGAATGTCGAGGGAGTTTAGAAAACTAGCCAATACCCCCTTACTGGGTAGACCACCAAACACTATCCTCCGCCCATCATCTGCTCTAGCTGTCACTAAAAAGCCCTCATAGTCTACCACCACCCCGTACCTTCGGAGCCAATCTACTCCCAAAATAATGCCAAACCCAGTAAAGCCCAAAACAAAGCAATCACAAACAAACATGCATCCATGACTCGATAAGACCACATTACGACAAATCATTCTAAGGCTAGTCGAACCACCAATCGGGTTCGTCACTACTAAAGGTCTATCGACAATCTCGGGCTCCAATCCCAACCTATCTACCAGGTCACTAGATATGAAAGAACTGGAAGCTCCGGTATCAAATAAAACTCTAACAGGAACATCATAAATAGAAAGCATACCTTGAATGACGACATTCTTTCCCTTCTCCGCCGCTGTTGGGGCATTCGACGAAGAAGGAATAGCATTGAGAGCATATGCTTTCACCATTTGCTTTTCTTTAGGGGGCTGTGGACACTTGTCCTTGTGATGTCCCATTTGGCCACAGTTGAAGCACTTCCTATCCGCTGGCTTGGCCCGACAATTACTAGCATAATGGCCCTTCTTACCACAGCTGAAGCACTCAACATCTTGCTTATTCTTTTTCTTCTGGCCATCCTTAGCTTGGTTCTGCTTTCTCTTATTCTGGGAACCACCCTTGCCTCCACCACTTGCTTGTGGTTTTGGTTCTTCTGCAGATACAACCTCAGTCTTCGGCTTAGGGTAGAGACTTTCTGATCTTAACGCTTTCCCCACAATCGATTCAAACGTCTCATCGATGTGGTTAATAAGCTTTTCCCCCAAGTACTGATCCAAACCAGTTATGAATTTCTCATTCTTTTTCTCGGCAGTATCAATAAGAGATAATCCATATTTTGACAAAGTGTCAAATTCAGCAATATACTCCGAGACAGCTCTGCCATTCTGCTTGAGCTCCAAGAATTTCTTAAACAACATTGACTTCTGAGCAGCTGGGATGAACTTCTCACTAAAGCGAGCCTTAAACTGCTCCCAAGTAATCTGATCTTCGGGAATAGCTGCCTTTATAGCATTCCACCAATTCATTGCCCGCCCTTGCAGCTGACGGGACGCTAACTTTCTCTTCATCGCATCCTCGATACCCAAATCCTCGAAGATACGTTCGCAACTATCCACCCAATCCTGAACATCCGTAGCCGACTCCGTTCCATGGAACGGCTTCCCACCAAGGCTAGTGTAATCCTTATTCAGCTTGGCGAAGTCGACTCTTGGCGCCTGCACCATCGGACCACCACCATTTCCACCATTGGGAGCTGCCCTCTGCACATCTCTAAGCATCTCTCTCATGAGGTCAGTAAACATCGTCCTCATGTCCGCAGCATTCCCATTATTGGCTCCCCTACCAGCACCTCTAGTATATCGGCTCATCGTCAATCTGAAAAAGGAAATGATTAACGACTCCATAGTGGTGCTAGTGCAGTACGACTTCATCCTTATACTACTAATAGTATATATATATATATATCCCTTTTAAAAACCAAAGTAATCACAAATACGCTCTCTCGTATTCGTATATTATCTCTCCCTGATAACTTCCCTAGGTTAACTACGCAACCTAGAGCTCTGATATCAAGTGTGACGGCCCGCCCTGCACCAGCCTGCATTTCCTCCAAAAGTGCGCTGTACACATGCCCGACTAGCACAAGACGGTCGTCATAAGAAAGGAAAGAAGGGAATGAACTAATCAAGGAACCTGTAGAATGTCTCACAGCGCATGGGATAAAATATAATAATAATATACTTGACATAAAACAGGCGAGACAGTGCATAAGCTGATAACTAAAATCAACACCAATCATCAGAGCAGCGGAAATCCAAATACAGCTTATTACAATTTTCCAAATTTACTGTCTCTAAAACAAAAGAAAGCTAAAGTAGAAGATACACCACCAATGCCCAAGCAGTGATCTTCAACAACACAGGGAGAATATTACATATATATTACGTGGAAGCCTCCTGCTCGTCTCCGGATCATCTACCCGTGCATCACCAGCTAACCTGTCTCTAGTCTGCTCGTGTGAGCACCCAGAGTAATAAGAGGAGACATAAAACTCTGGGTCAGACATAAAGCCTGGTATGAGCGATAAGCACATAAACAGAATAATAACAGGTATACTAAACCATACCTGAACCTGGACCTGCAACCAAAGAGTTAGTACCACATACCGTACAATACTCCAAGGTGCCATAATAAATAGTGCAAGAATACGGGGGTGGGGTGTGCATGTCATAATGATAGCAAACAAATCATCCATAGCAACCATCCTCACATCTCTCACTCAGTGCGTAAAGCATACGACATCTACCACTTTGGAACACTAGACAAACTGAGGTAACGACGAATCCCGACTTGTAGAAATCCTGCTGTGACCAAGCCAAACACTTGGAGTCATGACCAAACATTTCAATGACCCACTTCATTGGTCATAGCCCTTGGTTCTACCGATGCCGTAATGGCCCTGAATCCGCCTTCGTACCTCCTACCATAGTGGTCCAAAGCTATAGGCGTCGATAACCCCTTGGCACGCGTCCCGCAGCAAAGCCCAACTATGAAGCGAACTCGTTGATTCCCATCTGAATCCTGATCTCTAACTTCCCATTTGGACTTCCTTTGCATCTCGGGTTTGGTCGAATTGGAGTGGGTCTTCAGAAGAGTTGTCGCGCAGTAACAGTCCTAGAACTAGGTTCGGTTCGGTAGCGTCGGTTCGGGTCGGTCCTCCCTCCTTGTCATCTTCCATTCGGTTCGGGTCGGGTACTTTACTCCGGGTCGGGTCGGGGTGCCGTCCTCCTCCAGCTCATGCTCCTTCTCAAATCAGCTCCCTCGTTTCCATCTACTCCGATCCGATCCGATCACTTCGCCTTACTCTAGTCGTAGCCTTCCACTCTTGAGCCGATCCGATCTGGCTCCACTACTCTTCCGATCCGATCCCCTTGTCCACTCCAAACCTAAGCAAACGTCCTTCCTTCTCACCAAGTCCCCTGTGTGCCAAACTCCGGTTCGGGTCAGATTTCCTTGCCCAATTCACATATCCGATCCGAGCCCTCATCCGATCCGATCCGAAGCTCTGCACAGCTTTCTGCAACTTTTCCAGCAACTTGTTTACGCCATTCGACGACGTTTTTGACAAATCTAACTATTCTAATTAATCACAATTCATGTCAAACTGTCATAGCAACATATAACATCAATTGCAAACACCATAACAACAATTTGATAGATTAAAATGGATCAAACATAGTTAGAACCCCTCATTTTCCCCTTAATCCCTCTTAATCATGTTTAAACATACAGTTAACAAAACACATCGAAATTAACCCAAATTTCTAACAGAGCCTTAAAACATTATTTTAGAATTTTAGGGATTTTTCCAGAATTTATTTACGTTTAAATTCGCTAATCTTCACTAATTACCCTTAATTACTGTAATTAGTGCAAAAACTATGCAAATCACTCACCTTTGCCACAATAAAACTTCCAAAGCTGAAGTGAACCTCTGATTTGCACGAATTCCAATATATAACAGCGGCCCTACCTCAGTCCTTGTGCTAATCCCCCTTGATTTGATGCCTCTAAGCCTTAATCCTTGATTAGGAAGTGATTTTGGGTGATTTAGAGAGATTTAGAGAGTGGAGGCCATGGCTAGGTTAAGAGAAATGAAAGTGGCGGCTGGAAAATGTCAAAAGAAATGTTTCCTAACCCTAATCAGCCCCTACATACCCCTAAACCCGAAATTCCCCTTGGGCCTAGCTGCTAATCACCCGGTTAAGCCCAATTAAGCTGTTTTTCACCATCTGAAAATTGTTTCAGCCATATCTCCCAAACGGTAAGTCCGTTTGGCTAATGTGACCACTCTACGGAAAGAGAAACCATCATCCGAAGCCAATGGAAGTGATTTCAGGTCAAAATTCATTTCCAGTCAAAAGTTATGGCCAAAACAGTGCCAACTAGGGGTAAAAAGGTCATTTAAAAATCGAGAAAAATCATGAACATGGGAAATGACCCCAATAGTCGTCTCCCAAAGTTGCATGACCATACGACTTCGTATGTGAAAGAAATAAATATTCTACGATCCTATGATGCGTAGAATGCGGGTCGTTACAGTAATTTTATTCGATGTACTCTAATATGTTATGTACTCTGATGTAACATTATTGTAATATTTATAAAAGTCTGCTGTTATTGCTCTGATGTTGTTGTATTCCCAGACTTAACATGTTCGGGTTTTGAACGGTCTTAGTCGATTTTGCGATCGATTAGGTCCGGGCAAACCCAAGCCGTTGCAGTTGGTATCAGAGCTCTGGTTAGCACAAATCTTTGGGGTACAACTCATTAGAACTGAACAAAAGACTCATCAAAGATTGGATTAGTAATATCCAATAAGAATACTCATTAGAGATAGGATCAGTAGTATCCTAGAATGAGAAAACTCGTTAGAGATAGGTTAGGAATGCCCTAGAACGAGTTCAGAGTGAAAAGTTTATAATTAACATTTTTGTATAATCCAATCTTAGAAAAGATGATTTTTGAAAAGTTAATCAACAAATAAAATTATTGAAATCAATAAAAGAATGAAAATTTAGTTAGTTAATTAAACAACTTTTGAGCTTCGTTCCTTTTCGAGGATGAAAAGTTTTAAGTGGGGGAGACTGTAACAACCCTGAATTTTGGGGCCAATTTAAAATTTTTATTTTAATGAGTTTTGATATTTAAAATAATTTATTTTAAATAATAAAGATTAAAAAATTATTTTTTATTAGAAGTAATACTTTAAAATTTATATTAATTCTATTCCGAGTACAAAAAGGCACGGTAATTTCAAAATTTGTTTTTTTTTCAACTTTGGAAAAATATATAAAATTCATTATAAGTCAAAATTAGATGAAACAAAAAATGCTAGAACCGTATTAACAATATCTTTCTAATGAGTTTGAGTTCAGATTTCAGTTTATAATTTGTAAGATATGACAAAATTAAAATTTCAGAAAAACGCTATAGAATTTATATATATTATATATATGGTCCAAAAAGCTAGTTTTCACATACTAATGAATTTGGACTCGAAACAACTTCCATTGAGTTCAAAATGATGTTTCTGCATTGAAAAAGTATAAGCATCGATATATTTTGAGTTTCGGAAATTATTTGTATTTTTATGTATTTTTAATATTAAATATATAAACCTTAAAATGGAAATTTTGCAAATGACTCCGAATCCGACGAAACCAGTTTCTATGTATTCAGAATATTAAATTATTTTTAGATTCCAAAATTTCTATTTTTTAGGACCATTACTTAGTTGTTATTAATTTTTCATTGAAAACGGTCAGTTTCTGTACTTTAAAAATTCATAAATCATTCATACGGACTCGGAATTTAACGAAACCACTTTCTTTGAATTCGTACCATTAAGAAATAGATATGTTCCAATTTTTATTAAATTTGGATAAACTATGTGTTCGTACGAATTTTAAAACCATGAAAAGGACTAAAAAGTAATAGAATTATATTACATGAAGGCTAATCAATATTTAATTGAAAGTGTTTAAACTAAAGAGGGGCTGAATTAAAATTTACAATTGCCTATATATTATCATTTAGCCAGCCCTAATCCATTTTCAAAACCTAATTCCAGTCTCCGTCTTCATCTCTCTAATAGCGGCTCACTTTTTCCACTAAAATTCCTTTGCACAAAACACCCTGAAACTTCAACAACTTATATCTTCAAATCAGGACCAAATCAACACAAACCCTTTCTGGGTTTTGTTCATCTATATAAACACTACTTACCACGAAAAATTCAGCACCTATCGTCGCACGGATTTCCCGGAATCCGAGTTTTAACACAGAAAACTGATTTCAGATTCTGGTGAATTCCGGCTAAACCGTCGAGAATTAGGCGATGGCCCAGTTGGAGAAAATGTAGCCAAGACATAAACGAACAACTTTTCCTATGATCATTTCGCCTGAAAGTCGAAGGGAGGGCATGGAAATCGAGAAAAACCGAACTGAAGCAAAACAACAAATCAAAATTCAAAGAAAATTCAGATTTGAACTGAACAGATATTAAAATGATGTGAGATTTCTTATTTTATTAATTAAAATTAAATTATTATCGCTATCTGAAATCCTTGTATGTATGTAAATAAATTTAAATCTATGATGATTGAGTTGGAAATTTGTGTTTGTTGTTGGTATTGATTGTGATCCCATGTTGTTAGATATAGATCTAAAATTAAAACTCTTTCTTTAATCTCTAGTTGTGGTTGGATTTAGATTTGAAATAAAAATCTTATTTTTATTTTAGATCTATAAATATGGATTAAAATTAGAATATAAAGTTGAGATTTTTAGTGTCATCTTATTATATTAATTGGTTTACATTAAAAAGCTTCAATTTTTAATGTTAATAGATTACAATAAAATGTTTTACATTAAAAAGTTACAATTGTCAATGTCATTATCTTATATAAAGAGTTTTACATTAAAAAGGTATAATTTTTAATGGTGATATTTTAAAATAAAAAGGCTTACATTAAAAAGTTACAATTTTTAATGTTGTATTTTACAGAGAAGAGATTTACATTAAAAGATTTGATTTTTAATGTTGTTGAATACAAATAAAAAGGATTAGAAATGAAGTTACATTTATATTTTCACTTCATTAAAATAAAAAAAAGGAATTAACTTTTGGTTAAATTGAAATATTTTACTTTTGTTTAAATAAAAAAAATTTTATTTTTGTTTATATGAACAAAGATTTCAACTTTGTAATTATTCAAAGTTGTAACTTTGTTTGTAACGCAAAGTTGTAACTTTGTTTTATTAATTAAGTGTTGTACATTGGTTTGTTAATCAAAAACTTTTCATTTTCTTTGTTTTTATAAATAAAAAGATTTTAACTTTATTAATAAAAAGATTGCAACTTTGTTGTAACTTTGTTAATAAAAAGGGTATGACTTTGTTGTGTAAATTTAATAATTTTTTTTTCGTTTATTATGTTGTAATGCAAAAACACAAACAAAAGATTTCAAACATTATTTACATTGTTTGTAAAAAAAAAGTGACAATATTTACATTTGTTTTGTAAATAGAAACTGACATTTGTTTGTAAAGCATGAAATTCACTTTTGTTTGTAAATACATGAAATTCACTTTTGTTTGTAAATATAATGAAAAGAAATTACCTTTGTGTATTAATGAAAAAAAAATCACTTTTGCGTATTAATGAAAAGCTTCATTTTTGTGTATAATGAAAATAAGACAAAAAGTTTCATTTTTGTGTGTAATGAAAATAAGAACAAAAGTATCATTTTTGTTAAAAAGAAAGTAATGACATTAACGTTGATTTTAGTTGAAATAATAAAAATATGATATGAATGTTGACCCAAAAACTTAGAGTATATTACATGTAGTATTATGTATATGATATGAATGTTAACACCAAAGTCTAATTGTTGTTACATGTGTTATTATGAAGTTTGACACGATATGTTGACACCAAAGTTTAAGGTGATTACATGTATTAATTTGAGGAATGGACATAATAATTGACACCCAAAACATTAGTTGTTATCATATGTCGACATTAAAATGAACACTATTGTTAGCATTATGTTAATACATTGAAAATGAACATTATATTTTTTAAGTGTCATGTTAATGCATTAGAAATGAATATTTTTAGTGTCATACTATTATTACCAAAAATGAACATATATTTATTGTCACTTGGATTTCAGTAAAAAGTTAGAAACATGATGTTATGTTTTACTGTCAGTTAGAATTACAATAAAAGTTAGGAATATGAAGTTGCATTTTCATGGTCATTTTTATCCAAAGAAAAAGATTTCATGTTTTATGTAAAATTATTACATTAGAAAGGTTAGACGTTAAAAATTTCATTTTTAATGTAAGTTGCTTCTATTAAAAATAATGAATTAAAGATGGACATTTTTGTCACATTTAAATAAATGAATTAAAGATGGACATTTTTGTCACATTAAAAGAAATGAATTAAAAACGGACATATTTGTCACATTAAAAGAATAAAGTAAAAAAATACACATTTTGTCATTTATAAAGGAATGAAACAAAAACATTTATTTTTGGTCATAAAAAAGGTTAAACAAAAATGTCATTTTAATGTAAATGTCAAGAATTTACATTTTTGTTTATTTAAAAAGGATTAGACAAATTTACATTTTTGTTAGTTTAAAAAGCATTAAACAAAAATGTCATTTTAATGTAAATTGGTATAAATGGAAAATTTACATTTTAATGTCAATTGGTATTAAAGGAGAGTTACATTTTAATGTAATTAGATTAAAATTGTGAAGTTTACATTTCGCACGTATTAAGATTTTTTATTTTATTTTTAAAAAAAGTTTACATTTTTATGTAATAAGATTTAAAAGTAAGAAAATTACATTTTCATGTAATTAAGATTAAAAGTAAGGAAATTACATTTTCATGTAGTTAAGATTTAAGGATAAATTTACATTTTCATGTTAAAAGATTTAAAGATTTTCATTTTCATTGAAAAGGTTTAGATATGATATTTACATTTTTATGCAAATGGATTTTCATTAAAGAGAATTAGGATATGGAATATACATTTTATGTAAATACATTTTAAATGAAAATTATAACAATGTAAATTAACATTTTTATGTAAATAGGTTTTCATTAAAAGAATAAAGGTATGAGATTTACATTTTCATGTAAATAGATTTTCACTGAAAATTATATGGTCGAAATTTAAAAATGGACAAAATGAAATAATCTTTTGGTCGCATTAGAAAATACTTACATTTGTTTTTGATAACAAAATTCCTTAATTATGTTTGAAATGAAAATTAACACACAAAATTATCATTTTGTTTGTATAGAAAAGATTGACACACAAAATCATTATTTTGTTTGTAAGGGGAGATTAACTCAAAATTGTTATTTTTGTTTTGCGTTGAAATAATAACAAAGTCATTATTCTGTTACATTGAAAAAAAAATTATTCATTTTTGTAGAATTGAGGCTGACACCAAAATATATTGCATTTTTGTTAGAAATTGAAATGACACAGAAATCCTCATTTTTGTTAGATTAGAAATGACGCACAATAAATTGCATGTTTGTGCAAATTGAAAATAGAAAAAAATATATATATACATTGTTATGTTTAGGATGTGCATGTGAATTAAAATAAGATAAACATTATTGTGTGTTATGTTATATAAATAAATGTTATGAACCTAAGCGTTCTTTACTTGTTATGATTATCACAATAATGAAATGGCCGAAGAAATTGTATGTATATATAATTATATATATAAGTAAATTATAATTAAACGAATCGCGCGCGGTAGTTCGCGATTCGACAATCGTAACCTTAAATAGTTATACCGAAATATCCGACCGTCGGATTTTCCCAAAACTGAAACCGTTAGATTCGCCTTGGGATGATCTTTCCAAGGATATGAATTGTGTTAAAATTCAACGGTTAGATTTAGAGAAATGTGTAAAACAAATTTGGGTGAAAACAGCGCCAAGGTCGCCTATTGACTTGAAGCATCGTTAAATAAAATTCAATTATTTTTATATAAATAAAAATAGAGATTAATCGTTATAAACTAATATTAACGATAAGAAATGATTTGAAATGATATATACGCGAAAATCATTTGAATGGTCCGAGTTCAATCTCATTTCAAATGATTATTCGTTGATCTAAGTCAAAGAGTTGAAGAAGGTGATTGAAGACCGACGATCTTCATTTCGAATGGATGGGTTACCATTAATGCCCATGATTGGAGTAGCTACCTTGAAGAGGCTACAATGGTGGTCGTCCAGACTACTTGTTGATTGTTCAAATATGCGAGGTATAAGGTGCCTCCGGTTTCGTTCAGACCCAGAACGAACTTGAAAATGGATTGTATGTCTGACGTTGTATTCCTTTATACGGTGTTCGTTGATCTCTGCTAAATATATATCTATTTGGTGTTTATCACCCTTCTCTGAGATGTACGAGCTTAGAGGTTATATATTGGTTGGAATAAATGGTATGGTATGGATTGACAATGTGGCATGCTAAGATGCATGGATCAAGGTTTTTGTTGAAAAGTAGGCCTTGTGGATGATGATCAAAGCACAGCTTGAAAAGCATAGCTTTGTATATTACGTAGCTTCACGAGCCTCACACCCCGGTTGAGTTTAAACGGAGCAAGGGAACGCAGGGAGAGCAGCTTGTTTCTTTCTAGCTAGAAGTGGTGTCATGGTATGGAGCCCAGACATTTTTACTTATGTGGATGATGGAATGAGGCGTCTTGGATATTAGGTCCTATAGGACCAGGAAACGTGTGTTCAGGAATAACTAATCCGCAAAATCGTATGTGCGGACCGGCCCTGCAGCTTTTAAGGGTCACTGCGGGGGATCCTGAGACATTAGCTAGAGTGTCTCGAATCGGTAAGGAGATCGTTCCTAGCCTTGACTCATGATGGAAACCCAACTCCCAATACGACCCTACGGACTTGATTGTATTACTAGTATGGAGGCATAGTATATGGTAGCTATGCTTCTTAGGATTGATACATTTACATTGAAATGTTTTTGAAACATATGCACACTAATAATAGTATCAAATCCGTTTTTCCGTACCAAGCATGTTCAATCATCATAAGGTAAAACTCTATCCTCTGGTTTGTGTTGCATTGTGTGACGGGACTTGAGTCTTATGATGATTCCATTTTTCTAAAAAGCATTGCGTTGTTTAACGATTTACTTTTAATTATGCACTGGAAATCCAATGGAGTAAACCCGTTCTGCGTTAGCGGCGTGTTCCTTGGATTTGTCTTATTGCTATTAGTTAAGAATTCTCACAACAGTCCCATGACTGACTCGTAGTTTGTTTCACTTTGCAAACTCGGGTGCCCTCTTTTCCACACGAGCAGTCAAGTAGCTTTTTGCAGATATTTATCTCTTGAGCAGGATTCTGGATCGAAGCCTAAAGCTTTGTCTAGAGCATAGAAGTCTTCCATTGTTCATTGTATTTAATTTTCTGTAATTTATCTTCCGTTGTAATTTTATTCGATGTACTCTGATATGTTCTGTACTCTGATGTAACATTATTGTAATGTTTATAAAAATCTGCTGTTATTGTTCTGGTGTTGTTATATTCCCAGAGTTAACGTGTTCGGGTTTTGAATGGTCTAAGTCGATTTTGCGATCGATTAGGTCCGGGCAAACTCGAGCCGTTACAGTAGGTATCAGAGCTCTAGTTAGCTCAAATCTTTGGGGTACAACTCGTTAGATCTGAACAAAAGACTCATCAGAGATTGGATTAGTAATATCCAATAAGAATACTCATTAGAGATAGGATCAGTAGTATCCTAGAATGAGAAAACTCGTTAGAGGTAGGGTTAGAAATGCCCTAGAACGAGTTCAGAGTGAAAAGTTTATAATTGACGTTTTTGTATAATCCAATCTTAGAAAAGATGATTTTTGAAAAGTTAATCAACAAATAAAACTATTGAAATCAATAAAAGAATTAAAATTTAGTTAGTTAATTAAACAACTTTTTAGCTTCGTTCCTTTTCGAGGATGAAAAGTTTTAAGTGGGGGAGACTGTAACAACCCTGAATTTTGGGGCCAATTTAAATATTTTATTTTAAGTTATTTTAATGAGTTTTGATATTTAAAATAATTTATTTTAAATAATAATGACTAAAAATTTATTTTATTTGAAGTAAGACTTTAAAATTTATATTAATTCTATTCCGAGCCCGAAAAGGTACGGTAATTTCAAAATTTGTTTTTTCAACTTTGGAAAAATATATAAAATTCATTATAAGTCAAAATTAGACGAAACAAGAAATGATAGAACCGTATTAACGATATCTTTCTAATGAGTGTAAGAAATTCAGATTTCAGTTTATAATTTGTAAGATATGACAAAAATAAATTTTCAGAAAAACGCTATAGAATTTATATATATTATATGTATGGTCCAAAAAAGCTACTTTTCATATACTAATGAATTTGGACTTGAAACTACTTCCATTGAGTTCAAAATGATGTTTCTGCATTGAAAAAGTATCTGCATCTGTGATGACCCAAACCTCCACGGAATGGAAGTAAGGAGTAATCATTTGGAATACAACATAAATACAATAATACATATCACAAATACAAAATAGCATAGGAAATTCATAGAGTAACAACATCATAGCAGCGGAAATATAATGTAATCAATCCACAGAAAATCCACAGTCACAGAATTATACATTATTACATCAAATTCGCAAAAAAGAAATAAGTTCCAACTCCAACTCAAACGCGTGGAATAAACCAAGTTTTTATGTCTGAAATAAAAAGAAAGAGAAAAATGCAAGAGCAGATAATGATAAGTCTTCAAACTCCTAGTCATCACCTCTCCACAAGCAACTCCAAGGGAAATAATAAGCAGCTCCAAGGGAAGGCTCCAAGCGAAAGATAAACCTGTTTACTCGGCTGCCCGTGTAGAAAGGAGGGCACCCGAGTTTGCAAAAAGGTGGAAACAAACAACGGGTCAGTCGTGGGACTGGTGTGAGAATTCTTATCTAATTAATCACTATTAATAGGGCAAATCCAAAGACCACGCCGCTAATGCGGAACGGGTTTACTCTAAAGGGTGGCCGTGCATAAAAGTGTCAGAATAAATGATAAGTAAATCGTACAACAACACTATGCTTTTTAGAAAAATGGAATCACCATAAGACCCAGGTCCCATCACACAATGCAACACACACCAGAGGATAGGGTTTACCCTTATAGTGATTAAACATGATAAATACGGCAAATACGAGTTTAATATTATTATTAATATATTAAAACATTTCAAAGTAAATGTAGAAATCCTAGGAAGAATAGTATCCCATACTACTATGCCTCCATACTAGTAATACAATCAAATTCGTAGGGTCGTATTTGGATTTTGGTTTCCATCATGAGTCAAGGCTAGGGAGGAGCTCCTACCGATTCGAGACACTCTAGCTAATGTCTCAGGATCCCCCGCAGTGAACCCTTGGAAAGCTGCAGGGCCGGTCCGCCATACGAGTTGCGGATTAGTTATTCCTGAACACACGTTTCCCAGTCCTATAGGACCTATCATCCGAGACGCCTCATTCCATCATCCACATAAGTAAAATATCAGCCAGTTTAAGCACCGACACTACTTCTAGCTAGAAAGAAACGTGCTGCTCTCCCTGCATTCCCTTCTCCCGTTTTAGACTCCACCGGTTTGTGAGGCTCGTGAAGCTACGTAATACACAAAGCTATGCTTATTCAAGCTATGCTTTGATCGTCACCACAAAGTTCTGCTTTTCAGCAAGAAACCTTAATCATTGCATCTTAGTATGCCACACTGTCACTCCATACCATGTCATCGATCGTCCGTCAATATATAAACGGGTGTTAAGTAGAGAATAAATTCTCTACCACCAATCATTTATATATTAATAGAAAATCAACAACATGATATTTAATGGGGTACAATGTCAGACACACTATCCATTTAAACTTAAGCTCTGGGTCTGAACGAAAGTCAAATCCGTGAAATCAACACGTATGTTTGGGCAACGACCATGACGCTTGAATTGGGAGCAAGTCAAATCAGGGCCTCAATCATCGTCCATTCGAGGGAAGATTTACGGTCTTCATACGCCGTCCTCATACTTCGATTTTAACGTCGCTGGGTTATTTGGAATGAGAATAACTCGGCTTTCCAAACAACCCTCGTGTATATATATATATATATTGAAAATCATTCTTATTCGTTAATAATATATAACGATTCATTCTTATTTTAATTATTTAAAATAATTAAATTTTAATTAACAACGCTTCAGGTCAACGGACGACCCTGGCGCTGCTTTCAACCAATTTTGATTTTCACATTCCTCAAAATCTAACCGTTGGATTTTAACGCAGTTCATATCATTGGAAAGATTTTTCCAAGGCGGTCCTAACGGTTTCAGTTTTGGGAAAATCCGATGGTCGGATTTTCCGGTATAGTCATTTAAAAGTACGATTTAAAAAACGCGAACTACCGCGCTCTATTCATTTAATTTTAATTATATTTATATATATATATATAAATTTAAATATTTCAGCCTTTTTATTTTATTACAAAAAGATAAATTCTATATTTTTTTATAATAAGATGTAAATATAATTTCATGTCACATTCCTACCTTATATTAACACGAGTGGAAACCCGTGCGTTGCACGGAAGCATAGAGTACGGGGTGTTGTAGTTTGCACGGGAGCATAGAGTACGGGGTGTTGTAGTTTGCACGCGCGTGGTCGTAACGGCATGCGCTTCGCGCGAAGAGCGTAACGGCACGCGCTTCGCACGTGATGATGGCACGCGCTTCGCGCGTAATCAAGGCACGCGCTTTGCGCGTGATGATGGCATGCGCTTCACGCATGATCACGGCTCGCGCTTCGCGTATGGACCGTTGTGCCACAAATATTATGTAAACAGATATATAGCTCTGTCTCATAAACCTTTTGCTTGCTGGGCTTGCAAGCTTTCCATGCATCTTTTTGAACATTAACATAAATACACTATGTGAAGACATTAATCATATAAAAATTTCTAGCTCTTACAATTTGCTAAAACTCCATGGAGAGAATTTTATTACATTTCGTGGAATAATTTCAAAAAGCATTGAAGTATATTAATAACATAACAGTTAAATGATATTTCTAAACAATTAAATGTGTATATGAATGATAAAGTATTTTTTTTGTTCTTGCAAATTAGACATTCCTGTGAAGTGTAATGTGATCACAACACTCCAATTTTACTTCATATTTGATGTTGAGTAATTAATGCTTCATAGGCTTGTGATATCATATGTTTGCATCCATTTACGTAATGAAAAGATTATTAAGTGCTAAATAAGATATACTGATAATAATATAGGTACCGTAATAAAAGGCAAACTCTGAATTAGTGCAAGTTGATTCATAAATAGCAATTCCTAATTGGTGGAATACTGAAAGTTGAAAACAAAAGTATGGTGTTAAATAATATGCAAAGAAACAAATATTTATGATTTTACATAGTTGCTCGACAACAACTTGGTCAAATTATATATGGGTGAAGAAGACAAATAACATTAAAAAAACATAGTTTATATGAAATAAAGAAAATAATTATAGCAATATTTCAAAACTTTCTAAGGAGTTGTATGATATTTTTAGGAATCCAAATTAGAAAATGGAAATCTAGCAAGAGTAAAAGCTCAAATCCTATTGAACTAATTATTTCTTTAAAAATGCCTAATTTTTATAGGTGGAATAAGAAAACACCTATATCAGAAAACTACAACATGTTGACCAAAATTTGGTAAGCCAAACTATCCAAAGTTGAAATCACAACGCCAATTTCGGATGCATTTGATTAAAATAGATTTGAATCAACAAAGGATATCAGTTATGTTCTTTGTATTCCTTGGTTGCATTTGATTAAAATAGATTTGAATCAACAAAGGATATAATCAAGGTTTTATTGGATAACATTAATGTAAAGAAAGGAAAATGCACATTAAAGGAAGAGAAATTTAATTTCCCTATGTTGAAGATTACTAATTTTAATGTTCATAAAAAAATGAAATCAAACTCTAAGCCACTTGCCTGATAAAATTAGATTACAAACTGAACATCATTTACCAAAATCAAGTACCACTTATATGATGCATTTAAAGACTAAAAAAATAAGTTGAGAGTATAAGGAAAATTTCATGTGGTCCAATATTTTAATGTCAAATATCAATTAACTGACAAATTTATCAAGCGGATTTCAACTTGCATGTTACTCCATTTCCTAAAACCTTAACTATTTAATGTAACATATATTTTAGAAAATGAAAACGGTATAGATCAATCTTTTATAGCAAGTTTTAATACATTATTATATTTCAGCTGTGCTGTAGACTATAACTTAATAAATTTCAATCACTAAAAATTCCATTCAAAAATAAAATAAAAAAACATGAAATGGTATTGGGCAAGAACTATTTTGAATTGTTTCCAGTTT
The DNA here is from genome assembly GCA_030737875.1 of Allium sativum. Classification (NCBI taxonomy): domain Eukaryota; kingdom Viridiplantae; phylum Streptophyta; class Magnoliopsida; order Asparagales; family Amaryllidaceae; genus Allium; species Allium sativum. Next base: position 250,485,916 of record CM060915.1, on the reverse strand, counting down.
TGATCAACATTTTTGGGGCAAGAAAACATACGACATACATTCAAAGGGCTATAAAATCATACAAATTGATTCCATATATCACGCAAGCTTTCAATGCCAATTCAATCCAAATAACTGCAAACAATCATGCAACAAAATCCACCGTTCCTCAATTATAGGGGATGTGTTTTAATTAGATGGTGGATTTGTTTTTGCGGGATTAAATCTCAGCCGCTCTTTGTCTCCTTGTTTGTCTAAGGGTTTGTCTGGGGGGGAATTTTATTATATAGATGTCAAATTCCTGCTTTATATTAACATAATAAAAATGTAAATTCCAACTCATGTCAATTTCATGTCTTTTTATATATATAAATGTAAACTCTATTCCACTATGTAAAAACTACTTCTTTATTACATAGAAAAATGTATATTTTATTTCAATCCCAAATTTATGTCTTAACTTACATTATAAAAATGTAAACTTTATTCCCCTACTAAATCCTACTTCTTATTACATAGAAAAAACATGTAGTCTTTAATTTACATGCAAACTCTACTTTATTTTTTACATGTAAAATAATGTCAATTTACATACGGGGAAAATTCCTACTTTATTTCATAAAAAAAAAATGTAAACTTTACATACGGTGAACATTCTATTAATTTGCATAGATAAAAATGTAAACTCTTCCTACGGTGGAATTCCTATATATTTACATTATTAAAAATGTAAATTCCTCATTCGGTGAAATTCTTATTTAATTTATATTATCAAAAAGGTAGATTCATATTCCATGTCACATTCTTATTTTATTTACAATAATTGAAATGTAAACATTCATTACATGTCACATTCTTATTTTATTTACATTGATGAAAATGTAAACTTTTCATACGATGAGTATTTCTTTTATCTACATTAACAAAAATATAAACTTTGTCCTACGGTGAATATTCTAATAATTTGCATTAAGAAAAATGTAAATTTTGTCTACGGTGAACATTCATATATATTTACATTAAGAAAAATGTAAATTTTGTCTACGGTGAACATTCATATATATTTACATTAAGAAAAATGTAAATCTTGTCTACGGTGAACATTCATATATATTTACATTAAGAAAAATGTAAATTTTGTCTACGGTGAAATTCACCTTTTAATTACAAAGAAAAAAAAATGTGATTTTAACATACAATATAATTTCACTTTATAATTTACATATAAAAATGTAAATTTTGACATATGATGAAATTCACCTTTTATTTACAAAGAAAAAATGTGATTTTAACATACAATATAATTTCACTTTATAATGTAATTCCATGTTTCATCACTTAATAAAAATATACTTTTCCCAATTACAATGAAAATTCCATTCTCAACATATTGAACAATCCATCCTTGACATATTGAAAATTCCATTTTTAACATATTGAAAATTCCATTTTTAACAAATTGAAAATTCCATTTTTAACATATTGAAAATTTCATTTTTAGTTCAATACAAAATCCCATGCTTTAATTCCATACAAAATTTCTTACTTTAATTTCATCCAAAATTTCAATGTAAATGCCATACCTCATTTCAATGTTCAATAATATTCTTATCGTATTTCATGTCAAATCCCATAACAACAACATCCAAAACAAACCAACATGATCAAATCCAATAATTAACCTCAGGCAATTTACAAGATGACGTTTAACTTGGCATATGGCAAATCAACAAGGCAGGATTAAATAAATTAACACATAATTAATTCTAATCAATCAATCAATTCATATTTAACGATAAAATTTCTGATTTAATATCATGTCATTATATGCAATTCAGATTCAATATCATATGGTATGAACATTTCAGATCCATGTTTTAGATATCATGTCAAATTAGATCTACTATTAATAATCATGGAAATAATAATTACATAAATTAAAAATAAATTCTCACAGTGGTCTGGTCTGAGAAGATGATTCAGGCTCGATTCGATCCAGTTTTCGTATTCAAATAGATTTCAGATCTGAAACGATTCGAATACAAATACATATGAAAATCAAAATACGACTTTTAACAACTGACTCAGTAACGCCTAAAAGCGTGGCAAAATCTGAAAGTATTCATACCTTATTTTGTTCAGATTTTTAAATTCGATTTTCGGGAGCTGTGGTAAACGGTTTGTAATGACCCGTATTCTACACATCATAGTACCGTAGGATATTTATTTCTTTCCCATGTGAAGTCGTATGGTCATATAACTTTGGGAAACATCTATTGGAGTCATTCCCCATGTTCATGATTTTTGTCAGTTTTTAAATGACCATTTTGCCCCTAGTCGGTACTGTTTTGGCCATAACTTTTGATTGGAAAGGAATTTTGACCTGAAACCACTTCCATTTGATTCGTTTGATAGTTTCTCTTTCCGTAGAGTGGTCATAATAGCCAAACAGACTTACCGTTTGGGAGATATGGCTGAAACAAGGTTTGGAGGGTGAAAAACTGCTTAACCGGGCCAAATCGGGTGATTAGTGAGTAGGCCCATAACCCATTTCGGGATTAGGGTTATGGGAGGGCTGAAATGAGATGGAGAATCATTCCATTTCAGTTTTCTAATCTCCACTTATCACCAAGGATCCCTAAAAATGGCCTCCAACCTCTAAATCACCTCCAAATCACCTTTAGGTTAAGGATTTGGCTTAGCAACCCCTAATCAAGAAGGATCTTCACCAAATCAACAAAGGAGCTGCTGTTTGGCATTGAAATTCGCATCAAATCAGAGAATTATTTCAGATTTTAGTTTATTTTGTGGCTAAGGTGAGTGATTTGCATAGTTTTACACTAATTATGGCTAATTAGGGGTGATTAGTGTTAATCAGCGAATTTAAGCATGATAAAATTCGGGGAAAATGTTCATAAATCCCTAAATGATGTTTTAGACCTCTGATATGAATTTGGGTTAATTTGGTTAAGTTTTGCTAATCTTATCATTAGTTTCACCTAAACATGCTTAAGGGGAAATGTGGGATTTTGGGTATGTTTAATCCGTTTTAACCTATGATATTGATGTGAATGATGCTTGTGGTTGATTATGTATGTTGCTATGACTGTATGAAATGCTTTGTGATTGATTTCAATAGTTAGAATGGTCGAAAACGTCGTCGAATGGCGTAAACACTTGCTGGAACAGTTTCAGAAAGTAGTGCAGGGTTCGGATCGGATCGGAAAAGGGGGCTCGGATCGGATATGTTGAACTGAGCAAAGAATCTGATCGGATCGGAACCCAACACTTGGGAAAAGTGGCAAAAAGGAAGGCCACGCTAGCTGAACTGGGATCGGATCGGAGGGATGAAGACGGATCGGATCAAAGAGGACGGATCGGATCGGAAACCCAAAGGCAAATCAGAGCAGGAGCACGAAAGCGGATCGGATAGGAGTATATGAAGGGGAGCATGAGGATGGATCGAAGGTACGAGCCAAGAAGAACCCGACCCGACTCGAAAGGAAGCACCGACCCGACCCGAAGAAGAAGCAGCTGACTCGAACCCAGAGGAACACCGACCCGAACGGATCAAGAACACCGACCCGAACCGATGACCTGAGGAAGAACCCGACCCGACCCAATATTGACCAATAATCCGAGATGCAAAGGTAGTCCAATAGGGGAAGTTAGAGCTCAGGATCCCGGAACCAGTTGGGAACCAACGAGTTCACTTCATGGTTGGACTTTGCTGCGGGGCGTGTGCTAAGGAGTTGTCGACGTTCATGACTTCGATTCACCACTAGAAAGAACAATGGGCTACTTATCAGTGCAGTAGGGTCATTACGACCTGAGGGGCAAGGTGATGGTAGCAAGACTACGTTATCAGTGCAGTAGGGTCATTATGACCCGAGGGGCAAGGTGATGCGTAGTAGGACTATGAGCCAGTGCAGTGGGGTTCTTGTGACTCCATGGGGCAAAGTGGACATAGTAAGGATTGTTAAGGCTATGAGCCAGTGCAGTGGGGTTCTTGTGACTCCATGGGGCAAAGTGGACATAACAAAGGATTTGTGGCTACGTTATCAGTGCAGTGAAGCCATTTAGGACTTCATGGGGCAAAGTGATCGTAGCAAGGAATGTTGGGTGATCGAAGTGGTGAATATCGTATACTTTACGCACTGAGTGAGAGATGTGAGGATGGATGTTATGCTTGATTGTTTGCCATCATTGTGACATGTACACCTCCCCCACCTCCGTATCTTTACACTGTTTGATATGATACCTTAGAGTGTTGTACAGTATGTAGTGCTAACTCTTTGGTTGCAGGTCCAGGTTCAGGTATGTTTTAGTCTACCTGTTATTGTTCACTTTAGATGCTTATCGCTCATACCAGGCTTTATGTCTGACCCAGAGTTTTATGTATCCTCTTATTACTCTGGGTGCTCACACGAGCAGACTAGAGACAGGTTAGCTGGTGTTGTGCGAGTAGCTGATCCGGAGGCGGGCAGGAGGCTTCCACGTATTATATATACACATTCTCCCTGTGTCGTTGGTGGTCGCTACTTGGGCATTAGTAGTGTACCTCATTTATCTTGCTTTTGTTTGAGACAGTTTGAAAGTTGTAATAAGCTGTATTTTGGATTTCCACTGCTATGATGTTTAGTTCTGATTTTCAGCTTATGCACTGTCTCTCCTGTTTTATGTCAAGTATATTACTATTATATTTTGTTCTATGCGCTGTGAGACATTCTACAGGTTCTTTGTATGTTCATTTCCTTCTTTCTTTTCCTTCTGGCGACCCGTTCCGTGCTAACTAGACATGTGTACAGCGCACTTATGGAGTAAATGTCGGTTGGTGCGGGCGGGCCGTCACACTTGGTATCAGAGCTCTAGGTTGCGTAGTTAACCTAGGGAAAGACACCAGGGAGAGATAGTACGTATATGAGAGCGCGTATTTGTGATTACTTTGGTTTTCAAAAGCTATGTATATACTATTAGTAGTATAAAGATGAAGTCGCACTGCACTAGCACCACTATGGGGTCGTTAATCGTTTCTCTTTTTACAGATTGACGATGAGCCGATATGTTAGAGGTACTGGTAGAGGGGCCAATAATGGAAATGCCGCTGACATGAGGGCAATGTTTACCGACCTCATGAGAGACATGCTTAGAGAAGTGCAAGGGGCAGTTCCCAATCCCGGAGCTGGTGTTGGCCCAGTAGTGCAGGCGCCTAGGGTCGATTTCGCCAAGTTGTGCAAGGATTACACTAATCTTGGTGGGAAGCCGTTCCATGGAACGGAGTCGGCCACAGATGTTCAAGATTGGATGGATAGCTGTGATCGTATCTTCGATGACTTGGGTCTTGAGGATGCGATGAAGAGGAGGCTAGCGTCTCGTCAGCTGCAAGGGCGAGCGATGAATTGGTGGAATGCCATTAGAACAGCTACTCCAGAGGACCAGGTTACTTGGGTTCAGTTTAAGGCTCGCTTTAGCGAGAAGTTTATTCCAGCTGCCCAGAAATCGGTGTTGTTCAAGAGGTTCCTGGAACTGAAGCAGAATGGGAGGGCAGTTTCTGATTATATTGCTGAGTTCGACACTCTGTCGAAGTATGGACTGTCTCTTATCGATACTCCTGAGAAGAAGAATGAGAAGTTCATTACTGGTTTGGATGGGTACTTGGGGGAAAGGCTTATCAATCACATCGATGAGACTTTTGAATCGATCGTGGGGAAAGCTTTGAGATCAGAAAGTCTTTACCCTAAGTCAAAGGCTGAGGCTGCACTTGCAGAAGGGCCAAAGCCGCAAGCAGGCGGTGGAGGCAAGAATAGCTCTTAGAATAAGAGGAGGCAAGACCAATCAAAAGGTGGCCAGAAAAAGAGCAAGAAGGATGTTGAGTGCTTCAGCTGTGGAAAGAAGGGCCATTATGCTAAAGAATGTCGGGCCAAGCCAGCGGAAAGGAAGTGCTACAACTGTGGTCAAGTGGGACATCAGAAAGATAAGTGTCCGCAACCTCTTAAGGAGAAGCAGATTGTGAAAGCATATGCTATAGATGCTGTTCCTTCTTCGTCGAATACCCCAACTGCGGCGGAGAAAGGAAAGAATGTTGTTATTCAAGGTATGCTTTCTATTTATGATATTCCAGTTCGAGTTTTGTTTGATACTGGGGCTTCCCGTTCCTTCATATCTAGTGACCTGGTAGATAGGTTGGGACTGGAACCCGAGATAGTCGATAGACCATTGATTGTGACGAACCCGATTGGTGGTTCGACTAGCCTTAGTATGATTTGCAGGAATTTGGTCTTATCGAGTCATGGATGTATGTTTGTATGTGATTGCTTTGTTTTGGACTTTACTGGGTATGGCATTATATTGGGAGTCGATTGGCTCCAAAGATACGGGGTGGTGGTAGACTGTGAGGGCTTTTTGGTGACAGTGAGGGCGGATGATGGGCGGAGGGTGGTGTTTGGTAGTCTACCTAGTGATGGGGTTATGGCTAGTTTTGTAAATTCCCTCGACATCCCGCAGGATGAGTTGTCAGATGTGCCCGTGGTTGGCCAGTATCCGGACGTCTTCGAGGAGGTGACCGGGCTTCCACCACACCGAGAGATTGAGTTCCGTATTGATTTAGTGAAAGATGCCAGACCTATAGTGATGCCACTTCGTCGTATGGCACCAAGGGAGCAGCGAGAGCTCGGGGTGCAAGTCAGCAATCTTTTGAAGAAGGGATTTATTAGAAGGAGTGTCTCCGAGTGGTGAGCACCAGTTGTGTTTGCCACTAAGGCAGATGGTTCCCTTCGTTTGTGTGTGGACTATCGCGAGTTGAATAAGGTGACGAGGAAGAATAAGTATCCTCTACCGCGGATAGATGATTTGTTTGATCAGCTGGAAGGAGCTAGAGTGTTCTCCCAGTTGGACCTCGCGACAGGATTTCATCAGCTTCGAGTAGCAGATGAGAGTGTTCCGAAAACGGCATTTAGGACGCCGTCTGGATTTTATGAGTGGTTGGTCATGTCGTTTGGGTTGACTAATGCACCAGCCTATTTTGTGGATCTTATGAATCGAGTATTCAGAGATCAATTGAATAAGTTTGTTCTTGTGTTCGTGGATGATATCCTTGTTTATTCAAGGACAGATGAGGAACACAAGGGGCACTTGAGGATAGTGATGGAGGTGTTGAGGAAACACCAATTGAAAGCGAAATTCTCTAAGTGTCATTTTTGGAGAAGGGAAGTAAGATTCTTGGGTCATGTTGTTTCAGAGTGTGGTATTGCCATGGACCCTGCGAAGGTGGCTACGGTACAGGATTGGCCTACACCCAAGAATGCTACAGATGTAAGAAGTTTCTTGGGATTAGCTGGATATTATCGTAAGTTTATCCAGGACTTCTCCAAAATAGCAGCACCGTTGACTCAATTGACTAAGAAGAATCAATCCTTCGTCTGGGACGGAGTGTGTGAGGATGCCTTCAAAAGTCTAAAAGAGAGGTTGACGCGTGCGCCAGTGTTAGTCATTCCTAAGGGGAATGAAGAGATGACGGTATACACGGATGCTTGTGGTACCGGACTGGGTGCAGTATTGATGCAAGGAGGTAGGGTTGTAGCTTATGCTAGTCGACAGTTAAAGCCGCATGAGAAGAAGTATCCTACCCATGATTTGGAATTGGCAGCGATTGTATTTGCGCTGAAGATATGGAGACATTATCTCTTGGGAGAAATATTTGAGTTGTTTACCGATCATAAATCGTTAAAGTATCTCTTCTCTCAGAAAGATCTGAATCTCCGTCAGCAGAGATGGTTAGAGTTCTTGGCTTCGTATGATTTTGATATTGCGTATACACTTGGAAAGGGTAATGCGGTAGCCGATGCCTTGAGTAGGAGATATGCCAGCTTAGGGGCAATGTTTCTTGAATGGAAGCAACTGGAGTTTATCGCGGGGTTTGATTTCAGACCAAGGTGCGAATTGGATCCAGTTATGCTAGCTAGTTTGACGATCAGACCCACTTTGATAGAGCGGATTGGTTCCAGCCAGAGGGACGATCCTAATCTATTGGGAATCATCTCCAAGTTAGAGATGGGTATCGATGAGGAGGTGAATGTGTATGGGCTTGATCGAGATGGATGGCTTCGAAAGAATGGAAGGCTAGTTGTACCCAATGTCAATGGATTGAGAGATGAAGTGCTTAGAGAATGTCATCACTCAAAACTGACTATACACCCCGGTGGTAATAAGATGTATCGAGACATGAGACAAACTTACTACTGGGAAGGGATGAAAAGAGACGTTGGGAAGTTTATATCCAAATGCATGAATTGCCAGCTAGTTAACGCCGAGCAAAAGAAGCCTAGTGGGTTGTTGCAACCATTAGAAATTCCCGAATGGAAATGGGAGCTAGTTTCGATGGATTTCATCGATGGTTTACCAAGGACTAGATCGGGATATGATAGTATTTGGGTAATTGTGGATCGATTGACAAAGAGCGCAAGATTTATACCAGTCAAATCGACCAGAACGGCAGCCAAGTTGGCAGAATTGTATATGAAGTGGGTAGTGAGATTTCATGGAGTACCCAAAAGCATTGTGAGTGACCGAGACCCGTTGTTCACTAGTGGGTTTTGGAAAAGCTTACAAGAGGCTCTAGGGTCGGGATTACATCTCAGTACCGCATATCATCCTCAGACCGACGGTCAGACGGAGAGGGTGAATCGTATATTGGAAGATCTCTTGAGAGCGTGTATATTGGATTTTGGTGGATCATGGGATGACCATTTGCATCTAGTAGAGTTTGCATATAATAATAGCTACCAATCCAGTATCGGTATGGCTCCATATGAAGCTTTGTACGGAAGACCGTGCAACTCACCATCATGTTGGATAGAGACTGGCGAGAAGTTTGTGCTTGGACCAGATGTGGTGAGAGAAACTTCAGATAAGATTAAGATCATTCAGCAACGAATGAAAGCTGCCCAAGATAGGCAGAAGAGCTATGCTGATAAGAGAAGAAGAGACTTGAAATTCTCCGTTGGTGACTTGGTGTTTGTCAAGATCTCTCCGTTGAAAAGCGTGATTCGATTTGGCAGGAGAGGAAAGTTAGCACCAAGATTTATTGGCCCGTTCCCTGTTCTTGAACTAGTCGGGAATTTGGCGTATAGAGTTGGCTTACCAGAGAAGATGGCAGGAGTTCACAATGTGTTTCATGTTTCCCAACTAAGGAAGTTCGTTCACGACTCAGATATGACTATTTCACCTGATCAGTTGGAGGACTTCGAAGTAGAACCCGAGGCGGTTGGGAACCGCAAGCCGATTCGTATTGTGGGGCACGATACAAAGCAACTTCGAAGGAAGTCGGTGAAGCTAGTCAAGGTTCAGTGGGGCGAGAACGAGAATGATTGTACTTGGGAGACAGAGGAGAGCATTATGAAGGCTTATCCAGAACTCTTTGCCTGGTAAGATTTATTTTGCGATTTAGTTATTCCGCATGCTAGGATAGACTTGTTTTGTTTGTTTTGCATGTTTGATGGTTGTTTTATGATTGATAGGCATGCGGGACCTTTGTGTATGTTTGGATTAGGGAATTTCGGGGGCGAAATTTCTTAAGGGGGGAAGAGTGTAATGACCCGTATTCTACACATCATAGTACCGTAGGATATTTATTTCTTTCCCATGTGAAGTCGTATGGTCATATAACTTTGGGAAACATCTATTGGAGTCATTCCCCATGTTCATGATTTTTGTCAGTTTTTAAATGACCATTTTGCCCCTAGTCGGTACTGTTTTGGCCATAACTTTTGATTGGAAAGGAATTTTGACCTGAAACCACTTCCATTTGATTCGTTTGATAGTTTCTCTTTCCGTAGAGTGGTCATAATAGCCAAACGGACTTACCGTTTGGGAGATATGGCTGAAACAAGGTTTGGAGGGTGAAAAACTGCTTAACCGGGCCAAATCGGGTGATTAGTGAGTAGGCCCATAACCCATTTCGGGATTAGGGTTATGGGAGGGCTGAAATGAGATGGAGAATCATTCCATTTCAGTTTTCTAATCTCCACTTATCACCAAGGATCCCTAAAAATGGCCTCCAACCTCTAAATCACCTCCAAATCACCTTTAGGTTAAGGATTTGGCTTAGCAACCCCTAATCAAGAAGGATCTTCACCAAATCAACAAAGGAACTGCTGTTTGGCATTGAAATTCGCATCAAATCAGAGAATTATTTCAGATTTTAGTTTATTTTGTGGCTAAGGTGAGTGATTTGCATAGTTTTACACTAATTATGGCTAATTAGGGGTGATTAGTGTTAATCAGCGAATTTAAGCATGATAAAATTCGGGAAAAATGTTCATAAATCCCTAAATGATGTTTTAGACCTCTGATATGAATTTGGGTTAATTTGGTTAAGTTTTGCTAATCTTATCATTAGTTTCACCTAAACATGCTTAAGGGGAAATGTGGGATTTTGGGTATGTTTAATCCGTTTTAACCTATGATATTGATGTGAATGATGCTTGTGGTTGATTATGTATGTTGCTATGACTGTATGAAATGCTTTGTGATTGATTTCAATAGTTAGAATGGTCGAAAACGTCGTCGAATGGCGTAAACACTTGCTGGAACAGTTTCAGAAAGTAGTGCAGGGTTCGGATCGGATCGGAAAAGGGGGCTCGGATCGGATATGTTGAACTGAGCAAAGAATCTGATCGGATCGGAACCCAACACTTGGGAAAAGTGGCAAAAAGGAAGGCCACGCTAGCTGAACTGGGATCGGATCGGAGGGATGAAGACGGATCGGATCAAAGAGGACGGATCGGATCGGAAACCCAAAGGCAAATCAGAGCAGGAGCACGAAAGCGGATCGGATAGGAGTATATGAAGGGGAGCATGAGGATGGATCGAAGGTACGAGCCAAGAAGAACCCGACCCGACTCGAAAGGAAGCACCGACCCGACCCGAAGAAGAAGCAGCTGACTCGAACCCAGAGGAACACCGACCCGAACGGATCAAGAACACCGACCCGAACCGATGACCTGAGGAAGAACCCGACCCGACCCAATATTGACCAATAATCCGAGATGCAAAGGTAGTCCAATAGGGGAAGTTAGAGCTCAGGATCCCGGAACCAGTTGGGAACCAACGAGTTCACTTCATGGTTGGACTTTGCTGCGGGGCGTGTGCTAAGGAGTTGTCGACGTTCATGACTTCGATTCACCACTAGAAAGAACAATGGGCTACTTATCAGTGCAGTAGGGTCATTACGACCTGAGGGGCAAGGTGATGGTAGCAAGACTACGTTATCAGTGCAGTAGGGTCATTATGACCCGAGGGGCAAGGTGATGCGTAGTAGGACTATGAGCCAGTGCAGTGGGGTTCTTGTGACTCCATGGGGCAAAGTGGGCATAGTAAGGATTGTTAAGGCTATGAGCCAGTGCAGTGGGGTTCTTGTGACTCCATGGGGCAAAGTGGACATAACAAAGGATTTGTGGCTACGTTATCAGTGCAGTGAAGCCATTTAGGACTTCATGGGGCAAAGTGATCGTAGCAAGGAATGTTGGGTGATCGAAGTGGTGAATATCGTATACTTTACGCACTGAGTGAAAGATGTGAGGATGGATGTTATGCTTGATTGTTTGCCATCATTGTGACATGTACACCTCCCCCACCTCCGTATCTTTACACTGTTTGATATGATACCTTAGAGTGTTGTACAGTATGTAGTGCTAACTCTTTGGTTGCAGGTCCAGGTTCAGGTATGTTTTAGTCTACCTGTTATTGTTCACTTTAGATGCTTATCGCTCATACCAGGCTTTATGTCTGACCCAGAGTTTTATGTATCCTCTTATTACTCTGGGTGCTCACACGAGCAGACTAGAGACAGGTTAGCTGGTGTTGTGCGAGTAGCTGATCCGGAGGCGGGCAGGAGGCTTCCACGTATTATATATACACATTCTCCCTGTGTCGTTGGTGGTCGCTACTTGGGCATTAGTAGTGTACCTCATTTATCTTGCTTTTGTTTGAGACAGTTTGAAAGTTGTAATAAGCTATATTTTGGATTTCCGCTGCTATGATGTTTAGTTCTGATTTTCAGCTTATGCACTGTCTCTCCTGTTTTATGTCAAGTATATTACTATTATATTTTGTTCTATGCGCTGTGAGACATTCTACAGGTTCTTTGTATGTTCATTTCCTTCTTTCTTTTCCTTCTGGCGACCCGTTCCGTGCTAACTAGACATGTGTACAGCGCACTTATGGAGTAAATGTCGGTTGGTGCGGGCGGGCCGTCACACTTGGTATCAGAGCTCTAGGTTGCGTAGTTAACCTAGGGAAAGACACCAGGGAGAGATAGTACGTATATGAGAGCGCGTATTTGTGATTACTTTGGTTTTCAAAAGCTATGTATATACTATTAGTAGTATAAAGATGAAGTCGCACTGCACTAGCACCACTATGGGGTCGTTAATCGTTTCCCTTTTTACAGATTGACGATGAGCCGATATGTTAGAGGTACTGGTAGAGGGGCCAATAATGGAAATGCCGCTGACATGAGGGCAATGTTTACCGACCTCATGAGAGACATGCTTAGAGAAGTGCAAGGGGCAGTTCCCAATCCCGGAGCTGGTGTTGGCCCAGTAGTGCAGGCGCCTAGGGTCGATTTCGCCAAGTTGTGCAAGGATTACACTAATCTTGGTGGGAAGCCGTTCCATGGAACGGAGTCGGCCACAGATGTTCAAGATTGGATGGATAGCTGTGATCGTATCTTCGATGACTTGGGTCTTGAGGATGCGATGAAGAGGAGGCTAGCGTCTCGTCAGCTGCAAGGGCGAGCGATGAATTGGTGGAATGCCATTAGAACAGCTACTCCAGAGGACCAGGTTACTTGGGTTCAGTTTAAGGCTCGCTTTAGCGAGAAGTTTATTCCAGCTGCCCAGAAATCGGTGTTGTTCAAGAGGTTCCTGGAACTGAAGCAGAATGGGAGGGCAGTTTCTGATTATATTGCTGAGTTCGACACTCTGTCGAAGTATGGACTGTCTCTTATCGATACTCCTGAGAAGAAGAATGAGAAGTTCATTACTGGTTTGGATGGGTACTTGGGGGAAAGGCTTATCAATCACATCGATGAGACTTTTGAATCGATCGTGGGGAAAGCTTTGAGATCAGAAAGTCTTTACCCTAAGTCAAAGGCTGAGGCTGCACTTGCAGAAGGGCCAAAGCCGCAAGCAGGCGGTGGAGGAAAGAATAGCTCTTAGAATAAGAGGAGGCAAGACCAATCAAAAGGTGGCCAGAAAAAGAGCAAGAAGGATGTTGAGTGCTTCAGCTGTGGAAAGAAGGGCCATTATGCTAAAGAATGTCGGGCCAAGCCAGCGGAAAGGAAGTGCTACAACTGTGGTCAAGTGGGACATCAGAAAGATAAGTGTCCGCAACCTCTTAAGGAGAAGCAGATTGTGAAAGCATATGCTATAGATGCTGTTCCTTCTTCGTCGAATACCCCAACTGCGGCGGAGAAAGGAAAGAATGTTGTTATTCAAGGTATGCTTTCTATTTATGATATTCCAGTTCGAGTTTTGTTTGATACTGGGGCTTCCCGTTCCTTCATATCTAGTGACCTGGTAGATAGGTTGGGACTGGAACCCGAGATAGTCGATAGACCATTGATTGTGACGAACCCGATTGGTGGTTCGACTAGCCTTAGTATGATTTGCAGGAATTTGGTCTTATCGAGTCATGGATGTATGTTTGTATGTGATTGCTTTGTTTTGGACTTTACTGGGTATGACATTATATTGGGAGTCGATTGGCTCCAAAGATACGGGGTGGTGGTAGACTGTGAGGGCTTTTTGGTGACAGTGAGGGCGGATGATGGGCGGAGGGTGGTGTTTGGTAGTCTACCTAGTGATGGGGTTATGGCTAGTTTTGTAAATTCCCTCGACATCCCGCAGGATGAGTTGTCAGATGTGCCCGTGGTTGGCCAGTATCCGGACGTCTTCGAGGAGGTGACCGGGCTTCCACCACACCGAGAGATTGAGTTCCGTATTGATTTAGTGAAAGATGCCAGACCTATAGTGATGCCACTTCGTCGTATGGCACCAAGGGAGCAGCGAGAGCTCGGGGTGCAAGTCAGCAATCTTTTGAAGAAGGGATTTATTAGAAGGAGTGTCTCCGAGTGGTGAGCACCAGTTGTGTTTGCCACTAAGGCAGATGGTTCCCTTCGTTTGTGTGTGGACTATCGCGAGTTGAATAAGGTGACAAGGAAGAATAAGTATCCTCTACCGCGGATAGATGATTTGTTTGATCAGCTGGAAGGAGCTAGAGTGTTCTCCCAGTTGGACCTCGCGACAGGATTTCATCAGCTTCGAGTAGCAGATGAGAGTGTTCCGAAAACGGCATTTAGGACGCCGTCTGGATTTTATGAGTGGTTGGTCATGCCGTTTGGGTTGACTAATGCACCAGCCTATTTTGTGGATCTTATCAATCGAGTATTCAGAGATCAATTGAATAAGTTTGTTCTTGTGTTCGTGGATGATATCCTTGTTTATTCAAGGACAGATGAGGAACACAAGGGGCACTTGAGGATAGTGATGGAGGTGTTGAGGAAACACCAATTGAAAGCGAAATTCTCTAAGTGTCATTTTTGGAGAAGGGAAGTAAGATTCTTGGGTCATGTTGTTTCAGAGTGTGGTATTGCCATGGACCCTGCGAAGGTGGCTACGGTACAGGATTGGCCTACACCCAAGAATGCTACAGATGTAAGAAGTTTCTTGGGATTAGCTGGATATTATCGTAAGTTTATCCAGGACTTCTCCAAAATAGCAGCACCGTTGACTCAATTGACTAAGAAGAATCAATCCTTCGTCTGGGACGGAGTGTGTGAGGATGCCTTCAAAAGTCTAAAAGAGAGGTTGACGCGTGCGCCAGTGTTAGTCATTCCTAAGGGGAATGAAGAGATGACGGTATACACGGATGCTTGTGGTACCGGACTGGGTGCAGTATTGATGCAAGGAGGTAGGGTTGTAGCTTATGCTAGTCGACAGTTAAAGCCGCATGAGAAGAAGTATCCTACCCATGATTTGGAATTGGCAGCGATTGTATTTGCGCTGAAGATATGGAGACATTATCTCTTGGGAGAAATATTTGAGTTGTTTACCGATCATAAATCGTTAAAGTATCTCTTCTCTCAGAAAGATCTGAATCTCCGTCAGCAGAGATGGTTAGAGTTCTTGGCTTCGTATGATTTTGATATTGCGTATACACTTGGAAAGGGTAATGCGGTAGCCGATGCCTTGAGTAGGAGATATGCCAGCTTAGGGGCAATGTTTCTTGAATGGAAGCAACTGGAGTTTATCGCGGGGTTTGATTTCAGACCAAGGTGCGAATTGGATCCAGTTATGCTAGCTAGTTTGACGATCAGACCCACTTTGATAGAGCGGATTGGTTCCAGCCAGAGGGACGATCCTAATCTATTGGGAATCATCTCCAAGTTAGAGATGGGTATCGATGAGGAGGTGAATGTGTATGGGCTTGATCGAGATGGATGGCTTTGAAAGAATGGAAGGCTAGTTGTACCCAATGTCAATGGATTGAGAGATGAAGTGCTTAGAGAATGTCATCACTCAAAACTGACTATACACCCCGGTGGTAATAAGATGTATCGAGACATGAGACAAACTTACTACTGGGAAGGGATGAAAAGAGACGTTGGGAAGTTTATATCCAAATGCATGAATTGCCAGCTAGTTAACGCCGAGCAAAAGAAGCCTAGTGGGTTGTTGCAACCATTAGAAATTCCCGAATGGAAATGGGAGCTAGTTTCGATGGATTTCATCGATGGTTTACCAAGGACTAGATCGGGATATGATAGTATTTGGGTAATTGTGGATCGATTGACAAAGAGCGCAAGATTTATACCAGTCAAATCGACCAGAACGGCAGCCAAGTTGGCAGAATTGTATATGAAGTGGGTAGTGAGATTTCATGGAGTACCCAAAAGCATTGTGAGTGACCGAGACCCGTTGTTCACTAGTGGGTTTTGGAAAAGCTTACAAGAGGCTCTAGGGTCGGGATTACATCTCAGTACCGCATATCATCCTCAGACCGACGGTCAGACGGAGAGGGTGAATCGTATATTGGAAGATCTCTTGAGAGCGTGTATATTGGATTTTGGTGGATCATGGGATGACCATTTGCATCTAGTAGAGTTTGCATATAATAATAGCTACCAATCCAGTATCGGTATGGCTCCATATGAAGCTTTGTACGGAAGACCGTGCAACTCACCATCATGTTGGATAGAGACTGGCGAGAAGTTTGTGCTTGGACCAGATGTGGTGAGAGAAACTTCAGATAAGATTAAGATCATTCAGCAACGAATGAAAGCTGCCCAAGATAGGCAGAAGAGCTATGCTGATAAGAGAAGAAGAGACTTGAAATTCTCCGTTGGTGACTTGGTGTTTGTCAAGATCTCTCCGTTGAAAAGCGTGATTCGATTTGGCAGGAGAGGAAAGTTAGCACCAAGATTTATTGGCCCGTTCCCTGTTCTTGAACTAGTCGGGAATTTGGCGTATAGAGTTGGCTTACCAGAGAAGATGGCAGGAGTTCACAATGTGTTTCATGTTTCCCAACTAAGGAAGTTCGTTCACGACTCAGATATGACTATTTCACCTGATCAGTTGGAGGACTTCGAAGTAGAACCCGAGGCGGTTGGGAACCGCAAGCCGATTCGTATTGTGGGGCACGATACAAAGCAACTTCGAAGGAAGTCGGTGAAGCTAGTCAAGGTTCAGTGGGGCGAGAACGAGAATGATTGTACTTGGGAGACAGAGGAGAGCATTATGAAGGCTTATCCAGAACTCTTTGCCTGGTAAGATTTATTTTGCGATTTAGTTATTCCGCATGCTAGGATAGACTTGTTTTGTTTGTTTTGCATGTTTGATGGTTGTTTTATGATTGATAGGCATGCGGGACCTTTGTGTATGTTTGGATTAGGGAATTTCGGGGGCGAAATTTCTTAAGGGGGGAAGAGTGTAATGACCCGTATTCTACACATCATAGTACCGTAGGATATTTATTTCTTTCCCATGTGAAGTCGTATGGTCATATAACTTTGGGAAACATCTATTGGAGTCATTCCCCATGTTCATGATTTTTGTCAGTTTTTAAATGACCATTTTGCCCCTAGTCGGTACTGTTTTGGCCATAACTTTTGATTGGAAAGGAATTTTGACCTGAAACCACTTCCATTTGATTCGTTTGATAGTTTCTCTTTCCGTAGAGTGGTCATAATAGCCAAACGGACTTACCGTTTGGGAGATATGGCTGAAACAAGGTTTGGAGGGTGAAAAACTGCTTAACCGGGCCAAATCGGGTGATTAGTGAGTAGGCCCATAACCCATTTCGGGATTAGGGTTATGGGAGGGCTGAAATGAGATGGAGAATCATTCCATTTCAGTTTTCTAATCTCCACTTATCACCAAGGATCCCTAAAAATGGCCTCCAACCTCTAAATCACCTCCAAATCACCTTTAGGTTAAGGATTTGGCTTAGCAACCCCTAATCAAGAAGGATCTTCACCAAATCAACAAAGGAACTGCTGTTTGGCATTGAAATTCGCATCAAATCAGAGAATTATTTCAGATTTTAGTTTATTTTGTGGCTAAGGTGAGTGATTTGCATAGTTTTACACTAATTATGGCTAATTAGGGGTGATTAGTGTTAATCAGCGAATTTAAGCATGATAAAATTCGGGAAAAATGTTCATAAATCCCTAAATGATGTTTTAGACCTCTGATATGAATTTGGGTTAATTTGGTTAAGTTTTGCTAATCTTATCATTAGTTTCACCTAAACATGCTTAAGGGGAAATGTGGGATTTTGGGTATGTTTAATCCGTTTTAACCTATGATATTGATGTGAATGATGCTTGTGGTTGATTATGTATGTTGCTATGACTGTATGAAATGCTTTGTGATTGATTTCAATAGTTAGAATGGTCGAAAACGTCGTCGAATGGCGTAAACACTTGCTGGAACAGTTTCAGAAAGTAGTGCAGGGTTCGGATCGGATCGGAAAAGGGGGCTCGGATCGGATATGTTGAACTGAGCAAAGAATCTGATCGGATCGGAACCCAACACTTGGGAAAAGTGGCAAAAAGGAAGGCCACGCTAGCTGAACTGGGATCGGATCGGAGGGATGAAGACGGATCGGATCAAAGAGGACGGATCGGATCGGAAACCCAAAGGCAAATCAGAGCAGGAGCACGAAAGCGGATCGGATAGGAGTATATGAAGGGGAGCATGAGGATGGATCGAAGGTACGAGCCAAGAAGAACCCGACCCGACTCGAAAGGAAGCACCGACCCGACCCGAAGAAGAAGCAGCTGACTCGAACCCAGAGGAACACCGACCCGAACGGATCAAGAACACCGACCCGAACCGATGACCTGAGGAAGAACCCGACCCGACCCAATATTGACCAATAATCCGAGATGCAAAGGTAGTCCAATAGGGGAAGTTAGAGCTCAGGATCCCGGAACCAGTTGGGAACCAACGAGTTCACTTCATGGTTGGACTTTGCTGCGGGGCGTGTGCTAAGGAGTTGTCGACGTTCATGACTTCGATTCACCACTAGAAAGAACAATGGGCTACTTATCAGTGCAGTAGGGTCATTACGACCTGAGGGGCAAGGTGATGGTAGCAAGACTACGTTATCAGTGCAGTAGGGTCATTATGACCCGAGGGGCAAGGTGATGCGTAGTAGGACTATGAGCCAGTGCAGTGGGGTTCTTGTGACTCCATGGGGCAAAGTGGGCATAGTAAGGATTGTTAAGGCTATGAGCCAGTGCAGTGGGGTTCTTGTGACTCCATGGGGCAAAGTGGACATAACAAAGGATTTGTGGCTACGTTATCAGTGCAGTGAAGCCATTTAGGACTTCATGGGGCAAAGTGATCGTAGCAAGGAATGTTGGGTGATCGAAGTGGTGAATATCGTATACTTTACGCACTGAGTGAGAGATGTGAGGATGGATGTTATGCTTGATTGTTTGCCATCATTGTTACATGTACACCTCCCCCACCTCCGTATCTTTACACTGTTTGATATGATACCTTAGAGTGTTGTACAGTATGTAGTGCTAACTCTTTGGTTGCAGGTCCAGGTTCAGGTATGTTTTAGTCTACCTGTTATTGTTCACTTTAGATGCTTATCGCTCATACCAGGCTTTATGTCTGACCCAGAGTTTTATGTCTCCTCTTATTACTCTGGGTGCTCACACGAGCAGACTAGAGACAGGTTAGCTGGTGTTGTGCGAGTAGCTGATCCGGAGGCGGGCAGGAGGCTTCCACGTATTATATATACACATTCTCCCTGTGTCGTTGGTGGTCGCTACTTGGGCATTAGTAGTGTACCTCATTTATCTTGCTTTTGCTTGAGACAGTTTGAAAGTTGTAATAAGCTGTATTTTGGATTTCCGCTGCTATTGTTTAGTTCTGATTTTCAGCTTATGCACTGTCTCTCCTGTTTTATGTCAAGTATATTACTATTATATTTTGTTCTATGCGCTGTGAGACATTCTACAGGTTCTTTGTATGTTCATTTCCTTCTTTCTTTTCCTTCTGGCGACCCGTTCCGTGCTAACTGGACATGTGTACAGCGCACTTATGGAGTAAATGTCGGTTGGTGCGGGCGGGCCGTCACACGGTTTTACGAACGGTTTGCGGGAGATTGACCTCCTTGGAGAGAGCTATCGATGCTGGGAAGCCGGGGAGGTGCGCACGCACGTGGTGGTGCCAGCAGGGGTGCGACGGCGTCAGCTTCGGGTGGACGGGGCGGCGATTTCAGGCAGTTAGACGGGTTGTATTCGGTATGTATTCGAAGAGCTCTGAAATCTCTTCGAAACGTGACAAACGGCGATGGATTTCATGGAGAATTGAGGGAGAAATCAAGTTTTGAATTTTTGTAGGAACATGGGTTTCGGCGGCTACAAAGAACGGAGGAAGAAGACGATGTGTACGACCCGTATTTATACGTGTATTTGTAGGGTTTTTTTATTTAATTAATTAATTAAATCCGAAAATTAGAGCTTTTTCATACGATCTCCAGACGACGCTCAACGACTGTCGAACATATTGTCTTGACGTCTTCTGAATGCGATGGCCCTAGTGCCGAAGTCCAATTCTGAAGTTAACAGCGTGTTTTCTTTTATTTTAAAATAATTCTTTAATTTTAAATTCGAACGTACTTTCTAATTTTTCCGGAGTCACATACGAACTCAGAAAAATCCCGAAAAATTATTTTTGGCTTACTTATGACGATACGGTCCTAACAAAATTAATTTCGCCTCATTTTGAGACTGTTCGAAAAATGGCTATTTTTCAGTCGATTGAAATTGACTGTAATTTACAGAACATATATCTCTCTGCCACGGTCACAGATTAATATGAAAAATTCTGGAAAATTGAACTTAACCATTATTTGACATTCCTGTTCCAACGAAAGTGGTTTCGTCGAATTCCGAGGTCGTTTGAAAAATCCATTTTTAACTGTTTATAAATTATTTAAAATTAGAAATTTTAAATCCGAACTCAATTTTCAGAAAAATTTCTTAAAACAAAATTTTCAAACTGGTTGAGATTTCCGGGTTGTTACAATCTCCCCTCCTTAAGAACTTTTCGTCCTCGAAAAGGAAAAAGAAAACAGAAGGGTAAGAACCAACACAGAGAATACTGAAATGATTAAGCGTACCTCAAATCAAAATCTAATCTGAGATATCCACTCTGCATTTGGGATAGGCCTGTTTGATACTCTCTTCAGTTTCCCAGGTGCAGTCTCTTGGATCACCACTCCACTGCACCTTGACTAGGTTGATTCTTTTATTTCTCAGAACTCTAGTCTCCTTGCCAATAATTTTCAGTGGTTCTCTTCTCACTGCAAGGCTTGAGGTAATCTCCAAATCTTGCTGTGCTGCTTCTTCCACAATCAGATCTGGATCATGGACATGCCTTCGAAGTTGAGATACATGGAATACATCGTGCACTCCAGGCAACCAGTCTGGCATCTGAATTCTATAAGCTAGGGGGCCATTCCTTTCAAGAATAGGGAAAGGGCCGATGAATCTAGGTGCTAATTTTCCTGTCTTTCCAAAACGGATAACACCTCGCATTGGAGCGACTTTCAGATAGACATAGTCACCCACATCAAAAGCTAGCTCTCGCCTTCTTACATCTGCATAACTTTTCTGTCTACTGTGGGCCGCCAATAGTCGCTTCTTAATGAAGTCAACTTTGTCCAAAGCTTCTCGGATCATGTCAGGACCCAACACAAGCCGATTTCCTTTTTCAACCCAACATGTTGGCGATCTATACGGCCTACCATATAAGGCTTCAAATGGAGATATTTTCAAACTTGCTTGATAGCTATTGTTGTACAAGAATTCAACTAAATGCAAGTGATCCTCCCAAGACCCTCACAAATCGAGTATGCAAGCTCACAATAGATCTTCAAGAATGCGATTCACTCGCTCAGTCTGGCCGTCAGTCTGAGGGTGATACGCGGTACTGGGATTCAACTTTGTTCCCAACTCATTCTTGAATGCTTCCCAAAATTTACTAGCAAAGATAGGATCACGGTCGCTAACGATGCTACTAGGGACTCTGTAAAAAGAAAGAAAAGATTAATATTTATTTTGCAAAAGAAAATTTCCATTTAGATTATGAAGAGAAGGAAAGATTTAGTTTTATTACCCATGTAGCCTGACGATTTCTTTGAAATAAATTTACGCCAGACTTTGAGCAGTTCTAGTGGATTTGACAGGTATGAAATGAGCGGACTTGGTGAAGCGATCCACGATCACCCATATGCTGTCATTTCCTTTCCTAGTACGAGGCAGACCATCTATGAAATCCATGGAGACTTGGTCCCACTTCCAATCTGGAACTTCTAATGGCTGCAACAACCCTGCCAGCTTTTGTTGATCACTTTTTACTTGTTGGCATGTGGGGTATCTACTCACTTAGATGGATATATCCCTCTTCATAGACCTCCACCAAAATGTGTGCTTCAAGTCTTGATACATTTTTCTCACACCGAGGTGGATGCAAAGCTTTGATTTGTGACCCTCATCTAAAACTTCTCTTATAAGCTCGGCGACACTTGGAACAAAAATCCGCCCGTGCAATCTAAGAACTCCCTTGTCATCAATTTGGAAGTCCGTGTTTTCACCTCCTTGAATTCTTTCAATCATTTTCCGAATAAAAGCATCACTTTTCTGAAGAGAGGCGATCTTATCAATCAAAGAAGGGGTGATGATGAGGCTTGCAACAATGACTTCCTTCCTACTAAGTGCGTCTGCCACAACATTGGCTTTCTCTGGCGTATATAAGATGTCAAGATCGTAGGCCGCCAGAAATTCTAGCCATCGTTGTTGCCTTAAATTCAGATCCTTTTGATCGAAGAGATATTTCAAAGATTCGTGGTCTGTGTACAATTCAAATTTTTCTCCCAAAAGATAATGTCCCCAAATTTTTAAAGCAAAGACTACGGCCAACAACTCTAAGTCATGAACACGATAATTTTTCTCATGCGGCTTTAATTGACGGCTTGCATATGCAACAACTCTGCCCCTTTGCATCAATACCGCACCAAGACCACCACTTTGAGAAGCATCCGTGTAGACCTTTAAATCTTGGTTGCCATCGATGATGGTGAGTACGGGAGAAGTCGTTAAACTCACCTTTAGCTTTTGGAATGCCTCCTCACAATCTGATGTCCAATTGAACTTGGCATGCTTCTTGGTAAGTTTTGTTAATGGGCTAGACAGCTTGGCGAAACCCTCGACAAATTTTCTATATTACCCGGCCAAACCTAGGAAGCTTCTTACTTCAGTGGGTGTACTGGGCTGCTTCCAATCTCGAATGGCAGCAATTTTACTTGGATCAACTGCGATTCCTTCCTTTGACACAACATGGCCCAAGAATTTTACTTCCTCTTGCCAAAATGTGCATTTGGAAAACTTTGCTTTTAGAACATTTCGTCGCAGAATTTCCAACACTTCCCTTAAATGCCCTTCATGCTCCTCCTTAGTTTTAGAATAGATTAGAATGTCATCAATGAAGACTAGGACGAATTTATTTAGGACCTCCCTGAAGAACTTATTCATCAAGTCAACAAAGTAGGCTGGAGCATTGCATAAACCGAACGACATCACTAACCATTCGTAGAATATATCGGGACCACTGAAGGCGGTCAAAGGTATGCATTCTTCTGCTATGCGGAGTTGGTGGAAACCTGTGGCTAGGTCCATCTTTGAAAACACCTTGGCTCCATTCAATTGGTCCATCAAATCATCTATGTGGGGTAAGGGGTATTTGTTCTTCAATGTTTGTTTGTTAAGATCGCGGTAATCGACACAAAGTCTTAGCGTACCGTCCGATTTGGGGACAAACACCACAGCTGCACCCCAATTTGAGAAGCTAGGTCGGATGAGTCCCTTCCGCAGAAGCTGCTTGGTTTGGGTTTGCAATTCTTCCTTTTCTTTAGGAGTCATCCTTCTGATAGCATGAACTACAGGTCTTGCATTAGGAACAAGATCAATCCTAAAATCGATTTCCCTTCGCGGGGGTAGGCTGTCCACTTCTTCAAATACATACGCGTAGTCTTTGACCACGGGAATATTTTCTAAGGAAATGGAAGTGATCTCTAGGGAAGACCAGAATGTCTTTCTGTCAGATTTTGGCCCGTGGCAAGGTATAGCAACCGTGTTTCCGAAACCTGTGTTCACCTTAACTACTCTTTCTGAACATAACACTTCAGCGTCATATTTGGTCAGCCAATCGAGACCGAGGATGATATCAAACTCGGAGAAATTCATAATGATCAAGTTAAATGGAAATTTGAAATAGGAGTAAGATACAGGCACTTTACAAAATAAATCTAGAGTGGTAGAACCTCCTACAGGGTTGTGAACATTTAGTGGTTCTTTAAGACCTCTTTGCTTTAGTTTCAATTTCTAGACCGCATTGCTAGAAATAAAGCTTCTCGATGCACCCGTATCAAATAAGGCAGTAACAGGGATATTTTTAACAGAAATGGTACCATCTAAAACATCAGGCTTACCTGCTCCTTCGGAAGAAGTAGGAGCGGAAGAAGATGGTGCACTTGCCCCTTCATACACATGTGCTACCTGCGCTCCTTTCAACAGCGGACAGTTTGGCTTGATGTGACCCTTCTTGTGGTAATTGTAGCATTCCTTGGTGTCATCGTTTCGGGCCTTCTTAGGATTCCTGCAGTCCTTGCTGTAGTGCCCAAATTTTTGGCTGTTGTAGCATTGCACCTTTGACTTATCGCGCCCCTTAGCAGCTCCAGAGTTGTTTCCCTCAGTCTTCTTCTCTGTTTGCTTCGTCTTGTTGTTAGCTAAGCTCCTTTCCCTGTCTTGTTGAGAATTCTTCCTATCATTTTCCTCATAACGACAAGCGAACTCCACCAGCCTATTGAAAGAGAGGTCGATGTGGGCAGTGGCTCTATCAATATACTTCCTCGCAAGCCCATTTATGAATCTCTTATTCTTCTGAAAGTCATCTTGAACCAACTCAAGGGCATAGCGGGAAAGGTCTTCAAATCTTCGTACATATTCTGAAATGGTCTTATCGCCTTGCTTCAGATTGGCGAACTCATCATGTAGCTTCTCTAACTCTTGCCTTGGAATATATTTGTCATTGAAAAGCTCCTTAAACCTTGTCCAAGTCATATTGTCTGCAATTCCTCCAACCGTGACAGTGTCCCACCAGTTTTGAGCTTCCTCCTGTAACAGCCATGAAGCCACTAGTCTTTTCCTATGATCCTCCAGCTCTAATCCTCCAAAAATCTTTTCACAGTTCCTTAGCCAAGCTTGAGCTTGTCTCAGTACCCTTGAATGGCACCCCTCCCAAGTTTTTGTATTTCTTTGCCATTTTATCTAGATCAAAGGGCTGCGGTGGTGGTGGTTGCTGAACAGTAGCCTCCTCGGTTCCAGCAGCATTCTGCCTCCTTGCTCTAGCTCTAGCGGCTCTAGCAGCGGCGGTACTCATGTCTAGTTAGTTCTGTACGATCAAGGAAATAGTCAGAACAACTATAATGGTGATTTGAAGAAATGATAGAGATAAAAGGACGGATGAAAAGATGATGATAGAATGATTGACTATTATGTATTCACATGAAATGTTCGCCATAGAATATTGTGATTCTATGTAAACGAATTATCATAAATATGTTATATTCCAAAGCTAAGTTTAACCAAAGCCCTGATACCAAGTATGATGACCCAAACCTCCATGGAATGGAAGTAAGGAGTAATCATTTGGAATACAACATAAATACAATAATACATATCACAGATACAAAATAGCATAGGAAGTTCATAGAGTAACAACATCATAGCAGCGGAAATATAATGTCATCAATCCACAGAAAATCCACAGTCACAGAATTCTACATTATTACATCAAATTCGCAGAAAAGAAATAAGTTCCAACTCCAACTCAAACACGTGGAATAAACCAAGTTTTATGTCTGAAATAAAAAGAAAGAGAAAAATGCAAGAGCAGTGAATGATAAGTCTTCAAACTCCTAGTCATCACCTCTCCACAAGCAACTCCAAGGGAAATAATAAGCAGCTCCAAGGGAAGGCTCCAAGCGAAAGATAAACCTGTTTACTTGGCTGCCCGTGTAGAAAGGAGGGCACCCGAGTTTGCAAAAAGGTGAAAAAAAACAACGGGTCAGTCGTGGGACTGGTGTGAGAATTCTTATCTAATTAATCACTATTAATAGGGCAAATCCAAAGACCACGCCGCTAATGCGGAACGGGTTTACTCTAATGGGTGGCCGTGCATAAAAGTGTCAGAACAAATGATAAGTAAATCGTACAACAACGCTATGCTTTTTAGAAAAATGGAATCACCATAAGACCCAGGTCCCATCACACAATGCAACACACACCAGAGGATAGGGTTTTACCTTATAGTGATTAAACATGATAAATACGACAAATACGAGTTTAATATTATTATTAATATATTAAAACATTTCCAAGTAAATGTAGAAATCCTAGGAAGAATAGTATCCCATACTACTATGCCTCCATACTAGTAATACAATCAAATTCGTAGGGTCGTATTTGGATTTTGGTTTCCATCATGAGTCAAGGCTAGGGAGGAGCTCCTACCGATTCGAGACACTCTAGCTAATGTCTCAGGATCCCCCGCAGTGAACCCTTGGAAAGCTGCAGGGCCGGTCCGCCATACGAGTTGCAGATTAGTTATTCCTGAACACATGTTTCCCAGTCCTATAGGGCCTATCATCCGAGGCGCCTCATTCCATCATCCACATAAGTAAAATATCAGCCAGTTTAAGCACCGACACTACTTCTAGCTAGAAAGAAACGTGCTGCTCTCCCTAAGTTCCCTTCTCCCGTTTTAGACTCCACCGGTTTATGAGGCTCGTGAAGCTACGTAATACACAAAGCTATGCTTATTCAAGCTATGCTTTGATCGTCACCACAAGGTTCTTCTTTTCAGCAAGAAACCTTGATCATCGCATCTTAGTACGCCACACTGTCACTCCATACCGTGTCATCGATTGTCCATCAATATATAAACGGGTGTTAAGTAGAGGATAAATTCTCTACCACCAATCATTTATATATTAATAGAAAATCAACAACATGATATTTAACGGGGTACAATGTCAGACACACCATCCATTTAAACTTAAGCTCTGGGTCTGAACGAAAGTCAAATCCGTGAAATCAACACGTACATTTGGGCAACGACCATGACCCTTGAATTGGGAGCAAGTCAAATCAGGGCCTCAATCATCGTCCATTCGAGGGAAGATTTACGGTCTTCATACGCCATCCTCATACTTCGATTTTAACGTCGCTGGGTTATTTGGAATGAGAATAACTCGGCTTTCCAAACAACCCTCGTATATATATATACTGAAAATCATTCTTATTCTTTAATAATATATAACGATTCATTCTTATTTTAATTATTTAAAATAATTAAATTTTAATTAACGACGCTTCAGCTCAATGGACGACCCTGGCGCTGCTTTCAACCAATTTTGATTTTCACATTCCTCAAAATCTAACTGTTGGATTTTAACACAGTTCATATCGTTGGAAAGATTTTTCCAAGGCGGTCCTAACAGTTTCAGTTTTGGGAAAATCCGATGGTCAGATTTTCCGGTATAGTCATTTAAAAGTACGATTTAAATAACGCGAACTACCGCGCTCTATTCATTTAATTTTAATTATATATATATATGTATATATATATATATATATATATATAAATCTTTCAGCCTTTTTATTTTATTACAAAAAGATAAATTCTATATTTTTTTATAATAAGATGTAAATATAATTTCATGTCACATTCCTACCTTATATTAACATGTCAAATTCCTGCTTTATATTAACATAATAAAAATGTAAATTCTAACTCATGTCAATTTCATGTCTTTTTATATATATAAATGTAAACTCTATTCCACTATGTAAAAACTACTTCTTTATTACATAGAAAAATGTAAATTTTATTTCAATCCCAAATTTATGTCTTAACTTACATTATAAAAATGTAAACTTTATTTCCCTACTAAATCCTACTTCTTATTACATAGAAAAAAAATGTAGTCTTTAATTTACATGCAAACTCTACTTTATTTTTTACATGTAAAATAATGTCAATTTACATACGGGGAAAATTCCTACTTTATTTCATAAAAAAAATAAAAATGTAAACTTTACCTATGGTGAACATTCTATTAATTTGCATAGATAAAAATGTAAACTCTTCCTACAGTGGAATTCCTATATATTTACATTATTAAAAATGTAAATTCCTCATTCGGTGAAATTCTTATTTAATTTATATTATCAAAAAGGTAGATTCATATTCCATGTCACATTCTTATTTTATTTACAATAATTGAAATGTAAACTTTCATTACATGTCACATTCTTATTTTATTTACATTGATGAAAATGTAAACTTTTCATACGGTGAATATTTCTTTAATCTACATTAACAAAAATATAAACTTTGTCCTACATTGAATATTCTAATAATTTGCATTAAGAAAAATGTAAATTTTGTCTACGGTGAACATTCATATATATTTACATTAAGAAAAATGTAAATTTTGTCTATGGTGAACATTCATATATATTTACATTAAGAAAAATGTAAATCTTGTCTACGGTGAACATTCATATATATTTACATTAAGAAAAATGTAAATTTTGTCTACGGTGAAATTCACCTTTTAATTACGAAGAAAAAAATGTGATTTTAACATACAATATAATTTCACTTTATAATTTACATATAAAAATGTAAATTTTGACATACGATGAAATTCACCTTTTAATTACAAAGAAAAAATGTGATTTTAACATACAATATAATTTCACTTTATAATGTAATTCCATGTTTCAGCACTTAATAAAAATATACTTTTCCCAATTAAAATGAAAATTCCATTCTCAACATATTGAACAATCCATCCTTGACATATTGAAAATTCCATTTTTAACATATTGAAATTTTCATTTTTAACATATTGAAAATTCCATTTTCAACATATTGAAAATTTCATTTTTAACATATTGAAAATTTCATTTTTAATTCAATACAAAATCCCATGCTTTAATTCCATACAAAATTTCATACTTTAATGTCATCCAAAATTTCAATGTAAATGTCATACCTCATTTCAATGTTCAATAATATTCTTATCGTATTTCATGTCAAATCCCATAACAACAACATCCAAAACAAACCAACATGATCAAATCCAATAATTAACCTCAGGCAATTTACAAGATGAGGTTTAACTTGGCATATGGCAAATCAACAAGGCAGGATTAAATAAATTAACACATAATTAATTCTAATCAATCAATCAATTCATATTTAACGATAAAATTTCTGATTTAATATCATGTCATTATAGGCAATTCAGATTCAATATCATATGGTATGAACATTTCAGATCCATGTTTTAGATATCATGTCAAATTAGATCTACTATTAATAATCATGGAAATAATAACTAAATAAAATAAATTAAATTAAAAATAAATTCTCATAGTGGTATGGTCTGAGAAGATGATTCAGGCTCGATCCGATTCAATGTTCGTATTCAAATAGATTTCAGATCTGGAACGATTCGAATACAAATACATATGAAAATCAAAATACGACTTTTAACAACTAACTCAGTAACGCCTAAAAGCGTGGCAAAATCTGAAAGTATTCATACCTTATTTTGTTTAGATTTTTAAATTCGATTTTCGGGAGCTGTGGTTAACGGTTTTACGAACGGTTTGCGGGAGATTGACCTCCTTGGAGAGGGCTATCAGCGCTGGGAAGCCGGGGAGGTGCGCACGCACGTGGTGGGGCTAGCAGGGGTGCGACGGCGTCAGCTTCGGGTGGACGGGGCGGCGATTTCAGGCAGTGAGACAGGATGTATTCGGTATGTATTCGAAGAGCTCTGAAATCTCTTCGAAACGTGACAAACGGCAATGGATTTCGTGGAGAATTGAGGGAGAAATCAAGTTTTGAATTTTTGAAGGAACATGGGTTTCGGCGGCTACGAAGAACGGAGGAAGAAGACGATGTGTACGGCCCGTATTTATACGTGTATTTCTAGGGTTTTTTTTATTTAATTAATTAATTAAATCCGAAAATTAGAGCTTTTTCATACGATCTCCAAACGAAGCTCAACGACTGTCGAACATAACGTTTTGACGTCTTCTGAACGCGATGGCGCTAGTGCCGAAGTCCAATTCTGAAGTTAACAGCGTGTTTTCTTTTATTTTAAAATAATTCTTTAATTTTAAATTCAAACGTACTTTCTAATTTTTCCGGAGTCACATACGAACTCAGAAAAATCCCGAAAAATTATTTTTGGCTTACTTATGACGAAACAGTCCTAACAAAATTAATTTTGCCTCATTCTGAGACTGTTTGAAAAATGGCTATTTTTCAGTCGATTGAAATTGACTATAATTTACAGAACACATATCTCTCTGCCACAGTCACAGATTAATATGAAAAATTCTGGAAAATTCAACTTAACCATTATTTGACATTCCGGTTCCAACGAAAGTGGTTTCGTCGAATTCCGAGGTCGTTTGAAAAATGACCATTTTTAATTGTTTATAAATTATTTAAAATTAGAAATTTTAAATCCGAACTCAATTTTCAGAAAAATTTCTTAAAACAATATTTTCAAACTGGTTCAGATTTCCGGGTTGTTATAGCATCGATATATTTTGAGTTTCGGAAATTATTTGTATTTTTATGTATTTTTAATATTAAATATATACGCCTTAAAAATGGAAATTTAGCAAACGACCTCCGAATCCGACGAAACAGTTTCTATGGATCTGGAATATTAAATTATTGTTAGATTCCAAAATTTGTAATTATTGGAGTCATTATTTGGTTGTTATTAATTTTTCACTGAAAACGGTCAATTTTTGTACTTTAAAAATTCATAAATCATTCATACGGACTCGGAATTTAACGAAACCACTTTCTTTGAATTCGTACCGCCAAGAAATAGTTATATTCCAATTTTTGGTAAATTTGGATGACCTATGTGTTCGTACGAATTTTAAAACCACGAAAAGGACTAAAAAGTAATAGAATTATATTACATGAAGGCTAATCAATATTTAATTGAAAGTGTTTAAACTAAATAGGGGCTTAATTAAAATTTACAATTGCCTATATAGCTCTAATCTATTTTCTAAACCTAATTCTAGTCTCCATCTTCATCTCTCTAATGGCGGCTCACTATTTCCACTAAAATTCCTTTGCACAAAACACCCCGAAACTTGAACAACTTATATCTTCAAATCAGAACCATATCAACACAAACCCTTTCTGGATTTTGTTCATCTCTATAAACACTACTTACCACGAAAAATTTAGCACCTATCGTCGCACGGATTCGCTGGAATCCGAGTTTTAACAAAGAAAACTGATTTCGGATTTTGGTGAATTCCGGCCAAACCGTCGAGAATTAGGCGATGGACCAGTTGGAGAAAATGTAGCCAAGATATAAAAGAACAACTTTGCCTTTGATCATTTCGTCTGAAAGTCGAATGGAGGGCACGGAAATCAAGAAAAACCGAACTGAAGCAAAACAGCAAATCAAAATTCAGAGAAAATTCAGATTTGAAATGAACAGATATTAAAATGATGTGAGATTTCTTATTTTATTAATTAAAATAAAATTTTTCTCGCTATCTAAAATCCTTGTATGTATGTAAACAAATTTAGATCTGTGATGATTGAGTTGGAAATTTGTGTTTGTTGTTGGTATTGATTGTGATCCCATGTTGTTAGATATAGATCTGAAATTAAAACTCTTTCTTTAATCTCTAGTTGTGGTTGGATTTAGATTTGAAATAAAAATCTTATTTTTATTTTAGATCCATAAATATGGATTAAAATTAGAATATAAAGTTGAGATTTTTAGTGTCATCTTATTATATTAATTGGTTTACATTAAAAAGCTTCAATATCTAATGTTAATAGATTACAATAAAATGTTTTACATTAAAAAGTTACAAATTTTAATGTCATTATCTTATATAAAGAGTTTTACATTAAAAAGGTATAATTTTTAATGTTGATATTTTAAAATAAAAAGGCTTACATTAAAAAGTTACAATTTTTAATGTTGTATTTCACAGAGAAAAGATTTACATTAAAAGATTTGATTTTAATGTTGTTGAATACAAATAAAAAGGATTAGAAATGAAGTCACATTTATATTGTTACTTCATTAAAATAAAAAAAGGAATTAATTTTTGATTAAATTAAAAGATTTTACTTTTGTTAAAATAAAAAAAGTTTATTTTGTTTATATGAACAAAGATTTCAACTTTGTAATTCAAAGTTGTAACTTTGTTTGTAACGCAAAGTTGTAACTTTGTTTTATTAATTAAGTGTTGTAACTTGGTTTGTTAATAAAAAAGTTTTCATTTTCTTTGTGTATAATGAAAATAAGACAAAAAGTTTCATTTTTGTGTGTAATGAAAATAACAACAAAAGTATCATTTTTGTTAAAAAGAAAGTAATGACATTAACGTTGATTTTAGTTGAAATAATAAAAATATGATATGAATGTTGACCCAAAAACTTAGAGTTTATTACATGTAGTATTATGTATAGGATATGAATGTTAACACCAAAGTCTAATTGTTGTTACATGTGTTATTATGAAGTTTGACACCATATGTTGACACCAAAGTTTAAGGTGATTACATGTATTAATTTGAGGAATGGACATAATAATTGACACCCAAAATAGTAGTTGTTATCATATGTAGTAATATAAAAGCGATATGAAATCGACATTAAAATGAACATTATTGTTAGCATTATGTTAATACATTGAAAATGAACATTATATTTTTAAGTGTCATGTTAATGCATTAGAAATGAATATTTTTAGTGTCACACTATTGTTAGCAAAAATGAATATATATTTATTGTCACTTGGATTTCAGTAAAAAGTTAGAAACATGATGTTATGTTTTACTGTCACTTAGAATTACAATAAAAGTTAGGAATATGAAGTTGCATTTACATGGTCATTTTTATCCAAATAAAATGATTTCATGTTTTATGTAAAATTATTACATTAGAAAGGTTGGACGTTAAAATTTTCATTTTTAATGTAAGTTGCTTATATTAAAAATAATGAACTAAAGATGGACATTTTTGTCACATTTAAAGAAATGGATTAAAAATGGACATTTTTGTCACATTAAAAGAAATGAATTAAAAATGGACATATTTGTCACATTAAAAGAATAAAGTAAAAAAAATACACATTTTGTCATTTATAAAGGACTGAAACAAAAACATTTACTTTTGTTCATAAAAAAGGTTAAACAAAAATGTCATTTTAATGTAAATGTCGAGAATTTACATTTTTGTTTATTTAAAAAGGATTAGACAAATTTACATTTTTGTTAGTTTAAAAAGGATTAAACAAAAATGTCATTTCAATGTAAATTGGTATAAATGGAAAAGTTACATTTTAATGTCAATTGGTATAAAAGGAGAGTTACATTTTAATGTAATTAGATTAAAATTATGAAGTTTACATTTCGCATGTATTAAGATTTTTTTTTTTTTAAAAAAAAGAGTTTACATTTTTATGTAATAAGATTTAAAAGTAAGAAAATTACATTTTTCATGTAATTAAGATTAAAAGTAAGGAAATTACATTTTCATGTAGTTAAGATTTAAGGATAAATTTACATTTTAATGTTAAAAGATTTAAAGATTTACATTTTCATTGAAAAGGTTTAGATATGATATTTACATTTTTATGTAAATAGATTTTCATTAAAGAGAATTAGGATACGGAATTTACATTTTATGTAAACACATTTGAAATGAAAATTATAACCATGTAAATTTACACTTTTATGTAAATAGGTTTTCATTAAAAGAATAAAGGTATGAGATTTACATTTTCATGTAAATAGATTTTCACTAAAAATTATATGGTCGAAATTTAAAAATGGACAAAATGAAATAATCTTTTGGTCGCATTAGAAAATACTTACATTTGTTTTTGATAACAAAATTCCTTAATTTTGTTTGAAATGAAAATTAACACACAAAATTATCATTTTGTTTGTATAGAAAAGATTGACACACGAAATCATTATTTTGTTTATAACGGAAGATTAACTCTTTTTTTTTTTGCGTTGAAATAATAACAAAGTCATTATTTGTTACATTGAAAAAAAATATTCATTTTTGTAGAATTGAGGCTGACACCAAAATATATTGCACTTTTGTTAGAAATTGAAATGACACAGAAATCCTCATTTTTGTTAAATTAGAAATGACGCACAATAAATTGCATGTTTGTGTAAATTGAAAATAGGAAAAAAATATATACATTGTTATGTTTAGGATGTGTATGTGAATTAAAATAAGATAAACATTATTGTGTGTTATGTTATATATTAAAATGTTATGAAACCAAGCGTTCTTTACTTGTTATGATCATCAAAATAATGAAATGGATGAAGAAATTGTATGTATATATAATTATATATATAAGTAAACATAATTAAACGAATTGTGCGCGGTAGTTCGCGATTCGACAATCGTAACTTTAAATAGTTAAACTGGAATATCCGACCGTCAGATTTTACCAAAACTGAAACCGTTAGGTTCGCCTTGGAAAAAAATTTCCAACGATATGAATTGTGTTAAAATTCAATGGTTAGATTTAGAGAAATGTGTAAAACAAATTTGGGTGAAAACAGCGCCAACGTCGCCTATTGACTTGAAGCGTCGTTTAATAAAATTCAATTATTTTTATATAAATAAAAATAGAGATTAATCGTTAAACTAATATTAACGATAAGAAATGATTTGAAATGATATATAGGCGAGAATCGTTTGAAAGGTCCGAGTTCAATCTCATTTCGAATGATTATTCGTCGATCTAAGTCAAAGAGTTGAAGACGGTGATTGATGACCGATGATCTTCACGTCGAATGGATGAGTTACCATTAACGCTCATGATTGCAGTAGCTACCTTGAAGAGGCTACAATGGTGGCCGTCCAGACTACTTGTTGATTGTTCAAATATGAGAGGTATAAGGTTCCTCCGGTTTCGTTCAGACCCAGAACGAACTTGAAAATGGATTGTATGTCTGACGTTGTATTCCTTTATACGGTATTCGTTGATCTCTGCTAAATATATATATGTTTGGTGTTTAACACCCTTCTCTGAGACGTACGAGCTTAGAGGTTATATATTGGTAGGAATAAATGATATGGTATGGATTGACAATGTGGCATGCTAAGATGCATGGATCAAGGTTTTTGTTGAAAAGCAGGCCTTGTGGATGATGATCAAAGCATAGCTTGAAAAGCATAACTTTGTGTATTACGTAGCTTCACGAGCCTCACACCCCGGTTGAGTTTAAACGGAGCAAGGGAACGCAGGGAGAGCAGCACGTTTCTTTCTAACTAGAAGTGGTGTCATGGTATGGAGCCCAGGCATTTTTACTTATGTGGATGATGGAATGAGGCGCCTTGGATATTAGGTCCTATAGGACCAGGAAACGTGTGTTCAGGAATAACTAATCCGCAAAATCGTATGTGCGGACCGACCATGCAACTTTTAAGGGTCACTGCGGGGGATCCTGAGACATTAGCTAGAGTGTCTCGAATCGATAAGGAGATCGTTCCTAGCCTTGACTCATGATGGAAACCCAACTCCCAATACGACCCTACGGACTTGATTGTATTACTAGTATGGAGGCATAGTATATGGTAGCTATGCTTCTTAGGATTGATACATTTACATTGAAATGTTTTTGAAATATATGTACACTAATAATAGTATCAAATCCGTTTTTCCGTACCAAGCATGTTCAATCATCATAAGGTAAAACTCTATCCTCTGGTTTGTGTTGCATTGTGTGATGGGACTTGAGTCTTATGATGATTCCATTTTTCTAAAAAGCATTGCGTTGTTTAACGATTTACTTTTAATTATGCACTTGCAATCCAATGGAGTAAACCCGTTCCGCGTTAGCAACGTGGTCCTTCGATTTGCCTTATTGCTATTAGTTATATTAGTTAAGAATTCTCACACCAGTCCCATGACTGACTTGTAGTTTGTTTCACTTTGCAAACTCGGGTGCCCTCTTTTCCATATGGGCAGTCGAGTAGCTTTTTGAAGATATTTATCTCTTGAGCAGGATTCTGGATCGAAGCCTAAAGCTGTGCGCAGAGCATAGAAGTCTTCCGCTGTTTATTGTATTTAATTTTATGTAATTTATCTTCCGCTGTAATTTTATTCGATGTACTATGATATATACTATACTCTGATGTAACATTATTATAATGTTTATAAAAGTCTGCTGTTATTGTTCTGATGTTGTTGTATTCCCAGAGTTAATGTGTTCGGGTTTTGAACGGTCTTAGTCGATTTTGCGATCGATTAGGTCCGGGTAAATCCGGACCGTTACAATATCTCTTAAGAAAAATAGAATAATTAGTTTAGGAAAATTTTGATTCAAGATTTAGTGGAAAAGGATGTATGTTAACAAAGAAGGTGTTCATAATTCTATTCAAAGTACGGTAAATTCTTGGAACTGGTCAATTTAATTTTGTCCTCTTTCTTCCCTTTTTCTTTTAGTTGAGAATTGTGGATCCATGGTTGTTTAGGTTCTAACTTCAGCTAGGAGAACCAAGGAATGCTAGATCTGGGCCAAATTCAGGATTTGGAAAGCAATTCTGTGAGTGGATTTAAATTATACCTTTTTGACAATGGTATATTTATCATTTGACATTCCCCGTTAATATTCAATGTAAATCTGCTAGAATGATTAATTTGTTGAAATGAAAATCTTCTAGAACGGTTAATATGTTAATATGTTGACACATTAATAGGTTGAAATATTACTATGTTGGAATGTTAACATGTTGAAACGTTAATACGCTGAAATGTATAAACCTATTAAAATATGTTAAAACCATTACTGTTGTATACATACAATTTTTAAAAACTTGTTAATTGGACATTGTAAGTTAAGTTACAACGAAATTGGGATAATTACATGTTAATGGTTGGCATATTATGTACTTGAACCATTAACGGTAAGAATTGAGATAATTACATATTAATTTGCTTGAATGGAATAATTACATGATTCGATGATTACATGTCATTTTAAAATGAGGTTAATTACATGTTAGGAAGAACATGGGAGATGATAACCAGATAATGGACTTAATATGATGATAATTATTACATGTAAAAATAGATTACAAAAAAATTTGGAAAGAATAAATATGCCTAAATTTACAATAAATAGAAAACTGTAACCGCCCTTAGACATGAGGTTAAATTCTACTGCAGTAGAAGCCTGCTCGAAACCGCCCAACAAATCTAGCATCCATAAGTTGTGAATTTAATGTGAGGGGTATAGTGCGTAAATATACAAGTAACGGTGCTAAAACATGAGGTTAAGTCCAACTTGTGGTACAAGTCTTCCTGGAACCACCCAGCAAATCCAGCACCCACAAGTTGTTAATTTAGTGTGAGGGGTCTAGTGCATAAATATACATGTAACGATGCTAAGACACGAGGATAAGTCCAACTTGTGGTAGAAGTCTGCCTAGAACCACCCAGCAAATCCAGCATCCACAAGTGGTCGGCTTAATGTGAGAGGTCTAGTGCATAAACATATATAAATATATGCATATAAAAGGATAGAAATAAAAGGCACTAATGGTGATTATTGGAAATGAATGGAATTGAATGAAATTTACAACAGTAAGGAGGATTGGAATGAATGGGGAATGATAATGACCTATTATAATTAATTACATAATGAGATTGTTATATAATAAGTAGGCTTTTCCTAGGGACAAGTGGAAATTTATCTTAGGTTATAATAAACGATAAAGAAAATGGGATAACTCATGTAAGGAGATAAGTTGTACTTAATTGTAAATTAAGTTATCTGAAGAATCGAGAATCTGAAATCCGCTGATAAGAATAACATAAGTTATATTAATGGAAAGGAAACTTATTAGTAGACCTTATAGTTAAGAGAACTAAGTTAATGAGTAAAGAATGACAAGTTGTAGTAACAATGTAAGATGGGATTATGATTAAATAAGAAAGAATGAGGAGAATATATGAGATGAAATAAGTCATATCTAATCATAAATGATAAGTGACGTGTTAAATAGAGAACATGTGAATTACTTTATTACATATTTAGTAGAACATGTTATTACATATATGGAATCAGACAATGAATAATATAAAGAGATTATAGATTACAAACCTTGGATTACAATCTAGAGAATAACATGTTACGGGCTTATTAATGAGTGTAAAAGCATTAAGTTTTGTAACCAAATTTAATAAGCAAGAGGGGCCCATTCCTTAGGGATAAAAAGGGCTCGAAAAGAACTTGGTAGCTTGAATAATAAGTTAATATAATGGGAAATAACCACACTAGCTGGAAACCTGATGAGGTAGAGCAAGCGCGTAATTGAATGTTTAGACATAGGGTCTAATAACATATTAAACTGAGGCGCTTGGACCAGCCCGTATGTTTAAGGGTGAATAACCCAACCGGGTAGATCATAATGGTGTCGTGGAACACGAGTGGAGCGCACGTCCATTTGATTATTCTACTTGTTTTTCCTGTTGTTCTCCTTATATTCTGCTGGCTCTGGAGGACTGGAAGGGGAAGCATGCGGCTTCGTGGGATGTGGAGGGTACTCCTAGCAGTCCTCTGTGCTGTGACAACATTCTATTGTGCTTATAGAGGTTAGGTCTGCGCATTTCTACCCAGTGACTATGCCTTGATTGCCATAATAGTGGGTAATCAGAAGACTGTAGGGTGGCATAAGTGATTCGACGATCCCATTCCCTAACTTGGATGGGTTACAACCACTCTTGGTACTAACAGGTCTAACCATTAGTTGATAGCAAGTCGTCGGATACCTACCATCGACATTCAGCTTGATACGCGATGTGTGATGCGAAAAGACGGAGAGCTAAACCAACAGACAATAGGCCTTTGGCTATCAAGGCTATGGGTGAGGGACAAGCTAATTAGGATTTGTTGTTTCTTGTACAGCCCTGCCACGGGACTCAGTGCACGATAGATGATATGTGTGGTTAAGACATCGAGTACGATTGACAATACGTACGTGGGAAAGTCTAGATACATGCATGTCTGCTCTGGGTGGTGTATCATAGACTCATAGGGCATTACTCGGTAATCTGATTCGATCAAAGGTGGCAGTCCATACGTTTACATAGCACGGTGATGGCAGGTCCATGTGGAACGTGTCATTGTTATATAAAGATCCATAGGTTACTCTGGCATAGGATGAGGGACTGTGTATATTTCTAAGGCATTACGGCAAAGACCGTGTGGGTGGGATACTATGGGGTGTACCTTAATATTGGGGGTAGCTACATATATACTGTATTTGGTTGGTCCATTGGGAAATTGATGGGTACGACGTGTGTGTAAGCTTTGAGTGGTGTTAACCCAAGTAACATAATAAAAAAGAAGATGTAACTGAATGGTATATGTAGGATTATCCAAAATATGAGTTTAAATCCAATCACTAGAACTTGTGTTCTGACCCCGTCCTCATAACATACTCGCAGGTTAAACTTTGTGGTAGGGATATTATAGCTTTGGATACTGGTTAGGCAGTATTATTACTACGGTAAGGCTATATTTTGGTTATATTATATTTTATCCATTCCGCGATGAGATATTTTCTGAGCTTTGATATATTTTATATCTCTGTTTTTCTAAGGGATACCAGAGCAACCAACACGAGTTTTGATGGATTAGAATTTTTATAAAAAAAATCAGTCTATCAGAATTCTGGTTGTTACGTCTGGTATCAGAGCTTAGGTTTAGGATTCCTGTATAGATAATGAGTGAACATATTTGTATTTTAAAATATAAATATATTATATATATACCTAGATCCATAAACGAACCCACCAAATAGAAAGAGCGTGTTATGGCAAGAATTGGGATATCTGTTTTGTACACTAAAGGAATGAATATGGAAATTTGAGACCCTTAGGTAATTTGGGTACAAAGTGTACAATATACTTTGTATGGAAGGAAGCTGAATCCCATATATTAGTATTTCAGGTTAGTGGGTTTGGCAGTAAAACCTTATAAATTGGAAAAGGATAAAAAGAGGAGAATGGATTGGGAATATATATAGTTGCGAGAATTGACTTTGCGGGAGTGTCTAGGAAAGCCTAGTTAAGATTGGAAACCCGCTTTGAGTCTAACCCCATTGTTAACTTTTAAGAACTTGAAATTATAAAAGCATTTAGAAGATGGTTTATGGTGTTTCCAAGTTTCAATCTTAAAAGTTATAGTTTTAAAATATGTAAAGAGCATATTAGAAAAGTACATATTGAATTTTAATATAAAATGAGGTATATTTTGGAAACAGTGATTTCTTGTGAAAATTTTGTCTAAAATAAATTTTTCTTAGTAAATGGTGCACATTATAAACCATGTATAGCTCACTAGTTTTATTGTTATATTGCATGAAAGGATTAAAAAGCAAAACTTAGAAAATATTGCATTTTGTTGATAGCTAGAATTTTTAGTAAAGAAAGCTTTGAAATCACTATTCTTTTGATAATCATTTTTTATAATTTTTTAAAAGAGAAAATTCAGTTGGATGGACAAAATAAGTTGTAGAAATTAGGAATAGAGTAGATGTATGCACCTTGTAGTAAGAAACTAAACTGACCTTATGGGCAAAAACAAGTCGTAAACCTAATTGAGAAATAGTTGCCCTTATCTACTCTAGTTTTTGGTGATATAAAAAAAATAGATTTACATTTTTCTATAAAATGACATGTTTTTATTGTTTTGAAAAAGTAAGTTTTCATGAGGAAAAAAATAAAGTTTTGATACTTTTAACTTTTAGAAGAAAAATGAAATGAAAAGGCTAAGTCGTGTTTTAAAAAGTATGGAGTAGGTAAGGATTAGTGCCTAAGGAAGACGGGAATTTTTTTTGAGACCATAGAGTAAATAGAGAGAATTATCTAGGAATAATAGTAAGTTCTCGGTTCCCGTAGAATGCGTAAGCATTGAAAAGCCTAAGGTGTTGCTTAAGAAAATTTGTGTTATTACACAGCAAGGACTAGTGGTAACTACTAGACAGTAGTGGGCGGGTAAGTGTTTACATCCTGTTGTTTGAATTTTTCTGTCTGAGGGGGACATAGTTATGGGATTCTTGGCCCTTAGTAGTAGCTGTGTAGATTGTCTATTTTCCTGTTTTAGTTGAAGGACTAGAAGGCTTATTTGAAAATTAAACATAGATCAGATGATTAAATAAGCTAAGAAAAGAGAAATGGTACACTAAAAAGGAAACAACAAATTCAGTAAAGCAACAAACACGACAGCTAAAGAAAAATGGAAAATTATGAGAAAAGATGGATATAAATAAAAATTTCCAAGATAAGAGGAAAAAAGAAAATTTGTAACAAAGAAAATTTTCTTATATGGACTGTGCTTGGATAGGAAAATAGGGAGTCTTTACAAAATAATTTCATAAAGTACAAATATAGATGGAAATAGGAAAAATGGAAGATGCGAAATTTTCCATTTTCCACCTTTTTATAACATAAGAAATCAATTTAGAAAATTAGATTTTTCTGAAATTCAAAAAATAAAGTTGCTTGGTAGGGTTCTGAATGCAAAAATTGGATGAACTGCGCTTTTGCCCTGCAGGAACGTGGGAAAGTTGGGATGAAATGGTATTTTGATTTTCAAATTTTTGCATTCATGTATAATTTCCAGTATATTTAGGATGTGCGCATCATGTTGTTAAAGGATTTTTGACAAATTTGTATACATATAGGAGGTACAGCTTAGACATACATGTATTATTATGTTGCATTACACTTTGCATAAGCGCACAATGTTTGAAAAAATTTGGATGCACACATGATGGATGAATATCATGTGAGGGGTTATTTTATTTTTACCCTTATCAAATTTTGGGGACAAAATTTTCTAAGGGTGGGGGAATGTAACACCCCGCATTTTATGACAACTAATTATTAATAGTGCATATATGTATATATATGCATTGACATAAGTATATAAAAGAAGAAAAGATTAATGCAAATAAAAATGCAACGCATGCGTAAAAAGAAAGAAGAAATTGGTTGCATGCAGTGTAGTTATGTTGCATGCACTGATTTACAAATATTATGCATTAATAATAAAAGAAAAAGTGAAAGAAATAGATGCATGCAAATTGATAAGGTTGCATGCAATGGTTTAAATGAAATATTGTAACAAACATGAAAAGGAGGAATAAGAAAAGAACAATGACCACCATTGTTGTAAGCCTTTTTAATAATAGCCTAAGTAGTCCAGTTGGTTATAGCATGTGGCTTTCATGCAAGAGGTACAAAGTTCGATCCCCGTAAGTACCATATTTTTGTTGTAAGGGAACGTCTAGAGTAATGCTTGCTCTAAAGAGAAATTATGTATAAACGCACTTATGAGGAAAAGTATACAAACAAGGAAGTACAGAAAAATATATGTATTTGAAAATATACGCGTATGTATGTGCAGAAATATATATATATAAGAGAAACGTTCAAAATAAGGCTATAATCAAAGAAATATGGTAAGAATTAAATAACGACATAACACCATTTGAATTTTGTAATTGAAATACAAGTTGTGTGTATATATACATATAAAATGGACACTTGAAGTTTTTTATACATATAAGAAGATCATATGTAAATATAATATTTAAAATAAATCAAAGAGTGTATAACGAAATATTAATCAAACGTTTAAAAATAAAAAATGTCAATACCGTGAACATCTACCCTGAAAAGGCTCGCGGGACCTAGGCTGTCGACCCCACGACCCAGGGTGTCGACCTTGGGGTCGTCACCAACATAGGGTAGTCGACCCTAGGGGCGACACATACACATGCGGGTCGACCCCGGAGTCGACCCCACCCCATATCCGGGCAGATTCAATAATGAATCTGTATTATTTCTAAACCAAATTCGTTGTTGACTCAGCGCTGCGTGTACGATAATATCCTGAACACCTATAAATAAGCTAGAGGAGCCTAGCCTAAATCTCAAATTGTCTAAAAATTCGCATAAGCTCTGTCACTGTAATGACCCGCATTTGCAGAGGTATTATAATTAATTTATTTAATTATATAAATAGTGATATAGAGGATTTAATGGTCGTGGAATTAAATAATGATGAATATTTAATTAAAATAATAAATTAAATATTATATTTAATTCTGAAATAATCAGAATTGGCTGAAATGGCGATATGGTGTGAACTGGGTCATCTGTGATATATAATTCAGTTTAGAATTTAATTAGAATAACGAATATATTTAAGTAACGGCAGTTTGAACGTATAATTATATTATAATTAAAATCGAGCTTTGGCGATTTGAACTTCAACTGAATATACAGGATTCGTTTTAAATCGGATTTTTGTGAAACAAGAAACGTATGGAATTGGTGAAGTATATCTTTCTAGTGGAAGAGAAAAATCTGGATTTCGCCATGTAGATTTTGATTTACGACAAGATCAAATTTCAGAAAAGTCGCTGTGAAATTCCTTTATAATTTGCGACGCTTTATATACGTTATAAATAGAGTTTTAGTATAAATTGAATATCGAGATAATCTGGAATCTGAAATATCAAAATGTAAATTCTGATATGATATTCTGGAGCTGTACGATATCATATGTGAAGATATACAATAGTATAAATTTATTTATATTTAATTTAATTATATTTAAATATATTTATATATTTAAATGGGTCATTCAGAGCTTTAAAAATAGCTGGTTTTGCAAAAGAAGTCGGAATTCGACGAAACTAATTTTGTTGGATCCGCAATGTCAAATTATTGTTAGATTTTAGTTTTCATGATTTTTGAAGTCAGTATGTGGACGTACGGATTTTTAGAGTGAAAAACAGTCAGTATTTTGACCTTTAAAAATACGCTGTGTGGGCAAACAAAGTCGGAATTCGACGAAACCAGTTTCGTTGGGACCGAAATGTTGAACTGAAGGTGTAATGACCCGGAAATCCGGTCCAATTTGAGCTGACCAAAAACACAAGTCCAACCCCAAATTAAACTGAAAATCAGGAAATTAATAGAAAGAAACAGAGGGTAAGGAAAGATAAGATAGAAACTTAGAATAGAAGAAGAAGAAGAACACAACATCAGAGTAACACGAATCTCACAGCGGAACGGAAAACATATAATAGATAATATATCATTGAAATCAAATCATTTTATGTATACAATAACATTATCATAGTACAACACTTACAACACAGCGGAAATAACTATAGCTATATAGTCCTGAAGCCTCCTGCTCCAAGCTTTTCCAGTATATCTGTAAATCCCGACTACTTGACTGCCCGTACAAAATTAGGCACCCAAGAGTTTAAGGAAAACAAAAAAAATAAACTCCGGGTCAGTAATGGGACTGGTGTGAGTAAAACAGTTTAAAACATTTCTAGCGGGTAATTGATATCTTATAAGACCACGCCGTATAACGGAACGGGTTTTTCCCTTATGAGAATCCAAATTATCTTTATATCAAAACCTATGATATTATAATAATGTCTATCAACCACAATATATTAATCATCTAGCAGAAACGCTTTCATCTCATGTTCTACATATATAGTATACAATCAAAACCGCAAGCACGTATTGTGTAATGGATTTCCAACTATGACAAGGTATGGAACCACCTTTCGCTAGTGTACCTCTAGAGAGGAATACACTGGGTTCAACAAGAACATCTTGCAACCCGGCCACACATGACCGACCACTCATTTCGCTTGAGTGTATCAAATGTATATCACCAACGGTTGGGATCAGCAACCGTTTCCCGAATGGGACAACATCAACAATAGATTTTTAGAAGTAAATGAAACTCTAGGTCAGGTGATTGTACACCCTACTTCGGAGCGACCGACTTAGCCATGCTGCCTGCCCGATTCTGTCATTTACCCGTTTGTGAGGCTAGAAGCTACGCTTTATCATCACACCGGATTCACTTTGAATGCCACATCGTCAAATCCATCAAATCACCGATTGACGTCCCTAACCATACATTATGTGTTAGCTA
Source organism: Allium sativum (assembly GCA_030737875.1). Lineage (NCBI taxonomy): Eukaryota > Viridiplantae > Streptophyta > Magnoliopsida > Asparagales > Amaryllidaceae > Allium > Allium sativum. The sequence goes on along the minus strand of CM060915.1, from coordinate 250,441,197 downwards.
AAAGAAGTTTCCTTCTCCGCTTCCACTCTTGGTACGGTTGGAGAAATCAATATATGTGATCGTCTGGAAATACCCCGTTAGACATCCGTCCATACAAGTCATCCAGTAAGAGGATGAACCGAAGGCACTATTCTGTAAACAGGATAGCCCTTGCATAACTCTGTCTTCAACTTCCTTTGGCATATATGATTCGCAATGCTTATGCCAATACAGAGTGGTTCTTTGGATAATAATCCAACCGGTCTCTCCATGTTAACAACATTAAAATGGTCAAAACTTCGGTAGTCTGTTATTTAACTATTGAAGAAAAACAGGTGTGCAAACAATGATATTATTCCCAGATGGAAATTATATCGATCAAACATCATTTAACATTTATCTCTTTATTTCATTAATTTATTTATCTCCTGTTTCCCTATATTTAATAGTTCTTATTTTCTAAATTTGGAAAATATACGTTATTAACAATGGAAAACATTTCCATTTCTTGTTTTCTTTATTAGAAAACATTTATGGTTTCTTATTTGGAAAACATTTCCAAAGCTTCTTCATTGGACTTAGATAGATGTTTAAACAAACCATAGCGATGCCAACTCAAACCATTTCCTTTAATTACTAAATTCACTTAACCATCCTTTTCTATCGAACCTTAACCATTCCTTAGTTAAAAATGAAGTCAATCAAGTTGGGGCTACCTCTCAGACCTTAACTGAACAACGTTTCTAACCTTGAAATAGACAAAGTTCACCCTTCTAATTCTTCAACAAACTTCCTTACGTAACTCTCTTTCAAATCTTTTCTATTCGATAATTCTTTCCTTCGATAAGGTATATTCGATAACTCTATTCAATTTATTCTATTCACTCAACTCTTTTGATTTAACTTTAACTCTATTCACTTAACTCCTATCGAATAAACTATATTCGATAACTCTTTTAATTCTTTTTGAATAAACTATATATTCGATTAACTCCATTATTCTATTCGAATAAACTATATTCGATTAACTCCTTTTACCCTATTCGAATAAACTATATTCGATTAACTCTTTTTACTCTATTATTCGAATAAACTATATTCGATTAACTCTTTTTACTCTATTCGAATAAACTATATTCGATTAACTCCTTTTACTCTCTATTCGAATAAACTATATTCGATTAACTCCTTTTACTCTCTATTCGAATAAACTATATTCGATTAACTCCTTTTACTTTCTATTCAAATAAACTATATTCGATTAACTCCTTTTACTCTCTATTCGAATAAACTATATTCGATTAACTCTTTTTACTCTCTATTCGAATAAACTATATTCGATTAACTCCTTTTACTCTATTCGAATAAACTATATTCGATTAACTCCTTTTACTCTCTATTCTTATAAACTATATTCGATTAACTCCTTTTACTCTCTATTCGAATAAACTATATTCGATTAACTCCTTTTACTCTCTATTCGAATAAACTATATTCGATTAACTCCTTTTACTCTATTCGAATAAACTGTATTCGATTAACTCCTTTTACTCTCTATTCGAATAAACTATATTCGATTAACTCCTTTATTCGCTTTATAAAGATTTCCTTTTTAACAACATTTATTCATTTAAAGATTTACTTTTAGTAACGGTTCTCCACTTTAAAATGACTTCCTTCTTATAACAGTTTCCTTTTTATAACGTTTTCCCTTTTTCTAAATATCTCCTGTTTATAAATATTCCAATTTATAAATATTTATTATTTATAAATATTCCATTTATAAATATTTTATTTTCAAATATCACTTTGAAAATATTCCCTTTTCAACATTTCGGTATGTTATGGTATTCAACATATCAAATCACGATGATCAGTATCGTCCAAACACATATAATCGACAACATATTATATATCACATCATATATCACAATATATGAAAACAGTAAAATAAATGTTGAAGAACCCCGTTGGGTTCTTCCAACCTGTTTCCCTGCATCACAGATGTTAAACAATATAGATAACATCTCTTTCAGTTCCATATGATATATTCTGTTAAACTGAATCAATATAGAAATTCAACTAACTGACTAGCAGTTCAATCAAACAGTCAACTTACAGTCAATCAGCCAATATTTAACAGTTCTAAAAATACAACATGAAATTATAAACAGTTCAGAGTTAGTGAGATTAACTCACATCGTCCGTAATTGTTAAATAACGATTTACGAATGTTGATTTTGATCATACAATTTATTTTGCTATAAATCGTAACGTGCTCTCAATCAGTCCCAACCAGTTCCATGGTATAGTCCTTGTCCATACGGTTCTAACGTGACATGTTTCGTTTAATTCCGTCCATGTATGAATAAGTTATGATGTTTACGATTTCATACGTTATAAAAACAAAAACTAAACTTTAACTTATTATAATTGGGCCTTACCCTTGATTCCAGTCCAAATCCAAATTGGAAAACACCTAGGCCCGCTTCCCCTTTCCTTATTTTTCTTCTTCTAGCCTTAACAGACATGGCCCATCCACCGTTTCAAATATCAGGCCCATCCTCTAATTCAAAAGCCCAAGACCAGCTCCCCTTTACCAACCCGTCTTCCCAAAACAAAAGCACCAGCGACGCTTCCCCATACCACCATACTCCTGCATCTCTTTTTACTTCGTTCGTTTTTCACCACCACCTGACATTTCCATAGCCGACCATTCTCCCTCTCAACCAATACTGTACCACTCAACAACCTTTACCGACCATCACCACCCATCACATCACTTCAGTAACTCCCCCTTTAAACTTTAACACCCATTTCATTTCTGCCTTCCAACAACCGCATTTGCACAGTTGAAACCTGCTCCCATTAACCCGATCAGACCCCCAACGTCTACTGCTATGCGTCGTCTTCCCCAAATGTTCCTCGAGCTACCCAGAACTTCGAACGACGGATTTAATTATGATAAAATCCCAAAAATATACCAACAGCAGCTAACTTCCAACTGAACACTAATACAACCTCCTTTTTGCGAACCAAAACCTATAATACGAGATCGGTTCAGCCCTAGCTTCCTTGCGATGAAGACAGCGACAACCAGAATCGATCGAGCTCAACGCAGGGTCCTTGAGATTGAAGCTATCCCCCTCAGCAACTCGAAAATCATCGTGTTTTAAGTTTAGGGAATTTAATTGCATTTTTTTCGATTTATTTAAGATGGATCTGGTTACATTTTTTACGTTTGAAGAAGGGAAAGGAAGAAGGCGGAAAGTTTTTGGTTGACTGTGGACTTAGATTAGGTTAGGATAGTTAGGTATTTGTGGGGTTGATTTCTAGATATTTATGTTTAGATATTTTGAGATATTTTATCATTTTGTATTCGTTTTGCTTTCAAAAAAATTCTCGTGATTACATACGATACCCAAAAATCACGAAACTGGACATGTAGCTACAGTTCGACATTACGGTCCTAATGAAATTGGTTTCGTCGAATTCCGACTCCGTCTGCTCACACATCGTATTTTTAACCATTGAAATACTGACTGTTTTTCACTCTAAAAATCCGTACGACCACACAGTGACTCTAAAAATCAAAAAACTGGAAATCTAACAACTATTTGACATTACGGATCCAACAAAATTAGTTTCGTCGAATTCCGACTTCGTTTGCAAAACTGGCTATTTTTAAAGCTTTGAATGACCCATTTAAATATACAAATATATTTAAATATAATTAAATTAAATATAAATAAATTTATATTACCGTATATATTCACAGTGGAATACCATATAGCTCTAGAATATTCCTATATGAATTTCTAACTCGATATTCACTTCTGGGTCAACCCGATATTCGATTTATATTGAAATCCCTTTTAAAAATATAAATAATTCCTTTATAAATTATAAAGGAATTCCACAGCAACTTTTCTAAAATTTGATTTGGACGTAAATCAAAATCTACACGACGAAATCCCGATTTTTCTCTTCCATTAGATAGATATACTCCACCAGCTCCAGGCGTTTCTTGTTTCACAGAAATCCGATTTAAAACGAACCCTGTATATCCAGTTGAAGTTCAAATCGCCAAATAACGAACTGCCGCGTTGTTACGCGCTCTATTTTAATTATATTAGAATTATACGTTCAAACTGTCGTTCAAATAATATATTCGTTATTAAATTCAATTCTAAACTGAATTAAATATCACAGATGATCCAGTTCACACCATATCGCCATTTCAGCCAATTCTGATTATTTCAGAATTAAATATATTATTTAATTTATTATTTTAATTAAATATTCATCATTATTTAATTCCACGACCATTAAATTCACTATATCACTATTTATATAATTAAATAAATTAATTATAATACCTCTGCCAATGCGGGTCATTACAATCTTCCCCACTTAAAATAATTTCGTCCTCGAAATTGCTAAGGTAGAGAACGACCCTATCGACTGGTTAGAACATATTTGTTCACTTCTTAACTTCAGTTTCAACTGAACCAATTTAATTTTAATTAAATTATTAATTAATTCTTATCAACGAAAATTTTCAAAAATCCTGAAAATTTTCTAACGCATTAACTCTTCGAAAAATTTCGCCAGCACCTCCTTTGTACTGGTCAATACGTCAAATCACTACTCGCCTCTCTGGGCCATCTCCATCCCAAAAGAAAATCAAACAGCCAAGCGGCTTGCCAATTCGTTTCATAAATCTTATATCCAATAGAAATATAAATTTGTACCTTTTGTCGGCATATCATTATATCCTTTCCAACAGTTATCAATTCAGCAGATACAAGGGTCATCCCAATCAAATCCCAATCTGCTTTTATCCACGACACAACCATTCGCTTATATCCGAGCCAAATAACATTTCAACTCGAGTTTCTTCTCGATTCCCAACTCTTAACTTGATTATCACATTACACCTCAAATCTTGAATTTTACAATCCAATTTGTCTTGATATTATTCTAATTCAATCTCAGTTACCACTTTACTGGCTTTACTTTAATTCAATTTTACTTTCACAAATTTCTCTGAAATTTGTTTTTAATTCAAACGGTCTTTCCCTGGGAGTTTTTAAACAGCTTACTCTTTTCAAAAATCAAATTTTCCTTTTGAACATGTCACTGGGCCCTTAATTAATATTCCATTAGTTAAATCACTTCTCTATTACTTTATCAATATTTGTTAACCAAATATTTTCAATAACCATATTGGCCTTTTACGTTATTTGGAAAACATTTCCGAATATCGCCTTCCTTTATTTTCTAAACTTTAGAAAATATATGCTATTTATAATTGGAAAATATTCCAATTACTTATCCTTTTTCCGATCTCGTTTATTTCTATACTTAGGAAATATTCTTTACTATATTTCCAAGCTTACACTTATTTGGGTTAAAACGGATGTTGTGTAAAACATCGTTACGAAAACCCAAATACTATATTCAACTAACTCTTATTCAACATTGATCTTTGAGCCTGAAATCTTACTATTTATTTGTTAATAATGAAATCAATCAAGTTGGGATATAACTACCTCTCAGACCTTGACTGAATAACATTTATAACATCAAAACAAATATGACTACTTACTCGGATAATCAATACCATACAACTACTTATTCATTTTTAAACACGTATAGGCTTCCTCTTTCAATTCTTACTAGATTTTATTCTTAGTCTTTTTTTTTTTATTTTACTATTCTATTTCTAAGTTCGTTTCCTTATCAACTTCTATATATATATCGATACGTTGATTTCTAACTATCAACTTATCTTAAAAATATTCTAACTCCTTAAATTCCCGGAAAAAATTCGCAATAACCTCCTTTGTACTAGGAGCATCAGGTTATTTCAAATAGCCTCCCATGGCCCTCACCAATCCAAAAAGGAAAAGAAAAGCCAAGCGGCTAGCCGATACGGCGCATAAAATCTCATATATGAATTAAATACATACCTTTTCGTCGAGCATTCTATTTATATACCTTCATAACTTAACCATACCTATCTCATGTATATTTATACCTGCCCAATCTATTTTAACTATACCTGATCATTTTAACTCAATTCGTTAATTAATTTGTTAATTAACTTTTTAGTCTATTTCACTTTTATATTTGAACATGACATGTTCAAATATATTTTAACTTGCTTATTAACTTAATTTGAATCCAAATTTCAAATTTAAGTTCTATATTCGATTTTGAATATCCATTTACAAATCCAATTCACCTTTCAAAGTTCAACTTCAAATTCAAAACTCGATTAACTAACTCCTCTACGACTTAGTTAATTCTATTCAATTTCTATTCAAATTTTATATCAATTCTATTATTCAAGTCTATAGTTCAAATTCCATTTGAATTCTATATATTCAAATCCTATATTTTAATTCCATTTGAATTCTATATTCATATTCCATTTGAATTTCTATATTCAAATTCCATTTCACTTTCGATATTCAAATCCTATATCACTTCCATTGAATTTCATATATTCAAACTCCCTTGGAATTTCTATATTCAATTTCTATTTCAATTCCCTTTATTCAAATTCTATATTCAAATCTATTTGAATTCTCTTTATTCAAATTCTATATTCAAATCTATTTTATAAATCCCATTTTGAAATTCAACACAACTTGTCTTTCCCAAAACAAATTCAAAACAGTATCTTTGGTAGTAATTCGTCACTTACAACTCGAAAATGAATACTGATGATGCTGCTGTCATCATCGGAATCTATTTTCCAGCGATCGATGTGAGTTCAATACAATAAAACCATTTTTAAACATTTCCACTTTGAAATTCATTTCAAAATATAATTCACACTGCTTGTAAAACAATTTAAAATCTCCCAGGATCTTAAATTTTCCTTATTTTTAATCCAAATCCATTTACAAATACTTATCCAATTTCCCAGAATTTTAATTCAATTTCGGGTTAAAATTTTAGATTCAACTCTTCTGATTTCATGTATTTCACTTATATGAATTCTGATTGGTTATTTACATAACAATTTAATTTATAATCTTACTCGATTATAATCACAACCAATATATTATAATTTTGATATATATCTTCTATATATCAAGATATACCTTGGGTAGACTTATTTTAATTTACCCTTTTTTTCAAAACATACCATGACGACCCATCGCATTCGAATGTTTATAAACTCCTACCGATACAGTGGATCAAACTGATCGAACAGAACCTATAAACAACTCAACCAATGAATCTCCACAATATAAAATTATTTTTATATCATCTACAAATACGTTCACTTGTATATATACACTCAAACTCAATCTAGGGTATTACAAACCCTATCTCTACTGAGTCACGCCACAGAGCCAAGGTAATTCACTTAACCTTTAGCTCGGATACCAACTATAATGACCTGGAAATCGGGTCCAATTTGAGCTGAACAAAAACACAAGTCCAACCCCAAATTAAACTGAAAATCAGGAAATTAATAGAAAGAAACAGAGGGTGAGGAAAGATAAGATAGAAACTTAGAATAAAAGAAGAAGAAGAACACAATATCAGAGTAACACGAATCTCACAGCGGAACGAACAACATATAATAGATAACATATCATTGAAATCAAATCATTTTATGTATACAATAACATTATCAGAGTACAACACTTACAACACAGCGGAAATAACTATAGCTATATAATCCTGAAGCCTCCTACTCCAAGCTCTTCCAGTATAACTGTAAATCCCGACTACTTGACCGCCCGTACAAAATTAGGCACCCAAGAGTTTAGGGAACACAAAACAAAATAAACTCCGGGTCAGTCATGGGACTGGTGTGAGTAAAACGGTTTAAAAAAGTTCAAGCAGTTAATCGATATCTCATAAGACCACGCCGTATAACGGAATGGGTTTTTCCCTTATGAGAATCCAAATTATCTTTATATCAAAACATTTGATATTATAATAATGTCTATCAACCACAATATATTAATCATCTAGTAGAAACGCTTTCATCTCACGTTCTACATATTTAGTATACAATCAAAACCGCAAGCACCTATTGGGTAATGGATTTCCAACTATGACAAGGTATGGAACCACCTTTCCCTAGTGTACCTCTAGAGAGGAATACACTGGGTTCAACAAGAACATCTTGCAACCCGGCCACACACGACCGACCACTCATTTCGCTTGAGTGTATCGAATGTATATCACCAACGGTTGGGATCAGCAACCGTTTCCTGAATGGGACAGCATCAACAATAGATTATTAGAAGTAAATGAAACTCTAGGTCAGGTGATTATACACCCTACTTCGGAGCGACCGACTTAGCCATGCTGCCTGCCCGATTTCTGTCATTTACCCGTTTGTGAGGCTAGAAGCTACGCTTTATCATCACACCGGATTCACTATGAATGCCACATCGTCAAATCCATCAAATCACCGATTAACGTCCCTAACCATATATTATGTGTTAGCTAAAAGAAGTTTCCTTCTCCGCTTCCACTCTTGGTACGGTTGGAGAAGTCAATATACGTAATCGTCTGGAAATACACTGTCAGACATCCGTCCATACAAGTCATCCAGGAACAGGATGAACCGAAGGCACTATTCTGTAAATAGGATAGCCCTTGCATAACTCCATCTTCAACTTCCTTTGGCATATATGATTCGCAATGCTTATGCCAATACAGAGTGGTTCTTTGGATAATAATCCAACCGGTCTCTCCATGTTAACAACATTAAAATGGTCAAAACTTCGGTAGTCTGTTATTTAACTATTGAAGAAAAACAGGTGTGCAAACAATGATATTATTCCCAGATGGAAATTATATCGATCAAACATCATTTAACATTTATCTCTTTATTTCATTAATTTATTTATCTCCTGTTTCCCTATATTTAATAGTTCTTATTTTCTAAATTTGGAAAATATACGTTATTAACAATGGAAAACATTTCCATTTCTTGTTTTCTTTATTAGAAAACATTTATGGTTTCTTATTTGGAAAACATTTCCAAAGCTTCTTCATTGGACTTAGACAGATGTTTAAACAAACCATAGCGATGCCAACTCAAACCATTTCCTTTAATTACTAAATTCACTTAACCATCCTTTTCTATCGAACCTTAACCATTCCTTAGTTAAAAATGAAGTCAATCAAGTTGGGGTAATACTACCTCTCAGACCTTAACTGAACAACGTTTCTAACCTTGAAATAGACAAAGTTCACCCTTCTAATTCTTCAACAAACTTCCTTACGTAACTCTCTTTCAAATCTTTTCTATTCAATAATTCTTTCCTTCGATAAGGTATACTCGATAACTCTATTCAATTTATTCTATTCACTTAACTCTTTTGATCTAACTTTAACTCTATTCACTTAACTCTTATCGAATAAACTATATTCGATAACTCTTTTAATTCTATTTGAATAAACTATATATTCGATTAACTCCTTTATTCTATTCGAATAAACTATATTCGATTAACTCCTTTTACTCTATTCGAGTAAACTTTATTCGATTAACTCTTTTTACTCTATTATTCGAATAAACTATATTCAATTAACTCTTTTTACTCTATTCGAATAAACTATATTCGATTAACTCCTTTTACTCTCTATTCGAATAAACTATATTCGATTAACTACTTTTACTCTCTATTCAAATAAACTATATTCGATTAACTCCTTTTACTCTCTATTCGAATAAAATATATTCGATTAACTCCTTTTACTCTATTCGAATAAACTATATTCGATTAACTCCTTTTACTCTCTATTCGAATAAACTATATTCGATTAACTCCTTTTACTCTATTCGAATAAACTATATTCGATTAACTCCTTTTACTCTCTATTCGAATAAACTATATTCGACTAATTCCTTTTACTCTATTCGAATAAACTATATTCGATTAAATCCTTTTACTCTCTATTCGAATAAACTTTATTCGATTAACTCCTTTTACTCTCTATTCGAATAAACTATATTCGATTAACTCCTTTTACTCTCTATTCGAATAAACTATATTCAATTAACTCCTTTATTCGCTTTATAAAGGTTTCCTTTTTAACAACATTTATTCATTTAAAGATTTACTTTTAGTAACGGTTATCCACTTTAAAATGACTTCCTTCTTATAACAGTTTCCTTTTTATAACATTTTCCCTTTTTCTAAAAATCTCCTGTTATAAATGTTCCAATTTATAAATATTTCTTATTTATAATTATTCCATTTATAAATATTTTATTTTCAAATATCACTTTGAAAATATTCCCTTATCAACATTTCGGTATGTTATGGTATTCAACATATCAAATCACGATGATCAGTATCGTCCAAACACATATAATCGACAACAGATTATATATCACATCATATATCACAATATATGAAAAACAGTAAAATAAATGTTGAGGAACCCCGTTGGGTTCCTCCAACCTGTTTCCCTGCATCACAGATGTTAAACAATATAGATCTCTTTCAGTTCCATATGATATATTCTGTTAAACTGAATCAATATAGAAATTCAACTAACTAACTAGCAGTTCAATCAAACAGTCAACACACAGTCAATCAGCCAATATTTAACAGTTCTAAAAATACAACATGAAATTATAAATTGTTCAGAGTTAGTGAGATTTACTCACATTGTCCGTAATCGTTAAATAATGATTTACGAATGTTGATTCTGATCATACAACTTATTTTGCAATAAATTGTAACGTGCTCTCAATCAGTCCCAACCAGTTCCATGGTGTAGTCCTTGTCCATACTGTTCTAACGTGACCTGTTTCATTTAATTCCGTCCATGTATGAATAAGTTATGATGTTTACGATTTCATACGTTACAAAAATAAAAACAAAACTTTAACTTATTATAATTGGGCCTTACCCTTGATTCCGGTCCAAACCCAAATTGGAAAACACCTAGGCCCGCTTCCCCTTTCCTTATTTTTCTTCTTCTGGCCTTAACAGACATAGCCCATCCTCCCTTTCAACTATCAGGCCCATCCTCTAATTCAAAAGCCCAAGACCCTCTCCCCTTTACCAACCCGTCTTCCCAAAACAAAAGCACCAGCGACGCTTCCCCATACCACCATACTCCTGCATCTCTTTTTACTTCGTTCGTTTTTCACCACCACCTAACACTTCCATTGCCGACCATTCTCCCTCTCAACCAATACCGTACCATTCAATAACCTTTACCGACGATCACCACCCATCACATCACTTTAGTAACTCCCCCTTCAAACTTTAAAACCCATTTCATTTCTGCCATCCAACAACCGCATTTGCACAGCTGAAACCTGCTCCCATTAACACGATCAGACCCCCAACGTCTACTGCTATGCGTCGTCTCCCCCAAATGTTCCTCGAGCTACCCAGAATTTCGAACGATGGATTTAATTACGATAAAATCCCAAAAATATACCAATAGCAGCTAACTTCCAACTGAACACTAATCCAACCTCCTTTTTGCGAACCAAAACCTATAATACGAGATCGATTCAGCCGTAGCTTCCCTGCGATGAAGACCGCGACAACCAGAATCGATCGAGCTCAACGCAGGGTCCTTGAGATTGAAGCTATCCCCCTCAGCGACTCAAAAATCATTGTGTTTTGAATTTAGGGAATTTAATTGCATTTGTTTTCGATTTATTTAAAATGGATCCTGTCACGTTTTTTACGTTTGAAGAAGGGAAAGGAAGACGACAGAAAGTTTTTGGTTGACTATGGACTTAGATTAGGTTAGGATAGTTAGGTATTTATAGGGTTGATTTCTAGATATTTAGAGATATTTTATCATTTTGTATTCGTTTTGCTTTCAAAAAAATTCTCGTGATTACATACGATACCCAAAAATCACGAAACTGGACATGCAGCTACAGTTTGACATTACGGTCCTAACGAAACTGGTTTCGTCGAATTCCGACTCCATCTGCTCACACAGCGTATTTTTAACCGTTGAAATACCGACTGTTTTTCACTCTAAAAATCTGTACGACCGCACAATGACTCTAAAAATCACGAAACTGGAAATCTAACAACTATTTGACATTGCGGATCGAACAAAATTAGTTTCGTTGAATTCCGACTTCGTTTGCAAAACTAGCTATTTTTAAAGCTTTGAATGACTCGTTTAAATATATAAATATATTTAAATATAATTAAATTAAATATAAATAAATTTATATTATCGTATATATTCACAGTGGAATACCATACAGCTCTAGAATATTCCTATATGAATTTCTAACTCGATATTCACTTCTGGGTCAACCCGATATTCGATTTATATTGAAATCCCTTTTAAAAATATAAATAATTCCTTTATAAATTATAAAGGAATTCCACAGCGACTTTTCTAAAATTTGATTTGGACGTAAATCAAAATCTACACGACGAAATCCCGATTTTTCTCTTCCATTAGAAAGATATACTCCACCAGCTCCAGACGTTTCTTGTTTCACAGAAATCCGATTTAAAACGAACCTGTATATCCAGTTGAAGTTCAAATTGCCAAATAGCGAACTATTGCGTCGTTACGTGCTCTATTTTAATTATATTAGAAGTATACGTTCAAACTGTCGTTCAAATAATATATTCATTATTAAATTCAATTCTAAACTGAATTAAATATCACAGATGATCCAGTTCACACCATATCGCCATTTCAGCCAATTCTGATTATTTCAGAATTAAATATATTATTTAATTTATTATTTTAATTAAATATTCATCATTATTTAATTTCACGACCATTAAATTCACTATATCACTATTTATATAATTAAATAAATTAATTATAATACCTCTGCCAATGCGGGTCATTACAGAAGGTGCATGTCAATTTTCATGATTTTTGGGTATAATACGTGACCGTAGGAATTTTTAGAAGGATAAATACAAGAGCGTATGATAATAAATAAATATAAAAATATTATAAATTTACTATAAATACCACACCAACTCTTAAAACCTAATTCCTTTTCACTTTTGGTCAACGAGTTTTCCGCCGTTCTCTTTTTCTCCGTACAGTAAAATCCTCTTTTGAAAATCTTCTAAAATCCAAAACAATTTGGATTTAAATGTATAAATCTTGTGACATGGATTTTTGAATTCATTTTTCAAAGCTCTTCCACACAGTAGACTTGTTGAACTCGACATCATTTTTCCGCTGGTCGAATTTGAACAGCAGGTGTATTTCGATTCTACGATTTTGATATTTGACAAAATGGGGGCTTGATTCACGAAATGGTGTTGATAATTGGGTTTAGAAGATGGAATGGAAGCTACGCTCAAAGTTTGGGTAGTTTAGATGGGTATTGGTGTCGATATCTGCGGAATATCGTGGGTGAAGACCACGAAGTCGCTACTAATGATGGGAGCGCGAGTTCCATGAAAGTGGGATGAAATTGAATAGGAGATTGAGTTGGTAATTTTAGTGGGGTTGGTTTGATTTTTAAAGGAAGTAGAAATGGTGCTTTTATTTTTAGAAGATCGGCTGTTGGTGGAAGCAATACTGGAAATCGCGATATGTTGTTTGGGGATGAAGGTGCGGACGTTGGGCTGGTACTTTGAAGTGAATGGGCCAAGGGAAAAGTTAAGCCTAAATGAAATTAATTTAGTTTTATTTTAATTTTAATTGTATATGACCTTATAAAATGTATAACTCTTTCGTACGATATCAGAATTTTGAACGGTCGGATCCGTTGGGATCGTATGGACGGTGGCTACACCATGGAACTGACTGGGAGTGGATTGGAGCTCGTTTGAATTTATGGCAAAATAAATTGTTTGATTCAAATCAAACAAACAATTTATCGTTCTTTAACGATGAACTGCCAAGGTGAGTAAATCTCACTAACTCTGAACAGTTTATAATTTCATGTTGTATTTTTAGAACTGTTAAATATTGGTTGATTGACTGTGTGTTGACTATTTGATTGAACTGCTAGTCAATTAGTGAATTTCTGTATTGATTCTGTTTAACAGAATATATCATATGGAACTGAAAGTGATGTTGATTTTATTGTGTACCGTTAGTGGATGCAGGGAAACAGGTTGGAGGAACCCAACTGGGTTCCTCAACATTTATTTTACTGTTTTTCATATATTGCGATATATGATGTGATATATAATCTGTTGTCAATTTTATGTGTTTGGACGATATTGATCATCGTGATTTGATATGTTGAGTACCATAACATACCGAAATGTTGATAAAGGGGAATTTGTCAAAGTGATATTTGAAAATAAAATATTTATAAATAAGAAATATTTATAAATTGGAATATTTATAAATAGGAGATATTTAGAAATACGGAAAACGTTATAAAAAGGAAACTGTTATAAGAAGGAAATCATTTTAAAGTGGAGAACCATTACTAAAACTAAACCTTTAAAAATGAATAAACATTGTTAAAAGGGAAATATTTTTAAAGCGAATAAAGTAGTTAAATCGAATATGATATTCGAAAGATTAGTAAATCGAATTAGTTATTTGAAAAGGGTTAGTCGAGTCGAGTTAGTTGAATAGAGTTAATCGAATATTTGTTATTCGAATACGAGTTAACCAGTTAGAGTTAATCAATTAGAGTTAACCGGTTAGAGTTAAACCAGTTAGAGTTAATCAGTTAGAGTAAATCAAACTAGAGTTATTCAAATGGAGCTATTGAATATTAGTGATTCGAATAAAGTAAAAGTAGTATCGAATATAGTTTATTCAAATAGAATTAAAGGGGTAAACCGAATATGGTTTATTCGAGTAGAGTTAAAGGGGTTATCGAATATAGTTTATTCGAAAGGAGTTAAGTGAAAAGAGTTAACCAGTTAGAGTTAATCAATCAGAGTTAACCAGTTAGAGTTAAACCAGATAGAGTTAATCAGTTAGAGTAAATCGAGCTAGAGTTATTCAAAAGGAGTTATCGAATATTAGTGATTCGAATAAAGTAAAAGGAGTATCGAATATAGTTTATTCGAATAGAATTAAAGGGGCAAATCGAATATGGCTTATTCAAGTTGAGTTAAAGGGGTTATCGAATATAGTTTATTCGAAAGGAGTTAAGTGAAAAGAGTTAATCAGTTAGAGTTAATCAATTAGAGTTAACCAGTTAGAGTTAAACCAATTAGAGTTAATCAGTTAGAGTAAATCGAACTAGATTTATTCAAATGGAGTTATCGAATATTAGTGATTCGAATAAAGTAAAAGGAGTATCGAATACAGTTTATTCGAATAGAATTAAATGGGTAAATCGAATATGGTTTATTCGAGTAGAGTTAAAGGGGTTATCGAATATAGTTTATTCGAAAGGAGTTAAGTGAAAAGAGTTAATCAGTTAGAGTAAATCAAACAGAGTTAATCAAACAGAGTTAATCGATAGAGTTAATTCGAATAGGAGTAAATAAATTAGTTGTCGTTACATTATTCGAGTTAGGAAATAAAAGTCATATTAAAGATAATGTATTTCGGATGCAGAAGATTATAACACCATTGTTATAATCACGTAAACTTGCAAAAGAAGGGGGTTTGTAAATAGTTACCAAGGGTTCGTAGGAAGTTTGTTAAAGAATTAAAAGGTGAACTTTGTCTGTTTCAAGGTTAGAAACGTTGTTCAGTTAAGGTCTGAGAGGTAGTATTACCCCAATTTGATTGACTCCATTTTTAACTAAGAAATGTTTAAGGTTCGAGAGTGAAAGTGGTTAAGTGAATTTAGTAAATAAGTATAGTGGTTTGAGTTGTCGTCGCGATGTTGATTTAAACCTCTGTTAAATCTAAGTAAAGAAGATTTGGAAATGTTTTCCAAACGAAAAACCAGAAATCTTTTCTGATAATAGAAAATAAGAAATGTTTAATATAGGGAAACAGGAGATGAAAAATGAACTAAGGAGATAAATAAGGAAATATATATATATATATATATATATATATGATTGATGATTGATTGATAGAATTTCCATTTGGAAATAATATCGTTGTTTGCACACATGTTTTCTTTGATGGTTAAATCACAGACTATCGAAGTTTTGACCATTTTAACGTTGTTAATATGGAGATTATTATCCAAAGAACAACCCTGTATTGGCATAAGCGTTGCGAATCATATACGTCAAAGATAATTGAAGACGAAGTAAAGTGCAAGGGCTATTGTATAAGTCTTAGATAACAGTGCCTAAGATGGATATACTGAATAGTGCCTTCGGTTCATCCTGTTCCTGGATGACTTGTATGGATGAATGTCTGACAGAGTATTCCCAGAAAGGTCACGTACATTGATTTCTTCAATCGTACCATGAGTGGAAGCGGAGAAGGAAACTTCTTTTAGCTGACACATAATGTATGGTTGTAGACGTCAATCGGTGATTTGATGGATTTGACGATGTGACATTCGAAGTGAATCTGGTGTGATGATAAAGCGTAACCTCAAGCCTCATCAACCGGTAAATGACAGAAATCGAGCAGGCAGCATGGCTAAGTCGGTCGCACCGAAGTAGGGTGTATAATCACCTGATCCAGAGTTTCGTTTACTTCTAAAAATCTATTGTTGATGTTGTCCCATTCGGGAAACGGTTGCTGATTCCAACCGTTGGTGATATACATTCGATACACTCAAGCGAAATGAGTGGTCGGTCATGTGTGGCCGGGTTGCAAGATGTTCTTGTTGAACCCAGTGTATTCCTCTCTAGATGTACACTAGCGGAAGGTGGTTCCATACCTTGCCATAGTTGGAAATCCATTACCCAATATGTACTTGCGGTTTTGATTATATACTATATATGTAGAACGTGAGATGAAAGTGTTTCTGCTAGATGATTATTATATTGTGGTTGATAGACATTATTATAATATCAAAAATGTTTTTGATATAAAGATAATTTGGATTTTCATAAGGGAAAAACCCGTTTCGTTATATGTCGTGGTCTTATGAGATATCGTTTAATGGCTTAAACTGTTTTAAACTGTTTTACTCATACCAGTCCCATGACTGACCCGGAGTTTATTTTGTTGTTTTCCCTAAACTCTTGGGTGCCCAATTTTGTACGGGAAGTCAAGTAGTCAGGATTTACAGATATACTGGAAGAGCTTGGAGCAGGAGGCTTAAGGATTTTATAGCTATAGTAATTTCCGCTGTGTTGTAAGTGTTGTACTTTGATAATGATGTATATTCAAGTATAGATGTATATTTCAAGTTATGTTATATATATTATATGTTATTTGTTCCGCTGTGAGGTTCGTGTTACTCTGATGTTGTGTTCTTCTTCTTCTTCTATTCTAAGTTTCTATCTTATCTTTCCTCACCCTCTAATTTCTTTCTATTAATTTCCTAGTTTTAAGTTTAGTTTGGGGTTGGACTTGTGTTTTTGGTCAGCTCAAATTGGACCGGATTTTCGGGTCATTACAGTTGGTATCAGAGCTTAAGGTTAAGTGAATTACCTTGGCACTGTGGCGTGACTCAGTAGAGATGGGGTTAGTAGTACCCTAGATTGAGTTGAGTGTATATATACGAGTGAACGTATTTGTTATTGATATAAAAATTTGTTTTATATTGTGGAGATTTATTGGTTGAGTTGTTTATGGATTCTGGTCGATTAGTTTGATCCACTGTATAGGTTGGAGTTACTAAACACTTGAATACGATGAACCGTCATGGTATGTTTGAAAAGAGGGTAAACGAAATAATTTTGCCCCAAATTATATTTTGATATAAAGGATTTATATTGGAATGATTATAATATATTGGATATATTGGTTGTGATTATAATTGAGTAAGATTATAGGTAAAATGGTTATGTAAATAACCAATCAGAATTCATATAAGTGAATTATATGAAATCGAAATGAATAAAATCTGAAATTTAAACCAGAAATTGAGTTAAAACTCTAGAGAATTAGATAAGTGTTTGTAAATGGATTTGGATTAAAAATAAGGAAAATTTAAGATCCTAGGAGATTTTAAATTGTTTTACAAATAGTGTGAATTATATTTTGAAAAGAATTTCAAAGAGGAAATGTTTAAAAATGGTTTTATAGTATTGAACTCACTTCGATCACTGGAAAATAGATTCTGATGATGACAGCTGCATCATCAGTATTCATTTTCGAGTTGTAAGTGACGAATTACTACCAGAGATACTATTTTGAATTTGTTTTGGGAAAGACAAGTTGTGTTGAATTTCAAATGGGATTTATAATATAGAATTTGAGTAGAATTTGATAATAGATTTGAATAATAGAAGTGATATAGAATTTGAATAGAAATTGAATAGAATTAACTAAGTCGAAGAGGAATTTGTTAATCGAGTTTTGAATTTGAAGTTGAACTTTGAAACGTGAATTGGATTTGTAAATGGTATTCGAAATCGAATATAGAACTTAAATTTGAAATTTGGATTCAAATTAGTTAATAAGCAAGTTAAAATATATTTGAACATGTCACGTTCAAATGTACAAGTGAAATAGACTAAAGAGTTAATTAACAAATTAATTAACGAATTGGGTTAAAACGATCAAGTATAATTAAAATAGATTGGGCAGGTATAAATATACATGAGATAAGCATGGATAAGGTATGAAGGTATATAAATAGAATGCTCGACGAAAAGGTATGTATTTCATTCATATATGAGATTTTATGCGCCGTATCGGCTAGCCGCTTGGCTTTTTCTTTTTCTTTTGGATTAGTGAGGGCCATGGGAGGCTATTTGAAATATCCCGATGCTCCTGGTACAAAGGAGGTTATGGCGAATTTTTCCGGGAATTTAAGGAGTTAGAATATTTTTAAGATAATTTGATAGTTAGAAATCAACGTATCGATATATATATATAGATGTCGATAAGGAAACGAACTTAGAAATAGAATAGTAAAATCAAAAGGAAGACTAAGAATAAATCTAGTAAGAATAGAAAGAGGAAGCGTATACGTGTTTAAAAGTGAATAAGTAGTTGTATGGTATTGATTATTCGAGTAAGTAGTCATATCTGTTTTGACGTTATAAATGTTATTCAGTCAAGGTCTGAGAGGTAGTTATACCCCAACTTGATTGATTTCATTATTAATAAATAAATAGTAAGATTTCAGGCTCGAAGATCAATGTTGAATAAGAGTTAGTTGAATATAGTATTTGGGTTGTCGTAAAGATGTTTTACACAACATCCGTTTTAACCCAAATAAGTGTAAGCTTGGAAATATAATAAAGAATATTTCCTAAGTATAGAAATAAACGAGATCGGAAAAGAGATAAGTAATTTGAATATTTTCCAATTATAAATTGCATATATTTTCTAAAGTTTAGAAAATAAAGGAAGGCGATATTCGGAAATGTTTTCCAAATAACGTAAAAGGCTAATATGGTTATTGAAAATATTTGGTTAACAAATATTGATAAAGAAATAGAGAAGTGATTTAACTAATGGAATATTAATTAGGGGCTCAGTGACATGTTCAAATGGAAAATTTGATTTTTGAAAAGAGTAAACTGTTTGAAAACTTCCAGGGAAAGACTTTTGAATTAAAAACAAATTTAACAGAAATTTTTGAAAGCAAGTTTGAATTAAAGAAAAGCTAGTAAAGTGGTAACTGAGATTGAATTAGAATGATATCGAGACAAATTGGATTGTGAGATTCAAAATTGAAGTGTAATGTGATAATCAAGTTAAGAGTTGGGAATCAAGAAGAAACTCGAGTTGAAATGATATTTGGCTCGGATATAAGCGAAAGCTTGTGTTGTGGATAAAAGCATATTGAAATTTGATTCAGATGACCCTTGTACCCGGTGAATTGATAACAGGTGGAGATGATATAATGATATGTCGACAAAAGGTACAAATTTATATTTCTATTGGATATAAGATTTATGAGCTGAATTGGCAAGCCGCTTGGCTGTTTGATTTTCTATTGGGTTGGAGATGGCCCAGAGAGGCGAGTTGGAGTTTGATCTATTGACCAGTACAAAGGAGGTGCTGGCGAAATTTTTCGAAAAAGTTAAGGCATTAGAAATTTTTCAGGATTTTTGAAAATTTTCGTTGATAAGAATTATTTAATATTTTAATTGAAATTAAATTGGTTCAGTTGAAATTGAAGATAAGAAGTGAACAAATATGTTCTAACCAGTCGATAGGGTCGTTCTCTACCTTAGCAATTTCGAGGACGAAATTATTTTAAGTGGGGAAGATTGTAATGACCCACATTTGCAGAGGTATTATAATTTATTTATTTAATTATATAAATAGTGATATAGAGGATTTAATGGTCATGGAATTAAATAATGATGAATATTTAATTAAAATAATAAATTAAATAATATATTTAATTCTGAAATAATTAGAATTGGCTGAAATGGCGATATGGTGTGAACTGGGTCATCTGTGATATATAATTCAGTTTAGAATTTAATTTGAATAACGAAAATATTCAAGTAACGGCAGTTTGAATATATAATTATATTATAATTAAAATCGAGCTCAAAATGGCGCGGCAGTTCGCGATTTGGCGATTTGAACTTCAACTGAATATACATGATGCGTTTTAAATCGGATTTCTGTGGAATAAGAAACGTATGGAACTGGTGAAGTATATCTTTCTAGTGGAAGAGAAAAATCTGGATTTCGTCGTGTAGATTTTGATTTACGACCAGATCAAATTTCAGAAAAGTCACTGTGGAATTCCTTTATAATTTGCGATGCTTTATATAAGTTATAAATAGAGTTTCAGTATAAACTGAATATCGAGATAATCTGGAATCTGAAATATCACTGTCAATTTTGATATGATATTCTGGAGCTGTACGATATCATATGTGAAGATATACGATAATATAAATTTATTTATATTCAATTTAATTATATTTAAATATATTTATATATTTAAATAGGTCATTCAGAGCTTTAAAAATAGCCGCTTTTGCAAACCAAGTTGGAATTCGACGAAACTAATTTTTTTGGATCCGCAATGTCAAATTATTGTTAGATTTAGTTTTCATGATTTTTGAAGTCAGTATGTGGCCGTACGAATTTTTAAAGTGAAAAACAGTCAGTATTTTGATCTTTAAAAATACGCTGTTTGGGAAAACAGAGTCGGAATTCGACGAAACCACTTTCATTGGGACCGAAATGTCGAACTGAAGGTGCATGTCAATTTTCATGATTTTTGGGTATAATATGTGACCGTAGGATTTTTTGAAGGATAAATACAAGAGCGTATGATAATAAATAAATATAAAAATATTATAAATTTACTATAAATACCACACCAACTCTTAAAACCTAATTCCATTTCACTTCTAGTCAACGAGTTTTCTGCCGTTCTCTTTTTCTCCTTACAGTAAAATCCTCTTTTGAAAATCTTCTAAAATCCAAAACAATTTGGTTTTAAATGTATATATCTTGTGACATGGATTTTTGTATTCATTTTTCAAAGCTCTTCCACACAGTAGACTTGTTGTTGAACTCGACATCATTTTTCCGTTGGTCGAATTTGAACAACAGGTGTATTTCGATTCTAGGCTTTTGATATTCGACAAAATGGGGGTTTGATTCACGAAATGGTGTTGATAATTGGGTTTAGAAGATGGAATGGAAGCTGCGCTCAAAGTTTGGGTGGTTTATATGGGTATTAGTGTTGATGTCTGCGGAATACCATGGGTGAAGACCACGAAGTCGCTACTGATGATGGGAGTGCGAGTTCCATGAAAGTGGGATGAAATTGAAGAGGAGATTGAGTAGGTAATTTTAGTGGGTTTGGTTTGATTTTTAAAGGAAGTATAAATGGTGCTTTGATTTTTAGAAGATCGGCTATTGGTGGAAGCAATGCTGGAAATCGCGATATGGTGTTTGGGGAAGAAGGTACCAACATTGGGCTGGTACTTAGAAGTTAATGGGCCAAGGGAAAAGTTAAGCCCAAGTGAAATTAATTTATTTTAATTTTAATTTAAATTGTACACGACCTTATAAAATGTATTACTCTTTCGTACAATATCAGAATTTCAAACGGTCGGATCCGTTGGGATCGTATGGACAGTGGCTACACCATGGAACTGACTGGTAGTGGATTGGAGCACGTTTGAATTTATGGCAAAATAAATTTTTTGATTCAAATCAAACAAACAGTTTATCGTTCTTTAACGATGAACTGCCAAGGTGAGTAATGCTCACTAACTCTGAACAGTTTATAATTTCATATTGTATTTTTAGAACTGTTAAATATTGGCTGATTGACTGTGTGTTGACTATTTGATTGAACTGCTAGTCAGTTAGTGAATTTCTATATATATTGGTTCTGTTTAACAGAATATACCATATGGAACTGAAAGTGATGTTGATTTTATTGTGCAACATCTGTGGATGCAGTGAAACAGGTTGGAGGAACTGGGTTCCTCAACATTTATTTTACTGTTTTTCATATATTGTGATATATGATGTGATATATAATATGTTGTCAATTTTATGTGTTTGGACGATATTGATCATCGTGATTTGATATGTTGAATACCATAACATACCGAAATGTTGATAAAGGGGAATTTGTCAAAGTGATATTTGAAAATAAAATATTTATAAGTGGAATATTTATAAATAATAAATATTTATAAATTGGAATATTTATAAATAAGAGATATTTAGAAAAAGGGAAAACGTTATAAAAAGGAAACGTTATAAGAAGGAAATCATTTTAAAGTGGAGAACCGTTACTAAAAGTAAACCTTTAAAAATGAATAAACATTGTTAAAAGGGAAATCTTTTTAAAGCGAATAAAGGAGTTAAATCGAATATGGTATTCGAAAGGAGTTAAATCGAATATGGTATTCGAAAGACTAGTAAATCGAATTAGTTATTCGAAAAGGGTTAGTCGAGTCGAGTTAGTTGAATAGAGTTAATCGAATATTTGTTATTCGAATACGAGTTAACCAGTTAGAGTTAAACCAGTTAGAGTTAATCAGTTAGATTAAATCGAAATAGAGTTATTCAAATGGAGCTATCGAATATTAGTGATTCGAATAAAGTAAAAGGAGTATCGAATATAGTTTATTCGAATAGAATTAAAGGGGTAAATCGAATATGGTTTATTCGAGTAGAGTTAAAGGGGTTATCGAATATAGTTTATTCGAAAGGAGTTAAGTGAAAAGAGTTAACCAGTTAGAGTTAATCAGTTAGAGTAAATCGAACTAGAGTTATTCAAATGGAGTTATCGAATATTAGTGATTCGAATAATGTAAAAGGAGTATCGAATATAGTTTATTCGAATAGAATTAAAGGGGTAAATCAAATATGGTTTATTCGAGTAGAGTTAAAGGGGTTATCGAATATAGTTTATTCGAAAGGAGTTAAGTGAAAAGAGTTAACCAGTTAGAGTTAATCAATTAGAGTTAACCAGTTAGAGTTAAACCAGTTAGAGTTAATCAGTTAGAGTAAATCGAACTAGAGTTATTCAAATGGAGTTATCGAATATTAGTGATTCGAATAAAGTAAAAGGAGTATCAAATATAGTTTATTCAAATAGAATTAAAGGGGTAAATCGAATATGGTTTATTCGAGTAGAGTTAAAGGGGTTATTGAATATAGTTTATTCGAAAGGAGTTAAGTGAAAAGAGTTAATCAGTTAGAGTAAATCAAATAGAGTTAATCAAACAGAGTTAATCGATAGAGTTAAATCGAATAGGAGTAAATAAATTAGTTGTCGTTATATTATTCGAGTTAGGAAATAAAAGTCATATTAAAGATAATGTATTTCGGATGCAGAAGATTATAACACCATTGTTATAATCACGTAAACTTGCAAAAGAAAGGGGTTCGTAAATAGAATCCGAGGGTTCGTAGGAAGTTTGTTAAAGAATTAAAAGGTGAACTTTGTCTATTTCAAGGTTAGAAATGTTGTTCAGTTAAGGTCTGAGAGGTAGTATTACCCCAACTTGATTGACTCCATTTTTAACTAAGAAATGGTTAAGGTTCGAGAGTGAAAGTGGTTAAATGAATTTAGTAAATAAGTATAGTGGTTTGAGTTGTCGTCGCGATGTTGATTTAAGCCTCTGTTAAATCTAAGTAAAGAAGATTTGGAAATGTTTTCCAAAAGAGAAACCATAAATGTTTTCTGATAATAGAAAATAAGAAATGTTGAATATAGGGAAACAGGAGATGAAAAATGAACTAAGGAGATAAATAAGGATATATATATATATATATATATATATATGATTGATGATTGATTGATAGAATTTCCATTTGGAAATAATATCGTTGTTTGCACACGTGTTTTCATTGATGGTTAAATCACAGATTATCGAAGTTTTGACCATTTTAACGTTGTTAATATGGAGAGACCGGTTGGATTATTATCCGAAGAACCACTCTGTATTGGCAAAAGCGTTGCGAATCATATATGTCAAAGATAATTGAAGACGGAGTAAAGTGCAAGGGCTATTGTATAAGTCTTAGATAAAAGTGACTAAGATGGATATACTGAATAGTGCCTTCGGTTCATCCTGTTCCTGGATGACTTGTATGGATGAATGTCTGACAGAGTATTTCCAGAAAGGTCACGTACATTGATTTCTTCAATCGTACCAAGAGTGGAAGCGGAGAAGTTAACTTCTTTTAGCTGACACATAATGTATGGTTATAGACGTCAATCAGTGATTTGATGGATTTGACGATGTGACATTCGAAGTGAATCTGGTGTGATGATAAAGCGTAACCTCAAGCCTCATCAACCGGTAAATGACAGAAATCGGGAAGGCAGCATGGTTAAGTCGGTCGCACCAAAGTAGGGTGTATAATCACCTGATCTAGAGTTTCATTTACTTCTAAAAATCTATTGCTGATGCTGTCCAATTCGGGAAACGGTTGTTGATCCCAACCGTTGGTGATATACATTTGATACACTCAAGCGAAATGAGTGGTCGGTCATGTGTGGCCGGGTTGCAAGATGTTCTTGTTGAACCCAGTGTATTCCTCTCTAGAGGTACACTAGCGGAAGGTGGTTCCATACCTTGTCATAGTTAGAAATCCATTACCCAATACGTGCTTGCAGTTTTGATTGTATACTATATATGTAGAACGTGAGATGAAAGCGTTTCTACTAGATGATTATTATATTGTGGTTGATATACATTATTATAATATCAAAAAGGTTTTTGATATAAAGATAATTTGGATTCTCATAAGGGAAAAACCCGTTCCGTTATACGGCGTGGTCTTATGAGATATCGTTTAATGGCTTAAACTGTTTTAAACTGTTTTACTCATACCTGTCCCATGACTGACCCAGAGTTTATTTTGTTGTTTTCCCTAAACTCTTGGGTGCCCAATTTTGTACGGGAAGTCAAGTAGTCAGGATTTACAGATATACTTGTGACGGCCCGCCTCGCACCAACCTGCATTTCCTCCAGAAGTGCGCTGTACACATGCCCGACTAGCACAAGACGGTCGTCATAAGAAAGAAAAGAAGGGAATGAACTAATCCAGAAACCTGTAGAATGTCTCACAGCGCATGGAATAAAATATAATAATAATATACTTGACACAAAACAGGCGAGACAGTGCATAAGCTGATAACTAAAACCAACATCAATCTCAAAGCAGCGGAAATCCAAATACAGCTTATTACAACTCTCCAAATTTACTGTCTCTAAACAAAAGAAAGCTAAAATAGAAGATACACCAACAATGCCCAAGCAGTGATCTTCAACAGCACAGGGAGAATACTATATATATTACGTGGAAGCCTCCTGCTCGTCTCCGGATCATCTACCCGTGCATCACCAGCTAACCTGTCTCTAGTCTGCTCGTGTGAGCACCCAGAGTAATAAGAGGAGACATAAAACTCTGGGTCAGACATAAAGCCTGGTATGAGCGATAAGCATCTGAACAGAATAATAACAGGTATACTAAACCATACCTGAACCTGGACCTGCAACCAAAGAGTTAGTACCACATACCGTACAATACTCCAAGGTGCCATAATAAATAGTGTAAGAATACGGGGGTGGGGTGTGCATGTCAAAATGATAGCAACCAAATCATCCATGGCAACCATCCTCACGCCTCTCACTCAGTGCGTAAAGCGTACGACATCTACCACTTTGGCACACTAGACAAACTGAGGCAACGACGAATCCCGACTTGTAGAAACCCTGCTGTGACCAAGACAACACTTGGAGTCATGACCAAACATTTCAATGACCCACTTCATTGGTCATAGCCCTTGGTTCTACCAATGCCATAATGGCCCTGAATCCGCCTTCGTACCTCCTACCATAGTGGTCCAAAGCTATAGGTGTCGATAACTCCTTAGCACGCGTCCCGCAGCAAAGTCCAATCATGAAGTGAACTCGTTGACTCCCATCTGAATCTTAAGCTCTAACTTCTCATTTGGACTTCCTTTGCATCTCGGGTTTGGTCGAATTGGAGTGGGTCTTCAGAAAAGTTGTCGTGCAGTAGCAGCTCTAGAATTCGGTTCGGTTCGGTCACCCACGCTCGGTTCGGTTCGGTCACCCATGCTCGGTTCGGGTCCTTCTCCTTGTCTCTTCGGGTCGGGCACTTCGCTCCGGGTCGGGTCGGGGTCCTCCTCCAGGTCGGGTCGGGTGTCCTTCTCTCCAGCGCTCCAGTCCCTAGCTTATTTCTTCTTTGCTTCCGATCCGAGCCCTGCATCTCCAAGTCGATCCGATCTGGCCTCCAATCTCTCTTCCGATCCGATCCGCTCCGTTCCCTAGCTTACTCCGATCCGATCCGCTCCACCGCTCCGCTCCGATCTCCTGTCCAACTCCAACTCTGAGCAATGGCCTTCCTTCCTGCCAAACTTCTTCCAGTGGCAAGTCCTCATCCAGTTCGGATTCCTTTGGTCAGTTCCCTAGTCCGATCCGACCCCTTTCTCCGATCCGAACCGGTTCGGAGCCTGCACACTTCTGCAACTTTCCAGCGAGCTTTCTACGCCATTCGACGACGTTTTTGACAAATCTAACTATTCTAATCAATCATAATTCATGTCAAACTGTCACAGCAACATATAACATCAATTGCAAACACCATAACAACAATTCAAATGAACCAAAATGGATCAAAAGTGGTTAAAACCTCACATTTTCCTATAATCCTTCTTAATCATGTTTAAGCATACAATTAGCAAAACACATCGAAATTAACCCAAATTTCTAACAGAGCCTTAAAACATTATTTTAGAATTTTAAGAATTTTTCCAGAATTTATTTACGTATAAATTCGCTAATCTTCACTAATTACCCTTAATTACCGTAATTAGTGTCAAAATGATGTTATCACTCACCTTGGCCACAAATGAAATTCTCAGAACTGAAACTCCTCTGATTTGGGGCGAATACTGATGTCTAACAGCAGTTCCAACCTTGCTTTGATGCTTTTTCTCCTTAATTTAGTGTTGCTAAGCCTAATCTTCAATTAGAGAGTGATTTTGGGTGTTTTAGATGTAGGAAGCCATTACTAAGGTCTCAAGGAGGTTTGTGGCGGCTCAAAACTGAAATGAGAATGATAACCTAACCCTAATCAGTCCTCCTATACCTCTAAACCCGAAATTCCCCTTGGGCCTACCTGTTAATCACCCGGTTAAGCCCAATTAAGCTGTTTTTCTCCATCTGAAACTTGTTTCAGCCATATCTCCCAAACGGTAAGTCCGTTTGGCTAATGTGACCACTCTACGGAAAGAGAAACCATCATCCGAAGCCAATGGAAGTGGTTTCAGGTCAAAATTCCTTTCCAGTCAAAAGTTATGGCCAAAACAGTGCCAACTAGGGGTAAAATGGTCATTTAAAAATCGGGAAAAATCATGAACATGGGAAATGACCCCAATAGTCGTCTCCCAAAGTTACATGACCATACGACTTCGTATGTGAAAGAAATAAATATCCTACGATCCTATGATGCGTAGAACGCGGGTCGTTACACTCTCCCCCCCTTAAGAAATTTCGTCCCCGAAATTCCTTAACCCCAAAACATACACAGGATCCCGCATGCTTAACACCCACACACAACAATCAAACATGCAAAGCAAGCAAACAAGTCTATCCTAGCATGCGGAAAACTAAATCGCTAATAAAATCTTACCAGACAAAGAGTTCTGGATACTTCTTCATTACGTCCTCTTCTGTTTCCCAAGTACAATCATTCTCGTCTTCGCTCCACTGTACCTTGACTAGCTTCACCGACTTCCTTCGAAGTTGCTTCATGTCGTGTGCGACAATACGGGCCGGCTTGCGGCTTCCAACCGCCTCGGGTTCTACTTCGAAGTCTTCCAACTAATCAGGTGAGATAGTCATATCTGAGCCGTGAACGAACTTCCTTAGTTGGGAAACATGAAATACGTTGTGAACTCCCGCCATCTTCTCTGGTAAGTCAATTCTATATGCCAAATTCCCGACTAGTTCAAGAACAGGGAATGGGCCAACAAATCTTGGTGCTAATTTACCTCTCCTGCCAAATCGTATTACGCTCTTCAATGGAGAAATCTTGACAAACACCAAGTCACCAACGGAGAATTTTAAGTCTCTTCTTCTCTTATCAGCATAACTCTTCTGCCTATCTTGGGCTGCCTTCATTCGTTGCTGAATGATCTTGATCTTATCTGAAGTTTCCCTCACCACATCTGGTCCAAGCATAAACTTCTCGCCAGTTTCTATCCAACATGATGGTGAGTTGCACGGTCTTCCATACAAAGCTTCAAATGGAGCCATACCGATACTGGATTGGTAGCTATTATTATATGCAAACTCTACTAGATGCAAATGGTCATCCCATGATCCTCCAAAATCCAATATACATGCTCTCAAGAGATCTTCCAAAATACGGTTCACCCTCTCCGTCTGACCGTCGGTCTGAGGATGATATGCGGTACTGAGATGTAACTCTGACCCTAGCGCCTCTTGCAAGCTCCTCCAAAACCCACTAGTGAACAACGGGTCTCGGTCGCTCACAATGCTTTTAGGTACTCCATGAAATCTCACTATCCACTTCATATACAATTCTGCTAACTTAGTTGCCGTTCTGGTCGATTTGACTGGTATAAACCTTGCACTTTTAGTTAGTCGATCCACAATTACCCAAATGCTATCATATCCCGATCTAGTCCTTGGTAATCCATCGATGAAATCCATCGAGACTTGCTCCCATTTCCATTCGGGAATTTCTAAGGGCTGTAACAACCCACTAGGCTTCTTTTGCTCGGCTTTAACTAGCTGGCAATTCATGCACTTGGATATAAACTTCCCAACGTCTCTTTTCATCCCTTCCCAGTAGTAGGTCTGCTTCATATCTCTATACATCTTATTACCACCGGGGTGTATAGTCAGCTTTGAGTGATGACATTCTCTAAGCACTTCATCCCTCAATCCATTGACATTGGGTACAACAAGCTTTCCATTCTTTCTAAGCCATCTATCTCGACCAAGCCCATACTTGTTCATCTCCTCATCGATTCCCATCTCTAACTTGGAGATGATTTCCAATAGGTTAGGATCGTCCCTCTGACTAGAGCCGATCCGCTCAATCAAAGTGGGTCTGATCGTCAAACTTGCTAACATCTCTGGATCCAATTCGCACTTTGGTCTGAAATCAAACCCCGCGATAAACTCCAGTTGCTTCCATTCAAGGAACATAGCCCCTAAGCTGGCATGCCTTCTACTCAATGCATCAGCCACCGCATTGCCCTTTCCTGGTGTGTATGCGATGTCAAAATCATAGGAAGCTAAGAACTCTAACCATCTCTGCTGACGGAGATTTAAATCCTTCTGGGAGAATAGATACTTCAACGACTTATGATCTGTAAACAGCTCAAACCTTTCTCCCAAGAGATAGTGTCTCCACATCTTTAACGCGAACACGATCGCTGCCAATTCTAAATCATGGGTAGGGTATCTTCTCTCGTGCGGTTTCAATTGCCGACTTGCATAAGCTACAACCCTACCGCCTTGCATCAATACAGCACCCAGTCCGGTACCACAGGCATCCGTGTATACCGTCATCTCTTCATCCCCCTTAGGAATGACTAACACTGGTGCGCTTGTCAACTTGTCCTTTAGGCTTTTAAATGCATTCCCGCACCTTTCATCCCAGACAAAAGCTTGATTTTTCTTGGTCAACTGGGTCAATGATGCTGCTATCTTGGAGAAACCTTGGATAAACTTACGATAATATCCCGCTAATCCCAAGAAACTTCTTACATCTGTTGCGTTCTTGGGCGTAGGCCAATCTTGTACCGTAGCCACCTTCGCTGGGTCCACGGCAATACCATTCTCTGATACAACATGGCCCAAGAACCTCACTTCCCTCTTCCAGAAGTGACACTTAGAAAACTTTGCTTTCAATTGGTGTTTTCTCAATACCTCCATCGCTACCCTTAAATGTTCCTTGTGTTCTTCCTCTGTCCTCGAATAGACCAAAATATCATCAACGAACACAAGGACAGACTTATTCAGCTGATCTCTGAATACCCTATTCATAAGGTCCACAAAATATGCCGGGGCATTAGTCAGCCCAAATGGCATAACCAACCATTCATAAAATCCAGACGGCGTTCGAAATGCCGTTTTAGCTATACTCTCAGCTTCCACTCTAAGCTGATGAAAACCTGTCGCGAGATCCAACTGAGAAAATACTCTCGCGCCACTTAACTGATCAAACAAATCATCTATCCGCGGTAGAGGATACTTATTCTTCCTCGTCACTTTATTCAATTCGCGGTAGTCTACACACAAACGAAGGGAACCATCCGCCTTGGTAGCAAACACAACTGGTGCTCCCCATTCAGAAGCACTCCTTCTGATAAATCCCTTCTTCAAAAGATCGCTGACTTGCACCTCGAGCTCTCGCTGCTCCCTTGGTGCCATACGACGAAGTGGCATCACTATAGGTCTGGCATCTTTTACCAAATCAATCCGAAACTCAATCTCTCGGTGTGGTGGAAGTCCGGTCACTTCTTCGAAAACATCCGGATACTGGCCAGCCACGGGCAAACCTGACAACTCACTATGCGGAATGTCGAGGGAGTTTAGAAAACTAGCCAATACCCCCTTACTGGGTAGACCACCAAACACTATCCTCCGCCCATCATCCGCTCTAGCTGTCACCAACAAGCCCTCACAGTCTACCACCACCCCGTATCTTTGGAGCCAATCTACTCCCAAAATAATGCCAAACCCAGTAAAGCCCAAAACAAAACAATCACAAACATGCATCCATGACTCGATAGAACCACATTACGACAAATCATGCTAAGGCTAGTTGAACCACCAATCGGGTTCGTCACTACTAAAGGTCTATCGACAATCTCGGGTTCCAATCCCAACCTATCTACCAGGTCACTAGATATGAAAGAACTGGAAGCTCCGGTATCAAACAAAACTCTAACAGGAACATCATAAACAGAAAGCATACCTTGAATGACGACATTCTTTCCCTTCTCCGCCGCAGTTGGGGCATTCGACGAAGAAGGAATAGCATTAAGAGCATATGCTTTCACCAATTGCTTTTCTTTAGGGGGCTGTGGACACTTGTCCTTGTGATGTCCCATTTGGCCACAGTTGAAGCACTTCCTATCCGCTGGCTTGGCCCGACAATTACTAGCATAATGGCCCTTCTTACCACAGCTGAAGCACTCCACATCTTGCTTATTCTTTTTCTTCTGGCCATCCTTAGCCTGATTCTGCTTTCTCTTATTCTGGGAACCACCTTTGCCTCCACCACTAGCTTGTGGCTTTGGCTCTTCTGTGGATGCAACTTCAGTCTTCGGCTTAGGGTAGAGACTTTCTGACCTTAACGCTTTCCCCACAATCGATTCAAACGTCTCATCGATGTGGTTAATAAGTTTTTCCCCCAAGTACTGATCCAATCCAGTTATGAATTTCTCATTCTTTTTCTCGGCAGTATCTATAAGAGATAACCCATATTTTGACAAAGTGTCAAATTCAGCAATATACTCCGAGACAGCCCTGCCATTCTGCTTGAGCTCCAAGAATTTCTTAAACAACATTGACTTCTGAGCAGCTGGGATGAACTTCTCACTAAAGCGAGCCTTAAACTGCTCCCAAGTAATCTGATCTTCGGGAGTAGCTGCCTTTATAGCATTCCACCAATTCATTGCCCGCCCTTGCAGCTGACGGGACGCTAACTTTCTCTTCATCGCATCCTCGATACCCAAATCTTCGAAGATACGTTCGCAACTATCCAACCAATCCTGAACGTCTGTAGCCGACTCCGTTCCGTGGAACGGCTTCCCACCAAGGCTAGTATAATCCTTATTCAGCCTGGCGAAATCGACTCTTGGCGCCTGCACTATTGGGCCACCACCATTTCCACCATTGGGAGCTGCCCTCTGCACATCTCTAAGCATCTCTCTCATGAGGTCAGTAAACATCGTCCTCATGTCAGCAGCAATCCCATTATTGGCTCCCCTACCAGCACCTCTAGTATCTCGGCTCATCGTCAATCTGAAAAAGGAAATGATTAACGATTCCATAGTGGTGCTAGTGCAGTACGACTTCATCCTTATACTACTAATAGTATATATATATATAGCTTCTTAAAAACCAAAGTAATCACAAATACGCTCTCTCGTATACGTATATTATCTCTCCCTGATAACTTCCCTAAGTTAACTACGCAACCTAGAGCTCTGATACCAAGTGTGACGGCCCGCCTCGCACCAACCTGCATTTCCTCCAGAAGTGCGCTGTACACATGCCCGACTAGCACAAGACGGTCGTCATAAGAAAGAAAAGAAGGGAATGAACTAATCCAGAAACCTGTAGAATGTCTCACAGCGCATGGAATAAAATATAATAATAATATACTTGACACAAAACAGGCGAGACAGTGCATAAGCTGATAACTAAAACCAACATCAATCTCAAAGCAGCGGAAATCCAAATACAGCTTATTACAACTCTCCAAATTTACTGTCTCTAAACAAAAGAAAGCTAAAATAGAAGATACACCAACAATGCCCAAGCAGTGATCTTCAACAGCACAGGGAGAATACTATATATATTACGTGGAAGCCTCCTGCTCGTCTCCGGATCATCTACCCGTGCATCACCAGCTAACCTGTCTCTAGTCTGCTCGTGTGAGCACCCAGAGTAATAAGAGGAGACATAAAACTCTGGGTCAGACATAAAGCCTGGTATGAGCGATAAGCATCTGAACAGAATAATAACAGGTATACTAAACCATACCTGAACCTGGACCTGCAACCAAAGAGTTAGTACCACATACCGTACAATACTCCAAGGTGCCATAATAAATAGTGTAAGAATACGGGGGTGGGGTGTGCATGTCAAAATGATAGCAACCAAATCATCCATGGCAACCATCCTCACGCCTCTCACTCAGTGCGTAAAGCGTACGACATCTACCACTTTGGCACACTAGACAAACTGAGGCAACGACGAATCCCGACTTGTAGAAACCCTGCTGTGACCAAGACAACACTTGGAGTCATGACCAAACATTTCAATGACCCACTTCATTGGTCATAGCCCTTGGTTCTACCAATGCCATAATGGCCCTGAATCCGCCTTCGTACCTCCTACCATAGTGGTCCAAAGCTATAGGTGTCGATAACTCCTTAGCACGCGTCCCGCAGCAAAGTCCAATCATGAAGTGAACTCGTTGACTCCCATCTGAATCTTAAGCTCTAACTTCTCATTTGGACTTCCTTTGCATCTCGGGTTTGGTCGAATTGGAGTGGGTCTTCAGAAAAGTTGTCGTGCAGTAGCAGCTCTAGAATTCGGTT
This sequence comes from Allium sativum, assembly GCA_030737875.1. Lineage (NCBI taxonomy): Eukaryota > Viridiplantae > Streptophyta > Magnoliopsida > Asparagales > Amaryllidaceae > Allium > Allium sativum. Next base: position 250,407,455 of record CM060915.1, on the reverse strand, counting down.
CGGTTCGGTCACCCACGCTCGGTTCGGTTCGGTCACCCATGCTCGGTTCGGGTCCTTCTCCTTGTCTCTTCGGGTCGGGCACTTCGCTCCGGGTCGGGTCGGGGTCCTCCTCCAGGTCGGGTCGGGTGTCCTTCTCTCCAGCGCTCCAGTCCCTAGCTTATTTCTTCTTTGCTTCCGATCCGAGCCCTGCATCTCCAAGTCGATCCGATCTGGCCTCCAATCTCTCTTCCGATCCGATCCGCTCCGTTCCCTAGCTTACTCCGATCCGATCCGCTCCACCGCTCCGATCCGATCTCCTGTCCAACTCCAACTCTGAGCAATGGCCTTCCTTCCTGCCAAACTTCTTCCAGTGGCAAGTCCTCATCCAGTTCGGATTCCTTTGGTCAGTTCCCTAGTCCGATCCGACCCCTTTCTCCGATCCGAACCGGTTCGGAGCCTGCACACTTCTGCAACTTTCCAGCGAGCTTTCTACGCCATTCGACGACGTTTTTGACAAATCTAACTATTCTAATCAATCATAATTCATGTCAAACTGTCACAGCAACATATAACATCAATTGCAAACACCATAACAACAATTCAAATGAACCAAAATGGATCAAAAGTGGTTAAAACCTCACATTTTCCTATAATCCTTCTTAATCATGTTTAAGCATACAATTAGCAAAACACATCGAAATTAACCCAAATTTCTAACAGAGCCTTAAAACATTATTTTAGAATTTTAAGAATTTTTCCAGAATTTATTTACGTATAAATTCGCTAATCTTCACTAATTACCCTTAATTACCGTAATTAGTGTCAAAATGATGTTATCACTCACCTTGGCCACAAATGAAATTCTCAGAACTGAAACTCCTCTGATTTGGGGCGAATACTGATGTCTAACAGCAGTTCCAACCTTGCTTTGATGCTTTTTCTCCTTAATTTAGTGTTGCTAAGCCTAATCTTCAATTAGAGAGTGATTTTGGGTGTTTTAGATGTAGGAAGCCATTACTAAGGTCTCAAGGAGGTTTGTGGCGGCTCAAAACTGAAATGAGAATGATAACCTAACCCTAATCAGTCCTCCTATACCTCTAAACCCGAAATTCCCCTTGGGCCTACCTGTTAATCACCCGGTTAAGCCCAATTAAGCTGTTTTTCTCCATCTGAAACTTGTTTCAGCCATATCTCCCAAACGGTAAGTCCGTTTGGCTAATGTGACCACTCTACGGAAAGAGAAACCATCATCCGAAGCCAATGGAAGTGGTTTCAGGTCAAAATTCCTTTCCAGTCAAAAGTTATGGCCAAAACAGTGCCAACTAGGGGTAAAATGGTCATTTAAAAATCGGGAAAAATCATGAACATGGGAAATGACCCCAATAGTCGTCTCCCAAAGTTACATGACCATACGACTTCGTATGTGAAAGAAATAAATATCCTACGATCCTATGATGCGTAGGAAGAGCTTGGAGCAGGAGGCTTCAGGATTTTATAGCTATAGTTATTTCTGCTGTGTTGTTAGTGTTGTGCTTTGATAATGATGTATATTCAAGTACAGATGTATATTTCAAGTTATGTTATATATATTATATGTTATTCGTTCCGCTGTGAGGTTCGTGTTACTCTGATGTTGTGTTCTTCTTCTTCTTCTATTCTAAGTTTCTATCTTATCTTTCCTCACCCTCTAATTTCTTTCTATTAATTTCATGGTTTTCAGTTTAATTTAGGGTTGAACTTGTGTTTATGGTCAGCTCAAATTGGACCGGATTTTCGGGTCATTACAGCCATTCTTCTTCCTCCTCACATCTCTTCAGAATAATAGAATAATTAGTTTAGGAAAATTCTGATTCAAAATATGGGGGAAAAGAATGTATATTAATAAAGAACGTGTTCAGAATCTTATTCGAAGTAAGATAAATTCCTGGATCTGGTCAATTTAATTCTGTTTTCTTTCTTCCCTTTTTCTTCTAGTTGAGAATTGTGGATCCATGGTTTTTTAGTATCTAAATTCAGTTAGGAAAACCATAGAATCCTAGAACTGGACCAGATTCAGGATTTGGAAAGTAATTAGTGAGTGGATTTTAAATATACCTTTTTGATGATGGTATACTTATTGTTTGACATTTCCCGTTAATATGCAGTATAAATCTGCTATACTGATTAATCTGTTGAAATGTAAATCTGCTAGAATGGTTAATATGTTAATACGTTGACACATTAATAGGTTTAAATATTACTATGTTGGAATGTTAACATGTTGAAGCGTTAATATGATGAAATGTGTAAACTTGTTAAAATATGTGGAAACGATTACTATTGTATACATACAGGTTTTAATAATTTGATAATTGGATATTGTAAGTTAAGTTACCTTGAAATAGAGATAATTACATGTTAATCTATGACATATTATGTACTTGAACCCTTAACTGTAAGAATTCAGATAATTACATATTAATTTGTTAGAATGGAATGATTAGATGATTCGATGATTACATATCATTTTAAAATGAAGTTAATTACATGTTAGGAAAAACATGCGACATGATAACTAGATAATGAACTTAATATGATGATAAGTATGACATGTAAAAATAGATTATAAATTTTTTTGGAAAGAATAAATATGCCTAAATTTACAGTCTATAGAAAACTGTAACCACACTTAGACACAAGGTTAAATTCAACTTATGGTAAAAGTTTTCCTGGAACCGCCCGATAAATCCAGCATCCACAAGTTGTGAATTTAATGTGAGGGGTATAGTGCGTAAATATACATGTATCAGTGCTAAGACACGAGGTTAAGTCCAATTTGTGGTAGAAGTCTGCCCGGAACCATCTAGCAAATCCAGCATCCACAAGTTGTTAATTTAATGTGAGGGGTCTAGTCCGAAAATATACATGTAAAGGTGCTAAGACACGAGGTTAAGTCCAACTTGTGTTAGAAGTCTTCTCTGAATAGCCCAACAAATCCATCATCCAGAAGTGGCCGGCTTAATGTGAGAGGTCTAATGCATAAACATATATAAATATAGTGGAAATTAGGTTAAAGGGCTTCTTTTTGTAGGATAATAAGTTTTAAGGACAATTCTGCACGAAAAAGATAAAAGAGATTATCTTTTTAAGTTATACAGGAAAAAGATAAAAGTGGATATCTTTATTTCAGTATAACGTAAAAAGATAACTGCTTTTATCTTTTTCGTGCAGAATTGTCCTTAAAACTTATTTTTTAGAATTGATATCCTTAAAACTTATTACCCTAAACAAATAAGCCCTTTAAGTGAAAATACGCTATATATATGTATATAAAAGGATAGAAATAAAAGACACTAATGGTGATTTATGGAAATGAATGGAATTAAATGAAAGTTACAACAGTAAAGAGGATTGGAATGAACAGTGAATGATAATGACCTATTATAATTAATTACATTAATGAAAATGTTATATAATAGGTAGGCTTATCCTAGGGATAAGTGGAAATTATAACTTAGGTTATAATAAAAGATAAAGAAAAAGGGATAACTTATGTAAGGAGATAACTTGTACTTAATTGTAAATTAGGTTATATGAAGAATCAAGAATCTGAAATCCATTGATAAGAATAACATAAGTTAAATTAATGGAAAGGAAATTTATTAGTAGACCTTAGTTAAGAGAACTAAGTTAATTAGTAAAGAACGGCACGTTGTAGTGACAATGTAAGATGGGATTATGATTAAATAAGAAAGAACATGGAGAATATATGAGATGAAATAAGTCATATTTAATCATAAATGATAAGTGACATGTTAAATAGAAAACATGTGAATTACTTAATTACATATTAAGTAGAACATGTTGTTGTAACTATGGAATCAGACAATGAATAATATAAGGGGATTGTAGATTACAGACCTTGGATTACAATCTAGAAAATAACATGTTATGGGCTTATTAATGAATGTAAATGGGTTAAGTTTTGTTACCAAAATTAGTAAGCAAGAGGGGCCCATTCCTTAAAGATGAAACAGGCTCGAAAAGAACTTGGTAGCTTGAATAATAAGTTGATATAATGGGAAACAACCAAATTAGTTGGAAACCTGATGAGGTAGAGCAAGCGCGTAATTGAATGTTTAGACATAGGGTCCAATAACACATTAAACTGAGGCGCTTGGACAAGTCCGTACCTTTAAGGGTGAATAATCCAATGGGTTAGATCATCGTGGTTTCATGGAACACGAGGGTGGCACACGACCATCAGATTATTCTACTTGTTCTTCCTGTTGTTCTACTGATATTCTGCTCGCTCCGAAGGACTGGAAGCGGAAACACACGACTTCCTAGTACATGGAGGTACTACTGGTAGTCCTCTGTGTTGTGACAGCGTTCTACTATGCTAACAGAGGTTAGGTCTGCGTGTTTCTACCCGGTGAGTATGCCTTGATTGCCACGATAGCGGGCAATCAAAAGACTGTAGGGTGGCATAGGTGATTGGATGATCCCGTTGCCTGACTTGGGCGGTTACGACCACTCTTGAGTACTGACAGTTCTAACCATCAGTAGATAGCAAGCCGTCGGATACCTACCATCGACAGTCAACTTGATACGTGATGCGTGAATTGAAAAGAGGAGAGCTAAACCAACAGACCATAGACCTTTTGCTATCAAGGCTATAGGTAAGGGACAAGCCAATTAGGAGTTGTTGTTTGTTCTTAGGCTAGGTCACTGGTTCTCAACCATGTTCGTCTTTCACTAGTTGAGGGAGGGGTCAGGTGGGACCGTAGCGACTGAAAATGAAGACCTTAGCATCTGTGTTTACAGATATCTGAAAAGCTCCTGACCGAGTTCTGTGTTTCTTGTACAGCCCTACCACAGACTCAGTGAACAATTGAGGATATGTGCGGTTAAGACATCAAGTACGATTGATGATACGTATGTGGAAAAGTCTAGATACATGCATATCTTCTCTGGGTAGTGTATCGTAGACTCATAGGGCATTACTCTGTGATCTGATTCAATCAAATGTGGCAGTCCTTACGTTTACGTAGTATGGCAATGGTAGATCTATATGGAACGTAGCATTGTTATATAAAGATCTATATGTCACTCCATCGTAGAATGAGGGAATGTGTATATTTCTTAGGCGTTGTGGTAGAGACCATGTGAGTGGGATACTATGGGGTGTACCTTAATATTGGGTGTAACTACATATATACTGTATTAGGTTGATCCATTGGGAAGTGGATGGGTACGACGTGTGTGTAAGCCTTGAGTGGTGTTAACCCAAGTAACATAATAAACAAGAAAATGTAATTGAACGTTATATGTAGGAATATGTAGTTTAAATCCAATTACTGGAACTTGTGTTCTGACCCCCTCCTCATAACATACTCGCGGGTTAGGCTTTGTGGTAGGGATATGATAGCTTTGGATACTGGTTAGGCAGTATTATTATTACAGTAAGGCTATATTTTAGTTATATTATATTTATCCATTCCGCGGTAAGATATTTTCTGAGCTTTGATATATTTTATATCTCTATTTTTCTGCAGGATACTAGAGTAACCAACATGAGTTTGATGAATTAGACTTTTGTAAAAAAAATCTGTCTGTTGGAATTTGGGTTGTTGAAGAGGGCACCGCTTAAAGAGAATTACTAAGGACTAAAAATTCTCTAAACACTCATGAGACGAAGCTGGTGTTCATCACAAAAACGAACACAAATAGGGAACCAAAGAAGATAAGAAATATTATAGTGTGTTATTTATAAATCAGACATACACAAAAAGCTTACAGTTCAAGGACAAACAAGTCTGTTGATTCACTAGTAAGTCAAATAGATAATCACTAGGAAAGTTCAAGGCCTTTGTGCAACTTTAACCGATGCGATAATGTTTCGTTAAATTAAGAATAAAATAACCAAATACTCATTCATGTGGGGGAGTGCTAGAAATGAATGACTATTAATGTCTTGAATATGTATTGTCTCACATCTTAATATGTAATAAATATTCTGTAGTTATATACTAAGATGAGGACATTATTATAGTTCCCATGAGACAAGAGATACATGAAAGAAAAAGACTATTTAAGCGAGTAGTACAACACAACACACCGCATACATGCGCCCGCGTTCGTGCCCGCATCCATGCTCCATCCCGAACCCATGCCCGCACCATGGACGAATGGGCGTTTGAGGCACAGTAGAGGCACTTTGCAATTGGTTGTTGGCTTTGTTAGCTACTCAATGGTTTCTTCAATTCGAATTAAAATGGAAACGGTCATAAAAACAGCTGCATCACTTGGTCAAAGGGTCACAACTTTTCCAAGCATTACAACTATTAAAAGGACTCTATACCTATATATGCAGACATAACACATAATTCAATTAACTCCTTCTGAAATCTGTTATTCTTCTTTCTCATTTAACTTTGTTCTTAATTACTCTCCTGAGTTCGTTAGGCTCTGCATATATCAACGTTGTTTTGCAGAACACGTCCATTTTATCTTGGGAAACAATCGCTCATCAACCTTCTGCATCATAAAGGGAGCAATATTGTTTCGAGGAAATAGAGAATTCTGGATTCGGACAAACAGAAAGGCAATGTATGTATTACTCGATATTTATTACAGCTTTTTGCAAGATCTTTGCAAACAGGTTCCTCCAAATTATTTGCATTTGTTTTTGGTTATATAAGTAAACTCAGTTTTCGCAAAATTTTTGCAAATGGTTTTTGAAATATAAATTGATATAGTTTTTGCAAATCAGTTTCTATTATATAACTGGCATAATCGATTTTTGCAATATCTTTGCAAATATTTTTCTATAACATATTTCCAACGGTTTGTGTTGCATATATACTGGTTTTCCCTAACAACAATTGTTTCAACCAGAACTAGCAAGAAATGGATGGAAATATGTGAGTTGTAGCTTGCTGGAATATTGATCAAAATGCACAAGAAATTCATACGTGAATCTGACATGACCTGAAACTTGCTTATATAAAAAGATATGAATGTCGATTGATTTTGCATCAAAAAATCCAAGATTTTAATCTGGATATTTTATCAAAACTTACTAAATAGGAGAGAAAGCTGGATTAATATAACAAGAAGAATCAACTAATTTGCAGATAATTATTATATGAAATATAGAGGTGAATTAGATTAATTTGCTGAAAGAATGACATCATACAAATTGATTAAAAAAACTGAAAGAACAAAATGAATTAATGCAAGTAATTAATAATGTGAATGACAAAAAGGCTATGACTATCAAAAATGAAATGAAGTGAACAATTTTATGCATTTGTAACAAAAATATACACCTAATCCATCATCAAAAGAAAAGAAATCAAGGTACAAAGTAATTTGCATTGGAGAGACATAACAGAGTAAGTAACGGAATAAACATAGAACAGAAATGAATATCTGTTTCAGATTTTTTATCACACCTTTTCAATGCTAAACATCCCCTATATATACAAGTTTGCTTCCACTGATGAAGACCCTCGAAACTGATCAGAATTCTCATGTCTCAACTAACTAGTTTGACCAATTCATTACACAACACAACAAAATTACATCATGCATACTGAAAATGAAATTAGACCTGAATATCAAAATTTAATATTGTGAATATGCACACAAAATATGGACATGCACAAGCGATACAGGCCTGCCATTGCTTTTTCAAACCATGGATTCCATATCCAGCACTTCTAAAAACAACTGACCATCCTCTGGCACCTTCTTTGACGAACTGACAGCTTTCTATGGTGAACTCTGAGCGAATACATCCTTTTCCTTCCTTACAAGCTGAAAGTAACAATCTCTATCGTTTCGGGTCAACTTAATCATGGCCAGATTATTACAGAAACGTCCATGACTCTCATGTTATGGTAATTCATTCTCTTTATTTTATTTTTAAAATATATTCGGATAAATTGAGCATTTTCTGTAACCTTGTGATTAGAAGAGGTGGCTAGTCAAAACTGAAAAGTTGAACATACATATATAAGCTTTGGCACCATTGCCGACTGCCTTTGATGATTTTATCGTGCACTTAGCCACTATTTCTATCACTGGCACTTGAAATAACCCAGATGAAACTTTGGAACCAGTGTTATATAAGAACAGCTTGGGATGATCTGATACACCACCGCAACATTAAAATGTAAAGTCTTTACGAATTATACATTGTGCTTTAATTATTGTGGAAATTAGGCACACGTCCCCCTTTCAAAGTTTCATTATAAGTGGCATCCTCCGCTAAAGTTTATTATAAAGCAGATCCCAATTTTTAGCTGTTACGTGTTTTTTCACATTTTATTCACGCTGCTGTATAAAAAAAATTGTAAATATTCAAGTGAGTAATCTAAAAAATAAACTTAATAATAAACAATTATAGTGAATAATTGCTGATATATTAGCAATAATTCACTATAATTGCTGATATACCAAAGACAATGATAAAAATTGCTGCAATGTGAATTATTGCTGGTATATCAACAATTATTGTATATTATTGCTGAGTTGATGAATTCTTGCAGCTGATATATCAGCAAGAATAGTGTATATATAATTGATGATATATTGGCAAGTGTTTAAAACTTGATGAAAAACTGAACTAGTTGAAGGCGAAATGAAAATTGCTAATATATCAGCAATAATTACAATATATTGCTGATAATTCAGCAATGTTTTTGCAATTGATGCAAATATTGCTAAAATATCAGCAACAATTGCAAATAATTGCATTATTTGCTGCAATATACTAGAGTGTGCTACTTTATTGTTTTTGATTCGTTTTTTGGTAGCTTTAATGCATGAAAACGATGAAGATTGAATTTAATTATGATTTTACATGATTTTTTATTTATTTTTTTGATGTTTTTACGAAAAATATGGGCCTAATTTGCAATCTTTTAAGACAGGGAGTTTTGTGTATTTTGAAACCTTTTTGGACCTTAGACAAACTTACCCTTTATTATTTACATATTACTGTTAAAAGGAGAAAACCCATGCGGTAAAAACCTTGTGTTGTAGCGCGTATGCCATATTGAAAATGTGGGTTTAATTATATATAGCCCAAGTACCCACGGCGATTACATTTTGTAAACGCCCCCCCCCCCCAAATAATCACTGCTCTTAGACAAACCAAAAGCCCAATACACTAGAATGCAACTATACTTATTCATTAAAGTTTGTTTAAGGTAGTGTCTTGGAAAGGTTTAACTTTGGACTCCCGCTCTGGGACGACCGCGGGGAGTAGTTTTAAATCACCAAGTTAGGCTGATGGTTACTCTCAGAAGATAATAGGAACTATTATATGACTATTATTATTATATTCTAATACTACAAGAGAATATGGATATTCCAACGGCTGCGGGCCATTGGCGACCATTTGAAGCCGTTGGAATAATATCAACAAGGTCTAATGATTTCCAACGGAGCCAACGAATCTTTTCCAATGGCTAGTCCAGTGGCCTTCAACGATGGCTAGCCGTTGGAAACCATTTCAAATGAAGGGCCAATAAGCCATTGGTAGTGGTTACAAGCCATTGGAAAAACTGGGTTATTTCTTTATACAACAAGCCTATTACCTCAGCCACCCATTTCCGATCAAATCCACATATTTATAACACATATATCAATAACAATATAAACAAACAACATAAATCAAATAAACAATCAATATAAACAAAAAAAGTCACATAAACATCTCAAAAACCAACTCATTAACATCACATGACTACAAACCAAATACTAACCATCAAAATATATCCAAAGTATCATCCTCACTCACTCCGTACCAGTATATACAACATCAAAATAAAATCCTCACCATATCCAAATCAATATATACATAGTGCAATCACAAACATAGAAAAAACATACCTCAAGCCTTATCTTCATTTCCGGAAGCACCAGAAGACGAAGGAAAAGTACCATGATTGTGCACATACTCTACAAGCTTTTGACTTAGCTGCTCTATCTATATAGCCTACAGACGATTCTACTCCTACAGTTGCTCAATCATGGTTCTAAACTCCTTAATTTCTTCTTTGTCTTGGGCCTTCTAAGCTTGTCAAGCCTGAAAATGGAATGAATAGCAAAAGCATTATGTTACCATATAAAAACTATAACACTATATATCTAAATGCTAATTTTTTGTATGTATGAAAAAGAATTAATTACCATTAGGTTACCGAAGCCATAACGTCTATTTCGCTTCGTCGGATCCCTAATATCATCAAATATGCTATTTTCCTCCTTTGGTGTCAACTCATCATGATCAGGCTCCTCAACCGCATGAGCCCGTGCCTCCTGAAACTTTGTCTATAATGCAAAAAACAATTTCAGTCGAAAAATAATATAATGATGCTTTTATTTTATAGCAGCTAGTGATTGATAAACTTATCGATGTGAGTAATATAATTTAAATACGCATATATATTAAGTTGTTGCCCTATTTTGATCACCCCACTGATATGTGATGTTGTCAGCCTCGTCTACTTGCCTAGATGCGGGGGTGTGAGCAAATACGTCCATGTAGGACATAGGATGTCCATGAGCTAAGTTAGTGCAATTGATAATTTGGATAAATCAATTACATATTGTTAATTACTTAACTGATCAATATGAAAATGTAATAATTGATAAACTTTCCAAGTCCTTGCGATGATGTTGCAAGGACTTGGATCCTCCACGATGAGTTACTGAATTTCTTCTCCTGTTTGCTGAGTTCCTTGTTGACTCCGCCTGTGTAAAGACCCAGTTTTGACTGCTTCAAAAATATAATTTATTATGGATTATTTTAATAATTGATTTAATTAATAAATTATGAATAATAATATTGGGAGGAAAATTATATATATTGTAATGGTTTAAAACTTATAATCAATATATATGGTTATAAAAGCCGCAAATAATATTATGTCATTTTGTTTTGTATATGTTTTAAACTCTAGCTAAAAATATAATCAATATCGGATGTGAATAGTTTAATTTATATAATAACTTGCTAAAAATACTATGCGTATATTTTTACTTGTTATATGCAAATATATAGAAGTAATATTATTATGATATTTCATTATATTTAAATTTGTTTAAATACATGTAAATATAATATTGTTTATATAAGCATATTCTTAAAAACCCCCACTCACTTCACATGAAGCAAGACTATTTAATATGGCAAGTAAATGAAAGGGGTATGACATTTAATTGATAAAAGGATAGAGTACATAGCTATATATGTACGTATATATAGCTTGCATTTTCCTCAGAGGTGAAGATTGCTATATTTAAACATTTAATAAATTGATTTCTTAAGGATGAAGTTTGATTTTTTTTATAGCTTATGGCTTAGCACTACTATAGGATGCAAACTTAAGATCTATAAGATATAAGCATATGCATAACTAAAGAACTAAACAACTTTCGAATTGTATAGGTACATAGGCTATGAAGTAACTTAGAATCTAAGCATGGATTTTAACATTTATTAGTATGCGACCGTGACTTACATAGCCTAGAAGATAGTATATAGGAATGTGACCAAACAATACACTCTTTTCAATCACTATGCCATAGATTGCGTAATGCAACACCGAAGAAGTGATGCAGAAAGTGCTAAAAAGTGTTGCTACAGTCAAAAAATGATCTGTGGCAACACTTTCTTGGTGATGTATTTTACTGCGATGCCTTAGAGTCAAAGGCAATATCTTTGCGATCCTAAGGCAACATCTGTACTGGTGTTGCCGCATGTTCTAAATTTACAAAAAATGTAGGACCTACTAAAACCTGTAGCCCGGGTTCACGGAATCACCACTAAAATCTATAGCCCGGGTTCACAGATTCCTGTTGTGGGGACCAAATGCATAAATATATAGCAAAAAATTTACCACCTAATGGCAACACTATATCATAGCTATGGCAACATTTAACATCACATACTGCAACATTATATCATATATATGGCAACATTACATAACATCACACTGAAACTAACAAAGAACTTGTTATTTCAAATTAATCAGCAAACACAAGTAGTACTTAGTCAACTACAAATTAACAAAACATAGCTACTAAATTCAATTTTACAGACATTTCAGTTACAAACACAGCCAGTAATAAATTCATGTTTATTTAAAACAAAAACAGTTTCAAAATATAGCGCAAGCTTCCAATGCGTTCAATGCCTCTACTTCATCGATACCTCTAGTGCCTTCAGTAACAAGTTCTTGAACAACCTCATCATTGCTTCCTTCACCTGCATACAACAGTTGCATTTCAACACAAAATAAGAGGTATGCATGCCTCATTTGCATTTCAGCACAAACTACGGTCGCAGTATAACTGAGTTTCCTTTCAGCACAAATTGAGTTTCATAACTGGATTCCATTTGCATTTTAGTATAGCATAGTATACTAATCTAAACAATGTGTATACAAGTGTATAGTTCTAAACATAACTGAGTTACATAACTAGTCTAAACAATGTGTATACTGAACTAAACATAATTGAGTTTCATTTTCATTTGCGTTTCATTTACATAACTGAGTTACATAGCAGAAGCACAATGTGGATACAAGTGTACTAATCTAGACATAACTGAGTTACATAACTGAGTTACATAATTCATCTAAACAATGTGTATACAAGTGTATATTGATCTAAACATAACTGAGTTTCATTTGCATTTGTGTTTCATTTACATTACTGAGTTACAATGTGGATACAAGTGTATACTGATCTAAACAATGTGTATACATAGTATAATAGAGGCACAGTGTGTATACAAGTGTATACAAAGTAAACAATGAGACAGATATAATGTGGATAAAATTATCGATAATCAGTAATTTAGGTTTAATGGGAAAAAATTATCAATAATTTGCAATATAGCAAAAATTATCACTAATCTACAATATGACAAAACTTAAAATTATACCTGAAAAACTGCCTATGTATGCTATTTCATGTTACTTCACTGCTCTACATTGCAATAACAACACACAAAAGAACTCCAAGCATGATCCAGGACATAGCTAAAGCTTTTGCAAAGAATTTTTCTTCTTTCTGTGGTTTTCACATTCAATGCGCATTAGGGCCAACTCTTCCTTTATATCTACCACAAATTCATCGACTTTTGCCCTCTTTTGCTTTTGGTTCAGCAGTTTTTGTTCAGTTGTCCTCTTTTCCACGAGCAATTGCGATATAGTCTTTTCTTTTTCCATCAATTTAATAGTAGTATCATCCAATTCAGCATTGCTATTGATTTCATACACTTCGTCATGCCACATAAAATACCCACAATCACCATTCTGCATATATCTTAAATTCTCAACTAAAACATCAATGAAAGATATGATTATCGACAAAGCAACCAAAAAAACTAATTTATATTTATCGGCCACATGCAGCAACCAAAAAACTTCTTCCCCGCATTCAATCCTACCTTCACAGTCCTCATTTTCGCCGGATCTTTGTGGTGGTAGTTCTTTCTCGCAACCACTGTTGACGAATTTGAAGTAGAAATTGATTGAGCAGTCATTGAACTCAAATTGAAGGAAGAATTAAAGTGATATCACAAACTGCAAATCATTCAGTAGGCTTTCATGCATGTATTTCATATATTCAGTATTTGTTTGCATAACCCAAACAAAACATGTGTATATTTATTCGCCAGTCTTACACACACTTAAGAAATCATGCGTATACTTATTAGACAGTCTTATGCAAAAGATCATGATAATACTTAAGAAATGATAATTATCATGCATATGTAAGCATCCTTATGAAACCATTTTCATAAACTAGCGTATCATGTCTCAATCATCACAGGAAACAAAAACCTTTGGGAAACCCGAGCAGTTGTTTAGAACATGCAGGTCATATAAGGCCGATGGTCTAATTGTTCACAACCACACTTCAGCAGGAACTAAAGTTCTATGTTATTAAATTTATTACAACCAAATAGCTGCTCAAAGAACATTTCAGTGAATCAACATACAACAGAACCACAAAAAACACCTCCAACCAAACAAAATTATACTCATAGTGATAATAATTTCCGTTTCTCGGTAGATTAATGAATAGTGATGATCAAAAAATCAACAGAAACATACATGAGAAACACAAGATAAAAGGATAACACAATTCTTCTTAGATTGACCACTGTTTGATAAAGGGAAGGGGAGAAGTGGGTGCGTTTGGGGTCGAGGACTCGATGGAAGAAGTGGAGGACATAGAGAGGGTTGGAGTGGAAGAAGTAGGTGAATGAAAATTATGTATTGGAATTGGAAATTTAGGAGTGAGAATGTGCAGATCTGAGAAATTGAGAAAGAAGAATCCAATGAGTAACATAAGTTGATTTCCTATTGGTGGTGAAGTATTTTAACGGACTGGTGAGCTGTCAACTTCAGATGTTGTTTTTAAAAGATAAATTGATGGATAAATATGGATCTGTTTATAGATGCAGATTGATGACATGGAAAATTAAATTTATAAGTTTATAACTATAGCTACTGCAAAACAATTTGATATCTTTGGTAACACATTGAAGAGTGTGTTGCACTACACAAAAATCAGCATAGCTATGGCAACATTTTAGCTGGCAACACCTTAGATTTTGGTGGTAGTAGGCAATCTATGGCGTGGTGAATCAAACTCATAGCATCCTAAACCATCACATTACATACTCTACACAAACCTATCTGTTAAGCCTATCAACACACGATCATGCACCTGCTTATATGCTAAATATACACATGGTCGTGCATCACATATGGGGAAGGTGATGAACACTGCCATGTTCAACCAATCTAAACATAACAGTCATAAACTTATCATCCATCCTATCCTAGTTCACTACCATGCCTATAAGTTATCACATATATTTTATACTTTTATTTCATCTATAAACACATAGATATACAACTCAAACATCCACAAAATAATATGAAACAAACGAAAACAAGAAGATGAAAGTATCTTGAAACATGAATCTGAAACCAGAGTAAAAGAAACAATGGCAGAGAACTAGAAACTTGTGCAAGTAATGGAAGCAAAACAGATCAGTAACCCGGAACCTGAAATATACACAAAACCTGTAAGCTTAGGTGAGTATAACTCCATTTTCCCAATTTGAAACTGTTTATGTTTATATATGGAACGATAGAGACATATATATAGGTATGTATGATTTTAAACATATTGAATCTAGTTACTTAGATCTTCAAGTGAAATTGGAACCCATACTGTGCATGTATGTAAGTAAACCGTTCCACCTTATTTCCTAGTTGTTGTATGTTAAGAAAACACATATATAAATGTATTCATGCAATTTTTTTATGACCTGAAATGATTAGACCTGAAATGAAAAGAATGGTCGTCTAAAGAAAAATAGTGGACAAGATATATGCAAACCATTTTCCATTTAGAATCTAGCACTGTTTGATCTACGTAATGGTGATAACTTTTTATATGTGTTAATTTCCTTGTATGTATGGTCTTGAAAACAATTTGATCTACACATCAGATATGGAATGAAGGAACTAGGATGAATCAACTGAAAATTTGTAAACAAAACAAAACTAAGGCTCTGTTTTACATGAATAAACCAATACCATGAACAAAAACCCATAATTTCAAATCTAGTGCCTTTAAGGATTTGATTTAAGAATAAAGGTTGTCCGAATTTAATAGTACTTTATTTTAAAATTTTGGTTTATCTTAAATAGATATGTATATTTACATATATAGATAATATGCAGTAAAGTTGAATTAAACTCAAAGAAAATTATCATTATAGAATTTAAATTCAGAGATATGGTTGAATGTGTAATAGAAAAATATGATTTTTATAGAAAGAATGAGAATTTTTAGTAACTTATGTTGTGAGTAGAACTGGGAAGTTGTTTGAGATAAACAATTTGATTTAGGAGTTCGGGTCGATGAAATAGAAAACTGTTTTACGAGAAGGTGCACATGAGGTCGAGGAGTCGACCAGTGGTGATTTTAGACAAAGGCGTAGTCAGAGTTGGCCACGGTAGAGAGTTTTTGACGACAGTCGTGACCTTGTTTCCAGAATTTAAAATGACTGACGTGCCTTTTTGGGAGAAGAAGTTGTGAGCTTTGGATGATGAGGTCCGTGGTGATATGTGTCTGAATTCGAGTTTGTGAGCGATGGCGTGGCTGTCATTTGATGTTCGGATCATCTGTGCATGTGCATAGTGGAAGTGATACATACATTGGGTAAGTAAACTCAGTTGCTTGTTTATCTGATATGCAAAACCTAAGTTTGCCTGTAGCAGCGTGAGTTAAATTGTAGGTGGGCTTAACCCATTGAAAAGAAAAAAAAATGTAAGAAATGAAAACGAGAAACACGAGAAGGTAGGGGAAAGGAAATTAAGAACGGAAAAGAGAGGTACGACGTTTTTACCGTTAGCAAGGTCTCTGGCTTTCGGGCACGTGTACTTTATAATAATAATAAAACATACATAAAGAAGAAGCAACACGTTAAGAAAAAAGGAGTGGCGTTATTAAAAATATATAGAAACAAAAAGATACGTAAAGAATGAAATGAGCAAGAGTAGTAGGAAGGAAGGTGAAAGGGTTCACCAGTTTGATGTGGGTAATGTATGAGGTTTTTTTCCATGTTTCAGTTGAGTATTTCGTTGTGTCGATATTCATGGAAACGCAGAAGTGTATGAAGAGGTATCTCGAGTGTATGCACCATCAAAATGTTGAAAGATGTCAAGTTTTGCGTGGGTCTTGGGGGTGTTAACCATGATATACTGAAAGGATATACGGGGAAGAATATAGGTGGGTGTGGCATCTTTGTATGCCTGAAGAAGCACGCAAGTTGATTCATGCATAGGACGTTGTGGGGCTGGGCTCAGCCTATGTGTGTGTGTGTGTGTGTATATGTGTGTGTGTATGTAAAGAGAGTTCCGAATATATGTAAGTTAAATATGGTAATACTTTGTGTATATAAATAAATGATAATGAGCTGTTGTAATTGGGCTCGGCCCGTTTTAAAAATAAAATAATAAATAATGCTTAAGTTAAAAGTTCGAACAAAATTATATTATGAATAGATATAAGTACGTGTGTAAATATATATTGATCGAGAATAAAACTTCGTGTAGATTTTGGTTCGTGTCAGTAGGGTTGATTCGATCGAAGGTGTATGCAAGTAACGCAACGAGGTTATCGAGTTTTAAATAACTAAATTTGAAATAAATTTATTTATTAAGTAAGTAAATCGTAGTCTGTTTTAATAGATCAGTAATGATCTATAATACATAAATTTTGAATCGTTGTTCAATTAATTGATTTAATTATTTTGTTGCGTTTAATTACGCTAATCGTAATTAACTATCTATATTGACATATTTTAGTGGAAATAAACACCGTTCCACTATATAATTGATTGACTGAATTGTTTTAACACCCAATTAGCAGAAATAAACGTGGTTCTGATATTATATCAGTTTGATATATTTTATTAGTTAATATATATTGTTGAGATATTATATTATCAGTTGATAATATTGGATTATATTTACATAACTGTTTGTACAAATTGGGTTAACGACATGAAGGTCGTCTGAACTGTTATATACTGTTGGAGCTGCTAAGCCGTTTTTTGTAAAGTAACTCAGAAATAAACTCAAGTTTGATAATTGGATTTAAATTGTTTTTAATAAACAATTGAGTAAATTATTTTAAATTAATTATACTTGTCAATTAAATTTAAAGGGAAAGATTATTTATAACCATTTTAAACTATCGTTTTCTTAAATGAATGGTGAGAAATTAATTACTTTTGATTAATTGATTTTGAAAAGATAAGAGTGTAATTAAATAGCAGTTTAATTTTGGAAAAAATATCTCATAAGAATATTTTTAAACTTAATTAACCTTTTAATTAAGTAAGTGAAGAAGATAATTTAGTTTTAAAAAGAAAAGGAAATCAAGTCGATCATTTTGATTAAATTCCCCTGATTTTATATCAAGTTAAATTGATGAATGGTTCAAAATAACAATGTTGTTTTGAAAACGGTTTAAGATTTGAAAATCAAATTGGATTTACAAATTCTTTTTTCATGAATATTTTGGATATCCAATTTCTACGAATCTTAACGATAAGAATGATTTCGACTCAAGGTTTGTGAGGTAATTAAAATACCCCAACTTGAACAATTTCACTATTATCCAATAGATCGTATCAGTTTGTGATCAGAATGAGTGTGAGAGTTGAATATCGTTTCAGCTATGGAAACTTATATTTGAGAACGAAATTATTACGTAAGTTAGTTAAGTACTTATGTATTCAAATAAATACATACAAAGTTAATATTTGAATTTAAATAATCAAAGATTTATTTAAATTAAGCTCATCAGATCCAACGAAGTTAAATCTATTTATTTTATTTTATATTTGATAGTTAAATCATAGACTATCAAATCTAGACCTTTTCGTTATCATTTTCGAAGGGACCGGAATCTAAATTCGACTTCGATTTGATATACGTTTTGAGTCAGAAATTTATTGAAGACCATTGAAGATGGAGTTTATGCAAGGGCTGTTTTGTTAATCCTATGTAAAAATTGCCAAAGATGGATTTACAGGATAGTGCGTTTGGTTTGTCCAGTCCCAAGACAGCTTGTATGGAAGAATGTCTGACATAGCATGCCTAACAGACCGTAAGATTGATCTCTTCAAATTGTGTTTGGTAGCTGAGGAATTCGTTTCTCTTAGCTTTGTACCCGTAGTATTGAGGAAGTCAATTTGTAATATTGGCGGGTTTGACAATATGGCATTCAAAGTGAATGAAGACGTGCTATATTGAAAGGTAAGTTTAGCCCCAGGCCTCACAACCAAGAAATAACGAAAATCGGGCAGGCAGCATGGCTATGTGGGTCGCTCCCATTAGGGTGTATTGTCATTATCTAGACAAATTCCATTTTCTTCTTTAATATTTCGATGCTGTCCCTTTCAGGAAATGGTGGATAACTCCCAACCATTGGTGAAAATATATTTGATGCACTTAAGCGAAACGAGTGGTCGTCATGTGTGGCTGGGTTGCAAGATGTTCTTATTGGACCTAGTGTATTCCCTCTAGAGATACACTATCCGAAGATGGTTCCATATAGTTGAAAATCCATTATCCAATAAGTGCTTGCGGTTTTGATTGTGTACTATATATGTAGAGCGTGAGATGCAAGCGTTCTGCTAGATGGTTATTTTTGGTGATTGATAGACACTATTATAATATCATAGGAGTTTTTGATATAAAGATGTTTTGGGTCATCATAAGATAAAACCATCCATGTTTATGTGTGGATCGGTCTTACGATTATCTTTTTTTTCAATTGTTTTGAAAGTTAAACCAAGTTATTTATGGATTTTCATAAGGGAAAACTCGGTCTGTTTTTACGGCATGGTCTTGTGACACCCCACGTTCTTTAATATCACTAACAAAGGGAGTGCATTAAGTTTCTTAAAGCATTATAGCTAAATAGACACAGAATTTTACAAGACAGACATAAATAAGATAGCTGTGAAAATTCAAATTTTTATTTCAAACACAAATCATATATCGTGGTTCAGAATACCATAAGTCATTAAAACCATCACAACAATATAACTTCTGTCTTTTACCATCAGAGTACATAAATACTTAAAAGAAAACATAATTCCCCAAATAAAAGAGACAAATCCATAGTAGAGATAAGAACTTGAGCCATACTTCGAAAGCAGCTCTAGTAAGATGATAACTGAGTCCTGACTAAGCTTGAGTGTTTTCGCCCTGAGAACCTTTAAGGGGGAGAAAGAAGAGGAACAAAGGGTCAGACATAATGTCTAGCAAGTAAATAAATAAAAGTAGCATGACAGGCATATAAAGTGGATAAGAGAGATCACTACATAAATGGCAGGTGTGACAAGGTGGACATGATAAGGTGTATACGCTTCTCTAATGATTACTCTGCACTATTGCTAGTATATCCAGAATGAGATGATCCCTTCCACTATAAAGGGGTAAACTTAGGCATACATCTAGATGTACCTTACTACTACCCTGATCGATCGATTCCCTACACTGTAGATACCCTGGGTCGGCCCCACAATAGGATGTATGACGTCCTAAAGTGGCAACCCCTTGCTGATTGACACAGCCCCATATCTATAGGTGTCACAGTCGTCTTATCCCCTTCTCCCGGCTCATGCACGCACATGGCCCAGTTAGTTTGTGCCGCCCACACCATCCTCCACTTTAGGATCTCTTACAATCAGTCCGGTAAGCATGCCTCTTCTCCGACCTAGTACGGAGTACATGTTTTGATACCTACTCCGGGTCACTGGATGAAACGGGTCCCACACAATATGATACTATCTCTCCCCTTTTTCTTGTATCTCCCACTAGGTTTTCTTTGGCTATGTATACCACTAGTTGTCTTTAATTACATAACCCTATCATTTCTACAAGTTATGCTTACCCTAAAAGGTGTCTTTAATTACATAACTTTATTGTTCTCCCTGCTCATGTATACCACTTGGTGTTTTTAACTATATAAACTTATTGGGTTAAGTTTGTGGGCCTATATTTAAATATTACCTACCCTCTTAGATTTGCTTAACCCCTCCAATGTCCAACCAATTTTACTTAACCATAACTTTAGTTCACAATCATACAATCCCTATGGATTAGATTTGTTAAGTAGTCCAATTTATTACCATGTTCATTTATGGTTTATAATGGGCTCGACCTCCAACATTAGGCCTACAACTTGTGGATGCTGGATATGCCGGTCGGGTCTGGGAAGACTTATTCCACAAGTTGGGCCTAACCTCATGTCATAGCCCATCTCGTATTTGCGCACTTAGACCTCTCACATTAGGTTCAACATTAGTGGCTGCTAGATATGTCGGTCGGGTCTGAGCAGACTTCCAGCACTAATTTAACCTAACCTCATGTCATAAGTGCCCTATTTGTATTCCTAGGCATTCATTATTAATTAATCAATTAATTAAACCTATGCCTTTATAGGTGTCAATGCCTATTTTACCCAATAATTTGAATTATATGTCCAATGATGTTTATATTCAAATTATCCCAGTGTTAACCTTCTTCCCCCGTTCCTTAACTAGCGCACTCACAAAATTGACGACATGCCTAGGATGGATAATATCATAGTCATAAGCGGTAAAAGGGAAAAAATAATAGGAATATAACCAAAGTGATTGTTTTAACATAACTTGGCATAAACATAAACTAGAATGGTGATAAGGTGGACATATGAGCATAAATCTGATGAACTTGTAGCAATTACTAGTTCTAATATAACCACGATGTCATAATGAGCATAATAAGATCTAAATTAACCATTTAGATGTCTAACTATTCAGATCTAACATAATAGGCACAAGATGATAAACTTGATATGATTAACAAATTAAATGTCCACATAATTTAGATCCAATAGTTTAAAAGTAGATCTACACAATTAAGGTTTAAGATTCACATCATGGCAAGTCATGGAAGTTGCAATAGATCCATCTAGATAGAGGTTTAGATCCAAATCCTAACAAATTCAGAATGTCATATAATCACAATTTACAATGGATCTGATATAATCTAGGCATATGAACAAATCCAAGTCATAGTCGTGTCATATTTACTTTTGTATATTCAAATCTAAAAGCAACTAGAGACTCATAGAGTTTGGAAAAGAAGATAGAACATTAAAAGATTGTATCTTGAATCTCCAATTGATTTGCTTTAGTTGAAGAAGATAACGGATCCAGATCAGTTTAGATACTAGTAGAGTTTGTCCACCATGAATTCTCAATGAAGAAAACAAGAGAAATGACCACGTATATATAGCCGCCAGACCCTCTGAAACCAACTACCACATCAGCCCTATGGGTGTCAGCACCCCTGTGGATTGGTCGACCCTGGTGTCGACACCCCTCTAGGGGGGTCGACCCCCATAGAGCGGGAAAACTGCTGCCTTTTTTCTTTTTGAAATTCGAATGGTTTTGGATAAGATTCGGATTCATCTCTGACTAATATGTATAAATATATATCTTCTGTGCGTATACAAACTTAAAACCCTCATAACTTCTTCATACGGTGTCCATTTTACGCAAACCAAATGTCTATCTTGACCAGAATTTTGAGGTAGATGCAATGGCGCAGTCCGTATTCCTTAATTCTGAATATTAAATTAATTATTATTTAATTTATCCTCTTTTAATGTCGTTAAAAAAAATCCGGGGTATTACATTCTCCCCCTACTCAAAGGATTTCATCCCCAAAATCTCCAAGTTGCAAAGAATGCACATCCTATCATCCATCATCCATCTACTCATCCATCAATCACTGGCATCCATTTTCCTTAAAGATTTCTAATGCTTATATGAATATATGCAAGGGCGTGTGTATAAGTCCCAACACTAATGCGGAAATCAGGAAGTCTACTGATTTAGTTGACCTCCTTAATGCAATGTATGTTAGTGCCATGAATCCAATATGTATGCAAATAATCCTATTATAACATGTAAGTTCTATATGTGTGCACACTCATTCTTCTAAATGCAGTATCCATATGGTAATACATCTATTTCCATACATAAAAGAAAAGAATGATTGAGACGATCTAGCGCCTAATATGTGTGTATATGCATCCACAGGTAACCACTAGCAAACACTTGCATCCACTTGCATCCGTCAAACATAACATGTCTCAAACACATGTTTACATCCATAGAATTCCTATCTAAAGGTCAAAAATACTATAGATAGGATATATTCAAATGATAGAAACAAGCATAGATAAAACTTTGGAAAAAGGAGTTGAGAAAATACCTTCGAAAAGAAAAGGGTATGAAGCACGAATCTTGGCTTCGGTCTCCCAAGTCGCATCCTCTGGGTTATCTCCCCATTGAACCTTTGGCAACTTGATCTCTTTATTGCATAGCTTCTTATCCAAGAATACGGGAAGGAAATTGTCTGACTATCGCCTCTCGTTCCATTTCTACCTCTTCCAATGCACTCGACTCAACTACTTTTGCGGTGTCATGCAGGCACTTTCGCAGATGATAAACGTAGAAAACACCATGAACGCCGGATAGATTTTCTGAGAGGTTTACTCTATAGGCCATTTGGCCAATCCTCTCGGTTATGGGAAATGGTCACACAAACCTAGGTGCCAACTTCCCAATCGATCCATAGTGAACCACAATCCTTCAATGTGATACATTGGTAAAAACTAAGTCTCCCACTTCAAATTCGATGTCAATCCTCCTCTTGTCTGCATAGGATTTCTGCCTATCTTGAGATATCTTTATCCACCGTTAAATAAGGTCAATCATTTCGGACGTTTCCTTAACCATGTCTGTTCCAAGTAATAATCATTCTATAGATTCTCACCAACAAGTTGGTGATCTACAGGGTCGTCGGTACAATGCTTCGAAGGGTGCCATGCCAATGCTGGATTGATAGTTGTTATAGCAAACTCTACTAAAGGAAGATCCTCTTCCCAAGTCCCTCCGAAGTCTAGGATACATAGCCTTAAAAGATCTTCAAGAATTCTGTTCACCCTCTCCGTCTGTCCATCGGTCCAAGGATGATAAACAATGCTCAAACACAACTGTGTACCTAATGCTTCTTGCAGGCTCCTCCAAAATTGACTGGTGAAGATGAGTTCACGATCGCTCACGATGCTGGAAGGTACTCCATGAAGACGAACTTTCTCACGAACATAGATTGCTGCTAACTACGATGTCGTCTTTCTACTTTTAACGAGAATAAAGTGAGCGCTCTTAGTGAGTCTATCTACCACAACCCAAATACTGGTGTTGCCTTTCTTCAAGCTAGGTGAACCATCTATGAAATCCATAGAGACGCTCTCCCATTTCCACTGCGGAATTTCCAAAGGATGAAGTAAACCACCGGGCTTCTTTTGCTCAGCTTTAACTTGTAGGCAAACTAAACATTGAGAAACAAACTCTGCCACGTCTTTCTTCATCGCCGCCCAAAAGAAAACCCTCTTTATGTCTCTATACATCTTATCACCGCATGGATGAATAGTCATCTTAGAATGGTGGGCTTCCTCAAGGACTGCCTTTATCAAGCTTCCAGTTTAAGGAACACAAAGCCTTCCATCTCATCGCAACCACCCCTTTTCATCTATGGCATATCTACTGAGGTAACTAGAAGTCTCCCTTTTTCTGAGTTTTTCCATGATGTTTAGAATCTGTGGGTCGCCTTATTGCAAAACTCCTATCTGATCCATCAGAGCTGGTCATTTCTCCAAGGATGCAAACAAATCAGGCAAAATCTTAATAGAGGGTCTGAAATCAAAAGTTGAGATGAACTCCAAGTTCTTCCTCTCTACATACAGAGGACTCAAGGCCATCCTCTACCTACTTAGTGCATCTGCCACCACATTACCCTTGCCAGGGGTATAAGAAATCTCAAAATCATAAGAAGCTAGGAACTCCATTCACCGTTGTTGCCTTAAATTGAGATCCTTCTATGAGAACAAATACTTGAGAGATTTATGATCAGTGTATAACTCGAACTTATCTCCAAGTAAATAATGATGCCACGCCTTTAGCGTGAATACTATGGCAGCTAGCTCTAGATCATGGGTGGGGTAGTTCTTCTCATGAACTCTCAACTGTTTACCCCCATAACACACTACTTTCCCTTCTTGCATCAGAACCGCACTAAGCCCTGTACCACATTCATCTGTGTAAACTATAAACACTTTGTAGGAGTCCTCTTTAAATGTTGGAAAGCAACATCACAGTTTATATCCCATGAAAATGTCAAGTTCTTCTTCGCCAGCCTGGTGAGTGGGGAAGATATTTTTGCGAAGTCCTTAATGAACTTCCTGTAATAACCTGCCAATGTAACACCCCACCTCCACCAGTGCCACTCTTGCAAGGACACTAGCTTTGGAGGGGCGTTAAATGAGGTAAACATGCATGCAGATATCACAAGACAGAACATATAAGTAAAAACAGAGTAAATAAAGCAGCGGATAAAACTAGCATTTCAAAACCATAGTCAAGTTACATCAAAGTACTTGTTCATTATTTTCCCATAAAACAAAGTCTAGAACATAAACTGAAAAAGAAACATAAAGTAACTATCCCCAAAGTAGCATAAGGCCATAGCATGCTCAAACCATACGTGAGCTATCCAGAAAAGCAGCAAAAGGTCCAGCTAAGTAACAGTGTTCCCACCCTGCAAACCTGGGGGGGGGGGGGAACGGAAGAAAAGAGGCGAAAGAAAACGGGTCATTCAAAAAGACTGGTAAGTCCTATCTACTATTAGTATAAAAACTAATAAAATTAACTGAACATGTAGAACAGAGATGAGATGTAGGATGATAACTGGCATGGTGAAAAGTTAACAAGATAGATCAAGTGTGGCATCGCATATACAAGGTTAAGTTGCACCAAGTGTGTACTAGTATCCCAATCCATGTCAAGTATAAACAAGAAATGATCCCTTGGCCCAAAGCTGGCCCAAACCCATGAGATGACCTAAATCAAGGTCCAACTACTCGGTCTAGTCGATCGGCTCCCTATCAGCCTAACTCGTCGTGTATCGGTGTCATACGGTCCAAACATGAAATGTAGTCGACTGTGCTAGGTCCACCCTAGGGTGTATCCGGCCCTAGGGTGTCAACCACTGACACGAAACAAGCACGCACAGTCCAAACCTACTGGTGCCCAAGTCTGTCTTTCATCCCCGGACAATGTGCACGACCATGATCCGTCGGAATCTACTATGGCGCACCAACTTTTGTCGTCTTTTTGGTCACTTACACTCCAGCCCAGTAATCATGCCCCACCCTAGCCTAGTCCCTAGGGTATCCGATACTCCCTAGTGGGTTACCGCTGAGAAGGACCACGTAACTAGGGTTTTCTAGTGGGTTAAGTGTGGTTAACCCCATCCAATCAAGTATCAAGTTGGTTAAGTGTATCCAAGGTGCATGACCTAACCGCGTCAACCCATCATGTCTAATTGGTTAAGTATTCAAGTGGTCCATGACTTAACCCTACCATGTGGCATTAATTAGTTTAATGCACCCAACCTCTCACATTAGACCTTGTTGTGGTTACTAGTTAAGCCGGGCGGGTCTGGGTAGCTTTACACCACAACTTGGTCTAACCTCGGGTTTCTAGTGCAACATGACCAACTACTCACATTGAGTCCTATTGCTTGTAGCCACTAGTTAAGCCGGTCGGTTCCGAGTAGATTTATGCTACAAGCTCAACCCAACCTCGAGTTGGCCACACTCATATTTTCTAAGTGTCATGTCCATCATTATGTTTACAAACATAATCAGAAGTCAATGTTCATGTCATATTTTAAAATCATGTTTTCATGTCATTAATATTACCCAACCCAATGCATTCCCAACGCATTTACGTTTCGCATAACATATCATAGATCAAAAGAGGGAACTTGGCAAAACATGACAAAAAAAAGCATAAGGTAATAAGGTTGGCCACAAGTTAAACATGGTGGCATATGAGGCATAAATAGGTTCATAAGCTTGCATATTACTTCATAGGCCTCAAAGCATGCATAATATCAACTTAAGCAAATAGGTGAAACATGATTATGAATGACATAGGATGATGGCTAGAAGCTCGCATATAACATTATATGCAAGTTATCATGAAGGTTATAAGAGTTCTCATGTTGTATAATGCAACATTTCAACATAAAGCTTATAGCTTTTAGCCCACAAGGTCAAGGTGATAGGTTTTCAAACATGCATAGAATATATTCATGCATAACATGATAAGATCAAAGCATATATCATACTTAGGCCCAAACTCAACTTGCAACATATCACATTTAACTTCATAGTTAGAATCTAAGAGTAGTATAGGGCTTACAATGAGCGGTTATGCGATCTAGATCAATATATATAAAGATTGAGACGAAGCCACAAGTAAAATCCGCAAAGAAAATAATAAGCTCCACTTAAATGCCTTGAAA
The DNA here is from genome assembly GCA_030737875.1 of Allium sativum. Lineage (NCBI taxonomy): Eukaryota > Viridiplantae > Streptophyta > Magnoliopsida > Asparagales > Amaryllidaceae > Allium > Allium sativum. Next base: position 250,380,441 of record CM060915.1, on the reverse strand, counting down.
CAAGAAGTAATAACTCCAACGACAAAGAAAGGAGGTTCATTTACTTAAGAAAGAATGTTCTTTTATGACATAGATTGATTTGAGACACTCATGCTTTCATGAAGAAGGTGGAGGCCATGATTGAGAAACATTTTGACATAGTTTAGTTGTAGGAATGATTAATGAGGGTTTAGGCTAGGTCTAGGGGCCTTTTTATAGGTGATTAGGTTAGTTTAGACCATAGGATTAACCCTAAAACACATCAGGTCCGTCAAATCTCGTAAGAAGCTTCTAGAGCAGACTCAACACGTCACAAATGGTGCACCAGAAAAACTGGTCCGACAGGGGGGGTCGACCCCTGGGTCGACATGGGTGTCGACCCCTAGGTCGACATGGGTGTCGACCCATAGGGGGGGTCGACAGGGGTGTCGACCCCTGTGTCGACCCTGCCTGGCGCAGGAAAATTCCCGCCCATCCTGTTTGGCTGAAATTCGAATCTGAATTCGAATTTGAACTGTTTTCGGGCTTAGAATTTTCTGAAAACTTCATTAGGCCATAACATGGTCATACTGACTCCGTTTTTCGAAAACTCGGACTCCATTTCGCGTATTTTTCCGAGACGAACGCAATGGCAAAGCCCGTTTCCCTTGATTCAGATTTAATAATTTAATTCTGCCTTGATTTACATTATAACATGTTATTAAAAATACGGGTTGTTACATTCTCCCCTCCTTAAAGGATTTCGTCCCCGAAATCTCCAAGTTAGGAAGAACGTATCCTACCATCCATCATCCATCTACTCAAAACATCATCCACGTGTAGTCATTGTCCTTAATGGATTCTAAATGCTGTATGATCATATGAAAAGGTGTGTGTATATGTACTTATCTAATGCGAAAATCAGGAGGTTACTGATTCAGTAAACCCCCTTAATGCAAATCATGTTAGTGAAATGAGTCCATATGTATGCAAATTCCTAACATAATTTATAATCTCTATATGAGTGCACATAACATTCATTCATATGCAACATCCACGTGATAGCATAACAAGTTCCATCCATGAATAAGTATAAGCACTCATGCATATGCAACATAAAAGTGTGTGAGCCGATCTTAGTGCCTAATGTGTATCATGCATCCACGAGTATCCACTTGCAAACACATGCAACCACTTGCAACCATCAAGCATAACATGTTTCCAATACATGTTTCATCCAAAGGGTTTCTACCTAAGGTTCTCATGACAAGGTTAACGAGATAACAAGATAAGCAGGATAAACATGGATATCAAAAAGGAAGATATGCTACTTAGGAAAGGAGATTGAGAATGTACCCTCAAAAAGGAATGGATAAAGCCCACGCATCTTATCCTCGGTTTCCCAAGTTGCATCTTCATCGGCTTCACTCCATTGAACTTTCACCAATTTGACTTCTCAATTCCTTAACTTCTTGATCTCTGTTCCCAAAATACGAATTGGTGCTCTCCTCAAGGTTTCCTCTTTCTCTACTTCTACGTCTTCAAGAATGCTTGGTTCAACTACTTCAACGGACTCATGAAGGCACTTTCGAAGATGCGAGACATGAAATACATTATGCACTCCGGCTAGCTTCTCGGGCAATTCCACCTTATAGGCTATCTTTCCAATTCTCTCTATGATAGGGAAGGGTCCTACGAACCTTGGTGCCAGCTTCCCAATTGCTCCAAAACGTACCACATTACGCAAAGGAGAAACCTTCACGAAAACCCTGTCTCCCACTTCGAACTCCAAATCTGCCCTTCGCTTGTCAGCATAGGATTTCTGTCTATCTTGGGCCGCTTTCATCCGTCTTCTCACTAATTCAACTTTCTCGGATGTGTCCCGTATCATATCGGGCCCAAGTATAAGCCTATCTGTTGTCTCCCACCAACAAGATGGTGACCTACACGGCCTCCCATACAAAGCTTCAAATGGTGCCATCCCTATGCTAGCTTGATAGCTATTATTATAATCAAACTCTACAAGAGGAAGGTGGTCTTCCCAAGTACCACCAAAGTCAAGAACACAAAGCCTCAAAAGATCTTCTAGCACTCTATTCACCCTTTCGGTTTGGCCATCCGTCTGGGGGTGATAGGCTGTACTCAGATTCAATCGCGTACCCATCGCTTCTTGCAGACTATTCCAGAACTGGCTAGTGAAAATTGGGTCACGATCGCTAACTATGCTAGAAGGTATTCCATGCAACCGCACTATCTCCCGAAGATAAATAAATGCTAGCCATGATGCGGTTCTCTTGCTCTTTACAGGAATGAAATGAGCACTCTTCGTAAGTCTGTCAACTATGACCCATATGCTTGTGTTCCCTTTTCTTGACCTAGGCAATCCATCCACAAAGTCCATAGAAATACTCTCCCACTTCCATTGTGGGACCTCCAATGGATGTAATAGCCCACCTGGTTTCTTTGACTCGGCTTTCACTTGTTGGCACACCATGCACTTTGAAACATACTCTGCCACATCTTTCTTCATTCCGGCCCAAAAGAAAATGCGCTTCATATCTCTATACATCTTATCTCCTCCCGGATGTATAGTCATCTTCGAGTGATGTGCTTCTTCGAGAACTTTATGCACCAAGTCTCCTACTTGTGGAACGCATAGCCTTCCATCACGCCTTAGCCAACCTTTGTCATCAATAGTATATCTAGCAAGGTGACTAGACGTCTCACCTCGAATCAACTTGTCCATGACTTCGACTATCTGTGGATCTTCCTTCTGGGAAGCCCCAACTTGATCAAGAAGTGTGGGTCTAAGCTCAAGGGATGCTAATGAACCCGTCATCGACTCAACAGCCGCCGTGAAATCAAAGGTTTCCAAGAACTCTAAGTTCTTCATCTCAATAAACAAGGGACTCAAAGTCAACCTCCTTCTGCTTAGTGCGTCTGCCACAACATTACCCTTTCCAGGGGTATAAGCTATCTCGAAGTCATATGATGCCAAGAATTCCATCCACCTTTGCTGCCTTAAATTCAGATCTTTCTGCGAGAAGAGGTACTTGAGTGACTTGTGATCAGTATACAACTCAAACCTTTCGCCTAGAAGATAGTGGCGCCTGGATTTGAGTGCGAAGACGATCGCTGCCAACTCCAAATCATGAGTGGGATAGTTCTTCTCATGAACTTTAAGTTGCCTACCCCCATAACATATCACTCTGCCCTCTTGCATTATAACAACACCTAACCCCGTACCACATGCATCGGTGTACACGGTAAACATCTTACCACCATCGGGTAATGCCAAAACTGGAGCTGTGGTAAGGGCTCTCTTAAGCCTTTGAAAAGCAAGCTCACACTCCAAGTCCCATGCAAAGACTAAGTTATTCTTTGTCAACTTAGTAAGAGGGGCCGAAATCTTAGCGAAGTCCCTGATGAACTTCCTATAGTAGCCCGCCAGACTGAGAAAGCTTCTTACTTCGGTTGCATTCCTAGGAGTCTTCCAGTCTTGAACCACAACCACTTTCGCGGGATCCACCGCTATGCCTTGCTTAGAAACTATATGTCCAAGAAACCGAACTTCCCTTCTCCAAAAATGACATTTGGAGAACTTGGCTTTCAACTGATGCGCCCTAAGCATATCCATCACTTCCTTGAGATGTCTGGCATGTTCTTCCTCATCCTTTGAGAAGATCAGAATATCATCCACGAAGACAACCACGAACTTGTTAAGGAACTCCCTGAACACCCTACTCATCAAATCTACGAAGTAGGAGGGTGCATTAGTCAAACCGAATGGCATGACAAGCCATTCAAAGAATCCATCTGGAGTCCTAAACGCAGTCTTATCAATGCTATCCTCAGCCACTCTAAGCTGATGGAATCCGGTGGCTAGATCAAGCTGAGAGAAAACAGAAGCACCTACAAGCTGGTCAAAGAGATCATCAATCCTTGGTAACGGGTGCCTATTCTTCTTTGTCAGCTTGTTCAATTCTCGATAATCAACACATAGACGAAGCAACCCATCCGCCTTAGTAGCGAATACCACCGGAGCACCCCATTGAGAAATGCTTCACCTAATAAAATTCTTCTCAAGCAGCTTCTTGATTTGCTTACTGAGCTCTCTTCTTTCTCGTGGGGCCATGTGCCTAACGGGCAATGATACTGGCTTGGCATTATCGACTAGATAAATGCGGAAATCTATCTCTCGTTTAGGGGGTAACCCCTTAACTTCTTCAAAGACATCAGGATAGTCTCGGACCACCCTTACAGATTGCAGATCATCGATGGACGAGTCAAGAGATTCTAGATAACATAACATGACAGGACTTCTAGGGTTACAAGAAATTTCTAGGGTATTACCGAGGCGAGTCATGAGCCTCACCACCCTATGTTCACAATCGAGAATGGCTCCATAGCTGGACAACCAATCCATGCCCAAGATCAACCTGTATCCCGTGAACCCGAGAACATAAGCATTACACGTGAATTCTATGGTCAAGATAGAAATCTTCAAATCCACACAAATCATAGATAGATGGGCGGAACCCCCAATTGGATTTGAAACACTAACGGGATCCTCAACTAGACAAGTACTTAGGTGCAAACTTTCAACAATGTCAAAAGAAATAAAACTATGCGATGCACCAGAATCAAATAAGGTGAGAACAGGATAATCAGAAATATAAACAAGACTTTCTATAGAAATACTACCTCGGTCCTGAACAGGAGCAGCGTTGAGAGCATGCACTTGCCCTCCAGAAGGTCCTGCACGCTGATTCTGCCGTTGTCCTTGCTTCTTGGGGCAATCCTTGCTAAAGTGTCCAGTCTCTCCACAATGAAAGCATTCGCCCCGCTTCCTCTTCTTCTTTCTGCAATCCTTGGCTATGTGCCCAACAATCCCATAGAAGTTGCATTTTCTTGGGTCCTTTGCCTTGGCCTTGTTGCCCTTGTTGTTCTTGTTGTTTTGATTGCTCTGATTTCCTCCCCACTTGGTGTCTGTCTTCTTAGCTTGAGTCTCATTAGCCTTGACTTCCTTTTTTCCATTCTTATCGTCTCCTTGAAGCAATGCCATGTCCACTAGACCTTCGAAAGTGGCCCCCATGGGTATATGAGATAGGGCTAAACCCTGTAATGGCTCATTCAACCCTCGTGCAAAGCGTAAAGCCTTCTTCTGGGGAGTATTAACCATGTCCAAACCGAATCGAGCAAGCTGGTTAAACTTATTCATATACTCCCTCACTGTCATATCCCCTTGCTTCAAAGATATAAAATTCTCCAATTGCAGATTCGCCTCAGCTGATGATAGAAACTTAAGCCCAAACCTCGTCCTAAAGTCGGCCCAAGTCTCTATAGGTCTAGTAGCATTGGTGACCTCCCACCAATAAGCAGCCTCTTCTTTTAATAGCCATGCTGCCAATAAAACCTTTCTATGGTCTTCCACGTCAAAGATAGCGAAGAGATCCTCAGTTTCTTTCAACCAATTTCGTGCCTCCACAAAAGTCTCCGTCCCAATGAAATTCTTGCCACTCATCGCCTTAAAGTCTTTGCAAATCTTAGCGAAATCCGCTTGTGGATTCCGAGGAGGAGGAACCTCAGTTACGGTGGGGGTGGTTGCTGGGCCTACATTGTTGGCCCTAGCTTCCAAGTACCTCCGGAACCATCCGGGAATGGTCACTCCCTCGGGAAGGTTAAGATCGGCCAAACTGAAAAAGGAAAAGATAGATTTAGAACAAGGAAACGAAGGATAGCGCTAATGGCTTTTGGGGAGTAGCCTTTTAAAATAACTGGACTTTTCTTGGAAAATACTTAATTGGTTTTGAAAATAGTCTTTCAAAAGGTAAGTTTTAAAAATCTTTTGCTCAAATCTTGTAAACCTTATGCTCTGATACCAAATGTAACACCCCACCTCCACCAGTGCCACTCTTGCAAGGACACTAGCTTTGGAGGGGCGTTAAACGAGGTAAACATGCATGCAGATATCACAAGACAGAACATATAAGTAAAAACAGAGTAAATAAAGCAGCGGATAAAACTAGCATTTCAAAACCATAGTCAAGTTACATCAAAGTACTTGTTCATTATTTTCCCATAAAACAAAGTCTAGGACATAAACTGAAAACTGAAAAAGAAACATAAAGTAACTATCTCCAAAGTAGCATAAGGCCATAGCATGCTCAAACCATACGTGAGCTATCCAGAAAAGCAGCAAAAGGTCCAGCTAAGTAACAGTGTTCCCACCCTGCAAACCTGGGGGGGAGGGGGAAACGGAAGAAAAGAGGCGAAAGAAAACGGGTCAGTCAAAAAGACTAGTAAGTCCTATCTACTATTAGTATAAAAACTAATAAAGTTAACTGAACATGTAGAACAGAGATGAGATGTAGGGTGATAACTGGCATGGTGAAAAGTTAACAAGATAGATCAAGTGTGGCATCGCATATACATGGTTAAGTTGCACCAGGTGTGTACTAGTATCCCAATCCATGTCAAGTATAAACAAGAAATGATCCCTTGGCCCAAAGCTAGCCCAAACCCATGAGATGACCTAAATCAAGGTCCAACCACTCGGTCTAGTCGATCGGCTCCCTATCAGCCTAACTCGTCGTGTATCGGTGTTATACGGTCCAAACATGAAATGTAGTCGACTGTGCTAGGTCCACCCTAGGGTGTATCCGGCCCTAGGGTGTCAACCACTGACACGAAACAAGCACGCACATCCTAAAGACTGGAACAACAATCCGATCAAGCTCTACTACCGCTAGGATCCACCGTAGGACCTGAGGGTTGGGAAAAAGATAAAAACAACGGGGTCAGACATAAGTCTGAGTGAGTCCTATAACTTTAACAATACAATCATTAAAGTAGCCAGAGAAGACATAAACTTGACCTACGGTAATATCTGGGGATGAATGGCTACACTAAGCAGCTTGGTAGACTTAGGATAAACTAAGTTAACCGTCAGGACGCATCTACCCACCCAAGGATAATTACTAACTGCACCACACCAGTCATTCCTACTTAAAGGTTGACCCCTTCCAAGGACTTAGAAAATTTCCCCAGTAGTTTCATGTACCCCTAGCCCACTACATAGGTGCCGTCTGCCCCTATCTCCACTAGGTGTACCCAGTAATTCTTACCCAGTAGTTTCGTGTACCCCTACATAGGTGCCGTCTGCCCCTATCTTTATTAGGTGTACCCACTACTCCCCATCGATCAGCTCCCTACCGTAGATACCCGTGCTGGTCCCACAGTGGGGTGTATCACTCCCCTAAAGTGGCTACCCAATACTAACGGTGCACGGCTTTATATCTACACGATGCAACAACGGCTTATCTACCAGCCCGGGCACACACACGCATATGAAACCCGTTGGACTTGCGTTGCCACCGCTAACCCGTTTTGGCCTCTTATAATCAAACCCAATATGCGTGTCCCGTCACTCGACATGGGTCGAGCCCACAAAAATACGTTTGGGATATTGGTTGAAATGGGCCCCCACAAGCTACCCACTTAAGCTTGTCAAATATCTAGTGTATCCCACTTAACCCTTTAATCATGTTTAATTACATGTTTCCACTTGGTTAAGTATTCTAATCGTATTTTCTATTGCCACCCAAGGCAACCCACTAGATTCCACATGCCACCCAAGGCACCCACGAAATTTCCTCATGCCACCCAAGGCACCCACTTAACCCCTTATGTCCCACTACATGCTACTATGGTTAAGTGTTTCTTAATTAATTAAGACCGTGATCTCCCATAAAGACCTCCCACATTAGACTGGCTGTTATGACTGCCTGGTTAAGCCGGTAGAATCCGGGCAGTCTTACGTCATAACAGAGTCTAACCTCGTGTCTTTACCTTAATCACGTATTTAATTTATGGCTAAGACCTCTCACATTGGGCTGACATTTGTAGCAACTGGTTAAGCCGGTCGGGTCCGGGCAGTTTTACACTACAAATGAGTCCAACCTCGTGTCTTAGTCGATTAATTACACCTAATTAATCACCCCCATATTAATTATCCCTAATTAATATCAAGTTTACCATAACATGGGTAGACCTAACTCAATAGGTAAATTCCCATGGGGTAGACCTAACTCAATAGGTAAATTCCCACTTATGGTAATTTATTTTTATGGTATGCTTAATCATACCCAATCATTCATTTATTAACATATTTACCCACCCCATCGTTCCCCACGTAAATCGTTCTCATTTCATGACATAATAAAAGGGGAAGATCCATCACACATATCATGGGTTTAGCATATAACTTTGTCATGGGTTAAGAGGATGTCAACTTGCATATATGAACACATTTTAACCCAACCACATTTAACTCAACTTGCATATTATCATACACATGATTTGCATAACATGTTACTTATGAGCTTGCATATTATCATACACATGATTTGCATAACATGTTGAACTTGCATATAGGCATTCTCATAACTTGCATAACATGTTAAACATGCATTTAAGCATACACATAACTTGCATAAACATTCACATACTTGCATAAGCATACATAACTTGCATAAACATGCATAACTTGCATATTATGTCATTTAAGCATATACATATCTTGCATAAGCATTCATATACTCGCATAAGCATGCATAACTTGCATATCACATAAATCTTGCATTTAAACATATACATGACTTGCATAAGCATCCATACACTTGCATAAGCATGCATAACTTGCATATCACTTTAAACTTACATTTTAACATATACTTAACTTGCATAACTCACTTTGTTAAACATGCATAATTCCACTCATTCAATATGCATAAATCCACTTGCTAAACATGCATATACCATCTTGTTAAACATGCATAAATCAACTTATTAAGCATGCATAAACCAATCTTATCAAATATGCATAAACATAGAACAACATAGAGTAACATATCATTATACATGATTCAAACTCACTAATCCGCATTTAAGACCATAAGTCTCATTACACCCAATCTACTTACTTTGACAATTAGTGTTAAAGTGATAGAAACTCACCAAACTCAAGATTAGCAACCTTATGAAGTAGAATTAGTTGCTAACTATGAAGATAATGATGATTAGAGAATGATTTGAGAGGGATTAGCTTGAGATTTCCTTCTTAGATTAGTGGAGGCTCTTCTTAGGATTTAATTTGGCGGCATGAGGCCATCATTTCTATTTTTGGTAAGGATTAAGGGGGGTTTAGGGTGTATTTATAGATTAAGAGAGTGATTTAGGCCCTTAGATTAACCCTAGATTAATTTAGGTCCGTTAGATTTAGGAAACCTCTAGAACCAAGCCCAGCCCTAGCCAGAAAACCAGATCTGGTGCACCCAAGCACCCTGGCTCGACACACCATGTCGACAGGCAAGTCGACAGGCATGTCGACACCCCCCCTGTCGACAGGCCTGTCGACAGCCCTGTCGACATGCTTAGGCGGGAATCTTCCCGCCTGGCCCCGCTGGTTCTAATTTAAAATTTAAATTTAAACTTCTAAATCTGTTTTTAACTCTAATTTTTCTGCAAACTTCATCGGGCCATAACTGGGCCATACGGACTCCGATTTTCGAAAACTCGGACTCTATTTTGCGTATTTTTCTGAGACGAACGCAATGACGCAGCCCGTTTCCCTTGATTCCCACATCTGAGATTATTTATTCTGTAATTAGTGAATTTTAGTATTAACTAAAATTCGGGGTGTTACATTCTCCCCTCCTTAAAGGATTTCGTCCCCGAAATCTCTAAGCTAAGGAGAATGCATATCCTACCATCCAAACATCCATCTACTCAATCCATCAAACACGGGCATCCATTGTCCTTAGAACAATTTTCTAATGATGTATGAGCATATGCAAAGAGTGTGTGTATATGTTCCCTATCTAATGTATGAACATATGCAAACCATGATAGTGCCATGCATCCATTATGTATGTGAGAAAACCCTATCGACACATACAATATCTACATGAGTGCACAATCATTCACCAAAATGCATCATCCATGTGATAACACAACCATCATACATCCATAAATATTTCCCTACACACAATTTTATGCAATATGCAATATGAAGTGACTGAGCCGATCTAGTGCCTAGAGTGTGTGTATATGCATCCACGAGCAACCACTAGCAAACACTTGCATCCACTTGCATCCATCAACCATAACATGTCTCAAACACATGTTTCAACCATAGGTTTACCCTATCTAAAGGTCAAAGGTACTAACGAGAGGACATACCAAAGATAAGATAAGTACTAGACAAGCGATAAAGGAGAAAGTAAAGACATACCCTCAAAAAAAGAAATGGGTACAATGAACGCATCTTCGCTTCCGTCTCCCAAGTTGCGTTGCTCTCATCTTCTCCCCATTGCACCTTGACTAGTTGAACTTCTCTGTTTCTCAACTTCCTAGTCTCTGACCCAAGGATGCGAGTAGGAGCTCGTCGAATAGTCGCATCACGCTCTACCTCTACATCTCTAAGGAAGCTCGGCTCTACCACCTCTGCCGTCTCATGTAAGCACTTCCTCAGATGTGATACATGGAATACATCATGAACACCACTAAGTCTGTCGGGCAACTCCACCCTATATGCCATCCGTCCAATCCTTTCCTTGATAGGAAACGGCCCAACAAACCTCGGTGCTAACTTCCCAACGGATCCGAAGCGAACAACATTCCTCAACGGAGATACCTTAACAAAAACCATATCCCCAACTTCGAACTCAAGATCCGTCCTTCTCTTGTCCGCATAAGATTTTTGCCTATCCTGCGCTGTTTTCATCCTTCTTCGAATCAAATCGATCTTCTCAGAAGTCTCCCTAACCATATCAGGCCCAAGCAAGATCATATCCGTAGATTCCCACCAGCATGTAGGTGATCGACAAGGCCTTCCATAGAGAGCTTCGAAAGGAGCCATACCAATACTGGACTGAAAGCTGTTATTATATGCGAACTCCACCAATGGAAGATGCTCTTCCCATGTACCTCCAAAATCTAAGACACAAAGCCTCAAAAGGTCTTCTAGAACACGATTCACCCTCTCAGTCTGGCCGTCTGTCTGAGGATGATATGCGGTGCTCAGACACAATTGAGTCCCCACTGCTTCTTGCAAACTTCTCCAGAACTCGCTAGTGAAGATAGGATCTCGATCACTCACTATGCTAGAGGGTACCCCATGCAATCGAACTATCTCTCGATGATATACTGAAGCTAGCCATGGAGCGGTCCTCTTGCTCTTCACAGGTATAAAATGGGCGCTCTTAGTAAGTCTGTCTACCACCACCCAAATTCCTATATTACCCTTCCTCGACCTGGGTAACCCGTCAATAAAATCCATCGAGACGCTATCCCACTTCCATTGCGGAACCTCCAATGGGTGAAGCAACCCACCTGGTTTCCTTTGCTCCGCCTTCACTTGCTGGCACACCAAACATCGAGCGACATACTCGGCTACATCTTTCTTCATACCGGCCCAGAAGAAAACCCTCTTCATGTCTTGGTACATCTTATCCCCACCGGGATGAATGGTCATCCTAGAACGGTGTGCATCCTCAAGAATAACCTTCCTCAAATCCTCGTCTTGCGGTACGCAAAGTCTACCGTCTCTACGCAAGCACCCCCTATCATCTAGGGTGTACCTACTCAAATGGCTGGACGACTCCCCCCTTATGAGCTTCTCTATCAACTCAACCAACTGTGGGTCGTCCCTCTGGGCTTCCCCAATCCGCCCCAAAAGAGTAGGCCTAACTTCCAAGGAAGCTAGCAAACCGGGTACATAATCAATGGAAGGTCTGAAATCAAACATCGAGATAAACTCCAAGCTTCGTCGTTCCACGAACAATGGACTCAAGGACAACCTCTTCCTACTCAAGGCGTCCGCCACCACGTTACCCTTGCCAGGGGTATACAATATCTCGAAGTCATAGGATGCTAAGAACTCTATCCACCTTTGCTGTCTTAAGTTTAAATCCTTCTGAGAGAATAAGTACTTCAATGATTTATGGTCAGTGAACAACTCGAATCTCTCACCAAGAAGATAATGGCGCCAAATCTTAAGCGCAAAAACAATAGCGGCCAACTCTAAATCATGGGTAGGGTAATTTTTCTCATGTGGCCTTAACTGCCTTCCACCATAGGCTATTACCCTTCCCTCTTGCATTAAGACTGCGCCAAGGCCTGTCCCACAGGCATCGGTATAGACAACAAATGGCTTGCTCCCATCTGGCAACACTAAAACTGGAGCAGTGGTTAAAGCTCTCTTTAACCGTCGGAACGCATCATCACAATCTACGTCCCATGTGAAAACAAGATTCTTCTTTGTTAAGCGGGTTAATGGGGCTGATATCTTCGCGAAGTCTTTGATAAACTTCCTATAATAACCCGCCAACCCCAAGAAACTTCTTACTTCGGTAGCATTCTTCGGAACCTTCCAATCCTGAATTGATACTACCTTCGCGGGATCCACAGCTATCCCTTCCTTGGAGACCACGTGCCCCAAGAACCGCACTTCCCTCCTCCAGAAGTGACATTTAGAGAATTTAGCCTTAAGGCTATGCGCTCGAAGAGTCTTCAACACCTCCCCAAGATGTAGGGCATGCTCTTCTTCACTCTTAGAAAATACTAAGATATCATCCACAAAGACCACCACAAATTTATTAAGGAACTCCCTGAACACCCTACTCATCAAATCAACAAAATATGCAGGGGCGTTCGTCAACCCAAATGGCATCACCAGCCACTCATAGAAACCATCCGGAGTTCTAAAGGCAGTCTTGTCTATGCTATCCTCAGCCACCCTCAACTGATGAAACCCCGTGGCCAAGTCCAACTGAGAAAATACTGAAGCGCCAACCAACTGATCGAAAAGATCATCAATCCTCGGCAATGGGTGTCTATTCTTCTTTGTGAGCTTGTTGAGTTCTCTATAGTCTACACAAAGTCTGAGGGACCCATCCGCCTTCGTAGCAAATACTACTGGAGCACCCCACTCTGATATGCTCCGTCTTATGAACCCCTTCTCAAGTAACTCCCCTACTTGCTTATGGAGTTCCCTCCTCTCACGAGGAGCCATGTGGCGCACTGGTAAAGATACCGGTTTAGCATTATCCACCAAATATATTCGGAAGTCAATCTCCCGCTTCGGAGGTAAGCCCTTCACCTCCTCAAACACATCCGGATATTCCCGGACCACTCTCATAGATTGCAAACTCTCGACCGAAGCGTCAAGCGATTCAAGATAACTTAGCATAACAGAGTCCATGGGATTACAAGAAATCTCGAGAGTGTTACCCAAGCGGGTCATGAGCCTAACAACTCTCCTTTCGCAATCAAGAACGGCACCATTACTGGATAACAAGTCCATGCCCAAAATCAACCCATAGCCCATGAAGCCCAACACAAAAGCATCACATCTAAACTCAATGCTAAGTATAAAAATCTTCAAACCCAAACATATCATGGATAAATAAGTGGAGCCCCCAATTGGGTTTGAAACAACCAAGGGATCATCTACCAGACTGGTGTCTAAGTGCAGTGACTCAACTAATGATGATGAGATAAACGAATGCGATGTGCCTGAATCAAACAATGTACGGACAGGATGGTCAAATAGAAAAACCAGACTTTCAACGGAAATAGTTCTACCTCTCTCCTGAATTGGTGGAACCGCGAGAGCCTGTACTTGCCCCCTAGCCTGACTCGGTGCCATAAGAGCTTGCACCTGTCCTCCTGAGGTAGATCCCGTCCTTTGCCCTTTCTTAGGGCAATCCTTCACTAAATGCCCTGCTTCGCCACAGTGGAAGCAGCCAGTCTTCTTCTTCTTGCGACAATCCTTGCTTAGGTGGCCAGGTGTCCCACAATTGAAACACTTCTTCTTCTTGCCCTTGCCACCGTTGCCTTTCCCACCTTTGCTTTGCTGTTGTTGCTGAGGTCTCTTTTGATCTCCCTTCTTCTCGGGTGCCTTATTAGCATTAGGACCCTTCTCTTCCTCATACATGAGTGCCATGTCCACTAGCTTCTCAAAGGTGGCCCCCATAGGGATGTGAGTCATAGCCAACCCATGCATCGGTTCATTCAAACCTTTCACGAACCTCAAAGCCTTCTTCTCCGGTGTATTCACCATGTCTAGGCCAAACCTTGCCAATTGATTAAACTTGTTAACATATTCCTTCACCGAAAGATTTCCTTGCTTTAAAGTCAAGAATCTTTCCATATACAAGTTTTCCTCCGCCCTTGAGAGAAACTTTGCCACAAATCTTTGCCTAAAATCCGCCCAAGAGTCAACGGGGCGTTCTCCATTAGTGACCTCCCACCAGAATGAGGCCTCTCCCTTCATTAACCAAGCAGCCAACTTGACTTTCTTTCCTTCTTCCATCTCAAAGATATCCATCAACTCTTCCACCTCCTTAAGCCAATCTCTAGCCTCCACAAAGGTTTCAGATCCTTGAAAAGGTTTCCCTCCCATAGCTTTAAATTCCTTACAAGTCTTAGCAAAAGTATCCGTGCGAGGAGGAGGGGGAGGAGGAGGATCGGGTGCTACGGTTGGTGGAGGAACATTTGCTGGACCCGCAGTGGTGGCCCTAGCCTCCATCAATCTCCTATACCATACTGGTATCGTCACACCCTCTGGAAAGATAAGATTCTCGGCCATGCTGAAACGAAAAAAGGAAAGATTCAAAACGGAGAATTCGAAGGATATAGATATGGCTATTGGGGATTATGCTTTTCTTTCAAAAACTTTTCTCTTAAAAGACATGTTTTTGAAAATATCTCTTCCAAAAATGTTTTAGAAAAATAGTTTTCTAAAAATTTTATCTGTTCCGGTAACCTTTGCTCTGATACCACGTGTAACACCCCACGCCCGCTAGGGTCACTCACAAAGGGAATGCCATAGCATCGGTGGAGTATTTTAGTGAATATAGAACAGAAAAATTACAACAAGACAGATATAAATAGTACTTGAAATTTTAAAACATCATCTCATAACAGCGGAAATAAACATGTCTGGTTACATCATAAAACCACGATAAAAGTCAAGTACAATATCCATCAAAATAAAGAAGTACATAATCCCACTCTCTCATACAATAGCCATAACAAAAGAAAAGATAACTGGATAACTGGAGCTTTACATCTACCCAAGCTCCTAAAGACTGGAACAGCAATCCGATCAAGCTCTACTACCGCTAGGATCCACCGTAGGACCTGAGGGTTGGGAAAAAGATAAAAACAACGGGGTCAGACATAAGTCTGAGTGAGTCCTATAACTTTAACAATACAATCATTAAAGTAGCCAGAGAAGACATAAACTTGACCTACGGTAATATCTGGGGATGAATGGCTACACTAAGCAGCTTGGTAGACTTAGGACAAACTAAGATAACCGTCAGGACGCATCTACCCACCCAAGGATAATTACTAACTGCACCACACCAGTCATTCCTACTTAAAGGTTGACCCCTTCCAAGGACTTAGAAAATTACCCCAGTAGTTTCATGTACCCCTAGCCCACTACATAGGTGCCGTCTGCCCCTATCTCCACTAGGTGTACCCAGTAATTCTTACCCAGTAGTTTCGTGTACCCCTACATAGGTGCCGTCTGCCCCTATCTTTATTAGGTGTACCCACTACTCCCCATCGATCGGCTCCCTACCGTAGATACCCGTGCTGGTCCCACAGTGGGGTGTATCACTCCCCTAAAGTGGCTACCCAATACTAACGGTGCACGACTTTATATCTACACGATGCAACAACGGCTTATCTACCAGCCCGGGCACACACACGCATATGAAACCCGTTGGACTTGCGTTGCCACCGCTAACCCGTTTTGGCCTCTTATAATCAAACCCAATATGCGTGTCCCGTCACTCGACATGGGTCGAGCCCACAAAGATACGTTTGGGATATTGGTTGAAATGGGCCCCCACAAGCTACCCACTTAAGCTTGTCAAATATCTAGTGTATCCCACTTAACCCTTTAATCATGTTTAATTACATGTTTCCACTTGGTTAAGTATTCTAATCGTATTTTCTATTGCCACCCAAGGCAACCCACTAGATTCCACATGCCACCCAAGGCACCCACAAAATTTCCTCATGCCACCCAAGGCACCCACTTAACCCCTCATGTCCCACTACATGCTACTATGGTTAAGTGTTTCTTAATTAATTAAGACCGTGATCTCCCATAAAGACCTCCCACATTAGACTGGCTGTTATGACTGCCTGGTTAAGCCGGTAGAATCCAGGCAGTCTTACGTCATAACAGAGTCTAACCTCGTGTCTTTACCTTAATCACGTATTTAATTTATGGCTAAGACCTCTCACATTGGGCTGACATTTGTAGCAACTGGTTAAGCCGGTCGGGTCCGGGCAGTTTTACACTACAAATGAGTCCAACCTCGTGTCTTAGTCGATTAATTACACCTAATTAATCACCCCCATATTAATTATCCCTAATTAATATCAAGTTTACCATAACATGGGTAGACCTAACTCAATAGGTAAATTCCCATGGGGTAGACCTAACTCAATAGGTAAATTCCCACTTATGGTAATTTATTTTTATGGTATGCTTAATCATACCCAATCATTCATTTATTAACATATTTACCCACCCCATCGTTCCCCACGTAAATCGTTCTCATTTCATGACATAATAAAAGGGGAAGATCCATCACACATATCATGGGTTTAGCATATAACTTTGTCATGGGTTAAGAGGATGTCAACTTGCATATATGAACACATTTTAACCCAACCACATTTAACTCAACTTGCATATTATCATACACATGATTTGCATAACATGTTACTTATGAGCTTGCATATTATCATACACATGATTTGCATAACATGTTGAACTTGCATATAGGCATTCTCATAACTTGCATAACATGTTAAACATGCATTTAAGCATACACATAACTTGCATAAACATTCACATACTTGCATAAGCATACATAACTTGCATAAACATGCATAACTTGCATATTATGTCATTTAAGCATATACATATCTTGCATAAGCATTCATATACTCGCATAAGCATGCATAACTTGCATATCACATAAATCTTGCATTTAAACATATACATGACTTGCATAAGCATCCATACACTTGCATAAGCATGCATAACTTGCATATCACTTTAAACTTACATTTTAACATATACTTAACTTGCATAACTCACTTTGTTAAACATGCATAATTCCACTCATTCAATATGCATAAATCCACTTGCTAAACATGCATATACCATCTTGTTAAACATGCATAAATCAACTTATTAAGCATGCATAAACCAATCTTATCAAATATGCATAAACATAGAACAACATAGAGTAACATATCATTATACATGATTCAAACTCACTAATCCGCATTTAAGACCATAAGTCTCATTACACCCAATCTACTTACTTTGACAATTAGTGTTAAAGTGATAGAAACTCACCAAAATCAAGATTAGCAACCTTATGAAGTAGAATTAGTTGCTAACTATGAAGATAATGATGATTAGAGAATGATTTGAGAGGGATTAGCTTGAGATTTCCTTCTTAGATTAGTGGAGGCTCTTCTTAGGATTTAATTTGGCGGCATGAGGCAATCATTTCTATTTTTGGTAAGGATTAAGGGGGGTTTAGGGTGTATTTATAGATTAAGAGAGTGATTTAGGCCCTTAGATTAACCCTAGATTAATTTAGGTCCGTTAGATTTAGGAAACCTCTAGAACCAAGCCCAGCCCTAGCCAGAAAACCAGATCTGGTGCACCCAAGCACCCTGGCTCGACACACCATGTCGACAGGCAAGTCGACAGGCATGTCGACACCCCCCCTGTCGACAGGCCTGTCGACAGCCCTGTCGACATGCTTAGGCGGGAATCTTCCCGCCTGGCCCCGCTGGTTCTAATTTAAAATTTAAATTTAAACTTCTAAATCTGTTTTTAACTCTAATTTTTCTGCAAACTTCATCGGGCCATAACTGGGCCATACGGACTCCGATTTTCGAAAACTCGGACTCTATTTTGTGTATTTTTCTGAGACGAACGCAATGACGCAGCCCGTTTCCCCTGATTCCCACATCTGAGATTATTTATTCTGTAATTAGTGAATTTTAGTATTAACTAAAATTCGGGGTGTTACACACAGTCCAAACCTACTGGTGCCCAAGTCTGTCTTTCATCCCCGGACAATGTGCACGACCATGGTCCGTCGGAATCTACTATGGCGCACCTACTTTTGCCGTCTTTTTGGTCACTTACACTCCAGCCCAGTAATCGTGCCCCACCCAAGCCTAGTCCCTAGGGTATCCGATACTCCCTAGTGGGTTACTGCTGAGAAGGACCACGCATGGGTTAAGTGTGGTTAACCCCATCCAATCAAGTATCAAGTTGGTTAAGTGTATCCAAGGTGCATGACCTAACCGCGTCAACCCATCATGTCTAATTGGTTAAGTATTCAAGTGGTCCATGACTTAACCCTACTATGTGGAATTAATTAGTTTAATGCACCCAACCTCTCACATTAGACCTTGTTGTGGTTACTAGTTAAGCCGGGCGGGTCCAGGTAGCTTTACACCACAACTTGGTTTAACCTCGGGTTTCTAGTGCAACATGACCAACTACTCACATTGAGTCCTATTGCTTGTAGCCACTAGTTAAGCCGGTCGGTTCCGGGTAGATTTATGCTACAAGCTCAACCCAACCTCGAGTTGGCCACACTCATATTTTCTAAGTTTCATGTCCATCATTATGTTTACAAACATAATCACAAGTTAATCTTCATGTCATATTTTAAAATCATGTTTTCATGTCATTAATATTACCCAACCCAACGCATTCCCATCGCATGTACGTTTCGCATAACATATCATAGATCAAAAGAGGGAACTTGGCAAAACATGACAAAAAAAAGCATAAGGTAATAAGGTTGGCCACAAGTTAAACATGGTGGCATATGAGGCATAAATAGGTTCATAAGCTTGCATATTACTTCATAGGCCTCAAAGCATGCATAATATCAACTTAAGCAAATAGGTGAAACATGATTATGAATGACATAGGATGATGGCTAGAAGCTCGCATATAACATTATATGCAAGTTATCATGAAGGTTATAAGAGTTCTCATGTTGTATAATGCAACATTTCAACATAAAGCTTATAGCTTTTAGCCCACAAGGTCAAGGTGATAGGTTTTCAAACATGCATAGAATATATTCATGCATAACATGATAAGATCAAAGCATATATCATACTTAGGCCCAAACTCAACTTGCAACATATCACATTTAACTTCATAGTTAGAATCTAAGAGTAGTATAGGGCTTACAATGAGCGGTTATGCGATCTAGATCAATATATATAAAGATTGAGACGAAGCCACAAGCAAAATCCGCAAAGAAAATAATAAGCTCCACTTAAACGCCTTGAAACAAGAAGTAATAACTCCAACGACAAAGAAAGGAGGTTCTTTTACTTAAGAAAGATAGTTCTTTTTTGACATAGATTGATTTGAGACACTCATGCTTTCATGAAGAAGGTGGAGGCCATGATTGAGAAACATTTTGACATAGTTTACTTGTAGGAATGATTAATGAGGGTTTAGGCTAGGTCTAGGGGCCTTTTTATAGGTGATTAGGTTAGTTTAGACCATAGGATTAACCCTAAAACACATCAAGTCCGTCAAATCTCGTCAGAAGCTTCTAGAGCAGACTCAACACGTCACAAATGGTGCACCAGAAAAACTGGTCCGACAGGGGGGGTCGACATGGGTGTCGACCCCTGGGTCGACATGGGTGTCGACCCATAGGGGGGTCGACAGGGGTGTCGACCCCTGTGTCGACCCTGCCTGGGGCGGGAAAATTCCAGCCCATCCTGTTTGGCTGAAATTCGAATCTGAGTTCGAATTTGAACTGTTTTCGGGCTTAGAATTTTCTGAAAACTTCATTGGGCCATAACATGGTCATATGGACTCCGTTTTTCGAAAACTCGGACTCTATTTCGCATATTTTTCGGAGACGAACGCAATGGCACAGCCCATTTCCCTTGATTCAGTTTTTATATTTTAATTCTGCCTTTATTTACATTATAACATGTTATTAAAAATACGGGTTGTTACATTCTCCCCTCCTTAAAGGATTTCGTCCCCGAAATCTCCAAGTTAGGAAGAACGTATCCTACCATCCATCATCCATCTACTCAAAACATCATCCACGTGCAGTCATTGTCCTTAAAGGATTATAAATGCTGTATGATCATATGCCAAGGTGTGTGTATATGTACTTATCTAATGCGAAAATCAGGAGGTTACTGATTCAGTAAACCCCCTTAATGCAAATCATGTTAGTGAAATGAGTCCATATGTATGCAAATTCCTAACATAATTTATAATCTCTATATGAGTGCACATAACATTCATTCATATGCAACATCCACGTGATAGCATAACAAGTTTCATCAATGAATAAGTATAAGCACTCATGCATATGCAACATGAAAGTGTGTGAACCGATCTTAGTGCCTAATGTGTATCATGCATCCACGAGTATCCACTTGCAAACACTTGCAACCACTTGCAACCATCAAGCATAACATGATTCAAATACATGTTTCATCCAAAGGGGTCTACCTAAGGTTCTCATGACAAGGTTAACGAGATAACAAGATAAGAAGGATAAACATGGATATCAAAAAGGAAGATATGCTACTTAGGAAAGGAGATTGAGAATGTACCCTCAAAAAGGAATGGATAAAGCCCACGCATCTTATCCTCGGTTTCCCAAGTTGCATCTTCATCGGCTTCACTCCATTGAACTTTCACCAATTTGACTTCTCGATTCCTTAAATTCTTGATCTCTGTTCCCAAAATACGAATTGGTGCTCTCCTCAAGGTTGCCTCTTTCTCTACTTCTACGTCTTCAAGAATGCTTGGTTCAACTACTTCAGCGGACTCATGAAGGCACTTTCAGAGATGCGAGACATGAAAGACATTATGCACTCCGGCTAGCTTCTCGGGCAATTCCACCTTATAGGCTATCTTTCCAATTCTCTCTATGATAGGGAAGGGTCCTACGAACCTTGATGCCAGCTTCCCAATTGCTCCAAAACGTACCACATTACGCAAAGGTGAAACCTTCACGAAAACCCTATCTCCCACTTCGAACTCCAAATCTGCCCTTCGCTTGTCAGCATAGGATTTCTGTCTATCTTGGGCCGCTTTCATCCGTATTCTCACCAATTAAACTTTCTCGGATGTGTCCCGTATAATATCGGGCCCAAGTATAAGCCTATCTGTTGTCTCCCACCAACAAGATGGTGACCTACACGGCCTCCCATACAAAGCTTCAAATGGTGCCATCCCTATGCTGGCTTGATAGCTATTATTATAAGCAAACACTACAAGAGGAATGTGGTCTTCCCAAGTACCACCAAAGTCAAGAACACAAAGCCTCAAAAGATCTTCTAGCACTCTATTCACCCTTTCGGTTTGACCATCCGTCTGGGGGTGATAGGCTGTACTCAGATTCAATCGCGTACCCATCGCTTCTTGCAGACTATTCCAGAACTGGCTAGTGAAAATTGGGTCACGATCGCTAACTATGCTAGAAGGTATTCCATGCAACCGCACTATCTCCCAAAGATAAATAAATGCTATCCATGATGCAGTTCTCTTGCTCTTTACAGGAATGAAATGAGCACTCTTCGTAAGTCTGTCAACTATGACCCATATGCTCGTGTTCCCTTTTCTTGACCTAGGCAATCCATCCACAAAGTCCATAGAAATACTCTCCCACTTCCATTGTGGGACCTCCAATGGATGTAATAGCCCACCTGGTTTCTTTGACTCGGCTTTCACTTGTTGGCACACCATGCACTTTGAAACATACTCTGCCACATCTTTCTTCATTTCGGCCCAAAAGCAAATGCGCTTCATATCTCTATACATCTTATCTCCTCCCGGATGTATACTCATCTTCGAGTGATGTGCTTCTTTGAGAACTTTATGCACCAAGTCTCCTACTTGTGGAACGCATAGCCTTCCATCACGCCTTAGCCAACCTTTATCATCAATAGTATATCTAGCAAGGTAACTAGACGTCTCACCTCGAATCAACTTGTCCATGACTTCGACTATCTGTGGATCTTCCTTCTGGGAAGCCCCAACTTGATCAAGAAGTGTGGGTCTAAGCTCAAGGGATGCTAATGAACCCGTCATCGACTCAACAGCCGTCGTGAAATCAAAGGTTTCCAAGAACTCTAAGTTCTTCATCTCAATAAACAAGGGACTCAAAGTCAACCTCCTTCTGCTTAGTGCGTCTGCCACAACATTACCCTTGCCAGGGGTATAAGCTATCTCGAAGTCATATGATGCCAAGAATTCCATCCACCTTTGCTGCCTTAAATTCATATCTTTCTGCGAGAAGAGGTACTTGAGTGACTTGTGATCAGTATACAACTCAAACCTTTCGCCTAGAAAATAGTGGCGCCAGGATTTGAGTGCAAAGACGATCGCCGCCAACTCCAAATCATGAGTGGGATAGTTCTTCTCATGAACTTTAAGTTGCCTACCCCCATAACATATCACTTTTCCCTCTTGCATTAGAACAGCACCTAACCCCGTACCACATGCATCGGTGTACACGGTAAACATCTTACCACCATCGGGTAATGCCAAAACTGGAGCTGTGGTAAGGGCTCTCTTGAGCCTTTGTAAAGCAAGCTCACACTCCAAGTCCCATGCAAAGACTAAGTTATTCTTTGTCAACTTAGTAAGAGGGGCCAAAATCTTAGCGAAGTCCCTGATGAACTTCCTATAGTAGCCAGCCAGACTGAGAAAGCTTCTTACTTCGGTTGCATTCCTAGGAGTCTTCCAGTCTTGAACCACAACCACTTTCGCAGGATCCACCGCTATGCCTTGCTTAGAAACTATATGTCCAAGAAACCGAACTTCCCTTCTCCAAAAATGACATTTGGAGAACTTGGCTTTCAACTGATGCGCCCTAAGCGTATCCATCACTTCCTTGAGATGTCTGGCATGTTCTTCCTCGTCCTTTGAGAAGATCAGAATATCATCCATGAAGACAACCACGAACTTGTTAAGGAACTCCCTGAACACCCTACTCATCAAATCTACGAAGTAGGCGGGTGCATTAGTCAAACCGAATGGCATGACAAGCCATTCAAAGAATCCACCTGGAGTCCTAAACGCAGTCTTATCAATGCTATCCTCAGCCACTCTAAGCTGATGGAATCCGGTGGCTAGATCAAGCTGAGAGAAAACAGAAGCACCTACAAGCTGGTCAAAGAGATCATCAATCCTTGGTAACGGGTGCCTATTCTTCTTTGTCAGCTTGTTCAATTCTCGATAATCAACACATAGACGAAGCGAACCATCCGCCTTAGTAGCGAATACCACCGGAGCACCCCATTCAGAAATGCTTCGCCTAATAAAATTCTTCTCATGCAGCTCCTTGATTTGCTTACTGAGCTCTCTTCTTTCTCGTGGGGCCATGTGCCTAACGGGCAATGATACTGGCTTGGCATTATCGATTAGATAAATGCGGAAATCTATCTCTCGTTTAGGGGGTAACCCCTTAACTTCTTCAAAGACATCAGGATAGTCTCGGACCACCCTTACAGATTGCAGATCATCGATGGACGAATCAAGAGATTCAAGATAACATAACATGACAGGACTTCTAGGGTTACAAGAAATTTCTAGGGTATTATCGAGGCGAGTCATGAGCCTCACCACCCTATGTTCACAATCGAGAATGGCTCCATAGCTGGACAACCAATCCATGCCCAAGATCAACCTGTATCCCGTGAACCCGAGAACATAAGCATTACACGTGAATTCTACGGTCAAGATAGAAATCTTCAAATCCGCACAAACCATAGATAGATGGGCGGAACCCCCAATTGGATTTGAAACACTAACGGGATCCTCAACTAGACAAGTACTTAGGTGCAAACTTTCAACAATGTCAGAAGAAATAAAACTATGCGATGCGCCAGAATCAAATAAGGTGCGAACAGGATAATCAGAAATATAAACAAGACTTTCTACAGAAATACTACCTCGGTCCTGAACTGGAGCAGCGTTGAGAGCATGCACTTGCCCTCCAGAAGGTCCTGCACGCTGATTCTGCCCTTGTCCTTGCTTCTTGGGGCAATCCTTGCTAAAGTGTCCAGTCTCTCCACAATGAAAGCATTCGCCCCGCTTCCTCTTCTTCTTTCTGCAATCCTTGGCCATGTGCCCAACAATCCCACAGAAGTTGCATTTTCTTGGGTCCTTTGCCTTGGCCTTGTTGACCTTGTTGTTCTTGTTGTTTTGATTGCTCTGATTTCCTCCCCACTTGGAGTCTGTCTTCTTAGCTTGAGTCTCATTAGCCTTGACTTCCTTTTTGCCATTCTTATTGTCTCCTTGAAGCAATGCCATGTCCACTAGACCTTCGAAAGTGGCCCCCATGGGTATATGAAATAGGGCTAAACCTTGTAATGGCTCATTCAACCCTCGTGCAAAGCGTAAAGCCTTCTTCTGGGGAGTATTAACCATGTCCAAACCGAATCAAGCAAGCTGGTTAAACTTATTCACATACTCCCTCACTGTCATATCCCCTTGCTTCAAAGATATAAAATTCTCCAATTGCAGATTCGCCTCAGCTGATGATAGAAACTTAAGCTCAAACCTCGTCCTAAAGTCGGCCCAAGTCTCTATAGGTCTAACAGCATTGGTGACCTCCCACCAATAAGCAGCCTCTTCTTTTAATAGCCATGCTGCCAATAAAACCTTTCTATGGTCTTCCACGTCAAAGATAGCGAAGAGATCCTCAGTTTCTTTCAACCAATTTCGTGCCTCCACAAAAGTCTCCGTACCAATGAAATTCTTGCCACCCATCGCCTTAAAGTCTTTGTAAATCTTAGCGAAATCTGCTTGTGGATTCTGAGGAGGAACCTCAGTTACGGTGGGGGTGGTTGCTGGGCCCACATTGTTGGCCCTTGCTTCCAAGTACCTCCGGAACCATCCGGGAATGGTCACTCCCTCGGGAAGGTTAAGATCGGCCATACCGAAAAAGGAAAAGATAGATTTAGAACAAGAAAACGAAGGATAGCGCTAATGGCTTTTGGGGAGTAGCCTTTTAAAATAACTAGACTTTTCTTGGAAAATACTTAATTGGTTTTGAAAATAGTCTTTCAAAAGGTAAGTTTTAAAAATCTTTTGCTCAAATCTTGTAAACCTTATGCTCCGATACCAAATGTAACACCCCACCTCCACCAGTGCCACTCTTGCAAGGACACTAGCTTTGGAGGTGCGTTAAACGAGGTAAACATGCATGCAGATATCACAAGACAGAACATATAAGTAAAAACAGAGTAAATAAAGCAGCGGATAAAACTAGCATTTCAAAACCATAGTCAAGTTACATCAAAGTACTTGTTCATTATTTTCCCATAAAACAAAGTCTAGAACATAAAATGAAAACTGAAAAAGAAACATAAAGTAACTATCCCCAAAGTAGCATAAGGCCATAGCATGCTCAAACCATACGTGAGCTATCCAGAAAAGCAGCAAAAGGTCCAGCTAAGTAACAGTGTTCTCACCCTGCAAACCTAGGGGGGAAACGGAAGAAAAGAGGCGAAAGAAAACGGGTCAGTCAAAAAGACTGGTAAGTCCTATCTACTATTAGTATAAAAACTAATAAAGTTAACTGAACATGTAGAACAGAGATGAGATGTAGGGTGATAACTGGCATGGTGAAAAGTTAACAAGATAGATCAAGTGTGGCATCGCATATACAAGGTTAAGTTGCACCAGGTGTGTACTAGTATCCCAATCCATGTCAAGTATAAACAAGAAATGATCCCTTGGCCCAAAGCTGGCCCAAACCCATGAGATGACCTAAATCAAGGTCCAACTACTCGGTCTAGTCGATCGGCTCCCTATCAGCCTAACTCGTCGTGTATCGGTGTTATACGGTCCAAACATGAAATGTAGTCGACTGTGCTAGGTCCACCCTAGGGTGTATCCGGCCCTAGGGTGTCAACCACTGACACGAAACAAGCACGCACAGTCCAAACCTACTGGTGCCCAAGTCTGTCTTTCATCCCCGGACAATGTGCACGACCATGGTCCATCGGAATCTACTATGGCGCACCTACTTTTGTCATCTTTTTGGTCACTTACACTCCAGCCCAGTAATCGTGCCCCACCCTAGCCTAGTCCCTAGGGTATCCGATACTCCCTAGTGGGTTACTGCTGAGAAGGACCACGTAACTAGGGTTTTCTAGTGGGTTAAGTGTGGTTAACCCCATCCAATCAAGTATCAAGTTGGTTAAGTGTATCCAAGGTGCATGACCTAACCGCGTCAACCCATCATGTCTAATTGGTTAAGTATTCAAGTGGTCCATGACTTAACCCTACTATGTGGCATTAATTAGTTTAATGCACCCAACCTCTCACATTAGACCTTGTTGTGGTTACTAGTTAAGTCGGGCGGGTCCGGGTAGCTTTACACCACAACTTGGTCTAACCTCGGGTTTCTAGTGCAACATGACCAACTACTCACATTGAGTCCTATTGCTTGTAGCCACTAGTTAAGCCGGTCGGTTCCGGGTAGATTTATGCTACAAGCTCAACCCAACCTCGAGTTGGCCACACTCATATTTTTTAAGTGTCATGTCCATCATTATGTTTACAAACATAATCACAAGTCAATGTTCATGTCATATTTTAAAATCATGTTTTCATGTCATTAATATTACCCAACCCAACGCATTCCCATCGCATGTACGTTTCGCATAACATATCATAGATCAAAAGAGGGAACTTGGAAAAACATGACAAAAAAAAGCATAAGGTAATAAGGTTGGCCACAAGTTAAACATGGTGGCATATGAGGCATAAATAGGTTCATAAGCTTGCATATTACTTCATAGGCCTCAAAGCATGCATAATATCAACTTAAGCAAATAGGTGAAACATGATTATGAATGACATAGGATGATGGCTAGAAGCTCGCATATAACATTATATGCAAGTTATCATGAAGGTTATAAGAGTTCTCATGTTGTATAATGCAACATTTCAACATAAAGCTTATAGCTTTTAGCCCACAAGGTCAAGGTGATAGGTTTTCAAACATGCATAGAATATATTCATGCATAACATGATAAGATCAAAGCATATATCATACTTAGGCCCAAACTCAACTTGCAACATATCACATTTAACTTCATAGTTAGAATCTAAGAGTAGTATAGGGCTTACAATGAGCGGTTATGCGATCTAGATCAATATATATAAAGATTGAGACGAAGCCACAAGCAAAATCCGCAAAGAAAATAATAAGCTGCACTTAAACACCTTGAAACAAGAAGTAATAACTCCAACGACAAAGAAAGGAGGTTCTTTTACTTAAGAAAGATGGTTCTTTTATGACATAAATTGATTTGAGACACTCATGCTTTCATGAAGAAGGTGGAGGCCATGATTGAGAAACATTTTGACATAGTTTAGTTGTAGGAATGATTAATGAGGGTTTAGGCTAGGTCTAGGGGCCTTTTTATAGGTGATTAGGTTAGTTTAGACCATAGGATTAACCATAAAACACATCAGGTCCGTCAAATCTCGTCAGAAGCTTCTAGAGCAGACTCAACACGTCACAAATGGTGCACCAGAAAAACTGGTCCGACAGGGGGGGTCGACCCCTGGGTCGACATGGGTGTCGACCCCTGGGTCGACATGGGTGTCGACCCATAGGGGGGGTCGACAGGGGTGTCGACCCTGCCTGGGGCGGGAAAATTCCCGCCCATCCTGTTTGGCTGAAATTCGAATCTGAATTCGAATTTGAACTGTTTTCGGGCTTAGAATTTTCTGAAAACTTCATTGGGCCATAACATGGTCATACGGACTCCGTTTTTCGAAAACTCGGAATCTATTTCGCGTATTTTTCCGAGACGAACGCAATGGCACAGCCCGTTTCCCTTGATTCAGATTTTAGAATTTAATACTGCCTTGATTTACATTATAACATGTTATTAAAAATACGGGTTGTTACAGCCAACCCAAGAAAGCTTCTCACCTTGGTTGCATTTTTAGGAATCTGCCAATCTTGCACTGCAACCACCTTTGCGGGATCTACAGCTATACCTTCTTTGGAGACTACATGCCCTAAGAATCTTACCTCTTTTTTCCAAAAATGGAATTTGGAGAACTTTGCTTTAAGCTGATGCCCACAGAGAGTTTTCAGAACTTCTCTCAAATGCTGGGCATGCTCTTCTTCACTCTTGGAGAAGATCAAAATATCATCAACAAAGACTACAACAAATTTATTTAAGTACTCCCAAAATACCCTACTCATTAGATCAACAAAATAGGCAGGTGCATTCGTCAGCCCAAAAGGCATAACTATCCATTTAAATAGACCATCCAGAGTCCTAAAAGTAGTCTTATCTATGCTGTCCTCAGCCACTCTCAACTGATAAAATCCCGTGGCCAAGTCTAAATGAGAAAATATCGAGGCACCAACGAGCTGGTCAAATAAATCATCAAACCTCGGGAGCGGTTTCCTATTCTTCTTAGTGAGTTTGTTTAACTCTGTATACTCAACAAACAAATGAAGCGAACCATCCGCCTTAGTTGCAAATACAACTGGAGCACCCCATTCAAATACGCTTCATCAGATAAATCCTTTCTCAAGTAGCTCCCCTACTTGCTTACTCAGCTCCCTTCTTTACCTTAGAGCCATATGGTGCACTGGTAATGTAAAGGGCTCTGCATTGTCCACCAGATATATACGAAAGTCGATCTCGCGCCTTGGGGGTAAACCCCGTACCTCATTAAAAATATCAAAATCATCTCGGACCATTGGAACAGATTGCAGATCATTGATAGATGTGTCAAGAGACTATAGGAAACTAAGCATAACCGACCCTTGTGGGTCACAAGAAATCTCGAGGATCCTCCCAAGACAAGTCAAAAGCCTAATGACCCTCTTCTCACAATACAAAATGGCACCATACGTGGTAAACCAATCCATTCCTAGAATCAGCCCATAGACCATAAAATCGAGCACATATGCATCACATTCAAACTCGACACCTAACACGGATTTTTTCAAACCCCGACAAATCACAGATAAATGAGCCAAACCACCAATGGGGTTTGAAACAACTACGGGATCCACTACCATACTAGTAATTAAGTGCAGAGATTCAACCACAGAACTAGAAATAAATGAATGTGAAGCGTCAGAATCAAAAAGTGTTCTAATAGGATGATTAGAAAGAGAAATTAAACCTTCCACAGAAATTTTTCTACATCTATCAGGAGCACTGATCGTGAGAGCATGCACCTGCCCTCCAGAAGTTCTTGCCTTTTGACCTTGTCCCTGTGATCCCTGTTTCTTCAGGCACTCCCTAGCAAATTGCCCGACGTCTCCACAATTAAAGCAAGTGTTCTTCCTTCATTTACAATATTTGATCAAGTGACCTTCTTTCCCACAACTGTGATGTTTCCTCTTATCCTTTCCTTTATCATTCTTTCCACTTTCATTTGTTGTTGTTGTTGCCGTTGCTGTTGCCCCATCTTGGGCCACATCTTCCTATTTTGCGATGTTTCCTCAGCCTTTACTTCCTTTTTTCTCCCTTGTCTTCCTCATGCATTAGGTCCATATCAACAAGCTTTTCAAAAGTGGATCCCATTAGAATATGGGACATGACTAATGTAATACCCCGAATTTTCTGAGAATATTAAAATTAACAAATTCAAGAAAACTTAATTTTTAGAAGAAGAGTTGAGTGAAATGAGTTGCGCTATTACGTTCGTCTCAAAATTTTGGTCAAGATAGACATTTGCTTTGCATAAAACGGATACCTTATGAAGAAGTTATTAAGCCTTGAAGTTTGTATGCATATGAGAAATATATATATATATATATATATATAAATTAAATAAATAAATATGCAAAAAAGTTCAAAACAATGAATCGGTAGGGGGAATAACCGAACTGGCCCATTTTTTAGGTCGAACCGAGCCCTATTGGGTCGACTAGCGTTGATTTAGGGTGTTTGGCTGTCAACCCGTGGGCCGATTCGCTCTAAGGCAGATGTGGCATCTGATTGGTTCTCATGGTTCAGGGTTAATCTATTGGTCCTAAAACACTCTCTACAACTATATAAAGACCCTAAATCTAAAACCTTATTCTATTGTTCACTCTCATCTAAACCAAGACACCACTAAAACCAAAATCAAATTAAATCTAATCTAATTCAACTAAGAGAATTCAACGATCTACATCAAAGGCGAGCAATTCAATTTCAGAATACAGATCCCCGAACTCAAGAATTCCTTTTTTTGTGTATATAGTTACCTTTCAGATGTGAATAAATTAAAGACGTGATTTGTAATGAATTGGAAAATAGAATTTGAACCAGGTTGTATGTGATTGATGATGCGAATTCATGTCTAATTCTTGCGATAATTTGGTCATGTATGTCTTCGAATGATTTGGTTTATTTGAACTTATTGTATCATGTGGAAATTGGTGATAAACTTTTTATGATTTGGGGATCGAAACCATCATACCACATATAAGTTTGACAAACCTTTCATGATGTGTCATATGCAAGATACATGTTTTATGTTAGACCCAAGTCAAGATCTATATATATAAATATATGTCCATATGCAAGTTTCATGTTCTGTGTTAGATCCAAAAATTAGATCAATATTTATATGCAAGTTTGTAAAGTGGATTCATGCAAGTTCATATGATCATTATTGTTAGATCTAGTTCACATCTACATGTTAAAGTCAAATTTATACATGCTCTGGAATGTACATGTCATGATTCTCCTAAATTATGCCAGTTTATAAACCAAGTTGTGTTCACCTATGCCTAGATCTACATGTTCACATGCTTAGGCTTTTGCTAGTTCTATCCAATCTAATTGCAAGTTTCGTGAGACATGTTATTTTAAATTTACGTGACATATGTTTGATTAAATGGTCCCTTCTTTTACCTCTTGTTTATAAATTGGGCTAATTTGCGGGCCCAATGACTTTATGTGATTAACGCGAACGTACAACGGGTGTAACGTTGGGAAAAACTTGGAAATTACAAATAACTGGCATATTTGCCTCATAGTCATGTAATTAATGAGCGGCATAAAAATGGTATAGTTTTTATGCCAAAAACCATGAACTTGAATTAGAGGGAAAGTGGGCCATGACAATAAATTTTTGACAAATTTACATATAAGCGTAAAAGGATAAATATGTAAATTTAGAAAAGACGAATATGCCTAACACGAGGTTAGACTGAGTTGTGGTGTAAAACTGCCTGGAACCGACCGACACATCCAGTGACCACAACAATACTTGTCTAATGTGGGTGGTTAGTGCATTGAGCCCAAAAAGGACCCGAATTTAGACTGGGTTATGGTGTAAAACTGCCCAAAACCGACCGGCACATCCAGTGACCACAACACTACCTGTCTAATGTGAGTGGTTGGTGCTTTAATAAAGCTAAGTCAAGATTGGTAGGGTTAAGTCAATTAAGGAAACACTTAACCAATTCAACATGTTAACTAAACTGATGGGTGAGGTTAAGTAAATTTAGAACACTTAACCGTTATAACATGTTAATTAGACAAGTGGGTGAGAACACTTAACCGTTATAACATGTTAATTAGACAAGTGGGTGAGGTTAAGTAAATTTGGAACACTTAACTGTTATAACATATTAATTAGACAAGTGGGTGAGGTTAAGTAAATTTGGAACACTTAAACGCTATAACATGTTAATTAGACAAGTGGGTGAGGTTAAGTAAATTTAGAACACTTAACCTTTATAATATGTTAATTAGACAAGTGGGTGAGGTTAAGTAAATTTAGAAACACTGAACCAATATAACTTGATTTATGGAAAGGTTATGTTATTATAAGAGGGCAACACTTAACCAATATAACTTGATTTGTAGTAGGGTTAAGTTAACACAAGAAGGCAACAGTTAACCAAAGTAACATGACACGTAGGTGGGTTAAGTTAACTTGAATTGATTGACGACACTTAACCAATACAACAAGATGAATATGTGGGGTTCAGTTAACAAGAAACACTTGACCAATATAACTTGATGAACGAACGAGGTTAACTTAATAGGAAACACATAACCGATCCAACATGATAAGTATGGAGGGTCAAGTTAATAAGAAATGCTTAACCAACATGACATGATGAATGAGTGGGTTAAGTTACCATGAACGGACGACACTTAACTAATATAGCGTAATGTGCAGGAGAGTTAAGTACATATCGGGTTGGTGGGTAATATTAGTAAATATACTCCCACAAAACTTAACCATTAAATAAACATGCTTGAATCAACGGAAGGGTTAAGTACATATCGGGTTAGTGGGTAATATTAGTAAATATAGGCCCACAAAACTTAACTATTAAATAAACATGCTTGAATCAATGGGAGGGTTAAGTACATCTCGTGTAGGTAGGTAATATTAGTGCATATAGGCCCACAAAACTGAACCATTTATTAAAAATGCTTGAATCGATGGGAGGGTTAAGTACATATCGGGTTGGTGGGTAATATTAGTAAATATAGGCCCACAAACTTAACCAACAGGAAACCCTTGTAACGGGGACCCATTTCAGCAGTAACCCACATGGACGTATCACGGTACCCTGAACTAGGCATGGTGGGACACGATTATTGGGCTGATTATAAGCAATAAAAGCACCGGCAGGGGGTACTTCAGTGTAGGTTCCGACGGTTTACGGGCATGCATGTACTCCGGAGTGGGAAAAAGCAGGCACTAGGTACCAGTAGTTGTACACTGTGCATCTTGAATCGTGTCAGGTCGCTATCATAAGGATTGATACACCTTATGGTTGGACCAGCACAGGGTATCTACACGCAAGAGAGGGCCGATTGACACAGACACATGAATACAAGTAGGGAGCCGATCGATAGGGTAGTAAGGGTACATCTAACATGTTCATGGCAATTAGACTGATTGAGGTGGAATCCTCACGATAGATGTACACCTGAAGGCTACCACAATTACGGGGGTTGGGATCACAATTATCATTTTATACAGATTACTAGTTGGGACACTAGTTAGGTGGTGCAGAGATAAATATAGAAATCAGATTAATAGAGTAGTAGCGAAGCAGAGAAAAAGTAGAAGCACATTCAGTTCACCTTGCACTTATCTTGTCTTTAGTTACCTTGTTTTTATGGTATTGTCCTATTTTCGGTTTATTCATGTCATGATCCTTTATCTTGTTTGCATGCTGAAAGATCACTGGACTTACCAGACTTATGTCTGACCTAGTTTGTTTTTCACCTCTTTTCTTCACCCTACCCCCCCCCCCCCCGGCTAAGTAGTCAGGGAGGGAATAGCTCAGCCTAACTTGGACCTCTTCTCTTTCCAAGCTTGAAGATTAGTTGGTGTATCACTTTGGACTCTCTCTCTTCCACTGCTATGGCTGGTTCATGCTTTATCTGGGAATATCATTGCTTTTATGCTTCTTTTATTCTTGGAAGTTTTTAAATCAAGATAGAAGTTTTATGTATTTCATTTAAGTATGATTAAGGAAATTGTTGTAAAAGCTTGATTGAATTAAGTTGTTTATAAAATGACTTTATTTTCCGTTGCTTTATTTGTCTGTCTTGTAATTTATCTGCATCGTTTTCCTATAATGCCCCACTAAAGTTAAGGCATTCCCTCTGTGAGTGACCTTAACGGAGGTGGAGTGTTTCACTTGGTATTGGAGCTGAAGGTTACCGGATCAGATAAAAGATTTGAAAAATTATTTTCAAAACGGTTTTAAAAGAAGCATTTTCAAAAGAAAAGTTTTGTTTTAAAGGCGTATTCCCCAAAGTCATACGCATTATCTTTTGATCCTCTATTTGAATCCTTGTTTCCTTCTTTCTTGAGTCTCTAGGGCACCTGGCTTTATGGGAGGTAACCTCATCGCGGCATGGTTCCGTAGGCTCGACGAGACTAGACACTTGTCAAAGGGCAAACAAGTGCCCAACTTCCATCTGTAGTCATAGTAGTTTCACCTACGGCTAATTTTCTATTGAACTTTGTGGGATTCTCCATGCGATGGACGCAGCTTTCGAGAGACCTGTCAACAAGTTGCACAAGGATGGCAAAGATGAGAATGAGGTAGTTTGGCTAAGGAGCACAACACAAGGATGAAGAACTCATGGATATGGACTTGGTTCACAAAGGAGGGGAGAAAAGAATATTAAAACATAAAACAAGAGGAAGTATCTTTATTTTGGTATAACGGGTCGTATAATTAAGGGCAAGGGCAAGAACAAAGGATAGGATTTTCCATAAGGCAAGTGCATGCTCTCACCGCCAGCATATCTGAGAGAGAGGCAATAATAATTTTGTTGAAAGAGTTTTTCCTTTTTGATCACCTGTTAGTACTCCTTCTAATTTTAGTGCTTCATATTCGTATATATCTGTTTCCATAGGTTCTCTACACCTTAGTGATTGTATAATAGAGGATCCCATTATTGTCTTAAATCCAATTTGTGGTTCGGCTCATTTATCTTTGGTTTGTAAGGATTTGAGATGCTTATGTTTCCGGGTTTCATGGGCTATGGGTTGACTCTAGGCATGGATTAGTTAGCTAGTAATTATGAAAGGAGGGTAGTTAGACTTTCGACTTGCCTCGGGAATACCCTCAAGATTTCGTGCGATCCTAAGTGATCAGTTTGTCTTAGCTACCTAAAATCACTTTATGTATTTATCGACGATTTTCGACCCGTTGGTGTAGCCCATGAG
The DNA here is from genome assembly GCA_030737875.1 of Allium sativum. NCBI lineage: Eukaryota > Viridiplantae > Streptophyta > Magnoliopsida > Asparagales > Amaryllidaceae > Allium > Allium sativum. The sequence goes on along the minus strand of CM060915.1, from coordinate 250,345,652 downwards.
TAAGCAAGATGTTTTGATTAGGGTAGGGGTCTTCCCCTAAAACTCGAGACGGACTTCCTTATATATCTGGTTGACAATGCAAAGCCAATTATGCGATCAATGTTAGTTTTGGAGCAAGATTGGAGAGAATAGCCAGATTCGGTTAAGTGCTCAATTGTTTGGCTGTTTTGCTAGCATTAACTCACATTAATCGTCTAAATTCGGAGGTGGTATTCTTTGGGTGCTTGTCTGATATTGGTTTAGGCCTTTGGGGCTTGTACTTGAGGGATGTCGAGTTCGACTAGGATGGTTTGCGTGAGAAATAAATGGTTGTGGCAGGCGCCCTAAATAAGACTGACCTTGAGAGTACATAGCAACCTTTAGCTTTAGACCCTCAGATTTGTGACATGATGGATAAGCTACATTGAAGAGAGACCTCTAATCATCTTATTATATACACTTGGTATCATGGTTAACATTTGTTTATCTTGGAAAGATAATTCGACAACATTGGATACCCTCTAGCATAGCAAGTGATCGAGGTCCTATCTTTACTAGTGGGTTTAGGAATGGAGGTCAAGAAGCTTCGCAATCATGAAGTTAAATTAGTTAAGATACGGTGGAGTGAAGCTCAAGAAGATTCGACTTAAAATACTGAAGACTAGATACGCGCATCATACCCTTTTTAAGGGTATACCCTTGATTTCTCTTTTTCTGTAAAGTTTATTTGCATACTAGTCTTTATCTTTTAAGTATATCCTCTCAGTCCTAAACCCCAATCCTTAGGTAGAAGCCAATTGATGTAAACATGTGTTTGAGACATGTTATGTTTGGTGGATGCAAGTGGTTGCAAGTGTTTGCTAGAGGTTGCTCGTGGATGCATATACACACATTAGGCAGTAGGTCGACTCAGTCACTTTCATATTGCATATGCATGAGTGAACTTTTATATATGGATTGAAATTTGATGTGTTATTATATGGATGTTGCATTTGTATGAATGACTGTGCACTCATGTAGAAGTTTTAAAGTACGATAAGGAATAACTGCATACATGATGGACTTATGGCACTAACATAATCCGCATTAAGGAGGTCAACTAAATTAGTAGAACGCCTGATTTTGCATTAGATAAGGACATGTACATACGCTATGCATATGATCATGAAAGCATTAGAAATATTTTTAAGGACAATGGATGCTTGTGATTGAAAGGTTGAGTAAATGGATGATTGGATGGTAGGATAAACATTCTTCTTAACTGAAGATTTCTAGGACGAAATCCTTTAAGGAGGCGAGAATGTAACACTCCAAATTTTCTGAGAATATTAAAATTAACAAATTCAAGAACACTTAATTTTTAGAAGAAGAATTAAGTGAAATGAGTTGCGCTATTATGTTCGTCTCAAAATTTTGGTCAAGATAGACATTTGGTTTGCATAAAACGGATACCTTATGAAAATGTTATTAAACCTTGAAGTTTGTATGCATATGAGAAATATATATATATATATATATAATAAACGAAACAAATAAATATACAAAAAAGTTCAAAACAGCGAATCGAGAAGGGGAATAACCGAACCGGCCCATTTTTGAGGTCGACCCGAGCCCTGTTGGGTCGACTAGGGGTTGATTCTGGGTGTTTGGCTGCCAACCCGTGGGCCGATTCGCTCTAAGGCAAATGTGGCATCTAATTTGTTCTCATGGTTCAGGGTTAATCTAATGGTCCTAAAACACTCTATACAAATATATAAAGACCCTAAACCGAAAACCTAATTCAATTATTCACTCTCATCTAAATCTAGCCGCTACTAAAACCAAAATCAAATTAAATCTAATCTAATTCAACTAAGAGAATTCAACGATCTACATCAAAGCCGAGCAATTCAATTTCAGAATACAGATCCCAGAACTCAAGAATTCCTTTTTGTTTGTATTATAGTTACCTTTCAGATTTGAATAAATTAAAGATGTGATTTTTAATGAATTGGAAAATAGAATTTGAACCAAGTTGTATGTGATTGATGATGCAATTTCATGTCTAATTCTTGTGATAATTTGGTCATGTATGTCTTGGAATGATCGTGGTTTATTTGAACTTATTGTATCATATGGAAATTGTTGATAAACTTATTATGATTTGGGAAACGAAACCATCATACCACATATTAGTTTGACAATCCTTTCATGATGTGTCATACGCAAGAAACATGTTTTATGTTAGTCAAGATCTATATGTATGTTCATATGCGAGATACATGTTTTATGTTAGACCCAAGTCAAGATCCCTCTCTCTCTCTCTCTGCCTCTCTCTCTTTCTTTCTCTCTCTATATATAAATATTAATATATATATATATATATATATATGTTCATATGCAAGTTTCATGTTCAATGTTAGATCCAAAAATTAGATCTATATTTTTATGCAAGTTTATAAAGTGGATTCATGCAAGTTCATATGATCATTATTGTTTGATCTAGTTCACATCTACATGTTAAAGTTAAACTTATACATGCTCTGGAATGTACATGTCATGATTCTCCTAAATTATCCTAGTTTACAAACCAAGTTGTGTTCACCTATGCCTAGATCTACATGTTCACATGCTTAGGCTTATGCTAGTTCTATCCAATCTAATTGCAAGTTTCGTGAAACATGTTAATTTAAATTTACGCGACATATGTTTGATTAAATGTTCCCTTCTTTTACCTCTTGTTTATAAATTAGGCTAATTTGTGGGACCAATGACTTTATGTGATTAATGCGAACGTACAATGGGGGTAACATTGGGAAAAACTTTGAAATTACACATAACTGACATATTTGCCTCATAGTCATGTAATTAACGAGTGGAATGAAAATGGTATAGTTTTTATACCAAAAACCATGAATTTGAATTAGAGGGAAAGTGGGCCATGACAATAAATTGTTGACAAATTTACATATAAGCATAAAAGGATAAATATGTAAATTTAGAAAAGACCAATATGCCTAACATGAGGTTATACTGAGTTGTGGTGTAAAACTGCCCGGAACCAACTGGCACATCCAGTGACCACAAAAATACTTGTTTAATGTGGATGGTTAGTGCACTGAGCCCAAAAAGGACTCGAGGTTAGACTGAGTTGTGGTGTAAAACTGCTCAGAACTGACAGGAACATTTAGTGACCACAACAATACCTGTCTAATGTGAGTGGTTGGTGCTTTAATAAAGCTAAGTCAAGATTGGTAGGGTTAAGTCAATTAAGGAAACACTTAACCAATTCATCATGTTAACTAAACTGATGGGTGAGGTTAAGTAAATTTAGAACATTTAACCATTATAACATGTTAATTAGACAAGTGGGTGAGGTTAAGTAAATTTAGAACACTTAACCGTTATAACATGTTAATTAGAAAAGTGGGTGAGGTTAAGTAAATTTTGAACACTTAACCGTTGTAACATGTTAATAAGACAAGTGCGCGAGGTTAAGTAAATTTGGAACACTTAACAGTTATAACATGTTGATTAGACAAGTGGGAGAGGTTAAGTAAATTTAGAACACTTAACCTTTATAACATGTTAATTAGGCAAGTGGGTGAGGTTAAGTAAATTTAGAAACACTTAACCAATATAACTTGATTTATGGAAAGGTTAAGTTAAAATAAGAGGGCAACACTTAACCAATATAACTTGATTTGTAGTAGGGTTAAGTTAACACAAGAAGGCAACACTTAACCAAAGTAACATGACACGTAGGTGGGTTAAGTTAACCTGAATTGATTGATGACACTTAACCAATACAACACGATGAATACGTGGGGTTAAGTTAATAAGAAACACTTGACCAATATAACTTGATGAACGTACGGAGTTAAGTTAATAGGAAACACATAACCGATCCATCATGATAAGTAAGGAGGGTCAAGTTAATAAGAAATGCTTAACCAACATGACATGATGAATGAGTGGGTTAAGTTAACATGAGCGGATAACACTTAACTAATATGGAGTAATGTGAGGGAGAGTTAAGTACATATCGGGTTGGTGGGTAATATTAGTGAATATAGGCCCACAAAACTTAACCATTAAATAAACATGCTTATATCAGTGGAAGGGTTAAGTACATATCGGGCTGGTGGGTAATATTAGTAAATATAGGCCCACTAAACTTAACTATTAAATAAACATGCTTGAATCGATGGGAGGGTTAAGTACATCTCATGTAGGTGGGTAATATTAGTACATATAGGCCCACAAAACTTAATCGTTTATTAAAAATGCTTGAATCGATGGGAGGGTTAAGTACATATCGGGTTGGTGGGTAATATTAGTAAATATAGGCCCACAAACTTAACCAATAGGAAAACCTTGTAACGGGGACCCATTTCAGCAGTAACCCATATGGATGTATCACGGTACCCTAAACTAGGCAGGGTGGGGCACGATTTCTTGGCTGATTATAAGCGGTCAAAGAAGCGGCGGGGGTATGTCAGTGTAGGTTCCGATGGTTTACGGGCGTGCACGTACTCTGGAGTGGGAAAAAGCAGGCACTGGGTACCAGTAGTTATACACTGTGCATCTTGAATCGTGTCGGGTCACTATCATAAGGATTGATACACCTTATGGTAGGACCAACATAGGGTATCTACACGCAAGAGAGGGCTAATTGACACAGACACATGGAACATGAATACAAGTAGGGAGCCGATCAATAGGGTAGTAAGGGTACATCTAACATGTTCATGGAAATTAGGCTGATTGAGGTGGAATCCTAACGATATTTGTACACCTGAAGGCTACCACAATTACAGGGGTTGGGATCATGATTATCATTTTATACAGATTACTAGTTGGGACACTAGTTAGGTGGTGCAGAGATACATATAGAAATCAAATTAACAGAGCAGTAGCGAAGTAGGGAAAAAGTAGAAGTGCATTCAGTTCACCTTGCACTTATCTTGTCTTTAGTTATCTTGTTTTTATGGTATTGTCCTATTTTCAGTTTATTCATGTCATGATCCTTTATCTTGTTTGCATGCTGAAAGATCACTGGACTTACCAGACTTATGTCTGACCTAGTTTGTTTTTCGCCTCTTTTCTTCCTTTTCCCCCCTCCCCCCGGTAGTTAGGGAGGGAATAGCTCAGCGTAACTTGGACCACTTCTCTTTCCAAGCTTGAAGATTAGTTTGTGTATCGCTTTGGACTCTCTCTCTCTCTCTCTCTTCCACTGCTATGGCTGGTTCATGCTTTATCGCGGATATCATTGTTTTTATGCTTCTTTTATTCTTGGAAGTTTTTAAATCAAGACAGAAGTTCTATGTATTACATTTAAGTATAATTGAGGAAATTGTTGTAAAAGCTTGACTGAATTAAGTTGTTTATAAAATGACTTTATTTTCCGCTGCTTCATTTGTCGGTCTTGTAATTTATCTGCATCTTTTACCTATAATGCTCCACCGAAGTTAAGGCATTCCCTCTGTGAGTGACCTTAACGGAGGTGGGGTGTTTCCGCTAACCCATGAAGGGGTTCATTCAGCCCGTTAGCAAAGCGTAAAGCCTTTTTGTGCGGTGTATCCACCAACTCTAACTCGAACCTTGCTAGATGGTTGAATTTGTTCACATACTCTTTCACCGTCGAGTTCCCTTGTCTTAGTGCCAAGAACTTCTCCATCTGCATGCTTTTCTCGGCCTGGGAAAGAAATTTCATTTCAAATCTTTGTCTAAAATTTTTCCAAATTTCCACCAGATGTCCAGGCTGGGTTACTTCCCACCAAAATGAGGCTTCGTCTTTCAGTAGCTAGGCGGCTAATTGAACCTTCCTTCTATCCTCTACTTCAAAGATTACGAACAAGTCCTCGGTCTCCTTTAGCTAATTTCGCGCTTCTATGAATGCCTCATTCCCATGGAATGGCTTCCCTCCATAGCACAGAAGTCTTTGCAGATCTTAGCGAAATTATCTACTCTTGGAGGGGGGAGGAGGAATGACAGGTGCAGCTGGGGGAGGAACGTTTCCTTGGCTCTCGGCAGATGCCATGGCCTCTAGATACCTAGGAACCATCCGGGTATTGTAACGCCCTCTGGGAAATTAGTAATGTTTTGTTCCCCAGGCATGCTTAAAAGAAAAAGGAAGAGATATAGACGAAGGACCGAAGGATATTACATATGACTTTTTGGAGAAAGTCTTTCAAAATAGACCTTTCTTTTTTAAAATGCTTTATTTTAAAACCTTCTTGAAAATAATTTTTCAAAATCTTTATCCACTCTAGTAACCTTCAGCTCTGATACCAAGTGTGACACCAAACGTCCGTTAATGTCACTCACAAAGGGAATGCATTGAGTTTTGTGAAGCATTATAGGTAAACAGACACAGAATTTTACAAGACAGAATTAAATAAGATAGCAGTGGAAATTCAAATTTTTGTTTCAAAAACAAATCATACATCGTAGTTCAAAATATCATAAGTCATTAAAACCATTACCACAACATAATTTCTGTCTTTTACGATCAGAGTACATAAATACTTAAAAGAAAAAATAATTCCCCAAATAAAAGAGATAAAGGCATAGTAGAGATAAGAAATTGATCCATACTTCGAAAGCAGCTCTAGCAAGATGATAACTGAGTCCCGACTAAGCCTGAGTGTTTCCTCCATGAGAACCTGGGGGAATGGAAGAAAGAAGAGGAACAAAAGGTCATACATAAAGTCCGGCAAGTCTAGTAACTTTTAGCAAGTAAATAAATAAAAGTAGCATGACAGGCATATAAAGTGGATAAGAGAGATCATTACATAAATGGCAGGTGTGACAAGGTAGACAGGATAAGTTATATATGCTTTTCTAATGATTACTCTGCACTATTACTAGTATATCCAGAATGAGATGATCCCTTCAACTATAAGGTGGTAGACTTAGGCATACATCCAGATGTGCCCTACTACTACCCTGACCGATCGACTCCCTACTCCGTAGATACTCAGTGCTGGCCCCACAATAGGATGTATCATGTCCTAAACTAGCAACCCCTCGCAGTTATGCACAACCCCATATCTACAAGTGTCACGGTGGTTTTATCCTCTTCTGCCCGGCTCATGCACGCACATGGCCCGGTCGGTTTGCGCCACTAACACCATCCTCCACGACTGGGTCTCTTATAATTAGTCCAGTAAGCGTGCCCCTTCTCCGACCTAGTACGGAGTACATGTTTTGATACATACTCCGGGTTACTGGATGAAACGGGTCCCACACAATATGATACAATCTCTCCCCTTTGTCTTATATCCCCCACTAGGTTTTCTTTGGCTATGTATGCCAATAGGTGTCTTTAATTACATAACCCTATCATTTCTACAAGTTATGCTTACCTTAAAAGGTGCCTTTAATTACATAACTTTATTGTTCTCCCTGCGCATGTATACCACTTAGTGTCTTTAATTACATAAACTTATCGTGTTAAGTTGTAGGACTATATGTAAATATTACCCATCCCCTCAGATTTGCTTAACCCATCCACTGCCCAACCAATTTTACTTAACCCTAACTTTAGTTCACAACAATACAATCCCTATGAATTAGATTTGGTTAAGTAGTCCAATTTATTACCATGTCCATTTATGGTTTATAATGGGCTAGACCTCCCACATTAGGCCTACAACTTGTGGATGCTGGATATGTCGGTCGGGTTCAGGCAAACTTATTCCACAAGTTGGGCCTAACCTCGTGTGATAGCCCGTCTCGTATTTGCGCACTTAGACCTCTCACATTAGGTTCAACAGTAGTGGCTGTTGGATATGCCGGTCTGGTTAGGGCAGACTTCCACCACTTATGCAACCTAACCTCGTGTCATAAGTGCCATTACAACTTCTAATTGTAATCCAAAGCATTCATTATTAATTAATAAATTAATTAAACCTATGCCTTTATAGGTGTTAATGCCCATTTTACCCAATATGAATTATATGTCCAATGATGTTTATATTCAATTTATGCCAATATTAACCTTTTTCCCCGTTCCTTAAATAGTGAACTCACAAAATTGGCAGCATGCCTAGGCTAAATAATAGCCTAGTCATAAACAATAAAAGGGAAAAATAATGAGGATATAACCAAAGTGATTGTTTCAACATAACTTGGCGTAAACATAAACTAGCTTGGTGATAAGGTGGACATATGAGCATAAATCTGATGAACTATAGTGATTACTAGTTCTAACATAACCATGATGTCATAGTGAGCATAATAAGTTCTAAATTAACCATTTAGATGTCTTCCTATTCATATCTAACATAATAGACACTAGATGATAAACCATATCTAATTAACAAATTAAATGTCCACACAATTTAGATACGATAGTTAAAAGTAGATCCACATAACTAAGGTTTAAGATTCACATCATGGCATGTCATAAAAGTTACAATAGATCCGTCTATATGGAGGTTTAGATCCAAATCCTAACCGATTCAGAATTTCATATAATCACAATTTATAATGGATCTAATATAATCTAGGTATATGGAAAAATCCAAGTCGTAGTCGTGTCATATTTACTTTTAAATATTCAAATCTAAAAGCAACTAGAGACTCACAGAGTTTGGATAAGAAGATAGAACTAGAAAAGATTGGATCTTGAATTTCCAATTGATTTGCTTTAGTTGAAGAAGATAACGGTTCCTGATTAGTTTAGATACCGGTAGAGTCTGGCCACCATGAATTCTCAATGAAGAAAACAGCAGAAATGACCATGTATATATAGCTGTCAGACCCTCTGAAACCGACTGCCACATCAGCCCTAGGGGTGTCGACACCCCTGTGTGTGGGTCGACCCCCTAGAGCGAGAAAACTGCCACCACTTTTCTTTTTCAAATTCGAACGGTTTTGGATAAGATTCTGACTCATCTCTGACTCATATTTATACATATATATCTTCTACGTGTATACAAACTTAAAACCCTCATAACTTCTTCATGCGTTGTCCGTTTTATGCAACCCAAATGTCTATCTTGACTAGAATCTTGAGACGGACGCACTGGCATAGTCTGATTTCCTTAATTCTGAATATTAAATTAATTATTATTTAATTTATCCTCTTTTAATGTCGTTAAAAAAATACGGGGTGTTACAGGTCTTATGAGATATCCTTTATTTATCAAGTTGTTTTTTTTAAAATCGTTTGCTCATACCAGTCCCATGACTGACCAGAGTTTATTTTTTATTTTTATTTTTTGCTTAAACTCTTGGGTGCCCAAATTTGTACGCGTAGTCCAATAGTTCAGGATTTGAGACGACCCGAATTCCCGTTCTCACGGAAACAAGGTTATCTTTGGAATATAACACAGAAACAGATAACAGCAGAACAGAATTAAATAAGTACACCAGATAATGAACAATAAAATATACTGGATAAAAGTATCATCAGAGTTACACAGTATATAGGATCTTACTTAGTACAAATACAGTTCAGCTATACATAAATGTCTACAGCGGAAATAAACAAAATATGTACATTAGGAGCTGAACAGCATAAAAAGAAATAAATGATAGAATCCATCTTCAGCTCCAGCTATCCAGAAAGAACCAGCTAAACCTGAATACAAGGCTGCCCGTGTAGAAAAAGGGGCACCCGAGTTTGAAAGTGAAACAAACTACGAGTCAGTCATGGGACTGGTATGAGAAATCTACTCAACACATATATAATATGGCTAATCACAGGACCACGCCACTTTCGTGGAACGGGTTTACTCCATTGGATTGCCAGTGCTTTAAAACAAATCTTTCTTTTAAACATCGCTATGCTTTTTATAAAAATGAAGCCATTATAAGACTCAGTTCCCATCACACAATGCAACGCAAACCGGTGGATAGAGTTTTACCTTATAATGGCCAAAATATGATTGATACGAATAAAACAAAGGCATTTGATATTATTGCTAGTGTTTATATGTTTTGAAAACAATTTCAAATCATAACTATCAATCATAGACGGCATTAATGCCCCATACCACTATGTCGCCATATATAGGTATACAATCAAAACCGCACGATGTCGTATTTGGAAATTGGATTTCCGTCATGAACCAAGGCAAAAGATAGTCCTTACCGAATTCGTGACTCTCTAGCCCGAGCCACAGGATCAGAGCTCGAGTGACCCTAGGAGCGATTGGGCCGGTCCACCGATGTGGATTAAAATGCCTGAACAATACGTTTCCCCGCCCTTTGGGGCGTAAACGAGCCAACGAATGACTCCATCGGACCCGGAACGTCCGATCAAACCGAGGCGCCTCGCAACAGCAACAACCACATAGGTGAAAAGTGTATAAATGTCAGGGCTGGTAGGTCACTGACACCACCCTAGGTAGAAAGAAACGCATGTCCTCCCTGAGGTCCTTCCTCCCGTTTCTGGTTCATACCGGGGTGTGAGGCTCGCGAATTCACGTTATACACAAAGCTACGCCACACAGGCGGTGCTTTGATCATCACCACAAGACTTTGCTTTTCAACAGAAGCCCTGATCACTGCATCTTAGCATGCCACACAGGCAATTCATGCCATGCGACTGATGTCCATCGATATACAACCTCTGAGCTCGTGCGTCTCAAAGAAGGGCGTTAAGCAAAAGAATAAATTCTCCGCCGCCAAACAGATGTATATTTAACAGAAATCAATCAACACAGAATAAACTCCAATGTCAGACACACAGTCCATTTACAAGTCCGTTCTGGGTCTGAACGAAACCGGAGGCACTAAATACCTCGCAAACCCTTCGATCACCACGTACGTCTGGACGATCACCACTCATTATCCATATTTCGGGATGCCTCCCAATCAGGACCTCGGTTACCATCCAAACGAGGTGAAGATCTCCGGTCTTCGACCGTCGTCTTCATCTTCGAATTTCAATCGTCGGTCAATTATTCGAAATGAGAATTAACTCGGCCTTTTCAAATAATTCACGTATATTTAGAATTTCAATTCGATTTATTTCAATGGTTAAATTATTCGACAACACCAATTTTGTTCTTTAATGTAATTTCACACCAAACACATTCAACCATCAAATATCGCATAAATCAAGCAAATTCAGTTTATTTCCATTCCATATCGCTTATGATATTTTATAACTATTTATCGCTATTTTTATTTATTTTAAATAGCTATTTTATTCAAAACGACGCTTCGGGCCATAAAGCGGACGTGGCGCTGTTTTTCTTCAGATTTGATTTACACATATCTGAAAATCTAACCGTTGGATCTTCACAAAATTTATATCATTAGAAAGGTCTTTTCAAAACGAATCCAAAGGTTCCAGTTTCGGGAAAATCCGACGGTCGGATCTCCCGGTACAATCGTTTGAAGTTTTCGATTTCAAAATATGAACTGCAGCGTCGTTATTCGATTAAATATATAATTATATTTATATATATATAAATATAATCGCTTCTGGCGCTGTTTTTCTTCAGATTTGAATTAAACATTCCAGACAATCCAACCGTTGGATTTTTACAAGGTTGGTGCCGTTGGAAAGATTATTCCAAGGCGAACCCGACGGTTGAGGTTTTCGGGAAAATCCAATGGTCGGATTTCCCGCACTAGTCGTTTGAAATCACGGTTTCAAAATACGAACTGCACGGCTTTGTTTCGTTTTAATTTTATTTATATTTATATATTTATATAAATATAGTTCATTCAATGATTTCCATATCGTTTTCACTTCAAATATTTTTCTACCACCTTAAATTTTGGAAAAATTTCGCCATAACCTCCCCTGCACCGGGAGCATCGGGAAATCGCAAATAGCTTTCCCGGTCCTTCTAATCTCAAAAAGGAAAAGAAAAAGCCAAGCGGCTAGCCAACAGGCTCATAAAATCATCACCCAAACAAAGCAGTAAATGTGTACCTATTTGTCGGGCACAAAATTTTATTCCTCTTCTCTAGCCCCTTTGCTATAACCTGTTCAATGAATATGCATGTACATATATATACAGTTCTTATCATTTATCATTTTCTATTCAACTTCATATTTGATTTCAGTTTGGTTTAAAGACACCATTTATTCTAATGTTACATAAATAGGTGCAAATCATTTCATTAGCTAATTAATGAATATTTCAACTCATATATGCTTATTTTGAAGAAGTGGCTATTTTTAACACTTCACATTTCAACGATTTCTACATACAATAAAAATGTGATTTTTATTGTAAAACAATTCATTTCAAAACACTATTTTTCTATATAGTTCATATAGTCGATAAAAGGTGATTTTTATTATCGAACAATTTATTTCAAAATATGAATACCATTCAACACATGAATTTCTAATCAACGAATGAATATCAATTCAACACATGAATGTTTTCTATAGTTTCTATATATAGATAAAAATGTGATTTTTATTATCGAACGATTTATTTCAAAATAAGAATACCATTCAACACATGAATTTCTAATCAACGAATGAATATCAATTCAACACATGAATGTTTTCTATAGTTTCTATATATATAGATAAAAATGTGATTTTTATTATTGTACAATTTATTTCAAAATATGAATACCATTCAACACATGAATTTCTAAACAACGAATGAATATCAATTCAACACATGAATGTTTTCTATAGTTTCTATATATATAGATAAAAATGTGATTTTTATTATCGAACAATTTATTTCAAAATATGAATACCATTCAACACATGAATTTCTAAACAACGAATGAATATCAATTCAACACATGAATGTTTTCTATAGTTTCTATATATATAGATAAAAATGTGATTTTTATTATCGAACAATTTATTTCAAAATATGAATACCATTCAACACATGAATTCCTAATCAACGAATGAATATCAATTCAACACATGAATGTTTTCTATACAATGAATAAATATAGTTTAAGCATATGAAAATAATTCAAACACACGAATATTATTCAAAATTTCGGCAGCATAACGGCAGGGTAGTTAAACCGGGACCGTCCCTAGTACGGCTCCTCGCTCTACCTTAAAACCTCGTGGTTTTTGACAATGGGGATCATGCATCTAGTTCGCACGCAGGCGGCATGTATATATTTATTTCATTTCCACAAACTAATCCTATGTGGTTTCAACCAAATATTTCTCAACCACAAATGGGTATTTTTCAACCACAATCAACCAATATCAATCACAAACAATCCCAAACAATCATTCGCTATCAATCAATTTCCACAACAATTTCAACCAATAAATATCGTCCATGGTTTGTGGACGAGGGGCGTATATATATATATATATAGATATTTATATATAGCTATTCACTTTCATTTCACACATATATAATATTTTTAAATCAGAAATCTCACCAATAGCTATCCAATACCACGACTCTTCCTTTACAGAAATCTTCGCCAATCTCGCCTTTTGTCGCTTTCGCCCGTATTCTCTACATATGTAAAAATCGAATTTTTACAATGTTATTCAATATATAAAAATCGAATTTCAAAAATATAGATTCTGCCTTTTCAAAAATAAAGATTATATTTTTAACATTTCTATGATGTAAAAATTATATTTTTATTACTTCTTCTACTTAATAAAAATCCCGTCTTTTCTATTTTGAAAATATGATCTTTATTTTTGCAAGTTCAAATCTTTTCCTATTCGAAGTTCAAATCTTTTTCTTTTAAAAAGATTAAACCTTTTTCTTTTTTTAAAAATTAAATCATTTCAAAATCAGTTTTTAATGTTTTAAAAAAAAATCAGTTTGTAAATCCTTTCTATAAAAAAACAGTTTTTACTTTATATAAAAATCAGTTTTTATTCTTTTTAAAAAATCAGTTTTTAAATCTTTTAAAAATATCAGTTTTTAAAATGCGTTTCAAATCAGTTTTTAAATCTTTTAAAAATATCAGTTTTAAAATGCTTTTAAAAGAAAAACAGTTTTTAAATCCCTAAAATCGAAATTAGTTTTAACGAATTAAAATAAAAATAAAATACAATAAAATACTTACAGTATTTCGAAGAAGGGGGGGAAAGAAGGCGTCGGCGGCAGGAGGTCTGGTGGCGTCTCGATGTTTTGGGGGCGGCGCTAGGGTTTCGAACGGCTTCGGGGGGCTCGAGAATTGGGGGTCGCGATGCTTCTGGAGGCTCGCGAATTGGCAGGGAGGGTTTGGCTCGGGTGTTCGATCGATGGAGGGGGGGGAACAGGCGGAGGCGGGCAGAGCTTGGTGGAGGCGACGAGCTGCTCTTCCTCCGTTCTTCTTTTTTTTTTTTATTCTGTATACTGAAATCGGTAATGAATTACAGGGGGGGGCAAGGTATAGGAGGGAATTTATATTATTTTTTTCCTTTTTATTATATAATTATTTAATTTTTCAAAAAAAGGTTGACTTTTACATACGACCTCGAAACGAGGCCCACCGCCTGTCGCCCATAGCGTTTTACCCCCATTCCGAACACAATGGGATATGTATCGCAAGCTGATTTGATCGTTGCAATCAGTTTCCTTTTGAATTTTCATTTAAATCACTATATTGAATTTTAAACGCACATTTCAAATTACCGGGGTCACATACTAACTAGAAAAACTCCAGAAAAATATTTTTTAGCTTCGTATTGACGATACGGTCCTAACAAAACTAGTTTCGTCGAATTCTGAGGCCGTTGGAAAAATGGCCAATTTCCAGTCGATTAAAATCAACAGAAACTGGTCAAACGCGTTTTCCTTTGCCACGCTCACATATTGATTCGAAAAATTATGAAATTTGAAACCTAGCAATAACTCGACATCGCGGATCCAACAAAAGTGGTTTCGTCGAAATCCGAGGTCGTATGCAAAATGTCCATTTTTAAGGGCCTGAATTCCATAGCGACTATTCAGAATTTTCAACTGGACATATCTTTTGATTCCCGCTATCAAATTTCGATTGGTCGGATTCGTTAGAAAGATATTCACTAACAGATTTAAATATTTTTGGTTTCACTAAAATCCTGATTGTTTTGCACCCGGTATAGTCCGACAAAGTTTGAATTCAATTTTTGAAACTGCCACGCCATTTTAGGCCTTGTTTATAATTATAATTAATTATATTCGTTTTCAATTGTCGATTCAAACTCAGTTTTCATCGCCATTATTTAAAATATTTATTTTAAATATTTAAAATCCATTATTTTAGCCAATTTAAAAATTTTAAATTGGTTCAGATTTTCTGGGTCGTTACAATCTCCCCCACTTAAAACTTTTCGTCCCCGAAAAGGAACAAAGTCGAAAGTGGTTTGATAAATCTACAATCACACAACCCAACAACCAATCCAATTGTTTTTAACCTTTAAAAATATAATAATCAAATCCGATACTCTTTAAAATCATTCAGACTATATACTTAAAAGTGCACATCTATGAAAAGAAAATAACAATAGAGTAGAGAATTGAATGGTAGTGCAAAGTAAGGTAAATGTACCTGGCACCGGAGTCAATCAGAGATATCTACTCGGCATCTGGGATAAGCTTTCTGAATGCTCTCCTCAGTTTCCCAAGTACAATCTCGCGGATCTCCACTCCATTGCACTTTGACTAAGCGAACCTTCTTGTTCCTCAATTCTTTGGTTTCTTTGCTGATAATCTTTAGCGGCTCTCGCCTCACAGCTAATTCTGGAGTAATTTCAATATCCTGCTGAGCTGCTTCTTCCACGATCAAGTCTGGATCATGAACGTGCTTTCGAAGTTGAGATATGTGAAATACATCATGCACTCCAGTCAACCAGTCAGGCAATTTGACCCTATAAGCGAGAGTTCCAATCCGTTCCAGAATAGGAAACGGACCAATGAATTTGGGTGCCAACTTTCCTGTTTTACCGAACCGGATAACTCCTCTCATCGGCGATACTTTCAAATATACATAGTCGCCAACTTCAAAGGATATATCTCTTCTTCTTTTATCGGCATAGCTCTTTTGTCGGCTTTGAGCGGCGAGTAATCTCTTCTTAATAAAATCGACTTTGTCGGCAGCTTCTCGAATCATATCAGGACCCAACACAAGTCTATTTCCAGGCTCGACCCAACAAGCAGGAGATCGGCACGGTCTACCATACAATGCTTCGAATGGCGACATTGTCAGGCTTGCCTGATAGCTATTGTTATAAGAGAATTCAGCCAAATGCAGATGGTCTTCCCACGATCCACCGAAATCTATAACACAAGCCCGCAATAGATCTTCTAAAATGCGATTCACCCTCTCAGTCTGACCATCTGTCTGAGGATGATAAGCGGTGCTCAAGTTTAACTTCGTTCCCAGCTCGACTTGAAATGCTTCCCAGAATTTGCTAGTGAATATTGTATCCCTATCACTGACTATACTGAGTGGCACTCCATGTAGTCTAACTATTTCCCTGAAGTATATCTGCGCCAGACTCTGAGCGGTTCTATTTGATTTGACAGGTATAAAATGGGCGGTCTTCGTGAAACGATCTACGATCACCCAAATACTGTCATTCCCCTTTTTGGTTCTGGGCAAACCATCGATGAAATCCATAGAAATATGTTCCCACTTCCAGCCAGGAACTTCTAGCGGTTGTAATAATCCAGCCAGTTTCTGTTGGTCGCTTTTGACTAGCTGGCAAGTAGGGCATCGGCTAACGTATATTGAAACGTCTCTTTTCATAGCCTTCCACCAGAATGTTCTTTTGAGATTGTTATACATTTTGGCCACGCCAGGATGGATACTCAGCTTGGACTTGTGACACTCGTCTAACACTTCCCTTTTCAGCTCAGGAACGTCAGGAACACAAATCCTTCCCTTCAATCTCAAGGTCTCGTCGTTATCTATTTGAAAACACGAGGGTTCGCCTTTCTGAATCCTTTTGATCATTTCCTTAATAAAGTTATCCTCCTTCTGAAGAATAGATATTTTGTCAATCAAGGAAGTCGTAATAATAAAGCTGGCGATCATTACATTCTTTCGGCTCAGCGCATCGGCCACGACATTGGCTTTCCCGGGAGTATATATAATTTCAAAGTCATATGCTGCAAGAAACTCCAGCCAACGTTGCTGTCTCAGATTTAAATCCTTCTGAGTGAACAGATACCTTAATGACTGGTGATCTGTAAATAGTTCAAATCTCTCGCCCAGAAGATAGTGTCTCCAGATTTTCAAAGAGAATATGATAGCCAATAACTCAAGATCATGAGTTACATAGTTTTTCTCGTGTGGCTTAAGTTGACGGCTAGCATAAGCGATCACTTGACCTCTTTGCATTAACACTGCTCCAAGGCCTTCTCTAGACGCATCAGTCCAGACTTTTAGATCTTGGTTGCCATCGATGATGGTTAACACTGGAGCTGTCGTTAATCTCAACTTCAGCTCTTCGAAAGCCTCCTCACTTTCTGGAGTCCATTTGAATTTAGAATGCTTCTTTGTAAGCTTCGTTAAGTGGCCAGATATCTTCGAAAAGTCTTTAACGAACTTCCGGTAATAGCTAGCCAATCCAAGAAAACTGCGGACTTCAGTGGGAGTACTGGGCTGTTTCCAATTTTGAATAACCGTGATTTTACTTGGATCAACAGCAATCCCTTCTTTCGATATAACATGACCCAGATATTTCACTTCATCTTGCCAGAATATAAACTTGGAAAACTTTGCTTTCAATACATTTCTCCTGAGGATTTCTAACACTTGTTCCAAATGTTCTTCATGTTCGGCTTTCGATTTAGAGAAGATTAGAATATCATCAATAAAAACCAAAACAAATTTATTCAAAACCCCTCTGAACACTCTGTTCATCAGATCGACGAAGTAAGCTGGAGCGTTACATAAGCCGAACGGCATTACTAACCACTCGTAGAATAAGTCGGGGCCTCTGAACGCTGTCATTGGAACACACTCTTCGGCAATTCGAAGTTGGTGGAATCCTGTAGCTAGGTCCATTCGTGAAAATACTTGTGCTCCATTTAATCGATCTAACAAATCATCAATACGGGGCAATGGATATTTGTTCTTTATCGTCTGCTTGTTCAGATCGCGATAATCCACACATAACTGTAGAGTACCGTCTGATTTTGGGACAAATACCACTGCTGCACCCCAATCAGAGAAACTAGGCCTGATCAGACCCTTCCATACTAGCTGTCGTGTTTGATTGTCTAATTCTTCCTTCTCTTTCAAGGACATTCTTCGAATAGCGTGAACTACCGGCCTTGCATTGGGAATTAAAGCAATCTTGAAATCTATTTCTCTCTGTGGAGGTAAGCGAACGACTTCCTCGAACACATCCGCATAGTTCTTGACAACAGGAATATCTTTGATGAGGTCAGGAATATTTTCTGAGGCTTCTGGGGTGTTTTCTACTTGAGCTGGAGAAACATCCAAAGCTGCCCAGAAATCCTTTCTATTTGATGTTGGGCCTTCACACGGTATGGTTATATAATTTCCCAATTGTGCTTTTGCCTTTACAACTCTGTCGGCGCATTTAACCTCCGCTTCATATTTGGTTAGCCAATCCAATCCCAGAATAAGATCGAATTCATCAAAATTCATGACGACAGAGATAATAGGGAATTTATAGCAAGAAAAAGAGACAGGTACTGCACAAACCCAACTGAGATTGATGGAACCTCCAACTGGATTTCGGACAGTCATTGGCTCTTTGAGCTTCTTCAAATTCAAATCCAGTTTCTTGACTGCACTCTTTGCAATAAAGCTTCGTGACGCGCCTGTGTCAAACAGTACTTTAACTGGAATGTTTTTGACATTGAGCGTGCCTTCTAAAACATCAGACCTTTCCTGAGTAGACGAGGATGCAGGTACTTTTACCACTTCATTTACCTGTACTGCTTTAGGTTTTCTGAATAGCGGGCAGGCCTTTGAAAGATGTCCGGACTGATGGCATTGACTGCACTTTCTATTCTCTTGGAACTTCTTGCCGGATTTAGATCCTTCCTTTCCTTGTTTCTTAAGAGATCGGCAACTTATCGAGAGATGTCCTCGCCTATGGCAGTTATTGCATACGGCGGTCGTTACCAGTTCTTTCCCAGATTCAGCCCTTTTTCTCTTAGCACTGGGCTTCTTACTGACCTCTAACGTTGTTATTGCCTCGGGACGATCAGTTTCTGACTCTGTTTTATTACTAGAGCTGGCTTCCTCTTCGTACTGTAACATACCTTTCTTATCTAGATCTTCATATTGATAAGCCATATAAATCATTTCTGAAAAAGGAAGCTTCACATGCCCCAATACTTTATTCTGGTATTTCCTTTGAAGCCCATTGATAAATCTCAAATTCTTCCTCTTTGGGTCTTGAATTAGATGAGGAGCAAAGTGAGCAAGTTCGTTGAATTTCTTATGATATTCCGGAATGGTCATGTCACCTTGTATTAGATAAGAAAATTCATCACATAATCTCTCAGTTGCTTCGGGAGGAGTAAATCTTTCCAGGAAAATCACTTTGAATCTGTCCCAGGTGATATCACCTTCTGGATTATCTTTAATGATTGAATCCCACCAAAACAAAGCTTCTTCTTTGAGTGCCCAGGAGGCCAGTAATCTTTTCTGATCGTCTCTCAGTTTTAAACCCTCAAATATTTTCTCTGCAGAACGAATCCAAGCTTGTGTTTCCATAATGGGCTCCTTGCCTAAGAATGGCGATCCACCAAGATTTCGAAATCTCTTGAATAGAACTTCTATATTGGATTCTGGCTGCGGGAGCACAACTGGCTCATTAGCTGGTCGGGCCATACTATTACTTCTTCTGACCCTGTCACTCATTTTCTAGTACTTCTGCAATTAGCAGAACAAGTGTCAGGTCAA
This sequence comes from Allium sativum, assembly GCA_030737875.1. Taxonomy (NCBI): domain Eukaryota; kingdom Viridiplantae; phylum Streptophyta; class Magnoliopsida; order Asparagales; family Amaryllidaceae; genus Allium; species Allium sativum. The sequence continues at coordinate 250,325,903 of CM060915.1, read as the reverse complement.
TGGAAAAGATATTTGAAAATATAGAGACAAATACTTGAATGTAAATGTGTCTATCGAGGTGTAATTTCATTCTGCTTTACTCATACTAGGATATTGCTAATCCTATCTGTATAGAGTTACCCGTCCTAGAACACTACTGGTTCTATTTCTGACGAGTTCGTTCAAATGTTATATTCCAGAACTAAGCTTAACCAAAGCTCTGATACCACGATGAGACGACCCGAATTCCCGTTCTCACGGAAACAAGGTTATCTTTGGAATATAACACAGAAACAGATAATAGCAGAACAGAATTAAATAAGTACACCAGATAATGAACAATAAAATATACTGGATAAAAGTATCATCAGAGTTACACAGTATACAGGATCTTACTTAGTACAAATACAGTTCAGCTATACATAAATGTCTACAGCGGAAATAAACAAAATATGTACATTAGGAGCTGAACAGCATAAAAAGAAATAAATGATAGAATCCATCTTCAGCTCCAGCTATCCAGAAAGAACCAGCTAAACCTGAATACAAGGCTGCCCGTGTAGAAAAAGGGGCACCCGAGTTTGAAAGTGAAACAAACTACGAGTCAGTCATGGGACTGGTATGAGAAATCTACTCAACACATATATAATATGGCTAATCACAGGACCACGCCACTTTCGTGGAACGGGTTTACTCCATTGGATTGCCAGTGCTTTAAAACAAATCTTTCTTTTAAACATCGCTATGCTTTTTATAAAAATGAAGCCATTATAAGACTCAGTTCCCATCACACAATGCAACGCAAACCGGAGGATAGAGTTTTACCTTATAATGGCCAAAATATGATTGATACGAATAAAACAAAGGCATTTGATATTATTGCTAGTGTTTATATGTTTTGAAAACAATTTCAAATCATAACTATCAATCATAGACGGCATTAATGCCCCATACCACTATGTCGCCATATATAGGTATACAATCAAAACCGCACGATGTCGTATTTGGAAATTGGATTTCCGTCATGAACCAAGGCAAAAGATAGTCCTTACCGAATTCGTGACTCTCTAGCCCGAGCCACAGGATCAGAGCTCGAGTGACCCTAGGAGCGACATGGCCGGTCCACCGATGTGGATTAAAATGCCTGAACAATACGTTTCCCCGCCCTTTGGGGCGTAAACGAGCCAACGAATGACTCCATCGGACCCGGAACGTCCGATCAAACCGAGGCGCCTCGCAACAGCAACAACCACATAGGTGAAAAGTATATAAATGTCAGGGCTGGTAGGTCACTGACACCACCCTAGCTAGAAAGAAACGCATGTCCTCCCTGAGGTCCTTCCTCCCGTTTCTGGTTCATACCGGGGTGTGAGGCTCGCGAATTCACGTTATACACAAAGCTACGCCACACAGGCGGTGCTTTGATCATCACCACAAGACTTTGCTTTTCAACAGAAGCCCTGATCACTGCATCTTAGCATGCCACACAGGCAATTCATGCCATGCGACTGATGTCCATCGATATACAACCTCTGAGCTCGTGCGTCTCAGAGAAGGGCGTTAAGCAAAAGAATAAATTCTCCGCCGCCAAACAGATGTATATTTAACAGAAATCAATCAACACAGAATAAACTCCAATGTCAGACACACAGTCCATTTACAAGTCCGTTCTGGGTCTGAACGAAACCGGAGGCACTAAATACCTCGCAAACCCTTCGATCACCACGTACGTCTGGACGATCACCACTCATTATCCATATTTCGGGATGCCTCCCAATCAGGACCTCGGTTACCATCCAAACGAGGTGAAGATCTCCGGTCTTCGACCGTCGTCTTCATCTTCGAATTTCAATCGTCGGTCAATTATTCGAAATGAGAATTAACTCGGCCTTTTCAAATAATTCACGTATATTTAGAATTTCAATTCGATTTATTTCAATGGTTAAATTATTCGACAACACCAATTTTGTTCTTTAATGTAATTTCACACCAAACACATTCAACCATCAAATATCACATAAATCAAGCAAATTCAGTTTATTTCCATTCCATATCGCTTATGATATTTTATAACTATTTATCGTTATTTTTATTTATTTTAAAATAGCTATTTTATTCAAAATGACGCTTCGGGCCATAAAGCGGCCGTGGCGCTGTTTTTCTTCAGATTTGATTTACACATATCTGAAAATCTAACCGTTGGATCTTCACAAAATTTATATCATTAGAAAGGTCTTTTCAAAACGAATCCAACGGTTCCAGTTTCGGGAAAATCCGACGGTCGGATCTCCCGGTACAATCGTTTGAAGTTTTCGATTTCAAAATACGAACTGCAGCGTCGTTATTCGATTAAATATATAATTATATTTATATATATATAAATATAATCGCTTCTGGCGCTGTTTTTCTTCAGATTTGAATTAAACATTCCAGACAATCCAACCGTTGGATTTTTACAAGGTTGGTGCCGTTGGAAAGATTATTCCAAGGCGAACCCGACAGTTGAGGTTTTCGGGAAAATCCAATGGTCGGATTTCCCGCACTAGTCGTTTGAAATCATGGTTTCAAAATACGAACTGCACGGCTTCGTTTCGTTTTAATTTTATTTATATTTATATATTTATATAAATATAGTTCATTCAATGATTTCCATATCGTTTTCACTTCAAATATTTTTCTAACACCTTAAATTTTGGAAAAATTTCGCCATAACCTCCCCTGCACCGGGAGCATTGGGAAATCGCAAATAGCTTTCCCGGTCCTTCTAATCTCAAAAAGGAAAAGAAAAAGCCAAGCGGCTAGCCAACAGGCTCATAAAATCATCACCCAAACAAAGCAGTAAATGTGTAACTATTTGTCGGGCACAAAATTTTATTCCTCTTCTCTAGCCCCTTTGCTATAACCTGTTCAATGAATATGCATGTACATATATATACAGTTCTTATCATTTATCATTTTCTATTCAACTTCATATTTGATTTCAGTTTGGTTTAAAGACACCATTTATTCTAATGTTACATAAATAGGTGCAAATCATTTCATTAGCTAATTATTGAATATTTCAACTCATATATGCTTATTTTGAACAAGTGGCTATTTTTAACACTTCACATTTCAACGATTTCTACATACAATAAAAATGTGATTTTTATTGTAAAACAATTCATTTCAAAACACTATTTTTCTATATAGTTCATATAGTCGATAAAAGGTGATTTTTATTATCGAACAATTTATTTCAAAATATGAATACCATTCAACACATGAATTTCTAATCAATGAATGAATATCAATTCAACACATGAATGTTTTCTATAGTTTCTATATATAGATAAAAATGTGATTTTTATTATCGAACAATTTATTTCAAAATATGAATACCATTCAACACATGAATTTCTAATCAACGAATGAATATCAATTCAACACATGAATGTTTTCTATAGTTTCTATATATATAGATAAAAATGTGATTTTTATTATCGAACAATTTATTTCAAAATATGAATACCATTCAACACATGAATTTCTAAACAACGAATGAATATCAATTCAACACATGAATGTTTTCTATAGTTTCTATATATATAGATAAAAATGTGATTTTTATTATCGAATAATTTATTTCAAAATATGAATACCATTCAACACATGAATTTCTAAACAACGAATGAATATCAATTCAACACATGAATGTTTTCTATAGTTTCTATATATATAGATAAAAATGTGATTTTTATTATCGAACAATTTATTTCAAAATATGAATACCATTCAACACATGAATTCCTAATCAACGAATGAATATCAATTCAACACATGAATGTTTTCTATACAATGAATAAATATAGTTTAAGCATATGAAAATAATTCAAACACACGAATATTATTCAAAATTTCGGCAGCATAACGGCAGGGTAGTTAAACCGGGACCGTCCCTAGTACGGCTCCTCGCTCTACCTTAAAACCTCGCGGTTTTTGACAATGGGGATCATGCATCTAGTTCGCACGCAGGCGGCATGTATATATTTATTTCATTTCCACAAACTAATCCTATGTGGTTTCAATCAAATATTTCTCAACCACAAATGGGTATTTTTCAACCACAATCAACCAATATCAATCACAAGCAATCCCAAACAATCATTCGCTATCAATCAATTTCCACAACAATTTCAACCAATAAATATCGTCCATGGTTTGTGGACGAGGGGCGTATATATATATATATAGATATTTATATATAGCTATTCACTTTCATTTCACACATATATAATATTTTTAAATCAGAAATCTCACCAATAGCTATCCAATACCACGACTCTTCCTTTACAGAAATCTTCGCCAATCTCGCCTTTTGTCGCTTTCGCCCGTATTCTCTACATATGTAAAAATCGAATTTTTACAATGTTATTCAATATATAAAAATCGAATTTCAAAAATATAGATTCTGCCTTTTCAAAAATAAAGATTATATTTTTAACATTCCTATGATGTAAAAATTATATTTTTATTACTTCTTCTACTTAATAAAAATCCCGTCTTTTCTATTTTGAAAATATGATCTTTATTTTTGCAAGTTCAAATCTTTTCCTATTCGAAGTTCAAATCTTTTTCTTTTAAAAAGATTAAACCTTTTTCTTTTTTTAAAAATTAAATCATTTCAAAATCAGTTTTTAATGTTTTTAAAAAAAATCAGTTTGTAAATCCTTTCTATAAAAAAACAGTTTTTACTTTATATAAAAATCAGTTTTTATTCTTTTTAAAAAATCAGTTTTTAAATCTTTTAAAAATATCAGTTTTTAAAATGCTTTTCAAATCAGTTTTTAAATCTTTTAAAAATATCAGTTTTAAAATGCTTTTAAAAGAAAAACAGTTTTTAAATCCCTAAAATCGAAATTAGTTTTAACGAATTAAAATAAAAATAAAATACAATAAAATACTTACAGTATTTCGAAGAAGGGGGGGAAAGAAGGCGGCAGGAGGTCTGGTGGCGTCTCGATGTTTTGGGGGCGGCGCTAGGGTTTCGATCGGCTTCGGGGGGCTCGAGAATTGGGGGTCGCGATGCTTCTGGAGGCTCGCGAATTGGCAGGGAGGGCTCGGCTCGGGTGTTCGATCGATGGAGGGGGGGAACAGGCGGAGGCGGGCAGAGCTTGGTGGAGGCGACGAGCTGCTCTTCCTCCGTTCTTTTTTTTTATTCTGTATACTGAAATCGGTAATGAATTACAGGGGGGCCAAGGTATAGGAGGGAATTTATATTATTTTTTTTCCTTTTTATTATTTAATTATTTAATTTTTCAAAAAAAGGTTGACTTTTACATACGACCTCGAAACGAGGCCCACCGCCTGTCGCCCATAGCGTTTTACCCCCATTCCGAACACAATGGGATATGTATCGCAAGCTGATTTGATCGTTGCAATCAGTTTCCTTTTGAATTTTCATTTAAATCACTATATTGAATTTTAAACGCACATTTCAAATTACCGAGGTCACATACTAACTAGAAAAACTCCAGAAAAATATTTTCTAGCTTCGTATTGACGATACGGTCCTAACAAAACTTGTTTCGTCGAATTCTGAGGCCGTTGGAAAAATGGCCAATTTCCAGTCGATTAAAATCAACAGAAACTGGTCAAACGCGTTTTCCTTTGCCACGCTCACATATTGATTCGAAAAATTATGAAATTTGAAACCTAGCAATAACTCGACATCGCGGATCCAACAAAAGTGGTTTCGTCGAAATCCGAGGTCGTATGCAAAATGTCCATTTTTAAGGGCCTGAATTCCATAGCGACTATTCAGAATTTTCAACTGAACATATCTTTTGATTCCCGCTATCAAATTTCGATTGGTCGGATTCGTTAGAAAGATATTCACTAACAGATTTAAATATTTTTGCTTTCACTAAAATCCGGATTGTTTTGCACCCGGTATAGTCCGACAAAGTTTGAATTCAATTTTTGAAACTGCCACGCCATTTTAGGCCTTGTTTATAATTATAATTAATTATATTCGTTTTCAATTGTCGATTCAAACTCAGTTTTCATCGCCATTATTTAAAATATTTATTTTAAATATTTAAAATCCATTATTTTAGCCAATTTAAAAATTTTAAATTGGTTCAGATTTTCTGGGTCGTTACAGGATTTTACTGATTTATCTGGAGGAGCTTAGAATAGGAGGCTATTTCCGATGTATTGAATATATAATGTACTCAGACGATATATGTAAGTAAAAATACAGTTTGTATTTCAAAGTGATTATTTAAATATTATATTTAAGTTCGCTGTGATTGTGAGATTCTGTATTGTTGTTCAGTTCTATCTTCTATCTATTTTCTTCTATTCTAATTTTCTATCTTTTCTCTTTCTCATCCTCTAATTTCTTTCTAATAATGTTTCATATTTTCATGCAATTTAGGTTGGACATGAGTTGTATTCTGTCGACTAAAATGGTACGAATTTGCGGGTCGTTATAGCCTACAAATTTACACTGACTAATTATTTAATAATCAACAAAAATATAATGGGATTCATTATAAATATACTCTGAATTCATCTGTATTCCATCAGTCAACCATCTTATCCCATACCACCTCACTCATCCACCTTGATTTCTTCCCCAATTTTTAGTCTCTAACATTTTATCCCTATAGTTCTTAATGACTTTTGAGTTCTAACGTCGATGAACTAGGCTGATGTCAGAATCCTGCAAATCTACGGCCCCTTGTATAATGAGAAAATATTACTAATTTTTTATTTGTATTTAATCATTTTGTAAAGTGGTATAAACTTACCAGAAAAATCTTGCCGTGTGGCCTCTCTCACGATGTCAGGGATCTTGCTCCACTTAGGTCAGAAATCGCTCAACCTAGCCATATACGCATAGTTAAATATGTTCATAATCGTTTGAGATGGCTCTAACTCAATTCCCCAATGTTAAATATAAAATAGAACTTTAGACAATTATAGATATATCATGTACAAAAAATTAAATTGCTATGCTACTAATTTTGATACTTACGCACTACCAGCCTTAGGCGTCAAGTGAACGACTGACGAGCTAATCGCTCGCCATCACCGGCCTACTGGGAAGAGCTATGTCGTCGAGAGCTGGAGCTAGGCATCATATATTTGACACATACATATATATACAATTCACAATAATTATGATATGATGAACCGTTAAAAAAAGTAATACATGCTACACATGTGTCATGTTATGTATATGTTGTGTGCGTGAGTATACAGTTGTTGTCTTTTAAATTGTATAACTTTGATAAATGCAATATTAAACAATAGATAAATGTATTAAGAATAATTAGGAAAATTACTAGATATTACTCAGTCCTCATCGTTTTCTGGTTCAGACTTGGTTTCATATTTTACGTAAATCTTGCCTTGGTTTTAAAAACTGAAGACAAATCTACTTTATCCCTTTTTAGAGATAGACAAAAGGTATAACAAGCTTGTAGAGATTATTTGGCTAGTACAAAAGGATCATACTTTTGGTAATGCGAGGTTTGTTTAATTTCTATAAGATTATAATTTGAATGCACATTAATACCACAACCTGGAACATTGCTGAACCAGTTGCATCTAAACAAATAAACATCCTCTACGAGCCTTGTAAAATACGTCAACTACAAAATATGAGTTAACATGCCATAAAAGTCATTTATATGATTAGCGGGATCATCACTTCGTTTAACGAATACACCAGAATATACTCTTTTTGCACCAATTATGAACCATTGGCTTACCTTAATTTTCAGTTTGTTTTCTGGTTTTGTGTATCTTTGAATAACTTTTTACAAGTTCATATATATCCTCACTTGACCAAATCATTGGTGGTCGTAAAGTCTTATGTCTATTCGCCATGAAGTTTTTTTATCTCTTCTAAAAGGATGATTAATATGAAGAAAACATTGATGACAATCAAACCATGAAATTCTCTTCCCATGCGGTAACGAAAACACCCGTGTTTCTTCCATGCAATAAGGACAAGCAAAACGATTTTCCATACTCCAACCCGAAAGCATTGCATATACAGGAAAATGGCTAATAGTCCATAATAAAGAAGTGAACATCCAAAAAAATTCTTTTTTGATATGTCATAAGTTTCAACTCCTTCATACCAAAAATTTTTCAACTCTTCAATTAACGGTTGTAAGTAAACATCAATGCCCTGTGTCGGATCATCATATCCAGGGCCGACAATTGTGAGAAACATATATGGAGTTTTCATAAACATTCACGAGGGTAGATTGTATGGTGTGAATATTATAGGTAAGGATGAATATTTAGAAACAAACTGATAAAATAGTGAGAAGTCATCTTTTAAACCTAGTCTAACGTTGCAGCTCTCCGTTGTCAAACTAGGATATTTCTTATCAAAATATTTCCATGCTTCTCCATCGGATGGGTGTGTTAACGTACCTTCTTGAGATGTTCTCACACTATGTCATGTCATATTATGTGCTGTTACAGATGATGCATATAACCGTTGAAGTCTAGGGTGATGGGTAAATAATGCATATACTTATACATAACTTATTTTCCCTTCTTTACCTTGGTTTGTATCTTCCTTGATTACATATTTTATAATTTCTAAGATTGAATTCTTCATTCTACGATTTAAACATGTATCTATTTTTTGATATGGCAAATCGAAAGATGATATAAGTTTTTTCACTTCATAATAATTTTCACACGTTGAATTATTGGATGGAATATGGCGTTTAGCAGCTTGAACAACAACTATAAATCTAGCTGCCATAAGGTTGTATTTCGATTTCATTGCAACGTATTATGTAGTTACCTATAAATTGAGTGTCGCTTTTACATCCATCTTAAAGGCTTTTTGTAGCATGATCCAATAAATCATATATTTTTTAGCTCCAACATTTGGTTCCTCCTCGATGTTAACATCGTCGTTATCAATTTCAACGGTAGAGAACATTGATCATGCTTCATTTTTGATCATATTTTCTATGGGATTCATACTAACTTCACTACTAATGACATCCACTAATTGTTCTTGATTGTTAAGAGCTACAATTTCTCCACGACGATCCCATAACAAATAATAGGGTACGAAACTATATTAGTGCGAATGAACCTTAACCATATTCGCTATTAAATAGTTCTACAATTTGCACCTACTACATGGACAATGAATTTCTTCATTGTTTCTGTTAGATCCAAAATTGGCTCTAACACCCAAATTGTTCAATTACACAGAAATTGATATCAGAAAAAATGCTAGAAAAACAGAAAAGACGCAAGATTTATAGTGGTTCGGCATTAACGAGCCTACGTCCACTTTATATCTATGATTATACTTGGAATCAGAGTTCAATCGATGAATTATCCCTCAATCTCACTTTTACAACGTTAATTCACTCAATAATTTCGAGACAACTATGAATAATAATAATGGAGGTGTAAGAATGGTGGATTCAAAACTCAGAATTGCCAAAAGGATCCTGAAAAATGCCAAGTTCTAGGCTATTTATAGATGATTTCTTCAGGCGGATCGCGGTCATACGTGGCACGAATGTCGAGAATCTCGGACTGGCTCGTGGCTTGATGGAGATTTGGTCAATATGACGGTTATGGATAGGTGTCGCGAGATCCTTCGTTTGCGGATCGTGATGGACTCAGTCATGGCCTTCATCACGTCTCCTGGGCTTGAATCGGATCGAATCGAGTTGCTGTGGACGGACCAGATCGAGCTAGGATGAGCGGGTCCGATCGGGCTAGCAAGGGGGCGATCACGATCGGGTCTAGGCCTTCTCACAAGTAAAGCTTCATCTTGAACTCGTGTTTGAATCTTGGTGGATTGGTCCAAAAGCTAGCCAACATTTTTCCCCCTCGAAGTATGTTTTATCAAGGATGAAATGTTCTTCGAAAATACTAAACTACCTTTTCATGGAATGACGTAAATCATTGGCTGTGTCTGTCTGAAACATCTTACTTCTCCAGGAAGTCGCGTTCTTTGGCTGGTACAAATACCGGATTAAATCATCAATCATTTCTTTTTTTATCGACCAATTTTTAATTTTTGAACTCCGGAAGATATTGTGATTAATTCTGCTGAGTAAGTTTGTTTTCTCTGTTTCTTTTTTTTACTGCGATGAGCTTCGCGAACCACAGGCGGAACAGGCCGCCCTACGAGCCGTGGTGGGCTTTCATTTCCAGCCCGTGGGCTTTCACGTTCTGAGTAAGACAAAAATGGAAAGAGCAAGGGGCGCCGTGAATTCTATATATTCACCGGTCCTTTCCTCCTTCCCTCTTCTTTCACTTTCTTACCGCCGCCACAATCGATTTTTCTCTCAGAACCCTAATCATGATTTTTCCTCAATAATTTCACCCCCCCTATTTGAGTAAAAAGGTAATTACGCTGTAAATGCCTTCGTGTTATTTCTCTTTGCTTTGCTTGAATATTTACTGGCGCAAAGATAGTGGAGTTAGTGGTCCCAGGGTTTTGAAACTGGTAATGGCGAATTCAATTCATGGAGGAAGGAGGATGACAGTGAGGAAGAAATTGTGGGAAAGTCGGTCGCTTCGTGGAGAGGATTGCGGTTCGGTTTGCGATAACAATTGGATGAAGAAGACGAAGCTGATGTTTAATGCAGCAACGGATCAGATCGTGGAGATGGAAGGACGATGGTTCACGGGTTCATGAGAGCATAAGGAGAATCGGATCGCGAGGGGTTAACACGATCCATTCCGGTTTCTACGATCCGATGCTCTTCAGTGAGTTGGTGCTTCTGCCGCGAGTCCATACTTGCTTCACGATCCGAAGATGCAATGCGATCCGGACCCTAGTTCACGATCCAGCATGATGAACGATCCGATATATTTGTTAAATAAGCAATGCAATTTAATCCTGATACCCCAATGGAAAGTTAGGTTAGAACCTTCGAGTCTTTTGAACCGAACACCAGCACAACTTGGCAGCGGACAACAACTGATATCCCGATTACCTTGTTCACTTTATGATTTTCTTTAATATATACATAGGCACACACTTGCACTCGCACACACGGGGAACAGGTAATTGTATTCTAGCTTTTATTCGTAGACACAGCTATGTCTGATAGACGCTCTTCTAAAGGATCTGAAACAGAGGGGGACTCGGTGATGTCGTAGCACTATAATCCGGAGGTTCCTCCAATTAAACTAGAAGGTGAGGATTCTGAATCCGAATATGAGGCAGAGATAGAATCAAATCCATCTGAGAGTACCTCGCTAGAGGAGGAGTCCGAAGTGTATGACCGAGCTCCCGATGAGATCCTCGGCATTCTAGAAATTGAGAAATTTACTGACTCTTTAGCTTCCAAACTAGACGGTATAAAACTTAAGAAAATTTGCTTTAAACACGGGATCCCCTGGGACGATGTGAAAACACCCGAAAGTGGAGATAGACCTCATCTGGCTCCAGAAGGGTACATGGAAGTCAGCCGACTCATGTGTTGGGTAGGCGCTATTCCTCCGTTTCCTCCAATCTTCATTAAAACCTTAAGACGATTGTGTATTGCCCCTATGCAGCTTCATCCCAATGCTTACGTAGCCTTGTACACTCTATATGTCGCGTATGCAGAGATTCTGCAAACTGAGCTTTTAAAGACTTGAAATTCTACTATCTTTTCAAGCACCGTTCCACAGCAACTCCAAATTTCTCTTTCTTTGAAACAGTATCCAACAGTAAAGTTTTGTCTGATGGTTATAGCAACATAGGGGATCCCAAAGCTGATTGGTTTTACATAAAACACCAGGCTGGGTGTGCGAGGAGGTGGCTCAAATCTAGTAAGTTTCGAGCCTCCAGATGCATAACTTAATTACATAATCGAAGCACTAACATGTTTCTTTTTCTCTTGTGCAGATCACACATTCCCCAAGACAGAAGTCTTAGTGTATAACGATCGATTATCCCGCCTTCTTAAAAGCAAGTCTGACTTCTTAAAAATCAAGAAATGTATTACCGACGAAAACCTTCACAAGCACCATCTTTTGGACATAAGATTTGGAGTTGGCGCGGGCGGCAAACCTTACAAGTATGTGCCTCCGACTGAAGGAGAAGGAACTTCTCAAGTTGTAAAAACAACCATTCTTCGCAAGAGTCCTTCGCCGATGACTAACCAGGATGACAAGGATTTAAACATGTATAAAGGAGACGAGGGACGAGCTGATAAATCAAAAGAGATTCCAACCTCCGAGGGGCAGTCTCCCTTAAGAACTTCATCGCCCATCGAGTCTATCGCCCAAGATGAATTAACAGAGGAACAAATTCTCGGGGAATTAAATAAAGTTCCTTTGAAAGATGATATCTACACCCAAGAAGATTTCGGAGGGGAACCAATTTTTCTCCTCTTCGAAGGGACGGGTACCCCAGTTGGAGAAAAAGAAGTTACCCAAACGAGCCTAACTTCGGGCCCTGGTCTATTTCAAAAAAGGGGATTCCACAGGATGCACAAAACACATGCACCATTTATCATAACACTCATTTGCTACTGTGGTTCATAGTTTTAACACGCACTTGTTTTCTTTGCTAGAAAAATGTCTTGCAAACGGTCTTATTCCTACCGTTTCCTTCGCGAGGGCACACCAAGCCTCCTTCTAGATCCTGAGTACACTCGTAGCGATAGTCTGGGAAGGGATAGTCGTCGACCCCGGGATTCTCATCAATCTTATCCTGCACGACCTCGATCTCCACCGAAGCAAAGTTATGGAAAGCCACCTAGTCATACAATGCCACCGGTTGGGGGGAAACAACTTCCTAGAGATTTAACCCCTCCAAAAAGCACTCCTTCTCACGCCCAATCTTCTAAAAACCACGCCGAGCCAAAGGACAAGGACAAAGATGACGGCAGGATTATAGAGAAGGGGAAGACAGATCCTACTTCCTCTGGTGAGCGTGGCTTCGACACTACTGCTGCAACGGATGTTGCCCCCAGTTCTGAGATTATGGCCAGGCTAGAGCGCTTACGAAAACAGTTTCCCGACATTTACTTTGAGAGGATGGTGCTCGTCCCAGATCTTGAACCGGTCCCCGAGGATTGGGACACAGAGGTGATAGGGTATGTATGCCACGTAGCTAAACAACACGGGGTAATGAAGAAGCATGCTGCTACACTCTCTACTATCATCCGCCGGATGGAGACGGACGCGGCCAGGGCCAGAGTAAAGATTGACAAAGATGCTAGGGCTAGGTGCAAAATGGAAAAAGAACTGGAGTATGCACAGGCCCAACTGGCTTTAGCTCGGCGAGACGCAGAGAATTACAAATCTGAGTTGGAGAGTGCTAGGGAGCGTTTTCGCAACGAGCTTGACTTAAATAGCCAGGAACGGGTGGCCCTGAGGAAGGAAGTAGAGGATCTCGGGAAGTAGAGGATCCCAGCTGATGCAAACCTTTCTTAGAGGTGAGGAGCCTGAGGCTTTGGAGGAAGGTAGACGCCTTATCCATGAGGAAATAGATAGGGAGAAGAGCAGGATCAAGGGTAAGGATAAGATTGGCGAGAGTTTGAGCTCGGTGGTAGAGCCCAAAATCTCTGAGGTTGAGGGATATAACCCCGATGATCCATTGATCCCCTTGGCACCTACTTCTCCGATTGTCGGGACCACTAGTACAAATCTGGGAGATGAGTCGGCCGAAGGTATCTCCACATTTTCTCCACAGTTCATTAAAGCAATTGTAACTTGTCGTCGTCTCATGGGACAGACAACTGACATGGCCACCTCTCCTGCCGATTTGCTAACCTTTAGTTCTAATAGTGTAGGTACCAAAGTGATCGAAAAGGGTGCAGAGGAGAAGGCAGAGGTTGAGAAGGTTGAGGTTCCCCCGGGTTATGGTATCAAAGCTTCCGAGGTCTCAAAGCAGACCGGGGGCTCAACAAGTGATAGATTTACAGTTGCACCCGTGGAGTCTGGCCCTGGCGCTCCTGCGGATGCCGAGATCATTGCTGCCATGCATGACATAGACGGCGGTCATGGAGATGAGGAAGAGGAGGTAGAAATCATTTACGAGGTCAAGGGTGATGATAGCGAAACCTTGGCTGACATACAGGCTAGGAAGGAGAAGCAGTTGGCTCTTAAGAGCTAGGAACATAATTCTGTGTTCATAACTCCTAATTCTGAAATCGACCCCAAGACTGGGTTGGTTATAAGATTCTCTTCTAGATCGATGACTTCACAGCTTGCCTCTGAACCTTCCAGTCCTTCTCCGGAGCCTCTTGTCGACAAGAGGAAGAGGAAGAAAAGCGACCGCTCCGGTACTGATAAAGAGGAGTTGGAGAAACAGAAGAAAGACAAGAAATCAAAGTCATCTCCAAAGCGCAAATAGAATGCAGCTATTGGCTCATGTTTTAGTTTTAGGATTTCTTTTGGCCAAAAAATGTAGTCATGAGATTGGCCCTTACTTTTTGCTTAGTTTCTCGTTTTTTGTATATCCATTTCCAGTAAATAAGGACCTACTTCTTTTGCATCATTGTGTTCCTGCAAATTCATCATGTTAGCAGAGTTTAAATAATCATAACCAAAACTTTCATAATTAAATGTTAAAGTTATAAGTAACGATCATTAATCATAACGAAAACAATCATCGAGAAACACTTGTGCTAAGTAATCGTGTAGTGATGCACGTATATATTCCTAATTGATCGTCATTACAGTGCCTGGCCAGGGCATATTGGCGATCGATTAGAATTATATTCGTACTCTCCCGATCTTTCCGTGGGGTAATGGTTCTTGCGGCGCTAGTCTCTAGTGCTTTTATACTCTCCCGTTCCTTCAACAGGTTAGAGTTTGCGTGGCACTAAGTCTCTAGCGCCTTTATACTCTCCCGATCCTTTAGCGGGTTAGAGTTCACGTGGCACTAAGTCTCAAGCACCTTTATACTCTCCCGATCCTTCAGTGGGTTAGAGTTCGTGTGGAACTAAGTCTCTAGTGCCTTTATACTCTCCCGATCCATCAGCGGGTTAGAGTTCGAGCTCGATTTTTGGTCTGCTCACCGATCCTTCAGCGGGGCAGAAGTTCTGGGGGCGCTATATCTCTAGCGCCTTTATACTCTCCCGATCCTTCAGGGGGTTAGAGTGTTGTCAAAGTGGATTTATCATGGTGCACCTTCACGCCCTGGGGACGTTATCTCCGCGTCCTTTATACTCTATCCTTGATCTCGGGAGTTAGAGTGCGAGTTGTAGTGCGATTTATCTTTCTGCACCTTTTGGAGCTTTAATTATTGTGAACTTTCCGATTTGCTGAACGGCATTTTGGATTAGCTGTTTTGAGACTACTACATAAATTTAAAACAATTTCCGAAATGGTAACTGTATATATATTGATCAAAATAAAAGAGTAGATAAGAAATGGTTCAGTAAGGGTAAATGACACACAGCATTTTTATAGTGGTTCGGTCGAATCATGAGCTACATCCACTTTATAATCTTTTGTTCAAATAACCAAACTGTTCTAGGCAAGTTGAGCCTTTTTACCTGGTTCTAAAAACAAAAGAATAGAACTGACATTTTTATGTCAGGTAAATCCGCAAATGCTGGGCATTCCACACTCTGGGGATTTCATCTCCATCCACGGTCGCTAGCCTGAAGGTTCCATTATCAAGCCTTCATGAAATGGAGTATGGTCCTTCCCATTTCGGGCCCATATGTACTGGGGGCAGAAAGACACGCTTCAAAACCAAGTCTCCATGTTCGAATGTCCGAGCTCAGATTCTTCTATTGTAGTACCGAGCTTTTTGTTGTTTGTGCCTCAAGACACGTAAGATAGCTTCGTCCCTTTTTTCCTCAACCATGTCCACGGATTCAACGAGCAACTCATTGTTGGTCATCGGATCGTAATAAATGGTACGATGGGATGGTACTTCTAACTTAACCAGAATAACTGCTTCGGCTCCAAAGGCAAGTGAAAATGGGGAGTGTCCCGTTACCGATTTGTACGTCGTTCTGTAGGCCCATAGTGCCAGGGGAATTCATCGACCCACATAGCTTTGGCCCTCTTCAATCTTTTCTTCAGAATGGATTTGATCACCTTGTCTGCCGCTTCAACCTGTCCGTTCGATTGCGGATGTGCAACAGAGGTGAATCTTTTCTCGATGTGATACTTTCGACAGAAATTTTGAAACCTGTGTTGTCGAATTGGGTCCCATTATCGGTTATGATGACTTTTGGAATCCCAAACCGACAGATAATGTTCTTAACGATAAAGGTGATTACTCGTTTGGTCGTGATCGTGGTCAAAGGCTCTGCTTCTACCGATTTAGTAAAATAATCCACGACCACAATAGCGAACTTTGCTCCGCCCTTTGCTATGGGGAGGCTCCCAATAATGTCAACTCCCCACATAGCAAAAGGCCACGGGCTTGTCATTGTTTTCAACTGGTTAGGTGGCAACCTACTGATTTTGGAGAACCTCTAGCAAGCATCACAACGTCGTGCATACTTGGCTGCATTCTTATTTATAGTGGGCCAGAAATAGCCGTATTGCAATATCTTTTGTGCCAATGTTTGCCCTCCCGTGTGGTCGCCACACTCACCTTCATGGACTTCCTTTAGCACAGGCCTGATGTCGTCATGGGCAATGCACCCGAGGAGAGGCATCGAGAAACCTTGCCTGTACCGGACTTTGCCTTGCAACACATATCGGGAGGCCTTCCGTATAACTGCACGCCTCCCACTTTTCTTAATTGGGAGCATTCCATTCATCAAGAAATTCTTTAGGGGGGTCATCCATGACTCCCTTTCAGGTTCAATCTCCAATACCAGATCAAATTCCATCTGATCCACACTGGGGAACTATAGTACTTCAATCAGGACTAGCTCCGTGTATTCTGGATTATCGGAACTAGCTATATTTACTAACTTGTCCTCTTTTTGATTCTCTTCTCGAGGGATGTGACGTATACTGCGGTGATCAAAACCGTCCAACAACATCTTTACTTTTTCCAGATATGATATCAACCTTGGACTCTTAGCCTGAAATTTTTCATTAACTTGGTTCATGACCAAATTGAAGTCACAGAAAATGTCTAGCTTTGTAATCCCTAGTTCTTTTGCAAGTTTCAACCCGGCAATCAGAGCTTCATACTCAGAATCATTATTGGTCGCGTGGAACTCCAATCTAAGAGCGTAGTATATTATCCGTTTCTCTGGAGTTTCAAGAACCACTCTGGCACCTTATCGTTTATCATTTTTAGCTCCATCAGTATATAGTTTCAAGGCATTAGGGTCAAGGAGTAGCTTTGGTGGATCATCTTCCTCGGTTACCGTATCATCTTCTGGGATGGTAAATTCCGCTATAATGTCTGCAAGTGCCTGCCCTCTTATCGACCTCCGGGGTTGGAAGTTCAGGTCGAATTGACTCAGCTCAATATTCTATTTGAGCAATCTTCCCGATGGTTCTGGCCTTTGTAGGACCTGCTTAAGTGGGTGATCAGTATAAACAGTAATGGGATGAGCTTGGAAGTAGTGATGAAGCTTCCTAGATGCGATCAGCAAACTATACGCGAGCTTTTCTATATTTGGGTAATTTCGTTCTACGGCTGCTAATTTCTTGCTCACATAGTACACTGGTCTTTGCACCTTATCCTCTTCTCTTACCAAAGCCGAACTGATCGCATGAGATGACACTTCCAGATACACGAATAAATCCTCGTGATCCATAGGCTTGGACAATATTGGAGGTCTCTCCAGATGATTCAACGGATTCTGGAAAGCTTCTATACAATCAGGATTCCATTTAAAGTTGCGCTTGGCTCGCTTTATTAATTCGAAAAACGGGATGCATTAATTTGTAGCTTTTGAGATAAATCTGCTTAGCGCTGCCACTTTTCCAGCAAGGCTTTGCACATCTTTAATCTGCTTTGGTTCTTGGATATTTCGGATTGCCGTGATTTGGTCTAGATTAATCTCGATTCCACGCGAGCTTACAATGAACCCCAGGAATTTTCCAGATGCTACTCTAAACGAGAATTTCAAAGGATTCAATTTCATCCCATATTTTCGGAGAATTTGAAACATCTCTGCCAAATCGTTGGTATAATTGGATGACATTCTGGACTTTACCAACATATCGTCGACGTATACCTCCATCGTTCTCCCAATCTGGTTGTAGAACATCCTATTCACCAACCGCTGATATGTTGTGCCAGCATTTTTCAGACCGAAAGGCATTACCACATAGCAATATAATCCCAAATCTGTAATGAAGCCGGTATGCTCTTGGTCTGGGACATGCATTGGGATCTGATTATACCCCAAATAGGCATCCATAAAGGAAAGGAGTTCATGACCTGCAGTTGAATCTACTAATTGATCGATTCTAGGCAACGGGAAGCTATCCTTCGGACAAGCCTTGTTTAGATCAGAGAAATCGATACACGTTCGCCACTTTCCATTCGCCATTTTTACCAAAACTAGATTTGAAATCCAGTCAGGGTACGTCAAATGTTTAATAAATCCATTACTCTTCAGTTTCTCGATTTCTTCTTTCAATGCGATAGACCTTTCTAGACCCAACATTCGCCTTTTCTGCTTGACAGGAGGATGTTTCGGGTTAATGCTTATCGAATTACTCATAATCGAGGGAGATATCCCACACATGTCCGCATGGGTCCAGGCAAAAACATCCAAATTAGTTTTTAGAAAATTTGTTAATTCCTTGGCTCGAACGGGATCCAACTGGGATCAAATCTTCAGGACCTTCTCTGGGTCGCTATCATCGATTGGTACATCCATAGTTGCTTCATTGGGAGTCGCCATTCTGCCCCCAGGCTCTTCATCCTCTCTGGGATCTATGTCCTCAGGCAACTCTCTGGACGACTCTCCCAAAGGTACTTCCTTTAGTTGCTATGACGATTTCTCCCTTGGAGGGGAGGCACCACCTTTCGCTTCTATATCTCTTCCTTTGCGGAGCAGTTTTAATTCTGCAATGTAGCATGCTCGTGCAACAACTTGATCTCCTCTAACGATACCCACACTAGAATCTATTGGGAATTTCAATAATAAGCACCAGGGTGCAATACAGGCACTGAATTTGGCTAGGGTCGGTCGGCCCAAGAAGGCATTATATGGCGATTCAATATCCAGAACCACGAAGGGGAGGATCCACACTCTCTGGCATTCCCCTTCCCCAAGGGTTACTGATAATTCCACATATCCTATTGGAGCGGTCGAGGCCCCATTAAATTCGCGTATCCAACCTTCACATGGCTTTAAATCCTTCGGCTCGAGTTTCATTTGGTTGAACGTTTTCTTGAACAAAATATTGGCGGAACTCCCGTTATCTACCAAGACTTTATGAACTATTGCTGGGCCAATGGTGATGGTGATCACCAATGGATCTTCAATTGGGGAGTGTAATCCAATACTCTCTAGCTCGCGAAATATGATGTCATATGACATCGTCTTTTGTTGCTTAATCAGAGCGCTGTCCTCAAGGTTACTGCACTCTCCCACTTCGAAATGCTGTTTAGCTGCATTTATGTATTGATCCATAGCTCTTAAACTGTGCCCTGTTAGGTGAAGCCCACCAATTATGGTATTGATAACGATATTTTTCACTTTTTGCTGAGCCGTCGGTTTGGCAGTAGGTTGGCTTGGGTTCGGGGCTTGTGCGTCTTGCCCCCTGTCCCTGGTAGTTACCTTATACACATCAAGCTTCCCTTCTCGAAGCAGCCTTTCAACCACATCTCTCAAGTGATGACATTCGTTTGTGGTATGACCATGAATCTAATGAAAAAGATAGAATTTCCCGGTTTCACGCTCTTTCTCTGTAGAATCGCTCGGAGGAGGCCTTTTGTACTAGAGGACATTATATGTATCCAGGAAGATGTTCTCCATTGTATCATTTAACGGTGTGAAGTTCTCAAACGATCTGGACCAGGATCTCCTCTGAAAGTCATTTCCTCGATTTCTTTTCCAATTATTGTTATTATTATTCCCTGATTGGCGACCGTTGTCTTGATTCTTGTTCCTAACATTAACTTCAACCTTTCCTGAGCTATCTCCCATTTGTTTGATGGCCACGTTGCTTTGGATATCTTCCTTATCGGTAGCCTTTCTTTTTCGATTAGCGTATATCTCCTCCTGACGCAGGCGAATATTGGCTTTTTCATAAAATATTTCTCTGGTCGGGGGAGGTTTACCAGCCAAGTATCTTCCAAACTTGGTATCTTTATCGACGCCATCGATCAAGGCCATCAACATAGTTTGCTCATGCGGATATTTGACTTCTGTGACAGCCAAGCTAAAACAATCCAAATACGTCCTCAGGTTTTCGTTCGGTCATTGTTTAATGAGGGATAACTCGATCACATTCTTAGACCTCTGGGCATGAAGACAGAATTGGTTTACGAATTTCTCACTCAATTCCCTAAAGCTGGATATTGACCGTGCTGGCAGGCGGGTAAACCACAATAACGGTACATCTTCCAAGAATATAGGAAATGCTTTACATTTAACCGCGTCTGTAGCTGCAGTAGCATTCATTGACCAGGAGTAACGCATTAAGTGTTGGATGGGGTCAGTCCTACCCGTATAGCGATTCATCGTTGGCATATTGAAGCGTCTTGGGAATGTAACATCCAGTATGTCGTCAGTAAAAGGTGTGTGACTACGATCTATGCCCCAATCTTCATTCCACTGTCCACGGCTATCTACCATGACTTGCCTAATCATTGCTTCAACCTCTGCATGGGTCAGGGTAGATTCGGGATCAGCACTCCTCCGGCGTTTCTTTAACGTGCTGCTATAAAATCTGGGCCCTGAGCAGAACTCCATTGCCCCCTGTCGCCGCGTTCCATCATGCGACGAGCGGAAGGCATGCCATTCCTTGGTGGTAGAACAGGCTCATTTAAGTTGCGGTTACTAGTTCCCTGATTAAATGCCTCCTCTTCATGAGACAGAAGTGACCCAAATCGAAGTTTTTCTATGTTCTTGGGCCTTTCTAACGGGGGCCATCGTTGGTTCCTTCGGGGCTCTTCAGATGATGACGTATGTTCCAGAGAGAAAGGGTGAGCTGGAGGCGGTAAAACCTGTTTTTGAATATCATCAATTCTTCTGCCTAAGGCAGTAATATTTTGACACAGCAATGAGCTCTCCTGCCTTTGAGCGGCCAGTTCATCGGTTTGCCTGTATAATGCTTCAAGTATTTAAGTTAAATGTCCCTCGGTAACTGGGGCAGAAGGGTCAAATTGATCATCAACATTCTCTCTTATATGTAAAGAACTTGGGCCAGGTCGAGCAGTTGTACCAGCACGAGAAGAACGAGCCATAACCTCCTTTCCGGGTTGGGTCGTTGTAACACCCCGTAGTTCTGTAACACTAAGATTTACAAATCAAGGAAGAATTAAAAGTTAAAATCAAAATTAAGGGAAACGGGATGCGCCATTCCGTTCATCTCAGAATTCTGCATGAAAATCAGTCCGAGTTTGCGTAAATCGTAGTCTGTATGAGGAATATATGGCCTCGGGAAGTTTCAGCAAAGTTCAAATTTCAAAACAGACTCAGAAGCGGGCTGGGCGAGAAATTTCCCGCCCGGGACCCAGGTCGACTGGGTAGTCGACCCCCACCCACCAGGTCGACTGGGGAGTCGACCCCCCCAGGTCGACTGAGGAGTCGACTGGGTAGTGGACCCCCCCCCCCCCCGCTTTTTGCAGCTTTCTGAACCTGATTCGTTTCTCTGTATCCGGACGCCATTCTGACCAGATTCGTTGACTTCTACACTATATAAACAGCCCTGGTCTTCTTCTCTTTTCACAATTCCTATCTATCCTTATGCTGCCTCTGAGAAAATATATAAATAAATAAAAATAAGAAAATAATACGAAGATTCAAGACAAGGTTAGGCTACTCAAGTTTGTCAAGAAGAGGTTCGAATCAAAGGCTAACTCAAACGGTTTCAACCAACGTCGCATGAATCATAGCAACGCCTTCTTTCTTTTCTAATCTAATCTCTGTAAGTCAGTTATTTCTAGATTTGAACGTTTCTTTTTTTCGTGACATTAAATTAAAGGAATAAAAGAGTATGCCAATTCTTTCTATTCGAATCAGTACCTATTTCTTTGGACCTAATTAAGAACTGTCATGATTCGAGGACAAATAAGACCGTGACTATGAAACTATGGACCTTAAAACCATATGCCTCTTTGACTATGAACATTGCCTATGACTATGAACATTGCCTATGACTATGGACATTGCCTATGACTATGACTGTGACTATGAGAATTATTTCCCTGACTAAGCCTATGCCTTTGATTAGGAAACATAAACTATTGCCTATGACATAACAAGGACAATTGTGACTAAACACCTATGA
This sequence comes from Allium sativum, assembly GCA_030737875.1. Taxonomy (NCBI): domain Eukaryota; kingdom Viridiplantae; phylum Streptophyta; class Magnoliopsida; order Asparagales; family Amaryllidaceae; genus Allium; species Allium sativum. Next base: position 250,303,589 of record CM060915.1, on the reverse strand, counting down.
TTCATGACTAGGAAAGTGTTGCTTAAGTTTTTGACTGTGAAATTGGGTCTAAACCTGATTTTCTATTCTGTCTATTCTTGGTTTTCTTTGGTTTTAGACCTTGGGAATTTACCTATTAAGTTAGGTCTACCCATGTTCTTGAACCTACGTCTTATTCTGTCTATTCTTGGTTTTCTTTGGTTTTAGACCTTGGGAATTTACCTATTAAGTTAGTTCTACCCATGTTCTTGAACCTACGTCATTATTCAACCCTTTTTATGCCAGTTATTATGTCTGTCTTTGGCATAGCACCTTTGGTTCATTCCCTATTTTCTACGAATCTAGATTTATCTATAATCTAGATTGAATCACGATTTTACAAACGGTGGGAATACGATTTGGGCAAAATATGAAATTTACTAAAAACGTAGTTTTTAACTTGGAAATTGGCATAAATTGGGAACATGCATTACGGCATGCAAATTGGATAAATTTGACATGAATTATAGGATGTGTAATTTGAATCTAGCATTGGCGTGTAATTTTAGCATTTACATGAATTTTGAACAAGTGTAATAAATCTAGTTTGACATGAATTAGAATGTTAAACCAGAATTGGATTAGCTAATTTGGCACGGTAAGTATATTAGCATAAATTTGAAATTGGCCATAATTGGGAGTAATTGGCAGGTTTAGCAAAATCATGGTTGGTGACACTTAATTTGGTATAGTTTACATACCAAAAATCATAAATATGATTTAGAGGGGGAAATGGGCCATAAGAATGAATGTTGACAATTTACATTAAAAGAGAAATTAGGAAATAAGTAAATTAGAAATAATTTACTTATAGGATTTGTCCTAAATGAGAAAAGGTAAATTTAGGCAAAAGAAAGGTTTATTAACGACATCTCTTTTAATGAAACACCAGAAAGTTCTAGGGTGATAGAGAGGATCGTGTCTAGGCTTGGGTTTGGAAAATACAAGTTTCCTACTCTCCCTGGATATCCCTAACTGATCCGACGGACGGGATGGTTACTTTCAAAACCTGATTTGAAAATTAATCAAAACCCTTTGAACGTAGAAAACACGAGTATGCCTAACCCGAGGTTAGACTAAGTTGCGATGTAAACCTGCCCGGAACCAACCAGCACATCCAGTATTCGCAACAATATCTGTCTAATGTGAGTGGTCGCGACTTTAATCTATTTAATTAAAGCTAGAATAAGAGTGGTAGGGTTAAGTTAACTAAGACACTTAACCAATTCAACAAGATAACCAAACCAATGGGTGGGGTTAGGTTCATACAGACACTTAACATAGTTAAGCTAGAATGGGAGGGTTAAGTCCATAGGAACACTTAACCAACTTAACACAATCAAGGTAGAATGGGAGGGATAATTCCATAGGGACACTTAACCAAACTTATGGTAACAAGACCAGATTTGTAAGGGTTAAGTAACTAAGAAAACACTCAGCCAAATTAACATGTTAACTAGTCTAGAAGGTGGGGTTAAGTAAAGTTAATACACTTAGCCAAATTAACATGTTAACTACACTAGAGGATGGGGTTAAGTAAGATTTAATACACTTAGCCAATTTGATATGATAGCTGGGCTAGACTGTAGGGTTAAGTAAACCTGAACCATTAACCATCAGATTGTGATAAAGGAATAGGGTTAAGTCTAAAACATGAAGGGATAATACTTAACCGTTAATAACATGTTAGTTAAAACAGACGGGCAAGGTTAAGTTAAAAAAGGAACACTGAACCAAATACAGGATGAATGGGTAGGGTTAAGTAATAAGAAATACTTAACCAATATAACTTGGTTTTTGGTGGGGTTAAGTCAACATGAATTACTGATAGCACTTAACCAGTTTGACAGGATAAATGAAGAGGGTTAAGTTGGCTTGAATTGACTAATGACACTTAACCAACCCAAATTGACGGAAAGGGAACTAAGTAGTAAACCTTAGTTAAGAAAACAACGATTCTGGAAACTAAGTGGTATACCTTAGTTAGTAGAACTAAGTAGTAATTCTTAGTATAACACGGAAAGGAGCGAATGTCTGTCTGAGTAAAAAGAAGGCTCCAACGAATTGGGTTACGAAGCCCGAGGCTTCGAGGGGACGTGAGGGTACTCTTGGTATCCCTCTGTGAGGCTGCAGATGATCCTCCTGGGCTCACAGAGGTTAAGGTCTGCGTAGAAGAACCAGGGGTATGCCTTGGTTGCAATATATGGCAACCTAAAGACTAGGATGGACCGGCGTGATTCGGCGAGAAAACGGTAGCCCTGTGATAGCAACTCGTCGTCTACCATCCATCTTGAGTCAATCGAGATACGTGAAGCGGAAAGGCGGAGAACTCCAAAGGACCATATACTTGCTATCTAGTTATGGGTGAGGATGGCCATAGGATAGTAGGGCACCGGGGACTGCATATAGTTCTCATTTTTCAAGGTGTGCCTTTCATTAGTTGAGGGAGGGGTCAAGTGGGACCATAGCCACTGGAACAAAAACAGACCATAGCATCTGCATCGGTAGATATCTGAAAGCTCCCGACCGAGTTCTGTATTCCTTGATTCGCCCTAACACAGGACTCGGGCCGCACATCACAGGACATGTGCATCTAGACAAGCGATAGCGATTCGCGATACATGCGTGGGGAAGTATAGGAACGTATACCACTGTAGGTAGTGTGTCCTAGACTTGGGGGCATCGTTCGTCTGGTAGCATAATCCCTAGTTGGACTAGGTGGCATAAACCTTGAATCCGAGAAGCATTCAGCAGATATCGTAAACTCTAATTTAGAAAGCATTTGATAGAAAACCCTAGATTAAGATCTAGGTAATAAATAATAAATGAAAGCCCGAAGGCAATGAAAGATACAGGGAGTGGGATCACGTTATCGTTACTAGATGGGACATTAGTTAGGTGGTGCAGAGATATAGAAACCAGTATAACAAGGAAATAACGAAGCGGCGAAAGTATTAGAGCATATCCAGTTAATCTTATCTTAGCATATCTTGTGTTAATCTTGTCTAATCTTGCCAACCCTATCATCATGGTGTTATCTTGTATTTAGTTAATTCATGTCGTTTTGTTGTCCCATGTTCACATGCTAGAAGTTACTGAACTTACTCAGGCTTTATGTCTGACTCTGTTTTTCTTTCGTCTTCTTTTCTTCCGTCTCCCCCCCCCCCCCCAACCCCGGGTAGTAAAGGAGGGAATAGTATAGCTCAGGTTAAGTTGGACTGTCACTCTTTCCCAGCTTGAAGAATTTGTGGAAGTTTGCTTGGATTCTCTTTTCAGATGCTATGGTTGGCTCTTGCTAAAATTGGGGGATATAAATGTTGTTTTATGCTTCTTTATTTTGTAAGACAGATGATACCCTGATATTGTAAAGAAATCATTGTACAAACTATTTTATCAATAAAGCAAAGTTTTATTTTCCGCTGTTTAATTTCTGTCTGTCTTGTAATTTATCTGCATCTTTTACCCTAAATGCTCCACAGAACTTAGTGCATTCCCTTTGTGAGTGACACTAACGGATGTGGGGTGTTACACGTGGTATCAGAGTTGAAGGTTACCAGATCAGATAAAGGATTTGAAAAATAATTTTCAAAACGGTTTTTAAAAGAAGCATTTTTAAAAGAAAAGATTTGTTTTAAAGGCATATTCCCCAAAGCCATACGCATTATCTTCACTTCCTCTGTTTGAATTCTTCTTTCTTGAGTCTCTGGGGCTCCTGGCTTTCTGGGAGGTAACCTCATCGATGGGCGAAGTAGTGCCCGACTTCCATCTATAGCCGTAGTAGTTGCACCTGCGGTTAGTTTTCTTTCAAGCTTAGTAGGGTATTCTGTACGATGGAAGTAGCTTTCGAGAGATTTGTCAACATGACTACACATGGAAGGGGATGAGGAGTTTGGCTAGAAAGCACAACCCTAGGATGAGGAATTCTTAGATATAGATTTAGCTCATGAAGGAGGAAGAAATTATAAGACCTAAGACAAGAGGAAGTATCTTTACTAGGATATGATTGGGCATATAATTAAGGACAAGGGCAAGAATGAGGAACAAGATTTTCGGAAGGGCGAGTACATACTTTCACCACCAAGCGTACCTAGGAGAAAGGTTGTAAAGTTCTATTGGAAGAGTCTAGCTGTTCGTACTCTTTCCTTTGGTTTTAGCGCTTCGCATTTGTTCATATCCACTTCCATAGTTGAGTCTCTGCACCATAGTACTTGTATAGTAGAAAGATCCCACTAGAGTCTCAAATCCAATTGGTGGTCCGACCAGTTTATTTTTGGTTAGTAGGGATTTGAGAATAGCTATCGAGTTTGCTTATATCATCTCACGTAGATCGTCTAAATTCGGAGGAGATATTCCTTGGGTGCTTGTCTGATATTGGTTTAGGGCCTTTGGGGTTTGTACTTGAGGAATGTCGAGTTCGACTAGGATGGGTTGCGTGAGAGATGAGTAGTTGTGACAGGCACTCTAAAAAAAACACGTAGTAACCTTTCGACCCTTATAGTTATGGCATGGTGGATAAGAGGGAGACCTATAATCATCTTAGTACATATACTTGGTACCGTGATTGCATCTGTTTATTTTGGAAATGGAGATCAGAAACTTCACAACCGTGAAGTTAAATTAGTTAAGATACGGTGGAGTAAAGCTCAAGAAGGCTAGATACTAGCATCATACCCTTTTTCCTTAAGGGTGCATCCTTGATTTCTTTATTTAGGAGCTTTATGCATAATTGTTTCTCTCTTTCCAAAGTATATCCTCTAGGTCGTATCTTCGATCCTTAGGAAGAAGCCAATGGATGTAAACATGTGTTTGAAACATGTTATGGTTGATGGTTGCAAGTGGTTGCTAATGGATGCTCGTGGATGCATATGCATACGTATTAGGCACTAGATCAGTTCGGACGCTTTCATATTGCATTTACAAATATGTATTTGTTTGTAAGTTGAACTTGATATGATTATCATATGGATGTTGCATATGGATCAATGGCTATGCACACATGTAGTATTTACATAACTAGGGATGCTTGCATACATGATTGGACGCATGGCACTGACATGATTCGCATTAAGGAGGACAACTGAATCAGTAGACCGCCTAATTTTGCATTAGATAAAGACATATTCACACACTATGCATATAAACATGAAAGCATTAAATATCTTTTAAGGACAGTGAATGCCTGTGATTGGATGGTTGAGTAGATGGGTGATTGGATAGTAGGACACATTCCTCCTAACTTGAAGATTTCGGGGACGAAATCCTTTTAAGTGGGGGGAGAATGTAACACCCCATAGTTCTGTAACACTAAGATTTACAAATCAAGGCAGAGTTAAAAGTTAGAATCAAAATTAAGGGAAACGGGCTATGCCATTGCTTTCGTCTCGGAATTCTGCATGAAAACGAGTCCAAGTTTGCGTAAATCGGAATCCGTATGAGGAAGATATGGCCTCGGGAAGTTTCAGCAAAGTTCAAATTTCAAAACAGACTCAGAAGCGGGCTGGGCGGGAAATTTCCCGCCCAGGACCCAGGTCGACTGGGGAGTTGACTGGGTAGTCGACCCCCACCCCCTAGGTTGAATGGGAAGTTGACCCCCCCAGGTCGACTGGGTAGTCGACACCCCCCCCCCCCCCCCGTGCTTTTTCCAGCTTTCTGAACCTGATTCGTTTCTCTGTATCCGGACGCCATTCTGACCAGATTCGTTGACTTCTACACTATATAAACAGCCCTGGTCTTCTTCTCTATTCACAATTCCTATCTATCCTTATGCTGCCTCTGAGAAAATATATAAATAAATAAAAATAAGAAAATAATACGAAGATTCAAGACAAGGTTAGGCTGCTCAAGTTTGTCAAGAAGAGGTTCGAATCAAAGGCTAACTCAAACGGTTTCAAGCAACGTCGCACGAATCATAGCAACACCATCTTTCTTTTCTAATCTAATCTCTGTAAGTCGGTTATTTCTAGATTTGAACGTTTCTTTTTTTTCGTGACATTAAATTAAAGGAATAAAAGAGTATGCCAATTCTTTCTATTCGAATCAGTACCTATTTCTTTGGACCTAATTAAGAACTGTCATGATTCGAGGACAAATAAGACCGTGACTATGAAACAATGGACCTAAAAACCATATGCCTCTTTGACTATGAACATTGCCTATGACTATGAACATTGCCTATGACTATGGACATTGCCTATGACTATGACTGTGACTATGAGAATTATTTCCCTGACTAAGCCTATGCCTTTGATTAGGAAACATAAACTATTGCCTATGACATAACAAGGACAATTGTGACTAAACACCTATGATTCATGACTAGGAAAGTGTTGCTTAAGTTTTTGACTGTGAAATTGGGTCCAAACCTGATTTTCTATTCTGTCTATTCTTGGTTTTCTTTGGTTTTAGACCTTGGGAATTTACCTATTAAGTTAGGTCTACCCATGTTCTTGAACCTACGTCGTTATTCAACCCTTTTTATGCCAGTTATTATGTCTGTCTTTGGCATAGCATCTTTGGTTCATTCCCTATTTTCTACGAATCTAGATTTATCTATAATCTAGATTGAATCACGATTTTACAAACGGTGGGAATACGATTTGGGCAAAATATGAAATTTACTAAAAACATAGTTTTTAACTTGGAAATTGGCAGAAATTGGGAACATGCATTACAGCATGCAAATTGGATAAATTTGACATGAATTATAGGATGTGTAATTTGAATCTAGCATTGGCGTGTAAATCTAGCATTTACATGAATTGTGAACTAGAGTAATAAGTCTAGTTTGACATGAATTAGAATGTTAAATCAGAATTGGATTAGCTAATTTGGCACGGTAAGTATATTACTATAAATTTGAAATTGGCCATAATGGGAGTAATTGGCAGGTTTAGCAAAATCATGGTTAGTGACACTTAATTTGGTATAGTTTACATACCAAAAAGCATAAATATGATTTAGAGGGGGAAATGGGCCATAAGAATGAATGTTGACAATTTACATTAAAAGAGAAATTAGAAAATAAGTAAATTAGAAATAATTTACTTATAGGATTTGTCCTAAATGAGAATAGGTAAATTTAGACAAAAGAAAGATTTATTAACGACATCTCTTTTAATGAAACACCAGAAAGTTCTAGGGTGACAGAGAGGATAGTGTCTAGGCTTGGGTTTGGAAAATAAAAGTTTCCTGCTCTCCCTGGCTATCCCTAACTGATCCGATGGATAGGATGGTTACTTTCAAAACCTGATTTGAAAATTAATCAAAACCCTTTGAACGTAGAAAACACGAGTATGCCTAACCCGAGGTTAGACTGAGTTGCGATGTAAACCTGCCCGGAACCAACCGGCACATCCAGTATTCACAACAATATATGTCTAGTGTGAGTGGTCGCGGCTTTAATCTATTTAATTAAAGCTAGAATAAGAGTGGTAGGGTTAAGTTAACTAAGACACTTAACCAATTCAACAAGATAACCAAACCAATGGGTGGGGTTAGGTTCATACAGACACTTAACATAGTTAAGCTAGAATGGGAGGGTTAAGTCCATAGGAACACTTAACCAACTTAACACAATCAAGCTAGAATGGGAGGGCTAAGTCTATAGGGACACTTAACCAAACTTACGGTAACAAGACCAGATTTGTAAGGGTTAAGTAACTAAGAAAACACTAAGCCAAATTAATATGTTAACTAGTCTAGAAGGTGGAGTTAAGTAAAGTTATTACACTTAGCCAAATTAACATGTTAACTAGACTAGAGGTTGGGGTTAAGTAAGATTTAATACACTTAGCCAATTTGATATGATAGCTGGGCTAGACTGTAGGGTTAAGTAAACCTGAACACTTAACCATCAGATTGTGATAAAGGAATAAGGTTAAGTCTAAAACATGAAGGGATAATACTTAACCGTTAATAACATGTTAGTTAAAACAGACGCGCAAGGTTAAGTTAAAAAAGGAACACTGAACCAAATACAGGATGAATGGGTAGGGTTAAGTAATAAGAAATTCTTAACCAATACAACTTGGTTTGTGGTGGGGTTAAGTCAACATGAATTACTGATAGCACTTAACCAGTTTGACAGGATAAATGAAGAGGGTTAAGTTGGCTTGAATTGACTAATGACACTTAACCAACCCAAATTAACGGGAATGGTAACTAAGTAGTAAACCTTAGTTAAGAAAACAACGATTCTGGAAACTAAGTGGTAAACCTTAGTTAGTAGAACTAAGTAGTAATTCTTAGTATAACACGGAAAGGAGCGAATGTCCGTTTGAGTAAAAAGAAGGCTCCAACGAATTGGGTTACGAAGCTCAAGGCTTCGAGGGGACGTGAGGGTACTCTTGGTATCCCTCTGTGAGGCTGTAGATGATCCTCCTGGGCTCACAGAGGTTAAGGTCTGCGTAGAAGAACTAGGGGTATGCCTTGGTTGCAATATATGGCAACCTAAAGACTAGGATGGACCGGCGTGATTCGGCGAGAAAACGGTAGCCCTGTGATAGCGACTCATCGTCTACCATCCATCTTGAGTCAATCGAGATACGTGAAGCGGAAAGGCGGAGAACTCCAAAAGACCATATACTTGCTATCTAGTTATGGGTGAGGATGGCCATAGGATAGTAGGGCACCGGGGGCCTGCGTATAGTTCTCATTTTTCAAGGTGTGCCTTTCATTAGTTGAGGGAGGGGTCAAGTAGGACCATAGCCACTGGAATAAAAACAGACCTTAGCATCTAGATCGGCAGATATCTGAAAGCTCCTGACCGAGTTATGTATTCCTTGATTTGCCCTGACATAGGACTCGGGCCACACATTACAGGACATGTGCATCTAGACAAGCGATAGCGATTCGTGATACATGCGTTTGGAAGTATAGGAACATATACCACTCTAGGTAGTGTGTCCTAGACTTGGGGGCATCGTTCGTCAGGTAGCATAATCCCTAGTTGGACTAGGTGGCATAAACCCTGAATCTGAGAAGCATTCAGCAGATAGCGTAAAATCTAATTTAGAAAGCATTTGATAGAAAACCCTAGATTATGATCTAGGTAATAAATAATTAATGAATGCCCGAAGGCAATGAAAGATACAGGGATTGGGATCACGTTATTGTTACAAGATGGGACATTAGTTAGATGGTGCAGAGATATAGATACCAGTATAACAAGGAAATAATGAAGCGGCGAAAGTATTAGAGCATATCCAGTTAATCTTATCTTAGCATATCTTGTGTTAATCTTGTCTAATCTTGCCAACCCTATCATGATGGTGTTATCTTGTATTCAGTTAATTCATGTCGTTTTGTTTTCCCATGTTCACATGTTAGAAGTTACTGAACTTACTCAGGCTTTATGTCTGACTCTGTTTTTCTTTCTTCTTCTTTTCTTTCGTCCCCCCCCCCCCCCCCCAGGTAGTAAAGGATGGAATAGTATAGCTCAGGTTAAGTTGGACTGTCACTCTTTCCCAGCTTGAAGATTTGTCAAAGTTTGCTTGGATTCTCTTTTCAGATGCTATGGCTGGCTCTTGCTAAAATTGGGGAATATAAATGTTGTTTTATGCTTCTTTATTTTGTAAGACAGATGATACCCTGATATTGTAAAGAAATCATTGTACAAACTATTTTATCAATAAAGCAAAGTTTTATATTCTGCTGTTTAATTTCTGTCTGTCTTGTAATTTATCTGCATCTTTTACCCTAAATGCTCCACAGAACTTAGTGCATTCCCTTTGTGAGTGACACTAACGGATGTGGGGTGTTACAGTCGTGGTTTGATTATCGCTTCGGATCATGGTACTCTTGTGTCGATGGCTCGTGATGGTTCCCTGGGATAGGATTGCGGGGGCACTAAATGGCGGAATGGTGCTGTTGTCCTGGTATCAAGTCATAACACCTTCAGAGATCCGGATCGTGGCGCCCCCTTCGGATCGGGTCATGGTACCCTCTTCGGCCCGGATCACCCCCACATCATCGCGATCCGAAGGCTCATCTTCAACCTGCTCGTGCACACCTTCCCCGATCGCTTCATTCATAGCTTCGTTCGCTTGCAAAGCTCGTAATTCCTTAGACTTCTTCCCAGCCATGATATCTGGGTATCGCTGAAATCTTCGAAAGTCGAAACTGCTGAGTTTTGGACATTCTCCTTCAGACTTGAATATCCAAACAGTAGAGCAACAATTCAACGTACTAAGACTTTGTTCTCAGTGAAAGCACCAAAATGTTAGATACAAAATTGGCTCTAACACCCAAATTGTTCAATTACACAGAAATTAATATCAGAAGAAATGCTAGAAAAACAGAAAAGACGCAAGATTTATAGTGGTTCGGCGTTAACGAGCCTATATCCACGTTATATCTATGATTATACTTGGAATCAGAGTCAATCGATGATTTATCCCTCAATCTCACTCTTACAATGTTGATTCACTCACTAATTTCGAGACAACTCTGAATAATAATAAAGGAGGTGTAATAATTGTGGATTCAGAACTTAGAATTGCCAAAAGGATCCTGAAAAATGCCAAGTTCTGGGCTATTTATAGATGATTTCTTTAGGCGGATCGCGGTCATACGTGGCACGAATCTTGAGAATCTCGGACTGGCTCGTGGCTTGATGGAGAATTGGTCAATATGACAGTTATGGACAGGTGTTGCGAGATCCTTCGTTTGCGGATCCTGATGGACTTAGTCGTGGCCTTCATCACGTCTCCTGGGCTTAAATCGGATCGGATCGAGTTGCTGTGGACGGACCGGATCGAGCTAGGAGGAGCGGGTCGGATCGGGCTAGCAAGGGGGCGATCGCGATCGGGTCTAGGCCTTCTCACAAGTAAAGCTTCATCTTGAACTCGTGCTTGAATCTTGGTGGCCTGGTCTAAAAGCTAGCCAACAGTTTCCAATATTACTTGAAGCAAATTCGATGAACACTTGTACCCCGTTTGGAAAATGTTCACTTAATACACCATTAATTTACCTTTTTTGATAGATCCAGCTCTGATCATTAAAGTAATTGACCATTTTTCCTACTTTAAAATCTATGATGAAGTAAGAAAAAGTTAATCATTCATTTTATATTTTCTTTAAATTTTATTTACTGGTTTAGTAAACATATACTAAAATATATATTTATTTACAAACTTTATTTTAATTAAACATCTATTGGTTCGTTGACACTAATGTGTCTTCTTTGATGGTTAGTCATTCTACTTTCCATTACAAACACAATAGTAATTACATTCCGTAAATCATATCATTTTAAACGATTTCATAAAATTTCGGCAGTATTTCCCCCGTGTTCCCTGTATCGTACACAATTGCGTGTACACAAGGAAATAAAGAAAATGTCAATGAAATTTTGTGAATCGTTTAAAGTGATATGATTTACGAAATATAATTACTTTATAGTGTTTGTAACTTGTCCAATACAGGAACAAATCTGACAAATGATGTATCATATGAATAGTGATGTCTGTTTTGTAGAAAAACGAATATCCATATAACGATCATATACAACACTTATTGGAAGGGCCAAATAATATCTAAGGGTTTAAATATTTGTTTATATTAAATTTAAATATGTAATTTGTTTATATTTTACCCTTTTATTACATATGTACTATATATTTTTATAATTTATTGAATTCTAACTATGACGATTCCTATCAAAATAATTTACACACCAAATCAGTTCACATGTTCGCATTAGCACAAAACTCGTGTTCCCACAAATTATCGAAAACTATGATCATTCCTAACATAATTTATACTTCATGTTTGCATAAATTATACTATTTGAAAACTCTATCATACACATATGTTTAATACTAACCAAATCAACCTAAACAAATGTAATATACTGAATCAGAAAAATTTGCAACTGGAAATAATTTGATCATTATGGTGATAATAATAGTAATTAAGGGAAATATGATGTAATGTACATATACTGTAACAACCCGAATTTTAATAACATGTTAAAACCATAAATCAAGGTAGAATTAATTTTTAAAATAAGAATCAAGGGAAATAGGTTATGCCATTGTGTTCGTCTCGGAATTCTGCTTGAAATAGATTCCGAGTTTGCGTAAAACGGATACGTACAAAGAAGATATAGACGAACGAAGTTAGACAGAAAAACCAGAAACGGGCCAGAATGCACTGGCGCACTTGGGAAGTGCGCCAGAACAAAATTGCACTGGCGCACTTGGGAAGTGCGCCCATGCAATTTTTCATTAGAGCACTTGGCAAGTGCGCCCAGGACAAGCAGAAACCTGCTTGGTCAGTGTAATGACCCGAAAATCCGGTCCAATTTGAGCTGACCAAATAACACAAGTCCAACCCCAAATTGCACAGAAAATTCAAGAAAACTAATAGAAAGAAGATAGAGGGTGAGGGAAAATAAGGTAGAACTAATAGAATAGAAGAAGAAGAACATCATCATCAGAGTAAACACGAATCTCACAGCGGAACGAATATAATATAACATAACTTTTGAAATACAAACAGTTATATATACAATAGCACTTATTGGAGTACAGCACTTACAACAATAGCGGAAATAATAATAGCTATAGAATCCTGAAGCCTCCTGCTCCAAGCTCTCCAAATATATCTGTAAAATCCCGAATACTTGACTGCCCATACAAATTTAGGCACCCAAGAGTTTAGGGAGAACACAACAAAATAAACTCCGGGTCAGTCGTGGGACTGGTATGAGTAAAACAGTTTAAAAACAGTTTGAACATGTAAACGATATCTCATAAGACCACGCCGTATAACGGAACGGGTTTTTCCCTTATGAGAATCCAAAATATCTTTATATCAAAAACCTTTTGATATTATAATAATGCCTATGTACAAATAGATATCAATCTAGCAGAAACGCTTTCATCTCACGTTCTACATATAGTATACAATCAAAACCGCAAGCACGTATTGGGTAATGGATTTCCAACTATGACAAGGTATGGAACCACCTTCCGATCAGTGTACTCTAGGAACGATCTGGAGTTCAACAAGATCATCTTGCAACTCAGCCACACATGACCGACCACTCATTTCGCTTGAGTGTATCAAATGTACATCACCAACGGTTGGGATCAGCAACCGTTCCCGTATATACATGGGACAACATTGGTAGATTTAAGAAGCAAATGAATATTCTCTAGATAGGTGATTATACACCCTACTTCGGTGCGACCGACTTAGCCATGCTGCCTGCACGATTTCTGTCATTTACCGGATGTGAGGCTAGAAGCTACGCTTACTTTCCATTTCATTGATAACACAATCACTTTGAATGCCACATTTTCAGATCCGTAAATCATTAGTTGGGTTTATACAAATAGTTTCTGGATATTATGCGAAGGGAATAAATCCGTTGGCCACCATATATATTTGTACAATCCAACTCATTCGATCAATGGAAATATTCTGTCAGACATTCGTCTATATACGTTCGTTCTAGGACTGAACGAAACCGAAGGCACTATTCTGTAAACAGGACAGCCCTTGCATAACACCGTCTTCAATTATCTTCATCGTATTTGATCATAACGCTTATGTCAATACGGAGTGGTTCTATGGATAATAATCCAACCAGTCTCTCCTGTGATTTAACTATCAAATGAAAACATGTCGGTGTACAAACAACGATCTTAATTCCAAATGGAATTATCGATCCAATCATCAAACGTATATATATATATATATATATTCATATTCCTTATTTCTATATTTAGAAAACATCTTTGATTTATATTTGGAAAACGTATCCAAATCTCCTTTATATGGATTTCAACTAACGTTGTATGAACATCGTTACGACCACTAAATCCATAAGTCGTTTATTACTTAACTGTATTACTAATCATCCTTTGTTATCGAACTTTAACTATTCCTTAGTAAATTTCGAAGTCAATCAAGTTGGGGTATAATTAACTCTCAGACCTTAACTGAACAACGATCTTAACCTTGCAATAGATAATGCTCATCACTTCAATTCCTAAAACCATTTGCTTACGCAAATTCTCGGATTCAGATTACGAATCCACTTCTTTTATGAAATCATTTATTATAACGTTTAACGTTATAAATCCTACTTCTGAAATATCTAACTTATAAGTCTAACTTGTATTTCTTACTTTGATTAATTAATCTAACAACTAATTTATTTATAAATAAATAAATCCTGATTTAAAAACTGGAAAGTAAACAGTACTTTCCCCGAATTCGATATAATCGAATTCGCCGTATAACTCCCTTTCGAGTAATCTCTATTTGATTAACTCTTCTTTGAATAACTAATATTCGATAAACTCTCTTCGAATAACTTATATTTGATTAACTCATTTTGAATAGATTATATTCGATTATCTCTTTTCGGTTAATTCTACTTAATTAACTCTTATCTCGAACAACTAATATTCGATTAACTCTAATTTGTTTAACTCTATTTCATTACTCCTATTCGAATAACTAATATTCGAATAACCCTATTTGATTAACTCCTTTTTATTTAACTCTAATTCGAACAACTAATATTCGAATAACTCTATTCGATTATCTCTTTTATATCTCGTCAATTTCCTTTTTATAACGTTTATTTTCCGTTACAACTATTCCCTTTTTTATAACTTCCAATTACCGTTACAAATATTTCCTATTTATAACTTCTATTTACCGTTACAAATATTTCCTATTTATAATGTTTTATTTATCTTCTAAATAAATTTTCCTTTATTCTATTTATTTTCTAAATAAATATTCTCCTTTTCAATTCTATTTATTTTCTAAATAAATATCCCTTTTATAAAACTCTATCTGTTTTATAAATACTTCCTTTTATAAAACCGTGTTCGTTTTATAAATAATTTCCTTTTATAAAACCGTGTTCTTTTTATAAATAATTTCCCTTTATAAAATCCTGTGATTTTATAAAATTCGTTTATTTCAATATACATTGAAATATTCCTTTTTTTTACCACTCAGGGTTTCTTATGATATTTAAAATATCAATCAACGATGATCGATATCGTTCTAACATCCATAATCAATAACAGATTATAAATCACAACATATATCACAATATATGAAAACAGAAAAATAATTGTTGAGGAACCCAGTCGGATTCCTCCAACCTATCTCCCTGCATCCACAGATGTTACACAGTATAATATACATCAATTTAATCCCAACATGAAGTATACTGATAATCAGAATCCATATTTGATTGACGGTTCTCTATATATAACTATATCTACGTTTTCAATCAAATCTATTTAACAGTCCAAATTATCAATACATAGCAATCAATCAACAGTTATCAAAAATAAAGTAAAATTTATATAGAAATATAAATTGAACAGAGTTAGTGAGTTTTACTCACATTGGACGATCATCGTTAATAACAAAAATCATCGCTTGATTCAGACGGACAATTTATTTCGCCATAAATTGTAACGAGCTCAGAATTACTTCCAGTCGGTTCCATGTTGTAGACACCGTCCATACGATCCTAGTGGTATATGATATGTCTAATTGTCAACTTATGATAATCACTCTTCCTTCTTAAACATACAAACCCATTCATCCTTGGATACACAGGACCTGCTGCTTCCTTCAACCTTCTCTCATCTTGTTCCATGATTCTCTATTCTCAAAACAAAGACCACTATGCTGCTACTGTTTATCTGTTTCATCCCTCCTCTTCTCCCTGTAACGCAATAGACCTTCCACAAATACTGATCCGCACCCTACTTCCATCAACACACTCCAGTACATAACGTTCTCTCCTCTATAATTTGGAACCCTTCTAGTATTCTTTCATCAACCATCCATGTTTTAACACTGCGCTGTTCAATCCTCTAAACCCGCACAGTTCGACATGTGCTCTCCTTCCACACTTCACTTAACTAAAATCACAACAGAAAATGCCAACGTCCTCTCCATTCACAGGTCCTCCCCATCTTCATGCACAGTGCCATGAACTTGCGCCCCCTTCTCAAACAGCATCAGCCCACCGTATTTCACTCTTCTCTACTAAAATCTGCACCTTAGGGTTAACATTCCCTTCACAACGTTGCTTCACCGTGATGACATCCCTGCTCCTCATGACGGCAATCGTACAGCTATTTGATTATGCCAGGATACACGCACAACCGCCCTCCTTGTCCGATCCAAAGGCCACCACGTTTAGAACTCCCTTCCGCCGCCAGTATGCCTGCGTTTGCCGCAGCTTTGGTGACTGATTCCGGCCACAGTCGTGCTTGATATCCCATCTCAACCGTTCAAACGAACGTTCTCGCATAGATCTACCATTTTGTAAATGAAGTATTCTTGCATAAGTGAATGGCTTGAAAGATTTGGAGGAAGAAGTGTTTAGAGAATGATGTTCACTCATTTCATTACAGTGGCGGCGGTATTTTGTTACCCCCGAATTAGGTTTTAAGGCAAAAGATGGTTTATTTATAGAAGAAGGATTTGGACCATTTATTTTATTTAATTATATATTATAACTTAGCCGTGAAGTACCACTTTAAAAGCTGTTCATACGATCTCTGTTTTTGACAAACTGAGTCAATCCTAGCATAGAAAAATATTCCGGATCCAATGGGACAGGTTTCGTCGAATTCCGACACCGTTTGTGAAAATCCTTTAGAAAATATCGACGAAAAACACCGAGCATTAATTCCTTAAAATTACAGAAAAAATCCTAAAAATATGAGGCCTTGACATTTCACTAGACCTCTTCCTAAGGTTTCGTATGAAACTTGTTTCATTGAATTTTCAGTTCGTTTGACTAGTTAACCATTTAGTTTAGTTTGTTTTAAGTTAAAAACATAGCGTACCATACTATGAAATATTCTGTTACGTAGGGACTGTTATTGACAGAAACAAAAATGCCATTGAAATGAGTGATGTGCTCTGGTCCCAAAAATGTAATAATAACGGTAGATGGACTCATATTGAGAAACCCCGAAATGTCGGTATAGGGTGCCAAATACTCCAAATAAAAAGCTGCTTATTTAATTAATTAAAAATTACAGTAAAATTCTATAAATTATTTTATCACTATTTCCCAAAAGAACCTTGTCTAAATTCAAACCCGATCTCCGATATGGTCGATAATCGATTCTATAACGAATATTTTAAAATTTGATTTGGACATATCTCAAAATCTACATGACGAAATCCTAATTTTTCTCTTCCACTAGAAAGATATACTCCGCCAGCTCCATACGTTTCTTGTTTCACAGAAATCCGATTTAAAACGAATCCTGTACACTCAATTGAAGTTCGAATCGCCAATTTACGAACTGCAGCGCCATTTCGAGCTCGATTATAATTATATTATAATTCCACGTTCTAACGTAGACGATTAAATAATATATTCCTTATTTAAATAATTATATAAGTTAATTATTACACCGTCAAATATCCGGGTCATTACATTCAGACCCTGGCTGGCCTGGTCGGGTTCTGGTCGAATTTCTGAGCTCCGGTGTGTCACTAGGGTTGACTTGTCATTTTCTGATTGGCTTTTCTTGAGATGGATGGCCTTGATTACTTCTAGCTTCATCGACGGCTATAATTAAATTGAAATTCTATATAAACAGCCTCCCAGCCTCATTCTCTTTACACCATTCTTCTCTAACCTTATGCTGCTCAAACTCTTGATGATCATGGCTTCTTCTTCTTGCTCTAAATTAAATCAATTAAAATAAAACGCGAAGATTATTTCTTGAAGACTACGGCTAGGAATTGGGAATTTGCTTCTACAATCAAAGCAAGATTCAGCGATTCAACAATTCAACGACAAATTTCTACACTTGACTTCTTGATCTAAATTTCTTAGACCACGATCATAAGTTCCAGTTACTTTTAGATAAAAACTATAAATCTAATATGGGCATGTTATAAACTGGAATTGATTTATGTATGATTCATATCTATTCTTGTTTTCTTCTTGGATCTTGACTATTGGGAATATTGCCTATGACATTGAAACTATTGTTAATGGCCTAAGACTATGATGGCGAGCATAAGACTATGCGGTTGACTGTGAACATAAGACTATGCCTATGCCTATGACTATGAACATAAAACTATGCCTATGCCTATGACTATGAACATAAGACTATGTCTATGCCTATGATGGTGAACATAAGACTGTTGCCTATAACTATGACAAGGACAATTGTGACTAATCACCTATGATTCATGACCAAGAGGTTATTGCCTAGAATTATGACTATGAAATTGAATCTAGATTATTATTCAAACCTTTTCATGTTCATAATGTTATGCCTGCGATGTTTTAATCAATTTATTCATTTAGGTCATGCCTTGGAAATGAATTGATAATAGGGCAATGTTTATTATGTTGATCTATGCCTGTGGTTCTATTCTATCATCATGTTGAATCGGGAATTAATGAATAAGTCTGTTCACGTGTATATGAACTTGAAGTATAACCTGTTATGACAAGTTATGTAGTTGATCATGTTATGCAAGTTTTAGGTTGTAAAATCATATCACATATGTGACCACATGTTAGATCTACATGTTTATGTGTATATGTTAAACCTATGTCATATTTCAAGTTCACACTTATTCATATGTTCGTGATTGATTTGCAAGTTCACATATATGTAAGTTGATTTAGTCTATGATGGAAATTCACATATATGTATGTTGTAGTCTATGTTGCAAGTTCACACCTATGATGTTCATATTGACTATGCCAAAAAGATGCCAAGTTTACCCCTATGTCGTGTTTATGTTAATGAATCTCTTTATGCCAATTTTGCATACATTAAATTAGGCTAAGTTTTAGCCTAATATTATATGCCAAAAATCATGCGAACGAAAAATTAGGCTAAGATTGTTAGCCTAATATTTAGACGGGGTAATGTTGGGAAAAATTGGAAATTATAGGAGACTTGGCATGAAACTTGCCTTGAAAACTTGACACGAACTTTACATGAAAACTTGAATATGGACATGATACAAGAAACGTTTTAATAGCAAAGTTTTCCAAATGCACATTTTGGCAAGAGGAAGTAAAATTCTTGGGCCATGTTGTGTCAAAAGAAGGAATTGCTGTTGACCCAAGTAAAATTGCCGCCATTCGAGATTGGAAGCAGCCCAGTACACCCAGTAAAGTGAGAAGCTTCCTAGGATTGGCTGGATATTACAGGAAATTTGTCAAAGATTTCGCCAAGCTATCTGGCCCATTAACAAAGCTTACCACGAAGCATACCAAGTTCAATTGGACATCGGATTGTGAGGAGGCCTTCCAAAAGCTAAAAGTGAGTTTGACAACTGCTCCCGTACTAACCATCATCGATGGCAACCAAGATTTAAAGGTCTACACCGATGCTTCTCAAAGTGGTGGTCTTGGTGCGTTACTGATGCAAAGAGGCAAAGTTGTCGCATATGCAAGTCGTCAATTAAAGCCGCATGAGAAAAATTATCGTGTCCACGACTTAGAGTTGTTGGCCGTAGTCTTTGCTTTAAAAATTTGGAGACATTATCTTTTGGGCGAAAAATTTGAATTATTCACAGACCATCAATCTTTGAAATATCTCTTCGATCAAAAGGATCTGAATTTAAGGCAGCAACGATGGCTAGAATTTCTAACGGCATACGATCTTGACATCTTATATACGCCGGGGAAAGCCAATGTTGTGGCGGACGTGCTTAGTAGAAAGGACGTCATTGTCGCAAGCCTCATCATTACCCCTTCCTTGATTGATAAAATTTCTGCTCTTCAAAAGGATGATAAATTCATTCAGATAATGATTAAGAGAATTGAAGCAGGTGAAAACACGAACTTCCAAATAGATGGCAAGGGAATTCTTAGATTTCAAGGGCGAATTTGTGTTCCATATATCAAAGACCTCATAAGGGACGTTTTGGATGACGTTCACAAGTCAAAGCTTTGCATCCATCCTGGTGTGAGCAAGATGTATCAAGACTTAAAGCACACATTTTGGTGGTGATCTATGAAAAGGGATATATCCATTTATGTGAGTAGATGTCCTACATGCCAACAAGTAAAAAGTGATCAACAAAAGCTTGCGGGGTTGTTGCAACCATTGGAAGTTCCAGATTGGAAGTGGGACCAAATCTCTATGGATTTTATAGATGGTCTGCCTCGTACAAGGAAAGGAAATGACAACATATGGGTGATCGTGGATCACTTCACAAGGTCCGCTCATTTCATACCTGTCAAGTCCACTAGAATAGCTCAAAGTCTGGCACAAATCTATTTCAAAGAAATCGTCAGGCTACAAGGTTAATAAAACTAAATCTTTCCTTTTCATCATAATTTGAATGAAAATTTTCATTTTCAAATTAAATAATAATCTTTTGTTTTAAACAGAGTTCCTAGTAGCATTGTTAGCGACCGTGATCCTATCTTTGCTAGCAAATTTTAGGAAGCATTCCAAAATGAGTTGGGAATGAAGTTAAATCTCAGTACCGCGTATCACCCTCAGACTGACGGCCAAACTGAGCGGGTGAATCGTGTTCTTGAAGATCTATTGCGAGCTTGCATATTCGATTTTGGAGGTTCTTGGGAGGATCACTTGCATTTAGTTGAATTCTCATATAACAATAGCTATCAAGCAAGTTTGAAAATGCCTCCATTTGAAGCGTTATATGGTAGGCCATGTAGATCGCCAGCATGTTGGGTTGAAAAAGGAAATCGGCTTGTATTGGGTCCAGACATGGTCCGAGAAGCTTCAGACAAAGTTGATTTTATTAAGAAGCGATTATTGGCTGCCCAAAGTAGACAAAAGAGCTATGCAGAAGTAAGAAGACGAGAGTTGGCTTTTGAAGTGGGTGACTATGTCTATTTGAAAGTTGCTCCAATGCGAGGTGTAATCCATTTTGGAATGACAGGAAAATTAGCACCTAAATTCATCGGCCCCTTCCCTGTTCTTGAAAAGATTGGCACCCTAGCCCAAAGAATTCAGATGCCCGACTGGTTGCCTGGAGTGCACGATGTATTCCATGTATCTCAACTTCGAAGGCATGTTCATGATCCAGATCTGATTGTGGAAGAAGCAACACAACAAGATTTGGAGATTACCCCAAGCCTTGCAGTGAGAAGGGAACCACTGAAAATTATTGGCAAGGAGACTAGGAAGCTGAGAAATAAAAGTACCAACCTAGTCAAAGTACAATGGAGCGATGATCCTAGAGACTGCACTTGGGAAACCGAGGAGAGTATCAAACAAGCCTATCCCAAATGCAGAGTGGATATCTCCGATTAGATTTTATTTTGAGGTATGCTTAAAATATTTCCCATTCTCTGTGTTGGTTCCTACCCTTCTATTCTTCCCTTTTTCTTTTCGAGGACAAAAAGTTCTTAAGTGGGGGAGATTGTAACAACCCGGAATTTGGGGCCAATTTAAAATTTTTATTTTAGAAATTTTAAAGGTGTTTAATAGTTGAAAGGAATTATTTTAAATAAAAAATGACTAGAAATTAATTTTGATTGAATTTAATACGAATATATTCAATTTAATTATAAAAGGAATTAGAAAAGGACGGTAGTTTGAAAAGTCAAACCTGAACTTTGACTGACTACACAGAATGCAGAATAAATCCGATTTTGGTGAAACCAAAAATATTTAAATCTGTTAATGAATATCTTTCTAACGAATCTGAAAAATCGAAGTTTCATAGCGGGAATCAAAAGTTATGGCCAAATGAATTTTCAGAAAGGTCGCTATAGAGAATATATCGCCCTTGAAAATAGACATTTTGCATACGACCTCGGAATTCGACGAAATTTATTTTGTTGGATCTGGAATGTCTAATTATGGCTAGGTTTCAAATTTCATGATTTTTGAAGTTAATATGTGAGCGTGGCAAAGGAAAATGTGTTTTGGTCAATTACAGTTAAATTGGATCGACTAGAAAATGGCCATTTTTCAAACGATTTCAGAATTCGACGAAATTTATTTTGTTAGGACCATATCGTCAAAACATAACCAAAAATAATTTTTTCGGATTTTTCTGACTTCGTATGTGACCCCGGTAAAATTAGAAAGTACGTTCGAATTTAATATTAAAGAATTAATTTGAAAATAAAGAAAACATACTGTAAACTTCAGAATTAGACCTCGGCACTAGCGCCATTGCATTCAGAAGACGTCAAAACCTATTGTTCGACAGTCGTTGGGCTCCGTTTGGAGATCGGATGGAAAAACACTAATTTCCAAAATTTATTAAATTAAAAATAAAATAAAATACCCTAGCATATGCATATAAATACGCGCTTCATTCTTCTTCTTCCTCGTTAGTCACAGCTGCCACAACCCATTCCATTCAAAACTTCTGTCCTCCTTCTCTCCCAATCCGTAGAGAATTAGACAGGGGTGTAGCTGAGTTTTCCGAAGCTCTTTCTCTCCTCTTCCATCTCCGACAAGAATCACCTCCCCTCGTGCCCCCGTTAGCCCGCCCCAACCCTCGAAACCCGCGCCGCAAATCCCACCGCCGAGCCCACCTGTCGCCGTCGCACCCTCCCCCCTTCAGGCCGAACATCCCCTTCTCGTAGCCCTTCCACGTCCAACAACCCGTTCGTAAAAACATCAACTACAGCTCGCGATTTTCTGAATCAAAGTATTGAACAAACTGAAAATATTAAGGTATGAATAACTCAGTTTTGCAACGCTTTTAATTGTTACAGTGAGAGTTGTAAAATGTTAGTTTTAATTTATACATATGAACTTCAAATTGAAATTTTTCAGATCCGAAACCGCCGTGACTTCGAACACGAGATCTGATCGAGTTTGGACCTTCATTTCAAATCCAAGAAAGGTGAGAATTTATTTTTAATTAAATTTAATTAATTTAATTATTATTCATGCGTTATATGAAGTTTGAATGGCAAATATAAATAAATCTGCGATGGATGTTATTCTAAGTTATGGATCTGAATTGTTTGTGATGTTGTGATATTAGATCTGAAAATTTAAATACTAGATTTGAGTTTGGTGATTTATTAGGATCATCTATTTGTTAATCTTGTCTATCACATTTTGTTAATATTCACGAAACACCCGCAGTTATTCTCAGAATTTAACTAGAACCCTCAACTCGAGGTTAACTACATGTTATTAACTCGATTTGATCCCTTTTATTATTTAAAGTATTGTTGTGGTTGGATTAGACATGAGATATTAGACACAAAATATTGGACATGAAATTTGGTCATAATTTTTACGTTGTAAGTAAAATAAAAAAAGACGATTTTTTTTTGCGATGTAAATTAGAAGATGAGATTTTTACATTGTAAATAAAAGAATTACATTTTATATGTAATAAGAATGTTAATAAAAGAATTACATTTTATATGTAATAAGAATGTTAATTTACATTGTAAATTAAGAATGCATTTTTATATGTAATTAGGAAAATGAAGTTACATTGTAAATTAAGAATGCATTTATATATGAAATTAAGAAGAGAACCTATATGTAAATTTAAAAGTACATTTTTAATGTAATCAAAGGGTAGGATTTTACATAGTAAATTAAAGGACAAAATTTGACACGTGATGTTTATTACCATTTTCATTATAAAATAAGAATTACATTTCTTGATGTAATTAGGAAAGGTGAATTTGCATTGAAATAAAGAATTACATTCTTTTTAATGTACTTAGAAAGAGAATTTACACCGTATGAAATTTACATTTATTTTTAATGAAAATTAAGACATGATTTACACCATATGAAACTTACATTTATTTTTAATGAAAATTAAGACATGATTTGCACTGTATGAAAATTTACATTTTTATTAAAGTAAATAAAAATTGGAATTTTCCCCGCACGAAAATTACATTATTTTTAATGTGATTAAAATTTGGATTTACCCCGTATGGAAAATTTTACATTTTTCTATGTAATTAGAATAGGATTTGCATTGTAATTAAAAATTACATTTTTATAATGTAAATAAGAAGTAGAGTTTGCATTGTAGTTAAAAATTACATTTTTATAATGTAAATAAGAAGTAGAGTTTGCATTGTAATTAAAAATTACATTTTTATAATGTAAATAAGAGGTA
Organism: Allium sativum; assembly: GCA_030737875.1. NCBI lineage: Eukaryota > Viridiplantae > Streptophyta > Magnoliopsida > Asparagales > Amaryllidaceae > Allium > Allium sativum. The sequence continues at coordinate 250,279,487 of CM060915.1, read as the reverse complement.
GAGTTTGCATTGTAATTAAAAATTACATTTTTATAATGTAAATAAGAGGTAGAGTTTGCATTGTAATTAAAAATTACATTTTTATAATGTAAATAAGAAGTAGAGTTTGCATTGTAATTAAAAATTACATTTTTATAATGTAAATAAGAGGTAGAGTTTGCATTGTAATTAAAAATTACATTTTTATAATGTAAATAAGAAGTAGAGTTTGCATTGTAATTAAAAATTACATTTTTATAATGTAAATAAGAAGTAGAGTTTGCATTGTAATTAAAAATTACATTTTTATAATGTAAATAAGAGGTAGAGTTTGCATTGTAATTAAAAAAATTAAAATTTTAAACTGTAAATAAGAGGTAGAGTTTGCATTGTAATTAAAAAAAATACATTTTTATAATGTAAATAAGCGGTAGAGTTTGCATTTTAATTAAAAAATTACATTTTTATAATGTAAATAGGAAGTAGAATTTGCATTGTAATTAAATTTACATTTTTATATGTAAATTTAGAATAGGATTTACACTGCAAATATAAGTTACATTTTTATTATGTAATTAAGATGAGAATTTACATTGAAGTTAAAATTTACATTATTATATGTAAATTAAAAGTAGGATTTTGCAATGTATCAAAATTTACATTTTTACATGTAAATAGAAAATAGGAATTTACAAAGGAATTAAATTTACATTTTTACATGTAAATGAAAAGGATGGAATTTACATTTTTAATGTAAGTAAAGAATGAATTTAGGATGTTGTGATATTATGTTCATTTTCAAATGAATTAAAATTTAATGAGGATCGGTAGTTGTTTATAGTGCTGTTTAAATCAAATGATGTTATTACGATTAAACGATTATATTTATATATATAAATATAGTTAAATTTAAACGAATGGAGCGCGGTAGTTCGCTTTTTGAAATCGTACCTTTAAACGACTATACAAGAAGATCCGACCGTCGAATTTTCTTGAAACTGAAACCCTTAGGACCGTCTTGGAAAAACCTTTCAAACGATATATATGACGTTAAGATCCAACGGTTAGATTCTGAGAAATGTAAAAATCAAAATTGGTTGAATGCAGCGCCATAGTCGCCCATTGACCCAAGGCGTCGTTATATAAAATTTAATTATTTTAAATAATTAAAATAGGAATTAATCGTTATAAAATGATATCAACGAATACGAAAGATTTTAGATATATATATATATATACAAGGATTATTTGGAAAGTCCGAGTTCTCTCATTCCAAATAATCAAACGACGTTAATTGAAGTATGAAGACGTATGAAGACCGTAAATCTTCCCTCGAATGGACAATGATCAAGATCCTGAATTGACTTGCTCCCAATACAAGGGTCAAGATCATTGCCCAGACGTAAGTGTTGATTTCACGGGTTTGGTTTTCGCTCAGACCCAGAGCATAAGCTAATAAATGGATTGTGTGTCTGACATCGTACTCCGTTAAATATCATGTTATTAATTTTCTGTCGAATGCATGAATGTTTGGTGGCGGAGAATTTATTCTCTTGCTTAACACCCTTTCATATGTTTCGGCAAAGGATTGGTAGTGCGATATGGAGTGACCGTATGGCATACTAAGATGCAACGATCAAGGTTTCTTATTGAAAAGCAGAACTTTGTGGTGACGATCAAAGCACAGCTTGAATAAGCATAGCTTTGTGTATTACGTAACTTCACGAGCCTCACAAACATGTGGAGTCTAAAACGGGAGAAGGAAACGCAGGGAGAGCAGCACGTTTCTTTCTAGCTAGAAGTAGTGTCGGTGCTTAAACCGGCGGATATTTTACTTATGTGGATGATGGAATGAGGCGCCTCAGATGATAGGTCCTGTTGGATCGGGAAACGTGTGTTCAGGAATAACTAATCCACGAAGCTGTATGTGTGGACCGGCCCTGCAGCTATCCAAGGTTCATTGCGGGGGATCCTGAGACATCAGCTAGAGTGTCTCGAATCGGTAAGGAGCTCCTCCCTAGCCTTGACTCATGATGGAAATACAAACTTCCAATACGAACCTACGGATTTGATTGTATTACTAGCATGGAAGCATAGTACTATGGTATCTATGTATCCTAGGATTGATACATTTATTTTGAAATGTTTTGATATATACTAATGATAATATTAAATTTGTATTTACCGTATTTAGCATGTTTAATCACCAGAAGGAATAATCTATCCTCTGGTTTGTGTTTGCATTGTGTGATGGGACTTGAGTCTTATGGTGATTCCATTTTTCTCAAAAGCATGACGTTGTTTTACGATTTACTTATTGTTTGTTCTGACACTTTAAATTATGCACGGCAATCCATTAGAGTAAACCGTTCCGCGTTAGCGGCATGGTCTTTGGATTTGCCTTATTGATAGTAGTTAATTTAGTTAAGAATTCTCACATCACTCTCACGACTGACCCGTTGTTTGTTTCCACCTTTTTGCAAACTCGGGTGCCCTTCTTTCTACATGGGCAGCCAAGTAAACAGGTTCATTCTTTGCTTGGATTCTTTTCTTTGGAGCTGCTTATTATCTTTCTTGGATTTGCTTTCATGGAGAGGTGATGACTTGGAGCTTGAAGACATCTATCATTTGCTACTATTGCATTTTTCTCTTTTTAATTCCAGACATCAAACTTGTTTCATTTCATGTTGTTTATTTTGGAGTTGGAACTTATTTCATTTTCTGCAAACTTGATGTAATAATCTAGGATTCTGTGACTGTGGACTTTCTGTGGTTGATGACATTATATTTCTGCTGTTATGATGTTGTTACTCTATGAATTTCCTATGCTATGTTGTTTCTGTGATTTGTATTATTGTATTTATGCTGTATTCCAAATGATTATTCCATACTTTCATTCCGTGGAAGTTTGGGGTTATCACATGTTATCACGTAAATGTTGCATATGGATGAATGTTTGTGCACACATATAGTGTTTATGTGACTAGGACTATTTGCATTCATGTTAGATTCATGACACTAAACATATTTTGCATTAGGAAGATCAACCAGGCCTGATCATTTGCATTAGATAAGGAACATATACACACACTTTCTGCATATGCTCATATAGCATTAGAAATCTTTTAAGGACAATGGTTGCTTGTGGATGATGTTTTGAGTAGATGGATGATTGGATGATAGGATGCATTCTTCTTAACTTGAAGATTTCGGGGATGAAATCCTTTAAGGAGGGGAGAAAGTAATGACCTGAATTTTAATAACATGTTAAAACCATAAATCAAGGCAGAATTAATTTTTAAAATAAGAATTGTAACACCCCGAATTTTAGTTAGTGCTAAAATTCACTAATTACAGAATAAATAATCTCAGATGTGGGAATTGGGGGAAAAGGGCTGCGTCATTGCGTTCGTCTCGGAAAAATACGTGAAATAGAGTCCGAGTTTGCGTAAAACGGGTACCGTATGAAAGAGATATGGACGAACGAAGTTAGGCAAAAAAAAAAAAAAAAAAAAAACAGAAATGCACTGGCGCACTTGTGAAGTGCGCCAGTACAAAGATACACTGGCGCACTTGGGAAGTGCGCCCGTGCCGAGCCAAGAAACCTACACAGTTTCTAGAGAGTTCTGTGGTTGGGTGCACCAGGTTGGGTTTCAGGCTGGCTAGAAGGGCTGGTTCTAGAGATTTCCTAAATCTAAGGGTCCTAATCTAATCTAGGGTTAATCTAAGGGCCTAAAACACTCACCTAATCCTATAAATAAGACCCTAACCCTACCCTAATTCATTCATAATTAAATCTAGTAACTAAACTATGGCAAATTGAAACTTGAGAGAGCCTCCATCAAAATTAGAGAAGGGATAGCATTCCAAATCAACTTCTAGCCTCTTAATCTTCTTCATTAGTTTGCTAATTTTGTTTTGGTGAGCTTCTATCCCCTTAATAATCAATTGTTAAATTGATTAAGATAGGATATGATGATGTATGGTTATGTTTGTGGATCAATGTGTTTATGCAAGCTTAATATTGCATATGTCATGTGTTTTGCAAGTTATATGCTCTATGTCATGCAAGTTTAGTGTATGTGTTCATGACCTTTTTATGCAAGTTTAATGTTATATCTTTATGCAAGTTTGGTGCTATGTTTCATGATGATTATGATGCAAAACACTAAGTTGGACATTGATCTATTATGCAACATGTTAAGCATGCTTATGAAGTTATGTGAATAAATATGCAAGTTAGGTGTATGCTCAAATGCAAGATTAACATGTTATGCATGCATATGAAGTTATGTGAATGATTATGCAAGTTATGTGTATGTTCAAATGCAAGATTAACATGTTATGCATGCATATGAAGTTATGTGAATAATGATGCAAGTTATGTGTATGTTTAAATGCAAGATTAACATGTTATGCATGCATATGAAGTTATGTGAATGATTATGCAAGTTAGGTGTATGCTCAAATGCAAGATTACCATGTTATGCATGCTTATGAGGTCATGTGAATAATTATGCAAGTTATGTAGATGCTTAAGAGCAAGTTGGGTTAATATGTGTTCATATATGCAAGTTGACATCCTCTTAACCCATGACAAAGTTATATGCTAAACCCATGATATGTGTGATGGATCTTCCCCTTTTATTATGTCATGAAATGAGAACGATTTACGTGGGGAACGATGGGGTGGGTAAATATGTTAATAAATGAATGATTGGGTATGATTAAGCATACCATAAAAATAAATTACCATAAGTGGGAATTTACCTATTGAGTTAGGTCTACCCCATGGGAATTTACCTATTGAGTTAGGTCTACCCATGTTATGGAAAACTTGATATTAATTAGGGATAATTAATATGGGGGTGATTAATTAGGTGTAATTAATCGACTAAGACACGAGGTTGGACTCATTTGTAGTGTAAAACTGCCCGGACCCGACCGGCTTAACCAGTTGCTACAAATGTCAGCCCAATGTGAGAGGTCTTAGCCATAAATTAAATACGTGATTAAGGTAAAGACACGAGGTTAGACTCTGTTATGACGTAAGACTGCCCGGGTTCTACCGGCTTAACCAGGCGGTCATAACAGCCAGTCTAATGTGGGAGGTCTTTATGGGAGATCACGGTCTTAATTAATTAAGAAACACTTAACCATGGTAGCATGTAGTGGGACATGAGGGGTTAAGTGGGTGCCTTGGGTGGCATGAGGAAATTTTGTGGTTGCCTTGGGTGGCATGTGGAATCTAGTGGGTTGCCTTGGGTGGCAATAGAAAATACGATTAGAATACTTAACCAAGTGGAAACATGTAATTAAACATGATTAAAGGGTTAAGTGGGATACACTAGATATTTGACAAGCTTAAGTGGGTAGCTTGTGGGGGCCCATTTCAACCAATATCCCAAACGTATCTTTGTGGGCTCGACCCATGTCGAGTGACGGGACACGCATATTGGGCTTGATTATAAGAGGCCAAAACGGGTTAGCGGTGGCAACGCAAGTCCAACGGGCTTCATATGCGTGTGTGGGCCCGGGCTGGTAGATAAGCCGTTGTTGCATCGTGTAGATATAAAGCCGTGCACCGTTAGTATTGGGTAGCCACTTTAGGGGAGTGATACACCCCACTGTGGGACCAGCACGGGTATCTACGGTAGGGAGCCGATCGATGGGGAGTAGTGGGTACACCTAGTGAAGATAGGGGCAGACGGCACCTATGTAGGGGTACACGAAACTACTGGGTAAGAATTACTGAGTACACCTAGTGGAGATAGGGGCAGACGGCACCTATGTAGTGGGCTAGGAGTACATGAAATTATTGGGGAAATTTTCTACTTGGAAGGGATCAACCTTTAAGTAGGAATGACTGGTGTGGTGCAGTTAGTAATTATCCTTGGGTGGGTAGATGCGTCCTGACGGTTATCTTAGTTCATCCTATGTTGTTGGCTATTTAGTGTAGTCATTATCCCCAAAGGTACCGTACCAAGTTCATGTCATACCCTAATTACTTTAATAATTGTATTGTTAAGGTTATAGGGCTCACTCAGACTTATGTCTGACCCCGTTGTTTTTATCTTTTTCCCAACCCTCAGGTCCTACGGTGGATCCTAGCGGTAGTAGAGCTTGATCGGATTGCTGTTCCAGCCTTTGGGAGCTTGGGTAGATGTAAAGCTCCAGTTATCTTTTCTTTTGTTATGGCTATTGTATGAGAGAGTGGGATTATGTACTTCTTTATTTTGACGGATATTGTACTTGACTTTTATCATGGCTTTATGATGTAACCAGACATGTTTATTTCCGCTGTTATGAGATGATGTTTTAAATTTTCAAGTACTATTTATATCTGTCTTGGTGTAATTTTTCTGTTCTATATTCACTAAAATACTCCACCGATGCTATGGCATTCCCTTAGTGAGTGACCATAGCGGGTGTGGGGTGTTACACGTGGTATCAGAGCGAGGTTACCGGAACAGATAAAATTTTTAGAAAACTATTTTTCTAAAACATTTTTGGAAAAGATATTTTCAAAAACATGTCTTTTAAAGAGAAAAGTTTTTGAAAGAAAAGCATAATCCCCAATAGCCATATCTATATCCTTCGAATTCTCCGTTTTGAATCTTTCCTTTTTTGTTTCAGCATGGCCGAGAATCTTAATTTTCCGGAGGGTGTGACGATACCAGTATGGTATAGGAGATTGATGGAGGCTAGGGCCACCACTACGGGTCCAGCAAATGTTCCTCCACAAACCGTAGCACCCGATCTTCCTCCTCCCCCTCCTCCTCGCACGGATACTTTTGCTAAGACTTGTAAGGAGTTTAAAGCTATGGGAGGGAAACCTTTTCAAGGATCTGAAACTTTTGTGGAGGCTAGAGATTGGCTTAAGGAGGTGGAAGAGTTGATAGATATCTTTGAGATGGAAGAAGGAAAGAAAGTCAAGTTGGCTGCTTGGTTAATGAAGGGGGAGGCCTCATTCTGGTGGGAGGTCACTAATGGAGAACGCCCCGTTGACTCTTGGGCGGATTTCAGGCAAAGATTTGTGGCAAAGTTTCTCTCAAGGGCGGAGGAGAACTTGTATATGGAGAGATTCTTGACTCTAAAGCAAGGAAATCTTTCGGTGAAGGAATATGTTAACAAGTTTAACCAATTGGCAAGGTTTGGCCTAGATATGGTGAATACACCGGAGAAGAAGGCTTTGCGGTTCGTGAAAGGCTTGAATGAACCGATGCATGGGTTGGCTATGACTCATATCCCTATGGGGGCCACCTTTGAGAAGCTAGTTGACATGGCACTCATGTATGAAGAAGGGAAGAGTCCCAATGCTAGTCAGGCACCCGAAAAGAAGGGAGATCAAAAGAGACCTCAACAACAGCAAAGCAAAGGTGGGAAAGGCAACGGTGGCAAGGGCAAGAAGAAGAAGTGTTTCAATTGTGGGACACCAGGTCACCTAAGCAAGGATTGTCGCAAGAAGAAGAAGACTGGCTGCTTCCACTGTGGCGAAGCAGGGCATCTTGTAAAAGATTGTCCCAAGAAGGGGCAAAGGACGGGATCTACCTCGGGAGGACAAGTGCAAGCTCTTATGGCACCGAGTCAGGCTAGGGGGCAAGTACAGGATCTCGTGGTTCCACCGATTCAGGAGAGAGGTAGAACTATTTCCGTGGAAAGTCTGGTTTTTCTATTTGATCATCCTGTCCGTACATTGTTTGATTCAGGCGCATCGCATTCGTTTATCTCATCATCATTAGTTGAGTCACTGCACTTAGACACCAGTCTTGTAGATGATCCCTTGGTTGTTTCAAACCCAATTGGGGGCTCCACTTATTTATCCATGATATGTTTGGGTTTGAAGATTTCTATACTTAGCATAGAGTTTAGATGTGATGCTTTTGTGTTGGGCTTCACGGGCTATGGGTTGATTTTGGGCATGGACTGGTTATCCAGAAATAGTGCCGTTCTTGATTGCGAAAGGAGAGTTGTTAGGCTCATGACCCTCTTGGGTAACACTCTCGAGATTTCTTGTAATCCCATGGACTCTGTTATGCTAAGTTATCTTGAGTCGCTTGACGCTTCGGTCGAGAATTTGCAATCTATGAGAGTGGTCCGGGAATATCCGGATGTGTTTGAGGAGGTGAAGGGCTTACCTCCGAAGCGGGAGATTGACTTCCGAATATATCTGGTGGATAATGCTAAACCGGTATCTTTACCAGTGCGCCACATGGCTCCTCGTGAGCGGAGGGAACTCCATAAGCAAGTAGGGGAGTTGCTTGAGAAGGGGTTCATAAGACGAAGTATATCGGAGTGGGGTGCTCCAGTAGTATTTGCTACGAAGGCGGATGGGTCCCTCAGACTTTGTGTAGACTATAGAGAACTCAACAAGCTCACAAAGAAGAATAGACACCCATTGCCGAGGATTGATGATCTTTTCGATCAGTTAGTTGGTGCTTCAGTATTTTCTCAGTTGGACTTAGCCACGGGGTTTCATCAGTTGAGGGTGGCTGAGGATAGCATAGACAAGACTGCCTTTAGAACTCCGGATGGTTTCTATGAGTGGCTGGTGATGCCATTTGGGTTGACGAACGCCCCTGCATACTTTGTTGATTTGATGAGTAGGGTGTTCAGGGAGTTCCTTAATAAATTCGTGGTGGTCTTTGTGGATGATATCTTAGTATTTTCTAAGAGTGAGGAAGAGCATGCCCTACATCTTGGGGAAGTGTTGAGGACTCTTCGAGCGCATAGCCTTAAGGCTAAATTCTCAAAATGTCACTTCTGGAGGAAGGAAGTACGGTTCTTGGGGCACGTGGTCTCCAAGGAGGGGATAGCCGTGGATCCCGCGAAGGTAGTATCAGTCCAAGATTGGAAGGTTCCCAGAAATGCTACCGAAGTAAGAAGTTTCTTGGGGTTGGCGGGTTATTATAGGAAGTTTATTAAAGACTTCGCGAAGATATCAGCCCCATTAACCCGCTTAACAAAGAAGAATCTTGTTTTTGCATGGGACGTAGATTGTGATGATGCGTTCCGATGGTTAAAGAGAGCTTTAACCACGGCTCCAGTTTTAGTGTTGCCAGATGGGAGCAAGCCATTTGTTGTCTATACCGATGCTTGTGGAACAGGTCTTGGCGCAGTCTTAATGCAAGAGGGAAGGGTAATAGCCTATGGTGGAAGGCAGTTAAGGCCACATGAGAAAAATTACCCTACCCATGATTTAGAGTTGGCTGCTATTGTTTTTGCGCTTAAGATCTGGCGCCATTATCTTCTTGGTGAGAGATTCGAGTTGTTCACCGACCACAAATCATTAAAGTACTTGTTTTCTCAGAAGGATTTGAATCTGAGACAGCAAAGGTGGATGGAGTTCTTAGCATCCTATGATTTCGAGATAGCGTATACCCCTGGCAAGGGTAATGTGGTGGCGGACGCCTTGAGTAGGAAGAGGTTGTCCTTGAGTCCATTGTTCGTGGAACGACGAAGCTTGGAGTTTATCTCGATGTTTGATTTCAGACCTTCCATTGATTATGTACCCGGTTTGCTAGCTTCCTTGGAAGTTAGGCCTACTCTTTTGGGGCGGATTGGGGAAGCCCAGAGGGACGACCCACAGTTGGTTGAGTTGATAGAGAAGCTCATAAGGGGGGAGTCGTCCAGCCATTTGAGTAGGTACACCCTAGACGATAGGGGGTGCTTGCGTAGAGACGGTAGACTTTGTGTACCGCAAGATGAAGGGTTGAGGAAGGTTATTCTTGATGATGCACACCGTTCTAGGATGACCATTCATCCCGGTGGGGATAAGATGTACCAAGACATGAAGAGGGTTTTCTTCTGGGCCGGTATGAAGAAAGATGTGGCCGAATATGTAGCTCGATGCTTGGTGTGCCAGCAAGTAAAGGCGGAGCAAAAGAAACCTGGTGGGTTGCTTCACCCATTGGAAGTTCCGCAATGGAAGTGGGATAGCGTCTCGATGGATTTTATTGACGGGTTACCCAGGTCGAGGAAGGGTAATACAGGAATTTGGGTGGTGGTAGATAGACTTACTAAGAGCGCCCATTTCATACCTGTGAAGAGCAAGAGGACCGCTCCATGGCTAGCTTCTGTATATCTTCGAGAGATAGCTCGATTGCATGGGGTACCCTCTAGCATAGTGAGTGATCGAGATCCTATCTTCACTAGCGAGTTCTGGAGAAGTTTGCCAGAAGCAGTGGGGACTCAATTGTGTCTGAGCACCGCATATCATCCTTAGACGGACGGCCAGACTGAGAGGGTGAATCGTGTTCTAGAAGACCTTTTGAGGCTTTGTATCTTAGATTTTGGAGGAACATGGGAAGAGCATCTTCCATTGGTGGAGTTCGCATATAATAACAGCTTTCAGTCCAGTATTGGTATGGCTCCTTTCGAAGCTCTCTATGGAAGGCCTTGTCGATCACCTACATGTTGGTGGGAATCTTCGGATAAGATCTTGCTTGGGCCTGATATGGTTAGGGAGACTTCTGAGAAGATTGACTTGATTCGGAGAAGGATGAAAGCAGCACAGGATAGGCAAAAATCTTATGCGGACAAGAGAAGGACGGATCTTGAGTTTGAGGTTGGGGATATGGTTTTTGTTAAGGTATCTCCGTTGAGAAATGTTGTTCGCTTCGGATCCGTTGGGAAGTTAGCACCAAGGTTTGTTGGGCCGTTTCCTATCAAGGAAAGGATTGGACGGATGGCATATAGGGTGGAGTTGCCCGACAGACTTAGCGGTGTTCATGATGTATTCCATGTATCACATCTGAGGAAATGCTTACATGAGACCGCAGAGGTGGTAGAGCCGAGCTTGCTTAGAGATATAGAGATAGAGCGTGATGCGACTATTAGACGAGCTCCTACTCGCATCCTTGGGTCAGAGACTAGGAAGTTAAGAAACAGAGAGGTTCAACTAGTCAAGGTGCAATGGGGAGAAGATGAGAGCAACGCAACTTGGGAGACGGAAGCGAAGATGCGTTCATTGTACCCATTTCTTTTTGAGGGTATGTCTTTACTTTCTCCTTTATCGCTTGTCTAGTACTTATCTTATCTTTAGTATGTCCTCTCGTTAGTACCTTTGACCTTAGATAGGGTAACCTATGGTTGAAACATGTGTTTGAGACATGTTATGGGTGATGGATGCAAGTGGATGCAAGTGTTTGCTAGTGGTTGCTCGTGGATGCATATACACACACTCTAGGCACTAGATCGGCTCAGTCACTTCATATTGCATATTGCATAAAATTGTGTGTAGGAAAATATCTATGGATGTATAATGGTTGTGTTATCACATGGATGATGCATTTTGGTGAATGATTGTGCACTCATGTAGATATTGTATGTGTCGATAGGGTTTTCTCGCATACATAATGGATGCATGGCACTATCATGGTTTGCATATGTTCATACATTAGATAGGGGACATATACACACACTTTTTGCATATGCTCATACATGATTAGAAATTGTTCTAAGGACAATGGATGCCGTGTTTGATGGATTGAGTAGATGGTTGTTTGGATGGTAGGATATTCATTCTCCTTAGCTTAGAGATTTCGGGGACGAAATCCTTTAAGGAGGGGAGAATGTAACACCCCGAATTTTAGTTAGTGCTAAAATTCACTAATTACAGAATAAATAATCTCAGATGTGGGAATTGGGGGAAACGGGCTGCGTCATTGCGTTCGTCTCGGAAAAATACGTGAAATAGAGTCCGAGTTTGCGTAAAACGGGTACCGTATGAAAGAGATATGGACGAACGAAGTTAGGCAAAAAAAAAAAAAAAAAAAAAAAAAAACAGAAATGCACTGGCGCACTTGTGAAGTGCGCCAGTACAAAGATACACTGGCGCACTTGGGAAGTGCGCCCGTGCCGAGCCAAGAAACCTACACAGTTTCTAGAGAGTTCTGTGGTTGGGTGCACCAGGTTGGGTTTCAGGCTGGCTTGAAGGGCTGGTTCTAGAGATTTCCTAAATCTAAGGGTCCTAATCTAATCTAGGGTTAATCTAAGGGCCTAAAACACTCACCTAATCCTATAAATAAGACCCTAACCCTACCCTAATTCATTCATAATTAAATCTAGTAACTAAACTATGGCAAATTGAAACTTGAGAGAGCCTCTATCAAAATTAGAGAAGGGATAGCATTCCAAATCAACTTCTATCCTCTTAATCTTCTTCATTAGTTTGCTAATTTTGTTTTGGTGAGCTTCTATCCCCTTAATAATCAATTGTTAAATTGATTAAGATAGGATATGATGATGTATGGTTATGTTTGTGGATCAATGTGTTTATGCAAGCTTAATATTGCATATGTCATGTGTTTTGCAAGTTATATGCTCTATGTCATGCAAGTTTAGTGTATGTGTTCATGACCTTTTTATGCAAGTTTAATGTTATATCTTTATGCAAGTTTGGTGCTATGTTTCATGATGATTATGATGCAAAACACTAAGTTGGACATTGATCTATTATGCAACATGTTAAGCATGCTTATGAAGTTATGTGAATAAATATGCAAGTTAGGTGTATGCTCAAATGCAAGATTAACATGTTATGCATGCATATGAAGTTATGTGAATGATTATGCAAGTTATGTGTATGTTCAAATGCAAGATTAACATGTTATGCATGCATATGAAGTTATGTGAATAATGATGCAAGTTATGTGTATGTTTAAATGCAAGATTAACATGTTATGCATGCATATGAAGTTATGTGAATGATTATGCAAGTTAGGTGTATGCTCAAATGCAAGATTACCATGTTATGCATGCTTATGAGGTCATGTGAATAATTATGCAAGTTATGTAGATGCTTAAGAGCAAGTTGGGTTAATATGTGTTCATATATGCAAGTTGACATCCTCTTAACCCATGACAAAGTTATATGCTAAACCCATGATATGTGTGATGGATCTTCCCCTTTTATTATGTCATGAAATGAGAACGATTTACGTGGGGAACGATGGGGTGGGTAAATATGTTAATAAATGAATGATTGGGTATGATTAAGCATACCATAAAAATAAATTACCATAAGTGGGAATTTACCTATTGAGTTAGGTCTACCCCATGGGAATTTACCTATTGAGTTAGGTCTACCCATGTTATGGAAAACTTGATATTAATTAGGGATAATTAATATGGGGGTGATTAATTAGGTGTAATTAATCGACTAAGACACGAGGTTGGACTCATTTGTAGTGTAAAACTGCCCGGACCCGACCGGCTTAACCAGTTGCTACAAATGTCAGCCCAATGTGAGAGGTCTTAGCCATAAATTAAATACGTGATTAAGGTAAAGACACGAGGTTAGACTCTGTTATGACGTAAGACTGCCCGGGTTCTACCGGCTTAACCAGGCGGTCATAACAGCCAGTCTAATGTGGGAGGTCTTTATGGGAGATCACGGTCTTAATTAATTAAGAAACACTTAACCATGGTAGCATGTAGTGGGACATGAGGGGTTAAGTGGGTGCCTTGGGTGGCATGAGGAAATTTTGTGGTTGCCTTGGGTGGCATGTGGAATCTAGTGGGTTGCCTTGGGTGGCAATAGAAAATACGATTAGAATACTTAACCAAGTGGAAACATGTAATTAAACATGATTAAAGGGTTAAGTGGGATACACTAGATATTTGACAAGCTTAAGTGGGTAGCTTGTGGGGGCCCATTTCAACCAATATCCCAAACGTATCTTTGTGGGCTCGACCCATGTCGAGTGACGGGACACGCATATTGGGCTTGATTATAAGAGGCCAAAACGGGTTAGCGGTGGCAACGCAAGTCCAACGGGCTTCATATGCGTGTGTGGGCCCGGGCTGGTAGATAAGTCGTTGTTGCATCGTGTAGATATAAAGCCGTGCACCGTTAGTATTGGGTAGCCACTTTAGGGGAGTGATACACCCCACTGTGGGACCAGCACGGGTATCTACGGTAGGGAGCCGATCGATGGGGAGTAGTGGGTACACCTAGTGAAGATAGGGGAAGACGGCACCTATGTAGGGGTACACGAAACTACTGGGTAAGAATTACTGAGTACACCTAGTGGAGATAGGGGCAGACGGCACCTATGTAGTGGGCTAGGAGTACATGAAATTATTGGGGAAATTTTCTAAGTCCTTGGAAGGGATCAACCTTTAAGTAGGAATGACTGGTGTGGTGCAGTTAGTAATTATCCTTGGGTGGGTAGATGCGTCCTGACGGTTATCTTAGTTCATCCTATGTTGTTGGCTATTTAGTGTAGTCATTATCCCCAAAGGTACCGTACCAAGTTCATGTCATACCCTAATTACTTTAATAATTGTATTGTTAAGGTTATAGGGCTCACTCAGACTTATGTCTGACCCCGTTGTTTTTATCTTTTTCCCAACCCTCAGGTCCAACGGTGGATCCTAGCGGTAGTAGAGCTTGATCGGATTGCTGTTCCAGCCTTTGGGAGCTTGGGTAGATGTAAAGCTCCAGTTATCTTTTCTTTTGTTATGGCTATTGTATGAGAGAGTGGGATTATGTACTTCTTTATTTTGACGGATATTGTACTTGACTTTTATCATGGCTTTATGATGTAACCAGACATGTTTATTTCCGCTGTTATGAGATGATGTTTTAAATTTTCAAGTACTATTTATATCTGTCTTGGTGTAATTTTTCTGTTCTATATTCACTAAAATACTCCACCGATGCTATGGCATTCCCTTAGTGAGTGACCATAGCGGGTGTGGGTTGTTACACGAATCAAGGGAAACGGGTTATGCCATTCCGTTCGTCTCGAAATTCTGCTTGAAATAGATTCCGAGTTTGCGTAAAACGGATACCGTACAAAGAAGATATGGAAGAACGAAGTTAGGCAAAAAACCAGAAACGGGCCAGAATGCACTAGCGCACTTGGGAAGTGCGCCATAACAAAATTGCACTGGCGCACTTGGGAAGTGCGCCCATGCAATTTTGCATTAGAGCACTTGGTAGGTGCACCCAGAACAAGCAGAAACCTGCTTGGCCAGGCCCTGGCTGGCCTGGTCGGGTTCTGGTTGAATTTCTGAGCTCCGGTGTGTCATTAGGGCTGACTTGTCATTTTCCGATTGACTTTTCTTGAGATGGATGGCCTTGATTACTTCTAGCTTCATCGACGGTTATAATTAAATTGAAATTCTATATAAGAAGCCTCCTAGCCTCATTCTCTTTACACCATTCTTCTCTAACCTTATGCTGCTCAAACTCTTGATGATCATGGCTTCTTCTTCCTCTAAATTAAATCAATTAAATTAAAACGCGAAGATTATTTCTTGAAGACTATGGCTAGGCATTGGGGATTTGCTTCTACAATCAAAGCAAGATTCAGCGATTCAACAATTCAACGACAAATTTCTACACTTGACTTCTGCATCTAAATTTCTTAGACCACGATCTGTAAGTTCCAGTTACTTTTAGATAAAAACTATAAATCTAATATGGGCATGTTATAAACTGGAATTGATTTATGTATGATTCATATCTATTCTTGTTTTCTTCTTGGATCTTGACTATTGGGAATATTGCCTATGACATTGAAATTATTGTTAATGGCCTAAGACTATGATGGTGAACATAAGACTACGCCGAAGACTGTGAACATAAGACTATGCCTATGCCTATGCCTATGACTATGAACATAAGACTATGCCTATGCCTATGACTATGAACATAAGACTATGCCTATGCCTATGACGGTGAACATAAGACTGTTGCGTATAACTATGACAAGGACAATTGTGACTAATCACCTATGATTCATGACCAAGAGGTTATTGCCTAGAATTATGACTATGAAATTGAATCTAGATTATTATTCAAACATTTTCATGTTCATAATGTTATGCCTGCGATGTTTTAATCAATTTATTCAGTTAGGTCATGCCTTGGAAATAAACTGATAATAGGGCAATGTTTATAATGTTGATCTATGCCTGTGGTTCTATTCTATCGTCATGTTGAATCGGGAATTAATGAATAAGTCTATTCATGTGTATTTGAACTTGAAGTATAACCCGTTATGACAAGTTGTGTAGTTGATCATGTTATGCAAGTTTTAGGTTGTAAAGTCATATCACATATGTGCCCACATGTTAGATCTACATGTTTATGTGTATATGTTAAACCTATGTCATATTTCAAGTTCACACTTATTCATATGTTCGTGATTGATTTGAAAGTTCACATATATGTAAGTTGATTTAGTCTATGTTGCAAATTTACATATATGTATGTTAGTTTAGTCTACGTTGCAAGTTCACACCTATGATGTTCAAATTGACTATGCCAAAAAGATGCCAAGTTTACCCCTATGTCGTGTTTATGTTAATGTATCTCTTTATGCCAATTTTGCGTGCGTTAAATTAGGCTAAGTTTTAGCCTAATATTATATGCCAAAAATCATGCGAACGAAAAATTAGGATAAGATTGTTAGCCTAATGTTTAGATGGGGTAACATTGGGAAAAATTGGAATTATAGGAGACTTGGCATGAAATTTTCCTTGAAAACTTGACACAAACTTGACATGAAAACTTGATTATGGACATGATACTAGAATGAACTTGAAAATGGCCAACTCGAGGTTGGGTTGAGTTTGTAGTGTAAATCTGCCCGGAACCGCCCGACAAATCCAGTGACTGCAAACAATAAGATCCAATGTGAGTAGTTGGTCATATCGGCCTTGAAACCCGAGGTTAATCTGAGTTGTGGTGTAAATCTGCCCAGAACCACCCGACATATCTAGTGACCACAACAACAGGTCTAATGTGAGAAGTTGGGGTGCATTAATGAATTAATGCCACATGATAGGGTTAAGTCATGAACATGAAAGACAACACTTAAACAACTTGAGACATGATTGGTAGGGTTAGGTCATGAACTTGAACAACAACACCTAACTAACTTGACACGTGAATTGTAGGGCTAAGTCACGAACTTAAATGACAACGCTTAGCCAATTTGACATGCTAGACTAATAAGGGTTAAGTCTCGAATTTAAATGATAACACTTAACCTGCTGGATGGAAACCCTAGTTACGCGGTCCATTTCAGCAGTAACCCACTAGATGTATCATGGTACCCTGGAACTACGCAGGGTGGGGCACGATTACTGGGCTGATTGTAAGCAACCAAAACGACGGTTGTGTTGGTGCGCCAGTGTAGGTTCAGGCGGGCTATGGTCGTGCACGTGGTCCGGAGTTGAAAAGGCAGGCATTGGGCATCAGTAGGTTTATCTGTGCATGCTTGATTCGTGTTGGTGGTTGGCACCATAGGGTTTGATACACCCTATGGTGGACCTATCACAGGTGACTACATTCGTGATAGGGCCGTATGACACAGACAGATGACGAGCTAGAACTTGTAGGGAGCCGATCGACTAGTGGATCATTTCGTTGGACCTTGAAATGGGTCATTTCATGATATTGGGCCAAGGGATTATTTCATGATTTATATAAGACATGGGTTTGGGATTCTAGTATAGTTGATGCAGCGAACCTTGAATATGTGATGCTATACTTGATTTATACTTGATTTATCATGTTATCTTAGTCTATCTTGCCCATCTTGACAGCATCCTTATGTTTACTTTCAGTTTATACATGTCATGTTACCTTTATCTGTTTTTATGCTGAAAGTCACTTGGACTTACCAGTCTTTATGACTGACCCGTTTTCTTTCGCCTCTTTTTCTTTCGTTCCCCCTCAGGTTCTCAGGGAGGAAACTCTAGCACTTAGCTTGGATTTCACTTACTTTCGGTTCAGCTCATGTACGGTTTGATATTGAGCTATGTTATGGCTGCATTTCTGCTACCTTTGGGGAATAAAGCTCCTTTTGTTGTTTCAAGTTTATGCTTCTATATTTACGCAAGACAGAATTTATTGTAATGGAAAATAATGACCTTGGCTATTTGATGTAAAAGGTTCTGACTCTTTTTGGAAGTAATGAAATTTATCTTTTGATTCTTCCGGTGTTTTATCTATGTTCTGTCTTGTAATATTTCTGTGTTTGTTTACCTCGATAATGCTCCTCCAAAACTAGTTCCTTACCTTTGTGAGTGACCCTAGTGGAGGTGGGGTGTTACATATACTAACATGTAGGAATCAATCATGGTTTAAATAATTCCTTAAATTTATAAAAAAAAAATTTAATTTTAAGTTTAGGAAAATTACCTAATTTGTCAAGCTAGAAGGGTGGAGATGGGACGCAGCAGTTCCTAGGTGGCATCAGAGGTGGTTGGGTTGGTGTTTGGAGTGGTGGCAGCGGTGTTAGAGAAGGAAAAATGGTGATTTGGAGAAAAACTAATAGAGAAAGTGAAATGAGCTTCAAGCTGTGGGTTTTGGAAATTATGCAGGAAATTTTAAACTACCACAAATGACTTTTATTCCAACTGCTTCCATCGACTACAGATGGCTAGTTTTAAAAACAATGAGCGGTTGAAAGCCGTTGGCGGCCATTGGAAATGGGTCATTGGAATACACTGTAGTTCTAGTAGTGTAATTTTAAGTTTATCGTTACCCAAGACTAGAACATAACTATGTTTACTGCAGTGTCCATACTTTTGAAACTGAATTAAAGACACTTTTCCAAATTAGTGACACTTATCATTACCTTATTGCATTTACTAAAGTGTCCATGACTTTGTTTACTACATTATCCATACTAGCTGGAAAAAAAATGAAGACACTTTTCTATTACCATAGCAATAATATATAGTACGTTTCTATTAATTAGTAAAGATATTATTAGGAAAATAAAGTAGATATTCGGGGTAGGACCATTCATTGAAGTAGTAATTGCAATGGCTTAACACTAATATGTCTTGAGAGCGGGGGCACATTCAAGAGCAGTGCATAAGGTTGATGCCAACTGATTATATAAACAAAAAAAATTGAATTATAGGGAGTTTCAAGATGGGATGTTGAATTGTAGGTACAAAGATATGAATTGAAGGGGAATTAATTGCTATATTCGGATTGTTCGTACTACTGTGTGATTTTTGCTTTTTACTTTGAATGAAGAGTGCCATTTGAATTTATTTGCCTACATGTTCTTTTAGGTAGTGGGTAATGCCAGGATACAAGCATATGGAGGAAATGAAAAGGAAAAACATGTTCAAAATCATTATATATCAGCTTATTTTCTACCACACCCAGCGTTACATGTCCATCAAATTTATAAATTTTTTATTTGTGCTAGAAAAGTTTGTCTTATTTGAAAGAAAGCACCATGCTTATTGTGTTCAAATTTTTTGAATGAACAAAAGAAAACACTTATTTTTCTTAAAGCCGTTTTTATATTTTACAATGTTCCAAAAGTGGAAAATAGGTACAAAGACAAACTTTAAAAAAAATTAGGCTGAAGGACACAAAGTTTGATTTTTAGGTTCAAAAACAAACTTGGAAAAATATTAAACTGAAAGACAATGCTAAATACAATTAATATTTTGTACAGTGTAAAACTGGATATAATGCTAGTTGAAACTAACATTCCGTTATAGTGTAAAAACTAAATATAATGCTAGCTGTATTTAACATATTTCTTCTGTTTACTTTTATTATTCAAAGTTTATTTGTCAGCCTAAAAAGAAAACTTGGTGTCCTATGGTCTGATTTTTTTTCTTCGAAGTTCATCCTTCTCCCTAATTAGCTCATATAAAAATGATTGTAATAAATATTCCGCAATAATTTAAAAAAGATGTAAATCACATTTTGCAACATCTAAAAGTAGTTGTAGTTGTAACTCTAACAACCTCTTTTGTAACACAAAATAAGTTGTTAAAGATGCCGACTCTTTTACCTCTTGACCTAATACAACATTTGAAAAAGAGTTGCAAAAATCCTATAAATTTTTTTTGTTATTGTTGTAACAAGGCATGTGTTAAAATTGGATGATTAAAATCTATTCTAATTTTATTATGGAGATTTTAATTGATTTTTGTAATCGATTAATTATGGGCAACAAATTGGAATGATATAAGAAGATATTATTTGATTTGATAAATCAATCAAATCTAGACATACATATAGCAACAAATGGGAAAGATAAGAGAAGAGATTATTTGATTTACTAAATCAATCATATATATATATATATGTATGTATATATATATATATGTATACGGGAAAACAATCACAAATATGCAAGATTTCCATTGAAACCAAATCAAGGAAATTCGAAAACTTTTCATGCCTATCTTTAGGTAAGTTTTCATCCTTACTCTTATAAATAGGGAGATATTTGCTTATCTTTTTCATCGCAAGCCAACAGAGCTCTCTTCAATATATCCTCAATAAGATCCCTATTTCTGTATCAACTATAAAGTGAGAAATATATATTGAGTGTTTGTATTCTTCGCTTATTGTACTCTTTCTTGAACAGAAGAAGAATAAAAGAAGTTGTTGGGCCTCCGTGGATGTAGGATATTCATACCGGAACCACGTTAAATCTTCTATGTCTCTTATTTCTGCTATTGTTTCTGTGAGGCTTCATAACCGATTATTGTTTTTTTGTTTTGAGTTCCATTGGTATCTAAATAGACAATACTAAATCCTGGTCAAATAAGCTTCAGCTCAAGTTCACATAAATTTCACTATAGTTTGATATCAGAGCTAGTGTTGTTGTTCTTATTTGGATATTAATGTCTACTTCTAGTAAGTCCATTGGTAGATCTAGTGTCAATTATGGAGTAACACATTTTGACGGGAAGGGAGATTTTGGTACTCGGAAAATGAATACGGAGGCTGTATTGAAGAAGGAGAAGAATTAAAAAGTTGCTTTTTGTAGCGAACAGGGATTTATCCTGAAAATCGACACAAAACACCATGTCAAACCTTCAAGTATCGAAAATACTGGAACATTAATAGAAAGAAATTAAAGGATGAGAAAAGGAAGAAAGAAAGCTAGAATAGAAGAATAAGAAGAGCCAACACAACACACAGTCTCACATCGCAGCGGAACAAAATATAATATGGAAATAGCTTTTATTGAGAGCTTGAAATAATACTTACAACATTAATGTACATCAATACACCTGGACAGTTATAATAGTTTGTCCTCGTATATATAACACACAGCGGAATAATAACGGTAGAACGTCATACGTATGAACTACTTCAGCTCGCCTTTGGACTTCAAAACATCCGATAACCTGAACCTATACAACCCGATCTAACCCGAGCATTACAAACACCGAGTCAGTCTGGTGAACCAGTGTGAGAAAACTCGCTAAGTTTATAATATCATCCAACTTGATTTTAAAGTTAAAACCCTTTCGAAAGAAAAGGATAAGCGTAACACGAAATCCACACATAAATACAGACAGTTTTTACCTTATTATAATCCAAAACAGTTTTGAAAATCATTATTTTTCTGATATTATAATAGTGTCTAAATACAAAAAATATCAATCTAGCGAAATGCTAGCATTTCACGCTCTACATATATATATACAAACAAAACCGTGAGCGCTTATTGGTGATTGGATTCCAACTATGACAAGGTATGGAACCACTTGTCGATAGTGTATATCTAGAAGGGAATACACTGGGTTCAACAAGAACGTCTTGCAACCCAGCCCACACATGACCGTACACTCATTTCTCTTGAGTGTATCGAATCTATATCACCAACGGTTGGGTGCTACGCACCATTTCCCGAAAAGGGACATCATCTAAATAGATTAAAGAAGGAAATGAATTTTCTCTAGATAGGTGATTATACATCCAAATAGGAGCGACCCACATAGCCATGTTGCCTGCCCGATTTCTGACATTTCCCGGTTGATGAGGCTTGAGGTTTGAATTACCCTTTTAGAACATATGACCACCATTCCCTTTGAATGTCACATTGTCAGATCCGCCAAATATCACTAATTGATATCCACAAAAATACACAACTCGATAAGCTAAGAGAAGATGACTTCTCCGCCACCAATAGAAATACTGTAACGACCCGGATTTCGCTCGACCCGATCGACCGCTAGATCGCCCAAGACCGTTCAAAACCCGAATATGTTATCTTTGGGAATACAACACATCAGAACAAATAACAACAGACTTTTATAAACATTATAATAATGTTACATCAGAGTACAGAATATATCAGAGTACATTGATAGATAATACAGCGGAAGATTTAATTACAATAAAACTAATACAATGTAGCGGAATAATTAATTTAGTCACAGCGGAAGACCATCAATGCTCTGGGCATAGCTCTAAGCTTCGATCCAGAATCCTGCTCGATATATCTACAAAATAAGCTACTCGACTTCCCGAGTGGAAAAGAGGGCACCCGAGTATGCAAAGTGCAACAAACTACGGGTCAGTCATGGGACTGTTATGAGAAATCTTTACTTAACTTATCTAATAAGGAGGCTAATCATAGGACCACGCCGCTATCGCGGAACGGGTTTACTCCATTGGATTGCCAGTGCATAAATAAAGTAAATCGTTAAAACAACGCAATGCCTTTTAGAAAAATGAAACCATTATAAGACTCAAGTCCCATCACACAATGCAACGCTAGCCGAAGGATAGAGTTTTACCTTATAATGGTCAAAAATGCTTGATACGATAAAAACGGATTTAATATTATTATTAGCATATATATGTTTCAAAAACATTTCAATCATAATGTATTAATCATAGACGGCATAGCTACCATATACTATGTCGCCGTACTAATTCTACAATCAAAACCGCATGATGTCATATTGGAAATTGGGTTTCCATCAAGAGTCAAGGCTAGGAATGATCTCCTGACCGATTCGAGACACTCTAGCAATGTCTCAGGATTTGGACGATGGCGAACCCTTGGATCCTGCAGGGCCGGTCCCCCAATAGCGTAATGGGTTGGATTAGTTATGCCTGAACACACGCTTCCCGAACCTATTGGACATATAAATTGGCCATTGCGACCAATAAAAATCCGAGGCGCCCCAAAATCCATCAACCACATAAGTAAAATGCCGGGTCGTGTTAAACCCAAACACCACTTCTAGCTAGAAAGAAACGTGTGCACTCCCTGCGTTCCCTTTGAGATGACCCCGAACCCCGTACTGACGGTGGCAAGGGTAATCCTTGGAATATAACACATAAACAGATAATAGTAGAACAAAAATAAATAAATACACCAGATGATGCACAATAGAATATACTGGATAAACGTAATCATCAGAGTTACACAGTATACAGGATTATACTTAGTACAAATACAGTTCAGCTATACATAAATGTCTACAGCAGAAAACAAACATAATGTACAATAGGAGCTGAACAACATAAAAGAAGATAAATAATAGAATCCATCTTCAGCTCTAGCTATCCAGAAAGAGCCAGCTAAACCTGAATACAAGGCTGCCTGTGTAGAAAAGGGGCACCCGAGTTTGAAAGTGAAACAAACTACAAGTCAGTCATGGGACTGGTATGAGTAATCTACTCAACACATTTAAAATATGGCTAATCACAGGATCACGCGACTTTTGTGGAACGGGTTTACTCCATTGGATTGCCAGTGCTTTAAAAACAAATCATTCTTTTAAACATCGCATGCTTTTTATAAAAATGAAGCCACTATAAGACTCAGTTCCCATCACACAATGCAACGCAAACCGGAGGATAGAGTTTTTACCTTATAATGGCCAAGATATGTTTGATACGAATAAAACAAAAGCATTTGATATTACTACTAGTGTTTATATGTTTTAAAAACAATTTCAAATCATAACTATCAATCATAGACGGCATTAATGCCCTATACCACTATGTCGCCATATATAGGTATACAATCAAAACCGCAAAGTCACGTATTTGGAAATTGGATTTCCGTCATGAACTAAGGCAAAAGATAGTCCTTACCGACTTCGAGACTGCCTAGCCCGAGCCTTAGGAACTGCCGCAACTGCCGCTTGGAGCGACAGGGTCGGTCCACCGATGTGGATTAAAATTCCTGAACACTATGTTTCCTCGCCCTATGGGCGTAAATGAGCCAACGAATGACTCCATCGGTCCCGGATCGACCGATATTTCCGAGGAGCCTCGCTATCCATCATCTACATAAGTAAAATGTCAGGCCGTGTAAAAACACTGACACAACTCCTAGCTAGGAAGAAATGCATGCCCTCCCTGAGGTCCTTCTCCCGTTTCTGGTTCATACCGAGGTGTGAGGCTTGCGAATTCACGTTATACACAAAGCTACGCCACACAGGCGGTGCTTTGATCATCAATCACAAGACTTTTCTTTTCAACAGAAGCCTTGATCACTGCATCTTAGCATGTCACACAGGCAATTCACACCATGCAACTGATGGCTATCAATCACATAGAACAAATTCCAATGTCAGACACACAATCCATTTACAAGTCCATTCTGGGTTTGAACGAAACCGGAGCCACTATATACCTCGCAAACCAATCGATCTCCACGTACGTCTGGACGATCACCACTCATTATCCATATTTCGGGATGCCTCCCAATCAGGACATCAGTTACCATCCAAACGAGGTGAAGATTTCCGATCTTCAACCACCGTCTTCATCTTCGATTTCTTATCGTCAATTCAGTTATTCAGAATGGGATAAAGCTAGTCTTTCTGAGCAACTCGCGTATATAATAAACACGTGCTACACAAACACTACATACGCATCATTTCAATTCATTAGTCACTAACCATCAATCAGTAAGAGAATGATTTCCCAAATATTAACCCCGAAGGCCGAAACCAACATCAGATCAAAATCCAGGAAACCATTCGACTTAGCTAACCTTCAGTTAATTTTTAAATTTCACAACCATATCGTTTATAATATTTTATAACGATTTATCGCTATTTTTATTTATTTTAAAATAGCCAATTTATTCAAACAACGCTTGTTTCACTGTCTCTTGTTTTACTGAATTTCGTCAACACATGAAAAAGATATGATTTTTCAAAGTTTGCAATGGTTTAAAGGTGTTAAAACAGTTGAAAATAAACAAAGCCGTATACCTCAGCTCGATCTTCAAAACTAGGTCTTCACTTTTCGATCCAATGGTGCAACGGATCGACGATCGGGTTTGACCACGGCCTAGAGCCTGGAAAGGCGCGCCTGTCAATGGTAAGGGGGCCCCACTCGACGGCTCCTCCTGCTCACGGCGGCGCGATGAAGGTCGGTACTTCGAGGACTTCGTTCTCGAAGCTGGGGCGACGATAGGTGATGCGGTTTGTTTTGATTTGAAGAGGGAGATGAGATCTTCAAAAAACTCAACTGGAGCTTGGCCTGAAGATGAACGTGGCGGCAGCAAAAAGCCCGGGAAGTTTCGAGCTACTTCCGTCGTCGATCGTGGGTTTCGGAGAGAGGATGGCTGATGTGGACTTATGATTTTTTTTTATTTATAAAATTTTAAAATCTCCAAAATACCCTCTTCCGCACACGAACACCAATCCAAACCCAACTACTGTCGTCCCTAGCATTTTACCCCCATTCCAAAAACAATGGGATATGTTTCAAAGGCCCATTCAACTGTTTCAGTCAGTTTTCCTTCAATTTAAAATATATAACATTCCATATTCGATTTGAACGTACATTTCCATTTGTCAGGGCCACAAACTGATTCGAAAAATTCCAGAAAAATAAATCTAGCTATGTTTTGACGATATGGTCCCAACAAAACTAGTTTCGTCGAATTCTGAGACCGTTTGCAAAATGTCCCATTTCTGGTCGATCCAATTTAACTGTAATTGACCAAAACACATTTTCCTTTGCCACACTCAAATACTAGCTTCAAAAATTATGAAATTTGAAACCTAGCAACAAATTCACATCCCGGATCCAACAAAATTGGTTTCGTCGAATTCCGAGGTCGTTTGCAAAATATCCATTTTCACGGGCTATATAAATTCCATAGCGACCTTTCTGAAAATTCATTTGGCCATAACTTTTGCTTTCCGCTATGAAACTTCGATTTTTCAGATTCATTAGAAAGGTATTCACTAACAGATTTAAATATTTTTGGTTTCACTCAAATCCGTTTTGTTTTGCACCCGGTACAGTCAGTCGAAGTTTGAATTCAAATTTTGAAACTACCGCGCCATTTCAGGCCTTGTTTATAATTAGAATTAATTATATTCCTTTTCAATTGTCGATTCTAACTCAGTTTTCATCTTTATAATTTAAAATATTTATTATAGATATTTAAAATCCACTATTTTAGCCAATTTAAATTTTTTAAATTGGTTCAGATTTTCCGGGTCGTTACACCCTTGCTCCGTGTTTGACTCCGCCGGGGTTTGAGGCTCGCGAGGCAACGAAATACACAAAGCTATGCCTAAATAGGTTATGCTCTGATCATCATCCACAAGGCTCTGCTTTTCAACAAAAGCCTTGATAAATTGCATCTTGGCATGCCACATTGGCAGTCCATACCATGTGATTGATAACTATTAACACACAACCTCTACGGGTGTTAAGCAAGAGAATAAATTCTCCACCATCAACGGTTGTATATTAATAGAAATCAATTTACATAGAATGAAATTCAACGTCAGACACACATCCATTTACAAGTCCGTTCTGGGTCTGAACGGAACCGGAGGCACCTTATACCTTGCATATCCGAACGATCAACAATACGTCCGGACAACTACCACTGGAACCTTTTCAGGGCAGCAACTCCAATCAAGGGCATCAGTAGTCCTCATCCATTCTATGTGAAAATCGTCGGTCTTCAACCACCGTCTTCATCTTCGACATTTAATCGTCATAGTAATTATTCAGAATGGGTTAAACCCGGTCATTCCGAATAACTCGCGTATTTTTATAATTAAAAACCAAGTGTTATAAGGATACATCCAACGCCTCTTTCCAATTCAGAATATTCTTTAAATAAATATTCATATTACTAGGGAAAGGTTCCCATTAATTTTATCAAAGATAAAATCTTTTAAATTTATTCTTAAATCTTGTTTTCAAAGATTTATTAAAATTCCAATTCAGTTATAATATCAAAAATTACTACTTTATAATTATTCAATTTAAGGCATAAATCTTAATTTTAACTGGGTTAAAGAATCAATGTCATTTAAAACATTGTTCACGATAAACCCAAAATCATTTTCCAATAAATAAATATAAATTGAAATACCAATAATCTTTAGTCGAAAGACTTATTCTTTATTTAAAAGAAATCCTTTGTTTTAAAAAAATATATTCTTTGTATAAAAGATATTCTGAATCGGAAAGTGACTCAATCATTTACCATATAACTTTGGTTATATGGACTTCATACATCGTATGTAAATGACGATAATAATAAATAATCATCAAACCATCCATTCAACATCCAAAGTGAAGTTCTCAACTGTGTGAGCATTAAAACGAAATAATAACGCTCATCGCATCCTGTCAATCTATCGATTGACATAAGAATAAATATTGGGACTAGTGTATATCAATAACATCCCAATACCCGTGTGGGGTTTTCAGCCAACAACAGTACATATAAATAATTATTTGGTTAACGAATTTAACCAACTTTGATACTACCAACATGTTGATAATGATGGATAAAACGATATTTTATTCCTAATGTCGAAATAAATTATATTTGACTTGCATAATTTCTTTTACATTTCTAATATGTAATAGAATGTAATTTATTTATATGACATTAAAAAGGATAATTTTCATTATACTTAATTTGTATGTAATTATTCTTAGTGTAATAGAAATAATCACATTTGTATATATTTTAAGGAATAACTCAACACATAAAATGTTTATTTTAAATTGCATACAAATTCTAATGTATGCATTAACATATAAATATGTCGTTTTATCTCAGCTATACATTCTAATCTTTGTTTAGACCAAAAATATGATTTTTATATTTGAATATAAATTCTAATGTGAGTTTGCAAATATAAATGATTTTTATATTTACAAATAAATTCTATTGTACGTTATGCAAATAAAAATGATTATTTTATTTGCATATAAATTCTATCTTAACAAAATGTATAAGAAGTTCCATTTTGCTGATAATTCTATTTTAATCAAAATGGATATTGCTATGGTAACACGAACCTATTTCAAAAAAATTCTATTTGTGTTTAACTCTTTCAGTTGACAAAAATGTAAATTTTGTCTTAATTCAAATCTAATTAACAAAAGGTAATTTTTGTTTCAACTATTATACTTTTAACAATGGTAAATATTTTTAACATAAATGATTATTTTGGTTCAACTAACTATTTGTCCAAAATGGGTATTTTGATTCAACTTGTTTACTTTGACAAAAGTATATATATTGAAAAAATATATGGTTTGCTTTAACTAATCTATTTTGTCAAAAATGAATATTTTGACAAAATGTATATTTTGACAAAATGTATATTTTGACTTAACTACCCTATTTCAACAAAAGAACAAAGATGACGACTTTGGGTTGTTGACAAATCTAATTCAACAAATAAATATAAGTGATGAGTTTGTTTTGTTGACAAAATGATGATGTTTTTTTTAGCCATTACAGTTTGACAAAAGTGACAAAATGTATTTCGGCTACTGTAAATTTGTAATGGTGAATGTTTCTGCTTCATTCTTTTAAGCAACACAAAAATGGATAATTTGCCTCATTCCTCTAAAATGACAAAAGTGAAAACATTTGTCTTAACCTTTTAAAATGACAAATTAAATAATTTTGTCTCATTCAATTTAAATGGTAAAAATGTATCTTTTTGTATTGCAACAAAAGGACAAATAAACCTTATCTATCTATTACTCTTTTTATTTTAGCTAAGACGACACTAAAACTATATCTTTTTAATTCTAATCTTTTTGTTATAATCTATGATGAAAATAAAAACATTTTAATTAATTTAACAAAATTACAACAAAGATGAATTCATTTTATCATAATCTTTTTATTTACTCTAGAAAAATAATAATATTTTTAATCCCATTCTTTTATTAGCATCTAACATGTAATAAAAGTGTAATATTTTAATTTATGATTTATTTGCATCAAAGAATGCAAATAAAGATACAACTTTTAATTTCATGTTTTATTTGCATCAAAGAAGGCAAATGAAAAATTCAACTTTCAAATACGGTGTTTGTTTGCATCAAAGAATGCAAATAAAAATATAATCTTTTAACTATGATATTTATTTGCATCTAAATATGCAAATAAAATAAAATCTTTTAACTTATGCCTTATGTTCGTTTGCAACTAAATTTACAAGCGAAAATGTAACTTTTGAAATCATATTTTTATTTTTATTCAAAATACAAAATAAAATTGTCATATTCATTCTAGCATTTTGATTTGCATTTATAATTGCAAAAATGTGATTTTAACTCTAATGTTTGTTTGCATCTAAAATTGCAAATAAAAATATAGTTTACTTCTAATGTTTTGTTTGCATCTAAAATAGCAAACATAAATATAGTTTTCCTTATTTCAATGCATATTTGCATTAGAGAATGCAAATAAAAGAATATTTTATATTTCAATATAGATTTGCATAAAAGAATGCAAATAAAAGAGCATTTTTCTATTTCTATGTATATTTGCATAAAAGAGTGCAAATAAAAGTAAATTTTATATTTCTACGTATATTTGCATAAACGAAAGCAAATAAAAGAACTACCTTCATTTATTTAAATTTTTTTTTTATTGTAAACAACATTACATAAAAATGTAATCTTTTACTTTTATTCAATTACATGAAAAATATAATTTTTACTTTTAAATCTAATTACATTAAAAATGTAACTTTCATTTCTTTAATCTTATTCACATTAAAAATGTTTTCTTTCTTTTATAACAAACATGACGGTGAAAATATTCATTCATTATTAACACATGACGGTGCAAAATGTTCATTTCTAAATTATCACATAACGGTGTGGAAATAATGTCAATTTCTAAATTAACACATAACGATGTAAAAATTGTTCATTACATTTCTAACAAATGACGGTGCAAAATAATGTCAATTTCATTTTAACAAGTGACGGTGCAAAATAATGTCAATTTCATTTTAACAAGTGACGGTGAAAATCATTCTTCTCTTTTTAACAAAAATGATATCTTTTTACATTTATAAACAAAAGTAAATACTTTTATTCACAAACAAAAGTGAATTATATTCATTTATCCACAAAAGTGACTTCTTTTCATTCATAAACACAAGTGATTTATTTTCATTCAAAAACACAAGTGATTTCTTTTCATTCATAAACAAAATTATTTATTTTTATACAAAGACACAAGTGATTTCTTTTTTATTTAAAACCATAAAAAATAAAAGATTTTATTTTAAAAACAAACAAAGTTGCAA
Source organism: Allium sativum (assembly GCA_030737875.1). Taxonomy (NCBI): domain Eukaryota; kingdom Viridiplantae; phylum Streptophyta; class Magnoliopsida; order Asparagales; family Amaryllidaceae; genus Allium; species Allium sativum. The sequence continues at coordinate 250,249,190 of CM060915.1, read as the reverse complement.
TCTTTTAATGTTTACAAACACAACGAATATTTTTTCATACATGGATTCAGAATAGAATTCAGATCTACAATTTAGATTAAATTAAAATGGGGGATTCTGGTTTTATAAAACCAGATCTATCACACACGAATAGTACAAACAGTCACCATCAACAACCAATACAATTTTAAGCACAATAATCGCAGATCCAATTAAACAAATACGTATATATGAGATCTATACAACAAGGAATAAGATATAATTTAAAAAATAGAAATCTCACATCGTTATTGAAATCTACGCTGTTCAAATCCAAAAAATTTCAAAAATTCAACTTGCTCAGAATCAGGTCTTGTCAGTTTCATTGCAAAGATCTCGGTCTCACGATCGCGGCGCACCTGAAATCGTTCGAATCTGAGTCCGTACGAGCAAAATATGGTTTAATTAAGATTGGACAATATTTGAATTAATTAATTTGTAAAGTCAAAGTTTGGAAAAAGTCAACTCACCCTTCATCTCCTCCCTAACGTTCAAAGCCAAAAATGAACCCATAGTGTTCAAAATTAGGTTTCCATTTATCTCGGAATTGGTGGAACTTGAAGATGATCGGAAGGTGGCATATCGGAGGGGAAAGTGAGGAGTACGTGCACCGGAAGGGGTGGACGCCGCGGTGGGGCACGCTGGGCGTGGTGGAGGGTGGTTGGGCGCGGGTTGGGTGGAGAATTCCGGGCCAAATACTCACTTATACTTCATCATCTCCGTATAGAATTAAAGAGGATGAAAATCTCTTCATTAAGTTCCAAAGGAGCATGGATTTTTATTTAGTGGATTGAGCAAGATTGGGGGAGGAAAATTCGAAGCTTCTTGGCCATGGAAATTTGATGATGGCAGCTGTGTATTGTAGAGGGAGGATTAGGGTTGAGGATTAGTGAATATATTTATATTATTTAATTAGTTAAGTAGCCCATTAAGGTCAGTTTAGCAACTTTGTCCAATTTCAACCCAACGAATGTCGCTACTACCTATTAACCACTATTCCGGACTCATCTGGCTATGTTCCGCAAGCCAAAATGACTGTTTTGACCAAGTTTTCTTTAATTTAAAATTTAAGTCTTTTATTTTTAATTCAACCGTACAAATAAATTCACAGGGGTGACAAATTAACTTCGAAAAATCCCAAAAAATATTTTTAGCTATATTTTGACGATACGGTCCTAACAAGACTAATTTCGTTGAATTCTGAGACCATTTGAAAAAAGGCCATTTTCAAGTTGACTAAATTTGACTGAAATTGGCAAAACACAAATCTTTCCGCCACGGTCACATATTAATTTTAAAAATTATGAAAAATTAAATTTAACAATAATTTAACATTTCGGTTCCGAAAAAAGTGTTTTCGTCGAAAATAGAGGTCTTTTGCATAATGACTAATTTTAATATTGAAAAATATATATAAATTCTACAGCAAATATTCTGAATTTTAAACTGGGCATAACTTTTGATTCCCGCTATGAAATTTCGATTTTTTGGATTCTTGGAAAGATATTTTTAAATAGATTCTAATATTTTTGGTTTCACTAAAATCTGTTTTATTTTGCATTATGTACATCCGGTCAAAGTTCAAGTTTGACTTTTCAATACCATGCTATTTCTAACTCCTTTTATAATTAAAATTAAAATTTTCGTTCTAAATTCCAGGTAAATATATTTTTAATCATTTTTATTTTAAATAAATTATTTTAACTATTAAAATTCCATTAAAATTTCTAAAATGAAAATTTTAAATTGGTTCAAAATTTGCGTGTTGTTACAATCTCCCCCACTTAAAATCTTTTCGTCCTCGAAAAGGAACGAAGCTAAAAGTAGTTAAATTATCCAACTCAACTTTTAATTTTTAATCAATTTTCTCTTTAGTTCAATATTAAATATGATTTAGTTAAATTTATCATTCTTTTATATATTGGTTGAATTAATTATCATTCAAATATTTTAATTATTTAAACTAATTATCAAACATCTGATTAATTTTTCAAATATATATAACTTTTATATATAGTCAAAAATAATATTTTTAGTGCAAATCACAGCAATAGACCCTATCTAGTTTTGGTTCTCACACCAGTCAATGGAAATATATAGATATACCACTTTCGAAACTCGAACATAAATTCTGATGATGTTTCGAACCACCATCAGAACATCTCCGGGCGACTAAAGTGTGACTCTATATCTATCTAGTATATTTTAGGCTTCGAATACACGCTAGCTAGGCGTATATGCGAAATCCTTATATACTCGATTGTCCAATATAAAATAAAATAATATATTCAAATACGTATAATAAGATTTTAAATTTTCAAAACTAAATTTGTTTGCATTTTCAATTTTAAAAATAAATACTCTTCACACTCAATTTTAGGATACTATTGATCCCATCTCTAACGAGATATTCTTATTGGATATTACTAATCCAATCTCTGATGAGTCTTTTGTTCAGTACTAACGAGTTGTAACCCAAAGATTTGAGCTAACCTGGCTTTGATACCAACTGCAACGACCCGGATTTCGCCCGACCCGATCAACCGCTAGATCGCCCAAGACCATTCAAAACCCGAATACATTAACTTTGGGAATACAACACATCAAAACAAATAACAACAGACTTTTATAAACATTATAATAATGTTACATCAGAGTACAAAATATATTAGAGTAAATTGATAAATAATACGGCGGAAGATTTAATTACAACAAAACTAATACAATGCAGCAGAATAATTAATTTAATCACAGCGGAAGACCATCAATGCTCTGGGCATAGCTCTATGCTTCGATCCAGAATCCTGCTCAATAAATCTGCAAAATTAGCTACTCGACTGCCCGTGTGGAAAAGAGGGCACTCGAGTTTGCAAAGTGCAACAAACTACGGGTCAGTCATGGGACTAGTGTGAAACAGTGTGACGGCCCGCCCCGCACCAACCGACATTTACTCCAAAAGTGCGCTGTACACATGTCCAGTTAGCACGGAACGGTCGCCAAAGAAAGGAAAGAAGGGAATGAACTAATCAAGGAACCTGTAGAATGTCTCACAGCGCATGGGATAAAATATAATAATAATATACTTGACATAAAACAGGTGAGACAGTGCATAAGCTGATAACTAAAACCAACATAAATCATCAGAGCAACGGAAATCCAAGTACAGCTTATTACAATCTTTTCAAATTTACTGTCTCTAACAAAAGAAAGCTAAAATAGAAGATGCACCACCAATGCCCAAGCAGCGATCTTCAACAACACAGGGAGAATACTATATATATATTACGTGGAAGCCTCCTGCTCGTCTCCGGATCATCTACCCGTGCATCACCAGTTAACCTGTCTCTAGTCTGCTCGTGTGAGCACCCAGAGTAATAAGAGGAGACATAAAACTCTGGGTCAGACATAAAGCCTGGTATGAGCGATAAGCATCTAAACAGAATAATAACAGGTATACTAAACCATACCTGAACCTGGACCTGCAACCAAAGAATTAGTACCACATACCGTACAATACTCCAAGGTGCCATAATAAATAGTGTAAGAATACGGGGTGGGGTGTGCATGTCACGGTGACAGCAAACAAATCATCCATAGCAACCATCCTCACATCTCTCACTCAGTGCGTAAAGCGTACGACATCTACCACTTTGGAACACTAGACCAACTGAGGTAACGACGAATCCCGACTTGTAGAAACCCTGCTGTGACCAAGCCAAACACTTGGAGTCATGACCAAACATTTCAATGACCCACTTCATTGGTCGTAGCCCTTGGTTCTACCGATGCCATAATGGCCCTGAATCCGCCTTCGTACCTCCTACCATAGTGGTCCAAAGCTATAGACGTCGATAACACCTTGGCACGCGTCCCGCAGCAAAGCCCAACCATAAAGCGAACTTGTTGATTCCCATCTGAATCTTAAGCTCTAACTTCTCATTTGGACTTCCTTTGCATCTCGGGTTTGGTCGAATGGGAGTTGGTTTTCAGAAGAGTCATCAAGAAGTAGTAAAAGTACACGTCTGATTCCCCATGCTCGGTTCGGTTCGGATACGTTCCCCGGTTCGGTTCGGAGTGCCACCATCCTCTGGGTTCGGGTCCTTCTCCCTCATGCAATTCGGTTCGGAGTTCTCCCTCATGCGGTTCGGTTCGGAGCTCTGAAGCGGTTCGGTTCGGATACCCCATGGCTTGAGTGTCTCCGCCTCCGTCTCGTCAGCATCAGTTCGGAATATGGTATCCATGCTCCTCTTTCTTCCACTCCAGTCTTCCTTGTTCCTTCCGATCCCACGCTACGCCCCTCCGATCCGACCAGGCCTTCCTTGTTGCCTCTTCACGTCATGCTCCAGAAAGTACCACGCCCCGGTCCGGTGCAGATATGTCCGATCCGATCCCCTACCCGATCCGATCCCCTACCCGATCCGATCCGGTTAGATACCCTGCAGCTTTCTGCAACTTTCCAGCAACTGTTTACGCCGTTCGACGACGTTTTTGACAAATCTATCTATTCTCATCAATCACAATTCATGTCAAATAGTCATAACAACATGTAAGAACAACCACAAACACCTAACAACAATTCAAATGAACCAAAATGGATCAAAAGTGGCTAAAACCTCACATTTTCCTACAATCCCTCTTAATCATGTTTAAGCATACGATTAGCAAAACACATCGAAATTAACCCAAATTTCTAACAGAGCCTTAAAACATTATTTTAGAATTTTAAGAATTTTTCCAGAATTTATTTACGTATAAATTCGCTAATCTTCACTAATTACCCTTAATCACCGTAATTAGTGCAAAAACTATGCAAATCACTCACCTTGGCCACAAATGAAACACCAAATCTGAAATACTCTCTATTTGGGTCGAATTCTTATGTATAGCAGCAGCTCCAACCTTGTTTTGTTGTTATTTGGCCTTGCTTTGATGTAGTTTAGGCTTAATCTTCACTAAAAATATGTTTTGGAGTGGTTTTAGAGGATGGAGGCCATTACTAAGGTCTCAAGAAGGTTTGTGGCGGCTCAAAACTGAAATGAAAGTGATAACCTAACCCTAATCAGTCCTCCTATACCTCTAAACCCGAAATTTCCCTTGGGCCTAGCTGCTAATCACCCGGTTAAGCCCAATTAAGCTGTTTTTAACCATCTGAAACTTGTTTCAGCCATATCTCCCAAACGGTGAGTCCGTTTGGCTAATGTGACCACTCTACGGAAAGAGAAACCATCATCCGAAGCCAATGGAAGTGGTATCAGGTCAAAATTCATTTCCAGTCAAAAGTTATGGCCAAAACAGTGCCAACTAGGGGTAAAATGGTCATTTAAAAATCGGGAAAAATCATGAACATGGGAAATGACCCCAATAGTCGTCCCTCAAAGTTACATGACCATACGACTTCGTATGTGAAAGAAATAAATATCCTACGATCCTAGGATGCGTAGAATGCGGGTCGTTACACTACGGGTCAGTCATGGGACTAGTGTGAAAAATCTTTACTTAACTTATCTAATAAGGAGGCTAGTCACAGGACCACTCCGCTATCGTGGAACGGATTTACTCCATTGGATTGCCAGTGCATAAATAAAGTAAATCGTTAAAACAACGCAATGCCTTTTAGAAAAATGAAACCATTATAAGACTCAAGTCCCATCACACAATGCAACGCAAGCTGGAGGATAGAGTTTTACCTTATAATGGTCAAAAATGCTTGATACGATAAAAACGGATTTAATATTATTATTAGTGTATATATGTTTTAAAAACAATTCAATCATAATGTATTAATCATAGACGACATAGCTACCATATACTATGTCGCCGTACTAATTCTACAATCAAAACCGCATGATGTCGTATTGGAAATTGGGTTTCCATCAAAAGTCAAGGCTAGGAACGAGCTCCTGACCGATTCGAGACACTCTAGGAATGTCTCAGGATTCGGACGCTGGCGAACCCTTGGATCCTGCAGGGCCGGTCCCCCAATGGTGCAATGGGTTGGTGTAGTTATGCCAGAACACATGCTTCCTGATCCTATTCGACCTAAAAATTGGTCATTGCGGCCAATAAAAATTCGAGGCACCTCAAAATCCATCAACCACATAAGTAAAATGTTGGGCTGTGTTAAACCCAAACACCACTTCTAGCTAAAAAGAAACATGTGCACTCCCTGCGTTTTCTTACTCCGTTTTTGACTCTACCGGGGTGTGAAGCTCGTGAGGCATCGAAATACACAAAGCTATGCATAAATAGGCTATGCTCTGATCATCATCCACAAGGCTCTGCTTTTCAACAAAAGCCTTGATCAATTGCATCTTGGCATGCCACATTGACAGTCCATACCATGCGATTGATAACTATCAACACACAACCTCTATGGGTGTTAAGCAAGAGAATAAATTCTCCGCCACCAATGGTTGTATATTAATAGAAATCAATTTATATAGAATGAAATTCAACGTCAGACACACATCCATTTATAAGTCCGTTCTGGGTCTGAACGGAACCGGAGGCACCTTATACCTTGCATATCCGAACGATCAACAATACGTTCAGACAACTACCACTGGAACCTTTTCAAGGCAGCAACTCCAATCAGAGGCATCAGTAGTCCTCATCCATTCGATGTGAAGATCGTCGGTCTTCAACCACCGTCTTCATCTTTGACTTTTAATCGTCATAGTAATTATTTAGAATGGGTTAAACCCGGTCATTCCGAATAACTCGCGTATTTTTATAATTAAAAATCAAGTGTTATAAGGATACATCGAACGCCTCTTTCCAATTCAGAATATTCTTTAAATAAATATTCATATTACTAGGGAAAGGTTCCCATTAATTTTGTCAAAGATAAAATCTTTTAAATTTATTCTTAAATCTTATTTTCAAAGATTTATTAAAATTCTAATTCAGTTATAATATCAAAAATCACTACTTTACAATTATTCCAATTTAAGGCATAAATCTTAATTTTAACTGGGTTAAAGAATCAATGTCATTTAAAACATTGTTCATGATAAACCCAAAATCATTTTCCAATAAATAAATATAAATTGAAATACCAATAATCTTAGTCGAAAGATTTATTCCTTATTTAAAAGAAATCCTTTGTTTTAAAAAAAACATTCTTTATATAAAAGATATTCTGAATCGGAAAGCGACTCAATCATTTACCATATAACTTTGGTTATATGCATTTCATACGTCGTAGTAAATGACGATAATAATAAATAATCATCAAACCATCCATTCAACATCCAAAGTGAAGTTCTCAACTATGTGAGCATTAAAATGAAATAATAACGCTCATCGCAGCCTGTCAATCTATCGATTGACATAAGAATAAATATTGGGACTAGTGTATATCAATAACATCCCAATACCCTTGTGGGGTTTTCAGCCAACAACAGTACATATAAATAATTATTTGGTTAACGAATTTAACTAACTTTGATACTACCAACATGTTGATAATGATGGACAAAATGATATTTTATTCCTAATGTCGAAATAAATTATATTTGAGTCGCATAATTTCTTTAACATTTCTAATATATAATAGAATGTAATTTATTTATATGACATTAAAAGGATAATTTTCGTTATACTTAATTTGTATTTAATTATTCTTAACGTAAAAGAAATAATCTCATTCATATATATTTTAAGGTATAACTCAATACACAAAATGTTTATTTTAAATTGCATACAAATTCTAATGTATGCATTAACATATAAAGATGTCATTTTATCTCACCTATACATTCTAATCTATGTTTAAACCAAAAATATGATTTTTATATTTGAATATAAATTCTAATGTGAGTTTGCAAATATAAATGATTTTTATATTTACAAATAAATTCTATTTTATGTTATGCAAATAAAAATGATTATTTTATTTGCATATAAATTCTATCTCAACAAAATGTATAAGAAATTCCATTTTGCTGACAATTCTATTTTAATCAAAATGGATATTGCTATGGTAACACAAACCTATTTCACAAAAATTATATTTGTGTTTAACTCTTTCAGTTGACAAAAATGTAAATTTTGTCTTAATTCAAATCTAATTAACAAAAGGTAATTTTTGTTTCAACTATTATACTTTTAACAAAAGTAAATATTTTTAACAGAAATGATTATTTTGGTTCAACTAAGCTATTTGTCCAAAATGGGTATTTTGATTCAACTTGTCTACTTTGACAAAAGTATATATATTGACAAAAATATATGGTTTGCTTTAACTAATCTATTTTGTCAAAAATGAATATTTTGACAAAATGTATATTTTGACTTAACTACCCTATTTCAACAAAACAAAAAAGATGACGACTTTGGGTTGTTGACAAATCTAATTCAACAAACAAATATAAGTGATGAGTTTGTTTTGTTGAAAAAAATGTGATGTTTTGTTTTAGCCATTATAGTTTGACAAAAGTGACAAAATGTATTTCAGCTACTATAAATTGGTAATGGTGAATGTTTCTGCTTCATTCTTTTAAGCAATACAAAAATGGATAATTTGCCTCATTCCCCTAAAATGATAAAAGTGAATACATTTGTCTTAACCTTTTAAAATGACAAATTAAATAATTTTGTCTCATTCAATTTAAATGATAAAAATGTATCTTTTTGTATTGCAACAAAAGGACAAATAAACCTTATCTATCTGTTACTCTTTTTATTTTAGCTAAGATGACACTAAAAATATAACTTTTTAATTCTAATCTTTTTGTTATAATCTATGATGAAAATAAAAAAAAATTAACAAAATTACAACAAAGATGAATTCATTTGAGCATAATCTTTTTATTTACTCTAAAAAAATGATATTTTTAATCCCATTCTTTTATTAGCATCTAATATGTAATAAAAGTGTAACTTCTTAAACTATGCTTTTTATTTGCATCTGACATGCAAAATAAAAATGTAATATTTTAATTTATGATTTATTTGCATCAAAGAATGTGAATAAAGATACAACTTTTAATCTTATGTTTTATTTGCATCAAAGAAGGCAAATGAAAAATTCAACTTTCAAATACGGTGTTTGTTTGCATCAAAGAATGCAAATAAAAATATAATCTTTTAACTACGATATTTATTTGCATCTAAATATGCAAATAAAATAAAATCTTTAAATTTGTGCCTTATGTTTGTTTGCAACTAAATTTACAAACGAAAATGTAACTTTTGAAATCATATTTTTATTTTTATTTAAAATACAAAATAAAATTGTCATATTCATTCTAGGGTTTTGGTTTGCATTTATAATTGCAAAAATGTGATTTTAACTCTAATGTTTGTTTGCATCTAAAATTGCAAATAAAAATATAGTTTGCTTCTAACTTTTTGTCTGCATCTAAAATAGCAAACAAAAATATAGTTTTCCTTATTTCAAAGCATATTTGCGTTAGAGAATGCAAATAAAAGAATATTTTATATTTCAATATATATTTGCATAAAAGAATGCAAATAAAAGAGCATTTTTCTATTTCTATGTATATTTGCATAAAAGAGTGCAAATAAAAGTACATTTTATATTTCTATGTATATTTGCATAAACGAATGCAAATAAAAGAACCATCTTTATTTATTTAAATTATTTTTATTGTAAACAACATTACATAAAAATGTTATCTTTTACTTTAATTCAATTACATGAAAATGTAATTTTTACTTTTAAATCTAATTACATTAAAAATGTAACTTTCATTTTTTTAATCTTATTCACATTAAAAATGTTTTCTTTCTTTTATAACAAACATGACGGTGAAAATATTCATTCCATTATTAACACATGACGGTGCAAAATATTCATTTCTAAATTATCACATAACGGTGTCGAAATAATGTCAATTTCTAAATTAACACATAACGGTGTAAAAATTGTTCATTACATTTCTAACAAATGACGGTGCAAAATAACGTCAATTTCATTTTAACAAGTGATGGTGCAAAATAATGTCAATTTCATTTTAACAAGTGACGGTGAAAATCATTCATCTCTTTTCAACAAAAATGATATCTTTTTGCATTTATAAACAAAAGTAAATACTTTTATTCACAAACAAAAGTGAACTATATTCATTTACCCACAAAAGTGACTTCTTTTCATTCATAAACACAAGTGATTTATTTTCATTCAAAAACACAAGTGATTTCTTTTCATTCATAATCACAAGTGATTTATTTTTATACAAAAACACAAGTGATTTCTTTTTTATTTAAAACCAACAAAATGAAAGCTTTTAACAAAGTTACAATCTTTTAATGTTTACAAACACAACGAATATTTTTCATACGTGGATTCAGAATAGAATTCAGATCTACAACTTAGATTAAATTAAAAAGGGGATTCTGGTTTTACAAAACTAGATCTATCACACACGAATAGTACAAACAGTCACCATCAAAAACCAATACACTTTTAAGTACAACAATCACAGATTCAATTAAACAAATACGTACATATGAGATTTAAACAACAAGGAATAAGATATAATTTAAAAAAATAGAAATCTCACATCGTTATTGAGTTCTGCGCTGTTCAGATCCAAAATTTATCAAAAATTCAACTTGCTCAGAATCAGGTCTAGTCAGTTTCATCGCGAAGAACTCGATCTCACGATCGTGGGGCACCTGAAATCGTTCGAATCCGAGTCCGTACGTGCAAGATATGGTTTAATAAAGATTGGACAATATTTGAATTAATTAATTTGTAAAGTCTAAGTTTGGAAAAAGTCAACTCACTCTTCATCTCCGCCCTAATGTTCAAAGCCAAAAATGAACCCATAGTGTTCAAAATTAGGTTTCCATTTATCTCGGAGTTGGTGGAGCTTGAAGGCGATCAGAAGGTGGCATATCGGATAGGGGAGTGAGGGGTACGTGCGCCGGAAGGGGTGGACGCCGCGGTGGGGCCCGCTGGGCACGGTGGAGGGTGGTTGGGCGCAGGTTGGGTGGAGAATTCCGGGCCAAATACTCAATTATACTTCATCATCTCCGTATAGAATTAAAGAGGATGAAAATCTCTTCAATAAGTTCCAAAGGAGCATGGATTTTTATTTAGTGGATTGAGCGATATTGAGGAAGGATGATTCGAAGCTTCTTGGCCATGGAAATTTGATGATGGCAGTTGTGTATTGTAAAGGGAGGATTAGGGTTGAGGATTAGTGAATATATTTATATTAGTTAATCAGTTAATTAGTCCATTACGGCCTGTTTAGCAACTTTGTCCAATTTCAGCCCAACGACCGTCGTTCTTACCTATTAACCCCTATTCCGGAATCATCTGGCTATGTCCCGCAGGCCCAAACGACTGTTTTGACCCAGTTTTCTTTAAGTTAAAATTTAAGTGTTTTATTTTTAATTCAATCGTACAAATAAATTCACCAGGGTCACAAATCAACTTCGAAAAATCCCAAAAAATATTTTAGCTATGTTTTGACGATACGGTCCTAACAAGACTAATTTCGTTGAATTCTGGGACCGTTTGAAAAATGACCATTTTCAAGTTGATTAAATCTGACTGAAATTGGCAAAACACAAATCTTTCCGCAACGGTCACATATTAACTCTAAAAATTATAAAAAATTAAACTTAACAATAATTTGACATTTCGGTTCCAACAAAAGTGGTTTCATCGAAAACAGAGGTCGTTTGCAAAATGACTATTTTTAATATTAAAATATATAAATTCTACAATGACTATTCTGAATTTTAAACTGGGCATAACTTTTGATTCCCGCTATGAAATTTCAATTTTTCAGATTCGTTGGAAAGATATTTTTAAAGAGATTCTAATATTTTGGTTTCACTAAAATCCGTTTTATGTTGCATGCTGTACATCCGGTCAAAGTTCAAGTTTGACTTTTCAAACTAAAGTGCTATTTCTAACTCTTTTTATAATTAAAATTAAAATTTTCGTTCTAACTTCGATTTAAATATATTTTTAATCATTGTTATTTTAAATAAATTATTTTAACTATTAAAATTCCATTAAAATTTCTAAAATAAAATTTTTAAATTGGTTCAGAATTTACGGGTTGTTTCAACTACGTTTGAGGAAATCAACATATGTGATTCCTTTGGAAATACTCTATCAAACACTCATCCATACAAGTTGTCCTAAGACTGGACAAACCGAAGGCACCCTTCTACCGCATCCTTAAATTACCTTGTGGATCAGTAGCTAGTAGTCCTTGCAATCCGTAGATTTCAATCCTGAGAGAATCAATGTCAAATACCTCTAGGAATCAGCTAGAGAAACCCAAAAATAGTTCTTTCATTCATGAAGATATATGGTCTTCAACAGCTCCATCTCAATCAACATATTCCATGTTTTCATATTGATTGGTCGGAATGCTTTACGAATATAAATTTGATCCGGTCTTTCCGTACCAACAACGTTGGGTCAGATTTTGATAGTCGGTTATTTAATTATCAAAATAAAAAATCATAGAAATAAAATGAACCTATTGGTTCAGTATATAGTGCCACTTGTCCATTAAAAATAGTATATCAGCTGTATACCAAAATAATGTATCATCTTTAATATATTAATACTTTCAAATCATTTTATTTATATAATTGGAAAATTATCTTAAAACCATACACAATTTTCCCGTTAATTTCCATTTCGCATTTCTCAAGCCCTTTATTTCCTTTTATTTTGAAATCTCATTATATATATATATTCCCAACTTCTTCAAATAACGTTACATTATTATTTCATAAAATAAATTACTTCTAACATCTTTACTATTACAACTAATACCATCCTCTTATAATCCCGAAGTCGTTCAAGTTAGGGTATTTTAATTACCTCTCAGACCTTGATCGATAATGTTCTTACCTTAAGATAAATATCTATTGTAATATCAAAACCCCATAATAATTTCTAATATCAAAGCGAATCTCAATTTAATTGTATCTTGATGAAACGTCATCTCTTATTTAATATACTCAACTTGTTTAATTACCGTAATTCAAACTTGGGTTTCCATTTTCATTTCCATCTTCATCAATTCCTAATCATTAATCAGTAAGAAAATAATCCCCTAAATATCAACCTTAAAGGCCAAAACCAACATCAAATCAACATTTAGAAAATAATCAATCTCAACCGATCTCCAGTTATGTAACAACCCGCATTTTATGCATCGAAGGATCGTAGAATATTTATTTCTTTCTTATATGGAGTCGTATAGTCATACGGCTTTGGGAAACGACCATTGGGGCCATTTCCCATGTTCATGATTTTTGTCGATTTTTAAATGACCGTTTTGCCCCTATTCGATCTTGTTTCGGACATAACTTTTGATTGGAAAGGAATTTTGACCTAAAACCAGTTCCATTAGATTCGTTTGATGGTTTACCTCTCCGTAGAGTGGTCATAATAGCTAAACGGACTTAACGTTTGGGAGATATAGCTGAAATAAGGTTTGGAAGGTGAAAAACTGCTTAAGCAGGCTAAATAGGGTGATTAGTGAATGAGCCCATAACCCATTTCGGGATTAGGGCTATGGTGACGCTGAAAAGAGATAGGGTTTCATTCCATTTCAGTTTTCTAGCCTCCGCTTACCTCTTAGAAACCCTAAAAATGGCCTCCAACCTCTAAATCACCTCCAAAATACTTTCTAATCAAGGATTAAGCTTAGCAACATCAAATCAAGGGAGATCTTCACCAAATCAAGATTAGAGCCACTGATTTGCATTGTTATCTACGCCCAAAAGAGATTTATTTCGGATCTAAGGTTTATTTGTGGCTAAGGTGAGTGATTTGCATAGTTTCTCACTAATTATGGTTAATTAAGGGTAATTAGTGTTAATTAGTGAATTTAAACATGATAAAATTCTGGAAAAATATTTATAAATTCTTAAATAATGTTTTAGACCTCTGACATGAACTTGGGTTAATTTGGTTAAGTTTTGCTAATCCTATCGTTAATTATGCTTGAACATGTTTAAGGGAAAATATGGGGTTTTGGCTATGTTTGATCCATTTTAACATATCATATTGATGTTTTGGTGTTTGAGGTCACTTCTATTTGTTGCTATAACTTTGTGGTATGTTTTGTGATTGATTTTAATAGATAGAATGGTTGAAAACGCCATCGAATGGCGTAAAACACTCGCTGGAAAAGTTGCAGAAAAACAGTGCAGGTTTTCAGATCGGATCGGAGGAATGGGCTCGGACCGGATAGAGGACTGGGTAAGGGATCACCGAACTGAACCGAAGCTTGGCACAAGGGGAAAGTGTGGCAAAAAGGAAGGCCACAATGGTTGAACTAGGATCGGATCAAGCTAGAGAAGGGGAAATCGGATCGGAGCAGATGGGAATAGGAATGGGGATAGGATCGGACCAGAAGATCAAGTAAGGGACAGAAGGAAGACAGTTGACGAACCGACCCGATGTGACATGGAGAACCCGAACCGAACCGACATACTGCTAAGGGACTTGGAGACCCCCGACCCGACCCGGAGCACATGGAGGATACCGATCCGAACCGATAGAGAAGAAGGACTGGGGATCCGAACCGATCCAGTGATGACCAATAACCCGAGATGCAAAGGTTGCCCAAATGGAAGTTAGAGCTCAGGATCCAGTTGGGAACCAATGAGTTCACTTCATGATTGGGATTTGCTGCGGGACGTGTGCTAAGGAGTTGTCGACATTCATAACTTCGATTCATCACCGAAAAGGAATGATGGGCTACGTATCAGTGCAGTAGAGTCATCATGGCTCGAGGGGCAAAGTGATCGTAGCAAGACTATGAGCCAGTGCAGTGGAGCCATTGTGACTCCATGTGGCAGAGTGGACATAGTAAAGGATTAGTAAGGCAATGAGCCAGTGCAGTGGGGTATGTACGACTCCATGGGGCAAAGTGGACATAGCGAAAGATTAGTGGCTATGGATCAGTGCAGTGAGGCCGTTATGACTTCATGGGGCAGAGTGATCATAGCAAAGTATTGGGTGATCGAAGTGGTGAATATCGTATGCTTTAGGCACTGAGTGAGAGTTGTGAGGATGGTTGCTATGCTTGATTTGTTTGCCATCATTATGACATGCACACCCCGCCCCCTGTTATCTTTACACCATTTGTTTAGTGGCACCTCAGAGTGTTGTACAATATGTAGTGCTAACTCTTTGGTTGCAGGTCCAGGTTCAGGTATAGTTTAGTATACCTGTTATTCTTCTGTTTAACTACTTATCGCTCATACCAGACTTTTTGTCTGACCCAAAGTTTTATGTCTCTTCTTATTACTCTAGGTGCTCACACGAGCAGACTAGAGACAGGTTAGATGGTGATGCACGAGTAGCGGATTCGGAGGCGAGCAGGAGGCTTCCACGTATGACATATATATATATTCTCCCTGTGTCGTTGCTGGTCACTACATTGGGCATTATTAGTGTACCTTTCTTGTTAGCTTTTTGAAACAGCTTTTTAAAGTTGTAATAATGTTGGCTTTGGATCGTAAGCCGTACTTTGGATTTTCCGCTGCTATGATAGTTTGTTTCAGCTTATGCACTGTCTCACCTTTTTTATGTCAAGTATGTTGCTATTATATTTTGTTCCATGGGCTGTGAGACATTCTACAGGTTCTTTGTTGATTCTTCGTCTTCTTCCTTTCCTTCTGACGACCGTCCCGTGCTAACTGGACATGTGTACGGCGCACTTTTGGAGTAAATGTCGGTTGGTGCGGGGCGGGCTGTCACAAGTTAAGTTCTAATTCTTTAATTTCATATCCTGGCTTATATTTCATTAAAAATGTCATTTCCAATAACCTCGTTTCAATAATATATTCAGATGAACTTGGGTTTTAAGACTCCGTCCAACTTGGATTTAATAATGTTCAATTAAATACAATTTCAAATAGGAGTTCACTTTAAAATTAAAATTTAAACTTAACTTATATTATCCATAATATAGTTTGCTTAAAAACTTCACTTTACAATAGATAGTTTCTTATGGTTTCATATAACTTCATTAAATAGATTTTTAAATCCTAAGATTTCCACTTTGATTTTTATTAAATAAACAATTATCGATTTAATATAATACCCTTTTTATTGTAACTTAAAAATAATTAATTTCAATTATACATTGTTATATTAATCCTTTCTCACTTCTCTTATCCATCTTAGTAATATAAGAGTTAGCTTTATAAATCATTCAATAGCTAAAAATGAAGCACGTGCTTCGCACACGGCAGATTTTGGTACAAAAATGGGGATTGATGGTTAAGACAAACAATATATATATATATATATATATATATATGGTTGGTTTATTTCCTGTTTAACAACTTCATTCAAAAAAATATATCTCAAAACCTGTCTATAGTTATAAAATATATTTTTATAACTTTATTCTCTAAGGGTAAATCAATTTTTATAAAACGATGTATAATTTAGACCATCTACTGCCAAATCCTCAACCAGTACTACCATTGGTTAATATCAAAACAATGTTGAATTTCGATTCAACAATTGGTAACCAAATAATCACATGGGTTACATAGTTCGTATAATGATCATATGTAGATAAATAATCAATTCAACTGATAGCAGCCAACTAATAAATAATTAAAGCATCTAATTTAATTTAAATACGTTTATAAGGGTAAGTTACCTCTATTGGAAATAATCATTAAAAATAATGATGTCGTTTCATTTAAATTAAACAACGTTTAATTTAAGTAAACGATAAAGTGTTTTTCAACCATCTAAACAATTATCAAATCGACCAACAATTAGCAAACATGACATACAAATAATAAACCTGACTTATAATAGTTATAAGTGGGAGAACTGAGTGAGTTTAAATCACCTTGGTTTAATTCGGTTGATTAACCGTTTGGTTTTAATTAAATGAAACTTGCCATTGAATTTAATTAAAAATAACAGGTGCTCCCAATATTGAATAGACCAGCTTAGACACGTATTCTTTGTTCCTGCGGTTCCAACACACCTCGTTTTCTTTGATTCTACATGCAGATGAAATATATATACGCGATATAAGTTTATAAGATTTAATTAAAATAAATTTATACCTAACTTAAAAAAATCTAATTTAACTAAATTTCACATTAAAATATAGCAGCTATCTTACTTGATTAAGGCTTAATGGTCCATTAGCTTCGGCGGCCGGATAATGTGCTTCCAATTTTTTGCATGTAGCTTCAGATAGCCTGACTTTCACTGTGCCTAAACGAATTTAACACACCACGCACGGTTCTTTTAACATCTCACTGACCACATCTTCCCTTCCCATTTTAATTTGCACCCTGCTGCAATCCCTAGCCCACCTGTCGCATCTCTTTTCATTTTATCATTATTATTTTTTAGAGTCGAAAGCCCAATAGGCCCATACTCCTTTCATATCCCACCCGAAATATGTATCTCCTCCCCCACCATTTAAAATCCTCCAGAAACAAATTCCAACGCCTTTCCAAACTTGGATGGACCTTCTACATCTCCTCGCACCGCCATTCCAAAACACTTTTGTATGCCTTCCATCTTCCCTAACGTGGTAAGCCAACTAAGTCCCTTTCCATACACAGCATCGTTCTCCACCGCCATACCTTTTCATTATACAATGCTTCACATTCTATGCGGCTAGTTCATTCTTGCAGTATTCAAAACAAAAGAACCAACTCCATGCACCATTTTGACGCAAGCCCAAACTTTGAAGCCCTCATACACACACATATCCACCCATATTACTCCTCCATTGTGCAGTTGACACTTCTGCACCCTTCCACTGCCTACGACTCCATATTTGAACGTCCTCCACCTTATTTTCGAGACCACCATAAGTTGTACAGTTCCTCCGAGACAATCCCACTGCTGCGCCCTGGAATGTCAAACCACCACCACTATGACATCGTACTGACGTCAGAGCCACCGCCCGAATGGCCTCCTACCTCGTCTTCGACCTCCATGAAACTACTCTGCGGTTTCGTTTTTAATGTGGGTTCAGTATTCTTCATCTTTTTTTTTGGCTTTTCATATTATATATAATTTAAAGGATCACGCCATTTTCATTTTAATCTTGCTGTAGCTGATAAAATGTGTAAGACAAATTTGGGTGTGCCATATATTTATAACGAGTGAAGTCGTAGCCATCAAGGCCCCAATGTTTGGAGCGCAAGTAATAAAGAGCGTAGGTGTTGTTTTTGAGGAGAAGATGTTATGTTTAAGTCCGTAGTTGTGTTGATATTGTTGTTATTTCATCTCAATGACAATGGTTACAGGGCATAGGGACAACGTAGGCATGTGGAAACTTACATCTTAGCAGTGAGATTTGAGAGCCCATTTCAGCGATATGACGTAGGCACAAATCTTAAGTTTGACAGCGATTTGATTTCTTCCATGTGCTAGCTAAAAAGAGAGGGTATGTGGTCGGTTAGAGCAATTTGTATTTTGATTTGAAATTACATGTTCTTCCTTAGATGTGAAGAGTTGTATCTACTTTGAAAGGAAATAATATGTTGTATTTGAAAAGATGGAAGAGAGAAAAATAGGTAGCATGTGGTTGTTTTCAGGGTAGTTGTTTACCATGTACATTTTGGCAAGACAGCAAAACTTTTAGGGAAGGCGTTACCTGCGTGAGTTTAAATCAATAAGAATAGTGTAGGTGCCTCTAAATTGTACTGTATTTATTCATATGGCAAGAGTATGAACTTTGGTTGGTTAAGATGTACATTGGTTTTTAGTTCTTCAGAGTACGCATGGGTTCAGATAGCCAAAAATAAAGAAGTATAGGGTGTACAAATTAGAAGGTAGGCATGTGCGGTTTTACTTGGGGAGTAAGGAATAGAGTTGGAAAGAAAATATAGGGTGTAGCTTGCATACATGATATAATATTATATGGCTAGTTTTAATTTACATCGCTATTTAACGTCATATGTCAAATACATGCACCGTCAAATAGTCTCCAAATGCAATGAGAATGAGTGCACTATTTTGTCTTGACGTTATGAACCCAATGGAATTAACTTTGTTGAAAACGGACTCCATTTACACAACAAAGAGATTTTTATTTCAATATATTCATCGGTTAACCCTTAAATTGCAAGCACTGATAAAATAACCCCGTTTGGCTTCAAACTGGAAAACTAGCAATAATTAGCAACACGCATTCCAATAAAATTCGTTTCGTCAAAAACGGCGGTTGTATGGAAAAATAATTATTTCTACAGCTTATTGAAACACCCCACCTCCATTAGGGTCACTCTCAAAGGGAATGCCCTAATTTTGGTGGAGGTTTATAAGTATAAGTCACAGATATACAAGACAGATATAATAACACATATTTTTGAACAGCGGAAAACAACAACTTTTATTTCTTCAAAATACGTGTTACACAAACCATGCCATAATACTTCCCAAAATCATAACTGTCTTGATTACATTATTTAAAGAAGCATGAAGAAAACATAAATAAACTGCAAAAGTCCCCTAATTGCTGTCCAAAGCCATAGTCCAAACGGAAAAGATCCAAGCAATACATTCTTTCTCTTCAAGCTGGATGTGAAAACTGATCAAGCTGCGGTATTCCCTCCCTGAGAACCTGGGGGGGAAACGAAAGAAAAAGAGGCGAAAGGAAAAAAAGGGTCAGTCATAAAGACTGAGTAAGTTCTAGTGACTTTCAGTGTAGAAACGGTTAAAACAACCTGTCATGTATGAACTGGAACTAAACTTAAGAATGGTGTCAAGGTGAACAAGATAGACTAAGGTGATCAGGATAAGTCAAGACAAGTCAAGTAAAGCATCACATGTTCGAGATTCGTTGTATCGACTGTACTAGTATACTAAGCCCATATCACAAGTTAATCACGAAATAAATCCCACGGCCCAATGTCATGAAACGACCCTGAAACGGGGTCTGACCCAAGTACGGGGTCCTACAGAGCGGTTATCTAGTCGATCGGCTCCCTACAAGTTCTAGCTCGTCAAGTGTCCGTGTCATACGGCTAATCACGAATGTAGTCACCTGTGCTGGGTCCACCTTCGGGTGTATCAGCCCTAGGGTGTCAACCCCTGACACGATTCAAGATGCACAAATAAATCTACGGATACCCAGTGTCTGCCCCGGATACGTGCACGATCGTAGTTCGCAGAACCTACACTGGCGTACCCTACTGCCGTCGTTCACCTCTTACAATCAGCCCAGTAATCGTGCCCCCACCCGGCCTAGCCCCAGGGTACCTAGATACTTCTAGAGGGTTACTGCTAAAAGGGGTCGTGTCTAGGGTTTCGCCTAATAGATTAGGTCATGTAATTCGTGACCTAACCAGCCTAACTTAATCCTTTTCTAGTCTAGTCATGTCAAGATGGTTAAGTATGTCATTTCAGTTCGCGACTTAACCCGCCTACGTGTCATGTCAAGTTAGCTAAGTGTTGTCGTTTTCAAGTTCATGACTTAGCCCTACAAATCGTGTTCAAGTTGGTTAAGTTGTCTTTTCATGTTCATGACTTAACCCTAATTGGCATTAATTGATTCGTTAATGCACCGAACCACTCACATTGGATCCTATTGTTCGTAGCCACTGGATTTGCCGGGTGGTTCCGGGCAGGTTTACGCTATGAACTCAACCCAACCTCGGGTTTCAAGCGCGATGTGACCAACTACCCACATTGGATCCTATTGTTTGTAGCAACTGGATTTGCCGGGCGGTTCCGGGCAGATTTACACTACAAACTCAACCCAACCTCGAGTTGGCCACTTACCTGTTTTCTAAAGTCATGCCCATGTTCTTATCAGATTTTGCTATTTCCACATCATGTTCATATATCAACTTCGTGCCCAACTAAGGCATGTTTAAAGTCAAGTTATGGCATGTTCAAGCCAAGTTTTCGCCATATTTCATGTTCTACTTATGCCAAATTTCACAGTTTATGCTTATAATTAATTCAAGTTTTGCCTATTCTACCCAATCGTATTCCCAACGTATATAAACGCACTTCGTTCACAAGCATAAACAATTCAAGAGATAAAGGGGGAATAACACCAAACATGTGATAGGCATATGTGACAATTCCAACATCACTTGCATAATAAACAGGCTATAACATATCACATGGTTGCAATACTAGTATGATGATAACTTGGCATAGTAATGATTCCAACTTAATTTAACATGATGATTTCAACTTTACATCATAGGCATAATAATCATTGCAAGCATAATAATAATTTTATTATAAACATGAAACATTAAAGTCATAGTAATCCTAATAGGCATAGTGGGTTCCAATTTAGCATTTTTAACATAATAATTCTCAACTAACATTATAGACATAATGATTCCAATTTAGCGTTTTTAACATAATTATCATGATAGACATAATGATTCCAATTTAGCGTTTTTAACATAATTAACATGATAGACATAATGATTCCAATTTAGCGTTTTTAACATAATTAACATGATAGACATAATGATTCCAATTTAGCGTTTTTAACATATCTAACATTATAAACATAATAATTACAACTTTTCATCATAACCTAGCAATACCCTATTTTTCATTAATCATGATGGGTATAATAACACCACAGGCATAATTCCATCAATATTCATAGCCATGGTTTAATTAGCACCATAGGCATGGTTTAATCAACATAAAGTTTTCAATAAACATAGTGATTCCATGGACATGTATTAGTCCAACTTGCCAAACAATTAAACCCAAGTGATTCATAATAACATCAAAATCATGACAAGTTTAACTTGCAACATTGCCATAGCAATATCCAAATTATAATTCAAAGATAAACAATATAAACAATGGATTAACAATAGTTCCTAAATCCGGTTTCAATTCATAGCATGTCCATATTGTTTTAGCGTTTTTGCCTAAAAGTAACATAGAACTTACAATATGGAGCAAATAACCCAAACAAAAATCCCAAATCAAATAGTCCCAAATTCGTTGTCTAAAGCGCCGTAGTTGTTGTAGCTTCTAGTTGTAGCCTTCAAGAATCGTCCTCTATCTTCTATAATTTTATTCTTTGTATTTTTAATTCAGAGCTCTCGGTTTAATGGCGGTGGCCTGAGGGTAAAATGAAATAGTATGATTTAGGCTAGGTCTTAGGTCCTTTTTATAATGTTTGCAAGATGTTTTAGACCGTCGATGGAGCTTGATTCAATAATAGATGTTCGTTTGAAGGAGAGGCCAATCCGAAGCTGACACCTAGCCCTAGTGACAAGGCAAGGCTCAGAAAATCGACTAAACATAGATCAGGCCAGCCAGGGTGGGCTAGGTTCGACCTGGCTCTGGGGCCAGGTTGACAGCCCAGTCGACACCGTGTCGACTTGGCAGTCGACACGGGTGTCGACAGCCCTGTCGACCTCTAGCCCAGGTCGACTGCCAAGTCGACCTGGGTGCCTTAGGCGGGAATTTTCCCGCCCTGGCCAACTGGGCCCGATTTTGAATTTTAAACTTGTTTTTCTGAGCTGTTTTCGTCTGTTTGAATTTTAAACTGAATTCTGAAACTTCCGGAGGCCATATCTTGGTCATACGGACTCCGATTTTCGAAAACTCGGACCCTATTTCGCGTATTTTTCCGAGACGAACACAATGGAGTAACCCATTTCCCTTAATTATTTGATTTGAAATTAATTATACTTTAATTTGTGAATTTCACTGTTATAGAATACACGGGGTGTTACATTCTCCCCCACTCAAAAAGATTTCGTCCCCGAAATCTTCAAGTTTAGGAAAAATATATATCCTAACATCCGAACATCCATCTACTCATCCATCAAATACGAGTATCCATTGTCCTTAAAAGACTTCTAATGCTTTATGATCATATGCGAAGTGTGTGTATATGTTCCTTAGCTAATGCTAATGATCAGGCCTGATTGATCTTCTAAATGCAAATATGTTTAGTGAAATGAATCCAATATGTATGCAAATTTTTCCTATTATAATTCATAATTTCTACATGAGTGCTCGAACATTCAATCATATGCAACAACCAAATGATAGCACAACCAAGTTTCCAAAATAAACACTCATGCATATGCAACATGAAAATGTGTCTGAGCCGATCTAGTGCCTAATGTGTATTCATGCATCCACGAGCAACCACTTGCGACCACTTGCAACCATTTCGCAATCATAACATGTTTCAATTACATGTTTACATCCAAAATGATTTTAACTATGGTTCTCAAGATAGGATCGAGGAGAGAAATAAGATAAAACAAAGCATCTAGAATAGGTTAACGATGTACCGCCAGAAGGTCCGGTCTGCTTCTCAGGGCAGTCTTTGCTGATGTGTCCAGTCTTCCCACAATGAAAACATTCACCTTGCTTTCTCTTCCTCTTTCTACAATCCTTGGCTATGTGCCCTTCCATACCACAGTAATTGCATTTCCTTTTATCGCGTGAGTTGTTGTTCTTGCCTCCCTTCTCGGAGTCTACCTTCTTATTCTTAAAATCGTTAGGCTTGACCTCTTTCTTCCCTTGAGAGTTTTCTGCCTCTGTCTCCTTCTTGCCCTTATCTTCCTCGTTCAGCAATGCCATCTGCACCAATCTTTCGTACGTAGCTCCCATGGGTATATGGGTCATGGCCAAACTGTGTAATGGCTCACTCAACCCTTTGACAAAGCGGAGAGCCTTCTTGTACAGGGTGTTGACTAGGTCCAGTCCGAACCTAGCTAGCTCATCGAATTGATTTACATACTCTTTGACTTTCATATTCCCTTGCTTAAGAAATAAGAATTTCTCCAACTGCAAACTCCTTTCGGCTTCTGAGAGAAATTTAGCCTCAAACCTTGCCCTAAAGTCCTCCCATGTTTCCACTGGTCTTTCTGCATTAGTGACTTCCCACCAGTAGGAAGCCTCGCCCTTTAGTAGCCACACTGCCAATTGTACTTTCTGCCTATCTTCTACCTCAAAGATGACGAATAAGTCCTCGGTTTCCTTTAACCAATTCCTAGCTGTCACGAAGGACTCAGTTCCATGAAAGTCCTTTCCTCCAATAGCCTTAAAATCTTTACATATCTTAGCAAAAGTGTTTCCCCGCGGAGGAGGTGGAGGAAGAGGTGCTGCTGCAGCTGGATGGTTTCCTACAGCTGGGGGAGGAGGAACGGTAGGACCTGGCTGGGTGGCCCTTGCTTCTAAGAATCGTCTAAACCAACCAGGTATTGGTACACCCTCTGGCAAGTTAAGTTCTTCGGACATGCTGAAACAAGAAGGATAGATTCAAAACGAAGGATAAGAGATAGTACCTATGGCTTTGGGGGACTTTGCTTTTTTTTTAAAATAAAATAATATTTTATCTTTTAAAAATGCTTCTTTAAATTTTCCTTTGAAAAATAAATTTTCAAAACTTTTATCTTATCTGGTAAACCTATGCTCTGATACCAAGTGAAACACCCCACCTCCATTAGGGTCACTCTCAAAGGGAATGCCCTAATTTTGGTGGAGGTTTATAAGTATAAGTCACAGATATACAAGACAGATATAATAACACATATTTTTGAACAGCGGAAAACAACAACTTTTATTTCTTCAAAATACGTGTTACACAAACCATGCCATAATACTTCCCAAAATCATAACTGTCTTGATTACATTATTTAAAGAAGCATGAAGAAAACATAAATAAACTGCAAAAGTCCCCTAATTGCTGTCCAAAGCCATAGTCCAAACGGAAAAGATCCAAGCAATACATTCTTTCTCTTCAAGCTGGATGTGAAAACTGATCAAGCTGCGGTATTCCCTCCCTGAAAACCTGGGGGGGAAACGAAAGAAAAAGAGGCGAAAGGAAAAAAAGGGCCAGTCATAAAGACTGAGTAAGTTCTAGTGACTTTCAGTGTAGAAACGGTTAAAATAACCTGTCATGTATGAACTGGAACTAAACTTAAGAATGGTGTCAAGGTGAACAAGATAGACTAAGGTGATCAGGATAAGTCAAGACAAGTCAAGTAAAGCATCACATGTTCGAGATTCGTTGTATCGACTGTACTAGTATACTAAGCCCATATCACAAGTTAATCACGAAATAAATCCCACGGCCCAATGTCATGAAACGACCCTGAAACGGGGTCTGACCCAAGTACGGGGTCCTACGGAGCGGTTATCTAGTCGATCGGCTCCCTACAAGTTCTAGCTCGTCAAGTGTCCGTGTCGTACGGCTAATCACGTATGTAGTCACCTGTGCTGGGTCCACCTTCGGGTGTATCGGCCCTAGGGTGTCAACCCCTGACACGATTCAAGATGCACAGATAAATCTACGGATACCCAGTGTCTGCCCTAGATACGTGCACGATCGTAGTCCGCCGAACCTACACTGGCGTACCCTACTGCCGTCGTTCACCTCTTACAATCAGCCCAGTAATCGTGCCCCCACCCGGCCTAGCCCCAGGGTATCTTGATACTTCTAGAGGGTTACTGCTGAAAGGGGTCGTGTCTAGGGTTTCGCCTAATAGATTAGGTCATGTAATTCGTGACCTAACCCGCCTAACAGATTAAGTCATGTAATTCGTGACTTAATCCTTTTCTAGTCTAGTCATGTCAAGATGGTTAAGTATGTCATTTCAGTTCGCGACTTAACCCGCCTACGTGTCATGTCAAGTTAGCTAAGTGTTGTCGTTTTCAAGTTCATGACTTAGCCCTACAAATCGTGTTCAAGTTGGTTAAGTTGTCTTTTCATGTTCATGACTTAACCCTAATTGGCATTAATTGATTCGTTAATGCACCGAACCACTCACATTGGATCCTATTGTTCGTAGCCACTGGATTTGCCGGGTGGTTCCGGGCAGGTTTACGCTACGAACTCAACCCAACCTCGGGTTTCAAGCGCGATGTGACCAACTACCCACATTGGATCCTATTGTTTGTAGCAACTGGATTTGCCGGGTGGTTCCGGGCAGATTTACACTACAAACTCAACCCAACCTCGAGTTGGCAACTTTCCTGTTTTCTAAAGTCATGCCCATGTTCTTATCAGATTTTGCTATTTCCACATCATGTTCATATATCAACTTCGTGCCCAACTAAGGCATGTTTAAAGTCAAGTTATGGCATGTTCAAGCCAAGTTTTCGCCATATTTCATGTTCTACTTATGCCAAATTTCACAGTTTATGCTTATAATTAATTCAAGTTTTGCCTATTCTACCCAATCGTATTCCCAACGTATATAAACGCACTTCGTTCACAAGCATAAACAATTGAAGAGATAAAGGGGGAATAACACCAAACATGTGATATGCATATGTGACAATTCCAACATCACTTGCATAATAAACAGGCTATAACATATCACATGGTTGCAATACTAGTATGATGATAACTTGGCATAGTAATGATTCCAACTTAATTTAACATGATGATTTCAACTTTACATCATAGGCATAATAATCATTGCAAGCATAATAATAATTTTATTATAAACATGAAACATTAAAGGCATAGTAATCCTAATAGGCATAGTGGGTTCCAATTTAGCATTTTTAACATAATAATTCTCAACTAACATTATAGACATAATGATTCCAATTTAGCGTTTTTAACATAATTATCATGATAGACATAATGATTCCAATTTAGCGTTTTTAACATAATTAACATGATAGACATAATGATTCCAATTTAGCGTTTTTAACATAATTAACATGATAGACATAATGATTCCAATTTAGCGTTTTTAACATATCTAACATTATAAACATAATAATTCCAACTTTTCATCATAACCTAGCAATACCCTATTTTTCATTAATCATGATGGGTATAATAACACCACAGGCATAATTCCATCAATATTCATAGCCATGGTTTAATTAGCACCATAGGCATGGTTTAATCAACATAAAGTTTTCAATAAACATAGTGATTCCATGGACATGTATTAGTCCAACTTGCCAAACAATTAAACCCAAGTGATTCATAATAACATCAAAATCATGACAAGTTTAACTTGCAACGTTGCCATAGCAATATCCAAATTATAATTCAAAGATAAACAATATAAACAATGGATTAACAATAGTTCCTAAATCCGGTTTCAATTCATAGCATGTCCATATTGTTTTAGCGTTTTTGCCTAAAAAGTAACATAGAACTTATAATATGGAGCAAATAACCCAAACAAAAATCCCAAATCAAATAGTCCCAAATTCGTTGTCTAAAGCGTCATAGTTGTTGTAGCTTCTAGTTGTAGCCTTCAAGAATCGTCCTCTATCTTCTATAATTTTATTCTTTGTATTTTTAATTCAGAGCTCTAGGTTTAATGGCGGCGGCCTGAGGCTAAAATAAAATAGTATGATTTAGGCTAGGTCTTAGGTCCTTTTTATAATGTTTGCAAGATGTTTTAGACCATCGATGGAGCTTGATTCAATAATAAATGTTCGTTTGAAGGAGAGGCCAATCCGGAGCTGACACCTAGCCCTAGTGACAAGGCAAGGCTCAGAAAATCGACTAAACATAGATCAGGCCAGCCAGGGTGGGCTGGGTTCGACCTGGCTCTGGGGCCAGGTCGACAGCCCAGTCGACACCGTGTCGACTTGGCAGTCGACACGGGTGTCGACAGCCCTGTCGACCTCTAGCCCAGGTCGACTGCCAAGTCGACCTGGGTGCCTTAGGCGGGAATTTTCCCGCCCTGGCCAATTGGGCCCGATTTTGAATTTTAAACTTGTTTTTCTGAGCTGTTTTCGTCTGTTTTAATTTTAAACTGAATTCTGAAACTTCCGGAGGCCATATCGGTGTCATACGGACTCCGATTTTCGAAAACTCGGACCCTATTTCACGTATTTTTCCGAGACGAACACAATGGCGTAACCCATTTCCCTTAATTCTATGATTTGAAATTAATTATACTTTAATTTGTGAATTTCACTTTTATAGAATACACGGGGTGTTACACTTATATAATATCGATTTGATATAAATAAATTCCAAAACAATTATATTAAATAATAATAAATTATTATATATTCAAATAAAATAATATACAACTCCAAATATAAACCAAAATGGAATTATAACTTAATATTTATGTTTTTGAGTTAAACGATATTCGAAATCTATTCAAATTCTTATTAAATTTATTAAGTAAACCTTATCGTTTATTAACGAATTCCACAATGACTAATTTAAATTTTGATTTGGGCATAGCTCACAATATATAAACCGAAATTCTGATTTTTCTCTTTCATTAGAGAATTATAACCAAATAGATTCAAATGTTTCTTGTTTCACAAAAATCCAACTTAAAGTGAATTATGTATAATCAATTGAAGTTCAAACTCGATATTACGAACTACCGCGCTATTTCGCATTCGCTTTAAATCAAATAAAAATATAAACGTTCTATCGTCATTTTATAAACGAATTCAATATTAAATCCATGAATATTATAAATATAATATTTAAAACAAGTTTAAATATCCAAATTCAGTTGGCTAATGAATACGGGTTGTTACATTTTTAGGCCTGAGAAATTAAAAGATATTGATGCAGCTGATTTGGAAGAGATGGAATATGAAGCTCTCACAACAATTCAGTTGAGTATTTTAGATGAAGTTCTTTAAGATTTTTCTCAGAAGAAAACGGCGAAGGATTGTGGGATGCATTATCATATGCATATCAAGATAAGTCTCCTACTAATCAGATTATTCTTCGACAATAACTTTATTCGTTCAAGATAAAGCCTCAGGCTAATCTCATGAAGCATGAAGATGCTTTGATTACTTTATTTATGAACTTGAAGGCAGCAGATGTCAATATTACCGATGAGGCTCAAGTTGTGATCCACTTATGTTCCTTGCTTAACGAGTATACTGCTTTTGTTAGTTCCATAATTTATAGCCACAGTAAAATTAGTCTTTCTGATGTAAATTTTGGTAATGAAGTGTTAAGAGGTAGATTGGCGAGCACTAGCATTGATAGTGGTACCGAAGGCTTATTTGTTCAGAGAGGTAGAAGCCAAAACAAGTCGAAGAAAGGTGTATGACAAAAATTTTCGAGGTCTCAGTCTAGGGGGCTTAAGAATTTGACTTGTTATTATTGTAAGAAGCCTAGGCACATTATTGCACAATGTCCTAAGCTTGAAGGAAGAATAAAAGACCTAAAGCAAGCTTCAACCTCTACAGCGGAGAAATTAGATGTATAAAGTGACACTGATTTGCTTACAACTTCAAGCTCTTCTAGGAAGAGCACCCTATGGCTGATTGATTCTAGTGCATCCTATCATATGACACCTAATAGGAACTCCTTTTCTATTACCTTGAGATTGATGGACGAGAAGATCTAATGGGAAATGATGCTTCTTGCCCTATGGTTGGTGTTGGTAGTGTAAAGATCTGGATATTTGACGATGTTATTCAAACTATTACTAATGTTAGACACGTACTTGATTTATGTTGGGGAGTTGAGTATATAGGATCTAAATTAACCCTAGAAGGGGGTGAATAGAGTTTATTGCAGTTTTTTGCTGACTAATAAATAATAGCAACACAGATAATAATTAGGATAAATGCAGGAAAAGAAACAACACATAATTTACTCAGCTTCGGCAAAACCTTGCCTACTGCTGCATTCTCCAAGGTTTCTACAAGGTATCAAAACAATCTCTACGCTTACAATCCCCTTGTAAACTCGCGACACCCTCTCCCAACTGTTCTAATCCTATGCTCAGAACCATATACTGATCTCAATCCAAGAGATCATATTTTCCCTAACTACAAAACCGTATATCCAGATATCCCCAAACTATAATACCCATAATTCGTAACCTAGCTGAAAAGTAGAGTTCGAAAATTAAAAAAATAAAATATGATAAACAAAACAAACATAAAATACCTAACACACTTAGAATCTAAACTCTAGATTATGAATACATAATGACACTTAAACTAGGGCATTTTGCAAAAATCTTGTTGATCCATCCTTTGCTTTTTTATCCCATTAACAGTGATGACTTCTTTTGAAAAAATAATTAGAGCTTCCTGAACTTTTCACTTGAATTGATCAATTGATGCTCTGAGAAGTTTGTGATTGGTTTTGGTACTCTGGATGCTCGCTTTTACACTAACTTGTTGCTTTCTTTAATTGTGATTTTCTTTTGGATTGAAAGGGAATCGATTTCCAAAAACTGGTATGCTTTTGATTTTGCTTTTGCTTGATTTTTCTCTCGATTGCAATCCATGGATTTGCTTGTGATGAAGTAGGGTTATTTATAGGGTTCAAACCTGTTATTCACTGATTTCCCTTATACAACTTGGTCTGACATGCGGTGAATAAAATTGTTTGAAATCTTCAATTTTCTGGAAACTTTGATTTATTCTCTTGCCAAAAATAAATCCTTGTAAAAAAACCGATTTTTGGAAACTTGAATTGGTCACCTTTATTTATTTTTGCTTTGCTTCCCCGTTTATACTTGTTCAAATTAGAAATTTCTCTTCCCTACCTTATTTCTTTTATTCATCACTGATAAGTGCAAATACTATATATGTTGTTGTAGCATTTTTTTTGGCAATGATATACGAACTGATACTGAACTGGCCTTGATTTTGTTTCTTGCCATTTGCCATATTTGGTTTTAACATGTCTTCAT
Source organism: Allium sativum (assembly GCA_030737875.1). NCBI lineage: Eukaryota > Viridiplantae > Streptophyta > Magnoliopsida > Asparagales > Amaryllidaceae > Allium > Allium sativum. Next base: position 250,218,587 of record CM060915.1, on the reverse strand, counting down.
ACTTCTTTTCTCTGTGCATACTTGCTATGTGGTTCTAGGTTGTTAGACTTGTTATAAGTTGCATACGATCCATTGTCTACTGCCCCTTTTTCCCTGAGCTATTTTATGGCCTGCTTTGTTTTCCTTGATGTGCATATACGAAGTTGAACTATCTTGAGTTGTTGGTTACTGTGATTGTTGTCCATTCTCACTTATGTTGTTCATTCGACTTTCTCTTGCACTTGTTTGCATTTGCATATGGCTTATCTGAGTTAATTTGAATTGGTTTGGTCAAGCTTGATCCATGCTCTTGGCTTTACTTGATTTTGTTTCACACCATGACTATTGAACTTGTAACCAATGTGTTACATTTGCTACTATTTCATTCCCATGTATTTATGTGCATACACGAGCTTGACCTTGTAAATCTTGGTGTTACCCTGAAGCACTTGTGCTTATCTGTATTAATGTTGCCACTATGCTGATGTATGTGTTGTACTTGAGTTATTAGTGGCTTATACATCCTTGTTTCTTTGTTGGCTCACTTTGTTTGTTACTGCACTTTATACTTGTGCACACATTTGCCTTGTTACGCCATGTTGAACACCACTATAATGTTGTCTGGCCAGATGGTCTTGGCTATGTCATGCATTTGATTAATGCTACTGTGCCATTGATCTTGCTGCTGAACTATTTTACTTGAACCCGTGTCCATGGCCTTGTGCACTATCTTCGTGCCTTGACATGCACTTGCACTGAGCTGAGCTATTACATTTGTTGGTTGATCAAGGTTTGCATGTCCGACCATTCCCCTGCATATTACCATCATATATATGTATATACATACACATGTATGTGTATACATGTATCATGCTTGTGCAAATATGAGATTTATATACATATGTGAACGACAGACATGGAATTCTTAAATTTCTGCCATGGCCAAAATATAAGTGCACTGAGTTGAATCAATTAATTTGACCTTTGCAGTTATCTATGAGAAAATATCATGTACTTGACAACTATACTATTTACAGTGTCTCATTATGAATATTATATGTTGATCGAGACGTATATGCATATATATATGACCCTCTCTAGAAAAATGATGAGAAACAGCATGAATAACTAAGGCAAATAAAAAATTAAAAATAAATTTTATATTTGCAAATTATTTTTTTTTTCTTTTCTAGTTTGCTGTACTTTTCTAATTTGACAGGTATAAAAGACGACTGAGCAGAAATTGGAACGTCACTGAAGATCACAAATCTAAGAATGAGTGATAGAGTGATGGTATATGTACACGAATGAATGCGTAACCAAGCGAACTGAGTGATGTAGTGCTGAATATATGTATTTATGAATTGTACAATATTATATAATAGTGAGTTATACAATAATGGAGTCAAAAAGCTTGTACTATTTCAAATATTGAAATAAAATATTTAATTGAATAAAAATATTGTTTAAATATCACTAGTACAAAATATATCTGTTGCTTCGCCTTGGTTGCTTCAGTTATGGTAAAACCAAAGCAAATAGTATAATTTGCTTCGGTTTTGAGTACAGCCAAAGCAAATTCACCGAAGCAAATAGTGTAATTTGCTTCCATTGTCCTTACAATCGAAGCAAATATTGTCACTTGTTTCGGTTATGTCAACAACTAAAGCAAATGCAATGTATCAAATAGTGCTATTTGCATCGGTTCCTTAGGAACTAAAGCAAATGCACCAAAAATATGGTGTTATTTGCTTCTGTTGTAAAAATAACTTTACAACTGAAGTAAATAATGTTATTGCATCGGTTGGTAAGGAACTGAAGCAACTGCAAACTAGTCTAGTTGGAACAAATGCATATGTTAACAATCATAAACAATAGTTTACATATGTCACTATTTATTGTTTACTATAATTAATGACCAATAATAAACAATTTGTAATTACTAATTATTATAGATAATCAACAATTATTTTATATATTTAGTAATTTATTATAGTTAATAATTAACAATTAAAGGGAAAGCCTATTGAATAAACCTTGATGACACAAAAGTAGATACGCAAATTCTGAAATATTGAATCTTCCCATGAATTCACCTTTCATGTAAAGACAAACAAATCCAATGGTCCACAATTTATGTATTTAATTTTGTCTTACCAAATTGTCTTCAAATAGCCACACGCATAATTAAATAATTATTGATTATATTTAATAAATAAACTAATATTCAATTTTAAATGATTAATAAGTAACATTTGATAATTCATATTAACATTTATATTCAATTAACAAGTAATATTTAATATTTAATTTTCAATAATTAGAATCAATATTTATTATAAAATAATTAATTTTCCGTAATTATATTATAATTAAGATTAATATTAGATAAATAAAGATTTATAATAAAATTTAATACTAATGATGTGATATTTGGAATTTAGTAATTAATTTTAAATAATATAATTAGCAAGTAACCAATAATTATAAAATATATTTTATAACCCATAATTAAGAAGAAATATTAAAAATTAAGAATTAAAATTAACATTTATTTATAATTATAAATAATTATTGAATCTATTTATATTTAATAATTAATAAATAAACTAATAATCAATATTAAATAATTAAGAATTATAATTAATATTAAATTTATTATTTAATAAGTAACTAATATTTAATAATTGAAAAGTCAATATTTAGTATTTAATAATTAGTAATCAACAATTACTATTAAATGATTAGTTTTCAATAATTATATAATATTAAGACAAATATTTGATAAATAACAAGTATTAATAAAATTTAATACTGATGAAATGATATTTAGTATTTAATAAATAATTTTAACTAATTATTATACAATCAATAAATAACCAAAAATTATGAAAATTATTTAATAATCCATAATTAATAAGAAATATTAATAATTAAGAATAGTATTTAGCTTATAATATTTTATGATTACAATTAACAATCAATTTAGTATATTATAATTTCAACAAGATTAAAATTTTGAATTTTTCTAAAAGAAGTCAAAATAAGTTGTGTTCGTTATTACCAATCTTATAGAAAATTGAAGAAACATCAAAAGAAAATTGAATTTACTAATAATTAATGGAATTTATTAAATAATTTATAGGTTATAGTTAATAATTGGTGATTTAATATAATTAATAACTAATAAATAAATTATAATTAATAATTTATAGTGATAATGTACGAATAATAATATATATGACAATTTCAATATCAACTTTTTTGTCGATTACTTTTTTCCAATCTACTTTGATGGGAAAAAATTATTTAGTTGGTTACTTATTTTGTCAACAAAAAATGTGTTGTACTAGCTTCTTTAAGTTTTTCCAAAGAACACGGCTATGCAAATCGTTACATGCCCGACAACACTCGCACAAAAGCAAATCGGGTGGAAGAAAATAAAACCCGAAGTAGTGTGAAAACCGTAACTTCCCCGTAAAGGAAAGCGCGGATAGTTCGAGAACAAGCCACAACAGAATGCACACGGGAGAACATTTCATTGTTAATTACAACAATTCCATCAGAATACAAGAATATAAAGAGTATGAATAAATAATATACATCACAAATTATCAGAGATTACAATAAATTAAATAGCAGCGGAAAATAATACAATACACAACTAGAAGAGATATACAGATACAAAGCTTTCCAGATATCATTCCAGCTGTAAACCAGGATCCTGTGAATATAAATCTGCAAAACCAAAACTACTAGCTGCCCGTGTCAAAAATAAGGGCACCCAGAGTTTAGGTTAAAACAATAAACTCCAGGTCAGTCATGTGACTGGTGTGAGAACTAAAACAGTTATTAATCTTTATTTTTAAAGTTAGGTAAATCAAGGGACCACGCCGTATAACGCGGAACGGGTTTCCTCCCAAGAACACCAGTGCATAAAACAACAGCGCAATGCTAAATAAAGAAAAATGAAGCTATTATAAGACCCAGGTCCCATCACACAATGCATCGCAAGCCGGAGGATAGGGTTTTTACCTTATAATAGCCAAGAATGCTTGATACGTTTAAAACAAATCATTTGATACTATTATAAGTGCATATTGTATAAAACATCTTCAAATCATAAGTATCAATCATAGACGGCATAAGCGCCCCATCCCACTATGTCGCCATACTAGGCTCTACAAATAAAACCGGAATACATGTATTGGAAATTGGATTTCCATCATGGTGGCTCCTGATTCGAAAGATCGATCGCGTAATGCAATTCCCCACAGCTTACGTCCCAACAAGAGAAAACACCATCTGCACATCCGCACTTTTGGGACCAGAGTATCACCGCGGCTTATGTCCCAGCGAGAGAAAACACCACTTACTCTATATATCCCTGAGCACTAAGCTCATCTTGGTCGACCGAATCCACGACACCACTAAGGTGCCCATCCACTAAAAAGCATACTGATCAAACCATCAGTTTACCACCATACCGAGGTGTGAGGCTCGCGAATCAACGCTATACTCAAAGCCATGCAATATCAAAGCTGCTCTTTGATCATCATCCACCAAACTTTGCTTTTCAACAAAAGTCTGGATCACTACATCTCAGCATGCCACACTATCAATCCATATCGTACCACTGATTTCTGCCAATATATAACCTCTGAGCTCGTATGTCTCAAAGAAGGGCGTTAAGCAAGAGAATAAATTCCCCGCCGCCAAACAGATATATATTTAGCAGAGCTCAACGAATACAATATAAAGGAATACAATGTCAGACACACCATCCATTTACAAGTCCGTTCTAGGTCTGAACAAAACCGGAGGCACTTTCCTCGCATATCCGTCGATCTCCAAGTACGTCTAGACGACCACCGACTGATTCCCTCATCTTGGGTGTACAGCCCAAGCAAGAGCATCAGTAATCACCCAAACGATGTGAAGACTTTCGGTCTTCGACCACCGTCATCATCTTTGACTTATCGTCGAATCGGTTATTCAGAATGGGTATAAACCCGGCCTTTCCGAACAACCCGCGTAAATAGTAAACAAATGTTACCCAAACACAACATACGCCTCATTCCAATTCATCAGTCACTAACCGTAAATTAGCAAGAGAACAATTCCCCAAATATTAACCCCGAAGGCCGAAACCAACATCAGATCAATACCCAGGAAACCATCCTTCTTAGCTAACCTACAATTAGTTTCTAAATTTCACGTTCTTAGGGAAAGGTTCCCATTAATTTTATCAAAGATAAATTCTTTAAAATTTATTCTTTAATCTTCCCCTGGATATCATTTCAAACCAAATTATGGTTTTCCAAACTAGTCGGGATTAGTGAACCACACTGAAGTAATTATTTATTTTATTTCCCAATCCCAACCTATTCATCCCATGAAGCAAACTGGTAATACTCCATATCTAATACCACGGTGTTATCGGGAAAATTAATTACCATTCCACGTCCAAATCTAATTAAAGATTTAACTATCGCTTTGGAGCAAAACTGGTGATACTACATTCTCGATCTTTTCAATCTAATTAAAGATTCATTAAAACTCCACTTAGTTTTAATCTTTAACTGGGTTAAAGAATCAGTGTCATTTAAAACATGGTTCACTATAAACCTAAAATCACATTACATTTCAATCAGACCCTAACCATAAATTAGCAAGTGAGCAATTCCCTAAGTATTAACCCCGAAGGCCGAAACCAACATCAGATCAATACCCCAGAAACCATTCAACTTAACTAATCTCCAGTTAGTTTCTTATTTTCTTAACTCCTTTGGGTCTAAGAACAGTATTATTGAAGATACCGTTCATGACAACCCAAAATTACATTCTATTAATTATCGGGTTAAAGAACAAGTGTTATTTAAAACACTGTTCACGATAAACCCAAAAATCAATACCAATTCAATTTCAATTAAATATTATTTAATTGGTACACTTCATTAAATCTAAATAAAAGATTTAATCTTTTTCTCAACTGGGCTTAAGAACAGTGTTAATGAAGAAACCATTGACGACAAACCCAAATCACATTTGATATTAAATACAAGGCTCTGAATAGAAAATATACCGGCTTATATTCAATATCAAATTCTACGACCAACAAATATCGTATTGGAAATAACGATATATATATATATATATATATATCTTTCAAATTCCCATAACAATATCTGTATCATCACGAAATCCAACATCGAAATATTCCGAAGACAATTTCGATTCAAATCCATTCCAATATAATTATTGGAAATTCTGGTTATTTTCAAAACCATTTTCAAATTCAATTTATTTATTTAAAAATAAATAGAATTATAGTTCTAGTTCAAAACTAGTTCATTTCGAAAAAATCTATTTTTATCTTTTCAAATATGGAGTTTTTCATCCCAATTTTTCCCAAATCATTTCTTATGATTTTACACAAATTATTACTGTTTTTAATAATTTTATCAAGGCCCGTACAGCCGATTTCCATCAACGGCCATCGAACTGCACTTACAGCGACCTTTTCCAAATTTGATTTGGGCATAATTCCAAATCCAACCATTAGATTTCAAATTTCTAATATTCGTTAGAAAGCTCTTTTCGATACAAACCCAACGGTTCTGGTTTTAGGAGAATCCGACGGTCGGATCTCCCGCAATGTCCGTTTGAAGTCAATGGTCGAAATTAACGAACTACCGCGGCGCGGCGCGTCCTATTCAGGCCATTATATATATAATATATATATATATATATATATTATATATTTCGTTGATTTCGTTTTTAAAACGAATTTTATAAATCATTTCAAATTTGTTTCAAAAACAATTTCCACCTTTATTTCAAATTTAAATCAAAATTGAATTTTCCATTATAAATTCTTTTTACATTCACTTCTATTTGATTCCAATTCAAATCGATTTCAATTCTATTTCAATTCGTTTTCAATTGAATTCAATTCAAATTCGTTTTCTATTCAATTCAATTCAAATTCGTTTTCTATTCAATTCAATTCGAATTCGTTTTCTATTCAGTTCAAATTCGTTTTCTATTAAATTCAATTCGAATTCGTTTTCTATTCAATTCAATTCAAATTCGTTTTCTATTCAATTCAATTTGAATTCGTTTTCTATTCAATTCAATTTGAATTCGTTTTCTATTAAATTCAATTCAAATTCAGTTTGAATTTCAATTCTTTTCAAAATATCAGATTTTGAAATCACTTTCGATATTCATTATAAAATGAATAAAATCGATATTCATTATAAAATGAATAAAATCGATATAAATATCGTTCACGTCAAAATGGCGTCAATCTAATCAACATGGCTTCATATATTTCTATTTTCAAATATTCTATTTCAAATATTTCTTTTTAAAATATTTCTATTCAAATATTTCTTTTTCAAATATTTCTATTCAAATATTTCTATTTCAAATATTGAATGAAGCCCAATCAATACCCATATAACGTTAATTATATGGATTTTCTACAACACATGTATACAATAACAACGATGAATAATCAACCATCATCCAAAGTGCACTCTACACTGTATAAGCATCGAATATAAATATTTAACGCTTATAACAGTCTGTCAATCAATCGATCGACATACAACTAACTATTGGGATTAGTGTATGTCATATATCATCCCAATACCCGTGTGGGGTTTCAAACAATCAAACACAGATTTTATTTGTGCAGTTGGGCGAGGTGTAAAATTTATCGTCCCAATCAATATCGGTCAAATGTGTGTATATAAACAAATCGTCCGATTTATTTATTTTTATTTCCTTTCATATACGCGTTAAAAATTCTATTTTTAACTATAAAATATTTTTAACTATATAAATATTTTATTTCATTTCACATCACATTACACAATCAACTACACATCAAAATCAAACAACCAAGCATACAAGCCGTCCATGGTCTGTGGACGACGGGTGTCGGGTGCTACTAAACACCGTCTGCATCCTAGTATATATTTTAACTAGAAAATTAAATTAAAAGTGAGAAGTTCTCACAAAGGGTTCCACTCCGTTGTGCTTTGCTTTTGAACTGCTGAACATCTGGATTTGGTTGAAATTCCAAGGCAGTTCTTTTCACACTGTTTATAATAAAAATTATATTTTTATCACTTCACTCACTAAATAAAAATCGTATTTTTTATTTCTGCTTCATATATATTTTTTAACGCTTCATTCTATATAAAAATTATAATTTTATATTTCTACTTTTAATATAAAGATCAGATTTTTACTTTACTATATCTTATAAAAATCAGATTTTTATTTCACTACATATATAAAGATAAAATCTTTACTATATAAAAATCATATTTTTATTATCTACAATATATAAAAATCATATTTTTATTATCTATACTATATAAAAATCAAAATTTTATTATATACAATATATAAAAATCATATTTTTATTATCTATACTATATAAAAATCATATTTTTATTTTCTAGGAATATAAATAAAAATCCCATCTTGCTACTTTGAATATCAAATCTTTTTAACTTTCAAAATATATTCTTTTCTACTTTCAAAATATATTGTTTTCTACTTTCAAAATATTTTTTTCTACTTTCAAAATATATTCTTTTTGTAAGTAAAAATATTAACTTTATTTTATAAAAGATCCTAACTCTTATATAAAAAAAAAATTAAAAATCAGACTTTTTACTAATTTAAATAAACTAAAGAAATTCACCTTCGCTCCCTCTTTACAAAAATGAGTCCTTGAGGGAGGAGGGTTGACTGGCCTAGGCGGTGCGCTGTTCAGAGCAGTTGAAGTGGAGGTGGCGCGAGCGGGGCATCGATGAACGTTGGCGGCAGGCGGAGGTCGTGAGGGGTTGCGCTCCAGGAATTCGCGGCAGAGGGGATGCGGTTGTCAGGTGAAGGGGGCACGATGTTCGCTTGGGTTTAGGGGGGCTCGCGACTTCAAATCGAGAGGGGGAAGCGGCAAAGAGGAGGGGCGCGCTGGGAGGGGGTCGCGTGGAGAGGGCAGCGACGTGGGTGGCTCGCGATGGACGCGGTTCGGCGGTGCTCCGCCTGGAGGCGGCGGCTTCAATTTGGTGAGGAGCGTTTTTTTTCTTTTTATTTTGGATCTGAACGAGAGAGAGAGAGTGTAGAGGGGTGAGGGTAGTTATAATAATATATATATTATTTTATTATTTAATTTGTTAATTTGTTGACTTTTTATTCGAACTCAAAACGAGACCCACCGCCTGTCGTCCGTAGCGTTTTACCCCCATTCCGAACACAATGGGGTATGTATCGTAAGCTGATTCGATCGTTTCGATCAGTTTCCATCAAAATCAACATATAACTCTATATATTGAATTTGAACGCGCATTTCAATTTACCGGGGCCACATACTAACTCGAAAAATTCCAGAAAAATATTTTCTAGCTTCGTATCGACGATACGGTCCTAACAAAACTAGTTTCGTCAGATTCCGAGACCGTTGGAAAAATGGCCATTTTTCAGTCGATTAAAATCAACTGAAACTGGTCAAACGCGTTTCCTTTTGCCACGCTCATATGTTGATTCAGAAAATTACGAAATTTGAAACCTAGCAATAATTTGACACTACGGATCCAACAAAAGTGGTTTCGTTGAAATCCGAGGTCGTTTGCAAAATTTCCATTTTTAAGGGCCTGAATTCTATAGCGACTATTCAGAATTTTCAACTGGGCATAACTTTTGATTCCCGCTATGAAATTTTGATTTTTCGGATTCGTTGGAAAGATATTATCAAATAGATCCTATTATTTTTGGTTTCACTAAAATCCGGTTTATTTTGCACCCGGTACATTCAATTGAAGTTTGAAATCGAATTATCGAACTACCGCGCCATTTTCAGTTCCTTTTATAATTTAAAATAAATATTTATATTCTAACGACGATCTATATAAATATATTCGTTTGAATTCTATTCAAAATAAATTTCTCGTCGATATTATTTAAAATAATTCATTTTAAATAATCAATATTCGCTAAAATTGCCAAAATAAAAATTTTAAACTGGCCCAGATTTCCGGGTTATTACAATCTCCCCCACTTAAAACATTTCGTCCCCGAAAAGGAACAAAGCCGAAAGTTGTTTTAAACACCAACTCAACTTTCATTGTTTTCACTACGGCTTAAGTTCTTCAACTTTTTATTTTCTAAGAACTTTTCCAATTTTTCAAAAATTTGGCTAACACCCTAAATTTTCGCCATAACCTCCCCTGCACCGGGAGCACGGGAAAATCCCGAAATTGCCATACAGGCCTTCTGATCTCAAAAAGAAAAAGAAAAAGCCAAGCGGCTAGCCAATCGACTCATAAAAGCATCATCACCCAAACAAAACTGTAAATTATAGTAAACATGTACCTATTTGTCGGGCAAACAATTTTATTCTTCTACTCTAGCCTCTTTGCTATGACCTGTACAATGTAAGTACATGTATATGCAAGCAAATGCGACCAAATTTTCAATACAATTCACTATTTGATACAATTTGGCTAAATGGTTCAACTTTTAACTAATCATCCAATAATCAAACAACACAATTAGCAATCAATTAGTGAATTATCATTTCAAATTAATAACTTCGATATATAGTCAAAAATCAGATTTTTGATGCCAAATCACAACAATAAGCCCTATCTAATTTTGGTTCTCACACCAGTCAATAGGAAATATATAGAAAGCCCACTTTCGTCACTCGAACATAAATACTGGTAATGTGATCACAATTATCATTATCATCCCCGGGCGACTAGAGTGTGATTCTATATCTATCCAGTATATTAAAACTTCAAATACACGTGGATCAGACGTATACGCAAAATCTTTATATACTGCATTGTCCAATCAATATAAATAAATAATCAAATACGAATAATTGATTTATATTTCAAAACAAGATTTGTTTTCATTTTCAACAATATACTCTTCACACTCGTTCTAGGATAATACTGATCCCATCTCTAACAAGTCATTCCCATTGGATATTACTAATCCAATATCTGATGAATCCTTTCGTATGGTTCTAATGTGCCTTGTTCTCTGAGCTTTGTAAACCAAAGCTCTGATACCAACCGTGAAAACCCGTAACTTCCCCGTAAAGGAAAGCGCAGATAGTTCGAGAACAAGCCACAACAGAACGCACACAGGAGAACATTTCATTGTTAATTACAACAATACCATCAGAATACAAGAATATACAGAGTATGAATAAATAATATAAATCACAAATTATCAGAGATTACAATAAATTACATAGCAGCGGAAAATAATACAATACACAACTAGAAGAGATATACGGATACAAAGCTTTCCGGATATCATTCCAGCTGTAAACCAGGATCCTGTGAATATAAATCTGCAAAACCAAAACTACTAGCTACCCGTGTCGAAAATAAGGGCACCCAGAGTTTAGGTTAAAACAATAAACTCCAGGTCAGTCATGTGACTAGTGTGAGAACTAAAACAGTTATTAATCTTTATTATTAAATTTAGGTAAATCAAGGGACCACGCCGTATAACACGGAACGGGTTTCCTCCCAAGAACACCAGTGCATAAAACAACAGCGCAATGCTAAATAAAGAAAAATGAAGCTATTATAAGACCCTGGTCCCATCACACAATGCAACGCAAGCCGGAATACACGTATTGGAAATTGGATTTCCATCATGGTGGCTCCTGATTCGAAAGATCGATCGCGTAATGCAATTCCCTACGGCTTACGTCCCAACAAGAGAAAACACCGTCTGCACATCCGCACTTTTGGGACTAGTGTATCACCGCGGCTTATGTCCCAGCAAGAGAAAACACCGCTTACTCTATATATCCCTGAGCACTAAGCTCATCTCGGTCGACCGAATCCACGACACCACTAAGGTGCCCATCCATAAAAAGCATACTGATCAAACCATCAGTTTACCACCATACCGAGGTGTGAGGCTCGCGAATCAACGCTATACACAAAGCCATGCTATATCAAAGCTGCGCTTTGATCATCATCCACCAAACTTTGCTTTTCAACAAAAGTCTGGATCACTGCATCTCAGCATGCCACACTATCAATCCATATCGTACCACTGATTTATGCCAATATATAACTTCTGAGCTCGTATGTCTAAGAGAAGTGCGTTAAGCAAGAGAATAAATTCCCCACCGCCAAACAGATATATATTTAGCAGAGATCAACGTATACAATATTAAGGAATACAATGTTAGACACACCATCCATTTACAAGTCCGTTCTAGGTCTGAACGAAACCAGAGGCACTTTCCTCGCATATCCGTCGATCTCCAAGTACGTCTGGACGACCACCGACTGATTCCCTCATCTTGGGTGTACAGCCCAATCAAGATCATTAGTAATCACCCAAACGATGTGAAGACTTTCGGTCTTCGACCACCGTCATCATCTTCGACTTATCGTCGAATCGGTTATTCAGAATGGGTATAAACCTAGCCTTTCCGAACAACCCGCATATATAGTAAACAAATGTTACCCAAACACAACATACGCCTCATTCCAATTCATCAGTCACTAACCGTAAATTAGCAAGAGAACAATTCCCCAAATATTAACCCCGAAGGCCGAAACCAACATCAGATCAATACCCAGGAAACCATCCTTCTTAGCTAACCAACAGTTAGTTTCTAAATTTCACGTTCTTAGGGAAAGGTTCCCATTAATTTTATCAAAGATAAATTCTTTAAAATTTATTCTTTAATCTTCCTCTGGATATAATTTCAAACCAAATTATGGTTTTCCAAACTAGTCGGGATTAGCGAACCACACCGAAGTAATTATTTATTTTATTTCCCAATCCCAACCTATTCATCCCATGAAGCAAACTGGTAATACTCTATATCTAATACCGCGGTGTTATTGGTAAAATTAATTACCATTCCACGTCCAAATCTAATTAAAGATTTAACTATCGCTTTGGAGTAAAACTGGTGATACTCCATTCTCGGTCTGTTCAATCTAATTAAAGATTCATTAAAACTCCACTTAGCTTTAATCTTTAACTGGGTTAAAGAATCAGTGTCATTTAAAACATGGTTCACTATAAACCCAAAATCACATTACATTTCAATCAGACCCTAACCATAAATTAGCAAGTGAGCAGTTCCCTAAGTATTAACCCCGAAGGCCGAAACCAACATCAGATCAATACCCCAGAAACCATTCAACTTAACTAATCTCCAGTTAGTTTCTTATTTTCTTAACTCCTTTGGGTCTAAGAACAGTATTATTGAAGATACCGTTCACGACAACCCAAAATCACATTCTATTAATTATCGGGTTAAAGAACAAGTGTTTTTAAAACACTGTTCACGATAAACCCAAAAATCAATACATATTCCATTCCAATTAAATATTATTTAATTGGTACACTTCATTAAATCTAAATAAAAGATTTAATCTTTTTCTCAACTGGGCTTAAGAACAGTGTTAATGAAGACACCATTCACGACAAACCCAAATCACATTTGATATTAAATAAAAGGCTCTGAATAGAAAATATACCGGCTTATATTCAATATCAAATTCTATGACCAACAAATATCGTATTGGAAATAACGATATATATATATATATCTTTCAAATTCCCATAAAAATATATGTATCATCACGAAATCCAACATCGAAATATTCCGAAGACAATTTCGATTCAAATCATTCCAATATAATTATTGGAAATTCTGGTTATTTTCAAAACCATTTTCAAATTCAATTTATTTATTTAAAAATAAATAGAATTATAGTTCTAGTTCAAAACTAGTTCATTTCGATAAAAATCTATTTTTATCTTTTCAAATATGGAGTTTTTCAGCCCAATTTTTCCCAAATCATTTCTTATGATTTTACACAAATTATTACTGTTTTTAATAATTTTATCAAGGCCCGTACAGTCGATTTCCATCAACGGCCATCGAACTGCACTTACAGCGACCTTTTCCAAATTTGATTTGGACATAATTCCAAATCCAACCGTTAGATTTCAAATTTCTAATATTCGTTAGAAAGCTCTTTTCGATACGAACCCAACGGTTCCGGTTTTAGGAGAATCCGACGGTCGGATCTCCCGCAATGTCCGTTCGAAGTCAATGGTCGAAATTCACGAACTGCCGCGGCGCGGCGCGTTCTATTCAGGCCATTATGTATATAATATATATATATATATATATATATTATATATTTCGTCGATTTACTTTTTAAAACGAATTTTATAAATCATTTCAAATTTGTTTCAAAAACAATTTCCACCTTTATTTCAAAATTGAATTTTCCCTTATAAATTCTATTTACATTCACTTCTATTTGATTTCAATTCAAATCGATTTTAATTCTATTTCAATTCGTTTTCAATTGAATTCAATTCAAATTCGTTTTCTATTCAATTCAATTCAAATTCGTTTTCTATTCAGTTCAATTCGAATTCGTTTTCTATTCAATTCAATTCGAATTCGTTTTCTATTAAATTCAATTTGAATTCGTTTTCTATTCAATTCAAATTCGTTTTCTATTAAATTCAATTCAAATTCGTTTTCTATTCAATTCAATTCAAATTCGTTTTCTATTCAATTCGAATTCGTTTTCTATTCAATTCAATTCGAATTCGTTTTCTATTAAATTCAATTCAAATTCAGTTTGAATTTCAATTCTTTTCAAAATATCAGATTTTGAAATCACTTTCGATATTCATTATAAAATGAATAAAATCGATATTCATTATAAAATGAATAAAATCGATATAAATATCGTTCACGTCAAAATGGCGTCAATCTAATCAACACGGCTTCATATATTTCTATTTTCAAATATTCTATTTCAAATATTTCTTTTTCAAATATTTCTATTCAAATATTTCTTTTTCAAATATTTCTATTCAAATATTTCTATTTCAAATATTGAATGAAGCCCAATCAATTACCATATAACGTTAATTATATGGATTTTCTACAACACATGTATACAATAACAACGATGAATAATCAACCATCATCCAAAGTGCACTCTACACAGTATAAGCATAGAATATAAATATTTAACACTTATAACAGTCTGTCAATCAATCGATCGACATACAACTAACTATTGGAATTAGTTTATGTCATATATCATCCCAATACCCGTGTGGGGTTTCAAACAATCAAACACAGATTTTATTTGTGCAGTTGGGCGATGTGTAAAATTTATCGTCCCAATCAATATCAGTCAAATGTGTATATAAACAAATCGTATGATTTGTTTATTTTTATTTCCTTTCATATACGCGTTAAAAATTCTATTTTAACTATAAAATATTTTTAACTATATAAATATTTTATTTCATTTCACATCACATTACACAATCAACTACACATCAAAATCAAACAACCAAGTATACAAGCCGTCCATGGTCTGTGGACGACGGGTGTCGGGTGCTACTAAACACCGTCTGCATCCTAGTATATATTTTAACTAGAAAATTAAATTAAAAGTGAGAAGTTCTCATAGAGGGTTCCACTCCGCCGTGCTTTGCTTTTGAACTGCTGAACATCTGGATTTGCTTGAAATTCCAAGGCAGTTCTTTTCACACTGTTTATAATAAAAATTATAATTTTATCACTTCACTCACTAAATAAAAATCGTATTTTTTATTTCTGCTTCATATATATTTTTCAACGCTTCATTCTATATAAAAATTATATTTTTATATTTCTACTTTTAATATAAAGATCAGATTTTTACTTTACTATATCCAATAAAAATCAGATTTTTATTTCACTACATATATAAAGATAAAATCTTTACTATATAAAAATCATATTTTTATTATCTACAATATATAAAAATCATATTTTTATTATCTATACTATATAAAAATTATATTTTTATTATCTACAATATATAAAAATCATATTTTTATTATCTACAATATATAAAAATCATATTTTTATTATCTATACTATCTAAAAATCATATTTTTATTCGCTAGGAATATAAATAAAAATCCCATCTTGCTACTTTGAAAATCAAATCTTTTTAACTTTCAAAATATATTCTTTTCTACTTTCAAAATATATTCTTTTCTACTTTCAAAATATTTTTTTTTCTACTTTCAAATTATATTCTTTTTGTAAGTAAAAATCTTAACTTTATTTTATAAAAGATCCTAACTCTTATATAAAATAATAAAAATAAAAAAATCAGACTTTTTACTAATTTAAATAAACTAAAGAAATTCACCTTCGCTCTCTCTTTACAAAAACGAGTCCTTGAGGGAGGAGGGTTGACAGGCCTAGGCGGTGCGCGGTTCAGAGCAGTTGAAGTGGAGGTGGCGCGAGCGGGGCATCGACGAACGTTGGCGGCAGGCGGAGGTCGTGGGGGGTTGCGCTCCAGGAATTCGCGGCAGGGGGGGATGCGGTTGTCAGGTGAAGGGGGCACGACGTTCGCTTGGGTTTAGGGTGGGCTCGCGACTTCAAATCGAGAGGGGGAAGCGGCAAAGAGGAGGGGCGCGCTGGGAGGGGGTCGCGTGGAGAGGGCGGCGACGTGGGTGGCTCGCGATGGACGGGGTTCGGCGGCGGCTTCGATTTGCTGAGGAGCGTTTTTTCTTTTTCTTTTTATTTTGGATCTGAACGAGAGAGAGTGTAGAGGGGTGAGGGTAGTTATAATAATATATATATATATTATTTTATTATTTAATTCATTAATTTGTTGACGTTTTATTCGAACTCAAAACGAGACCCACCGCCTGTCGTCCGTAGCGTTTTACCCCCATTCCGAACAAAATGGGATATGTATCGTAAGCTGATTCGATCGTTTCGATCAGTTTCCATCAAAATCAACATATAACTCTATATATTGAATTTGAACGCGCATTTCAATTTACCGGGGCCACATACTAACTCGAAAAATTCCAGAAAAATATTTTCTAGCTTCGTATCGACGATACGGTCCTAACAAAACTAGTTTCATCAGATTCTGAGATCGTTGGAAAAATGGCCATTTTCCAGTCGATTAAAATCGACTGAAACTGGTCAAACGCGTTTCCTTTTGCCATGCTCATATGTTGATTCAGAAAATTACGAAATTTGAAACCTAGCAATAATTTGACACTGCGGATCCAACAAAAGTGGTTTGGTTGAAATCCAAGGTCGTTTGCAAAATTTCCATTTTTAAGGGCCTGAATTCTATAGCGACTATTCAGAATTTTCAACTGAGCATAACTTTTGATTCCCGCTATGAAATTTTGATTTTTCGGATTCGTTAGAAAGATATTCTCAAATAGATCCTATTATTTTTGGTTTCACTAAAATCCGGTTTATTTTGCACCCGGTACATTCAATTGAAGTTTGAAATCGAATTATCGAACTACCGCGCCATTTTCAGTTCCTTTTATAATTTAAAATAAATATTTATATTCTAACGATGATCTATATAAATATATTCATTCGAATTCTATTCAAAATAAATTTCTCGTCGATATTATTTAAAATAATTCATTTTCAATAATCAAAATTCGCTAAAATTGCCAAAATAAAAATTTTAAACTGGCCCAGATTTCCGGGTTATTACAAGTAGCTAACCTCAACCATACTTACAGGAATAACTACAACTCATTTCTCAACCCTAAATATTTGAAATTCCATGGCGGCGCTCGAAAACATTTGATAACATGGTGATATAGAGATCAATTTGAGGTATTTCGGCTAGAATGACTAACAAACTCGTAAATCTGAAGAAAATAACAGATGTCGCTCCAATAATCTAGCCTGTCTTCCATTACCCAAACTCAAGGTTTGATAACTTAATTTTCTCTCTTGCTTCTCGTCGAAGTCCGATAGCCTGCTTCAGATCTGATGAAGCGTTCCTTCTTTGAAGTTAGCGATGGTTGCTACTACTTGCCTTGACCATCGAGTTAAGCAGGAGTTAATTTTCTACAGTTAGTGCTCGTAGGATTCGCTGCCTTATGAACTTAAGGCCATTATGTTGTCGTAGCAGTGAGAGTGGACCTCTTATGTTAACAGTAAATAATCTGATTAAGGTACTACTTCTACACCTCTTGTTATCATCAAAGCTGTTTAGTAACAAAGTTTGGGTTAGTTGTTGTACGTAGGTTTCAGTTGAGTTATCTTAATCTACTTGGTATATTTTTAATCAGAATTTATTCATTAATCTGATCAAAGTTAGTAGTAACTAATTTATTTATTTTGGAAACTAGTGAAAAAAGAAAATCCCAAACCGAACATTAATGTTTATTATTTGAGGAATCATGTATAGTTACCGGGGTATTTAGTGTGTTCGTTATATAAGCAACTTACTGGACAACTAATATAAAATTTTCTTAGCACATTATAGCTCTAATTTTACTGTTACTTCAGTTTATTGTATCTCAATGTAAAACTGTTTCATTTTTTCCTTACATCATTCCACAACGCAAAAAGATGTTACAACGCTCCATTTTCTCATATATGTTTCTGTTTAATTTCGTCATATTAACTTAAATGAAAACTGGGGTACATTCGCTCTTCAAATGGACATTACAGCTGTTAAATGTTATCTTTGAGCTTTTGGCTGCTGTTTACACTACAATGGATCTATCTGTAACTAAAGCACTAGCATCTCCTTTACGGCAAAACTTTTGCATCATTTAGAGGGTTATTGACATCTTCATACATTCACCGTAAACATGAGCATGATATCCTCTTTTTTGCTTGGCTGTTTGCTAAACTGTTTCTATGTTGCTTGAAGAATGCCTGACAGATTTCATGATTACTGTGTAGATTTTAGAGATGAAACCCATGATTCTTATGTAAATACACCAAGTCTTCTCTGACCTGGGACTAATTCCATTTATATTTTCATTTCAAACAAAATAAAAAGCTGAATCAATCATAGGATAAAAAACAAAAGTAATCATAAGCCAAAATACAGAAGCAATCAATAATAAAAATGAGATGATAATAAAATGAGTTAGCAATTTCACCTATTTCATTTTTTATTGCCTGTAAAAGTATTATTCTGCAATGTACATGTTGCATTTCCAGTTTGATGTACAAAATTTTTGGTGCTTAAAATCATTATCTTCTCATGCTAGTTTTAAGTACAAATGCCTTATATGTATACAATGGTTGCTTCTGCTTTTTGTGGTGTTCATCACTCATCAATGTACATATAAATCTCATGAGTCATGGCACTAAAAGTGAAATTAAGCCATATTGATTATCTTATGTTTGGCAGCAATTTTTGTTAATTGCAGCACAACATTTGGTGTATCTTAGTTTTTGTTAACGGGGAATAGAAATGAGTTGAATTTCCCCCACTTTCTATTTTCCTTCACTATTTAGCAATTCACTCAATCGATTGATTTATTATGAGTGACATAAATTCTCAGAAGTCACCTTCTTTGTTGCAAAGGATAATTTATTTTATAAGATAGTATGAAACGAAACTTTTATGTGCAGCTTTTGCAAATTAAGCAAGTTGCAATTCGAACACATTTGCAATCAAATATGTTTGTTGAAACCATGTAATCAATTGTTAATGACATCCCGAATGCTAATTCTTTACCACAATAGAAAAAGGATAACTCTAGTGGTTAAAATTTCAAATTTCGGTCAGCAAATTTACATCTGCTTAGCAGTGCACATAATGAACACAATTACTAGACTTTTAGCTCTTTGTTGATATCAGTCCATTAATTGTACAATCATTTTGTATAACATAGTAAACATAGTTATTAGTGAGGTTCTGATGGTAGTAGATACTCCATATCTGAATTCCTACTATCTCTCTTACTAGTTTCATCTGGGTTTTAAGTTACTGCCCGCAGGTTTAGCTGTTAGAAACTATCAACCCTTGTTATCTTTCTACACAAATAGGGGAGCTGTAAATGTTATTAAGTGTATTTTACCAGTTTCATTTGGCTACTTTCATGTTTGAACTTGAAGGATGAGTTGTTAATGGTGGTGAGGCAGTAGAGCTTTATTATTTCATACCATCTTGCATGCGCAGTAATTCCATAATTTTTGAGTTTTGATATTTAATACCATCTTCGCTATTCTTATTCTAGATTATAATTAATTTAGTTTAATATTAGGAGCAACTTGCATGTGCACTAGGATTGGATGATTACTGACATGTGTATTATTTAATACCGTGGGGTAGTTTAATAACAAGTGATCATGCTTTGTTTTTTTTTTGCTGTGTGGAATAGGTTATAGCTGTGCTTCACTTCGGAAATTTTAATGCTTTTCTGGTATATATGGCTGCACTTTAGCTTGAACCTATATGTCATTATGGTAGTAATAGACGTGCTATAAGCAGACAGGTTAGGGGAGGTAGCATGTTAGACTATAACACCCTGAATTTGTACCGACACTAAAAGAGGATAAATTAAATAATAATTAATTTAATATTCAGAGTTGTAGGAAACGGACTGCACCATTGCGTTTGTCTCGAAATTCGGTCAAGATAGACATTTGGTGTAACAACCCGGAAATTCTAAGCCAATTTAAAATTTTTATTTTGGCGATTTTAATGAATTTTGAATATTTGAAATGATTTATTTTAAATAATAACGACGGAAATTTATTTTCGAAGAAGTTAAAACGAATAAATTTATTTTAATTATAATACGAGCCTGAAATGGCGCGGCAGTTCGAAAATTCGATTTCGAATTTCAAATGAATATACATAATTCAATATAAGTCAGAATTGAGCGAAACAATAAATATTTGAATCAGTTTAATCCTATCTTTCTAAAGAAGTTAACAAACTGAGATTTCACTTTAGAATTTTAAAGATATGTCCAGTATAAAATTCAGAAAAGTCGCTGTGGAATTTATATATATTTTAATATATATAAAAGCCCTTAAAAATGGAAATTTTGCAAACGACCTTCGTTTCCGATGAAACCACTTTTGTTGGATCCGGGATGTCAAATTATTGCTAGATTCCAATTTGCATAATTTTCCGAATCAAGATGTGAGCGTGGCGAAGTTAACGTGTTTTAATAGTTTTAGTCAGTTTCGATCAACCAGAAAATGGCCATTTTTCAAACTGTCTCAGAATTCGACGAAATTAGTTTTGTTAGGACCGTATCGTCAATACGAAGCTAGAAAATATTTTTCGGGAATTTTTAGAGTCAGTATGTGGCCCTGGTAAATTGAAATGTGCGTTCAAATTCGATATACATTGATTTATATTTTAATTTGAACAGAAAACTGAGCGTAACAGCCGAATTGGGTTACGAAACATATCCTATTGTGTTCAAAATGAGGGTAATTAGCTAGGGACGACAATAGTGGGTCTCGATTGGAGTTTGAATGAAACGATAACTTTTTGGAGATTAAATTAATTAAAATATTTAATTAAATGTAGAAGTCAACCCCTTTATCCCCTACACCCCCCGTTCAAATCATTTCAACGGAATAAAAAACCCAAATCGAGGGCGACGGAGCCCCAATCGCCATCGATGGAGTCGCGCCTCCCCCCTCAGACCGGCGCCTCCCCCTCCGTTCAACCTCGCACCCCTCAGCCTTTGTCTCCTCTCCTCTTTCGTTCGAAGAACGAACCCCATTGAAATCAAAGACCGAACCCCCCCTTCAAACCTCGCGCCACCATTCCGCCGCACTGAAGGCCAACCACCATCGGACTGCGGCCCCCGCCGCCACCTACAGGCCCGACGCCACCATCTCAGCACTCCACCGCCCTCCTCCGACCCGAAACAGTGACCGTGGACCCCCATTTGCCAAGAACCATAGGAAATGGTGAGTTTTCTATTTATTCCCATTTATTTTACTTTATTTTCCATTTCAAAAATATATATTGGTATATATAAAATCAGTTTTTATGTAGATAGCAAATAAAAATATGATTTTTAGTTGGATTAAAAATACGATTTTTAGTACATAAAGAATTGATTTTTATATATAGAAATTTGAAATAAAAATTCGATTTTTATATATATAATGATGGAACAAAAATTCGATTTTTATTAATGAAGTAGCTATGTAGCGAATTAAAAATATAATTTTTATATAATAGAGATACAAAAAAAAAATATGATTTTGATATTAGTAGAGTATTAAAAATATAATTTTTATATGATAGAGAATATAAAAATATAATTTTTATTCATGTAGAGAAATAAAAATATGATCTTTACGTATAGAGATTTGAAGTAAAAATATAGTTTTTATTATATGATAGCATGTAAAAAATTAGATTTTTATGCATGAAGTAACAGTATAAAAATGTGATTTTTAAAAATAAACTGCGTGATATAGATTGCGATGGTATTGTCAGAAAATAAATCTGAATTTAAACCGTTCAGAGATAAGGACTGGTAGAGTGGAACCCAAAGGTGAGAACTCCTCACTTTTAATTTATTTTCTAGTTGAAATATATACTAGGATGCAGACGGTGCTTAGTAGCACCCGACACCCGTCGTCCACAGACCATGGATGACTTGTTTGTTTGGTTGCTGTGTTGTGAAATTTGATTGTGTGATGTGGAATGAAATAAAATATTTTATAGTGGAAAATATTTTATAGTTAAAATTATGATTTTTAATGTGTATATAAAATAATTATTTATAAACTAATCGGACGATTTGTTTATATACACTGATTTGACTAATATTGATTGGGACGATAAATTTTACACATCACCCAACTGCATAAATAAAATCTGTGCTTGTTGTTTTGAAACCCCACAAGGGTATTGGGATGAGATTTGACGTACACTAATCCCGATTGTTCAGTTGTATGTCAATCGATGGATTGACAAACTGTGTAAGCGTTAATTATTTATATTTAATGCTAATGCAGTTGTGTGGTGCACTCTGGATGATGGTTGATGATTTATCATTGCTGTTATTGTAACACCCCACGTCCATTAATGTCACTCACAAAGGGAATGCATTAACTTCCATGGAGGTTATAAGTGAATATAGAACAGAAAAATTACAACAAGACAGATAATAAATAGTACTTGGAAATCTAAAACTTCATTTTTTTGTAGCGGAAATTAAACGTGTTTGTTACATCATAAAACCATAGATCATAACCAAGTACAATATCCATCTTCATAAAAACAAAATACATAATCCCATTACATAAATAGCCATTAAAAAGATAACAAGCTGGACTTTACTTCAACGGTCCAAGCTTTCCAAAGAGAGATGAAGCAATTCAATCAAACTCCACTAGAGTTGGGCCCAACCTAAGGACCTGGAGGGGCAAAAAGGATAGAAATAGAGGGGGTCAGACATAAAGTCTGGCGAGTATGATAATTCTACCAATACTATTATCAAAATAACTAGACTAAGGCATAAGCTGGAAGACAAGTAAATGTCTATGAACTCTTAGGAAGATAAAGATAGCGTTTAAGATAACGTTAAAGATAACGGTAAAGGCACACCTAATTACTAACGAATGATTACTACACTGCACCGCACATTACTACACTGCACCACACCAGTCACCCTATTGTTTGATCACACTTGCTTCACACAGAAACTTTATAAATAGCCTTACGTACCCCTAGCTGACTACATAGGTGCCGTCTGCCCCTATCTCTACTAGGTGTACCCCACTACTCACTTTCGACCGGCTCCCTACTCGTAGATACCCGTGCTGGTCCCACAGTAGGGTCTATCACTCCCCTAAAGTGGAAACCCGATACAACTTGAGAATGCACGGCTTATACCTACACGATGCAACAACGTCTTACCTACCAGCCCGGGTCCACACACGCATATGAAACCCGTTGGACTTGCGTTGCCACCGCTCCCCGTTTTGGCCTCTTACAGTCAAACCCAGCATGCGTGTCCCATCCTCGATTTGGGTCGAGCCCACAAAGATACATTTGGGATACTGGTCGAAATGGGCCCCCACAAGCAACCCACCTAAGCTTGTCACTAGTATATCCCACTTAACCCTCTTAGTCATGTTCATTTACATGTGTGTTTGGTTAAGTCTTACTAATCGTATTTCACATGCCACTAAGGGCACCCCTAGATTCCTCATGCCACCCAAGGCACCTACTTAACCCCCATGTCCCACCTTACATGTTTATCTGGTTAAGTATTTCTTAATTCATTCAGGCCATAACCTCATAAAGACCTCTCACATTAGACTGGCATTTATGGCAGCTGGATTTGTCGGGCGGGTCCGGGCAGTCTTACACCATAAAAGAGTCTAACCTCGTGTCTTTACAACCGTTATGCTTTAGTTTAGGCCTAGGACCTCTCACATTGGGCTGACATTTGTGACCACTGGATTTGCCGGGCGGGACCGGGCAGGTTTACGTCACAAACGAGTCTAACCTCATGTCCTAAGCATTGATTAACACTTAAAATCTTTTACCCCAGTTTTAATAATTCCCTATTCAAATTATTAATTAAGTCAACTTTTAATGATGTCCATAATTGACTCAATTATGGCCATCCACTTATGGCATGCAAAATCATATCAATTGTACCCCAACTTTTTAATATTAAATCCTTAATATTACACCTACCCCACGTTTATACGTTCGCTTATTCAACTCATAATATAGGCTAGACTTGTATAGTCTAACACCTAGCACAAAGATAAATTATCACAACATATAGACAATTAAAATAAATCTAATCATAATAGGGGTGAAACTTGCATAAACTACACATGTTAAGGATCAAAAGGTGTCAACTTGTTAAATGTCTCAATTTATATGATATGATCATAGCCCAAATCTATACATAAACTTGCATATAGGGTTTTTAGGCAACATAATGATGGTGTGAACTAGCATAGGATATCACATATGTCATAGCATAATTCTAGATGTCATAATAGATGTCTTGGTATATGTTCATAACTTTTCTAATCAATCTAACTTGCATATGTGACTTGTCATATAGATCAACATAACCCAAACATGATGATTTAATTAATATGAACTAACTAGCATAGATGGTAACATCATGGCCTTTTTAACATGTATGATTCATCACAACTTAGCATAGAAACTTTCAACATACATAACATCATTATAGCATGATTTACAACATATAAGATATCATCATCACATAACATTGTATTTACAATATACATGATAGCAAAAGGGGTTTACAACAACATATATGATAATTCACATCATCTACTCATAATCCATTCATAACTCAACCTAATTAAAATGATAATAATCTTGTTAAGATCATCATACTCACAATTTAGAGAAGAAAAGAGAGAGTTTTGCTTTGCTTTAGGGTTGAGAGAATTAGAATTGAATTTGCTTTTCTTCTTTCTTAGTTGGTGGTGGCTCCTTTGATTTCCATGGCGATGGTATGACGGTAACTATTCTATTTTAATTAGGTTTAGGGTTAGCATTAGGATGTATTTATAGGTGTAGGAAGTTATTTAGGACCATTAGATTAACCCTGAACCATGAGAACCAGTCAAATGCAAAATCTGCATTTGAGCGAATCGACCCACGGGTTGATAGCCAAACACCCTGGATTAGCCCCTAGTCGACCCAGCAAGGCTCGGGTCGACCTCAAAAATGGGCCGGTTCGGTTATTCCCCCTCCCAATTCGCTGTTTTGAACCTTTTCGCATATTTATTTATTTATTTATTTATTTATATATATATATATATATATCAATATATATATATATATATTTCTCTGCGCAACCCATTTCACTTAATTTTTTCTAAAAATTAAGTATACTTTAATTTGTGAATTTTAATGTTATAAAATTACGGGGTGTTACATTCTCCCCTCCTTAAAGGATTTCGTCCTCGAAATCTCCAAGTCAAGAAGAATGTATATCTACCATCTAATCGTCCATCTACTCAACCATCAAACACCAGCATCCATTGTCCTTAAAAGACTTCTAATGCTTTAATGTTTATATGCACAGTGTGTGTATATGTCCATATCTAATGCAAAATTAGGCGGTCTACTGATTCAGTCGACCTCCTTAGTGCAATTCATGATAGTGCCATGCATCCAATATGTATGCAAAAGATTCCTAATGATACATATTAATTCTATATGCGTGCACAACCATCCACCCGAATGCAGCAACTATATGATAATACAACCATTATACATCCATTTTACTAAATACATCCATGTATATGCAATATGCAATATGAAGTGACTGAGCCGATCTGGTGCCTAATAGTGTGTGTATATGCATCCACGAGCAACCACTAGCAAACACTTGCATCCACCATACATAACATGTCTCAAACACATGTTTCAACCATAGGATTATCCTAACTAAAGGTCAAAGATACTAGCGAGAGGATATACTAAAGATAAGATAAGTACAAGCTAAGCGATAAAGGAGAAATTAAAGGACATACCCTCAAAAAGAAAAGGGTATCGTGAACGCATCTTCTCTTCTGTCTCCCAAGAAGCGTTGCTCTCATCATCTCCCCATTGCACTTTGACTAGTCTGACCTCTCGATTCCTCAACCTCTTGATCTCCGACCCAAGAATGCGCGTAGGAGCTCGTCGAATTGTCGCATCACGCTCTCTCTCCACCTCTCTAAGCAAGCTCGGCTCTACCACTTCCGTGGTCTCATGCAAGCACTTCCTCAAATGTGACACATGGAATACGTCATGTACACCACTAAGTCTCTCGGGCAACTCCACTCTAAACGCCATCCGTCCAATCCTCTCCTTAATAGGAAACGGCCCTACAAACCTTGGTGCTAATTTCCCAATGGACCCAAAGCGAACAACGTTCCGTAATGGAGACACTTTGACAAAGACCATGTCCCCAACTTTAAACTCGAGATCTGTCCTCCTCTTATCCGCATAAGATTTCTGCCTATCCTGTGCTGCTTTCATCCTCCTTCGAATCAAGTCAATCTTCTCCGAAGTCTCCCTAATCATATCGGGCCCAAGTAAGATCTTATCCGTAGATTCCCACCAACATGTAGGTGAACGACAAGGTCGTCCATAAAGAGCTTCGAAAGGTGCCATGCCAATGCTAGACTGGAAGTTGTTATTATATGCGAACTCCACCAATGGAAGATGCTCTTCCCACGTACCCCCAAAGTCTAGGATACATAGCCTCAACAAATCCTCTAGAATGCGATTCACCCTCTCGGTCTGGCCGTCCGTCTGAGGATAATATGCGGTGCCCAAACATAACTGAGTCCCTACCGCCTCTTGTATGCTTCTCCAAAATTTGCTAGTGAAAATAGGATTGCGGTCGCTCACTATGCTAGAAGGAACACCGTGCAAACGAACTATTTCTCGAACGTATACGGAGGCTAACCATGGTGCAGTCCTCTTACTCTTTACGGGAATGAAATGGGCGCTTTTAGTAAGTCTATCTACTATAACCCAAATTCCTATATTACCCTTCCTTGATCGCGGTAACTCATCCACAAAATCCATCGAGACACTTTCCCACTTCCATAATGGAACCTCCAATGGGTGAAGCAACCCACCGGGTTTCTTTTGCTCCGCTTTTACTTGTTGGCACACCAAGCATCTAGCGACATACTCGGACACATCTTTCTTCATGCCGACCCAAAAGTAAACTCTTACGTGTCTTTGTACAGCTTGTCCCAGCCGGGATGAATGGTCATCTTCGAACAATGTGCATCGTCAAGAATAGTCTTCCTTAGGTCATTATCTTTTGGTACACAAAGCCTATCGTCCCTACGTAACCAACCCTTATCATCTAGGGTATACCTACGGAGATAGCTTGATGACTCCCCTCCTTTGAGTTTTTCTACTAACTCAACCAACTGCGGGTCGTCTCGCTGTGCCTCGCCAATCCGTCCCAAAATCGTAGTTCTGACCTCCAAGGATGCTAGCAAACCGGGTACGAAGTCAACGGAAGGTCTAAAGTCAAACATCGAAATGAATTCTAAACTTTGCCGCTCAACAAACAAAGGACTTAAGGATAATCTTTTTCTACTTAAGGCATCGGCCACCACGTTACCCTTGCCAGCGGTATATGCTATCTCAAAGTCGTAGGATGCTAAGAACTCCATCCACCTTTGCTGCCTTAAGTTCAAGTCCTTTTGAGAGAATAGGTATTTTAAAGACTTGTGGTCAGTGAATAATTCGAATTTCTCGCCAAGAAGATAATGACGCCAAGACTTAAGCGCGAAAACAATAGCGCCCAATTCTAGGTCATGTGTAGGATAATTTTTCTCATGCGCTCTCAACTGCCTTCCACCATAGGCTAATACCCTACCCTCTTGCATTAAGACTGCGCCTAGTCCTGTCCCACAAGCATCAGTATAAACGGTAAACGACTTACTCCCGTCTGGCAATACTAAGACTGGAGCTGAGTCAAAGCTCTCTTCAAACGTTGGAACGCATCATCACAATCTACGTCCCATGTGAAAACTAGGTTCTTCTTCATCAAGCGTGTCAATGGAGATGATATCTTTGCGAAGTCTTTGATAAACTTCCTATAATAGCCAGCCAACCCCAAGAAACTTCTCACTTCGGTAGCATTTTTAGGGACCTTCCAATCTTGGATGACCACCACCTGCGCGGGATCCACGGCTATCCCTTCTTTGGAAACCACGTGCCCCAAGAACCGTACTTCCTTCCTCCAGAATTGACACTTAGAAAATTTAGCCTTAAGGCTACGCGCTCATAGGGTCTCCAACACTTCCCTAAGATGTAGGGCATGCTCTTCTTCATCCATAGAAAAGATCAAGATGTCATCTACAAAGACTACCACAAATTTGTTAAGGTACTCCCTAAACACCCTACTCATCAAATCAACAAAGTATGCGGGGGCGTTTGTCAAACCGAAGGGCATCACTAGCCATTCATAGAAACCGTCCGGAGTCCTAAAGGCAGTCTTGTCTATGCTATCCTCAGCCACTCTCAACTGATGGAAACCAGTGGCTAAGTCCAACTGCGAAAACACTGAGGCGCCAACTAACTGATCGAAGAGATCGTCAATCCTCGGCAGTGGGTGTCTGTTCTTCTTTGTAAGCTTATTAAGTTCTCAATAGTCCACACAAAGTCTAAGGGACCCATCCGCCTTCGTGGCAAATACTACTGGAGCACCCCACTCTGATATACTTCGTCTTATGAACCCCTTCTCAAGTAACTCCATCACTTTCTTATCGAGTTCCCTCCTTTCACGAGGAGCCATGTGGCGTACTGGCAAAGATACTGGTTTCGCATTATCCACAAGATATATTCGAAAATCTATCTCCCGCTTCGGAGGTAAGCCCTTCACCTCCTCAAACACATCCGAATACTCTTGGACCACTCTAACAGATCATATATTTTCCTCAGACGCGTCAAGCGATTCTAAATAACTTAGCATAACGGAATTTATGGGATTACAAAAGATTTCGAGAGTGTTGCCAAGGCGAGTCACGAGCCTAACTACTCTCCTTTCACAATCAAGAACGGCCCCATTTCTGGATAACCAATCCATTCCTAAAATTAGCCCATAGCCCGTGAAGCCCAACACATAAGCATCACATCGAAACTCAACACTAAGTATAGAAATTTTCAAATCCAAACACATCATGGACAAATGAGCTGAGCCCCCAATTGGATTCGAAACAACTAAGGGATCCTCTACTAAACTGGTGTTTAAGTGCAGTGATTCAACTAATGATGAAGAAATAAACGAATGCGATGCACCCGAATCGAATAAGGTACGGACAGGATGATCAAACAGAAAAACTAAGCTTTCAACAGAAATGGTTCTACCTCGTTCTTGCCGCGGTGGGACCGTGAGAGCCTGAACTTGTCCCCTTGCCTGCCCTGGTGCTGTAAGAGCCTGCACCTGTCCTCCCGAGGTAACTCCTGCCCTCTGCCCCTTTTTTGGGCAGTCCTTCACTAAATGTCCCGCATCGCCACAATGAAAACAACCCGTCTTCTTTTTCTTTCGGCAATCCTTGCTGAGATGGCCTAGGGTTCCACGGTTAAAGCACTTCTTCTTTCCCTTGCCATTATTGTCTTTTCTACCCTTCTTGTTTTGCTATTGTGGTTTCTTCTGATCCCCCTTCTTCTCGTGTGCCTTATCAGCTTTAGCGCTTTTCTCCTCATGCATAAGCGCCATTTCTACTAACTTCTCAAAGGTGGCCCCAATCGGGATGTGGGTCATAGTCAACCCTTGCAATGGTTCATTCAAGCCATTCACGAACCTTAGAGCCTTCTTCTCCGGCATGTTTACTAAGTCCAAGCCAAACCTTGCTAACTGATTAAATTTATTGACATATTCTTTCACTGATGAGCTTCCTTGCTTCAATGTCAAGAACCTTTCCATATATAGATTTTCTTCCGCCCTAGAGAGAAACTTCGCCTCGAACCTACGTCTGAAATCCGCCCAAGAGTCAACAGGACGCTCCCTATTAGTGACCTCCCACCAAAACTAGGCCTCTCCCTTCATTAGCCAAGCTGCTAATCTAACTCTCCTCCCTTCTTCCACTTCAAAGATTTCTAGCAATTCTTCCACCTCCTTAAGCCAATCTCTAGCTTCCACAAACGTTTCTGACCCTTGAAAGGGTTTTCCACCCATAGCTTTAAATTCCTTGCACGTCTTTGCAAAAGTATCTACGCGAGGAGGAGAAGGAACGGGTGAAACTGGTGGTGGAGGAACATTGGCTGGACCTGCAGCGGCCCTAGCCTCCAATAACCTCCTATACCATCCTGGTATCGTTACACCGTCGTGTAGATTAAGATCTTCAGCCATGCTGAAACGAAAAAGGAAAGATTCAAAATGGAGAATTCGAAAGATAAAGACATGGGCTATTGGGGATTATGTTTTTTTTCTTAAAAACTTTTCTCTTTAAATTTCTCATTGAAACATGTTTTTGAAAGCACTTCTTCAAAAATAACTATTTTTCTAAAGTATTTTTATCTGTTCTGGTAACCTTAAGCTCTGATACCACGTGTAACACCCCACGTCCATTAATGTCACCCACAAAGGGAATGCATTAACTTCCATGGAGGTTATAAGTGAATATAGAATAGAAAAATTACAACAAGACAGATAATAAATAGTACTTGGAAATCTAAAACTTCATTTTATTGCAGCGGAAATTAAACATGTTTGTTACATCATAAAACCATAGATCATAACCAAGTACAATATCCATCTTCATAAAAACAAAATACATAATCCCATTACATAAATAGACATTAAAAAGATAACAAGCTGGACTTTACTTCAACGGTCCAAGCTTTCCAAAGAGAGATGAAGCAATTCAATCAAACTCCACTAGAGCTGGGCCCAACCTAAGGACCTGGAGGGGGAAAAAGGATAGAAATAGAGGGGGTCAGACATAAAGTCTAGCGAGTATGATAATTCTAACAATACTATTATCAATATAACTAGACTAAGGCATAAGCTGGAAGATAAGTAAATGTCTATGAACTTTTAGGAAGATAAAGATAGCGTTTAAGATAACGTTAAAGATAACGGTAAAGGCACACCTAATTACTAACGAATGATTACTACACTGCACCGCACATTACTACACTGCACCACACCAGTCACCCTATTGTTTGATCCCACTTGCTTCACACAGAAACTTTATAAATAGCCTTACGTACCCCTAGCTGACTACATAGGTGTCGTCTGCCCCTGTCTCCACTAGGTGTACCCCACTACCCACTTTCGATCGGCTCCCTACTCGTAGATACCCGTGCCGGCCCCACAGTGGGGTGTATCACTCCCCTAAAGTGGCAACCCGATACAACTTGAGAATGCACGGCTTATACCTACACGATGCAACAACGTCTTACCTACCAGCCCGGGTCCACACACGCATATGAAACACGTTGGACTTGCGTTGCCACTACAACCCGTTTTGGCCTCTTACAGTCAAACCCAGCATGTGTGTCCCGTCCTCGACTTGGGTCGAGCCCACAAGGATACGTTTGGGATACTGGTCGAAATGGGCCCCCACAAGCTACCCACCTAAGCTTGTCACTAGTATATCCCACTTAACCCTCTTAGTCATGTTCATTTACATGTGTGTTTGGTTAAGTCTTACTAATTGTATTTCACATGCCACTAAGGGCACCCCCTAGATTCCTCATGCCACCCAAGGCACCTACTTAACCCTCATGTCCCACCTTACATGTTTATCTAGTTAAGTATTTCTTAATTCATTCAGGCCATAACGTCATAAAGACCTCTCACATTAGACTGGCATTTATGGCAGCTGGATTTGTCGGGCGGGTCCGGGCAGTCTTACACCATAAAAGAGTCTAACCTCGTGTCTTTACAACCGTTATGCTTTAGTTTAGGCCTAGGACCTCTCACATTGGGCTGACATTTGTGACCACTGGATTTGCCGGGCGGGTCCGGGCAGGTTTACGTCACAAACGAGTCCAACCTCGTGTCCTAAGCATTGACTAACACTTAAAATCTTTTACCCCAGTTTTAATAATTCCCTATTCAAATTATTAATTAAGTCAACTTTTAATGATGTCCATAATTGACTCAATTATGGCCATCCACTTATGGCATGCAAAATCATATCAATTGCACCCCAACTTTTTAATATTAAATCCTTAATATTACCCCTACCCCACGTTTATACGTTCGCTTATTCAACGCATAATGTAGGCTAGACTTGTATAGTCTAACACCTAGCACAAAGATAAATTATCACAACATATAGACAATTAAAATAAATCTAATCATAATAGGGGTAAAACTTGCATAAACTACACATGTTAAGGATCAAAAGGTGTCAACTTGTTAAATGTCTCAATTTATATGACATGATCATAGCCCAAATCTATACATAAACTTGCATATGGGGTTTTTAGGCAACATAATGATGGTGTGAACTAGCATAGGATATCACATATGTCATAGCATAATTCTAGATGTCATAATAGATGTCTTGGTATATGTTCATAACTATTCTAATCAATCTAACTTGCATATGTGACTTGTCATATAGATCAACATAACCCAAACATGATGATTTAATTAATATGAACTAACTAGCATAGATGGTAACATCATGGCCTTTTTAACATGTATGATTCATCACAACTTAGCATAGAAACTTTCAACATACATAACTTCATCATAGCATGATTTACAACATATAAGATATCATCATCACATAACATTGTATTTACAATATACTTGATAGCAAAAGGGGTTTACAATTACATATATGATAATTCACATCATCTACTCATAATCCATTCATAACTCAACCTAATTAAAATGATAATAATCTTGTTAAGATCATCATACTCACAATTTAGAGAAGAAAAGAGAGAGTTTTGCTTTCTTTAGGGTTGAGAGAATTAGAATTGAATTTTCTTTTCTTCTTTCTTAGTTGGCGGCGGCTCCATTGATTTCCATGGCGATGGTATGACGGTAACTATTCTATTTTAATTAGGTTTAGGGTTAGCATTAGGATGTATTTATAGGTGTAGGAAGTTATTTAGGACCATTAGATTAACCCTGAACCATGAGAACCAATCAAATGCAAAATCTGCATTTGAGCGAATCGGCCCACGGGTTGACAGCCAAACACCCTGGATTAACCCCTAGTCGACCCAGCAGAGCTTGGGTCGACCTCAAAAATGGGCCGGTTCGGTTATTCCCCCTCCTAATTCGCTGTTTTGAACTTTTTCGCATACTTATTTATTTAATTTTTAATATATATATATATATATATATCAATATATATATATATATATATTTCTCTGCGCAACCCATTTCACTTAATTCTTTTCTAAAAATTAAGTGTACTTTAATTTGTGAATTTTAATGTTATAAAATTACGGGGTGTTACAGTTATATACATGTGTTGAAGGGAATCCATATAATTAACGTTATATGGTAATTAATTGGGCCTTATTCCAATTTGGAAGATAAGAAATATATATTCATGTGTTGAATAGAAATATAAATTCATGTGTTGAATAGAAATATATATTCATGTGTTGAATAGAAAAATATAAATTCATGTGTTGAATAGAATAAATATTCATGTGTTGTATAGAAAAATAAATTCATGTGTTGAATTGAAAATAAATTCATGTGTTGAATAGAAAATAAATTCATGTGTTGAATTGAAAACATTCATGTGTTGAATAAAAGCCGTGTTGATTAGATTGACGCCATTTTGACGTGAACGATATTTATATCGATTTTATTCATTTTTATAATGAATATAGAAAAGAAAGTGATTTCAAAATAGAATGTTTAGAAAATATTATCATTTATATATTGATGATGTGGAGTATTCAATTTTTATTCGAAATTGAATATGAAGTTGAAATCGTTTTTAAAAACGAATTTAAAACAATTTATAAAATACATTTTGAAAGGAAATCGATGAAATATGTATAATATATATTATATATATAATGGCCTGAATAGAACGCGCCGCGCCGCGACAATTCGCGTATTTCGACCATTGGCTTCGAATGGATAATACGGGAGATCTGACCGTCGGATTCTCCTAAAACCGGAACGTTGGGTTCGTATCGAAAAGAGCTTTCTAACGAATAATAGAGATTTGAAATCTAACGGTTGGATTTGGAATTATGTCCAAATCAAATTCGGAAAAGGTCGCTGTATGTGCAGTTCGATGGCCGTTGATGGAAATCGACTGTACGGGCCTTGATAAAATTATTAAAAATAGTAATAATTTGTGTAAAATCATAAGAAATGATTTTTGAAGAATTGGGATGAAAAATTCCAAATTTGAATAGATAAAAATAGATTTTTATCGAAATGAACTAGTTTTGAACTAGAATAATAATTTATTTATTTTAAATAAATAAATTTGATTTGAAAGGGTTTTAGAAGTAACCAGAATTTCCAATAATTGAATTGGAATGGATTTGAATCAAAATTGTCTTTGGAATATTTTGATGTTGGATTTCGTGATTATGCAGATATTGTTATGGAAATTTGAAAGATATATTTATATCGTTATTTCCTATACGATTTGTTGGTCGTAGAATTTGATAAGCCGATATATTTTCTATTCAAAGCCTTGTATTTAATATCAAATATGATTTGGGTTTGTCATGAATGGTGTCTTCAGTAACATTGTTCTTAAACCCAGTTGAGAAAAAGATTAAATCTTTTTATTTAGATTTAAGGAAGTGTACCTATTAAATGGTATTTAATTGGAATTGAATTGGAATTGATATTTGGGTTTATCGTGAACGGTGTTTTAAATAACACTTGTTCTTTAACCCGATGATTAATGGAATGTGATTTTGGGTTTTTCGTGAACCGTGTTTTAATGAAATTGGTTCTTTAACCCAGTTAAAGACAGAATGTTGATTTTTGGGATGATTAAAACTAAGTGGTGTTTTAATGAATCTTTAATTAGACTGAAGTGATCGAGAATGGAGTATCACCAATTTTGCTCCAGGCGATAGTTAAATCTTTAATTAGATTTGAACGTGAAATGGTAATTCAATTTACCGATAACACCGTGGTGTTAGATATGAAGTATTACCAGTTTTACTTCATGGGATAAATAGGTTGGGATTGGGAAATAAAATAAACGATTACTTCGGTGTGGTTCGCTAATCCCGACTAGTTTGAATTGATATTCAAAGAAGATTAAAGAATAAATTTAAAGAATTTATCTTTGATAAAATTAATGGGAACCTTTCCCAAAGTATAAGAATATTTGAATAAAAGAATATTCTGAATTGGAATGAGGCGTATGTTGTGTTTGTGTAACACTTGTTTATTATATACGCGAGTTATTCAGAAAGACCGGGTTTATCCCATTCTGAATAACTGATTCGACGTGGTGTCGAAGATGAAGACGGTGGTTGAAGACCGAAGGTCTTCACGTCGTTTGGATAATTACCGATGATCTTGATTGGGTCGTACACCCAAGAGGAGGGAATCAGTTAGTGATCGTCCAGACATACTTGGAGATCGATGGATATGCGATGTACAAGGTGCCTCCGGTTTCGTTCAGACCCAGAACGAACTTGTAAATGGACTGTGTGTCTGACATTGGATTTTATTCTGTGTGATTGATTTCTATTAAATATATATATGTTTGGCAGTGGAGAATTTATTCTCTTGCTTAAGCCCTTCTCTGAGACGTATGAGCTCAGGTGTTATATATTGATGGATATCAAATGCATGGAGTGAATTGCGTGTGTGGCATGCCTAATTGGCAATATGATCAAGGCTCCTGTTGAAAAGCAGAGTCTTGTGGTTGATGATCAAAGCACGGCATGTGTGGCATAGCTTTGTGTAGCGTTGATTCACAAACCTCGCACCCCGGTTGTGAACCAGAAATGGGAGAGGACATCAGGGAGGGCATGCGTTTCCTTCTAGCTAGAAGTGGCGTCAGTGGTTTTACACGCCCTGACGAATTTGACTTATGTGGTTGTTGTTGTTGCGAGGCGCCTCGGATATATCGGTGACTGTGTGGAGCCGATGGAGTCATTTGGCTCATTTACGCCCCAAAAGGGTGGGGAAACGCAGTGTTCATGCATTTTAATCCACATCTGTGGACCGGCCCTGACGATCCAAGGGCTTGACTGAGTACTTGTACTGAGACTCGGGCTAGACAGTCTTGAATTCGGTAGAGGACTATCTTTTGCCTCGGTTCACAGATGGAAATCCAACTTCCGATACGTGACTTTGCGGTTTTGATTGTATACCAATATATGGCGACATAGAGGTATGGGGCACTTATGTCGTCTATGATTGATACTTATGATTTGAAATTGTTTTGACACTATACACTTATAGTAACAGTAAAACATGAAATTTTCACATACCAAGCATTCTTGGCTATTATAAGGTAAAAACCCTATCCTCCGGCTTGCGTTTCATTGTGTGATGGGAACTGGGTCTAATAATAGCTTCATTGTTCTTTATTTAGCATTGCGCTGTTGTTTTATGCATTGGTATTCTTGGGAGGAAACCCGTTCCGTGTTATACGGTGTGGTCCCTTGATTTACCTAAATTTAAAATAAAGATTAATAATTGTTTTAGTTCTCACACCAGTCACATGACTGACATGGAGTTTATTGTTTTAACCTAAACTCTAGGTGCCCTTATTTTGACACGGTCAGCTAGTAGTTTTGGTTTTGCAGATTTATATTCACATGATCCTGGTTTACAGCTGGAAATATACTCGGAAAGCTCTATATCCGTGTATTACTTTCAGTTGTGTATTGTATTTATTTTCCGCTGCGATGTATTTAAATGTAATTTAAATCTCTGATATTTATGTGTAATATTTATTCATACTCTGTATATTCTTGTATTCTGATGGAATTATTGTAATATACAGTGAAATGTTCTTTTGTTTGCATTCCGATGTGGCTTGTCCTCAACTCAATCCGTAATTTCCCATATAGGGGATTTCGAGTCGTAACACCTTTGCGTAAAATGAACACCGTATGAGGAAGTTATGAGGGTTTTAAGTTTGTATACGCGTAGAAAAATTATATACATACATATGAGTCAGAGATGAGTCAGAGCTGAGTCAACATTTTATCCAGAAGATTCAAATTCGAAAAATTCCTCAAAGCGCCAAAATTCCCACTCTAGGGGGTCGACCCCCCTAGAGGGGTGCCGACCCCCCTGAAGGGGTGTCGACCCACCCACAGGGGTGCTGACACCCCTAGGACTGAGGTAGAAGTCGGTTTCAGAGGGCTCTGCAACTATAAATATGTGGCTATTTCTCAAATTTTTTTCATTGGAGGTCATGGAGGCCATGTGCTGCTAGAGTGTGAACTGAACCCTTTTCTACAACAACATACTTTGTAAATCAAATTCAGAATTCTAAATCCGTTCTTTCTCAATTCTCTAAACCTACCGATGCGAGTTTCTAGATTACTTTTAGATTTGGACAAATGAAAGTGAACTGTGAAAGACTATGATTTGGATATGTTGTAAAGTATGATTCTATGTAAGTGTTAAATCATATACTGTGTTATGGTAGATCTATTTCTCTAGATCAAATTCAATTGCGATTGTTCTATTGTGGATCTCGGTTTGTAATTATATTATGGTTAATATAGATCTGTTAGTTTAGACAGTTATATCATTGGATAGATCTAACCATTTATGTGAATCGTGAACATATATCACCTTGAACTGGTTAGAATTGGATCTAAACCTTTGTTTTAATTGTAACTTTTATGACATGATATGATGTGTATGTGTGTAGATCTATTTCTAAATTAGTAGATCTAATTTATGTGGACATTGAAACTATTAGACAGATCTAGGATATCACTTTATGCAATCATGTTAAATCTATTTTATGTGATCTAAATTGTCACCTTATGTTAGCACGATAGATCTATTTTATGTGATCTAAATTATCACCTTGTTATGATGACAGTTTCATGTACATGCTAGTATTATGTTCACCTTATTATCATACAAGTTTATGTTGATGCCAAGAAGACCATTTTAGTTATTTTCCCTATTATCGCCTATGACTAGACTATTGTCTAGCCTAGGCATGTTGCCAATTTTGTGAGGGCGCTAGTTAAGGAACGAGGGAAAAAGGGTTGAAAATGGAGTAATTTGAATATGAACGTTTATGGACATGTAATTCAAATTATTGTGTAAAATAGGTATTGACACCTATAAAAGGAAAGGATAAATTAATTTATTAATTAATTAAAAATTGAATGTTTAGTCATTACAATTAGGAATCGTAATTGTACTTATGACACGAGGTTAGGTTGCATTAGCGGTGGAAGTCTGCTTGGACCAGACCGGCAAATCCAGCAGCCACTAATGTTGAAACTAATGTGGGAGGTCTTAGTACGCAAATACAAATCGGGCAAAGACACGAGGTTAGGCCCAACTTTGGAATAAGACTGCCCGGACCCAACTGACATATCCAGCATCCACACGTTGTTTGCCTAATGTGGGAGGTCCAACCCATTATAACCATAATTGGACATGGTATTAAATTGGACTACTTCACCTA
The DNA here is from genome assembly GCA_030737875.1 of Allium sativum. Lineage (NCBI taxonomy): Eukaryota > Viridiplantae > Streptophyta > Magnoliopsida > Asparagales > Amaryllidaceae > Allium > Allium sativum. Next base: position 250,179,664 of record CM060915.1, on the reverse strand, counting down.
ATTTAAAGATTGTATGATTATGAAATTAAGTTAGGGTTAAGTAAAAGTGGATGGGTAGTGGGTGGGTTAAGTAAATTAGAGGGAGTGGGTAATATTTATATATAGGCCCACGAACTTAACCCAATATGGTTATGTAATTAAAGACACCAAGTGGTATACATAACCATCAAATAATGTGATGAAGTTATGTAATTAAAGACACCCTTTAGGGTAAGCATAACTGGTATAGGTTTATGTAATTAAAGACACCTAAGTGTATACATAGTCAGTGGAAAATCTAATGGGGATACAAGACAAGAGGAGAGATTGTATCGTATTATGTGGGACCCATTTCAGTCAGTAACCCGGAGATGGTATCAAGTAAAGAACTCCATGTAGGTGGAGAAGGGGCATGCTTACTGATTGATTGTAAGAGATCCAAATGGGGCGGATGGTGTGGGTGGCGCATACCAACAGGGGACATGTGCGTGCATGGGCTGGGCAGAGGGGGCTAAGACGAACGTGACCCCAGTAGATATGGTTGTGCACATCTTAGGTTGCCACTTTAGGAAGTGATACCTCCTACTATGGGGCCAGCACATCATATCTATGGAGTAGGGAGCCGATCGATTAGGGTAGTTGTTAGGGTATACTTGGACATATGACCTAAGCCTACCAACTCATAGTGGAAGGGATCATCTCGTTTTAGTTTACTAGTAATAGTGCAGAGTAATCATTATTGAGGCACATACACCTTATCTTGCTTACCTTGTCACACCTTCCATTTATGTAGTAATCTCTCCCTTATCCACTTTATATGCCTATCATGTTACTTTTATTTATCTCTAAAAATAACTAGACTCACCAGACTTTATGTCTGACCCTGTTGTTTCCCCTTCTTTCTTCCGTTCCCTCCCCCGTCACCCCCCTCCAAGGTTCTCAGGGATGAAACACTCAGACTTAATTAGAACTCAGATATCATCTTGCTAGGAGCTACTTTTGAAGTATGGCTCAAGTTCTTGTCTATACTATGGCTTAATTCTTTTAATTGGGGAAAAATTATGTTTTTCATATTCTTATGTACTTTGATGATGCAAGACAGAAGTTATTTTACTGTAATGGTTTTTTTGACTTATGAAATTGTGGACCACGGTATTATGCTTTATAGTTGAAATAAAAAACTGAATTTTCCGCTGCGGCCTTATTTATATCTGTCTTGTAATTGTTCTGTGTCTATTTACCTATCGCGCTTTACGAAACTTAATGCATTCCCTTAGTGAGTGACATTAACGGACGTGGGGTGTCACACTTGGTATCAGAGCTGAAGGTTACCAAATTAGACAAAAGTTTTTGGAAATCATTTTCAAAAAGGTTTTAATAGAAAGTATTTTCAAAAGAAAAGTCTGTTTTGAAAAACATTCCCCAAAAATCCATATGTAGTATCCTTTGGTCCTTTATCTAAAATTCTTCCTTTTCCTTTTTTTCAGCATGTCTGAGGAACAAAACATCTCTAATATCCCAGAGGGCGTCACAATACCCGGATGGTTCCGTAAGTATTTGGAGGCCACGGCGCCGGCCAAAGGCCAAAGAGACGTTCCTCTCCCAGCTGCATCAGTCATTCCTCCTCCTCCCCCTCCAAGAGCTGACAACTTTGCCAAGATTTGCAAAGACTTTCGGGCTATGGGAGGAAGGCCATTCCATGGGAACATGACATTCGTAGAAGCTCGGAATTGGCTTAAGGAGACCGAGGACTTATTTGTAATCTTTGAAGTGGAGGCCCGAAGAAAGATCCAGTTAGCTGCTTGGTTGTTAAAGGACGAAGCCTTATTTTAGTGGGAAATCAACCAAGTTGAACGTCCAGTGCAAACTTGGGAAGATTTTAGACAGAGGTTCGAAATGAAATTTCTTTCCCAAGCTGAGAGAAGCATATAGATGGAGAGGTTCTTAACACTCAAACAAGGAAATTAGATGGTAAAGGATTATGTGAACAAGTTTAACCAGCTAGCAAGGTTCAGGCTAGAGTTGGTGGATACACCACACAAAAAGGCTTTGCGGTTTGTTAAGGGACTGATTGAGCCTCTACATGGTTTAGCTATGTCCAATATCCCAATGGGGGTCACCTTTGAAAAGCTTGTTGATATGGACCTAATGCATAAGGAGGATAAGGGAGAAAAGAAAGAAATAAAAGCTGAGGTGACATCGCAAAATAAGAAGGTGTGGCCCAAGAAGGAGCAGCAACAATAGCTTAAGAAAGGAGGGAAAGATGATAAAGGCCAGGATAAGATAAAATGTCACAATTGTGGGAAGGAGGGTCACTTGATCAAAGATTACAAAAGAAGGAAGGTCAATTGCTTTAATTGCGGAGAGGTCAGATACTTCTCTAAAGAGTGCCTAAAGAAACAGGGATCATAGGGACAAGGTCAAAGAGCAGGGACTTCTGGAGGATAGGTGCATGCTCTCGTAATTAGTGCTCCTGAAAGAGGTAGAAAATTTTCCATAGAAAGTTTATTTTCTCTTTCAAACCATCCAGTTAGAACACTTTTTGATTCTGGTGCTTTACATATGTTTATATCTAGTTCTGTGGTTGAATCTCTGCACTTAAATACTAGTATGGTAGTGGATCTTGTAGTTATTTCAAACCCCATTGGTGGTTCGGCTCACTTATCGATGATTAATCGGGGTTTGAAAATATCTGTGTTAAGCGTCGAGTTTGAATGTGACGTGTAAGTGCTCAGGTTTATGGGCTATAGGTTGATTCTAGGAATGGATTGGCTTACCACATATGGGACCATTCCGGATTGTGAGAGGAGGGTTGTTAGACTCCTGACTTGTCATGGGAAGACCCTCGAACTTTCTTGTGACCCCCAAGGGTCTGTTATGCTTAGATTTCTAGAGTCTCTAGATGCAACCATAGATGATTTGTAATCTGTTCGAGTGGTTAGAGATTATTTTGATGTTTTTGATGAGGTACGGGGTTTACCTCCAAGGCGCAAGATTGACTTCCTCATATATCTGGTGGACAATGCAAAGCCAGTTGCATTACCAGTGCGCCATATTGCTCCAAAAGAGAGGAGGAAGCTGAGTAAGCAAGCAGGGGAGATAATAGAGAAAGGGTTTATCAGATGAAGCATATCGTAATAGGGTGCTCCAATAGAATTCACAACTAAAGAAGATGGTTCACTTCGTTTGTGTGTTGACTATGGAGAATTGAATAAGCTCACCAAGAAGAATAGGCACCCACTTCTGAGGATTGATGATTTATTTGATCAGCTTGTTGGTGCCTCAGTATTTTCTCGGTTGGACTTGGCTACGGGGTTCCATCAGTTAAGGGTGGCTGAGGACAGCATAGATAAGACTGCTTTCAGAACTCTAGAAAATTTCTTTGAATGGCTAGTTATGCCTTTTGGGTTGACAGATGCACCTGCCGATTTTTTTGACTTGATGAGTAGCGTGTTTCAGGAGTTCTTAAACAAATTTATCATTGTAACACCCCATATTTTCTGTAATCATTATAGTAAAAAATTAAAGAATACTTAATTATAAATGTGAGAATTAAGGGAAACAAGTTATTCCATTGCGTTCGTCTAGGAATTCTACTTGAGATAGAATCCGAGTTTGCGTAAATCGGACTCCGTATGAAGGAGTTATGACCTTCAGAAGATTCAAGAATTTAAATAAATTAAAAGAGTTCAAATTAAAATCCAAAATTCAAGTTCAGACCCTGAAGCAGACTGATGGGGAAATTTCCCGCCCAGAAATCAGGTCGACTAGGGGCTCGACCTGGGGGTCAACCTGGGTCACACAGGTCGACCAGGGGGTCAACCTGGGGGTTCACCTACCCCTCTCGCCTAGATCTAAAAATGGGACGACGCTGACTAGTTGCTGAGCCTTTTCTGACCTATTGCCGAGTCACTTGGGCTTAGGTAGCAATTCTGGATAACTCTATCTAGTCTGGACAGTTGTGATTGCTCCTAAAATAATCTAACGGCTCACATAAGATTAAACTTCTGCAAAAGCAACCCTAATCCTCAAACCCTAAATAAGACTAATTCATTCCAAGGAGCCACCATGCTGTCAATGAACGTTCTAGCCAAGCCACCATTTCTTCTTCAATTAGAAAGTGAGTCAAAAGTTTCGAATCAAAACTTACTTAGAGAAATTGATAGTCTTCTTCAAGGGATTGCTTTTCAAATTCATAAAACAGATCCCAGAAAAACAAGACTTTCTTTTCTTTGTAAGTCCTGTTATTATTTAGATATGAATGATTAAAAGTTGTGATTTGTAATAAAATGAAAACTAGAGTAATAATGCCTAGTGGTAAGATAATGACGATGCTGATTTATGCCTATTCTTATAACGATTCTATCGTATATGCATGTGAGATTATTGTAGTTATTTTGTTGATGTTAAACCAATCGTATATTATGTAAATTTGGTGGCTTTTTCATGTTATGTAACATGCCAGTTGTTTAGATCTACATTTAGATCTATGTTTACTGAATCATGCAAGTTGTTAGGCCAAGATAAGTATTATGTTTAGATATACATTTATATCTATGTTTATTGAATCATGTAAGTTGTTTGGCTAAGACATGTATTATGTTTAGATCTATGTTTATTTAATCATGCAAGTTGTTAGGCTAAGACATGTATTATGTTTAGATTCACATTTAGATCTATGAAGATTGGATCCAAAATTAAAGCTCATATTTACATGCCTTGTTAAACTTGTGTAAACCGATTTGCTTAAGATTCATGCTTGTTGGATCCAAGATAAAAGTTCATATTTACATGCCTTGTTAAACCTGTGTAATTCCATATGTTTAAGATTCATGATTATTGGATCCTAATTAAAGTTTACATTCACATATCCAGTTGAACTTGTGCAATTCTATATGCTTAAGGTTTATGTTCATTGGACCCAAAATAAAAGTTTACAATTGCATGCCTAGTTGGATTTGGGTAATCTCATATGCTTAAAGACTCTTGTTATTTCGATCCAAAAATGCAAGTTCATTATATTATGCCACGTTTACATGAAACATGTTTAGTTAGTTCCTTATTATTTTATGTTGTGTGAATGGTACATGCTCCCTTCTTTCCCCTTTTGTATATAAGTTAGGCTAAGTTACGAGCCTGACATTCTATGTGAGTTTTGCGAACGTATGACGGGGGTAATGTTGGGAAAACCTTAAATTCATATTAATGGCATAATTTGGCCCATAAATATATGAATGATTAGTCGCATAAAAATTGGCATAATTTATATACCTAAAAATTATGAACATGAATTAGAGAGGAATTGGGCATGACTTGAATGACAATAATTTACATATAAACGCAAAAGGTAAATATGTAAATTTAGAAAAAGACGAATATGCCTAACCCGAGGTTAGATAGAGTTATGGTGTAAGACTGCCCGGAACCGCCCGGTACATCCAGCAACCGTAACAATATATATCTAATGTGAGAGGTTAGTGCATCAAGCCCAAAAGAACCCGAGGTTAGACTGAGTTATGATGTAAAACTGCCTGGACCCGACTGGCACATCCAGTAACCACAACAATACCTTTCTAATGTGAGTGGTTGGTGCTTTAATGAATGAATTAAAGCTAAGACAGGAATGGTAGGGTTAAGTTAATTAATGCAACACTTAACCAATACAACATGTTTTCTAAACTGATGGGTGGGGTTAGGTTAATTTGACACTTAACCAATTTAACATGTTGATTAGGAAACCCTAGTAACGGGACCCATTTCTGTAGTAACCCACATAGACGTATCATGGTACCCTGAACTAGGCAGGGTGGAGCACGATTACTGGGCTAATTATAAGCGGTCAAAACAACGGCGGGTGTTGCGTTAGTGTAGGTTTCGACGGAGTGCGGGCGTGCACGTACTCCGGAGTGGAAAAAGCAGGCACTAGGAATCAATAGTTATACACTATGCATCTTGAATTGTGTCGGGTTGCAACCATAGGATTTGATACACCCCATTGTGGGACCATCACAGGTATCTACAATCAAGCGGGGGCCGTATAACACAAGTGGTAAGCATACATGAGTAGGAGCCAATCGATAAAAAGGGGATCATTTATCTTGAACACATGGTTCTAGTTGAAACACTGGTACGGGGGTGCACAGAAGTTGAAGTGAGTGCGATAGCATATTCAGTCTTATTATCTTATTTCTAGGTTGTTGTCCTAGATTCGGTTTATTCAAGTCATAATCCTTTTCCTGTTTACATGCTGAATAATCGCTGAACTTGCCAGATTCATGTCTGACCCATTTTTCTTTCGTCTTCTTTTCTTCCGTTCCCCCCTCAGGTCCTCAGGGAGGAAACACCTCAGCTTAGTTTAGACCTTTTGCAAGCTTGAAGAGAGTAGATGTATGGCTTGGACTTTCTCTTCTTGGCTATGGCTTTGGATGCACTCTTAATGGGGATTATGCTACTTTATTATCGTTTTATGCTTCTTTATGTTTTAATCAAGACAGAGTATTTTGATGTAATGATTTGGAAGTTGTTTTAAGACAGTTTGTTGTAATGACTTTGTCATGACCCACGTATGAAATAAATTTCACTTTTCCGCTGCTTATATGTCTATCTTGTAAATTATTTGTGTCTTTTACCTATAATGCTCCACCAAAGTTAAGGCATTCCCTTTGTGAGTGACCTTAACGGAGGTGGGGTGTTTCACTTGGTATCAGAGCAAAGGTTTACCAGATCAGATAAAAACTTTTGAAAACTGTTTTTCAAAAAGAAGTTTAAAGGAGCAATTTTCAAGAAAAAATGTTTTATTTTAAAAAAGGCATAATCCCCCAAAGCCATATGCACTATCTTTCTATCCTTTGTTTTGAATCTTTCCTTTTTCGTTTCAGTGCATCTAGGGATCTTAACCTTCTAGAGGGCGTGCCGGTGCTTGGCTGGTTCAGAAGGTACCTAGAGGCTAGAGCTAATGTCGCAGTCCCAACAGACGTTCCTCCTCCCCCAGCTGCAGCGGTTCCTCCTCCTCTTGCTTCTCCTCCTCGTGCAAATGCTTTCTCAAAAATATGTACGGACTTTCGAGCCATGGGTGGAAAGAACTTCAAAGGAAATGAATCCTTCGTGGAAGCAAGAGACTGGCTCAAAGAAACTGAGGATTTGTTTGTCATCTTCGAAGTGGACGATAGGCAGAAGATACAGTTAGCCGTATGGTTGCATAAAGACGAAGCTTCCTATTGGTGGGACGTTAATAACGCTGAAAGACCAATTGAAACTTGGATGGATTTCAGAATGAGGTTTGAAATGAAATTTCTCTCATAAGTTGAATGAAGCCTGCAGATGGAGAAGTTCTTAGCTCTCAAACAGGGAAGTATGTTGGTCAAGGAATTTGTTATCCAATTCAACCAGCTGGCTAGGTTCAAATTAGAGTTAGTAAACACTCCACATAAGAAGGCTATCCGTTTTGTTAAAGGATTAAATGAGCTACTGCACAACGTAGCTATGTCCCATATACCTATGGGTGCAACTTATGTGAGACTGGTGGACATGGCACTATTACAAGAAGAAGATAAGGTTGGCAAGAAAGAGACAAAGGTGGAAGTACCTCAAGATAAGAAAGTGGAGGGATTATAGAGAAAGAAGATAGATTCCAAGAAGGGCGGGAAGAACAACAAACCCCGTGACAAGAGGAAGTGTAATTTTTGTGGCATTCCTGGACATCTAGGTAAGGACTGCAGAAAGAAGAAGAGGAAGATGGGTGGTTGTTTTCACTGCGGCGAGACAGGACACATGGCTAAGGACTGCCCAAGAAAGCAAGGGCAAGGGTAGAGGGCTAGACCTACTTCTTGAGGGCAGGTTCAAGCTCTTATGGCACCTCTGCAAGGATGAGGTAGAAATATTTCTATTGGGAGTTTAGTTTATCTTTTTGATCATCCTATTCGCACACTCTTTGATTCTGGCGCATCGCACTCTTTTATATCTACTACTTTAGTTGAATCTCTGCACCAGACACCAGTTTAGTAGAGGATCCCTTGGTTGTTTCAAATCCAATTGGGGGCTCAACTTATTTGTCAATGATTTGTTTGGATTTGGAAATTTCTATACTAAGTATTGGGTTTATATGTAATGCCTATGTTTTGGGCTTCACGGGCTGTGGGTTGATTCTAGGCATGGATTGGCTATCCAGTAATGGTGCCATCCTCGATTGTGAAAAGAGAGTGGTTAGACTCATGACTCGCCTCGGTATCAATTTTTTTTGTAATCCCATGAACTCTGTTATGCTTAGCTATCTAGAATCTCTTGATGCGTCTGTTGAGAATTTGCAGTCTGTTAAAGTAGTCCGTGAATACTCGGATGTCTTTGAAGAGGTGAAGGGGTTACCTCCGAAGCAGGAGATAGACTTCCGCATATACCTCGTCGACAATGCAAAACCCGATTCTTTACCCGTTAGACACATGGCTCCAAGGGAGAGGAAAGAACTCAGCAAGCAAGTTAAAGAGTTGCTTGAGAAGGGGTTTATAAGGCGGAATATTTCTGAATTGGGTGCTCCAGTAGTATTTGCAACCAAAGAAGATGGTACACTTCGCCTATGCGTTGACTATAAGGAGCTAAACAAGCTGACCAAGAAGAATAGGCACCCACTTCCAAGAATAGATGACTTGTTCAATCATCTTGTAGGTGCATCGGTTTTCTCCCAACTAGATCTAGCTACCGGGTTTCTTCAGCTTAGGGTGGCTGAAGACAATATTGATAAGACCGCGTTCAGAACCTCAGATGGTTTATTCGAGTGCTTGTCATGCCTCTCGGCTTGACAAATGCACCCGCTTATTTAGTTGACTTAATGAGCAGGGTGTTTAGGGAGTTCCTTAATAAGTTTGTGGTGGTCTTCGTAGATGACATTTGATTTTCTCAAAGAGTGAGGAATAGCATGCTCAGCATTTAAAAGAAATCATGGATACTCTTCGAGCACATCAGTTGAAAGCCAAATTCTCCAAATGCCACTTCTGGAGAGAGGAAGTAAGGTTTCTTGGACATGTGGTGTCCAAGGAAGGGTTAGCAGTGGACCCCGCAAAAGTAGTTGCGGTGCAAGATTGGAAGGTTCCACGGAATGCGACCGAAGTCTGAAGCTTCCTCGGGCTAGCGGGCTTTTACCGAAAGTTCATCAAAGACTTTGCGAAAATCTCGGCTCCGCTTACAAGTTTGACGAAGAAGAACCTAACTTTCAACTGGGATTTGGATTGCGATGTTGCTTTCCAATGATTGAAGAGCGCTCTAACAACAGCCCTAGGTCTGACATTGCCGGATGGGAGCAAGATGTTTACCGTATACACGTATGCATGTAGTACGGGACTAGGTGATGTCTTGATGCAAGAAGGGAAGGTAGTAGCTTATGGAGGCAGACAGTTGAAAGTACATGAGAAAAACTACCTAACCCATGATCTAGAGTTGGCTGCCATCGTCTTTGCGCATAAATCTTGGCGCCATTATCTCCTAGGTGTGAAGTTTGAATTGTATGCTGACCATAAATCGTTGAAGTACCTTTTCTCGTAGAAAGATCTTAACTTGAGGCAACAAAGGTGGATGGAGTTCTTGGCATCCTATGATTTCGAGATTTCCTATACCAATGGCAAGGGCAATGTAGTAGCAGACGCCTTGAGTAGAAAGAAGCTGACCTTAAGTCCTCTCTTTGTAGAAATGCAGAGCTTGGAGTACATAGCCAACTTTGAATTTAGACCCTCCATCGATCATGTGACTGGTTTGTTAGCATCGCTAGAGGTATGGCCTACTCTTTTGGACTCAATAGGAACCGCGCAGCGTGAAGACCCTCAGCTAGTTGATGTGATGGATAAGCTAATTAGGGTGAGACTTCTAGTCACCTCAATAGATACTCCATAAATGATAAGGGTTGGTTGAGGCGGGATAGAAGGCTATGCGTCCCACAAGCAAGGGATTTGGTGGAGAAGGTTCTCGAAGAGCCACACCATTCCAAGTTGACCATACACCCAGGTGCAGACAAGATGTATAAAGACATAAAAAGGGTTTTCTTTTGGAATGGCATGAAGAGGGATGTAGCTGAATTCGTCTCTAAGTGCTTAATATGCCAGCAAGTCAAGGCGGAGAAAAAGAAGTCTGGTTCTTTGCTTCATCCTCTTGAGGTCCCACGGTAGAAATGGGATAGCATTTCAATGGACTTTATCGATGGGCTACCTGGGTCAAGATGGGGCAATACCAGTATTTGGGTAATAGTGGACAGGCTCACAAAAAGCACTCACTTTATTCCCGTTAAAAGTAGAAGGACTGCCTCGTCTTTAGCATCCGTTTATCTTAAAAAATAGTTCGACTCCATGGGATACCCTCCAGCATTATGAGTGACCAAGATCCTATCTTTATGAGCGAGTTTTAGAGGAGCTTGCAAGAGGCTGTAGGCACACAGCTATGCTTAAGCACGACCTATCACCCCCAAACCGATGGTCAGACGGAAAGGTTGAATAGAGTATTAGAGGACCTCTTGAGATTATGCATTCTTGACTTTGGAGGAACATAGCAGGATCATCTTCCTTTGGTGGAGTTTGCCTATAACAATAGCTACCAAACCACCATAGGCATGGCACCCTTCGAAGCTTTATATGGAAGACCATGTCGATCACCAACTTGTTGGTGGAAGTCTACAGACTAGCACATCCTTGGACCAGATATGATTAGAGAAACTTCAGAGAAAGTGGACTTGATACGAAGAAGAATGAAGACTGCCCAAGATAGACAGAAGTTCTACGCAGATAAAAGAAGGACCGACCTTAAGTTTGAGGTTGGAGACAGGGTTTTCCTTAAAGTATCTCCTTTAAGGAACGTCGTTCATTTTGGATCCGAAAGAAAGTTGGCACCAAGATTTGTAGGGACGTTTCCTATCATTGAGAAGATTGGGAAGATGGCTTATAGAGTAGTGCTACCCGAAAGACTGGATGGAGTTCATCATGTTTTTCATGTTTCTCAACTACGAAAGTGCTTACATCAGTCTATAGAAGTTGTGGAGCCAAGCATATTAGAGGAAGAAGAAGTCGAACACGAAGCGACTGTGAGGAGATTTCCAACTCGTATCTTGGGTACATAAGTCAAAAAGCTACGCAACCGCGAAGTCAGACTTGTTAAAGTTCAATGGAGCGACGCCGAGGAAGACGCGACTTGGGAAACTAAGGAAAAAATACGCATAGCCTACACTTATCTTTTTGAGGGTACATCCTTGATCTCTTTTTCCTTAAGTTTGTGCATGCTTATATCTATCGTTCTAGTATATCTCCTCGGTCCTATCCTTTATCCTTGGGTAGAAACTAATGGATGTAAACATGTATTTGAAACATGTTATGATTGATGGCTGCAAGTGGTTGCTAAGTGGTTGCTCGTGGATGCATATAAACACACACATTAGGTGTTAGATTGGCTCAGTCACTTTCATATTGCATATGCATATATGTATTTGTATATGGATTGAACTTGATGTGTTATCATATGGACGTCGCATTTGTATGAATGATTGTGCACTCATGTAGAAAGTATGGTTAGGAATAATCGCATACATAATGGACTCATGGCACTGACACAATTTGCATAAAAGAGGTCAACTGAATCAGTAGACTGCCTGATTTTGCATTAGATAAGGACATGTACACACACTATGCATACAGTCATGGAAGCATTAGAAGTCTTTTTAAGGACAATGGACGCTTGTGTTTGATGGTTGAGTAGATGGACAATTGGAAGGTAGGATATACGTTCTTCTCGACTCTAAGATTTCGGGGACGAAATCCTTCAAGGAGGGGATGTGTGACACCCCGTATTTTCTGTAATCAATATAGTAAAAAATTAAAGAATACTTAATTATAAATTTGAGAATTAAGCGAAACGGGTTATGCCATTGCGTTCGTCTTGGAATTCTGCTGGAGATAGAGTCCGAGTTTGCATAAATCGGACTCCGTATAAAGGAGTTATGACCTTCAAAAGATTCAAGAATTTAAATAAATTAAAACAATTCAAATTAAAATCCAAAATTCAGGTCCAAACCCTGAAGCAGGTTGGGCGCGAAATTTCCTGCCCAAAAATTAGGTCGACCTGGGGGTCAACCTATCCCCTTACCCAGATCCAAAAATGAGACGATGCTGACAAGTTGCTGAGCCATTTCTGACCTATTACTGAGTCACTAGGGCTTAAGTGGCAAATCTAGATAACTATATCTAGTCTGGACGGTTATGATTACTCCTAAAATAATCTAACGGCTCACATAAGATTAAACTTCTATATAAGCAACCCTAATCCTCAAACCCTAAATCACACTAATTCATTCCAAGGAGCCACCATGCTGTCAATGAACGTTCTAGCCTAGCCACCATTTCTTCTTCAATTAGAAAGTGAGTCGAAAGCTTCGAATCAAAACTTACTTAGAGAAATTGATAGTCTTCTTCAAGGGATTGCTTTTCAAATTCAAAAAACAGATCCCAGAAAAACAATACTTTCTTTTCTTTGTAAGTCCTGTTATTATTTAGATTTGAACGATTAAAAGTTGTGATTTGTAATAAAATGAAAACTAGAGTAATTCCTAGTGGTAAGATAATGACGATGCTGATTTATGTCTACTCTTGTAATGATTCTATCGTATATGCATGTGAGATTATTGCGGTTATTATGTTGATGTTAAACCAATCATATATTATGTAAATTTGGTGACTTTTCATGTTATGTAACATGCCAGTGGTTTAGATCTACATTTAAATCTATGTTTATTGAATCATGCAAGTTGTTTAGATCTACATTTAGATCTATGTTTATTGAATCATGCAAGTTGTTAGGCTAAAACATGTATTATTTTTAGATCTACATTTAAATCTATGTTTATTGAATCATGCAAGTTGTTAGGCTACGACATGCATTATGTTTAGATCTACATTTAGATCTATGTTTATTGAATCATCAAGTTGTTAGGCTAAGATATGTATTATGTTTAGATTCACATTTAGATCTATGAAAATTGGATCCAAAATTAAACATTATATTTACTGCCTTGTTAAACTTGTGTAAACCCATATGATTAAGATTCATGCTTGTTGGATCCAAGATAAAAGTTCATATTTACATGCCTTGTTAAACTTGTGTAATTCCATATGTTTAAGATTCATGATTATTGGATCCAAATTAAAGTTTACATTCACATGTCTAGTTGAACTTGTGCAATTCTATATGCTTAAGGTTTATGTTCGTTGGACCCAAAATAAAAGTTTACAATTACATGCCTAGTTGGATTTGGGTAATCTCATATGCTTAAAGACTCATGTTAGTTGGATCCAAAAATGCAAGTTCAATATATTATGCCACGTTTACATGACACATGTTTAGTTAGTTCCTTTTTTTTTATATTGTGTGAATGATACATGCTCCTTTCTTTCTCATTTTGTATATAAGTTAGGCTAAGTTACGAGCCTAACATTCTATGTGAGTTTTGCGAACGTATGACGGGGGTAATGTTGGGAAAACTTAAAATTTGTATTAATGGCATAATTTGGCCCATAAATATATGAATGATTAGTGGCATAAAAATTGGCATAATTTATATACCTAAAAATTATGAACATGATTTAGAGAGGAATTGGGCATGACTTGAATGAAAATAATTTACATATAAATACAAAAGGTAAATATGTAAATTTAGAAAAAGTCGAATATGCCTAACCCAAGGTTAGATTGAGTTACGGTGTAAGACTGCCCTGAACCGCCCGGCACATCCAGCAACCGTAATAATATATATCTAATGTGAGAGGTTAGTGCATCAAGCCCAAAAGAACCCGAGGTTAGACTGAGTTGCGGTATAAAATTGCTCGGACCCGACCGGCACATCAAGTAACTGCAACAATACCTGTCTAATGTGAGCAGTTGTGCTTTAATGAATGAATTAAAGCTAAGACAGGAATGGTAGGGTTAAGTTAATTAAGGTAACACTTAACCAATACAACATGCTAACTAAACTGATAGGTGGGGTTAGGTTAATTTGGACACTTAACCAATTTAACATGTTGATTAGGAAACCCTAGTAACAAGGACCCATTTCAGCAGTAACCCACATAGATGTAACATGGTACCCTGAACTATGCAGGGTGGGGCACGATTACTGGGCTGATTATAAGTAGTCAAAACAACGGCGCATGTTGCATCAGTGTAGGTTCCGACGGAGTGCGGGCATGCACGTACTCTGGAGTGGAAAAAGCAGGCACTGGGCATCAGTAATTATACACCGTGCATCTTGAATTGTGTCGGGTTGCCACCATAGGATTTTATACACCCTATGGTGGGACCAGCACAGGTATCTACAATCAAGCGGGGGTCAAATAACACAAGTGATAAGCATACATGAGTAGGAGCCGATCGATAAAAAGGGGATCATTTATCTTGAACACATGGTGCTAGTTGAAACACTGGTACGGGGGTGCAGAGAAGTTGAAATGAGTGCAATAGCATATTCAGTCTTATTATCTTATTTCTAGGGTGTTGTCCTAGATTCAGTTTATTCAAGTCGTAATCCTTTTCTTGTTTACATGATAAATAATCACTGAACTTACCAGACTCGTGTCTGACCCATTTTTCTTTCGTCTTCTTTTCTTCCATTCCCCCCCCCCCTCAGGTCCGTAGGGAGGAAACACCTCAGCTTAGTTCAGACCTTTTGCAAGCTTGAAGAGAGTAGATGTATGGCTTGGACTTTCTCTTCTTGGCTATGGCTTTGGATACACTCTTAATGGGAATTATGCTAGTTTATTATCGTTTTATGCTTCTTTATGTTTTAATCAAGACAGAGTATTTTGATGTAATGATTTGGAAGTTGTTTTAAGACAGTTTGTTGTAATGACTTTGTTATGACCCACGTCTGAAATAAATTTGTTTTTCCGCTGCTTAGATGTATGTCTTGTAAATTATCTATGTCTTTTACCTATAATGCTCCACCAAAGTTAAGGCATTCCCTTTGCGAGCGACCTTAACGGAGGTGGGGGTGTTTCAGTCGTAGTCTTCGTTGATGATATTTTGATCTTCTCCAAGAGTGAGGAAGAACATGCCCAACATTTGAGAGAAGTTTTGAAAACTCTCCGTGACCATCAACTTAAGGCAAAGTTCTCCAAATGCCATTTTTGTAGAAAAGAGGTGAGATTTTTAGGGCATGTAGTCTCCAAAGAAGGGATAACTATAGACCCCGCTAAGGTGGTTGTAGTGCAAGATTGACAGATTCCTAAAAATGCAATCGAGGTGAGAAGATTTCTTTGGTTGGCAGTTTATTATAGAAATTTCATTAAGGACTTCGCGAAGATATCAGCCACTATCACTAGGCTGACAAAGAAGAATTTGGCATTCTCATGGGACATAGACTGTGACTTTGCTTTCCAACAACTGAAGATGGCTCTGATAACATCCCCAGTCTTGACCTTGCCTTACTGAAGTAAAGTGTTTAGTGTTTAGATTGATGCATGTGGTATAGGGCTTGGTGCGGTTCTGATGCAAGAAGAGAAAGTAATATGTTATGGGGGTAGACAGTCGAGAGTTCATGAGAATAATTACCCCACCCATGATCTTGAGCTAGCTGCTATAGTATTCGCGTTAAAGACGTGGCATCATTATTTACATGGAGAAAAGTTCACATCGATCATAAATCTCTTAAGTATCTAATCTCATAGAAGGATATAAACTTAAGGCAACAACGGTGGATGAAGTTCATAGCTTCATATGATTTTGAGATTGCTTATACCCCTATCAAGGGTAATGTGGTGGAAGACGCACTAAGTAGGCAGAGGATGGCCCTGAGTCCTCTGTTTGTGGAGAGAAAGAACTTGGAGTTCATATCAGCTTTTGATTTTAGACCCTCCATCAAGGTTTTGCCTGATTTGTTTGCATCCTTAGAGTTATGACCGACCCTTATGGATCAGATAGGAGCTTCGCAACAAGGTGACTCACAGATTCTAAAAATCATGGAAAAGCTCAGAAGAGGGGAGACTTCTAGTTACCTCAGTAGATATGCCATAGATGAAAAGGAGTGGTTGCGTCGAGATGGAAGGCTTTGTGTTCCTCAAACTGGAAGCTTGATAAAGGCAGACCTAGAAGAAGCCCACCATTCTAAGATGACTCTTTATCCAGGTGATGACAAGATGTATAGAGACATGAATAGGGTTTTCTTTTGGGCTGGGATGAAGAAAGATGTGGGCGAATTTGTTTCTCAATGTTTAGTTTACCAGCAAATCAAAGATGAGAAAGAAGCCCGGTGGATTTCTTCATTCTTTGGAGGTTCCGCAATGGAAATGGGAGAGCGTCTCAATGGATTTCATAGATGGGTTGCCTAGATCGAAGAAAGGTAAAACTAGTATTTGGGTGGTAGTGGATTGACTCACTAAGAGCGCTCACTTTATTCCAGTTAAGAGTAAGAGGACGGCATCATGGTTGGCAGCAATTTATGTTCGTGAGATAGTTTGTCTTCAAGGAGTACCTTCAAACATCATGAGCGATCGTGAGCCCATCTTTACCAGCGAATTTTGGAGGAGCTTGCAAGAAGCATTAGGAACACAGTTGTGTTTGAGCACCGCTTATCATCCTCAGACTGATGGACAAACGGAGAGGGTGAATAGGATTCTTAAAGATCTTTTAAGGTTGTGTATCCTAGACTTCGGAGGGACTTAGGAAGGTCATCTTCCTTTAGTAGAGTTTGCCTATAATAACAGCTATCAAGCCAGCATCGGCATGGCACCCTTCGAAGAATTGTATGGACGACCCTGTAAATCGCCAACTTGTTGGTGGGAATCTACAGAAAGATTATTACTTGGTCCAGATATGGTTGGGGAAACATCCGAAAAGATTGATCTTATTCGACGGCGAATGAAGACAGCTCAAGATAAGAAGAAGTCCTATGCAGACAAGAGAAGGACTAACATCAAATTCGAAGTGGGAAACTTGGTTTTCATCAAAGTATAGCCTTTAAGGAATGTGGTTTGCTTCGGATCTGTAGGGAAGTTGGCACCTAGGTTTGTGGGACCATTTCCCATAACCAAGAGGATTGGCCAAATGGCCTACCGAGTAAAGCTCCTAGAAAATCTATTTGGCATTCATGACGTTTTCCATGTCTCTCATCTGTGGATGTGCCTGCATGAGACCGCGGAAGTTGTTGAGCCGAGTATGTTGGAAGAAGTCGAAGTGGAACGAGAGGCGACAGTCAGACGAGTCCTTTCGAGGGCATGTTCTTAACTCCTTTTCCTAAGTTTTACCAGTGCTTGTTTCTGTCAATAGAATATATCTTATCCATTATATTCTCGATCTTTAGATAGGAATCCTATGGATGTAAACATGTGTTTGAAATATGTTATGTTTTATGGATGCAAGTGGATGCAAATGGTTGCTAGTGGTTTCTTGTGGATGCGTATACACACACATTAGGCACTAAGATCAACTCAATTACTCTCATACTGCATATGGATATATGTGCATATTCTTTTCTTTTATGAATGGAAATGGATGAGTTAGCATATGGATGTTGCATTTGGACGTATGAATGTGCACACATATAGACTTATATGATATGATAGGTTTATTTGCATACATATTGGATTCATGGCACTAACATACATTGCATTAAGGAGGTCAACTGAATCAGTAGACCGCCTGATCTTTGCACTAGTGTTGGGACATATACACACACCTTCGCATATATTCATATAAGCATTAGAAATATTGTAATGACCCGCATCGTTAGCGGTATAATAATTAATTAATTTAATTATTTAAAAGGTGATTAAAAGGATTTAATTGTCATGGAATTAAATAGCTGGGAGTATTTAACTAAAATAATAAATTAAATAATATATTTAATTCTGAAATAACCAGAATTGGCAGAAATGGCGATATGGTGTGAACTGGATCATCTGCGATATTTAATTCAGTTCAGAATTGAATTAAAATAATGAATATATTATTTGAACGACATATTGAATGTATAATTTTATTATAATTAAAATCGAGCTTGAAATGGCGCTGCAGTTCATAAAATTGGTGATTCGAATTTCAACTGAATGTACAGGATTCGTTTTAAGCCAGATTTCTGTGAAATAAGAAATGTGTGGAGCTGGTGGAGTATATCTTTCTAGTGGAAGAAAAAATCGGGATTTTGTCATGTAGAATTTGATTTATGTGCAAATAAAATTTTAGAAAAGTCGGTGTGGAATTCCTTTATAATTTATAAAGGAATTGTTTATATTCTAAAAAGGAAATTCAATATAAATCGAATATCGGGTTGACCCAGATTTGAAATATCAAGTTAGAAATTCATACAGGAATATTATAGAGCTGTATGGTATTCCACTGTGAATATAGACGATAATATTTATTTTTTAAATATTTAATGTAATTATATTTAAATATTTAAATGGGTCATTCAGAGCTTTAAAAATAGCCACTTTTGCAAACTAAGTCGGAATTCGACAAAACTAATTTTGTTGGATCCGCAATGTCAAATAGTTTATAGATTTCCAGTTTCGTGATTTTTAGAGTCACTGTGTGGTCTTACGGATTTTTAGAGTGAAAAATAGTTAGTATTTTGACAGTTAAAAATACGCTGTGTGAGCATACGAAGTCGGAATTAGACGAAACTACTTTCGTTGGGACCGTAATGTCGAACTCTAGTAGCATGTCTGTTTTCATGATTTTTGAACATCGTATGTGGTCGCAGGGATTTTTTTTCGACACAGAACGAGTGTAAGATCAATATAATAAAATAAATAATTAAATAATAAAAATATCCAACATTTTTCTGGTCCAGAGCAGACCAGGCAGAACCCATTTCAGCCACTGCTTACCGTATGAAAACCCTGCTTCCACATCCGTTTTTAAAACACTATAAATACCGGGAAAAGAAAATCATAAATAAATGATACAAAAATCCTAAAAATCGAAGAGTGGTATAATTAGAATCCCCGAAGTTTTCTCTTTAGATTGGTATCATTTTGTGAGGAGCGAATGCAAGTTGCGGTGCTCGTTTTCTAGCGAGAGTCCTAGGGTTCCGGATTTCGATCTAATGAGTAAATGGTTTGCAAAACTAAGCTTGTATTCGGTTTGAGGATATGGATTATGTAACATCCCAGAATTTTTACTATGTTTGATTTGGATTTTTATTTATATAATTTTAGTTTTTCTAAATATAAATTGATTTTATTAGGTTTAAATATGAATTTTAACTTTGTATAAGTATTTTGTTTTACTTATTATGATTTTTATAAGAATGATTTTTATTTCTTCAATGATGTTTTATATATGAATTTGAATACTTATTTTATTTTAATTTATTAAAAAATATGGATAACTTACTTTTGAAACTACGCTTAAGACTTGATGAATAATTACAATATTTATAAGTAATGACAATATGTTGTTTTAATATTGATATAAAATATGAATTTGGGAAAAGAATAATTTATTTAAAATTCTATCTAAGTGATTTTGTAATATTAAGCAAGATTATTAGTTCATGTTTATAAAATGTTATAAGGATTTTTTAGCATTGGTATTGACAAATAGATTTGATAAGTATTTTGAAAATAATTAGTAGGTTATAAATTGTTTTCTAAACCTTAAGCAATATTTTTGTGACACTTAAGTGGAGTAGAAAATTGATTTCAAATATAGGTGTTATGTAAGTGTGGCTAAAATTTCAATTTTATAAATGAGTAAATAAAAACTTTTTGGAAGGCATGCATTGGCCTATTTTTAAAATGGAAAATAGGTGTCTTTATGCATGTTCTTTTGTGTGCCAAGTGTCTTGGATTAGAGGAATAAATTGAATTTAAATAAATATAAGGAGCCCCTCTCATTCATTTCTACGTTCATTTTCTCTCGTCTGTTCTTGTTTCTCCCTTTTCAGTAAATGAAAAAAAAGCATGTTCCCACCTCAAATAAAATCAAATCTCTCAATCCACCCAGTTTTAGCCAAAGCAATTCATTAGAATATTGTTTAGATTTTCATTTCTGATTTTTAGAAGCCGACAGATCCTGATTTCATCATTTATCAAAAGAGAAATTTCGATTTACAGTAAAATGGAATTTTTGCAAAGAGATCTTCGAAAAATCAAATCTCTTAATCCGTAAAGAATTGGATCCCGCCGTCTGCGCCATTGCCATCAGCAGAACACGTAGTATTTTTAGTGCGAAACTGAGTTGATTCCGTGATGATGATTCGAGAAGCTGAAAATTAGGTTTTAGAATAATCAGAGAATGGAGCAACGATTTGCGAAGCGAAGCATAGCATGATGATGAGGGAAGAAGGAGCTTCGACGTGGTGTAGTTTGGTCATTTTCGAAGCGAAATTGTGTCGCACCTGTTGGGTATTGCGCGCGCATTTTGGTTTCCAGGTTTCTGATCGGGTTTTGCTACCGAGGACCGAAGTTGCTAAGGGGCGGTGCATTAAGGAGAGGAGGTGAAATGGAGCGTACGGATGGTCTCGGATGGGAAAATGGTGAGATGGTTGGATTGTGTATGTGCACGTTGTGCACGACAATGGCGTCCAGCGTGTATTAGAAGAAGGAGGAGAAGAAGAAGAAGGGAGATAGAGAGCGGGCCTTGGAGCTTGGTTTGGTGCTTAGGTATTGGGCTTGGGCCTTCTTTTATTTGGGTGTGGCATTTTATTTTAAAAGTTAAATTTGTTTAAAGGTTTGAACATCTATAATTCAGTCATTTTAAGTCCGATTAACTCGACGTTGGATACGCTAGAACCATATCGGAAATTTGAACCCATTGATGCATAATTTTGAAAATTTTGGTTAAGGTATAAATTATAATTAAATTAAAATAAAAGACCCTTATATATGAATATAAATATAACGAATAATGTTATTAATTTAATTATATATATATAATCAGCAGAGATTACCAGCTGTTGATAAGAGCGGATTGGAAGAAATACGAGTGATGAAGGCAGTGTTTGTTGGCTCATCCGTAAGAAATCTCTGATAGTGAAAGGTTGGAGCTCGAAGGGTGAGAGCTTCTAATTTAAATTTATTTATTTAAATTAGTTAATTATAATTAGCTGAGTTAATTATAATCTGTTGATGATGATTGTGTGATGGATGTTGATGTTTGACTGTTTGCCCATGTAGTTAGATAATACACTGAACCCTAGTAAGCGTTATTGTCTGTAACGCTTGTGCACAGTTAAACGTTGGTTATGATGAATGAATTCATATCCATCTGATCGTATGGATCATTGGGTAAAATGTGATTGCAGTGCATGATATTACACACACACACGCACCATGGTTGTGGAAATATATGGGTGAACGATCTAGAATCTCCTTCTTATACATGATTCTCCTTAATTATTAAATAATATTTAAATGTTAGTTTTGAATTAAGTATCAATTTTTTTTATTGAATTAGGATTTGAAAAAAAATGATTTGAAAGATGTGTTGATTTTTGTATAACGATCTTTATATCTACTTGGAACTGGTTTGGTAAAATATATTATTTTCAATTTAAATTTGAGATGAGATTTTTAATTTTAACATGGTTTATATACATTAATATAATATACACCATAACGTTCTAGGATGACAGAGAGGATAGTGTCTAGGCTTGGGTTTGGAAATTTAGTTTCCTGCTCTCCCTGGCTATCCCTAACTGATCCGACAAACAGGATGGTAAACTTGAAATCAAATTTGAAGTATATTTTGAAACTGTTTCGAAAGATTTGGAAATACAAAATATATTTGAAAAGGATTTGAATAAGTTAAATTTAAATCATATATGGTTTGAATAGAACGTACTATGATGCAACAATTCATAAATACTGATTTCAAGATTTGAATTGATTATTTGAAATCAATTTAACTTGAAATAAGAAGCGATGAATTGTAATGATAACAGGTTTGAAAGGTTTTGGAATATTTGAATGTCGAACAAATTTTAAATCTATTTGATTTAAATGGCTATTTTAATAACAGTATCTTTGGTAACAATTCCAAATGTTGTTATTTGTTTCGGAATTTATAAGTGTGAATTTTATTCGACCATAAGAATGATTTATAGGATAATTTGGGAAGATTATTAAGTATTGGAAATATTTATAAGTAATGGGTTTGTCCCAAATTTAAAGTTTGGATATGGTTGAAGATAAATCTTCAAAGGTTTGATATTAACTCGGTGGATGAAAACTCGTATTATCTGAGGAATTTAGAAGGTAATTCACCGTTATTCCACTTATAATATGAGTTGGATACGGAGATTAATGAGTTGAGGTTATTTCTATCCAGATCAAATACCAAAGAATTGAATAAATCTGTTGATTAAGATATGGGTTCCTCCACATGATTGAAATAAGTTAAACAGAAATAATCTTTGGTATTGGGTATAAAATTCATAGTGTAAATGAATACTATCTGAGGAATTTGGAAGATATTATTATATCGCAATTCCACTTATAGTATTCGTGGAGTATGTGAATTTATATCGAATATGAGTGGAGGAATTTCTGTGTAATTTATGATTCGATATCAATTGATTTGGGGTTTTGTTGTGAATCGTATCTGCAATAATACCATTCTTGAAACCCAATAAGATTGAATGGGGAAATTCATATCGTAATTGGGGATAAAATCAAATCTTAGATTCAAGGGAATTTAAGATAAGAAATTAAAGCGGAAGTAAAATCTTTGATTTCAAAGAAGAGATAAGATGATAACGAGATGTACGAAAATTTATAGTAATTCAAATCTCGAGTCGTAATTGAATTGGTAACTATTTGGAAGGAGGTTTGAATTGAATAACTCGTATAGGCCATAGCTACTGTTTCAAAGTACGCTTATTACTTGGAAAGACCGGGATTGAACATATGTTCGAAAACCATTCCAAGTAATAATACGACGTTATGAAGCAATTCAAGATTTAAGAAACGACGAATGAAGACCGGGAATATTTGAATTGTTTAGATGGATTGTTGATTAATGTCTCGGTTGGGTCGGCCACCCAATACGAGGTATGAGTTGCATGAGACCTGAACATATTTAAATATCTTCGGGTTGTGTTCCGTTCAGACCCAGAACGGACTTGTATGGATGGTGTGTCTGACATTGTAATTGACCACGTAGCACTGATCCGTGTGAATATATATATGATTTGTGGCAATTGAATATCTCTGTCTCTAAGTTACGTTCTTATAGAATATGTATTAATTCGAATCAGTGATATGTGGAGATATTGACAATGTGGCATACCCAAGTATAATATGGGCTAATGATGATCAAAGCATGGCTTATCGAAGCGTAGCTTTGTGTATGACGTGACATCGACAAACCTCACACACCGGATGATGAGAAACTAGCGGTTTGGTCTGTATATATATATGTGATTTGATGATGAGTGCTGCAGCAGTGGGAAACCACTTGTGAACTGGGGATGGGGTATGTTCGGGGGGCCGCGTCTGGTCGAAAACCGTTGATCTGCCCTGACGATGTGTATTCGGTGTCCGCGTATGGTCGAAAAAGCCGTTGAGGCACTTCGTTTTGTATCCCTGATTGATCTTTCGTGCCAGGAATCATCAAGTTGGAAATCCAAATCCCAATACGAGCCATACGATTTTTGATTGTATTTATATATGGCGACATAGTGGTATGGGACACTCATGCCGTCTAGGATTAATACATTTAATTGCGAATTTGTTTTCCACACTATATGATAATATTAAAGAGGATTTTCACGTATGAAATCATGTTTGGTTATCATAAGACAAAACTCGCCCATATGGTGTGCGCTTGCATTGTGTGATGTGGGATGAGCTTATGATAGCTTCATTTTTCAAAAGTCATTGCGTATTTATATGCGCGGGTATTCACATGGAGTAAATCCGTTCCGCGTTAGCGGCGTGATCCGGTGAAGTTCCCAACTTTAAAATGAATCTAACTGTTTTGAGTTCTCACACCAGTCCCACGACTGACCTGGAGTTTATTGTTCCCTCACCTAAACTCTGGGTGCCCATGATTTTTCGCACGGGCAGCCAGTAGTTTAGTTTTGCAGTTATGGATCGTTGGAGCAGGATTTAGAGCGCTTCTAGAGTTGAAGCCCACGATAGAGTTGAAGCTTCCGCTGTGGTTTGATCTTCCGCTGAGAGTAAAGTTAATTTCTTTTCTTTTCTTCCGCTGGGTAAATATTTGTAACTCTGATATTCTATGTAACTCTGATGTAACATTGTAATTTGTAATAAAAGGTTCTGTTATTTTTGTTCAATATATGTATGTACCCATAACAATTCGTCTTTATGAACAGTCCAAGTCGGTTTAATTACCGGTAAGAACTGGGCAAAAAGACGGGTCGTTACAGTTGGTATCAGAGCTTTGGTTATACAAAGCTATGGGGTACGTACATAATTGGACAAAAGAATAGGACTCCTCAGAGTTATATTATCTCATTAGAGATAGGGTTAGAAATACCCTAGAATGAGATTTTTGGAATATTATGATGAGAGAGCGTATCTTTGAAACCTATATAAGATATTTTGAACAAGTAAATCATTTTTTGAAAACAATGATTATTTGGAATATATTTTGAAATATACTTGGGAATGAGGATTTCGAGAGTTTTATTCGACGTCACGATTGGACTATCGAGTATATGGGGATTTTGAATATATGCCTAGCTAACGTATATACGAAGTCCAATATATACTTGGTAGATATAGAATCACACTCTAGTCGCCCGGAGATGATTCTGATGGTTGAGATCCCACCATCAGTATTTATGTTCGAGTTTCGAAAGTGGGATGACTATATGGTTTCGATTAAGACGTCAAGGAATACTTGAACCACTTCGACATGTTAGAAATATTAAAAGGAATATAATGTAAGGACAATAGGTTATAATAATAATAACAAAAAGGGATATTGTAGAAGAAAACTGTACTTAAGAATTGGAAAGAACACGTAAGTGTGAAAATTTCATTAAGAGATTTATGTCAATACCACCCCTTAAGGAATCTGAAGATGATTAGACTTAAGTTAAGAATTCGGTTAAAGTGACGAGTTTTACTTAAGCTAGAAATGAGTTTAAAAGGTTAAGTTAAATCGTAGCAAACATCGAAGTAGAAAATTTTGGATTTTGAAGTATCAAGTTGAAAGAAGTAAGTTCTGAAAATGTTAAGATCAATATTTGAACAACCCTAGCTTGAACCCGTGTACGCATAATCAGAGTGCACAGAGGAAGTGTGGTGGTATTTTAAATAAATTTGTTTTAAGAGATTTTCCGGCTAGTTGAATAAGAAAAATTTTCTAAACATGATTTGATATTTAAACGAGAATGAAAAGAGTCATATATATTTGTGAATTGTAAAGTGAATTTAGAACAACGTTATTCGATTAGGTGAACACGACAACTAAAATATGAATATTAAATGAGTATAGATTTAACTTATAAATGAGTTAATGAGAGATTTGGAAACGATTGGAAAAAAAAATTTAAATAGAATAAGTATTTCGAAAATATAATTCGATCTCTTTCCTTGTCGCCGGGTTTTGTTCGATCCGCTATCATCTTCTGAATACCACCCCAAATTGTCGTACTTGGAATTTAACTGTTCAACTTTATCTTTGAATTCTTCCTTTTGCCCTACTCTGATAAGGTCATGGACAAGTGAATTAACTTGGATTGAAACCAGTATTTTGAATTATCTCTAAATTGAACTTGATTTGTATTGAGAGCAATAGAATTTCTAATACTGAATTTAACCAAGATGGTATTTTGCAGGATAATTAAATGATTATGGAAAGGATTATTTGAGAATTTGGATTTAAATTTCTAAGTTAAGCACTTAGTCCTATAATGGATAAGGAAATCATGGGTTTGAAGAACAAGTTAGACTTTAAGATTTTCTTAGGGTTGACGACCTCTAAGTATTAGACAGTATCTACCCTAGCTCTCTATAGTGGTAGGATAGCAGCTTTGAGTTTAACTCAGAGAATTCGATTTATAAACAAGACCTGTGACGACCTAAGTAATCACGAAATTATAGAAGTTTCCTTAGACTCTACCTTTAGTGAAAATTAGATAGAGTACCTTAAGGGTGATGTGAGCCTTGGTTTTGACCATTTCATTTCTGATATGTTGAGAAAGAAATAGGAATTTAAAATTTGGTTAAGGAGTTTAATTTTTCCGACTTCCTTTTCGAGGACGAAAAGTTTCTAAGGGGGGGTGAATGTAACATCCCAGAATTTTTACTATGTTTGATTTGGATTTTTATTTATATAATTTTAGTTTTTCTAAATATAAATTGATTTTATTAGGTTTAAATATGAATTATAACTTTGTATAAGAATTTTGTTTTACTTATTATGATTTTTATAAGAATGATTTTTATTTCTTCAATGATGTTTTATATATGAATTTGAATACTTATTTTATTTTAATTTATTAAAAAATATGGATAACTTACTTTTGAAACTACGCTTAAGACTTGATGAATAATTACAATATTTATAAGTAATGACAATATGTTGTTTTAATATTGATATAAAATATGAATTTGGGAAAAGAATAATTTATTTAAAATTCTATCTAAGTGATTTTGTAATATTAAGCAAGATTATTAGTTCATGTTTATAAAATGTTATAAGGATTTTTTAGCATTGGTATTGACAAATAGATTTGATAAGTATTTTGAAAATAATTAGTAGGTTATAAATTGTTTTCTAAACCTTAAGCAATATTTTTGTGACACTTAAGTGGAGTAGAAAATTGATTTCAAATATAGGTGTTATGTAAGTGTGGCTAAAATTTCAATTTTATAAATGAGTAAATAAAAACTTTTTGGAAGGCATGCATTGGCCTATTTTTAAAATGGAAAATAGGTGTCTTTATGCATGTTCTTTTGTGTGCCAAGTGTCTTGGATTAGAGGAATAAATTGAATTTAAATAAATATAAGGAGCCCCTCTCATTCATTTCTACGTTCATTTTCTCTCGTCTGTTCTTGTTTCTCCCTTTTCAGTAAATGAAAAAAAAATCATGTTCCCACCTCAAATAAAATCAAATCTCTCAATCCACCCAGTTTTAGCCAAAGCAATTCATTAGAATATTGTTTAGATTTTCATTTCTGATTTTTAGAAGCCGACGGATCCTGATTTCATCATTTATCAAAAGAGAAATTTCGATTTACAGTAAAATGGAATTTTTGCAAAGAGATCTTCGAAAAATCAAATCTCTTAATCCGTAAAGAATTGGATCCCGCCGACTGCGCCATTGCCATCAGCAGAACACGTAGTATTTTTAGTGTGAAACTGAGTTGATTCCGTGATGATGATTCGAGAAGCTGAAAATTAGGTTTTAGAATAATCAGAGAATGGAGCAACGATTTGCGAAGCGAAGCATAGCATGATGATGAGGGAAGAAGGAGCTTCGACGTGGTGTAGTTTGGTCATTTTCGAAGCGAAATTGAGTCGCACCTGTTGGGTATTGCGCGCGCATTTTGGTTTCCAGGTTTCTGATCGGGTTTTGCTACCGAGGACCGAAGTTGCTAAGGGGCGGTGCATTAAGGAGAGGAGGTGAAATGGAGCGTACGGATGGTCTCGGATGGGAAAATGGTGAGATGGTTGGATTGTGTATGTGCACGTTGTGCACGACAATGGCGTCCAGCGTGTATTAGAAGAAGGAGGAGAAGAAGAAGAAGGGAGATAGAGAGCGGGCCTTGGAGCTTGGTTTGGTGCTTAGGTATTGGGCTTGGGCCTTCTTTTATTTGGGTGTGGCATTTTATTTTAAAAGTTAAATTTGTTTAAAGGTTTGAACATCTATAATTCAGTCATTTTAAGTCCGATTAACTCGACGTTGGATACGCTAGAACCATATCGGAAATTTGAACCCATTGATGCATAATTTTGAAAATTTTGGTTAAGGTATAAATTATAATTAAATTAAAATAAAAGACCCTTATATATGAATATAAATATAACGAATAATGTTATTAATTTAATTATATATATATAATCAGCAGAGATTACCAGCTGTTGATAAGAGCGGATTGGAAGAAATACGAGTGATGAAGGCAGTGTTTGTTGGCTCATCCGTAAGAAATCTCTGATAGTGAAAGGTTGGAGCTCGAAGGGTGAGAGCTTCTAATTTAAATTTATTTATTTAAATTAGTTAATTATAATTAGCTGAGTTAATTATAATCTGTTGATGATGATTTTGTGATGGATGTTGATGTTTGACTGTTTGCCCATGTAGTTAGATAATACACTGAACACTAGTAAGCGTTATTGTCTGTAACGCTTGTGCACAGTTAAACGTTGGTTATGATGAATGAATTCATATCCATCTGATCGTATGGATCATTGGGTAAAATGTGATTGCAGTGCATGATATTACACACACACACGCACCATGGTTGTGGAAATATATGGGTGAACGATCTAGAATCTCCTTCTTATACATGATTCTCCTTAATTATTAAATAATATTTAAATGTTAGTTTTGAATTAAGTATCAATTTTTTTTTTATTGAATTAGGATTTGAAAAAAAATGATTTGAATGATGTGTTGATTTTTGTATAACGATCTTTATATCTACTTGGAACTGGTTTGGTAAAATATATTATTTTCAATTTAAATTTGAGATGAGATTTTTAATTTTAACATGGTTTATATACATTAATATAATATACACCAGAACGTTCTAGGATGACAGAGAGGATAGTGTCTAGGCTTGGCTTTGGAAATTTAGTTTCCTGCTCTCCCTGGCTATCCCTAACTGATCCGACAAACAGGATGGTAAACTTGAAATCAAATTTGAAGTATATTTTGAAACTGTTTCGAAAGATTTGGAAATACAAAATATATTTGAAAAGGATTTGAATAAGTTAAATTTAAATCATATATGGTTTGAATAGAACGTACTATGATGCAACAATTCATAAATACTGATTTCAAGATTTGAATTGATTATTTGAAATCAATTTAACTTGAAATAAGAAGCGATGAATTGTAATGATAACAGGTTTGAAAGGTTTTGGAATATTTGAATGTCGAACAAATTTTAAATCTATTTGATTTAAATGGCTATTTTAATAACAGTATCTTTGGTAACAATTCCAAATGTTGTTATTTGTTTCGGAATTTATAAGTGTGAATTTTATTCGACCATAAGAATGATTTATAGGATAATTTGGGAAGATTATTAAGTATTGGAAATATTTATAAGTAATGGGTTTGTCCCAAATTTAAAGTTTGGATATGGTTGAAGATAAATCTTCAAAGGTTTGATATTAACTCGGTGGATGAAAACTCGTATTATCTGAGGAATTTAGAAGGTAATTCACCGTTATTCCACTTATAATATGAGTTGGATACGGAGATTAATGAGTTGAGGTTATTTCTATCCAGATCAAATACCAAAGAATTGAATAAATCTGTTGATTAAGATATGGGTTCCTCCACATGATTGAAATAAGTTAAACAGAAATAATCTTTGGTATTGGGTATAAAATTCATAGTGTAAATGAATACTATCTGAGGAATTTGGAAGATATTATTATATCGCAATTCCACTTATAGTATTCGTGGAGTATGTTAATTTATATCGAATATGAGTGGAGGAATTTCTGTGTAATTTATGATTCGATATCAATTGATTTGGGGTTTTGTTG
This sequence comes from Allium sativum, assembly GCA_030737875.1. Classification (NCBI taxonomy): domain Eukaryota; kingdom Viridiplantae; phylum Streptophyta; class Magnoliopsida; order Asparagales; family Amaryllidaceae; genus Allium; species Allium sativum. The sequence continues at coordinate 250,150,032 of CM060915.1, read as the reverse complement.
TGAATCGTATCTGCAATAATACCATTCTTGAAACCCAATAAGATTGAATGGGGAAATTCATATCGTAATTGGGGATAAAATCAAATCTTAGATTCAAGGGAATTTAAGATAAGAAATTAAAGCGGAAGTAAAATCTTTGATTTCAAAGAAGAGATAAGATGATAACAAGATGTACGAAAATTTATAGTAATTCAAATCTCGAGTCGTAATTGAATTGGTAACTATTTGGAAGGAGGTTTGAATTGAATAACTCGTATAGGCCATAGCTACTGTTTCAAAGTACGCTTATTACTTGGAAAGACCGGGATTGAACATATGTTCGAAAACCATTCCAAGTAATAATACGACGTTATGAAGCAATTCAAGATTTAAGAAACGACGAATGAAGACCGGGAATATTTGAATTGTTTAGATGGATTGTTGATTAATGTCTCGGTTGGGTCGGCCACCCAATACGAGGTATGAGTTGCATGAGACCTGAACATATTTAAATATCTTCGGGTTGTGTTCCGTTCAGACCTAGAACGGACTTGTATGGATGGTGTGTCTGACATTGTAATTGACCACGTAGCACTGATCCGTGTGAATATATATATGATTTGTGGCAATTGAATATCTCTGTCTCTAAGTTACGTTCTTAGAGAATATGTATTAATTCGAATCAGTGATATGTGGAGATATTGACATTGTGGCATACCCAAGTATAATATGGGCTAATGATGATCAAAGCATGGCTTATCGAAGCGTAGCTTTGTGTATGACGTGACATCGACAAACCTCACACACCGGATGATGAGAAACTGGCGGTTTGGTCTGTATATATATATGTGATTTGATGATGAGTGCTGCAGCAGTGGGAAACCACTTGTGAACTGGGGATGGGGTATGTTCGGGGGGCCGCGTCTGGTCGAAAACCGTTGATCTGCCCTGACGATGTGTATTCGGTGTCCGCGTATGGTCGAAAAAGCCGTTGAGGCACTTCGTTTTGTATCCCTGATTGATCTTTCGTGCCAGGAATCATCAAGTTGGAAATCCAAATCCCAATACGAGCCATACGATTTTTGATTGTATTTATATATGGCGACATAGTGGTATGGGACACTCATGCCGTCTAGGATTAATACATTTAATTGCGAATTTGTTTTCCACACTATATGATAATATTAAAGAGGATTTTCACGTATGAAATCATGTTTGGTTATCATAAGACAAAACTCGCCCATCTGGTGTGCGCTTGCATTGTGTGATGTGGGACGAGCTTATGATAGCTTCATTTTTCAAAAGTCATTGCGTATTTATATGCACGGGTATTCACATGGAGTAAATCCGTTCCGCGTTAGCGGCGTGATCCGGTGAAGTTCCCAACTTTAAAATGAATCTAACTGTTTTGAGTTCTCACACCAGTCCCACGACTGACCTGGAGTTTATTGTTCCCTCACCTAAACTCTGGGTGCCCATGATTTTTCGCACGGGCAGCCAGTAGTTTAGTTTTGCAGTTATGGATCGTTGGAGCAGGATTTAGAGCGCTTCTAGAGTTGAAGCCCACGATAGAGTTGAAGCTTCCGCTGTGGTTTGATCTTCCGCTGAGAGTAAAGTTATTTTCTTTTCTTTTCTTCCGCTGGGTAAATATTTGTAACTCTGATATTCTATGTAACTCTGATGTAACATTGTAATTTGTAATAAAAGGTTCTGTTATTTTTGTTCAATATATGTATGTACCCATAACAATTCGTCTTTATGAACAGTCCAAGTCGGTTTAATTACCGGTAAGAACTGGGCAAAAAGGCGGGTCGTTACAGATTAGCATTTGTGTTGAATTTTTGGGTGGATTCGGTGCTGAGAGTGTTCGCACTATTTACTGATGACATGAAGAGGACTGTCGTTCGCATCTTTCAGGGTGTGCGCGAGTTGAGTATTTAGGTGATGGTTGTGAAGAGCTTGGGAAGAGGAGAACATTGGTGAAGAATTGGCGAAGTTTGGTCGAGAAAGAAGGGAGAACGAGACCGATGAAGATTTGGAAATGGTTGTGCGTGTTGAGGAAAGCTACGGGTGTTTGAGCGAGTTGGGGAAGAAGGCAAATTCCAGCGGGTTTGGTTCAATGGGAGGAAGTGGGTCGGAATTATGGTTTGATGAACCATAAGTTGCGTTGGGATCATATGGACGGGAACAACACGATGACACTGAACGGGAGTGGATCTGAGCTCGTTTGAAATTATGGCGAAATAAATTGTTTGATTCAAATCAAATAACAGTTTATCGTTCTTTAACGATGAACTGCCAGTGTGAGTAAATCTCACTAACTCTGAACAGTTTATAATTTCATGTTGTATTTTTAGAACTGTTAAATATTGGCTGATTGACTGTGTGTTGACTATTTGATTGAATTGCTAGAATTTCTATATTGATTCTGTTTAACAGAATATATTTGAAAGTGATGTTATCTATATTGTTTAACATCTGTGATGCAGAGAAACAGGTTGGAGGAATCCAACTGGATTCCTCAACATTTATTTTACTGTGATTCATATATTGTGATATATGATGTGATATATAATCTGTTGTTGATTATGTGTGTTTGGACGATATTTATCGTGGTTATATGGTATGTTAAATACCATAAGAAATACTGGATGTGGGAAAGGGGATTTGCAAAGTGTATTTTGAAAATGAATTATTTATATAAAATCGATGGATTTTATATATAAAAGGAAAAGGATTTTTATAAAAGAAAATAATTATAAAATCGAAGGATAAGTTAGAATAAAAGCAAATATTTATTTGTTAAATAAGTAGAATAGATATAAAAGGAAATATTATTGGTTAGAATAAATATAAAAGATAAAAGAGATATTTATTTGTTAAATAAATAGGAAAGATAAAAGGAATATTTATTTGTTAAATAAATAGAATTGAAAAGGGAGTAGTTATTTGTTAAGTAAAACAAATAGAAAAGGAGATAATCCAAAGGAAATGATTCAAAGGAGTAAATTCAAAGGTGTAAATCAAAAAGGTGTAAATCAAAATGAGTTAATTAAAAAGGGTTAAATTGAATATTAGTTAATCGAATGGAGTTATTGGGTTAGAGTTAATCGATTAGAGTTAGAGTTACCCAGTTAGAGTTAATCAGTTGAGTGAAATGATGTTGAGTTAATCAAGTTGAGTTAAATAAGTTAAGTTAGTCAAGTTGAGTTAATCGAGTATGGTTAGTCAAACCAAGTTAGTCGAGTTAGTCGAATATGGTTAGTCGAGTAGGAGTTATCGATTTTTAGTTAATCGAAGGGAGTTATCGAATTAGCTATTCGAAAGGGGTTATCGATTATTAGTTATTAGAAGGGTGTTATCGAATTAGTTATTCGAAAGGAGTTATCGATTATTAGTTATTCGAAAGGAGTTATCGATTATTAGTTATTCAAAAGGAGTTATCGATTATTAGTTTATCGAAAGGAGTTATCTTTTATTAGTTAATCGAAAGGAGTTGTCGATTCTTAGTTAATTGAAAGGTGTTATCGATTATTAGTTAATCGAAAGGAGTTATCGATTATAGTTTAATCGAAAGGAGTTATCGAATTAGTTATTCGAAAGGAGTTATCGATTATAGTTTAATCGAAGGGAGTTATCGAATTAGTTATTCGAAAGGAGTTAAGTAAGGAGTTAAGTAAAAAGAGTTAATCGATTAGGGTTAAATAAATAAAGTTAATCGAATTTAGTTTATTCGAAGAAAGGTTTTCGAATCTAGTTATTCGTAAGAGAGATTATCAAATATTGTTATTCGAAGGGAGGAGTTATCGAATAGAGATTTATTCGAACGAGAGTTATGTAAGGAAGTGTTAAAGAGTTAAAAGATGAACTTAACCTATTTCGCGATTTGAAATGTTGTTCAGTTAAGGTCTGAGAGGTAGTTATACCCCAACTTGATTGACTTCGATTTTAATTTAGAAATGGTTAAGGTTCTAGAGTGAAAGTGGTTAAGTGATTTAGTAAATAAGTATAGTGGTTTGAGTTGCCGTCGTGATGTTGACTTAAACATCTATTTAAATCCAAGTAAAGAAGATTTGGAAATGTTTTCCAAATAGAATCAGAAACGTAATCAAATATTGAAATAGGAAATATGAGTGTGTGTGTGTGTATATATATATATATATATATGATTGATGATTGATTTTATAGAATTTCCATCTGGAAATAATATCGTTGTTTGCACACCTGTTTTTCTTTGATGGTTAAATCATAGACTATTGAAATTTTGACCATTTTAACGTCGTTAATATGGAGAGACCGGTTGGATTATTATCCAAAGAACCACTCTGTATTGGTATAAGCATTGCGAATCATATATGCCAAATATAATTGAAGATGGAGTAAAGTGCAAGGGCTATTGTATAAGTCTTAGATAACAGTGCCTAAGACGGATGTACTGAATAGTGCCTTCGGTTCATCTTGTTCCTGGATGACTTGTATGGATGGATGTCTGACAGAGTATTTCCAGAAAGATCACGTACATTGATTTCTTCAACCGTGCCAAGAGTGGAAGTGGAGAAGGAAACTTCTTTAGCTAACACATAATGTACTGTTGTAGATGTCAATTAGTGATTTTCGATGGATCTGACAATGTGGCATTCGAAGTGAATCTGATGTGATGATGAAGCGTAACCTCAAGCCTCATCAACCGGTAAATGACAGAAATCGGGCAGGCAGCATGGCTAAGTCGGTCGCTCCGAAGTAGGGTGTATAATCACTTGATCTAGAGTTTCATTTACTTCTAAAAATCTATTGTTGATGTTGTCCCATTCAGGAAACGGTTGCTGATCCCAACCGTTGGTGATATACATTCGATACACTCAAGCGAAGTGAGTGGTCGGTCATGTGTGGCCGGGTTGCAAGATGTTCTTGTTGAACCCAGTGTATTCCTTTCTAGAGGTACACTTGAGAAATGTGGTTCCATACCTTGTCATAGTTGGAAATCCATTACCCAATATGTGATTGCGTTTTTGATTGTATATTATATATGTAGAACGTGAGATGAAAGCGTTTCTGCTAGAAGATTATTATATTGTGGTTGATAGACATTATTATAATATCAAAAGGTTTTTGGTATAAAGATATTTTGGATTCTCATAAGGGAAAAACCCGTTCTGTTATACGGTGTGGTCTTATGAGATATCATTTACCTGCTTGAACTGTTTTAAACTTTTTTACTCAAACCAGTCCCATGACTGACCCGGAGTTTATTTTGTTTTGTTTTCCCTAAACTCTTGGGTGCCCAATTTTGTACGGGCAGTCAAGTAGTCGGGATTTACAGATACTTGAAGAACTAGAGCAGGAGGCTTCAGGATCATATAGCTATAGTTTATTTCCGCTGTGTTGTAAGGGTTGTACTTTGATAATGATATGTATATGCAAGTACAGATGTATATTTCAAGTTATGTTATATATATTATATGTTATTCGTTCCGCTGTGAGGTTCGTGTTACTCTGATGTTGTGTTCTTCTTCTTCTTCTTCTTCTATTCTAAGTTTCTATCTTATCTTTCCTCACCCTCTGTTTTCTTTCATTAACTATTCGGTAATTTTCGATATTTGGTTAGTCATCATTGAGTTTATGGCGATAACCAAAGTCGACAAAAACCAGGGTCGTTACAAATATTTAAGGATAACGGTTGCAAGTGATAGGTGGATGAGTAGATCAATAATGGATGGTAGGATATACATTCTTCTAAACTTAGAGATTTCGGGACGAAATCCTTTGAGTAGGGGAGAATGTAACACCCAGAATTTGTATTGACACTAAAAGAGGATAAATTAAATAATAATTAATTTAATATTCAGAGTTAGAGGAAACAGACTGCACCATTGCGTCCGTCTCAAAATTCTAGTTAAGATAGGAATTTGGTTTGCGTAAAACAGACGCCGCATGAGGAAGTTATTAGTGTTTTAAGTTTATATAGGCATATAAAAATTATATACATAACTATGAGTCAGAGATGAGTCAGAGCTGAGTCAAAATTTTATCTAGAAGACTCCAATTCAAAAAATTCCTTAGAGCGCCAAAATTCCCGCTTTACGGGGTCGACCCCTATAGGGGTGTCGACCTAGGGGTCGACCCCCCTAAAGGGGTGTCGACCTAGAGGTCAACACACCCACAGGGGTGTCGACACCCCGAGGGCTGAGGTGGCAGTCGGTTTCAGAGGGCTCTGCAGCAATAAATATGTGGCTATTTCTCATATTTTCTTCATTGGAGGTCATGGAGGCCAAATGCTGCTGGAGTGCTAACTGAACCGTTTTCTACAACAACATACTTTGCAAATCAAATTCATAATTCTAGATCCGTTCTTTCTAAATTCTCTAAACATACCGCTGTGAGTTTCTAAATTACTTTTAGGTTTAGATAAATGAAAGTGAATTATGAAAGACTATGACTTGGATATGTTGTAAAGTATGATTCTATGCAAGTGTTAAATCATATACTATGTTATAATAGATCTATTTCTCAAGACCCAATTCAATTGTGATTGTTCTATTGTGGATCTTGGTTCGTAGTTATATTATGGTTAATATAGATTTGTTAATTTGGACAGTTATATCACTGGATAGATCTAATCATTTATGTAAATCATGAACATATGTCACCATGAATTGGTTAGAATTGGATCTAAACCTTTATTTTAATTGTAACTTTTGTGACATGATATGATGTGTATGTGTGTAGATCTATTTCTAAATTAGTAGATCTAATTTATGTGGACATTGAAACTGTTAGACAGATCTATATTATCACCTTATGCTATCATAATAGATCTATTTTATGTGATCTAAATTGTCACCTTATGTTATCATGATAGGTCTATTTTATGTGATCGAAATTATCACCTTGTTATGATGACAATTTCATGTCCATGCCTGTATGTATGTTCACCTTATTATCATACAAGTTTATGTTGATTCCAAGATGATCATTTTATTTATTTTCCCTGTTATCGTCTATAACTAGGCTATTATCTAGCCTAGCCATATTGCTAATTTTGTGAGGGCGCTAGTTAAGGAATAGGGATAAAGGGTTGAAAATGGCATAATTTGAATATGAACATTTATTGACATGTAATTCAAATCATTGGGTAAAATAGGTATTGACACCTATAAATGGAAAAGATAAATTAATTGATTAATTAATTAGAAATGGAGTTTGTAGTAATTACAATTAGATATTGTAATTGTACTTATAACATGAGGATAGGTTACATTAGTGGTGGAAGTCTGCCCGGACCTGACCGGCATATCCAGCAGCCACTAATGTTGAACCTAATGTGGGAGGTCTAAGTACGCAAATATGAATCAGGCTATGACACGAAGTTAGGCCCAACTGTGGAATAAGACTTCCCAGACTCGGCATATCCAGCATCCACAGGTTATAGGCGTAATGTGGGAGGTCCAGCCCATTATTACCATAATTGGACATGGTATTGAATTGGACTACTTAACCTAATTTAAAGATTGTATGACTATGAACTTAAGTTAGGGTTAAGTAAAAGTGGATGGGTAGTGGATGGGTTAAGTAAATTAGAGGGACTGGGTAATATTTATATATAGGCCCACGAACTTAACCCAATAAGGTTATGTAATTAAAGACACCTAGTGTTATACATAACCGGTAAATAATGTAATGAAGTTATGTAATTAAAAACACCCTTTATGGTAAGCATAATCGGTGTAGGGCTATGTAATTAAAGACACCTATGGGTATACATAGTCAGTGGAAAACCTAGTGGGGATACAAGACAAGGGGGAGAGCTTGTATCGTATTGTGTGGGACCAATTTCAGTCAGTAACCCGGAGTTGGTATCAAGTAAAGAACTCCGTACTAGGTGGAGAAGGGGTACGTTTACTGATTGATTGTAAGAGATCCAAACGGGACGGATGGTGTAGGCGACGTAAACCGACCGGGGACATGTGCGTGCATGGGCCGGGCAGAGGGGGCTAAGACGACCGTGACACCAGTAGATATGATTGTGCACATCTTGGGTTGCCACTTTAGGAAGTGGTACCTCCTACTGCGGGGCCAACACATGATATCTACGGAGTAGGGAGCCGATCGATTAGGGTAGTGGTTAGGGTATACTTGGACGTATGACCTAAGCCTACCAACTCATAGTGGAAGGGATCATCTCATTTTAGTTATACTAGTAATAGTGCGGAGTAATCATTAGTGAGGCACATACACCTTATCTTGCTTACCTCGTCACACCTGCCATTTATGTAGTAATCTCTCTCTTATCCACTTTATATGCCTATCATGTTACTTTTATTTTTCTACTGGCTAAAAGTAACTAGACTCGCCAGACTTTATGTCTGACCCTGTTGTTTCTCCTTCTTTCTTTCGTTTCCCCCTAGGTTCTCAGGGAGGAAACACTCAGACTTAGTTAAGACTCAGATATCATCTTGCTTGGAGCTACTTCTGAAGTATTTCTACTATGGCTTAATTCTTTTAATTGGGGAAAAATTATGTTTTTCATATTCTTATGTACTCTGATGATGCAAGACAGAAGTTATTTTATTGTAATGGTTTTTTTGACTTATGAAATTGTGGACCACGTTATTAAGCTATATGGTTGAAATAAAAATTTAAATTTTTCGCTGCTGCCTTATTTATATCTTCCTTTTAATTATTCTATGTCTGTTTACCTATAGTGCTTCACGAAAATTAATGCATTCCCTTTGTGAGCGACATTAACGGACATGGGGTGTCATATAAACAGACATTATTTATAATTGTGATGATATGTCACTCAGTAATGCTAAATAGAAATTCTGTTGTTGTTGCAAAAATGTTCATGAAAATGCACATTTTAGTGGAACATTTAGCTAGTTTGATTAATTAGGACTTGAAATGGATTCATCTAACTTTGAAGGAGAAAATATGTATACAATATGTTTTTTAACCCAAATAATTTAAATGGTTAATAGATGACTACTTCCTTACAATAAGTGTAAAATAGATATCCATTATGCATTTTTTAAAGGATCCGCATTTTTATTTTTATCCATAGACTGTTTGGACCATATATACACCGTACAAAGTTAATGGTGAATAATAATATGCTCTTTTTAAGATTGTCACCTATGTTCACTAATTTTGCATGGTTATGAGTAATCAAGTTTGGTGAAACATCAGAGTAAACATAAGGTAGTTGCTCTGATTACTAGATGATGGGAACATAGCTACATCACTGTATACTCTTCCTATGGTTTATTTCTCAGGACTTCACAATTTATATCTTCTTAGTTGGTTGCTCTTTCTTGAACTTCTTCTTCTTCAAAGGCTGTTATATTATACATGATACCTATTTTTCATAATGAATCTGTATTAGTCACTGCTATATAGTTATTTGGTGGATATCCATGTGCATCGCAAAATTAAGTGTTATTTCTATTAATTTTGGGGCATTTTGTCTTTGTTATCTCTATGTCCGAACTGATAATTTATAATTGTCTATGTTCTCAGAGATATTCTCAATCACATTGGAGTTTGGGCACTATATTCAGTGAGAGCTTTATTTGTTTTTGAAAGTTCATCTTTAGTGGAAGGCACATTTGATGAATATTGCACTACCTTCATCTTCTTGAAGCTATGGTTTTGTTAGTAAGTTAGAATTATTTGTATTTGGCTTTTTCTGTAAATTTTCGTTTTGTACAACTATGCTACTGAATATTCCGCTTTGCTGTATTAAGATATGATTATTAACACATTCAATGAACTATATTGTTTTCTATTATGTAGGTGCTTTTAAATAAATGAATTATTAACATTATCAATGAAATATGGCTGTGTGTTTTATTATCGAATTTATATTGTTTTATAGTTTATTTATGTAATTGTAAGTGGTAATTATTTGATTTGATATGTATTTTTATTGATGTATATTTGACAAGTACAGTGATTTATAGGGAAGTTTATTTTTTAATCAAAGGGAGTTATGTTTCAGTTGTAACCATAAGTGGAGCAACAAGTAGAACCATTTTTGTAGCAAATGGAGTAATTTTTTGCTTCGGTTGGTGGCATAACCAAAGAAAAAAGTTAGTTTTGCTTCGGTAGAACAACCGAAGCAACAAATTTTAAGTCAGTTGCATCATCTACATTTCCTTCGGTTCCTGAACCGAAGCAACAGAGGGTGAATAACCAAACAGTTGCTAACACATTTCTATAATAGTATATATGTTTGTTATCACCAAACAAAAATCACATTGTTATCCTCAACAATCTCCCCCTTTTGATGATCACAAACAAACATAAAGATTTTGAATGTGATAAACATGTTAATTATGAGATGTAGTACTCCCCTTATTTATATGCTCCCCCTACAACTTAACTCCCCCTATATATATGCATATTAGTGAATTGAATTTCCAATATTTAAATATTCTTGAATTATTCACTCACCAATCAAAATCTTAACCATTCTCTCTCTTTTTTTATCATCAAAAGGATAATAGAAGTCGAAATAGTGATGAATATAGACTAGACATAAAAATTCAAATCAAGAGGGAAAATTATATATCGCAAATCTCATTTATTACAACAAAAATCATAATATACTTCAAATTAGAAGTAAATTTCACCTTTCAAAATGATCAATTTTACGATCGATTTTATAAAAATGAGGAGAGTTTTTTACTTTCAAATATAGGATTTATGAATTCCATGATTTTTCAAATTTAAGCACAAAATAATTTAATCACATTTTAACCACGCATAACCGCTAGAATTTTTAAATGGGTTAGTAGTAACTTAAATTTGTTAAGTATATTCTAACCATGCATAACCATTAGGAATTTTAAATGAGATTAGAAGAATACTTTACATTATCCTCTCTTATATGAGTTCCATCCATGTATAACCGCGAGGAAATTTTTTTGGCAAGGCCGACTAGTTTTATAGTGTTTCGTAATACTTTTATTTTGTTAAAATAATAAGCCAATCAATTTCTGGCGATACACAGCAAATGTATCGATAATAAAAAGCTGCTCCACAATAAGGAGAGCAAAGACATGCCAGAAGAACAACCTGGTTATACACGCATCCATACATTACATAACTTTATGTTTGACATTGTATTCTTAACTACCACATATTCACTTACTATTGACATATGACCCTATACCTAACTCACTACTTTGGTCACATACGTTAACCATTGTCATTCTGTTGACCCCACACCCTACTTCTCTTATTTGGCTTGACTATTTCCTTGGACTGCGGGGATGGTGCTTCATGTTAACGACAGAGAGTGGAGGCTTGTAAGTCGCAAGTGTAAAGATGTGTGTATGGGGATGCTCTTGGAGAGTCTTTATCTCATTCTATATAGATTTTAAAGTGGAAGCACTGTTAACAATATAAGTGGAGGCTACATTGTCTTTAGATGGAGACTTAACCAAATTCTTTAATAGCTTTTGCAATGGGCTAGCACCATTGAGTAACCCAGGCTTGAAGATGAAGCTGGTAAGCTTACTAGATGTCAAATGTATAGTTTCAATAGTAATACCATCCACCACAATATCACTTACATTTTGCAACTTCTCAAAGTTCCTAACTTCATCTACCAACGTTTGCACAATGTCAACCTTGTTCATACACCCCACCACATTAGCAATAACTTGACCAGTGGAGATTATAGCTTCCTGTGGTGTGAAGTTGGTTCCTACGTCATCACCACTTTCACCCATTTTCCCTTTACCTTTTTTACTAAATTTTTGTCTAGTCGTCGCATCATTGAACTCATCTTCTTCAATTATGTCTTGCTGCTGATCAATAGAACCAACATTAAACATTCTAAACTCACCTACTTCTGTGTCTTATATAGCCAAAAAATCACATGAATCATCTAGATTAACGAGGGCATTAAACTTATTACCAATAGCAGGAAATTTAGTTACCATGTTCACCTTCTCATGTAAGCTAGTATCCTTGTCCATACTATTCATTCTCCCATTTCCAGAAACGTTGCTCTTTGTAAGTTTCATATTCTTTTTCCCATTCAAAATTTTCCTCCATACCTTCCTTCTAGATGGAACTTGAAACCCAACTCCTTTGGCAAAAGTTTCACCGTCCTTGTCAACCCCAGTAACATTACCAGCCTTACCATTAACTTCAGTATCTAAATCACCAGAGTCAAAACCACTTTCCTTGGCTACACATGAGGCTTTATGGAAAATAGTATCAAAATTAACACCCAGACTAACCCTATTCACCTTTCTGTTACATTTAGTTATGTCGTGACCAAATACCTTGCATCCTGAACATCATTTGGTTTCCATTGGTAGATAACTCTCACATCGTGATCAGAACCATCGTTCAACAAAACCGTGAAGGTATCAAGGATGTCGTAATCTGAAGATGCCTCCAACATACACTTTGCGTACTCAAGATGCTCCAAGCTTTCAGTCGTTGAGTGCATACACATAAATTTACCAATACGTGATGCCAACCAACAAATACTAGTTTTCGACCAAGCTAGCAACGACAAGTTCGCTAGTTTAATCCAAACCGAAACTTGCCAAATACATACACCAATACTACCCATATTTGGATCCCACTTTTTAACTATGAATATCTTATTACAAATTACTACTAGGTCAACTTCAGCTATTCTTCTTCTATCAATTGGATCTGAAAGTAAGAAGAAAAAGATGTTTCCATTCGATTTTACCTTAATAGAACCGTGAGGTTTCCATAACTTCTTTCAATGATTAACAACCATAGAGTAAGAGAATGGTGAATTGAGGAAAAATCTGACAAAGTATTCTTCCCACACTTCTATACCGCCTATCATAATGTCATCGGGTTGGAATGAGCTTACTACCATAGTATTTCAGTGTCATGGGAGGGGACATAAAGTACCCGCATATTTAGGTTTAGTGGCAAAGATTGACAACAACTTGACAGTTGAAAGTGTGAGGAAAATCATAAGGATGTGGAGAGGTAAGGAGAGGCGGTGGATCAGGGGAAGGAAAAACAGGAAGTAGAGGAGGGTTTGTGGTCAGAATCGAAGGAAGAGGCGAGGCAGCGCTGATGGAATTTAAGGGAATTTGAGGAAAAGTGAGAGTAGAGGCAAGTTGTGAAATCACCATATTCTGGAGCTCGATCTTTTTGCAACCTAGGATTTGTGCAAAAAAAAAAAAAAATTGACCGCGAGGACTTTTAAATAAGAATGGAAGCACATACAGAGATTAAGATGATTCACCCATGCATAATCGCAAGAACGTTTAAATGAGAGTGAATATTAAGGATAAAAATACTTTTATTATAAAATAATGTAAAAAATATTTTTCTTTATTTCCAAAAAAATAGTTTGATCTTTCTACACTATATAGAACCATGATCAGTGACATAAATATGGTATAAATAGAAGATGACCGTGAAATAAGCACTAATTCAAAAATAGTATAAAATCTGTCCAATAATCATGAGAATTTAAATAATATTTCCTCTTGTTATGAAATATATTATAGTCACTACTTATTACAATTTCATAAATCGAATAATAATTTTGATAAGTACTTAAATGGTTCAATTATTCAATAATTTTTGAATAAATAACCAAAAATGATTTTAAAACTGAAAATACCAATTTCAAGAGGGTTTTTGAAAACACGAATACCACTTGTAATTTGGATTGCATATAGAAGTCAATGAAGTCTAAACATTGATTTTTCAATGTATCGTGCAATAATTAAGTTCACTCAAACACTTCAGATTTTTTTATCAGAGTTGCAGAAGATCAGATCAAAATCCACAAGAGAACTTTTCGGAGCATCTTTAACAAGCACAAGGGACAATCAATGATTCGAATCAAAAGCAAGTTATTTGAAATCACTTGATGAAATTTAATTTTAGAATTCAAATCAAAATACTATAATCCATGAGATTAAAATTACAATCAATCACAAACGATTTCAAAACCAAAATAGTTAAGCTAAGCTAAGAACTATGAAATTATCACAACTTGTCTATCATTGGTTTCAAGTAGTATTTTGTAATAAGTGTAGTTTTTAAAGTCTTTACAAGAAGAATTAATAGAAACTTAAAACAACAAAGATGTGTGAATTTTCATTAGCTTTTCAAATCATCAAAATTTTCAAAATTACGAATAACATTGTTCAAGATTTGATCAAAATACTATAGCACTATCAGAAATTTAGGGATTAGTCTCAAGCCTATACTTTAAATATTTTGCAGTTTTTCATCAATTTGAATTCAGAATCAGGAAATTGTTAAAACACGAAAGTTATAGACAATTGAATCTAATTTCTAGAAAATCATGAATTGTGTAATTTGACGTTAAGAATCTCAAGTAATCACAAACTTATTATGGTAGTGTCACATCAAAATAAGCATCGATCATGGAGGAAAAATAAAAATAAACACGAGTTTAGAGATCATACCCGACTTACCATTCTCGATGTGAACCAATGAATCTCTAAATCATCACTATTGGCTATGGAACTTTGAATAATTGATTCAACAATAATACAAAACACCTTGAATTTTATCTCTCTTTCGCAAGGTTGTTCCTTATCCTCCTTCAGTACCTAATTGTTTATAGGATCGAGGTGTCTAACAAAAATTGTTTACCACTCTTATCTTTATGCACATTTTGGTACCCAAACTCCTTTATGTAAAATCCATTTTTATTTATGAAAGTGCCCCTAGGAACCCATATACATTTAACTGTAATCGAATTTATTTTGTTATCTTTTGGGATCCAAATTTGTTTAATTGTATTGTCTCTAAACATGTTCACATCCCATTTATGACTTACATCCTTAGAGATTACTAGAGTCCAAATTTCCAATTCGTTCTTTTCCAAAGCTATTTGAAGGATTTTTTAAATCATAAGAATTTTGCTTTTCAACTTGATCAAATTTACCGAAATCGAATCCTTTCTTCTTCTTAGCAAAAAAATAGTTTTTCAACAATATATTCAATGATTTTTCTCGATTAGAAAATTAAGCCAATGTTGATTCAAGTCATTGAATTTTGGATTTAAGATCATCATTGAATTTTGGATTTAAGATCACTATTTTCTTTCATTCAATCAGAACAACGATTAATAGTGATCTTTCTTTTTCCATCACCATTTTGTTTCAAACTCATTTTTTCTTTTTCAAGCAACTTTATTTTAGCCTTGGACTTAAAAGTTTTAGTTTCAAATCGTTTATGATTTTCAATTCCATGTTTTTCAAATTCCTTGAATTTTTCAATTTCTTTTTTTCCAAAACGTGATTTATATAAGTAATTTCAAATTTACTATTTTTTAAAATCACATTATCATTTTGAAGGATTTAAAAATTCTCTTTAACCCCAACTAATTCATTTAGGAAAGTCGTACATTTATTGCATTTGAGATTTTTGATTATCTCAATTTCATTTTCAAGCCAATTCAAAATCGATTCAGTTTTCATCAGATTTTCGATAATCTCATGTTTGGAATTTTCTGGCCTACTTAAACTTATTCAACTCCTTTTGCAAAAAATGATTTTAGTTTTTTTTCAATCTCGTTTAATTTTAAAAACATAATTTCCTTTTTTAGCTTTTGAACCTCTTCATTGGGATGAATTAAATTAGTTTCCAAATTAAACATTCTTTGCAATCATAGTTTTCAACCATTTTAATATTTTCAAGTTTTAATTTTAAATCATGATTTTTATTGCTCAACTCAATATTTTCATATTTCAAATTTTTATTTGTCAATTTGTGACTATCGACAGTTTAAGTTAATTTATCACAAAGAAGAACTAACTCTTCAAAAGGAATTTCACCACACTCATCTTCTGTTGAGTCTTCATCACTGTCGTTATCTGATTCATATTTTGTATATCCTGTCAAGCATAATTCTGAATTGAGTTGGCTTTCAAGGGATTTGAGCTTCTATTGTCTTTTCTCCCACACATCGCATCGAGACCGTTCCAGATTTCCTGTGCAGTTAAATAATGGGAGATATGGTTAAACTAATAATCATCAATATAAGAATATACAATATGCATAGCATGAGAATTAATCATAATATTATTCTAATATACCATATCACATCATTTTTAATAATATCCCAACATCTACTATTAACAGATTTTAAATAAAATTCCATTTTTAATTTTTAATTTAAAAAAAACCTGTTCCATTGAAAATAGTTGGAGTTATACTAGAAAAATTCTCACTGGATTGAAAATTAAGAGATTCATTGTTAGAGAAATCCATGACTTTATAGTGGTTTAAAATACCTGCTCTGACATCACTGGTAGGATCTAAATTAACCCTAGAGGGGGGTGAATAGGGTTTATTGCAGTTTTTCGACGAGCAATAAATAATAGCAACACAAATAATAGTCGAAGTAAACGCAGAAAAAGAAACATCACAGAATTTACCGATCTTCAGCAAAACCCTGCCTATTGCTGCATTACCCATGGTTTCTACTAGGTATTAAAACAATCTCTACACTTACAATCCCCTATAAACTCATGACACCCTCTCCCAACTGTTCTAATCCTGCACTAAAAACCCTGCACTAATGTCAACCCCAAAGATCATATTTTCCCTAACAACAAAACCCTATAGCTAGAATTCCCCAAATTACAATCCCAACTTTTTGTAACATGGTTAAAAACTAGAGTTCGAAAAACCAAAAATACAATACAATAAATAAAAAATAACATAAAAGACGTAACACACTTAGAAAATAAATGATACCTTATGAATATATAATGACACTTAAACTAGGGGTTTTTCCTTTTCAAAATATTATGTGCTCTAGTCTTATATTGTTTCCTTTGGTTGAGTCCCCTTTTTCAAAAAATCTTGTTGTTCCATCCTTTGCCTTTTCTCCCTTTATTGGTGGACTTCTTTTAAAAAATAATTAGAGCTTGCCGAACTTTTCACTTAAATTGATCAATTGATGCTCTAGGAAGTTTGCAATTGGTTCTGGTTCTCTAGATGCTCGCTTTTACACTAACTTGCTCCTTCCTTCGATTGCAGTTTGCCTTGTTGACCGAAAGGGGATCGATTTCGAAAAACTGGTATGCTTTTGATTTTGCTTTTTCTTGAATTTTCTCTACTGCGATCCATGAATTTGCCCATGATAAAGTAGGGTTATTTATAGGGTTTTAAACCCGCTATTCTCTGATTTCCCTTATACGACTTAGTCTGACTTACCGTGAATAAAATTGTTCGAAATCTTTAATTTTCGGGAAACTTTTATTTATTCTCTTGCCAAAAGTAAATCCTTGCAAAAAAAATGATTTCTGGAAACTTAACTTGGTCACCTTTATTTAATTTTTCTTTGCTTCCCCATTTATACATGTTCGATTCAGAAATTTCTCTGCCCTTCCCTTTCTTATATTCATCACTGATAAGTGTAGATACTATATATGTTGTTGCATTTTTTGGCAATGATATAAGAACTGATGCTGAACTTGGCCTTGCTTTTGTTTCTTGGCATTTTCCATGTTTGATTTTAACATGTCTTCATAATTATTTTCTTTGCGCATACGTGTTATGTGGTTCTGGGTTGTTAGACTTGCTATAACTTGCTTTCAATCCATTGTCTGTTGCCTCTTTTCCCCTGATCTATTTCTTGGTCTGCTTTGTTTTCCTAGATGTGCATATATGAAGTTGAACTCTCTTGAGTTGTTGGTCAATGTGATTATTGTCCATTCTCACTTATGTTGTTCATTTGACCTTCTCTTGCACTTGTTCGCATTTGCATATGGCTTATCTTAGTTGAAATGAATTGGTCTAGTCAAGCTTGATTCAGGCTCTTGTCGTTACCCGGTTTTGTTTCACACCATTACTATTGAACTTGTAACCATCATGTTACATCTGCTACTATTTCATTCCAATGTAGTTATGTGCATACATGCCACTTCCTTGACCTTGTAAATTTTGGTGTTTCCTCTGAAGCACTTGTGCTTGTATGTGTTAATGCTGCCACTATGTCGATGCATGTGTTGTACTTTAGTTGTTCGTGGCTTGCACATCCTTGTTTTTTTGCTGGCTCACTTTGTTTGTTACTGCACTTTACACTTTTGCACTCATTTGCCTAGTTACACCATGTTTAACACCACTATAACGTTGAATGACCTGATGGTTTTTTCTATTTCCTGCATTTGATTAATGCCATTGTACCATTGATCTTGCTGTTGAAATATTTTACCCGAACCTGTGTCTATGGCCTTATGCACTATCTTCGTGTCTTAACGTGCACTTGCACTGAGCTATGCTATCACATGTGTTGGTTGATCATGGTTTGCATGTCTGACCATTCCCCTGCACATTACCATCATATATATGTATATACATACCATGTATGTGTGTACATGTATCGTGCTTGTGCAAATTTGAGATTTATATACATATGTGAACGACAAACATGGAATTCATAAATTTCTGTCGTGGCCGAAATATAATTGCATTAAGTTGAATCAATTGATTTAACCTTTGAATTTGTCCATAAGAAAATATACGTACTTGATAGCTATAATAATTACAGTGTATCACAGTGAATATTATACGTTGATCGAGATGTGTATGCATATATATGACCTTGTCTAGAAAAATGTTGAAACAAAGCGAATAACCAAGGCAAACAAAAATTTAAAAATAAATTTTATGTTTGCATATTAACTTGTTTCTATTCCAGTTTACTTCGTTGGGTACAACGGACAATTGGACAGAAATTGGAATGGCATTGAAGAACACAAATATAAGAATGAGTGATAGAGTGACTGTACATGTATATGAATGAATGTATAACCAAGTGAATTGAGTGATGTAATGAGAAACATATGTACCTGTGAATTGTAAAATATTATATAACAGTGAGTTATACAATAGCGGAGTCAAAAAGTTTGTACTATTTCAAATATTAAAATAAAATATTTATTTGAATAAAATTATTGTTTGAATATTCAATTATGTGCAATAACATTTTATTCAATCTAAATATTTATTTCTGTATGAGATGTAATATAGAATAGTACAGTTGCAAACACATTTATGTAACGGTATATATGTTTATTATCATAAAAAAGAATCATATTGTTATACTCAATAGAGTAGACTTGGACTAAATATTGTAGTTGAAGAAGAGAAGATGAAAATATGTAAGGGTTTCATGATTGTTATGCAAAAGGTAAGGTTAGGAAATCTCTGTCTACTAAACGACACTATTGTTAGTTAGTGAATCAGCTTCAGTTACTTCAGTTACTTCAGTTGATTCATATTCTTCCATATTATGACACTTGCAAATGGGTTACATTAGCGAGCGTAGCATGGATGAGCTAAGAAAGCGAGGTTTGATTGAGAGAGTTCGACATTCAAAGCTTGGGCTCGGTCAAGAGTTTGTTCGTCGTATACAAACAAAGATATTTTTTGGTGTTGGTGAGAATAACGCAAAAGCTATTTTGGATTATGTTTATACAGATGTTTGGGGACCTTCCCTATCCTTATGTGGAGCCAGATATTAGATTCATTTATAGATAATTTCTCTCGTAAAGTTTGTGTTTACTTTCTAAAGTCTAAGAGTGAAACCATTGTTGGGTTTCATAAATTTAAATCCATGGTAGAGAAGACGTCAAGGAAGAAGTTGAAAGTTCTCCATTCAGATAATGGTGGTCACAAGAATTCCTCAATCATTGTGAGTTCGAAGGCATTATGAGGCCTACACAACACCAGTCGACCCTCGATCTAATGGAGTTGCAGGAAGGATGAACTAGACATTATTTGAGAGAATTAAATACCTCAGATTGACTGCTAAGTTGAAGAAGGGATTTTGGGCTGAAGCTTTATCTATGGAGGCTTTCCTCATCAACCGTACACCTTCTACTGCAGCAGACATGAAGATCCCTAAAGAAGTATGGAAACGAAATCCTGTTAGCTATTCATTCCTTATGATGTTTAGTTGTACAACTTATGTACATGAGATTCGAGAAAAGCTGGAACCTAGAGATCACAAGTGTGTCTTTCTGGGTTATAAAAGAGGAGTGAAGGAATATAGTTTGTGGTGTCTAGTTAGCAAGAAACTTATTATAAGTAGACATGTAACTTTTGATGAGAAGGATATGTTGAAGGTGGAGCCTTCCTCATCGGATGACGATGAGAGGACACGTGAAGAATACCATACACAAATCAAGTCATATGTTGATTCTTTTCATAGACATTCAAATGGAGTTTCTGATGACACCGTGGTTGATTAGGATAGTACAAATGTTGGCATAGAAGATCAGACACATGGTGGAGTTCATTTAGGGACTAAGCCTGATAGAGAAAGAAGAATGCCTAAATAGCTCGATGAGTTTGTTGGTTTGAGCATCAAAGACATTGACTTTGATGATATGTCAACGTACACATTAAATGTTGTTCATAATGAGCCCAGAGATTATAGAGATGTTATTGCATCAGTTGACAGTCCCAGTTGATTAGTTGCTATGAAAGAGGAGATCGATTCTTTGCAGAAAAATCACTCTTGGGATTTGGGGCCACTTCCTACCGGCAAAAGAGCTATTGGATGTAAGTGGATCTATAGAGTGAAAGACAGCGGCAATGGAAATTTCAAATATAAAGCAAGACTAGTAGGGTATATTCAAAAGAAGAGGGCAGAGCATCATGACATCTTTCTCCAGTGGTTAGGCATACTTCTATTTGTATATTCCTGGCATTAGTTGTCCATTATGATATGCAATTAGAGCAACTAAATGTCAAAACTGCTTTCTTGCATTCTGATCTGGATAATGATATTTATTTACGACAGCCAGAAGGGTTCATTGATAGTAACAGGCCAGACTATGTTTGTATACTTAACAAATCTCTATATAGACCAAAGCTATCTCCAAGACTATGGTACAAGAGACTTGATAAGTTTATGCTTTCACAAGAATACTCCAAAAGTTTCAAAGGCCAATGCATTTATTTCAAGAGGTATGATGGTGATATGATTTAACTCTTGTTTTATATTGATATAGACAATTCAACTTGATTTTTAGTATAATTTGAAATTTGGTTTTGAATAGAACTACTCGCGTAGCGGTAGTTCGCGAATTTCGACCATTGACTTCAAACTAACGTACCAGGAGATCCGACCGTCGGATTTTCCCAAAACGAAAAAGTTTCGTTCGAAATGAAAAAAGTTTTCAAATTCAAAGAAAGGTTTTATAATCCAATAGTAAGATTTGGATATAAGTTCATATCAAATTTGAATAAAAACAGCTCTAGTGCAGGTTAGAACCCGATATGGGATTTTATTGAAATGGACTATTTTTAAGTTATTAAAAATAAGGAAAATCATTATAAATTATAACAAGTGATTTGAAAGAATTTCGAATCGAATATATGAGGTTTTAAATGATAAAAACCTGTTGACTAGAAATACATTATTTTGCAATGCCTTTTGTAACATTTTAAGTAACGTTTTGAGATTAAGGGTTTTAAGTTCTCAAATTGAATATAAACCTTGGTAAACCTTTTATATGTTTTAATAAAGAGTTTTGAAAGATGATTTTGGAAGCTCAAAAACTGAACCAAGTTTGAGAATAGGATCAAATCTTACTAAATGATTACCAATTAAAAGAGACTTAACTGAGGATCCGATAATCTAGAAGGATTTTGTTTTTGATGCTAATTATTTCGAAAAGACCGGGCTCAAACCATTTCAAATATTTATACAACGAATTAGAATATTGAAGACGGTAGTTGACCTAGAATTTTCACATTGAATGGACTTCATGCTGATTGTAACACCCCACCTCCGCCAGGGTGACTCTTGCAAGCACTCTGACTTTGGAGGGGCGTTTGAATCAGGTAAACATGCATAATGATATATCAAGGCAGAACAAGAACATATGTATATATGTAAACAGAGTAAATAACATAGATAAAACAGCGGAAGATTTTAAACCATTTCAAAATGAGTCTGGTACAACATAATGTCAATTTTCCAAATAAACAAGTCTAGTACATAAAATAACATCATCTGAAACTGAAAAGGAAAACATAAAGTAGCTATCCCCAAAGTGGAAAAACCATAGCGAGCTCAAGTCCAAAGCATACATGAGCTATCCAAGAAAAGCAGCTAAGATCCAAGCTAAGCTCCTGTATTCCCTCCCTGAGAACCTGGGGGGGGGGAAACGGAAGAAAAGAGGCGAAAGAAAACAGGTCAGTCAAAAAGACTGAGTAAGCCCTACTACAATCAATGTAAACTGATAAAGTTAACTGACATGAGCAGCAGGTATGAACATAAGGATAACAACATGATGATTAACTATCAAGGTAGATAAAGGTGTCATCGCATAATCAGGATTAAGGTTTTGCACCACAGGTGTACTAGCAAACTAACATGACTTGAATACGCAAGTATTGATCCCCTGGCCCAAGCTTTGGCCCAATAACTTGAAGTGACCCTCATACGAGGTCTAATAACATGAAGTGACCCTACCACGAGGTCCAACCCAACGGTCTAGTCGATCGACTCCCTAAGCCTAACTCGTCACGTGTTGGTGTCAATACGGCCCAAACATGAATGTAGTCGAACTGTGCCGGGTCCACCCGTCGGGTGTATCAAGCCCTAGGGTGTCAACCCTTGGACACCATAAACATGAGTGCACAGTCTCGATCTACCGGTACCCGTGCTTGTTTTCTCTGGCTACGGACTATGTGCACGACCAGAATCCGCCCGGAACTACACCGGCGTACCACCCTGCCGTCGCTTTTGGTCGCTTACCTCCAGCCCAGTAATCGTGCCCCCTCCCTAGCCTAGTCCCTAGGGTCCTGATGATACAAACTTGGGATTACTGCTGGAGTGGGCCCCCATTGCTAGGATTTTCTAATGGGTTAAGTACGGTTTAACCCTCTCGCTAATCATGGATTAACTTGGTTAAGTGTAACGATGAGTTCACGACTTAACCCCGGTTAATCTTCCAAGCCCAAATTGGTTAAGTATTAAATGGTCCATGACTTAACCCTAATCATGAGGCATTAATTAATTAATGCGCCTTAACCTCTCACATTAGACTTTGTTGTGGTTACTAGTTAAGCCGGGCGGGTCCGGGTAGCTTTACACCACAACTTGGTCTAACCTCGGGTCCAAGATACAACATGACCAACTTCTCACATTGGGTCCTATTGTTTGTAGCAACTAGTTAAGCCGGTTGGTTCCGGGTTGGTTTACGCTACAAACTCAACCCAACCTCGAGTTGGCCACACTTATCTTTTCTAAGTGTCATGTCAATCATGTTTCCAAAACATGTTACAAATTTTCAAGCAATTGGGTAGACCTAACTTAATAGGTAAATTCCCAATGGGTAGACCTAACTTAATAGGTAAATTCCCAAGCTCATGTTTTTATGTCTTTTAAGTTTACCCAACCCCAAACGCAATCCCATCGCTTACATATCGCAATAGCGCATAAAGGATAGAAAGAGGGAACTTGGCATAATCATGACATAAAAACGTTAAAGCCACAAGTTTAACATGGTGGCATATGAGATGTTCATGTGTTCATACACTTGCATATTACATTCTTAGGCCTCATAAAACCAAACTTGGCATATTCATGATACATGGTGCTAAATGACATGTAGAAATGGCCACAAGTTCGCATTTAGCCTCACATGCAAGTTATCATAAGTGATATGATAACTTACATGTTGCCAAAATGCAACCTTTGGCACAAAGCTTGAAGCTCTATGTTCACATACTCAAGGTAAGCTTGCATAACATGATAACATGAACCATATGACCATCCCAAACTTGCATATCATATGACAACTTGCATATCAAACTTGCATAACAAAACTTTCATAACATATGACAACTTGCATATCAAACTTGCATAACAAAACTTGCATAACATATGACAACTTGCATATCAAACTTGCATAACAAAACTTGCATAACATATGACAACTTGCATATCATACATTTAACTTTAGAGTATAAGTATGAAAGGAATAGGGCTTACAATGCTTATGCGGACTCAAATGAGTATAGCAAATGTAAGAAAACCCTTATGCAACCAATTAAACCCCAAAAATGCAAGCAAACTTGATCAAAACTCTTTCTTTGTGGTGCAAATAGAAGAACTTGACTTAAATGCAAGCTAATGATGATCATACAAGTCTAAAAACACTTGTATGCATGGAAAATCACTTAGAAATTTATTTAGGAATTGTATGAAGAGAGTGGAGGCCATGAGAGGATTGATTTTGCCATAGTTTAGTTGTAGGATAGATTAATGATGATTTAGGGTAGGTTTGGGTCTTATTTATAGATTAGGCAAGTGTTTTAGGCCATAGGATTAAACCCTAGTTCCAATCTCAACCCTCAAAACCGAATCTGGCCCCCAAGCTCAACCCATTCTCAAAATGGTGCACCAGGCAGGACTTGTCGTCTGAGCCAAGTCGACAGCCAAGTCGACAGGGCTGTCGACCTGGTCAGACCAAGTCGACTCCCAAGTCGACAGGGCTGTCGACTTGGGTACTGTGGCGGGAATTTTCCCGCCTGGCCCAACTGGCCCAATTTTCCAAATTCAAGTTTGAATTTGAAATCTGTTTTTACTTAGAAATTTTCTGAAAACTTCGTTGGGCCTTAATCGGGTCATACGGACTCCGATTTTCGAAAACTCGGACTCTATTTCGCGTATTTTTCCGAGCCGAACGCAATGGCATAGCCCGTTTCCCTTGATTCAGATTTTAGGATTTAATTCTGCCTCGATTTATGTTATAACAGGTTATTGAATATACGGGTTGTTACATTCTCCCCTCCTTAAAGGATTTCGTCCCCGAAATCTTCAAGTCAGGAAGAACGTATCCTACCATCCAACATCCATCTACTCGAAACATCATCCACGAGCAATCATTGTCCTTACAAGATTCTAAATGTTGTATGAACATATGCAAAGGTGTGTGTATATGTACTTATCTAATGCAAATATCATCAATGCAAATTATGTTAGTGAAATGAATCCATATGTATGCAATTCCTAACATAATGTATAACATCTATATGTGTGCACATCACATACATCCATATGCAACATCCATGTGATAACACAAAAATTTCCATCCATGAATAAGCATAAACACTCATGCATATGCAATATGAGGAGTGTGTGAGCCGATCTAGTGCCTAATGTGTATAATGCATCCACGAGTAACCACTTGCAACCACTTGCAACCACTTGCAACCATCAAGCATAACATGTTTCAAACACATGTTTCATCCAAAGGGTTTCTACCTAAGGTTCTCATGACAAGATTAACACGATAAACTAGATAAACATGGATAGAAAAGAGAAAGATATGCTAACAAAGAAAAGAGATTGAGAGTGTACCCTCAAAAAGGAATGGATAAAGCCCACGCATCTTCTCCTCGGTCTCCCAAATTGCGTCTTCTTCGGCTTCACCCCATTGAACCTTCACCAACTTGACCTCTCGATTCCTTAGCTTCTTGGTCTCCGTCCCCAGGATACGAATTGGAGCTCTCCTCAAGGTAGCCTCTTTCTCCACTTCCACATCTTCCAGAACACTCGGCTCAACAACCTCTGCTGATTCATGCAAACATTTCCGGAGATGCGAGACATGAAAAACATCGTGTACTCCGGAAAGCTTCTCGGGCAACTTTACTCTATAAGCCATCTGCCCGATCCTCTCTATAATAGGGAATGGTCCAACAAACCTTGGTGCCAACTTTCCAACGGCTCCAAATCGGACCACATTCCGCAAAGGAGAAACCTTCACGAAAACCATGTCCCCCACATCAAACTCCAAATCAGTTCTTCGCTTATCAGCATAGGATTTCTGTCGGTCTTGGGCCGCTTTCATCCGTCTCCGAATCAGCTCGACCTTCTCGGATGTATCTCTGATCATATCAGGCCCAAGTATAAGATTATCTGTAGTCTCCCACCAACATGTAGGCTACTTGCACGGCCTCCCATATAAAGCTTCAAATGGTGCCATTCCTATGCTCGCTTGATAACTGTTATTATATGCAAACTCAACAAGAGGAAGATGGTCTTCCCAAGTACCACCAAAATCCAGAATACAAAGCCTCAACAGATCCTCGAGTACCCTATTCACCCTTTCGGTTTGGTCGTCCGTCTGTGGGTGATAAGCAGTACTTAGATTCAACCTCGTGCCCATGGCTTCTTGCAAGCTATTCCAGAACTGACTTGTAAAGATTGGGTCACGGTCACTGACAATACTAGAAGGGACTCCATGAAGTCTCACAATCTCACGAAGATATACGGACGCTAGCCAAGATGCGGTTCTCTTGCTCTTCACCGGAATGAAATGAGCACTCTTCGTAAGTCTATCCACAATAACCCAAATGCTCGTATTCCCTTTCCTTGACCTTGGTAGCCCATCGATAAAATCCATGGAAATACTCTCCCACTTCCAAAGTGGAACGTCTAGGGGATGCAATAGCCCACCGGGCTTCTTCGACTCGGCCTTAACTTGCTGGCAAGTGATACATCTAGTGACAAATTCTGCCACATCCTTCTTCATCCCAGGCCAAAAGAAAATGCGCTTCATATCTTTATACATCTTATCTCCGCCTGGAAGTATAGTCAACTTAGAGCGATGCGCTTCCTCAAGAACTTTCCTTACTAAATCTTCCACCATTGGAACACATAACCTTCCGTCTCTCCTCAACGAACCCTTGTCATCAATAGAATATCGAGCGAGATGACTAAACGTCTCTCCTCGGATCAGCTTATCCATAATCTCAACTATCTGAGGGTCTTCTCTCTGCGAAGCCCCAACTTGATCAAGAAGGGTAGGTTTGAGTTCCAGAGATGCTAAAGAACCGGTCATCGACTCAATCGCCAAAGAGAAATCAAAGGTTGCCACATACTCTAAATTCTTCATCTCTACGAATAAAGGACTCAGAGTCAACCTTCTTCTACTCAATGCATCTGCTACCACATTCCCCTTGCCAGGGGTATAAGCTATCTCAAAATCATAGGACGCCAAGAATTCCATCCATCTTTGTTGCCTCAGATTCAGATCCTTCTGAGAAAAGAGATACTTCAATGACTTGTGATTGGTATAAAGCTCAAATCTTTCTCCCAGAAGATAATGGCGCCAAGCCTTGAGTGCATATACTATTGCTGCCAACTCTAAGTCATGAGTGGGATAATTCTTCTCATGAACCTTGAGTTGTCTACCGCCAAAGCATATCACCCTTCCTTCTTGCATCAGAACTGCTCCCAACCCCATGCCACATGCATCGGTGTATACTGTAAATAACTTCCCTCCATCAGGCAAAGCTAGGACAGGTGCTGATGTAAGAGCTCTCTTGAGCTTCTGAAAAGCAAGCTCGCATTCTATGCTCCAAGCAAAAACTAAATTCTTCTTCGTCAATTTAGTGAGAGGAGCGGATATCTTTGCGAAGTCCTTGATGAATTTCCGGTAAAAACCCGCAAGACCTAGAAAACTTCTCACTTCGGTTGCATTCCTCGGAGTCTTCCAATCCTGAACTGCAACCACCTTAGCGGGATCCACCGCTAAGCCTTGCTTAGACACTATATGCCCAAGGAATCTAACTTCCCTTCTCCAAAAATGACACTTGGAGAACTTGGCCTTCAACTGATGCGCTCTAAGCGTATCCATCACCTCTACGAGATGCCTTGCGTGCTCTTCCTCATCCTTAGAGAAGATCAGAATATCATCTACGAAGACCACGGCAAACTTGTTCAAGAACTCCCTGAACACCCTACTCATCAAGTCCACGAAATATGCGGGTGCATTAGTCAAGCCGAACGGCATGACAAGCCATTCGAAGAATCCATCTGGAGTCCTGAACGCAGTCTTGTCTATACTATCCTCAGCTACCCTGAGCTGATGGAATCCCGTAGCAAGATCAAGCTGAGAGAAAACAGAAGCACCGACAAGCTGGTCAAAGAGATCATCGATCCTCGGTAACGGGTGTCTGTTCTTCTTAGTCAGCTTATTTAACTCTCGATAGTCAACACAAAGTCGGAGAGAACCATCTGCCTTGGTAGCAAATACCACAGGCGCTCCCCACTCAGATATACTTCGTCTAATGAAGTTATTTTCAAGCAACTCTTTCACTTGCTTGCTTAGCTCCCGCCTTTCACGCGGAGCCATGTGCCGAACGGGCAAGGAAACCGGCTTTGCATTATCCACCAGATAAATGCGGAAATCAATCTCTCGCTTAGGGGGCAACCCCCTAACTTCATCAAAAAAATCCAGATAATCTCGAACCACTCTCACAGACTGAAGAGTCTCCACTGACGAGTCGAGTGATTCAAGATAGCACAACATGACGGGACCTCTCGGATCACAAGAAATCTCTAGGGTGTTCCCGAGGCGAGTCACGAGCCTCACAACCCTATGCTCGCAATCAAGAATGGCTCCATATCTGGACAGCCAATCCATGCCCAATATCAATCCGTATCCCCTGAAACCAAGAACATAAGCACTGCAAAAGAACTCTACACTCAGTATAGAGATCCTCAAATCCCCACATATCATAGACAAATGGGCGGAACCCCCAATAGGATTTGAGGCACAGACGGGATCATCTACCAAGCTAGTACTAAGGTGCAAACTATCAACAAGATCAGATGAGATAAAGCTATGCGATGCACCAGAATCAAACAAGGTACGAACTGGAAAATAAGAAATATATACAAGGCTCTCAACAGAAATACTACCTCGATCGGGAACTGGAGCGGCAGTGAGAGCATGAACTTGCCCTCCTGAAGGTCCAGCACGCTGAGTTTGACCCTGACCTTGCCCCTGTTTCTTCGGGCAATCCTTGCTGAAATGTCCGGTCTTACCGCAGAAAAAGCATTCACCATTCTTCCTTTTCCTCTTTCTACAATCTTTAATAAGATGCCCAACTGAACCGCAATAATGGCACTTCTCCTTGTTGTTCTTGCCCTTGTTGTTGTTCCCCTTGTTGCCTTGACCCTTGTTCTTGTTCTGATTGCCTTGACTGCTTTGGCCACTTGGATTACCCTGATTTCCTTTTCCCTGAGAATCGGCCTTCTTGGCTTGAGCATCATTTTTCTTGACATCTCCCTGAAGTAACGCCATATCAACCAAGCTCTCAAACGTGGCCCCATGGGGAATATGTGACATAGCCAATCCCTGCAACGGCTCATTCAATCCTCTAGAAAAACGGAGAGCCTTCTTCTGAGGAGTATTCACCATATCCAAGCCAAAACGAGCTAACTGATTGAACTTATTCACATACTCTTTGACAGACATATCTCCTTGCTTCAAAGTTATGAACCTTTCCATTTGCAGATTCTCCTCAGCAGAAGATAGAAACTTAAGCATGAACCTTGCTCTGAAATCGGCCCAAGTCTCAACAGGCCTAGTACCATTGGTGACTTCCCACCAATAAGCGGCTTCATCCTTCATAAGCCAAACCGCCAACAAGAGCTTTCTCTGATCGTCTAACCCAAAGATAGCAAATAAATCCTCGGTCTCTTTCAACCAATTTCTGGCCTCTACAAAAGTCTCAGTGCCTTGAAAATTCTTGCCACCCATTGCTTTGAAATCTTTGCAAGTCTTTGCGAAGTCAGCCTGAGGATGCTGAGGGGGAGGAGGAAGAGGAACCTCAACGAAAGGAGGAGGAGGAACATTAGCGACAGGAGGAGGAATATTAACCACTGGAGGAGGAGGAGGAGGGACATCTGCGGGGCCGGCTTCGGTCGCCCTAGCCTCCAAAAGTCTCCTATACCAAACAGGTACGTGCACTCCCTCCGGGATAACAAAGTTATCAGCCATACTGAAAACAAAGAAAAAGACAGATTCAGAATGGAGAAAAACGAAGGGATTTTGCTAATGGCTTTTTGGGGAATAGCCTTTAAAATAAACTAGACTTTTCTTTGGAAAATACTTTATACTTGGTTTTGAAAATAGTTTTCCAAAAGTTTTCTAAAAACCTTTTTGTTCCTTCTCGTAAACCATATGCTCTGATACCAAATGTAACACCCCACCTCCGCCAGGGTGACTCTTGCAAGCACTCTGACTTTGGAGGGGCGTTTGAATCAGGTAAACATGCATAATGATATATCAAGGCAGAACAAGAACATATGTATATATGTAAACAGAGTAAATAACATAGATAAAACAGCGGAAGATTTTAAACCATTTCAAAATGAGTCTGGTACAATATAATGTCAATTTTCCAAATAAACAAGTCTAGTACATAAAATAACATCATCTGAAACTGAAAAGGAAAACATAAAGTAGCTATCCCCAAAGTGGAAAAACCATAGCGAGCTCAAGTCCAAAGCATACATGAGCTATCCAAGGAAAGCAGCTAAGATCAAAGCTAAGCTCCTGTATTCCCTCCTTGAGAACCTGGGGGGGAAACGGAAGAAAAGAGGCGAAAGAAAACAGGTCAGTCAAAAAGACTGAGTAAGCCCTACTACAATCAATGTAAACTGATAAAGTTAACTGACATGAGCAGCAGGTATGAACATAAGGATAACAACATGATGATTAACTATCAAGGTAGATAAAGGTGTCATCGCATAATCAGGATTAAGGTTTTGCACCACAGGTGTACTAGCAAACTAACATGACTTGAATACGCAAGTATTGATCCCCTGGCCCAAGCTTTGGCCCAATAACTTGAAGTGACCCTCATACGAGGTCCAATAACATGAAGTGACCCTACCACGAGGTCCAACCCAACGGTCTAGTCGGTCGGCTCCCTAAGCCTAACTCGTCACGTGTTGGTGTCAATACGGCCCAAACATGAATGTAGTCGAACTGTGCCGGGTCCACCCGTCGGGTGTATCAAGCCCTAGGGTGTCAACCCCTGGACACCATAAACATGAGTGCACAGTCTCGATCTACCGGTACCCGTGCTTGTTTTCTCCGGCTATGGACTATGTGCACGACCAGAATCCGCCCGGAACTACACCGGCGTAACACCCTGCCGTCGCTTTTGGTCGCTTATCTCCAGCCCAGTAATCGTGCCCCCACCCTAGCCTAGTCCCTAGGGTCCTGATGATACAAACTTGGGATTACTGCTGGAGTGGGCCCCCATTGCTAGGATTTTCTAATGGGTTAAGTACGGTTTAACCCTCTCGCTAATCATGGATTAACTTGGTTAAGTGTAACGATGAGTTCACGACTTAACCCCGGTTAATCTTCCAAGCCCAAATTGGTTAAGTATTAAATGGTCCATGACTTAACCCTAATCATGAGGCATTAATTAATTAATGCGCCTTAACCTCTCACATTAGACTTTGTTGTGGTTACTAGTTAAGCCGGGCGGGTCCGGGTGGCTTTACACCACAACTTGGTCTAACCTCGGGTCCAAGGTACAACATGACCAACTTCTCACATTAGGTCCTATTGTTTGTAGCAACTAGTTAAGCCGGTCGGTTCCGGGTAGGTTTACGCTACAAACTCAACCCAACCTCGAGTTGGCCACACTTATCTTTTCTAAGTGTCATGTCCATCATGTTTCCAAAACATGTCACAAATGTTCAAGCAATTGGGTAGACCTAACTTAATAGGTAAATTCCCAAGCTCATGTTTTTATGTCTTTTAAGTTTACCCAACCCCAAACGCAATCTCATCGCTTACATATCGCAATAGCGCATAAAGGATAGAAAGAGGGAACTTGGCATAATCATGACATAAAAACGTTAAAGCCACAAGTTTAACATGGTGGCATATGAGATGTTCATGTGTTCATACACTTGCATATTACATTCTTAGGCCTCATAAAACCAAACTTGGCATATTCATGATACATGGTGCTAAATGACATGTAGAAATGGCCACAAGTTCGCATTTAGCCTCACATGCAAGTTATCATAAGTGATATGATAACTTACATGTTGCCAAAATGCAACCTTTGGCACAAAGCTTGAAGCTCTATGTTCACATACTCAAGGTAAGCTTGCATAACATGATAACATGAACAATATGGCCATCCCAAACTTGCATAACATACTTGCATATCATATGACAACTTGCATATCAAACTTGCATAACAAAACTTGCATAACATATGACAACTTGCATATCAAACTTGCATAACAAAACTTGCATAACATATGACAACTTGCATATCAAACTTGCATAACATATGACAACTTGCATATCATACATTTAACTTTAGAGTTTAAGTATGAAAGGAATAGGGCTTACAATGCTTATGCAGACTCAAATGAGTATAGCAAATGTAAGAAAACCCTTATGCAACCAATTAAACCCCAAAAATGCAAGCAAACTTGATCAAAACTCTTTCTTTGTGGTGCAAATAGAAGAACTTGACTTAAATGCAAGCTAATGATGATCATACAAGTCTAAAAACACTTGTATGCATGGAAAATCACTTAGAAATTTATTTAGGAATTGTATGAAGAGAGTGGAGGCCATGAGAGGATTGATTTTGCCATAGTTTAGTTGTAGGATAGATTAATGATGATTTAGGGTAGGTTAGGGTCTTATTTATAGATTAGGCAAGTGTTTTAGGCCATAGGATTAAACCCTAGTTCCAATCTCAACCCTCAAAACCGAATCTGGCCCCCAAGCTCAACCCATTCTCAAAATGGTGCACCAGGCAGGACTTGTCGTTTGAGCCAAGTCGACAGCCAAGTCGACAGGGCTGTCGACCTGGTCAGACCAAGTCGACTCCCAAGTCGACAGGGCTGTCGACTTGGGTACTGTGGCGGGAATTTTCCCGCCTGGCCCAACTGGCCCAATTTTCCAAATTCAAGTTTGAATTTGAAATCTGTTTTTACTTAGAAATTTTCTGAAAACTTCGTTGGGCCTTAATCGGGTCATACGGACTCCGATTTTCGAAAACTCGGACTCTATTTCGCGTATTTTTCCGAGACGAACGCAATGGCATAGCCCGTTTCCCTTGATTCAGATTTTAGGATTTAATTCTGCCTCGATTTATGTTATAACAGGTTATTGAATATACGGGTTGTTACACTGATGCTTTGGGTAGCTTCCATTATAAGGTTATAAGTGGCAGTGGTCTGGACGTACTTGTTGATTGTCCAGATATGCAAGGGCCTCTCTCCTTTATTGGACGAGGAATGAGGTGCATTCGGTTCCATTCACAATCCAGAATGAACTTATACTGGTTATATGTCTGACATTGTATTTTATAATGTATTGATTGGTTTCTATTAAACATATTTCATTTTGTGGTTGAGAGGTTATCTCAACTTTACACCCTCTTTGAGGCGTATGAGCTCAAAGGTTATATGGTTAGTTATTATCAATTATATGTTGTGAATTGATAGTGTGGAATGCTAAGTGCTGATGGTAGATAGATCAAAAGCTTTTGTTACAAAGCTGAGCTTTGTGGAATGTGATTTCACGACCTCACAAATGGTAATGAGACGAAACAGGATGAAGTACTACAGAGATAAGGACTAACATTTCCTTGTAGTTAAGAAGTGATTCCATGGTATGGAGCCCAAGTAATTTACTTATGCAGATGATGGAATGTGGCGCCTCAGATATTGGTCGAGAACGACCGAGAGACGTTAAGTGTTCAGGAGAAACCTGAACTATACTTGGTATAGGTGGGTCGGCTTTGCCGATACAGCCGAGAATTTGTTGATCCTGGGACATCCCCCTAGAGGTGTTTCGAATCGCAAGAACGAAGATCTTTTGACTTGGTCACCGTGGAACCCAACTTCTAATACGAACCTTTACGGTATTAATTGTAACCCATGTATATTGGCGTAATATATGGGTACCTACATTTTCTAGGATTGATACATTTATTTTAAAAGTTTTCAATGACAAACAATGACGATAATATGAAACGATTTTCACGTATCAAGCATATTTGGTTATCGTATGGCAAAACTTGCTCCTAATAGTGTGTTTGCATCGTGTGATGGGATGCAAGTCCTATGGTAGCTTCATTTTCAAAAAGCATTGCGATTTTTGTGCACTAGTATTCATGAGAGGAGACTCGTTCCGTGTTATACGACGTGGTCTTATGATTTGCCTTACTACCCTTATAAACACAGTTGTTTTCGGTTTCTTGCACTAGTCCCTTGACTGACCTGTAGTTCTGTTTTTCCTTTGTGAACTCAGGTGCCTTTATTTCCACACAGGAAGCTTAATATTCAGATTAGTAGTTAAGTTCATTTCCGGAGCTATGTGTGGAAGCTATTCATGGAAGTTGTTTTTGGATTTGGAGCAAGAGAAGAAGCTGGATGTTCTTTTTTGATTTTCTATGAAGACTCTATCATGTCGTTATTTCCGCTATGCCTTTATATCTTATTTTCTCTGTTCTGTATTATTGAACCTTATCGGTTATATTAAACTCTGATGTATTCTTGGTGTAATACATTGTACATTATGATGTAGTAATGCAATGTTTATTTCCACTGTTATACAATGTGTTATGCTGTAAAGGCAACGTGTCCTTTTAGGCAATTGGAATGTCGATATCCTAGGTACCGAGGGGATGGGTCGTTATATATGGTATCAGAGCTGAGGGTTAACCTTAGTTCTTGAGTATAACCCAATGAAAGACTGTTCAGAGATACAATAAGTAGTATTCTCGGATGAGTTACTCATTAGAGATAGGTTTAGTAGCACTCAAGAATGAGTACAGCTTGAGAAAACACACACTTGTCAAATTAGTTTTCATTCGTATCAATTCGTATTCTTTACTATGTTCCCTAAGATATCTTTTCTGCTTGCCTAACTCTTTTCTTACTATGAAGATGATGAAAAATAAGGGGAAAAAGAAGACCATTTTGGGGAAGGGGTAATGCTGTGACTAATGTTCAAGCCCCCTTAGTGGCAGAAGCTGAAGCTGTTTTGTAAGATCAGCCTGAGCCAGTTCTAGAAGTTTTATAAAGAAGTACAGGTACCTTGGAGGGCAACAACTTGTTCGAAAAGAATCAGCTGTTGAGGTACATGCATGGTTGCGTGCATGTGAAAGAATTTTCAAAGGCTTGAAGCTTAATGATATACAAAAGAGGTATTTGGAAACTTGGTTACTAAAGGAAGAAACCTTTGTCTGGTGTGAAACAATCACATTGGAAGAATACAAGGAGGACTTCTCTTGGGAGTGCTTTAAGAAAGTTTTTTAAGGTAGGCTTATACCATTTGAAGGAATAACTTTCTTATACTATGAGTTTTCCAACTTAAAGCAAGGAGATATAACTATTGAGGAATGTCTGAATTAGTTTAATGAACTTTCTCGTTGTGGGTCAGAACTGATCCTTAATCCGATCAAAAAGAACAAAAGGTTAATTAAAGTTTTGGAAAGGAAGTACCAGAACAGAACCATGACTCATGTGAAATCATTTTTTGTGGATATGGTAGATAATAGTGTATCACTTTAAATCCTTGGACAGATAGAATGTTGTGCAAGATAAAGGTAAAAAAAGGATAATTCATGGAAGAAAAGAAAATCTGGGAACAAGAAGTTAAATTTCTCGGACATGTAGTATTGAAAGAAGGAATTTCGATGGATCCGAATAAAGTTTTGCCATCCAAAGTTGAAAGCAACCTAGAACCTCCATAAAGGTTAGAAGTTTCCCTGGTCTGGCAGGTTATTATCGGAGGTTCGTGAAGGATTTCTCAAAGTTATCCAGCCCTTTGACGAAGCTAACTAAGAAGAACGTTGGGTTTGTTTGGACTGCAAGAAGCGAAGAAGTCTTTCAAGAATTGAAAATAAGGCTGATTATTGCTCCAGTCCTAACGATTATTAATGGCAACAAAGGATTGACTATTTATACAAATGCCTATAAAGAAGGATTTGGTGCAATACTAATTCAAGAAGGAAAGGTAGTTGCATATGCTTGTAAGCAATTGAAACCGCATGAAAGGAAGTATGTAACTCATGATCTGGAATTGCTTGCAGTTGTATTTTCTTTGAAGATCTGGAAACATTATTCGTTGGGTGAGAAGCTTGAGTTGTTCACTGATCACAAATCGTTAAAGTACCTTTTTACTTAGAAGAATTTGAATATGAGGCCGTAGTGTTGGTTAGAGTTTTGGCGGCATATGATCTGGATATTCTCTATACTCCAGGTAAGGCTAATGTTGTAGCAGATGCGCTCAACAGAAAGCATAGCATTATTGCTCAATTAGTTGTCACACATACCTTGATTGAGAAGGTTATTATTCATCAAAAGAGCGAAGAATTTATTCAGAAGATTTATAAAAGAATTCAACAAAGAGAAGTCTTGAATTTTAAAATTGATGATCGAGGTATTTTAAGATTAAAAGAGCGGATCTGTGTCCCAGACATCCAAGAGCTCAAAAGAGAAGCACTGAATGAATGTCATAAATCCAAGCTAAGTATCCATCCAGTAATCCACTAGATGTATCAAGATTTGAAGCACACATTTTGGTGAAATTCGATAAAGGGAGATATCTCAATCTATGCTAGTAGGTGCCCAACTTGTCAACAAGTTAAAAGCGATCAACAAAAGTTTGTTGGATTATTTCAGTCATTGGATATTCATTAGTGGCAGTAGAACCAAATATCGATGGATTACCCTGAACCCGAAGAGTTAATGAAGGGATCTGGGTTATTGTAGATCGTATGACAAAGAGTGCCCATTTTCTTCTGGTAAAGCCAAAGAGAACAGCTGACAGTCTTATGCAACTATATATAAAAGAGATTGTCTGATTGCACGGGATACCTAGTAGTATAGCAAGTGATCAAGATCTGATCTTTACCATTCATTTCTAGGGGGAACTTCAATCAATATTGGGAATGAAGTTAAATCTGAGTACTACTTACCATCCCCAAACAGACGGGAAAACGAAAAGAGTAAATCGAATTTTGGAAAATTTGTTTGGAGGTTGCATTCTTGATTTTTGGGGGATCTTGGGGAGATTATTTGCATCTAGTAGAGTCTCCTATAACAACAGTTATCAAGAAAGTATATGTATGTCACCTTTTGTGGCGTTGTATGGTCGACCTTGCAAGTCGCCAGCATGTTGGATTGAGTCGGGTGATACACTTATATTGGGTCTAAATATGATCCGTGAAGCGACTGAGAAAGTGGATTTCATTAAGAAGAAACTGAAGGTATCTCAAAGAACATAGAAGATATGTTGATAAGCGAAGAAGAAACTTGGAATTCTATGTGGGTAGCTAAGTATTCCCAAAAATTTCTCCACTGGGAGGAGTCATCAGATTTGGAAAGACTGGGAAGTTATTGCCTAGATATATTGGACCTATTCCAGTATTGGAAAGATCGGAACTTTGGCTTATAGAATTCAACTGCCTGAATGGTTTCCAGGTACACATGATGTGTTTCATATTTCTCACCTTCGAAGATATGTTCATGATCCTAGTTTGATCACCAAAGAAGCTACATAGCAAAACTTAGAGATTACACTAGAATTGACAGTTCCACGAGAGCCTTTAAAGTATTTGTAACAAACTGGATTTTTAGCCAGTTAATTTTGAACTTTAAAATTTGTTTTAATTGTTGTATTGATAATTTAAAAAGGATTTTATAATGAATTTATTTATAAAACAATGTTTTTACTTATAATTTATAATATAATTTAAATTGAGCTCGAAATAGTCGCGGTAGTTCATAATTTACGATTTAAACTTTAACTGAAGAGATAGGACCTGATATAAATTGGATTTCTTTGAAACAAGAAACGTTGGGATCTATTTGATTAGGTTATTCTAGTGAAAGAGAAAAATTGAGATTTCGTCTTTTAAATTGTAAGTTATGTTCAAATCAAAATTTCAAATAGTCGCTATGAAGTCGTTTATAAACTAAACGACCCAGAAAATCTGAACCAATTTAAAATTTTTAAATTGGCTAAAATAATGGATTTTAAATATTTAAAATAAATATTTTAAATAATGGCGATGAAAACTGAGTTTGAATCGACAATTGAAAACGAATATAATTAATTATAATTATAAATAAGGCCTGAAAGGGCGCTGTAGTTTCGAAAATTGAATTCAAACTTTATCGGACTGTATCGGGTGCAAAACAATCCGGATTTTAGTGAAATCAAAAACATTAGGATCTAATTGGTAATATCTTTCTAACGAATCCGACCAATCGAAATTTCATAGCGGGAATCAAAAGAGATGTCCAGTTGAAAATTCTGAATAGTCGCTATGGAATTCAGGCCCTTAAAAATGGATATTTTGCAAACGACCTCGGATTTCGACGAAACCACTTTTGTTGGGTCCCGGATGTGAATTTATTGCTAGGTTTCAAATTTCATAATTTTTCGAATCAATATGTGGGCGTGGCAAAGGAAAACGCGTTTGACCAGTTTTAGTTGATTTTAATCGACTGGAAATTGACCATTTTTCGAACGGTCTCAGAATTTGACGAAACTAGTTTTGTTAGGACCGTATCTTCAATACGAAGCTAGAAAATATTTTTCGAGAATTTTTAGAGTTAGTATGTGCCTCCGGTAATTTAAAATGTACGTTTAAAATTCAATATAGTGATTTAAATGTAAATTCAACGGAAACTGATTGTAACGATCAAATCAGCTTGCGATACATATCCCATTGTGTTCGGAATGGGGGTAAAATGCTATGGACGACAGGCGGTAGGCCTCGTTTCGAGGTCGTATGTAAAAGTCAACCTTTTTGCAAAATTAAATAATTAAATAATAAAAAGAAAAAAAATAATTTAATTCCCTCCCTTTATCTTTCTTTCTGGCCCCCCGTTCATTTCAATTTCAAACCAATAAAAGAAAAAAAAAACCCTAAGACAATCAACGCCACCGCCCTGACGACCCACGACCGCCGAACCCCCACCACGCTGCTGATCCCGCTCCTCCCCCTCGCGACGCATCCGAGCCCCCCCTGAAGCATCGCGAGCCCCCCCTGAAGCATTGACGCCACCACCACCGAAGACCACCCACGACCGCCATGCCCCTCCGCTTCGCCTGCTCCGCCTCCTGCCGCCGACCCTGACGACCCCCTCATCCTTAACAAATCAATGTAAGTTATTTTTATTTTATTTTATTTTATTTTAATTCTGAAAATTTCTGATTTTTAAAGAGTTTAAAACTGATTTTATTTTAAAACTTTAAAAAGAAAAAGGTTTAAACTTTAAATAGAAAAAGATTTGAACTTTAAATAGAAAAAGGTTTAAACTTTAAATAGAAAAAGATTTGAACTTTAAATAGAAAAAGATTTGAACTTTAAATAGAAAAAGATTTGAACTTTAAATAGAAAAAGATTAGAACGTTAAAAAGAAAAAGATCAGATTTTTTTTAGAATAGAAAAGATCATATTTTTAAAATAGAAAAGACGGAATTTTTATCAAGTAGAAGAAGTAAGATATGATTCTTATATTTTTAAAGTAATAAAAATATAATTTTTACATCATAGGATTATTATAAAATTTAATCTTTATTTTTGAAAAGGCGGAATCTATATTTTTGAAATTCGATTTTTATATATTGAATAACATAGTAAAAATTTGATATTTACATATGTAGAGAATACGGGCAACGAAAGCGACGAAAGGCGAGATTGGCGAAGATTTCTCTAAAGGAAGAATCGTAGTATTGGATAGCTATTGGTGAGAATTTCTCACTCTTCAATTTCTTTTTCTATATATAGATAAAAAGTGTGATTTTTACATTCTAAAACGCGAATACCATTCAACACATGAATTTCTAATCAACGAATGAATATCAATTCAACACATGAATGTTTTCTATAGTTTCTATATATAGATAAAAAGTGTGATTTTTACATTTTAAAACGCGAATACCATTCAACACATGAATTTCTAATCAACGAATGAATATCAATTCAACACATGAATGTTTTCTATAGTTTCTATATATAGATAAAAAGTGTGATTTTTACATTCTAAAACGCGAATACCATTCAACACATGAATTTCTAATCAACGAATGAATATCAATTCAACACATGAATGTTTTCTATAGTTTCTATATATAGATAAAAAGTGTGATTTTTACATTCTAAAACGCGAATACCATTCAACACATGAATTTCTAATCAACGAATGAATATCAATTCAACACATGAATGTTTTCTATAGTTTCTATATATAGATAAAAAGTGTGATTTTTACATTCTAAAACGCGAATACCATTCAACACATGAATTTCTAATCAACGAATGAATATCAATTCAACACATGAATGTTTTCTATAGTTTCTGTAGAAACATTCATGTGTTGAATTGATATTCATTCTTTGATTAGAAATTCATGTGTTGAATGGTATTCGCGTTTTAAAATGTAAAAATCACACTTTTTATCTATATATAGAAACTATAGAAAACATTCATGTGTTGAATTGATATTCATTCGTTGATTAGAAATTCATGTGTTGAATGGTATTCGCGTTTTAAAATGTAAAAATCACACTTTTTATCTATATATAGAAACTATAGAAAACATTCATGTGTTGAATTGATATTCATACGTTGATTAGAAATTCATGTGTTGAATGGTATTCGCGTTTTAGAATGTAAAAATCACACTTTTTATCTATATATAGAAAAAGAAATTGAAGAGTGAGAAATTCTCACTAATAGCTATCCAATACTACGATTCTTCCTTTAGAGAAATCTTCACCAATCTCGCCTTTCGTCGCTTTCGTTGCCCGTATTCTCTACATATGTAAAAATCGAATTTTTACTATTTTAGAGAATACGGGCAACGAAAGCGACGAAAGGCGAGATTGGCGAAGATTTCTCTAAAGGAAGAATCGTAGTATTGGATAGCTATTGGTGAGAATTTCTCACTCTTCAATTTCTTTTTCTATATATAGATAAAAAGTGTGATTTTTACATTCTAAAACGCGAATACCATTCAACACATGAATTTCTAATCAACGAATGAATATCAATTCAACACATGAATGTTTTCTATAGTTTCTATATATAGATAAAAAGTGTGATTTTTACATTTTAAAACGCGAATACCATTCAACACATGAATTTCTAATCAACGAATGAATATCAATTCAACACATGAATTTCTCGTTATCGGTTTCCTACCATCGCGGTCGTCATGAATTTCACGTTGAGACGACCCGAAATCCCGTTCAGACGGAAACGAGGGTTATCTTTTGGAATATAACACAGAAACAGATAATAGCAGATCAAAATTAAACAAATACACCAGGTAATGAACAATAGAATATACTGGATAAAAGTAATCATCAGAGTTACACAGTATACAGGATCTTACTTAGTACAAATACAGTTCAGCTATACATAAATGTCTACAGCGGAAATAAACAAAATATGTACAATAGGAGCTGAACAGCATAAAAAGAAATAAATGATAGAATCCATCTTCAGCTCCAGCTATCCAGAAAGAACCAGCTAAACCTGAATACAAGGCTGCCCGTGGAAAAAGGGGCACCCGAGTTTGAGAGTGAAACAAACTAAGAGTCAGTCATGGGACTGGTATGAGAAATCTACTCAACACATATATAATTTGGCTAATCACAGGACCACGCCACTTTCATGGAACGGGTTTACTCCATTGGATTGCCAGTGCTTTTAAAACAAATCTTTCTTTTAAACATCGCTATGCTTTTTATAAAAATGAAGCCGTTATAAGACTCAGTTCCCATCACACAATGCAACGCAAACCGGAGGATAGAGTTTTACCTATAACGGCCAAAATATGCTTGATACGAATAAAAACAAAGGCATTTGGTATTATTGCTAGTGTTTATATGTTTTGAAAGCAATTTCAAATCATAACTATCAATCATAGACGGCATTAATGCCCCATACCACTATGTCGCCATATATAGGTATACAATCAAAATCGCACAGTCACGTATTTGGAAATTTGATTTCCGTCATGAACCAAGGCAAAAGATAGTCCTTACCGAATTCGAGACAATCTAGCCTACCATGTCTCAGGAACAGCCGCAACTGCCCCCTGGATCGTCAGGGCCGGTCCACCGATGTAGATTATTATACCTGAACAATACGTCTCCCCGCCCTTTGGGGCGCAAACGAGCCAACGAATGACTCCATCGGACCCGGATCGTCCGATCAAACCGAGGCGCCTCGCAACAGCAACAACCACATAGGTGAGAAATATATAAATGTCAGGGCTAGTAGGTCACTGACACCACCCTAGCTAGAAAGAAACGCATGCCCTCCCTGAGGTCCGTCTCCCGTTTTAGGTTCATACCGGGGTGTGAGGCTCGCG
Source organism: Allium sativum (assembly GCA_030737875.1). Taxonomy (NCBI): domain Eukaryota; kingdom Viridiplantae; phylum Streptophyta; class Magnoliopsida; order Asparagales; family Amaryllidaceae; genus Allium; species Allium sativum. The sequence goes on along the minus strand of CM060915.1, from coordinate 250,107,839 downwards.
AATTTACGTTATACACAAAGCTACGCCACACAGGCGGTGCTTTGATCATCACCACAAGACTTTGCTTTTCAACAGAAGCCCTGATCTCTGCATCTTAGCATGCCACACAGAATTAATCCAATGTCAGACACACAGTCCATTTACAAGTCCGTTCTGGGTCTGAATGAAACCGGAGGCACTAAATACCTCGCAAACCCTTCGATCAACACGTACGTCTGAACGATCACCACTCATTATCCATATTTCGGGATGCCTCCCAATCAGGACCTCGGTTACCATCCAAACGAGGTGAAGATCTCCGGTCTTCGACCATCGTCTTCATCTTCGACTTTCAATCGTCGGTCAATTATTTGAAATGAGAATTAACTCGGCCTTCTCAAATAATTCACGTATATTTAGAATTTCAAATCAATTTACTTCAATGGTTAAATTATTCGACAACGCCGATCTTGTTCTTTAATGTAATTTTCACACCAAACACATTCAACCATCAAAAGCCACATAAATCGAGCAAATTCAGTTTATTTCCATTCCATATCACTTATGATATTTTATAACTATTTATCGCTATTTTTATTTATTTTTAAGTAGCTAATTTATTCAAAACGACGCTTCGGGCCATAAAGCGGTCGTGGCGCCGTTTTTCTTTAGATTTGATTTACACATATCTGAAAATCTAACCGTTGAATCTACACAAAATTAACATCATTAGAAAGGTCTTTTCAAAACGAATCCAACGGTTCCAGTTTCGGGAAAATCCGACGGTCGGATCTCCCGGTACAATCGTTTGAAGTTCCGATTTCAAAATACGAACTGCAGCGTCGTTATTCGATTAAATATATATATTTATTTATATATATATATATAAATATAATCGCTTCTGGCGCTGTTTTTCTTCAGATTTGAATTAAACATTCTAGACAATCCAACCGTTGGATTTTTGCAAGGTTGGTGCCGTTGGGAAGATATTTCCAAGGCGAACCCGACGGTTGAGGTTTCGGGAAAATCCAATGGTCGGATTCCCCGTACTAGTTGTTTGAACTCACAGTTTCAAAATATGAACTGCACGGCTTTGTTTCGTTTTAATTTTATTTATATTTATATAATTATATAAATATAGTTCATTCAGCAATTTCAATATCGTTTTCACTTCAAATATTTTACTAACGCCTTAAAATTTTGGAAAATTTCGCCATAACCTCCCCTGCACCGGGAGCATCGGGAAATCGCAAATAGCTTTCCCGGTCCTTCTAATTTCAAAAAGAAAAAGAAAAAGCCAAGCGGCTAGCCAACAGGCTCATAAAATCATCACCCAAACAAAACAGTAAATGTGTACCTATTTGTCGGGCACAAAATTTTATTCCTCTTCTCTAGCCCCTTTGCTATAACTTGTTCAATGGATATGCATGTACATATATATACAGTTCCTATCATTTATCATTTTCTATTCAACTTCATATTTGATTTCTATTTGGTTTAAAAACACCATTTAACCTAATGTTATATACATAGGTGCAAATCATTTCATTAGCTAATTAATGAATATTTCAACTCATATATGTTTATTTTGAACAAGTGGCTATTTTTAACACTTCACATTTCAACGATTTATGCATACAATAAGAATGTGATTTTTATTGTAAAACAATTCATTTCAAAACACTATTTTTCTATATAGTTCATATAGGTGACAAAAATAGGATTTTTATCATAAAACAAATTCTTTTAAAACGAGATTATTTTACACAGTTCATATAGTCGATAAAAGGTGATTTTTATTATCAAACAATTTATTTCAAAATATGAATACCATTCAACACATGAATTTCTAATCAACGAATGAATATCAATTCAACACATGAATGTTTTCTATAGTTTTTATATATAGATAAAAGGTGATTTTTATTATCAAACAATGTATTTCAAAATATGAATACCATTCAACACATGAATTTCTAATCAACGAATGAATATCAATTCAACACATGAATGTTTTCTATAGTTTCTATATATAGATAAAAAGTGTGATTTTTACATTTTAAAACGCGAATACCATTCAACACATGAATTTCTAATCAATGAATGAATATCAATTCAACACATGAATGTTTTCTATAGTTTCTATATATAGATAAAAAGTGTGATTTTTACATTCTAAAACGCGAATACCATTTAACACATGAATTTCTAATCAACGAATGAATATCAATTCAACACATGAATGTTTTCTATAGTTTCTATATATAGATAAAAAGTGTGATTTTTACATTTTAAAACGCGAGTACCATTCAACACATGAATTTCTAATCAACGAATGAATATCAATTCAACACATGAATGTTTTCTATAGTTTCTATATATAGATAAAAAGTGTGATTTTTACATTCTAAAACGCGAATACCATTCAACACATGAATTTCTAATCAACGAATGAATATCAATTCAACACATGAATGTTTTCTATAGTTTCTATACATAGATAAAAAGTGTGATTTTTACATTCTAAAACGCGAATACCATTTAACACATGAATTTCTAATCAACGAATGAATATCAATTCAACACATGAATGTTTTCTATAGTTTCTATATATAGATAAAAAGTGTGATTTTTACATTTTAAAATGTGAATACCATTCAACACATGAATTTCTAATCAACGAATGAATATCAATTCAACACATGAAGGTTTTCTATTCAATGAATAAATATAGTTTAAGCATACGAAAATAATTCAAACACACGAATATTATTCAAAATTTCGGCAGCATAACGGCAGGGTAGTTAAAACCGGGACTGTCCCTAGTACGGCTCCTCGCTCTACCTTAAAACCTCGCGGTTTTTGACAATGGGGATCATGCATCTAGTTCGCACGCAGGCGGCATGTATATATTTATTTCATTTCCACAAACTAATCCTATGTGGTTTCAACCAAATATTTTCCAATCACAAACGGGTATTTTTCAACCACAATCAAATCAATATCAACCACAAACAATCCCAAACAGCCATTCGCTATTAATCAATTTTCACAACAATTTCAACCAATAAATATCGTCCATGGTTTGTGGACGAGGGGCGTATATATATATATATATATATATTTATATATAGCAATTCACTTTTATTTCCACACACACATATATATATAGAAAAAGAAATTGACGAGTGAGAAATTCTCACCAATAGCTATCCAATACTACGATTCTTCCTTTAGAGAAATCTTCGCCAATCTCGCCTTTCGTCGCTTTCGTTGCCCGTATTCTCTACATATGTAAAAATCGAATTTTTACTATGTTATTCAATATATAAAAATCGAATTTCAAAAATATAGATTCCGCCTTTTCAAAAATAAAGATTATATTTTTTAATATTCCTATGATGTAAAAATTATATTTTTATTACTTTAAAAATATAAGAATCATATCTTATTTCTTCTACTTGATAAAAATTCCGTCTTTTCTATTTTAAAAATATGATCTTTTCTATTCTAAAAAAAATCTGATCTTTTTCTTTTTAACGTTCTAATCTTTTTCTATTTAAAGTTCAAATCTTTTTCTATTTAAAGTTCAAATCTTTTTCTATTTAAAGTTCAAATCTTTTTCTATTTAAAGTTTAAACCTTTTTCTATTTAAAGTTCAAATCTTTTTCTATTTAAAGTTTAAACCTTTTTCTTTTTAAAGTTTTAAAATAAAATCAGTTTTAAACTCTTTAAAAATCAGAATTTTTCAGAATTAAAATAAAATAAAATAAAAATAACTTACATTGATTTGTTAAGGAGGAGGGGGTCGTCAGGGTCGGCGGCAGGAGGCGGAGCAGGCGAAGCGGAGGGGCATGGCGGTCGTGGGTGGTCTTCGGTGGTGGTGGCGTCGATGCTTCAAGGGGGGCTCGCGATGCTTCAGGGGGGGCTCGGATGCGTCGCGAGGGGGAGGAGCGGGATCGGCAGCGTGGTGGGGGTTCGGCGGTCGTGGGTCGTCAGGGCGGTGGCGTCGATTGTCTTAGGGTTTTTTTTTCTTTTATTGGTTTGAAATTGAAATGAATGGGGGGGCCAGAAAGAAAGATAAAGGGAGGGAATTAAATTATTTTTTTTCTTTTTATTATTTAATTATTTAATTTTGCAAAAAGGTTGACTTTTACATACGACCTCGAAACGAGGCCTACCGCCTGTCGTCCATAGCATTTTACCCTCATTCCGAACACAATGGGATATGTATCGCAAGCTGATTTGATCGTTACAATCAGTTTCCGTTGAATTTACATTTAAATCACTATATTGAATTTTAAACGTACATTTTAAATTACCGGGGGCACATACTAACTCTAAAAATTCTCGAAAAATATTTTCTAGCTTCGTATTGACGATACGGTCCTAACAAAACTAGTTTCGTCAAATTCTGAGACCGTTTGAAAAATGGTCAATTTCAAGTCGATTAAAATCAACTAAAACTGGTCAAATGCGTTTTCCTTTGCCACGCCCACATATTGATTCAAAAAATTATGAAATTTGAAACCTAGCAATAACTTCACATCCCGGACCCAACAAAAGTGGTTTCGTCGAAATCCGAGGTCGTTTGCAAAATGTCCATTTTTAAGGGCCTGAATTCCATAGCGACTATTCAGAATTTTCAACTGGACATCTCTTTTGATTCCCGCTATGAAATTTCGATTGGTCGGATTCGTTAGAAAGATATTACCAATTAGATCCTAATGTTTTTGGTTTCACTAAAATCCGGATTGTTTTGCACCCGATACAGTCCGACAAAGTTTGAATTCAATTTTTGAAACTACAGCGCCCTTTCAGGCCTTATTTATAATTATAATTAATTATATTCGTTTTCAATTGTCGATTCAAACTCAGTTTTCATCGCCATTATTTAAAATATTTATTTTAAATATTTAAAATCCATTATTTTAGCCAATTTAAAAATTTTAAATTGGTTCAGATTTTCTGGGTCGTTACAATCTCCCCCACTTAAAACTTTTCGTCCCTAAAAAGGAACAAAGTCGAAAGTGGTTTGATAAATCTACAATCACACAACACAACAACCAATCCAATTGTTTTTAACCTTCAAAAATATACTAATCAAATCCTATATTTTTTTAAAAATCATTCAGACCATATAATTAAAAGTGTATATCTATGAAAAGAAAATAACAATAGAGTAGAGAATTGAATGGTAATGCAAAGTAGGTTAAATGTACCTTGCACCGGAGTCAATCAGAGATATCTACTCGGCATCTGGGATAAGCTTTCTGAATGCTCTCCTCAGTTTCCCAAGTACAATCTCGCGGATCTCCACTCCATTGCACTTTGACTAAGCGAACCTTCTTGTTCCTCAGCTCTTTGGTTTCTTTGCCTATAATCTTTAGCGGCTCTCTTCTCACAGCTAATTCTGGGGTAATTTCAATATCTTGCTGAGCTGCTTCTTCCACGATCAAGTCTGGATCATGTACGTGCTTTCGAAGTTCAGATATGTGAAATACATCATGAATTTCAGGCAACCAGTCAGGCAGTTTGACCCTATAAGCAAGAGTCCCGATCCGTTCTAGAATAGGAAACGGACCTATGAATTTGGGCGCTAACTTTCCAGTTTTACTGAACCGGATAACTCCTCTCATCGGCGATACTTTCAAATATACATAGTCGCCAACTTCAAAGGATATATCTCTTCTTCTTCTATCGGCATAGCTCTTTTGTCGGCTTTGAGCGGCGAGTAATCGCTTCTTAATAAAATCGACTTTGTCGGCAGCTTCTCGAATCATATCAGGACCCAACACAAGTCTATTTCCAGGCTCGACCCAACAAGCAGGAGATCGGCACGGTCTACCGTACAATGCTTCGAATGGCGACATTGTCAGACTCGCCTTGTAGCTGTTGTTATAAGAGAATTCAGCCAAATGCAGATGGTCTTCCCATGATCCACCGAAATCTATAACACAAGCCCGCAATAGATCTTCTAAAATGCGATTCACCCTCTCAGTCTGACCGTCTGTCTGAGGATGATAAGCGGTGCTCAAGTTTAACTTCGTTCCGAGCTCGACTTGAAATGCTTCCCAGAATTTGCTAGAGAATATTGTATCTCTATCACTGACTATGCTGAGCGGCACTCCATGTAGTCTAACTATTTCCCTGAAGTATATCTGCGCCAGACTCTGAGCAGTTCTGTTTGACCTGACAGGTATAAAATGGGCGGTCTTCATGAAGAGATCTACGATCACCCAAATACTATCATTTCCTTTCCTGGTTCTGGGCAAACCATCAATGAAATCCATGGAGATATGCTCCCACTTCCAACCAGGAACTTCTAGTGGTTGTAACAATCCAGCCAATTTCTGTTGGTCGCTTTTAACTAGCTGGCAAGTAGGGCATCGGCTAACGTATATTGAAACGTCTCTTTTCATAGCCTTCCACCAGAATGTTCTTTTGAGATCGTTATACATTTTGGCCATGCCAGGATGGATACTCAGCTTGGACTTGTGACACTCGTCTAGCACTTCCCTTTTTAACTTTGGGATGTCAGGAACACAAATCCTTCCTTTCAATCTCTGGGTCTCGTCGTTATCTATTTGAAAACACGAGGGTTCGCCTTTCTGAATCCTTTTAATCATATCCTTAATAAAATTATCCTCCTTCTGAAGAATAGATATTTTATCAATCAAGGAAGTCGTGATAATAAAGTTGGCGATCATTACATTCTTTCGGCTCAGCGCATCGGCCACGACATTGGCTTTCCTTGGAGTATATATAATTTCGAAGTCATATGCTGCAAGAAACTCCAGCCAACGCTGCTGCCTCAAATTCAAGTCCTTCTGAGTGAACAGATACTTTAACGACTGGTGATCTGTAAACAGTTCAAATCTCTCGCCCAGAAGATAGTGTCTCCAGATTTTCAAAGCGAACACAATAGCTAATAACTCAAGATCATGAGTTACGTAGTTCTTCTCGTGCGGCTTTAGTTGACGGCTAGCATAAGCGATCACTTGACCTCTTTGCATTAACACTGCGCCGAGGCCTTCTCTAGAAGCATCAGTCCATACTTTTAAATCCTGGTTGCCATCAATGATGGTTAACACTGGAGCTGTCGTTAGTCTTAACTTTAGCTCTTCGAAAGCCTCCTCACTTTCTGAAGTCCATTTGAACTTAGAATGCTTCTTTGTAAGCTTCGTTAAGTGACCAGATATCTTCGAAAAGTCTTTAACGAACTTCCGATAATAGCTAGCCAATCTGAGAAAGCTGCGGACTTCAGTGGGGGTACTGGGCTGTTTCCAATTTTGAATGGCTGTGATTTTGCTTGGATCCACAGCAATTCCTTCTTTCGATACAACGTGGCCCAGAAATTTTACTTCATCTTGCCAGAAGATACATTTGGAAAATTTTGCTTTCAATACATTTCTCCTGAGGATTTCTAACACTTGTTCCAAATGTTTTTCATGCTCGGCCTTTGATTTAGAGAAGATTAGAATATCGTCAATGAAAACCAGAACAAATTTATTAAATACTCCTCTGAATACTCTGTTTATCAGATCGACGAAGTAAGCTGGAGCGTTACATAAGCCGAACGGCATTACTAACCACTCGTAGAATAAGTCCGGGCCTCTGAACGCTGTCATTGGAACACACTCCTCGGCAATTCGGAGTTGATGGAAGCCTGTAGCTAGGTCCATCCTTGAGAATACTTGTGCTCCATTTAATCGATCTAACAAATCGTCTATTCGCGGCAATGGATATTTATTCTTTATTGTCTGCTTGTTCAGATCACGATAGTCCACGCATAGCCATAGAGTACCGTCAGATTTTGGGACAAATACCACTGCTGCACCCCAATCAGAGAAACTAGGCCTGATCAGACCCTTCCATACTAGCTGTCGTGTTTGATTGTCTAATTCTTCCTTCTCTTTCAAGGACATTCTTCGAATAGCGTGAACTACCGGCCTTGCATTTGGAATTAAAGCAATTTTGAAATCTACTTCTCTCTGCGGAGGTAAGCGAACAACTTCTTCGAACACATCCGCATAGTTCTTGACAACAGGAATATCTTTGATGAGGTCCGGAATATTCTCTGTAACCTCAGGGACATTTCCTATTTGGGCTGGAGAAACATTCAAAGCTGCCCAGAAGTCTTTTCTATTTGCATTCTGACCTTCGCAGGGAATGGTTATATAATCACCTGATTTAATCTTTGCATTTACGACTCTCTCGGCGCATTTGACTTCAGCTTCATATTTGGCCAACCAGTCTAACCCCAAGATAAGATCAAACTCTTTGAAATTCATGACGACCGCGATGGTAGGAAACCGATAACGAAAGAAAGAAACCGACACTCCACAAATCCAACTGAGATCAATGGAACCCCCAACCGGATTCTGGACAGTCATTGGTTCCTTAAGCTTTTCCAAATTCAAATCCAGTTTCTTAGCTGCATCCTTTGCAATGAAGCTTCGTGACGCGCCTGTGTCAAACAGTACTTTAACTGGGATGTCTTTGACAGTTAGCGTGCCTTCTAAAACATCTGGCCTTTCCTGAATAGCTGAGGGCTCAGAAGTTTCTGCCACTTCATTCACTTGAACTATTTCAGTCTTTTTCAACTGCCAGCAATCTTGCTTTACGTGACCAGCCTGATGGCAGAGATTGCATTTACTATTTTCTTGAAAATTCATCCCGGATTTAGACCCATCACCCTTTCGTATGTTCGAAGATCTACAATTTCTCATCGAATGCCCTTGCTGATTGCACTTTAGACATACGACTGCCTTTACCCTTTTCTGATTGATCTTCGGCCTCTTTTTGACTTCAGCCTTCGTACTAGCCTCAGGCTGCTCACTTGTCTCTGGGCTATCAGCCTCAAATTTTCTTTTGCTGCTAGAGCTGATTTCTTCTTCGTCTCGCAACATGCCTTTCATATGGAGGTCTTCATATTGATAAGCCATATAAATCATTTCTGAAAAAGGGAGCTTCACATGCCCCAATACTTTATTCTGATATTTCCTTTGAAGCCCGTAAATAAATCTCAAATTCTTTCTCCTCGTATTCTGAATTAGATGGGGAGCAAAGTGAGAAAGTTCGTTGAATTTCTTATGATATTCTGGGATGGTCATATCACCTTGTATCAAATAAGAAAATTCATCGCATAATCTCTTGGTCGCTTCGGGAGGAGTAAATCTTTCTAAGAAAATCACTTTGAATCTGTCCCAGGTGATATCACCTTCTGGATTATCTTTAATAACTGAATCCCACCAAAACAAAGCTTCTTCTTTGAGTGCCCAGGATGCCAGTAATCTTTTCTGATCGTCTCTCAGCTTTAAACCCTCAAAGATCTTTTCTGCAGAACGAATCCAAGCTTGTGTTTCCATAATGGACTCCTTGCCTAAGAATGGCGATCCACCAAGATTTCGAAATCTCTTGTATAGAACTTCTATATTGGATTCTGGCTGCGGGAGCACAACTGGCTCATTAGCTGGTCGAGCCATACGATCATTTCTTCTGTTCCTGTCACTCATTTTCTAGTACGTCTGCAATTAGCAGACAAAGTGTCAGGTCACAGAAAAGGTAGTTTAAAATATAGAAACACATACTTCAATGTAAATGTGTCTATCGAGGTGTAATTTCATTCTGCTTTACTCATACTAGGATATTGCTGATCCTATCTGTGTAGAGTTACCCGTCCTAGAACATTACTGGTTCTATTTCTGACGAGTTCGTTCAAATGTTATATTCCAGAACTAAGCTTAACCAAAGCTCTGATACCACGTTGAGACGACCCGAAATCCCGTTCAGACGGAAACGAGGGTTATCTTTTGGAATATAACACAGAAACAGATAATAGCAGATCAAAATTAAACAAATACACCAGGTAATGAACAATAGAATATACTGGATAAAAGTAATCATCAGAGTTACACAGTATACAGGATCTTACTTAGTACAAATACAGTTCAGCTATACATAAATGTCTACAGCGGAAATAAACAAAATATGTACAATAGGAGCTGAACAGCATAAAAAGAAATAAATGATAGAATCCATCTTCAGCTCCAGCTATCCAGAAAGAACTAGCTAAACCTGAATACAAGGCTGCCCATGGAAAAAGGGGCACCCGAGTTTGAGAGTGAAACAAACTACGAGTCAGTCATGGGACTGGTATGAGAAATCTACTCAACACATATATAATTTGGCTAATCACAGGACCACGCCACTTTCGTGGAACGGGTTTACTCCATTGGATTGCCAGTGCTTTTAAAACAAATCTTTCTTTTAAACATCGCTATGCTTTTTATAAAAATGAAGCCGTTATAAGACTCAGTTCCCATCACACAATGCAACGCAAACCGGAGGATAGAGTATTACCTTATAACGGCCAAAATATGCTTGATACGAATAAAAACAAAGGCATTTGGTATTATTGCTAGTGTTTATATGTTTTGAAAGCAATTTCAAATCATAACTATCAATCATAGACAACATTAATGCCCCATACCACTATGTCGCCATATATAGGTATACAATCAAAACCGCACAGTCACGTATTTGGAAATTTGATTTCCGTCATGAACCAAGGCAAAAGATAGTCCTTACCGAATTCGAGACAATCTAGCCTACCATGTCTCAGGAACAGCCGCAACTGCCCCCTGGATCGTCAGGGCCGGTCCACCGATGTGGATTATTATACCTGAACAATACGTCTCCCCGCCCTTTGGGGCGCAAACGAGCAAACGAATGACTCCATCGGACCCGGATCGTCCGATCAAACCGAGGCGCCTCGCAACAGCAACAACCACATAGGTGAAAATATATAAATGTCAGGGCTGGTAGGTCACTGACACCACCCTAGCTAGAAAGAAACGCATGCCCTCCCTGAGGTCCTTCTCCCGTTTTAGGTTCATACCGGGGTGTGAGGCTCGCGAATTTATGTTATACACAAAGCTACGCCACACAGGCGGTGCTTTGATCATCACCACAAGACTTTGGTTTTCAACAGAAGCCCTGATCTCTGCATCTTAGCATGCCACACAGAATTAATCCAATGTCAGACACACAGTCCATTTACAAGTCCGTTCTGGGTCTGAACGAAACCGGAGGCACTAAATACCTCGCAAACCCTTCGATCAACACGTACGTCTGAACGGGATTTCAGGTCGTCTCATAAACTATAACGGTTTAACTAATAAAACAAATGGATTTTTAAAATGAATTCCATTTCAATTTAACTTGAAAACGAAAATGTTGGGTTTAAAATCCAAGATAGATTATTTATAAGTTATATAAACATTGTATTTGAATATGGACGATAGTAAGAATTTATATTTCAATTGATTTAATTGTTTTGAAATTAATTTCTATATACTCATTTAATTTAACATATTAAAATATCAAGTGCGTTAAATTATCAAATGAGTGAACCCAAATCTTTTATAATCTTTGCAATTTATATATATAATTTTTCCACAATCTTAGCATTCAAACTTGTAAGTTGCCATGTGCGTGCTGACCGGTTGATAAGGGCATACTCAAAATAATAATAATAATAATACATGTTTAAAGATTTTAACGGATAAGATAAAAGGATGATGTCACCATTAAAAATCCATGAAATCTGGTCTACAAGCTGCGGAATCTGTACGTAAGTTGCAAAGGTCAAGCATTGTGGCCATGACTTTGTTTTTAATTGAACACCATACCTGCGTGTATAATAAAACAAATAAAATAAACGTGAAGCTTCCAACGAAAGTCACCCTATTCCTTCAACTAAAAGCCGTAGTGTTCCTTCCATCGAAAGCCATCGTGTTCCTTACGTTGGGAGCCACTTCAAATCTTCAACATAGAAGTCGTTTTCTCTCTATATAACAATGTCCCCTACCAATCCCTAAATTCCTCAAATCCATCGCATTCATATTTCCAAAACCAACTCTTTCTTTAGCAAAAACTGCTACATCTACAAAACAATCAAATTCGTGAGTGGAAAAATCAAATCGATTCGAAAAGAAAATTCAAAAAATAAAATAAAAATCCTATAAATCAAAATATTTATATACTTGAATCCCTCATTGGTTTCTCGTCAAGCTCAGGTGTTGTTTATTAGGTTCGAACCCAATTTGGTTCGATGTTAATTGATAACGTGAGGCTAGGGCATCGGTTTTTTGGGTATACCGGAGGCCGGAGAGGGAATCGAGGTATTGGTGGATCTATCGTTGAAGTGCGCACCTGCTGGAGTCGAGGAAAAAGAGTCTGATCACCAAAATCATATTCCGTGACTGGGGGAAACTATCGATCAGGACAGCAATGCGATTAAAATAGGGAAGCCTGAGATTAGTGGGATTGAAGTGAGAAAAATAAGTCTGAGATAGTGTGTACATAGAGTTAAGTTCGTTGGCAGTGGTTTTGTGAATTCAGTGTGCTGATGAGTTCGCGGCATGGTCAGGCGACTAAGAAGCTATAGGGGGAGACGTGTTTATGACAGGAAAGGGGAGAGTTTAAATGAGTTTGGTTTGGGGGCTGCGTGAATTTTACATGGAGATTGTAAGGGGAGTTGACAGTCGCATTTTTGGTTAGAGAGTTCCAGTTGTGAATGCTAGTGAGAGAGGAAGGGGCTCGCGAAGTAAAGAGATAAAGGTTATACATTTTGGTGTTGTTTTCTTTTACTGTAGGGGAAGAGATTGGTCATGGCAGTTGTAATGAACCGCATTGGCAGAGGTATTATAATTAATTCATTTAATTATAAAAATGGTGGTTTAGTGAATTAAAAGGTCGTAGAATTAAATAATGACGAATATTTAATTAAAATAATAAATTAAATAATATATTTAATTCTGAAATAAATCAAAATTGGCTGAAATGGCGATATGGTGTGAACTGGATCATCTGTGATATTTAATTCAGTTTAGAATTGAATTAGAATAACGAATATATTATTTGAACGACAGTTTGGACGTATAATTATATTATAATTAAAATCGAGCTCGAAATGGCGCTGTAGTTCATAAATTGGCGATTCGAACTTCAACTAAATGTACAGGGTTCGTTTATAATCGGATTTCTGTGAAACAAGAAACATTAGGAGCTGGTGGAGTATATCTTTCTAGTGGAAGAGAAAATCGGGATTTCGTCGTGTAGATTTTGATTTACGTCCAAATCAAATTTTAGAAAAGTCGCTGCCGAATTCCTTTATAATTTATAAAGGAATTATTTATATTTTTAAAAGGAATTTCAAAATAAATCGAATATCGGGTTGACCCAGATTTGAAATATCGAGTTAGAAACCTATATAAGATTTTTTTTGAAGTTGAATGGTATTCCACTGTGAAAATATACGATAATATAAATTTATTTGTATTTATTTATATTTAGTCTAATTATATTTAAATATATTTATATATTTAAATGGGTCGTTCAGAGCTATAAAAATAAACCACTTTTGCAAACAGGTTCAGAATTCGACGAAACCGGTTTTATTGAGTCCGGAGTAGTGATGTATAGCAGAGTGTCAATTTTTGTTACAAACGGATAGATCATGTGTTCATACGACATCAAAATGTTTGATGATATTAAATGAATATTATATTAAAAATATCTGAAAATATCTTAGGAAAAATATCTAAATCCTACTCACTATAAATAACAATTACTACCACCCTTAAAACCTAATTCTCAACTCCTGTAGTCAAAGAGTAAATGCGCCGCTGTTATTTTCCTCTTACAGTAAATTTTCGATCTTCAAAAATCATTCGGAAATCAAATAAAATGTGATAAATTATGAAATACATATATTTGGCATGCTGGGATGAAGAGCTTCAATATGGTATTGGTTTTACATGGCTCGACAGCCTATCCGTTCGCGAAGGATTCACCAGCACCGCCTAGGGCTTGCGAATTCGAGAATCAATATGAATTTCTGGTTTGCTAGTGGAGTTCGTCTTTCTCTTTAGCACCTATGCTGATTTATTGGTGGATCTCCGACAATATTTACGACATGCGATGGTTGTACAACAGCTCGAAGTCCGGGAGTCGCATGTGGAAGCTCGGGGTTCGAATGCATCTGATGGTGATCGTGAGGTGGGCCTCGCGGAGAAGGTGAAGTTGGTAAAAGCAGATTGGCATTTTGGTGAAGAAATGGGTGAGCGTGAGTTAGAAAATGGAATCGGTAGTAGTGCTGAGAATACTGGAGGAAGTCACGAAAGTGTTTGGGGAAGGAGATAAGAATCGGGTCTGGTATTTTGGTTAGGGAATGGACCGGGTTTAGTTTCAAAAGGTTAAAGCCCATGGATTTAATTAATTTAGTTTAAATTTTATTTAAAATAGTATTAACTTGAATAAATCATATCTTGATCATACCACATCAGAATTGGACAAAACAAGGTCCGTTGGGACCATATGGACGAGAGCTTCACAATGAAGCTGACTGGGAGTGGATTGGGGTTCGTTACAATTTATAGTGAAATAAATTGTCCATCTGAATCAACGACAATTATCGTTATTAACGATGATAGTCCAAAGTGAGTAAATCTCACTAACTCTGAACAGTTTATAATTTCATGTTGTATTTTTAGAACTGTTAAATATTGGTTAATTGACTGTGTGTTGATTGTTTGATTGAACTGCTAGTCAGTTAGTTGAATTTCTATATTTGATTCTGTTTAACAGAATATATCATATGGAACTGAAAGTGATGTTATCTATATTGTTTAACATCTGTGATGCAAGGAAACAGGTTGGAGGAACCCAACTTGGTTCCTCAACATTTATTTTACTGTTTTTCATACATTGCGATATATGATGTGATATATAATCTGTTGTCGATTATATGTGTTTGAACGATACTGATCATCGTGATTTGATATGTTGAATACCATAATATAGCGAAATGTTGATAAGGGGATATTTTCAAAATGATATTTGAAAATAAAATATTTATAAATGGAATATTTATAAATAAGAAATATTTATAAATTGGAATATTTATAAATAGGAGATATTTAGAAAAGGGAAAAATAAAATCAAAGAATAGATTAGAAAAGGAAATATTTGCAAAGCATTTGCAAATAGAATAATAGAAAAGGAAATATTTGTATAATCATTTACAAATAGAATTGATAGGAAATAGTTAGAAAACAAATAGAGTTATAAAAAGGAAAAATTTGTTCATAACTGAATAGGATGTTATACAAAGGAAACCGTTATAAAAAGGAAAACGTTACTAAAAAGGAAATCATTTGTAAAGTGAGGAACCGTTACTAAAAGTAAATCTTTATAAATGAATAGTTTATTCGAAGGGAGCTAATCGAATATGGTATTGGAAAGTTAGTAAATCGAATTTGGTTATTCGAAGGAATTATCGAATTCAGTTATTCGATGGAGTTAAACGATTTGAGTAAAAGAAAATGAGTCAATCGAATATAGTTTATTCTAATAGAATAAATGAGTTAATCGAATATAGTTTATTCAAATAGAATAAATGAGTTAATCGAATATATAGTTTATTCAAATAGAATAAATGAGTTAATCGAATATATAGTTTATTCAGATAGAAAATGAGTTAATCAAATATATAGTTTATTCAAATAGAATAAATGAGTTAATCGAATATATAGTTTATTCAGATAGAAAATGAGTTAATCGAATATATAGTTTATTCGAATAGAAAGTAAAATGAGTTAATCGAATATATAGTTTATTAGAATAGAAAAAGAGTTAATCGAATATAGTTTATTCAAATAGAATAAATGAGTTAATCGAATATAGTTTATTCAAATAGAATAAATGAGTTAATCAAATATATAGTTTATTCAAATAGAATAAATGAGTTAATCGAATATATATTTTATTCAGATAGAAAATGAGTTAATCGAATATATAGTTTATTCAAATAGAATAAATGAGTTAATCGAATATATAGTTTATTCAGATAGAAAAGGAGTTAATCGAATATAGTTTATTCAAATAGAATAAAGGAGTTAATCGAATATAGTTTATTCGAATAGAAAGTAAAAGAGTTAATCGAATATAGTTTATTCGAATAGAAAGTAAAAGGAGTTAATCAAATATAGTTTATTCAAATAGAATAAATGAGTTAATCGAATATAGTTTATTCAAATAGAATAAATGAGTTAATCGAATATATAGTTTATTCAAATAGAATAAATGAGTTAATCGAATATATAGTTTATTCAAATAGAATAAATGAGTTAATCGAATATATAGTTTATTCAAATAGAATAAAGGAGTTAATCGAATATAGTTTATTCAGATAGAATAAAGGAGTTAATCAAATATAGTTTATTCGAATAGAAAATAAAAGGAGTTAATCGAATATAGTTTATTCGAATAGAAAGTAAAACGAGTTAATCGAATATAGTTTATTCGAATAGAAAGTAAAAGGAGTTAATATAATATATAGTTTATTCAAATAGAATTGAAAGAGTTATCGAATATAGTTTATTCGATGGGAGTAAAGTGAATAGAGTTAAAGTAAAATCAAAAGAGTTAAGTGAATAGAATAAATTGAATAGAGTTATCGAATATACCTTATCGAAGGAAAGAATTATCGAATAGGAAAGATTTGAAAGAGTGTTACGTAAGGAAGTTTGTTAAAGTATTAGAAGGGTGAACTTTGTCTATTTCAAGGTTAGAAACGTTGTTCAGTTAAGGTCTGAGAGGTAGTATTACCCCAACTTGATTGACTTCATTTTTAATTAAGGAATGGTTAAGGTTCGATAGTAAAGGAGGGTTAAGTGAATTTAGTAATTGAAGGAAATGGTTTGAGTTGGCATCGCGATGGTTTGTTTAAACATCTGTCTAAGTCCAATGAAGAAGCCTTGGAAATGTTTTCCAAATAAGAAACCAGAAATGTTTTCTAATAAAGAAAACAAGAAATGGAAAGGTTTTCCATTGTTAATAATGTATATTTTCCAAATTTAGAAAATAAGAAATATTGAATATAGGGAAACATGAGATAAGTAAATTAATGGAATAAAGAGATAAATGTTGAATGATGTTTAATCGATATAAATTTCCATTTGGAAATAATATCGTTGTTTGCACACCTGTTTTTCTTCGATAGTTAAATCACAGACTATCGAAGTTTTGACCATTTTAACGTTGTTAATATGGAGAAACCGGTTGGATTATTATCCAAAGAACCACTCTGTATTGCCATAAGTGTTGCGAATCATATATGCCAAAGGAAATAGAAGACGGAGTTATGCAAGGGCTATCCTGTTTACAGAATAGTGCCTTCGGTTCATCCTGTTCCTGGATGACTTGTATGGACGGATGTCTGACATAGTATTTCCAGACGATCACGTATATTGATTTCTCCAACTGTACCAAGAGTGGAAGCAGAGAAGGAAATTTTTTTAGCTAACACATAATGTATGGTTGAGGACGTAAATCGGTGATTTGATTGATTTGACGATGTGGCATTCAAAGAGAATCTGGTGTGATGATAAAGTGTAGCTTCTAGCCTCACATCCGGTAAATGACAGAAATTGGGCCGGCAGCATGGCTAAGTCGGTCGCACCGAAGTAGGGTGTATAATCACCTGATCTAGAGTTTCATTTACTTCTAAAAATCAATTGTTGATGCTGTCCCATTCTGGAAATGGTTGCTGATCCCAACCGTTGGTGATATACATTCGATACACTCAAGCGAAATGAGTGGTCGGTCATGTGTGGCCGGGTTGCAAGATGTTCTTGTTGAACCCAGTGTATTCCTCTCTTGAGGTACACTAGCGAAAGGTGGTTCCATACCTTGTCATAGTTGGAAACCCATTACCCAATACGTGCTTGCGGTTTTGATTGTATACTATATATGTAGAACGTGAGATGAAAGCGTTTCTGCTAGATGATTATTATACTGTGGTTGATAGACATTATTATAATATCAAAAAGGTTTTTGATATAAAGATAATTTGGATTCTCATAAGGGAGAAACCCGTTCCGTTATACAGCGTGGTCTTATGAGATATCGTTTACCTGTTTGAACTGTTTTAAACTGTTTTACTCACACCAGTCCCATGACTGACCCGGATTTTATTTTGTTGTTTTCCCTAAACTCTTGGGTGCCTAAATTTGTACGGGCAGTCAAGTAATCGGGATTTTACAGATACACTTGAAGAGCTGGAGCAGGAGGCTTCAGGATCATATAACTATAGTTTATTTCCGCTGTGTTTTAAGTGTTGTACTTTGATAATGATATGTATATTCAAGTACAGATTTGTATTTCAAAGTTATTTTATGAAATATATTTATTTGTTCTGCTATGAGATTCGTGTTACTCTGATATTGTGTTCTTCTTCTTCTTCTTCTTCTTCTTCTATTCTAAGTTTCTATCTTATCTTTCCTCACCCTCTGTTTTCTTTCTATTAATTTCCTGATTTTCAGTTTAATTTGGGGTTGGACTTGTGTTTTTGGTCAGCTCAAATTGGACCGGATTTTCGGGTCATTATAGCAGTGATGCTTGAAGGGTTTGAGTTGCAACTGAAGTCGGATTTTTTTGTGAGAAGCATGGTGATGTTGTTAGATTTTGGATAAGGCCCTATGGTATGAGTAAGTGGATGACATCGGGTTCAAGTCTGTATACGGGTTTCCGAATTTTACTAAGGTAAGGAAAAGGATTTGTGAAATGAAAAAGATAGTTAAAGAGGAAGGGAAGTAATGGGAGGATGTTGTTTGAATTTAGAAGAAGGGACAGAGGGATTTTTCTTCTTGGAAAGCAAGCCGATGGATGAATGAAAGGGAGGTTTGTTAAAATGGTAATTAAGGATTTAAAATATAATTATGGTGTTAAAATTATTTTTGAGCTAAATCAAATATTAAAACATGAATGTTTATAATTGTGCAACCTGATTATATGTGAACAGAATTGAACCAGATCGGATCCATTGGAACCGTAACGGCGAGAGATACATTGGCAATAAATTTCACTGAAAACAGTGCTACTAATATTTCATGATAAAATCAAACGTTTGTTTGTTTGTAAACAAAATAAAAGCAGAATCATCAACTGTAGAATAAGGTGAGTAAACTCACTAACTCTGAAGTGTTTATATTTTTATATAAACAAGTTTTAAATTTATTTATACTATTTTATACTGTTTGATAGTTTTTTGGATGGATAATTGATAAAATTGGTTGAAATGGTTGATATAGTTATATCGTTGATCGGTTTATCAATTCTTTTTAATATGATATTTCACACTGATGTGAAATTAATATTATTTATGTTGATTAACATCTGTGGATGTAGGGAAACAGATTGGAGGGATCCAACTGGATTCCTCAACATTTAAATTACTATTTTTCATTGATTGTGATATATGATGTTATATATATCCTGTGATTAATTTGTTGTGTTTATATATCACTGGCCCTAGAAATTTGATATTAAAATACCGGAAATTATTTTCGAATGTAGAAAATAAATTGAAGATTTAAAAAGAAATTTTATTTCAAAATTTGAGATTGGATTCTGAATAGATTTGAAAGTAGAAACTTGTTTCAGTGGATAAAACAAGTAGTTAAATTTATAAATGATATTTATGGCTAAAGGGAAATAATTGTCATTGAATAATTAATATTTGGCTTGAAATCGATATTTTATTATCGAATGAAAAATCGCTATAAGGTTTAAAGGGAGATTTTTAATAGGAATATATTTTTAATAGATAAATTGAGAGGATTAAATTATGAACGACATTTTAAATTCAGTGAAATATTTATAGTGGAATAAATTGAATTTATATAGAAAAGTGAAAACGGTTTTGAAACCAATATTAGAAATTGGATTTAAACTTAATAGCTATAAAAGAAATTGTGAATGAGTTTATAAATATTTAGAAAAAAAGTATTTACGGATAAATTTTAAACAGAAGTTATAGACGAAATTTGGATTTGAAGTGATAAAATCAAATGGATTTGATCATATGTAAAAGAAATATATTCACGGGTAAAGTGAATAATAGTTTAAAGCAAATATTTTGCAAATGAAATATCTCAAAAGTAAATTTAGTTTTGAAATATAAATCTAGATTGGAAATTGAATGAAAAGGGAAATAGGTAATCGTTTTAAAAGAAAACAATAAGTCTTGTTTCAAAATTTGGAATATAAAATCAAGTGTGATAACGTTTTGTAGACTTAATGAATATAATGGAATTTTATAATGATTTGGAAGGGATAAATTCAAATGTGAATTTAGAATTTAAATTAACCTGAAATGGTAGATAAATTCCGAAGTCTGGAATATAAATCGAATATAGATTATTCGAGAGAGGGTAATTTATTGGAATTCGATTATATCGAATTTAGGAAAGTAGTTATTTTTAATTTCCATTTGAATCATATGTAATTATTTATTTATTTACTTATAAATTTATTTATTGAAATTAATAAGTACAAGTTATATTTTTATAAACCAAATATTTGGAAACAATGATTATAACGATAATGTTATAATAAATGTTTTATAAATCTAAACAATGATTATAATGCTATCGTTATAATAAATGTTTTATAAATCTAAACAGCGATTATATCGTTGTTGTTATGATAAATATTTTATAAGTCTAAACAGCGATTATAATGTTGTTGTTATAATAAATGTTTTGTAAATCTGAATAACGATTACAACGCTACCGTTATAATCAATGTTTTTCCGTAAAAGAAGTGGATTCTTAGATTGAATCCGAGAGTCGCGTAAGCAAGGTTTTGTTTGAAGTTGTGAGCTTTGACTATTTCAAAGTTGAGAATGTTGTTCAAATAAGGTCTAAGAGGTAATTATACCCCAACTTGATTGACTTCATAATTGATGGAGGAATGGTTAAGGTTCGATAGTAAAGATTGGTTAGCAATATGGTTAGTTAATAAATGATTAATGGTTTGAGTATAATAATGATGTTTTACAACATCCCGTTAATTTAAAGGATTTTGAAATGTTTTCCCGAATAAAATGAGAGATATTTTCTACGCATAGAAGATGAAATGAATTGGTCAACGAGGAATTAAGAAAGGGAATATGGGAAATATTTTCCGATATTAATAAGGTATATTTTCAAAATATAGAAAATGAGGATTTATGAATATTTAGAAAAGTTTTCTAACTGGAATAAGAGACATTTTCTCGAATAAAGAAATTAGGATATTAGGAAAGTTTTTCCAAGAATCGAGAGAAAAAATAGAGCTTTGAAAGGATACGAAAGTGTAACGACCCGAATTTTTGGCCATTTAATTTTGAATATTGGTTTTAATCATTTTATTTGAAATACAAATCGATTTTTAATAGTCTGAATGTCATTTTAATTCGAAATATCAAGTTTAAATCCAAATATGGTTATTTTGAAACTATAGGTATATTATGTTTGAATATATATGATAATAATATTTTATTAGTAATAGATTTGTTTATTCTGGAATTGATTTATATAGTATATCGATTTAAATTCTAAATGATGGCAGATTTTAACTAAATAAATTTTATAAAATCCGAAATAGTTAATTTTTGAAAGACTTTTGAGATATGTTCCTAATTTAATTCATAGAATTTTACTGTAATTTTTAATATGAAAAATAAACAATTTTTCTTTTAAGGTATCTTGCACCCAATATCGGTGTTTTGAAACTTCTCAAATCAACTTAACTAGTCTATTTTATTATATTATTGAAATCATGGCACATCACGTGATCTGATCGTATTCTTATTTTTGTCCGTGTTTTGTTGATTCATTCACAGTGTATGTATCCCAGTTACAGTTATTTTCTAATTCATAAATGGGATATTAAAATTTGAAATGATACCACTAAGCCTAACAAGCTACTATAGTACTACCTTATCTTATTATAAACCTATGCTTAACTTGTGTGATGGCCAACCATTAAATTTCTTGGCTGTCAAACTGTTTTACAATGGATGCCAAGGTAAGTCACTAACCGTGCATCCCAAGCTTTTCAAAACCGCGCTTAGCAGTTGTTTCCAATACCGTGAGTATCATGCTTCTCAATCCCTATATAAACTAAACAAGTCGTCTCCTTTCCATTTCTTTCTCTTCAGCAAAACACGATAACTTCCTAAACGAAAAATCATCAAAACCGATCCCTTCAATAAATGAAGAAAACAATTCCACTTCAAAAATCATGTAAATTAATCCCTCAATTGAAAATCGAAGCCCTCATTTATTGAGATTATTATTAGGAGATCTTCGTACCACTATTATTTCAGTCAAGCTCGAAAACAACATACTGTTGCAGATGGAATTCCGACGCTATGGTTAAGGGGAAAGGATGGGACCTGAGCAGAATCCAAGGTGGACTGGTGGGGTCCGGTTGCAGGTGAACTAGCGGCAACACCGTTATGGTTGAAAGGAGATGTCTTTTTATTGGGTATTCACGATTTTGGTTCGCTCTTTTGGGTTTAGCTGGAGGTAGGAGGCAGTGGACAGGTTTAAGTTGATCAGTGAAGTTGGTTAGGGTGGCAGGGGTTGTCACTGTAGGTTTCCGTTGGCTCAGATTAGTTGAAGGAAGTGCTCGGAGGGTTGGTTAGAGATAAACGTGAGTAGTGGTGATGCTGAATGGTGGAGCTAAAGGACGGGCTAAGCATCAGGACGGAAGGCGGACTACAGAGAGCGTGCAAAAGTGTAGTTTGGGGAGGACTGGGGAGCAACATGAATGATGAAGGCCGTTGTATAGTATTGCGTTAAGGAGAAGGCATAGTTAAGAGAGGTACGAGAAGTTGTTCAAGCAGTTGATGTGATAATTGAGTTACAGATAGAATTTTAGTCACGTTACAATGGAAATTACAAACAAATTTTTAGCACTCGGTGAATATGGTGACATTGAAGAAGGGGGAAGTTAGAACTGGTCATGTGCTTAGCAGCATGGAGGTTGACGGTTTCATCAGTCTTGTGTTAGGATACTCTAGCACCACAAAAAAGCAACTCAACCTTCTTTTTCGATTGATAAGGGCAAAGAAATTGGGATCACACGAATACGAAAGCTAAATTAAAAGTGCTACTGAATTAATATTGGTAATTAAAGTTAATTAAGGACCTTAGTAACTATGATTTATTTTTTAAACGTATATATATAATTACAAACCGTTATAACTATGTCATGCGATAACAGAATTCGACAAAAAGTGTTGAAATTGTATGGGTGATCTCTACGCACACGAGCTGGAATGGCTTAAATTGGAACTAACGTGGCTGAGAATAAAGCTACTGGGATTTCGTGATAAAATCAAATACATGTTTGACTGTAAGCGAAATAAGAGCAGAATCGTCAACTGCAAACAATGTGACTAAACTCACTAACTCTGCCTCATTATATTTTTATATAAACAAGTTTTAAATTTATATATAGTAATTTTATGTTGTGTGATGGTTGTTTGGATGAATGGTTGATAAATTGGTTGAAATGATTGATATAGATATATACTTAAATCATTGATTGAACATTGATTCTATTTCCCATATTATCGCACAGCGAAGTGAAAATGATGTTTTTATGTTGATTAACATCTGTGGATGCTGGGAAATAGGTTGGAGGGATCCAACTGGATTCCTCAACATTTATATTACGGTTTTTATTTGATTGTGATATATGATGTGTTATATAATCTGTGATTGGATATGTTGTGTTTGAATTACCCTAGCCCTAGCAACTATATGATAATACAACCATTATACATCCATTTTACTAAATACATCCATGTATATGCAATATGCAATATGAAGTGACTGAGCCGATCTGGTGCCTAATAGTGTGTGTATATGCATCCACGAGCAACCACTAGCAAACACTTGCATCCACCATACATAACATGTCTCAAACACATGTTTCAACCATAGGATTATCCTAACTAAAGGTCAAAGATACTAGCGAGAGGATATACTAAAGATAAGATAAGTACAAGCTAAGCGATAAAGGAGAAATTAAAGGACATACCCTCAAAAAGAAAAGGGTATCGTGAACGCATCTTCTCTTCTGTCTCCCAAGAAGCGTTGCTCTCATCATCTCCCCATTGCACTTTGACTAGTCTGACCTCTCGATTCCTCAACCTCTTGATCTCCGACCCAAGAATGCGCGTAGGAGCTCGTCGAATTGTCGCATCACGCTCTCTCTCCACCTCTCTAAGCAAGCTCGGCTCTACCACTTCCGTGGTCTCATGCAAGCACTTCCTCAAATGTGACACATGGAATACGTCATGTACACCACTAAGTCTCTCGGGCAACTCCACTCTAAACGCCATCCGTCCAATCCTCTCCTTAATAGGAAACGGCCCTACAAACCTTGGTGCTAATTTCCCAATGGACCCAAAGCGAACAACGTTCCGTAATGGAGACACTTTGACAAAGACCATGTCCCCAACTTTAAACTCGAGATCTGTCCTCCTCTTATCCGCATAAGATTTCTGCCTATCCTGTGCTGCTTTCATCCTCCTTCGAATCAAGTCAATCTTCTCCGAAGTCTCCCTAATCATATCGGGCCCAAGTAAGATCTTATCCGTAGATTCCCACCAACATGTAGGTGAACGACAAGGTCGTCCATAAAGAGCTTCGAAAGGTGCCATGCCAATGCTAGACTGGAAGCTGTTATTATATGCGAACTCCACCAATGGAAGATTCTCTTCCCACGTACCCCCAAAGTCTAGGATACATAGCCTCAACAAATCCTCTAGAATGCGATTCACCCTCTCGGTCTGGCCGTCCGTCTGAGGATAATATGCGGTGCCCAAACATAACTGAGTCCCTACCGCCTCTTGTATGCTTCTCCAAAATTTGCTAGTGAAAATAGGATTGCGGTCGCTCACTATGCTAGAAGGAACACCGTGCAAACGAACTATTTCTCGAACGTATACGGAGGCTAACCATGGTGCAGTCCTCTTACTCTTTACGGGAATGAAATGGGCGCTTTTAGTAAGTCTATCTACTATAACCCAAATTCCTATATTACCCTTCCTTGATCGCGGTAACTCATCCACAAAATCCATCGAGACACTTTCCCACTTCCATAATGGAACCTCCAATGGGTGAAGCAACCCACCGGGTTTCTTTTGCTCCGCTTTTACTTGTTGGCACACCAAGCATCTAGCGACATACTCGGACACATCTTTCTTCATGCCGACCCAAAAGTAAACTCTTACGTGTCTTTGTACAGCTTGTCCCAGCCGGGATGAATGGTCATCTTCGAACAATGTGCATCGTCAAGAATAGTCTTCCTTAGGTCATTATCTTTTGGTACACAAAGCCTATCGTCCCTACGTAACCAACCCTTATCATCTAGGGTATACCTACGGAGATAGCTTGATGACTCCCCTCCTTTGAGTTTTTCTACTAACTCAACCAACTGCGGGTCGTCTCGCTGTGCCTCGCCAATCCGTCCCAAAAGCGTAGTTCTGACCTCCAAGGATGCTAGCAAACCGGGTACGAAGTCAACGGAAGGTCTAAAGTCAAACATCGAAATGAATTCTAAACTTTGCCGCTCAACAAACAAAGGACTTAAGGATAATCTTTTTCTACTTAAGGCATCGGCCACCACGTTACCCTTGCCAGCGGTATATGCTATCTCAAAGTCGTAGGATGCTAAGAACTCCATCCACCTTTGCTGCCTTAAGTTCAAGTCCTTTTGAGAGAATAGGTATTTTAAAGACTTGTGGTCAGTGAATAATTCGAATTTCTCGCCAAGAAGATAATGACGCCAAGACTTAAGCGCGAAAACAATAGCGCCCAATTCTAGGTCATGTGTAGGATAATTTTTCTCATGCGCTCTCAACTGCCTTCCACCATAGGCTATTACCCTACCCTCTTGCATTAAGACTGCGCCTAGTCCTGTCCCACAAGCATCAGTATAAACGGTAAACGACTTACTCCCGTCTGGCAATACTAAGACTGGAGCTGAGTCAAAGCTCTCTTCAAACGTTGGAACGCATCATCACAATCTACGTCCCATGTGAAAACTAGGTTCTTCTTCATCAAGCGTGTCAATGGAGATGATATCTTTGCGAAGTCTTTGATAAACTTCCTATAATAGCCAGCCAACCCCAAGAAACTTCTCACTTCGGTAGCATTTTTAGGGACCTTCCAATCTTGGATGGCCACCACCTGCGCGGGATCCACGGCTATCCCTTCTTTGGAAACCATGTGCCCCAAGAACCGTACTTCCTTCCTCCAGAATTGACACTTAGAAAATTTAACCTTAAGGCTACGCGCTCATAGGGTCTCCAACACTTCCCTAAGATGTAGGGCATGCTCTTCTTCATCCTTAGAAAAGATCAAGATGTCATCTACAAAGACTACCACAAATTTGTTAAGGTACTCCCTAAACACCCTACTCATCAAATCAACAAAGTATGCGGGGGCGTTTGTCAAACCGAAGGGCATCACTAGCCATTCATAGAAACCGTCCGGAGTCCTAAAGGCAGTCTTGTCTATGCTATCCTCAGCCACTCTCAACTGATGGAAACCAGTGGCTAAGTCCAACTGCGAAAACACTGAGGCGCCAACTAACTGATCGAAGAGATCGTCAATCCTCGGCAGTGGGTGTCTGTTCTTCTTTGTAAGCTTATTAAGTTCTCAATAGTCCACACAAAGTCTAAGGGACCCATCCGCCTTCGTGGCAAATACTACTGGAGCACCCCACTCTGATATACTTCGTCTTATGAACCCCTTCTCAAGTAACTCCATCACTTTCTTATCGAGTTCCCTCCTTTCACGAGGAGCCATGTGGCGTACTGGCAAAGATACTGGTTTCGCATTATCCACAAGATATATTCGAAAATCTATCTCCCGCTTCGGAGGTAAGCCCTTCACCTCCTCAAACACATCCGAATACTCTTGGACCACTCTAACAGATCATATATTTTCCTCAGACGCGTCAAGCGATTCTAAATAACTTAGCATAACGGAATTTATGGGATTACAAAAGATTTCGAGAGTGTTGCCAAGGCGAGTCACGAGCCTAACTACTCTCCTTTCACAATCAAGAACGGCCCCATTTCTGGATAACCAATCCATTCCTAAAATTAGCCCATAGCCCGTGAAGCCCAACACATAAGCATCACATCGAAACTCAACACTAAGTATAGAAATTTTCAAATCCAAACACATCATGGACAAATGAGCTGAGCCCCTAATTGGATTCGAAACAACTAAGGGATCCTCTACTAAACTGGTGTTTAAGTGCAGTGATTCAACTAATGATGAAGAAATAAACGAATGCGATGCACCCGAATCGAATAAGGTACGGACAGGATGATCAAACAGAAAAACTAAGCTTTCAACAGAAATGGTTCTACCTCGTTCTTGCCGCGGTGGGACCGTGAGAGCCTGAACTTGTCCCCTTGCCTGCCCTGGTGCTGTAAGAGCCTGCACCTGTCCTCCCGAGGTAACTCCTGCCCTCTGCCCCTTTTTTGGGCAGTCCTTCACTAAATGTCCCGCATCGCCACAATGAAAACAACCTGTCTTCTTTTTCTTTCGGCAATCCTTGCTGAGATGGCCTAGGGTTCCACGGTTAAAGCACTTCTTCTTTCCCTTGCCATTATTGTCTTTTCTACCCTTCTTGTTTTGCTATTGTGGTTTCTTCTGATCCCCCTTCTTCTCGTGTGCCTTATCAGCTTTAGCGCTTTTCTCCTCATGCATAAGCGCCATTTCTACTAACTTCTCAAAGGTGGCCCCAATCGGGATGTGGGTCATAGTCAACCCTTGCAATGGTTCATTCAAGCCATTCACGAACCTTAGAGCCTTCTTCTCCGGCATGTTTACTAAGTCCAAGCCAAACCTTGCTAACTGATTAAATTTATTGACATATTCTTTCACTGATGAGCTTCCTTGCTTCAATGTCAAGAACCTTTCCATATATAGATTTTCTTCCGCCCTAGAGAGAAACTTCGCCTCGAACCTACGTCTGAAATCCGCCCAAGAGTCAACAGGACGCTCCCTATTAGTGACCTCCCACCAAAACTAGGCCTCTCCCTTCATTAGCCAAGCTGCTAATCTAACTCTCCTCCCTTCTTCCACTTCAAAGATTTCTAGCAATTCTTCCACCTCCTTAAGCCAATCTCTAGCTTCCACAAACGTTTCTGACCCTTGAAAGGGTTTTCCACCCATAGCTTTAAATTCCTTGCACGTCTTTGCAAAAGTATCTACGCGAGGAGGAGAAGGAACGGGTGAAACTGGTGGTGGAGGAACATTGGCTGGACCTGCAGCGGCCCTAGCCTCCAATAACCTCCTATACCATCCTGGTATCGTTACACCGTCGTGTAGATTAAGATCTTCAGCCATGCTGAAACGAAAAAGGAAAGATTCAAAATGGAGAATTCGAAAGATAAAGACATGGGCTATTGGGGATTATGTTTTTTTTCTTAAAAACTTTTCTCTTTAAATTTCTCATTGAAACATGTTTTTGAAAGCACTTCTTCAAAAATAACTATTTTTCTAAAGTATTTTTATCTGTTCTGGTAACCTTAAGCTCTGATACCACGTGTAACACCCCACGTCCATTAATGTCACCCACAAAGGGAATGCATTAACTTCCATGGAGGTTATAAGTGAATATAGAATAGAAAAATTACAACAAGACAGATAATAAATAGTACTTGGAAATCTAAAACTTCATTTTATTGCAGCGGAAATTAAACATGTTTGTTACATCATAAAACCATAGATCATAACCAAGTACAATATCCATCTTCATAAAAACAAAATACATAATCCCATTACATAAATAGCCATTAAAAAGATAACAAGCTGGACTTTACTTCAACGGTCCAAGCTTTCCAAAGAGAGATGAAGCAATTCAATCAAACTCCACTAGAGCTGGGCCCAACCTAAGGACCTGGAGGGGGAAAAAGGATAGAAATAGAGGGGGTCAGACATAAAGTCTAGCGAGTATGATAATTCTAACAATACTATTATCAATATAACTAGACTAAGGCATAAGCTGGAAGACAAGTAAATGTCTATGAACTTTTAGGAAGATAAAGATAGCGTTTAAGATAACGTTAAAGATAACGGTAAAGGCACACCTAATTACTAACGAATGATTACTACACTGCACCGCACATTACTACACTGCACCACACCAGTCACCCTATTGTTTGATCCCACTTGCTTCACACAGAAACTTTATAAATAGCCTTACGTACCCCTAGCTGACTACATAGGTGTCGTCTGCCCCTATCTCCACTAGGTGTACCCCACTACCCACTTTCGATCGGCTCCCTACTCGTAGATACCCGTGCCGGCCCCACAGTGGGGTGTATCACTCCCCTAAAGTGGCAACCCGATACAACTTGAGAATGCACGGCTTATACCTACACGATGCAACAACGTCTTACCTACCAGCCCGGGTCCACACACGCATATGAAACACGTTAGACTTGCGTTGCCACTACAACCCGTTTTGGCCTCTTACAGTCAAACCCAGCATGTGTGTCCCGTCCTCGACTTGGGTCGAGCCCACAAGGATACGTTTGGGATACTGGTCGAAATGGGCCCCCACAAGCTACCCACCTAAGCTTGTCACTAGTATATCCCACTTAACCCTCTTAGTCATGTTCATTTACATGTGTGTTTGGTTAAGTCTTACTAATTGTATTTCACATGCCACTAAGGGCACCCCCTAGATTCCTCATGCCACCCAAGGCACCTACTTAACCCTCATGTCCCACCTTACATGTTTATCTGGTTAAGTATTTCTTAATTCATTCAGGCCATAACGTCATAAAGACCTCTCACATTAGACTGGCATTTATGGCAGCTGGATTTGTCGGGCGGGTCCGGGCAGTCTTACACCATAAAAGAGTCTAACCTCGTGTCTTTACAACCGTTATGCTTTAGTTTAGGCCTAGGACCTCTCACATTGGGCTGACATTTGTGACCACTGGATTTGCCGGGCGGGTCCGGGCAGGTTTACGTCACAAACGAGTCCAACCTCGTGTCCTAAGCATTGACTAACACTTAAAATCTTTTACCCCAGTTTTAATAATTCCCTATTCAAATTATTAATTAAGTCAACTTTTAATGATGTCCATAATTGACTCAATTATGGCCATCCACTTATGGCATGCAAAATCATATCAATTGCACCCCAACTTTTTAATATTAAATCCTTAATATTACCCCTACCCCACGTTTATACGTTCGCTTATTCAACGCATAATGTAGGCTAGACTTGTATAGTCTAACACCTAGCACAAAGATAAATTATCACAACATATAGACAATTAACATAAATCTAATCATAATAGGGGTAAAACTTGCATAAACTACACATGTTAAGGATCAAAAGGTGTCAACTTGTTAAATGTCTCAATTTATATGACATGATCATAGCCCAAATCTATACATAAACTTGCATATGGGGTTTTTAGGCAACATAATGATGGTGTGAACTAGCATAGGATATCACATATGTCATAGCATAATTCTAGATGTCATAATAGATGTCTTGGTATATGTTCATAACTATTCTAATCAATCTAACTTGCATATGTGACTTGTCATATAGATCAACATAACCCAAACATGATGATTTAATTAATATGAACTAACTAGCATAGATGGTAACATCATGGCCTTTTTAACATGTATGATTCGTCACAACTTAGCATAGAAACTTTCAACATACATAACTTCATCATAGCATGATTTACAACATATAAGATATCATCATCACATAACATTGTATTTACAATATACTTGATAGCAAAAGGGGTTTACAATTACATATATGATAATTCACATCATCTACTCATAATCCATTCATAACTCAACCTAATTAAAATGATAATAATCTTGTTAAGATCATCATACTCACAATTTAGAGAAGAAAAGAGAGAGTTTTGCTTTCTTTAGGGTTGAGAGAATTAGAATTGAATTTTCTTTTCTTCTTTCTTAGTTGGCGGCGGCTCCATTGATTTCCATGGCGATGGTATGACGGTAACTATTCTATTTTAATTAGGTTTAGGGTTAGCATTAGGATGTATTTATAGGTGTAGGAAGTTATTTAGGACCATTAGATTAACCCTGAACCATGAGAACCAATCAAATGCAAAATCTGCATTTGAGCGAATCGGCCCACGGGTTGACAGCCAAACACCCTGGATTAACCCCTAGTCGACCCAGCAGAGCTTGGGTCGACCTCAAAAATGGGCCGGTTTGGTTATTCCCCCTCCTAATTCGCTGTTTTGAACTTTTTCGCATACTTATTTATTTAATTTTTAATATATATATATATATATATCAATATATATATATATATATTTCTCTGCGCAACCCATTTCACTTAATTCTTTTCTAAAAATTAAGTGTACTTTAATTTGTGAATTTTAATGTTATAAAATTACGGGGTGTTACAGTTATATACATGTGTTGAAGGGAATCCATATAATTAACGTTATATGGTAATTAATTGGGCCTCATTCCAATTTGGAAGATAAGAAATATATATTCATGTGTTGAATAGAAATATAAATTCATGTGTTGAATAGAAATATATATTCATGTGTTGAATAGAAAAATATAAATTCATGTGTTGAATAGAATAAATATTCATGTGTTGTATAGAAAAATAAATTCATGTGTTGAATTGAAAATAAATTCATGTGTTGAATAGAAAATAAATTCATGTGTTGAATTGAAAACATTCATGTGTTGAATAAAAGCCGTGTTGATTAGATTGACGCCATTTTGACGTGAACGATATTTATATCGATTTTATTCATTTTTATAATGAATATAGAAAAGAAAGTGATTTCAAAATAGAATGTTTAGAAAATATTATCATTTATATATTGATGATGTGGAGTATTCAATTTTTATTCGAAATTGAATATGAAGTTGAAATCGTTTTTAAAAACGAATTTAAAACAATTTATAAAATACATTTTGAAAGGAAATCGATGAAATATGTATAATATATATTATATATATAATGGCCTGAATAGAACGCGCCGCGCCGCGACAATTCGCGTATTTCGACCATTGGCTTCGAATGGATAATACGGGAGATCTGACCGTCGGATTCTCCTAAAACCGGAACGTTGGGTTCGTATCGAAAAGAGCTTTCTAACGAATAATAGAGATTTGAAATCTAACGGTTGGATTTGGAATTATGTCCAAATCAAATTCGGAAAAGGTCGCTGTATGTGCAGTTCGATGGCCGTTGATGGAAATCGACTGTACGGGCCTTGATAAAATTATTAAAAATAGTAATAATTTGTGTAAAATCATAAGAAATGATTTTTGAAGAATTGGGATGAAAAATTCCAAATTTGAATAGATAAAAATAGATTTTTATCGAAATGAACTAGTTTTGAACTAGAATAATAATTTATTTATTTTAAATAAATAAATTTGATTTGAAAGGGTTTTAGAAGTAACCAGAATTTCCAATAATTGAATTGGAATGGATTTGAATCAAAATTGTCTTTGGAATATTTTGATGTTGGATTTCGTGATTATGCAGATATTGTTATGGAAATTTGAAAGATATATTTATATCGTTATTTCCTATACGATTTGTTGGTCGTAGAATTTGATAAGCCGATATATTTTCTATTCAAAGCCTTGTATTTAATATCAAATATGATTTGGGTTTGTCATGAATGGTGTCTTCAGTAACATTGTTCTTAAACCCAGTTGAGAAAAAGATTAAATCTTTTTATTTAGATTTAAGGAAGTGTACCTATTAAATGGTATTTAATTGGAATTGAATTGGAATTGATATTTGGGTTTATCGTGAACGGTGTTTTAAATAACACTTGTTCTTTAACCCGATGATTAATGGAATGTGATTTTGGGTTTTTCGTGAACCGTGTTTTAATGAAATTGGTTCTTTAACCCAGTTAAAGACAGAATGTTGATTTTTGGGATGATTAAAACTAAGTGGTGTTTTAATGAATCTTTAATTAGACTGAAGTGATCGAGAATGGAGTATCACCAATTTTGCTCCAGGCGATAGTTAAATCTTTAATTAGATTTGAACGTGAAATGGTAATTCAATTTACCGATAACACCGTGGTGTTAGATATGAAGTATTACCAGTTTTACTTCATGGGATAAATAGGTTGGGATTGGGAAATAAAATAAACGATTACTTCGGTGTGGTTCGCTAATCCCGACTAGTTTGAATTGATATTCAAAGAAGATTAAAGAATAAATTTAAAGAATTTATCTTTGATAAAATTAATGGGAACCTTTCCCAAAGTATAAGAATATTTGAATAAAAGAATATTCTGAATTGGAATGAGGCGTATGTTGTGTTTGTGTAACACTTGTTTATTATATACGCGAGTTATTCAGAAAGACCGGGTTTATCCCATTCTGAATAACTGATTCGACGTGGTGTCGAAGATGAAGACGGTGGTTGAAGACCGAAGGTCTTCACGTCGTTTGGATAATTACCGATGATCTTGATTGGGTCGTACACCCAAGAGGAGGGAATCAGTTAGTGATCGTCCAGACATACTTGGAGATCGATGGATATGCGATGTACAAGGTGCCTCCGGTTTCGTTCAGACCCAGAACGAACTTGTAAATGGACTGTGTGTCTGACATTGGATTTTATTCTGTGTGATTGATTTCTATTAAATATATATATGTTTGGCAGTGGAGAATTTATTCTCTTGCTTAAGCCCTTCTCTGAGACGTATGAGCTCAGGTGTTATATATTGATGGATATCAAATGCATGGAGTGAATTGCCTGTGTGGCATGCCTAATTGGCAATATGATCAAGGCTCCTGTTGAAAAGCAGAGTCTTGTGGTTGATGATCAAAGCACGGCATGTGTGGTATAGCTTTGTGTAGCGTTGATTCACAAGCCTCGCACCCCGGTTGTGAACCAGAAATGGGAGAGGACATCAGGGAGGGCATGCGTTTCCTTCTAGCTAGAAGTGGCGTCAGTGGTTTTACACGCCCTGACGAATTTGACTTATGTGGTTGTTGTTGTTGCGAGGCGCCTCGGATATATCGGTGACTGTGTGGAGCCGATGGAGTCATTTGGCTCATTTACGCCCCAAAAGGGTGGGGAAACGCAGTGTTCATGCATTTTAATCCACATCTGTGGACCGGCCCTGACGATCCAAGGGCTTGACTGAGTACTTGTACTGAGACTCGGGCTAGACAGTCTTGAATTCGGTAGAGGACTATCTTTTGCCTCGGTTCACAGATGGAAATCCAACTTCCGATACGTGACTTTGCGGTTTTGATTGTATACCAATATATGGCGACATAGAGGTATGGGGCACTTATGTCGTCTATGATTGATACTTATGATTTGAAATTGTTTTGACACTATACACTTATAGTAACAGTAAAACATGAAATTTTCACATACCAAGCATTCTTGGCTATTATAAGGTAAAAACCCTATCCTCCGGCTTGCGTTTCATTGTGTGATGGGAACTGGGTCTAATAATAGCTTCATTGTTCTTTATTTAGCATTGCGCTGTTGTTTTATGCATTGGTATTCTTGGGAGGAAACCCGTTCCGTGTTATACGGTGTGGTCCCTTGATTTACCTAAATTTAAAATAAAGATTAATAACTGTTTTAGTTCTCACACCAGTCACATGACTGACATGGAGTTTATTGTTTTAACCTAAACTCTAGGTGCCCTTATTTTGACACGGGCAGCTAGTAGTTTTGGTTTTGCAGATTTATATTCACATGATCCTGGTTTACAGCTGGAAATATACTCGGAAAGCTCTATATCCGTGTATTACTTTCAGTTGTGTATTGTATTTATTTTCCGCTGCGATGTATTTAAATGTAATTTAAATCTCTGATATTTATGTGTAATATTTATTCATACTCTGTATATTCTTGTATTCTGATGGAATTATTGTAATATACAGTGAAATGTTCTTTTGTTTGCATTCCGATGTGGCTTGTCCTCAACTCAATCCGTAATTTCCCATATAGGGGATTTCGAGTCGTAACACCTTTGCGTAAAATGAACACCGTATGAGGAAGTTATGAGGGTTTTAAGTTTGTATACGCGTAGAAAAATTATATACATACATATGAGTCAGAGATGAGTCAGAGCTGAGTCAACATTTTATCCAGAAGATTCAAATTCGAAAAATTCCTCAAAGCGCCAAAATTCCCACTCTAGGGGGTCGACCCCCCTAGAGGGGTGCCGACCCCCCTGAAGGGGTGTCGACCCACCCACAGGGGTGCTGACACCCCTAGGACTGAGGTAGAAGTCGGTTTCAGAGGGCTCTGCAACTATAAATATGTGGCTATTTCTCAAATTTTCTTCATTGGAGGTCATGGAGGCCATGTGCTGCTAGAGTGTGAACTGAACCCTTTTCTACAACAACATACTTTGTAAATCAAATTCAGAATTCTAAATCCGTTCTTTCTCAATTCTCTAAACCTACCGATGCGAGTTTCTAGATTACTTTTAGATTTGGACAAATGAAAGTGAACTGTGAAAGACTATGATTTGGATATGTTGTAAAGTATGATTCTATGTAAGTGTTAAATCATATACTGTGTTATGGTAGATCTATTTCTCTAGATCAAATTCAATTGCGATTGTTCTATTGTGGATCTCGGTTTGTAATTATATTATGGTTAATATAGATCTGTTAGTTTAGACAGTTATATCATTGGATAGATCTAACCATTTATGTGAATCGTGAACATATATCACCTTGAACTGGTTAGAATTGGATCTAAACCTTTGTTTTAATTGTAACTTTTATGACATGATATGATGTGTATGTGTGTAGATCTATTTCTAAATTAGTAGATCTAATTTATGTGGACATTGAAACTATTAGACAGATCTAGGATATCACTTTATGCAATCATGTTAAATCTATTTTGTGTGATCTAAATTGTCACCTTATGTTAGCACGATAGATCTATTTTATGTGATCTAAATTATCACCTTGTTATGATGACAGTTTCATGTACATGCTAGTATTATGTTCACCTTATTATCATACAAGTTTATGTTGATGCCAAGAAGACCATTTTAGTTATTTTCCCTATTATCGCCTATGACTAGACTATTGTCTAGCCTAGGCATGTTGCCAATTTTGTGAGGGCGCTAGTTAAGGAACGAGGGAAAAAGGGTTGAAAATGGAGTAATTTGAATATGAACGTTTATGGACATGTAATTCAAATTATTGTGTAAAATAGGTATTGACACCTATAAAAGGAAAGGATAAATTAATTTATTAATTAATTAAAAATGGAATGTTTAGTCATTACAATTAGGAATCGTAATTGTACTTATGACACGAGGTTAGGTTGCATTAGCGGTGGAAGTCTGCTTGGACCAGACCGGCAAATCCAGCAGCCACTAATGTTGAAACTAATGTGGGAGGTCTTAGTACGCAAATACAAATCGGGCAAAGACACGAGGTTAGGCCCAACTTTGGAATAAGACTGCCCGGACCCAACTGACATATCCAGCATCCACACGTTGTTTGCCTAATGTGGGAGGTCCAACCCATTATAACCATAATTGGACATGGTATTAAATTGGACTACTTCACCTAATTTAAAGATTGTATGATTATGAAATTAAGTTAGGGTTAAGTAAAAGTGGATGGGTAGTGGGTGGGTTAAGTAAATTAGAGGGAGTGGGTAATATTTATATATAGGCCCACGAACTTAACCCAATATGGTTATGTAATTAAAGACACCAAGTGGTATACATAACCATCAAATAATGTGATGAAGTTATGTAATTAAAGACACCCTTTAGGGTAAGCATAACTGGTATAGGTTTATGTAATTAAAGACACCTAAGTGTATACATAGTCAGTGGAAAATCTAATGGGGATACAAGACAAGAGGAGAGATTGTATCGTATTATGTGGGACCCATTTCAGTCAGTAACCCGGAGATGGTATCAAGTAAAGAACTCCATGTAGGTGGAGAAGGGGCATGCTTACTGATTGATTGTAAGAGATCCAAATGGGGCAGATGGTGTGGGTGGCGCATACCAACAGGGGACATGTGCGTGCATGGGCTGGGAAGAGGGGGCTAAGACGAACGTGACCCCAGTAGATATGGTTGTGCACATCTTAGGTAGCCACTTTAGGAAGTGATACCTCCTACTATGGGGCCAGCACATCATATCTATGGAGTAGGGAGCCGATCGATTAGGGTAGTTGTTAGGGTATACTTGGACATATGACCTAAGCCTACCAACTCATAGTGGAAGGGATCATCTCGTTTTAGTTTACTAGTAATAGTGCAGAGTAATCATTATTGAGGCACATACACCTTATCTTGCTTACCTTGTCACACCTTCCATTTATGTAGTAATCTCTCCCTTATCCACTTTATATGCCTATCATGTTACTTTTATTTATCTCTAAAAATAACTAGACTCACCAGACTTTATGTCTGACCCTGTTGTTTCCCCTTCTTTCTTCCGTTCCCTCCCCCGTCACCCCCCTCCAAGGTTCTCAGGGAGGAAACACTCAGACTTAATTAGAACTCAGATATCATCTTGCTAGGAGCTACTTTTGAAGTATGGCTCAAGTTCTTGTCTATACTATGGCTTAATTCTTTTAATTGGGGAAAAATTATGTTTTTCATATTCTTATGTACTTTGATGATGCAAGACAGAAGTTATTTTACTGTAATGGTTTTTTTGACTTATGAAATTGTGGACCACGGTATTATGCTTTATAGTTGAAATAAAAAACTGAATTTTCCGCTGCGGCCTTATTTATATCTGTCTTGTAATTGTTCTGTGTCTATTTACCTATCGCGCTTTACGAAACTTAATGCATTCCCTTAGTGAGTGACATTAACGGACGTGGGGTGTCACACTTGGTATCAGAGCTGAAGGTTACCAAATTAGACAAAAGTTTTTGGAAATCATTTTCAAAAAGGTTTTAATAGAAAGTATTTTCAAAAGAAAAGTCTGTTTTGAAAAACATTCCCCAAAAATCCATATGTAGTATCCTTTGGTCCTTTATCTAAAATTCTTCCTTTTCCTTTTTTTCAGCATGTCTGAGGAACAAAACATCTCTAATATCCCAGAGGGCGTCACAATACCCGGATGGTTCCGTAAGTATTTGGAGGCCACGGCGCCGGCCAAAGGCCAAAGAGACGTTCCTCTCCCAGCTGCATCAGTCATTCCTCCTCCTCCCCCTCCAAGAGCTGACAACTTTGCCAAGATTTGCAAAGACTTTCGGGCTATGGGAGGAAGGCCATTCCATGGGAACATGACATTCGTAGAAGCTCGGAATTGGCTTAAGGAGACCGAGGACTTATTTGTAATCTTTGAAGTGGAGGCCCGAAGAAAGATCCAGTTAGCTGCTTGGTTGTTAAAGGACGAAGCCTTATTTTAGTGGGAAATCAACCAAGTTGAACGTCCAGTGCAAACTTGGGAAGATTTTAGACAGAGGTTCGAAATGAAATTTCTTTCCCAAGCTGAGAGAAGCATATAGATGGAGAGGTTCTTAACACTCAAACAAGGAAATTAGATGGTAAAGGATTATGTGAACAAGTTTAACCAGCTAGCAAGGTTCAGGCTAGAGTTGGTGGATACACCACACAAAAAGGCTTTGCGGTTTGTTAAGGGACTGATTGAGCCTCTACATGGTTTAGCTATGTCCAATATCCCAATGGGGGTCACCTTTGAAAAGCTTGTTGATATGGACCTAATGCATAAGGAGGATAAGGGAGAAAAGAAAGAAATAAAAGCTGAGGTGACATCGCAAAATAAGAAGGTGTGGCCCAAGAAGGAGCAGCAACAATAGCTTAAGAAAGGAGGGAAAGATGATAAAGGCCAGGATAAGATAAAATGTCACAATTGTGGGAAGGAGGGTCACTTGATCAAAGATTACAAAAGAAGGAAGGTCAATTGCTTTAATTGCGGAGAGGTCAGATACTTCTCTAAAGAGTGCCTAAAGAAACAGGGATCATAGGGACAAGGTCAAAGAGCAGGGACTTCTGGAGGATAGGTGCATGCTCTCGTAATTAGTGCTCCTGAAAGAGGTAGAAAATTTTCCATAGAAAGTTTATTTTCTCTTTCAAACCATCCAGTTAGAACACTTTTTGATTCTGGTGCTTTACATATGTTTATATCTAGTTCTGTGGTTGAATCTCTGCACTTAAATACTAGTATGGTAGTGGATCTTGTAGTTATTTCAAACCCCATTGGTGGTTCGGCTCACTTATCGATGATTAATCGGGGTTTGAAAATATCTGTGTTAAGCGTCGAGTTTGAATGTGACGTGTAAGTGCTCAGGTTTATGGGCTATAGGTTGATTCTAGGAATGGATTGGCTTACCACATATGGGACCATTCCGGATTGTGAGAGGAGGGTTGTTAGACTCCTGACTTGTCATGGGAAGACCCTCGAACTTTCTTGTGACCCCCAAGGGTCTGTTATGCTTAGATTTCTAGAGTCTCTAGATGCAACCATAGATGATTTGTAATCTGTTCGAGTGGTTAGAGATTATTTTGATGTTTTTGATGAGGTACGGGGTTTACCTCCAAGGCGCAAGATTGACTTCCTCATATATCTGGTGGACAATGCAAAGCCAGTTGCATTACCAGTGCGCCATATTGCTCCAAAAGAGAGGAGGAAGCTGAGTAAGCAAGTAGGGGAGATAATAGAGAAAGGGTTTATCAGATGAAGCATATCGTAATAGGGTGCTCCAATAGAATTCACAACTAAAGAAGATGGTTCACTTCGTTTGTGTGTTGACTATGGAGAATTGAATAAGCTCACCAAGAAGAATAGGCACCCACTTCTGAGGATTGATGATTTATTTGATCAGCTTGTTGGTGCCTCAGTATTTTCTCGGTTGGACTTGGCTACGGGGTTCCATCAGTTGAGGGTGGCTGAGGACAGCATAGATAAGACTGCTTTCAGAACTCTAGAAAATTTCTTTGAATGGCTAGTTATGCCTTTTGGGTTGACAGATGCACCTGCCGATTTTTTTGACTTGATGAGTAGCGTGTTTCAGGAGTTCTTAAACAAATTTATCATTGTAACACCCCATATTTTCTGTAATCATTATAGTAAAAAATTAAAGAATACTTAATTATAAATGTGAGAATTAAGGGAAACAAGTTATTCCATTGCGTTCGTCTAGGAATTCTACTTGAGATAGAATCCGAGTTTGCGTAAATCGGACTCCGTATGAAGGAGTTATGACCTTCAGAAGATTCAAGAATTTAAATAAATTAAAAGAGTTCAAATTAAAATCCAAAATTCAAGTTCAGACCCTGAAGCAGACTGATGGGGAAATTTCCCGCCCAGAAATCAGGTCGACTAGGGGCTCGACCTGGGGGTCAACCTGGGTCACACAGGTCGACCAGGGGGTCAACCTGGGGGTTCACCTACCCCTCTCGCCTAGATCTAAAAATGGGACGACGCTGACTAGTTGCTGAGCCTTTTCTGACCTATTGCCGAGTCACTTGGGCTTAGGTAGCAATTCTGGATAACTCTATCTAGTCTGGACAGTTGTGATTGCTCCTAAAATAATCTAACGGCTCACATAAGATTAAACTTCTGCAAAAGCAACCCTAATCCTCAAACCCTAAATAAGACTAATTCATTCCAAGGAGCCACCATGCTGTCAATGAACGTTCTAGCCAAGCCACCATTTCTTCTTCAATTAGAAAGTGAGTCAAAAGTTTCGAATCAAAACTTACTTAGAGAAATTGATAGTCTTCTTCAAGGGATTGCTTTTCAAATTCATAAAACAGATCCCAGAAAAACAAGACTTTCTTTTCTTTGTAAGTCCTGTTATTATTTAGATATGAATGATTAAAAGTTGTGATTTGTAATAAAATGAAAACTAGAGTAATAATGCCTAGTGGTAAGATAATGACGATGTTGATTTATGCCTATTCTTATAACGATTCTATCGTATATGCATGTGAGATTATTGTAGTTATTTTGTTGATGTTAAACCAATCGTATATTATGTAAATTTGGTGGCTTTTTCATGTTATGTAACATGCCAGTTGTTTAGATCTACATTTAGATCTATGTTTACTGAATCATGCAAGTTGTTAGGCCAAGATAAGTATTATGTTTAGATATACATTTATATCTATGTTTATTGAATCATGTAAGTTGTTTGGCTAAGACATGTATTATGTTTAGATCTATGTTTATTTAATCATGCAAGTTGTTAGGCTAAGACATGTATTATGTTTAGATTCACATTTAGATCTATGAAGATTGGATCCAAAATTAAAGCTCATATTTACATGCCTTGTTAAACTTGTGTAAACCGATTTGCTTAAGATTCATGCTTGTTGGATCCAAGATAAAAGTTCATATTTACATGCCTTGTTAAACCTGTGTAATTCCATATGTTTAAGATTCATGATTATTGGATCCTAATTAAAGTTTACATTCACATATCCAGTTGAACTTGTGCAATTCTATATGCTTAAGGTTTATGTTCATTGGACCCAAAATAAAAGTTTACAATTGCATGCCTAGTTGGATTTGGGTAATCTCATATGCTTAAAGACTCTTGTTAGTTCGATCCAAAAATGCAAGTTCATTATATTATGCCACGTTTACATGAAACATGTTTAGTTAGTTCCTTATTATTTTATGTTGTGTGAATGGTACATGCTCCCTTCTTTCCCCTTTTGTATATAAGTTAGGCTAAGTTACGAGCCTGACATTCTATGTGAGTTTTGCGAACGTATGACGGGGGTAATGTTGGGAAAACCTTAAATTCATATTAATGGCATAATTTGGCCCATAAATATATGAATGATTAGTCGCATAAAAATTGGCATAATTTATATACCTAAAAATTATGAACATGAATTAGAGAGGAATTGGGCATGACTTGAATGACAATAATTTACATATAAACGCAAAAGGTAAATATGTAAATTTAGAAAAAGACGAATATGCCTAACCCGAGGTTAGATAGAGTTATGGTGTAAGACTGCCCGGAACCGCCCGGTACATCCAGCAACCGTAACAATATATATCTAATGTGAGAGGTTAGTGCATCAAGCCCAAAAGAACCCGAGGTTAGACTGAGTTATGATGTAAAACTGCCTGGACCCGACTGGCACATCCAGTAACCACAACA
The DNA here is from genome assembly GCA_030737875.1 of Allium sativum. Taxonomy (NCBI): domain Eukaryota; kingdom Viridiplantae; phylum Streptophyta; class Magnoliopsida; order Asparagales; family Amaryllidaceae; genus Allium; species Allium sativum. Next base: position 250,065,804 of record CM060915.1, on the reverse strand, counting down.
ATACCTTTCTAATGTGAGTGGTTGGTGCTTTAATGAATGAATTAAAGCTAAGACAGGAATGGTAGGGTTAAGTTAATTAAGGCAACACTTAACCAATACAACATGTTTTCTAAACTGATGGGTGGGGTTAGGTTAATTTGACACTTAACCAATTTAACATGTTGATTAGGAAACCCTAGTAACGGGACCCATTTCTGTAGTAACCCACATAGACGTATCATGGTACCCTGAACTAGGCAGGGTGGAGCACGATTACTGGGCTAATTATAAGCGGTCAAAACAACGGCGGGTGTTGCGTTAGTGTAGGTTTCGACGGAGTGCGGGCGTGCACGTACTCCGGAGTGGAAAAAGCAGGCACTAGGAATCAATAGTTATACACTATGCATCTTGAATTGTGTCGGGTTGCAACCATAGGATTTGATACACCCCATTGTGGGACCATCACAGGTATCTACAATCAAGCGGGGGCCGTATAACACAAGTGGTAAGCATACATGAGTAGGAGCCAATCGATAAAAAGGGGATCATTTATCTTGAACACATGGTTCTAGTTGAAACACTGGTACGGGGGTGCACAGAAGTTGAAGTGAGTGCGATAGCATATTCAGTCTTATTATCTTATTTCTAGGTTGTTGTCCTAGATTCGGTTTATTCAAGTCATAATCCTTTTCCTGTTTACATGCTGAATAATCGCTGAACTTGCCAGATTCATGTCTGACCCATTTTTCTTTCGTCTTCTTTTCTTCCGTTCCCCCCTCAGGTCCTCAGGGAGGAAACACCTCAGCTTAGTTTAGACCTTTTGCAAGCTTGAAGAGAGTAGATGTATGGCTTGGACTTTCTCTTCTTGGCTATGGCTTTGGATGCACTCTTAATGGGGATTATGCTACTTTATTATCGTTTTATGCTTCTTTATGTTTTAATCAAGACAGAGTATTTTGATGTAATGATTTGGAAGTTGTTTTAAGACAGTTTGTTGTAATGACTTTGTCATGACCCACGTATGAAATAAATTTCACTTTTCCGCTGCTTATATGTCTATCTTGTAAATTATTTGTGTCTTTTACCTATAATGCTCCACCAAAGTTAAGGCATTCCCTTTGTGAGTGACCTTAACGGAGGTGGGGTGTTTCACTTGGTATCAGAGCAAAGGTTTACCAGATCAGATAAAAACTTTTGAAAACTGTTTTTCAAAAAGAAGTTTAAAGGAGCAATTTTCAAGAAAAAATGTTTTATTTTAAAAAAGGCATAATCCCCCAAAGCCATATGCACTATCTTTCTATCCTTTGTTTTGAATCTTTCCTTTTTCGTTTCAGTGCATCTAGGGATCTTAACCTTCTAGAGGGCGTGCCGGTGCCTGGCTGGTTCAGAAGGTACCTAGAGGCTAGAGCTAATGTCGCAGTCCCAACAGACGTTCCTCCTCCCCCAGCTGCAGCGGTTCCTCCTCCTCTTGGTTCTCCTCCTCGTGCAAATGCTTTCTCAAAAATATGTACGGACTTTCGAGCCATGGGTGGAAAGAACTTCAAAGGAAATGAATCCTTCGTGGAAGCAAGAGACTGGCTCAAAGAAACTGAGGATTTGTTTGTCATCTTCGAAGTGGACGATAGGCAGAAGATACAGTTAGCCGTATGGTTGCATAAAGACGAAGCTTCCTATTGGTGGGACGTTAATAACGCTGAAAGACCAATTGAAACTTGGATGGATTTCAGAATGAGGTTTGAAATGAAATTTCTCTCATAAGTTGAATGAAGCCTGCAGATGGAGAAGTTCTTAGCTCTCAAACAGGGAAGTATGTTGGTCAAGGAATTTGTTATCCAATTCAACCAGCTGGCTAGGTTCAAATTAGAGTTAGTAAACACTCCACATAAGAAGGCTATCCGTTTTGTTAAAGGATTAAATGAGCTACTGCACAACGTAGCTATGTCCCATATACCTATGGGTGCAACTTATGTGAGACTGGTGGACATGGCACTATTACAAGAAGAAGATAAGGTTGGCAAGAAAGAGACAAAGGTGGAAGTACCTCAAGATAAGAAAGTGGAGGGATTATAGAGAAAGAAGATAGATTCCAAGAAGGGCGGGAAGAACAACAAACCCCGTGACAAGAGGAAGTGTAATTTTTGTGGCATTCCTGGACATCTAGGTAAGGACTGCAGAAAGAAGAAGAGGAAGATGGGTGGTTGTTTTCACTGCGGCGAGACAGGACACATGGCTAAGGACTTCCCAAGAAAGCAAGGGCAAGGGTAGAGGGCTAGACCTACTTCTTGAGGGCAGGTTCAAGCTCTTATGGCACCTCTGCAAGGATGAGGTAGAAATATTTCTATTGGGAGTTTAGTTTATCTTTTTGATCATCCTATTCGCACACTCTTTGATTCTGGCGCATCGCACTCTTTTATATCTACTACTTTAGTTGAATCTCTGCACCAGACACCAGTTTAGTAGAGGATCCCTTGGTTGTTTCAAATCCAATTGGGGGCTCAACTTATTTGTCAATGATTTGTTTGGATTTGGAAATTTCTATACTAAGTATTGGGTTTATATGTAATGCCTATGTTTTGGGCTTCACGGGCTGTGGGTTGATTCTAGGCATGGATTGGCTATCCAGTAATGGTGCCATCCTCGATTGTGAAAAGAGAGTGGTTAGACTCATGACTCGCCTCGGTATCAATTTTTTTTGTAATCCCATGAACTCTGTTATGCTTAGCTATCTAGAATCTCTTGATGCGTCTGTTGAGAATTTGCGGTCTGTTAAAGTAGTCCGTGAATACTCGGATGTCTTTGAAGAGGTGAAGGGGTTACCTCCGAAGCAGGAGATAGACTTCCGCATATACCTCGTCGACAATGCAAAACCCGATTCTTTACCCGTTAGACACATGGCTCCAAGGGAGAGGAAAGAACTCAGCAAGCAAGTTAAAGAGTTGCTTGAGAAGGGGTTTATAAGGCGGAATATTTCTGAATTGGGTGCTCCAGTAGTATTTGCAACCAAAGAAGATGGTACACTTCGCCTATGCGTTGACTATAAGGAGCTAAACAAGCTGACCAAGAAGAATAGGCACCCACTTCCAAGAATAGATGACTTGTTCAATCATCTTGTAGGTGCATCGGTTTTCTCCCAACTAGATCTAGCTACCGGGTTTCTTCAGCTTAGGGTGGCTGAAGACAATATTGATAAGACCGCGTTCAGAACCTCAGATGGTTTATTCGAGTGCTTGTCATGCCTCTCGGCTTGACAAATGCACCCGCTTATTTAGTTGACTTAATGAGCTGGGTGTTTAGGGAGTTCCTTAATAAGTTTGTGGTGGTCTTCGTAGATGACATTTGATTTTCTCAAAGAGTGAGGAATAGCATGCTCAGCATTTAAAAGAAGTCATGGATACTCTTCGAGCACATCAGTTGAAAGCCAAATTCTCCAAATGCCACTTCTGGAGAGAGGAAGTAAGGTTTCTTGGACATGTGGTGTCCAAGGAAGGGTTAGCAGTGGACCCCGCAAAAGTAGTTGCGGTGCAAGATTGGAAGGTTCCACGGAATGCGACCGAAGTCTGAAGCTTCCTCGGGCTAGCGGGCTTTTACCGAAAGTTCATCAAAGACTTTGCGAAAATCTCGGCTCCGCTTACAAGTTTGACGAAGAAGAACCTAACTTTCAACTGGGATTTGGATTGCGATGTTGCTTTCCAATGATTGAAGAGCGCTCTAACAACAGCCCTAGGTCTGACATTGCCGGATGGGAGCAAGATGTTTACCGTATACACGTATGCATGTAGTACGGGACTAGGTGATGTCTTGATGCAAGAAGGGAAGGTAGTAGCTTATGGAGGCAGACAGTTGAAAGTACATGAGAAAAACTACCTAACCCATGATCTAGAGTTGGCTGCCATCGTCTTTGCGCATAAATCTTGGCGCCATTATCTCCTAGGTGTGAAGTTTGAATTGTATGCTGACCATAAATCGTTGAAGTACCTTTTCTCGTAGAAAGATCTTAACTTGAGGCAACAAAGGTGGATGGAGTTCTTGGCATCCTATGATTTCGAGATTTCCTATACCAATGGCAAGGGCAATGTAGTAGCAGACGCCTTGAGTAGAAAGAAGCTGACCTTAAGTCCTCTCTTTGTAGAAATGCAGAGCTTGGAGTACATAGCCAACTTTGAATTTAGACCCTCCATCGATCATGTGACTGGTTTGTTAGCATCGCTAGAGGTATGGCCTACTCTTTTGGACTCAATAGGAACCGCGCAGCGTGAAGACCCTCAGCTAGTTGATGTGATGGATAAGCTAATTAGGGTGAGACTTCTAGTCACCTCAATAGATACTCCATAAATGATAAGGGTTGGTTGAGGCGGGATAGAAGGCTATGCGTCCCACAAGCAAGGGATTTGGTGGAGAAGGTTCTCGAAGAGCCACACCATTCCAAGTTGACCATACACCCAGGTGCAGACAAGATGTATAAAGACATAAAAAGGGTTTTCTTTTGGAATGGCATGAAGAGGGATGTAGCTGAATTCGTCTCTAAGTGCTTAATATGCCAGCAAGTCAAGGCTGAGAAAAAGAAGTCTGGTTCTTTGCTTCATCCTCTTGAGGTCCCACGGTAGAAATGGGATAGCATTTCAATGGACTTTATCGATGGGCTACCTGGGTCAAGAAGGGGCAATACCAGTATTTGGGTAATAGTGGACAGGCTCACAAAAAGCACTCACTTTATTCCCGTTAAAAGTAGAAGGACTGCCTCGTCTTTAGCATCCGTTTATCTTAAAAAATAGTTCGACTCCATGGGATACCCTCCAGCATTATGAGTGACCAAGATCCTATCTTTATGAGCGAGTTTTAGAGGAGCTTGCAAGAGGCTGTAGGCACACAGCTATGCTTAAGCACGACCTATCACCCCCAAACCGATGGTCAGACGGAAAGGTTGAATAGAGTATTAGAGGACCTCTTGAGATTATGCATTCTTGACTTTGGAGGAACATAGCAGGATCATCTTCCTTTGGTGGAGTTTGCCTATAACAATAGCTACCAAACCACCATAGGCATGGCACCCTTCGAAGCTTTATATGGAAGACCATGTCGATCACCAACTTGTTGGTGGAAGTCTACAGACTAGCACATCCTTGGACCAGATATGATTAGAGAAACTTCAGAGAAAGTGGACTTGATACGAAGAAGAATGAAGACTGCCCAAGATAGACAGAAGTTCTACGCAGATAAAAGAAGGACCGACCTTAAGTTTGAGGTTGGAGACAGGGTTTTCCTTAAAGTATCTCCTTTAAGGAACGTCGTTCATTTTGGATCCGAAAGAAAGTTGGCACCAAGATTTGTAGGGACGTTTCCTATCATTGAGAAGATTGGGAAGATGGCTTATAGAGTAGTGCTACCCGAAAGACTGGATGGAGTTCATCATGTTTTTCATGTTTCTCAACTACGAAAGTGCTTACATCAGTCTATAGAAGTTGTGGAGCCAAGCATATTAGAGGAAGAAGAAGTCGAACACGAAGCGACTGTGAGGAGATTTCCAACTCGTATCTTGGGTACATAAGTCAAAAAGCTACGCAACCGCGAAGTCAGACTTGTTAAAGTTCAATGGAGCGACGCCGAGGAAGACGCGACTTGGGAAACTAAGGAAAAAATACGCATAGCCTACACTTATCTTTTTGAGGGTACATCCTTGATCTCTTTTTCCTTAAGTTTATGCATGCTTATATCTATCGTTCTAGTATATCTCCTCGGTCCTATCCTTTATCCTTGGGTAGAAACTAATGGATGTAAACATGTATTTGAAACATGTTATGATTGATGGCTGCAAGTGGTTGCTAAGTGGTTGCTCGTGGATGCATATAAACACACACATTAGGTGTTAGATTGGCTCAGTCACTTTCATATTGCATATGCATATATGTATTTGTATATGGATTGAACTTGATGTGTTATCATATGGACGTCGCATTTGTATGAATGATTGTGCACTCATGTAGAAAGTATGGTTAGGAATAATCGCATACATAATGGACTCATGGCACTGACACAATTTGCATAAAAGAGGTCAACTGAATCAGTAGACTGCCTGATTTTGCATTAGATAAGGACATGTACACACACTATGCATACAGTCATGGAAGCATTAGAAGTCTTTTTAAGGACAATGGACGCTTGTGTTTGATGGTTGAGTAGATGGACAATTGGAAGGTAGGATATACGTTCTTCTCGACTCTAAGATTTCGGGGACGAAATCCTTCAAGGAGGGGATGTGTGACACCCCGTATTTTCTGTAATCAATATAGTAAAAAATTAAAGAATACTTAATTATAAATTTGAGAATTAAGCGAAACGGGTTATGCCATTGCGTTCGTCTTGGAATTCTGCTGGAGATAGAGTCCGAGTTTGCATAAATCGGACTCCGTATAAAGGAGTTATGACCTTCAAAAGATTCAAGAATTTAAATAAATTAAAACAATTCAAATTAAAATCCAAAATTCAGGTCCAAACCCTGAAGCAGGTTGGGCGCGAAATTTCCTGCCCAAAAATTAGGTCGACCTGGGGGTCAACCTATCCCCTTACCCAGATCCAAAAATGAGACGATGCTGACAAGTTGCTGAGCCATTTCTGACCTATTACTGAGTCACTAGGGCTTAAGTGGCAAATCTAGATAACTATATCTAGTCTGGACGGTTATGATTACTCCTAAAATAATCTAACGGCTCACATAAGATTAAACTTCTATATAAGCAACCCTAATCCTCAAACCCTAAATCACACTAATTCATTCCAAGGAGCCACCATGCTGTCAATGAACGTTCTAGCCTAGCCACCATTTCTTCTTCAATTAGAAAGTGAGTCGAAAGCTTCGAATCAAAACTTACTTAGAGAAATTGATAGTCTTCTTCAAGGGATTGCTTTTCAAATTCAAAAAACAGATCCCAGAAAAACAATACTTTCTTTTCTTTGTAAGTCCTGTTATTATTTAGATTTGAACGATTAAAAGTTGTGATTTGTAATAAAATGAAAACTAGAGTAATTCCTAGTGGTAAGATAATGACGATGCTGATTTATGTCTACTCTTGTAATGATTCTATCGTATATGCATGTGAGATTATTGCGGTTATTATGTTGATGTTAAACCAATCATATATTATGTAAATTTGGTGACTTTTCATGTTATGTAACATGCCAGTGGTTTAGATCTACATTTAAATCTATGTTTATTGAATCATGCAAGTTGTTTAGATCTACATTTAGATCTATGTTTATTGAATCATGCAAGTTGTTAGGCTAAAACATGTATTATTTTTAGATCTACATTTAAATCTATGTTTATTGAATCATGCAAGTTGTTAGGCTACGACATGCATTATGTTTAGATCTACATTTAGATCTATGTTTATTGAATCATCAAGTTGTTAGGCTAAGATATGTATTATGTTTAGATTCACATTTAGATCTATGAAAATTGGATCCAAAATTAAACATTATATTTACTGCCTTGTTAAACTTGTGTAAACCCATATGATTAAGATTCATGCTTGTTGGATCCAAGATAAAAGTTCATATTTACATGCCTTGTTAAACTTGTGTAATTCCATATGTTTAAGATTCATGATTATTGGATCCAAATTAAAGTTTACATTCACATGTCTAGTTGAACTTGTGCAATTCTATATGCTTAAGGTTTATGTTCGTTGGACCCAAAATAAAAGTTTACAATTACATGCCTAGTTGGATTTGGGTAATCTCATATGCTTAAAGACTCATGTTAGTTGGATCCAAAAATGCAAGTTCAATATATTATGCCACGTTTACATGACACATGTTTAGTTAGTTCCTTTTTTTTTATATTGTGTGAATGATACATGCTCCTTTCTTTCTCATTTTGTATATAAGTTAGGCTAAGTTACGAGCCTAACATTCTATGTGAGTTTTGCGAACGTATGACGGGGGTAATGTTGGGAAAACTTAAAATTTGTATTAATGGCATAATTTGGCCCATAAATATATGAATGATTAGTGGCATAAAAATTGGCATAATTTATATACCTAAAAATTATGAACATGATTTAGAGAGGAATTGGGCATGACTTGAATGAAAATAATTTACATATAAATACAAAAGGTAAATATGTAAATTTAGAAAAAGTCGAATATGCCTAACCCGAGGTTAGATTGAGTTACGGTGTAAGACTGCCCTGAACCGCCCGGCACATCCAGCAACCGTAATAATATATATCTAATGTGAGAGGTTAGTGCATCAAGCCCAAAAGAACCCGAGGTTAGACTGAGTTGCGGTATAAAATTGCTCGGACCCGACCGGCACATCAAGTAACTTCAACAATACCTGTCTAATGTGAGCAGTTGTGCTTTAATGAATGAATTAAAGCTAAGACAGGAATGGTAGGGTTAAGTTAATTAAGGCAACACTTAACCAATACAACATGTTAACTAAACTGATAGGTGGGGTTAGGTTAATTTGGACACTTAACCAATTTAACATGTTGATTAGGAAACCCTAGTAACAAGGACCCATTTCAGCAGTAACCCACATAGATGTAACATGGTACCCTGAACTATGCAGGGTGGGGCACGATTACTGGGCTGATTATAAGTAGTCAAAACAACGGCGCATGTTGCATCAGTGTAGGTTCCGACGGAGTGCGGGCATGCACGTACTCTGGAGTGGAAAAAGCAGGCACTGGGCATCAGTAATTATACACCGTGCATCTTGAATTGTGTCGGGTTGCCACCATAGGATTTTATACACCCTATGGTGGGACCAGCACAGGTATCTACAATCAAGCGGGGGTCAAATAACACAAGTGATAAGCATACATGAGTAGGAGCCGATCGATAAAAAGGGGATCATTTATCTTGAACACATGGTGCTAGTTGAAACACTGGTACGGGGGTGCAGAGAAGTTGAAATGAGTGCAATAGCATATTCAGTCTTATTATCTTATTTCTAGGGTGTTGTCCTAGATTCAGTTTATTCAAGTCGTAATCCTTTTCTTGTTTACATGATAAATAATCACTGAACTTACCAGACTCGTGTCTGACCCATTTTTCTTTCGTCTTCTTTTCTTCCATTCCCCCCCCCCTCAGGTCCGTAGGGAGGAAACACCTCAGCTTAGTTCAGACCTTTTGCAAGCTTGAAGAGAGTAGATGTATGGCTTGGACTTTCTCTTCTTGGCTATGGCTTTGGATACACTCTTAATGGGAATTATGCTAGTTTATTATCGTTTTATGCTTCTTTATGTTTTAATCAAGACAGAGTATTTTGATGTAATGATTTGGAAGTTGTTTTAAGACAGTTTGTTGTAATGACTTTGTTATGACCCACGTCTGAAATAAATTTGTTTTTCCGCTGCTTAGATGTATGTCTTGTAAATTATCTATGTCTTTTACCTATAATGCTCCACCAAAGTTAAGGCATTCCCTTTGCGAGCGACCTTAACGGAGGTGGGGGTGTTTCAGTCGTAGTCTTCGTTGATGATATTTTGATCTTCTCCAAGAGTGAGGAAGAACATGCCCAACATTTGAGAGAAGTTTTGAAAACTCTCCGTGACCATCAACTTAAGGCAAAGTTCTCCAAATGCCATTTTTGTAGAAAAGAGGTGAGATTTTTAGGGCATGTAGTCTCCAAAGAAGGGATAACTATAGACCCCGCTAAGGTGGTTGTAGTGCAAGATTGACAGATTCCTAAAAATGCAATCGAGGTGAGAAGATTTCTTTGGTTGGCAGTTTATTATAGAAATTTCATTAAGGACTTCGCGAAGATATCAGCCACTATCACTAGGCTGACAAAGAAGAATTTGGCATTCTCATGGGACATAGACTGTGACTTTGCTTTCCAACAACTGAAGATGGCTCTGATAACATCCCCAGTCTTGACCTTGCCTTACTGAAGTAAAGTGTTTAGTGTTTAGATTGATGCATGTGGTATAGGGCTTGGTGCGGTTCTGATGCAAGAAGGGAAAGTAATATGTTATGGGGGTAGACAGTCGAGAGTTCATGAGAATAATTACCCCACCCATGATCTTGAGCTAGCTGCTATAGTATTCGCGTTAAAGACATGGCATCATTATTTACATGGAGAAAAGTTCACATCGATCATAAATCTCTTAAGTATCTAATCTCATAGAAGGATATAAACTTAAGGCAACAACGGTGGATGGAGTTCATAGCTTCATATGATTTTGAGATTGCTTATACCCCTATCAAGGGTAATGTGGTGGAAGACGCACTAAGTAGGCAGAGGATGGCCCTGAGTCCTCTGTTTGTGGAGAGAAAGAACTTGGAGTTCATATCAGCTTTTGATTTTAGACCCTCCATCAAGGTTTTGCCTGATTTGTTTGCATCCTTAGAGTTATGACCGACCCTTATGGATCAGATAGGAGCTTCGCAACAAGGTGACTCACAGATTCTAAAAATCATGGAAAAGCTCAGAAGAGGGGAGACTTCTAGTTACCTCAGTAGATATGCCATAGATGAAAAGGAGTGGTTGCGTCGAGATGGAAGGCTTTGTGTTCCTCAAACTGGAAGCTTGATAAAGGCAGACCTAGAAGAAGCCCACCATTCTAAGATGACTCTTTATCCAGGTGATGACAAGATGTATAGAGACATGAATAGGGTTTTCTTTTGGGCTGGGATGAAGAAAGATGTGGGCGAATTTGTTTCTCAATGTTTAGTTTACCAGCAAATCAAAGATGAGAAAGAAGCCCGGTGGATTTCTTCATTCTTTGGAGGTTCCGCAATGGAAATGGGAGAGCGTCTCAATGGATTTCATAGATGGGTTGCCTAGATCGAAGAAAGGTAAAACTAGTATTTGGGTGGTAGTGGATTGACTCACTAAGAGCGCTCACTTTATTCCAGTTAAGAGTAAGAGGACGGCATCATGGTTGGCAGCAATTTATGTTCGTGAGATAGTTTGTCTTCAAGGAGTACCTTCAAACATCATGAGCGATCGTGAGCCCATCTTTACCAGCGAATTTTGGAGGAGCTTACAAGAAGCATTAGGAACACAGTTGTGTTTGACCACCGCTTATCATCCTCGGACTGATGGACAAACGGAGAGGGTGAATAGGATTCTTAAAGATCTTTTAAGGTTGTGTATCCTAGACTTCGGAGGGACTTAGGAAGGTCATCTTCCTTTAGTAGAGTTTGCCTATAATAACAGCTATCAAGCCAGCATCGGCATGGCACCCTTCGAAGAATTGTATGGACGACCCTGTAAATCGCCAACTTGTTGGTGGGAATCTACAGAAAGATTATTACTTGGTCCAGATATGGTTGGGGAAACATCCGAAAAGATTGATCTTATTCGACGGCGAATGAAGACAGCTCAAGATAAGAAGAAGTCCTATGCAGACAAGAGAAGGACTAACATCAAATTCGAAGTGGGAAACTTGGTTTTCATCAAAGTATAGCCTTTAAGGAATGTGGTTTGCTTCGGATCTGTAGGGAAGTTGGCACCTAGGTTTGTGGGACCATTTCCCATAACCAAGAGGATTGGCCAAATGGCCTACCGAGTAAAGCTCCTAGAAAATCTATTTGGCATTCATGACGTTTTCCATGTCTCTCATCTGTGGATGTGCCTGCATGAGACCGCGGAAGTTGTTGAGCCGAGTATGTTGGAAGAAGTCGAAGTGGAACGAGAGGCGACAGTCAGACGAGTCCTTTCGAGGGCATGTTCTTAACTCCTTTTCCTAAGTTTTACCAGTGCTTGTTTCTGTCAATAGAATATATCTTATCCATTATATTCTCGATCTTTAGATAGGAATCCTATGGATGTAAACATGTGTTTGAAATATGTTATGTTTTATGGATGCAAGTGGATGCAAATGGTTGCTAGTGGTTTCTTGTGGATGCGTATACACACACATTAGGCACTAAGATCAACTCAATTACTCTCATACTGCATATGGATATATGTGCATATTCTTTTCTTTTATGAATGGAAATGGATGAGTTAGCATATGGATGTTGCATTTGGACGTATGAATGTGCACACATATAGACTTATATGATATGATAGGTTTATTTGCATACATATTGGATTCATGGCACTAACATACATTGCATTAAGGAGGTCAACTGAATCAGTAGACCGCCTGATCTTTGCACTAGTGTTGGGACATATACACACACCTTCGCATATATTCATATAAGCATTAGAAATATTGTAATGACCCGCATCGTTAGCGGTATAATAATTAATTAATTTAATTATTTAAAAGGTGATTAAAAGGATTTAATTGTCATGGAATTAAATAGCTGGGAGTATTTAACTAAAATAATAAATTAAATAATATATTTAATTCTGAAATAACCAGAATTGGCAGAAATGGCGATATGGTGTGAACTGGATCATCTGCGATATTTAATTCAGTTCAGAATTGAATTAAAATAATGAATATATTATTTGAACGACATATTGAATGTATAATTTTATTATAATTAAAATCGAGCTTGAAATGGCGCTGCAGTTCATAAAATTGGTGATTCGAATTTCAACTGAATGTACAGGATTCGTTTTAAGCCAGATTTCTGTGAAATAAGAAATGTGTGGAGCTGGTGGAGTATATCTTTCTAGTGGAAGAAAAAATCGGGATTTTGTCATGTAGAATTTGATTTATGTGCAAATAAAATTTTAGAAAAGTCGGTGTGGAATTCCTTTATAATTTATAAAGGAATTGTTTATATTTTAAAAAGGAAATTCAATATAAATCGAATATCGGGTTGACCCAGATTTGAAATATCAAGTTAGAAATTCATACAGGAATATTATAGAGCTGTATGGTATTCCACTGTGAATATAGACGATAATATTTATTTTTTAAATATTTAATGTAATTATATTTAAATATATTTATATATTTAAATGGGTCATTCAGAGCTTTAAAAATAGCCACTTTTGCAAACTAAGTCGGAATTCGACAAAACTAATTTTGTTGGATCCGCAATGTCAAATAGTTTATAGATTTCCAGTTTCGTGATTTTTAGAGTCACTGTGTGGTCTTACGGATTTTTAGAGTGAAAAATAGTTAGTATTTTGACAGTTAAAAATACGCTGTGTGAGCATACGAAGTCGGAATTAGACGAAACTACTTTCGTTGGGACCGTAATGTCGAACTCTAGTAGCATGTCTGTTTTCATGATTTTTGAACATCGTATGTGGTCGCAGGGATTTTTTTTTCGACACAGAACGAGTGTAAGATCAATATAATAAAATAAATAATTAAATAATAAAAATATCCAACATTTTTCTGGTCTAGAGCAGACCAGGCAGAACCCATTTCAGCCACTGCTTACCGTATGAAAACCCTGCTTCCACATCCGTTTTTAAAACACTATAAATACCGGGAAAAGAAAATCATAAATAAATGATACAAAAATCCTAAAAATCGAAGAGTGGTATAATTAGAATCCCCGAAGTTTTCTCTTTAGATTGGTATCATTTTGTGAGGAGCGAATGCAAGTTGCGGTGCTCGTTTTCTAGCGAGAGTCCTAGGGTTCCGGATTTCGATCTAATGAGTAAATGGTTTGCAAAACTAAGCTTGTATTCGGTTTGAGGATATGGATTATGTAACATCCCAGAATTTTTACTATGTTTGATTTGGATTTTTATTTATATAATTTTAGTTTTTCTAAATATAAATTGATTTTATTAGGTTTAAATATGAATTTTAACTTTGTATAAGTATTTTGTTTTACTTATTATGATTTTTATAAGAATGATTTTTATTTCTTCAATGATGTTTTATATATGAATTTGAATACTTATTTTATTTTAATTTATTAAAAAATATGGATAACTTACTTTTGAAACTACGCTTAAGACTTGATGAATAATTACAATATTTATAAGTAATGACAATATGTTGTTTTAATATTGATATAAAATATGAATTTGGGAAAAGAATAATTTATTTAAAATTCTATCTAAGTGATTTTGTAATATTAAGCAAGATTATTAGTTCATGTTTATAAAATGTTATAAGGATTTTTTAGCATTGGTATTGACAAATAGATTTGATAAGTATTTTGAAAATAATTAGTAGGTTATAAATTGTTTTCTAAACCTTAAGCAATATTTTTGTGACACTTAAGTGGAGTAGAAAATTGATTTCAAATATAGGTGTTATGTAAGTGTGGCTAAAATTTCAATTTTATAAATGAGTAAATAAAAACTTTTTGGAAGGCATGCATTGGCCTATTTTTAAAATGGAAAATAGGTGTCTTTATGCATGTTCTTTTGTGTGCCAAGTGTCTTGGATTAGAGGAATAAATTGAATTTAAATAAATATAAGGAGCCCCTCTCATTCATTTCTACGTTCATTTTCTCTCGTCTGTTCTTGTTTCTCCCTTTTCAGTAAATGAAAAAAAAAGCATGTTCCCACCTCAAATAAAATCAAATCTCTCAATCCACCCAGTTTTAGCCAAAGCAATTCATTAGAATATTGTTTAGATTTTCATTTCTGATTTTTAGAAGCCGACAGATCCTGATTTCATCATTTATCAAAAGAGAAATTTCGATTTACAGTAAAATGGAATTTTTGCAAAGAGATCTTCGAAAAATCAAATCTCTTAATCCGTATAGAATTGGATCCCGCCGTCTGCGCCATTGCCATCAGCAGAACACGTAGTATTTTTAGTGCGAAACTGAGTTGATTCCGTGATGATGATTCGAGAAGCTGAAAATTAGGTTTTAGAATAATCAGAGAATGGAGCAACGATTTGCGAAGCGAAGTATAGCATGATGATGAGGGAAGAAGGAGCTTCGACGTGGTGTAGTTTGGTCATTTTCGAAGCGAAATTGTGTCGCACCTGTTGGGTATTGCGCGCGCATTTTGGTTTCCAGGTTTCTGATCGGGTTTTGCTACCGAGGACCGAAGTTGCTAAGGGGCGGTGCATTAAGGAGAGGAGGTGAAATGGAGCGTACGGATGGTCTCGGATGGGAAAATGGTGAGATGGTTGGATTGTGTATGTGCACGTTGTGCACGACAATGGCGTCCAGCGTGTATTAGAAGAAGGAGGAGAAGAAGAAGAAGGGAGATAGAGAGCGGGCCTTGGAGCTTGGTTTGGTGCTTAGGTATTGGGCTTGGGCCTTCTTTTATTTGGGTGTGGCATTTTATTTTAAAAGTTAAATTTGTTTAAAGGTTTGAACATCTATAATTCAGTCATTTTAAGTCCGATTAACTCGACGTTGGATACGCTAGAACCATATCGGAAATTTGAACCCATTGATGCATAATTTTGAAAATTTTGGTTAAGGTATAAATTATAATTAAATTAAAATAAAAGACCCTTATATATGAATATAAATATAACGAATAATGTTATTAATTTAATTATATATATATATAATCAGCAGAGATTACCAGCTGTTGATAAGAGCGGATTGGAAGAAATACGAGTGATGAAGGCAGTGTTTGTTGGCTCATCCGTAAGAAATCTCTGATAGTGAAAGGTTGGAGCTCGAAGGGTGAGAGCTTCTAATTTAAATTTATTTATTTAAATTAGTTAATTATAATTAGCTGAGTTAATTATAATCTGTTGATGATGATTGTGTGATGGATGTTGATGTTTGACTGTTTGCCCATGTAGTTAGATAATACACTGAACCCTAGTAAGCGTTATTGTCTGTAACGCTTGTGCACAGTTAAACGTTGGTTATGATGAATGAATTCATATCCATCTGATCGTATGGATCATTGGGTAAAATGTGATTGCAGTGCATGATATTACACACACACACGCACCATGGTTGTGGAAATATATGGGTGAACGATCTAGAATCTCCTTCTTATACATGATTCTCCTTAATTATTAAATAATATTTAAATGTTAGTTTTGAATTAAGTATCAATTTTTTTTATTGAATTAGGATTTGAAAAAAAATGATTTGAATGATGTGTTGATTTTTGTATAACGATCTTTATATCTACTTGGAACTGGTTTGGTAAAATATATTATTTTCAATTTAAATTTGAGATGAGATTTTTAATTTTAACATGGTTTATATACATTAATATAATATACACCAGAACGTTCTAGGATGACAGAGAGGATAGTGTCTAGGCTTGGGTTTGGAAATTTAGTTTCCTGCTCTCCCTGGCTATCCCTAACTGATCCGACAAACAGGATGGTAAACTTGAAATCAAATTTGAAGTATATTTTGAAACTGTTTCGAAAGATTTGGAAATACAAAATATATTTGAAAAGGATTTGAATAAGTTAAAATTAAATCATATATGGTTTGAATAGAACGTACTATGATGCAACAATTCATAAATACTGATTTCAAGATTTGAATTGATTATTTGAAATCAATTTAACTTGAAATAAGAAGCGATGAATTGTAATGATAACAGGTTTGAAAGGTTTTGGAATATTTGAATGTCGAACAAATTTTAAATCTATTTGATTTAAATGGCTATTTTAATAACAGTATCTTTGGTAACAATTCCAAATGTTGTTATTTGTTTCGGAATTTATAAGTGTGAATTTTATTCGACCATAAGAATGATTTATAGGATAATTTGGGAAGATTATTAAGTATTGGAAATATTTATAAGTAATGGGTTTGTCCCAAATTTAAAGTTTGGATATGGTTGAAGATAAATCTTCAAAGGTTTGATATTAACTCGGTGGATGAAAACTCGTATTATCTGAGGAATTTAGAAGGTAATTCACCGTTATTCCACTTATAATATGAGTTGGATACGGAGATTAATGAGTTGAGGTTATTTCTATCCAGATCAAATACCAAAGAATTGAATAAATCTGTTGATTAAGATATGGGTTCCTCCACATGATTGAAATAAGTTAAACAGAAATAATCTTTGGTATTGGGTATAAAATTCATAGTGTAAATGAATACTATCTGAGGAATTTGGAAGATATTATTATATCGCAATTCCACTTATAGTATTCGTGGAGTATGTGAATTTATATCGAATATGAGTGGAGGAATTTCTGTGTAATTTATGATTCGATATCAATTGATTTGGGGTTTTGTTGTGAATCGTATCTGCAATAATACCATTCTTGAAACCCAATAAGATTGAATGGGGAAATTCATATCGTAATTGGGGATAAAATCAAATCTTAGATTCAAGGGAATTTAAGATAAGAAATTAAAGCGGAAGTAAAATCTTTGATTTCAAAGAAGAGATAAGATGATAACAAGATGTACGAAAATTTATAGTAATTCAAATCTCGAGTCGTAATTGAATTGGTAACTATTTGGAAGGAGGTTTGAATTGAATAACTCGTATAGGCCATAGCTACTGTTTCAAAGTACGCTTATTACTTGGAAAGACCGGGATTGAACATATGTTCGAAAACCATTCCAAGTAATAATACGACGTTATGAAGCAATTCAAGATTTAAGAAACGACGAATGAAGACCGGGAATATTTGAATTGTTTAGATGGATTGTTGATTAATGTCTCGGTTGGGTCGGCCACCCAATACGAGGTATGAGTTGCATGAGACCTGAACATATTTAAATATCTTCGGGTTGTGTTCCGTTCAGACCTAGAACGGACTTGTATGGATGGTGTGTCTGACATTGTAATTGACCACGTAGCACTGATCCGTGTGAATATATATATGATTTGTGGCAATTGAATATCTCTGTCTCTAAGTTACGTTCTTAGAGAATATGTATTAATTCGAATCAGTGATATGTGGAGATATTGACAATGTGGCATACCCAAGTATAATATGGGCTAATGATGATCAAAGCATGGCTTATCGAAGCGTAGCTTTGTGTATGACGTGACATCGACAAACCTCACACACCGGATGATGAGAAACTGGCGGTTTGGTCTGTATATATATATGTGATTTGATGATGAGTGCTGCAGCAGTGGGAAACCACTTGTGAACTGGGGATGGGGTATGTTCGGGGGGCCGCGTCTGGTCGAAAACCGTTGATCTGCCCTGACGATGTGTATTCGGTGTCCGCGTATGGTCGAAAAAGCCGTTGAGGCACTTCGTTTTGTATCCCTGATTGATCTTTCGTGCCAGGAATCATCAAGTTGGAAATCCAAATCCCAATACGAGCCATACGATTTTTGATTGTATTTATATATGGCGACATAGTGGTATGGGACACTCATGCCGTCTAGGATTAATACATTTAATTGCGAATTTGTTTTCCACACTATATGATAATATTAAAGAGGATTTTCACGTATGAAATCATGTTTGGTTATCATAAGACAAAACTCGCCCATCTGGTGTGCGCTTGCATTGTGTGATGTGGGACGAGCTTATGATAGCTTCATTTTTCAAAAGTCATTGCGTATTTATATGCACGGGTATTCACATGGAGTAAATCCGTTCCGCGTTAGCGGCGTGATCCGGTGAAGTTCCCAACTTTAAAATGAATCTAACTGTTTTGAGTTCTCACACCAGTCCCACGACTGACCTGGAGTTTATTGTTCCCTCACCTAAACTCTGGGTGCCCATGATTTTTCGCACGGGCAGCCAGTAGTTTAGTTTTGCAGTTATGGATCGTTGGAGCAGGATTTAGAGCGCTTCTAGAGTTGAAGCCCACGATAGAGTTGAAGCTTCCGCTGTGGTTTGATCTTCCGCTAAGAGTAAAGTTATTTTCTTTTCTTTTCTTCCGCTGGGTAAATATTTGTAACTCTGATATTCTATGTAACTCTGATGTAACATTGTAATTTGTAATAAAAGGTTCTGTTATTTTTGTTCAATATATGTATGTACCCATAACAATTCGTCTTTATGAACAGTCCAAGTCGGTTTAATTACCGGTAAGAACTGGGCAAAAAGGCGGGTCGTTACAGATTAGCATTTGTGTTGAATTTTTGGGTGGATTCGGTGCTGAGAGTGTTCGCACTATTTACTGATGACATGAAGAGGACTGTCGTTCGCATCTTTCAGGGTGTGCGCGAGTTGAGTATTTAGGTGATGGTTGTGAAGAGCTTGGGAAGAGGAGAACATTGGTGAAGAATTGGCGAAGTTTGGTCGAGAAAGAAGGGAGAACGAGACCGATGAAGATTTGGAAATGGTTGTGCGTGTTGAGGAAAGCTACGGGTGTTTGAGCGAGTTGGGGAAGAAGGCAAATTCCAGCGGGTTTGGTTCAATGGGAGGAAGTGGGTCGGAATTATGGTTTGATGAACCATAAGTTGCGTTGGGATCATATGGACGGGAACAACACGATGACACTGAACGGGAGTGGATCTGAGCTCGTTTGAAATTATGGCGAAATAAATTGTTTGATTCAAATCAAATAACAGTTTATTGTTCTTTAACGATGAACTGCCAGTGTGAGTAAATCTCACTAACTCTGAACAGTTTATAATTTCATGTTGTATTTTTAGAACTGTTAAATATTGGCTGATTGACTGTGTGTTGACTATTTGATTGAATTGCTAGAATTTCTATATTGATTCTGTTTAACAGAATATATTTGAAAGTGATGTTATCTATATTGTTTAACATCTGTGATGCAGAGAAACAGGTTGGAGGAATCCAACTGGATTCCTCAACATTTATTTTACTGTGATTCATATATTGTGATATATGATGTGATATATAATCTGTTGTTGATTATGTGTGTTTGGACGATATTTATCGTGGTTATATGGTATGTTAAATACCATAAGAAATACTGGATGTGGGAAAGGGGATTTGCAAAGTGTATTTTGAAAATGAATTATTTATATAAAATCGATGGATTTTATATATAAAAGGAAAAGGATTTTTATAAAAGAAAATAATTATAAAATCGAAGGATAAGTTAGAATAAAAGCAAATATTTATTTGTTAAATAAGTAGAATAGATATAAAAGGAAATATTATTGGTTAGAATAAATATAAAAGATAAAAGAGATATTTATTTGTTAAATAAATAGGAAAGATAAAAGGAATATTTATTTGTTAAATAAATAGAATTGAAAAGGGAGTAGTTATTTGTTAAGTAAAACAAATAGAAAAGGAGATAATCCAAAGGAAATGATTCAAAGGAGTAAATTCAAAGGTGTAAATCAAAAAGGTGTAAATCAAAATGAGTTAATTAAAAAGGGTTAAATTGAATATTAGTTAATCGAATGGAGTTATTGGGTTAGAGTTAATCGATTAGAGTTAGAGTTACCCAGTTAGAGTTAATCAGTTGAGTGAAATGATGTTGAGTTAATCAAGTTGAGTTAAATAAGTTAAGTTAGTCAAGTTGAGTTAATCGAGTATGGTTAGTCAAACCAAGTTAGTCGAGTTAGTCGAATATGGTTAGTCGAGTAGGAGTTATCGATTTTTAGTTAATCGAAGGGAGTTATCGAATTAGCTATTCGAAAGGGGTTATCGATTATTAGTTATTAGAAGGGTGTTATCGAATTAGTTATTCGAAAGGAGTTATCGATTATTAGTTATTCGAAAGGAGTTATCGATTATTAGTTATTCAAAAGGAGTTATCGATTATTAGTTTATCGAAAGGAGTTATCTTTTATTAGTTAATCGAAAGGAGTTGTCGATTCTTAGTTAATTGAAAGGTGTTATCGATTATTAGTTAATCGAAAGGAGTTATCGATTATAGTTTAATCGAAAGGAGTTATCGAATTAGTTATTCGAAAGGAGTTATCGATTATAGTTTAATCGAAGGGAGTTATCGAATTAGTTATTCGAAAGGAGTTAAGTAAGGAGTTAAGTAAAAAGAGTTAATCGATTAGGGTTAAATAAATAAAGTTAATCGAATTTAGTTTATTCGAAGAAAGGTTTTCGAATCTAGTTATTCGTAAGAGAGATTATCAAATATTGTTATTCGAAGGGAGGAGTTATCGAATAGAGATTTATTCGAACGAGAGTTATGTAAGGAAGTGTTAAAGAGTTAAAAGATGAACTTAACCTATTTCGCGATTTGAAATGTTGTTCAGTTAAGGTCTGAGAGGTAGTTATACCCCAACTTGATTGACTTCGATTTTAATTTAGAAATGGTTAAGGTTCTAGAGTGAAAGTGGTTAAGTGATTTAGTAAATAAGTATAGTGGTTTGAGTTGCCGTCGTGATGTTGACTTAAACATCTATTTAAATCCAAGTAAAGAAGATTTGGAAATGTTTTCCAAATAGAATCAGAAACGTAATCAAATATTGAAATAGGAAATATGAGTGTGTGTGTGTGTGTGTATATATATATATATATATATATATGATTGATGATTGATTTTATAGAATTTCCATCTGGAAATAATATCGTTGTTTGCACACCTGTTTTTCTTTGATGGTTAAATCATAGACTATTGAAATTTTGACCATTTTAACGTCGTTAATATGGAGAGACCGGTTGGATTATTATCCAAAGAACCACTCTGTATTGGTATAAGCATTGCGAATCATATATGCCAAATATAATTGAAGATGGAGTAAAGTGCAAGGGCTATTGTATAAGTCTTAGATAACAGTGCCTAAGACGGATGTACTGAATAGTGCCTTCGGTTCATCTTGTTCCTGGATGACTTGTATGGATGGATGTCTGACAGAGTATTTCCAGAAAGATCACGTACATTGATTTCTTCAACCGTGCCAAGAGTGGAAGTGGAGAAGGAAACTTCTTTAGCTAACACATAATGTACTGTTGTAGATGTCAATTAGTGATTTTCGATGGATCTGACAATGTGGCATTCGAAGTGAATCTGATGTGATGATGAAGCGTAACCTCAAGCCTCATCAACCGGTAAATGACAGAAATCGGGCAGGCAGCATGGCTAAGTCGGTCGCTCCGAAGTAGGGTGTATAATCACTTGATCTAGAGTTTCATTTACTTCTAAAAATCTATTGTTGATGTTGTCCCATTCAGGAAACGGTTGCTGATCCCAACCGTTGGTGATATACATTCGATACACTCAAGCGAAGTGAGTGGTCGGTCATGTGTGGCCGGGTTGCAAGATGTTCTTGTTGAACCCAGTGTATTCCTTTCTAGAGGTACACTTGAGAAATGTGGTTCCATACCTTGTCATAGTTGGAAATCCATTACCCAATATGTGATTGCGTTTTTGATTGTATATTATATATGTAGAACGTGAGATGAAAGCGTTTCTGCTAGAAGATTATTATATTGTGGTTGATAGACATTATTATAATATCAAAAGGTTTTTGGTATAAAGATATTTTGGATTCTCATAAGGGAAAAACCCGTTCTGTTATACGGTGTGGTCTTATGAGATATCATTTACCTGCTTGAACTGTTTTAAACTTTTTTACTCACACCAGTCCCATGACTGACCCGGAGTTTATTTTGTTTTGTTTTCCCTAAACTCTTGGGTGCCCAATTTTGTACGGGCAGTCAAGTAGTCGGGATTTACAGATACTTGAAGAACTAGAGCAGGAGGCTTCAGGATCATATAGCTATAGTTTATTTCCGCTGTGTTGTAAGGGTTGTACTTTGATAATGATATGTATATGCAAGTACAGATGTATATTTCAAGTTATGTTATATATATTATATGTTATTCGTTCCGCTGTGAGGTTCGTGTTACTCTGATGTTGTGTTCTTCTTCTTCTTCTTCTTCTATTCTAAGTTTCTATCTTATCTTTCCTCACCCTCTGTTTTCTTTCATTAACTATTCGGTAATTTTCGATATTTGGTTAGTCATCATTGAGTTTATGGCGATAACCAAAGTCGACAAAAACCAGGGTCGTTACAAATATTTAAGGATAACGGTTGCAAGTGATAGGTGGATGAGTAGATCAATAATGGATGGTAGGATATACATTCTTCTAAACTTAGAGATTTCGGGACGAAATCCTTTGAGTAGGGGAGAATGTAACACCCAGAATTTGTATTGACACTAAAAGAGGATAAATTAAATAATAATTAATTTAATATTCAGAGTTAGAGGAAACAGACTGCACCATTGCGTCCGTCTCAAAATTCTAGTTAAGATAGGAATTTGGTTTGCGTAAAACAGACGCCGCATGAGGAAGTTATTAGTGTTTTAAGTTTATATAGGCATATAAAAATTATATACATAACTATGAGTCAGAGATGAGTCAGAGCTGAGTCAAAATTTTATCTAGAAGACTCCAATTCAAAAAATTCCTTAGAGCGCCAAAATTCCCGCTTTACGGGGTCGACCCCTATAGGGGTGTCGACCTAGAGGTCAACACACCCACAGGGGTGTCGACACCCCGAGGGCTGAGGTGGCAGTCGGTTTCAGAGGGCTCTGCAGCAATAAATATGTGGCTATTTCTCATATTTTCTTCATTGGAGGTCATGGAGGCCAAATGCTGCTGGAGTGCTAACTGAACCGTTTTCTACAACAACATACTTTGCAAATCAAATTCATAATTCTAGATCCGTTCTTTCTAAATTCTCTAAACATACCGCTGTGAGTTTCTAAATTACTTTTAGGTTTAGATAAATGAAAGTGAATTATGAAAGACTATGACTTGGATATGTTGTAAAGTATGATTCTATGCAAGTGTTAAATCATATACTATGTTATAATAGATCTATTTCTCAAGACCCAATTCAATTGTGATTGTTCTATTGTGGATCTTGGTTCGTAGTTATATTATGGTTAATATAGATTTGTTAATTTGGACAGTTATATCACTGGATAGATCTAATCATTTATGTAAATCATGAACATATGTCACCATGAATTGGTTAGAATTGGATCTAAACCTTTATTTTAATTGTAACTTTTGTGACATGATATGATGTGTATGTGTGTAGATCTATTTCTAAATTAGTAGATCTAATTTATGTGGACATTGAAACTGTTAGACAGATCTATATTATCACCTTATGCTATCATAATAGATCTATTTTATGTGATCTAAATTGTCACCTTATGTTATCATGATAGGTCTATTTTATGTGATCGAAATTATCACCTTGTTATGATGACAATTTCATGTCCATGCCTGTATGTATGTTCACCTTATTATCATACAAGTTTATGTTGATTCCAAGATGATCATTTTATTTATTTTCCCTGTTATCGTCTATAACTAGGCTATTATCTAGCCTAGCCATATTGCTAATTTTGTGAGGGCGCTAGTTAAGGAATAGGGATAAAGGGTTGAAAATGGCATAATTTGAATATGAACATTTATTGACATGTAATTCAAATTATTGGGTAAAATAGGTATTGACACCTATAAATGGAAAAGATAAATTAATTGATTAATTAATTAGAAATGGAGTTTGTAGTAATTACAATTAGATATTGTAATTGTACTTATAACATGAGGATAGGTTACATTAGTGGTGGAAGTCTGCCCGGACCTGACCGGCATATCCAGCAGCCACTAATGTTGAACCTAATGTGGGAGGTCTAAGTACGCAAATATGAATCAGGCTATGACACGAAGTTAGGCCCAACTGTGGAATAAGACTTCCCAGACTCGGCATATCCAGCATCCACAGGTTATAGGCGTAATGTGGGAGGTCCAGCCCATTATTACCATAATTGGACATGGTATTGAATTGGACTACTTAACCTAATTTAAAGATTGTATGACTATGAACTTAAGTTAGGGTTAAGTAAAAGTGGATGGGTAGTGGATGGGTTAAGTAAATTAGAGGGAGTGGGTAATATTTATATATAGGCCCACGAACTTAACCCAATAAGGTTATGTAATTAAAGACACCTAGTGTTATACATAACCGGTAAATAATGTAATGAAGTTATGTAATTAAAAACACCCTTTATGGTAAGCATAATCGGTGTAGGGCTATGTAATTAAAGACACCTATGGGTATACATAGTCAGTGGAAAACCTAGTGGGGATACAAGACAAGGGGGAGAGCTTGTATCGTATTGTGTGGGACCAATTTCAATCAGTAACCCGGAGTTGGTATCAAGTAAAGAACTCCGTACTAGGTGGAGAAGGGGTACGTTTACTGATTGATTGTAAGAGATCCAAACGGGACGGATGGTGTAGGCGACGTAAACCGACCGGGGACATGTGCGTGCATGGGCCGGGCAGAGGGGGCTAAGACGACCGTGACACCAGTAGATATGATTGTGCACATCTTGGGTTGCCACTTTAGGAAGTGGTACCTCCTACTGCGGGGCCAACACATGATATCTACGGAGTAGGGAGCCGATCGATTAGGGTAGTGGTTAGGGTATACTTGGACGTATGACCTAAGCCTACCAACTCATAGTGGAAGGGATCATCTCATTTTAGTTATACTAGTAATAGTGCGGAGTAATCATTAGTGAGGCACATACACCTTATCTTGCTTACCTCGTCACACCTGCCATTTATGTAGTAATCTCTCTCTTATCCACTTTATATGCCTATCATGTTACTTTTATTTTTCTACTGGCTAAAAGTAACTAGACTCGCCAGACTTTATGTCTGACCCTGTTGTTTCTCCTTCTTTCTTTCGTTTCCCCCTAGGTTCTCAGGGAGGAAACACTCAGACTTAGTTAAGACTCAGATATCATCTTGCTTGGAGCTACTTCTGAAGTATTTCTACTATGGCTTAATTCTTTTAATTGGGGAAAAATTATGTTTTTCATATTCTTATGTACTCTGATGATGCAAGACAGAAGTTATTTTATTGTAATGGTTTTTTTGACTTATGAAATTGTGGACCACGTTATTAAGCTATATGGTTGAAATAAAAATTTAAATTTTTCGCTGCTGCCATATTTATATCTGCCTTTTAATTATTCTATGTCTGTTTACCTATAGTGCTTCACGAAAATTAATGCATTCCCTTTGTGAGCGACATTAACGGACATGGGGTGTCATATAAACAGACATTATTTATAATTGTGATGATATGTCACTCAGTAATGCTAAATAGAAATTCTGTTGTTGTTGCAAAAATGTTCATGAAAATGCACATTTTAGTGGAACATTTAGCTAGTTTGATTAATTAGGACTTGAAATGGATTCATCTAACTTTGAAGGAGAAAATATGTATACAATATGTTTTTTAACCCAAATAATTTAAATGGTTAATAGATGACTACTTCCTTACAATAAGTGTAAAATAGATATCCATTATGCATTTTTTAAAGGATCCGCATTTTTATTTTTATCCATAGACTGTTTGGACCATATATACACCGTACAAAGTTAATGGTGAATAATAATATGCTCTTTTTAAGATTGTCACCTATGTTCACTAATTTTGCATGGTTATGAGTAATCAAGTTTGGTGAAACATCAGAGTAAACATAAGGTAGTTGCTCTGATTACTAGATGATGGGAACATAGCTACATCACTGTATACTCTTCCTATGGTTTATTTCTCAGGACTTCACAATTTATATCTTCTTAGTTGGTTGCTCTTTCTTGAACTTCTTCTTCTTCAAAGGCTGTTATATTATACATGATACCTATTTTTCATAATGAATCTGTATTAGTCACTGCTATATAGTTATTTGGTGGATATCCATGTGCATCGCAAAATTAAGTGTTATTTCTATTAATTTTGGGGCATTTTGTCTTTGTTATCTCTATGTCCGAACTGATAATTTATAATTGTCTATGTTCTCAGAGATATTCTCAATCACATTGGAGTTTGGGCACTATATTCAGTGAGAGCTTTATTTGTTTTTGAAAGTTCATCTTTAGTGGAAGGCACATTTGATGAATATTGCACTACCTTCATCTTCTTGAAGCTATGGTTTTGTTAGTAAGTTAGAATTATTTGTATTTGGCTTTTTCTGTAAATTTTCGTTTTGTACAACTATGCTACTGAATATTCCGCTTTGCTGTATTAAGATATGATTATTAACACATTCAATGAACTATATTGTTTTCTATTATGTAGGTGCTTTTAAATAAATGAATTATTAACATTATCAATGAAATATGGCTGTGTGTTTTATTATCGAATTTATATTGTTTTATAGTTTATTTATGTAATTGTAAGTGGTAATTATTTGATTTGATATGTATTTTTATTGATGTATATTTGACAAGTACAGTGATTTATAGGGAAGTTTATTTTTTAATCAAAGGGAGTTATGTTTCAGTTGTAACCATAAGTGGAGCAACAAGTAGAACCATTTTTGTAGCAAATGGAGTAATTTTTTGCTTCGGTTGGTGGCATAACCAAAGAAAAAAGTTAGTTTTGCTTCGGTAGAACAACCGAAGCAACAAATTTTAAGTCAGTTGCATCATCTACATTTCCTTCGGTTCCTGAACCGAAGCAACAGAGGGTGAATAACCAAACAGTTGCTAACACATTTCTATAATAGTATATATGTTTGTTATCACCAAACAAAAATCACATTGTTATCCTCAACAATCTCCCCCTTTTGATGATCACAAACAAACATAAAGATTTTGAATGTGATAAACATGTTAATTATGAGATGTAGTACTCCCCTTATTTATATGCTCCCCCTACAACTTAACTCCCCCTATATATATGCATATTAGTGAATTGAATTTCCAATATTTAAATATTCTTGAATTATTCACTCACCAATCAAAATCTTAACCATTCTCTCTCTTTTTTTATCATCAAAAGGATAATAGAAGTCGAAATAGTGATGAATATAGACTAGACATAAAAATTCAAATCAAGAGGGAAAATTATATATCGCAAATCTCATTTATTACAACAAAAATCATAATATACTTCAAATTAGAAGTAAATTTCACCTTTCAAAATGATCAATTTTACGATCGATTTTATAAAAATGAGGAGAGTTTTTTACTTTCAAATATAGGATTTATGAATTCCATGATTTTTCAAATTTAAGCACAAAATAATTTAATCACATTTTAACCACGCATAACCGCTAGAATTTTTAAATGGGTTAGTAGTAACTTAAATTTGTTAAGTATATTCTAACCATGCATAACCATTAGGAATTTTAAATGAGATTAGAAGAATACTTTACATTATCCTCTCTTATATGAGTTCCATCCATGTATAACCGCGAGGAAATTTTTTTGGCAAGGCCGACTAGTTTTATAGTGTTTCGTAATACTTTTATTTTGTTAAAATAATAAGCCAATCAATTTCTGGCGATACACAGCAAATGTATCGATAATAAAAAGCTGCTCCACAATAAGGAGAGCAAAGACATGCCAGAAGAACAACCTGGTTATACACGCATCCATACATTACATAACTTTATGTTTGACATTGTATTCTTAACTACCACATATTCACTTACTATTGACATATGACCCTATACCTAACTCACTACTTTGGTCACATACGTTAACCATTGTCATTCTGTTGACCCCACACCCTACTTCTCTTATTTGGCTTGACTATTTCCTTGGACTGCGGGGATGGTGCTTCATGTTAACGACAGAGAGTGGAGGCTTGTAAGTCGCAAGTGTAAAGATGTGTGTATGGGGATGCTCTTGGAGAGTCTTTATCTCATTCTATATAGATTTTAAAGTGGAAGCACTGTTAACAATATAAGTGGAGGCTACATTGTCTTTAGATGGAGACTTAACCAAATTCTTTAATAGCTTTTGCAATGGGCTAGCACCATTGAGTAACCCAGGCTTGAAGATGAAGCTGGTAAGCTTACTAGATGTCAAATGTATAGTTTCAATAGTAATACCATCCACCACAATATCACTTACATTTTGCAACTTCTCAAAGTTCCTAACTTCATCTACCAACGTTTGCACAATGTCAACCTTGTTCATACACCCCACCACATTAGCAATAACTTGACCAGTGGAGATTATAGCTTCCTGTGGTGTGAAGTTGGTTCCTACGTCATCACCACTTTCACCCATTTTCCCTTTACCTTTTTTACTAAATTTTTGTCTAGTCGTCGCATCATTGAACTCATCTTCTTCAATTATGTCTTGCTGCTGATCAATAGAACCAACATTAAACATTCTAAACTCACCTACTTCTGTGTCTTATATAGCCAAAAAATCACATGAATCATCTAGATTAACGAGGGCATTAAACTTATTACCAATAGCAGGAAATTTAGTTACCATATTCACCTTCTCATGTAAGCTAGTATCCTTGTCCATACTATTCATTCTCCCATTTCCAGAAACGTTGCTCTTTGTAAGTTTCATATTCTTTTTCCCATTCAAAATTTTCCTCCATACCTTCCTTCTAGATGGAACTTGAAACCCAACTCCTTTGGCAAAAGTTTCACCGTCCTTGTCAACCCCAGTAACATTACCAGCCTTACCATTAACTTCAGTATCTAAATCACCAGAGTCAAAACCACTTTCCTTGGCTACACATGAGGCTTTATGGAAAATAGTATCAAAATTAACACCCAGACTAACCCTATTCACCTTTCTGTTACATTTAGTTATGTCGTGACCAAATACCTTGCATCCTGAACATCATTTGGTTTCCATTGGTAGATAACTCTCACATCGTGATCAGAACCATCGTTCAACAAAACCGTGAAGGTATCAAGGATGTCGTAATCTGAAGATGCCTCCAACATACACTTTGCGTACTCAAGATGCTCCAAGCTTTCAGTCGTTGAGTGCATACACATAAATTTACCAATACGTGATGCCAACCAACAAATACTAGTTTTCGACCAAGCTAGCAACGACAAGTTCGCTAGTTTAATCCAAACCGAAACTTGCCAAATACATACACCAATACTACCCATATTTGGATCCCACTTTTTAACTATGAATATCTTATTACAAATTACTACTAGGTCAACTTCAGCTATTCTTCTTCTATCAATTGGATCTGAAAGTAAGAAGAAAAAGATGTTTCCATTCGATTTTACCTTAATAGAACCGTGAGGTTTCCATAACTTCTTTCAATGATTAACAACCATAGAGTAAGAGAATGGTGAATTGAGGAAAAATCTGACAAAGTATTCTTCCCACACTTCTATACCGCCTATCATAATGTCATCGGGTTGGAATGAGCTTACTACCATAGTATTTCAGTGTCATGGGAGGGGACATAAAGTACCCGCATATTTAGGTTTAGTGGCAAAGATTGACAACAACTTGACAGTTGAAAGTGTGAGGAAAATCATAAGGATGTGGAGAGGTAAGGAGAGGCGGTGGATCAGGGGAAGGAAAAACAGGAAGTAGAGGAGGGTTTGTGGTCAGAATCGAAGGAAGAGGCGAGGCAGCGCTGATGGAATTTAAGGGAATTTGAGGAAAAGTGAGAGTAAAGGCAAGTTGTGAAATCACCATATTCTGGAGCTTGATCTTTTTGCAACCTAGGATTTGTGCAAAAAAAAAAAAAATTGACCGCGAGGACTTTTAAATAAGAATGGAAGCACATACAGAGATTAAGATGATTCACCCATGCATAATCGCAAGAACGTTTAAATGAGAGTGAATATTAAGGATAAAAATACTTTTATTATAAAATAATGTAAAAAATATTTTTCTTTATTTCCAAAAAAATAGTTTGATCTTTCTACACTATATAGAACCATGATCAGTGACATAAATATGGTATAAATAGAAGATGACCGTGAAATAAGCACTAATTCAAAAATAGTATAAAATCTGTCCAATAATCATGAGAATTTAAATAATATTTCCTCTTGTTATGAAATATATTATAGTCACTACTTATTACAATTTCATAAATCTAATAATAATTTTGATAAGTACTTAAATGGTTCAATTATTCAATAATTTTTGAATAAATAACCAAAAATGATTTTAAAACTGAAAATACCAATTTCAAGAGGGTTTTTGAAAACACGAATACCACTTGTAATTTGGATTGCATATAGAAGTCAATGAAGTCTAAACATTGATTTTTCAATGTATCGTGCAATAATTAAGTTCACTCAAACACTTCAGATTTTTTTATCAGAGTTGCAGAAGATCAGATCAAAATCCACAAGAGAACTTTTCGGAGCATCTTTAACAAGCACAAGGGACAATCAATGATTCGAATCAAAAGCAAGTTATTTGAAATCACTTGATGAAATTTAATTTTAGAATTCAAATCAAAATACTATAATCCATGAGATTAAAATTACAATCAATCACAAACGATTTCAAAACCAAAATAGTTAAGCTAAGCTAAGAACTATGAAATTATCACAACTTGTCTATCATTGGTTTCAAGTAGTATTTTGTAATAAGTGTAGTTTTTAAAGTCTTTACAAGAAGAATTAATAGAAACTTAAAACAACAAAGATGTGTGAATTTTCATTAGCTTTTCAAATCATCAAAATTTTCAAAATTACGAATAACATTGTTCAAGATTTGATCAAAATACTATAGCACTATCAGAAATTTAGGGATTAGTCTCAAGCCTATACTTTAAATATTTTGCAGTTTTTCATCAATTTGAATTCAGAATCAGGAAATTGTTAAAACACGAAAGTTATAGACAATTGAATCTAATTTCTAGAAAATCATGAATTGTGTAATTTGACGTTAAGAATCTCAAGTAATCACAAACTTATTATGGTAGTGTCACATCAAAATAAGCATCGATCATGGAGGAAAAATAAAAATAAACACGAGTTTAGAGATCATACCCGACTTACCATTCTCGATGTGAACCAATGAATCTCTAAATCATCACTATTGGCTATGGAACTTTGAATAATTGATTCAACAATAATACAAAACACCTTGAATTTTATCTCTCTTTCGCAAGGTTGTTCCTTATCCTCCTTCAGTACCTAATTGTTTATAGGATCGAGGTGTCTAACAAAAATTGTTTACCACTCTTATCTTTATGCACATTTTGGTACCCAAACTCCTTTATGTAAAATCCATTTTTATTTATGAAAGTGCCCCTAGGAACCCATATACATTTAACTGTAATCGAATTTATTTTGTTATCTTTTGGGATCCAAATTTGTTTAATTGTATTGTCTCTAAACATGTTCACATCCCATTTATGACTTACATCCTTAGAGATTACTAGAGTCCAAATTTCCAATTCGTTCTTTTCCAAAGCTATTTGAAGGATTTTTTAAATCATAAGAATTTTGCTTTTCAACTTGATCAAATTTACCGAAATCGAATCCTTTCTTCTTCTTAGCAAAAAAATAGTTTTTCAACAATATATTCAATGATTTTTCTCGATTAGAAAATTAAGCCAATGTTGATTCAAGTCATTGAATTTTGGATTTAAGATCATCATTGAATTTTGGATTTAAGATCACTATTTTCTTTCATTCAATCAGAACAACGATTAATAGTGATCTTTCTTTTTCCATCACCATTTTGTTTCAAACTCATTTTTTCTTTTTCAAGCAACTTTATTTTAGCCTTGGACTTAAAAGTTTTAGTTTCAAATCGTTTATGATTTTCAATTCCATGTTTTTCAAATTCCTTGAATTTTTCAATTTCTTTTTTTCCAAAACGTGATTTATATAAGTAATTTCAAATTTACTATTTTTTAAAATCACATTATCATTTTGAAGGATTTAAAAATTCTCTTTAACCCCAACTAATTCATTTAGGAAAGTCGTACATTTATTGCATTTGAGATTTTTGATTATCTCAATTTCATTTTCAAGCCAATTCAAAATCGATTCAGTTTTCATCAGATTTTCGATAATCTCATGTTTGGAATTTTCTGGCCTACTTAAACTTATTCAACTCCTTTTGCAAAAAATGATTTTAGTTTTTTTTCAATCTCGTTTAATTTTAAAAACATAATTTCCTTTTTTAGCTTTTGAACCTCTTCATTGGGATGAATTAAATTAGTTTCCAAATTAAACATTCTTTGCAATCATAGTTTTCAACCATTTTAATATTTTCAAGTTTTAATTTTAAATCATGATTTTTATTGCTCAACTCAATATTTTCATATTTCAAATTTTTATTTGTCAATTTGTGACTATCGACAGTTTAAGTTAATTTATCACAAAGAAGAACTAACTCTTCAAAAGGAATTTCACCACACTCATCTTCTGTTGAGTCTTCATCACTGTCGTTATCTGATTCATATTTTGTATATCCTGTCAAGCATAATTCTGAATTGAGTTGGCTTTCAAGGGATTTGAGCTTCTATTGTCTTTTCTCCCACACATCGCATCGAGACCGTTCCAGATTTCCTGTGCAGTTAAATAATGGGAGATATGGTTAAACTAATAATCATCAATATAAGAATATACAATATGCATAGCATGAGAATTAATCATAATATTATTCTAATATACCATATCACATCATTTTTAATAATATCCCAACATCTACTATTAACAGATTTTAAATAAAATTCCATTTTTAATTTTTAATTTAAAAAAAACCTGTTCCATTGAAAATAGTTGGAGTTATACTAGAAAAATTCTCACTGGATTGAAAATTAAGAGATTCATTGTTAGAGAAATCCATGACTTTATAGTTGTTTAAAATACCTGCTCTGACATCACTGGTAGGATCTAAATTAACCCTAGAGGGGGGTGAATAGGGTTTATTGCAGTTTTTCGACGAGCAATAAATAATAGCAACACAAATAATAGTCGAAGTAAACGCAGAAAAAGAAACATCACAGAATTTACCGATCTTCAGCAAAACCCTGCCTATTGCTGCATTACCCATGGTTTCTACTAGGTATTAAAACAATCTCTACACTTACAATCCCCTATAAACTCATGACACCCTCTCCCAACTGTTCTAATCCTGCACTAAAAACCCTGCACTAATGTCAACCCCAAAGATCATATTTTCCCTAACAACAAAACCCTATAGCTAGAATTCCCCAAATTACAATCCCAACTTTTTGTAACATGGTTAAAAACTAGAGTTCGAAAAACCAAAAATACAATACAATAAATAAAAAATAACATAAAAGACGTAACACACTTAGAAAATAAATGATACCTTATGAATATATAATGACACTTAAACTAGGGGTTTTTCCTTTTCAAAATATTATGTGCTCTAGTCTTATATTGTTTCCTTTGGTTGAGTCCCCTTTTTCAAAAAATCTTGTTGTTCCATCCTTTGCCTTTTCTCCCTTTATTGGTGGACTTCTTTTAAAAAATAATTAGAGCTTGCCGAACTTTTCACTTAAATTGATCAATTGATGCTCTAGGAAGTTTGCAATTGGTTCTGGTTCTCTAGATGCTCGCTTTTACACTAACTTGCTCCTTCCTTCGATTGCAGTTTGCCTTGTTGACCGAAAGGGGATCGATTTCGAAAAACTGGTATGCTTTTGATTTTTCTTTTTCTTGAATTTTCTCTACTGCGATCCATGAATTTGCCCATGATAAAGTAGGGTTATTTATAGGGTTTTAAACCCGCTATTCTCTGATTTCCCTTATACGACTTAGTCTGACTTACCGTGAATAAAATTGTTCGAAATCTTTAATTTTCGGGAAACTTTTATTTATTCTCTTGCCAAAAGTAAATCCTTGCAAAAAAAATGATTTCTGGAAACTTAACTTGGTCACCTTTATTTAATTTTTCTTTGCTTCCCCATTTATACATGTTCGATTCAGAAATTTCTCTGCCCTTCCCTTTCTTATATTCATCACTGATAAGTGTAGATACTATATATGTTGTTGCATTTTTTGGCAATGATATAAGAACTGATGCTGAACTTGGCCTTGCTTTTGTTTCTTGGCATTTTCCATGTTTGATTTTAACATGTCTTCATAATTATTTTCTTTGCGCATACGTGTTATGTGGTTCTGGGTTGTTAGACTTGCTATAACTTGCTTTCAATCCATTGTCTGTTGCCTCTTTTCCCCTGATCTATTTCTTGGTCTGCTTTGTTTTCCTAGATGTGCATATATGAAGTTGAACTCTCTTGAGTTGTTGGTCAATGTGATTATTGTCCATTCTCACTTATGTTGTTCATTTGACCTTCTCTTGCACTTGTTCGCATTTGCATATGGCTTATCTTAGTTGAAATGAATTGGTCTAGTCAAGCTTGATTCAGGCTCTTGTCGTTACCCGGTTTTGTTTCACACCATTACTATTGAACTTGTAACCATCATGTTACATCTGCTACTATTTCATTCCAATGTAGTTATGTGCATACATGCCACTTCCTTGACCTTGTAAATTTTGGTGTTTCCTCTGAAGCACTTGTGCTTGTATGTGTTAATGCTGCCACTATGTCGATGCATGTGTTGTACTTTAGTTGTTCGTGGCTTGCACATCCTTGTTTTTTTGCTGGCTCACTTTGTTTGTTACTGCACTTTACACTTTTGCACTCATTTGCCTAGTTACACCATGTTTAACACCACTATAACGTTGAATGACCTGATGGTTTTTTCTATTTCCTGCATTTGATTAATGCCATTGTACCATTGATCTTGCTGTTGAAATATTTTACCCGAACCTGTGTCTATGGCCTTATGCACTATCTTCGTGTCTTAACGTGCACTTGCACTGAGCTATGCTATCACATGTGTTGGTTGATCATGGTTTGCATGTCTGACCATTCCCCTGCACATTACCATCATATATATGTATATACATACCATGTATGTGTGTACATGTATCGTGCTTGTGCAAATTTGAGATTTATATACATATGTGAACGACAAACATGGATTTCATAAATTTCTGTCGTGGCCGAAATATAATTGCATTAAGTTGAATCAATTGATTTAACCTTTGAATTTGTCCATAAGAAAATATACGTACTTGATAGCTATAATAATTACAGTGTATCACAGTGAATATTATACGTTGATCGAGATGTGTATGCATATATATGACCTTGTCTAGAAAAATGTTGAAACAAAGCGAATAACCAAGGCAAACAAAAATTTAAAAATAAATTTTATGTTTGCATATTAACTTGTTTCTATTCCAGTTTACTTCGTTGGGTACAACGGACAATTGGACAGAAATTGGAATGGCATTGAAGAACACAAATATAAGAATGAGTGATAGAGTGACTGTACATGTATATGAATGAATGTATAACCAAGTGAATTGAGTGATGTAATGAGAAACATATGTACCTGTGAATTGTAAAATATTATATAACAGTGAGTTATACAATAGCGGAGTCAAAAAGTTTGTACTATTTCAAATATTAAAATAAAATATTTATTTGAATAAAATTATTGTTTGAATATTCAATTATGTGCAATAACATTTTATTCAATCTAAATATTTATTTCTGTATGAGATGTAATATAGAATAGTACAGTTGCAAACACATTTATGTAACGGTATATATGTTTATTATCATAAAAAAGAATCATATTGTTATACTCAATAGAGTAGACTTGGACTAAATATTGTAGTTGAAGAAGAGAAGATGAAAATATGTAAGGGTTTCATGATTGTTATGCAAAAGGTAAGGTTAGGAAATCTCTGTCTACTAAACGACACTATTGTTAGTTAGTGAATCAGCTTCAGTTACTTCAGTTACTTCAGTTGATTCATATTCTTCCATATTATGACACTTGCAAATGGGTTACATTAGCGAGCGTAGCATGGATGAGCTAAGAAAGCGAGGTTTGATTGAGAGAGTTCGACATTCAAAGCTTGGGCTCGGTCAAGAGTTTGTTCTTCGTATACAAACAAAGATATTTTTTGGTGTTGGTGAGAATAACGCAAAAGCTATTTTGGATTATGTTTATACAGATGTTTGGGGACCTTCCCTATCCTTATGTGGAGCCAGATATTAGATTCATTTATAGATAATTTCTCTCGTAAAGTTTGTGTTTACTTTCTAAAGTCTAAGAGTGAAACCATTGTTGGGTTTCATAAATTTAAATCCATGGTAGAGAAGACGTCAAGGAAGAAGTTGAAAGTTCTCCATTCAGATAATGGTGGTCACAAGAATTCCTCAATCATTGTGAGTTCGAAGGCATTATGAGGCCTACACAACACCAGTCGACCCTCGATCTAATGGAGTTGCAGGAAGGATGAACTAGACATTATTTGAGAGAATTAAATACCTCAGATTGACTGCTAAGTTGAAGAAGGGATTTTGGGCTGAAGCTTTATCTATGGAGGCTTTCCTCATCAACCGTACACCTTCTACTGCAGCAGACATGAAGATCCCTAAAGAAGTATGGAAACGAAATCCTGTTAGCTATTCATTCCTTATGATGTTTAGTTGTACAACTTATGTACATGAGATTCGAGAAAAGCTGGAACCTAGAGATCACAAGTGTGTCTTTCTGGGTTATAAAAGAGGAGTGAAGGAATATAGTTTGTGGTGTCTAGTTAGCAAGAAACTTATTATAAGTAGACATGTAACTTTTGATGAGAAGGATATGTTGAAGGTGGAGCCTTCCTCATCGGATGACGATGAGAGGACACGTGAAGAATACCATACACAAATCAAGTCATATGTTGATTCTTTTCATAGACATTCAAATGGAGTTTCTGATGACACCGTGGTTGATTAGGATAGTACAAATGTTGGCATAGAAGATCAGACACATGGTGGAGTTCATTTAGGGACTAAGCCTGATAGAGAAAGAAGAATGCCTAAATAGCTCGATGAGTTTGTTGGTTTGAGCATCAAAGACATTGACTTTGATGATATGTCAACGTACACATTAAATGTTGTTCATAATGAGCCCAGAGATTATAGAGATGTTATTGCATCAGTTGACAGTCCCAGTTGATTAGTTGCTATGAAAGAGGAGATCGATTCTTTGCAGAAAAATCACTCTTGGGATTTGGGGCCACTTCCTACCGGCAAAAGAGCTATTGGATGTAAGTGGATCTATAGAGTGAAAGACAGCGGCAATGGAAATTTCAAATATAAAGCAAGACTAGTAGGGTATATTCAAAAGAAGAGGGCAGAGCATCATGACATCTTTCTCCAGTGGTTAGGCATACTTCTATTTGTATATTCCTGGCATTAGTTGCCCATTATGATATGCAATTAGAGCAACTAAATGTCAAAACTGCTTTCTTGCATTCTGATCTGGATAATGATATTTATTTACGACAGCCAGAAGGGTTCATTGATAGTAACAGGCCAGACTATGTTTGTATACTTAACAAATCTCTATATAGACCAAAGCTATCTCCAAGACTATGGTACAAGAGACTTGATAAGTTTATGCTTTCACAAGAATACTCCAAAAGTTTCAAAGGCCAATGCATTTATTTCAAGAGGTATGATGGTGATATGATTTAACTCTTGTTTTATATTGATATAGACAATTCAACTTGATTTTTAGTATAATTTGAAATTTGGTTTTGAATAGAACTACTCGCGTAGCGGTAGTTCGCGAATTTCGACCATTGACTTCAAACTAACGTACCAGGAGATCCGACCGTCGGATTTTCCCAAAACGAAAAAGTTTCGTTCGAAATGAAAAAAGTTTTCAAATTCAAAGAAAGGTTTTATAATCCAATAGTAAGATTTGGATATAAGTTCATATCAAATTTGAATAAAAACAGCTCTAGTGCAGGTTAGAACCCGATATGGGATTTTATTGAAATGGACTATTTTTAAGTTATTAAAAATAAGGAAAATCATTATAAATTATAACAAGTGATTTGAAAGAATTTCGAATCGAATATATGAGGTTTTAAATGATAAAAACCTGTTGACTAGAAATACATTATTTTGCAATGCCTTTTGTAACATTTTAAGTAACGTTTTGAGATTAAGGGTTTTAAGTTCTCAAATTGAATATAAACCTTGGTAAACCTTTTATATGTTTTAATAAAGAGTTTTGAAAGATGATTTTGGAAGCTCAAAAACTGAACCAAGTTTGAGAATAGGATCAAATCTTACTAAATGATTACCAATTAAAAGAGACTTAACTGAGGATCCGATAATCTAGAAGGATTTTGTTTTTGATGCTAATTATTTCGAAAAGACCGGGCTCAAACCATTTCAAATATTTATACAACGAATTAGAATATTGAAGACGGTAGTTGACCTAGAATTTTCACATTGAATGGACTTCATGCTGATTGTAACACCCCACCTCCGCCAGGGTGACTCTTGCAAGCACTCTGACTTTGGAGGGGCGTTTGAATCAGGTAAACATGCATAATGATATATCAAGGCAGAACAAGAACATATGTATATATGTAAACAGAGTAAATAACATAGATAAAACAGCGGAAGATTTTAAACCATTTCAAAATGAGTCTGGTACAACATAATGTCAATTTTCCAAATAAACAAGTCTAGTACATAAAATAACATCATCTGAAACTGAAAAGGAAAACATAAAGTAGCTATCCCCAAAGTGGAAAAACCATAGCGAGCTCAAGTCCAAAGCATACATGAGCTATCCAAGAAAAGCAGCTAAGATCCAAGCTAAGCTCCTGTATTCCCTCCCTGAGAACCTGGGGGGGGGGGGGAAACGGAAGAAAAGAGGCGAAAGAAAACAGGTCAGTCAAAAAGACTGAGTAAGCCCTACTACAATCAATGTAAACTGATAAAGTTAACTGACATGAGCAGCAGGTATGAACATAAGGATAACAACATGATGATTAACTATCAAGGTAGATAAAGGTGTCATCGCATAATCAGGATTAAGGTTTTGCACCACAGGTGTACTAGCAAACTAACATGACTTGAATACGCAAGTATTGATCCCCTGGCCCAAGCTTTGGCCCAATAACTTGAAGTGACCCTCATACGAGGTCTAATAACATGAAGTGACCCTACCACGAGGTCCAACCCAACGGTCTAGTCGATCGACTCCCTAAGCCTAACTCGTCACGTGTTGGTGTCAATACGGCCCAAACATGAATGTAGTCGAACTGTGCCGGGTCCACCCGTCGGGTGTATCAAGCCCTAGGGTGTCAACCCTTGGACACCATAAACATGAGTGCACAGTCTCGATCTACCGGTACCCGTGCTTGTTTTCTCTGGCTACGGACTATGTGCACGACCAGAATCCGCCCGGAACTACACCGGCGTACCACCCTGCCGTCGCTTTTGGTCGCTTACCTCCAGCCCAGTAATCGTGCCCCCTCCCTAGCCTAGTCCCTAGGGTCCTGATGATACAAACTTGGGATTACTGCTGGAGTGGGCCCCCATTGCTAGGATTTTCTAATGGGTTAAGTACGGTTTAACCCTCTCGCTAATCATGGATTAACTTGGTTAAGTGTAACGATGAGTTCACGACTTAACCCCGGTTAATCTTCCAAGCCCAAATTGGTTAAGTATTAAATGGTCCATGACTTAACCCTAATCATGAGGCATTAATTAATTAATGCGCCTTAACCTCTCACATTAGACTTTGTTGTGGTTACTAGTTAAGCCGGGCGGGTCCGGGTAGCTTTACACCACAACTTGGTCTAACCTCGGGTCCAAGATACAACATGACCAACTTCTCACATTGGGTCCTATTGTTTGTAGCAACTAGTTAAGCCGGTTGGTTCCGGGTTGGTTTACGCTACAAACTCAACCCAACCTCGAGTTGGCCACACTTATCTTTTCTAAGTGTCATGTCAATCATGTTTCCAAAACATGTTACAAATTTTCAAGCAATTGGGTAGACCTAACTTAATAGGTAAATTCCCAATGGGTAGACCTAACTTAATAGGTAAATTCCCAAGCTCATGTTTTTATGTCTTTTAAGTTTACCCAACCCCAAACGCAATCCCATCGCTTACATATCGCAATAGCGCATAAAGGATAGAAAGAGGGAACTTGGCATAATCATGACATAAAAACGTTAAAGCCACAAGTTTAACATGGTGTCATATGAGATGTTCATGTGTTCATACACTTGCATATTACATTCTTAGGCCTCATAAAACCAAACTTGGCATATTCATGATACATGGTGCTAAATGACATGTAGAAATGGCCACAAGTTCGCATTTAGCCTCACATGCAAGTTATCATAAGTGATATGATAACTTACATGTTGCCAAAATGCAACCTTTGGCACAAAGCTTGAAGCTCTATGTTCACATACTCAAGGTAAGCTTGCATAACATGATAACATGAACCATATGACCATCCCAAACTTGCATATCATATGACAACTTGCATATCAAACTTGCATAACAAAACTTGCATAACATATGACAACTTGCATATCAAACTTGCA
This sequence comes from Allium sativum, assembly GCA_030737875.1. Classification (NCBI taxonomy): domain Eukaryota; kingdom Viridiplantae; phylum Streptophyta; class Magnoliopsida; order Asparagales; family Amaryllidaceae; genus Allium; species Allium sativum. The sequence goes on along the minus strand of CM060915.1, from coordinate 250,024,964 downwards.
TAACAAAACTTGCATAACATATGACAACTTGCATATCAAACTTGCATAACAAAACTTGCATAACATATGACAACTTGCATATCATACATTTAACTTTAGAGTTTAAGTATGAAAGGAATAGGGCTTACAATGCTTATGCGGACTCAAATGAGTATAGCAAATGTAAGAAAACCCTTATGCAACCAATTAAACCCCAAAAATGCAAGCAAACTTGATCAAAACTCTTTCTTTGTGGTGCAAATAGAAGAACTTGACTTAAATGCAAGCTAATGATGATCATACAAGTCTAAAAACACTTGTATGCATGGAAAATCACTTAGAAATTTATTTAGGAATTGTATGAAGAGAGTGGAGGCCATGAGAGGATTGATTTTGCCATAGTTTAGTTGTAGGATAGATTAATGATGATTTAGGGTAGGTTTGGGTCTTATTTATAGATTAGGCAAGTGTTTTAGGCCATAGGATTAAACCCTAGTTCCAATCTCAACCCTCAAAACCGAATCTGGCCCCCAAGCTCAACCCATTCTCAAAATGGTGCACCAGGCAGGACTTGTCGTCTGAGCCAAGTCGACAGCCAAGTCGACAGGGCTGTCGACCTGGTCAGACCAAGTCGACTCCCAAGTCGACAGGGCTGTCGACTTGGGTACTGTGGCGGGAATTTTCCCGCCTGGCCCAACTGGCCCAATTTTCCAAATTCAAGTTTGAATTTGAAATCTGTTTTTACTTAGAAATTTTCTGAAAACTTCGTTGGGCCTTAATCGGGTCATACGGACTCCGATTTTCGAAAACTCGGACTCTATTTCGCGTATTTTTCCGAGCCGAACGCAATGGCATAGCCCGTTTCCCTTGATTCAGATTTTAGGATTTAATTCTGCCTCGATTTATGTTATAACAGGTTATTGAATATACGGGTTGTTACATTCTCCCCTCCTTAAAGGATTTCGTCCCCGAAATCTTCAAGTCAGGAAGAACGTATCCTACCATCCAACATCCATCTACTCGAAACATCATCCACGAGCAATCATTGTCCTTACAAGATTCTAAATGTTGTATGAACATATGCAAAGGTGTGTGTATATGTACTTATCTAATGCAAATATCATCAATGCAAATTATGTTAGTGAAATGAATCCATATGTATGCAATTCCTAACATAATGTATAACATCTATATGTGTGCACATCACATACATCCATATGCAACATCCATGTGATAACACAAAAATTTCCATCCATGAATAAGCATAAACACTCATGCATATGCAATATGAGGAGTGTGTGAGCCGATCTAGTGCCTAATGTGTATAATGCATCCACGAGTAACCACTTGCAACCACTTGCAACCACTTGCAACCATCAAGCATAACATGTTTCAAACACATGTTTCATCCAAAGGGTTTCTACCTAAGGTTCTCATGACAAGATTAACACGATAAACTAGATAAACATGGATAGAAAAGAGAAAGATATGCTAACAAAGAAAAGAGATTGAGAGTGTACCCTCAAAAAGGAATGGATAAAGCCCACGCATCTTCTCCTCGGTCTCCCAAATTGCGTCTTCTTCGGCTTCACCCCATTGAACCTTCACCAACTTGACCTCTCGATTCCTTAGCTTCTTGGTCTCCGTCCCCAAGATACGAATTGGAGCTCTCCTCAAGGTAGCCTCTTTCTCCACTTCCACATCTTCCAGAACACTCGGCTCAACAACCTCTGCTGATTCATGCAAACATTTCCGGAGATGCGAGACATGAAAAACATCGTGTACTCCGGAAAGCTTCTCGGGCAACTTTACTCTATAAGCCATCTGCCCGATCCTCTCTATAATAGGGAATGGTCCAACAAACCTTGGTGCCAACTTTCCAACGGCTCCAAATCGGACCACATTCCGCAAAGGAGAAACCTTCACGAAAACCATGTCCCCCACATCAAACTCCAAATCAGTTCTTCGCTTATCAGCATAGGATTTCTGTCGGTCTTGGGCCGCTTTCATCCGTCTCCGAATCAGCTCGACCTTCTCGGATGTATCTCTGATCATATCAGGCCCAAGTATAAGATTATCTGTAGTCTCCCACCAACATGTAGGCGACTTGCACGGCCTCCCATATAAAGCTTCAAATGGTGCCATTCCTATGCTCGCTTGATAACTGTTATTATATGCAAACTCAACAAGAGGAAGATGGTCTTCCCAAGTACCACCAAAATCCAGAATACAAAGCCTCAACAGATCCTCGAGTACCCTATTCACCCTTTCGGTTTGGTCGTCCGTCTGTGGGTGATAAGCAGTACTTAGATTCAACCTCGTGCCCATGGCTTCTTGCAAGCTATTCCAGAACTGACTTGTAAAGATTGGGTCACGGTCACTGACAATACTAGAAGGGACTCCATGAAGTCTCACAATCTCACGAAGATATACGGACGCTAGCCAAGATGCGGTTCTCTTGCTCTTCACCGGAATGAAATGAGCACTCTTCGTAAGTCTATCCACAATAACCCAAATGCTCGTATTCCCTTTCCTTGACCTTGGTAGCCCATCGATAAAATCCATGGAAATACTCTCCCACTTCCAAAGTGGAACGTCTAGGGGATGCAATAGCCCACCGGGCTTCTTCGACTCGGCCTTAACTTGCTGGCAAGTGATACATCTAGTGACAAATTCTGCCACATCCTTCTTCATCCCAGGCCAAAAGAAAATGCGCTTCATATCTTTATACATCTTATCTCCGCCTGGAAGTATAGTCAACTTAGAGCGATGCGCTTCCTCAAGAACTTTCCTTACTAAATCTTCCACCATTGGAACACATAACCTTCCGTCTCTCCTCAACGAACCCTTGTCATCAATAGAATATCGAGCGAGATGACTAAACGTCTCTCCTCGGATCAGCTTATCCATAATCTCAACTATCTGAGGGTCTTCTCTCTGCGAAGCCCCAACTTGATCAAGAAGGGTAGGTTTGAGTTCCAGAGATGCTAAAGAACCGGTCATCGACTCAATCGCCAAAGAGAAATCAAAGGTTGCCACATACTCTAAATTCTTCATCTCTACGAATAAAGGACTCAGAGTCAACCTTCTTCTACTCAATGCATCTGCTACCACATTCCCCTTGCCAGGGGTATAAGCTATCTCAAAATCATAGGACGCCAAGAATTCCATCCATCTTTGTTGCCTCAGATTCAGATCCTTCTGAGAAAAGAGATACTTCAATGACTTGTGATTGGTATAAAGCTCAAATCTTTCTCCCAGAAGATAATGGCGCCAAGCCTTGAGTGCATATACTATTGCTGCCAACTCTAAGTCATGAGTGGGATAATTCTTCTCATGAACCTTGAGTTGTCTACCGCCAAAGCATATCACCCTTCCTTCTTGCATCAGAACTGCTCCCAACCCCGTGCCACATGCATCGGTGTATACTGTAAATAACTTCCCTCCATCAGGCAAAGCTAGGACAGGTGCTGATGTAAGAGCTCTCTTGAGCTTCTGAAAAGCAAGCTCGCATTCTATGCTCCAAGCAAAAACTAAATTCTTCTTCGTCAATTTAGTGAGAGGAGCGGATATCTTTGCGAAGTCCTTGATGAATTTCCGGTAAAAACCCGCAAGACCTAGAAAACTTCTCACTTCGGTTGCATTCCTCGGAGTCTTCCAATCCTGAACTGCAACCACCTTAGCGGGATCCACCGCTAAGCCTTGCTTAGACACTATATGCCCAAGGAATCTAACTTCCCTTCTCCAAAAATGATACTTGGAGAACTTGGCCTTCAACTGATGCGCTCTAAGCGTATCCATCACCTCTACGAGATGCCTTGCGTGCTCTTCCTCATCCTTAGAGAAGATCAGAATATCATCTACGAAGACCACGACAAACTTGTTCAAGAACTCCCTGAACACCCTACTCATCAAGTCCACGAAATATGCGGGTGCATTAGTCAAGCCGAACGGCATGACAAGCCATTCGAAGAATCCATCTGGAGTCCTGAACGCAGTCTTGTCTATACTATCCTCAGCTACCCTGAGCTGATGGAATCCCGTAGCAAGATCAAGCTGAGAGAAAACAGAAGCACCGACAAGCTGGTCAAAGAGATCATCGATCCTCGGTAACGGGTGTCTGTTCTTCTTAGTCAGCTTATTTAACTCTCGATAGTCAACACAAAGTCGGAGAGAACCATCTGCCTTGGTAGCAAATACCACAGGCGCTCCCCACTCAGATATACTTCGTCTAATGAAGTTATTTTCAAGCAACTCTTTCACTTGCTTGCTTAGCTCCCGCCTTTCACGCGGAGCCATGTGCCGAACGGGCAAGGAAACCGGCTTTGCATTATCCACCAGATAAATGCGGAAATCAATCTCTCGCTTAGGGGGCAACCCCCTAACTTCATCAAAAAAATCCAGATAATCTCGAACCACTCTCACAGACTGAAGAGTCTCCACTGACGAGTCGAGTGATTCAAGATAGCACAACATGACGGGACCTCTCGGATCACAAGAAATCTCTAGGGTGTTCCCGAGGCGAGTCACGAGCCTCACAACCCTATGCTCGCAATCAAGAATGGCTCCATATCTGGACAGCCAATCCATGCCCAATATCAATCCGTATCCCCTGAAACCAAGAACATAAGCACTGCACAAGAACTCTACACTCAGTATAGAGATCCTCAAATCCCCACATATCATAGACAAATGGGCGGAACCCCCAATAGGATTTGAGGCACAGACGGGATCATCTACCAAGCTAGTACTAAGGTGCAAACTATCAACAAGATCAGATGAGATAAAGCTATGCGATGCACCAGAATCAAACAAGGTACGAACTGGAAAATAAGAAATATATACAAGGCTCTCAACAGAAATACTACCTCGATCGGGAACTGGAGCGGCAGTGAGAGCATGAACTTGCCCTCCTGAAGGTCCAGCACGCTGAGTCTGACCCTGACCTTGCCCCTGTTTCTTCGGGCAATCCTTGCTGAAATGTCCGGTCTTACCGCAGAAAAAGCATTCACCATTCTTCCTTTTCCTCTTTCTACAATCTTTAATAAGATGCCCAACTGAACCGCAATAATGGCACTTCTCCTTGTTGTTCTTGCCCTTGTTGTTGTTCCCCTTGTTGCCTTGACCCTTGTTCTTGTTCTGATTGCCTTGACTGCTTTGGCCACTTGGATTACCCTGATTTCCTTTTCCCTGAGAATCGGCCTTCTTGGCTTGAGCATCATTTTTCTTGACATCTCCCTGAAGTAACGCCATATCAACCAAGCTCTCAAACGTGGCCCCATGGGGAATATGTGACATAGCCAATCCCTGCAACGGCTCATTCAATCCTCTAGAAAAACGGAGAGCCTTCTTCTGAGGAGTATTCACCATATCCAAGCCAAAACGAGCTAACTGATTGAACTTATTCACATACTCTTTGACAGACATATCTCCTTGCTTCAAAGTTATGAACCTTTCCATTTGCAGATTCTCCTCAGCAGAAGATAGAAACTTAAGCATGAACCTTGCTCTGAAATCGGCCCAAGTCTCAACAGGCCAAGTACCATTGCTGACTTCCCACCAATAAGCGGCTTCATCCTTCATAAGCCAAACCGCCAACAAGAGCTTTCTCTGATCGTCTAACCCAAAGATAGCAAATAAATCCTCGGTCTCTTTCAACCAATTTCTGGCCTCTACAAAAGTCTCAGTGCCTTGAAAATTCTTGCCACCCATTGCTTTGAAATCTTTGCAAGTCTTTGCGAAGTCAGCCTGAGGATGCTGAGGGGGAGGAGGAAGAGGAACCTCAACGAAAGGAGGAGGAGGAACATTAGCGACAGGAGGAGGAATATTAACCACTGGAGGAGGAGGAGGAGGGACATCTGCGGGGCCGGCTTCGGTCGCCCTAGCCTCCAAAAGTCTCCTATACCAAACAGGTACGTGCACTCCCTCCGGGATAACAAAGTTATCAGCCATACTGAAAACAAAGAAAAAGACAGATTCAGAATGGAGAAAAACGAAGGGATTTTGCTAATGGCTTTTTGGGGAATAGCCTTTAAAATAAACTAGACTTTTCTTTGGAAAATACTTTATACTTGGTTTTGAAAATAGTTTTCCAAAAGTTTTCTAAAAACCTTTTTGTTCCTTCTCGTAAACCATATGCTCTGATACCAAATGTAACACCCCACCTCCGCCAGGGTGACTCTTGCAAGCACTCTGACTTTGGAGGGGCGTTTGAATCAGGTAAACATGCATAATGATATATCAAGGCAGAACAAGAACATATGTATATATGTAAACAGAGTAAATAACATAGATAAAACAGCGGAAGATTTTAAACCATTTCAAAATGAGTCTGGTACAATATAATGTCAATTTTCCAAATAAACAAGTCTAGTACATAAAATAACATCATCTGAAACTGAAAAGGAAAACATAAAGTAGCTATCCCCAAAGTGGAAAAACCATAGCGAGCTCAAGTCCAAAGCATACATGAGCTATCCAAGGAAAGCAGCTAAGATCAAAGCTAAGCTCCTGTATTCCCTCCTTGAGAACCTGGGGGGGAAACGGAAGAAAAGAGGCAAAAGAAAACAGGTCAGTCAAAAAGACTGAGTAAGCCCTACTACAATCAATGTAAACTGATAAAGTTAACTGACATGAGCAGCAGGTATGAACATAAGGATAACAACATGATGATTAACTATCAAGGTAGATAAAGGTGTCATCGCATAATCAGGATTAAGGTTTTGCACCACAGGTGTACTAGCAAACTAACATGACTTGAATACGCAAGTATTGATCCCCTGGCCCAAGCTTTGGCCCAATAACTTGAAGTGACCCTCATACGAGGTCCAATAACATGAAGTGACCCTACCACGAGGTCCAACCCAACGGTCTAGTCGGTCGGCTCCCTAAGCCTAACTCGTCACGTGTTGGTGTCAATACGGCCCAAACATGAATGTAGTCGAACTGTGCCGGGTCCACCCGTCGGGTGTATCAAGCCCTAGGGTGTCAACCCCAGGACACCATAAACATGAGTGCACAGTCTCGATCTACCGGTACCCGTGCTTGTTTTCTCCGGCTATGGACTATGTGCACGACCAGAATCCGCCCGGAACTACACCGGCGTAACACCCTGCCGTCGCTTTTGGTCGCTTATCTCCAGCCCAGTAATCGTGCCCCCTCCCTAGCCTAGTCCCTAGGGTCCTGATGATACAAACTTGGGATTACTGCTGGAGTGGGCCCCCATTGCTAGGATTTTCTAATGGGTTAAGTACGGTTTAACCCTCTCGCTAATCATGGATTAACTTGGTTAAGTGTAACGATGAGTTCACGACTTAACCCCGGTTAATCTTCCAAGCCCAAATTGGTTAAGTATTAAATGGTCCATGACTTAACCCTAATCATGAGGCATTAATTAATTAATGCGCCTTAACCTCTCACATTAGACTTTGTTGTGGTTACTAGTTAAGCCGGGCGGGTCCGGGTGGCTTTACACCACAACTTGCTCTAACCTCGGGTCCAAGGTACAACATGACCAACTTCTCACATTAGGTCCTATTGTTTGTAGCAACTAGTTAAGCCGGTCGGTTCCGGGTAGGTTTACGCTACAAACTCAACCCAACCTCGAGTTGGCCACACTTATCTTTTCTAAGTGTCATGTCCATCATGTTTCCAAAACATGTCACAAATTTTCAAGCAATTGGGTAGACCTAACTTAATAGGTAAATTCCCAAGCTCATGTTTTTATGTCTTTTAAGTTTACCCAACCCCAAACGCAATCTCATCGCTTACATATCGCAATAGCGCATAAAGGATAGAAAGAGGGAACTTGGCATAATCATGACATAAAAACGTTAAAGCCACAAGTTTAACATGGTGGCATATGAGATGTTCATGTGTTCATACACTTGCATATTACATTCTTAGGCCTCATAAAACCAAACTTGGCATATTCATGATACATGGTGCTAAATGACATGTAGAAATGGCCACAAGTTCGCATTTAGCCTCACATGCAAGTTATCATAAGTGATATGATAACTTACATGTTGCCAAAATGCAACCTTTGGCACAAAGCTTGAAGCTCTATGTTCACATACTCAAGGTAAGCTTGCATAACATGATAACATGAACAATATGGCCATCCCAAACTTGCATAACATACTTGCATATCATATGACAACTTGCATATCAAACTTGCATAACAAAACTTGCATAACATATGACAACTTGCATATCAAACTTGCATAACAAAACTTGCATAACATATGACAACTTGCATATCAAACTTGCATAACAAAACTTGCATAACATATGACAACTTGCATATCAAACTTGCATAACATATGACAACTTGCATATCATACATTTAACTTTAGAGTTTAAGTATGAAAGGAATAGGGCTTACAATGCTTATGCGGACTCAAATGAGTATAGCAAATGTAAGAAAACCCTTATGCAACCAATTAAACCCCAAAAATGCAAGCAAACTTGATCAAAACTCTTTCTTTGTGGTGCAAATAGAAGAACTTGACTTAAATGCAAGCTAATGATGATCATACAAGTCTAAAAACACTTGTATGCATGGAAAATCACTTAGAAATTTATTTAGGAATTGTATGAAGAGAGTGGAGGCCATGAGAGGATTGATTTTGCCATAGTTTAGTTGTAGGATAGATTAATGATGATTTAGGGTAGGTTAGGGTCTTATTTATAGATTAGGCAAGTGTTTTAGGCCATAGGATTAAACCCTAGTTCCAATCTCAACCCTCAAAACCGAATCTGGCCCCCAAGCTCAACCCATTCTCAAAATGGTGCACCAGGCAGGACTTGTCGTTTGAGCCAAGTCGACAGCCAAGTCGACAGGGCTGTCGACCTGGTCAGACCAAGTCGACTCCCAAGTCGACAGGGCTGTCGACTTGGGTACTGTGGCGGGAATTTTCCCGCCTGGCCCAACTGGCCCAATTTTCCAAATTCAAGTTTGAATTTGAAATCTGTTTTTACTTAGAAATTTTCTGAAAACTTCGTTGGGCCTTAATCGGGTCATACGGACTCCGATTTTCGAAAACTCGGACTCTATTTCGCGTATTTTTCCGAGACGAACGCAATGGCATAGCCCGTTTCCCTTGATTCAGATATTAGGATTTAATTCTGCCTCGATTTATGTTATAACAGGTTATTGAATATACGGGTTGTTACACTGATGCTTTGGGTAGCTTCCATTATAAGGTTATAAGTGGCAGTGGTCTGGACGTACTTGTTGATTGTCCAGATATGCAAGGGCCTCTCTCCTTTATTGGACGAGGAATGAGGTGCATTCGGTTCCATTCACAATCCAGAATGAACTTATACTGGTTATATGTCTGACATTGTATTTTATAATGTATTGATTGGTTTCTATTAAACATATTTCATTTTGTGGTTGAGAGGTTATCTCAACTTTACACCCTCTTTGAGGCGTATGAGCTCAAAGGTTATATGGTTAGTTATTATCAATTATATGTTGTGAATTGATAGTGTGGAATGCTAAGTGCTGATGGTAGATAGATCAAAAGCTTTTGTTACAAAGCTGAGCTTTGTGGAATGTGATTTCACGACCTCACAAATGGTAATGAGACGAAACAGGATGAAGTACTACAGAGATAAGGACTAACATTTCCTTGTAGTTAAGAAGTGATTCCATGGTATGGAGCCCAAGTAATTTACTTATGCAGATGATGGAATGTGGCGCCTCAGATATTGGTCGAGAACGACCGAGAGACGTTAAGTGTTCAGGAGAAACCTGAACTATACTTGGTATAGGTGGGTCGGCTTTGCCGATACAGCCGAGCATTTGTTGATCCTGGGACATCCCCCTAGAGGTGTTTCGAATCGCAAGAACGAAGATCTTTTGACTTGGTCACCGTGGAACCCAACTTCTAATACGAACCTTTACGGTATTAATTGTAACCCATGTATATTGGCGTAATATATGGGTACCTACATTTTCTAGGATTGATACATTTATTTTAAAAGTTTTCAATGACAAACAATGACGATAATATGAAACGATTTTCACGTATCAAGCATATTTGGTTATCGTATGGCAAAACTTGCTCCTAATAGTGTGTTTGCATCGTGTGATGGGATGCAAGTCCTATGGTAGCTTCATTTTCAAAAAGCATTGCGATTTTTGTGCACTAGTATTCATGAGAGGAGACTCGTTCCGTGTTATACGACGTGGTCTTATGATTTGCCTTACTACCCTTATAAACACAGTTGTTTTCGGTTTCTTGCACTAGTCCCTTGACTGACCTGTAGTTCTGTTTTTCCTTTGTGAACTCAGGTGCCTTTATTTCCACACAGGAAGCTTAGTATTCAGATTAGTAGTTAAGTTCATTTCCGGAGCTATGTGTGGAAGCTATTCATGGAAGTTGTTTTTGGATTTGGAGCAAGAGAAGAAGCTGGATGTTCTTTTTTGATTTTCTGTGAAGACTCTATCATGTCGTTATTTCCGCTATGCCTTTATATCTTATTTTCTCTGTTCTGTATTATTGAACCTTATCGGTTATATTAAACTCTGATGTATTCTTGGTGTAATACATTGTACATTATGATGTAGTAATGCAATGTTTATTTCCACTGTTATACAATGTGTTATGCTGTAAAGGCAACGTGTCCTTTTAGGCAATTGGAATGTCGATATCCTAGGTACCGAGGGGATGGGTCGTTATATATGGTATCAGAGCTGAGGGTTAACCTTAGTTCTTGAGTATAACCCAATGAAAGACTGTTCAGAGATACAATAAGTAGTATTCTCGGATGAGTTACTCATTAGAGATAGGTTTAGTAGCACTCAAGAATGAGTACAGCTTGAGAAAACACACACTTGTCAAATTAGTTTTCATTCGTATCAATTTGTATTCTTTACTATGTTCCCTAAGATATCTTTTCTGCTTGCCTAACTCTTTTCTTACTATGAAGATGATGAAAAATAAGGGGAAAAAGAAGACCATTTTGGGGAAGGGGTAATGCTGTGACTAATGTTCAAGCCCCCTTAGTGGCAGAAGCTGAAGCTGTTTTGTAAGATCAGCCTGAGCCAGTTCTAGAAGTTTTATAAAGAAGTACAGGTACCTTGGAGGGCAACAACTTGTTCGAAAAGAATCAGCTGTTGAGGTACATGCATGGTTGCGTGCATGTGAAAGAATTTTCAAAGGCTTGAAGCTTAATGATATACAAAAGAGGTATTTGGAAACTTGGTTACTAAAGGAAGAAACCTTTGTCTGGTGTGAAACAATCACATTGGAAGAATACAAGGAGGACTTCTCTTGGGAGTGCTTTAAGAAAGTTTTTTAAGGTAGGCTTATACCATTTGAAGGAATAACTTTCTTATACTATGAGTTTTCCAACTTAAAGCAAGGAGATATAACTATTGAGGAATGTCTGAATTAGTTTAATGAACTTTCTCGTTGTGGGTCAGAACTGATCCTTAATCCGATCAAAAAGAACAAAAGGTTAATTAAAGTTTTGGAAAGGAAGTACCAGAACAGAACCATGACTCATGTGAAATCATTTTTTGTGGATATGGTAGATAATAGTGTATCACTTTAAATCCTTGGACAGATAGAATGTTGTGCAAGATAAAGGTAAAAAAAGGATAATTCATGGAAGAAAAGAAAATCTGGGAACAAGAAGTTAAATTTCTCGGACATGTAGTATTGAAAGAAGGAATTTCGATGGATCCGAATAAAGTTTTGCCATCCAAAGTTGAAAGCAACCTAGAACCTCCATAAAGGTTAGAAGTTTCCCTGGTCTGGCAGGTTATTATCGGAGGTTCGTGAAGGATTTCTCAAAGTTATCCAGCCCTTTGACGAAGCTAACTAAGAAGAACGTCGGGTTTGTTTGGACTGCAAGAAGCGAAGAAGTCTTTCAAGAATTGAAAATAAGGCTGATTATTGCTCCAGTCCTAACGATTATTAATGGCAACAAAGGATTGACTATTTATACAAATGCCTATAAAGAAGGATTTGGTGCAATACTAATTCAAGAAGGAAAGGTAGTTGCATATGCTTGTAAGCAATTGAAACCGCATGAAAGGAAGTATGTAACTCATGATCTGGAATTGCTTGCAGTTGTATTTTCTTTGAAGATCTGGAAACATTATTCGTTGGGTGAGAAGCTTGAGTTGTTCACTGATCACAAATCGTTAAAGTACCTTTTTACTTAGAAGAATTTGAATATGAGGCCGTAGTGTTGGTTAGAGTTTTGGCGGCATATGATCTGGATATTCTCTATACTCCAGGTAAGGCTAATGTTGTAGCAGATGCGCTCAACAGAAAGCATAGCATTATTGCTCAATTAGTTGTCACACATACCTTGATTGAGAAGGTTATTATTCATCAAAAGAGCGAAGAATTTATTCAGAAGATTTATAAAAGAATTCAACAAAGAGAAGTCTTGAATTTTAAAATTGATGATCGAGGTATTTTAAGATTAAAAGAGCGGATCTGTGTCCCAGACATCCAAGAGCTCAAAAGAGAAGCACTGAATGAATGTCATAAATCCAAGCTAAGTATCCATCCAGTAATCCACTAGATGTATCAAGATTTGAAGCACACATTTTGGTGAAATTCGATAAAGGGAGATATCTCAATCTATGCTAGTAGGTGCCCAACTTGTCAACAAGTTAAAAGCGATCAACAAAAGTTTGTTGGATTATTTCAGTCATTGGATATTCATTAGTGGCAGTAGAACCAAATATCGATGGATTACCCTGAACCCGAAGAGTTAATGAAGGGATCTGGGTTATTGTAGATCGTATGACAAAGAGTGCCCATTTTCTTCTGGTAAAGCCAAAGAGAACAGCTGACAGTCTTATGCAACTATATATAAAAGAGATTGTCTGATTGCACGGGATACCTAGTAGTATAGCAAGTGATCAAGATCTGATCTTTACCATTCATTTCTAGGGGGAACTTCAATCAATATTGGGAATGAAGTAAAATCTGAGTACTACTTACCATCCCCAAACAGACGGGAAAACGAAAAGAGTAAATCGAATTTTGGAAAATTTGTTTGGAGGTTGCATTCTTGATTTTTGGGGGATCTTGGGGAGATTATTTGCATCTAGTAGAGTCTCCTATAACAACAGTTATCAAGAAAGTATATGTATGTCACCTTTTGTGGCGTTGTATGGTCGACCTTGCAAGTCGCCAGCATGTTGGATTGAGTCGGGTGATACACTTATATTGGGTCTAAATATGATCCGTGAAGCGACTGAGAAAGTGGATTTCATTAAGAAGAAATTGAAGGTATCTCAAAGAACATAGAAGATATGTTGATAAGCGAAGAAGAAACTTGGAATTCTATGTGGGTAGCTAAGTATTCCCAAAAATTTCTCCACTGGGAGGAGTCATCAGATTTGGAAAGACTGGGAAGTTATTGCCTAGATATATTGGACCTATTCCAGTATTGGAAAGATCGGAACTTTGGCTTATAGAATTCAACTGCCTGAATGGTTTCTAGGTACACATGATGTGTTTCATATTTCTCACCTTCGAAGATATGTTCATGATCCTAGTTTGATCACCAAAGAAGCTACATAGCAAAACTTAGAGATTACACTAGAATTGACAGTTCCACGAGAGCCTTTAAAGTATTTGTAACAAACTGGATTTTTAGCCAGTTAATTTTGAACTTTAAAATTTGTTTTAATTGTTGTATTGATAATTTAAAAAGGATTTTATAATGAATTTATTTATAAAACAATGTTTTTACTTATAATTTATAATATAATTTAAATTGAGCTCGAAATAGTCGCGGTAGTTCATAATTTACGATTTAAACTTTAACTGAAGAGATAGGACCTGATATAAATTGGATTTCTTTGAAACAAGAAACGTTGGGATCTATTTGATTAGGTTATTCTAGTGAAAGAGAAAAATTGAGATTTCGTCTTTTAAATTGTAAGTTATGTTCAAATCAAAATTTCAAATAGTCGCTATGAAGTCGTTTATAAACTAAACGACCCAGAAAATCTGAACCAATTTAAAAATTTTAAATTGGCTAAAATAATGGATTTTAAATATTTAAAATAAATATTTTAAATAATGGCGATGAAAACTGAGTTTGAATCGACAATTGAAAACGAATATAATTAATTATAATTATAAATAAGGCCTGAAAGGGCGCTGTAGTTTCGAAAATTGAATTCAAACTTTATCGGACTGTATCGGGTGCAAAACAATCCGGATTTTAGTGAAATCAAAAACATTAGGATCTAATTGGTAATATCTTTCTAACGAATCCGACCAATCGAAATTTCATAGCGGGAATCAAAAGAGATGTCCAGTTGAAAATTCTGAATAGTCGCTATGGAATTCAGGCCCTTAAAAATGGATATTTTGCAAACGACCTCGGATTTCGACGAAACCACTTTTGTTGGGTCCCGGATGTGAATTTATTGCTAGGTTTCAAATTTCATAATTTTTCGAATCAATATGTGGGCGTGGCAAAGGAAAACGCGTTTGACCAGTTTTAGTTGATTTTAATCGACTGGAAATTGACCATTTTTCAAACGGTCTCAGAATTTGACGAAACTAGTTTTGTTAGGACCGTATCTTCAATACGAAGCTAGAAAATATTTTTCGAGAATTTTTAGAGTTAGTATGTGCCTCCGGTAATTTAAAATGTACGTTTAAAATTCAATATAGTGATTTAAATGTAAATTCAACGGAAACTGATTGTAACGATCAAATCAGCTTGCGATACATATCCCATTGTGTTCGGAATGGGGGTAAAATGCTATGGACGACAGGCGGTAGGCCTCGTTTCGAGGTCGTATGTAAAAGTCAACCTTTTTGCAAAATTAAATAATTAAATAATAAAAAGAAAAAAAATAATTTAATTCCCTCCCTTTATCTTTCTTTCTGGCCCCCCGTTCATTTCAATTTCAAACCAATAAAAGAAAAAAAAAACCCTAAGACAATCAACGCCACCGCCCTGACGACCCACGACCGCCGAACCCCCACCACGCTGCTGATCCCGCTCCTCCCCCTCGCGACGCATCCGAGCCCCCCCTGAAGCATCGCGAGCCCCCCCTGAAGCATTGACGCCACCACCACCGAAGACCACCCACGACCGCCATGCCCCTCCGCTTCGCCTGCTCCGCCTCCTGCCGCCGACCCTGACGACCCCCTCCTCCTTAACAAATCAATGTAAGTTATTTTTATTTTATTTTATTTTATTTTAATTCTGAAAATTTCTGATTTTTAAAGAGTTTAAAACTGATTTTATTTTAAAACTTTAAAAAGAAAAAGGTTTAAACTTTAAATAGAAAAAGATTTGAACTTTAAATAGAAAAAGGTTTAAACTTTAAATAGAAAAAGATTTGAACTTTAAATAGAAAAAGATTTGAACTTTAAATAGAAAAAGATTTGAACTTTAAATAGAAAAAGATTAGAACGTTAAAAAGAAAAAGATCAGATTTTTTTTAGAATAGAAAAGATCATATTTTTAAAATAGAAAAGACGGAATTTTTATCAAGTAGAAGAAGTAAGATATGATTCTTATATTTTTAAAGTAATAAAAATATAATTTTTACATCATAGGATTATTATAAAATTTAATCTTTATTTTTGAAAAGGCGGAATCTATATTTTTGAAATTCGATTTTTATATATTGAATAACATAGTAAAAATTTGATATTTACATATGTAGAGAATACGGGCAACGAAAGCGACGAAAGGCGAGATTGGCGAAGATTTCTCTAAAGGAAGAATCGTAGTATTGGATAGCTATTGGTGAGAATTTCTCACTCTTCAATTTCTTTTTCTATATATAGATAAAAAGTGTGATTTTTACATTCTAAAACGCGAATACCATTCAACACATGAATTTCTAATCAACGAATGAATATCAATTCAACACATGAATGTTTTCTATAGTTTCTATATATAGATAAAAAGTGTGATTTTTACATTTTAAAACGCGAATACCATTCAACACATGAATTTCTAATCAACGAATGAATATCAATTCAACACATGAATGTTTTCTATAGTTTCTATATATAGATAAAAAGTGTGATTTTTACATTCTAAAACGCGAATACCATTCAACACATGAATTTCTAATCAACGAATGAATATCAATTCAACACATGAATGTTTTCTATAGTTTCTATATATAGATAAAAAGTGTGATTTTTACATTCTAAAACGCGAATACCATTCAACACATGAATTTCTAATCAACGAATGAATATCAATTCAACACATGAATGTTTTCTATAGTTTCTATATATAGATAAAAAGTGTGATTTTTACATTTTAAAACGCGAATACCATTCAACACATGAATTTCTAATCAAAGAATGAATATCAATTCAACACATGAATGTTTCTACAGAAACTATAGAAAACATTCATGTGTTGAATTGATATTCATTCGTTGATTAGAAATTCATGTGTTGAATGGTATTCGCGTTTTAGAATGTAAAAATCACACTTTTTATCTATATATAGAAACTATAGAAAACATTCATGTGTTGAATTGATATTCATTCGTTGATTAGAAATTCATGTGTTGAATGGTATTCGCGTTTTAAAATGTAAAAATCACACTTTTTATCTATATATAGAAACTATAGAAAACATTCATGTGTTGAATTGATATTCATTCGTTGATTAGAAATTCATGTGTTGAATGGTATTCGCGTTTTAGAATGTAAAAATCACACTTTTTATCTATATATAGAAAAAGAAATTGAAGAGTGAGAAATTCTCACTAATAGCTATCCAATACTACGATTCTTCCTTTAGAGAAATCTTCGCCAATCTCGCCTTTCGTCGCTTTCGTTGCCCGTATTCTCTACATATGTAAAAATCGAATTTTTACTATTTTAGAGAATACAGGCAACGAAAGCGACGAAAGGCGAGATTGGCGAAGATTTCTCTAAAGGAAGAATCGTAGTATTGGATAGCTATTGGTGAGAATTTCTCACTCTTCAATTTCTTTTTCTATATATAGATAAAAAGTGTGATTTTTACATTCTAAAACGCGAATACCATTCAACACATGAATTTCTAATCAACGAATGAATATCAATTCAACACATGAATGTTTTCTATAGTTTCTATATATAGATAAAAAGTGTGATTTTTACATTTTAAAACGCGAATACCATTCAACACATGAATTTCTAATCAACGAATGAATATCAATTCAACACATGAATTTCTCGTTATCGGTTTCCTACCATCGCGGTCGTCATGAATTTCACGTTGAGACGACCCGAAATCCCGTTCAGACGGAAACGAGGGTTATCTTTTGGAATATAACACAGAAACAGATAATAGCAGATCAAAATTAAACAAATACACCAGGTAATGAACAATAGAATATACTGGATAAAAGTAATCATCAGAGTTACACAGTATACAGGATCTTACTTAGTACAAATACAGTTCAGCTATACATAAATGTCTACAGCGGAAATAAACAAAATATGTACAATAGGAGCTGAACAGCATAAAAAGAAATAAATGATAGAATCCATCTTCAGCTCCAGCTATCCAGAAAGAACCAGCTAAACCTGAATACAAGGCTGCCCGTGGAAAAAGGGGCACCCGAGTTTGAGAGTGAAACAAACTAAGAGTCAGTCATGGGACTGGTATGAGAAATCTACTCAACACATATATAATTTGGCTAATCACAGGACCACGCCACTTTCATGGAACGGGTTTACTCCATTGGATTGCCAGTGCTTTTAAAACAAATCTTTCTTTTAAACATCGCTATGCTTTTTATAAAAATGAAGCCGTTATAAGACTCAGTTCCCATCACACAATGCAACGCAAACCGGAGGATAGAGTTTTACCTATAACGGCCAAAATATGCTTGATACGAATAAAAACAAAGGCATTTGGTATTATTGCTAGTGTTTATATGTTTTGAAAGCAATTTCAAATCATAACTATCAATCATAGACGGCATTAATGCCCCATACCACTATGTCGCCATATATAGGTATACAATCAAAATCGCACAGTCACGTATTTGGAAATTTGATTTCCGTCATGAACCAAGGCAAAAGATAGTCCTTACCGAATTCGAGACAATCTAGCCTACCATGTCTCAGGAACAGCCGCAACTGCCCCCTGGATCGTCAGGGCCGGTCCACCGATGTGGATTATTATACCTGAACAATACGTCTCCCCGCCCTTTGGGGCGCAAACGAGCCAACGAATGACTCCATCGGACCCGGATCGTCCGATCAAACCGAGGCGCCTCGCAACAGCAACAACCACATAGGTGAGAAATATATAAATGTCAGGGCTAGTAGGTCACTGACACTACCCTAGCTAGAAAGAAACGCATGCCCTCCCTGAGGTCCGTCTCCCGTTTTAGGTTCATACCGGGGTGTGAGGCTCGCGAATTTACGTTATACACAAAGCTACGCCACACAGGCGGTGCTTTGATCATCACCACAAGACTTTGCTTTTCAACAGAAGCCCTGATCTCTGCATCTTAGCATGCCACACAGAATTAATCCAATGTCAGACACACAATCCACTTACAAGTCCGTTCTGGGTCTGAATGAAACCGGAGGCACTAAATATGTAACAACCCGGAAATTCTGGGCCAGTTTAAAATTTTTATTTTGGCTATTTTAGCGAATTTTGATTATTTAAAATAGATTATTTTAAATAATATCGACGAGAAATTTATTTTGAATATAATTCGATCGTATATATTATACGCGTCGTCATTAGAATATAAATATTTATATATAATTATAAATAGAATTGAAAATGGCGCGGTAGTTCGATAATTCGATTTCAAACTTCAATTGAATGTACCGGGTGCAAAACAATCCGGATTTTAGTGAAACCAAAAATTATGGGATCTAATTGATAATATCTTTCCAACGAATCCGAATAATCGAAATTTCATAGTGGGAATCAAAAGGTATGTCCAGTTGAAAATTCTGAATAGTCGCTATGGAATTCAGGCCCTTAAAAATGGACATTTTGCAAACGACCTCGGATTTCGACGAAACCACTTTTGTTGGGTCCGTGATGTAAAGTTATTGCTAGATTCCAAATTTCATAATTTTTCGAATCAATATGTGAGCGTGGCAAAGGAAAACGCGTTTGACCAGTTTCAGTTGATTTTAATCGACTGGAAATTGGCCATTTTTCAAACGGTCTCAGAATTCGGCGAAACTAGTTTTGTTAGGACCGTATCGTCAATACGAAGCTAGAAAATATTTTTATTGAATTTTTAGAGTTGGTATGTGACCCCGGTAATTTGAAATGTACGTTTAAAATTCAATATAGTGATTTAAATGTAAATTCAACTGAAACCAATCGAAACGATCGAATCAGCTTGCGATACATATCCCATTGTGTTCGGAATGGGGGTAAAACGCTATGGACGACAGGCGGTGGGCCTCGTTTAGAGGTCGTATGTAAAAGTCAACTTTTTAGAAAATAAAATCATTAAATAAAAAAAAAAAAAAAAAAAAAGAGAAACCCTTCTCCCCTTAAACTCCTCCAGGCCCCCCCCCCCCCCCCGATTTCATTTTCACAGAAGGTAAAAAAAAAACAAAAAAAACAAAAAAAAAAAAGGGGAAAAAACGAATCGGAGGAAATCGAAGAACCCCCCCCCCCCCTCCAGGCGGCGACCACCGCGAGGCCACCCCCCCCCTCCTCAACAATCGCGCCGCCGCGCGATCGAATTTCTCCCCCCCAGAGCACGAAACCCGCACCCCCCGGAAGCCGCGCCACCTCCTTCCTCCACCTCAGGCGATGCGCGCCCCATCCTCTTCCACAGTTCGAAATCCCCCTCCCCTCCTCTCGGATACCTGTAAGTTTTATATTTATTTTTATTTTTATTTATTTTTCGATTTTAGTTAAGTATTCTATTCGAAGATAAAAACTGAATTTATAAAAAGTATAAAACTGAAATGTTTTAAAGAAGAAAACTGAAATGGTTTTAAGTATAAAAACTGAATGTTTTAAAAAGTATGAAAACTGAATATTTTTAAAAGGTATAAAAACTGATATTTTTAAAAGTATAAAACTAAAAGTTTTAAAAGAAAGTAAAACAGAAATTTTATAACAGAATTTTTAAAACAGAAATTTTATAACAGAATTTTTAAAACAGAATTTTTAAAACAGAAATTTTATAAAAGAAAGTAAAACAGAAATTTTATAAAAGAAAGTAAAACAGAAATTTTTAAAAGAATTTTAAAAACAGGATTTTGAAAAGAATATAGGAAAAAACATACTTTGTTTTGTAAATAGACCTAGTGAAATAAAAATTCGATTTTTATATATTGAACTTCGAGTTAAAAATGTGATTTTTATATATTGAACTTCGAGTCAAAAATGTGATTTTTATATATTGAACTTCGAGTCAAAAATGTGATTTTTATATATTGAACTTCGAGTTAAAAATGTGATTTTTATATATTGAACTTCGAGTTAAAAATGTGATTTTTATATATTGAACTTCGAGTTAAAAATGTGATTTTTATATATTGAACTTCGAGTTAAAAATGTGATTTTTATATATTGAACTTCGAGTTAAAAATGTGATTTTTATATATTGAACTTCGAGTTAAAAATGTGATTTTTATATATTGAACTTCGAGTTAAAAATGTGATTTTTATATATTGAACTTCGAGTTAAAAATGTGATTTTTATATATTGAACTTCGAGTTAAAAATGTGATTTTTATATATTGAACTTCGAGTTAAAAATGTGATTTTTATATATTGAACTTCGAGTTAAAAATGTGATTTTTATATATTGAACTTCGAGTTAAAAATGTGATTTTTATATATTGAACTTCGAGTTAAAAATGTGATTTTTATATATTGAACTTTGAAATAAAAATTCGATTTTTATATATTGAATAGCGAAGTAAAAAAATGGGATTTTTACATATGTAGTGAAAGCGGACAACGAAGGTGGCAAAAAGGCGAAACGACGAAGACTTCTGCAATAGAAGTGCTGTGGAGCTTGGATAGCTATAAGTGAGAATTTCTCACCTTTCAATTTATTTTTCTAGTTATATATATATATATACTAGGATGCAGACGGTGCTTAGTAGCACCCGACACAATCGTCCACAGACCATGGACTTGTTTGTTTGATTGATTGGTGATTGATTGCGATATTGGTTTGAATGTGATTTGTGGTATGAAAAATCGAATCGATGAATTGGTTAGGATTAGACGTGCGCCGTTATAAGGCGAAGGAGTAAGGCTAGGTTAGACTCTTACTCCAAATTTTGTGGTTTGTATAATGAATTGATTTGATTGATGTGTGAATGGCGTGGGCCTTCACTAGACCGGGGATTAGGCTAGGCCTTGTCCCGTTTCTAGTATCGTGCCGTTATGCCGCCGAAATTTTCTAAAATAAGTTAGAAAGATAAAAATAGCATTTTATTTAACGAATGAACTGAATAGAAATTCATATATTAAAATAAAATGTGTTATCGTTAAAAATATAATTTTTAACGTGAATGTGAATAAATAAATATTCATTTACAAACCAGACGGTTTGTTTATGTACACCTATTTGAATGACGTTGATTGGGTCGATAAATTTTACACATCGCCTAACTGCACAAATAAAATATGTGTTTGAATTGTTTGAAACCCCACACGGGTGTTAGGATGAAATTTGAAGTTCACTCATCCTGATTGATTAAATATGTCGATCGATTGATTGACAAGCTGCTGTAAGCGTTAAATGTCTATATTTGATGCTTATACAGTGTAGTGCACTTTGGTTGATGGTTGATTATTCATCGTTGTTGATATATACATGTGTTGTAGAAAATCCATATAATTAACATTATATGGTAATTAATTGGGCCTCATTCCAGTTTTGAAAAAGAAATATTTGAAATAGAATATTTGAAAATAAAGGAGTATATGAAGCCGTGTTGATTAGATTGACGCCATTTTGACGTGAACGATATTTATATCGATTTTAAAACGATTTCGAAATGAATTGAATTGAAAACGATTTCGAAATGAATTGAATTGAAAACGATTTCGAAATGAATTGAATTGAAAACGATTTCGAAATGAATTGAATTGAAAACGATTTCGAAATGAATTGAATTGAAAACGAATTCGAAATGAATTGAAAACGATTTCGAAATGAATTGAATTGAAAACGAATTCAAATGGAATTGAAAACGAATTGAAATGAATTCAAATTGAATTGAAATTTGAATTGAATAGAAATGAATTTTAAAACGAATTTATAAAGAAGAATTCAATTTTGATTTGAATTGATATGGAAGTTGAAATAGCTTTTGAAACGATTTTAAAACTATTTATATAATTCGTTTTAAATAGAAATCGACGAAATATATATTATATATATTATATATATAATATAATGGCCTGAATAGAACGCGCCGCGCCGCGGCAGTTCGTGAATTTCGACCATTTATTTCAAACGGACATTACGGGAGATCCGACCGTCGGATTCTCCTAAAACCGGAACCGTTGGGTTCGTATCGAAAAGAGCTTTCTAACGAATATTAGAAATTTGAAATCTAACGGTTGGATTTGGAGATACGTCCAAATCAAATTCGAAAAAGGTCGCTGTAAGTGCAGTTCGATGGCCATTGTTGGAAATCGACTGTACGGGCCTTGATAAAATTATTAAAAATAGTAATAATTTGTGTAAAATCATAAGGAATGATTTGGGAAGAATTGGGATGAAAAACTCCATATTTGAAAAGATAAAAGTAGATTTTTATCGAATTGAACTAGTTTTGAACTAGAATTATAATTCTATTTATTTTTAAATAAATAAATTGAATTCGAAAAGGGTTTTAAAAGTAACCAAAATTCCAATGATTGCATTGGAGTGGATTTGAATCGAAATTGTCTTCGGAATATTTCGATGTTGGAATTCGTGATTATACAGGTGTTGTTATGGAAATTTGAAAGATATATATGTATATCGTTATTTCCAATACGACATTTGTTAGTCGTAGAATTCGATATTGAATATAAGCCGATATATTTTCTATTCAGAGCCTTGTATTGAATATCGAATGTGATTTGGGTTTGTCGTGAATGGTGTCTTCACTAACACTGTTTTTGAACCCAGTTGAGAAAAGATTAAATCTTTTTATTTAGATTTAATGAAGTGTGCCAATTAAATAATATTTAATTGGAATTGAATGGATATTGATTTTTGGGTTTATCGTGAACAGTGTTTTAAACAACACTTGTTCTTTAACCCGATAATTAATGGGATGTGACTTTGGGTTTATAGTGAACCGTGTTTTAAATGACACTGATTCTTTAACCCAGTCACAGATTAAAACTAAGTGGAGTTTTAATGAATCTTTAATTAGATTGAAAAGATCGAGAATGGAGTATCACCAGTTTTGCTCCAGGCGATAGTTAAATCTTTAATTAGATTAGAACGTGAAATTTAGAAACTAACTGTCGGTTAGCCAAGCAGAAGGGTTTTCTGGATATTGATCTGATGTTGGTTTCGGCCTTCGGGGTTAATATTTGGGGAATTATTCTCTTGATTAATTTACGGTTAGTGACTAATGAATTGGAATGAGGCGTATGTTGTGTTTGTGTAACACTTTTATAAAATATACGCGAGTTACTCGGGAAGTCCGGGTTTATCCCATTCTGAGTAACTGATACGACGATAAGTCGAAGATGAAGACGATGGTCGAAGACCGGAGGTCTTCACGTCGTTTGGGTGATAACTGATGATCTTGATTGGGCTGTACACCCAAGAAGATGGAAACAGTTAGAGATCGTCCAGACGTGCTTGGAGATCGATGGGTATGCGGGGTACTAGGTGCCTCCGGTTTCGTTCAGGCCCAGAACGGACTTGTAAATGGACTGTGTGTCTGACATTGGATTTCATTCTGTGTGACTGATATCGGTTGCATAGAGTGGTTTGCCTGTGTGGCATGCTAAGATGCAAATGATCAAGGCTTCTGTTGAAAAGCAAAGTCTTGTGGTGATGATCAAAGCACGGCCTTTGTGGCGTAGCTTTGTGTAACGTTTACTTCGCGAGTTTCACACCCGGTATGAACCAAAAACGGGAGGGACATCAGGGAGGACTTGCGTTTCTTTCTAGCTAGAAGTGGCGTCAGTGGTTTTACACGCCCTGACGAGTTTGACTTATGTGGTTGTTGCAGTTGCGAGGCGCCTCGGTTATATCGGTTTCGGCCGAATGCATTCTGGTCGGCTGACGGACCAGACTTACACCCCATAGGGTGGGGAGACGTATTGTTCAGGCATAATAATCCACTCCGTGTGGACCGGCCCTGACGATCTAAAGGCTTGCCTGCGCGCTTGCCTGTGGCTCGGGCTAGAGAGTCACGAATCGGTTGAGGACTATCTTTTGCCTCGGTTCATAGATGGAAATCCAATTTCCAAATACGTGACATTTGCGGTTTTATTTGTAAACCTATATATGGCGACATGATATATGGTACCCATGCCGCCTATGATTGATACTTATGATTTGAAGTTGTTTTATACACTGTACACTTATTATAGTATCAAATGATTTGTTTTAAACGTATCAAGCATTCTTTGGCTGTTATAAGGGAAAACCCTATCCCCCGGCTTGCGTTGCATTGTGTGATAGGACCTGGGTCTTATAACAGCTTCATCTTTCTTTATTTAGCATTGCGCTGTTGGTTTTATGCACTGGTATTCTTGGGAGGAAACCCGTTCCGTGTTATGCGGCGTGGTCCCTTGATTTACCTAATGCTTTGAAATAAAGATTAATAACTGTTTTAGTTCTCACACCAGTCCCATGACTGACCTGGAGTTTATTGTTTTAACCTAAACTCTGGGTGCCCTTATTTTGACACGGGCAGCTAGTAGTTTTGGTTTTGCAGATTTATATGCACAGGATCCTGGTTTACAGCTGGAACGATATCCGGAAAGCTTTGTATCCGTATATCTCCTTCTAGTTGTGTATTGTATTATTTTCCGCTGCTATGTATTTAAATGTAATTTAAATCTCTGATATTTCTGTGTAATATTCATTCATACTCTGTATATTCTTGTAATCTGATGCATTGTTGTAATATACAGTGAAACGTTCTTTTCTATGCGTTCTGTTGTGGTTTGTTCTCGAACTATCCGACGCTTTCCTTTACGGGGAAGTTGCGGGTTTTCACATTTGGTATCAGAGCTTTGGTTTACAAAGCTTAGAGAACAAGGCACATTAGAACTATACGAAAGAATTCATCAGATATTGGGTTAGTAATATCCAATGGGAATGACTCGTTAGAGATGGGATCAGTAGTATCCTAGAACGAGTGTGAAGAGTATATTTTTAAAAATGAAAGCAAATTTTTGTTTTGAAAATTTAAATCAATTATTCGTATTTGATTATTTATTTATATTGATGTGGACAATCCAGTATATATAGATTTTGCGTATACGTCTGATCCGCGTGTATTCGAAATTTTAATATACTGGATAGATATAGAATTACACTCGAATCGCTCGGAGATGATTTTGATGATGGAGCTCCATCATTAGAATTCATGTTCGAATGACGAAAGTGGACTTTCTATATATTTCCTATTGACTGGTGTGAGAACCAAAATTAGATAGGGCTAATTGTTGTGATTTGGCATCAAAAACAGGATTTTTGTATATATATCAAAATTATGAATTTGAAACGTTAATTCACTAATTGATTGATGTTTGTGTTGTTTGTTTAGTTGTTTGCTAATTTTTAGCCATTTAGCCTAATTGAATCAAACATTGACTTGTATTGAAATTTGGTCGCATTTGCTTGCATATACATGTATATCATTGAACAGGTCATAGCAAGGAGGCTAGAGCCAGAGAATAAAATTTGTTTGCCCGACAAATAGGTACATGTTTACTACATAATTTCCTGTTTTGTTTGGGTGATGATGATTTTGTGAGCCTATTGGCTAGCCGCTTGGCTTTTTCTTTTTCTTTTTGAGATCTGAAGGACCGGGGAAGCTATTTGAAATTCCCCGATGCTCCCGGTGCAGGGGAGGTTATGGCGAAATTTTTCAAAAATTTAGGGTGTTAGCCAAATTTTTGAAATTTTGAAATTCTCAGAAACTGAAAAGTTGGAGAATGAAAGCCAGATCGAACGTAGAGTTGAATAATCAAACCACTTTCGACTTTGTTCCTTTTCGGGGACGAAAAGTTTTAAGTGGGGGAGATTGTAACAACCCGGAAATTCTGGGCCAGTTTAAAATTTTTATTTTGGCTATTTTAGCGAATTTTGATTATTTAAAATAGATTATTTTAAATAATATCGACGAGAAATTTATTTTGAATATAATTCGATCGTATATATTATACGCGTCGTCATTAGAATATAAATATTTATATATAATTATAAATAGAATTGAAAATGGCGCGGTAGTTCGATAATTCGATTTCAAACTTCAATTGAATGTACCGGGTGCAAAACAATCCGGATTTTAGTGAAACCAAAAATTATGGGATCTAATTGATAATATCTTTCCAACGAATCCGAATAATCGAAATTTCATAGTGGGAATCAAAAGGTATGTCCAGTTGAAAATTCTGAATAGTCGCTATGGAATTCAGGCCCTTAAAAATGGACATTTTGCAAACGACCTCGGATTTCGACGAAACCACTTTTGTTGGGTCCGTGATGTAAAGTTATTGCTAGATTCCAAATTTCATAATTTTTCGAATCAATATGTGAGCGTGGCAAAGGAAAACGCGTTTGACCAGTTTCAGTTGATTTTAATCGACTGGAAATTGGCCATTTTTCAAACGGTCTCAGAATTCGGCGAAACTAGTTTTGTTAGGACCGTATCGTCAATACGAAGCTAGAAAATATTTTTATTGAATTTTTAGAGTTGGTATGTGACCCCGGTAATTTGAAATGTACGTTTAAAATTCAATATAGTGATTTAAATGTAAATTCAACTGAAACCAATCGAAACGATCGAATCAGCTTGCGATACATATCCCATTGTGTTCGGAATGGGGGTAAAACGCTATGGACGACAGGCGGTGGGCCTCGTTTAGAGGTCGTATGTAAAAGTCAACTTTTTAGAAAATAAAATCATTAAATAAAAAAAAAAAAAAAAAAGAGAAACCCTTCTCCCCTTAAACTCCTCCAGGCCCCCCCCCCCCGATTTCATTTTCACAGAAGGTAAAAAAAAAAAAAAAAAACAAAAAAAAAAAAAGGGGAAAAAACGAATCGGAGGAAATCGAAGAACCCCCCCCCCCCCTCCAGGCGGCGACCACCGCGAGGCCACCCCCCCCTCCTCAACAATCGCGCCGCCGCGCGATCGAATTTCTCCCCCCCAGAGCACGAAACCCGCACCCCCCGGAAGCCGCGCCACCTCCTTCCTCCACCTCAGGCGATGCGCGCCCCATCCTCTTCCACAGTTCGAAATCCCCCTCCCCTCCTCTCGGATACCTGTAAGTTTTATATTTATTTTTATTTTTATTTATTTTTCGATTTTAGTTAAGTATTCTATTCGAAGATAAAAACTGAATTTATAAAAAGTATAAAACTGAAATGTTTTAAAGAAGAAAACTGAAATGGTTTTAAGTATAAAAACTGAATGTTTTAAAAAGTATGAAAACTGAATATTTTTAAAAGGTATAAAAACTGATATTTTTAAAAGTATAAAACTAAAAGTTTTAAAAGAAAGTAAAACAGAAATTTTATAACAGAATTTTTAAAACAGAAATTTTATAACAGAATTTTTAAAACAGAATTTTTAAAACAGAAATTTTATAAAAGAAAGTAAAACAGAAATTTTATAAAAGAAAGTAAAACAGAAATTTTTAAAAGAATTTTAAAAACAGGATTTTGAAAAGAATATAGGAAAAAAACATACTTTGTTTTGTAAATAGACCTAGTGAAATAAAAATTCGATTTTTATATATTGAACTTCGAGTTAAAAATGTGATTTTTATATATTGAACTTCGAGTCAAAAATGTGATTTTTATATATTGAACTTCGAGTCAAAAATGTGATTTTTATATATTGAACTTCGAGTTAAAAATGTGATTTTTATATATTGAACTTCGAGTTAAAAATGTGATTTTTATATATTGAACTTCGAGTTAAAAATGTGATTTTTATATATTGAACTTCGAGTTAAAAATGTGATTTTTATATATTGAACTTCGAGTTAAAAATGTGATTTTTATATATTGAACTTCGAGTTAAAAATGTGATTTTTATATATTGAACTTCGAGTTAAAAATGTGATTTTTATATATTGAACTTCGAGTTAAAAATGTGATTTTTATATATTGAACTTCGAGTTAAAAATGTGATTTTTATATATTGAACTTCGAGTTAAAAATGTGATTTTTATATATTGAACTTCGAGTTAAAAATGTGATTTTTATATATTGAACTTCGAGTTAAAAATGTGATTTTTATATATTGAACTTCGAGTTAAAAATGTGATTTTTATATATTGAACTTTGAAATAAAAATTCGATTTTTATATATTGAATAGCGAAGTAAAAAAATGGGATTTTTACATATGTAGTGAAAGCGGACAACGAAGGTGGCAAAAAGGCGAAACGACGAAGACTTCTGCAATAGAAGTGCTGTGGAGCTTGGATAGCTATAAGTGAGAATTTCTCACCTTTCAATTTATTTTTCTAGTTATATATATATATATACTAGGATGCAGACGGTGCTTAGTAGCACCCGACACAATCGTCCACAGACCATGGACTTGTTTGTTTGATTGATTGGTGATTGATTGCGATATTGGTTTGAATGTGATTTGTGGTATGAAAAATCGAATCGATGAATTGGTTAGGATTAGACGTGCGCCGTTATAAGGCGAAGGAGTAAGGCTAGGTTAGACTCTTACTCCAAATTTTGTGGTTTGTATAATGAATTGATTTGATTGATGTGTGAATGGCGTGGGCCTTCACTAGACCGGGGATTAGGCTAGGCCTTGTCCCGTTTCTAGTATCGTGCCGTTATGCCGCCGAAATTTTCTAAAATAAGTTAGAAAGATAAAAATAGCATTTTATTTAACGAATGAACTGAATAGAAATTCATATATTAAAATAAAATGTGTTATCGTTAAAAATATAATTTTTAACGTGAATGTGAATAAATAAATATTCATTTACAAACCAGACGGTTTGTTTATGTACACCTATTTGAATGACGTTGATTGGGTCGATAAATTTTACACATCGCCTAACTGCACAAATAAAATATGTGTTTGAATTGTTTGAAACCCCACACGGGTGTTAGGATGAAATTTGAAGTTCACTCATCCTGATTGATTAAATATGTCGATCGATTGATTGACAAGCTGCTGTAAGCGTTAAATGTCTATATTTGATGCTTATACAGTGTAGTGCACTTTGGTTGATGGTTGATTATTCATCGTTGTTGATATATACATGTGTTGTAGAAAATCCATATAATTAACATTATATGGTAATTAATTGGGCCTCATTCCAGTTTTGAAAAAGAAATATTTGAAATAGAATATTTGAAAATAAAGGAGTATATGAAGCCGTGTTGATTAGATTGACGCCATTTTGACGTGAACGATATTTATATCGATTTTAAAACGATTTCGAAATGAATTGAATTGAAAACGATTTCGAAATGAATTGAATTGAAAACGATTTCGAAATGAATTGAATTGAAAACGATTTCGAAATGAATTGAATTGAAAACGATTTCGAAATGAATTGAATTGAAAACGAATTCGAAATGAATTGAAAACGATTTCGAAATGAATTGAATTGAAAACGAAT
This sequence comes from Allium sativum, assembly GCA_030737875.1. NCBI lineage: Eukaryota > Viridiplantae > Streptophyta > Magnoliopsida > Asparagales > Amaryllidaceae > Allium > Allium sativum. The sequence goes on along the minus strand of CM060915.1, from coordinate 249,995,209 downwards.
TCAAATGGAATTGAAAACGAATTGAAATGAATTCAAATTGAATTGAAATTTGAATTGAATAGAAATGAATTTTAAAACGAATTTATAAAGAAGAATTCAATTTTGATTTGAATTGATATGGAAGTTGAAATAGCTTTTGAAACGATTTTAAAACTATTTATATAATTCGTTTTAAATAGAAATCGACGAAATATATATTATATATATTATATATATAATATAATGGCCTGAATAGAACGCGCCGCGCCGCGGCAGTTCGTGAATTTTGACCATTTATTTCAAACGGACATTACGGGAGATCCGACCGTCGGATTCTCCTAAAACCGGAACCGTTGGGTTCGTATCGAAAAGAGCTTTCTAACGAATATTAGAAATTTGAAATCTAACGGTTGGATTTGGAGATACGTCCAAATCAAATTCGAAAAAGGTCGCTGTAAGTGCAGTTCGATGGCCATTGTTGGAAATCGACTGTACGGGCCTTGATAAAATTATTAAAAATAGTAATAATTTGTGTAAAATCATAAGGAATGATTTGGGAAGAATTGGGATGAAAAACTCCATATTTGAAAAGATAAAAGTAGATTTTTATCGAATTGAACTAGTTTTGAACTAGAATTATAATTCTATTTATTTTTAAATAAATAAATTGAATTCGAAAAGGGTTTTAAAAGTAACCAAAATTCCAATGATTGCATTGGAGTGGATTTGAATCGAAATTGTCTTCGGAGTATTTCGATGTTGGAATTCGTGATTATACAGGTGTTGTTATGGAAATTTGAAAGATATATATGTATATCGTTATTTCCAATACGACATTTGTTAGTCGTAGAATTCGATATTGAATATAAGCCGATATATTTTCTATTCAGAGCCTTGTATTGAATATCGAATGTGATTTGGGTTTGTCGTGAATGGTGTCTTCACTAACACTGTTTTTGAACCCAGTTGAGAAAAGATTAAATCTTTTTATTTAGATTTAATGAAGTGTGCCAATTAAATAATATTTAATTGGAATTGAATGGATATTGATTTTTGGGTTTATCGTGAACAGTGTTTTAAACAACACTTGTTCTTTAACCCGATAATTAATGGGATGTGACTTTGGGTTTATAGTGAACCGTGTTTTAAATGACACTGATTCTTTAACCCAGTCACAGATTAAAACTAAGTGGAGTTTTAATGAATCTTTAATTAGATTGAAAAGATCGAGAATGGAGTATCACCAGTTTTGCTCCAGGCGATAGTTAAATCTTTAATTAGATTAGAACGTGAAATTTAGAAACTAACTGTCGGTTAGCCAAGCAGAAGGGTTTTCTGGATATTGATCTGATGTTGGTTTCGGCCTTCGGGGTTAATATTTGGGGAATTATTCTCTTGATTAATTTACGGTTAGTGACTAATGAATTGGAATGAGGCGTATGTTGTGTTTGTGTAACACTTTTATAAAATATACGCGAGTTACTCGGGAAGTCCGGGTTTATCCCATTCTGAGTAACTGATACGACGATAAGTCGAAGATGAAGACGATGGTCGAAGACCGGAGGTCTTCACGTCGTTTGGGTGATAACTGATGATCTTGATTGGGCTGTACACCCAAGAAGATGGAAACAGTTAGAGATCGTCCAGACGTGCTTGGAGATCGATGGGTATGCGGGGTACTAGGTGCCTCCGGTTTCGTTCAGGCCCAGAACGGACTTGTAAATGGACTGTGTGTCTGACATTGGATTTCATTCTGTGTGACTGATATCGGTTGCATAGAGTGGTTTGCCTGTGTGGCATGCTAAGATGCAAATGATCAAGGCTTCTGTTGAAAAGCAAAGTCTTGTGGTGATGATCAAAGCACGGCCTTTGTGGCGTAGCTTTGTGTAACGTTTACTTCGCGAGTTTCACACCCGGTATGAACCAAAAACGGGAGGGACATCAGGGAGGACTTGCGTTTCTTTCTAGCTAGAAGTGGCGTCGGTGGTTTTACACGCCCTGACGAGTTTGACTTATGTGGTTGTTGCAGTTGCGAGGCGCCTCGGTTATATCGGTTTCGGCCGAATGCATTCTGGTCGGCTGACGGACCAGACTTACACCCCATAGGGTGGGGAGACGTATTGTTCAGGCATAATAATCCACTCCGTGTGGACCGGCCCTGACGATCTAAAGGCTTGCCTGCGCGCTTGCCTGTGGCTCGGGCTAGAGAGTCACGAATCGGTTGAGGACTATCTTTTGCCTCGGTTCATAGATGGAAATCCAATTTCCAAATACGTGACATTTGCGGTTTTATTTGTAAACCTATATATGGCGACATGATATATGGTACCCATGCCGCCTATGATTGATACTTATGATTTGAAGTTGTTTTATACACTGTACACTTATTATAGTATCAAATGATTTGTTTTAAACGTATCAAGCATTCTTTGGCTGTTATAAGGGAAAACCCTATCCCCCGGCTTGCGTTGCATTGTGTGATAGGACCTGGGTCTTATAACAGCTTCATCTTTCTTTATTTAGCATTGCGCTGTTGGTTTTATGCACTGGTATTCTTGGGAGGAAACCCGTTCCGTGTTATGCGGCGTGGTCCCTTGATTTACCTAATGCTTTGAAATAAAGATTAATAACTGTTTTAGTTCTCACACCAGTCCCATGACTGACCTGGAGTTTATTGTTTTAACCTAAACTCTGGGTGCCCTTATTTTGACACGGGCAGCTAGTAGTTTTGGTTTTGCAGATTTATATGCACAGGATCCTGGTTTACAGCTGGAACGATATCCGGAAAGCTTTGTATCCGTATATCTCCTTCTAGTTGTGTATTGTATTATTTTCCGCTGCTATGTATTTAAATGTAATTTAAATCTCTGATATTTCTGTGTAATATTCATTCATACTCTGTATATTCTTGTAATCTGATGCATTGTTGTAATATACAGTGAAACGTTCTTTTCTATGCGTTCTGTTGTGGTTTGTTCTCGAACTATCCGACGCTTTCCTTTACGGGGAAGTTGCGGGTTTTCACAAAATACCTCGCAAACCCTTCGATCAACACGTACGTCTGAACGATCACCACTCATTATCCATATCTCGGGATGCCTCCCAATCAGGACCTCGGTTACCATCCAAACGAGGTGAAGATCTCCGGTCTTCGACCATCGTCTTCATCTTCGACTTTCAATCGTCGGTCAATTATTTGAAATGAGAATTAACTCGGCCTTCTCAAATAATTCACGTATATTTAGAATTTCAAATCAATTTACTTCAATGGTTAAATTATTCGACAACGCCGATCTTGTTCTTTAATGTAATTTTCACACCAAACACATTCAACCATCAAAAGCCACATAAATCGAGCAAATTCAGTTTATTTCCATTCCATATCACTTATGATATTTTATAACTATTTATCGCTATTTTTATTTATTTTTAAGTAGCTAATTTATTCAAAACGACGCTTCGGGCCATAAAGCGGTCGTGGCGCCGTTTTTCTTTAGATTTGATTTACACATATCTGAAAATCTAACCGTTGGATCTACACAAAATTAACATCATTAGAAAGGTCTTTTCAAAACGAATCCAACGGTTCCAGTTTCGGGAAAATCCGACGGTCGGATCTCCCGGTACAATCGTTTGAAGTTCCGATTTCAAAATACGAACTGCAGCGTCGTTATTCGATTAAATATATATATTTATTTATATATATATATATATATAAATATAATCGCTTCTGGCGCTGTTTTTCTTCAGATTTGAATTAAACATTCTAGACAATCCAACCGTTGGATTTTTGCAAGGTTGGTGCCGTTGGGAAGATATTTCCAAGGCGAACCCGACGGTTGAGGTTTCGGGAAAATCCAATGGTCGGATTCCCCGTACTAGTTGTTTGAACTCACGGTTTCAAAATATGAACTGCACGGCTTTGTTTCGTTTTAATTTTATTTATATTTATATAATTATATAAATATAGTTCATTCAGCAATTTCAATATCGTTTTCACTTCAAATATTTTACTAACGCCTTAAAATTTTGGAAAATTTCGCCATAACCTCCCCTGCACCGGGAGCATCGGGAAATCGCAAATAGCTTTCCCGGTCCTTCTAATTTCAAAAAGAAAAAGAAAAAGCCAAGCGGCTAGCCAACAGGCTCATAAAATCATCACCCAAACAAAACAGTAAATGTGTACCTATTTGTCGGGCACAAAATTTTATTCCTCTTCTCTAGCCCCTTTGCTATAACTTGTTCAATGGATATGCATGTACATATATATACAGTTCCTATCATTTATCATTTTCTATTCAACTTCATATTTGATTTCTATTTGGTTTAAAAACACCATTTAACCTAATGTTATATACATAGGTGCAAATCATTTCATTAGCTAATTAATGAATATTTCAACTCATATATGTTTATTTTGAACAAGTGGCTATTTTTAACATTTCACATTTCAACGATTTATGCATACAATAAGAATGTGATTTTTATTGTAAAACAATTCATTTCAAAACACTATTTTTCTATATAGTTCATATAGGTGACAAAAATAGGATTTTTATCATAAAACAAATTCTTTTAAAACGAGATTATTTTACACAGTTCATATAGTCGATAAAAGGTGATTTTTATTATCAAACAATTTATTTCAAAATATGAATACCATTCAACACATGAATTTCTAATCAACGAATGAATATCAATTCAACACATGAATGTTTTCTATAGTTTTTATATATAGATAAAAGGTGATTTTTATTATCAAACAATGTATTTCAAAATATGAATACCATTCAACACATGAATTTCTAATCAACGAATGAATATCAATTCAACACATGAATGTTTTCTATAGTTTCTATATATAGATAAAAAGTGTGATTTTTACATTTTAAAACGCGAATACCATTCAACACATGAATTTCTAATCAATGAATGAATATCAATTCAACACATGAATGTTTTCTATAGTTTCTATATATAGATAAAAAGTGTGATTTTTACATTCTAAAACGCGAATACCATTTAACACATGAATTTCTAATCAACGAATGAATATCAATTCAACACATGAATGTTTTCTATAGTTTCTATATATAGATAAAAAGTGTGATTTTTACATTTTAAAACGCGAGTACCATTCAACACATGAATTTCTAATCAACGAATGAATATCAATTCAACACATGAATGTTTTCTATAGTTTCTATATATAGATAAAAAGTGTGATTTTTACATTCTAAAACGCGAATACCATTCAACACATGAATTTCTAATCAACGAATGAATATCAATTCAACACATGAATGTTTTCTATAGTTTCTATACATAGATAAAAAGTGTGATTTTTACATTCTAAAACGCGAATACCATTTAACACATGAATTTCTAATCAACGAATGAATATCAATTCAACACATGAATGTTTTCTATAGTTTCTATATATAGATAAAAAGTGTGATTTTTACATTTTAAAATGTGAATACCATTCAACACATGAATTTCTAATCAACGAATGAATATCAATTCAACACATGAAGGTTTTCTATTCAATGAATAAATATAGTTTAAGCATACGAAAATAATTCAAACACACGAATATTATTCAAAATTTCGGCAGCATAACGGCAAGGTAGTTAAAACCGGGACTGTCCCTAGTACGGCTCCTCGCTCTACCTTAAAACCTCGCGGTTTTTGACAATGGGGATCATGCATCTAGTTCGCACGCAGGCGGCATGTATATATTTATTTCATTTCCACAAACTAATCCTATGTGGTTTCAACCAAATATTTTCCAATCACAAACGGGTATTTTTCAACCACAATCAAATCAATATCAACCACAAACAATCCCAAACAGCCATTCGCTATTAATCAATTTTCACAACAATTTCAACCAATAAATATCGTCCATGGTTTGTGGACGAGGGGCGTATATATATATATATATATATATATTTATATATAGCAATTCACTTTTATTTCCACACACACATATATATATAGAAAAAGAAATTGACGAGTGAGAAATTCTCACCAATAGCTATCCAATACTACGATTCTTCCTTTAGAGAAATCTTCGCCAATCTCGCCTTTCGTCGCTTTCGTTGCCCGTATTCTCTACATATGTAAAAATCGAATTTTTACTATGTTATTCAATATATAAAAATCGAATTTCAAAAATATAGATTCCGCCTTTTCAAAAATAAAGATTATATTTTTTAATATTCCTATGATGTAAAAATTATATTTTTATTACTTTAAAAATATAAGAATCATATCTTATTTCTTCTACTTGATAAAAATTCCGTCTTTTCTATTTTAAAAATATGATCTTTTCTATTCTAAAAAAAATCTGATCTTTTTCTTTTTAACGTTCTAATCTTTTTCTATTTAAAGTTCAAATCTTTTTCTATTTAAAGTTCAAATCTTTTTCTATTTAAAGTTCAAATCTTTTTCTATTTAAAGTTTAAACCTTTTTCTATTTAAAGTTCAAATCTTTTTCTATTTAAAGTTTAAACCTTTTTCTTTTTAAAGTTTTAAAATAAAATCAGTTTTAAACTCTTTAAAAATCAGAATTTTTCACAATTAAAATAAAATAAAAATAACTTACATTGATTTGTTAAGGAGGAGGGGGTCGTCAGGGTCGGCGGCAGGAGGCGGAGCAGGCGAAGCGGAGGGGCATGGCGGTCGTGGGTGGTCTTCGGTGGTGGTGGCGTCGATGCTTCAAGGGGGGCTCGCGATGCTTCAGGGGGGGCTCGGATGCGTCGCGAGGGGGAGGAGCGGGATCGGCAGCGTGGTGGGGGTTCGGCGGTCGTGGGTCGTCAGGGCGGTGGCGTCGATTGTCTTAGGGTTTTTTTTTCTTTTATTGGTTTGAAATTGAAATGAACGGGGGGGCCAGAAAGAAAGATAAAGGGAGGGAATTAAATTATTTTTTTTCTTTTTATTATTTAATTATTTAATTTTGCAAAAAGGTTGACTTTTACATACGACCTCGAAACGAGGCCTACCGCCTGTCGTCCATAGCATTTTACCCCCATTCCGAACACAATGGGATATGTATCGCAAGCTGATTTGATCGTTACAATCAGTTTCCGTTGAATTTACATTTAAATCACTATATTGAATTTTAAACGTACATTTTAAATTACCGGGGGCACATACTAACTCTAAAAATTCTCGAAAAATATTTTCTAGCTTCGTATTGACGATACGGTCCTAACAAAACTAGTTTCGTCAAATTCTGAGACCGTTTGAAAAATGGTCAATTTCAAGTCGATTAAAATCAACTAAAACTGGTCAAATGCGTTTTCCTTTGCCACGCCCACATATTGATTCAAAAAATTATGAAATTTGAAACCTAGCAATAACTTCACATCCCGGACCCAACAAAAGTGGTTTCGTCGAAATCCGAGGTCGTTTGCAAAATGTCCATTTTTAAGGGCCTGAATTTCATAGCGACTATTCAGAATTTTCAACTGGACATCTCTTTTGATTCCCGCTATGAAATTTCGATTGGTCGGATTCGTTAGAAAGATATTACCAATTAGATCCTAATGTTTTTGGTTTCACTAAAATCCGGATTGTTTTGCACCCGATACAGTCCGACAAAGTTTGAATTCAATTTTCGAAACTACAGCGCCCTTTCAGGCCTTATTTATAATTATAATTAATTATATTCGTTTTCAATTGTCGATTCAAACTCAGTTTTCATCGCCATTATTTAAAATATTTATTTTAAATATTTAAAATCCATTATTTTAGCCAATTTAAAAATTTTAAATTGGTTCAGATTTTCTGGGTCGTTACAATCTCCCCCACTTAAAACTTTTCGTCCCTGAAAAGGAACAAAGTCGAAAGTGGTTTGATAAATCTACAATCACACAACACAACAACCAATCCAATTGTTTTTAACGTTCAAAAATATACTAATCAAATCCTATATTTTTTTAAAAATCATTCAGACCATATAATTAAAAGTGTATATCTATGAAAAGAAAATAACAATAGAGTAGAGAATTGAATGGTAATGCAAAGTAGGTTAAATGTACCTTGCACCGGAGTCAATCAGAGATATCTACTTGGCATCTGGGATAAGCTTTCTGAATGCTCTCCTCAGTTTCCCAAGTACAATCTCGCGGATCTCCACTCCATTGCACTTTGACTAAGCGAACCTTCTTGTTCCTCAGCTCTTTGGTTTCTTTGCCTATAATCTTTAGCGGCTCTCTTCTCACAGCTAATTCTGGGGTAATTTCAATATCTTGCTGAGCTGCTTCTTCCACGATCAAGTCTGGATCATGTACGTGCTTTCGAAGTTCAGATATGTGAAATACATCATGAATTTCAGGCAACCAGTCAGGCAGTTTGACCCTATAAGCAAGAGACCCGATCCGTTCTAGAATAGGAAACGGGCCTATGAATTTGGGCGCTAACTTTCCAGTTTTACTGAACCGGATAACTCCTCTCATCGGCGATACTTTCAAATATACATAGTCGCCAACTTCAAAGGATATATCTCTTCTTCTTCTATCGGCATAGCTCTTTTGTCGGCTTTGAGCGGCGAGTAATCGCTTCTTAATAAAATCGACTTTGTCGGCAGCTTCTCGAATCATATCAGGACCCAACACAAGTCTATTTCCAGGCTCGACCCAACAAGCAGGAGATCGGCACGGTCTACCGTACAATGCTTCGAATGGCGACATTGTCAGACTCGCCTGGTAGCTGTTGTTATAAGAGAATTCAGCCAAATGCAGATGGTCTTCCCATGATCCACCGAAATCTATAACACAAGCCCGCAATAGATCTTCTAAAATGCGATTCACCCTCTCAGTCTGACCGTCTGTCTGAGGATGATAAGCGGTGCTCAAGTTTAACTTCGTTCCGAGCTCGACTTGAAATGCTTCCCAGAATTTGCTAGAGAATATTGTATCTCTATCACTGACTATGCTGAGCGGCACTCCATGTAGTCTAACTATTTCCCTGAAGTATATCTGCGCCAGACTCTGAGCAGTTCTGTTTGACCTGACAGGTATAAAATGGGCGGTCTTCATGAAGAGATCTACGATCACCCAAATACTATCATTTCCTTTCCTGGTTCTGGGCAAACCATCAATGAAATCCATGGAGATATGCTCCCACTTCCAACCAGGAACTTCTAGTGGTTGTAACAATCCAGCCAATTTCTGTTGGTCGCTTTTAACTAGCTGGCAAGTAGGGCATCGGCTAACGTATATTGAAACGTCTCTTTTCATAGCCTTCCACCAGAATGTTCTTTTGAGATCGTTATACATTTTGGCCACGCCAGGATGGATACTCAGCTTGGACTTGTGACACTCGTCTAGCACTTCCCTTTTTAACTTTGGGATGTCAGGAACACAAATCCTTCCTTTCAATCTCTGGGTCTCGTCGTTATCTATTTGAAAACACGAGGGTTCGCCTTTCTGAATCCTTTTAATCATATCCTTAATAAAATTATCCTCCTTCTGAAGAATAGATATTTTATCAATCAAGGAAGTCGTGATAATAAAGCTGGCGATCATTACATTCTTTCGGCTCAGCGCATCGGCCACGACATTGGCTTTCCTTGGAGTATATATAATTTCGAAGTCATATGCTGCAAGAAACTCCAGCCAACGCTGCTGCCTCAAATTCAAGTCCTTCTGAGTGAACAGATACTTTAACGACTGGTGATCTGTAAACAGTTCAAATCTCTCGCCCAGAAGATAGTGTCTCCAGATTTTCAAAGCGAACACAATAGCTAATAACTCAAGATCATGAGTTACGTAGTTCTTCTCGTGCGGCTTTAGCTGACGGCTAGCATAAGCGATCACTTGACCTCTTTGCATTAACACTGCGCCGAGGCCTTCTCTAGAAGCATCAGTCCATACTTTTAAATCCTGGTTGCCATCAATGATGGTTAACACTGGAGCTGTCGTTAGTCTTAACTTTAGCTCTTCGAAAGCCTCCTCACTTTCTGAAGTCCATTTGAACTTAGAATGCTTCTTTGTAAGCTTCGTTAAGTGACCAGATATCTTCGAAAAGTCTTTAACGAACTTCCGATAATAGCTAGCCAATCCGAGAAAGCTGCGGACTTCAGTGGGGGTACTGGGCTGTTTCCAATTTTGAATGGCTGTGATTTTGCTTGGATCCACAGCAATTCCTTCTTTCGATACAACGTGGCCCAGAAATTTTACTTCATCTTGCCAGAAGATACATTTGGAAAATATTGCTTTCAATACATTTCTCCTGAGGATTTCTAACACTTGTTCCAAATGTTTTTCATGCTCGGCCTTTGATTTAGAGAAGATTAGAATATCGTCAATGAAAACCAGAACAAATTTATTAAATACTCCTCTGAATACTCTGTTTATCAGATCGACGAAGTAAGCTGGAGCGTTACATAAGCCGAACGGCATTACTAACCACTCGTAGAATAAGTCGGGGCCTCTGAACGCTGTCATTGGAACACACTCCTCGGCAATTCGGAGTTGATGGAAGCCTGTAGCTAGGTCCATCCTTGAGAATACTTGTGCTCCATTTAATCGATCTAACAAATCGTCTATTCGCGGCAATGGATATTTATTCTTTATTGTCTGCTTGTTCAGATCACGATAGTCCACGCATAGCCATAGAGTACCGTCAGATTTTGGGACAAATACCACTGCTGCACCCCAATCAGAGAAACTAGGCCTGATCAGACCCTTCCATACTAGCTGTCGTGTTTGATTGTCTAATTCTTCCTTCTCTTTCAAGGACATTCTTCGAATAGCGTGAACTACCGGCCTTGCATTTGGAATTAAAGCAATTTTGAAATCTACTTCTCTCTGCGGAGGTAAGCGAACAACTTCTTCGAACACATCCGCATAGTTCTTGACAACAGGAATATCTTTGATGAGGTCCGGAATATTCTCTGTAACCTCAGGGACATTTCCTATTTGGGCTGGAGAAACATTCAAAGCTGCCCAGAAGTCTTTTCTATTTGCATTCTGACCTTCGCAGGGAATGGTTATATAATCACCTGATTTAATCTTTGCATTTACGACTCTCTCGGCGCATTTGACTTCAGCTTCATATTTGGCCAACCAGTCTAACCCCAAGATAAGATCAAACTCTTTGAAATTCATGACGACCGCGATGGTAGGAAACCGATAACGAAAGAAAGAAACCGACACTCCACAAATCCAACTGAGATCAATGGAACCCCCAACCGGATTCTGGACAGTCATTGGTTCCTTAAGCTTTTTCAAATTCAAATCCAGTTTCTTAGCTGCATCCTTTGCAATGAAGCTTCGTGACGCGCCTGTGTCAAACAGTACTTTAACTGGGATGTCTTTGACAGTTAGCGTGCCTTCTAAAACATCTGGCCTTTCCTGAATAGCTGAGGGCTCAGAAGTTTCTGCCACTTCATTCACTTGAACTATTTCAGTCTTTTTCAACTGCCAGCAATCTTGCTTTACGTGACCAGCCTGATGGCAGAGATTGCATTTACTATTTTCTTGAAAATTCATCCCGGATTTAGACCCATCACCCTTTCGTATGTTCGAAGATCTACAATTTCTCATCGAATGCCCTTGCTGATTGCACTTTAGACATACGACTGCCTTTACCCTTTTCTGATTGATCTTCGGCCTCTTTTTGACTTCAGCCTTCGTACTAGCCTCAGGCTGCTCACTTGTCTCTGGGCTATCAGCCTCAAATTTTCTTTTGCTGCTAGAGCTGATTTCTTCTTCGTCTCGCAACATGCCTTTCATATGGAGGTCTTCATATTGATAAGCCATATAAATCATTTCTGAAAAAGGGAGCTTCACATGCCCCAATACTTTATTCTGATATTTCCTTTGAAGCCCGTAAATAAATCTCAAATTCTTTCTCCTCGTATTCTGAATTAGATGGGGAGCAAAGTGAGAAAGTTCGTTGAATTTCTTATGATATTCTGGGATGGTCATATCACCTTGTATCAAATAAGAAAATTCATCGCATAATCTCTTGGTCGCTTCGGGAGGAGTAAATCTTTCTAAGAAAATCACTTTGAATCTGTCCCAGGTGATATCACCTTCTGGATTATCTTTAATAACTGAATCCCACCAAAACAAAGCTTCTTCTTTGAGTGCCCAGGATGCCAGTAATCTTTTCTGATCGTCTCTCAGCTTTAAACCCTCAAAGATCTTTTCTGCAGAACGAATCCAAGCTTGTGTTTCCATAATGGACTCCCTGCCTAAGAATGGCGATCCACCAAGATTTCGAAATCTCTTGTATAGAACTTCTATATTGGATTCTGGCTGCGGGAGCACAACTGGCTCATTAGCTGGTCGAGCCATACGATCATTTCTTCTGTTCCTGTCACTCATTTTCTAGTACGTCTGCAATTAGCAGACAAAGTGTCAGGTCACAGAAAAGGTAGTTTAAAATATAGAAACACATACTTCAATGTAAATGTGTCTATCGAGGTGTAATTTCATTCTGCTTTACTCATACTAGGATATTGCTGATCCTATCTGTGTAGAGTTACCCGTCCTAGAACATTACTGGTTCTATTTCTGACGAGTTCGTTCAAATGTTATATTCCAGAACTAAGCTTAACCAAAGTTCTGATACCACGTTGAGACGACCCGAAATCCCGTTCAGACGGAAACGAGGGTTATCTTTTGGAATATAACACAGAAACAGATAATAGCAGATCAAAATTAAACAAATACACCAGGTAATGAACAATAGAATATACTGGATAAAAGTAATCATCAGAGTTACATAGTATACAGGATCTTACTTAGTACAAATACAGTTCAGCTATACATAAATGTCTACAGCGGAAATAAACAAAATATGTACAATAGGAGCTGAACAGCATAAAAAGAAATAAATGATAGAATCCATCTTCAGCTCCAGCTATCCAGAAAGAACTAGCTAAACCTGAATACAAGGCTGCCCATGGAAAAAGGGGCACCCGAGTTTGAGAGTGAAACAAACTACGAGTCAGTCATGGGACTGGTATGAGAAATCTACTCAACACATATATAATTTGGCTAATCACAGGACCACGCCACTTTCGTGGAACGGGTTTACTCCATTGGATTGCCAGTGCTTTTAAAACAAATCTTTCTTTTAAACATCGCTATGCTTTTTATAAAAATGAAGCCGTTATAAGACTCAGTTCCCATCACACAATGCAACGCAAACCGGAGGATAGAGTATTACCTTATAACGGCCAAAATATGCTTGATACGAATAAAAACAAAGGCATTTGGTATTATTGCTAGTGTTTATATGTTTTGAAAGCAATTTCAAATCATAACTATCAATCATAGACAACATTAATGCCCCATACCACTATGTCGCCATATATAGGTATACAATCAAAACCGCACAGTCACGTATTTGGAAATTTGATTTCCGTCATGAACCAAGGCAAAAGATAGTCCTTACCGAATTCGAGACAATCTAGCCTACCATGTCTCAGGAACAGCCGCAACTGCCCCCTGGATCGTCAGGGCCGGTCCACCGATGTGGATTATTATACCTGAACAATACGTCTCCCCGACCTTTGGGGCGCAAACGAGCAAACGAATGACTCCATCGGACCCGGATCGTCCGATCAAACCGAGGCGCCTCGCAACAGCAACAACCACATAGGTGAAAATATATAAATGTCAGGGCTGGTAGGTCACTGACACCACCCTAGCTAGAAAGAAACGCATGCCCTCCCTGAGGTCCTTCTCCCGTTTTAGGTTCATACCGGGGTGTGAGGCTCGCGAATTTATGTTATACACAAAGCTACGCCACACAGGCGGTGCTTTGATCATCACCACAAGACTTTGGTTTTCAACAGAAGCCCTGATCTCTGCATCTTAGCATGCCACACAGAATTAATCCAATGTCAGACACACAGTCCATTTACAAGTCCGTTCTGGGTCTGAACGAAACCGGAGGCACTAAATACCTCGCAAACCCTTCGATCAACACGTACGTCTGAACGGGATTTCAGGTCGTCTCATAAACTATAACGGTTTAACTAATAAAACAAATGGATTTTTAAAATGAATTCCATTTCAATTTAACTTGAAAACGAAAATGTTGGGTTTAAAATCCAAGATAGATTATTTATAAGTTATATAAACATTGTATTTGAATATGGACGATAGTAAGAATTTATATTTCAATTGATTTAATTGTTTTGAAATTAATTTCTATATACTCATTTAATTTAACATATTAAAATATCAAGTGCGTTAAATTATCAAATGAGTGAACCCAAATCTTTTATAATCTTTGCAATTTATATATATAATTTTTCCACAATCTTAGCATTCAAACTTGTAAGTTGCCATGTGCGTGCTGACCGGTTGATAAGGGCATACTCAAAATAATAATAATAATAATACATGTTTAAAGATTTTAACGGATAAGATAAAAGGATGATGTCACCATTAAAAATCCATGAAATCTGGTCTACAAGCTGCGGAATCTGTACGTAAGTTGCAAAGGTCAAGCATTGTGGCCATGACTTTGTTTTTAATTGAACACCATACCTGCGTGTATAATAAAACAAATAAAATAAACGTGAAGCTTCCAACGAAAGTCACCCTATTCCTTCAACTAAAAGCCGTAGTGTTCCTTCCATCGAAAGCCATCGTGTTCCTTACGTTGGGAGCCACTTCAAATCTTCAACATAGAAGTCGTTTTCTCTCTATATAACAATGTCCCCTACCAATCCCTAAATTCCTCAAATCCATCGCATTCATATTTCCAAAACCAACTCTTTCTTTAGCAAAAACTGCTACATCTACAAAACAATCAAATTCGTGAGTGGAAAAATCAAATCGATTCGAAAAGAAAATTCAAAAAATAAAATAAAAATCCTATAAATCAAAATATTTATATACTTGAATCCCTCATTGGTTTCTCGTCAAGCTCAGGTGTTGTTTATTAGGTTCGAACCCAATTTGGTTCGATGTTAATTGATAACGTGAGGCTAGGGCATCGGTTTTTTGGGTATACCGGAGGCCGGAGAGGGAATCGAGGTATTGGTGGATCTATCGTTGAAGTGCGCACCTGCTGGAGTCGAGGAAAAAGAGTCTGATCACCAAAATCATATTCCGTGACTGGGGGAAACTATCGATCAGGACAACAATGCGATTAAAATAGGGAAGCCTGAGATTAGTGGGATTGAAGTGAGAAAAATAAGTCTGAGATAGTGTGTACATAGAGTTAAGTTCGTTGGCAGTGGTTTTGTGAATTCAGTGTGCTGATGAGTTCGCGGCATGGTCAGGCGACTAAGAAGCTATAGGGGGAGACGTGTTTATGACAGGAAAGGGGAGAGTTTAAATGAGTTTGGTTTGGGGGCTGCGTGAATTTTACATGGAGATTGTAAGGGGAGTTGACAGTCGCATTTTTGGTTAGAGAGTTCCAGTTGTGAATGCTAGTGAGAGAGGAAGGGGCTCGCGAAGTAAAGAGATAAAGGTTATACATTTTGGTGTTGTTTTCTTTTACTGTAGGGGAAGAGATTGGTCATGGCAGTTGTAATGAACCGCATTGGCAGAGGTATTATAATTAATTCATTTAATTATAAAAATGGTGGTTTAGTGAATTAAAAGGTCGTAGAATTAAATAATGACGAATATTTAATTAAAATAATAAATTAAATAATATATTTAATTCTGAAATAAATCAGAATTGGCTGAAATGGCGATATGGTGTGAACTGGATCATCTGTGATATTTAATTCAGTTTAGAATTGAATTAGAATAACGAATATATTATTTGAACGACAGTTTGGACGTATAATTATATTATAATTAAAATCGAGCTCGAAATGGCGCTGTAGTTCATAAATTGGCGATTCGAACTTCAACTAAATATACAGGGTTCGTTTATAATCGGATTTCTGTGAAACAAGAAACATTAGGAGCTGGTGGAGTATATCTTTCTAGTGGAAGAGAAAATCGGGATTTCGTCGTGTAGATTTTGATTTACGTCCAAATCAAATTTTAGAAAAGTCGCTGCCGAATTCCTTTATAATTTATAAAGGAATTATTTATATTTTTAAAAGGAATTTCAAAATAAATCGAATATCGGGTTGACCCAGATTTGAAATATCGAGTTAGAAACCTATATAAGATTTTTTTTGAAGTTGAATGGTATTCCACTATGAAAATATACGATAATATAAATTTATTTGTATTTATTTATATTTAGTCTAATTATATTTAAATATATTTATATATTTAAATGGGTCGTTCAGAGCTATAAAAATAAACCACTTTTGCAAACAGGTTCAGAATTCGACGAAACCGGTTTTATTGAGTCCGGAGTAGTGATGTATAGCAGAGTGTCAATTTTTGTTACAAACGGATAGATCATGTGTTCATACGACATCAAAATGTTTGATGATATTAAATGAATATTATATTAAAAATATCTGAAAATATCTTAGGAAAAATATCTAAATCCTACTCACTATAAATAACAATTACTACCACCCTTAAAACCTAATTCTCAACTCCTGTAGTCAAAGAGTAAATGCGCCGCTGTTATTTTCCTCTTACAGTAAATTTTCGATCTTCAAAAATCATTCGGAAATCAAATAAAATGTGATAAATTATGAAATACATATATTTGGCATGCTGGGATGAAGAGCTTCAATATGGTATTGGTTTTACATGGCTCGACAGCCTATCCGTTCGCGAAGGATTCACCAGCACCGCCTAGGGCTTGCGAATTCGAGAATCAATATGAATTTCTGGTTTGCTAGTGGAGTTCGTCTTTCTCTTTAGCACCTATGCTGATTTATTGGTGGATCTCCGACAATATTTACGGCATGCGATGGTTGTACAACAGCTCGAAGTCCGGGAGTCGCATGTGGAAGCTCGAGGTTCGAATGCATCTGATGGTGATCGTGAGGTGGGCCTCGCGGAGAAGGTGAAGTTGGTAAAAGCAGATTGGCATTTTGGTGAAGAAATGGGTGAGCGTGAGTTAGAAAATGGAATCGGTAGTAGTGCTGAGAATACTGGAGGAAGTCACGAAAGTGTTTGGGGAAGGAGATAAGAATCGGGTCTGGTATTTTGGTTAGGGAATGGACCGGGTTTAGTTTCAAAAGGTTAAAGCCCATGGATTTAATTAATTTAGTTTAAATTTTATTTAAAATAGTATTAACTTGAATAAATCATATCTTGATCATACCACATCAAAATTGGACAAAACAAGGTCCGTTGGGACCATATGGACGAGAGCTTCACAATGAAGCTGACTGGGAGTGGATTGGGGTTCGTTACAATTTATAGTGAAATAAATTGTCCATCTGAATCAACGACAATTATCGTTATTAACGATGATAGTCCAAAGTGAGTAAATCTCACTAACTCTGAACAGTTTATAATTTCATGTTGTATTTTTAGAACTGTTAAATATTGGTTAATTGACTGTGTGTTGATTGTTTGATTGAACTGCTAGTCAGTTAGTTGAATTTCTATATTTGATTCTGTTTAACAGAATATATCATATGGAACTGAAAGTGATGTTATCTATATTGTTTAACATCTGTGATGCAAGGAAACAGGTTGGAGGAACCCAACTTGGTTCCTCAACATTTATTTTACTGTTTTTCATACATTGCGATATATGATGTGATATATAATCTGTTGTCGATTATATGTGTTTGAACGATACTGATCATCGTGATTTGATATGTTGAATACCATAATATAGCGAAATGTTGATAAGGGGATATTTTCAAAATGATATTTGAAAATAAAATATTTATAAATGGAATATTTATAAATAAGAAATATTTATAAATTGGAATATTTATAAATAGGAGATATTTAGAAAAGGGAAAAATAAAATCAAAGAATAGATTAGAAAAGGAAATATTTGCAAAGCATTTGCAAATAGAATAATAGAAAAGGAAATATTTGTATAATCATTTACAAATAGAATTGATAGGAAATAGTTAGAAAACAAATAGAGTTATAAAAAGGAAAAATTTGTTCATAACTGAATAGGATGTTATACAAAGGAAACCGTTATAAAAAGGAAAACGTTACTAAAAAGGAAATCATTTGTAAAGTGAGGAACCGTTACTAAAAGTAAATCTTTATAAATGAATAGTTTATTCGAAGGGAGCTAATCGAATATGGTATTGGAAAGTTAGTAAATCGAATTTGGTTATTCGAAGGAATTATCGAATTCAGTTATTCGATGGAGTTAAACGATTTGAGTAAAAGAAAATGAGTCAATCGAATATAGTTTATTCTAATAGAATAAATGAGTTAATCGAATATAGTTTATTCAAATAGAATAAATGAGTTAATCGAATATATAGTTTATTCAAATAGAATAAATGAGTTAATCGAATATATAGTTTATTCAGATAGAAAATGAGTTAATCAAATATATAGTTTATTCAAATAGAATAAATGAGTTAATCGAATATATAGTTTATTCAGATAGAAAATGAGTTAATCGAATATATAGTTTATTCGAATAGAAAGTAAAATGAGTTAATCGAATATATAGTTTATTAGAATAGAAAAAGAGTTAATCGAATATAGTTTATTCAAATAGAATAAATGAGTTAATCGAATATAGTTTATTCAAATAGAATAAATGAGTTAATCAAATATATAGTTTATTCAAATAGAATAAATGAGTTAATCGAATATATATTTTATTCAGATAGAAAATGAGTTAATCGAATATATAGTTTATTCAAATAGAATAAATGAGTTAATCGAATATATAGTTTATTCAGATAGAAAAGGAGTTAATCGAATATAGTTTATTCAAATAGAATAAAGGAGTTAATCGAATATAGTTTATTCGAATAGAAAGTAAAAGAGTTAATCGAATATAGTTTATTCGAATAGAAAGTAAAAGGAGTTAATCAAATATAGTTTATTCAAATAGAATAAATGAGTTAATCGAATATAGTTTATTCAAATAGAATAAATGAGTTAATCGAATATATAGTTTATTCAAATAGAATAAATGAGTTAATCGAATATATAGTTTATTCAAATAGAATAAATGAGTTAATCGAATATATAGTTTATTCAAATAGAATAAAGGAGTTAATCGAATATAGTTTATTCAGATAGAATAAAGGAGTTAATCAAATATAGTTTATTCGAATAGAAAATAAAAGGAGTTAATCGAATATAGTTTATTCGAATAGAAAGTAAAACGAGTTAATCGAATATAGTTTATTCGAATAGAAAGTAAAAGGAGTTAATATAATATATAGTTTATTCAAATAGAATTGAAAGAGTTATCGAATATAGTTTATTCGATGGGAGTAAAGTGAATAGAGTTAAAGTAAAATCAAAAGAGTTAAGTGAATAGAATAAATTGAATAGAGTTATCGAATATACCTTATCGAAGGAAAGAATTATCGAATAGGAAAGATTTGAAAGAGTGTTACGTAAGGAAGTTTGTTAAAGTATTAGAAGGGTGAACTTTGTCTATTTCAAGGTTAGAAACGTTGTTCAGTTAAGGTCTGAGAGGTAGTATTACCCCAACTTGATTGACTTCATTTTTAATTAAGGAATGGTTAAGGTTCGATAGTAAAGGAGGGTTAAGTGAATTTAGTAATTGAAGGAAATGGTTTGAGTTGGCATCGCGATGGTTTGTTTAAACATCTGTCTAAGTCCAATGAAGAAGCCTTGGAAATGTTTTCCAAATAAGAAACCAGAAATGTTTTCTAATAAAGAAAACAAGAAATGGAAAGGTTTTCCATTGTTAATAATGTATATTTTCCAAATTTAGAAAATAAGAAATATTGAATATAGGGAAACATGAGATAAGTAAATTAATGGAATAAAGAGATAAATGTTGAATGATGTTTAATCGATATAAATTTCCATTTGGAAATAATATCGTTGTTTGCACACCTGTTTTTCTTCGATAGTTAAATCACAGACTATCGAAGTTTTGACCATTTTAACGTTGTTAATATGGAGAAACCGGTTGGATTATTATCCAAAGAACCACTCTGTATTGCCATAAGTGTTGCGAATCATATATGCCAAAGGAAATAGAAGACGGAGTTATGCAAGGGCTATCCTGTTTACAGAATAGTGCCTTCGGTTCATCCTGTTCCTGGATGACTTGTATGGACGGATGTCTGACATAGTATTTCCAGACGATCACGTATATTGATTTCTCCAACTGTACCAAGAGTGGAAGCAGAGAAGGAAATTTTTTTAGCTAACACATAATGTATGGTTGAGGACGTAAATCGGTGATTTGATTGATTTGACGATGTGGCATTCAAAGAGAATCTGGTGTGATGATAAAGCGTAGCTTCTAGCCTCACATCCGGTAAATGACAGAAATTGGGCCGGCAGCATGGCTAAGTCGGTCGCACCGAAGTAGGGTGTATAATCACCTGATCTAGAGTTTCATTTACTTCTAAAAATCAATTGTTGATGCTGTCCCATTCTGGAAATGGTTGCTGATCCCAACCGTTGGTGATATACATTCGATACACTCAAGCGAAATGAGTGGTCGGTCATGTGTGGCCGGGTTGCAAGATGTTCTTGTTGAACCCAGTGTATTCCTCTCTAGAGGTACACTAGCGAAAGGTGGTTCCATACCTTGTCATAGTTGGAAACCCATTACCCAATACGTGCTTGCGGTTTTGATTGTATACTATATATGTAGAACGTGAGATGAAAGCGTTTCTGCTAGATGATTATTATACTGTGGTTGATAGACATTATTATAATATCAAAAAGGTTTTTGATATAAAGATAATTTGGATTCTCATAAGGGAGAAACCCGTTCCGTTATACAGCGTGGTCTTATGAGATATCGTTTACCTGTTTGAACTGTTTTAAACTGTTTTACTCACACCAGTCCCATGACTGACCCGGATTTTATTTTGTTGTTTTCCCTAAACTCTTGGGTGCCTAAATTTGTACGGGCAGTCAAGTAATCGGGATTTTACAGATACACTTGAAGAGCTGGAGCAGGAGGCTTCAGGATCATATAACTATAGTTTATTTCCGCTGTGTTTTAAGTGTTGTACTTTGATAATGATATGTATATTCAAGTACAGATTTGTATTTCAAAGTTATTTTATGAAATATATTTATTTGTTCTGCTATGAGATTCGTGTTACTCTGATATTGTGTTCTTCTTCTTCTTCTTCTTCTTCTTCTTCTATTCTAAGTTTCTATCTTATCTTTCCTCACCCTCTGTTTTCTTTCTATTAATTTCCTGATTTTCAGTTTAATTTGGGGTTGGACTTGTGTTTTTGGTCAGCTCAAATTGGACCGGATTTTCGGGTCATTATAGCAGTGATGCTTGAAGGGTTTGAGTTGCAACTGAAGTCGGAATTTTTTGTGAGAAGCATGGTGATGTTGTCAGATTTTGGATAAGGCCCTATGGTATGAGTAAGTGGATGACATCGGGTTCAAGTCTGTATACGGGTTTCCGAATTTTACTAAGGTAAGGAAAAGGATTTGTGAAATGAAAAAGATAGTTAAAGAGGAAGGGAAGTAATGGGAGGATGTTGTTTGAATTTAGAAGAAGGGACAGAGGGATTTTTCTTCTTGGAAAGCAAGCCGATGGATGAATGAAAGGGAGGTTTGTTAAAATGGTAATTAAGGATTTAAAATATAATTATGGTGTTAAAATTATTTTTGAGCTAAATCAAATATTAAAACATGAATGTTTATAATTGTGCAACCTGATTATATGTGAACAGAATTGAACCAGATCGGATCCATTGGAACCGTAACGGCGAGAGATACATTGGCAATAAATTTCACTGAAAACAGTGCTACTAATATTTCATGATAAAATCAAACGTTTGTTTGTTTGTAAACAAAATAAAAGCAGAATCATCAACTGCAGAATAAGGTGAGTAAACTCACTAACTCTGACGTGTTTATATTTTTATATAAACAAGTTTTAAATTTATTTATACTATTTTATACTGTTTGATAGTTTTTTGGATGGATAATTGATAAAATTGGTTGAAATGGTTGATATAGTTATATCGTTGATCGGTTTATCAATTCTTTTTAATATGATATTTCACACTGATGTGAAATTAATATTATTTATGTTGATTAACATCTGTGGATGTAGGGAAACAGATTGGAGGGATCCAACTGGATTCCTCAACATTTAAATTACTATTTTTCATTGATTGTGATATATGATGTTATATATATCCTGTGATTAATTTGTTGTGTTTATATATCACTGGCCCTAGAAATTTGATATTAAAATACCGGAAATTATTTTCGAATGTAGAAAATAAATTGAAGATTTAAAAAGAAATTTTATTTCAAAATTTGAGATTGGATTCTGAATAGATTTGAAAGTAGAAACTTGTTTCAGTGGATAAAACAAGTAGTTAAATTTATAAATGATATTTATGGCTAAAGGGAAATAATTGTCATTGAATAATTAATATTTGGCTTGAAATCGATATTTTATTATCGAATGAAAAATCGCTATAAGGTTTAAAGGGAGATTTTTAATAGGAATATATTTTTAATAGATAAATTGAGAGGATTAAATTATGAACGACATTTTAAATTCAGTGAAATATTTATAGTGGAATAAATTGAATTTATATAGAAAAGTGAAAACGGTTTTGAAACCAATATTAGAAATTGGATTTAAACTTAATAGCTATAAAAGAAATTGTGAATGAGTTTATAAATATTTAGAAAAAAAGTATTTACGGATAAATTTTAAACAGAAGTTATAGACGAAATTTGGATTTGAAGTGATAAAATCAAATGGATTTGATCATATGTAAAAGAAATATATTCACGGGTAAAGTGAATAATAGTTTAAAGCAAATATTTTGCAAATGAAATATCTCAAAAGTAAATTTAGTTTTGAAATATAAATCTAGATTGGAAATTGAATGAAAAGGGAAATAGGTAATCGTTTTAAAAGAAAACAATAAGTCTTGTTTCAAAATTTGGAATATAAAATCAAGTGTGATAACGTTTTGTAGACTTAATGAATATAATGGAATTTTATAATGATTTGGAAGGGATAAATTCAAATGTGAATTTAGAATTTAAATTAACCTGAAATGGTAGATAAATTCCGAAGTCTGGAATATAAATCGAATATAGATTATTCGAGAGAGGGTAATTTATTGGAATTCGATTATATCGAATTTAGGAAAGTAGTTATTTTTAATTTCCATTTGAATCATATGTAATTATTTATTTATTTACTTATAAATTTATTTATTGAAATTAATAAGTACAAGTTATATTTTTATAAACCAAATATTTGGAAACAATGATTATAACGATAATGTTATAATAAATGTTTTATAAATCTAAACAATGATTATAATGCTATCGTTATAATAAATGTTTTATAAATCTAAACAGCGATTATATCGTTGTTGTTATGATAAATATTTTATAAGTCTAAACAGCGATTATAATGTTGTTGTTATAATAAATGTTTTGTAAATCTGAATAACGATTACAACGCTACCGTTATAATCAATGTTTTTCCGTAAAAGAAGTGGATTCTTAGATTGAATCCGAGAGTCGCGTAAGCAAGGTTTTGTTTGAAGTTGTGAGCTTTGACTATTTCAAAGTTGAGAATGTTGTTCAAATAAGGTCTAAGAGGTAATTATACCCCAACTTGATTGACTTCATAATTGATGGAGGAATGGTTAAGGTTCGATAGTAAAGATTGGTTAGCAATATGGTTAGTTAATAAATGATTAATGGTTTGAGTATAATAATGATGTTTTACAACATCCCGTTAATTTAAAGGATTTTGAAATGTTTTCCCGAATAAAATGAGAGATATTTTCTACGCATAGAAGATGAAATGAATTGGTCAACGAGGAATTAAGAAAGGGAATATGGGAAATATTTTCCGATATTAATAAGGTATATTTTCAAAATATAGAAAATGAGGATTTATGAATATTTAGAAAAGTTTTCTAACTGGAATAAGAGACATTTTCTCGAATAAAGAAATTAGGATATTAGGAAAGTTTTTCCAAGAATCGAGAGAAAAAATAGAGCTTTGAAAGGATACGAAAGTGTAACGACCCGAATTTTTGGCCATTTAATTTTGAATATTGGTTTTAATCATTTTATTTGAAATACAAATCGATTTTTAATAGTCTGAATGTCATTTTAATTCGAAATATCAAGTTTAAATCCAAATATGGTTATTTTGAAACTATAGGTATATTATGTTTGAATATATATGATAATAATATTTTATTAGTAATAGATTTGTTTATTCTGGAATTGATTTATATAGTATATCGATTTAAATTCTAAATGATGGCAGATTTTAACTAAATAAATTTTATAAAATCCGAAATAGTTAATTTTTGAAAGACTTTTGAGATATGTTCCTAATTTAATTCATAGAATTTTACTGTAATTTTTAATATGAAAAATAAACAATTTTTCTTTTAAGGTATCTTGCACCCAATATCGGTGTTTTGAAACTTCTCAAATCAACTTAACTAGTCTATTTTATTATATTATTGAAATCATGGCACATCACGTGATCTGATCGTATTCTTATTTTTGTCCGTGTTTTGTGGATTCATTCACAGTGTATGTATCCCAGTTACAGTTATTTTCTAATTCATAAATGGGATATTAAAATTTGAAATGATACCACTAAGCCTAACAAGCTACTATAGTACTACCTTATCTTATTATAAACCTACGCTTAACTTGTGTGATGGCCAACCATTAAATTTCTTGGCTGTCAAACTGTTTTACAATGGATGCCAAGGTAAGTCACTAACCGTGCATCCCAAGCTTTTCAAAACCGCGCTTAGCAGTTGTTTCCAATACCGTGAGTATCATGCTTCTCAATCCCTATATAAACTAAACAAGTCGTCTCCTTTCCATTTCTTTCTCTTCAGCAAAACACGATAACTTCCTAAACGAAAAATCATCAAAACCGATCCCTTCAATAAATGAAGAAAACAATTCCACTTCAAAAATCATGTAAATTAATCCCTCAATTGAAAATCGAAGCCCTCATTTATTGAGATTATTATTAGGAGATCTTCGTACCACTATTATTTCAGTCAAGCTCGAAAACAACATACTGTTGCAGATGGAATTCCGACGCTATGGTTAAGGGGAAAGGATGGGACCTGAGCAGAATCCAAGGTG
Organism: Allium sativum; assembly: GCA_030737875.1. NCBI lineage: Eukaryota > Viridiplantae > Streptophyta > Magnoliopsida > Asparagales > Amaryllidaceae > Allium > Allium sativum. Next base: position 249,970,091 of record CM060915.1, on the reverse strand, counting down.
GACTGGTGGGGTCCGGTTGCAGGTGAACTAGCGGCAACACCGTTATGGTTGAAAGGAGATGTCTTTTTATTGGGTATTCACGATTTTGGTTCGCTCTTTTGGGTTTAGCTGGAGGTAGGAGGCAGTGGACAGGTTTAAGTTGATCAGTGAAGTTGGTTAGGGTGGCAGGGGTTGTCACTGTAGGTTTCCGTTGGCTCAGATTAGTTGAAGGAAGTGCTCGGAGGGTTGGTTAGAGATAAACGTGAGTAGTGGTGATGCTGAATGGTGGAGCTAAAGGACGGGCTAAGCATCAGGACGAAAGGCGGACTACAGAGAGCGTGCAAAAGTGTAGTTTGGGGAGGACTGGGGAGCAACATGAATGATGAAGGCCGTTGTATAGTATTGCGTTAAGGAGAAGGCATAGTTAAGAGAGGTACGAGAAGTTGTTCAAGCAGTTGATGTGATAATTGAGTTACAGATAGAATTTTAGTCACGTTACAATGGAAATTACAAACAAATTTTTAGCACTCGGTGAATATGGTGACATTGAAGAAGGGGGAAGTTAGAACTGGTCATGTGCTTAGCAGCATGGAGGTTGACGGTTTCATCAGTCTTGTGTTAGGATACTCTAGCACCACAAAAAAGCAACTCAACCTTCTTTTTCGATTGATAAGGGCAAAGAAATTGGGATCACACGAATACGAAAGCTAAATTAAAAGTGCTACTGAATTAATATTGGTAATTAAAGTTAATTAAGGACCTTAGTAACTATGATTTATTTTTTAAACGTATATATATAATTACAAACCGTTATAACTATGTCATGCGATAACAGAATTCGACAAAAAGTGTTGAAATTGTATGGGTGATCTCTACGCACACGAGCTGGAATGGCTTAAATTGGAACTAACGTGGCTGAGAATAAAGCTACTGGGATTTCGTGATAAAATCAAATACATGTTTGACTGTAAGCGAAATAAGAGCAGAATCGTCAACTGCAAACAATGTGACTAAACTCACTAACTCTGCCTCATTATATTTTTATATAAACAAGTTTTAAATTTATATATAGTAATTTTATGTTGTGTGATGGTTGTTTGGATGAATGGTTGATAAATTGGTTGAAATGATTGATATAGATATATACTTAAATCATTGATTGAACATTGATTCTATTTCCCATATTATCGCACAGCGAAGTGAAAATGATGTTTTTATGTTGATTAACATCTGTGGATGCTGGGAAATAGGTTGGAGGGATCCAACTGGATTCCTCAACATTTATATTACGGTTTTTATTTGATTGTGATATATGATGTGTTATATAATCTGTGATTGGATATGTTGTGTTTGAATTACCCTAGCCCTAGCAACTTGGTATTTTAAATACCATAAAAATATTTTCGAATATGGAAAAGGAAATTGGGATATAAATGGGATGTATTTCCAAAATAGAAATAAAATTTCGAATAGAGTTGAAAATGCAAACCTGTTCAAATGGATAAATCAAGAAGTTGTTTTTAAATGAAAGTATAAAGTGAATTATTTATCATTGGATAAATTGAAATATAAATTCAAAGTTTGAATTTATGTGAAAAAGTGGAAATCAATTTTGAAACTACGTATTTGAAAATGAGATTTGAACGTAGTAAATTATAAGGAAATTTTAAACGTGATTTTATACGATTTGAAATAAACATGAGATTTGTATGGAAAATTTTGAATAGAAGTTATAAATAAAATTTGGGTTTAAGATATTAATTATAAGTACGAAATCAAATTGATTTGATTATAAAAGAAATATGTTCATGATTAAAATAAATAATAGTTTAAAACAAATAATTTGCAAATAAAATATCTATAAAGGAATTTAGATTTGGAATATGAATCCAAATTTAGAACGTGAATGAGAAAGGGAAATGAATAATAGTTTTTAAAGAAACGATGAGTTTTATCCCAAAATTTAGAATATAAATAACGTTTTTGTAGGCTAGGACGGTTATAAAGGGATTTGGTAATGATTAGAAAGGATAAATTCAAAAGTGAAATGGGAATTTGAATTAACTTGAAATGGTAGATCTATTCCGAAGTTTGCAATATAAATCGAATATAGATTATTCGAGAGAAAGTTATTCATTGGAATTCAATTATATCGAATTTAGGGAAGTAGTTATTTTTACTTTCCATTTTGAATAAAATTTAATTTTTTAATTATTTATTTATTAACTTATTAACTGAATTAATAAGTACAAGTTATATTTTTAAACAATGATTATAACGCTGAGGTTAAAATAAATGTTTTGTAAATCAAAATAGCAATTTTAACGCTGCCGTTATAATAATGCTTTATAAATCTAAACAGCGACTTTAATGCTGCCATTATAATAAATGTGTTATAAATCAAATATTTGGAAACAACGATTATAACATTACCATTATAATTAATGTTTTCCGTAAAAGAAGTGTATTCTTAGATTGTATCTGAGAGTTGCGTAAGCGATATTTTGTTTGAAGTTGTGAGCTTTGACTATTTCAAAGTTGGTAATGTTGTTCAGTTAAGGTCTGAGAGGTAATTATACCCCAACTTGATTGACTTCATGATTGATGGAGAAATGGTTAAGGTTCGATAGTGAAGATTGATTAGCAATATAGTTAGTTATAAATGATTAATGGTTTGAGTCATAATAACGATATTTTATAACATCACGTTAATTTAAAGGATTTTGAAATGTTTTTCTCAAACAAAATAGGGGATATTTTCTACGCATAGAAAATGAAATGAATTGGTCAACGAGGAACTAATAAATGGAATATGGAAATATTTTCTGATATTAATAACTTATATTTTCTGAATATAGAAAATAAGGATTCTTGAATATTTAGAAATGTTTTCTAACTAGAATAAGAGATATTTTCTTGAATAAAGAAATTAGGATATTGGAAATGTTTTTCCAAGAATCAAGAGAGAAAATTGAGCTTTGAAAGGATACGAAAGATGGAAAAGGGAATTGGAAACGATAATATAATAAGGAATTAATTTAAAAAGGGGTCATTGTTGTTTGGTGGTTGATCATTAGAATTTCCATTTAGAAATAGGACCGTTAATTTTATGGATGTTTCTTTAATAGTAAAATCACCAACTATCATAGTTTTGAATTATTATATACCTCCGTTGTCAATACGGAGGGACCGAGATCATATTTATTATCTGAAAACCACTCAGTATGGGCATAAGCAGTACGAATCAACTTATGCTGAAGATGATCGAGGACGGAGTAAAGTGCAAGGGTTGTTATGTAATTATAAGGTAGAAACTGCCCAAGATGGATTAATAGAATGGTGCCTTCGGTTTGTCTGGTCCTAGGACAACGTATACGGACGAATGTTTGACGATGTGGCATTCAAAGTAAATGGTGGCAAGATGGTCTAAAAGAATAATCGTGACCTCAAGCCTCATCACCCAGGAAATGAAAAAAAATCGGGCAGGCAGCATGGCCATATGGGTCATTCCTATTAGGGGTTTTATCACCTGATCTAGAGAAAATTCATTTGCTTTTTATTCTATTTCGCTATTGTATGCTTTTGGTAACGTTTGCTGATCACAACCGTTAGTGATAATATGCTCGCTACACTCAAGTTAAATGAGTGGTCAGCCATGTATGGGCCAGGTTGCAAGACGTTCTTGTTGAATCCAGTGTATTCCCCTCTAGAGATATATTATTGGAAGGTGGTTCCATACCTTGTCATATTGGAAATCCATTCTCCAATAAGAGCCCTGCGGTTTTCGATTTTAAATTATATATGGAGCGTGAGATGCAAGCGTTCCGCTAGATTTTATTTATTTGAGGAAGACATTATTATAATATCACTGGATTTGATATCAAAGATATATTTTTGGTTATCGTAAGGTAAAAACCATCTGTGTTTATGTGTGGATTGGTCTTATGATTATCAATTTTTTCGAAAGGATTTTGAAAGTTGAACAAATGGTTGGAGTTTACTCACACCAGTCCCATGACTAACCCAGAGTTTATTTTGTTTGTTTTCCCTAAACTCATGGGTGCCCAAATTTGTACGGGCAGTCAAGTAGTCAGGATTTTACAGATTCACTTGGAGGAGTTTGAAGCAGGAGGCTTCACTAGTTAGCTATAGACTATCATATTTTCCTCTGTGTATTATGTTCGTATCTGGAAACAGGTGTTTATAACAATTCCAGAAATAGCTGTTGTGCTTTGATGATGGTATGTATATAAAGTTACTGAATTATATTTCAAAGTTTATGTTATCCAATATATTTTATTTATTCCGCTGTGAGTTTGTGATCTTCATTTTCTACTATTTTAATATTTCTTTCTTTCTATTTCTCATCCTCGACCTTCTTTCTAATAATGATTCGTATTTCTATGCAATTTGGGTTGGACGTGCAGTGTTATTAGTCGACCCAAAGGGTACAGAAATTCAGGCCACTACATTTGGTATCTGAGCTAAAGGTTGAGTAGTAACCTTGGCTCCGTGGCATAACTCAATAGAGATGGGGCTAGTAATACCTTAGATTGAGTTTGTGTGTGTATATATGAGCGCGTGTTTGTAGATTTAATATGAAATTGTTTTATATTGTGTTGATTGGTTTGTTGAGTTGTTTATGAATTCTGGTCGATACAGGATGTACAACTGTATCGATAGGTGTTTCTAAACTCTTGAACAAAGCAATTCGATACAGTATTGTTTTAAAATGGGTAAATAAAATAATTTTGCCCAAAATTTATTCTGATATAAAAGTAATAATTTCTGAATTATTATATATGAATATGTTGGTTGTTATTACAATCAAATGGAATTATGAAATACTGAAATAGTTGTATAATTTGTATACGGATAATGTATACAAATGAGATAAATCAAGATTATGTTCAAACAATAATTTGAATTTCGGGTGTTTAGAAAATATTTTCTTAAATATTATAAAGTAATATAACATTACTTTAAAGTATTTTTGAATAAGAATGGTTTAAATGGATTTTTAAAGGGATTAAGCACTAAAATCATTTTAGTGGCAAGAATGTAATTCTGATAATTGATCGCGACATTATTAGTATTCATTTTCAAGTTTCTGAGTGACAGATTGCTACCATGTAATTTGGGAATGAAAATTTGTTTGAAAAGGACAAGATGTTTCTAGAAATACAAATGTTTTGAATTGAGTTGATTATAAATATATGTATATAAATATGTATGGTTTCAAACTAATTTGAAATAAAACCCAAAAATTTGAATTTCCGAAATTAAAATTTAACTTGTATAGGTTGAATAGACTGAAATGTTAAAAATGTATCAAATGAATTGTAATTTAACTTAAGTTAAATAAAAATTGGATTGGATTAGAAATAACTCCGAATGAAATTAAATAAAGAAAAATGTTGAGATTCGAATTATTAATATGAATTCGACTTATGAATAAGTAAGTTCAATATATATATATATATATTGGATGTTGTTAATTGGGATAAATTTGGATACAAGATTAATAAGTGGATTGACTTAAGTATAAAACAGATTTGAATTGATAGAATGGAAGTGAACTAATCAGAAGTTGATTAGAGAGTTAAAAACTGGAAGTTGGATTGATTTGAAACCAACTAGAAATGGTTGTATGTACATATGCTGAGCAGGTATTGAATGGAAGCAAATGCAAGAGATAGAATTATGTCCGACAAAAAGGTATATGTTTACAATATTACTTGGGTTTGATGATTTTATGTGCCTATGGGGCAAGCCGCTTGGTTTTTTGATTTTCTTTTGGATTGGAGAAGGCCTAGAAAGGCGAGTTGTGATTGTACCAATTGAGCCGTGTAAAGGAGATGCTGGCGAAATTTTCCAAAAATTTAATGAGTTAGAAAATTTTCAAGAAATTTTTTGATAATTTGAACTCCAGTTGTTAATTGTAATTGAAAAAAAAACCCAGAGTTAGTTAATAAAATTTCAAGTGGAATAATGAATTTAAAATTATTTGGAATGGGTGTGGATATGCAGATGATCATACGAATTCAAGATAAGAAAGTAATGACGGATTACCAAATAAATGGGGGACAGATCATTTTCAAAGAATTATGAATGGTCGAGTATTGGTATAAGATTTCGAAGGTCGGATAAGAACTGGGTTATGAAGATATGGAATATAAGATTTTAACTAAGTAGGTTATGAGGAGTTAGAGTTATAGCATTTTACTGCTTAGCAATTTCAGGGACGAAATTATTTTAAGGGGGAAGGAATGTAACGACCGAAATTTTTGGCCATTTAATTCTGAATATTTAAATTGGTTTTAAATATTTTATTTGAAATATAAATCGATTTTTAACAGTCTGAATGTCATTTTAATTTGAAATATCGAGTTATGGTTATTTTGAAACTATAGGTATATTATATTTGAATATATATGATAATAATATTTTATTAGTAATAGATTTGTTTATTGTGGAATTGATTTATATAGTATATCGATTTAAATTCTAAATGATGGCAGATTTTAACAATTTTTTTTATAAAATCCGAAATAGTTAATTTTTTAGGCGTGCTCTTAATTTAATTTACAGAATTTTACTAAAAATTTTAATATGGAAAAATAAACAATTTTTCTTTTAAGGAATTTTACACCCTATATCGGTGTTTTGAAACTTCTCAAATCAACTTAACTAGTCTATTTTATTATATTATTGAAATCGTGCCACATCATGTGACCTGATCGTATTCTTATTTTTGTCTGTGGTTTGTTGATTCATTCACAGTGTATGCATCCGAGTTACAGTTATTTTCTAATTCATAAATGCTATATTAAAATTTGAAATGATACCACTAAACCTAACAAGCTACTGTAGTACCACCTTATCTTATTCTAAAACTATATTGTGTTGTATATAACGGTGTTGTATACACAATTATATGATTTTTGTTTGATGATAACAACCAAATATATATTATCAGATATGTGTTTGTAATTGTACTGTTTCATATATCTCACAACATACATGAATATAATATTTCTATCTAAATAAATACAACTGCACAGAAATTTAAATATTCACAGTATTTTATTTGAATAGAATATTTTATTTCAATATCAAACAGTACAAATTTTATACTCCACTATTTGTACATCTCTGTATTACATTTCATATCATAACAGACTTCATATACACACCTCCTCACTATAGAATAACTCTGTCAATAATTTCATATATACATTCATTTACACAGACTCATATATATACACATTTACTAACACTACGCTCATTCACTGCTTTCTGTTTTCTTGTCTTCTGTCTTCACAGTTTTCAGTCCAGTCACTTCAGTCCAGTCTCATCCTCTTACCTGTCACATGAAACAGAAACACACAGAGCACTGCAATAGAAATAAAAACTAAATACATGCAGATTTAATTTTTATTTTTGAAATTTTATTTGCCTCAGTTTTCTGGTGTGTTTCTCATCATTTTTCTGACTTGATCTGATTTGTTAATCCGACTGTGTCTAGACAGTTTATATATAGTATAGGGACAGAAAAATAGTTTGATGGCTGCATGTACACACGTGTATACACGTGTGCACTGCCTCGCCAATCAGTGTATACAGCTGTGGAGCAGTCATATGGACCAAGCTCGACACAGCGCAAATGTAAAGTACAAAGCAGAATGGTCGAAGCAACAAAGTGCACAAAAATAGTTTCAACAAAATTCAGCAAAGTGATGAAACTCAGGTGTTTCACAAAGTTCAAAGTCACAAAAACATACTTGTTTGGTGCACAAAACTGTACAGCATAGATATGGTCGGCAGTTTACAATGGACAAGGCAATGTGGCACAAGCATGCACATATACAGCAAAGACAAGTACAAGGGAAGCTCTAAGCAGTAGAGCTCATGCAATGGAGCATGTAAATCAGGTACATGTACACAAAACAGTTTGGGGATGTATGCAGATTTTAACATGCATGTGAGCAAAGCATTTGTAGTCAAGTGGAAAATGAACAAGGTGGGAATACAACAAACTATGTAAATACAGTGCAGCTACAAGCCTTTCAGTAATGCACAAAATGCATGATTGGATCAAGCCAGACTAGTATACCCAGCGCAAGCTACAACAAGTTTTAAATGGACATGAAGACACACACACACAGAGTGAAGGATGAATACAGGTTCATTTGCAAGTGAAATAGCAGCATGTACAATTTCACATATATATATATATATGAAAGCATGGCAACACAAGTTTTTAGATTCATCATTTCAGATACAGGAATGATTCAAATGATATTTCCAGCAATGTAAATAATATTCGGCAAGAAATAATTTCAAGACAGTCCAGAAATGCACAAGGATATGACACACTAATGCTATTATTCAATTGGGAAATACATTTCCAATTTTGGATTGAGTTAAAGACTGAATAAATTTTTCTGAGCAAATATAGTCAGAAAGAGAAACAATGAAAATTCACAACAAAATTGATTTCCTGATTTTTGGCAGAAGTTTAAATTGGTTTTCCAAACAATGCAGTGAAATAATTCTTGGCAAGTGTATAATTTCATTTCCAGAAATTCAATTTGGTGGTTTTATGGCAAGTTTTCAATCAGGGAAAATCTCGATATCAAGTATGGAAAGGAATCTGAATGAAAAATTAAGAAAGTCATTCAAGACTGTTTTTTAATCAAGGCAAACAATCAATATCATATTGCTATTTTCTAGCAAATGGATTTTGGGAAATATTTCTGCAAATCATTCCAGTTTTGCAATGGTTCAAGGCAGTGCAAATATCACGCAAGGACAAATTAATATTTCTAGAATTCATCAAGTCAATCAAGGCAGAAGAGTTCAAATTAAATCGAGGGCAAACAAAAAGGGGAAACCGCAATTTCAGATCGAAGTCATTATCATGAAATCAGAGTATTTTTTAGGATTTTCTAATCCTATTTAACACGCGTTACATCATTGGCAAGAGCATCGAACACACACAACAACAATTTCAAGCTTAAAATATAAATTCAGAGAAACTCACGAGTTTTTCAGGGAGATTCGATCTCGTTCCCAAATTGTTGAACAAGAGAGCAGCAACAACCGAAGCCAGACTGAAGAACAACATCGATTTATCAACAAGTCGAATTGATTTGGGACGAAGCAGAAAACCCTAGCAATTTCTAATCGCCGCCGCCATTCTTTTTGTTTCTCAAAAGAAGCTATCGGGTTTAACAAATACAAAAGTGGGCCGGCCAAAAATTACTCAGGGCTTTAGTGTTTTTAATTGAAAAGGGGGATGACCCCTTTGTTTTAATTCCCTAAGGGTTTAAATTCCTTTTGTTTTTGTTTTTGTTTTTAATTTGTTGTAAAAATCAAACGAACAGGTGTCTAGATCTGTAAAGTCTAGGTAAAACAGTCAGGGTGTTGACTGTTAGTTTCAGAGTCTGTAAAATTCTGAGATACGGATTACAGGGTTGTAATTCGGGGAATCTGATCGAGGGGACATCGTTCAGTCTAGGGTTTTGAGCATAGGGTTAGAATAGGAGCAGGGTTTGCGAGTGTACATGGTCTTGTATGCGGGATCTGTTCTATCACCTAGTAGAAATCTTAGGAATGCAGCAGTAGACAGGGTTTTGCCGAAGCTGGGTATATCTGTGTGTGATTTATTTCCTGCATTTCTGTTTCTGCTATTTTCTATGATCTATTTATTATTAGAATTTTAATTTAGTTAAAAACTGTGATAAACCCTATTCACCCCCCCTTTAGGGTTAATCTAGATCCAACAAGTGGTATCAGAGCAGGTATTTTTAACTCTAGAGACATGGGTAATCCTAGTTGTCAGTTCTTAGAGAGTCAGTCTAGTCGTATTCCAACTATTTTTAATGGTACAGATTTTTTGAATTGGAAATCTGAAATGGAATCCTATTTGAAATCTGTCAATTTTAAATGTTGGGATGTTATTGTTAATGGATTTGATATGATAGATATATGTTTTAATAATCGTGCTACGCATATTTTATATTCACATCTTGATGATGATCGATACTGTCTTATCTCCCATTGTTTGACTGCGCAGGAAATCTGGACAGCTCTCAATACAAGATATGGAAATGACAACAACTTCTCAAAACCCTCAACTGTCAACTCAGATTCAGATCGGAGCTTAACTGGAGCTATTCATGTCGATTCAGACGATGGGGACTTATCATATGAAGATTTGGTATCTCTTTGTAATAATTTAACAAGAACTGTTGATCGTCTCAAACGGAAAAACAAGTCTTTGAAATCTGAAAATTCTGAGTTAACCTACAATAACAATATGTTGAAATTAAAAATTGAAAACTCTGAGTGCAAGAATTGTTTTAATTTGAAAACTGATTTAGCTCAACTTAATGAAAATTCTAGAAAGTTTGAAAATGAATTTTTTATTTTGAAAAATCACGAAGGTGAGCTAATTCATAAAAATAACGCTGTGCAAAAAGAGTTGGATAGTATTAATTCCAAACATAAAATTTTTGAAAAAGAAAGTTTGCTGAAAAGTGAGTCAATTTTGAAAGATTTTGAAAAGGAGATTGAAAAATTCAAAGATTTTGAAAAATCCGAATTTGAAAAGCAAACTAAGTTTGAGTCTGAGATTGCTGAGTCCCAAGCCAAAATAAATTTACTTGAAACTGAAAATTTGGTTTTGAAACAGTCCAATGCTGAACAGAAGATCGCTATAAATAATTGCTCAAATTTAATAGAAGAAAATTGCGTTCTAAAATCCAAAATTCAACGATTAGAATCGACTTTGGATAAATTTTCTAATGGGGAAAAATCGTTGAATATGTTGTTGCAAAACCAAGTTTCTGTTGGAAATAAATGTGGTCTTGGCTTTGGGAAAATTAATGTTTTTGATAAACAAAATTCAAATGATTTGAAAAATCCTTCAAACTTCTTTCAAAAGAATCAACTTGATAATTTGAACTCTGATAAATTCAAAGGATTTTTAAATCATAAACGTGATGTGAATTTGTTTGATAACAATCCATTTAAATCATTCCAGGCCCCAAAAAGAAATATAGTGAATTCATTTAATTTCAAACAGATTTGGGTCCCTAAACACTACAAGAAAAATACCCTATCGCAACAGGCAAAATCTGTTGCAGTAGGTCTATTGCAACAGGCCAGCGCCTGTTGGTATAGCCAAAGTTGCCAAAGGTCTGCAACATTTTTCGCCTGTTGCAATAAGACGTTGCGGTATACTTTTTTGCAACAGGCTTTTACTGTTGCAGTAGACCCTTTTGCAACAGTATATGCCAGTTGCAATATATTTATAAATTTATAAAAAAAATTATAGCTTATAGATATACATATTAAATGTATTCGTTTTAGTAATAGTGCATCACATAATGAAATAAACGAATAAAAAATTTATTTTAACAAATTTTTAATAGTACAAACAATTACAACAAAAATTCTACAATTTTCGTACACCATTCATGTATAACAATTTCTTCTCTCACAACACATTTTTTCGAATAGAGTTTTCTAATCATATTTCTACTCTATCATACATATGGTAGTTTAAACCAGCTTTCATGTGAAACCTGTAAAATACGATACTGCAAAGATGAGAGATAAAGAGAGTATACAGTATTACACTCACATGCATAGTAAAGAGTAATAAATAAAGAATTTACTCGAAGGATGTTTTGAGTTCGCAAAGAGGGTTCGCCTGCAAGGTCGAGGAGACGAGCGGTCACTTTACACGTCCTTTGCATCCCGGTCAATCTTTAATTCTTTGTTCATCTTTTCCAAGCAATACATCTGCCAAATCAAAAAAAGTTGAACATAAATTTCAGTAAGAAAAATTTTATATTGGGATTAGCTCGTTCTTCTACCCATTCTACTTGTGGCTTCAGATTTTCACGCTTGGCATTCAATAACAAGGAAGGATGTCCTCTGAAGATTTGATTCTTTATTGTATTAAGCTTATTATGCAGACTCTGGACAATTAGATGAGAAATGCAAGTAAACCAACTGATGTAGCCCACTGTTGCATCATCCTAAGCATTGTGTAACTAGAACTGAACGTGAATCAACATGCAGCATATGGTACTACCAATATTGATTACCAATGTTCATTATCTTGCCTAATTTATGTTTAATTTGAATCTGAACCTCTACTACATACAATTCTTGTCATTTGAGTTTTGGTATGCACTGAACCCTTTCAAAGATTCTAAGATAATATGGTTCGGCTCTGTCAAAGCAAAGATAAATATCATTGTAAAGAGATGTTTGAATAATTAATCTGTTAATTTGAATTAAATTATTTGGTAATACTTATGTCATATGCTCGCAAATAGTGTAATTGTTCACAAATGTGACTATGTAAGTAACGTGATATATGTTTTGCACAAGATGCTCCATGTGCCATCTAACAAGTTCTTACCTACAACATTTTATGAAAAAACAAACTATCATGCAAAACAAGCTAGCTATCTTTTTTTTTATAACCAATTAAACATTTTGACCATTAAGTTTATCAATCTGTTCCAACAAAGCAACAACCATTACATGTTCACCTCTCAACTGACGCTCAACAATCGTAACTTACCATATAACAAAAAAAAATTACTTACAAATTATGCTGATCATTGGCAAAACAGCTCAGCACCAAACGGGATCCAATTTGTAAAAGGGCAGCAAAATTATAACTTCTCCATCACAGCAAACAAACAACAGAATAGTGGACAAGCTATTACCCTTCTACGAAACAAATTACTTTGTTATAATTCATCATCAAGCAATAACGCCTAATACAGTATTCACCAATGTTCAAAATAATCGAACTAAGTATCCTTCACTGATCCAAGATAATACAAATTACACCAAATTATTGTTAACCAAATTGAGGACAATAATTACATACAATTGCTATTTAACAATATTCCTGATGAAGATTCAGTTGCACGATGGATAATAAATAGAAATGAAGGAGAATTCGAAAAAAAGATATGAACCTCAAACAAGCCAGCTATCTAGCTCAAGTTTTTGCCAAGAAAACACTATTTTTAATTAATTCCTCAAACTAAAACTTTCAGAACATGATAATCAGAATATAATATTCTAGCATAAACACCTGAAAACCATTCAGATCAAACAAGAACTTATCAACCTGCTTACTTGCCTTTTTAGAAACCATAAAGGCTCAGTTACCTTCAGCTTCTCAATTAAGAATTTTCAGAAGCAGAACTGGCATATAGAGCAGTTTTTGTGTATCATCATCGCCAAATAAATCAACAAAAAGCGCAACTAAATATAATTAGCGCGCATAGGAACTCAGCCATAAGCATCAATAAAATAACAGAAAATACACTAATTTGTTATCAGAATCAAAGCCAATGACGAACTAAGATTTTAACGAATTAGAAAATTCAGAAGGAAAAGACAACTAGCTATGTTTAGAATACGAACGAATTGAAGCTGCAATGTTAATTAACCTGTTTGCTTGCCACAGAGGTGGTTGCGGATTTTTCTGAGGTGGTGGACGCGGAATCGGTGGCTGCACTTGCGACAGAGTCGCTTTCTCCAGAGGCGGTTGCTCAGAGGTGGTTGCGCTCGGCACATCCTCCAGATCGAGTTTAATTTTAGGGATTTGGCTGTAAAATTGAATCGTGCAACTTTCTGATGGGTTTGGATGTGAAAACGGAAGTGAAGTTAGGGGTTTTTCGAAGGAGAGAGGTAGCAGAAATTTGAGATATAATGGTAGAGGACGGAGCCAGAATTTCGGAGATTGGAGCCAAAATTTGGTAGATTGGAGCCAAAACGTTTAACAAAGTAAAGAACGGACTGAAAATGCATTAACAGCAGAAACGAACGGATTGAATATTTATTAATTATTGTTTAATAGTTTTTATTAATTATGTACATATTAACTAATAGACACTAATTTATAATCATTTGTTGACTGTTAATTATTATTTAATTATAGAATTACTATTTACTATAAATATCACATTATAATAATTAAATTTTATTATCAATTAATAATTATATTAAATTGTAATATTCATTATTATGTAATTATTAATAGTTAATTATCTAGTAGTAAATATTAAAAAGTTAGTTGTAAAAAATATTTTAATAAATTTTAATTATTAGTAGTTTAACTTCTTAATTATAATTGAATATTTAGTGTTAAATACAATATATTATGGATATTTGATTAATTATATAATATTTTTTGTTAATCAGAATTATTAATTATTAAATATAATTAATAATTGTTAAATATAATTCACATACAAGGACCATGTCTGTTGTTAATTATTTAGTCATTAATTATGAATATTGACATGCAACATAGCAATATTTTCACTTAGTTATTAATTATTGTTTATTTATTTATTATGAATTTATTAATTATCTAGTTATTTATTCTTTATTTAATATTTAAACATATTCATATTTCAAATTAATTATTATTTATTATTCGTTAGTTTTTTTATTAATAATTTTTTATTAATAATAATTATTTATTTCTTTTATTATTTTTTAAATGATAATAATTATTATTTGTTAATTATTAATTATCATTTAATTATCAGTTATAAATATCACTTTATAATACTTAAGTTTTATTACTAATTAATGATTATTAAATATTAATCTTAATTATTATATAATTACTAGTAGTTAATCATGTTGTAGTAACTATTCAAAATTAATTATTAAAAGTTAATCACTAAATGCTAATACTTATTTTTAATACTATGTTTTTCGCAACTGGCTTGAAAGCGTAGTTGCAAATAATGTGTTTGTTGCAACTGTTATTAAGCATAGTTGCTAAAAGTATGTTTTTGCAACAGGAAAGGAAGGGCAGTTGCTAAAAATACGTTTTTCGCAACAGGCAGAAAAGGCCTGTTGCTAAATCTCATTTATTGCAACTGCTATAATACGTCTGTTGCTAAATATCATTTACTGCAACTGTCATATGTCGCCTGTTGCAAATAGCTAGTTGCGATAAGGTATTTTTCTTGTAGTGAAAGGTACTTTGGTAAATTCTGATGGATTGTTATATAAACAAGTTTGGGTACCTAAAGCTGTGAACACAACTGTGAGTGGTTTTACTAATTTTGTTAGACCACTCGATTCTATAAATTCATAGGTACCAAAGGATGGCTGAGGAACTGTTGTGGTGAAAAGAGGATGTTTTCAAGCTGTTGTATATTTTCTGTATCTTTCAGAGTTCCTGGGCCAAGCTTGTTGAGCTAGAGATTTATTTACTCATGTCAATTTCAGGTATAACCTCTAAACTCAACCTTTGTAAATATTTTTCTTTTTCTTTGTGTATTCCTCCTTCTACCCCTTCTGTTTATTTTCTTTGTCTCATCTGTTTATCTTTCTTTGTCTGTTTGGTTTGTCATTGTCATATCATTGTAAAAAAAAATGTGCTTTCTAAAACTTCCAATTGTAGAATTTTTAATGGAAATTCACTTCATTTGTATGAAACTCTAATGTTTTAATCATTTCCAGATCTTGAATTTAAATTTGTAAATATCTGCAATTGTTTTGAAGTTTATTTTCTAGTTGCTGAATTCATAACAGTGCTGATGTATTCTTGTAATATCTTGAACACTGTTAATTAGAATTCTAAATTCTTGAAGATCTGAAAATTTGATGAAGTTTCACACACCACTGCTGTTTTGAGTTTCTTCTAATTCATTTTAGAAAAGTTTGAAATATTATACTCATTACAGCACACTACTACTCCTCAGTCGTGATAATTTCATTGATTTTCAGATTGGCTTGGATATTTTTGATCTGTCTTGAATCATTGCTTATACCTTGATATTCACTGTTATTCATGATCATGTGGTTTAGATCTTTGTTTATTTGAGACAATTTGAAAGTTCTGATATGTTGAATCTCACACACCTCTCAGATCTGAAATTATTAATTCTGTGTGATTGATTCATTGTATCTCATGATCAACATCCATTCTAGTGATTTCAAATAAATAATTATTTTTTGGGATCATGAATATGTCTTCAAACTTGATGTAAATATTCTGAAAAATTCCTTGTGCATATCAGAAATAATTTTCAAAAAAATCTTTGAAAAAATGGTCTTAAATCTCTCTATTATTTCATGGTTATTTGATTTAAACATTTGTTTGTTTAAAATCATTTGAAATTATTGATTTATTAAATCTCACACATATCTCGAATCAAAAAAAAAAATTTGGTGTGATTGATTTATTAAATCCTGATATTTTCATATTTCTTCAAATGATTTATAATAAACGGTATTTTTAATCTTGGATCATATTCTATGACCATCAGAAATGTCTTGACAAGTGTGCTTTGAAACGATTTTTGTGCCGCTCTGATACTGGTGTGAAAATGCTCTAAATGACTACTTGTATTGAGAAGAATTGTTTGCTTCTCTGATACTGTTTTTCAAATATTTGCTTGTTCTTGTCTGCAGTTTTGAAAAATGTGCAAATTTGTTAAGTCTGTCTGTTTGGGCTTTGTGAATAAAGACATCAAGTGGTATCAGAAGTTCTTATATTTGTTTCACCCATCTGTACTGAGATTCAAATTTTCACCTTGTATAGATCCATACATTTTTTTTTGCCTTATACAAATAAATGTGCTAAATTTGTCTGGCTGGGTTTGTGTTTAAATTTCTTTAGCCTGAGATATACATGATAGTCCATCAGGGTGTAATTAAATTCCTCGATAAGCGAGAACATTTGGTATCAGCCTTTTTCACTCATCTGTTTTTTGAATTATCACCCTATATAGATTCAATTTTTTTTATAAATCTGTTTAATTTCTTCTTGTAATTGCTTTTCAATTTTAAAATTATTTATTTTTTATTCATTCAGAAATTGAAATCAATATCCAATTTGTGCTGTGTTTATAATTCATCAAAATTATTATCAGTTTTTGAAATTGTGATGAATTATGACTGCAGTGTATTTCACAACAAGAGGAGATTTTATTTGGATTTTCATGATGGTTGAATATTAATTATAATATCTTTGAACTGGCAAATATTTCACGAACATCTCCTTTATCTATCACCCGTCTGCCATCCATCATGATTTTATATTAATATGGAGAGTTTATTTTTTTTAAGAAAAATCATCTTGTTTTAAAACAGTGAAAATTATTTATGATAGAAATGGTACTATATTATTATTCAGAATTAGTGAGAATTGAAAATTTTCAATAATCCCTGTACAGTCGAGCTTATTTCATAATATAATCAATTTAGAAATTTATTTCACAGTCCATTTCTGTGCCTACCACATTTCTATCATCCATATTGGTTTCATATTCTAAGGAGTTTTTTTCCCTTTTATAAAGCTGAAAATGATAAAAATATAATTAATATATAAGAGTGTCTCTAACCTCATTTAAAAATCCAAGCTCTGGTTATGCATGGTTATGAGGCGTCTTATAATTTAAGCTGTGACTGATCCCATTTAAAAATCCAAGCTCTGGTTATGCGTGGTCAGTGTGCTCTTTAATAAAAAGGAAATAAAGTGCTAAAAATAGAAATAAATTTTGAAATTCTCCTCTGAGTATAAAAGCCAGCCTATCAATCCATCTTCTATTCTGTGAAATATGTTGAAATTTTATGACGTATTATGATTTGTTGATTGATAGGTATTGGGATTTGAGGTTATTCGATCTTGTCACTTAAATTGAATTATTAATTATAGTCCAAATTCCATCTCTTTTTTTGAACCTCATTTTTTTTTTGGAAAATAATTGGAATACATTTTTTTTACTCTCCCCATTTTATATAAAATTCATCGTAAATCCGTCATTCTCTACAATGTGAGATATGCCACCAGTTCTTAGTTTATTATGATTTTTGTTTGACTGATTGAGATTTATGATGACTATTCCTCTTATGCTAAAAATTTTTTTAGTCATTCTTCATCTATATTTTAAAATTCTGTATCCTTTTGATGATAACAAAAGGGGGAGAATGGATTAGATTTTGATTTATGAGTGAATATTTTATAAATATTTTTAATTTTTGAATTTTTTTTATTATTCATACATTTCACTCATGCACAGTTATAGGGGGAGTTTCTGTTGAAGGGGGAGCATTCAAATAGGGGGAGTAATATATATTTCATTTTTTTCAAACACATTTATGCTCAAAATCTTATATTTGTTTGTCATTATCAAAAGGGGGAGACTGTTGTATATAACGGTGTTGTATACACAATTATATGATTTTTGTTTGATGATAACAACCAAATATATATTATCAGATATGTGTTTGTAATTGTACTGTTTCATATATCACACAACATACATGAATATAATATTTCTATCTAAATAAAATACAACTGCACAGAAATTTAAATATTCACAGTATTTTATTTGAATAGAATATTTTATTTCAATATCAAACAGTACAAATTTTATATTCCACTATTTGTACATCTCTGTATTACATTTCATATCATAACAGACTTCATATACACACCACCTCACTATAGAATAACTCTGTCACTAATTTCATATATACATTCATTTACACAAACTCATATATATACACATTTACTAACACTACGCTCATTCACTGCTTTCTATTTTCTTGTCTTCTGTCTTCACAGTTTTCAGTCCAGTCACTTCAGTCCAGTCTCATCCTCTTACCTGTCACATGAAACAGAAACACATAGTACACTGCAATAGAAATAAAAACTAAATACATGCAGATTTGGTTTTTATGTTTGAAATTTTATTTGCCTCAGTTTTCTGGTGTGTTTCTCATCATTTTTCTGACTTGATCTGATTTGTTAATCCGACTGTGTCTAGACAGTTTATATATAGTATAGGGATAGAAAAATAGTCTGATGGCTGCATGTACACACGTGTATACACGTGTGCACTGCCTCGCCAATCAGTGTATACAGCTGTGGAGCAGCCACATGGACCAAGCTCGACACAGCGCAAATGTAAAGTACAAAGCAGAATGGTCGAAGCAACAAAGTGCACAAAAACAGTTTCAACAAAATTCAGCAAAGTGATGAAACTCAGGTGTTTCACAAAGTTCAAAGTCACAAAAACATACTTGTTTGGTGCACAAAACTGTACAGCATAGATATGGTCGGCAGTTTACAATGGACAAGGCAATGTGGCACAAGCATGCACATATACAGCAAAGACAAGTACAGGGGAAGCTCTAAGAAGTAGAGCTCATGCAATGGAGCATGTAAATCAGGTACATGTACACAAAACAGTTCGGGGATGTGTGCAGATTTTAACATGCATGTGAGCAAAGCATTTGTAGTCAAGTGGAAAATGAACAAGGTGGGAATAACACAAACTGTGTAAATACAGTGCAGCTACAAGCCTTTCAGTAATGCACAAAATGCATGATTGGATCAAGCCAGACTAGTATACCCAGCGCAAGGTACAACAAGTTTTAAATGGACATGAAGACACACACACACACACACAGAGTGAAGGATGAATACAGGTTCATTTGCAAGTGAAATAGCAGCATGTACAAGTTCACATATATATATATATATGAAAGCATAGCAACACAAGTTTTTAGATTCATCATTTCAGATACAGGAATGATTCAAATGATATTTCCAGCAATGCAAATAATATTCGGAAAGAAATAATTTCAAGACAGTCCAGAAATGCACAAGGATATGACACACTGATGTTGTTATTCAATTGGGAAATACATTTCCAATTTTGGATTGAGTTAAAGACTGAATATATTTTTCTGAGCAAATATAGTCAGAAAGAGAAACAATGAAAATTCACAACAAAATTGATTTCCAGATTTTTGGCGGAAGTTTAAATTGTTTTTCCGAACAATGCAGTGAAATAATTCTTGGCAAGTGTATAATTTCATTTCCAGAAATTCAATTTGGTGGTTTTATGGCAAGTTTTCAATCAGGGAAAATCTCGATATCAAGTATGGAAAGGAATCTGAATGAAAAAATAAGAAAGTCATTCAAGACTATTTTTTTAATCAAGGCAAACAATCAATACCATATTGCTATTTTCTAGCAAATGGATTTTGGGAAATATTTCAGCAAATCATTCCAGTTTTGCAATGGTTCAAGGCAGAGCAAATATCATGCAAGGACAAATTAATATTTCCAGAATTCATCAAGTCAATCAAGGCAGAAGAGTTCAAATTAAATCGAGGGCAAACAAAAAGGGGAAACCGCAATTTCAGATCGAAGTCATTATCATGAAATCAGAGTATTTTTTAGGATTTTCTAATCCTATTTAACACGTGTTACATCATTGGCAAGAGCATCGAACACACACAACAAAAATTTCAAGCTTAAAATATAAATTCAGAGAAACTCAAGAGTTTTTCAGGGAGATGCGATCTCGTTCCCAAATTGTTGAACAAGAGAGCAGCAACAATCGAAGCCAGACTGAAGAACAACATCAATTTATCAACAAGTCGAATTGATTTGGGACGAAGCAGAAAACCCTAGCAATTTCTAATCGCCGCCGCCATTCTTTTTGTTTCTCAAAAGAAGCTACCGGGTTTAACAAATACAAAAGTGGGCCGGCCAAAAATTACTCAGGGCTTTAGTGTTTTTAATTGAAAAGGGGGATGACCCCTTTGTTTTAATTCCTTAAGGGTTTAAATTCCTTTTGTTTTTGTTTTTAATTTGTGTTGTTAAAATCAAACGAACAGGTGTCTAGATCTGTAAAGTCTAGGTAAAACAGTCAGGGTGTTGACTGTAAGTTTCAGAGTCTGTAAAATTCTGAGATACAGATTACGGGGTTGTAATTCGGGGAATCTGATCGAGGGGACATCGTTCAGTCTAGGGTTTTTAGCATAGGGTTAGAATAGGAGCAGGGTTTGCGAGTGTACATGGTCTTGTATGCGGGATCTGTTCTATCACCTAGTAGAAATCTTAGGAATGCAGCAGTAGGCAGGGTTTTGCCGAAGCTGGGTATATCTGTGTGTGATTTATTTCCTGCATTTCTGTTTCTGCTATTTTCAATAATCTGTTTATTATTAGAATTTTAATTCAGTTAAAAACTGTGATAAACCCTATTCACCCCCCTCCCTCTAAGGTTAATCTAGATCCAACATATTGAACTTGCGTGATGGCCAACCCATTAAATTTCTTGGCTGTCAAACTGTTTTACGGTGGATGCCAAGGTAAGTGACTAACCATGCATCCCAAGCTTTTCAAAATCGTGCATAGCACGTTGTTTCCAATACCGTGAGTATCACTCTTCTCAAATCCCTATATAAAGCAAACAAGTCATCCCCTTTCCATTTCTATCTCCTCAGCCAAACACGATAACTTCCCAAAAGAAAAATCATCAAAACAGATCCCTTCAATAAATGACGAAAACAATTCCACTTCAAAAATCATGTAAATTAATCCCTTAATTGAAAATCGAAGCCCTCATTTATTGCGATTATTATAAGGAGATCTTCGTGCCACTATTATTTCTGCCAAGCTCGAAAACAACATACGGTTGCAGATGGAATTCCAATGCTATGGTTAATGGGAAAGGATGGGACCTGAGCGAAATCCAAGGTGAACTGGTGGGGTCCGGTTGCAGGTGAACTAGCGGCGATACCATTATAGTTGAAAGGAGATGTCTTTTTATTGGGTATTCGCGATTTTGGTTCGCTTTTTGGGTTTAGTGGGAGGTAGGAGGCAGCAGACAGGTTTAAGTTGATCAGTGAAGTTGGTTAGGGTGGCGGGGGTTGTCACTGTGGGTTTCCAGTGGCTCAGATTAGTCGAATGAAGTGCTGGGAGGGTTGGTTAGAGATAAACGTGAGCAGTGGTGATGCTGAATGATGGAGCTAAAGGACGGGCTAAGCATTAGGGTG
Source organism: Allium sativum (assembly GCA_030737875.1). Classification (NCBI taxonomy): domain Eukaryota; kingdom Viridiplantae; phylum Streptophyta; class Magnoliopsida; order Asparagales; family Amaryllidaceae; genus Allium; species Allium sativum. The sequence continues at coordinate 249,948,245 of CM060915.1, read as the reverse complement.
GAAGGCTGACTACAGAGAGGGTGCGATAGTGGAGTTTGGGGAGGACCGTTGTAACAGCCCGCAAATCCGTACTATCTGAGTTGACTAATAACACCACAAGTCCAACCCAAATTACACAGAAATACGAAACATTATTAGAAAGAAGTTAGAGAATGAGAAATAAAAAGAAAGAAATATTAGCATGGAAGAAATCGAAGATCACAAACTCACAGCGGAACGAATAAAATATATTATATAACATAACTTTTTGAAATACAAATCAGTAAATTTATATTCATACCATCATCAGAGCACAACTGTTATTCCTGGAACAGTTATAAACACCTGTTTCCAGATACAACATAGTACATAGTGGAAATATGATAGTCTATAGCTAACTGGTGAAGCCTCCTGCTTCAAGCTCCTCCAAATGAATCTGTAAAATCCCGACTACTTGACTGCCCGTACAAATTTGGCACCCAAGAGTTTAGGGAAAACAAACAAAATAAACTCTGGTCAGTCATGGGACTGGTGTGAGTAAACTCTAACCATTTGTTTAACTTTCAAAATCTTTTTGAAAGAAAGCATAATAATAAGACCAGCCCATACATAAACATGGACGGTTTTTACCTTACTATAACCCAAATACTTTGATACGAAAATTCAGTGATATTATAATAGTGTCTAAATCAAATAAATAACCAAATAGCAGAACGTTTGCATCTCACGCTCCACATACATAGTATAAAATCAAAAACCGCATGGCGCTTATTGGAGATTGGATTTCCAACATGACAAGGTATGGAACCACCTTCCGATAGTGTATCTCTAGAGAGGAATACACTAGGTTCAACAAGAACATCTTGCAACCTGGCCCACACATGACCGACCACTCATTTCGCTAGAGTGTATCGAATGTATATCACCAACGATTGGGATCAACAACCATTTCTCGAAAAGGGACAGCATCGATAGATTAAAGAAGTAAAAGGAATTTTTCTAGATAGGTGATTATACACCCTAATGGGAGCGACCCACTTAGCCATGCTGCCTGCCCGATTTTAATCATTTCCCGGTTATTGAGGCCTGAGGCTATGATTTCTTATCATTCATTGATAGCACAATCACTTTGAATGTCACATTGTTAGATCCGTTAATCACTAATTGATTTGCACAAATATATTCTGGATATTATGCTAAGAGAATAAATTCTCCGCCACCATATATATCTATACAGACCAACATATGCGATCATTGTAAATACTTTGTTAGACATTCGTCCATACACGTTCATTCTGCGATTGAACGAAACCGAAGGCAAAATTTCCATTAATAGAGAAAAAAAACCTTGCACTTTCTCCGTCTTCAATTATCTTCATATAATCTGATTCGCAACGCTACTGCCAATACGGAGTGGTTCACGGATAATAATCCAGCTGGTCTCTCCATATTGACAACGATATTGGCAAACACTTCGATAGTCGGTTATTTAACTATCGAAGAAAAACAAACATCCATTCAAAACATCAAACAATCACTGGGCCTTTTAATTAATATTTCATTAATTTAATCACTTATCCATTTCTTTATCTATATTCATTAACACGATATTTTCGATAATCATCTTGGCCTATTACGCTATTTGGAAAACATTTCCATATATCGCCTTCTTTTATTTTCTATATTTAGAAAATATCCTTTAATTGCAGTTGGAAAACATTCCAATTACATATCTCTTTTACGACTATTTATTTCTATGTTGTGGAAATATTTATTATTATATTTTCAAATTTCCACTTACTTGGGTTAAAACGAATGTTGTATAAAGCATCGTTACAACAACCCAAAATACCGCATTCGACTAACCCTTATTCAAACATTTTTCTTCGAGACTGGATCTTGCTATTTATCGGTCAAAAATGAAATCAATCAAGTTGGGGTATAATTACCTCTCAAACCCTGACTGAAAACATCCTTAACTTCAAAACTGACAAGACCATTATTCCCGAATAATCAACACCATAAAAACCAATTATTCATTTCTAAAACAACTATACGCTTCTCTTTCTAATTTTTATTAGATTTAATTATAGGTTTCCTTTTTGTTTATAATATTATATTTTTAAGTTCATTTACTTATCAAATTCGATATATATCGATACATTGATTTCAAATTATCAAAATTTCTTAAAAATATTCTAACTCTTTAAATTTTCGGAAAATTTCGCCATAACCTCCTTTGTACCGGGAGCATCGGGAAAATCCCCAAACCGCCACACAGGCCTTCCAATCAAAAAGAAAAAGCCAAGCGGCTTGCCGATACGGCGCATAAAGACCATATGAAATTTAAACATGTACCTTTTTGTCGGGCACTCAAATTATAATCTTCATATACTTCATCTCATACCTGTCTAATATATGTTCACCTGTTTCCAATTTATCCCAACTAAATCCAGTCATTTCTAACTCAAGTCGCTAATTTATTCTTTTAATTAGCTCTTTTGCCAACTCTCTTTAGTTTGAACATATCATGTTCAAATATATTTTATTTCGCTTATAATCACGTCGAGTTTCATTTCTAACAATATTCAATTTCGAATATATATATATATATATATATACAAAACTCATTTACATTTCAAAGTTCAATTTTGATTCAAAATTTTCATTAACTAATTATTCTTCAAATTAGTTAATTTTATTCGATAGTTAAAAATCTGATTTTTGTTTCAAAAATCAATTCATTACTCCACTTGAGTTCATATATATTTATAACTCAAGTCTGGATTTTTCTAATGCAAATTCGGATTTTTATTTACCTAAAATCTGTTTATTTATTTAATAAACCATTATGGTTTTATAGTGGTTCTGGCGATGTTTTTCTGAAAATTTGATTTTGACATAACTCAAAATCTATAAGACAAAATCCATATTTTTCTCTTCCATTAGAAAACTATTATCAAATCGGTCCTGACGATTCTTGTTTCAAAGAATTCCGACTTTAATTGAGTTCTATATGCCCAATTGAAGTTCAAATCGCCAATTTACGGACTACCACACTACGGCGAGTTCGTTTTAATTATATTTGATATATAAACGTTTTAACTTCATTTATATATAAACTCTAACTTCATTCTAATATATTTCAATATACATTAAACCAATTTTCCCAATTCAACTCAATAATTTTGATTATCTATAATCGTTGATTTTTTCCTTCCTCGGTTATACATTTATTTATACTTCGATCTTCTATATTAAATTCCAATTCCTTTTACAAATTATAAATCCTTTGGATTTATTTTCTATTTAGTTTAAAATCTGCATTCTGAAATATATTTCGTCGTTCCCATTTCAAAATGATTTCAACTTTCGATTTTCAAATTCTATTTTCAATTCTATTTAAATTTTCCATATTCAAATTCCATTTGAATTTTCTACATTCAATTTCTATTTTCAATTCGATTTGAATTTTCTATATTCAAATTGTAATAACCCGGAAAATCTGAGCCAATTTAAATTTTTTATTTTGGCAATTATAGCGAAGTTTGAACATTTAAAATGAATTATTATAAATAATATTGACGAAAAGTTTATTTCGAATAGAATTTGAACGTACATATTTATTCGAATCGTCGTTAGAATATAAATAATTATTTATAATTATAAAAGGAATTGAAAATGGCGCGGTAGTTCGAAAATTCGATTTCAAATTTCAAATGAATGTACCGATTGCAAAATGAACCGGATTTTAGCGAAACCAAAAACATTAGAATCTGATTGAGAATATCTTTCCAACGAATCCGAAAAATTGAAATTTCATAGCGGGAATCAAAAGATATGCCCAGTTGAAAATTCTGAATAGTCACTATGGAATTCTGGCCCTTAAAAATGGAAATTTTGCAAACAGCCTCGGATTTCGATGAAACCAATTTTGTTGGATCCGGGATGTAATGTTATTGCTAGGTTTCAAATTTCGTAATTTTTTGAATCAATATGTCGGCGTGGCAAAGGAAAACGCGTTTGACCAGTTTTAGTTGATTTTAATCGACTGGAAAATGGCCATTTTTCAAACGGTCTCAGAATTCTACGAAACTAGTTTTGTTAGGACTGTATCATCAATAAGAAGCTAGAAAATATTTTTGGGAATTTTTAGAGTTCGTATGTGGCCCCGGTAAATTGAAATGCGTGTTCAAATTCAATATATAGAGTTATATTTTGATTTTGACGAAAACTGATCGAAACAATCGAATTAGCCTGCGATACATATCCCATTGTGTTCGGAATGGGGGTAATTAGCTAGGGACAATAGGCGGTGGGTCTCATTTAGAGGTCAAAATAAAAGATTGCTTTATGGAATAAATAAATAAAATAATATAAAAATTTTCAATAAACCCCCTCCCCCCGTAACGTTTCTCCCCCAAATCAAAATTCCATTGCTGAAATAAAAAAAAGGAGAAAGGGGCGATGGAGGGGGGGACTGTAACACCCCACCTCCGTTAAGGTCATTCACAAAGGGAATGCTTTAACTTTGATGGAGCGTTTTAGTAGATAGAACAGAAATTTACAAGACAGATAAAACAATACTTGAAAATTTTATAACTTTATTACAACAGAAACCGAAGTAAGTTTGGTTACATCTTTTCAACCACAATATCAGAATTCAAGTACAAAAATATCAGTCTTGTACAAAAGCCTTCAGAAACATAAACTTCCATGGAAAGATAGAGCCAAGGCCAAGCGATACTTCAAGCAGAGAAAGTCCAAATCAAGCTCCTAGATTTCCACCCTACAAACCTGGGGGGAAACAAAAGAGAAGGGGCGAAAACAAGCGAGGTCAGACATAAAGTCTGGCAAGTCCAGTGACTTTCAACATATGAACAGATAATAATATCATGACATGAAAATAAAGCTGGATAAGAGACAATATCAACAGGAGTAACTAATATACTTAAGATAAACAGAAGAAACAGAATGATATAGCCCAAGCTATGCTTCTTACTTATATTTTACTTCTCTGCACTAATACTAGTATAACAGGATTAGGTGTCACCATAATGTCTAAACAGAAACAGAATAATGGGCCTTAACCACCCGAACAGAAGGTACAGAAACAGAAACAGAATAATCCTTACGGAAACAGAATGTAAGAATTAGGTGTACACTAGTAAATGGGCCTTTACCACCCTAACAGACGGTACCACGCAGAAACCGACAGGTGTTACCACCCAACAGAAACAGACGGTACCCCAACGGAAACAGACAGAACTAAGTGTACCCTAATTCTACCCTAAGCGATCGGCTCCCTAATACATAAATACCCTGTGCCAGCCCCACAAAAGAGTGTATAACTCCCCAAAGAGGCAACCTTTAAATGACACAGACCTATGTACAGATGTCACGGCGTCTTACATCCTCAGAGGCAGACCGGGATCCATGCACGCACATGACCCAGTTGGAACGCACCATTAACACCCCTCGCCACTATCAGAATGAACCGCTTATAATTAGCTCAGTAAGTGTGCCCGGACACTACCTACTGTTGGGTCATAGTTTTGATACCAGAAAGGGTTACAGACTAATATGGGTCCCAAACAACAGATGACACAAGTATTTTCCCTCCTAACCTTGTGTCCCCAGACTAACAGATTTCGGATTAACTTGTTTACAAGTTTTCAGACATACAGAGTTCAAGTCAACTAGTTCACAGATCAGATAAATCAGGTTAACAGGTTTTCAGACTAACGGATCATATGTACAGTTTTAACAGACTTACAGATTGTCTAACTTTGTATTGGGCCTACAGATTCATGAAACAGGTTTATTAATTCATCAGTCCTGTTGGTTTAGCCCTATCTACCCAACACGTTTTAGACATCATATTTACCTCAGATTTGCGTTAATTAAATATTAATGCACATACCTCTCACATTAGGTCAGTAGCTTGTGGCCGCTGGATAAGCCGGGTGGTTCCGGGCAGACTTCTGCCACAAGCCAGACCTAACCTCGTGTCTAAGCATATTTTATTTATGCCTACGACCTCTCACATTAGACTAGCAGTTTGCGGTTGCTGGTTAAGCCGGTTGGGTCCGGGCAGGCTTCTACCGCAAACATGAGTCTAACCTCGTGTCTCAGCATTTTTATTATAACCCATTTATTCCATTACAAATGATACAAATATCAGACTAATTATGCCAATTTAACAGATTTGACTTCTTTTCAAGTCGCAGCAGATTAAACAAATTAACATGTTTTACACAAATTACAATCATTCATCTTTTCAACAGATTTAGTAGCTCAGGCAGTTCAACAGATTTAGAAGATTAGGCAACTCAACTTATTTAGCAGATTAGGCACAATTAGCAGATTAGGCAAATTTAGCATATTAAACAGATAACAGTTTTAGTCGATTAAACATTCCTTAAAGTCCTATTCACATATCTTGCCTAATTCATAAAGTAAGCCTAAACTTATAACCCCAAATTATGGTCATAATCCACCATATAACATATGTCCCAAATTTTAGTTAAACTTGCATAGTTCAGAATATTCTCCAAAAACCTTACATATAAATTATGCCAAATATAGCCATGGATTACAATGCATGTCATATATCCAAAAACGCACTTTTAGGCATGTTCACATTAATGGTTATCCTATTTAATAAACGTCTTTACGCCTAAGTTATACACAAAATAATCCTCCTTCTTCTAAATTACAGACTATAATATATAAAGTATGTCCAGATCTAGAATTACAACTTATGTCCTTTATATCCTAAGTCATAAACAATCTCATATAATATGCCTCCAACTTATGTCCCGAATTACAACATGTGCTATGTATCTAAATCAATTGCTTATTTATAGTTAAATCTTTACGCCCAAATCCTAAGTCATATGTCCAATATTCTTCTATGCCTCAAGTCATATGTTCAATATACTTTATGTTTCAAACATGTCTAGCCATATGTCTCAGATTTATGTTCTAGCTACAGCCTATATTCTTTCCTCAAATCAATCATAGATCAGTCATGCCAATTTATGAATCATTCATTATTTGCCCTAAAAGTATGGCATTCGTGCGTCAATCTCTTATGAGATTTGGCTCAGGCTCATGGTAGCCTGGCTATAGAACAGAAAGAAGAGAGATACATAATAGTTACAATAGGATAGATCTAAACAGCACAGAATATGCATAACCTCAAATTCAGATTTACCACCATGTCACGATCATAATTAAAATTCATATCTAAAAATAACCGTGCTTGCCTTGATTGGATTATAGAAGAAGAGTTACAGTAGTTCTCTTTTAACCTAATTCGGATTTGGAAGAAGATGCACTATTTCTAGTTTTGATTCCAACAGAGTAGCAGCCCCATTATTTTATTTATTTATAATATTTCAGAGGCAGCATAAGGAGAGAATAAAATGGTGTAAAGAGAATGAGGTAGGAAGCTGTTTATATAGGACTAGGAGGACGAATCTAGACAGAAAACGTGACCAGATACATCAGAATGAACTCAGGCTCAGAACTGGGTTCTGTCACCAGGTCGACCCCCGGGCCGACCATAGGGTCAACCTGGTCCCTGGGAGGTCGACCATAGAGTCGACCCCCATGTCGGCCTGGTCCTGGGCGGGAAAATTCCCACCCAGTCTGCGTTGGCGTTTGAATTCGAATTTCGAATTCGAATTTCAAGATGTTTTTTGGTTCTGAAAATTCCTAAAACTTCGGAGGGTCATATCTCCCTCATACGGACTCCGTTTCTCGAAAACTCGGACTCGTTTCAAGCAAAATTTCGAGACAAACACAATGGCGCAACCCGTTCCCCTTGATTCTTATTTTAAAAACTAATTATTCTCTGATTTATTACTTATACGTTTACAGAAAATACGGGGTGTTACATTCTCCCCTCCTTAGAGGATTTCGTCCCCGAAATCTTCAAGTTAAGAAGAATGTGTCTTACCATCCGGTCATCCATCTACTCAACCATCATCCACAAACATCCAATGTCCTTAGAAAACTTCTAATGTTGTATGAACATATGCAAAAGTGTGTGTGTATATTCCTTATTTAATGCAAAGATCAGGTGGTCTACTGATTCAGTTGACCTCCTTAATGCGAATTATGTCAGTGCCATGAGTTCCACATGTATGCAATTTTCCTATTTGATGCATATCATTTCTATATGAGTGCACAACCGTTCATTCATATGCAACATCCATGTGCTGAGTCAACAATTTCGCATCCATAAAAAAAATGCACACACATCCATATGCAGTATAAAAGTGTTTTTGAGCCGATCTAGTGCCTAGCGTGTGTATATGCATCCACTGGCAATCACTAGCAACCACTTGCATCCACTTGCAACCATCAAACATAACATGTCTCAAACACATGTTTACACCCATTAGTTTCTACCTAAAGGTCGAAGGATAAAGTCGAGTGATAGAGGCAAGTATAATTAAAACTAAAGCTAGGTTCCCATTAGACATCGGTTTAAGAGAATAACTCCTTAAGTATCAACCCCGAAGACTGAAATCAACGTCAGATTAATACTCAGAGAATCACTCCCATTAAACAAATGCCCAACTGGAAATCTATTTCACACTTTGAGTAAAAACTCCTGTAGACTACTGATACAGATCAGATCACCAAATGATTCTTTGGAAGCTAAGCATGATAAAAACTCAGAATGTATGCGTCATAGTCAACTTAACGCTCAACACAGATACCCAACTTATCACAATTAGATGAGTCATAACCCTTATGGGTCTGAGTCTACAGCGGAATCAGAAACAATACTAGTATTAAAGTGCAGAGTATCGATTACAGAAAAATTGCCAGAATCAGAAAAGATCTTTAACTCAACAACCAGATAAAGAAATTAAACCTCCTACAGAAAGTTTCCTTATTTCTATCCTATCCACTAGCCTCGAGAGTGTTCTCCTGCCCTCCAGGAGTTAGTCCTTCCCTCTGCCCTTGCCCTCGTTTCTTCGGGCAGTCCCTAGTGAAGTGTCCCATCTCACCACAGTTGAAGCAAGTGCCCTTTCTTTTTCTGCAATCCTTGTTCAGATGAGTCGAGCTTCCACAAGTAAAGCACTTTTTCTCCTTCTTATCTTTAGACTTTTGTAACACCCCGTATTTTTAATATAATTAAAAATAAAATAAAATATATAAAAATATGCTTAAGATGGGTAAATAATGGTGATGCATAATACATGGAAGAGAAGAAAAATTAGTTCGATAACGATGTATGTAAGGGAAAAGATAGTAAAATAAGGATAACTAATTCAAGAATCAAGAATTAGGTAAAATGGACATCACCATTGCGTTCCTCTTGGAAAAATACGCGAAATAGAGTCCGAGTTTTCGAAAATCGGAGTCCGTATGACCAAGATATGGACAAAACAAGATTTTAGCAGACTTTTTGGCAGACTGACCCCGGTCGACCATAGTGTCGACACTATAGTCAACCTGCCCACCCCCCCCCCCCCCTCCCCAGGTCGACTATAATGTCGACCCCCCCTCTGTACAGGTCGACCTGGTCAGCCTGGGGTGGCCTAGAACCCATTTTTGAGGCCCGGGTTGAGTTTTGATGGTCCAGATTGACTCTAGGGTTGATCTAATGGCCTAAATGAGTTTCCTACACCTATAAAATAACACCTAGACCTAGCCTAACTCACACAAATCATTCTTACACCGTTATGTTGCTAAAATCTCTCTTGAGCCATGGCCGCCGTCTCCAAATTAAAGCTTAAGCGTTCAAACCCAAATCAAATCAAAGATCAATGCTTCTAAAACAAATTCAAGAGGATAGATCAATGACACTGCAACTTTCTACGACAAATTCATTCCCTAATTCATTAGCCGTTCTCTGTAAGTGCTAGTTATTTTCAGATCTAAATATTTAATTTTAATATGGGCATGAAATAAAGTGGCTTGGATCTAAGTATGTTTATCGATTCAGATCTATTCCTGTTGCTTTTTGAATCTTTAGTTTTGAGACTTGTCTACCTTTATTCTCATGACAAGTTTGTGATTTATTCAGCAGTTTCCTTGATTCGTAATGATGTTATCATCAAGTTGTAATCTTTATGCCTATCATGATGTTGTTTTCTCTCTGATCTATTATTATGCAAATTTCTACCTCCCCTATTTATTTTCTTTTGATGAACCTTGGTCAACTTCGGACCTTGGCCTAAAATCGCGATTCGCATACGAGATGTATACGGGGGAATAATGGGATTATTGCCTATAAGAATATGATTAATAATTGGCAACATGAAATTGGATGTTATCATTTTATTTGCAAGTTTGGAGTAGATCTGTAAATTTTGGTATAATCCTGTTATGATAAAATTTGCATAAATATTATATACATGGAATTCGACACCAATTGGATCTATGTAATGTAACATGAAATTTGGTATATATAACATGTATGTAATTTGGCATGTAAAATAAAATTATGAGTTTTGGAGCCTATGTAAATTAAATCAAAAGATTTGGGCTTATGTTAATTAGGCATGTGTAGACTTGGAAATTTGAGCATGAAAGCGATTGTAAACTTTATAATTGGCATAAACATGTATTATGAACTTGGGCAACTGGCATGTATTGAAATAAAAAGATTATAGTTTGGGATAACTACATCATGAATCATCGGATTTGGGTTTATTGGGTATGAAACTTGATACATGTAATTTTGGCTAGATCTTGACATATGTAAAAAGGCATGAAACTTGGTATAAATGTAAACTGACTAGAATTGGGTACGTATATTAGTTGGCATGTAATAGCCTTAAAAGAGGGATAAATATAAATTGAGATAAGTTGCCTTTAATGGCCTAAGATAAATTGTGGTAAAATTGGTATGATTTTGCATACCATTAATTGATGGACATAATTGAGTCAATTATGGACATCGCTAAATTAGGAATAAATTGATAATTTGAATAGGGGAAATAAATTCAAATTGGGGTAAAAGATTATAAGTAATAATCAATGCTTAGGACACGAGGTTGGACTCATTTGTGACGTAAACCTGCCAGGAACCGCCCGGCGAATCCAGTAGTCACAAACGTCAGCCCAATGTGAGAGGTCCTAGGCCCAAATTAAAAGCGTAACAGTTGTAAAGACACGAGGTTAGACTCTTTTATGGTGTAAGACTGCCCGGACCCGCTAAGCAAATCCAGCTGCCATAAATGTCAGTCTAATGTGAGAGGTCTTTATAAGGTTACGGCCTTAATGAATTAAGGAATACTTAACCAGATAAACATGTGGTGGGACATGGGGGTTAAGTGGGTGACATGTGGAAATACGAATAGTAATACTTAACCAACGTAACATGGTAATTAGACCAGTGGGTAGGGTTAAGTAAATAAGAACACTTAACCAATATGATATAAATGGGTGGGTTAAGTAATATGATTAGGTTAATCTGGACACTTAACCAATTTAATATGTTGACTACGGGAGTGGGTAAGGTTAAGCAAATGTTTAACCATTATAACATGATTAAACTGGACTAGAGAGTGAGGTTAAGTTAATGAGAACACTTAACTAATATGATGGGTTAATTAGACAAGTGGTTGCGGTTAAGTGGTAACACTTAACCAACATAACAGGACAAGCGGGTGGGTTAAGTTAACTTGAATAAGTTTGTAACACTTAACCATTATAATATGACTAGTGGATGGGGTTAAGTTAACATGCACTTAACCAATCTGATGTGATGCGTGGTAGGGTTATGTAACACATGGGGTTAAGTTAACAAGAAAATTCTTAACCAATGTAACCAGATAGACGAACGGGGTTAAGTTAATAAACAACACTTAACCAATCAAACATAATAAGCGAGAAAGGTTGAGTCAACTAAGGTAAACACTTAACCATGGTAACATAACGAGTAGAAGGGTTAAGTACATATTGGGTTGGTGGGTAATATTAGTAAATATAGGCCCACATACACTTAACCATTAAATACACCTTCTTGAATCAATAGCGGGGTTAAGTACACATCAGGGCTGGTGGGTAATATCAGAGAATATAGGCCCACAGACTTAACCATTAGAAAAACCTAGTAACGGGGACCCATTTCAGCAGTAACCCACATTAGGTATCAATGGAACCCTGAGCTAGGCAGGGTGGGGCACGATTACTGGGCTGATTATAAGAGGTCAAATTAGCGGCGGTTGGTGCAGCAATGCAGGTTCTAACGGAGTGCGGGCGTGCACACACTTCGGTGCAGAAAATTTAGCCACTGGGCATCAGTAGGTATAAAGCTGTGCATCTTGATTGTGTCAGGGTTGCCACCATGGGACTTGATACACCCCATGGTGGGACCAGCACAGGTATCTACAAGTAGGGGGCCGCGTGACACAAACGAGAACTAGGACAAGTAGGAAGCCGATCGATAAGGTAGTAAGGGTGCATCGAATATATTCATGGCCATTGGGGTGATCGACGTGGAATCCTCATAATCGATGTACACCTGAAGGCTACCATAATTGCGGGGATTGGGATCACGTTGTAATTATTATATAACACGGGCTACTAGTTGGGACACTAGTAAGGGGTACGGATCCTTGTTACACAGGACACTAGTTGGGACACTAGTAGGAATACAGATCATTCAATGTAAGACACTTATGAGGATGCTAGTTAGGTTGTGCAGAGCAAATAGATATCGTTTTGATGGTAAAGCTTAGAAACCTTGCGATGTTATTCTCGATAGAAACCATGCGGTGGGATACTTGATAGGAATTATGGGATGTTATACTTGTTTCATCGTGCCCGAAGTTTATCTTGTTACCTTAGTTTACCTTGTTATCATAGTTTATCTTGTTGTCTTAGTTTATCTTGCCTACCTTGTCATCATGCTTATGTTTACTTTTAGTTTATTCATGCCATGTTATCTTTATCTATTTTTATGCTGAAAGTCACTAGGACGTACTCAGTCTTTATGACTGACCCATTTTGTTTAGCCTCTTTTTCTTCTGTTTCCCCCCCAGGTTCACAGGGTGGGAATACAGCTTAGTTCGGATCTTACCAAGCTCCAAGGCTCTTTCATGTATGGCTTGGATTTCTCTTGGCTGTGGCTTGCTTTGCTTTATTGGGGAATACTGCAGTTTGTTTTTTTATGCTTCTTTGTTTTTGAGCAAGACAGATATCTTAACTATGAAATTGGGTATTGGGAGTTGATGGGATTTTCTTGTAAACATTTATATTTAATAAATGATTTGAAGTACTTCCATTTTATTTTCCGCTGTTTTATATATGTCTGTCTTGTAATATTTCTGTTCCAGTACCCATAATACTCCATTGAAGTTAAGACTTTCCCTTTGTGAGTGACCTTAACAGATGTGGGGTGTTACATTTGGTATCAGAGCAGAAGGTTACCAGACTGGGCAAAAGTTTTCAAAAACCTTCTGAAATTATTTTCAAAACATTTACAAAGAAGCAAATTTTCAAGAAAATTTTGTTTTAATTAAAAGGCATATTCCCCAAAGCCATATGCACTATCTTTTGATTCTCTCTTGAAATCTCTTCTCACTCTTTTCACCATAGTTTCGTAAGCATCCGACACATGTCGTAGGGCAAAGGAGTGCCCAACCTCCGTCTGTAGCCGTGGTAGTTCCATCTGCGTCTAATCTTATTTCAAGTTGGGTAGAGTGCCGTGCGTTGGAGGTAGCTTCGAGAGACTTGTTAACAAACTATACAAGGACAGTAAGAACAAGAAACTAGTTGTTATAGCTTAATCCACGAAGGAGGAAAAAGGTGAGAGGAAAGAGGACAAAGTGAAATAATAGTAAAACCCATGACAAGAGAGAGTATCTTTAGTGAGAAGGGACATGTAGTTAGGTATTATAGGACAAGGGCAAGGGACAAGATCGTCGAGAGGGCAATTGAATGCTCTCACCACTAGCGTACATAAGAGAGTGGTAACGTTCCTGTTAAAGGTTTAGCTTTTCTTTTCTATCATCCCACTAGAACTTTATTTTTTGTACATCGCATCCTTTTTAGTTCTGCTTCGAAAGTTGAGTCTCTGCACCTTAGTACTAGCATAGTAGAGGATTCCATTTTTGTCTCAAGTCCTGTTGGGGAAATCGGCTCATTTATTCATGACTTGTTTGGATTTGAGAATGTCTATGCTAAGTGTTGAGTCTAGAAGTAATGTTTATGTTTTGGGCTATGGGTTAATTCTAGCGATGGAGTGGTTATCCAGTAAGGGTGACCTTCTCGGTTTTGAAAAGAGGGTAGTTAGACTCTTGACTTGCCTCGGTAATACCCTCGAAGTTGCAGGTAACCTTTAGGGTTCTATCATGATTTGTTTCCTATAATCTCTTGACACATTTATTGGTAATTTGTAATCCGATCGAGTAGTGTCCGCCACTAAGGCGGATGGGTCATTTCGCTTATGCATGAGTTGTAGAGAATCACCTTAGTAAGTACATTTGGCAACATGGTTGGCATTTATTTCCAAGAAATAGTTCTTCTACGTGGAATACCTGATAGTAAGTGGACGAGATCCAAGATTCACTAGTGAATTTTGGAGAGCTTGCATGAAACCATGAGTACGCAGTTATGTTTGAGCCGAGTATACTAGGAGGAGAATAAGTGAAAGTGGAACGAGAGGCAAAAGTGAAATGGATTCCAACCCATATTTTGGAAACAAGAATTAAGAAGCTACGGAATTGTGAAGTTAAAGGCGGTCAAAGCACAATGGAGTTAAGCTCAAAGAAATGCGACTTAGAAGATTGAAGGCTAGATTCACGCATCATATCTCTTTTTTTAAGAGTATATCCATGATCTCTCTTTTCCTATAGAGCTTACTCACATGCTATCTTTTGTGTATATCCTCTCGGTCCTATTCTCAATCCTATTTCAATTGCGAACCTCATAGGGAGTATGACTCGTCTGTTAGTAATATATGTTGGGGCTTGAGGATGTCCGTCGGGTGGACTAAACTTTTTGGGTTTTATAGGATACGGGTTGGTCTTAGGAAGGGATTCCCTTGTGACCTAAAAGGAGTCCATCATGCTTAGTTTCCTAGAATCATATATAGTGGTTGGGTTGAGTAATTATTTGGGTGTCAGTCTGATGTTGATTTCGGTCTTCGGGGCTGATGCTTAGAGAGTTCTACTCCTAATCAATATATATGTGGCATAGATTTCCAGTTTTGACATTGCCTAATGGGCACAAAGTTTTTACTTTCTTCTATCATTCGACTATACCTTTAGATAGGAACAATTGGGTGTAAACATGTGTTTGAGACATGTTATGATTGATGGTTGCAAGTGGCTGCAAGTGGTTGCTAGTGGTTGCTCGTGTATGCATTTACACATTAGGCACTAGATCGGCTCAATCACCTTTCATATTTCATATGCATGAGTGTTTACACTTGTTTTTGGATGAAATTGAATGTGTTATCATGTGAATGTTGCATATGGATGGATGTTTGTGCACACATATAGTGTTTATGTGACTAGGACTATTTGCATACATGTTGGACTCATGGCACTAAACATATTTTGCATTTAGAAGATCAATCAGGCCTGATCATTTGCATTAGAAAAGGAACATATACACACACTTCTTGCATATGTTCATACAGCATTAGAAATCTCTTAAGGACGATGAATGCCTGTGATTGATGATTGAGTAGATGGATGATGGATGGTAGGACACATTCTTCTTAACTTGAAGAATTCGGGGACGAAATCCTTTAAGGAGGGGAGAATGTAACACCCCATATTTTTAATATAATTAAAAATAAAATATATAAAAATATGCTTATGATGGGTAAATAATGGTGATGCATAAGAAGAATTAATTAATACATGGAAGAGAAGAAAAATTAGTTCGATAACGATGTATGTAACAGAAAAGATAGTAAAATAAGGATAACTAATTAAAGAATCGGGAATTAGGTAGAATGGACATCACCATTGCGTTCCTCTCGGAAAAATACGCGAAACAGAGTCCTAGTTTTCGAAAATCGGAGTCCGTATGACCAAGATATGGCCAAAACAAGATTTCAGCAGACTTTCTGGCAGGCTGACCCAGGTCGACCATAGTGTCGACACTATAGTCGACCTGCACCCCCCCACCCCCCCCCCAGGTCGACTATAGTGTCGACCCCCTCTCTGTACAGGTCGACTTGGTCGTCCTGGGGTGGCCTAGAACCCATTTTTGAGGCCCGGGATGAGTTTTGATGGTCCGGATTGACTCTAGGGTTGATCTAATGGCCTAAATGAGTTTCCTACAACTATAAAATAACACCTAGACCAAGCCTAACTCAGACAAATCATTCTTATACCGTTATGCTGCTAAAATCTCTCTTGAGCCATGGCCGCCGTCTCCAAATTAAAGCTTAAGCGTTCAAACCCAAATCAAATCAAAGATCAATGCTTCTACAACAAATTCAAGAGGATAGATCAATGACACTGCAACTTTCTACGACAAATTCATTCCCTAATTCATTAGCCGTTCTCTGTAAGTGCTAGTTATTTTCAGATTTAAATATTTAATTTTAATATGGGCATGAAATAAAGTGGAATTGGATCTAAGTATGTTTATCGATTCAGATCTATTCCTGTTGCTTTTTGAATCTTTAGTTTTGAGACTTGTCTACCTTTATTCTCATGACAAGTTTGTGATTTATTCAGCAGTTTCCTTGATTCGTAATGATGTTGTCATCAAGTTGTAATCTTTATGCCTATCATGATGTTGTTTTCTCTCTGATCTATTTATTATGCAAATTTTTACCTTCCCCTATTTATTTTCTTTTGATGAACCTTGGTCAACTTCGGACCTTTGCCTAAAATCGCGATTCGCATACGAGATTTATACGGGGGAATAATGGGATTATTGCCTATAAGAATATGATTAATAATTGGCAACATGAAATTGGATGTTATCATTTTATTTGCAAGTTTGGGGTAGATCTGTAAATTTTGGTATAATCCTGTTATGATAAAAGTTGCATAAATATTATATACATGGAATTCGACACCAATTGGATCTATGTAATGTAACATGAAATTTGGTATATATAACATGTATGTAATTTGGCATGTAAAATAAAATTATGAGTTTTGGAGCCTATGTAAATTAAATCAAAAGATTTGGGCTTATGTTAATTAGGCATGTGTAGACTTGGAAATTTGAGCATGAAAGCGATTGTAAACTTTATAATTGGCATAAACATGTATTATGAACTTGGGCAACTGGCATGTATTGAAATAAAAAGATTATAGTTTGGGATAACTACATCATGAATCATCGGATTTGGGTTTGTTGGGTATGAAACTTGATACATGTAATTTTGGCTAGATATTGACATATGTAAAAAGGCCTGAAACTTGGTATATATGTAAACTGACTAGAATTGGGTACATATATTAGTTGGCATGTAATAGCCTTAAAAGAGGGATAAATATAAATTGAGATAAGTTGCCTTTAATGGCCTAAGATAAATTGTGGTAAAATTGGTATGATTTTGCATACCATTAATTGATGGACATAATTGAGTCAATTATGGACATCGTTAAATTAGGAATAAATTGATAATATGAATAGGGGAAATAAATTCAAATTGGGGTAAAAGATTATAAGTAATAATCAATGCTTAGGACACGAGGTTGGACTCATTTGTGACGTAAACCTGCCCGGAACCGCCCGGCGAATCCAGTAGTCACAAATGTCAGCCCAATGTGAGAGGTCCTAGGCCCAAATTAAAAGCGTAACAGTTGTAAAGACACGAGGATAGACTCTTTTATGGTGTAAGACTGCCCGGACCCGCCCGGCAAATCCAGCTGCCATAAATGTCAGTCTAATGTGAGAGGTCTTTATAAGGTTACGGCCTTAATGAATTAAGGAATACTTAACCAGATAAACATGTGGTGGGACATGGGGGTTAAGTGGGTGACATGTGGAAATACGAATAGTAATACTTAACCAACGTAACATGGTAATTAGACCAGTGGGTAGGGTTAAGTAAATAAGAACACTTAACCAATATGATATAAATGGGTGGGTTAAGTAATATGATTAGGTTAATCTGGACACTTAACCAATTTAATATGTTGACTACGGGAGTGGGTAAGGTTAAGCAAATGCTTAACCATTATAACATGATTAAACTGGACTAGAGAGTGAGGTTAAGTTAATGAGAACACTTAACTAATACGATGGGTTAATTAGACAAGTGGTTGCGGTTAAGTAGTAACACTTAACCAACATAACAGGACAAGCGGGTGGGTTAAGTTAACATGAATAAGTTGATAACACTTAACCATTATAATATGACTAGTGGATGGGGTTAAGTTAACATGCACTTAACCAATCTGATGTGATGCGTGGTAGGGTTAAGTAACACATGGGGTTAAGTTAACAAGAAAATTCTTAACCAATGTAACCAGATAGACGAACGGGGTTTAGTTAATAAACCACACTTAACCAATCAAACATAATAAGCGAGAAAGGTTAAGTCAACTAAGGTAAACACTTAACCATGGTAACATAACGAGTAGAAGGGTTAAGTACATATCGGGTTGGTGTGTAATATTAGTAAATATAGGCCCACATACACTTAACCATTAAATACACATGCTTGAATCAGTAGCGGGGTTAAGTACACATCAGGGCTGGTGGGTAATATCAGAGAATATAGGCCCATAGACTTAACCATTAGAAAAACCTAGTAACGAGGACCCATTTCAGCAGTAACCCACATTAGGTATCAATGGACCCTGAGCTAGGCAGGGTGGGGCACGATTACTGGGCTGATTATAAGAGATCAAATTAGCGGCGGTTGGTGCAGCAGTGCAGGTTCTAAGGGAGTGCGGGCGTGCACACACTTCGGCGCAGAAAATTTAGCCACCGGGCATCAGTAGGTTTAAAGCTGTGCATCTTGATTGTGTCAGGGTTGCCACCATGGGACTTGATACACCCCATGGTGGGACCAACACAGGTATCCACAAGTAGGGGGCCGCGTGACACAAACGAGAACTAGGACAAGTAGGGAGCCGATCGATAAGGTAGTAAGGGTGCATCGAATATATTCATGGCCATTGGGGTGATCGACGTGGAATCCTCATAATCGATGTACACCTGAAGGCTACCATAATTGCGGGGATTGGGATCACGTTGTAATTATTATATAACACGGGCTACTAGTTGGGACACTAGTAGGGGGTACGGATCCTTGTTACACAGGACACTAGTTGGGACACTAGTAGGAATACAGATCATTCAATGTAAGACACTTATGAGGATGCTAGTTAGGTGGTGCAGAGCAAATAGATATCGTTTTAATGGTAAAGCGTAGAAACCTTGCGATGTTATTCTTGTTAGAAACCATGCGGTGGGATACTTGATAGGAATTATGTGATGTTATACTTGTTTCATCGTGCCCGAAGTTTATCTTGTTACCTTAGTTTACCTTGTTATCATAGTTTATCTTGTTGTCTTAGTTTATCTTGCCTACCTTGTCATCATGCTTATGTTTACTTTCAGTTTATTCATGCCATGTTATCTTTATCTATTTTTATGTTGAAAGTCACTAGGACTTACTCAGTCTTTATGACTGACCCGTTTTGTTTCGCCTCTTTTTCTTCCGTTTCCCCCCAGGTTCACAGGGTGGGAATACAGCTTAGTTCGGATCTTACCAAGCTCCAAGGCTCTTTCATGTATGGCTTGGATTTCTCTTGGCTATGGCTTGCTTTGCTTTATTAGGGAATACTGTAGTTTGTTTTTTTATGCTTCTTTGTTTTTTAGTAAGACAGATATCTTAACTATGAAATTGGGTATTGGGAGTTGATGGGCTTTTCTTGTAAACATTTATATTTAATAAATGATTTGAAGTACTTCCACTTTATTTTCTGCTGTTTTATATATGTCTGTCTTGTAATATTTCTGTTCCAGTACCCATAATACTCCACTGAAGTTAAGGCATTCCCTTTGTGAGTGACCTTAACAGATGTGGGGTGTTACAACTTTTCATCCTTCTTTTGTGTTTCCTTTTTGGGCCATGCTTTCTTGTTCTGTGGTTCTTCCTTCTTTGCCTCTTTCTTGCCCTTGTCTTCCTCGTGTAGTAGTGCCATGTCCACCAATTTCTCGTAAGTTGCTCCCATGGGTACATGGGTCATGGCTAGGCTGTGCAATGGCTCGTTCAATCCTTTAACAAAGCGGAGAGCCTTTTCATGCTGGGTGTTGTCTAAATCTAATCTGAACCTAGCCAGTTGGTTGAACTGGTTAACGTATTCCTTGACCATCATACTTCCTTGTGTAACAACCCGAATTTTTAATAA
Organism: Allium sativum; assembly: GCA_030737875.1. Lineage (NCBI taxonomy): Eukaryota > Viridiplantae > Streptophyta > Magnoliopsida > Asparagales > Amaryllidaceae > Allium > Allium sativum. The sequence continues at coordinate 249,927,948 of CM060915.1, read as the reverse complement.
CATGTTAAAACAAGAAAACAGGGCAGAATAAAATCATAAGGTAAGAATCAATGGGAACGGGTTACGCCATTGCGTTTGTCTCGAAATTCTGCTTGAAAACGAGTCCGAAATTTCGTAAATCAGAGTCCGTATGACCAAGTTATGGCCCATAGAAGATTTCAGAAAATTCAAAATTCAGCCCGAAATTCAAATCCAGCCAGAAGCAGATTGGGCGGAAAAATTTCCCACCCAGCCCCAGGTCGACTTGGGAGTCGACTGGGGAGTCGACCTGCCCTAGCCCAGGTCGACTGCCCAGTCGACTTGGGTGTCGACCTGGGGGTCGACCTCCCTGGTCGGCCATGTTTTCCTGGTGCACCTGTTTGCTCCTTTGGGTCTGCTCAGCTAGCCCGTGACGGGATTTGATGGTTCAGATCTAAATTGGGGTTAATCCTACAGCCTAAACTAGTCTCTACACCTATAAAAACACCCTAAGACCTAGCCTAAACCATCACAAATCATCCTAACAACTAAATTCTGCCAAAATGCTCCCTAATCATGGCCTCCATCTTCATCTTGAGAGCTTCTAAGGCAAAAAGGAGCAATCTTTCTTCATCAAATCAAAGGAGCTACTTATTCTCAAGGCTTCTAGTGTTGCTACATCATTCCTAGAGCTTCTACAACGTCTCTATCTTGTTCTATTGTGTTCTAGTTCTCATAGCTACGATTTGTAAGCCCTACTCTACTCTTAGATATAAACTATGAAGTTAATATGAACATGTAGCAAGCTGAAATGGGATTTTTGGTGTAATACTTGTCTTGGGGCTATATTTGTATGCATAGATCCATTTATGACACTTTTGATCTATGATTGTGGAACTATCATGAACCTAGTACCGTTCATCTTGATTTTTGGGTAGAAAGCTATGAGCTTTATTTGGGGATTATGCATAATGCAACATAGAACCCCTCATAACCTTGATGTTAACTTGCCTATGATGTTGAACTACATGCTACCCACAAGTTTATCACTCTATGTCAACTATTATCATGTTATCACCTTTGCCTATGATGTTGAACTACATGCTACCCACAAGTTTATTTGCTAAGTTTGATGTCATACATGTTTTGAGGCCAAAAATCCTATATGCTAGTTTTGATGAACACCTTTGCCTCAAATATCATCATGTTTAACTTATGACCAACTTTACCACCTTATGCCCATCTTGGTCATATTTTTATGTTCCTTGATTCACCTGTGTTGATGCGAATTTACGTGCGAATGGGAATACGTTATGGGTAGTTAGGCAAACTTTAAATGACATGAAAAACATGACTTGAAATGTGACATGAAACTTGATTATACTTGAAAACTTGAATGTGGTCATGACATGTAGAAAACCATAAAGTGGCCAACTCGAGGTTGGGTTGAGTTTGTAGCGTAAATCTGCCCGGAACCGCCCGGCAAATCCAGTGGCTACAAACAATAGGACCCAATGTGAGAAGTTGGTCATATCGCGCTTGAAACCCGAGGTTAGACTAGGTTGTTGTGTAAAGCTGCCCGGAACCGCCCGACATATCCAGTAACCACAACAAAGTCTAATGTGAGAGGTTGGGTGCATTAAATTAATTAATGCCACTGGTTAGGGTTAAGTCATGAACCACTTGGATACACTTAACCAACTTGATACATGATTGGATAGGGATAACCACACTTAACCCGTTGGAAACCCTAGTTACGTGGTCCTTTTCAGCAGTAACCCTCTTGGATGTATCATGATACCCTAGGGACTAGGGTGGGGTGGGGCACGATTATTGGGCTGATTGTAAGCGACCAAAAAGACGGCAGAGTAGGTGCGCCAGTGTAGGTTCAGGAGGACTATGGTCGTGCACATAGTCCGGAGTTGAATAAAACAGACATGGGCACCAGTAGGTTTAGACTGTGCGTGCTTGATTCGTGTCAGTGGTTGGCCCCCTAGGGCTTGATACACCCTAGGGTGGACCTAGCACAGTTTGACTACATTCCGTGATTGGGCCGTATGACACCGACACTTGACGAGTTAGGCTTATAGGGAGCCGATCAACTAGACCGTATGGTTGAACCTTGACTTGGGTCATCTCATGATATTGGGCCAAGGGATCATTTCTTGTTTATACTTGACATGGGTTGGAACACTAGTACTTTTGGTGCAAAACTAAACCTTGTATATGCGATGCCACACTTGATCTACCTTGTTATCTATTTATCATGCTAGTTAGTTACCATCTTTATGTTTCATCTCAGTTTCTCATGTTTAATTAACTTCATTAGTTTTTATACTAATAGTAGGTAGGACATACCAGTCTTTATGACTGACCCTTTTTCTTTTGCCTCTTTTCTTCCGTCCCCCCCCCCCCCCCCCGGTTCTCAGGGAGGGAACACTAGTGCTTAGCTTGGACATTTGGCTTGCTTTCTTGACAGCTCATGAACGGTTTGTACTTGAGCTTGCTATGGCTTCACCACATCTATCTTGGGGATAGTTTACTTTATGTTATTTTCAGTTTATGTTTTCTAGACTTGTGGTAGTTGGAAAATAATGACCAAGTATTTTGATGTAAGTTGACTATTTGGTTTTGAAATGGTTAATCATGGTTTTTAAATTTCTACCGCTGCTTTACTTATTTATTTATATATGTTCTGTCTTGTGATATCTCTGTGCATGTTTACCTAGACAACACCCCTCCAAAGCTAGTGCATTCTATTGTGAGTGACCCTGGTGGAGGTAGGGTGTTACATTTGGTATCAGAGCATAAGATTTTACTAAACCGAACAAAAGTTTTAAAAACCCTTTTGAAAAACTATTTTCAAAACCAATTAGGTATTTTTCCAAGAAAAGTCTAGTTGATTTTAAAAGGCTATTCCCCAAAAGCCATTAGCACTATCCTTTGTTTCCTCGTTCTAAATCTATCTTTTCCTTTTTCAGCATGGTCGATCTTAACCTTCCCGAGGGAGTACCCATACCCGGATGGTTCCGAAGGTACTTGGAAGCTAGGGCCAACGATGCGGGCCCAACAAACACTCCCACTCCTCCTCTCGTACCTGAGGTTCCTCCCCCTCCTCCTCCTCCTCAGTGTCCACAAGCGGATTTCACGAAGATTTGCAAAGACTTTAAGGCGATGGGTGGCAAGAATTTTGTTGGGATAGAGACTTATGTTGAGGCAAGAAACTGGTTAAAGGAAACTGAAGACCTTTTTGCTATCTTTGATGTAGAAGATCGTAGGAAAGTTCTGTTGGCAGTATGGCTATTGAAAGAGGAAGCTGCTTATTGGTGGGAAGTCACCAACGCTACTAGGCCTATAGAGACTTGGGCCGACTTTAGGATGAGGTTTAGGCTTAAGTTTCTATCATCTGCTGAGGAGAATCTTCAATTGGAGAAGTTTATATCTTTGAAGCAATACATGACCGTGAGAGAGTATGTGAACAAGTTTAACTAGCTTGCTCGATTCGGTTTAGACATGGTCAACACACCTCAGAAGAAGGCTCTACGCTTTGCTCGAGGATTGAATGAGCCATTGCAAGGTTTAGCCATGTCTCATATACCCATGGGGGCCACTTTTAAGAGCTTAGTGGATATGGCCTTGCTTCAAGGAGATGATAAGAATGGCAAGAAAGAAGTTAAGCTCAATGAGACTCAAACCAAGAAGGCGGACTCCAAGTGGGGAGGCAACCAGAAAAACAAGAACAACAAGGGTAACAAGGCCAACAACAAGGCAAGGGAGACAAGGAAATGCAACTTTTGTGGGATCACTGGACACATAATCAAAGATTGTAGGAAGAAGAAGAGGAAGTTGGGAGAATGCTTTCATTGCGGACAGTCTGGACACTTCACTAAGGATTGCCCAAAGAAGCAAGGGCAGGGGCAAGGACAGACTCGGCGGGCAGGACCTTCTAGAGGGCAGATGCATGCTCTCAACACTACTCCAGCTCCGGACCAAGGTAGTATTTCTGTAGAAAGCCTTGTTTACATTTCTGGTTTTCCTGTTCGAACTTTATTTGATTCTGGCGCATCGCATACCTTTATTTCTGCTGACATTGTTGAAAGTTTGCACCTAAGTACTAGTTTAGTTCAGGATCCCGTTAGTGTTTCAAATCCAATTGGGGGTTCCGCCCATCTATCTATGATTTGTATGGATTTGAGGATTTCTATCTTGACCGTAGAATTCACATGTAATGCTTATGTTCTCGGGTTCATGGGACACGGGTTGATTTTGGGCATGGATTAGTTGTCCAGTTATGGAGCCATTCTCGATTGTGAGCATAGGGTAGTGAGGCTTATGACTCGCCTTGGCAATACCCTAGAGATTTCTTGTAACCCTCTGGATCCCGTCATGTTATGTTATCTTGAATCCCTCGACTCGTCTATCTACAATATTCAATCTGTGAGGGTGGTCCGAGAATATCCTGATGTTTTTGATAAGGTGAAGGGGTTACCCCCTAAACGTGGGATAGACTTCCGTATTTATCTTGTTTATAATGCCAAGCCAGTTTCATTGCCTGTTAGGCACATGGCCCCGCGAGAAAAAAGAGAGCTTAGCAAGCAAATCAAGGAGTTGCTTGAGAAAAATTTCATTAGGAGAAGCATTTCTGAATGGGGTGCTCCTGTGGTATTCGCTACTAAGGCGGATGGTTCGCTTCGTCTATGTGTTTATTATCGTGAGTTAAACAGGATGACAAAGAAGAATAGGCACTCATTACCGAGGATTGATGATCTCTTTGACCAGCTTGTAGGTGCTTCTGTTTTCTCTCAGCTCGATCTAGCCACCGGATTCCATCAGCTTAGAGTGGTTGAGGATAGTATTAACAAGACTGCGTTTAGGACTCCAGATGGATTCTTTGAATGGCTCGTCATGCCATTTGGTTTGACTAATGCACCCGCATACTTCGTTGATTTGATGAGTAGGGTGTTTAGGGAGTTCCTTAACAAGTTTGTGGTTGTCTTCGTGGATGATATTATGATCTTCTCTAAGGACGAGGAAGAGCATGCTATACATCTGAAGGAGGTTATGGATATGCTTAGAGCTCATCAGTTAAAAGCCAAGTTCTCCAAATGTCATTTCTGGAGAAGGGAAGTTCGGTTCCTTGGGCATATAGTTTCTAAGCAAGGCATAGTTGTGGATCCCGCTAAAGTAGTGGCGGTACAAGACTGGAAAGTTCCAAAGAATGCAACTGAAGTGAGAAGCTTTCTCGGTCTGGCAGGATTTTATAGGAAGTTCATTAAGGACTTCGCTAAGATTTCAGCCCCTCTTACTAAGTTAACAAATAAGAACTTAGTCTTTGCATGGAACTTAGAGTGTGAGCTTGCTTTTCAAAGGCTCAAGAAAGCCCTCACCACAGCTCCAGTTCTAGCATTACCCGATGGAGGGAAGTTGTTTACCGTGTACACCGAGGCATGTGGCATGGGATTAGGCGTTGTCCTGATGCAAGAAGGGAGAGTGATATGCTTTGGGAGTAGGCAACTCAAAGTTCATGAGAAGAACTATCCTACTCATGATTTAGAGTTGGCGGCGATCGTCTTTGCACTCAAATCTTGGTGCCATTATCTTCTAGGTGAAAGGTTTGAGTTATATACTGATCACAAGTTGCTCAAGTATCTCTTCTCGCAGAAAGATTTGAACCTAAGGCAGCAGAGGTGGATGGAATTCTTGGCATCATATGACTTCGATATAGCTTATACCCCTGGCAAGGGAAATGTTGTGGCGGACGCGCTAAGTAGAAGAAGGTTGACTTTGAGTCCCTTGTTTGTGGAGATGAAGAGCCTAGAGTTCTTGGCAACCTTTGATTTTACACCTGCTGTTGAGTCGATGACTGGTTCGTTAGCATCCCTTGAGCTTAGACCTACACTTCTGGAACAAGTTGGGGCTTCACAGAGGGAAGACCCGCAGATAGTCGAGATCATAGACAAGTTGATTCGTGGTGAGACGTCAAGTCACCTCGCTAGATATACTATTGATGACAAGGGGTGGCTAAGGCGTGATGGAAGACTATGTGTCCCACAAGTGGGAGACTTAGTAAATAAAGTTCTTGAGGAGGCGCATCACTCGAGGATGACCATACATCCCGGAGGGGATAAGATGTACCGGGATATGAAGTGCATTTTCTTTTGGGATGGGATGAAAAAGGATGTTGCAGAGTTTGTTTCTAGATGCATTGTTTGCCAACAAGTAAAGGCCGAGTCGAAGAAGCCCGGTGGGCTACTGCATCCATTGGAGGTCCCGCAATGGAAGTGGGAAAGTATCTCTATGGATTTTGTTGATGGATTGCCGTGATCAAGGAAGGGGAATACTTGCATATGGGTCATAGTGGATAGACTCACGAAGACCGCTCATTTCATTCCAGTAAAGAGCAAGAGGACATCATCATGGCTAGCATCTGTTTATCTTCGAGAGATAGTGCGATTGCATGGAGTTCCTTCTAGCATAGTTAGCGATCGTGACCCAATCTTCACTAGCCAATTTTGGAATAGTTTGCAAGAAGCGATGGGTACGCAATTGAATTTAAGTACAGCCTATCACCCACAGACGGATGGTCAGACCAAAAGGGTGAATAGGGTACTAGAAGATGTGTTGAGGCTATGCATTCTTGACTTTGGTGGCACTTGGGAAGACCACCTTCCTCTCGTAGAGTTTGCTTATAATAACAGCTACCAAGCAAGCATAGGGATGGCACCATTCGAAGCTTTGTATAGGAGGCCGTGCAAGTCACCAACACGTTGGTGGGAGACGACGGATAAGCTTATACTTGGGCCCGACATGATAAGGGACACATCCGAGAAGGTTGAGTTGATTCGAAGGCGGATGAAAGCGGCCCGAGACAGACAGAAATCCTATGCAGACAAGCGAAGGACAGACTTAGAGTTTGAAGTTGGAGATATGGTCTTTGTGAAGGTTTCTCCCTTGCGAAATGTGGTTCGTTTTGGAGCAGTGGGAAAGCTAGCACCAAGGTTCGTAGGACCCTTCCCTATCATCGAGAAGATTGGGCAAATGGCTTATAGGGTGGAATTGCCCGAGAAGCTGGCTGGAGTGCATAATGTTTTTCATGTCTCGCATCTCCAAAAATGCCTACATGATTCAGCCGAAGTAGTTGAGCCTAGCATTCTTGAAGATGTGGAGGTAGAGAAAGAGGCAACCCTGAAGCGAGCTCCGATTCGTATCTTGGGAACGGAGATCAAGAAGCTGAGGAATCGAGAAGTCAAGTTAGTAAAGGTTCAGTGGAGTGAAGCCGATGAAGATGCAACTTGGGAAACCGAGGAGAAGATGCGTGGGCTTTATCCATTTCTTTTTTAGGGTACATTCTCGATCTCCTTTCCTAGTTAGCATATATTTCTTTGCTGTCCATGTTTATCTTATTATTTCGTTAATCTTGTCATGAGAACCCTAGGTAGAAACCCTTTGGATGAAACATGTATTTGAAACATGTTATGCTTGATGGTTGCAAATGGTTGCAAGTGTTTGCAAGTGGTTACTCGTGGATGCATGATACACGTTAGGCACTAAGATCGGCTCACACACTTTCATGTTGCATATGTATGAGTGTTTATGCTTATTCATGGATGAAACTTGTTATGCTATCACGTGGATGTTGCATATGGATGAATGTTATGTGCACTCATGTAGAGATTATAAATTATGTTAGGAATTTGCATACATTTGGACCCATTGCATTAACATATTCTGCATTAAGGAGGTTTACTGAGTCAGTAACTGCCTGATTTTCGCATTAGATAGGTGCATTTACACACACTTTTGCATATGTTCATACAGCATTAGAAATCTTTTAAGGACAATGATTACTTGTGGATGATGTTTGAGTAGATGGATGATGGATGGTAGGATACGTTCTTCCTAACTTGGAGATTTCGGGGACGAAATCCTTTAAGGTGGGGAGAATGTAACAACCCGAATTTTTAATAACATGTTAAAGCAAGAAAACAAGGCAGAATTAAATCATAAGTTAAGAATCAATGGGAACGGGTTACGACATTGCGTTCGTCTCGAAATTCTGCTTGAAAAGGAGTCCGAAATTTCGTAAATCGGAGTCCGTATGACCAAGTTATGGCCCATAGAAGATTTCAAAAAATTCAAAATTCAGCCCGAAATTCAAATCCAGGCAGAAGCAGATTGGGCGGGAAAATTTCCCGCCCAGCCCAGGTCGACTGGGGAGTCGACCTGCCCCAGCCCAGGTCGACTGCCCAGTCGACTTGGGTGTCGACCTAGGGGTCGACCTCCCTGGTCAGCCATGTTTTCCTGGTGCACCTGTTTGCTCCTTTGAGTCTGCTCAGCTAGCCTGTGACGGGATTTGATGGTTCAGATCTAAACTAGGGTTAATCCTATGGCCTAAACTAGTCTCTACACCTATAAAAACACCCTAAGACCTAGCCTAAACCATAACAAATCATCCTAACAACTAAATTCTGCCAAAATGCTCCCTAATCATGGCCTCTATCTTCATCTTGAGAGCTACTAAGGCAAAAAGGAGCAATCTTTCTTCATCAAATCAAAGGAGCTACTTATTCTCAAGGCTTCTAGTGTTGCTACATCATTCCTAGAGCTTCTACAACGTCTCTATCTTGTTCTATTGTGTTCTAGTTCTCATAGCCACGATTTGTAAGCCCCACTCTACTCTTAGATTTAAACTATGAAGTTAATATGAACATGTAGCAAGTTGAAATGGGATTTTTGGTGTAATACTTGTCTTGGGGCTATATTTGTATGCATAGATCCATTTATGACACTTTTGATCTATGATTGTGGAACTATTATAAACCTAGTACCGTTCATCTTGATTTTTGGGTAGAAAGCTATAAGCTTTATTTGGGGATTATGCATAATGCAACATAGAACCCCTCATAACCTTGATGTTAACTTGCCTATGATGTTGGACTACATGCTACCCACAAGTTTATCACTATATGTCAACTATTATCATGTTATCACCTTTGCCTATGATGTTGAACTACATGCTACCCACAAGTTTATTTGCTAAGTTAGATGTCATACATGTTTTGAGGCCAAAAATCCTATATGCTAGTTGTGATGAACACCTTTGCCTCAAATATCATCATGTTTAACTTATGACCAACTTTACCACCTTATGCCCATCTTGGTCATATTTTTATGTTCCTTGATTCACTTGTGTTGATGCGAATTTACGTGCGAATGGGAATACGTTATGGGTAGTTAGGCAAACTTGAAATGACATGAAAAACATGACTTGAAATATGACATGAAACTTGATTATGCTTGAAAACTTGAATGTGGTCATGACATGTAGAAAACCATAAAGTGGCCAACTCGAGGTTGGGTTGAGTTTGTAGCGTAAATCTGCCTGGAACCGCCCGGCAAATCCAGTGGCTACAAACAATAGGACCCAATGTGAGAAGTTGGTAATATCTCGCTTGAAACCCGAGGTTAGACTAGGTTGTGGGGTAAAGCTGCCCGGACCCGCCCGGCATATCCAGTAACCACAACAAAGTCTAATGTGAGAGGTTGGGTGCATTAAATTAATTAATGCCACAGGTTAAGGTTAAGTCATGAACCACTTGGATACACTTAACCAACTTGATACATGATTGGATAGGGATAACCACACTTAACCCGTTGGAAACCCTAGTTACGTGGTCCTTTTCAGCAGTAACCCTCTTGGATGTACCATGATACCCTAGGGACTGGGCTAGGGTGGGGCACGATTATTGGGCTGATTGTAAGTGACCAGAAAGACGGCAAAGTAGGTGCGCCAGTGTAGGTTCAGGCGGACTATGGTCGTGCACATAGTCCGGAGTTGAATAAAACAGACATGGGCACCAGTCGGTTTAGACTGTGCGTGCTTGATTGATGTCAGTGGTTGGCACCCTAGGGCTTGACACACCCTAGGGTGGACCTAGCACAGTTTGACTACATTCCGTGATTGGGCCGTATGACACCGACACTTGACGAGTTAGGCTTATAGGGAGCCGATCGACTAGACCGTATGGTTGAACCTTGACTTGGGTCATCTCATGATATTGGGCCAAGGGATCATTTCTTGTTTATACTTGACATGGGTTGGAACACTCGTACTTTTGGTGCAAAACTAAACCTTGTATATGCGATGCCACACTTGATCTACCTTGTTATCTATTTATCATGCTAGTTAGTTACCATCTTTATGTTTCATCTCAGTTTCTCATGTTTAGTTAACTTCATTAGTTTTTATACTAATAGTAGGTAGGACTTACCAGTCTTTATGACTAACCCTTTTTCTTTCGCCTCTTTTCTTTCGTCCCCCCCCCCCAGGTTCTCAGGGAGGGAACACTAGTGCTTAGCTTGGACATTTGGCTTGCTTTCTTGACAGCTCATGTACGGTTTGGACTTGAGCTTGCTATGGCTTCACCACATCTATCTTGGGGACAGTTTACTTTATGTTATTTTCAGTTTATGTTTTCTAGACTTGTGGTAGTTGGAAAATAATGACTAAGTATTTTGATGTAAGTTGACTATTTGGTTTTGAAATGGTTATTCATGGTTTTTAAATTTCTACCGCTGCTTTACTTATTTATTAATATATGTTCTGTCTTGTGATATCTCTGTGCATGTTTACCTAGACAACACCCCTCCAAAGCTAGTGCATTCTCTTGTGAGTGACCCTGGCGGAGGTGGGGTGTTACACCTTGCTTAAGAGATAAGAACTTTTCCAGTTGTAGACTTCGTTCAGCTTGTGAGAGGAATTTCGTCTCAAACCTTGTTCTGAAATCCATCCATGTTTCAACCGGCCTCTCAGCGTTAGTGACTTCCCACCAATAGGAAGCTTCGTCCTTGAGCAACCATACTGCCAATTGTACCTTCTGCCAATCGTCCACCTCGAAGATAACGAACAGATCCTCAGTTTCTTTGAGCCAGTTCCTCGCTTCTACGAACGATTCAGTTCCCTTGAAATCCTTTCCACCCATGGCCCTAAAATCTTTATAGATCTTTGAGAAAGCAATTGCACGAGGTGGGGGTGGAGGAGGGGGAATCGCTGCGGCTGGAGGAGGAATGTCTATTGCGCCTGGATCGTTGGCCCTAGCCTCTAAGTACCTCCTGAACCAGCCAGGTACCGGTACGCCCTCAGGAAGGTTAAGATCCACAGACATGCTGAAACGAAAGAAAAAGGACAAATTCAAAATAAAGGATAGAAAGATAGGCTATGGCTTTGGGGATTATGTTTTTCAAAATAGGCTTTCCCTTTTCGAAAATACTTTCTTTTAAAATCTTTTTGAAAATAGTTTTTCAAAAGCTTTTTATCAAGTCTGGTAACCTTCAACTCTGATACCAAGTGTAACACCCCACCTCCGTTAAGGTCACTCACAAAGGGAATGCTTTAACTTTGATGGAGCATTTTAGTAGACAGAACAGAAATTTACAAGACAGATAAAACAGTACTTGAAAAATTTATAAGTTTGTTACAACAGAAACCGAAGTAAGTTTGGTTACATCTTTTCAAATCAAAATATCAGAATTCAAGTACAAAAATATCAATCTTGTACAAAAGCCTTTAGAATACATAGTTTTTAAAATCATAATCCCCCAACATAAACTGCCATGGAAAGATAGGGCCAAAGCCAAGCGATAATTCAAGCAGAGAAAGTACAAATCAATCTCCTAGATTTCCACCCTACAAACCTGGGGGGGGGGGGACGAAAGAGAAGGGGCAAAAACAAGCAAGGTCAGACATAAAGTCTGGCAAGTCCAGTGACTTTCAGCATATGAACAGATAATAATATCATGACACGAAAATAAAGCTGGATAAGAGACAATATCAACAGGAGTAACTAATATACTTAAGCTAAATAGAAGAAACTGAATGATAAAGCCCAAGTTATGCTTCTTACTTATATTTTACTTCTCTGCACTAATACTAGTATAACAGGATTAGGTGTTACCCTAATGTCTAAACAGAAACAGAATAATGGGCCTTTACCACCCGAACAGAAGGTACAGAAACAGAAACAGAATAATCCTTACGGAAATAGAATGTTAGAATTAGGTGTACACTAGTAAATAGGCCTTTACCACCCCCAACAGAAGGTACCACGCAAAAACAGACATGTGTTACCACCCAACAGAAACAGATGGTACCCCAACGGAAACAGACAGAACTAAGTGTACCCTAAATCTACCCCAAGCGATCGGCTCCCTAATACATAAATACCCTGTGCCAGCCCCATAGAAGGGTGTATCACTCCCCAAAGTGGCAAACTTTAAATGACAGAGACCTATTGACAGATGTCACGGCGTCTTACGTCCTTAGAGGCAGACTGGGATCCATGCACGCACATGACCCAGTTGGAACGCACCATCAACACCCCTCGCCATTATCAGAATGAACCGCTTATAATTAGTTCAGTAAGCGTGCCCGGACCCTACCTACTGTTGGGTCATAATTTTGATACCAGAAAGGGTTACTGACTAATATGGGTCCCAAACAACAGATGACACAAGTATTTTCCCTCCTAACCTTGTGTCCCCAGACTAACAGATTTCAGATTAACTTGTTTACAAGTTTTCAGACATACAGAGTTCAAGTCGACTAGTTCACAGATCAGAAAAATCAGGTTAACAGGTTTTCAGACTAACGGATCAGATGTACTGTTTTAACAGACTTACAGATTGTCTAACTTTGTATTGGGCCTACAGATTCACGAAACAGGTTTATTAATTCATCAGTCCAGTTGATTTAGCCCTATCTACCCAACACGTTTTAGACATCATATTTACCTCAGATTTGCATTAATTAAATATTAATGTGCAGACCTCTCACATTAGGTAGGTAGCTTGCGGCCGTTGGATAAGCCGGGCAGACTTCTGCCACAAGCCAGACCTAACCTTGTGTCTAAGCATATTTTATTTATGCCTATGACCTCTCACATTAGACTAGCAGTTTGCGGTTGCTGGTTAAGCCGGTTGGGTCCGGGCAGGCTTCTACCGCAAACATGAGTCTAACATCGTGTCTCAGCATTTTTATTATAACCCATTTATTCCATTACAAATGATACAAATATCAGACTAATTATGCCAATTTAACAAATTTGACTTCTTTTCAAGTCGCAGCAGATTAAACAAATTAACATGTTTTACACAAATTACAATCATTCAGCTTTCCAACAGATCTAACAGATTTAGCAGCTCAGGCGGTTCAACAGATTTAGCAGATTAGGCAACTCAACAGATGTAGCAGATTGGGCACAATTAGTAGATTAGGCGAATTTAGCATATTAAACAGATAACAATTTTAGTCGATTAAACATTCCTTAAAGTCCTATTCACATATCTTGCCAAATTCATAAAGTAAGCCTAAACTTATAAGCCCAAATTATGGTCATAATCCACCATATAACATATGTCCCAAATTTTAGTTAGACTTGCATAGTTCAGAATATTCTCCAAAAACCTTACATATAAATTATACCAAATATAGCCATGGATTACAATGCATGTCATATATCCAAAAACCCACTTTTAGGTGTGTTCACATTAATGGTTATCCTATTTAATATAGGTCTTTACGCCTAAGTTATACACAAAATAATCCTCCTTCTTCTAAATTACAGACTATAATATATTAAGTATGTCCAGATCTAGAATTACAAATTATGTCCTTTATATTCTAAGTTATAAACAATCTCATATAATATGCCTCCAACTTATGTCCTGAATTACAACATGTGCTATGTATCTAAATCAATTGCTTATTTACAGTTAAATCTTTACGCCCAAATCCTAAGTCATATGTCCAATATTCTTCTATGCCTAAAGTCATATGTTCAATACACTTTATGTTTCAAACATGTCTAGCCATATGTCTCAGATTTATGTTCTAGCTACAACCTATATTCTTTCCTCAAATCAGTCATGCCCAATTTATGCATCATTCATGATTTGCCCCAAAAGTTTGGCATTCGTGCATCAATCTCTTATGAGATTTGGCTCAGGCTCGTGGTAGCCTGGATAAAGAACAGAAAGAAGAGAGATACAGAATAGTTACAATAGGATAGATCTAAACAGAGCAGAATATGCATAACCTCAGATTCAGATTTACCACTACGTCACGATCATAATTAAAATTCATATCTAAAAATAACTGTGCTTGCCTTGATTGGATTATAGAAGAAGAGTTGCAGTAGTTCTCTTTTAACCTAATTCGGATTTGGAAGAAGATGCACTATTTCTATTTTTGATTCCAGCAGAATAGCAACGCCATTATTTTATTTATTTATAATATTTCAGAGGCAGCATAAGGAGAGAATAAAATGGTGTAAAGAGAATGAGGCTAGGAGGCGGTTTATATAGGATTAGGCGGACGAATCAAAACAGAAAACGTGACCAGATACATCAGAATGAACCCAGGCTCAGAACTGGGTTCTATCACCAGGTCGACCCCCAGGTCGACCATAGTGTCGACCTGGTCCCTGGGAGGTCGACCATAGTGTCGACCCCCAGGTTGACCTGGTCCTGGGCGGGAAAATTCCCGCCCAGTCTGCGTTGGCGTTTGAATTCGAATTTTGAATTCGAATTTCAAGATGTTTTTCAATTCTGAAAATTCCTAAAACTTCGGAGGGTCATATCTCCCTCATACGGACTCCGTTTCTCGAAAACTCGGACTCGTTTCCAAGAAAAATTTCGAGACGAACGCAATGGCACAACCTGTTTCCCTTGATTCTTATTTTAAAAATTAATTATTCACGTATTTGTTACTTGTATGTTTACAGAAAATACAGGGTGTTACAGGGACCGCTGCCACTCCATCGCGCCCCCCTAGATAGCGCGCCGCCCCTATCTCTTCTCCCTCTCCCCTCCAAATTTGAACCCAAAGCCACCTTCACCCAAACCCCGCCCTCAATCGTGTCTCCCCCCTACGCCGCTGCCACCGCCGCCTTGGCCGACCTCTTACCCTACACCACCTCGGCGCGCGCCTCCCCAAAACCCGCCTCCGCCTGAAGCTCCCCCTTCCTCTTGTGACGATCGGGAAGCTCGCTCGGTCCGAACCAGTCGCTAAACCGACCCAGACCGTTCGAAACGCCTGATCGTTTTGAGAACACGACAAAATAGAACGCAGTCGGAAGAACATTTCATTGTATATTACAACAATGCATCAGATTACAAGAATATACAGAGTATAAACAAATAAATATAACACAGAAATATCAGAGATTTAAATTACATTTAAATACATAGCAGCGGAAAATAATACAATACATAACTAGAAGAGATATACGGATACAAAGCTTTCCGGATATCATTCCAGCTGTAAACCAGGATCCTGTGAATATAAATATGCAAAACTAAAACTACTAGCTGCCCGTGTCAAAATAGAGGCACCCAGAGTTTAGGTTAAAACAATAAACTCCAGGTCAGTCATGGGACTGGTGTGAGAACTAAAACAGTTAATCTTTATTTTTAAAGTTAGGTAAATCAAGGGACCACGCCATATAACACGGAACAGGTTTCCTCCCAAGAATACCAGTGCATAAAACAACAGCGCAATGCTAAATAAAGAAAAATGAAGCTATTATAAGACCCAGGTCCTATCACACAATGCAACGCAAGCCGGGGGATAGGGTTTTTACCTTATAATAGCCAAGAATGCTTGATACGTTTAAAAGAAATCATTTGATACTATTATAAGTGTATAGTGTATAAAACAACTTCAAATCATAAGTATCAATCATAGGCGGCATGAATGCCCCATACCACTATGTTGCCATATATAGGTTATACAATCAAAATCGAAAATGTCATGTATTTGGAAATTGGATTTCCGTCTATGAACCGAGGCAAAAGATAGTCCTCAACCGATTCGAGACGCTCTAGCCCGCCCCTCAGGAACAGCCGCAACTGCCCCTTGGATCGTCAGGGCCGGTCCACCGATGTGGATTATTATGCCTGAACACTACGTTTCCCCGCCTTTGGGGCGTAAATGAGCCAACGAATGACTCCATCGGACCCGGATCGTCCGATCAAACCGAGGCGCCTCGCAACAGCAACAACCACACAGGTGAAAAGTATATAAATGTCAGGGATGGTAGGCCACTGACACCACCCTAGCTAGAAAGAAACGCATGCCCTCCTTGATGTCCTCTCCCGTTTTTGGTTCACAACCGGGGTGTGAGGCTCGCGAATTTACGTTACGCAAAGTTGTGCCACACAGGCTGTTCTTTGATCATCACCACAAGACTTTGCTTTTCAATAGAAGCCTCGATCAATTGCATCTTTGCATGCCACATAGGCTAACCACTCTATGCAACCGATATCAGCACACAGAATGAAATCCAATGTCAGACACACAGTCCATTTACAAGTCCGTTCGGGGTCTGAACGAAACCAGAGGCACTTTCCTCGCATATCCATCAATCTCCAAGCACATCTGGACGACCACCGATTGATTCCCTCATCTTGGGTGTACAGCCCAATCAAGATCATCAGTAATCACCCAAACGATGTGAAGACTTCCGGTCTTCAACCACCGTCTTCATCTTCGACTTATCGTCGTATCAGTTATTCGGAATGGGATAAACCCGGTCTTTCCGAATAACTCGCGTATATTTTAAATAAGTGTTACACAAACACAACATACGCCTCATTCCAATTCATCAGTCACTAACCATAAATTAATCAAGAGAATAATTTCCCAAATATTAACCCCGAAGGCCGAAACCAACATCAGATCAATATCCGGAAAACCATTCTGCTTGGCTAACCGACAGTTAGTTTCTAAATTTCACATTCATAGGGAAAGGTTCCCATTAATTTTATCCAAGATAAATTCCTTGAATTTATTCTCGAATCTTCTTTTGAATTTCGATTCAACTAGTCGGGATTAACGAACCTTACCGAAGTAATCATTTGTTTTAATTTCTTAATCCCAACCTATTCATCCCATGAAGTAAAACTGGTTATACTTCATATCTAACACCACGGTGTTATCGGTAAATTCAATTACCATTTCGCGTTCAAATCTAATTAAAGATTTAACTATCGCCTGGAGCAAAATTGGTGATATTCCATCCTCGATCATTTCAATCTAATTAAAGATTCGTTAAAACTCCACTTAGTTTTAATCTGTGACTGGGTTAAAGAATCAGTGTCATTTAAAACACGGTCCACAATAAACCCAAAATCACATTCATTAATTATCGGGTTAAAGAACAAGTGTTATTTAAAACACCGTTCACGATAAACCCAACAATCAATATCAATTCAATTCCAATTAAATATTATTTAATTGGTACACTTCATTAAATCTAAATAAAAAGATTTAATCTTTTCTCAACTGGGTTCAAGAACAGTGTTAATGAAGACACCATTCACGACAAACACAAATCACATTTGATATTAAATACAAGGCTCTGAATAGAAAATATACCGGCTTATATTCAATATCAAATTCTACGATGAACAAATATCGTATTGGAAATAACGATATAAATATATCTTTCAAATTCCCATAACAATATCTGTATCATCACGAAATCCAACATCGAAATATTCCGAAGACAATTTCGATTCAAATCCATTCCAATGCAATCATTGGAAATTCTGGTTATTTTCAAAACTATTTCAAATTCAATTTATTTATTTAAAAATAAATAGAATTATAATTCTAGTTCAAAACTAGTTCATTTCGATAAAAATCTATTTTTATCTTTTCAAATATGGAGTTTTTCATCCCAATTCTTCTCAAATCATTTCTTACGATTTTACATAAATTATTACTATTTTTAATAATTTTATCAAGGCCCGACAGTCGATTTCCATCAACGGCCATCGAACTGCACTTACAACGACCTTTTTCAAATTTGATTTGGACATAATTCCAAATCCAACCGTTAGATTTCTAATTTCAAATATTCGTTAGAAAGCTCTTTTCGATACGAACCCAACGGTTTCGGTTTTAGGAGAATCCGACAGCCGGATCTCCCGTAATATCCGTTCGAAGTCAATGGTCGAAACTCGCGAACTGCCGTGGCGCGTTCTATTCAGACCATTATATTATATATATAATATATACTTCATCGATTTCCTTTCGAAACGAATTTTATAAATTGTTTTAAATTCATTTTCAAAACGGTTTCAACTTTATATTCAATTTCAAATCAAAATTGAATATTCCAATATAAATTCATTTTAAATTCATTTCAAATTGATTTCAATTCAAATCGATTTTGAATTCACTTTCAGTTCGTTTTCAATTCTATTCAATTTCAATTCAATTTCAATTCAATTTCAATTCGAATTCATTTATATTAAATTTCAATTCGAGTCAATTTCAATTTGAATTCATTTCTATTCAATTTCAAACCCTTTCAGTTTATTTCGAATTTCAAATCAATTCAATTAAATTCGAATTTCAATTCACTTTAATATTCACTTCAATTTGAATAAAATCGATATAAATATCGTTCACGTCAAAATGGCGTTAATCTATCAACGCGGCTTCTTATATTTCGATTTTCAAATATTCTACTTCAAATATTTCATTTTTCAAATATTTCTATTCAAATATTTCTATTCAAATATTTCTATTTCTAATATTTCTATTTCAAATATTTCTATTTCAAAACTGGAATGAGGCCCAATCAATTACCATATAATGTTAATTATATGGATTTTCTACAACACATGTATATATCAACGATGACAAATAACCAACCATCATCCAAAGTGCATTCTGCACTGTATAAGCATCAAATATAAATATCTGACGCTTATAACAGTCTGTCAATCAATCGATCGACATACAGCTAATTATTGGGACTAGTGTATGTCATATATCATCCCAATACCCGTGTGGGGTTTCATACAATCAAACACAGATTTTATTTGTGTAGTCGGGCGATGTGTAAAATTTATCGTCCCAATCAATATCAGTCAAATGTGTGTATATAAACAAATCGTCCGATTTGTTTATTTTTATTTCATTTCATATACACGTTGAAACTTCTATTTTTAACTATAAAATATTTTTAACTATATAAATATTTTATTTCATTTCACATCACATCACACAATCAACTACACATCAAAATCAAACAAACAAACATACAAGCCGTCCATGGTCTGTGGACGACGGGTGTCGGGTGCTACTAAACACCGTCTGCATCCTAGTATATATATATATAACTAGAAAATTAAATCAAAGAGTGAGAAATTCTCACATAGTCGCTAATCCAACGCCACGATTCTTCCTAGGTAGAAATCTTTGCTGTTCTTGCCTCTTGTCACTTTTCACTGCCCGTATTCTCTACATATATAAAAATCACGTTTTTACTTCGCTATTCAATATATAAAAATCGAATTTTGACTTTGTTATTCGATATATAAAAATCGAATTTTTACTTCGTTATTCAATATATAAAAATCGAATTTTTACTTCGTTATTCAATATATAAAAATCGAATTTTTACTTTGCTATTCAATATATAAAAATCGAATTTTTACTTCGCTATTCAATATATAAAAATCGAATTTTTACTTCGTTATTCAATATATAAAAATCGAATTTTTACTTCGTTATTCAATATATAAAAATCGAATTTTTACTTGGCTATTCAATATATAAAAATCGAATTTTTACTTGGTTATTCAATATATAAAAATCGAATTTTTACTTCGTTATTCAATATATAAAAATTGAATTTTTACTTTGCTATTCAATATATAAAAATCAAATTTTTACTTCGCTATTCAATATATAAAAATCGAAATTTTACTTCGTTATTCAATATATAAAAATCGAATTTTTACTTGGCTATTCAATATATAAAAATCGAATTTTTACTTAGCTATTCAACATATAAAATTCGAATTTTTACTTAGCTATTCAATATATAAAAATCGAATTTTTACTTCGCTACACTTATAAAAATCATATTTTTAATTTTTCTATAATATAAAATTTAATGCGATGTATATAAAAATCTCAACTTTTGTATATAAAAATCTAGTCTTTCTGAATATAAAAATCTCGTCATTTTATTTAGAAAACTTCCAATGATTTCAATTAAAAATCCTACGATTTCAGTTTTAAAAATCCATTGATTTCTGTTTTAAAAATCCATTGATTTCAGTTTAAAAAATCCATTGATTTCAGTTTTAAAAATCCTATGGTTTCATGTTAAAAATCATATGGTTTCATACTAAAAAAAACAAGGTCGAAGGAGAAAGAAACTCACATCGTTCAGAGGGGGGAGAAGATGTCGGGTGGCGCAGGTCTGCGGTGCGTCGGAGGAGGGCAGAGCGGTGGACTGCTGGTGGCTAGGCTTCAGTGGCGGTCTCGATTTGAGGGGGGGTTATCTGCTAGGGTTTCGGGAACGAGGCATCGCGTTGAGGGAGAGGCCAGAAGGGAGGGTTCGTCGGCGATGGAGGGAGGATTGGCGGTCAGAGGCGCCAGCTACTGGGGCGGCGCGTCGGAGATAAGGGGGGCGACAGTGATCGCTCCTCCGGTGGTTTTTTTCTTTTTTTTCCATGCGTTGACTGTGAATAGGAGAGAGGGGGGGAGAGAAAAGAGTTTATATAAATATATATATTTAAATATTTTAATTTTCCTAAAAGCAACTTTTTATTTTCAACTCGAAATCGAACCCACCGATTGTCGTCCCTAGCGTATTACCCCCATTCCGAACACAAAGGGATATGTTTCATAAGCTAATTCGATCGTTTCGATCAGTTTTCGTCAAAATCAAAATATAACTCTATATATTGAATTTCAAACGTACATTTCAAATTACCGGGGCCACATACTAACTAGAAAAATTCAAAAAAAAATATTTCCCAGCTACATATTGACGATACAGTCCTAACAAAACTAGTTTCGTCGAATTCTGAGACCGTTTGAAAAATGGCCAATTTCCAATCGATTAAAATCAACTGAAACTAGTCAAACGTGTTTTCCTTTGCCCCGCTCACATATTGATTCGAAAAATTATGAAAATTGGAATCCAGTAATAACTTTACATCCCGGATCCAACAAAAGTGGTTTCGTCGAAAATCGAGGTCGTTTGCAAAATTTTCATTTTTAAGGGCCTGAATTCCATAGCGACTATTCAGAATTTTCAACTGGACATATCTTTTGATTCACGCTATGAAATTTCGATTTTTCGGATTCGTTGGAAAGATATTATTAATTAGATCTTAATGTTTTTGGTTTCACTAAAATCCGGATTGTTTTGCACCCGGTACATTCAATTGAAGTTTGAAATCGAATTATCGAACTACCACGCCATTTTCAATTCCTTTTATAAATATATATAATTATTTATATTCTAACGATGATCTATGTAACTATATACGTTCTAATTATATTCAAAATAAATTTTCGTCGATATTATTTAAAATAATCTATTTTAAATATTCAAAATTCATTAAAATTGCCAAAATAAAATTTTTAAACTGGCCCAGATTTTCGGGTTGTTACACCTCTCCTCTTCAATAAAACCGCTGCTCTAACCCCCAAAGACCCCCGTCACCGCAGCCCGGACCATCCCCCACCCCCTCACCTCCGTTGTAAGTCTTTTTTTTCATTTTATTTATTATTTTTCTTTATTTGTTGAATGTAAATAGGTTTTAAAATTTTTTTTTTAGTTTTGTTTATTATGAACATGAAATCAAATCTTTATAGATAATAAAGTTTCAATTTTTATAGATAAAGGTTAAATTTTTAATTAGAGAAAAGGTTCGATCTTTAATTTCATGAAAGGAGGGATTTTTAATAACATGAAAGTTTAGATTTTTAACATGATAAAGATATGATTTGTATATTATAGAAAGTATAAAAATATGATTTTTACTTAGGTAGTGTATTAAAAATATAATTTTTATATTATATAGATGGTAAAAATTTGATCTTTACATACGTAGTGAAATAAAAATCCGATCTTTATTATATATATGTTGAAATAAAAAATGTGATTTTATAGCGACGATATAAAAATTCGATCTTTATATACGAAGTAGAAAGATGAGATTTTTAATTTGAAAAAAAAGTGATATTTTTATTTATATAAAATACGGTTTTTCTCATGTGAATAATAACATGAAGTGATAATTTAAAAATAGAAATAGCAATATTTTTGTAAACAAAAATATCATTGTTTTGTGAATAAAAATAGGATTTTTATGATATCATAGAGAAGAAAATTCGATTTTTATAATGAAGTATATAATATAGATATTAAAAATATGAATTTTATAATTTGAAGAGCGATAGGAAAATATTGTTTTTAGTTAGAGAAAAATATAAACTTTATCCTGTGTATCCAATAAGAGAAAAATTCGATCTTTATATATGAAATAGAAATATAAAAATATAATTTTTATATAGAATGAGACATCGAAAAAAAATATAAAGTAGAAATAAAATATGATTTTTATTTATTCGAATGAAGCGATAAAAATATAATTTTTATTATGAACAGCGTTAAAAGAACTGCATTGGAATTTCAAGCAGATCCAGACGGTTCAGTAGTTCAAAAGCAAAGCACGGCGGAGTGGAACCCTCTATGAGAATTTCTCACTTTAAATTTTCTTTTCTAGTTTAAATTATATACTAGGATGTAGACGGTGCTTAGCAGCACCCGACACCCGTCGTCCACAGACCATGGATGGCTTGTATGTTTGATTGTTTGTTGAGGTGAAAATTGATTGTGTGATGTGAAATGAAATAAAATATTTATATAGTCAAGAATATTTTATCATTAAAAATATAATTTTTAATGGGTATGTGAATAAATAAAAATCTGTGTTTGTTGATTTGAAACCCCACACGGGTATTGGGATAAAATACGGCATACACTAATCCCAATAATTAGTTGTATGTCGATCGATTGATTGACAGGCTGTTATAAGCGTTAGATATCTATATTTTATGCTTATACAGAGTAGTGCACTTTGGATGATGGTTGATTATTTGTCAGTTCCATTATATACATGTGTTCGGTGGAATCCATATAATTAACATTATATGGTAATTGATTGGACCTCATTCCAATTGGGAAAATAAAGAATATTAGAATATAAAAATAGTCATGTGTTGACGATGCTCATGTGTTGAGAATATTCATGTGTGGAGTAAAATATTTTAACAATAAAATTTACATCTTTATCATATTTAAGATTAGAAACTACTTTACGGTTGGAGTCTGATTAAAAATCAAACGATAGAAACCATAATTTTATAAAATATATTACATAACAAAAATAATCATGTATTGACAGTACTCGTGTGTTGAGATTAGTCATGTGTTGAAAGAAATATATATTCATGTGTTGAATAGAATAAATATTCATTTGTTGAATAGATTAACGAATTAATTGAAATATATAAAGCCGTGTTGATTAGAGATGCGCCATTTTGATGCGAACGATATTTATATCGATTATATTCGTTTTTATAACGAATATAGGAAAGGTAGTGATTTCAAAATATAACGTTTTAAAAATATTATCATTTATATAGTAATGATATAAAATATTCAATTTTGATTTGAAATTGAATATAGAGTTGAAATGGTTTTGGAAACGAATTTAAAATGATTTATAAAATACGTTTTAAAAGGAAATCGATGAAATATAATATATATATATATATATTATATAATGGCCTGAATAGAACGCGCCGCGCCACAGCAGTTCGTGAATTTCGACCATTGATTTCGAATTTACATTACCGGAGATCCGACCGTCGAATTCTCCTGAAACCGGAACCGTTGGGTTCATATCGAAAAGAGCTTTCCAATGAATATTAGAAATTTGAAAATCTAATGGTTGGATTTGGAATTATGTCCAAATCAAATTTGGAAAAGATCGATGTAAGTGCAATTCGATGGCCGTTGATGGAAATCGACTGTACGGGCCTTGATAAAATTATTAAAAATATTAATAATTTGTGTAAAATCATAATATGTGAATTGGAAAAAAGTGGGATGAAAAATTCCACATTTGAAAGAATAAAAATATATCTTTATCGAAATGAACTAGTTTTGGAACTAGAATTAAAATCAATTTATTTTTGAAACAAATAAATTGAATTTGAAAGTGGTTTTGAAAATAATCAGAATTTCCAATTTATGAATTGGAATGGATTTGAATCGAAATTATCTTCGGAATATTTCGATGTTGGATTTCGTGATTATATAGATATGGTTATGGAAATTTGAAAGATATATTCATATCGTTATTTCCAATACGATATTTATTAGTCGTGGAATTTGATATTGAATATAAGCCGATATATTTTCTATTCAGAGCCTTGTATTTAAAATCAAATGGGATTTTGGGTTCGTCGTGAATGGTGTCTTGAATAACACTGTTCTTGGACCCATTGTAGAAAAGATTAAATCTTTCCATTTAGATTTAATGAGGTGTTCCAATTAAATAATATTTAATTGGAATTGAATTTGAATGTGATTTTGGGTTTATCGTGAACCGTGTTTTAGATGACATTGGTTCTTTAACCCAGTTAAAGACAGGATATTGATTTTTGGGAAAATTAAAACTAAGTGGAATTTTAATGAATCTTTAATTAGATTGAAATGTGAATTGATAATTTAAATTATAAAATCTGAAAAGTGATCGAGGATGGAGTATCATCAGTTTTTGCTCCAAAGTGATAGTAAAATCTTTAATTAGATTTGAACGCGAAATGGTAATTAATTTTACCGATAACACAGTGGTGTTAGATATGGAGTACTACCAGTTTTGCTCCATGGGATGAATAGGTTGGGATTGGGAAATAAAATAAATAATTACTTCGGTGTGATTCGCTAATCCTGACTAGTTTGGAAAACCATAATATGGTTTGAAATGATATCCAAAGGAAGATTAAAAAATAAATTTAGAAGAATTTATCTTTGATAAAATTAATGGGAACCTTTCCCTAAGAAGGTGAAAATTTGAATAAAAGAATATTCTGAATTGGAATGAGGCGTATGTTGTGTTTGTGTAACATTTGTTCATTATATACGCGGGTTATTCGGAAAGGCTGGGTTTATACCCATTCTGAATAACCGATTCGACGATAAGTCGAAGATGAAGACGGTGGTTGAAGACCGGAAGTCTTCACATCGTTTGGGTGATTACTGATGATCTTGATTGGGCTGTACACCCAAGATGAGGGAATCAGTTGGTGATTGCCCAGATGTACTTGGAGATCGATTAATATGCGAGGAAAGTGCCTTCGGTTTCGTTCAGACCCAGAACGAACTTATAAATGAACTTTGTATCTGACATTGGATTTTATTCTATGTTGATTGATCTCTATTAAATATACATCTGTTTGGTGGCGGAGAATTAATTCTCTTGCTTAACGCCCTTCTATGAGACGTACGAGCTCAGAGGTTGTATATCGATGGACATCAGTCGCATGGAGTGAATTGCCTGTGTAGCATGCCTATGTGGCAAATGATCAAGGCTTTTGTTGAAAAGCAAAGTTTTGTGGTTGATGATCAAAGCACGGCCTGTGTGGCGCAGCTTTGTGTATAGTGTGAATTCGCGAGCCTCACACCTCGGTGTGAGTCAAAAAGGGGATACAGACCATTGGGAGAACACGACGTTTTTTTCTAGATAGTGGTGGTGTCAGTGCTTAAACTGGCTGACATTTATATATACTTTTCACCTGTGTGGTTGTTGGAATGCGAGGCGCCTCGGATATAGGTCTGTTAGGACCGGGAAACGTGTGTTCAGGAATAACTAATCCTCAAAAGTAAGAGAGGACCGACCCAATCGATTCCAAGGATCATAGTGGGGTCCTAAGACATTTGCTAGAGTGTCTTGAATCGGAGAGGAGCTTGCTCCTTACCTCGACTCATGATGGAAATCCAATTTCCAATATGTGATATTGCGGTTTTAATTGTAGAACTAGTATGGCGACATGATATATGGTACCCATGCCGTCTATGATTTATATTTACGATTGAAATTGTTTTGAAACTATACACCTATAATAGTATCAAGTGATTTGTTTTAAACGTACCAAGCATGTTTGGCTATTATAAGGGAAAACCCTATCCTCCAGCTTGCTTTGCATTGTGTGATGGGACCTGGGTCTTATAATAGCTTCATTTTTCCAAAGAGCATTGTGTTGTTTTGTTATATACACTAGTATTCTTGGGAGGAAACCTGTTCCGTGTTATACACATGGTCCCTTGAATTACTCTCTTTTAAAGTAAAGTTTTAAATAACTATTTTAGTTCTTACACCAGTCACATGACTGACCTGGAGTTTATTGTTTTAATCTAAACTCTGGGTGCCCCTATTTTCTACACGGGCAGCTAGTAGTTTTGGTTTTGCAGATTTATATTCACAGGAACCTGGTTTACAGCTGGAATGATATCCGGAAAGCTTTGTATCCGTATATCTCTCTCAGTTGTGTTTTGTACTATTTTTCCGCTACAGTATTGTATTTGAATCTCTGATATTATTTTTCGAATGTATTTTTATTCATACTTTGTATATTCTTGTATTCTGGTGGAATTGTTGTAATAAACCTGTTTGCGTTCTATTTTGTCGTGTTCTCAAGATAATCCAGGCTTTCCTTACCGGGGAAGTTACGGGCTATCACAGCTGGTATCAGAGCTTTGGTTTACACTACAACAAAAACACCATATTACAACTTTAATTTTACAACGGTGGTAAAAGCACCGTTGTAATAAATGGTTTTTTACAACGGTGGTAAAAGCACCGTTGTAATAAATGGTTTTTTACAACGGTGGTAAAAACATCGTTGTAATAAATGGTTTTTTACAATTGTCAGTTCCCTAAAGTTGTAATAAACATATATATCACAACTTTTCATTTTATTAGTTGTAATAGATGCATATTACAAACTTCATGTTTATAATACCTATATTTAATAACTATTATATTAATATTTAATAATAATAATTAATAATAAACTTTGGGAATCAATAATATTTATCAATTATTATTAAATAGTTAATAAATAGTAATTTATTTTTAATAGTTAATGTATGTTAACTACTTATTAATTAATAATTAGTAACATAAGCTTTTATAATTGCTGTTAAGTATTTAATAGTCAACTAGTAACATATATACATAATAATTAACTTTCAATCATTATTATTCAATTATAACTAAGAAGAAATGAGTAATAATTAATAATAATAATAATTTTTTTGGCAAGGCAATAATAGCTATTATTAGTAAGTAATATTTAGTATTTTAGTAAAAGATAATTATCAAGAATCCACATTATATTTAATATATAAGTTTTTACTTATTAATTCTAAATAATAATAGTTAATTTTAAAAACTTTGAATTTTTTTGATAATGAACTTAAGAGAAAACTTGGAAAAATTGAGCATTTGAATTACACTGGAACTAACCAATGACTCGCAAATCAGACCAAGGATAACTATACTAAAAATTTAAACTTAATTTCAGCCCAATTTCAGGATCCAGCCCATTATTAACGTGCAGCCCTCATTTGATTTACTAAACCCTAACAAGCAAGACTCACTCAACAAGGAGCCGCCGCCTATACCTTTTGCATTCCAATTCGCTTGGAAAAAAAAACCTAGTTCCCAAAGAAAAAAAATGGCGACTTCCGATTTCCAGCATCTCCGAGTTTCGATTTCCAGCATCTTCATCCTCCTTCGATTTCCAGCATCTCCGAGTTCCGAGCTCCCAGCAATCGAGCATCCAACGAGGAAGGACCCGTTTATTTATTCCCAGCAATCGAGCATCCCAGCAATCTCCTACTTCCGATTTCCAGCGATGCCGCCTGTACTCGAGGTAGACTGATAGTGGTATGAATTCTTGTTTACTGGTTTGGCATAATTTCGGGTTAATTAAAATAGCCTTGATCGTTTTCGATTTCCAGCAAATGCCTTCTTATTTCTTCATATCCTTGATCTTTTTTATTGTCGGCATCTAGTTCAAGATGCTTTGGCATAATTTCGGGTTAATTAAAATAGCCAAGAGAAGATGTATTGTTCACCTTTGAGGTCTAATAAAAATTATTTGTTGAGATATCATGCATCATGTCATGATATTTGTTCCTTCTGGTATACATGTGAACTATGATATACAGTCAATCATAACACAAAAATTTATTGCTTCTTTGATGTTTTTAATGAATAGGATTTTGAGTTTATCTGCCAATAATAACATGGGATTTCATTCATTGGATAGCGATGGATGTGTTTGTTAATATGTTCCTGCACACTTCGATCAATGGTTGTTTTTTTTAATCAGATCTCCAACTCATCCACTTACTCAAGCAAGCAAGATAACCAATGTTAGTTTCTTGATATTTCAATCCAGTAATATGGTTCCTGCAATCCTTAAATTTTTTCTTTAGTCCGTTAAAATGATGCTCATTTTGTGTAAATATTTTTGCAAATCAGAATCAAAATCAAAGTTTGTTCTCTGTTATATTGGCCACTTTTTGTTGTTTATTTCTCCATTAGGCAATGTTTAGATAGAGTAAAAAATGTCCACCGTCATTGGTTGCTGGGAAATTTGTTATTTCTTAATTTTTTCTAGTAATAAGTTTCTTAAATTGTTATTAGTCTCTTCTCAAATAAATTGAGTCATCAATCTTCAAACTTTGGTTGATACACTTGCTGTAACAAAATGAATCATCCAACGTTACATGCATTGTATATAATGGTCAGGTTATTTACGTATATAATGGTTTAAATGCATTGTATTAGCTGTTTATTTTGTGCACTCACATTTTTCCAATTTTCGTTACATGCATAAATCTATACTGTAGCACTAACAGTTTGATAATTTCTTTCTTAGGAATGGATATTAAGGAGAAAAAGGAGCACAAGCAGATTAACAGGAGTATAAGAAAGTTAGAACTGTTATAAAGTCTTTGTATCTTCAGTTTTGTCAGTGTATTATGTAAAAAAAATGATGAGTTTGAAATTAATAATATATTGTTTTGGTTCATGTTTTTAGTTTGTTTGATATCTTCAGTTTTGTAGATAATATGTTCTGCAATGAATTCTTTTATTAGTAATATGTATATAATTTTTGGATATATTACAATTATAAAATATAAAAATTGTAATAAAATATATCACAACGGTTATAATTAGTTGTAAAAATTAAAACAACGGTGCATAACTGTTGTAATAAACTTATTACAACGGTGGAAAAAAGTTGTAAAATATACATATTACAACGGTGTTGCAACAGTGCAGAAAAGTTGTAAAAGATATTAGGCTATTACAACTTCTTCATACACGATGGTTTGCCCACCGTTGTAAAATGTATATTACAACGGTGTTCCACCGTTGTAATAGGGTCATTTTGTTGTAGTGTTACAGAGCTCAAAAACAAGACGCATTAGAACCGAAGGAAAGAATTCATCAGATATTGGATTAGTAATATCCTATTAGAATAACTCGTTAGAGATGGGATCAGTAGTATCCTAGAACGAGTGTGAAGAGTATATTTTTAAAATTGAAAACAAATTTTGTTTTGAAAATTAAATTCAAGTATACGTATTTGAATATTTATTTATTTTGAATTTGGGCAATCGAGTATATAAAGGTTTTGCATATACGCGTCATGAACGTACATTCGAAGTTTTAATATACTGGATAGATATAGAATCACATTCTAGTCGCCCGGAGATGGTACTGATAATTGTCATGACATCATCAGTATTTATGTTCGAGTTTCGAAGGTGTGATATTTATATATTTCCATTAGACTGGTGTGAAAACCAAAACTAGATAGGTTTATTTGTTGTGATTTGACATCAAAAACATGATTTTCTGTACATGTATCAAAGTTATGAATTTGAATTGATAATCAACTACTTGATTGATGGTTGTGTTGTTTGTTTATTTGTTTGATAATGTTGAACTATCATGCCAAATTGAACCGAATATTGAACTGAATTGAAAAATGATTACAATTGCATGCATACACATGTACTTACATTGAACAGGTCATAGCAAGGAGGCTAGAGCAAAGAATAAAATTGTTTGCCCGACAAATAGGTACATGTTTACCATAATTTACTGTTTTGTTTGGGTGATGATGATTTTATGAGCCGATTGACTTTTCTTTTTCTTTTTGATTGAAGAAGGCCATGGGAGGCTATATGAAATATCCCGAAGTCCCCGGTGCAGGGGAGGTTTTGGCGAAATTTTTCTTAAATTTAGGGTGTTAGCCAAATTTTTGAAAAATTTGGAACGTTCTTAGAAACTGAAAAGTTGAAGAACTTAAGCCGTAATGGAAATAATGGAAGTTGAGTTGATTAGTTAACTACTTTCGGCTTCGTTCCTTTTCGGGGACGAAAAATTTTAAGTGGGGGAGATTGTAATAACCTGGAAAATCTGAGCCAATTATATTTTTTTATTTTGGCAATTATAGCGAAGTTTGAACATTTAAAATGAATTATTTTAAATAATATTGACGAGAAGTTTATTTTGAATAGAATTCGAATGTATATATTTATTCGAATCGTCATTAGAATATAAATAATTATTTATAATTATAAAAGGAATTGAAAATGGCGTGGTAGTTCGAAAATTCGATTTCAAATTTCAAATGAATGTACCAGTTGCAAAATGAACCGGATTTTAGCGAAACCAAAAATATTAGTATCTAATTGAGAATATCTTTCCAACGAATCCGAAAAATTGAAATTTCATAGCGGGAATCAAAAGATATGCCCAGTTGAAAATTCTGAATAGTCGCTATGGAATTCTGGCCCTTAAAAATGGAAATTTTGCAAATGGCCCCGGATTTCAACGAAACCACTTTTGTTGTATCCGGGATGTAAAGTTATTGCTAGGTTTCAAATTTCGTAATTTTTCGAATCAATATGTGGGCGTGGCAAGGGAAAACGCGTTTGACTAGTTTAAGTTGATTTTAGTCGACTGGAAAATGACCATTTTTCAAACGGTCTCAGAATTCGACGAAACTAGTTTTGTTAGGACCGTATCGTCAATACGAAGCTAGAAAATATTTTTGGGAATTTTTAGAGTTCATAT
Organism: Allium sativum; assembly: GCA_030737875.1. Classification (NCBI taxonomy): domain Eukaryota; kingdom Viridiplantae; phylum Streptophyta; class Magnoliopsida; order Asparagales; family Amaryllidaceae; genus Allium; species Allium sativum. Next base: position 249,896,940 of record CM060915.1, on the reverse strand, counting down.
GTGGCCCCGGTAAATTGAAATGCGCGTTCAAATTCAATATATAGAGTTATATTTTAATTTTGACGAAAACTGATCGAAATAATCGAATCAGCCTGCGATACATATCCCATTGTGTTCGTAATGGGGGTGATTAGCTAGGGATGACAGGCGGTGGGTCTCATTTCGAGGTCAAAATAAAAGGTTGCTTTATGGAATAAATAAAATAAAATAATATAAGAATTTTTAATAACCCCCCCCCCCCCCCCCCCGGGTAACTTTTCTCCCCCAAATCAAAATTCCATCGTTGAAATTAAAAAAAAGGAGAAAGGGGCGACAGAGGGGGGGACCGCCGCCACTCCATCGCGCCCCCCTGCCCTCCCCCAGGTGGCGCGCCGCCCCTATCTCTTCTCCTTCTCCCCTCCAGATTCGAACCCAAAGCCACCTTCACCCAAACCCCGCCCTCAATCGCGTCGCCCCCCTATGCCTGTGATGACCCGAAAATCCCCATCCTTTGAATCGACCATAAACCACACAGGTCCGAACCAAAGGTTGGAAATCTACGGATACATTAACTTTGGGAATACAACAACATCAGAACAAATAACACAGACTTTTATAACATCAATAATAAATGTTACATCAGAGTACGGAATATATCAGAGTACATTAAATATAATACAGCGGAAGATAAATACGATAATTTAATACAATGCACAGCGGAAGTCTTCAATGTTCTGGACACCGCTTTAAGCTTCGATCCAGAATCCTACTCAAGAGATAAACCTGCAGACAAATTACTCGACTGCCCGTGTGGAAAAGAGGGCACCCGAGTTTGCAAAGGTGGAAACAAACTACGAGTCAGTCATGGGACTGGTGTGAGAATTCTTAACTAGTTTAACTAATAGTAATAAGGCAAATCCAAGGACCACGCCGCTAACTCGGAACGGGTTTACTCCAATGGATTGCCGTGCATAATAATAAAGGAAATTGTCAAACAGCGCAATGCTTTTTAGAAAAAAATGAAACCATTATAAGACCCAAGTCCCATCACACAATGCAACGCAAACCGGAGGATAGGGTTTTACCTTATAATGGTCAAGAGATGATAAATACGTAAAAACGATATTATTATTAGTGTGTATATGTTTTAGTAAAACATTTCAAAATAAATGTATCAATCCTAGACGGCATGGGTACCATATATCATGTCGCCATACTAGTTATACAATCAAAACTGCATGGGGCGTATTGGAAATTGGGTTTCCATCATGAGTCAAGGCTAGGAACGATCTCCTTACCGATTCGAGACACTCTAGCAATGTCCCAGGATTCGGACGCTGGCGAACCCTTGGATACAACAGGGCCGGTCCACAAATACTTTAGTGGATTAGTTATGCCTGAACACACGCCTCCCGGTCCTGTTGAACCTATAATACGGCCATTGGCGACCGCAAAAATAAACTGAGGCCTCGAAAATTCCATCATCCACATAAGTAAAATGTCAGCGCTGGTAGGTCCCTGACACCACTATAAGCCAGAAAGAGGACGTATGCACTCCCTGCGTTCCCTTGCTCCGTTTTAGACTCTACCGGTGTGTGAGGCTCGCGAAGTTACGCTACACAAAGCTATGCCAAAATAGGCTATGCTTTGATCATTCCACAAGGCCTGCTTTGCAACAAAAGCCTTGATCATTTGCATCTTGGCGTGCCACGTTGACATTTCACGCCATGCAATTCATAACTATTAACATACAACCACTAAGGGTGTTAAGCAAGAGAATAAATTCTCCGCCACCAATGGTTGTATATTAATAAAAATCAATTTACATAGAATGAAATCCAACGTCAGACATGCATTCATTTATAAGCTTATGCTCTAGGTCCGAGCGAAAGCCAAATCCGTCGATCTCCAAACACGTTTGGACGATCATTACCAAATACTTTGCCTTGGGAGGCCAGTCCCAATTCAAGTTACCAGTCATCATCATCCCAACGATGTGAAAACCTTCGGTCTTCAACCACCGTCTTCATCTTCGACTCTTGATCGTCGTGATGATTATTCAGAATGGGTTAAACCCGGTCTTTCTGAATAACTCGCATATTTTGTAATTAAAAACCAAACAATGTAAAATCACACCATACGCCACATTCCAACTCAGAATATTCTTTTAATGATATATTCATATTAAAAGATTTTCATTAATTTTATCAAAGATAAACTCTGAAAATAAATTCTTAAATCTTCCTTAAAAGATTTATTAAAACTCTAATTTTGATTTAATATCAAAAATCATTATTAAGAGATCATTTATTTAAAGGGATAAATCTTGTCTTAAATAGGTTAAAGAACTAGTGTCCTTTAAAACACAGTTCACGATAAACCCACAAATCAATTTCCAAAATATAGAATTCCACAGAAATCAAATCAATATATAATCGATATAAATTTCTGTATCGGACTAATAATATAAATGGAATAACGGCAAAGCCTCTTAAATTCCAAATATAATATCGGTCTTCTTTTACAGAAGCCCATTTCGATTATTGCCAATCGAATTCCTACTTAATTCCAATTTAATATATTAAATTGGGAAAAACTTGATTTTTAGAAAATGCCTTTTTAAATCTATAAAATAGATTTATAAATTCCAAATAATGATTTCAATGTAAATTGGATTAAAGGACAAATGTCGTTTAAAACACCGTCCACGATAAATCCACTTCACATCTCAATTTATTTTATATCACAAAATATAATTGCAAATTCTAATGATCTTAATTAAAAGATTTCTCTTTAAATATTAATTATTAAAAACATATTTAAAATAATCATTAAAAATATTCTTTATATAAAAGATTTTTAAATGGGAAGTATTCTTCATATTACAGATTTTTATCTTTTGCAAATATTCTATATTTTAACATATACTCGATTAAAAATATATTTTCCCTTGTGAAAACATATCCTTTATATAAAAAGGATTTCTAATGTAAAAATATTCTTATTTAAAAGAACACCTGAATCGAAATGCGACTCAATCATTTACCATATAATTTGGATTATATGGATTTCACACACACTACATATATGACCATAATAGTATAATCATCAAGTCAACCATTTACATCCAAAGTGTAATTTCCACTGCGTAAGCGTTAAAATGAAATAATAACGCTCATCGCAGCCTGCCGATCTAACGATCAACTAAATATTGGGATTAGTGTATGTTAATTTTAATCCCAACACCCGTGTGGGGTTTCAACCAACAAACAAATAATAAATTTATTTGTGCACTTGGGCGATGTGTGAAAATTATCGTCCTAATCACATACACAAGTCGGATAACTTGTGAGTGTAATGCACAATATATAATTATGACGAGAAAATGTCTCTTTTGTATTAACAATTCTTATGTTGACCCAAACTATATATTTTAGTTTTAACTGAGCCATTAGGACAAAAAGGTGTAATTTGACTCGACTAATCTATTTTGACAAAAGTATATGTTTTGCCAAAATATAAGATTTGTTTTAACTAGTTCATTTTGACAAAATGTCTATTTTGATTTAACTAACCTCCTTAATGAAAGATGAACTTCATTAATAATGTATATATTAATGTACAATCCTTTTATTATTTCTAATTAAAAAAAAATAGGAAAAACAGTATTTTCAATCTTACCCTCTTATTTACACCTAAAGTGTAAATAGAGATATAATTTCTTAAACTATGTTTTTTTACTTACATCAAGAGACAAATAAAAAATGTATTCTTTAGAAGTTATGTGTTTATTCACATTTGGGTTACAAATAGAATTGTAACTTTTTAATATATGTTTTATTTGCATCAAGAAATGCAAATAAAAATGTGACTTCTAATTTTCATGTCTTATTATTTTAAAATCATATTTTATTTGCAATGGAGAATACAAATAAAAGTTTCCTTTTTAAATCACATATTATTTTATTTTCAATAAAGAATGCAAACAAAATGTGTTCTTTATTCTAATGTTTTATTCGCATTGTGAATGCAAAAAAAATAAGTTTTAATTTTTAATGGTTTGTTCGCATTTGTGGATGTGAACAAAAAGACAGATTTTAGTTTTAATGATTTGTTCGCAGTTGTGGATGCGAACAAAAAGATAGATTTTTATTTTAATGATTTGTTCGCAGTTGTGGATGCGAACAAAAAGATAATTTTTTTATTTTAATGATTTGTTCGCAGTTGGGGATGCGAACAAAAAGGTAGATTTTTGTTCACAGTTGTGGATGCGAACAAAAAGATAGATTTTATTCTCAAGTTATATTTACATTATGAAATGTAAAAAGTAACTTTTATTCTCAAGTTATATTTACATTATAAAATGTAAATAAAAAGGTAAATTTGTTTTGAAAGGTATGTTTGCATTGTAAATGCAAAACAAAAAGCAAGTTTATTTTTACATTATAAAATGTAAATAAAAAGGTAAATTTTATTCTCAAGTCATATTTGTGTTTTAAGAACACAAATAAAAATGTAAGTTTTGTTTCAATTCATTTTTTTTATTAATGAATTTGCAAGAAGAATGTAAATTAAAGTACATTTTGTTTTCTATGTATATTTGCATCGAGGAACGCAAATAAAAGAAAAATTTATTTGCATAAAAGAAATGCAAATAAAATAATATTTTATTAAAAGTAACTCTTTTATTTTAATGTCAATCTTTATTTTAACATTTTGTTCGCGTCAAGTGATGCACACAAAATCTAATTCTTTTTACTTGAAAGTAAAACCTTTCCTTTATTTATTTTATATTTTGTTCGCATTGAGAAATGCAAACAAAATACAATCCTTTTATTTTTAATATTGAATTGATAATTTACCTCAATTCAAATAAAAAGATATTTCCCCCTTGTTCTTTCTTTTTCATTTTCTATGATGAATTGATAGTCCTAGATCAAATCAAATAAAGTGACAATTTTTTTATTTATACGTTAAATTGATTACATAGATCAATTCAAAATAATAAAAAAAACTTTTTATCTCTATGTTGAATTGATAACATAGATCAATTCAAATAAAAGACAAAGCGATAACATATGAGTGACAAGCCATGTTTCTTTTATTGTGAATGGATAAATTAGATCCACTCAAATCAAACCAAAAGTGTTAATCATCAATTCAAGCTAATACAAGTGATTATGTATAAATGGTGACAATCCAATTTTCTTTTTGAATTAATAACTAGATCAAATCACAATTTGTCAAGTGATAACATATGAAAGTGATAATCAAATTTCTTTGTTTGGAATTGATAAATTAAATCAATTTAATTCTAACACAAGCGATAACACATAAAGGTGATAATCAATTTCTTTGTTTTGGAATTGATAAATTAAATCAATCCAATTCTAATCACAAGGGATAACATATGAATGGTGACCATTTTATTTCCTTTTACTTTAAATTGATAATTAGATAAATTTAATTTTTAATCCAAAGTGATAACATGGCAGTGATAACATGGCATAGTATAAACATGAAAATCATATGGATCTATACGACTATTGAATCATAGAACAATCATCACCAATCATGACCAAACAAATAGATCTGAATCGTAATCGTATATATATTAACATCGCGAACTAATAATTTAATTAATAAATAAATTTAAATTAAAGAATCTCACCGATAGTTTTGAATTTTTCAAAAATGGTAGAACGCTCCATTTTAGATCTGGTATGTTCCATCGTCTGGATCTGGTATTCACGATTCCAACGCAATCGAAATCGTTTGGTTCGGTTTCTGTTTGAGAGAGTTACGGCATTATGAACATTTGAATATTTTAATTTATTAAAAATAAAACTTAGTTAATTACACTTAGCTTAACCCCCACTTAGTCGTAACCCCTCTTCCAATTCACGTCGTTATCTTCCAGTTCGAAGAAACCCATAACCCGCTTCTCCTTGTACCAAATCGCACCACCCCAGAAGACGCCGGGCTAAGATCAGCAAACACCACGACGAAGCCCATGTCCTGTGCCACCTCCGCCTCCATCAGTGCTGAGCGCGACGACCCAAGCCACCCCCAAAACCACCGCGAAAGTCACCCCTTTAAGCTCAGAATTTGGCCAAATTATATCATGAAATCAGATCATAACCGTTGACAATAAGGAACTCAAGATTCTCTTTACTTTTGCTTTTATAAATTTCGAATATTTTGGCTTAGATTAGAAGAGATTGAAGATTTTGTTTGGGAGCTTTCTAGCCATTCAATGGATAAACGGTGGCTGCAGTAAATCAAATGGGGATTATGGTTTTGAAGTTCTAATATTTATATTTGTTTATAAGTGCATTGTTGTCATTTGCACTTTGCACCTACCTTTTCCTCATCTTTAATATACCTAAATGATTTAAATGAGCACATATTAATTTTATTGAAGCAATGAATGCATTCCATTTTTATGCTTGATTACAATCTCAAATTTTACATTCCATCTTTACATAATCAAAATGTTTCCAATAACACCCATTTATTTAGGAAAAAAAATATTCATTGAAATCTCAAACAAAGTAGAAAAATTATTTTTGGTTAATTTATGAAAGAAATATAATGATAATCTTTTTATAAGGATAGCTCAATTTAACTAAAATATAAAAAAAAAATTATAGTTTGGAAACTGACAAATAATAATTAAAATTTAGAAATATATAAATAGCGAAATTTTCAACGGTATTCCTATTAATGAATAAACAATGTAATAATTATAGGACTAAGACTTATGTATGTTAATTACATATTTAATTGAAATAATTTGTAATCAACATTTCCAATATGGTATTTGTAAAGGAATTGAGTAGGCATAATACGTGGGCTTTAATACTGGTCAATGTGTAAAAAAAAATTAAGGATTGACAAGAGAAAGACTATTTTGGAATTAATGACCAGTAATTATGATTGATGTGTATTTATTAAAACCAAGAAAAAGAACTAAGGAAGGTTGGTTGATTGATTTACGTTTAATGTGTATATGGTTATTTAAAAAGAACTAAAAGGCATGCATTTAAACAAATCATATACAATGTTAAATGAAGAAACTTATGAGAATTAATAGTCTTAATTAGATATCTGCCAAAATATATTAGTTTAAAAGGAAATTGTCAAGATTGTAAAATTACATGAATAACATCATGAATTCCACTAACCCCAATAAGAATAATCCAAAATCTTATGAACCAATGAAATAAATTAAAGGTATGAACGGTTTAATTTTTCTTTTTTTGACGAACGTTTAAGGAAAGAAATGATATCAATGAATGAACGTTAAATTTTAAATGGTACACATTAATTTCAAAACAAATAAAAATATAGATATTAAGATCACATGGTTTTTTTTCTCTTTCCTTCTTATTTATTCAAATTTCAAAGGTTAATTAAATGGATGCAGTATTCAATTTCATTTATCCTTAATTCAATTACCCATCTAATCCTAATCTAACATAGGAATAAATTACCTGTGTCATATATCACAAATTCAATTTTCTAACATTTTTAATTGAGCAATTAATGTTTTTAAAACAATCAATTCATTAATCCTTCCTTCCAAACATGACAAAGTTATCATAATGTCTCATTTCAAATTTCTTTTTACACTCGAAATAAACTATTAGGAAAATTTCATTATACTAAATTCCAACATTATATTTCAATTATAAAATTAACTGGTTTGCTTTATTGTATTAATTCAACATTTATTATAGTTCCGTTATTTCCAATTTTTCTTACAATCACTTTTATTACTCAATTTAACATTAAATTATATTTATGTTCATCTCACTAGTTATATATTACCTTAAATTTAACATTCGCATTAGAAACAATCCCCATTTGATTATAATTAAATTTCTAATGAATTGTTATACTCTGATTTTACCACACCATAAATATCATATGACTAATTAGCATTTATTTACACATGTCAATTTCATAAATAGATTAATTCTGAAATTACTTTGAATTCTTACTGACTCAAATTTAAAGAAATTAGTTACTTTTATTTATTGCATGTTAACAAATTTTGATATGATTCTTCTTACTTAAATGTAGTTACTTACGAAAAAGGTCACGTTAACCAAAGCGATTCATCTTTGTATATGATCACCAAAAATTTGATCATAGTCAATGAGTTCTTCCTATGAAATGTTCATAACCTATTAAGTAACAGTACAAACATAATTAAAAGCCTAGATCAAGTAAGAACAAAAAGTGGACTGACTTAAGATTATGTATTTAAAGTAATTTTTTTATTACAAATTCATTAAAATTTCTAAAATAAAAATTTTAAATTGGTTCAGAATTTGCGGGTTGTTACAATGCCGCTGCTACCGCCGCCTTGGCCGACCTTCGACCCTCCACCACCTCGGCGTGCGCCTCCCCAAAACCCGCCTCCGCCTGAAGCTCCCCCTTCCTCTCCTCTTCAATAAAACCGCTGCTCCAACCCCCAAAGACCCCTGTCGCTGCAGCCTGGACCATCCCCCACCCCCTCACCTCCGCTGTAAGTCTTTTATTTCATTTTATTTATTATTTTTCTTTATTTGTTGAATGTAAATAGGTTTTAAAAGAATTTTTTTCAGTTTTGTTTATAATGAATATGAAATCAAACCTTTATTGATAATAAAGTTTCAATTTTTATTGATAAAGATTTAATTTTTAATTAGAGAAAAGGTTCGATCTTTAATTTCATGAAAGGAGGGATTTTTAATAACATGAAAGTTTAGATTATTAACGTGATAAAGATATGATTTTTATATTATAGGAAGTATAAAAATATGATTTTTACTTCGGTAGAGTATTAAAAATATAATTTTTATATTATATAGATGGTAAAAATTTGATCTTTACTTACGTAGCGAAATAAAAATCTGATTTTTATTATATATATGTTGAAATAAAAAAATGTTATTTGATAGCGATGATAAAAAATTCGATCTTTATATACGAAGTAGAAAGATGAGATCTTTAATTTGGAAAAAAGCGATATTTTTATTTATATAAAATAGGGTTTTTCTCATGTGAATAACAACATGAAGTGATAATTTAAAAATAGAAATAGCAATATATCATTGTTTTGAGAATAAAAATAGGATTTTATGATATCATAGCGAAGGTGATTCGATTTTTATAACGAAGTACATAATATAGATATTAAAAATATGATTTTTATAATTTGTAGAGTGATAGGAAAATATTGTTTTTAGTTAGAGAAAATATAAATTTTATCCTGTGCCAATAAGAGAAAAATTCGATCTTTATATATGAAATAGAAATATAAAAATATAATTTTTATATAGAATGAGGCGTCGAAAAAAAATATAAAGTAGAAATAAAATATGATTTTTATTTATTCGAATGAAGCAATAAAAATATAATTTTTATTATGAACAGCGTGAAAAGAACTGCATTGGAATTTCAAGCAGATCTAGACGGTTCAGCAGTTCAAAAGCAAAGCACGGCGGAGTGGAACCCTGTGTGAGAATTTCTCACTTTAAATTTTCTTTTCTAGTTTAAATTATATACTAGGATGCAGACGGTGCTTAGCAACACCCGTCGTCCACAGACCATGGATGCCTTGTATGTTTGATTGTTTGTTGAGGTGAAAATTGATTGTGTGATATGAAATGAAATAAAATATTTATATAGTCAAGAATATTTTATCGTTAAAAATATATTTTTAACGGGTATGTGAATAAATAAAAATCTGTGTTTGTTGATTTGAAACCCCACACGGTTATTGGGATAAAATACGGCATACACTAATCCCAATAATTAATTGTATGTCGATCGATTGATTGACAGGCTGTTATAAGCGTTATATATCTATATTTGATGCTTATACAGAGTAGTGCACTTTGGATGATGTTTGATTATTTGTCAGTGCCATTATATACATGTGTTGGGTGGAATACATATAATTAACATTATATGGTAATTGATTTGGCCTCATTCCAATTGGGAAAATAAAGAATATTAGAATATAAAAATAGTCATGTGTTGACGATGCTCATGTGTTGAGAATATCCATGTGTTGAGTAAAATATTTTAACAATAAAATTTACATCTTTATCATATTTAAGATTAGAAACTACTTTACGGTTGGAGTCTGATTAAAAATCAAACGATAGATACCATAATTTTATAAAATATATTACATAACAAAAATAATCATGTGTTGACAGTACTCATGTGTTGAGATTAGTCATGTGTTGAAAGAAATATAGATTCAAGTGTTGAATAGAATAAATATTCATTTGTTGAATAGAATAACGAATTTATTGAAATATATAAAGCCGTGTTGATTAGAGATGCGCCATTTTGATTCGAACGATATTTATATCGATTATATTCGTTTTATAATGAATATAGAAAAGGTAGTGATTTCAAAATATAACGTTTTAAAAAAATTATCATTTATATAGTAATGATATAAAATATTCAATTTTGATTTGAAATTGAATATAGAGTTGAAATGGTTTTGGAAACGAATTTAAAACGATTTATAAAACACGTTTTAAAATGAAATCTACGAAATATATATATATTATATATAATGGTCTGAAAAGAACGCGCCGCGTCGCGGCTGTTCGTGAATTTCGACCATCGATTTCGAATTGACATTACGGGAGATCCGACCGTCGGATTCTTCTGAAACCGGAACCGTTGGGTTCATATCGAAAAGAGCTTTCCAATGAATATTAGAAATTTGAAAATCTAATGGTTGGATTTCGAATTATGTCCAAATCAAATTTGGAAAAGGTCGTTATAAGTGCAATTTGATGGCCGTTGATGGAAATCGACTGTACGGGCCTTGATAAAATTATTAAAAATATTAATAATTTATGTAAAATCATAAAATGTGAATTGGAAAGAACTGGGATGAAAATTTCCATATTTGACAGGATAAAAATATATTTTTATCGAAATGAACTAATTTTGGAACTAGAATTAAAATCAGTTTATTTTTGAAATAAATTGAATTTGAAAGTGGTTTTGAAAATAATCAGAATTTCCAATATACGAATTGGAATGGATTTGAATCGAAATTATCTTCGGAATATTTCGATGTTGGATTTCGTGATTATATAGATATGGTTGTGGAAATTTGAAAGATATATTCATATCGTTATTTCCAATACGATATTTGTTAGTCGTGGAATTTGATATTGAATATGAGCCGATATATTTTCTATTCAGTGCCTTGTATTTAATATCAAATGGGATTTTGGGTTCGTTGTGAATGGTGTCTTGAATAACACTGTTCTTGGACCCAGTGTAGAAAAGATTAAATCTTTCTATTTAGATGTAAGAGGTGTACCAATTAAATAATATTTAATTGGAATTGAATTTGAATGTGATTTTGGGTTTATCGCGAAACGTGTTTTAGATGACATTGGTTCTTTAACCAAGTTAAAGACAGGATATTGATTTTTGGGAAAATTAAAACTAAGTGGAGTTTTAATGAATCTTTAATTCGATTGAATTGTGAATTGATAATTTAAATTATAAAATCTGAAAAGTGATCGAGTATGGAGTATCACCAGTTTTTGCTCCAAAGCGATAGTAAAATCTTTAATTAGATTTGAACGCGAAATGGTAATTAATTTTACCGATAACACAGTGGTGTTAGATATGGAGTACTACAAGTTTTGCTCCATGGGATGAATAGGTTGGCATTGGGAAATAAAATAAATAATTACTTCGGTGTGATTCGCTAATCCCGACTAGTTTGGAAAACCATAATATGATTTGAAATGATATCCAAAGGAAAATTAAAGAAAAATTTTAGAAGAGTTCATCTTTGATAAAATTAATGGGAACCTTTCCCTAAGAAGGTGAAAATTTGAATAAAAGAATATTCTGAATTGGAATGAGGCGTATGATGTGTTTGTGTAACATTTGTTTATTATATACGGGGGTTATTCGAAAAGGCCGGGTTTATACCCATTCTGAATAACCGATTCGACGATAAGTCGACGATGAAGACGGTGGTTGAAGACCGGAAGTCTTCACATCATTTGGGTGATTACTGATGTAACAAAAAGGAATTTTGCTCGATCTGAATTAGTCGCTAAACCGATCTAGACCGCTCGAAATGCCTCATTGTTTTGAGAACACGACAAAATAGAACGCAGACGGAAGAACATTTCATTGTTAAATACAAAAATTCCATTAGAACACAAGAATATACAGAGTGTAAATGAATAAATATTACACAGAAATAACAGGGATTTAAATTACATTCAAATACATCGCAGCGGAAATAATACAAAACACAACTAGAAGGAGATACGCAGATACAAAGCTTTTCGGATATCGTTCCAGCTGTAAGTCAGGATCCTGTGAATATAAATCTGCAAAACCAAAACTACTAGCTACCCGTGTCAAAATAAGGGCACCCAGAGTTTAGGTTAAAACAATAAACTCCAGGTCAGTCATGGGACTAGTGTGAGAACTAAAACAGTTATTAATCTTTATTTTAAAGTTAGGTAAATCAAGGGACCACGTCGTATAACACGGAACGGGTTTCCTCCCAAGAATACCAGTGCATAAAACAAAAAGCGCAATGCTAAATAAAGAAAAATGAAGCTATTATATGACCCAGGTCCCATCACACAATGCAACGCAAGCCGGCGGATAGGGTTTTTACCTTATAATAGCCAAGAATGCTTGATACGTTTAAAACAAATTATTTGATACTATTATAAGTGCATAGTGTATAAAACAACTTCAAATCATAAGTATCAATCATAGACGGCATAAGCGCCCTATCCCACTATGTCTCCATACTAGGCTCTATAAATAAAACCGCAGAATCACGTATTTGCAATTTGGATTTCCGTCTGTGAACCGAGGCCAGGGATCGTCCTCTATCGATTCGAGACAATCTAGCCCATGTCTGTGGAACAGCCGCAACTGCCCCTTGGAGCGATAGGGTCGGTCCACACGGAGCGGATTATTATGCCTGAACAATACGTCTCTCCGCCCTATGGGGTGTAAATGAGCCAACAAATGACTCCATCGGACCCGGATCGTCCGATCAAACCGAGGCACCTCGCAACAGCAACAACCACATAAGTCAAACTCGTCAGGGCGTGTAAAACTACTGACGCCACTTCTAGCTAGAAAGAAACGCATGTCCTCCCTGAGGTCCTCTCCCGTTTTTGGTTCACCACCGGGGTGTGAGGCTCGCGAATCAATGTTACACAAAGCTACGCCACACAGGCCGTGCTTTGATCATCAACCACAAGACTTTGCTTTTCAACAGAAGCCTTGATCATTTGCATCTTAGCATGCCACACAGGCAATTCACGCTATGCAATCGATATCAATCACATAGAATGAAATCCGATGTCAGACACACAGTCCGTCTACAAGTTCGTTCTGGGTCTGAACGAAACCTGAGGCACTTAGTACCCCGCATATCCATCGATCTCCAAGTACGTCTGGACGATCACTAACCGATTCCCTCCTCTTGGGTGTACGGCCCAATCAAGATCATCAGTAATTGTCCAAACGACGTGAAGACCTCTGGTCTTCTACCATCGTCTTCATCTTTGACTTATCGTCGTATCAGTTATTCAGAATGGGATAAACCCGGTCTTTCTGAATAACTCGCGTATATAATAAATACGTGTTACACAAACACAACATACGCCTCATTCCAATTCATCAGTCACTAACCGCAAATTAGCAAGAGAATAATTCCCCAAACATTAACCCCGAAGGCCGAACCAACATCGGATCAATACCCAGGAAACCATTCATCTTAGCCGACCTACAGTTAGTTTCTAAATTTCACATTCTTAGGGAAAAGTTCCCATTAATTTTATCAAAGATAAATTCTTTTAAATTTATTCTTTAATCTTCCTTTGAATATCACTTCAAACTAGTCGGGATTAACGAACCTTACCGAAGTAATCATTTGTTTTAATTTTCCAATCCCAACCTATTCATCCCATGAAGTAAAACTAGTCATACTTCATATCTAATACCATGGTGCTATCGGTAAATTCAATTACCATTTCACGTTCAAATCTAACTAAAGATTTAACTATCGCCTGGAGCAAAACTGGTGATACTCCATTCACGATCCTTTCAATCTAATTAAAGATTCATTTAAACTCCCCTTAGTTTTAATCTTTGACTGGGTTAAAGAATCAGTGTCATTTAAAACACGGTTCACGATAAACCCCAAAATCACATCACATTCAATCAGTCCCTAACCGTAAATAACCAAGTGAGCAATTCCCGAAGTATTAACGCCGAAGGCCGAAACCAACATCAGATCAATACCCCAGAAACCATTCAACTTAACTAATCTCCAGTTAGTTTATGATTTTCTTAACTCCTTTTTGGGTCTAAGAACAGTATTATTGAAGATACCGTTCACGACAACCCAAAATCACATTCCATTAATTATCGGGTTAAAGAACAAGTGTTATTTAAAACACTGTTCACGATAAACCAAAAAATCAATACTAATTCAATTCCAATTAAATATTATTTAATTGGTACACTTCATTAAATCTAAATAAAAAGATTTAATCTTTTTCTCAAATGGGTTCAAGAACAGTGTTAATGAAGACACCATTCACGACAAACCCAAATCACATTTGATATTCAACACAAGGCTCTGAATAGAAAATATATCGGCTTATATTCAACATCAAATTCTACGACCAACAAATATCGTATTGGAAATAATGATATATATATATATATATATCTTTCAAATTCCCATAACAACATCTGTATAATCACGAAATCCAACATCGAACTATTCCGAAGATGATTTCGATTCAAATCCATTCCAATTCAGTTATTGGAAATCCTGGTTATTTTCAAAACCATTTCTAATCCAATTTATTTATTTTAAAAATGAACAAATTATTAATCTAGTTCAAAACTAGTTCATTTCGATAAAAATCTATTTTTATCTTTTCAAATATGGAGTTTTTCATCCCAAATCATTTCTTATGATTTTACACAAATTATTACTATTTTTAATAATTTTATCAAGGCCCGTACAGTCGATTTCCATCAACGGCCATCGAACTGCACTTACAGCAACCTTTTCCAAATTGATTTGGACATAATTCCAAATCCAGCCGTTAGATTTCTAATTTCCAATATTCGTTAGAAAGCTCTTTTCGATACGAACCCAACAGTTCTAGTTTTAGGAGAATCTGACGGTCGGATCTCCCGTAATATCTATTCGAAGTCAATAGTCGAAATTCGCGAACTACCGCAGCGCGGCGCGTTCTATTCAGGCCATTATATTATATATATAATATATATAATATATACTTCATCAATTTACCTTTAAAATGTATTTTATAAATCGTTTTAAATTCGTTTTCAAAACAATTTCAACTTCCTTTTCAAATTCAAATTCAAATCAAAATCGAAATTTTCAACATAAAATCATTTTAATTTCATTTCAAATCGATTTCAATTCAATTCGAATTAGTTTCAATTCAAATCAATTTCAGTTCAATTTCAATACATTTTAAATTCAATTCGAAACGATTTCAATTCTATTTCAATCTAATTCGAATTCCAATTCTTTTAAATTTAATTCGAATTTCAATCCATTTCAATTTAATTCGAATTTCAAACCTATTCAATTTAATTCGAATTTCGAACCTATCCAATTTAATTCGAATTTCAAAATCACTTCAGTATTCATTGAAAAATGAATAAAATCGATATAAATATCGTTCACGCTAAAATAGCGTCAATCTAGTCAACACGACTTAATATATTTCTTTTTTCAAATATTCTATTTCAAATATTCTATTCAAAACTGGAATGAGGCCCAATCAATTACCATAGATTTTATTTCTATGGACTTCCATAAAACGTATGTATATATCAACAACGACAAATAATCAACCATCATCCAAAGTGCAATCTACACTGTATAAGCATCAAATATAAATATTCAACGGTTATAACAGTCTGTCAATCAATCGATCGACATACGACTAATTATTGGGATTAGTGTATGTCATATATCATCCCAATACCCATGTGGGGTTTCAAACAATCAAACACAGATCTTATTTGTGCAGTTGGGCGATGTGTAAAATTTATCATCCCAATCAATATCAGTCAAATGTGTGTATATAAACAAATTGTCGATTTGTTTATAAATTTCATTTTAAATACACGTCAAAATTTCTATTTTTAACTATAAAATATTTTCCACTATAAAATATTTTATTTCATTTCACATCACATCACACAATCAACTACACATAAAAATCAAACAAACAAGCATACAAGCCATCCATGGTCTGTGGACGACGGGTGTCGGTGCTACTAAACACCGTCTGCATCCTAGTATATATTTTAACTAGAAATAAATTTAAAAGTGGGGAGTTCTCACCGACAATCTAAACCAACGCCACGACTCTTCAAGTGTAGAAGTCTTCGCCGTTCCTTCTTTCATCACTTTCGTCATCCGTATTCACTACATATATAAAAATCGAATTTTTGCTTCGCTATTCAATATATAAAAATCGAATTTTAACTTTGCTATTCAATATATAAAAATCGAATTTTTTACTTCGCTATTCAATAAATAAAAATCGAAATTTTACTTCTCTACTCAATATATAAAAATCGATTTTTTACTTTGCTATTCAATATATAAAAATTGAATTTTTACTTTGCTATTCAATATATAAAAATCGAATTTTTACTTTGCTATTCAATATATAAAAATCGAATTTTTTACTTTTCTAGTCAATATATAAAAATCGTATCTTTACTATCATAAATATCAAATCTTTTCACTGTTAAAAAACTAATCTTTTCTCTAAAGAAAATCATAACTTTCTTCGTATAAAAATCTTATTTTTAGCTAAATAAAAACCCTCTTTTTACTTCATCAAAAATCTAAACTTTATATTGATAAAAATCTAATCTTTACTCCATGAAAAATCTAATCTTTACTCCATGAAAAATCTAATCTTTACTCCATGAAAAATCTAATCTTTATAACGTTAAAAACCAAATCTTTATGTTATTAAAACATTAAAAAAATCATTACTATAAAAATAAAGAAAATCAGATTTTTCAAACTCGCTTATATATTTCAAACGGAAGATAAATAAGAAAATATAAATAAAATAATTAAAAACGCACCTTTACTTCAGATTTCTGAGGAGGGGGAGGTTCCATCGCCTGAGGCGACGCTGCTGGTGGCTTGGGGGGGAAGGGCAGGCGGCGTCGGCTTTGAAAAAAGGGGGGTTGGGTTGCATCTCTTCAAATCGAAGCAGGGGCTAGGGCTTAGAAATTTGGAGGTTTGGGAGGGCTGCGGTTTCGTGTGGGTGAAGAGGGGGAGGTAGGCTAGCGTGGGGCGGCGCTCCGGCGAGGGCGGTAGGGGGCGACATCGACGAGGCAAGCAGCGGTTTTTTTTCTTATTCTTTCAGAACGAACTGGGGAGAGAGAGGGAAACGAGGGGGTTAAAGAGGGAAAAGGTATTTTCATATTTTATTTATTTAATATTTAATTAACCCAAAAAGCAACTTTTACCTTCGACCTCTAAACGAGACCCACCGCCTGTCGTCCATAGCTAATTACCCACATTCCGAACACAATGGTCTATGTATCACAGGCTGATTCGACTGTTTCGATTAGTTTTCGCCAAAATCGAAATATAACTCTATATATTGAATTTGAACACACATTTCAATATACTAGGGACACATACTAACTAGAAAAATCCCCAAAAAATATTTTCTAGCTTCGTATTGACGTTACGGTCCTAACAAAACTAGTTTCATCGAATTCTGAGACCGTTTGAAAAATGGTCAATTTCCAGTCGATTAAAATCAACTAAAACTAGTCAAACGCGTTTTCCTTTGCCACGCTCACACATTGATTCGAAAAATTACGAATTTTGAAACCTAATAATAACTTGACATCGCGGATCCAACCAAAGTGATTTCGTCGAAATCCAAGGTCGTTTGCAAAATTTCCATTTTTAAGGGCCTGAATTCCATAGCGACTATTCAGAATTTTCAACTGGGCATAACTTTTGATCCCCGCTATGAAATTTTGATTTTTCGGATTCGTTGAAAAGATATTCTCAATTAGATTCAAATATTTTTGGTTTCACTAAAATCCGGTTTATTTTGAATCATGTACATCCATTTGAAATCGAATTATCGAACTACCGCGCCATTTTCAATTCCTTTTATAATTTAAAATAAATATTTATATTCTAACGACGATCTATATAAATATATATGTTCTAATTCTATTCAAATTAAATTTCTCGACGATATTATTTAAAATAATTCATTTTAAATAATCAAAATTCACTAAAATTGCTAAAATAAAATTTGTAAATTAGCTCGGATTTCCGGGTTATTACAATCTCCCCCACTTAAAACTTTTCGTCCCCGAAAAGGAACGAAGGTGAAAGTTGTTTAACAAATCAACTCAACTTTAACTATTTTCATTACAGCTTGAGTTCTTCAACTTTTCAGTTTATAAGAACTTTTCAAATTTTTCAAAAATTTTCCTAACACCCTAAATTTTCGAAAAATTTCGCCATAACCTCCCCTGCACCGGGAGCACCGGGAAAATCCCGAAATTGCCATACAGGCCCTTTGATCTCAAAAAGAAAAAGAAAAAGCCAAGCGGCTAGCCAATCGGCTCATAAAATCATCATCACCCAAACAAAACAGTAAATTATGGTAAACATGTACCTATTTGTCGGGCAAACAATTTTATTCTTCTGCTCTAGCCTCCTTGCTATGACCTGTTCAATGTATGTACATGTATGTGCAAGCAAATGCGACTAATTTTCAAACAATTGAAATTTTTGTACAATTTGACTAAATGGTTCAAAATTTCAAACAAATAGGCAAACAACACAACCATCAATCAATTAGTTGATTGGCTTTTCAAATTCATAATTTTATACATAGTCAAAAATCACATTTTTGATGCCAAATCACAACAATAGGCCCTATCTAATTTTGGTTCTCACACCAGTCAATTGGAAATATATAGGCATCACACTTTCGAAACTCGAATACCAATTCTGATGATGTTCAAACTATCATCAGAATCATCTCCGAGCGACTAGAGTGTGACTCTATATCTATCCAGTATATTAAAACTCAAAATACATGCGGATCAGACGTATACGTAAAATCTATATAAACTGGATTGTCCAAATAAATATAAATAAATATTCAAATACGAATAATTGAAGTAAATTTTCAAAACAAAACTTGTTTTAAATTTTATTTTTCAAAACACTACTCTTCACATTCGTTCTAGGATACTACTGATCCCATCTCTAACGAGTCATTCCCATTGGATATTACTAATCCAATTTCTGATGAATTCTTCCATATGGTTCTAATGTGTCTTGTTCTCTGAGCTTTGTAAACCAAAGCTCTGATACCAGCTGTAACGAAAAGGAATTTCGCTCGATCCGAATCAGTCACTAAACCGATCTAGACCGCTCGAAACGCCTCATTGTTTTGAGAACACGACAAAATAGAACGCAGACGGAAGAACATTTCATTGTTAATTACAACAATTCCATCAGAACGCAAGAATATACAGAGTATAAAGGAATAAATATTACATAGAAATAACAGAGATTTAAATTACATTCAAATACATCGCAGCGGAAATAATACAGAACACAACTAGAAGGAGATATATGGATACAAAGCTTTCCGGATATCGTTCCAGCTGTAAGTCAGGATCCTGTGAATATAAATCTGCAAAACCAAAACTACTCGCTGTCTATGTCGAAATAAGGGTACCCAGAGTTTAGGTTAAAACAATAAACTCCAGGTCAGTCATGGGACTGGTGTGAGAACTAAAACAGTTATTAATCTTTATTTTAAAGTTAGGTAAATCAAGGGACCACGCCGTATAACACGGAACGGGTTTCCTCCCAAGAATACCAGTGCATAAAACAAACAGCGCAATGCTAAATAAAGAAAAATGAAGCTATTATAAGACCCAGGTCCCATCACAATGCAATGCAAGCCGGAGGATAGGGTTTTTACCTTATAATAGCCAAGAATGCTTGATACGATTAAAACAAACCATTTGATACTATTATAAGTGCATAGTGTATAAAACAACTTCAAATCATAAGTATCAATCATAGACGGCATAAGCGCCCCCATCCCACTATGTCGCCATACTAGGCTCTACAAATAAAACCGCAGAATCGCGTATTTGGAAATTGGATTTCCGTCTGTGAACCGAGGCCAGGGATCGTCCTCTATCGATTCGAGACAATCTAGCCCATGTCTCCGGAACAGCCGCAACTACCCCTTGGAGCGACAGGGCCGGTCCACACGGAGTTGATTATTATGCCTGAACAATACGTCTCTCCGCCCTATGGGGCGTAAATGAGCCAACAAATGACTCCATCGGACCCGGATCGTCCGATCAAACCGAGGCGCCTCACAACAGCAACAACCACATAAGTCAAACTCGTCAGGGCGTGTAAAACCACTGACGCCACTTCTAGCTAGAAAGAAACGCATGTCCTCCCTGAGGTCCTCTCCAGTTTTTGGTTCACCACCGGGGTGTGAGGCTCGCGAATCAATGTTACACAAAGCTACGCCACACAGGACGTGCTTTGATATCAACCACAAGACTTTGCTTTTCAACAAAAGCCTTGATCATTTGCATCTTAGCATGCCACACAAGCAATTCACGCTATGCAATCGATATCAATCACACAGAATGAAATCTTATGTCAGGCACACAGTCCATCTACAAGTTCGTTCTGGGTCTGAACGAAACCGGAGGCACCTAGTACCCCGCATATCCATCGATCTCCAAGTACGTCTGGACGATCACTAACTGATTCCCTCCTCTTGGGTGTACGGCCCAATGAAGATCATCAGTAATTATCCAAACGACGTGAAGACCTCCGGTCTTCTACCATCGTCTTCATCTTCGACTTATCATCGTATCAGTTATTCAGAATGGGATAAACCTGGTCTTTCTGAATAACTCACGTATATAATAAATACGTGTTACACAAACACAACATACACCTCATTCCAATTCATCAATCACTAACCGCAAATTAGCAAGAGAATAATTCCCCAAACATTAAGCCCGAAGGCCGAAACCAACATCAGATCAATACCCAGGAAACCATTCATCTTAGCCAACCTACAGTTATTTTCTAAATTTCACATTCTTAGGGAAAGGTTCCAATTAATTTTATCAAAGATAAATTCTTTTAAATATATTCTTTAATCTTCCTTTGAATATCACTTCAAACTAGTCGGGATTAATGAACCTTACCAAAGTAATCATTTGTTTTAATTTCCCAATCCCAACCTATTCATCCCATGAAGTAAAACTGGTCATACTTCATATCTAACACCACGGTGTTATCGGTAAATTCAATTACCATTTCACGTTCAAATCTAATTAAAGATTTTACTATCGCCTGGAGCAAAACTGGTGATACTCCATTCCCGATCTTTTCAATCTAATTAAAGGTTCATTCAAACTCCACTTAGTTTTAATCTTTGACTGGGTTAAAGAATCAGTGTCATTTAAAACACGGTTCACGATAAACCCCAAAATCACATCACATTCAATCAGTCCCTAACCGTAAATTAGCAAGTGAGCAATTCCCTAAGTATTAACCCCGAAGGCCGAAACCAACATCAGATCAATACCCCAGAAACCATTCACCTTAACTAATCTCCAGTTAGTTTCTGATTTTCTTAACTCCTTTTTGGGTCTAAGAACAGTATTATTAAAGATACCGTTCACGACAACCCAAAATCACATTCTATTAATTATCGAGTTAGAACATGTTTTATTTAAAACACTGTTCACGATAAACCCAAAAATCAATACTAATTCAATTCCAATTAAATATTATTTAATTGGTACACTGCATTGAATCTAAATGAAAAGATTTAATCTTTTTCTCAACTAGGTTCAAGAACAGTGTTAATGAAGACACCATTCATGACAAACCCAAATCACATTTGATATTCAACACAAGGCTCTGAATAGAAAATACATCGGCTTATATTCAATATCAAATTCTACGACCAACAAATATCGTATTGGAAATAACGATATATATATATATATATATCTTTCAAATTTCCATAACAACATCTGTATAATCACGAAATCCAACATCGAACTATTCCGAAGATGATTTCGATTCAAATCCATTCCAATTCAATTATTGGAAATCCTGGTTATTTTCAAAACCATTTCTAATCCAATTTATTTATTTTAAAAATAAACAAATTGTTATTCTAGTTCAATACTAGTTCATTTCGATAAAAATCTATTTTTATCTTTTTAAATACGGAGTTTTTCATCCCAATTTTTCCCAAATCATTTTTTATGATTTTACACAAATTATTACTATTTTTAATAATTTTATCAAGGCCCGTACAGTCGATTTCCATCAACGGCCATTGAACTGCACTTACAACGACCTTTTCCAAATTTGATTTGGACATAATTCCAAATCCAACCATTAGATTTCTAATTTCCAATATTCGTTAGAAAGCTCTTTTCAATTCGAACCCAAAGGTTTTAGTTTTAGGTGAATCCGACGGTCGGATCTCCCGTAATATCGATTCGAAGTCAATAGTCGAAATTCGTGAACTACCGCAGCGCGGCGCGTTCTATTTAGGCCATTATATTATATATATTTAATATATATAATATATACTTCATCGATTTACCTTTAAAACGTATTTTGTAAATCGTTTTAAATTCGTTTTCAATACGATTTCAACTTCCTTTTCAAATTCAAATCAAAATCGAAATTTTCAACATAAACTCATTTTAATTTCATTTCAAATCGATTTCAATTCAATTTCAATTTAATTCGAATTGGTTTCAATTCAAATCAATTTCAGTTCAATTTCAATACGTTTTAAATTCAATTCAAAACGAATTCAATTCTATTTCAATCTAATTCGAATTCCAATTCTTTTCAATTTAATTCGAATTTCAATCCATTTCAATTTAATTCGAATTTCAAACCTATTCAATTTAATTTGAATTTCCAACCTATCCAATTTAATTCGAATTTCAAAATCACTTCAGTATTCATTGAAAAATGAATAAAATCAATATAAACATCGTTCACGTTAAAATGGCGTCAATCTTGTCAACACGGCTTAATATATTTCTATTTTCAAATATTCTATTTCAAATATTCTATTTCAAATATTCTATTCAAAATTGGAATGAGGCCCAATCAATTACCATAGATTTTATTTCTATGGACTTCCATACAACGTATGTATATATCAACAACGACAAATAATCAACCATCATCCAAAGTGCATTCTACACTGTATAAGCATCAAATATAAATATTCAACGCTTATAATAGTCTGTCAATCAATCGATCGACATACGACTAATTATTGGGATTAGTGTACGTCATATATCATCCCAATACCCGTTTGGGGTTTCAAACAATCAAACAAAGATCTTATTTTTGCAGTTGGGCGATGTGTAAAATTTATTGTCCCAATCAATATCAGTCAAATGTGTGTATATAAACAAATCGTCGATTTGTTTATAAATTTCATTTTAAATACACGTAAAAAATTCTATTTTTAACTATAAAATATTTTCCACTATAAAATATTTTATTTCATTTCACATCACACAATCAACTACACATCAAAATCAAACAAACAAGCATACAAGCCGTTCATGGTCTGTGGACGACGGGTGTCGGGTGCTATTAAACACCGTCTGCATCCTAGTATATATTTTAACTAGAAATAAATTTAAAAGTGAGGAGTTCTCACCGACAAGCTAAACCAACGCCATGACTCTTCAAGTGTAGAAGTCTTCGTCGTTCCTTATTTCATCACTTTCGTCATCCGTATTCACTACATATATAAAAATCGAATTTTTACTTCGCTATTCAATATATAAAAATCGAATTTTTACTTTGCTATTCAATATATAAAAATCGAATTTTTACTTTGCTATTCAATATATAAAAATCGAATTTTTTTACTTTGCTATTCAATATATAAAAATCGAATTTTTACTTTTCTATTCAATATATAAAAATTGTATCTTTACTATCATAAAAATCAAATCTTTTCACTGTTAAAAATCTAATCTTTTCTCTAAAGAAAATCATAACATTCTTCATATAAAAATCTTATTTTTAGCTAAATAAAAACCCTCTTTTTACTTCATCCAAAATCTAAACTTCATATTGATAAAAATCTAGTCTTTACTCCATGAAAAATCTAATCTTTACTCCATGAAAAATCTAATCTTTATAACGTTAAAAACCAAATCTTTATGTTATTAAAACATTATAAAATTCATTATTATAAATATAAAGAAAATCAGATTTTTCAAACTCGCTTATATATTTCAAACGGAAGATAAATAAGAAAATATAAATAAAATAATTAAAAACACACCTTTACTTCAGTTTTCTGAGGAGGGGGAGGTTCCATCGCCTGAGCCGACGCTGCTGGTGGGTTATTGGGGAAGGGCAGGCGACGTCGGCTTTGAAAAAAGGGGGGGTTGGGTCACGGCTCTTCAAATCGAAGGGGGGGCTAGGGCTCGGAAATTTAGGGGTTTGGGAGGGCTGCGGTTTCGTGTGGGGGGAGAGGGGGAGGTAGGCCGGCGTGGGGCGGCGCTCCGGCGAGGGCGGTTGGGGGCGACATCGACGAGGCAAGCAGCGGTTTTTTTTATTCTTTCAGAACGAACTGAGGAGAGAGAGGGAAACGAGGGGGTTAAAGAGGGAAAAGGTATTTTCATATTTTATTTATTTAATATTTAATTAACCCAAAAAGCAACTTTTACCTTCGACCTCTAAATGAGACCCACCGCCTGTCGTCCATGGCTAATTACCCCCATTCCGAACACAAGGGTCTATGTATCACAGGCTGATTCGACTGTTTCGATTAGTTTTTGCTAAAATCGAAATATAACTCTATATATTGAATTTGAACATGCATTTCAATTTACTAGGGCCACATACTAACTAGAAAAATTCCCGAAAAATATTTTCTAGCTTCGTATTAACGATACGGTCCTAACAAAACTAGTTTCATCGAATTCTGAGACCGTTTGAAAAATGGTCATTTTCCAGTCGATTAAAATCAACTGAAACTGGTCAAACGCGTTTTCCTTTGCCACGCTCACACATTGATTCGAAAAATTATGAATTTTGAAACCTAACAATAACTTGACATCGCGGATCCAACAAAAGTGGTTTCGTCGAAATCCGAGGTCGCTTGCAAAATTTTCATTTTTAAGGGCCTGAATTCCATAGCGACTATTCAGAATTTTCAACTAGGCATAACTTTTGATCCCCGCTATGAAATTTTTATTTTTCGGATTCGTTGGAAAGATATTCTCAATTAGATTCAAATATTTTTGGTTTCACTAAAATCCGATTTATTTTGAATCCTGTACATTCATTTGAAATTTGAAATCGAATTATCGAACTACCGCGCCATTTTCAATTCCTTTTATAATTTAAAATAAATATTTATATTCTAACGACAATCTATATAAATATATACATTCTAATTCTATTCAAATTAAATTTCTCGACGATATTCTTTAAAATTATTCATTTTAAATAATCAAAATTCACTAAAATTGCCAAAATAAAAATTTTAAATTGGCTCGGATTTCCGGGTTATTACAACTGATGATCTTGATTGGGCTTTACACCCAAGATGAGGGAATCAGTTGGTGATCGTCCAGATGTACTTGGAGATCGATGGATATGCGAGGAAAGTGCCTCCGGTTTCGTTCAGACCTAGAACGAACTTGTAAATGGACTATGTGTCTGACATTGGATTTTATTCTGTGTTGATTGATCTCTATTAAATATACATCTGTTTGGCGGCGGAGAATTTATTCTCTTGCTTAACGCCCTTCTCCGAGACGTACGAGCTCAGAGGTTGTATATCGATGGACATCAGTCGCATGGAGTGAATTGCCTGTGTGGCATGCCTAAGTGGCAAATGATCAAGGCTTCTGTTGAGAAGCAAAATCTTGTGGTTGATGATCAAAGCACGGCCTATGTGGCGCAGCTCTGTGTATAGCGTGAATTCGAGTGCCTCACACCTCGGTATGAGTCAAAAACGGGATACGGACTGTTGGGAGAACACGACGTTTCTTTCTAGCTAGTGGTGGTGTCAGTACTTAAACTAGTTGACATTTATATATACTTTTCACCTGTGTGGTTGTAGGAATGCGAGGCGCCTCAGATATAGGTCTGTTAGGACCGGGAAACGTGTGTTCAGGAATAACTAATCCTCAAAAGTAAGAGAGGACCGGCCCAACCGATTCCAAGGATCATAGTGGGGTCCTGAGACATTTGCTAGAGTGTCTCGGATCGAAGAGGAGATTGCCCCTTGCCTCGACTCATGATGGAAATCCAATTTCCAATATGTGATATTGTGATTTTAATTGTAGAACTAGTATGGCAACATGATATATGGTACCCATGCCATCTATGATTGCTGTTTATGATTGAAATTGTTTTGAAACTATACACCTATAATGGTATCAAGTGATTTGTTTTAAACGTACCAAGCATGTTTGGCTATTATAAGGGAAAACCCTATCCTCCGGCTTGCGTTGCATTATGTGATGGGACCTGGGTCTTATAATAGCTTCATATTTCCAAAGAGCATTGCAATGTTTTGTTATATACACTAGTATTCTTGGGAGGAAACCCGTTCCGTGTTATACGGCGTGGTCCCTTGAATTACTCTCTTTTAAAGTAAAGTTTTAAATAACTGTTTTAGTTCTCACACCAGTCACATGACTGACCTGGAGTTTATTGTTTTAACCTAAACCCCGGGTGCCCCTATTTTCTACACGGGCAGCTAGTAGTTTTGGTTTTGCAGATTTATATTCACAGGAACCTGGTTTACTTCTGGAATGATATCCGGAAAGCTCTGTATCCGTATATCTCTCTCAGTTGTGTTTTATATTATTTTTCCGCTGCAGTACTGTATTTAAATCTTTGATATTATTTGTCGAATGTATTTTTATTCATACTCTGTATATTCTTGTATTCTGATGGAATTGTTGTACTAAACAATGAAATAATCTTCTGTTTGCGTTCTATTTTGTCGTGTTCTCAAGATAATCCGGGCTTTCCTTACCGGGGAAGTTACGGGCTATCACACAAATTCTATTTTAAAAAAAATAGATTTCTCCTTTTAAATATCAAATATCCTTTTCACGCTATTTTTCATATATCATCAGGCCCCAGTGATTTATAAACACACTCAAAACACTCAATTATCAATCACGGGTTTTCTAACACATCATATATGATAATATATGTGAAATAAACAAACAATAATATTTTTGAGGAATCCAGTTGATCCCTCCAACCTGTTTTCCTGCATCCACAAACGTTAGTCAACAAAAATAATACCCATCCTGCTTCGACGCAGGATATCGTGGTATAGAAGGTCATCCACAAATATATATTTGTGGGGCGCATAGGGAAATCATCCGCTAATGGTACTGCGGGCATCCGCTAATGGGACTGCGGGAATATCCAACCACCCAATATATATATAATAATCAAGCCTAAATAACTAATATGTTTAAAACAACCAGAAAGCATTCAAACAAGCAACAAACAATTATTATTAACGAATAAAAATAATTCTAAATAAAGAGGTGAGTGAGATTTACCCACCGTGATATTTGGTTTTCGAATATCCTGTTTAATTCCATGTTTCACGTCTCAGTATCGTCTTGACTGAATTCATTTATTAACTATAATTATTAGGTTTTAGTTATTAATTAACCATTTATTAACAAATGAATAAATAAATTTCCTATGTATTTTAAAATTGGAAAACAACGAATACCTTACTACTACTGCGCTACATGGTTATCAAAGATCCAAGCTAGCTTCCGACCATCACTACACTACCACAAACCCATCAGCTCTTTACTGTCCAAACCTCCCCTTCCAACTGAACAGAACTGTCACGCCCACAACTACAGCATCCAACTTCATATAGTAAATTCAGGCAACGACAAAGGTGAAATTAAAATCCCTAAATCCATTATTATTGAATCTCCTCTAAAGATAATCACGCTGCCTTCCCCTTTTTGATCGAACAACCCTCATTGATTTACAGTTAAAGCCCTGGAAAAAGTCGAGACAACTGCTACAAGGAAAACAAAACCACTAACCTCCTTTAGTGATTGAAGATCCCATTGTCATCACCTACACCCTTCTTTCACCTCCTTGAACCTGCGCCATCATCACTCTGACCTAACCCCACCTCATTAACTCAATGCCGCAGTCTCCAGGTGGACGGTGACAAAATCGAATCCCCTAAATGACTCGCGAAACCCTCACCAACGCCTTCTCCTCCTCATACTCCGTCTCCTTAACATTTCAGTGAACAACTCGAAAACCGCCAGACAAACGCGACTTGCTTTCCCATTGGGCTCGACATCGCGGCAACTAAATCGAAGAAAAAGGTGCGAACCTCACCATTTCCCCATATGAGACGCGGTTCTCCTCCACTATCATGAATCCAGGCTTAGTTTCGAAAATCGCTTCCTATATTGCCAAAAATCATGAACCTAGCTTGCTGTATCCACCTACCAGTGGGTTAAAAACCAATCGCACCCTTCGTAGATGATCACAGCCTTATCCCCTCTTTTTATTTTGATTGCATCAATTTAGGTATATGAGTCTTTCGATTTTGGTTTTAAAGTGGTCGTGGACTTTTTATTTCGATTATCTGAAGCTTTGTTTTGAGGAACGAAAAGTGAAGGCAAAAAGGGTATCAGGTTTGTATTTGATTTCAAACGAGGATCAGGGACAACCATTTTCTTTGATTTTGTTATGAAGCTTGGACTTGATTTATAGAAACGAAAAATAAAAGGAATCAAAAGGGAAGAGAGTTGCGATTTTATACAAAGGTGAAACTTAGCTCTTAAGGAATTAAGTCTGCAACGCTAAGTTGGTAGGTAGTACTCTTAAGTACATACAGTTTAATTCTGATTTGATTTATATTAATTTTGATTTGATTTAAAGAGATTTTTATCCTTTTTAAATAGATTTCGGTTTGATTTTAAGCCTATCCAAAATCAAATATCTCGGGGTCCATTAATTGAAATCACGAACCACTATTCTAGCGTACTAGCCAACATTTAAATGTAATAACGGTATTCTGAGCTCAACAGAATATATTCTGAAATTAATTTTAAATGTATATATGAAATAACCATTTTAAATCAATTTAATATAATTTAAACTCAAACAAATAAATTATTCGATAATAAATTATTATTATCGTCATCTATATTCAAATGGAATATATATTGACCATCTAAACTGTTTTCAATTCAGCTTTAACTTTGAATTAAACTAGATTTGTTTTCGTATTATGATTATTCAATATATTCAAAGTAAATCGTATTTCTATTATTAAATCGATAACTCAAAATTTATTTACATTATCAATTCAATATTTTAAAACCATGTTAAATATTTAAAATAAATTGTTCGAAAAATCCGGCACGTTACATTCTTCCCCCCTTAAAAGAATTTCGTCCCCGAAATTACTAAGGTAGGAAAAATGCTACAAACTCATTAACCATTCAAAATTCACTTATTTTGAAACTCAACTCTTTATATTTAAACAAATTTTAATTCCCACAAAATTTTGTTTTCATTCATATTCCACACCATAAAGGCTTACATTCATTTAATCTGAATGATTTATAACCAATATATTTACATTGGATTCATATTACATTTAATTCCACTCAAATTGATTTTGATCAATTTATCCACTTCGACCCATTTAACTTTCTTAGGTTAAATTTAAAGTCTAAATTCAAATTCCCAGATTTTTATTTTAAAATCAATTCTGAAATCACATAAATATATACATATATTTACTTCCATCTTAAATTCAAAACATTTGAATTTTCCAAAACAACTTGTTTTCTTTTTCAAACAAATTTCCCTCAAAAACCTTTCTAAGGTAGCAACCCATCACTTTGAAACTCGAAAATGAATGCTGATGATGCTGCAGTCATTATCAGAATTATTTTCCAGCCACTGAAGTGAGTTCAATGCTTTATCACTTTCAAAATCTATCTCAAAATGATTTTTCAATCAAAAATCCTTTCAAAACAAAGCTATATTATTTTAATATACTTCAGAAAATATTTTCCAACTTCCCAAGATTTAAATTTCAAATTCTGGTTTGAATTAGATTTTTAATTCATCTCATTTGTATATACTTCATTCATGTACAAATCATATCTGGTTATATATAACCATTAAAGTTTTAAAATCTCATTATAATTATATCAATCGACACATCCACTATAATAATTTAGAAAATTATTTCTTTTCTATCAAAATAGAATTTTGGGTAAAATTATTTCATTTACCCACTTAAAACAATATTGTGTCAAATTTCTCTGTTCAAGTGTTTAGAAATTCCTATCGACTTCGTGGCGTCCTACGATTCGATCAAAATTTATAAACCACTCAACGGACTAGCCAACACAATATACAACAATTTTTATATCAATTAACAAATACGCTCTCTCATATATATATATATACACACACACACACACACACACTCAACTCATTCTAGCGTTCTACTGACCCTATCTCTAATGAGTACAATCCCACCAAAGCCTAGGTATTCGCTCAACTTAAGCTCTGATACCAACAATAACGGCCCGCAAATCCGTACTATCTGAGTTGACTAATAACACCACATGTCCAACCCAAATTGCACAGAAATACGAATCATTATTAGAAAAAAGTTAGAGGATGAGAAATAGAAAGAAAGAAATATTAGAATAGAAGAAAACGAAGATCACAAACTCACAGCGGAACGAATAAAATATATTATATAACATAACTTTTTGAAATACAAATTAGTAACTTTATATACATACCATCATCAGAGCACAACAGTTATTCCTGGAACAGTTATAAACACCTATTTCTAGATACAGCATAGTACACAGCGGAAATATGATAGTCTATAGCTAACAAGTGAAGCCTTCTGCTTCAAGCTCCTCCAAATGAATCTGTAAAATCCTGACTACTTGATCGGCCCATACAAATTTGGGCACCCAAGAGTTTAGGGAAAACAAACAAAATAAACTATGGTTCAGTCATGGGACTGGTTTGAGTAAACACCAACCATTTGTTTAACTTTCAAAATCTTTTCGAAAGAAAGGATAAGAGCAAGACCAGCCCATACATAAACATGGGCGGTTTTTACCTTACTATAACCCAAAATACTTTGATACGAAAATCCAGTGATATTATAATAGTGTCTAAATCAAATAAATAACCAAATAGCAGAACGTTTGCATCTCACGCTCCACATACATAGTATAAAATCAAAAACCGCAGGGCGCTTATTGGAGATTGGATTTCCAACATGACACAGTATGGAATCACCATCCAATAGTGTATCTCTAGAGAGGAATACACTGGGTTCAACAAGAACATTTTGCAACCCGGCACACACATGACCGACCACTCATTTTGCTTGATTGTATCGAATGTATATCACCAACGGTTGGGATCAGCAACCATCTCCCGAAAAGGGACAACATCAATAGATTAAAGAAGTAAAAGGAATTTCTCTAGATAGGTGATTATACACCCTAATGGTAACGATCCACGTAGCCATGCTGCCTGCCCGATTTTTGTCATTTCCCAGTTGTTGAGGCCTGAGGCTACGATTTCTTATCATTCATTGATAGCACAATCACTTTGAATGCCACATTGTCAGATCCATTAATCACTAATTGATTTGCACAAATATATTCTGGATATTATGCTAAGAGAATAAATTCTTCGCCATTATATATATCTATACAGACCAACATATGTGATCATTGGAAATACTTTGTTAGACATTCGTCTATACACGTTCATTCTGGGATTAAACAAAACCGAAGGCAAAATTTCCATTAATAGAAAAAAAACTTTGCACTTTCTTCGTCTTTGATTATCTTCATATAATCTGATTCGCAACGCTACTGCCAATACAGAGTGGTTCACGGATAATAATCCAACCGAACTCTCCATATTGACAACAATATTGGCAAACACTTTGATAGTCAGTTATTTAACTATCGAACAAAAAAAACATCCATTCAAAACATCAAACAATCACTTGGCCTTCCAATTAATATTTCATTAATTAAATCACTTATCCATTTCTTTATCAATGTTCATTAACACGATATTTTCGATAATCATCTTGGCCTATTACGCTATTTGGAAAACATTTCCATATATCGCCTTCTTTTATTTTCTATATTTAGAAAATATCCTTTAATTGCAGTTGGAAAGCATTCCAATTACTTATCTCTTTTACGACCATTTATTTCTATACTGAGGAAATATTTATTATTATATTTTCAAATTTCCACTTACTTGGGTTAAAACGAATGATGTATAAAGCATCGTTACAACAACCCAAAATACCGCATTCGACTAACCCTAATTCAAACATTTTTCTTCGAGACTGGATCTTGCTATTTATCAGTCAAAAATAAAATCAATCAAGTTGGGGTATAATTACCTCTCAAATCTTGACTGAAAACATCCTTAACTTCAAAACAGACAAGACCATTATTCCTGAATAATCAACACCATAAAAACCAATTATTCATTTCTAAAACACCTATGCGCTTCTCTTTCTAATTTTCATTAGATTTAATTATAGATTTCCTTTTTGTTTATAATATTCTATTTTTAAGTTCATTTACTTATCGAATTCTATATTTATCAATACATTGATTTCCAATTATCAAAATTTCTTAAAAATATTCTAACTCCTTAAATTTTCAGAAAATTTTGCCTTAACCTCCTTTGTACCGTGAGCATCGGGAAAATCCCCAAACCACCACACAGGCCTCTCCAATCAAAAAGAAAAAGAAAAAGCCAAGCGGCTTACCGATACGGCGCATAGAAACCCATATGAAATTTAATCGTGTACGTTTTTGTTGGGCACTCAAATTATAATCTTCATATACTTCATCTCATACCCGTCTAATATATATTCCCCTGTTTCCAATTTATCCCAACTAAATCCAGTCATATCTAACTCAAGTCTCTAATTTATTCTTTTAATTAGCTCTTTTGCCAACTCTCTTTAGTTTGAACATATCATGTTCAAATATATTTTATTTCGCTTATAATCACGTCGAGTTTCATTTCTAACTATATTCAATTTCAGATATATATATATACAAAACTCATTTACCTTTCAAAGTTCAATTTCGATTAAAAATTTTCGTTAACTAATTATTCTTCAAATTAGTTAATTTTATTCGATAGTTAAAAATCTTATTTTTGTTTCAAAAATCAATTCATTACTACACTTGAGTTCAAATATATTTATAACTCAAGTCTGGATTTTTCTAATGCAAATTCGGATTTTTATTTACTTAAAATCCTTTTATTTATTTAATAAACCTGTAATAACCCGGAAATGCGAGCGAATTTAAAAAATTTATTTTGGAAATTTTGGCGAATTTTGAATATTTAAAATGAATTATTTTAAATAATATCGATCAGAAATTTGTTTTGAATAGAATTCAAATGTATATATTTATATAGATCGTCGTTAGAATATAAATATTAATTTTAAATTGTAAAAGGAATTGAAAATGGCGCGGTAGTTCAAAAATTCGATTTCAAACTTCAAATGAATGTACAGGATTCAAAACAAACCAGATTTTGGCGAAACCAAAAATAATAGAATCTAATTGAGAATATATTTCCAACGAATCCAAAAAATCGAAATTTCATAGCGGGAATCAAAAGATACGTCCAGTTGAAAATTCTGAATAGTCGCTATGGAATTATGGGCCCTTAAAAATGGAAATTTTGCAAACGACATCGGTTTTCGACGAAACCACTTTTGTTGGGTCCAGGATGTCAAGTTATTGCTAGGTTTCAAAATTTGTAATTTTTCGACTCAATATGTGAGCATGGCAAAGGAAAACGCATTTGACCAGTTTTAGTTGATTTTAATCGACTGGAAAATGGCCATTTTTCAAACGGTCTCAGAATTTGACGAAATTAGTTTTGCTAGGACCGTATCGTCAATATGAAGCTAGAAAATATTTTTCGGGAATTTTTAATGTCTGTATGTGGCCCTAGTAAATTGAAATGCGCGTTCAAATTCAATATATAGATTTATATTTTGATTTTGACAAAAGCTGATTGAAACGATCGAATCAGCTTATGATACATATCCCATTGTGTTCGGAATGGGGGTAATTAGCTAGGGTTGACAGTCGTTGGGTCTCATTTCGAGTTCAAATGGAAAGTCAACTTTAAGGAGAATAAAATAAATAATAAATTAAATTATATAATACCCTCCTCCCCATCTTCCCTCTTCTCTCTCCTCGTCATTACGGAATAATAAAAAAAGGAATCCATCGCGCTAGGGCGCGACAGCCACCGTTCGCCGCCCCCCACCATCGATCGCGCCGCCTGACGCGCCTCCGCCAGCAAGCCACTGCACCCCACCTTCTTCCCCGATCCCTCCTCCTCTTCCTCCCTCTCCCCTCCTCCACGAACGAAGACCGCGAGCCCCCCTTTAACCCAAATCGAATGCGCTGCCCCCTTCACCATGGCACCGCCCTAAAGCCCCTCCCAGACCGACTACCGCCACCACCTGCTTTTCCCCCTCCACCTCGAGCGCTCAGCCCCCCTTTCTCTCGTTTTTACTATAAGTCCTTTCATTTTCTTTTAATTAGTACTTTAATTTATTTTAAAATCATTGAAAATGTAGTTACTTAGATTAAAACAAGTTTTATAAAAATATAATGTTTGAATTTATGATTTTGGTTATAAATAACATTGTAGAAGGAAAAGGTTTGACCTTTATCATTAAAAAAAGGGGTTTGATTTCTTTCTATCATAAAAGGTTAGATTTTTTTATTATATAAAGAAGTGATTTTTAATTTTATAAAATCATAATTTTTATATATGGATTAGCAAAGTAAAAATACGATTTTTAAATATTTGGATTTGAAATAAAAACACGATTTTTATCTATATAGTAGCGGTGTAAAAATAGAATTTTTATCTATATATTAGCGGTGTAAAAATAGAATTTTCATCTATATGGTAGCGTTGTGAAAATAGAATTTTTATCTATATAGTGGCTTTATAAAAATAGAATTTTATTATACATAGCAACAATATAAAAATGTGATTTTTATATACGTAGTGGATACGGACAATGAAAGTGGCAATAGGCAAGCACGACGAAGATTTCTACATAAGAAGAGTCATGACGTTGGTTTAGCTAGTCGGTGAGAACTTCTAAATTTTAATTTTCTTTTCTAGTTAAAATATATATACTAGGATGCAGACGGTGTTTAGTAGCACCCGACACCCGTCGTCCACAGACCATGGACGGCTTGTATGCTTGTTTGATGTGTTGTGAAATTTGTTTGTGATGGTGATGTGAAATAGAAAATAAAAATTCTCGTGTTGAAATAAATTAATATAGTTAAAAATATAATTTTTAACGTGAATGTGAATAAATAAATATTCATCTACAAACCAGACGGTTTTTTTATGTACACCTATTTGAAGGATATTAATTGGGACGATAAATTTTACACATCACCCAACTACACAAATAATATTCAATGTTTGTTGATTTGAAACCCCACACGGGTGTTGGGATGATATTTGGCGTACACTAATCCTAATTATTTAGTTGTATGTCGATCAATTGGTCGACAGACTGTGTAAGCGTTAATTATTTATATTTGATGCTTATGCAGTTGTGTGGTGCACTTTGGATGATGGTTGATTATTTATCGTTGCTATTAAATACATGTGTTGTATGGATTCCATATAATTAACATTATATGGTAATTGATTGGGCCTCATTCCAATTTGGAAAAGAAATATAGATTCATGTGTTGAATAAAAGGAATATATATTCATGTGTTGAATAGAAGCAAATATATATTCATGTGTTGAAATTATTCATGTGTCGAGTAAAATATTTTAAACAATAAATTTTACATTTTTATTATAATTTTATAAAAATATATTAAATAATAAAAATAATCATGTGTTGACGGTACTCATGTGTTGAGAATATTCGTGTGTTGAAAGAAATATAGATTCATGTGTTGAGTAGAATAAATATTCATTTGTTGAATAGAATAACGAAGTTATTGAAATATATAAAGCCGTGTTGATTAGAGATGCGCCATTTTGACGCGATTGATATTTATATCGATATTATTCGAATATCGAAAAGAAGGTGATTTCAAAATATAAAATTTTGAAGATATTATCATTTATATAGTAATGATATGAAATATTCAATTTTGATTTGAAATAGAATATGAAATTGAAATCGTTTCGAAAACGAATTTAAAACGATTTATAAAGTACATTTTGAAAATAAATCGATGAAATATATATAATACATATATTATATATATAATGGCCTGAATAGAACGCGCCGCGCTGCGGCAGTTCATGAATTTCGACCATTGACTTCGAATGGATATTACGGGAGATTCGACTGTCGGATTCTCCTGAAACTGGAACCGTTGGGTTCGTATCGAAAAGAGCTTTCCAATGAATATTAGAAATTTGAAATCTAACGGTTGGATTAGGAATTATGTCCACATCAAATTTGGAAAAGGTCGCTGTAAGTGCAGTTTGATGGCCATTGATGGAAATCAACTGTATGGGCCTTGATAAAATTATTAAAAATATCAATAAATTGTGTAAAATCATAATAAATGATTTAGGAATAATTGGGATGAAAAATTCCACATTTGAAAGGATAAAAATATATTTTTATCAAAATGAACTAGTTTTGAACTAGAATTCAAATCCAATTATTTTTAAACAAATGAAAGTGGATTTGAAAAGGTTTTGAAGATAACTAGAATTTCCAATATATAAAGTGGAAATGATTTGAATCGAAATTGGCTGTGGAATATTTCAATGTTGGATTCCGTGATTATATAGATATTGTTATGGAAATTTGAAAGATATATTTATATCGTTATTTCCAATACGATATTTGTTGGTCGTAGAATTTGATATTGAATATAAGCCGATATATTTTCTATTCATAGCCTTGTATTTGATATCAAACGTGATTTGGGTTTGTCGTGGATGGTGTCTTCATTAACACTGTTCTTAAGCCCAGTGGAGAAAAAGATTAAATCTTTCTATTTAGATTTAATGAAGTGTACCAATTAAATAATATTTAATTGGAATTGGATTTGAAAGTGATTTTAGGTTTATCATGAGCCGTGTTTTAGATGACGTTGATTCTTTAACCTAGTTAAAGACAGGATATTGATTTTTGAGAAGATTAAAACTAAGTGGAGTTTTAATGAATCTTTAAATAGATTGAAATGTGAATTGATAATTTAAATTATCAAATCTGAAAAGTGATCGAGAATGGAGTACCACCACATCTGCTCCAAAGCGATAGTTAAATCTTTAATTAGATTTGAACGTGAAACGGTAATTAATATTTACCGATAAACCATGGTGTTAGTTATTGGGTAATAACATTTTTGCTCTAGGGGATGAATAGGTTGGGATTGGGAAATAAAATAAATAATTACTTCGGTGTGGTTCGCTAATCCCGACTAGTTTGGAAGACCATAATATGGTTTGAAATGATATCCAAAGGAAGATTAAAGAATAAATTTAGAAGAATTTATCTTTGATAAAATTAATGGGAACCTTTCCCTAAGAATGTGAAAATTTGAATAAAAGAATATTCTGAATTGGAATGAGGCGTATGTTGTGTTTGTGTAACACGTGTTTATTATATACGTGGGTTATTCGGAAAGGCTGGGTTCATACCCATTCTGAATAACCGATTCGACGACAAGTCGAAGATGAAGACGGTGGTTGAAGACCGGAAGTCTACACATTGTTTGGGTGATTACTGATGATCTTGATTGGGCTGTACACCCAAGATGACGGAATCAGTTGGTGATCGTCCAGACAAACTTGGAGATCAATGTATATGCGAGGAAAGTGCCTCCGGTTTCGTTCAGACCTAGAACGAACTTGTAAATGGACTGTGTGTCTGACAGTGGATTTTATTCTGTGTTGATTGATCTCTATTAAATATACATCTATTTGGCGGCGGAGAATTTATTCTCTTGCTTAATGTGACGGCCTGGAATTTCGCTCGATCCGAATCAGTCGTTAAACCGATCTAGACCGTTCGAAACCCCTGAACATTGAGAACAGGACAAATCAGAACACAAACAGAAGAACATTTCACTTGTTATTACAACAATTGCATCAGATACAAGAATATACAGAGTAAAAATGAATAAATTACATTCGATAAATATCAGAGATTACAATAAATTATATAGCAGTGGAAAATAATACAAAGCACAACTGAAGGTGATATACGGATACAGAGCTTTCCAGTTATCATTCCAGCTGTAAACCAGGATTCTGTGAATATAAATCTGCAAAACCAAAACTACTAGCTGCCCGTGCGGAAAATAGGGGCACCCAGAGTTTAGGTTAAAACAATAAACTCCAGGTCAGTCATGGGACTGGTGTGAGAACTAAAACAGTTATTAATATTGGTTTTAAAGAGAGTAACTCAAGGGACCACGCCGTATAACACGGAACGGGTTTCCTCCCAAGAATCCCAGTGCATAAAACAACAGCGCAATGCTAAATAAAGAAAAATGAAGCTGTTATAAGACCCAGGTCCTATCACACAATGCAACGCAAGCCGGGGGATAGGGTTTTCCCTTATAACAGCCAAAGCATGCTTGATACGTTTAAAACAAATCATTTGATACTATAATAAGTGTATAGTGTCAAAACAATTTCAATCATAAATATAAATCATAGGCGGCATAGCTACCATCTACTATGTCGCCATACTAGTTCTACAATCAAAGACGAATTACACGTATTGGAAATTGGATTCCGTCATGAGTCGAGGCAAGGGGCAAGCTCCTCTCCGCTTCGAGACACTCTAGCAAATGCTCAGGACTACACACTCTGGGTAGCCACTTGGATCGGTTGGGCCGGTCCTCACTTACGTTAGAGGATTATTTATGCCTGAACACACGTTTCCCGGTCCTTACAGACCTATAATCGAGGCGCCTCATTCCAACAACCACAAAGGTGAAAAGTATATAAATGTCAGGGCTGGTAAGTCACTGACACCACCAAAGCTAGAAAGAAACGTCGTGTTCTCCCAACGGTCCGTATCCCGTTTTTAACTCATACCGAGGTGTGAGGCTCGCGAATTCACGTTATACACAAAGCTGCCACGTAGGTGTGCTTTGATCATCAACCACAAGACTCTGCTTTTCAACAAAAGCCTTGATCATTGCATCTTAGCGTGCCACACAGGCAATTCATGCCATGCGACTGATGTCCATCGATATACAACCTCTGAGCTCGTACGTCTCAGAGAAGGGCGTTAAGCAAAAGAATAAATTCTCCGCCGCCAAACAGATGTATATTTAACAGGAATCAATCAACACAGAATAAAATCCAGTGTCAGACACACAATCCATTTACAAGTCCGTTCTGGGTCTGAACGAAACCGGAGGCACTTTCCTCGCATATCCATCCATCCATCTCCAAGTACGTCTGGACGACCACCAACTATTTCCATCCTCTTGGGCGTACAGCCCAATCAGGATCGTCAGTAATAATCCAAACGATGTGAAGACTTCCGGTCTTCAACCACCGTCTTCATCTTCGACATATCGTCGAATCGGTTATTCAGAATGGGTGTAAACCCGGACTTTCCGAACAACCCGCGTATATTAAAAACAAATGTTACGCAAACACAACATATGCCTCATTCCAATTCATTAGTCACTAACCGCAAATTGGCAAGAGAACAATTTCCCAAACATTAACCCCGAAGGCCGAAACCAACATCAGATCAATATCCAGGAAACCATTCTTCTTAGCCAACCTACATCTAGTTTCTAAATTTCACATTCTTAGGGAAAGGTTCCCATTAATTTTATCCAAGATAAATTCTTTAAAATTTATCCTGTAATCTTCCTTTGGATGTCGTTTCAAACCAAATTATGGTTTTTCTAAACTAGTCGAGATTAGCGAACCACAACGAAGTAATTATTTATTTTATTTCCCAATCCCAACTTATTCATCCCATGAAGCAAAACTGGTAATACTCCATATCTAACACCACGGTGTTATCGGTAAAATTAATTACCATTTCACGTTCAAATCTAATTAAAGATTTAACTATCGCTTTGGAGCAAAACTGGCGATACTCCATTCTCGCTCATTTCTAAATTTGATAATTTAGATTATAGAATCACATTTCAACCTAATTGCAGATTCGTCAAAACTCCTTTTTACTGGGTAAAAGAACTAGGTGTTATTTAAAACACAGTTCACGACAAACCCAAATCACATTCTATTTATTATCGGGTTAAAGAACTAGTGTTATTTAAAACACTGTTCACGATAAACCCATTTCAAATTTAATCAAATATATTAGAAATTCGATTATTTAAAACCCTTTTTTAAATCTAATTCATTTATTTAAAAATAATTGGGTTTTAAATTTAGTTCAAAACTAGTTCATTTCGATAAAAACCCATTTTTATCTTTTCAAATATGGAGTTTTTCATCCCAAATTTTCCAAAATCATTTCTTATGATTTTACACAAATTATTGATATTTTTAATAATTTTATCAAGGCCCGTACAGTCGATTTCCACCAATGGCCATCGAACTGCACTTACAGCGACCTTTTTTGAATTTGATTTGGACGTATTTCCAAATCCAACCGTTAGATTTTGAATTTCAAATATTCATTAGAAAGATCTTTTCGATACGAACCCAACGGTTCCGGTTTTAGGAGAATCCGACGGTCGGATCTCCCGTAATGTCCGTTTGAAATAAATGGTCGAAATTCACGAACGGCCGCGGCGCGGCGCGTTCTATTCAGGCCATTATATAATATATATAATATATATTTCGTCGATTTCTATTTAAAACGAATTTTATAAATAGTTTTGAATTCGTTTCAAAAACATTTTCAACTTCCATTTTAATTCAAATCAAAATTGAATTCTTCTTTATAAATTCGTTTAAAAATCCATTTCTATTCAATTCAAATTGGTTTTCTATTAGATTCAATTCGAAATCGTTTTATATTCAATTCGAATTCAATTCGTTATATATTCAATTCGAATTCGTTTTCTATTCAATTCATTTCGAAATCGTTTTATATTCAATTCGAATTCAATTTGTTATATATTCAATTCGAATTCGTTTTCTATTCGATTCAATTCAAATTGCATTTCAAAATATGCGTTTTCGAAATCACTTTTCAATATTCATTTTAAAATGAATAAAATCGATATAAATATCGTTCACGTCAAAATGGCGTCAATCTAATCAACACGGCTTCATGTATTTCTATTTTCAAATATTCTATTGCAAATATTTCGTTTCAAATATTTCTTTTTGTCAACACACGACTAATCTCGATGAATGAGTACCGTCCACGTGTGACTACTTTTGTTAAATTATTATATTTTATAAAAATTAAGGTATCTATCGTTTGATATTGAATCAGACTTCAACCGAAATTCAGTGAGAGAACGATTTCCTGAATATTAACCCCGAAGGCCGAAACCAACATCAGATTAATATTCAGGAGACCACTCATCTCATCTATTTTCCAGTTGATTTCTAATTCTATATATGATAAAGATGTAAATTTTATTATTAAAATATTTCGTTCAACACATGACTAATCTCAACGGATGAGTATAGTCAACACATGAACCTTTATTATATATTCATAAAGATGTAAATTTTATTATTAAAATATTTCGTTCAACACATGACTAATCTCAACGGATGAGTACAGTCAACACATGAACCTTTACTTTATAATGATAGAGAAGTAAATTTTATTATTAAAATATTTCGTTCAACACATGACTAATCTCAACGGATGAGTACAGTCAACACATGAACCTTTATTTTATAATGATAGAGAAGTAAATTTTATTATTAAAATATTTCGTTCAACACATGACTAATCTCAACGGATGAGTACAGTCAACACATGAACCTTTATTTTTATAATATTCTTTATCTTCTAAATTGGAATGAGGCCCAATCAATCACCATATAATTTTAATTATATGGATTTTCGTACATCACACGTATAAGATAGCATTGAAAAATAATCAACCATCAACCAAAGTGCACTACACTGTATAAGCATCAAATATAGATATCTAACGCTTATAACAGCCTGTCAATCAATCGATCGACATATTTAATCAATCAGGATGAGTGAACTTCAAATTTCATCCCAACACCCGTGTGGGGTTTCAAACAATCAAACACAGATTTTATTTGTGCAGTTGGGCGATGTGTAAAATTTATCGACCCAATCAATGTCATTCAAATAGGTGTACATAAACAAACCGTTCGGTTTGTAAATGAATATTTTATTCACATTCACGTTAAAAATTAAATTTTTAACGATAAAACATTTTATTTTAACATATGAATATCTATTCAGTTCATTCTTTAAATAAAATGATATTTTTATTTTTCTAATATATTTTAGAAATTTTCGGCGGCATAACGGCACGATACTAGAAACGGGACAAGGCCTAGCCTTATCCCCGGACTAGTGAAGGCCCACGCCATTCACACATCAATCAAATCCATTCATTCTCACCAAACAATTCAATTTCAATCAAATAATCTAATTAATTTTTGCAATCAAACAATTTAACAAACAAGCCATCCATGGTCTGTGGATGACGGGTGTCGGGTGCTACTAAACACCGTCTGCATCCTAGTATATATATATAACTAGAAAAAGAAATTGAAAGGTGAGAAATTCTCACAGATAGCTATCCTAGCTCCACGGCACTTCATTGATAGAAATCTTCCTTGCTATCGCATCTTCGTTGCCCGTAGCCACTACATATATAAAAATCACACATTTTTATATTTTGATGTCTTTAAAATAAAAATCATATTTTTATTTATTCACTTTCAATTTAAAAATCATATTTTTACTTCGATGTTCAATATATAAAAATCTACTTTTTATTACTATGTTATATAGATAAAAATTATATTTTTATCACGCTATTTTCCATATAAAGTTTTCGCCTTTATAAAAACAATAGACTTCGCCTTTTCAAATTTAAAGATTTCATCTTTATAAAAATCTCATTTTTATTTTTCTACACATATAAAGATGATATTTTTAATATTCCTATCATGTAAAAATTATATTTTTAATTCTCTACCTAAACAAAAATCATATTTTTACATCTTCCATATCGTATAGATTATATTTTTAATACTTTAAAAATATAAAAATCATATTTTTATTACTTTAAAAATATAAAAATCATATTTTTAAATTTCCCTATCGAATAGAATTCAGTTTTTTCTCTAAACTAATTATGTAAAATAATTTTAGAAAGAAGAAAGAGGGAAAAACAAACTTACAGACGGTTTCAATTGGAGAGAGGGAGCGGCGCTGGGGGAGTATGGGTGTGGTCGGAGGCGTGGGGCTGCGGGTCAGGGGAGGTGGCAGGTCGGAGGGCGATGGGTCAGAGGATGGAGGGGGTGCGGTGCTCGAATTGGGGGTTTAGGGTTCGGGTTTGGGTGGGGTTCGATGCGGGTTCGGCGAGGAGGAAGAAGGAGGGAGGGCTTCGCGAGGGGGAGGCTGCGATAGGAGGCGGGTGGCGTGAGGAGGCGGAGGGACCCACGACGATGGGTGGTGGCAGCTGCTCCGTCTTCTTTCCTTCCCTTTTTTTTATTTAAAATCGATTTCAAAAGTAAACCGGGGGGGGGGGTCTGATGATATAGAGAGAGGGAGTTTTAATTTTAAATTTTTTTTTTAATTCTAAAAAGCAACTTTTATTTTCGACCTCGAAACGAGACCCACCGCCTGTCGTCCCTAGCGTTTTACCCCCATTCCGAACACAATGGGATATGTATCGTAAGCTGATTTGATCGTTACAATCTGTTTCCGTTGAATTTAAATTTAAATCATTATATTGAATTTTAAACGCGCGTTTCAAATTACCGGGGTCACATAACAACTCTATAAATTCCAGAAAAATATTTTCTAGCTTCGTATTGACGATACGGTCCTAACAAAACTAGCTTCGTCGAATTCTGAGACCGTTAGAAAAATGGCCATTTTCCAGTAGATTAAAATCAACTGAAACTGGTCAAACGCGTTTTCCTTTGCCACGCTCACATATTGATTCGGAAAATTATGAAATTTGGAACCTAGCAATAACTTAACACCACGGACCCAACAAAAGTGGTTTCGTCGAAATCCGAGGTCGTTTGCAAAATTTCCATTTTTAAGGGCCTGAATTCCATAGCGACTATTCAGAAATTTCAACTGGAATATCTTTTGATTCCCGCTATGAAATCTCGGTTTTTCGGATTCGTTGGAAAGATATCATCAATTAGATCCTAATGTTTTTGGTTTCACTAAAATCCGGATTGTTTTGCACCCGGTATGTTCAATTGAAGTTTGAAATCGAATTATCGAACTACCGCGCCATTTTCAATTCTATTTATAATTATAAATAAATATTTATATTCTAACGACGGCGTATATACTATATACGTTCGGATTATATTCAAAAAAAAATTCTTGTCGATATTATTTAAAATAATTCATTTTAAATAATCAAAATTCGCTAAAATTGCCAAAATAAAAATTTTAAACTGGCCCAGATTTTCGGGTTGTTACACTTAACTCCCTTCTCTGAGACGTACGAGCTCAGAGGTTGTGTATCGATGGACATCAGTTGCATGGAGTGAATTTCCTATGTGGCATGCCTAAGTGGTAAATGATCAAGGCTTCTGTTGAAAAGCAA
Organism: Allium sativum; assembly: GCA_030737875.1. Taxonomy (NCBI): domain Eukaryota; kingdom Viridiplantae; phylum Streptophyta; class Magnoliopsida; order Asparagales; family Amaryllidaceae; genus Allium; species Allium sativum. Next base: position 249,851,946 of record CM060915.1, on the reverse strand, counting down.
AGTCTTGTGGTTGATGATCAAAGCACGGCCTGTGTGGCGCAGCCTTGTGTATGGCGTTAATTCGTGAGCCTCACACCTCGGTATGAGTCAAAAACGGGATAGTGACCGTTGGGAGAACACGACGTTTCTTTCTAGCTAGTGGTGGTGTCAGTGCTTAAACTGGCTGACATTTATATATACTTTTCACCTGTGTGGTTGTTGGGATGCGAGGCGCCTAGGATATAGGTCTGTTAGGACAGGGAAACGTGTGTTCAGGAATAACTAATCCTCAAAAGTAAGAGTGGACCGGCCTAACCGATCCAAGGATAATAGTGGGGTCCTGGGACATTTGCTAGAGTGTCTCGAATGGAGAGGAGCTTGCCCCTTGCCTCGACTCATGATGGAATCCAATTTCCAATACGTGACATTGCAGCTTTTATTTGTAGAGCCTAGTATGGCGACATGATATATGGTACCCATGCCGTCTATGATTGATATTTATGATTGAAATTGTTTTGGCACTATACACTTATAACAGTATCAAATGATTTGTTTTAAACGTACCAAGCATGTTTGGCTATTATAAGGGAAAACCCTATCTTCCGGCTTGCGTTGCATTGTGTGAAGGGACCTGGGTCTTATAATAGCTTCATTTTTCGAAAAAGCATTGCGTTGTTTATTCTATGCACTGGTGTTCTTGGGAGGAAACCCGTTCCATGTTATACGGCATGGTCCCTTGAATTACTCTCTTTTAAAGTAAAGTTTTAAATAACTGTTTTAGTTCTCACACCAGTCACATGACTGACCTGGAGTTTATTGTTATAACCTAAACTCTGGGTGCCCCTATTTTCTACACGGGCAGCTAGTAGTTTTGGTTTTGCAGATTTATATTCGCAGGATCCTGGTTTACAGCTGGAATGATATCCGGAAAGCTCTGTATACGTATATCTCTTTCAGTTGAGTTTTGTATTATTTTTCTGCTGTAGTACTGTATTTAAATCTCTGATATTTATCGAATGTATATTTATTCATACTTTGTATATTCTTGTATCTGATGGAATTGTTGTAATAACAATGAAATGTTCTTCGGTTTGCGTTCTATTTTGTCGTGTTCTCAAGATAAACCGGGCTTTCCTTACCGGGGAAGTTACGGGCTATCACAAAACAATTATGGTTTTGTAGTGATTCTGGCGCTGTTTTTTTTAAAATTTGATTTTGACATAACTCAAAATATATAAGACGAAATCCAGATTTTTCTCTTTCATTAGAAAACTATTATCAAATCGGTCCTGACGATTCTTGTTTCAAAGAATTCCGACTTCAATTGAGTTCTATATACCCAATTGAAGTTCGAATCGCCAATTTACGAACTACCGCGCTGCGGCGAGTTCGTAATCATATTTGATATATAAACATTTTAACTTTGTTTATATATATATATACTCGAACTTCATTTTAATATATTTCAATATACATTAAACCAATTTTCCCAATTCAACTCAATAATTCTGATTATCTATAATCCTTGATTTTTCCTTACTCGGTTATACATCTATTTATACTTCGATCTTCTATATTAAATTCCAATTCCTTTTACAAATTATAAATCCTTTGGATTTATTTTCTATTCTGTTTAAAATCCACATTCTAAAATATATTTCGTCGTTCCCATTTCGAAATGATTTCAACTTTCTATTTTCAAATTCTATTTTCAATTCTGTTTGAATTTTCCATATTCAAATGCCATTTGAATTTTCTACATTCAATTTCTATTTTCAATTCTATTTGAATTTTCTTTATTCAAATTCTATTTTTTTTAAATAGATTTCTCCTTTTAAATCTCAAATATCATTTTCACGCTATTTTTCATATATCTTCATGCCCCAGTGATTTTTAAACACACTCAATTATCAATCACGTGTTTTCTAACACCTCATATATGATAATATATGTGAAACAAACAAACAATAATATTTTTGAGGAATCCAGTTGGATCCCTCCAACCTGTTTTCTTGCATCCACAGACGTTAGTCAACAAAAATAATACCCATCCTGCTTTGAGGCAGGATATCATGGTATGGAAGGTCATCCACTAATATATATTTGTGGGGTGCATAGGGAAATCATCCGCTAATGGTACTGCGGGCATCCGATAATAGGACTGCGGGAATATCCAACCACCCAATATATATATATATATAATAGTCAAGCCTAAATAACTAATATATTTAAAACAACCAAAAAGCATTCAAACAAGAAACAAACAATTATTTTTATCGAATAAAAATAATTCTAAATAAAGAGGTGAGTGAGATTTACTCACAGTGATTTTTGGTTTCCTAATATCCTGTTTAATTCCATGTTTCACGTCTAAGTATCGTCTTGACCGAATTAATTTATTACCTATAATTATTAGGTTTTAATTATTAATTAACCATTTATTAACAAATGAATAAATAAATTTCCTATGTGTTTTAAAATTGGAAAACAACGAATACCTTACTGCTACTGCGCTACACAGTTATCAAAGATCCAAGCTAGCTTCCGACCATCACTGCACTACCACAAATCCATCAGCTCTTTACTGTCCAAACCTCCCCTTCCAACAGAACAAAACTGTCATGCCCACAACTACAGCTTCCAACTTCATACAGTAAATTCAGGCATCGACAAAGGTGAGATTAAAATCCCTAAATCCATTATTATTGAATCTCCTCTAAAGATTATCACACTGCCTTCCCCTTTTTGATCGAACAACCCTCATTGATTTACAGTTAAAGCCCAGGAAAAAGTCGTGACAACTGCTACAAGGAAAACAAAACCACTGACCTCTTTTAGTGATCGAAGATCCCATTGTCATCACCTACACCTTTCTTTCACCTCCCTGAACCTGCGCCATCAACACTTTGACCTAACCCCACCTCACTAGCTCAACGCTGCAGTCTCCAGGTGGACGGTGATAAAATCGAATCCCCTAAATGACTCGCGAAAACCTCACCAATGCCTTCTCCTCCTCATAGTCCATCTCCTTAGCATTTCAGTGAACAACTCGAAAACACCCAGACAAAGACTTTCTTTCCTACTGGACTCGACATCGCGACAACTAAATCGAAGAAAAAGGTGCGAACCTCACCATTCCCATATGAGACACAGTTCTCCTCCACTATCATGAGTCCAGGCTTAGTTTCGAAAATCGCTTCCTATATTGCCAAAAATCATGAACCTAACTTGCTGTATCCACCTTCCGATGGATTAAAAGCCAATCGCACCCTTCGTAGATGATCAGAGCCTTGTTCCCTCTTTTAATTTTAACTGAATCAATTTATGTATATGAGGCTTTCGATTTTGGTTTTAAAGTGGCCGTGGCCTTTTTATTTCGATTATCTGAAGCTTTGTTTTGAGGAACGAAAAGTGAAGGAAAAAATGGTATCAGGTTTTTATTTGATTTGTAACGAGGATCAGGGACAACCATTTTATTTGATTTTGTTATGAATATTGGACTTGATTATTAGAAACGGAAAATAAAAGGAATCAAAAGGGAAGAGATTTGCGATTTTATACAGAGGTGAAACTTAGCTCTTAAGGAATTAAGTCTGCAACGCTATGTTGGTAAGTAGTACTCTTAAGTACATATAGTTTAATTCTGATTTGATTTATATTAAATTTGATTTGATTTAAAGAGATTTTTATCCTTTTTAAATAGATATCAATTTGATTTTAAGCCTATCCAAAATCAAATATCTCGGGGTCCGTTAATTGAAATCATGAACTGTTATTCTAGCGTACTTACCGACATTTAAATGTAATAACAGTATTCTGAGCTCAATAGAATATATTCTGAAATTAAATTTAAACGTATATATGAAATAACCATTTTAAATCAAAAATCCTTTCAAAACAAAGCTATATTATTTTAATATACTTCAGAAAATATTTTTCAACTTCCCAGGATTTAAATTTCAAATTCTGGTTTGAATTAGATTTTTAATTCATCTCATTTGTATATACTTCATTCATGTACAAATCATATTTGGTTATATATAACCATTCAAATTTTAAAATCTCATTATAATTATACCAATCGACACATCCATTGTAATAATTTAGAAAACTATTCCTTTTCTATCAAGATAGAATTTTGGGTAAAATTATTTCATTTACCCACTTAAAACAATATTATGTAAGATTTCTCTGTTCAAGTGTTTATAAATTCCTATCGACGTCGTTGCGTCCCACGATTCGATCAGAATTCATAAACCACTCAACGGACTAGCCAACACAATATAATACAATTTTTATATCAATTAACAAATACGCTCTCATATATATACGCACACACACACACCCCCAACTCATTCAAGGGTTCTACTGACCCTATCTCTAATGAGCACAATCCCACCAAAGCCTAGGTATTCACTCAACCTAAGCTCTAATACCAACTGTAACGGACCGCAAATCCATACTATCTGAGTTGACAAATAACACTACACGTCCAACCCAAATTTCACAGAAATACGAATCATTATTAGAAAGAAGTTAGAGGATGAGAAACAGAAAGAAATAGATATTAGAATAGAAGAAAACGAAGATCACAAACTCACAACAGAACGAATAAAATATATTATATAACATAACTTTTTGAAATACAAATCAGTAATTTATATACATACCATCATCAGAGCACAACAGTTATAAATACCTGTTTCCATATACAACATAGTACACAGCGGAAATATGATAGTCTATAGCTAACTGGTGAAGCCTCCTGCTTCAAGCTCCTCCAAATGAATCTGTAAAATCCCGACTACTTGACTGCCCGTACAAATTTGGGCACCCAAGAGTTTAGGGAAAACAAACAAAATAAACTCTGGGTCAGTTATGGGACTGGTGTGTGTAAACTCCAACAATTTGTTTAACTTTCAAAATCTTTTCGAAAGAAAGGATAATAATAAGACCAGCCCACACATAAACATGGACGGTTTTTACCTTACTATAACCCAAAATACTTTGATACGAAAATCCAGTGATATTATAATAGTGTCTAAATCAAATAAATAACCAAATAGCAGAACGTTTGCATCTCACGCTCCACATATATAGTATAAAATTAAAAACCGCAGGGCGCTTATTGGAGATTGGATTTCCAACATGACACGATATGGAACCACCTTCCGATAGTGTATCTGTAGAGAGGAATACACTGTGTTCAGCAAGAACATCTTGCAACCCGGCCCACACATGACCGACCACTCATTTCTCTTGAGTGTATCGAACGTATATCACCAACGGTTGGGATCAGCAACCGTTTCCCGAAAAGGGACAGCATCGATAGATTAAATAATTAAAAGGAATTTCTCTAGATAGGTGATTATACACCCTAATGTGAGCGACCCACATAGCCATGCTGCCTGCCCGATTTTTGTCATTTCCCGGTTGTTGAGGCCTGAGGTTACGATTTCTTATCATTTATTGATAGCACAATCACTTTGAATGCCACATTGTCAGATCCGATAATCACTAATTGATTTGCACAAATATATTCTGGATATTATGCTAATAGAATAAATTCTCCGCCACCATATATATCTATACAGACCAACATATGCGATCATTGGAAATACTTTGTCAGACATTCGTCCATACACGTTCGTTCTGGGATTGAACGAAACCGAAGGCACAATTTCCATTAATAGAAAAAAAACCTTGCACTTTCTCCATCTTCGATTATCTTCATATAATCTAATTCGCAACGCTATTGCCAATATGGAGTGGTTCACAGATAATAATCCAACCAGTCTCTCCATATTGACAACGATATTGGCAAACACTTCGATAGTCGGTTATTTAACTATCGAAGAAAAACAAACATCCATTCAAAACATCAAACAATCACTCAGCCTTTTAATTAATATTTCATTAATTAAATCACTTATCCATTTCTTTATCAGTATTCGTTAACACGATATTTTCGATAATCATCTTGGCCTATTACGCTATTTAGAAAACATTTCCATATATCTCCTTCTTTTATTTTCTATATTTAGAAAATATCCTTTAATCGTCGTTGGAAAACATTCCAATTACTTATCTCTTTTACGACCATTTATTTCTATACTGAGGAAATATTTATTATTATATTTTCAAATTTCCACTTACTTGGGTTAAAACGAGTGATGTATAAAGCATCGTTAACCCTTATTCAAAGATTTTTCTTCGAGACTGGATCTTGTTATTTATCGGTCAAAAATGAAATCAATCAAGTCGGGGTATAATTACCTCTCAAACCTTGACTGAAGACATCCTTAACTTCAAAACAGACAAGACCACTATTTCCGAATAATCAACACCATAAAAACCAATTATTCATTTCTAAAACACTATACGCTTCTCTTTCTAATTTTTATTAGATTTAATTATAGGTTTCCTTTTTGTTTATAATATTCTATTTTTAAGTTCATTTACTTATCGAATTCTATATATATCGATACATTGATTTCCAGTTATCAAAATTTTTTAAAAATATTATAACTCCTTAAATTTCTGAAAAATTTCGCCATAACCTCCTTTGTACCGGGAGCATCGGGAAAATCCCCAAACCACCACATAGGCCTCTCCAATCAAAAAGCCAAGCGGCTTGTCGATACGGCGCATAAAAACCCATATGAAAATTAAACGTGTACCTTTTTGTCAAGCACTCAAATTATAATCTTCATATACTTCATCTCATACCTATCTAATATATATTCACCTGTTTCCAATTTATCCCAACTAAATCCAGTCATTTCTAACTCAAGTCGCTAATTTATTCTTTTAATTAGCTCTTTTGCCAACTCTCTTTAGTTTAAACATATCATGTTCAAATATATTTTATTTCACTTATAATCACGTCGAGTTTCATTTCTAACTATATTCGATTTCGAATATATATATATATATATATATATATACAAAACTCATTTACCTTTCAAAGTTCAATTTCGATTCAAAATTTTCAGTAACTAATTATTCTTCAGATTAGTTAATTTTATTCAATAGTTAAAAATATGATTTTTGTTTTAAAAATCAATTCATTACTCCACTTGAGTTCAAATATATTTATAACTCAAGTCTGGATTTTTCTAATGCAAATTCGGATTTTTATTTACTTAAAATCCTTTTATTTATTTAATAAACCATTATGGTTTTATAGTGGTTCGAGCGCTGTTTTTCTGAAAATTTGATTTTGACATAACTCAAAATCTATAAGACGAAATCTAGATTTTTCCCTTCTCCGACTTCAATTGAGTTATATATACCCAATTGAAGTTCGAATCACCTATTTACGAAATACTACGCTTCGGCGAGTTCGTTTTAATTATATTTGATATATAAACGTTTTAACTTCGTATATATATATATACTCTAACTTCATTCTAATACATTTCAATATACATTAAACCAATTTTCCCAATTCAACTCAATAATTCTGATTATCTATAATCGCTGATTTCTCCTTACTCGGTTATACATCAATTTATACTTCGATCTTCTATATTAAATACCAATTCCTTTTACAAATTATAAATCCTTTGGATTTATTTTCTATTCTGTTTAAAATCTGCATTCTGAAATATATTTCATCGTTCCCATTTTGAAATGATTTCAACTTTCTATTTTCAAATTCTATTTTCAATTCTATTTGAATTTTCCATATTCAAATTCCATTTGAATTTTCTACATTCAATTTCTATTTTCAATTCTATTTGAATTTTTTATATTCAAATTCTATTTTTTTTAAAATAGATTTCTCCTTTTAAATCTCAAATATCCTTTTCATGCTATTTTTCATATATCTTCAGGCCCCAGTGATTTTTAAACACACTCAAAACACTCAATTATCAATCACCGGTTTTCTAACACATCATATATGATAACATATGTGAAACAAACAAACAATAATATTTTTGAGGAATCCAGTTGGATCCCTCCAACCTGTTTTCCTGCATCCACAGACGTTAGTCAACAAAAATAATACCCATCTTGCTTCGAGGCAGGATATCGTGGTATAGAAGGTCATCCACTAATATATATTTGTGGGGCGCATAGGGAAATCATCTGCTAATGGTACTGCGGGCATCAGCTAATGGGACTGCGGGAATATCCAACCACCCAATGTATATATAATAGTCAAGCCTAAATAACTAATATATTTAAAACAACCAGAAAGCATTCAAACAAGCAACAAACAATTATTTTTAATGAATAAAAATAATTCTAAATAAAGAGGTGAGCGAGATTTACTCACAGTGATTTTTGGTTTCCAAATATCCTGTTTAATTCCATGTTTCACGTCTAAGTATCGTCTTGACTGAATTCATTTATTACCAATAATTATTGGGTTTTAATTATTAATTAACCATTTATTAAAAAATGAATAAATAAATTTCCTATGTATTTTAAAATTGGAAAACAACGAATACCTTACTACTACTGCGCTACACGGTTATCAAAGATCCAAGCTAGCTTCCGACCATCACTGCACTACCACAAATCCATCAGCTCTTACTGTCCAAAACTCCCCTTCCAACTGAACAGAACTGTCACGCCCACAACTACAGCTTCCAACTTCATACAGTAAATTCAGGCATCGACAAAGGTGAGATTAAAATCCCTAAATCCATTATTATTGAATCTCCTCTAAAGATAATCACACTGCCTTCCCCTTTTCGATTGAACAACCCCATTGATTTACAGTTAAAGCCTAGGCAAAAGTCATGACAACTGCTACAAGGATAACAAAACCACTGACCTCCTTTAGTGATCGAAGATCCCATTGTCATCAACTACACCCTTCTTTCACCTCCCTGAACCAGCGCCATCATCACTCTGACCTAACCCCACCTCATTAATTCAACGCCGCAGTCTCCAGGTGGACGGTGACAAAATCGAATCCCCTAAATGACTCGCGAAACCCTCACCAACGCCTTCTCCTCCTCATACTCCATCTCCTTAGCATTTCAGTGAACAACTCGAAAATCCTTAGACAAACGCGACTTGCTTTCCCATTGGGTTCGATATCGCGGCAACTAAATCGAAGAAAAAGGTGCGAACCTCACCATTTCCCCATATGAGACGCTGTTCTCCTCCACTGTCATGAATCCAGGCTTAGTTTCAAAAATCGCTTCCTGTATTACCAAAAATCATGAACCTAACTTGCTATATCCACCTTCCGATGGGTTAAAAACCAATCGCACCCTTCGTAGATGATCAGAGCCTCGTCCCCTCTTTTTATTTTGATTGCATCAATTTAGGTATATGAGGCTTTCGATTTTGGTTTTAAAGTGGTGGTGGCCTTTTTATTTCGATTATCTGAAGCTTTGTTTTGAGGAACGAAAAGTGAAGGCAAAAATGGTATTAGGTTTGTATTTGATTTCAAACGAGGATTAGGGACAACCATTTTCTTTGATTTTGTTATGAAGCTTGGACTTGATTTATAGAAACGAAAAATAAAAGGAATCAAAAGGGAAGAGAGTTGCGATTTTATACAGAGGTGAAACTTAGCTCTTAAGGAATTAAGTCTACAATGCTATGTTGGTAGGTAGTACTCTTAAGTACATATAGTTTAATTCTGATTTGATTTAGATTAAATTTGATTTGATTTAAAGAGATTTTTATCCTTTTCAAATAGATTCCGATTTGATTTTAAGCCTATCCAAAATCAAATATCTCGGGGTCCGTTAATTGAAATCATGAACCGCTATTCTAGCATACTAACCGACATTTAAATGTAATAACGGTATTCTGAGCTCAACAGAATATATTCTGAAATTAAATTTAAACGTATATATGAAATAACCATTTTAAATCAATATAATATAATTTAAATTCAAACAAATAAATTCTTTGATAATAAATTATTATTATTGTCATCTATATTGAAATAAAATATATATTGACCATCTAAACTATTTTCAATTCAGCTTTAACTTTGAATTAAATTAGAATTGTTTTCGTATTACGATTATTCAATATATTCGAAGTAAATTGTATTTCGATTATTAATCGATAACTCAATATAAAAATTTATTTATATTGTCAATTCAATATTTTAAAACCATATTAAATATTTAAAATAAACTGTTCGAAAAATCCAGGTCGTTACAACTGTGGAGCGACATGAATTACGAAGGCTGTTGTGTAGTACTGCGCTAAGGAGAAGGCATGGTTAAGAGAGGTACGGGAAGTTGTTCAAGCAGTTGATGTGATAATTGAGTTACAGATGGAATGTTAGTCACGTTACAATGGAAATTACAAACAAATTTTTAGCACTCGGTGAATATGGTGACACTGAAGAAGGGGGAAGTTAGAACTGGTCATGTGCTTGGCGGCATGGAGGTCGATGGGTTCATTAGTCTTGTGTTAGGAGACTCTAGCACCACAAAAGAGCAACTCAACCTTCCTTTTTCGATTGATAAGGGCAAAGAAATTGGGATCACATGAATACAAGGAAGCTAAATTAAAAGTGCTATAGAATTAATATTGGTAATTAAAGTTAATTAAGGACCTTAGTAACTATGATTTATTTTTTAAATGTGTATATATAATTGCAAACCGTTATAACTATGTCATGCGATAACAGAATTCGACAAAAAGTGTTGAAATTGTATGGGTGATATCTACGCACACGTGGTGGAATGGAGTAAATTGGAACTAACGTGGCTGAGAATAAAGCTACTGGGATATCGTGATAAAATCAAATACATGTTTGACTGTAAGCGAAATAAGAGCAGAATCGTCAACTGCAAACAATGTGAGTAAACTCACTAACTCTGCCTCGTTATATTTTTATATAAACAAGTTTTATATATATATATATAGTAATTTTGTACTGTGTGATGGTTGTTTAGATGAATGGTTGGTAAATTGGTTGAAATGCTTAATATAGATATTTACTTAAATCATTGATACTGTTTCCCATATTATCGCATAGTGAAGTGAAAATGATGTTTTTATGTTTATTAACATCTGTGGATGCTAGGAAACAGGTTGAAGGGATCCAAATGGATTCCTCAACATTTATATTACTGTTTTTATTTGATTGTGATATATGACGTGTTATATAATCTATGATTGGATATGTTGTGTTTGAATTACTGTGGCCCTAGCAACTTGGTATTTTAAATACCGTAAAAATATTTTTGAATATGGAAAAGGAAATTGAGATTTAAAATGGAATGTATTTCCAAAATAGAAATAAAATTTCGAATAGAGTTGAAAATGCAAACCTGTTCAAATAGATAAATCAAGAAGTTTTTTTAAAATGAAAGTATAAAGTGAATTATTTATCATTGGATAAATTGAAATATAAATTCAAAGTCTGAATTTATATGGAAAAGCGGAAATTGATTTTGAGACAAAATATTTGAAAATGAGATTTGAATGTAGCAAATTATGAGGAAATTTTAAATGATATTTTATATGATTTGAAATAAAAATGAGATTTGTATGGAAAATTTTGAATAAAAGTTATAAATAGAATTTGGGTTTAAGATATTGATTACAAAAACAAAATCAAACTAATTTGATTATAAAAGAAATATGTTCATGATTAAAATAAATAATAGTTTTAAACAAATAATTTGCAAATAAAATATCTATAAAGGAATTTAGATTCGGAATATGAATCCAAATTTAGAACGTGATGAGAAAGGGAAATGAATAATTGTTTTTAAAGAAATGATGTAATTTGGAATATAAATAACGTTTTTGTAGGCTAGGAGGGTTATAAAGTGTTTATGGTAATAATTAGAAAGGACAAATTCAAAAGTGAATTTGGAATTTGAATTAACTTGAAATGGTAGATCAATTCCGAAGTTCGGAGTACGAATCAAATATAGATTATTCGAGAGAAAGTTATTTATTGGAATTCGATTATATCGAATTTAGGGAAGTAGTTATTTTTACTTTCCGTTTTGAGTAAGCTTAATTATTTAATTATCTATTTATCTACTTATTAATTGAATTAATAAGTGCAAGGTATATTTTTAAACAGCGATTATAACGCTGAGGTTAAAATAAATATTTTGTAAATCTAAACAGCAACTTTAACGTTGTCATTATAATAATGCTTTGTAAATCTAAAAAGCGCCTTTAACGTTGCTATTACACTAAATGTGTTATAAATCCAATATTTGGATACAGCGATTATAATGCTACCGTTATAATCAATGTTTTCCGTAAAAGAAGTGTATTCCTGGATTGGATCTGAGAGTTGCGTAAGCGCTATTTTTTTTAAAGTTGTGAGCTTTGGCTATTTCAAAGTTGAGAATGTTGTTCAGTTAAGGTCTGAGAGGTAATTATACCCCAACTTGATTGACTTCATGATTGATGGAGAAATGGTTAAGGTTCAATAGTGAAGATTGGTTAGCAATATAGTTAGTTAATAAATGATTAATGGTTTGAGTCATAATAACGATGTTTTATAACATCACATAAATTTAAAGGATTTTGAAATGGCTTTCTCAAACAAAATGGGGGATATTTTCTACGCATAGAAAATGAAATGAATTGGTCAACGAAGAATTAATAAATGGAATATGGAAATATTTTCCCGATATTAATAAGATATATTTTCTCAATATAGAAAATAAGGATTCGTGAATATTTAGAAATGTTTTCTAACTAGAATAAGAGATATTTTCTTGAATAAAGAAATTAGGATATTGGAAATGTTTTTCCAAGAACCAAGAGAGAAAATAGAGCTTTGAAAGGATACGAAAGATGGAAAAGGGAATTGGAAACGATAATATAATAAGTAATTAATTTAAAAAGCAGCCAGTGTTGTTTGGTGGTTGATCGTAAGAATTTCCATTTGGAAATAGGACTATTAATTTTATGGATGTTTCTTTAATAGTCAAATCACCAACTATCAAAGTTTTGATTTATTATATACCTCGGTTGTCAATACGGAGAGACTGGGATCAGATTTATTATCTGAAAACCACTCCGCATGGGCATAACAGTTAGGAATCAACTTATGCTGAAGATGATCGAGGACGAAGTAAAGTGCAAGGGCTGTTCTGTTATTCTTAGGTAGAAACTGCCCAAGATGTATTAATAGAATGGTGTCTTCAGTTTGTCCAATCCCAAGACAACGTATATTGATGAATGTTTGACGATGTGGCATTCAAAGTAAATGGTGGCAAGATGTTCTAAAAGAATAATCGTGACCTCAGGCCTCATCACCCGGGAAATGACAAAAATCGGGCAGGTAGCATGGCCATGTGGGTCATTCCCATTAGGGGTATTATCACCTAATCTAGAGAAAATTCATTTTCCTCTTATTCTATTTCCCTGATGTATGCTTTCGGTAACAGTTGCTGATCACAACCGTTGGTGATAATATGCTCGATACACTCAAGTTAAGTGAGTGGTCAGCCATATGCAGGTCGGGTTGCAAGACGTTCTTGTTGAACCCAGTGTATTCCCCTCTAGAGATATACTATCGAAAGGTGGTTCCATACCTTGTCATGCTGGAAATTCAATATCCAATAAGCACCCTGCGGTTTTCGATTTTATATTATGTATGGAGCGTGAGATGCAAGCGTTCCGCTATATTCTTTTTGTTTGAGGTAGACATTATTATAATATCACTGGATTTGATATCAAAAATATATTTTTGGTTATCATAAGGTAAATACCATCCGTGTTTATGTGTGAATTTGTCTTACGATTATCATTTTTTTCAAAAGGATTTGGAAAGTTAAACGAATGGCGGAGTTTACTCACACTAGTCCCATGACTGGCCTAGAGTTTATTTTGTTTGTTTTCCCTAAACTCTTGGGTGCCTAAATTTGTACGGGTCGTCAAGTAGTCAGAATTTTACGGATTCACTTGGAGGAGTTTGAAGCAGGAGGCTTCACCAGTTAGCTATAGACTATCATATTTTTCAGTTGTGTATTTTGTTCGTATCTGGAAACAGGTGTTCATAGCTGTTCCAGAAATAGCTGTTGTGCTTTGATGATGGTATGCATATAAAGTTGCTAAATTATATTTCAAAGTTTATGTTATCTAATATATTTTATTCGTTCCGTTGTGAGTTTGTGATTTTCATTTTCTACTATTCTAATATTTCTTTCTTTCTATTTCTCATCCTCTAACTTCTTACTAATAATGATTCGTATTTCTGTGCAATTTGTGTTGGACGTGTAGTATTATTAGTCAACCCAAAGGGTACAGAAATTCAGGCCATTACAAAAAGATAGGGAAACAGGAATTGGAAATAATAGTTTAATAAGAAATTAATTTAAAAAGGGCCCAGTGTTGTTTGATGCTCGATCAATAGAATTTCCATTTGGAAATAGGATCGTTGGTTGTATGGATGTTCCTTTGATAGTTAAATCACCGATTATCAAAGATTTATTTTATTTTATACCTCCGTTGTTAATACTGAGAGACCAGAATCAAGTTATTACCTGAAAACCACTCCGTGTTAGCATAAGCGTTACAATTCAACTTATGCTGAAGATAATTGAAGATGGAGTAAAGTGCAAGGGTTGTTTTGTTATTCCTAGGTAGAAATTGCCCAAGACGGATTAATAGAATGGTGCCTTCAGTTTGTCCAGTCCCAGGGCAACATATATGAATGGATCTGGCAAGGTGGCATTCAAAGGAAATGGTGACAGGATGTTCTAAAAAGATAATCGTGACCTCAAGCCTCATCACCCGGAAATGATAGAAATCGGGCAGGCGGCATGGCCAAGTGGGTTATTCCCATTAGGGGTATTATCACCTGATCTAGATAAATTTCATTTGCTTCTTATTATATTCGCTGTTGTATGCTTTCGGTAATGGTTGCTGATCATAACCATTGGTGATAATATGCTCGATACACTCAAGTTAAATGAGTGGTCTGCCATGTGTGGTCGGGTTGCAAGATATTCTTGTTGAACCCCAGTGTATCCCTCTAGAGTACACTGATCAGAAGCTGGTTCTTGTTGTATATAACGTTGTTGTATACACAATTATATGATTTTTGTTTGATGATAACAACCAAATATATTTTATTATAAATGTGTTTGTTACTGTACTGTACTGTTTTATTATAAATGTGTTTGATATTGTACTGTTTTATATATACATTACAGACAGGAATATAATATTTAAATTTAAATAGAATACGACTACACACGACTTCAAATATTCAACGGTATTTTGTTTGAATTTAAGTATTTTATTTCATACATTCAAACAGTACTACTCTTGTAACTCCACTATTTGAACACATCACAATTCATATACATTCTTTTTCACGTTGACTCATATATAGACTCATTGACTTTAATACACCCTCACATATACAGTTTCATACTCATACACTCATTGACACTATAGACTACTTTAATATTTTGTCTTTCATATTATGTCTTCAATTTTCTGTCTTTACACTTCATAGTCAGTCCAGTCACTGTCAGCCCAATCATCATCTTCATACCTGTCATATACAGAAACACACACACAGTATATGGAACAGAAATAATATTATAAATTCTAGCGAATATAAATTTTATTTTTAAAATTTTACTTGCCTCATCTTTTTGGTGTGTTTTCTCGTCATTTTTTATGACTCGATCTGATTTTTTTTTCCATCTGACTGTGTCTAGACAGCTTGTGATATTCACAGTGATACACTGTAAATACCACAAGGCGGACATCATATGTATATCTCAATAAAGGGACAGGAAAACTTGTCTAGATGGCTACATATACACACGTGTATATATATACACGTGTGCACTGCCTCACCAATCCAGTGTGCAACTGAGGGGTATCCACATGGACTAACTCGACTCAGTGCACATGAAAACAAAAAAGTCATCACAAGCTCAAACATGGTTCAAAACAAAGCAGCAGTGGTCGAGTATGACATCTTTCAAATCTAATGGTCGCTCATGCAAAAACAAGTGTCCAAAACAAGATGTTTCAAGTGTACTCAAACTTTTTTTAGCATGTACAAGAAGATAGCATGAAACTAAAACAGCCCAGATTTTAGTATTGGTACAACAAGGTGGCAAACAATATGAAACAGCTTCATGTGTTCAAGTGTAGATTTGATATCAAAACTTGGTGATGTATACAAATATGGCATTTTTAACCATATGTACCAAAGTCGTCAAGGACTGGTGCAGATGCAAATGGTATAACAACAGTCAAGCAGCAAAACTTCATGATGGACAGTGACACAAGCTCAAGTGATTAATTCAAAGTGGTCGAGCAATCATAGTGTAGTACAATTCAGCATGGCAATTCATAAATGGTGCAGATTCTATTTTAGTAATACAACTTGGTTCAGGTTAGAATCATGCACGTGTACAAACAGCTGAGTGTGTGTACACAAATGGATCAAAACTTGCAATGGTGAAATTCAAATTTTGCAAAGCCAAAGTGGAAATCACATACAAGAAGAAAATGAGATATATTTATGTATGTAACAAGGCATGACAAACTCAGTTCAGTTATTTAAAGGAGCAAATGAGAATTTCCAGTTTTCATCTACATTTCAAAATATTTAGGTTTTGGCAAACTAGATACAAGGAAGTACTCATAATATAATGGTGCAAACAGTTTCAACACAACAACAAGACACAAGGTTAAAGATTCCAATGTTCACTACATGTATCTGGGTGCGGTAAGGCCACACCAACAGCTCAGCCAAGACATAGAATGACAAATACAAATGGTGTTACTGCTTCAAGTTCAAGAATACAGTTTCAACATGGCAGAACACAATAACAAAGAGCAACACTAATGCAAGTCTGGTCAAAATGGGGAGTTCATCATCAAAATAGGTTAATTTTAATACCTTTCTGAAACAAGATTGATAAATTGTATGCATGTATAAAATGGAGCAAGACTCAAGTATGGTTCACAATGTCAAGACCAAACATAATTCAGAATGCTCATTAAAACAGAGGTGCATGAAGTCAAAGCAAGTCATGTACATGGAAATAGGAAGCATAAGTGCAACATTAGTTTAGAAAATCATTTAATTGGTTCCAGGCTTCTCATATGATTATACATGATATATTTCTAGAATTTATTGAAGATATATTTGGAAACTTTTCATCAATCAAGCCAAGATAAATTCGAGCAAGTTCATGGTATAAATCATGCAAGTTTTTTTTTCTACACAATTATTTTGACAAGAGGAATCAGTGGATAACATTTTTGACAAGTTTTTTGAATTCACAGATCAAAAAGTTTCCAGTTATGCCAAATTCTTTTTGGGAACAAATTTATGCAGGGGACGTAATTTCTTTTATAAACAGAAAAGTGAACTACATAGAGAATTCATGTTTGGCATGAAAATCAGTGTTTATATTTCTAGCAAGAAATAATCTGTTTTTAGTTTCCAGAAATCAATTTCAAGAGCCGAATTAACTCAAGGCAACAACTCACAAATCATGCAAGGCACAAACAGATTGTATTTGAACAAGAGTGGCTTATAAAATCATGTCCAAGTTCATCGATTAACTCATGCAACAATTTCGCAAATAAAAAGAGGAAAACACGCACAAATCAGATCAGCCACATAGCGAAATCAGAGTGTAGGGTTTCTATTTTTTACCCTATATAACATCACCAATTCATCACTGGCATATCAAATCAAAAACCAAACCAATAATCAAAAGAGCAGAAATCAAATCGATTCAAAATTTACTCACAAAGGTTTTTTCCATCGCAAGAGGACAACCAAATCGTTGATAGAGAGTCGGAGCTACAGAGAATCAAAATCATACAGCCATCATTCAAAATTGATTTGGGAATTCCTAAAAGCCTTAGTTTTTTATTTGGCCGCCATTATCACTTCAGAAAGAAAGAGACACACGCGGGCTCAACAAATAAACAAAGTGGACCGGCCATATTTTAAAAGGGGATGGCCCTTGTTTAAATTCTAGGGTTATATAAACTAGCACTTGCTTTATTTTTATTGAATATCGTTTTAATTTGATTTGTAAAACGATTCAAACAGTTGTAAAATTCCAGGAAACCAGTTATGGTGTTAACCGGCAGTTTACTAGAGTATGTAAAATCTATGGTTACTGGTTACAGGATTGTAATCAAGGGAAATCTGATCTAGGGGATTAGATCAGTCTACGGTTTTGAGCGTAGGGTTAGTACAGGAGCAGGGAGTGCGAGTTTATAGTGTATGTAAGTGGGATCTGTTATTAACTCCTAGTAGAAACCTTAGGAGCGCAGCAGTAGGCAGGATTTTGCCGAAGCTGGGTATCTCTGTGTGTTATTTCCTTTCTGCTTTTTATTTGTGCTTTATTCTGTTTATTATTTAATATCCTATCATATTTTTAACTCAGAAAAAAACTATGAAAAACCCTATTCACCCCCCCCCCCCCACAAGGGTTATTCTAGATCCTACAAGTGGTATCAGAGGCTGGTAACTTTGTAACAACCCGGAAATTCTGAGCCAATTTAAAATTTTTATTTTGGCAATTTTAGCGAATTTTGATTATTTAAAATGAATTATTTTAAATAATATCGACGAGAAATTAATTTTGAATAGATTAGAACGTATATATTTATTCGAATCGTCGTTAGAATATAAATATTTAATTTTAATTATAAAAGGTATTGAAAATGGCGCGGTAGTTTGAAATTTCGATTTCTAAGTTCAAATGAATGTACTAGATGCAAAATAAATCGGATTTTAGCGAAACAAAAAATATTAGAATCTATTTGAGAATATCTTTCTAACGAATCCGAAAAATTGAAATTTCATAGCGGGAATCAAAAGATATGTCCAGTGGAAAATTCAAAATAGTCGCTATGCAATTCTGGCCCTTAAATACGGAATTTTTGCAAATGACCTTGGTTTTCGATGAAACCACTTTTGTTGGATCCGCGATGTTAAGTTATTGCTAGGTTTCAAAATTCGTAATTTTTCAAATCAATATGTGAGCGTGGCAAAGGAAAACGCGTTTGACCAGTTTTAGTTGATTTCAATCGATTGGAAAATGATCATTTTTCAAACGGTCTCAGAATTTGATGAAATCAGTTTTGTTAGGACCGTATCGTCAATACGAAGCTAGAAAATATTTTTCGAGGATTTTTCGAGTTAGTATGTGACCCCAGTAAATTGAAATGTGCGTTCAAATTTAATATATAGAGTTATATTTTGATTTTGATGAAAACTGATCAAAACGATCGAATCAGCCTGCGATACATATCCCATTGTGTTCGGAATGGGGGTAATTAGCTATGAACGACAGTCGGTGGGTTTGATTTTGCGTTCGAAATTAAAAGTTGCTTTTTTTAAATCAAATAATTAAATAAATAAAAAAAATTAAAAACCCTCTATTATCTCTCAGCCCCCACCCCCCCCCCCCCCCCCCGTTACTTCTCAAAATAGAAAATAAAAAAATAAAAAGAAAGGTGGAGGAGCCGCAGTCGCTCCTCCCACCATCGCGCCACGCGCCGCAGGCGCGACCACCCCTTCCTCCTGCTTGCTCTTCCTTCCTCTTCTCTCCACCGCTACGAACTATGTGACCCAAACCCACCTGAAACCCGCGCCGCAACCCCTCCTCACCAAATCGCATCGCCCTCCCCTTCCAAAACCCGTCGCGCCGCCTGCTGCAACCCCAACTACCTCCGACGAACTCCAGCAGTCCCCGCGCCCATTCCCACCTCCAAAACACGGTGAGTTTTCAATTTGATTTTAAATATTTATGTAGAAGAATCTGATTTTATACATAGGAAGTTTGAATTTTTATACATAGGAAGTTTGAGTTTTTATATAGGAGAAAGATTTGATTTTTAACTTCAAAAAGATTCGATTTTTAGAAATGAAAAGGTCATATTTTTAGATATGACAATGTAAGATTTTTTTTTAACATACAAAGATTAGATTTTTGAAAACTAAAAGATTAGATTTTTATAAAGGAAGGGATAGATTTTTATATAAGGAAAGACTCGATTTTTAATGAGGTAAAAATACGATCTTTGGCTATGTAAAAATATAAATAAAAATTCAATCTTTATATGATGTAGAGAATAAAAATATGATTTTTATATCATAGCAAGATAAAAAATATGATTTTTATTTATGTATAGTAATAAAAATATAATATTTTTTATTATATTACTTGCAAGATAAAAATAGAATTTTTATCTATATAGTAGAGGTGTAAAAATAGAATTTTTATCTATATAGTAGCGGTGTAAAAATAGAATTTTCATCTATATAGCAGCGGTGTAAAAATAGAATTTTTATCTATACAGTAGCAGTGTAAAAATGTGATTTTTATATACAAAGCAATAGTATAAAAATGTGATTTTTATATATGTAGTGGCTACGGACAATGAAATTGACAAAAGGCGAGCACGACGAAGATTTCTACTTATGAAGAGTCGTGGCGTTCGGTTTAGCTAGTCGGTGAGAACTTCTCACTTTAAATCTTGTTTTCTAGTTAATAATATATACTAAGATGCAGACGGTGCTTAGCAGCACCCGACACCCGTCGTCCACAGACCATGGACGACTTGTATGCTTGTTTGATGTGCTGTGAAGTTTGTTTATGATGTTGATGTGAAATGGATAATAAAACATTCATGTGTGGAAATAAATTAATTATCTTTAAAAATATAATTTTTAACGTGAATGAGAATAAATAAATATTCATTTACAAACCGGACAGTTTGTTTATGTACACCGATTTGAAGGATATTGATTGGGACGATAAATTTACACATCGCCCAACTGCACAAATAATATTCGGTGTTTGTGGATTGAAACCCCACACGGGTGTTGGGATGATATTTGGCGTACACTAATCCCAATTATTTAGTTATATGTCGATCGATTGGTCGACGGACTGTGTAAGCGTTAATCATTTATATTTAATGCTTATACAGTTGTGTGGTGCACTTTGGATGATGGTTGATTATTTATCGTTGCTATTATATACATGTGTTGTATGGAATCCATATAATTAACATTATATGGTAATTGATTGGGTCTCATTCCAATTGAGAAAACAAAGAATAACAAAAATAGTCATGTGTTGACAGTACTCATGCGTTGAGAATAGTCATGTGTTGAATATATTCATGTGTTGAGTAAAATATTATAACAATAAAATTTACGTCTTTATCATATATGAAATTAGAAACTAACTGGAAAATAGATAAGATGAGTGGTCTCCTGGGTATTGATCGGATGTTGGTTTCGGCCTTCGGGGTTAATATTTAGGGAATTGTTCTCCTACTAATTTACGGTTGGAGTTTGGTTAAGAATTAAACGATTGAAATCATAATTTAATAAAATATATTAAATAACAAAAATGGTCATGTGTTGACAGTACTCATGTGTTGAGAATAGTCATGTGTTGAAAGAAATATAGATTCATGTGTTGAATAGAATAAATATTCATTTGTTGAACAGAATAACAAAGTTATTGAAATATATAAAGCCGTGTTGATTAGATTAGCGCCATTTTGACGTGAACAATATTTATATCGATTATATTCGTTTTTATAATGATTATAGAAAAGGAAGTAATTTCAAAATATAACGTTTTGAAAATATTGTCATTTGTATATCGATGATGCGGAATATTCAATTTTGATTCGAAATTGAATATGAAGTTGAAATTGTTTTGAAAACGAATTTAAAACGAATTACAAAATACGTTTTGAAAGGAAATCGATGAAATATATATAATATATATATATAATGGCCTGAATAGAACGCGCCGCGCCGCGGCAGTTCGCGAATTTCGACCATTGACTTCGAATTGACGTTACGGGAGATCCGACCGTCGGATTCTCCTGAAACCGGAACCGTTGGGTTCGTATCGAAAAGAGCTTTCCAATGAATATTATAAATCTGAAATCTAACGGTTGGATTTGGAATTATGTCCAAATCAAATTTGGAAAAGGTCGCTGTAAGTACAGATCGATTGCCATTGATGGAAATCGACTGTACGGGCCTTGATAAAATTATTAAAAATATTAATAATTTGCGTAAAATCATAATATATGAATTGGAAAGAACTAGGATGAAAAATTCCACATTTGTAAAGATAAAAATAGATTTTTATCGAAATGAACAAGTTTTGAACTAGAATTAAAATCCAATTATTTTTAAATAAATAAAGGGGACTCAAAGTGGTTTTGAAAATAATCAGAATTTCCAATACGTGAATTGGAATGGATTTGAATTGAAATTATCTTCGGAATATTTCAATGTTGGATTTCGTGATTATACATATATGGTTGTGGAAATTTGAAAGATATATTTTATATCGTTATTTCTAATACGATATTTGTTGGTTTCAGATTTTGATATTGAATATAAGCCGGTATATTTTCTATTCAGAGCCTTGTATTTAATATCAAATAGGATTTTGGGTTCGTCGTGAATGGTGTCTTAAATAACACTTTTCTTGAACCCAGTTTAGAAAAGAATAAGTCTTTAAATTAAAATTTAGAGAAATTGTCCAGTTAATTAGTATTTAATTGGAATTGAATTTGAATTGGTTTTTGGGGTTTATCGTGAGCGGTGTTTTGAATAACACATGTTATTTAACCCGATTAACAATAGAAAGTGATTTTGGGTTTATCGTGAAATGTGTTTTAGGTGACATTGGTTCTTTAACCCAGTTTAAGACAGGATATTGATTTTTGAGAAGATTAAAACTAAGTGGAGTTTTAATGAATCTTTAATTAGATTAAAGTGATCGAGACTGAAGTATCACCAGTTTTGCTCCAAAGCGATAGTTAAATCTTTAATTAGATTTGAACGTGAAATGGTAATTAATATTTACCGATAACACCGTGGTGCTAGATATGGAGTATTACCAATTTTGCTTCATGGGATGAATAGGTTAGGATTGGGAAATAAAATAAATAATTACTTCGGTGTGGTTCGCTAATCCCGACTAGTTTGGAAAACCTTAACATGGTTTGAAATAATATCCAAAGGAAGATTAAAAAATATATTTAGAAGAATTTATCTTTGATAAAATTATTGGGAACCTTTCCCTAAGAATGTGAAATTTAGAAACTAACTGTAGGTTAGCTAAAAAGGATGATTTCATGGGTATTGATCTGATGTTGGTTTCAGCCTTCGAGGTTAATATTTGGGGAATTGTTCTCTTGCTAATTTACGGTTAGTGACTGATGAATTGGAATGAGGCGAATTGTAGCGACCCGGAAAATTCGACACTCGAATTATCGACATTTACACAAACTGTGTCCCACTCGAGTATCGAATCTCCAGAAAGCTAGAAGAAAGAAGTTGGAGGATGAGAAAGATAAGATAGAAATATTAGAATAGAAGAATAAGAAGAAGAACAATACACAGAATCAGAGTCTCACATCGCAGCGGAACAAAATATAATATAGAAATAATCTTTATTGAGAGCTTGAAAATATACTTACAACATCAGAGTACCACAGACAATCTGGACAGCTATAACAACCTGTCCTCAAAAATAACACAGCGGAATTATATTTTGTCTAAATCATACGCCTGGACCTCTCCAGCTCGTCTCTGAACTTCAGAGCATCTGATAACCTGAACCTGCAACCCGGGCTAACCCGAGCATTTCAAATACCGGGTCAGTCTGGTGAACCAGAGTGAGAATAACTCGCACAGTTTAAGGGGGATCATCCAACTTGAATTAAAGTTCAAATTCCTTTCGAAAGAAAAGGATAATAGTAAGACCAGCCCACACATAAACACGGACGGTTTTTACCTTACTATAATCCAAAACAGTTTTGAAATCATATCTTGATCTGATATTATCATAATGTCTAAATACAAATAAATATCAATTTAGAGGAACGCTTGCATCTCACGCTCCCCGTATATAGTATACAATCGAAAACCGTGGGCACTTATTGGATATTGGATTCCAACTTGACAAGGTATGGGACCACCTTCCGAACGTGTATCTCTAGAGACGAATACACTGGGTTCAACAAGAACGTCTTGCAACCCGGCCCACACATGACCGACCACTCATTTCGCTTGAGTGTATCGAATGTATATCACCGACGGTTGGGATCAGCAACCGCCTCCCGAAAAGGGACAGCATCGAATATAGATTAAAGAAACAAATGGAATTCCTCTAGATAGGTGATCATACACCCTAATGGGAGCGACCCACATAGCCATGCTGCCTGCCCGATTTTTGTCATTTCCCGGTTGATGAGGCTTGAAGTTAAAATCGACTTTTGAAACATCTGGCCACCTTTTACATCGTCCATACACGTCATCCAGGAACAGGATGAACCGAAGGCACTCTCCTACTGCATCCAATATAGGAATCACCCCATGGATCAGTAGCGAGTAGTCCTTGCAACCCGAAGATTCCAATCACGACAGAATCACAAGTCATCATAACTCTGGTAGCTAGCCAGAGAATTTTAACGAGTAGTTCTTCCGCTTATGAAGTTCAACGGTCTTCAATGCTCCACCTTGACCATCTTCTGATATCTTTAACGTTACGTATTTTATTGGTCGGAATGGTTTTCGAATATAAATTCGATCCCGGTCTTTCCATACCAACAATCGTTTTGGTCAGATTTTGATAGTCGGTGTTTTAACTATCAAAACAAAAATCACCCACATAAAAATAAAGTGATTCCATTGGTTCAGTATACGGCGTCACTTGGCCTCGTTTAGTCAAACATTCATTTATAACTCTTCCGATATTTGAAGTACGCCGTCCACTTCTTATTCCCAAATCAATTTACTCAACCCTTCAATCTATAGTTTATAATATTCTTTGCAGAAATATCATTTTAATTCCCTCAACTACCTTCGTCTCTAAACCAATATCACCCTTGGATAATCATGAAGTCGTTCAAGTTGGGGTATTTTTATTTACCTCTCAGACCTTGAGTCGACAACATTCTTATCTTCGGATAAATTAGAAGTTTATTAACGAAATTTTGAATTCCAAGAACTATCCCAACAATTTCATCAACTATAGGATCTCTTTTATAGTCCACTCATCTTATTTGATGTAAATAACTTCATTTCTCAAAGACACCTGTTAGATAATCGATTCTCATCCACTTAAGCTTTCGTTCACTTTCTACTTGTATTAAATCATATTTGAAACTTTCCTTTTTAAACAATCGCTTCTATAAGATAAATAAATTTTTGACTCATATCAATATGAGTAAAACATGTTAAAACCCTTTTTGTTATAAATAAGGTTTTAAACTCCATCTCCATTATAACCAATATCATCTCGATATATGTTTACTTTCAAACATTTCCCTTTTAAAGGCAAATCTTATTGATATATCAAAACAACTTGCTTTCATTTGAAAATACTATGATACATTCATATCTTGCCCATCGAGTTACTTATTGAATTCATATTCATACCATACGTTAAAAGGCCCGCTTACAAGTCAACCCTTTTGTTACTTGTCCAACATTATCTATATCGAATAGTTCACTTCATTACCAATTATAAAAATAATTAATCTTCCTTAAAAGTTTATTTTAAATGGTACATAACTTCGATAATAATTAACAACCCAATAATTGGTTTTAATAATCGATTCTCGTCCAAGTAGTCAACTTGATCATCTTAAACAGGGTTATATTGTTAAAACATTCCACTTAGTTATTCCCTTCATATAAATAAGTAAACTTAATTTAAATAAACTTTATTTTATTTAATTAACAATCTGATTAAATTTAATAATCTCATTTCATTGTTTATCGAAAACAATTAATCAAACTCTTAACCATCTTGTTAATCTCCACTCGCTTGCTCACAAAACTCATTAATCTACAAATCTCGCTTATCATACTCATTTAAAATTTCAAGATAAAAATAATTATTTATTTCGTTTAAAATTAATCTATAAAATAGATTTCAAACCTGTCTTTAGTTATAAAACAAGCTTTATACTTTCTTTCTATTGATTTACTAGATGGTAAATCAATCTCTATACAGCGGTTCATTTACAGGCCATCTGTCGTTACTCACCCAATATCACCCATTGGTTGATGTCACACAATTGTTGAATTTAAATTCAACAATCAACAATCAATCAAATTGATTAACATTACATATAAATAACAATACATTTGAGGAATCCGGTTGGATTCCTTCAACCTGTCCTTCCCTACATCAAAATGGTTACCTCAAATTTAACACGATAAACAGTTCAACTAATAACAGTCAACCAACAATTTGTAATGGCCATTCAAGCATCAAATGATTTGTTTAATACGTTTATTATTATAAACGTAACCAACAAGGTAAGTTACCTCGTTTGGAATCTAATCGTTAAAAATAACGATTTAATTCGATTAAATTAAACAAACGCTTAATTTAATCCATGAATATTAAAATATTCAGTCATCTAATTATCAACCATTAGCAAACATTGCACACAAAAATAAAAACCCAGTTTATATAAAATATAAACGGGGTAAACTGAGTGAGTTAAACTCACCTCATTCCATTTGTCATCTAAGCAGTTCCATCCTAGTTAAATTAAACAGGTGTCTAATTTAACTAGAAATGCCAGCAGTTCCCAGTTCCGTCCATGTTAGTTCACACCGGTTCTATAACATCGCGCTCATCGATCTGGTTCCAATGGTTCCGATCTTGTCGAGCTCTGATAATAAATGGATGCGTTATACATTTTATAACATTGGTTTAAATTAGACTAACTAATTAAATTCATTTTTATTTATTTTAATTATTACTAACATTTATGTTACCCTAAAAAAATCAAGTAATGTTATAAATACCCGACATATTCAAAAGGTTGGGCATGCTATAAAATAGTCTGTTACTAAAGAATATAACTGGACACATATATATACTATAGTTGAATCATTCATTCCTACAGTATTCATTTATCACGCAACACGCTTAGTATTAGGCATATTGAAGGACATTAAGTGCGTTTTAAACTTCGTTAAGTATACAAAACATGATTAGGTATATAACGGAGGCTCAAGCGCATTATATACGTCATTAGACACACACAAAATGTGTTTAGGCATAGTTAAATAAATGCTTGTCCATATAGAAGGTGATTAGGCATGCGTCAATCTACACCCTGGCCATATAAAAATCTTTATACCTTGAGCCACTGTATAAACATACACGCCCCATTATGGCTATATTTTTACTTAACCTTAATTAAAATAAGCCGTTAATATATAATTTAGATTAGGCATGTTTAGTTATGGGGTTGGACATTTTTAATTAAAATTAGGCACGTATAATTGTGCTTACCGTTCATTTTCTGTTTCACAATTCTTGAGACCGCTTTCTCTTCAATGCTCACGCAACCTCCTATCCCTCCTCAAAACGGCACAAGTAATTCCCTATCATTTTCCCATTTCACCACTGTGTAATTTGCATGCCACCCTATACACAGATGAAACCGCCTCCATCATATTACCACCGATGTCCCTGCTCCTCTTTTTTTTTCTTTTGATTTCCGAAACCTGCTTCTACTTTTTGAACCTCATCCCCATGTTGTTTGTTCTTCCATCTGTTAATGCCATGTTCCCCAAATGTATGAACACTCCCATACAAACCTTCACACGTGTTCCACCGTACCCACCTCCATGCTCAACAGAAACCGAACCAACATCATACATTTCATAACAAACTCCTCACATGAAGCACCCCCTCTGGCCATTACTACTCCTACGTCAAAAATGAAACAGCCTCCTCCTTTCCCTAAACGAAAGCCAAAGTCCAGATGGCATCTCATCCCTCAAGTCCATTGGTTGAATGCCATCCGCACCTTCATGTTTCCCCACTCTCCCTTTTCATCTCAAACGTTGTCCCTTTTTTTTTTTAAGGAAGTATGCGGTTTCAGTCGAGAGGGGAAACACAGCAAAAGTAAATGGGGAAACAGGAGAGGCGAGAGGTATATATACATGAAGTAGTTTGGGGATCAAGTTTATAATACCTTGGAGCGCACGAAACAAACAACGTGCTGCGCACGAAAATTAGACTACTTGGGAAGCACGGTTTTGAAAAAGATTGGAGTACAGGGTTTTGAAAAGATTTGGGGAGCACAGTTGACAGCTGAAAAGAAAATACAGCGTGAAACATGGTACGATGGCTGTAAAAGTTTGAAATGAAAATGTAACTTGGTCACTTAGGCACGTGTGAGTAGCTGCTGAGTATACGGAGAAAAAGCCTTTTAATGCACAACGATATCTTGTAACAATAAAAGATTTTTGCTTATGTTTTAGTTAACGACTAACGACATTTTCAGGGTAAGTTTAATTTAACGTGCCATTACTGGTTTAATATTCGCACTGTCACCGTCCGCCCTCCGGTCCACAGATATTCGAATCTATATAAAATTCCATTAATATTTTCAACCGGTAAATACGAGAATCTAGCCGTGTGCGTAGCACGTGCCTTATTCATGTATATGTATATATAGCAGAATTTACGTTGAACGTTCTAAACTCGTACCGATATTTACGAACTCTATTTAGTTAAATAAATTCGATATAAAAAGTTTATTAAAATTCCAATATAATAATTAAAATAAATTTAAATATTCAAATTTAAATGGCAAAAAAAAAATCCGGGACGTTACACGAATGTTGTGTTTGTGTAACATGTGTTTATTATATACGCGGGTTATTCGGAAAAGCCGGTTTATACCCATTCTGAATAACCGATTCGACGATAATTCAAAGATGAAGACCGTGGTTGAAGACCGGAAGTCTTCACATCGTTTGGGCGACTACTGATGATCTTGATTGGGCTGTACACCCAAGATGAGGGAATCAGTTGGTGATCGTCCAGACGTACTTGGAGATCGATGGATATACGAGGAAAGTGCCTCCGGTTTCGTTCAGACCCAGAATGAACTTGTAAATGGACTGTGTGTCTGACATTGGATTTTATTCTGTGTTGATTGATCTCTATTAAATATACATCTATTTGGCAGCGGAGAATTTATTCTCTTGCTTAACGCCCTTCTCTGAGACGTACGAGCTAAGAGGTTGTATATCGATGGACATCAGTCGCATGGAGTGAATTGCTTGTGTGGCATGCCTAAGTGGTAGATGATCAAGGCTTCTGTTGAAAAGCAAAGTCTTGTGGTTGATGATCAAAGCACGGCCTGTGTGGCGCAGCTTTGTGTATTGCGTGAACTCGCGAGCCTCACACTTCGGTATGGGTCAAAAACGGGATAGTGATTGCAGGGAGAACACGACGTTTCTTCCTATCTAGAGGTAGTGTCAGTGCTTAAACTGGCTGACATTTATATTATTTTTACCTGTGTGGTTGTTGGAATGCGAGGCGCCTCGGATATAGGTCTGTTAGGACCCGGAAACGTGTGTTCAGGAATAATTAATCCTCAAATGTATGGGAGGACTGGCCGTGAAGATCCAAGGGTTACATAGAGAGAGTAGTCCTGAGACATTTGCTAGAGTGTCTCGAAGCGGAGAGGAGCTTGCCCCTTGCCTCGACTTATGACGGAAATCCAATTTCCAATACGACCTATGCGGTTTTATTTGTAGATCCTAGTATGGCGACATGATATATGGTACCCATGCTGTCTATGATTGATACTTATGATTGAAATTGTTTTGAAACACTTATGCACTAGTAATAGTATCAAATGATTTGTTTTAAACGTACCAAGCAAGTTTGGCTATTATAAGGGAAATCCCTATCCTCCGGCTTGCGTTGCATTGTGTGATGGGATCTGGGTCTTATAATAGCTTCATTTTTCCAAAAAGCATTGCTCTGTTTTGTTATATGCACTAGTGACCTTGGGAGGAAACCCGTTCCGTGTTATACAGCGTGGTCCCTTGAATTACTCTCTTTTAAAGCAAAGTTTTAAATAACTGTTTTAGTTCTCACACCAGTCACATGACTGACCTGGAGTTTATTGTTTTAACCTAAACTCTGGGTGCCCTTATTTTCGACACGGGCAGCTAGTAGTTGGGTTTTTGCATATTTATATTCACAGGATCCTGATTTACAGCTGGAACGATGCTCGTAAAGCTCTGTATCCGTGTATCGCCTTCAGTTGTGCGTTGTATTATTTTTCCGCTACTATATATTTAAATGTAATTTAAATCTCTGATATTCTTTGTTGTATAATATTTATTCATACTCTGTATATTCTTGTATTCTGATGGAAATGTTGTAATAAGCAATGAAATGATCTTCTGTTTGTGTTCTGATTCGTCTTGTCCTCAAAGCAATCCGGGCTTTCCTTACCGGGGTAGTTCGGGTCGTGTCAAATTTCATTAACCGTTGAATAATGGATCCTAGTTGTCAGCCGATAGAGAGTCAGTCCAGTTCTTCTCCAACTATTTTCGATGGAACTGATTTTTTAAACTAGAAATCCAAAATAGAATTTTATTTAAAATCTGTTAATATTAAATGTTGGGATGTTGTTATCAATTGGTTTGATAGGTAGAAATTACTTTCAACGCTCGTGCTGTGAAAATTATATTTGATTAGCTTAGTACTGAACAGTTTAATCTTATCTGTGATTGTTTATCTGCACAAGAAATATGGGATACTCTCAATACGAAGTATGAAAGATCTGACAACTGCAGCTCAAAACGCCAGAATGTCAACTCTAATTCAGATCAATGCTTGACAAGTCATACAGATGAACATTCAGACGAATCAGTTGATGGAGACTCAACAGACAATGAAATAGAAAATTTCACATACGAAGTTCTGGTTTATTTTGTGTTGATCTAAACAAATCTGTTGATAAACTCCAATCTAAAAATAAATCTATGAAATCTAGGAATTCTAAGTTGATCAGCAAAATTGATGATTTGGAATCACAACTTGAACATTTTAAAAATTCTTCAAATTCAGATTGCAAAAATTGTTTGAAATTGAAAATCAATCTTGTTCATCTCAATAAAAATAATCAAAAGTTTGAAAAGGAAATTCTGATCTTAAAAGAAAACAAGATTGAGTTATCAAGTTTGAATATTTTTTTACAAAAGGAATTTGAAATTTTTAAGACTTATATATATTCTAAATTTGAAATTGCTGAAAAAGAGAATCTGTTGAAATCCGATTTGAATTTGAAAGAACCAGAAAACGAGATTCAAAAATCCAAGAAATTTGATTCTAAAAAACAAAAACATTTTGAATTTGTAATTGCTGAGTCCCAAACCAAAATTAGATTGCTTAATGATGAAAATTTGGTTTTGAAATCTGATTTTGAAAGATGTAAGATCACTAAAAAAATCGTCGTTCAGATTTAATGAAAGAAAACGATGATCTTATCAACAACTTGGAACAATTTTGAGTAAAATTTCTGATGGAGAAAAATCCTTGAATATGTTGTTAAAAAACCAAATTTCTGTTGTAAATAAACGTGGACTTGGTTTTGGGAAAAACAATGTTTTTGAAAAATGGAACTCTAATGGTTTTAAAAATCCTTCAAACTACTTTGAAAATAATCGATTTGAAAATTTGAATTCTGATAATTTCAAAAAATATATTAAATCATAAACGAGATGCGATTTTTTTATAATAAGCCATTTAAACATTTTTGAATCCCAAAAGGAAGTAAAATGAATTCAGTTAAATTCAAACAGATCTGGGTTCTTAAAGGCACAAAGATAGATTCGAATGGTTTGTTATATAAACACGTTTGGGTACCTAAAGTCATGAACACATTTCAGAGTGGTTTTACAAATTTTGTTATACCACTTGATCCTTTAAGCTGTTAGGTACCAAAGGTGGCTGAAGAACTGTTGTGCTGAATGGAAATTTGAAATTAAGCCGGTCGACAATTTTGTATCATTTACAGTTCCTTTAGCCAAGATCTGTTGAGTTAGAGATTTATTTACTCCTATCAATTTCAGTTATAACCTCTAAACTCAACTTTGTAAATATTCTTTTTTTTCTTGTTCATTTTTTCTTCCATCTCCTTCTATTTTTTTTATTTATCACTGCCGAATTATTTCCTTTTATTCTGAGCTTCTTTAACTTCCAGTTGCAGAACTCTTGATTTTCTGGATATTTACTTCACTTGAAAGAAAATCTTATGTTTTAAATCTTATCCAAACCTTTAATCTAAACTTGTATATATCTACAATTGTTTTGAAGTTCCTTTTCTGTTTTTTGAATTCCTAGTAGTGTTGATGTAATCTTGTTATATCTTGAACACTGTTAATATGAATTTAAATTTTTTTTTGAAGATCTGAAAGTTTAATGTAATTTCACACAACACTTCTGTTTTGAGTTTTCTTCTAATTCATTTTAGAAAAACTTAAAATGTTATACTCATTACAGCATACTTCTATTTATCAGTTGTGATAATTTCATTGATTTTCAGATTGGCTTGGAATTTTTAATCTGTCTTAAATCTCAGTAATACATCTTTAAAATCATCATTATTCATGATCATTATGGCTAGAATTTGTTTGTTTGAAATCATCTGAAATTATTGATATTTTGAATAATCACACACCTCCTAAATTTGAAATTATCAACCTTGTGTGACTGATTCATTATATTTCAAAACTTGACATTGATTCAAGTGATTTCAAATAAATTATTTTGGATCAAGAATATCTATCAAACCTGATGTAAATAATCTGAAATTCTTGAGTACTTGTCAGAAAATTCTTGTGAAAATTCTTTGAAAATATGGTCCTGAAATTCTCTGCTTTTTCATGATTATTTGACTTAAATATTAGTTTCTTTAAAATCATTTGAATTTATTGATTTATTGAATCACACACATATCTTGGATCTGAAATTTATAATCTGGTGCGATTGATTCACTGAATCTGAGATTTTCATATTTCTCAAATGATTTCAAATAAACTGCATTTTAATATGGATCATGAACCATTTTTGGCTGTTTGAATCATCTTATGTGACCATCACCTTGACAAGTCTGATTTGAATCTATTTTTTGTGCTGCTCAGATATTGTTCTTGAAAATATTTTTTGGTGACTACTTGTTTTGGTATCAAATATATACCATGCTCTGATAGATGAAATTAATTTGCTTGATTTGTTAACAGTGTCTGCTTGGGCTTTGCGATCAAAATTCTGTTGTTTGTAATGTCCTTGTTCATCTCTAGTGTCGTGTTAAAATCATCGTAAATAGAGACATCATTTGGTATCAGAAGTGTCATATATTTTTGTTCATCTGTCTTTTTGAATCTTCATCTTGTATAGACTTCACACACTATTTTTGTCTTGTATAAATCATTTTAAATTCCTCTTGTAATTGATTTTAAATTTTAAAATTATTTATTGTTTATTCATTCAGAAATTGAAATCAATATCCAAATTGAACTGTATTTATAATTCATCAAAATGATTATTAGATTTTGAAATTGTGATGAATTGTGACTGTAGTATATTTCACAACAAGAGGAGATTTTATTTAGATTTTCATGATGGCTGAACATCTATTTTAATATCTTTGAATTGGCAGTTATTTCACGACCATCTCCTTTATCTATCACCATTCTATCGTCCATGTTTTTTTATATATTAATGTGGAGAGTTTAATATTTTCTTTAAATCTTTTTGAATAAACATGGAAAATATTTGTGAAAGAAATTGGACTATGTTATTATTCAGAATTAGTGATAATTGAAAATTATCAATGATCCCAGTACAGTCGAGCATATTTGCTGAAACAACCCGAACTTCCCCGTGAAGGAAAGCACGGATTGAGTTGAGAACAAGCCACATCGGGACACAAACAGAAGAACATTTCATTGTTTATTAAAACAATTTCATTAGAATACAAGAATATACACAGTATGAATGAATAAAATACATTCAATAAATATCAGAGATTTACAATACATTACAAAGCAGCGGAAAATAATACAAAACACAACTGAAAAGAATATACGGATAAAAGCTTTCCGAATATCAATCCAGCTGCAAACCAGGATCCTATGAATATAAATCTGCAAAACCAAAACTACTAGCTGCCCGTGTGGAAATAGGGGTACCCAGAATTTAGGTTAAAACAATAAACTCCAGGTCAGTCATTTGACTGGTGCGAGAACTAAAACAGTTATTTAAAAATTTTCTTTAAATCGGATATATCAAGGGACCGCGCCGTATAACACGGAATGGGTTTCCTCCCAAGAATACCAGTGCATATAATAAAACAATGCAATGCTTTTTGGAAAAATGAAGCTATTATAAGACCCAAGTCCTATCACACAATGCAACACAAGCCGGAGGATAGGGTTTTCCCTTATAATAGCCAAACATGCTTGGTACGTTAAAAAAATCATTTGATACTATTGTAAATGCATAGTGTATAAAACAACTTCAAATATAAATGTATCAATCCTAGACGGCATGGGTACCATATATCATGTCGCTAATACTAGGCTCTACAATCAAAACCGCAATTGTCACGTATTGGAAGTTGGATTTCCATCTGTGAACCAAGGCAGGGGATCGTCCTTACCGCTTCGAGACTGTCTAGCCCGAGTCTCAGGAACAGCCACAACTGCCCTATGGATCGTCAGGGACGGTCCACTCGATGTGGATTATAATGTCTGAACACTACATTTCCACGCCCTATGGGGCGAAAATGAGCCAAATGACTCCATCGTACCCGGATCGTTCGATCAAACAGAGGTGCCTCGCTATCCATCATCCACATAAATAAAATGTTCGGGCGTGTAAAACCCAAAACACTACTCTTAGCTAGAAGGAAACACATGCCCTCCCTGATGTCCTCTCCCGTTTCCGGTTCACACCCGGGTGTGAGGCTCGCGAATTAACGCTACACAAAGCTATGCTATATTAAAGTCGTGCTTTGATTATCAACCACAAGACTCTGCTTTTCAACAGAAGCCTTGATCATTTGCATCTCAGCATGCCACAAAGGAAATTCATGCCATGTGACTGATATCTATCGGTATATAACCTCTTAGCTCGTACGTCTCAGAGAAGGGCGTTAAGCAAGAGAATAAATTCTCCGCCGCCAAACAGATATATATTTAATAGAAATCAATCAACACAGAATAAGATCCAATGTTAGACACACATCCATTTACAAGTCCGTTCTGGGTCTGAATGAAACCGAAGGAACCTTATTCCTCGCATATCCATCGATCTCCAAGTACATCTGGACAATCACCAACAGATTCCCTCCTCTTGGGTGTACAGCCCAATCAAGATAATCAGTAATTAGCCAAACAATGTGAAGACCTCCGGTCTTTAACCACTGTCTCCATCGTCGACCTCTCGTCGATTCAGTTATTCAGAATGGGATAACCCCGGTCTTTCCGAATAGCTCGCGTACATAATAAAAAAGTGTTATGAAAACACAACATACGCCTTATTCCAATCCAGAATATTCCTTTATTCAAATATTCTTTTACTTTGGGAAAGGTTCCTATTAATTTTATCAAAGATAAATTCTTTAAATTTATTCTTTAATCTTCCTTTGAATATCAATTCAAACCATATTATGGTTTATCCAAACTAGTCGGGATTAACGAACCTTACCGAAATAATCATTTCTTTTAATTTCCCAATCCCAACCTATTCATCCCATGAAGTAAAACTGGTAATACTTCATATCTAACACCAAAGTGTTATCGGTAAATTCAATTACCATTTCACGTTCAAATCTAATTAATGATTTGACTATCGCCTGGAGTAAAACTGGTGGTACTCCATTCTCGATCATTTTCTGAATTTGATAATTTTAGTTATCAAATTCACCTTTCAATCTATTTAAAGATTCATTAAAATTCTAGTTTAGTTTTAATTTCCAAAAATCATTACTTAATGATTATTCAGAGTTAAGAAATAAATCTTATCTTTAACGGGGTTAAAGAACTAATGTCATTTAAAACGCAGTTCACGATAAACCCAAAATCTCATTCCATTAACAATGGAATCTTCACGGAAAATAGATCAATATATATA
Organism: Allium sativum; assembly: GCA_030737875.1. Classification (NCBI taxonomy): domain Eukaryota; kingdom Viridiplantae; phylum Streptophyta; class Magnoliopsida; order Asparagales; family Amaryllidaceae; genus Allium; species Allium sativum. Next base: position 249,816,031 of record CM060915.1, on the reverse strand, counting down.
ATCGATATGAACTTCCATATCCAACGGATAATATAAATGGAATAACGGCAAGGCCTTTTAAATTCCACATATATTCACAGTCTTCCTCTGCAGAGGCTCACCTCGATTAATACCAAATCGAATTCCATTTAATTCCAATTTATTTTATTAAACTGGAAAACTTTACTTTGGAAAATCTCCTTCAAATCTTAACAAAAGATTTATAAATTCCAAATCACATTTCACTGTGAATCGGGTTAAAGAACGAATGTCGTTAAAACACAGTTCACAACAAACCCAATTCACATTCCATAAATTATCGGCTTAAAGAACAAGTGTTATTTAAAACACCGTTCACGATTAACCCAAAAATCAATTCCAATTCAATTCCAATTAAATATCATTTAATTGGTATGTTTCATTAAATCTAAATAAAAAGATTTAATCCTTTTTCTCAACTGGGTTTAAGAACAGTGTTAATGAAGACACCATTCACAACAAACCCAAAACCCATTTGATATTAAATACAAGGCTTTGAATAGAAAATATATCGGCTTATATTCAATATCAAATTCTGAAACCAACAAATATCTTATTGGAAATAACGATATAAATATATCTTTCAAATTCCCATAACAATATCTATATTAATCCCGAAATCCAACATCGAAATATTCCGAAGACAATTTCGATTCAAATCCATTAACAATTCAACTATTGGAAATTCTAGTTATTTTTAAAACCCTTTCAAATTAAATTTATTATGTCAAAAATAAATGGATTATAATTCTAGTTCAAAAACTAGTTCATTTCGATAAAAATCTATTTTTATATTTTCAAATATGGAATTTTTCATCCCAATTCTTTCAAACCATTTCTTATGATTTTACACTAATTATTGATATTTTTAATAATTTTATCAAGGCCCTACAGTCGATTTCCGTCAACGGCCATCGAACTGCACTTACAACGACCTTTTCCAAATTTGATTTGGACATAATTCCAAATCCAACCGTTAGATTTCTAATTTCTAATATTCGTTAGAAAGCTCTTTTCGATACGAACCTAATGGTTCCGGTTTTAGGAGCATCCGAAATTCGGATCTCTCGTAATGTCCGTTCGAAGTCAATGGTCGAAATTCGCGAACGGCCGCAACGCGGCACGTTCTATTCTAGCAATTATATTATATATATAATATATATTTCGTCGATTTCCTTTTCAAACGTATTTTATAAATCGTTTTAAATTCATTTCAAATCAATTTCAATTCAATTCAATTTCAATTCAATTTCAATCCATTTTAAATTTAATTCAAAACGATTTCAATTCTATTTCAACTTCATATTCAATTTCAAATCAAAATTGAATATTCCATATCATCGATATATAAATGATAATATTTTCAAAACATTATATTTTGAAATCAATTTCTTTTCGATATACATTATAAAAATGAATAAAATCGATATAAATATCGTTCACGTCAAAATGGCGTCAATCTAATCGACACGGCTTTATATATTTAAATATAATCGTGTCCATACCAAATTGGAAATCAAAATTAGATTTTGATTCTTTTACTGAATATTATTTGAAAATATTCAATATTTTAAAATAATCATTATTTTTAAAATATTCATTCTTTTTGAATTGGAATCGGACACAGTCAATTACCATATAATATGATCATATGGATTTCACACAACAAGTGTGTATAACCACAATGAAAACAACAATCCATCATCCAGAGTGCATTGTACACTGTTGAGACGACCTGAAATCCGGTTCAGACGGAGACAAGGGTTATCTTTGGAATATAACACAGAAACATATAATAGCAGAACAAAATTAAATAAATACACCACATAATGGACAATAGAATATACTAGATAAAAGTAATCATCAGAGTTACACAGTATACAGGATCTTACTTAGTACAAATACAGTTCAGCTATACATAAATGTCTACAGCGGAAAACAAACAAAATATGTACAATAGGAGCTGAACAGCATAAAAAGAAATAAATGATAGAATCCATCTTCAGCTCCAGCTATCCAGAAAAAGAACCAGCTAAACCTGAATACAAGGCTGCCCATGTAGAAAAAGGGGCACCCGAGTTTGAAAGTGAAACAAACTACGAGTCAGTCATGGGACTGGTATGAGAAATCTACTCAACACATATATAATTTGGCCAATCACAGGACCACACCACTTTCGTGGAACGGGTTTACTCCATTGGATTGCCAGTGCTTTAAAACAAATCTTTCTTTTAAACATCGCTATGCTTTTTATAAAAATGAAGCCGTTATAAGACTCAGTTCCCATCACACAATGCAACGCAAACCGGAGGATAGAGTTTTACCTTATAACGGCTAAAATATGCTTGATACGAATAAAACAAAGGCATTTGATATTATTGCTAGTGTTTATATGTTTTGAAAACAATTTCAAATCATAACTATCAATCATAGATGACATGAGCGTCCCATGCCACTATGTCGCCAAATATCTATACAACCGAAACCGCACGATCACGTATTTGGAAATTGGATTTCCGTCATGAACCAAGGCAAAAGATAGTCCTTACCGAATTCGAGACTGCCTAGCCCGATTCTCAAGATCAGAGCTCGAGTGACCCTTGGATCGTCAGGGCCGGTCCACCGATGTGGATTAAAATGCCTGAACCATGTGTTTCCCCGCGCTTTGGGGCGTAAACGAGCCAACGAATGACTCCATCGGACCCGGATCGTCCGATCAAACCGAGGCGCCTCGCAACAGCAACAACCACATAGGTGAAAAGTATATAAATGTCAGGGCTGGTAGGTCACTGACACCACCCTAGCTAGGAGGAAATGCATGCCCTCCCTGAGGTCCTTCTCCCGTTTTAGGTTCATACCGTGGTGTGAGGCTCGCGAATTCACGTTATACACAAAGCTACGCCGCACAGGCGGTGCTTTGATCATCACCACAAGACTTTGCTTTTCAACAGAAGCCCTGATCACTGCATCTTAGCATGCCACACAGGCAATTCATGCCATGCGACTGATGTCCATCGATATACAACCTCTGAGCTCGTGCGTTTCAGAGAAGGGCGTTAAGCAAAAGAATAAATTCTCCGCCGCCAAACAGATGTATATTTAACAGAGATCAATCAACATAGAATAAAATCCAATGTCAGACACACAGTCCATTTACAAGTCCGTTCTGGGTCTGAACGAAACCGGAGGCACTAAATACCTCGCAAACCCTTCGATCACCACGTACGTCTGGACGATCACCACTCATTATCCATATTTCGGGATGCCTCCCAATCAGGACCTCGGTTACCATCCAAACGAGGTGAAGATCTCCGGTCGTCGACCATCGTCTTCATCTTCGACTTTCAATCGTCGGTCAATTATTTGAAATGAGAATTAACTCGGCCTTCTCAAATAATTCACGTATATTTAGAATTTCAAATCAGTTTACTTCAATGGTTAAATTATTTGACAACGCCAATCTTGTTCTTTAATGTAATTTTCACACCAAACACATTCAACCATCAAATACAACATAAATCGAGCAAATTCAGTTTATTTCCACTCCATATTGTTTATGGTACTTTATAATGATTTATCGCTATTTTTATTTATTTTAAAATAGCTCATTTATTCAAAACGACGCTTCGGGCCATAACGCGGCCGTGGCACTGTTTTTCTTCAGATTTTATTTACACATATCAAAAAATCTAACCGTTGGATCTTCACAAATTTTACATCATTAGAAAGGTCTTTCCAAAACTAATCCAACAGTTCCAGTTTCGGGAAAATCCGACGGTAGGATCTCCCGGTACAATCGTTTGAATTTTCAATTTCAAAATACGAACTGCAGCGTCGTTATTCGATTAAATATATAATTATATATATATATATATATATATATAAATATAATCGCTTCTGGCGCTGTTTTTCTTCATATTTTAATTAAACATTCCAGACAATCCAACCGTTGGATTTTTACAAAGTTGGTGCCGTTGGGGAGATATTTCCAAGGCGAACCCGACGGTTGCGGTTTCGGGAAAATCCAATGGTCGGATTTCCCGTACTAGTTGTTTGAAAACACGGTTTCAAAACACGAACTGCACGACTACGTTTCGTTTTAATTTTATTTATATTTATATATTTATATAAATATAGTTCATTCAATGATTTCAATATCGTTTTCACTTCAAATATTTCACTAACGCCTTAAAATTTTGGAAAATTTCGCCATAACCTTCCCTGCACCGGGAGCATCGGGAAATCGCAAATAGCTTTCCCGGTCCTTCTAATCTCAAAAAGAAAAAGAAAAAGCCAAGCGGCTAGCCAACAGGCTCATAAAATCATCACCCAAACAAAACAGTAAATGTGTACCTATTTGTCGGGCACAAAATTTTATTCCTCTTCTCTAGACCCTTTGCTATAACCTGTTCAATGAATATGCATGTACACGTATATATAGTTCTTACCATTTATCATTTTCTATTCGACTTCATATTTGATTTCTATTTGGTTTAAAAACACCATTCATTCTAATGTTACATACATAGGTGCAAATCATTTCATTAGCTAATTAATGAATATTTCAACTCATATATGTTTATTTTGAACAAGTGGTTATTTTTAACACTTCACATTTTAACGATTCATGCATACAATAAAAATGTGATTTTTATTGTAAAACAATTCATTTCAAAACACTATTTTTCTATATAGTTCATATAGGTGACAAAAATAGGATTTTTATCATAAAACAATTTCTTTCAAAACGAGATTATTTTACACAGTTCATATAGTCGATAAAAGGTGATTTTTATTATCAAACAATTTATTTCAAAATATGAATACCATTCAACACATGAATCTAATCAACGAATGAATATCAATTCAACACATGAAGGTTTTCTATAGTTTCTATATATAGATAGAAATATGATTTTTATATTTAAAACGCGAATACCATTCAACACATGAATTTCTAATCAACGAATGAATATCAATTCAACACATGAAGGTTTTCTATTCAATGAATAAATATAGATTAAGCAAATGAAAATAATTCAAACACACGAATATTATTCAAAATTTCGGCAGCATAACGGCAGGGTAGTTAAAACCGGGACCGTCCCTAGTACGGCTCCTCGCTCTACCTTAAAACCTAGCGGTTTTTGACAATGGGGATCATGCATCTAGTTCGCACGCAGGCGGCATGTATATATATTTATTTCATTTCCACAAACTAATCCTATGTGGTTTCAACCAAATATTTTTCAACCACAAACGGGTATTTTCCAACCACAATCAATCAATATCAACCACAAACAATCCCAAACAATCATTCGCTATCAATCAATTTTCACAACAATTTCAACCAATAAATATCGTCCATGGTTTGTGGACGAGGGGCGTATATATATATAGCAATTCACTTTTATTTCCACACATATATATATGGCTAGAAAAAGAAATTGAAGAGTGAGAAATTCTCACCAATAGCTATCCAATACTACGACTCTTCCTTTATAGAAATCTTCGCCAATCTCGCCTTTTGTCGCTTTCGTTGCCCGTATTCTCTACATATGTAAAGATCGAATTTTTACTTCGTTATTCAATATATAAAAATCGAATTTTCTTCTTTGCTATTCTATATATAAAAATCGAATTTTTACTTTGATGTTCAATATATAAAAATCGAATTTTTACTTCGATGTTCAATATATAAAAATCATATCTTACTTCTTCTACTTAATAAAAATTCCGCCTTTTCTATTTTAAAGATCTGATCTATTCTATTCTAAAAATCTTATCTTTCTATCCAAGTTCAAATCTTTTTCTTTTTAAAGTTCAAATCTTTTTCTTTTTAAAGTTTAAATCTTTTTCTTTTTATATCTTAAAATAAAATCAGTTTTTAAACCTTTTAAAAATCAGTTTTTAAACCTTTTTAAAAATCAGAATTAAACCTTTTTTAAAAATCAGAATTAAACCTTTTTAAAAATCAGAATTAAACCTTTTTAAAAATCAGAATTTTCAGAATTAAAATAAAAATAAAATAACAACAACTTACTGTAATCTGCGAAGAAGGGGGGTGATGGCCAGGCTCGGCGGCAGGAGGAGAAGCAGGCGGAGGGGACACGTCGGCGGTTGTGGTGGTCTGGATTCGAGGGAAGGCGGCGCTAGGTTTTCGGGAACGAGGCGTCGCGTGGAGGGAGAGGCCAGAAGGGAGGGTTCGCCGGCGATGGAGGGAGGATTGGCGAAGCGGAGGGGGGGCACGGCGGTCGTGGGTGGAGCTTCGGTGGTGGTGGCGTCGCGATTTTGGGGAGCAGCGCGTTTGTTTCTTTTTTTTCTGAATGAAGTAAGAGAGGGAGAGAGGGAGTGAATATATATATATATATATTATTTCTTTTTAATTCAAAAAGTTGACTTTTCTATCGAACCCCAAACGAGACCCAACGACTGTCATCCTTAGCTAATTACCCCCATTCTGAACACAATGGGATATGTGTCGTAAGCTGATTCGATCATTTCGATTAGTTTCCGTCAAATTTTAAAGTGCAATTCTTTATATATTCAATTTAAACACACATTTCAATTTAGTGGGGCCACATACGAACTCGAAAAATTCCAGAAAAATATTTTCTAGCTTCGTATTGACGATACGGTCCTAACAAAACTAGTTTCGTCAAATTCTGAGACCGTTTGAAAAATGGCCAATTTCCAGTCGATTAAAATCAACTAAAACCGGTCAAACGCTTTTTCCTTTGCCACGCTCACATATTGATTCGAAAAATTATGAAATTTGAAACCTAGCAATAATTTGACATCACGGATCCAACAAAAGTGGTTTCGTCGAAATCCGAGGTCGTTTGCAAAATGTCCATTTTTAAGGGCCTGAATTCCATAGCGACTATTCAGAATTTTCAACTGGACATATCTTTTGATTCCCGCTATCAAATTTCGATTTTTCTGATTCGTTGGAAAGGTATTCACTAACAGATTTAAATAATTTTGGTTTCACTAAAATCCGGATTGTTCTGCACCCGGTACAGTCCGACAAAGTTTGAATTCAATTTTTGAAACTGCAGCGCCATTTCAGGCCTTGTTTATAATTATAATTAATTATATTCGTTTTCAATTGTCGATTCAAACTCAGTTTTCATCGTCATTATTTAAAATATTTATTTTAAATATTTAAAATCCATTATTTTAGCCAATTTAAAATTTTTAAATTGGTTCAGATTTTCTGGGTCGTTACAACTGTATAAGCATCAAATATAAATATTTAACGCTTATAACAGCCTGTCAATCAATCGATCGACATGCAATTAATTATTGGGATTAGTGTATGTCCAATCTCATCCCAATACCCGTGTGGGGTTTCAAACAATCAAACACATGTTTTATTTGTGCAGTTGGGCGATGTGTAAAATTTATCGTCCTAATCAATATCAGTTAAATGTGTGTATATAAACAAATCGTCCGATTTATTTATAAATATTTATTTTATATAAACGATAAAAATTATTTTTTTTAACTATAAAATATTTATTCATTCCACATCACATAATAAAAATTCACAACACATCAATCAAACAAACAAGTCATCCATGGTCTGTGGACGATGGGTGTCGGGTGCTGCTAAGCACCGTTTGCATCCTAGTATATATATTTCAACTAGCTTATAAAATAAAAGTGAGTAGTTCTCACCTTTGGGATCCACTCCTCCATTCTCTATTTCTGAACGGTTCGGATATGCCCAAAATTCCAATGTGACCTTTTCACGCTGTTAACAGTAAAAATCACATTTTTTTTACTTCATATATTTTTACAACGCTCCTTCCTATATAAAAAATATATTTTTATATTTCTACCTCTTATATAAATATCGAATTTATATTTCGATGCTATAAAAATCACATTTTTATTTCAACATATATATAATATAAATCAGATTTTTATTTCGCTACATATATAAAAATTATATTTTTATATTCTCTATTATATAAAAATTCTATTTTCAATCCGCTACTCATATAAAAATCAAATTTTTATTTCGCTACAACATATATAAAAATCGTATTTTTATATTCTCTATCTTATAAAAATCATATTTTTATATTGTTACTTCATACATAAAAATCATATTTTTATGTTGATGTTTATATTATAAAGATCATATTTTTAGTACGCTACATATATAAAAATCAAATTTTTATATCCTTAAAAATCAAATCTTTGTATGAACAAAAATCAAATCCTTTTTCTATTAGAAATCTAACCTTTCTTGTGTATAAAAATCCAATCTTTCTTTATAAAAATCTTTACTTTCTTTTATAAAAATCCTAGCTTTCTTTTATAAAAATAAAAACCAAAGCTTTATGTAGAATAAAAATCAATGCTTTAGGTAGAATAAAAATCAAAGCTTTAGGTAGAAATCACATTCCTATAACTATATTTCATATGTTTATAAAACAGAAATTAAAATTCAAGGTTATAAAACTCACGGTTCATTGTGGAAATTGAATCTTGCCACTGGAGGGGGAGGGGGTTCAGCAAGGATTGAAGAGGGAGGGGGAAGAGAAGGTGGCTCGGCGATGGCAGGTGGCGGCTTGGGGGGTCCAGTGCTAGGTTGAAGCGGGGGTTCGGTTTTGGGTTGGGCTGAGGGAATCAGGCGCGGTTTTCAACGAAGGAAGGGGAAGGGACTCCGACAGCGAGGACCACCAGAGGGGGTGGCGCGACGATCGTTAGTGGAGGGGAGGACTGGGCGAAGCGGGTTTAGGGTTGGGTTTTTTTATTTTTATTTCTATTTCGATCCTTGACTGAGAATAGAGAGAGGGAGGAGAGGGTGTTAATATATATATATATATATTAATTTATTTATTTTATTATTTATCTCTTCAAAAAGTAACTTTTTATTTTGAACTCGAAATCAAACCCACCGACTGTCGCCCCTAGCTAATTACCCCCATTACGAACACAATGGGATATGTATCATAAGCTAATTCGACTGTTTCGATTAGTTTTCGTCAAAATCAAAATATAAATCTATATATTGAATTTGAACGCACATTTCAATTTACCGGGGCCACATACGGACTTTAAAAATTCCCGAAAAATATTTTCCAGCTTCGTATTGATGATACGATCCTAACAAAACTAATTTCGTCAAATTCTAAGATTGTTTGAAAAATGGCCATTTTCCGGTCGATCGAAATTGACTGAAACTGTTAAAACACGTTTTACTTTGCCACGCTCACATATTGATTCTAAAATTTATGAATTTTGGAATCTAGCAATAACTAGACATCCGGATCCAACAAAAGTGGTTTCGTCGAAAACCGAGGTCGTTTGCAAAATTTCCATTTTTAAGAGCCAGAATTCCATAGCGTCTATTCTAAATTTCCAACTGGACGTAATTTTTTATCCCCGCTATGCAATTTCAATTTTTCGGATTCATTGGAAAGATATTCTCAAATAGATTTAAATATTTTTGGTTTTGCTAAAATCCGGTTTATTTTGAATCATGTACATTCATTCGAAATTTGAAATCAAATTTTCAAACTACCACGCCATTTTCAATTCCTTTTATAATTAAAAATAAATATTATATTCTAACGTTTATTCAAATAAATATATACATTCTAATTCTATTCAAAATATATTTCTCGTCGTTATTATTTAAAATAATTCATTTTAAATATTCAAAATTCATCAAAATTGCCAAAATAATTTTTTTTAATTGGCTCGGATTTTCCGGGTTATTACATTTCATAACATAATTAATTTAGAAATTTATTTCACAGTCCATTTTTGTACCTATCACATTTCTATCATTCATATTAGTTGTATATACCGAGGAGTTTTTCTATTTAAAGTTGAAAATGATAAAATATATAATTAATACATAAGTGTGTCTCTAACCTCTTTTAAAAATCCAAGCTCTGGTCATGCATGGTTATGAGACAACTTATAATTTAAGCTGCACCTGACCTTATTTAAAAATCCAAGCTCTGGTTATGCGTGGTCAGTATGCTCTTAAATTAAAAAAAGTGAAATAATGTGCTATAAATTGAAATTAATCTGAAATTCTCCTTGGTGTATAAAAACCAGCCTATCAATCCATCTTTCTAATATGTGAAGTGTGTTAATATTTTATGACGTATTATGATTTGTTGATTAATAACTATTGGGATTTTAGAGCATTTTATTTTGTCACTTAAATTGAATTATTAATTATAGTCCAAATCCGTCACTGTTTTTGAACTTCATTTTTATAAAATTCTTTTGAAAATAATTGGAAATATATATTTTTGAAACTCTCTCCATTTTGTATAAAATTCATCGTAAATCCGTCATTCTACAAGTTGAAATTTGTCACTGATTCTTTGTATATTATGATTTTTGTTTGACTGATTGAGATTTATAATGACCGTTCTTCCTATTAAGCTGAAATAATATTTTTAGTCTTTTATCTATATTTTAATTTCTGAATCCTTTTGATGATAACAAAAGGGGAAGAATGGATTGAGATTTCGATTTATGAGTGAATATTTTATAAGTATTATTAATTTTGAAAATTTATTATTATTCATATCATTCATTTCACTCATGCACAGTTATAAGGGGAGTTGTCTATTGTAGGGGGAATGATAAAAAGGGGGAGTTCTGTTCTTCACTGCCAAATACATTTATTTGATTCAAAATCTTAATGTTTGTTTGTCATCATCAAAAGGGGGAGATTTTTGTATATAACGTTGTTGTATACACAATTATATGATTTTTGTTTGGTGATAACAACCAAATATATTTTATTATAAATGTGTTTGTTACTGTACTGTACTATTTTATTATAAATGTGTTTGTTACTGTACTGTTTTAAATATACATTACAGACATGAATATAATATTTAAATTTAAATAGAATACGACTACACACGAATTCAAATATTCAACGATATTTTGTTTAAATTTAAGTATTTTATTTATACATTCAAACAGTACAACTCTTGTAACTCCACTATTTGAACACATCACATTTCATATACATTCTTTTTCGCGTTGACTCATATACAGACTCATTGACTTTTATACACTCTCACATATACAGTTTCAGACTTATACACTCATTGACACTATACACTGCTTTAATCTTTTGTCTTTCATATGTATATCTCAATATCATATGTATATTTCAATAAAAGGACAGGAAAACTTGTCTGGATGGCTGCATATACACACGTGTATATATATACACGTGTGCACTGCCTCGCCAATCAAGTATGCAATTGAGGAGTAGCCACGTGGACCAACTCGACTCAGTGCACATGAAAACAACAAAGTCATCACAAGCTCAAACATAGTTCAAAACAAAGCAGCAGTGGTCGAGTATGACATCTTTCAAATCTAATGGCCGAGCATGCAAAAACAAGTGTCCAAAGCAAGATGTTTCAAGTATACTCAAAGTTTTTTTTTTAGCATGTACAAGAAGATAGCATGAAACTAAAACAGCCCAGATTTCAGTATTGGTACAACAAGGTGGCAACCAACATGAAACAGCTTCATGTTTTCAAGTGCAGATTTGATAACAAAACTTGGTGATGTATACAAGTTTGGCAGTTTTAACCATATGTGCCAAAGTGGTCAAGGACTGGTGCAGATGAAAATGGTATAACAACAGTCAAGCAACAAAATTTCATGATGGACAGTGATACAAGCTCAAGTGATCAATTCAAAGTCGTCAAGCAATCATTGTGTAGTACAATTCAGCATGGTGCAGATTCTATTTCAGCAATACAACTTGGTTCAGGTCAGAATTATGCACATGTACAAACAGCTGAGTGTGTGTACACAAATGGATCATAACTTGCAATAGTGAAATTCATATTTTGCAAAGCCAAAGTGGAAATCACATACAAGAAGCTAATGAGATATATTTATGTATGTTACAAGGCATGACAAAGTCGGTTCAGTTATATAAAGGAGCAAATGAGAATTTCCAGTTTTCATCTACATTTCAAAATATTCAGGTTTTGGCAAACTAGATACAAAGGAAGTACTCATAATATAATGGTGCAAACAGTTTCAATACAAGTGCAGAAAATTACATATATACATGCAACAAGACACAAGGTTAAAGATTCCAATTTTCACTGCATGTGGGTGTGGCAAGGCTACACCAACAACTCAGCCAAGACATGGAATGACAAAAACAAGTGGTGTTACTGCTTCAAGTTCAAGAATATAGTTTCAACATGGCAGAACATAATAACAAAGAGCAACACTAATGCATGTCTGGTCAAACTTGGGAGTCCATCATCAAAGTAGGTTAATTTTAATACCTTTCTGAAACAAGATTGATAGAATGTATGCATGTATAAAAAGGAGCAAGTCTCAAGTATGGTTCACAATGTCAAGACCAAACATAATTCAGAATGCTCATCAAAACAGAGGTGCATGAAGTCAAAGCAAGTCATGTACATGGAAACAGGAAGCATAAGTGCAACATTAGTTTAGAAAATCATTCAACTGGTTCCAGGTTTCTCATATGATTATACACGATATATTTCTAGAATTTATTGAAGAAATATTTTGAAACTTTTCATCAATCAATCCAAGCTAAATTCGAGCAAGTTCATGGAAGAAATCATGCAAGTTTTTTTCCTACATAGTTATTTTGACAAGAGGAATCAATGGATAACATTTTTGAGAAGTTTTTAGAATTCATAGATCAAAAAGTTTCCAGTTATGCCAAATTCTTTTTGGGAACAAATTAATGCAGGGGATGCAATGTCTTTTATAAATAGAAAAGTGAATTACATAGAGAATTCATGTTTGGCATGAAAATCAGTATTTACATTTCTGGCAAGAAATAATCTGTTTTTAGTTTCCAAAAATCAATTTCAAGAGCCGAATTAATTCAAGGCAGCAACTCACAAATCATGCAAGGGACAAACAGATTGTATTCAAACAAGAGTTGCTTATAAAATCATGTCCAAGTTCATCGATTAACTCACGCAACAATTTCGCAAATAAAAAGAGGAAAACACGCACAAATTAGATCAGCCACATAGCGAAATCAGAGTGTAGGGTTTCTATTTTTTACCCTATATAACATCACCAATTTATCACTGGCATATCAGATCAAAAACCAAACTAATAATCAAAAGAGCAAAAATCAAATCGATTCAGACACTAAGGTTTTTACGATCGCAAGAGGACAGCCAAATCGTTGATAGAGAGTCGGAGCTACATAGAATCAAAATCATACAACAATCATTCGAAATTTATTTGGGAATTCCTCAAAGCCCTAGTTTTTTCTTTGGTCGCCATTATCACTTCAGAAAGAAAGAGACACACGCGGGCTCAACAAATAAACAAAGTGGACCGGCCATATTTTAAAAAGGGATGACCCTTGTTTAAATTCTAGGGTTATATAAACTAGGGCTTGCTTTATTTTTATTATATATCGTTTTAATTTGATTTGTAAAACGATTCGAATAGTTGTAAAATTCCAGGAAACCAGTTAGGGTGTTAACTGGCAGTTTACTAGAGTTTGTAAAATCTAGGGTTACTGGTTACAGGATTGTAATCATGGGAAATCTGATCTAAGGGATTAGATCAGTCTACGGTTTTGAGCGTAGGGTTAGTACAGGAGCAGGGAGTGCGAGTTTATAGTGTCTATAAGTGGGATCTGTTATTAACTCCTAGTAGAAACCTTAGGAATACAGCAGTAGGCAGGATTTTACCGAAGCTGGGTATCTCTGTGTATTATTTCCTTTCTGCTTTTTATTTCTGTTGTATTCTGTGATCTGTTTATTATTTAATATCCTGTCAGATTTTTAACTCAGCAAAAAACTGTGAAAAAACCTATTCACACCCCTCCCCCTCTAGGGTTATTCTAGATCCTACAGTTTTATACCTTGTCATAGTCGGAATCCAATCTCCAATAAGTGCCCTGAGGTATATAAGGAGCGTGAGATGCAAGCGTTCCGCTAGATTGCTATTTATTTGATTTAGACACTATTATAATACCATTGGATTTGACATCAAAAATATATTTTGGTAATCGAAAGGTAAAAACCATCAGTGTTTATGTGTGGATCGGTCTTACGATCATCATTTCTTTGGAAAAGATTTTTGAAAGTTAAACAAATGGTTGGAGTTTACTCACACCAGTCCCATGACTGACCCAGAGTTTATTTTGTTTGTTTTCCTTAAACTCTTGGGTGCCCAAATTTGTACAGATAGTCAAGTGGTCAGGACTTTAAAAACTCACTTGGAGGAGCTCGATCTATAGCTTGTCATAGTCGGAATCCAATCTCTAATAAATGCCCTGCGGTTTTTTTGATTTTGTATTATATATGGAGCGTGAGATGCAAGTGTTCCGCTAGATTGTTACTTATTTGATTTAGACACTATTATAATACCACTGGATTTGATATCAAAAATATATTTTGGTTATCATAAAGTAAAAACCATCCATTTTTATGTGTGGATCGGTCTTACGATTATCATTTCTTTCGAAAGGATTTTTGAAAGTTAAACAAATGGTTGGAGTTTACTCACACCAGTCCAATGATTGACCCAAAGTTTATTTTGTTTGTTTTCCCTAAACTCTTGGGTGCCCAAATTTGTATGGGCAGTCAAGTGGTCAGGACTTTACAGATTCACTTGGAGGAGCTCGAAGCAGGAGGCGTCATCAGTTAGCTATAGATTATCATATTTCCCACTGTGTACTATATTTGTATATGGAAACAGTTGTTTATAACTGTTCCAGAATTAGCTGTTGTGCTTTGATGATGGTATGTATATACACTTACCGATTTGTATTTCAAAACTTATATTATTTAATATATTTTATTCGTTCCGCTGTGAGATATTTGTTCTTCGTTTTCTTCTATTCTAACTTTTCTATCTTTCTATTTCTCAACCTCTAACTTATTTCTATTATTGATTCGTATTTCTGTGCAAGTTGGGTTGGGCCTGTGGTGTAAGTAGTCAACTCTAAGGGTACGGAAATTCGAGCCATCACAATATTGCTTAGGATGTAAAGAAACTAGAAGGTGAAATTAGTCAAAGTGCAATGCAGTGATGATTCAAAGGACTGCACTTGGGAAATAGAAGACAATATACAGAAGTCTTATCCCCATTGTAGAGTGGATATATCGGAATAGCGCATTTGCGAGGCAAACTCATTTCTATTCAATATCTCTTTCATTTCAATTTTGAGGGCGAAATTCTTTAAGTGGGGGAGATTGTAACGACCTAAAATTTGAGCCAATTTAAAAACAAGAATTTGAATAAACAGATTGAAATTTGATAATTTAATATTATTTCAATAGCCTAAAAATAGGTATTTTGCAAATGATGTCGGATTTCGACAAAACCAGTTCCATCGAATTCAGAACGTTAAATTATTGGAAGATTCCAAATTTCATATTAATCGGAGTTAGTATGTGAGCATGCGCAATATAAACACATGTCGAAAAATCATTTGAATATTTATAACCAAACTGAGAAAACAGTGAGAAGCCATCTGTTAAACCTAGTCTAACGTTGCGGCTCTCCGCTGTGAAATCAGGATATTTCTTATCAAAATATTTCATGCTTCTCCATCGGATGGGTGTGTCAACGTACCTTCTTGAGATGTTCTCACACTATCTCATCTCATATGATGCATTGTTATAGATTATGCATATAACCATTGAAGTCTAAGGGTGATGAGTAAATAATGCATACAGTTATACAGAACTTCTTTTCCCTTCTTTTTCCTTGGTCTGTATCTATTTTTTGATACGACAAACCAAAAGATGATATAAGTTTTTTCACTTCATAATAATTTTCGCACATTAAATTATCGGATGGAACATGCCGCTTAATAGCTTGAACAACAACCGTAAATCCAGATTCTGTAAGGTTGTATTTTGATTTCATTTCAATGTATTATGCAGTTACCGATAATTGAGTGTCGCTTTTACATCCATCCCAAAGGCTTTTTTAGCATGATCCAATAAATCATATATTTTTTAGCTTCAACATTTGGTTCCTTCTCGACGTTAACATCGTCATTATCAATTTCAATGATAGAGAACATTAATCGTGATTTATCTTAGACCATATTTTCTATGAGATTCGTGCTAGCTTCACCACTAATGACATCCACAAACTGTTGTTGATTGTTAAGAGCTATAATTTCTCCATGACGATCCCACAACAATTAATTGGGTACGAAGCTGTATTGGTGCGAATGAACCTTAACCATATTCGGTATTAAAATATTTGAACAATTTGCACCTACTACATGGACAACGAATTTCCTCATCGTTTCCAATATTACTTAAAGCAAATTCGATGAACACTTGTACCCTGTTTGGAAAATGTTCACTTATTGCACCATTAATTTCCCTTCTTCGGTACGTCCAGCTCTAATCAATAAAGTAATTCACCATTTTTCCTATTTTAAAACATATAATGAAGTAAAAAAAATTAATCATTCATTTTATATTTTCTGTAAATTTTATTTACTGGTTTAGTAAACATATTCTAAATTTTATATTTATTTACAAACTTTATTTTAAATAAACAATTATTGGTTTGATGACACTAATGTGACTTCTATGATGATCAGTCATTCTACTTCCCATTACAAATATAATAGCAATTACATTCCGTAAATCATATCATTTTAAACAATTTCACAAAATTTAGGCAGTATTTCCCCCGTGTTCCTTGTATCATTCACAAATGCATGTACACAAGGAACGTAAAGGAAATATCATTGAAATTTTGTGAACCGTTTAAAGTGATATGATTTACGAAATATAATTTCTTTATAGTGCTTGTAACTTGTCTAATACAGGAACAAATCTGACAAATGATGTATCATATAAATAGATATGTCTGGTTTTATAACGACCATATACAACACTTGTCAGATGGGGCCAAATAATATCTAAGGGTTTGAATATTTGTTTATATTAAATTTAATTTTTTTTTTATTTTACCATTTTATTACATATGTACCAAGTTATATATTTTTATAATTTATTGAATTCTAACTACGATGATTCCTATCAAAATCATTCATACACCAAATCAATTCGATGTTCGCATTAGCACAAAACTCGTGTTCACACGAATTATCCAGAACTATGATCACTTCTAACATAATGTATACTTTGTGTTTACATAAATTATACTATTTGCAAACTATATCACACACATACGGTCAATACTAACCATATCAACCTAAACAAACGCAATATACTAAATTAAAAAAATTTGCAAATATAAATAATTTGACTATTGTGGGGATAATAATAGCAATTAGGGGGTAATATTATGTAATGTACATATACTAACAAGCAGGAATCAATCATTCTTTAAAGTATGCCTTAATTAAAAGAAAACTAAATGTTAGGTTTAGGAAAATTACCTGATTTTTCAAGCTAGGAGGGTGGAGACGGGCTGCAGCAGCTCCTATGTGTCGTCGAAGGTGATTGGGTTGGTGTTTGTAGTGGTGGCAACATTGTTAAAAAAGGAAAAATGGTGATTTGGAGGGGAAAAACGTGATGGAGAAGGTGAAATGAGCTTCAAGCCGTGGGTTCTTGAAATTATGCAGGAAATTTCCAACGGTCGCAAACGGCTTTTATTCCAATGGCTACACATGGCTAGTTTTAAAAACAATGAGCCTTGGAAAGTCGTTGGCGATCGTTGGAAATGGGTCATTAGAATGCACTATAGTTCTAGCAATGCAATTTTAAGTTTATCGTTACCCAAGACTAGAACACAACTATGTTTACTACAATGTCCATACCATTGAAACTAAATTAAAGATACTTTTCCAAATTAGTGACACTTCTCATTACCATACTACGTTTACTAAAGTGTCTATGACTTTGTTTACTGCATTGTCCATGCTTGTTGGAACAAAACCGAAGACACTTTTTTATTACCATAGCAATAATATATATAGTATATTTTTATTAATTAGTATTGATATTATTGGGAAAATAAAGTGGATATTCTGGGTAGGACCATTCATTGAAGCAACAATTGCAATGGCCTACCACTAATATGTCTTGAGAGTGGGGCTCATTTCAAGAGCAGTGCATAAGGTTGATGGCAACTGAGTATATAAACAAAAAAAAAATTGAATTATGGGGAATTTCCAAGATGGGATGTTGAATTGTAGGTACAAAGATACGAATTGGAGGGGAATTATTTGGTATATTCGGATTGTTCGTATTGTAATGTGATTTTTGCTTTTTATTTTGAATGAAGAGTGCCATTTGAATTTATTTGCCTACATGTTCTTTTATACGTAGTGGGTAACCATTGCCTACACTCCACTTTATGTTATCATGGCTTGTAATGGTGTTGCTTGAAACATAAAAAATGAAATGGTGCAAAGAATAAGAAAACGAAGTAATTTAATTAAACTTAGGTGGAAAATTGTTTTAAAGTCCATACTTCACTTCTAAGCTATCCTTTCTCATGGCAACACCTAAGAGAGCATAATTTCACATAGCATCCTAGTCCATGTTTATAAATAGAGGCCTCTCGCTCTCATTTTTTTTTTTTTTGCATTTTCTCTTCCTTCTCTTCTCTATTTCTTCCTTTTTTCCTCCCATTATCTCCTTTCCTCCCATTCTCTCCTTCCCTCCACCCATGCGCCCCACCCGCGCCTCCTTCTGCTGCCACCTCATCCCAAACACCTCCCCTTCCTTGCTATGGATCCCACAACCTCCTAACACCTCCAAACCACCTCTAAACCCCACTTAAACACTGAAAGGGCACATCATTACACTTCTTCTCCCCAATACACTCCAAGTCGTGGACCCAATAGCCTAAAATAGCACCCACGCGGACCCCACACCCCTAGGTCACATCCCTTAAGAAAAAATCCGACCTTTTTTCTCTGAAACCAATATATACTCATATATAAATATTCAAGAGTTAGTTTATAGAACTCGTATGCATCGAACCCCTGTTCGTGGAAAAACTGATATTGCACGATGATGCTGGAAGGCTGTTGGACTCGACCAGAATAGCAGAGGAATCCAACATTTGAAGTTACGAAGGAGTGGATAATTCGCTGAGAAACTACATAGTTAAAATGTTAAGTAGTATAGGGTTAATAATATTAAATCACGTTTAGGTTTAATAATGATTAGTGAAGTAAAAAAATCTGATTTTTAGGTGATAAACTTATGTCACTTAAGTTAATGGCACCCTATGATGATGATTATATGGATATTGGATGTTGATTGTGGGTATTCACCTTATTTTGTTGATTGAATATTATTTTAAATAGTTATAGGTTAATGGATATTACCTTGCTAGTTAATAGCACCTTGTTTGGTTGAATGTTATAATGATTGTTTATGACAGGGTATATGACACCATAATTAATTATACCAAAAAAGTTTGATTGTTGGGTTAACGGTTAAGTCTCTATTCAATAAAGTTATTTAATTGAGTATTTTATTAATTAAATAATAAGTGAAAAATAAAAATTTGAATTTGATATCTGACTTTTGATAGAAACGAAGTTAAAGTTATTACGATAAACATTCCTAAAGGAAAGAAATTTATTTGAAATAGTTTTCAAGTAATTAAGGCGTGTTCAAGTTTTTGATTAAAAATGAATAGTAACTTTAAAAACGAAGTTTGGTTTGGGTATAAAGGAAATGTTTTAACTAGATTTCCTTTTCTAAATTATCTTATTTATTTTTATAATAGACTTCAGAAAAGTTTGGATTTCAAAAGTTGAAGTTTGAAAATAATATTATTTTAATGAATTAAATAATATTACAATATTTAAATAATTGAATATTTGAATTTGAAGTTCAATTTGAAAATATAGTTTCTGAACATTATTATATATGTTTTATATAATTAATAAATTAATTTAGAGTCAATTCTACTTGATTCTTAATATAAGTCGAAGTTTGGTTTGAATAGAACTAGTCGCACAGTGGTTGTTCCTGAATTTCGGCCATTGGCTTCAAATTGACGTACTAGGAGATCCAATCGTTGAATTTTCACGAAACAGAAAATGTTTTGTTCGAAATGAAAAGAGTTTTCAAATGCAAAGAAAATTTTTATAATCCAAAGGTTAGATATGGATATAAGTTCAAATCAACTTCGAATAAAAACAATGCTAGTACAGTTTAGAACCCGAAATGGGATTTTATTGAAATGGACTATTTTTAAGTTATTAAAAATAGGAAAAAAATCATTATATATTATATTAAATGATTTGAAAGAGTTTTGAACCAAATATATGAGGTTTTGAACGATAAAAACCCATTGACTAGAAATAGGCTATTTTCCAACGCCTTTTGTAATGGTTTAAGTAACGTTTTGAGATTAAGGGTTTTAAGTTCCAAAATTGAATATAGACCCTTGTAAACCTTTTATATATCGTTAATAAAGAGTTTTACAAGATGATTTTGGAAGCTCAACAGCTTAACCAAGTTTAAGAATAAGACCAAATCTTATGAAACGATTTCCAATTAAAGAGACTTAACTTGGGATCCGATAATCCAAAATGATTTTATTTTTGATGCTACTTATTTTGAAAAGATCGGGTTCAATCCATTTCGAATAATTATACGACGAGTTAGAAGTCGAAGTTATTGAAGACGGTGGAAGTCCAAGAATCTTCACATCGAATGGATTGCTTGTTGATGCCTTGGGTAGCTTCCATTATAAGGTTATAAGTGGTAGAGTTCTGGACGTACTTGTTGATTGTTCGAACATGCAAGGGTCTCTCTCCTTTGTTGGACGAGGAACAAGGTGCCTTTAGTTTTGTTTTCAATCCAAAATGAACTTGTATTTAATGAATGTCTGACACTGTATTTTATAATGTATTGATTGGTTTTTATTAAAAAGAATCAAGTTGGTTGTTGAGAGGTTATATCAACTTAACACCCTCTTTGAGATGTAAGAGCTCAAATTTTATATGGTTAGTGATTATTGATTACATGTTGTGACTTGAAAATGTGACATGCTAAGTGTTGATGGTAGATAGATCAAAGCTTGTGTTGCAAAGTAGAGCTTTGTGGAAAGTGACTTCACGACCTCACAACCAGTAATGAGCTGAAATAGGATGAAGTACAACAGAGATAAGGAATAACGTTTCCTTTTAGTTAAGAAACGATGTTATGGTATGGAGCCAATTTACTTATGTGGATGATGGAATGAAATGCCTCAGATAATGGTCGACAACGACCGGGGGATGTTATATTCAGGAGAAACCCCAACTACACCTGGTATAGGTATGCTTTGCCAATACAGAAGGGGCATTTGTTGATTCTGGGACATCTCGCTAGAGGTATTTTGAATCGCAGTAAGGAAGATCTTTTGCTTCGGTCATTAATGGAACCCAAATTCCAATACGAGCCTTTACGGTTTTAGTTGTAAGCTATGTATGTACACGTAATATATGGGTAACTACGTCTGCAACGATTGATACATTTATTTTGAAAAGTTTTCAAAGATAGACATTAATGACAATATCAAATAATTTTCGCGTATCAAACATATTTAGTTATCATAAGAAAAAACTTGCTACTAATGGTGTGTGTATGCATTGTGTGATGGGATGTGAGTCTTACGGTAGCTTCATTTTCAAAAGGCATTGCGAGTTTTTGTGCACTAGTATTCATGAGGGGAAATCTGTTCCGTGTTATGTGGCATGCTCTTATGATTTATCTTACTACCTTTATAAACACAGCTGTTTTTGGTTTCTCATGCTAGTCTCATGAATGACACGTAGTTTTGTTTTCCCTTGCGAACTCGGGTTCCCTTATTTCCATACGGGCAGCCTAGTATTCATATTAGTAGTTAAGTTCATTTTGGGAGCTATGTATGGAAGGTGGTTTTGGATTTGGAGCAAGAGTAGAAGCTGGATGTTTCTTTTGGATTCTCTCTGAAGACTCTATCATGCTATTATTTCTGTTGTGCACTTATTTCTTATTTCCATTGTTCTGTATTACTGAACCTTATCAGTTGTATTAAACTTTGATGTATTCCTAGTGTAATATGTCGTACATTATGATGTTGTAATGCAATGTTTATTTCGGCTATTATAGAATGTCCTGTACTCCAAAGGAAATATGTTCTTTCGAGAACTTGGAATGTCAATATCCAAGGTACCGAGAGGGTGGGTCGTCACAACATAGGCTCGATTTCATGGAGATCAAAGCTGCAATCTATCGTAGCTTTCTCAACTACCGAAGAAGATTTGATATCGATTGTGGAAGCAACAAAGGAAGGATTATACTTACTTCAGTTATTGGATGATCTTTCAATGGCGCAGAGCGGACAATAGAGCTATTTTCAGATAGTCAGAGTGCGATTCATCTTGTAGAGAATCAAGCTTATAGTTCATGTACGAAGTGCTATGATGTTAGAGGTTTCTTTCTTATGCTTGAAGAAGAACAAAACAAGATCAAATTGGTGAAGGTGAGTACTTTGGATAATCCTTCAGAAGCGATATCAAAGTTACTTCCAAAACACAAGTTAAAGCATTGCTCAAACTTGATCAGTATGCTTCCTGCTACTTGAGCGTCATGGGGCGCCGACCCAACAACTAATTTCGTTGATTGAATATATCTAATTGAGGCGGAGTGTTAAAATTGGACGCTTTAAATCTATGCCAAATTTATTATAGAGAAGATTTTAATTGATTTTTGTAATCAATTAATTATGAGCAACAAATTGGAAAGATAAGAAAAGAGATTATTTGATTTAGTAAATCAGTCAAACCTAGATATATATGGCAACAAATTGGAAATATAAGAGAAGAGATTATTTGATTTGATAAATCAATCAAATATATGTATATGGGGAAACAATTACAAATATGCAAGATTTGCATTGAAACTAGATCAAGGAAATCTGGAAACTTTTCGTGCTTATCTTCAAGCAAGTTTTCATCCTTACACTTATAAATAGGAAGACATTTGCTCATCTTTTTCATCACAAGCTAATAGTGCTTTCTTCAACATATCCTCAATAAGATCCCTATTTCTATATCAATTATAAGGTGATAACTATATATTGAGTGTTTGCATTCTTCTCTTATTGTACTCCCTCTTGAACTGAAGAAGAATAAAAAAAAGTCGTTGGGTCTCCGTGGATGTAGGATATTCATATCTGAACCACATTAGATCTTATGTGTCTTTTATTTCTGTCATTGTTTCCGTAAGGCTGCATAAAGTATTCTTGTTCTTTTGTTTTGAGTTCCATGGTATCTAAATTGACAATACTAGATCCAGATCAATACACTTCCGCTTAAATTCACATAAATTTCATTGTAGCGTGTTCGTTGTTGTGTATATCATACATATAGCTGACTCATATGGTATAACTTGAATAAAGTGGAATACATACAATGATACATATGAAAATTTAATTGTTCTGCAATGTTGGTCGATGTGGAATATAAAGGCATATAAAACAACATAATTTTCAACTATTGAATAACACAAATTGTTATAAAGAATGAAAATTTTAAAAATATGCTTCATATTCCATCATATGTGTAAAGTTGTCCCGACTTGGATAAGGATACTTGTAATGAACATCGTACTGATAACTCATAAAAGGCGAATAAAAAAAAAACACAATCGTTGTTGATTATAATTTATTGTCATTGATGGATTGTTGAAAGCGGGAGATGCAATATCATGACTAATGCTTACTATCTCAACCATTCTAGAATTGTTTTTAGTTTGGTGGTCAGCTACATGTGGTGGTATGAGTTCTGCTACTTGCATATGTCTGCTTTACACAACAATTATATGGATTTCGATGTCGTTGAAAACATTAGCTCCACATAGTTATCACGGCCACCTTAATGGATTTCGATCCTAAATTCATAGACCAATCATACATTAAATCTATATCAAATTCTTAGGATTTTATCTTAGCTGTTTTATAAATATATTCTTTAAATCAAACTGAATTACAACATTTAACGCCTTTCTGCACTTTATACGGCCTTTAACATATTTGTTAAAATCGTCTTTATATATAATCACTTAACGTGGCTGTTAAGATACCGAAAGTTATCTATTTCTATAACAAGTGTTGAAATTGACATATTTTTCTAGTAAATTTTTAACAAAAATTGAAATTAATTTGTTAAATAATACATAGACATGACTTTAAGTGGCCATATTATCACCTAAATTCCTTCATTCTCTCAAAATTACCCTATTTTGTCATTTTGATCCAAAATTAAAATCCTACTGTCTTTGCTATGCAGCCGCGCAAACGACAAAAAGGCAAAATCCTTAACCACACTCCCGGACCTTATCCAATATCGTCTTCCTCCAGGCTCGTCTCTCACAGGAAAAAGAATTCCAACAAATGCATTCGCAAACTGCATTAATGTTGAAGCCCTGAAACAATCCGGCAATGGAAGAAATCCTGACCCTTCAGCTCTCCTCTATTTCAATCCCCAAACAACAATTCTCTGCCCATTTCTGTAATTTCGCCCCTCACCGCCGCCTTCTCCCCTCAGCTCACTCCTCCCTCCGCTTCTTGACCACATTTCCCGAACTGCCCCTCCAACCCCAGCAGATCAACACCGTCCAAACCACCATCCTCTACCTCGACTCAATCGGCCTTGACCATCTCTCCCTCCTCGATTCCCAGCCGTCCATCCTCTCCACGCCTCTCTCCGACCTCCAGTCCACCGTCCGTTTCCTCCTCTCCTTGAACCTCACCCCTCTCGACCTCCGCCGCATCGTCTCCATGCACCCACAAATCCTCACCACCAACACACAATCCTTAACCTCCGTCGTCACCTTCCTCCTCCGCGAGGCCTGCGTAGACCACTGTCAACTCCGCCACGTCATCCACCGACGCCCACGCCTTCTTCTCTCCGACGTCGCGTCTCAGCTAAGGCCGACTCTGTACTTCCTACAAATGCTTGGCGTTACAGAGATCTCGAAACACTGTTACCTGCTCTCCTGCTCTGTGGAAGAGAAGCTGATTCCACGAATTGAGTTTTTTCAGAACCACGGCCTTTCCAACAAAAAGGCACGAAATATGTTCAGAAAGTTCCCGCCTTTGTTCTGTTATAGCATGAAGGATAATTTGGGGGTGAAACTAGGGTTTTTAGTGGATGATATGGGGAGAGAGTTGGAAGATGTGGAGAACTTTCCTCAGTACTTTTCATACAATTTCGAGAAGAGAATAAAGAAGCGACATCTGATGTGCAAAGAACATAATGTGTTTCTTAGTTTGCCTGCATTGTTGAAGCCCAGTGATGACAAATTTAGAGAACGGTTAGATGTCTGCATTGGATCTTCGCCTCCATTGAAAAGCTCTCCTCTTTGGGCTGAAGGTTTGGATTCTTGTAAAATGGAGAATATTGTATCATGACATTCTTTTTCTTCTTTCAATAAAGTTGGTACATATACAGCTGAATCTTGCTTAGAATGCCCATTAATAATTTATATGATTTATGTTTTCATTGGTTATTGAAGTTATTTACACACATTTTGGGTTGTTTCCATTTAGTGGTTGCTTCTGTATTCCATGAATTTTCTGAAGTTTTTCCAGATTTAGCTGTTAAATCCCTTGTAGTAAACAAGACGGACTATAAATGACTATAAATCTATAGTACCCAAAGCACATCACATTAAGATTAAGTAATGGAAATCTTCTATCAAGTAAAACCACTTTGGTGTGCAACATCCAAATTCTCTTAGCAAACATTATTAGTCAGTATGATAGGGTAATTATCATTTTAAATGTATACATGATCTCATGCTTTGTTTAATGGTGTGTTGGTAAATTTATGCTGTAATGTTAAAATCAATCATGTATAGGTTGTTTCTCAACGTGAGCTAAGACAAATCGTCTTTCAAGGTAAAATGGAGTCGAGGATCACACATTTTGGTTAAAAAAGAAAAGAAAAGGAAGGTAAAATGGAGTCGAGATAATTATTCTTTTTAATCCATTGCAATAACACCGTTAAACATTTGAATGAGGGATGCATTTGTATGTGCAAACGAAGAATTTGAATGGAATGTTTGAAAAATGTTTATTTTAAAATAAAGTTGATTTATAATTAATTAATTTTTTTTCGTAGAATAAATAATATGCATCCATAATTCATATTCTACTTTAGCTTTTTAATGAATAGCACATTCCATTTAGTTCTGTCAAAAGCAGCTTGGGTGTAGCTGCATCCATTACTCCATACTAATCTATAAGTTCATGTTTGCGTGAATATTGTTCCATTGATGATTGCCATATTTGGTGTTTGTCATTCACGTCAGTTTGATGTTTTTGTATGTGATTGGTTTTTCATTTCGTCTTGGTACAAATTGTTAAAAGAACTTGCATTCCCAACTCCCCAATTTAAGAGGAGAAGTGATAATCTTCCAAGCTTTAGAATCCTCCTTTAGAGAACCAATATATCTCACATTATTAACTATTGCAGTAAATTTAAAATGAAAAGCTAATTGGAACAATTTTGGACACAATAGATCTCTATTACTGAATTGTCCTCGATTTCCACATTCCATGTAATGATGAAAGGATCTAATTTCGTACTTATATAGCGTGTACCAAATTCAAATATAAGGACATAAATACAAATTTGAATTCTACAATTTTGTTGTTATTTAATTCGAGTAGATGCAAGAGAAACATAAATTAGATATTGAACCGTGAAGGATGGAATTTTTTTTTTTTTTTTTTTTTTTTTTTTTTTTTACAAATCTCTATTCACAAATGGTATAAATTAATTAGATGTGAGGATTCTAAGTTTGTAATTGGATTGAAAGTATGATCCAATAGCCTTGAAATGGAGTTAACAGGAGAAGATCGCCTAATGATGAAATAACTTCAAATGGTATAGCATTAGTTGTTTGTTTGAAAAAAAATAACTAATCTCTTATCTTTCTTTTAACATACATATTCCATAACCAATTAATTGATTTTATTTTCTTCAATATCGAGGAGAAAATTTTCATATTTGAGTCTTAAAATTTAACAATCCGCATTCACTCAAATATCGCTTTACAAATCTCCCTATCAACCTCAACAATCTATAAAGAAAAATTACGAGATCAGCACCCTCAAACTTCATTAGTTCAGGACCGAACTACTCAAATTTAAGCATAGCTCAAACTTTGCTCTACCTTCTCTTGCAAACACAAAAGAGAAACCATTCATAAACGCTATACAAGGAAATTATACAATTCGCTCAAACCGATATAGGAGATTTGCTCTAGATAGAGTAAACCATCCTGGAGTTTTCTTTGACATTCTCAAGTTGCTCTAGATAAAGTAAAATAGCACTCTAGTAGAGAAATGTATTGTACCAACATCTCCACTATCTATCGAGTGAGAAAACACTGATATTATTTATATATGTGTCTATACATGCATACACACTCATAATCTCACTCCTAAGAGATTTCTCTCGCTTTCGCAGGTTTGCACCATTAAACTCACCTCTGAGCTCCACAATACTAAGTGGACATATTGCCGAATCACCAATATGATCACAGTCTCATTCAAAGCCCATAGAATCATCAAATCATCAGATTGCCATTTAGTGTCTAACTGATATTGACTTTACTTAAACTCCACCATAAAACTAACCCTTTACACAATAACTCTCACCAACATGAGTGTCACCCATGAGCTATTAACTTTTTCCAACAATGTTTGCTTAATTACCACCAATTCACATTGAGATGTAAACTATCTCAAAACTTCCTCAAACTCACCAAAGTTGTAACAACCCACATAATTTACGATTATTTAATTAAAAGATTTATTTAAATATTGTATCGCGTGTTCAGTTTAAAACCCGAAATTTGTAACTTTGTGTAAACAGAAGAATTTGAACTTGAGAACACTTCCATTGAGTTCAAAATGTCGTTTACGATATTTAAAAATGTAAACATCAATATGTTTGGAGTTAGTGAAATTCGAGACTTCGGGTAGGGCTTTGTTTTACAAAGACTAGCCCACTTCCTTTTAACCCCCTAACCCCCTCTCCTTCTCATCCATTACTAACACTTAACAAAAATAGAAACTGGGGAAGGGGATGGGAAATTAAAATTCCTAAACCCTGGATTGATCTTAGGAATCCTATTCGTGTAGGAATCAAGTGCAAATTCAAAGGGAAGCTTAGGTAAGTTGAATTTTATCTTCTCTAACTCAGCTTCTCTTAAATTCTTATGATTTCCTAATACTTAACTATTAAGATTCTTGTGTATATGCGTTTAGATTGGAGATTCCATAGTATTTTTTGAAGAGAAGTTGATCTTGCTTGGATTTGGAGCCTCTCCTTGCTTTAGTAATCAAAGGTGAGTTCTTGCGAACTCACATCTTTGACTCAAGCTTATATGCTTGCCTAGTGGTCCCCTGGCGCATATATTTTGTGTATGCATTGTGTGATTTGGATTTGTTGTATGTGAACTTTCCAATTTTTGAGTTTTGATTTCATTTCGATGAATTCTAGTGTAAATCGTATTTGTGAGTTCTTAAGTTGTTTCGGCGAGTCTTAGAAGCATAATTATCGTTTTGATAATGTTCTAAGCCTTCACCATTCGCATGCTCGTCCAGAATCATCGGATATCGACTTTTCCCTCAAAACTATGAAATTAACATTATTAAGCAGGTTCAGCCGACTGAATGGATCAACTCAATCGACTGAATTAATGTTCGTTATCGGGAATGATTTTGTGTACAGGTTAGCTAACTAAATTTTCCATTCAGCCAACTAAATCATATTTCAATCGATTGAATGAGTTAATTCAGTCGGCTAAAGTTCAAAACAGAAACATGTGTTTCTAGAAAACAGATTCTGTCGGCTGAATCATAAATACAGTCGCCTGAATCATGTTTTCTACTGTTACCTGATGGAGACCACGACCAACAGTCTAGTTTGATCCACGCTTCTTCTTGGCTGAGTTTCTGCTCGTTTGCTCTTTTCTTGTGTTGTCTCAGTTGCTCTAATTCGTGAATTTAATAAGCTCAATTATATCGAATTTTGATGATCATTTGATTTATTTAATATCGATATTTATGAGATTTAATTTACGTTATTTAAAACGTAAATTTTGCGATCGATTGTTCTTATAGTCGTATTTTTGATTTTTTGCCACTTCAAATATATATAAAGGTTTTATACTATTAGTAAATTACAAATCTTTTACTCAAAATGATTTCTAACACTACTTTCATCATACAAAATTGTTTTCTAATCTACTAATATATATATATATATATATATATATATATATATGTGTGTGTGTGTGTGTGTGTGTGTGTGTGTGTATATTAAAACCTTTTCCTTACTCATATGAGAAATCCAATTAAACGTCTTAGTAAAACAAGTGGTGCGAAATGCTTGCGTTTGCTTCGACGGTTAATTCTTGAACTCGTTCGATTGAAAACTGTGGCAATGATCTCCTTGTGTTTTTAGTGGACTATACAACTTATTTTTAAATATCTGATAGAGCGAGTGGTTATGAGATATGTAACTTAACACTTATATTTACTAGCTTGGAGTAAATATACACTACTTTGGATCAATTGTGATTTTTTTGTGGATTTTTGCTTTCGACGATCTTTGGATCATCTTGTGGAACTTCAGCTCATTTTGTGAATTTGTGCACTTTATGATCTTCGGATCACTTTGAGGAACTTCGGTTCATTTTGTGAATTTGTGCTTTCTTCGACCTTCGGATCCGATGGGGTCGCGACTCGAAGTCTGTGGACCATCTTGTGGAGCTATGGCTCAAAACTATAGATTAGCGATCCAGAGTTCGCGCCTCAACTTTTGATAGGCCTCTTTCCCCTTTTCTATGATATTATGGATATTTAATTATTGATTTCTAGAATTTGTATTTTGATATGTGCGATATCAATTTGTGTTTTGATATGGGATATCAATTTGTGTTTTGATAATATGTTATCAATTTTGTGTTAATTTGACAGGTGATATCATTTCCTGTGAGTAGCTATATAAATTAGAATGTGATATTCTTTTGTAACACTAAGATTTTTTTGAGATATTATGTGAACATATTTAGGACTTCAAAGTTATATGTGAATATTGTTGTTATTGCATACATGTCATTATCTGTTTATATCTCTTATTCTATCTCAGTTTATTGTGATAAGTACAGGTAGGCTGATTCATTTATTGTTTTTTTCTTGTAAATAATACTCGGGTCAGGCCGAGGTGTTACAGGTGCTTCCGCTTCACACTAGCGGGGACCATATCTTGTTCCTTTGGCTAATTACAATAGTGTTGTAGTTTTTGGGTTTCATGTAAATGAGATAGGGACTACTTTTGTATACATATTATTTTATGTAGCGCTTGTACCTATTCTTTTGTTGTATAGTGGATCAAATATGACCATTATCTTTGTGTACACACTTATGTGTTATATTCATGTTTATTTCTGCCTTCTTAATATGAATATATATGTCTAACTTTGATTACATTGTTATGTTATTTTATATTGATTTCGAATTATATATAGCCATTGTGTAGTTGGTTTGAACTCGAATTAGATGTTTCAAATTTCCTCTTAAGAGATAACGTAAGACCACATTATCCAACATGTTTAACACTTGTTCAAAGCTATTATACAGATGGTCGCTCCTCAACAGTCTTATTCTTCGGGTTAGTTGACAACATTACTTCGTAATGCCCATGGCTAAAGCGAGTATAAAGGTACGGCATCACAATTTGGTATCAGAGCCAATTTCGAAACAATATAAGATATTATGAAGAGGGTCATTTTCTTAAGTCTCTCTTAGGAAATCATGTGTTAGGATTTAATTCGAGTCTTAGGACTCGTCATATCCTATTTATTTTATGATCCCTTGTTCAACCAATCAAATTTATTCGAATTCACCTTTGGGAGTCTTGGCCTAGACAAACTTAGTTCATGAGTAGGAATTCAGAGTTAATTCCTATTTTTGAGTTGAAATAGTCTTTGGGACTTATTTGTGAAGATTTTTTTTAAATCATCTTATAAAATAAATTTGGCCAATTAATATGCTAATCCGTTTGAGATTCACTTTGTAAGTTCAAAGCGGATAAATTATTTCCGCTAAGCACTATGAAATAGTTGTTTATTTATTTATGATTAAAAATTTAATTCATGAACAAATAGTTGCATCTCTGATTATTTATGTACAAATTTTGTGACGGTCTAGAAATTTTGACAAGTTAAATGATAGATTTTTTGTATGGCAATGATTATTAAGTTTGTGATTTGTTAATACTATTTGTCGTTCGATCGGATTTGTCAAAGATAACATGAATTAGTAACACTAGAATTAAGCATTGCTCTTAGTTTCCATAATGTTTTAAGGTAAATGCTACTAAAACACCTACCTTCTCCTTATTACAAGTGTTAGGACACTTGTAATTTTGCATGCCACATTCCATGCATGATTTACCCATGTCCTAAGAGGTGTCAATACCATATTCTTCCATTCCATGTATAAATATACCTCCTTTCCTCCTTTAAACACCATTCCACTCTTCTTTTCCATTTGGCCTCCTTCATTACCTTAAATCCATGGCTTCCTAAGCCTTTCTTCCTCATTCCTCTCCTTGTTCTCCTCCCTCTTTCTCCCTAAATTCGGCCAAAGTTGCCTCGTCCTCGTCCTCCGAAATTCTGACATTTTCTCCTATTAAAAAGGAAAAGAAAAGGAAGCTTAATAATTATTTTAGTTTATAAAGAGTCGGCAAGGAAATTCTGTTATTCCGAGATAGCTATTGTTGGTTTAGTGGTCCTACAATAAAGATTGGTGGAGTGGAACCCCAAGGTGAGAACTCAACACTTATATTTGTTCACTTTCTATGCTATGTGAATTGTTATTGATTATATGGTTAATTAGTAAATATTGCAATATAAGTGTTTAGTGGAAAACGCTTGTACATACACTGTTATATATATACCCATATATGCTCATGTGATGGATGAATGGATGCTTCATGGTTGTTAGTAGTGATAATATGTGCATTATGCTTGTTATACACACATATGTGGATTTATATGGATATCAAATAAGTCTCGAACCAAGTCGATATTGTAAATGAATATTTTATTCAATTTGAAATTTGAAAATGGTTTTCTAAATTGTTTTGAAGTAATTTATATTATAAATAGAGTTTGTCAAAATAAATACCGGAATGTTCTAGGATGACAGAGAGGATAGTGTCTAGGCTTGAGTTTGGAAAATATAGTTTCCTGCTCTCCCTGGCTATCCCTAACTGATTCGACGGACGGGATAGTAAATTCAAAATTTATTTGAAATTTAGTTTGAAACTATTTAAATTTATAGTAGAATTTAGTGTACTTTTGTTAAAAACTTTAAATGCTTATAACTTTTGCAACTTAAATCAGATTTCCACGGAACGAAAAACGTTTGATTTTCATCAACAAGAGCTTTCAAATGAGTGAAAGCAAAAATTAATTTTGACATATAATTTTCAAGTTATGTTTAAAATAATTTAGAAAAGGTCGTTATAAATGGAGTTAGTTAAATATAATTATAAAATGGCTATTATAAATTATTTAAAAATAAAGAAATTTTTTGTTAAATCATAATTAATTATTTAAAAATGATTTATGGTAAAATCATGAAGTTTTGGATAATACAAAAGTCATTTTACTTAAACTAGCCAATATTAGTATTTTGAAACACTTTGAAACGCTTTTGTAACGTAGTTCGTTAAATATTGAGTTTTTAGTGATCTAGCTTTATAAATCTTTTCCAAACCTTAATAAATGATTTCTAACAAGTAACAAAGTATTTTGAACTATAGTTTGAGTTTGCAAACATGAAGTATGAGTTGAGACCTGATTTGGTCCTATATATCGTTTATTATTTGGAAACACCGGAATTTGATTTATGTCTGAAAACCATTCCAAGTAATAATACGATGTTGTGGAGAAACTGAAGGCATTGAAGACGATATTGAAGACCGGGACCCTTCATATCGTAAGGACGACTTGCTGAATGTCTTAAATGAGTAGCTCCCGTTTGCACATGGATTTTATACCAGCTAAGTGGCAAGAAGCCCGAACGTATGTGAAGGAATTCTGGATTGTGGTTTCGTTCAGACCCAGAACGGACTTGTAGTGATTGTATGTCTGACATTGTAATTGACTACGTAGCACTGATCTCTGATTAATATATATTTGCTTGGTGGCAGAGAATTTATTCTCTTTCTTAACACCCTTCTCTAAGACGTATGAGCTTAGAGGTTATATATTGATAGAAATCAGTGATGCGTTGTGAATAGGCAATGTGGCATACTTAAGCTATGTGGTGAGCTATGGACGATCAAAGCATGTCTTGTTTAAGCATAGCTTTTGTGTATATCGTGACCTTAACAAGCCTCACAACCCGGTAAATGGCTAATTTCCTTCTAGATAAAAGGTGTACTATGGTATGGAGCATAGGTATTAACCTATGTGGATAACTTCTATTTTATATGGATGTTGATGTTGCGAGGCCTCGGTTCAAAGGTTGGTAATGACCGGGAAATGATATACTCAGGCATGCTCTAAGTTACCCAGTTAAGGGGTAACCCGGCCTCGTGTTGGCAGAGAGCCCGATTTGGTTCTCGGGGCGTCCCTCTAAAGGCGTACCCATCAGTTCGGTAAGGAAGTTCCTTTGCCTGGTCATTTGTTGGAAATTCATTATCCACGACGAGCTTTTACGATTTCATTTGTATAGCCTGCTGGTTACCAGTCGGAATATGTTAGCATAGTGGGATGGCTCATTATGTTGGCTAAGATTGATAAATTTATTTGCGAAATTGTTTTCGCACTATGCACTAATAATAATATGGAAAATGTTCCGTGTATCAAGCATGTTTGACTGTCATAAGGAGATACCTCGCCCATGTGTGCGTTTACCTTGTGTTGTGCCACGAGACCTTATGTTAGTTTCATTTTCTAAAAAGCATTGCAAATTTTATTGCACATAACAAATATATATTGAGTTCTCACACCAGTCCCATGACTGACCTGGAGTTTATTTGTTTTCCCACAAAACTCTGAGTGTCCATAATTTTCCACATGGGCAGCCTAGTGTCAGGTTTAGTAGTTGTGTTTGGAACCTACATCTTGGAGCCTTTTTCCAGTGTGTCTTTGCTTTAGTGGAGTTGTTATTGCCATGGAGCATTTTTAGCTGTTTTTGT
This sequence comes from Allium sativum, assembly GCA_030737875.1. Classification (NCBI taxonomy): domain Eukaryota; kingdom Viridiplantae; phylum Streptophyta; class Magnoliopsida; order Asparagales; family Amaryllidaceae; genus Allium; species Allium sativum. The sequence continues at coordinate 249,781,812 of CM060915.1, read as the reverse complement.
GGAGCGTTTGGTTTTTGTGGGCATCAGTGATTTGGAGCTATCCAGGTGAAGATGAAGTTTGGTTTTGGATTCACCTTGATTAGTTGTTTCCGCTGCTTCTGTGCTATCTTGTTATTGTAAACAGTGTTGCACCTTGATGTTGTATCTGTTGTAAACTCTGATATAGTCTCATGTTATATAAATGAGAAGTTGTTTTGTTCCATTGTGATTGTTCTAAAGTGTTATATCCCCAGACAACTAGGAATCCAACATTTGAATTTGCGACATTTGAATACAAGTAGGTATTAAATGTCGATTTTCGGAGGTCGAAATTCCGGGTCGTCACAAATTTGCATTCCTATATGGATGTAATTTGTTTTATTGTGTTGAATTGCCCATGGAGTATTTTAGGAGTTCTGATCGAGACGTGGGACTCCACAGTATCGACAGGGATTTTAAAACACTTCGACGAGACAATTCTAACGCAACAACTGTATTCACTATTAGTGATGTACATAGCCGTTTAGCCTTAGCATTAGTAGTTTGCAAGCATTGAGTGTTTATTTGTAACAACCCGGAAAATACGAACCAATTTAAAAATTTTATTTTAGCAATTTTAATGGATTTTGTATATTTAAAATGATTTATTTTAAATAATAACGACTAAAAATTTATTTTAATCGAAGTTAGAACGAATAAATTTATTTTAATTATATAACGAGCCTGAAATGGCGCGATAGTTTGAAAATTCAATTTCAAATTTCAAATGAATGTACATGATTCAAAATAAATCGGATTTCAGTAAAACCAGAAATATTTGAATCGGTTTGAAAATATCTTTCTAACGAATGTGAAAAATCCAGATTTCATAACGGGAATAAAAAGTTATGTCCAGTTGAAAATTCAGAATAGTCGCTATGGAATTTTGTATCGTATATAGCCCTTAAAAATAGCGAATTTGCAAACGGCCTATGTTTTCGACTAAACCAGTTTTGTTGGATGCGGAATGTCAAATTATTGCTTGATTCCAATTTTCACAATTTTGGGAATCAATATGTGAGCGTGGTAAATTTAAACGTGTTTGGTAAATTCAGTTTGAATATAATCGCCACGATTTGTGCGCCCATCACCAGTTCGAGCTGAAGGAGGTGGATAGCGTCGGGAAGCCCTCTCCGAGCTCTTCAAAGAGGCGCAGTCCGATCGTGGCGAAGATGCGTGTGTTGATCGAAAAAGGGAAACCTAGTTTTGAACCTATGGGTTAAATGAGTGGCTTGAGTTTGATAAAGAAGAAGAAGGTGTTTTATTATTATTATTTAATTAATTTATTAATTCTCTTTAAAATGTTATCAACATTCATAAAATCATATCTTTCTAATACGAACTCCAAATCACGTGAAACAGGATCCATTGCGATCGTGAGGACGAGAACTTCACAACAAGACTAACCGGATCTAATTTGGAGCATGATAGAATTTCGGGCAAAATCAAATCAAAATTGTTCAAAAATTCAGATAAAACTGACAGAGTGGATCCCAATGTGAGAACTTCTCACTAAAATTATCTCTGTACAGTTATTTATTTTATAAATGCATATATGCACTGCTCCCCGTCGTCCACAGATCGTGGATGATTTGTTTGATTGTATTGTTTTATGGAAATTGATTGTGACTGTGATGTGAAATGTAAGATAAAATATTCATGTGTTAAGTAAAATATTTGAACAATAAAAATATATAAAATATTCATGTATGGAATAAAATATTTGAATAATAAAAATATCATTTTTATTGAATGAATATAATATATAAAATATTCATGTACGGAATAAAATATTTGAATAATAAAAATATCAATTTTATTGAATGAATATAATATATAAACTATTCATGTATGGAATAAAATATTTGAATAATAAAAATATCATTTTTATTTAATGAATATAATATATAAAATATTCATGTATGGAATAAAATATTTGAACAATAACAATATCATTTTTATTGAATGAATAAAATATATTAAATATTCATGTATGTAATAAAATATAAAATATTCATGTATGGAATAAAATATTTGAACAATAAAAATATCATTTTTATTGAATGAATAAAATATATAAAATATTCATGTATTGAATAAAATATTTGAACAATTAAAATATAATTTTTATTGAATATATGAACCATATAAAATGGTCATGTGTTGAAAATAAATAGTCATTTACAAATCGGACGATTTGTTTATGTACATCCATTTAACCAATATTTGATAAGGAAAATTAAATTTTGATTCAAAATTGAAAATGAAGTTGGAATCATTTAAAAATGAATTTAAAAACGATTTATAAAATATGTTTTAAATGGAAATCGATGAAATATATATAATATATATATTTAATGGCCTGAATAGAACGCGCCGCGCAGCGACCATTTGCGAATTTCAACCACTGACTTCGAATTGACATTACGGGAGATCCTACCGTCGGATTCTCCTAAAACCGGAACCGCTGGGTTCTTATCGAAAAGTGCTTTCCAACGAATACAAGAGATTTGAAATCTAACAGTTGGATTTGGACTTATGTCCAAATCAGTTTCGGAAAAGGTCGCTGTAAGTGTAGTTCGATGACCTTTTATGGAAATCGACTGAACGTGCCTTAATAAAATTATTAAATATATTGACAATTTGCGTAAAATCATTATACATGATTTGGAAAGAATTGGGATGAAAAATTCCACATTTGTGAAGACAAAAATATATCTTTGTCAAAATGAACTAGTTATTAACTAGAATTGTAATCCAAGTATTTTTAAAAATAAATAAATTGGATTGAGAACGGGTTTTAATATAATCAGAATTTTCAATATATGAATTGGAGTGGATTTGAATGGAAATCATCTTCGGAATATTTCGATGTTGGATTTCGTGATTATACAGATATTGTTATAGAAATTTGGAAGATATATTTATATCGTTATTTCCAATACGATATTTGTTGGTTTCAGAACTTGATAATGAATATAAGCCGATATAATTTCTATTCAGAGCCTGGTATTTAATATCAAATGGGATTTTGGGTTTGTCGTGAATGGTGTCTTTATTTATTAACACTGTTCTTAAACCCAGTTGAGAAAAGAATAAATCTTTAATTTAAGATTTAGTGAAGTTTTCAAATTAATTAATATTTAATTGGAATTGAGTAAAAGAATTGGATTTTTGGGTTTATAGTGAACGATATTTTAAACAACATTTGTTCTTTAACCCGATTAACCATGAAATGTTATTTGGAAATTATAAATCTTTTTATTAAGATTTAACGGGAATTTTCCAAAGTAAAGTTTTCCAATTTAATATAAATAAGTTGGGATTGAATGGAATTCGATTTGGTAATAATCAAAGTGAGCTGCTGTGGAGGAAGATTATTAATATATATGGAATTTAAAAGGTTTTGTCATTATTCCATTTATATTATTAGTCGGATACGGAAATTGACATTGATTATATATTGATATGTATTTCCGTGAAGATTCCATAATTAATGGAATATGGTTTTGGGTTTATTGTGAACTGTGTTTTAAATGAAATTAGTTCTTTAACACAGTTAAAGGCAGGATTAAATGTCTAACACTGTATTTCAAACTGTATTGTTGATCTCTGCAAAATATATATCTGTTTGGTGGCGCAGAATTTATTATCTTGCTTAACACCCTTCTCTAAGACGTACGAGCTTAGAGGTTATATATCGGCGAAAATCAATAGTACGGTGTAGATTGTCGATGCGGCATGTTTGTGTTTCCAAAGTTAAATAATCGTTAGTATGGATTTTTGGGAAGATTAAAACTAAGTGGAGTTTTAATGAATCTTTAATTAGATTGAAAAGAGAACGTGATAATTTAAATTATCAAATTTGGGAAATGATCGAGAATGGAGTAGCACTAGTTTTACTCCAAGTGATAGTTAAGTCTTTAAATAGATTTGAACGTGAAATTGTAATTGAATTTACCGATAACACCATGTTGTTAGATATGGAGTATTACCAGTTTTGCTTCATGGGATGAATAAGTCGGGATTGGGAAATTAAACAATTGATTACATCGACATGGCTCGTTAATCCCGACTAGTTGGATAAACCTTAATTTGGTTTGAAATGATATCCAAAAGAAGATTAAAGAATAAATTTAAAGAATTTATCTTTGATAAAATTAATGGGAACCTTTCCCAAAAGAAAGAATATTTGAATAAAAGAATATTATGGATTGGAATGAGTCGTATGTTGTGTTTTTATAGCACTTCTTTTAAAATACGATAGTTATTCAGAAAGGCTGGGTTTATACCCATTCTAAATAACAGATTCAACGATAAGTCGACAATGAAGACGGTGGTTGAAGACCAGAAATATTCACATCATTTGGATGATTACTGATGTCTTGATTGGGCCATACACCTAAGACAAGGTAATAAGTGGTGATCGTCTAGACGTACTTGGAGATCAACTGGATATGCGATGGCCTCTCTCCTGTATTGGACACGGGACGAGGAATAAGGTGCCTCTGGTTTTGTTCAGACCCAGAACGGACTTGTAAATGGATGTGTGTATGACATTGGATTTTATTTTGTGTTGATTGATTTCTATTAAATATATATCTGTTTGGTGGCGGAGAATTTATTCTCTTCCACAACACCCTTCTCTTAGACGTACGAGCTTAGAGGTTATATATCTGTAGATATCAGTCGCATGGCGTGAATTGTCAGTATGGCATGCTGAGATGCAAAGGATCAAGGCTTTTGTTGAAAAGCAGAGCCTTGTGGTTGATGATCAAAGCACGGGTTTAAATAGCATAGCTTTGTGTAGCGTTAATTCGTGAGCCTCACACCTAGGTGTGAACCAAAAACGAGATAGTGACTGCATGGAAATGGACATATCTTAGTTCTAGCTACGAGTAACGTCATGGTATGGAGCCCAGACTATTTACTCATGTGGATGTTGTACACTATTATTACTTGATTGGAGATGAGGTACCTCGGATAAATCGGCTCATTTGGGCTGATGGATATTATATCGGTCACTACGGGACTGATGGATATGGTCGACATACTGACCATTTTAGAGGTTCGGTAGAAATGGCTAACATATAGTTTATGGTATAACTAATCATCGACGGATGACCGGCCATAATGATCCAAGGGGTTCACTGTGGGGGATCCTAAGGCACTTGCTAGTGTGTCTCGGAATCGGTGAGGATAATCCCTTGCCTTCGTTCATAGATGGAACCCAATTTCCAATACGTGAAATTCGGTTTTAGTTGTATATGTATATGTGCGTGTGTGTATATATATATATGCATATATATATATGGCGACATAATATAATGCTACCTACACCGCCTATGATTGATACATTTATATTTGAAGTTGATTTCTTCACTTACAGTAATAATAAAAGATGAAATTTCGCGTATCAAGTATATTTGGCTATTATTAGGGAAAACTCTATCCTCGACTGCGTTCATTGTGTGATGGGGCCTGAGTCTTATAATAGCTTCATTTTTCTCTTTAGCATTGCGCTATTTGTTATACGCACTGGTATTCTTGGTGGTAAACCCGTTCCGTGTTATACGGCGTGGTCTCTTGATTTACCTAACTTTAAAATCAATTTCATAACTGTTTTAGTTCTCACACCAGTCACATGACTGACCTGGAGTTTATTGTTTTAACCTAAACTCTGGGTGCCCCTATTTTCCATACGGGCAGCTAGTAGTTTTGGTTTTGCAAATATTTTATTCACAAGATTCTGGTTTACAACTGAAGCTATATTCGGAATGCTCTGTATCCATGTAAACAGTTGCGTTATGTATAATTTTTCCGCTACTATGTAATGTATTTTAGTCTCTGACATTTTCCAATGTGCAATATTTATTCATACTCTATTATATTCTTGTACTCTTATGTAAATTGTTGTAATAAGCAATGAATTGTTCTTCTGTTTATGTTCTGTAACACCCCACCTCCGTTAGGGTCACTCACAAAGGGAATGCACTAGTTTTGGTGGAGTATTATCTAGGTAAACATACACAGAGATATCACAAGGCAAAACATAAATAAAGCATCGGTAGAAATTAAAAACCAAATTTTTTATTACTTTCGAGAAAAGAGTCAAAACCTCATGTATCCAAGGTACAAATTATTCCATTACATCAAGTTCTAGATAAAGAAGCATAAACTTAATGTAGCAAAAGTAAATTATTCCCCATAAATAGCAGAAGCAGCCATAGCATAGCTCAAGACCAAACCGTACATGAGATGTCAGAAAGCAAGCTAAATCCAAGTTAAGAGCTAGTGTTTCCTCCCTGAGAACCTTGGGGGGGGGGGGAGGAATGAAAGAAAAAGAGGCGAAAGAAAAAGGATCAGTCATAAAGACTGGTAATCCATAGTGACTTTCCGTATGAAAACTAGTAAAGGTAACATGATATGTGAAAGCTGGAATTAAACATAAGGATGATAACAGAACTAGTAGGATAATTAAGATAACAGGATAAGTCAAGTCTAGCATCGCATATTCGAGATTCGCTGCACCAACTGTACTAGTGTTCTAACCCATGTCAAGTATTAATCATGAAATGATCCCTTGGCCCAATATCATGAAGTGACCCATTACGGGGTCCTACGGTACGATCTATTAATTGATCGGCTCCCTACAAGTTCTAGCTCGTCATGTGTCTTTGTCATACGGCCCTATCCTGAAATGTAGTTACCTGTGCTAGGTCCACCATATGGTGTATCAAGCCCTATGGTGCCAACCATTGACACAAATCAAGCACGCACAGTGTAAACCTATAGGTGCCCAATGCCTGCTTTTTCAACTCCGGACTACGTGCACGACCATAGTCCGCCTGAACCTATAATGACGCACCAACTCAGTCGTCGTTCTGGTCGCTTACAATCAGCCCAGTAATCGTGCGCCACCCTGCCTAGTCCCAGGGTATCGTGATACATCTAAGTGGGTTACTGCTGAAAAGGACCGCGTAACTAGGGTTTCTAATGGGTTAAGTGTTGTCATTCAAATTCGTGACTTAACCCTATCCAAATCATGTATCAAGTTGGTTAAGTGTGTTCAAGCGGTTCATAACTTAACCCTATCAAATCATTGTGTCAAGTTGGTTAAGTATATTCAAGTGGTTCATAACTTAACCCTATCATGTGGCATTAATTCATTAATGCACCCCAACCTCTCACACTAGACTAACTATTGTGGTCACTGGGTTTGCCGGGCGTTCCGGGCAGATTTACACCACACCATAGTCTAACCTCGGGTTTTTCGTGCGATATGACCAACTACCCACATTGGATCCTATTGTTTGCAGTCACTGGATTTGCCGGGCGGTTCCGGGCAGATTTACACTGCAAACTCAACCCAACCTCGAGTTGGCCATTTTCAAGTTTATCTAAGTGTCATGCCCACGTTCAAGTTTTCATGTCAAAATTCATGTCGAGTTTTCATGTCATGATTTCATGTAAGTTTCATGTCAAGTTCTTGTCCATATCCAGGTTCAGGTTATAATAACGTTCATGTTCAAAGCCAATTTATGTTTTACCTAATCTACCTAGATCGTATTCCCATCGCACATAAACTCGAATCGATACAAATAAATATAATTAGAGAATAACATAAAAAGGGACGGGTATAAGGTGGCAAAAGTGATTACTAGCATAGCATGGTATGACTTGAGATAAAAGATTATAACATTACTGGCATATGGAATATTGGCCTCAAACATAAAGATTCCAAATCTAGCAAAATATGGAACTAGTCAAGATAACAGTTGTCATAAGGTGATAGTATAGTCATGGTAGCGATTGACATAAGGTGATAGTCATAAACTTGTGACTAATAGCAGATTCAACATGATAATATGAGGGATTTTTCTCTTTGATTTACAACATAAATAGGCCCCAAATCAATGTCATAGTAATATACCCAAAAGTCAAGATCCAAGATGAACAAGCATGGATGTAAAACAGTCATCATACACAGGTCCGATTTCAATTTACAACATATTCATATTACTTTTACAGTTTGAATCTAAAAGTAACTGGGGCTTACAGATCGTGGTTCGAGAATTAGAAAAAGAAAGTCGATGTTGGATCTTTATATGCTTAGTCGAGTCCTAACAGAAGTCCCCAAATCTGCAATTCTCTTAACGTAGTTTCGACGTAGAAGAAGTAGTCTCTTTCTCTAACTTTTTCAACCAGAATTAGAGAAGCATAAGGTCAGAGAGAATTTTGTGTAGAGAGACTAGTGTTAGGGGCTGTTTATATAGGCTCAGGTCAACGAATGTAGACAGAAACGAGGCCGGAAACATCAAAGTGAATCCAGCTTCAAAAGTGGGCTCGGCCACCAGGACGACACTATGGTCGACCTGGTCCTGGGCAGGTCGACTACATAGTCGACCCCCAGGTCGACCTGGTCCTGGGCGGGAAATTTCCTGCCCAGACCATTCTGAGGTTTGAATTTCGAATTTTGAATTCGAATTCTGAGCTGTTTTGAACTTGAAAACTTCTGAAAACTTCGAAAGGTCATAACTTGGTCATACGGACTCCAATTTTCGAAAACTCGGACTCGTTTCCAAGCAGAATTTCGAGACGAACGCAATGGCGTAACACATTTCCCTTGATTCTTATTTTAAAAATTAATTCTGCCTTGATTTATGGTTATTACACGTTATAAAAATACGGGTTGTTACATTCTCCCCTCCTTAAAGGATTTCGTCTCCGAAATCTCTAAGTTAGAAAGAATATATCCTACCATCCAATCATCCATCTACTCAAAGCATCATCCACATGCAACCATTGTCCTTAAAAGATTTCTAGTGCTGTATAAACATATGCAGAAAGTGTGTGTATATGTACTTATCTAATGCAAAAGACCAGGCGGTTACTGATTCAGTAAACCTCCTTAATGCAAAATATGTTAGTGTAATGAATCCAACATGTATGCAAATTCCTAACATAGTTTATAATCTTTACATGAGTGCACAAACATTCATTCATATGCAACATCCAAGTGATAGCATAACAAGTTCCATCCATGTACAAGTATAAGCACTCATGTATATGCAACATGAAAATATGACTGAGCGGATCTAGTGCCTAATGTGTGTCATGCATCCACTAGCAACCACTTGCAACCACTTGCAACCATTTTCAAACATCAACCATAACATGTTTCAATCACATGTTTACATTCATATGGTTCTACCTAAGGTTCTCAAGATAAGATCGAGAAGATAACATGACAAACGTAGATAGTAGAAGCATGATACGAAAAGGTTTTCAAGTTTATAGGAAAAAGAGATCGAGAATGTACCCTCAAAAAGAAATGGGTAAAGCGTGCGTATCTTCTCTTCGGTTTCCCAAGTTGCGTCTTCTTGGGCTTCACTCCACTGAACTTTAACTAGCTTGACTTCTCGATTCCTTAGCTTCTTGATCTCCGCTCCTAAGATACGAAACGGAACTCGCCTCAATGTTGCTTCTTTTTCCACTTCTACGCCTTCAAGGATGCTTGGCTCAACCACTTCGGCCAACTCATGCAAGCACTTTTGGAGATGCGAGACATGAAAGACATTGTGTACTCCAGTCAACTTCTCGGGTAAGTCTACCTTATAGGCCATCCGTCCAATCCTCTCAGTGATAGGGAACGCTCCTACGAACCTTGGTGCAAGCTTTCCAACTGCTCCAAAACGAACTACATTGCGTAATGGAGAAACTTTTATAAAGACCATATCTCCGACTTCGAACTCTAGGTCTGTCCTTCTCTGGTCTGCATAAGATTTCTGTCTATCTTGGGCTGTTTTCATCCGTCTTCGTATCAACTCAATCTTCTCAGAAGTGTCCCTTATCATGACGTGGCCAAGTATAAGTCTGTCTGTCGTCTCCCACCAACAAGTTGGTGATTTGCACGGTCTTCCATACAGGGCTTCGAACGGTGCCATTCCGATGCTTGCTTGGTAGCTATTATTATATGCAAACTCCACGAGAGGAAGATGGTCTTCCCAAGTACCACCAAAGTCAAGAATGCATAGCCTCAGGAGATCCTCTAGTACCCTATTTACCCTTTCGGTTTGTCCATCCGTCTGCGAGTGATAGGCCGTGCTCAAGTTCAATCATGTACCCATTGCTTCTTGCAGACTATTGCAAAACTGGCTAGTGAAAATTGGGTCATGATCACTAACTATACTAGAAGGAACTCCATACAACCGTACTATCTCTCGAAGGTAAATAGACGCTAGCCATGATGCGGTCCTCTTGCTTTTCACTGGAATGAAGTGAGCACTTTTCGTGAGTCTATCAACTATGACCCATATGCTAGTATTTCCCTTCCTTGACCTAGGCAGTCCATCCACGAAATCCATCGAGATACTCTCCCATTTCCATTGCGGAACCTCCAAAGGATGTAATAGCCCACTAGGCTTCTTCGACTCGGCCTTTACTTGTTGGCACACCATGCACTTCGAAACAAACTTTGCTACGTCCTTTTTCATTCCAGCCCAAAAGAAAATGCGTTTCATATCCCTGTACATCTTATCCCCTCCAGTATGTACAGTCATCTTCGAGTGGTGCGCCTCTTCGAGGACTTTCCTTAATAAGTCTCCCACTTGTGGGACACATAGCCTTCCATCACGCCTTAGCCATCCTTTGTCATCTATGGCATACCTACCGAGGTGACTTGACGTCTCACTACTAATCAGCTTGTCCATGATTTCGACTATCTATGGGTCTTCCCTCTATGAAGTCCCTACTTGATCTAGAAGTGTAGGTCTTAACTCAAGAGATGCTAACGTGGCAGTAAATGACTCAACAGCAGGTGTAAAATCAAACGTTGCTATAAATTCAAGGCTTTTCCTTTCAACAAACAAGGGGCTCAAAGTCAATCTTTTTCTACTTAGCGAGTCTGCCACCACGTTACCCTTACCAGGGGTATAAGCTATATCGAAGTCATATGATGCCAAGAATTCCATCCATCGCTGTTGTCTCGGATTCAAATCTTTTTGTGAGAAGAGGTACTTCAGCGATTTGTGGTCGGTATACAGCTCGAACCTCTCCCCAAGAAGATAATGGCGCCAAGATTTAAGTGCAAAAACGATCGCCGCCAACTCCAAGTCATGTGTGGGATAGTTCATCTCATGAACTTTAAGTTGTCTACCCCCATAGCATATCACTTTCCCTTCTTGCATTAGGACTGCGCCTAATCCCGTGCCACATGCATTTGTGTACATGGTAAATTTCTTACCTCCATCGGGTAATGCCAAAACTGGAGTTGTGGTGAGGGCTCTCTTGAGTCTCTGAAAAGCAATCTCACATTCTATGTTCCATGCAAACGCTAGGTTTTTCTTCGTTAACCTAGTAAGAGGGGCTGAAATCTTAGCGAAGTCCTTAATGAACTTCCTATAGTAGCCTGCCAAACCAAGAAAGCTTCTCACTTCAGTTGCGTTCTTAGGAACTTTCCAGTCTTGCACCGTAACCACCTTTGCGGGGTCCACGGCTATGCCTTGCTTAGAAACTACATGTCCAAGAAACCGAACTTCATTCCTCCAAAAATGGCATTTGGAGAACTTAGCCTTCAACTGGTGTGCTCTGAGCGTATCCATGACTTCCCTGAGATGTTTAGCATGCTCTTCTTCATCCTTTGAGAAGATCAGAATATCGACCACGAAAACCACTACAAACTTGTTAAGGAACTCCCGAAACACCCTACTCATCAAATATACAAAATACGTGGGTGCATTCGTTAACCCAAATGGTATGACGAGCTATTCGAAGAACCCATCTGGAGTCCTAAACACAGTTTTGTCAATGCTATCCTCAACCACTCTAAGCTTATGGAACCCTGTGGCTAGATCGAGTTGAGAGAAAACAGATGCTCCTACAAGCTGGTCAACTAGATCATTGATTCTTGGCAGTGGGTGCCTATTCTTTTTCGTCGGCTTGTTTAACTCACGATAATCTACGCACAGACGAAGCGAACCATCCGCCTTAGTAGCGAATACCACCGGAGCACCCCATTCAAAAATGCTTCGTCTTATGAAATTTTTCTCAAGCAACTCCTTAACTTGTTTACTGAGCTCTCTTCTTTCTTGCGGGGCCATGTGCCTAACGGGCAATGAAACTGGCTTGGCACTATCAGCAAGATAAATTCGGAAGTCTATCTCGCGTTTAGGAGGTAACCCCCTCACTTCATCAAAGACATCTGGATATTCTCGAACCACTCTTACAGATTGCAAATTATAGTCGGACGAGTCAAGGGATTCAAGATAACACAACATGACCGGACCCTTAGGGTTATAAGAAATTTCAAGGGTATTACCGAGGCGAGTCATGAGCCTCACTACCCTTCGTTCACAATCAAGAATGGCTCCATAATTGGACAGCCAATCCATGCCTAGAATCAATCCGTATCCCATAAATCCGAGAACATAAGCATTACACATGAATTCTACGCTTAAGATAGAAATTCTCAAATCCACACAAATCATAGACAAATGAGTGGAACCCCCAATTGGATTTGAAACTATAACGGGATCCTCAACTAGACTAGTACTTAGGTGCAGAATTTCAACAATATCAGAAGAAATAAAAGTATGCGATGCGCTAGAGTCAAATAAGGTTCGAACAGGAAAGTCAGAAATGTAAACAAGGCTTTCTACAGAAATATTACTACCTCGGTCAAGGGCTGGAGTGGTGTTGAGAGCATGCAACTGCCCTCCAGAAGGTCCTGCTCGCTGGGTCTGCCCTTGCCCATGTCCTTGCTTCTTAGGGCAATCCTTGCTGATGTGTCCTGTATCTCCACAATGAAAGCATTCACCCAACTTTCTCTTCTTCTTTCTACAGTCTTTAGCTAGATGTCCCGTAATCCCATAAAAGTTACACTTCCTTGTCTCACGTGCCTTGTTGTTGTTGCCCTTGTTATTCTTGTTATTCTTGTTGCCTCCCTTCTTGGAGTCAACTTTCTTATTCTGAGTCTCATTAGGCTTAACCTCCTTCTTGCTATTCTTGTCTTCCTCATGAAGTAGAGCCATATCCACCAAGCTTTCAAAGGTCGCCCCCATGGGTATATGAGTTATGGCCAAACTGTGTAGTGGCTCGTTCAATCCTCGAGCAAAGCGTACAGCCTTTTTCTGGGCCGTATTGACCAAGTCCAAACCGAACCGAGCAAGCTGATTAAACTTATTCACATACTCCCTAACAGACATGTCCCCTTGCTTGAGTGCGAGGAACCTCTCCATCTGAAGGTTCTCTTCTGCTGACGATAAGAATTTAAGCCAAACCTCTCTCTAAAGTCTGCCCAAGTCTCAATTGGCCTGGTGGCGTTGGTGACTTCCCACCAAAATGCAGCTTCCTCTTGCAACAACCATGCTGCCAACTGAACTTTCCTATGGTCCTCCACATCAAAGATAATAAACAAGTCTTCAGTCTCCTTTAGCCAGTTTCGTGCCTCAACGAAGGTTTCAGTTCCAACGAAGTTCTTGCCGCCCATCGCTTTAAAGTCTTTGCATATTTTGGCAAAGGCGGTACCAAGAGGAGGAGGAACCGTAGCCACTGGGGGAGGAGGAGGAGGGATGTCTACCGGGCCCGCGCCATTGGCCCTAGCTTCAAAGTACCTTCGGAACCATCCAGGCACGGGTATTCCCTCAGGCAGGTTAAGATCAGCCATGCTGAAAAACGAAAAGAAAAAGATTCAAATGAGGAAACGAAGGAAAGTGCTAATGGCTTTTAGGGGAATAGCCTTTTTAAACATAAAACTTTTCTTAAAAAAATTCTTCTTTATAAATGGTTTTGAAAATAGTTTCAGAAGGTTTTTAAAACTTTTGCCAGCCTGGTAACCTTCTGCCCTGATACCAAGTGTAACACCCCACCTCCGCTAGGGTCACTCACAAAGGGAATGCACTAGTTTTGGTGGAGTATTATCCAGGTAAACATACACAGACATATCACAAGGCAGAACATAAACAAAGCAGCGGTAGAAATTAAAAACCCAATTTTTATTACTTTCAAGAAAAGAGTCAAAACCTCATGTATCCAAGGTACAAATTATTCCATTACATCAAGTTCTAGATAAAGAAGCATAAACTTAAAGTAGCAAAAGTAAATTATTCCCCATAAATAGCAGAAGCAGCCATAGCATAGCTCAAGACCAAACCGTACATGAGCTGTCAGAAAGCAAGCTAAATCCAAGCTAAGAGCTAGTGTTACCTCCCAGAGAACCTGGGGGGGGGGGATGAAAGAAAAAGAGACGAAAGAAAAAGGATTAGTCATAAAGACTGGTAAGCCCTAGTGACTTTCAGTATGAAAACTAGTAAAGGTAACATGATATGTGAAAACTGGAATTAAACATAAGGATGATAACATAACTGGTAGGATAATTAACATAACAGGATAAGTCAAGTCTAGCATCGCATATTCGAGATTCGCTGCACCAACTGTACTAGTGTTCTAACCCATGTCAAGTATTAATCATGAAATGATCCCTTGGCCCAATATCATGAAGTGACCCATTACGGGGTCCTACGGTACGATCTATTAATCGATCGGCTCCCTACAAGTTCTAGCTCGTCATGTGTCTGTGTCATACGGCCCTATCCTGAAATGTAGTTACCTGTGCTAGGTCCACCATAGGGTGTATCAAGCCCTATGGTGCCAACCATCGACACGAATCAAGCACGCACAGTGTAAACCTACGGGTGCCCAATGCTTGCTTTTTCAACTCCGGACTACGTGCACGACCATAGTCCGCCTGAACCTACAATGGCGCACCAACTCAGCCGTCATTCTGGTCGCTTACAATCAGCCCAGTAATCGTGCCCCACCCTGCCTAGTCCTAGGGTATCGTGATACAACTAAGTGGGTTACTGCTGAAAAGGACCGCGTAACTAGGGTTTCTAATGGGTTAAGTGTTGTCATTCAAATTCGTGACTTAACCCTATCCAAATGATGTATCAAGTTGGTTAAGTGTGTTCAAGCGGTTCATGACTTAACCCTATCAAATCATCGTGTCAAGTTGGTTAAGTATATTCAAGTGGTTCATGACTTAACCCTATCATGTGGCATTAATTCATTAATGCACCCCAACCTCTCCCATTAGACTAACTATTGTGGCCACTGGATTTGCTGGGCGGTTCCGGGCAGATTTACACCACAACATAGTCTAACCTCGGGTTTTTCGAGCGATATGACCAACTACCTACATTGGATCCTATTGTTTGCAGTCACTGGATTTGCCGGGCGGTTCCGGGTAGATTTACACTGCAGACTCAACCCAACCTCGAGTTGGCCATTTTCAAGTTTATCTAAGTGTCATGCCCACGTTC
Source organism: Allium sativum (assembly GCA_030737875.1). Lineage (NCBI taxonomy): Eukaryota > Viridiplantae > Streptophyta > Magnoliopsida > Asparagales > Amaryllidaceae > Allium > Allium sativum. The sequence goes on along the minus strand of CM060915.1, from coordinate 249,766,474 downwards.
AAGTTTTCATGTCAAAATTCATGTCGAGTTTTCATGTCATGATTTCATGTAAGTTTCATGTCAAGTTCTTATCCATATCCAGGTTCAGGTTATAATAACGTTCATGTTCAAAGCCAATTTATGTTTTACCTAATCTACCCAGATCGTATTCCCATCGCACATAAACTCGAATCGATACAAATAAATCTAATTAGGGAATAACATAAAAAGGGACGGGTATAAGGTGGGAAAAGTGATTACTAGCATAGCATGGTATGACTTGAGATAAAAGATTATAACATTACTGGCATATGGAATATTGGCCTCAAACATAAAGATTCCAAATCTAGCAAAATAAGGAACTAGTCAAGATAACAGTTGTCATAAGGTGATAGTATAGTCATGGTAGCGATTGACATAAGGTGATAGTCATAAACTTGTGACTAATAGCAGATTCAACATGATAATATGAGGGGGTTTTCTCTTTGATTTACAACATAAATAGGCCCCAAATCAATGTCATAGTAATATACCCAAAAGTCAAGATCCAAGATGAACAAGCATGGATGTAAAACAGTCATCATACACAGGTCCAATTTCAATTTACAACATATTCATACTACATTTATAGTTTGAATCTAAAAGTAACTGGGCCTTACAGATCGTGGTTCGAGAATTAGAAAAAGAAAGTCGATGTTGAATCTTTATATGCTTAGTCGAGTCCTAACAGAAGTCCCCAAATCAGCAATTCTCTTAACGTAGTTTCGACGTAGAAGAAGTAGTCTCTTTCTCTAACTTTTTCAACTAGAATTAGAGCAGCATAAGGTCAGAGAGAATTTTGTGTAGAAAGACTAGTGTTAGGGGCTGTTTATATAGGGTTAGGTCAACGAATGTAGACAGAAACGAGGCCAGAAACATCAAAGTGAATCCAGCTTCAAAAGTGGGCTCGGCCACCAGGTCGACACTATGGTCGACCTGGTGCTGGGCAGGTCGACTACATAGTGGACCCCCAGGTCGACCTGGTCCTGGACGGGAAATTTCCCGCCCAGTCCATTCTGATGTTTGAATTTCGACATTTGAATTCGAATTCTGAGCTGTTTTGAACTTGAAAACTTCTGAAAACTTCGAAAGGTCATAACTTGGTCATACGGACTCCGATTTTCGAAAACTCGGACTCGTTTCCAAGTAGAATTTCGAGATGAACGCAATGGCGTAACCCGTTTCCCTTGATTCTTATTTTAAAAATTAATTTTGCCTTGATTTATGGTTATTATACGTTATAAAAATACGGGTTATTACATGTTCTTATTTGTCTTGTTCTCAACTCAATCCGGAATTTCCTTTATGTGGAGTTTGGGTCGCTTCAGTTGGTAATGGTGCTTCGGTTTACTGAGCTCGAGAACAAGCCATATTAGAACCATACGAAAGAATTCATTAGAGATTGGATTAGTAATGTCCAATAAGAATCGCTCGTTAGAGATAGATCAGTAGTATCCTAGAATGAGTTCTACGAGTGTTATTTTTAAAACAAAAATGAAAACAAAATTTGTTTTGAAAATTTAAACCTTATTATACGTATTTGAATAATTTATTTTAAATTTATTTGGAAAATTGAGTATATGAATAATTTTGAATCTACGCCTAGCTAGCATGTATTTGAAGCATCAAATATACTGGATAGATGTAGAATCACATTCTAGTCGCCCGGGGATGATTTTACTGATGACTGTACAACATCAGTAGTTTATGTCCGAGTTTCGAAGGAGGGATATTTATATATTTCTAATTGACTGGTGTGAGAACCAAAACTAGATAAGTTTAGTGTTGTAATTTGTCATCAAAAACATGATTTTGTGTATATATATCTAAGTTATGAATTTGAAAATTTGATTAACCAATTGATTGCTGGTTGTGTTGTTTGATTATTAGTTTAAATAATAAAAATATTGGAATGGTAATTAATTAAAACCAATAGGAAAATGTAAGGCAAATTTAGCTGAATTGAATCAAAATATTGAATTGAAAATTGATTGAAATTGCATGCATATGCATGTATGTACATTGAACAGGTCATAGCAGGGAAGCTAAGCAGAGGAATAAAATTGTATGCCCAACAATTAGGTACATGTTTACTAATTCATTGGGTTTGGATGATTTTATGAGCCGATTGGCTAGCCTCTTGGCTTTTTCTTTTTCTTTTGGATTGATGAGGGCCCTGCGTGGCAAGTTACAGTTTTAAATGTCTGTCCGTACAAAGGAGGTTATGGCGAAATTTTTCGAAAATTTAGGGTGTTAGCCAAATTTTTGAAAAATTAGAAATTCTTAAAACTAAAAAGTTGAAGAATGAATGCCAGAATGAAAGTTGAGTTGGTTAGTCAAACAACTTTCAGCTCCGTTCCTTTTCGAGGACGAAAAGATTTTAAGTGGGGGAGATTGTAACAACCCGGAAAATAAGAACCAATTTAAATTTTTTATTTTAGCAATTTTAATGGATTTTGAATATTTAAAATGGTTTATTTTAAATAATAATAACTAAAAAATTTATATTAATCGAAGCTAGAACGAATAAATTTATTTTAATTATATAACAAGCCTGAAATGGCGCGGCAGTTTGATAATTCGATTTCAAATTTCAAATGAATGTACAGGATTTCCGTTTTCGACGAAACCACTTTTGTTGGATCCGGAATGTCAAATTATTGCTTGATTCCAATTTTCAGAATTTTTGGAATCAATATGTGAGCGTGGTGAATTTAAACGTGTTTGGTAAATTCAATTTGAATTTAATCGACTGGAAAATGGCCAATTTTCAAACGGCCTACAAATTTGACGAAATTAGTTTTGTTAGGACCGTATCGTCAAAACATGGCTAGATTTATTTTTCTGGAATTTCGGAAGTCAGTATGCGGCCCGGGTAAATTAAAATGTACGTTTAAATTGGATATATAACGATTTATATTTTGATTTGAAGAAAAACTGATCAAAACATTAGAATTTGCTTACGAAACATATTCTATTGTGTCTGGAATGGGGGTGTTTGGCTAGGGGCAACAGTCGTTGGGTTTGGTTTAGAGTTCGTATGGATGGATGGGTATTTTTGGAATTAAAGAATTAAAATATTAATTTAATGGGCCAATCACGTTTCATCATCACTTTCTGAAACCCCCGTAACCTTTCTAGAGCGACGGCGACGGCTGCTCTTTGCTTCTCTCCTCGTTTTCTCCTAATTCCCTGAGTAAAATTAGTTGGTTCTTTGGAGAATTTTCTAGATCTCAGTCCCACCTTCACATCCAAACTTGTCTCGCCATCTATCGTTGCGTTGTTCTCGAGATACGCGCCTGAGAAAGTCCACCGCATCGCCTCGATTTGTGTGCCCATCACCAGTTCAAGCTGAAGGAGGTGGGTAGCGCCGGGAAGCCCTCTCCGAGCTCTTCAAAGTGGCACAGTCCGATCGTGGCGAAGATGCGTGTGTTGATCAAAAAAGGGAAACCTAGTTTTGAATCTATGGGTTAAACGAGCGGCCTGAGTTTGATAAAGAAGAAGAAGGTGTGTTTTTTATTATTTAATTAATTTATTAATTCTCTTTAAAATGTTATCAACATTCATAAAATCATATCTTTCTCATACGAACTCCAAATCATGTGAAACATGATCCGTTGCGATCGTGAGGACGAGAACTTCACAACAAGATTAACCAGGTCCAATTTGGAGCACGTTAGAATTTCGTGCAAAATCAAATCCAAATTGTTCAAAAATTCAGATAAAACTGACGGAGTGGATCCCAATGTGAGAACTTCTCACTAAAATTATCTCTGTATAGTTATTTATTTTATAACTACATATATGAACTGCTTCCCGTCGTCCACAGACCATGGACGACTTGTTTGATTGTATTGTGTTGTGGAAATTAATTGTGACTGTGATGTGAAATGTAAGATAAAATATTCATGTGTGGAGTAAAATATTTGAACAATAAAAATATCATTTTTATTGAATGAATAAAATATATAAAATATTCATGTATGTAATAGAATATTTGAATAATAAAAATATCATTTTTATTGAATGAATATATTATATAAATATTCATGTATGAATAAAATATTTGAATAATAAAAATATCATTTTTATTGAATGAATATAATATAAAAAATATTCATTTATGGAATAAAATATTTGAACAATAACAAAATCATTTTTATTGAATGAATAAAATATATAAAATATCCATGCATGGAATAAAATATTTGAACAATAAAAATATCATTTTTATTGAATGAATAAAATATATAAAATATTCATTTATGGAATAAAATATTTGAACAATAAAAAAATAATTTTAAATAAATATATGAACCATATAAAATGGTCATGTGTTGAAAATAAATATTCATTTACAAATCGGACGATTTGTTTATGTACACCCATTTAACCAATATTGATTGGGACGATAATTTTTACACATCGTCCAATGGCACAAATAAAAATCAGTATTTGTTGGTTGAAAATCCCACACAGGCATTGGGATGATACTGGACATACACTATCCCGATATTTAGTTGTATGCCAATCAATGGGTTGATAGGCTGTGATGAGTGTTTATTTTTTATTTTTAACGCTTATACAGTCGTAAATTGCACTCTGAATGATGGTTGATTGTGTATGATTATTGTTGTGTACATGCGTGTATGAAATCCATATAAATAAAATTATATGGTAATTGGTTGTGTCTGATTCCAATTCGAAAAGAAAGAATATTTTAAATTAACGAATAATTTAAAATGACGAAAAACTAACATTTTAAAATAATACTCAGTAATAGATCAAAATATGATTTTGATGTCCGATTTGGGATGGACACGAAAATATTAAAAAATATAAAGTCATGTTGATTAGATATGCATCATTTTGACGTAAACGATATTTATATCGATTTTATTCATTTTTATAATAAATATCGAAAAGGAATTGATTTCAAAACCTGATATTTTGAAACATTATCATTTATATATTATAATAACAAGGAAAATTCAATTTTGATTTAAAATTGAAAATGAAGTTGGAATTGTTTTAAAACGAATTTTTAAATGATTTATAAAATACTTTTTAAATGGAAATCGACGAAACATATATAATGTATATATTATATATATTTAGTGGCCTGAATAGAACGCGCCGCGCAGCGACCATTCGCGAATTTCGACCATTGACTTCGAATTGACATTACGGGAGATCCGACCGTCGGATTCTCCTAAAACCGGAACCTTGGGTTCGTATCAAAAAGAGCTTTCCAACGAATAAAAGACATTTCAAATCTAACAGTTGGATTTGGAATTATGTCCAAATCAATTTTGGAAAAGGTCATTGTAAGTGCAGTTCGATGACTGTTTATGGAAATCGATTGAACGGGTCTTAATAAAATTATTAAAAATATTGATAATTTGTGTAAAATCATAATACATGATTTGGAAAGAATTGGGATTAAAAATTCCACATTTGCGAAGATTAAACTATATTTTTGTCAAATTGAACTAGTTATTAACTAGAATTTTAATCCAATTATTTTTAAAAATAAATAAATTGGACTGAGAACGGGTTTTAGTATAATCAGAATTTCCGATATATTAATTGGAGTGGATTTGAATGGAAATCAACTTCGGAATATTTTGATGTTGGATTTCGTGATTATAAATATAATGTTATGGAAATTCGGAAGATATATTTATATCGTTGTTTCCAATACGATGTTTGTTGGTTTTAGATTTTGATATTGAACATAAGACGATATAATTTCGGTTTAGAGCCTTCCATTTAATATCAAATGGGATTTTGGGTTTGTCGCGAATGGTGTCTTTATTAACACTGTTCTTAAACTCAGTTGAGAAAAGAATAAATCTTTAATTTAAGATTTAGTGAAGTTTTCCAATTAATTAATATTTAATTGGAATTGAATAAAAGAATTGGATTTTTGGATTTATAGTGAATAATGTTTTAAACGACATTTGTTCTTTAACCCGATTAATCGTGAAATGTAATTTGGAATTTATAAATCTTTTTATTAAGATTTAACGGGAATTTTCCAAAGTAAAGTTTTCCAATTTAATATGAATAAATTAGGATTGAATGGAATTCGATTTGGTAATAATCGAAGTGAGCTGCTGTGGAGGAAGACTGTTAATATATATATGGAATTTAAAAGGCTTTGTCGTTATTCCATTTATATTATTAGTCGGATACGGGAATTGACATCGATTATATATTGATCCGTTTTTCCATGAAGATTCCATAATTAATGGAATATGATTTTGGGTTTATCATGAACTGTGTTTTAAAAGACATTGGCTCTTTAACCCAGTTAAAGATAGGATTACATGTCTAACATTGTATTTCAAACTGTATGGTTGATCTCTGCTAAATATATATCTGTTTGGTGGCGGAGAATTTATTCTCTTGCTTAACACCCTTCTCTAAGACGTACGAGCTTATTGATTACATATCGGCGGAAATCAATAGTATGGTGTAGATTGTCGATGCGACATGTTTGTGTTTCCAAAGTTAAATAATCATTATTATTGATTTTTGGGAAGATTAAAACTAAGTGGAGTTTTAATGAATCTTTAATTAGATTGAAAAGAGAATGTGATAATTTAAATTATCAAATTAGGGAAATGATCGAGAATGGAGTAGCACCGGTTTTACTCCAAGCGATAATTAAATCTTTAATTAGATTTGAGCGTGAAATGGTAATTAAATTTACTGATAACACCGTGGTGTTAGATATGGAGTATTACCAATTTTTCTCCATGGGATGAATAGGTCGGGATTGGGAAATTAAACAAATGATTACATCGATATGGCTTGTTAATCCCGACTAGTTGGATAAACCTTAATTTGGTTTGAAATGATATCCAAAAGAAGATTAAAGAATAAATTTAAAGAATTTATCTTTGATAAAATTAATGGGAACCTTTCCCAAAATAAAGAATAACTGAATATACTTGATCGGAATGAGGCGTATGTTGTGTTTTTAACTTTTTATAGCACTTGTTTAAAAAATACATGAGTTATTCAGAAAGGTCGGCTTTATACCCATTCAGAATAACTGGTTCGACGATAAGTCGACGATGAAGACGGTGGTTGAAGACCAGAGGTCTTCACATCGTTTGGATGATTACTGATGTCTTGATTGGGCCATACACCCAAGACAAGGTAATAAGTGGTGACTGTCCAGACGTACTTGGAGATCAACTAGATATGCGAGGGCCTCTCTCCTGTATTGGACACAGGACAAGGAATAAGGTGCCTTCGGTTTCGTTCATACCCAGAACGGACTTTTAAATGGATGTGCATTTGATATTGGATTTTATTCTTTGTTGATTGATTTCTATTAAATATATATCTGTTTGGTGGCGGAGAATTTATTCTCTTTCTTAACACCCTTCTCTAAGACGTACGAGCTTAGAGGTTATATATTGATAGATATCAGTCGCATGGTGTGAATTGTCAGTGTGACATGCTGAGATGCAAAGGATCAAGGCTTTTGTTGAAAAGCAGAGCCTTGTGGTTGATGATCAAAGCATGGGTTTAAATAGCATAGCTCTATATAGCGTTAATTCGCGAGTCTCGCACCCAGTGTGAACCAAAAACGGGATAGTGACTGCATGGAAATGGACATACGTTAGTTCTAGCTAAGTGTAACGTCATGGTATGGAGCCCAGACTGTTTACTTGTGTGGATGTTACGCACTATTATTACTTGATTAGAGACGAGGTACCTCGGATATATCGGCTCATCTGGGCTGATGGATATTATATCGGTCACTACGGGAATGATGGATATGGTCGACATACTAACCATTTTAGAGGTTCGATAGAACCGGCTAACATATAGTTTATGGTATAACTAATCATCGACGGATGACCGGCCATGAAAATCTAAGGGGTTCACTGCGGGGGATCATGAGGCACTTGCTAGTGTGTCTCGAAATCAGTGAGGATAATCCCTTGCCTCGGTTCATAGATGGAACCCAATTTCCAATACATGATATTCGATTTTAGTTGTAAATATATATATGGCGATGTAATATAATGGTACCTATGCTGCCTATGATTGATACATTTATATTTGAAGTTGATTTCTTCACTTATAGCAATAATAAAAGTTGAAATTTCGTGTATCAAGCATATTTCGCTATTATAAGGGAAAATTCTATCCTAGACTGCGTTCATTATGTGATGGGACCTGAGTCTTATAATAGCTTTATTTTTCTCTTTAGCATTGTGATGTTTGTTTTATGCACTGGTATTCTTGGGGGTAAACCCGTTCCGTGTAATAAGGTGTGTCCCTTGATTTACCTAACTTTAAATTCAAATTAATAACTGTTTTAGTTCTCACACCAGTCACATGAGTGACCTAGAGTTTATTATTTTAACCTAAACTCTGGATGCCCCTATTTTCCACATGGGAAGCTAGTAGTTTTAGTTTTGTAGATATTATATTCATAGGATTCTGGTTTACAGCTGGAGCCATATTCGGAATGCTCTATATCCGTGTATTTCTTACAGTTGTGTTATGTATTATTTTTCCGCTGCTTTGTAATGTATTTTAATCTCTGACATTTTACAATGTGTAATATTTATTCATACTCTGTTATATTCTTGTACTCTGATGTAAATTGTTGTAATAAGCAATGAAATGTTCTTCTGTTTGTGTTCTGATTTGTCGTGTTCTCAACTCAATCTAGGATTTCCTTTATGGGGAGTTTGGGTCGCTTCATTATTCTTGGTATATTTAAGAAAAATAGTGTTGATGATGACAATAACATCATCGAGATTCATTTTCGAGTTTCTAATTAAGCACTTGCAACCATGAATGCATGTACTATATATAAAGTTATATAATTATGCAACTTGGTTGATATGATGTTTAGTGTATTTCATCTATAAATGAAATGGAAGTTTAGTTTATATTATAATTGGAAGTAAAAGAAATTGAATTGGTTTCCATTCTTCTTATGCTTGGCTATAAAGACCATTTTGAGCTTTTTTGAGTAACCGTGGGTTATGCTTTCGCAATTTTGCTATGATCATTTTGTGTTTTATAGTGGATATTGCAATTTTTTCGTAAATATTGGAGTTAAGTCAGTGATTATGGGACATTTGGCTAAACTCGCTTATTTACTAGCTTATGTAAATTACGCTTCTCTTGTTGATCGTTGATGATCACTTTTTGGTTTTGATCTTTTGGTCGTTTGTGGAGTATTTGAGTTTTCCAGTCATGTGACATATTTTGCCGATAAAGGACAAAACTCCTAGTGGAAGGTGTAGGCGACCTTGTCAAAATGGCAAAAATGCTCGGGTAGGTGTCAACAACCATGTCGTAAAGGCGAAACTGCTCGGATAGGTGTCAGCGACCTTGTCGAGGCCATTGTAATCTATGTGGATTCGTTTCATATTGTTTGTGTATTTCTGTGTTATTTATGATTTCATCATTTTCGTGATGACTACTATTATATGTATAAGTATATACATAGCTTCGAGCTATCGAAGTACTTGAGTTCACATGGTGACTTCAGGGATCCTTGTGATTCTAGTGATTCATGTGTTTCTCTTTATTTATTTATGACACAAATTGTTTACATGCTCTTCTGTAGAGCCATGAGCTCGTTTGTATTTCGTGGATCTTTGTGTGTGTCCATTTTTGTGCTATGAGAACCATTGTGAATAATATTGTGATTTATGGATTTGTATGCTTGCACTTGTTATGGTTTGAGTGTCTTTGAATTCCATGTTCTTTTAGATTTCTTTGGATGATTTTTAGAATTTGGATGATTTGAGTTTTCATTAAAAATTATCTCGGATTTTCTTTTGAAAAGTAATAAGCTATATTTTGCTTATTGATCTTAGTCTCTTGTTTCCAGATATCGAGTCTTGATCTCTGAGCTTTCATGATTAGAAATCCTGCTTAGTTCCTAATTTTTATCTCTTGTGTACTGAACTAGATTCAGTATTTCGATAGAATAACTTCGTAGAAAGATGTTAATGCGTTGGGAATTACCCTTGAGGCTAACTTCAGTGGGATTTTTAAAATCGTGTTTTCAAGGATGATGAGCTCTCTTTTATGTAACTATTCTTTCAATGCCTATTTGCATGCCTTGTGTTTTTTCGTTTCGTGGTGATTTTTAGGAATGGATTGGCCTAACCATTTTGAGGTTGTCTTTTATTCTTCGAAAGAATCATCTAACTTCGACATCCCTTATTTGTGAGATAGATTTTTGTTGTTCTTAAAGATTCTAATTTAGATTCGTTAGTTTCCTTATGTTTTCCAAATTCTGATAGCAATGAGAATGCTGTTGAGGATGATGTATTTCTGTAATTTACATTACTCATGGATTTTCTACATTCTTTACACCCATTTCAGGATGACCAACTTAATGGGTAATTGAGTTCGAGGTGGATTCTTATTTTTGTGGTTCAATTTATTTACTTGTCCTCACTAGTGATCGACCATTAAGGACAATAGGGAGCTATATTTGTGGAGAGATCCGATGGAACATTTAAACTTTGCGATAACCACGACAAGCTTAATAAATTCCTTACCTCGTGTTGATAATCTATTCAATAGGTTAGTAGTGCTAAGTCATTTCACTATTAGAATTAGCAATCCGTTTTCACCAATTTTTGATCGAAAAGGATAGAATTCCTTTGGCTTCATTTCGTGCTTGTTTTGTCTTTGGGCGTTAATAAAATTCCAGCTTATTTTGTTAAACTTTATGAACCAAATTTTCAAGGGCATAGTCTTAGGAATGTACCTATAAATACCTTATTGCATCACCACTTAGAGGAGAAATCCAATAGTAAATACACTTCATATATCAAAGGGAAATGTTCCTAAAGCACTTTGAATTGCTTGGAAACATCCAAATACTATTTGTAACACCCTGTATTTTCTACGTTTGTTAAAGTAACGAATTAAAGAATAGTTAATTGTAAAAGTGAGAATTAAGGGAAACGGGTTACACCATTTCGTTCGTCTCGGAATTTTGCTTGAGATAGAGTCCGAATTTGCGTGAATCGGACTCTGTATGAAGAAGTTATGGAGTTCAGAAGATTTCATCTTTAAACAAATAATTAAATAAACAAAAACAGTTTGAATTTCAAAATCACGTGAATCAGTTGGGCGGGAAAATTCCCGCACATAGGGGTCGACTCCCCCGCGATTGGGGTGTCGACCCCCCTGTAGGGGTCGACCCCCTCGCCCAGATCCAAACAGTGATGATTTCTGACTTGTTGCTAAGTCACTAGGGCATAGGTGGCGATTTCTGGATAGCTCTATCTAGTCTGGTTGGTTCTGATTGCTCTAGGTTGATCTAACGGCTCATATAAATCTAAAATTCTATAAAAACAACCTCAACCCTCAACCCTAAACCACACAATTTCATTCCAAGGAGACGTCATGTTGTCCATGGTCGACCTAACATAGCCACCATTCTTCTCCAACTAGGAAGCAAACTAGAAAGCAAGTTAGAAGCTACGAATCAAATCTAAATTAGAGAATCGATAGTCTACGTTAAGAGATAGCTTTTCAGTTTCAGAAAACAGATCCCAGAAAACAAGATTTTTCTTTTGTTTGTAAGTTCAGTTATTCTTTAGATGTGAACAAATAAAAGTCATGATTTGTAATGAAGTGAAACTAGAACAGTACCTAGTTGTAAGATAATGGTGATGCTGATTCATGTCTATTCTTGTGACAATTCTATCATATATGCCTATGAGACTATTGTGGTTTATTGGACTTATCATGTTGTATGTTAAATTTGTGATGAACCTATCATGTTGAATATTAATTTGGCGATGAACCTATCATGTTGTATATAAGATTGGTGATTCTTTCATGTTATGTTACATGCAAGTTTTTTGGCTAAGTCATATATACCTATTATGTTTAGATCTACATTCTCATATGTTTAGATCTATGTTAATTTGATCCAACTCAAATGCAAGTTCACATTTACATGCCTAATTGGATTTGTGTAATTCTATGTAAGTCCCCGTTCATATGCTTAAGATTCATGTTAATTAGATCCAAAATGCAAGTTCATTGTTTTATGCCAAACTTATATGACACATGTTTAAATAGATCCTCATTATTTTATGTTGTGGGAATGGTACATGCTCCTTTCTTTTCCCATTTTCTATAAGTTAGGCTAAGTTGTGAGCCTAACGTTGTATGTGAATTATGTGAACGTATAACAGGGGTAACGTTGGGAAAAACCTTAAATTTCATATTATTGGCATAGTTTGGCTCATAATCATATAAATGATTAATGGCAGAAAATGGTATAATTTATATCCCTAAAAATTATGAACATGATTTAGAGGGTAAATGGGGCATGACTTGAATGGCAATAATTGTGGATAATTTACATATAAATATGAAGGGTAAATATGTAAATTAAGTAAAAGACGAATATGCCTAACCCGAGGTTAGATTGAGTTACGGTGTAAGACTGCCCAGAACCGCCCGGCACATCCAACAACCGTAACAATATAGATCTAATGTGAGAGGTTAGCGCATTAAGCCTAAAAGAACCCGAGGTTAGATTGAGTTGCGGTGTATGGCTGGCCAGAACCGACCGGCACATCCAGCGAACGCAACAATACATATCTAATGTGAGTGGTTGGTGCTTTAATGAATGAATTTAGGCTAAGACAGGAATGGTGGGGTTAAGTTAATTAAGGCAACACTTAACCAATACAACATGTTAACTAAACTGATGGGTGGGTTAGGTTAATTTGAGAACTCTTAACCATTTTAACATCTTGATTAGGAAACCCTAGTAACGGGGACCCATTTCAGCAGTAGCCCACATAGATGTATCATGGTAGCCTAAACTCGGCAGAGTGGGGCACGATTACTGGGCTGATTATAAGCGGTCAAAACAACGGCGGGTGGTGCGTCAGTGTAGGTTCTGACGGAGTGTGGGCATGCACGTACTCCGGAGTGGAAATAGCAGGCACTAGGCATTAGTAGTTTTACACTGTGCATCTTGAATTGTGTCGGGTTGCCTCCATAGGATTTGATACACCCAATGGTGGGACCAGCATAGGTATCTACAATCAAGCGGGGTCGAATGACACAAGTAGAAAACGTATACGAGTAAGAGCCGATCGATAAAGGGGATCATTTATCTTGAACACATAGTGATAGTTTAAACACTTGTAAGTGGGTGCAAAGAAATAGTAATGCGTGCAATAGCATATTCAGTTTTATTATCTTATTTCTAGGGTGCTGTCCTAGGTTCAGTTTATTCATGTCATGATACTTTTTCCTGTTTACATGTTAAATAATCACTAGACTTACCGGACTCATGTCTGACCCATTTTTCTTTCGTCTTCTTTTCATCCGTTCCCCCCCCCCCCCAGGTCGGCAGGGAGGGAATACTTCAGCTTAGTTCGGACCATTTCCAGCTTGATGAAAGTAGATGTATTGCTTGGATTCTCTTTCCATGAGCTATGGCTTTGGATACACTCTTATTAGGGATTTATGCTGCGTTATTTTTATTTCATGCTTCTTTATGTTTTAATCAAGACAGAGATTTTGTTGTAATGATTTGGAAGTTGGTTTGAGACAGTGTTGTAATGTTTTGACTAAACCACATGCTTATGAAATAAATTTAGTTTTTCCACTGTTTATATGTCTGTCTTGTAAATGATCTGTATCTTTTACCTATAGCGCTCCATCGAAGTTAAGGCATTCCCTTTTGCGAGTGACTTTAACGGAGGTGGGGTGTTTCACTATTACAGATATGAACCTTTTGAATATTCTATCGAGTAACAACCATATGAATTGGATTTATCTCTTTCAAGGTTTGCGGAAGACGGATCTTTTCCGACCTAATGAAATCAGTACTTGCAATTATTATGACCAAATCTAACAAATGTTATAACAATAAATTAGATAATAATAATAATAAAAGGTACAAGGTGGATGTAGACCGAGAATTGTTGAACTATTACGAAAATTTTCCATGTTAATTATCTTTTATGCATTTTATTTTTTGTTTTCTAGAATATTTATCCGTGATTTGTTAACTAAATTAAAGTAGGAACTCAACATATTTAAAATTATGGAGTGATGTTATTGACAAGGCAAACAAAATTATTTTTAACAAACTTTCCATATTCATGATAAGTAATGGTAGATGTTGTTCTTATTAGCTTATTATGAGACTAGATTTTCAGACAATAACATTGACCAAAATATCAGACCCAAAAGCGATTTTTGTTTGTTTAACTCTGAAGGGTGCGACACTGCCTCCTAATTGCCATGGAAAATTAAACATTTTACTTTCCACCTCAGTGGTTAACAATTTTTAAGGTCTATTTATATGATATAAAAATTTATCCTTCTAAATAAATTTGTTTAATGATTCCATATTGGTTTATTGAATTTTGATAGTTTCACATAGAGCTTTGCTTTTCAAGTGACGTTGTTGCTTCACATATTGAATCCATTCACACATCTTTTCATGAGGATAAATGCGTATTACATGTATTATGTAATCTTATATAATTCCTAATCTCATATGCTAAAAAAAGATATCTCGTTTCATTGACATAAAAAATTGCGCCAATATGCAATTTATAGTATAAGAGAGTCAAAAGTGAAGAATAGAAATTAAAGATAAAAGAGAAATGAACATATAGATATTTTATAGTGATTCAACATGTTCTGGCTTAGGTCCACTCCAATAATATTTTATTATACTATGAAATATAATTATAGCTGATTTGAATCCATGGAAATATAAAAGGGGTGAATATGCAAATATCCACCTGAAATCTAGCATATGGACCTTGAGTAACTTGCATTTTGGGAAGGGCATCGACCCCTATAAGGCGATTAACATCAATCCCGATGAAAGGTGAATGAAGGTCTACGACTTTCTGAGTTATTCCCTTTTCATGCTGGTGTTGTAGTTCCAAGTTCTGTTTACATAATCGCCTAGATGTATTTTTTGGAGATATCGATGGATTTCAGATGAGTTGAACTGTTGGTTCTAAGATGCCTATAGGAAAAGGGTTTGTATAGATCCTTCAAAAGGTACTAATCCATGCTTAGTCAATTCAAGGATGCAATCTTTTTGGGGTTATTCATATGTCGTCTCATAGTCTGGTTTATACTTGATTTCCAAGTTCTAGTCATGTTTTCGCACTTTCTGCCTTGATAAATTTGAAGTTTATTTAGTTAAATCTGGTTCGTTATTGCCTTGCAAAAAGACAGGTTAACACCTTCCTCCTAAGCATGCCTTGTATCAAATGTAAGTACCATAGTCCATATTCCATTAATATTTGATTTTCTAATCCTTTGTCGATAATGATATGGCGAGTCATCCCATATTCTCCTAGGAGTTAGTAATTTCATACTAATGCCTTGATCTCTCCGGATCGCTAGTTCCTACGGCTGTTCTGAGCCAACAACTAAGTCCACGATCTCTTCGGATCTTTTACCATATCCATAGCCTTTCAAAAGATAGCATCCATATCCGCAATCTCATGAAATTGTAGCTAAATCCATGATCTCAGCGTACCAAGAACCAAGTTTAAGGTCTCTCTGGAGCGAAATGGTTCATGGCCTCTCTAGTCTGATAAATGATTTATGGTCTTTCTAGTCCGATAAGTGGTTAATGGCTTCTTTGGGATGATAGATGGTTCATGGCCTCTCTGTACTACTAGAAAAATGGGCTACAACATCAGTTTTTGGCCGATGCCTGAGTGTTGTTCGACCGATGTCTTTGGGAGTGTAGAGAAAGATCAGGGTCTTTCACATCGGTTTTTGGCTGATGTCTTAGATGGCTTTATACGACGTTTTCTTTACTAATATAATAGACCATCTTTTACATCGGTTTCTTTTAACCATCTAATGCAATAGATGGTCTATTACATCACCTTTTTCGGACGTCTGATGTGATATGCTCCTTATTACATCAATTTGTTTAAACATAACCGTTGAGTATACGATCTATCTATTTCAAATAAATATTTAAACAAGAATATGAGTAACAAAAAATATCTTATTCGAAAAAATATCTATTACATGAATAGTATACATTTTTGTTTCAACTATTTGTACGTACACATTCAGTTCATATACACATACATTTCATATTTACATTTTACATCTCATTCGTTATAAACACTCTCTTACACACACAGATATATACACTTGCTCTGTCTTCTAGCTTGTATCTAGTTGTCTAGTCTCCATTACCTGTCACACAAATTTCAAATCTATACAAATATTATTGCAAGTCTTACTGCATCTATTGACAGATTGAAAAATTAACCATTTATTCAAATATTGTAGACTAAACCATATAGATGTTAAGAGAAGAAAAATGATTTTAGTAGTTTCAACAAAAAATTAATGATACAAAGAACTGATAAACATATCGATCAACAAATTTTTCCAGTATGTGCGCCTTTTGCAAGCAATACCAGATGCTTCTTACGAGTAGCAAATGATTTAGAAGGAGTATAGCCTGTTCTGGTAACACTTTGTATGATCTGACTGCTTCCTACCGATTGTGACAGAATGCCTGTTTGCACCTTAAGTTTATTGTAGCAAATATGTCCATCATAACTAGTGTTTTCCAGGTTTACAAAATGTGAACTCGATGCATGCAAGGTAAATCTATGTGTAATGTAAGGTTTAAATCTACAATCTCCTTGAAAGATGTAGTATATACATATAACAACATACATAAAGACAAATATGGCAAGATGGGTTTGCACAATATTTTATGTTTGTCAGGTCACTAAATACATGAACTTGAATCAAAATGAAAGATGCAAGTAACCATTATTAACAAACATATAAAGGATGCATGACAAAACCAATGAGATGAAAAAATATATCGTGTTTCAATGTAGAAGGAAACACAATACACGAACAACAAATGAATATAGGTGCAGATAAGAGGAACAAATACACTGGGTTTAATTTCAAAACAAAGCAAGATACATGTGCCAAACAGGCCAAACATATGCATAGAAGCAGGCCAACAAATATAGAGGTATAAGGCACATAGTGCAACAACATTTTAAGCATGGATAGGTAACATGGGATGTGTATTATTTCAATTGTCGGAAATTAAATAAAATACATGTGCATGGGTTCATAACAGAAGCATAGGTTGCAACCACCCACTGGTTAAGACATGGTGATCAAACTCAAGTATAGGTGCACTCCAATATAAAACAAAAAGCATCAAGTAGCCAAGATAGGTTGCAGCAACAAAGTGCATGGGTTCATAATAGAAGCATCAAGCCTAAAGAACACAACACAAATGATTCAGCAACTCAATAATTATATGAATATAGCTAGGAAATTCAAGACAGTAGCACGGGTTCGTATGCACAAAAGAAACGTAAAATGTAACAACATGTATTTTCAGTCAATTTAAAATATGGATTTTAAATAGATTTTTAGTGGATTTTAAATGTTCAAATATTGAATTTGGACCAGAAAACAATTGAAAATAAATTCTAATTTTATTTTACATTTTACTGAAGTTAAAATAAGGTTAGTGAACTTTTAAAATTGATTTAAAAGTAAATATATTAAAATTCGATAATTTAATATTATTTTAATAGCCTAAAAAGAACCATTTTGCAAACAGTCTCAGAATTCGACGAGACTGGTTTCATTAGATCCATATTTGTTAAATATAGTAGGGTTTCGAATTTCGTATCAATCGGACTTACGGTTTGGTCGTGCAAGTTGAAAACGTGTAAAGGTCGTTTAATTAAACTCAAGATGAAATTAAATCAATTCACTCTTTTACACAACTTACTAAACCGCCTTCCTATTTGACACCTCACCATCTCTCCTCTCCCCATTCCACCCCCTTTTTAGTTGTTATGCTCTTAAGTAATAATCCTAGCTTAAGTAATGATTCCCTCCATTTGTAACACCCCGAAATTTTAACGACACTAAAGATAATGAATTAAAGTATAATTAGTGTGAAATACACTATTAATAATGAATTAAGGAAAACTTAATTAAATATTCAGATTTAAGTAAAACGGACTGCGCCATTGCGTCCGTCTCGGAATTCTGGTCAAGATAGACACCTTGTTTGCGTAAATCGGACACCGTATGAAGAAGTTATTAAGGTTTGAAGTTTGTATGCATACAGGAAACATATACATACATAAAATTCAAAAATATTCAAAAAATCAGCAAAACCAAAAATCCGGCGCGCAAATCAAGGAAGGGCCGACCGTTTGAAGTCGACCTGAGACTCGGCTGGGTTGACCCATGCTCATGGGGGTCGACCCACCTGAAGGGGTTTCGATCCACCTGAAGGGGTGTCGACCCACCCATGGATCTGGAAACTTCTTTTCTGAACCTGGACGATTTTGGGGCTAGATTCGTGAACCCTAGGCTATACAAAGGAACCTAAACCTAGGTTTTATTCATCTAAAAAAATGGTAGCGACGGCAGAGCTCTACTGCAACGTTGATTGAATGTCCTAATCTTCTCCAAATCCAATTCAGTAAACATTATACAAATTCAGCAATTGCTATAACAACAAATTCAACGTGTTCTTCGTTATAATTTGGATCCATTTCCTTAGATCTATTCACTCTGAGTTCATGTTATTTTTAGATCTGAATATTTAAATAGTAATCGTGATATGTATATAAAAACTGGATCTTGAATCGGTGCCTAATCTGTTCTATTATGACATATTCATCAGATCCGTTCTTATATGTTTATATTGTCACCAAGTCTAATCTTGTCATAATATGCCCATTCAGTTTTTATGCCTATTAATGATTCGTTATTATGCCTGTTCTGATTCTCTTCTCTCCCTCTTTTCCCTTTTTATTTTTATATAGTCAGGCTACCTTCGAGCTTAGGCCTAACGCTGAAAAATGTGAATGTGAGAAATTGGGAACAACTGGGAAAGACATAAATTGGGGATAATTGGTATTGGAAATTATGAATGTAAATTTGGGCATAAAATTGGAAAATATACGAATATGGATTTGGAGGCATATTTTATATTGGATAATATGAACATGAAGTTAGGCATATATATTGGAAAATAGGTTAACATGAATTTGGGTAAAATTTGTATTGGAATGTGTAAATATTGAATTGTGGTATAAATTGGAACATATGTAATTATGAAATTGGGCATAGATTGTAACATATATAAATGTCAATTTGAGGCATAAACTGGAACACATGTGAATATTGATTTAGGTCATAGAAACCTATAATTGAAATAGGATAATTGTAAATATGAATTGAAAGAGGGCATTAAAGTCTATATTTGGAATAGGGAAATTTAATTAAATATGCCTAGAATAATGGAGCCCTGGTAACGCTTAGACATGAGGTTAGGTTGCATTAGTGGTGGAAGTCTGCCCGGACCCGACCGACATATCCAGTAGTCACTGATGTTGAACCATACGTCAGAGGTCTAAGTGCGCAAATACGAGATGAGCTATGACACGAGATTAGGCCCAACTTGTGGAAGAAGTCTGCCCGGACCCGACCAGCATATCCATCATCCACAAGTTGTAGGCCTAATGTGGGAGGTCTAGCCCATCATAAACCATAAATGGACATGGTAGTGAATTTGACTGCTTAACCTAATTTAATCCATAGGGATTGTATGAATATGAGCTAAAGTTGGGGTTAAGTAAAATTGGATGGACAGTGGGTCGGCTAAGCAATTCTGAAGGGGCGGGTTATATTTACATTTAGGCCCATAAACTTAACCCGATAAGGTTACGTAATTAAAGACACCTAGTGGTATATGTAACCGGTAGAAATGATAAAGTTATGTAAGTAAAGACACCATTTAGGGTAAGCATAACTTGTAAGGAAATGAGATAACTTGTGTAATAAGATAAGAGGTACTTAATTATAAATTAAGTAATCTAGAAGTCTGGAACCCCCTGATAAGAATAGCATATTTAGACTTGTCCTAGGGACAAGAGCAAATTATAACATAGGTTATAATTAATGGTTGAGAAACTTGTTAATGGGCCTTAGTTAATAGAACTAAGTTAACAAGTAAATAACAAGAAGTTGTATTGACAATGTAAAATGGAATTATGATTAAATGAGAAAGAACGAGGAAAACTTATAAGATAAGTTATATTTGATCATAAATAATGAATAACATGGTAAAAAGGAAACATGTAAAATGAGGTGTACTCAATTGCACATTAAGTAAGAACATGTTATTGTAACTATGGAATTAGACGATAAAAATATAAAGGGATTGTGTGATATAGACCTTGGGCCACAATCTAGATAATAACATGTTGTGGGCTTATTAATGAACTTAAAGGGGTTAAGTTATATAACCAAAATTAATAAGCAAAAGGAACTTGGTAACTTGATTAAAATATTCGATATGAATGGGGATAACCAAGTTAAAAGGAAACCTGAGGAGGAAAAGCAAGCGTGTAATAGAATGATTTGACATAGGGCCTAATAAAATATTAAAGTGAGGCGCTTGGACCAGTCCACACGTTTGAGGGTGAATAACCAAATGAGGTAGATCATCGAGGTGTTATAAGGCACGAGGGGAGCACACATTCATCTGATTATTTTGACGGCTCCAAAGGACTAGAAGGGGAAACACGCGGCTTCCTGAGGTACGTAAGGTGCTCCTAGTAGTCCTCTGTATGGTGACAGATGTATTAGGCTGTGCTCGCAGAGGTTGGGTTTACGCATAACTACTAGGTGGTGGGGCTTGACTGCAGATGTAGCTATGCAGTCAGAATGCTGTTACGAGGTGACACCAAGACGGTTCGGCGGTTGCCTCATGAGAAGGTAGAGGGAGGCAGAGGGTCACGACCAACAAGGATAGTAGACCCTCGAATACCCGTCAACGGCAGCCAGCGGGATGCGAAAAGACTAGAGCTAAACCCAAGATACCATTTCACCTTTCACTATTGAGGTACAGGGTTGAGGGTAAACGCCACATGGATGTTTAGATTGGTTGTTATTAGGGGCGGTCGCTTAGCTCTTGTAGTCTTTACTAGTTGAGGGAAGGCCGAGGTGGGGCCATAGCCACCATGGAAAATAGACCCTAGGAATATCTGTATTTAGAGGCTCTTAAAGGCGGGCCTGTACAGGTATGGAAAAGCTCCCGGCCGAGTTCTGTGTTTCTTGTTTAGCCCTACCACGGAACTCGGTGCACATTAGAGGACGTGCTATTGAGGCATCGAGCTACAATTACAGTACATACGTGGGGCAGTCTAGATACAAGCGTATCTTCTCTGGGTGGTGTATCGTAGACTAGAGGGCATTATTCCGATAAGGAATCTGATTCGATCGATGGTGGCAGTCAGTACGCCTATGTAGCATAGTAATGACAGATATATGCGGAACGTAACATTGTTATGTAGAGATCCGTACGTCACTCCGGCAAAGGATGAGGGACTGCGTTCATTACGGTGGAGACCGTGCGAGTGGGGGTACCATGGGGTGTATCTCAAATTTGAGAGATAGCTATATATATTGTATTAGGTGAATCCATGGGAAAGTAAATGGGTACGATGCGCGGATAAGTCTTGAGTTCTACTAACCCAAGTAACCTAATAATCAAGAAAATGTAATGGAACGATATTGGTAGGAATCATTCTATTTCTGATATACTAGTATCGGTGCGGTGCAGAGAAATGTATTTAGGAAGCGCAATATATCATGTTCATCTTATCGTGCTCAGTTCACTTTTGTTATCGTTACTATTATCTTGTTCTTCCAGTTTTATATACTTGCCATGATACGTTTATTTATTTATATTTAAAAGTAACTGGACTCGCCAGACCTTATGTCTGACCCTTTTTGCTTCCTCTTCTCTCTCTTCCGTTTCCTCCCCAGGTTCTCAGGGTGGAAGTGCTTAGAGTTGAATTGGATTCTTTCAGCTTAGCTTGGATGTTTGGATATTGATGTACCGCTTTGACTTCTGGTCAACTCTCTTATGGCTTCACATAGGAAATATGGTTTTATGCTTTTGTAGTTTGATATTTTTGGCAAGATAGATTATTTATGTAATTGGTTACTTCAAACTTATGACGTAAACTCAGTATTTGGGACCATGATGTTTTGATTTAAATAAAGTTTTTAATTCCGTTGTTATTTTACATATTTGTCTTGTGATATTATGTTCTTATTTAGCAATAACGCTTCACGAAACTTAATGCATTCTTTATAGAGTGACATTAACGGACGTGGGGTGTCACACCATTTGTTTTCATTTTTCACTTTTATTTTCTTACTTCTTTTCTTCTTCTTCTTCTCCACTAAGCTTCCTCCTCTCCTCTACCTCCCTACGCTGACCACCTAGCAGCCCCTCCAGCCTCTCCAAGCATGTGCGCAGCCTCCCCCTACCGCACATGTGGGCCCCCTTTCCAAAGCTCCCTCCTTTCTCCTATAAAACTCTAAAGCCGCCACTTAAACACCTCTGTCTCCTCTCACCCACTACCTCATCGGGCCCCACACCGACACCACGCACCCTAGCAGCCCCTCCCCCTTCATGCTGTAGGACCTACCTCCTATAACCATCCCTTAAACCACTAAAAATTCCACCTTCCTTCTCTTAAAAGCAAGTATATATATAGTATTATATATTGAATTTGTGGAGTGTTTGAGGTAGAAAAGGTGCTAACTTGGGCGCTAAGTGGAGGTTGAACTTGTAGAGAAGTCAGAGAGTCTTACACTTAAAGTTTGGCGAAGTGGATAAGCAATGGTGAGCACACTTTGCTCGCATTTGGATTAATTATTGTATTTAGTGTGGTTAGTAATGCTATGTTTAATAATTGCTAGTATGTTAAGTAATTATGGGTTTAATGATGTTAATGGAAGTTAGAAAGGTTAATTACTTAATTGTTTAGTAATTAAAGTGAATACCCTAATGATTATGAAGTTAAACCGTAAATAAATGACTGGTTAATTTGGTTGATAACGTGGTTGTTATTTTATGGATGAATAGTAACATTAATCAATTTTGATGTGGCATTGATTGACAACTTGATGTGATGTATGATGACATTAATTCACATAATTGGATTTGCTAATAATAGCAAATAAAATATTAACGACGATTAATAATTTAGTTACAATGATTTGAAATAGCAGTTAAGGGTTAATGACCTAAACGTTTATGTTAATGATGCCATTATATAATAATTGGAAGTAAATGGTTGTTAATGACCGTTAATAAATGATAATGATGTGCTAAACCCATATAAGTTGGATTATATGGTGATTGATTGAGTTTTATTCCATGTCGGAATTTAATTAAATAATTTATTAGTTAAATAATAAGTGAAAAACAAAATTTTAAGTTTTTAATCCAAAATGATTTGGAAAGATAGTTTAAGTAATTATCAATAGTTTTCATAAAGGTGGAAAAGTTATTTGAATAACTTTTCAAGCAATAAGGCATTTTTTAAATTTAATTTCAAAATGAATAATACCTTTAAAAAGTGAAGTTCGGTTTGGATATCTAGGAAATGTTTTAACTAGATTTTATTATCCAAAGTGTCTTATTTGTTTTTATTATGATTTTTAGCAAAGTTTGGATATCAAAAATGTAGTTTGAAAAATAATATTATTTTAATGTTTCAAATAATACTTAAATAGTGGAATATTTGAATTTAAAGTTAAATATTGGAAATTTAGTTTACGAAAATTATTATATATGTTTTATATTACTAATAAATTATTTTGAAAGCAATTTGATTCGATTTTAAGTATAAGTCGAAGTTTGATCTGAATAGGACAAGTTGCGCAGCGGTAGTTCGCGAATTTCGACCATGCACTTCAAATTGACATATTGAGAGATCCGACCGTCGGATTTTCCCGAAATGAAAAAAGTTTGGCTCAAAATGAAAAGATTTTTATAATCCAACTATTAGATTTCGAAATAAGTTCAAATCAAATTTGAATAAAAAAAGCGCCACTGCAGTTTAGGACCCAAAATTTGATTTTGTTGAAATGAGATATTTTTAAATTATTAAAAATAGAAATAAATTATGATAAATCATAATAAATGATTTGAAAGTTATTTGGATTTAATATACCAAGTTTTGAAAAGACAAAAAGCTATTTTATGGAAATAAGCTGAATTAGCAACGCTATTTGTGATGATTTTTGGAACAGGATGAAATAAAAGGTTTTGATACAACCAATGATATTCAAAGATCTTGCAAATATATCTAAAGGATTAAAATGAGTATTTCAAGATATGTTGGGATTTTAAAAGTATGTAAAAAGTCGAGTTTTCCAAACAACGAATTAAATTGGAATTGAATGGGAATCGATTTGGTTATAATTGAGATGAGTCTTTGTGGACGGGGACATTTACTATTTAAGGAATTTAGAAGGCTTTGTCGTTATTCCTCTTATAGTATTAGTCTGATACGAGAATTTATATCGATTGTGAGCTGATATTGATTTCCATGAAGATTTCATTGAAAATTAAAAAATGATTATGGATTTATCATGAACAGTGTTTTAAATAACGTTTGTTCTTTAACACCTTTAAAGAAAAAATGATTTTCCAAGTTAAGTTGAAGAGTAATCTTTATTTATTTGACTATAATGATTTAATGAAAGATTTTCCCATAGCAAATGATAATGGGAACAAATTTTAAGGATCACTTAAAAGAAGATAAGCTTGCTTTTGCGTAAAAATAAAATTGAATCTTAAATAAG
Organism: Allium sativum; assembly: GCA_030737875.1. Taxonomy (NCBI): domain Eukaryota; kingdom Viridiplantae; phylum Streptophyta; class Magnoliopsida; order Asparagales; family Amaryllidaceae; genus Allium; species Allium sativum. Next base: position 249,741,739 of record CM060915.1, on the reverse strand, counting down.
ATTTTAGGACAAAGTAAGAAGTTGGAACTTGATTGTTTTATCATTTTATTGAGTGATCATCTTAGTATTTGATCTGATGTTGGTTTAGGCCTTCAGTGTCATACACTTGATAGATTATTCTCTTGGCATTGCATAATCGAGAACAAATTATGGTTAATGAATGGTTTTTCCCTAACGATAAGATTAAGAAATCGTAAGTACGATTTTGGGCTAGAGATGTGACCAAAGAAAGATAAAGTGATTCACTTTAATCAATGATTAACGAATTGGATGAGTTTGGGTAAATAAGTTTTCCCCGTGAAGATAAAAGAAATCTTTAATCGGATTTGGAATGTAAGAATGGGATTAATAAGTGTAATTAAACTTGCTAAAATACGAGGGTAATTAGACGTGGAGTACTGCTAATTTTTCTTAATAGGATGAATAGGATGAGAATGAGATAATGATTTGGAAAAATAATTACCTTTTATGAGATTTGATAATTCTAATAAAGTGTAGAAAACCTCGGTTTGAGTTAAATTTGTGAAATGAGAATTTATAATCTTTTGAAATGATTTTCAAGGAAAGATTTAAACAAGAGTTTAAAGTATGTAAATCTTTGATAAGATTCAAATTGGTATACCCAATGTACAGAATGATTTGAGTAAAAGAATATTCCAAAATGCAATGAGACTTAAGATGCTTTTGCATATCTATATTGATTGTAAAGTTGTGCTAGTTATTCAGAAAGACTAGGTTTCAACCCATTGTGAATAACTATACGACATGATAAGAGCAATTGAAAATGGCGATGAAGATAAGAGACCTTCACATCGGAAGGATTTCACGTTGACGCCTTGTGTAACGACGCCGATTTAATTAAGAAATATTTATTGAATATTAAATATTTAAAACGATTTATTTTGAGAATTAAAGACTTAAATTTTATTTATTTCAAGGTTTGGACATATAATTTATAATGCAATTAAAAACGAGCTCGCAGCGGTGCGGTAGTTCGTAGTATTACGTTTGAACTTTAAATGAATGTACAAGATCCAATATAAGTCAAAATTCGTTGAAACAAGAAATGTTCAAATCTATTGAACTACAGTTTTCTAATGAAAGTGAAAATTTGAGATTTTGTCCTATAGACTGTAAATTCTGTCCAAATCAAATTTTCACAAATTCGCTATGGAATCGTTTATAAACCATAAGGATTTATTTAATAAAATAAAAAGGATTTTTATATATAAAACGAATATCGATTTAGCTTAAAAATGAGATATCAAGTTTAAAATCCAATATAGTTATTTCTTAAGCTATATGAAATTTTATATGAATATATACGATAATTATAATTTATTTTTCAAAGAATTTAATTATTTTGAAATTTAATTATATTATATCGATTTAACTGAATATGGAAAAATAACCATTTTGCAAATGACCTCGGATTTCAACGAAACCAATTTTATCGGATATATACGGTAAATTATTGCACGATTTCAATTCGGGACAATCGGAGTTAGTATGTGGTCGTGCGAGCTTTAAACGCTCAATGTAAATGCATATATATATATGCATATATATATATATATATATATATATATATATATATTTATATAATAAATCAATAATTTAAGCTCGAACTAGAGCTATTTGAGGAAATGGACTCGGATTTCGATGAAACAAGTTTCATTAGGACTGTAATGATAAACCATAGTTGCATGTCAATTTTCACCACGAACGGAGTCCGTATGTTCCCATGTGTATTTTTGAACGACGAACGGAGGCAGCAATTGAATAAAAATTAATAAAATAATAAACAAAACTCACCCCTAAGCTTTATTCATCTATAAATACACCCCCAATATTTCTAAACCCTAAACCCCCCAGATCTCCTCAACTCTATTTGCAAATAAGCCCATCCCTCTATAATAATATATATCTTCCAAACGATAAGGAATTATAGGAATCTCCCAACTAGGAAGTTGTAGTGTATGTCGAGTTCTACCTACAGTAAAAATTTATTGTCTAACGAGAACCTGAGGTGGCCAGAAATCGCCACAAAGGCGAAGAAGATAGGTTACGAATTTTTCGGATTGCATGCAAACGAGGAGGGGTTAGGTGATGATGTCAACTAGGAAGTTGAAGAGGGGAGAGAAGGATATAAGTATGTAGTTGGGGGTTTCTTCTGAAATTGGGTATGGTGGTCGTGGCTTGGATATGAGCAGAGACAAATGATTTTTGGGAGCAACGAACCTATTTGTGCAATTTTCGGCCTACGTGATTGTTTTCAGGCTAGATGGCTAACTAGGAAAAGGTTCGTGGTGGTGAGAGCTAGCTACATGTCAAATTTGGTCATGATTGGAGGTGTGTGGCGGTCAGAATCATGGACGACGAAGGTTCGGTTCAAGCACGAATTACGAGGTGAAGACAACGACTTGGGGGCAATGCCGCTAGACGACGGCTCGCCTCGGGGAGGGTTTCACGGTGGTGGGTCAAACTTGGCTGACGACGGTCTCTGGTGGGCAGCACGAGGCTGGGTTGAGGAGGAGAATGGGTTTGAGCATTTGGGGAAGAAGGTGAAGTAATTAATTAATTAGTTAACGATGTAGTTAGTGTTTAAACTATTATATCTGGGTGAAACGAAAACAGAATTGAACAAAACAAGAAACCCTGAAATCGTGTAGTCGAGATCTTCACAACAAAACTGATTTGGAAGAGATTGAAGCTAGTTGGACTTTGGGTTAAATTAAACCCACGTTTAATTTAATTCAAAAGGTATCGTAATTGAAATGATCAAAATTCAATGTGAGAACTCCCTAAACTGACTGAAAAGTTATTATACTCTTATCTGATTATATATTGAATGTTTGTGGTTGCTATAATTGCTTCGTGGATGATGGATGTTTATTACAGTTATTTATTTACTGTTTAAGTGTTTATGTACATTTAAGCATTAACGATTATAACGCTTATCTTATAACTTTTGTTTGATGGATGATAACCGATGTGGTTGTTATTATTATTGTTCACACAATTGATGCCACTAATACGAAATTATTTAGGAATTGTTTGAGTCGAGTTCCATTGAGGTTATTTTTTAGCAGAGCCGGCAGTGTTGTGTGGACCCCTACCCCTTTTATTGATATACTAGGACGAGTACATAGAAATAAGTTGAGAAAATAGAAAAAAGAACACAAAGACAACACAGTATATCAACGCCTAAACAAACGGGGACAGAAGCAAAAAATATATATAGAAATGAAAGCGACACAAGCGCCCATAAATCCCAGGATCGTAAGAGAATTTGAGGAACTTAAGTCTGTCCCGGACGTCGCGCCATAGCCTTAGCTTCCAAGTTGCATACAGCATCACATGCGCATTCTCGAAAACACAAGCGTTCCTTTCTTTCCATATGTTGAAGACCATTTTCTTGAGGATGTAGTTGAATAGCCATGGTTTAGCTCGCTTGTAGCCAACTTTGTGTTTGATGGAGTTCCATTGGTCACTGCTTGTACAAGCAAAACATTGCTCATTAATTTGCGTAAGCACTTCAGTCCAAAGTATGCGAGTAATAGGGCATTCAAAGAAAAGATGTTGGTAGCTCTCAGGAGATGCTCCACAAAATACGCAGCGGTTATCAGTGCTGATATCCAGCGAGGTAAGCCTATCTTTTGTAATCAGAGCACACTTAATCACCTTCCACATAAGCAAATTTTCCCTTGTTGTACTGTCATGCTTCTAAATCATTTTGTGCTAGTTGAAATTAACTAAAGGTGAAGTGGCTCACAAGGAGTAAAAAAGTTTATTTATTGTGAAGCTTTCACATGGCCAACTCCAAAAAATAACATGGTCCAAAGAAGTATGCAAGTTGCTAGAGTTAATGTTATTCCAAATAGCTTGAAAGGTCTGAGATGTAGTGCTTGGAAGGTTGACACGGTTGTGTACAAGAAGATCAGCAACTTTGCAAGTGTTAGGGACTCTAGACTGCAAAATTTCAAGGATAGAGACATGCTTTGCAACGATGAATCCGAAGTCAGCCCAAGGATCCTCCCAAAAGTCAGTTTGCTCATATGCTCTCAGACCATGCTTGACATAAGGAAGAATTAAAGGCTTGATCCTATTAATACACTTCCAGGTCCAGCTGAAATTAGCAAGAGTTTTCAATGCCCAGAAGCTACTGTTTTTTTTAACATATTTGAAGGACCAATTCTCCCAAAGTGTATCTTTCCTGACCATCTTCGTCCGTGATAGAGTGAATATTTTCTCTCATTTGTTTAGCTTTAAGAGCTGCATAAGAAGAATTCCTATCATCGTATTAAAACCATTTCATTCTCGATTTCTGCTTCCTCATCATAGATTCCATGTTAAGAGCTTCAATGTGTTTACAAGAGAGGTTGTATTCAAGAATGGAAAGCGAAAGGTTGAGCGGTTGTTGCTGCATTTGGCGTTAAACATTAACAAGTTGAGTTTGCAGTTCAGTTGATTTCGAGCTGCCATTACCAAATCTCGAGGAGGACTAAGCTTTCAGGACATCTTTTATAGCTTTTAATCTTTTATAAAGAATAAACATATCATTGTCGTAGCAAGGGAAGTCGTAAGTTTTCCTCACAATATCAAGAAAGTCAACCTCTTTCATCCAAGTATCGAAGAATTTAAAACTGAGAAATCTGACGGTCACATTCCCATCTAAATGAATGACTTGCGGTGTGTGGTCTGGCAGTATAGGAGTGGAAAGTTCACTAGAGAGGCTCGTCCATGCGCTCATAGATTCAACATTTCATAAGGAGAGATCAATTTTGGAAAAAAGTTCGTATGCCATTCCTTTTGCTGTTATTCCAAGTGAATTCAGGACCTGCAGTGTTAATCTCAACAAGATCAAAATTCGTAATCGCCAAGTTGATGGACCTTATTTAGGAGAGAGATACAGCAGACCACCCTATTCTGTCTGAGAGATAAGAGGTGAGTTAAAGACACCGCAAACTAGCTAGGGATGATTATTCGGTTTCAAGGTAGGTAACTCGGAAAAGAGCGATTCTCTAACTGCTGCTGCGTTGAAGGCATATACAAACATGAAGAAGTAAACCATAGAGGAAAGAACATGAATATTTTGGCAGTAAATATATTGGCTGTAGATTAATCTTAGTAAAATGATGTATGGTAGGATCAAATATGATCAAGATTCTACCATATCTCGCATCGGGAAGGTTATGCAGCATGTCCCAACCAGGATTGATGTGTCTCGCGGCTCTAGAAGAAAGCTCTTCACTAAGTTTAGATTCAAGGATAGATAAAGATGAGAGATTGAATTTCCTTATCATAAGCTTGCATCTATCAAGTTTGACATCCGCATGAGCCCCTCTAATGTTCCAAACACAAAGATTTTGTAACATTATCAAACTCAAATTGTTTATCTATGCTTCTTGTCTTAGATCTAGTTAAGATCTGATTATCGGTACAGGAAGGTTCAATAGTATTCGAGGGGGATCCAATATTAGCATGTTTACTGATTTTACCTTGTTTGGTACTCTGCATTTCCCTGTTGCTCACGTCAAACAAGTGAGACAGCTCAGGTGCCAAGTGCCCTGAGGCGGGAGGGGGATCCAAATTTAGCCTGTTTACTGATTTTACCTTGTTTGGTACTCTACATTTCCCCCTTCCACACCCAGCCACCCTAGATCCGCAACCAAATCCGCAACCCATCCCGAGTAATACAACTACGACTAATCCCTCTAGTACGATACAGGGTAACTCAACTATGAATCAACAAAGGTCATATTCCTCCTTCTTTCAGCGGTTGCCTCGGAACGCTGGAAAGTTCAGGCCAGTAGTATTGAGATCAACGTTTACTAACGGAGCGATGGTCCTGCCTGCTGAAGTCATTAAAGCTAGTACTGCAACTTGGAATGAAACCCTTTTCGGATTCTTCTTTGATACTCCGCTCTCCTACATGGCGGTTGTTGAAAAATGCAAATTTGTATGGAGGCCAAAAGGAGACATGACAGTTAAGTATGATGGGACCATTTTTCTGTTTCAATTCAGAAGTGAGGAGGACAGGAAAATTGCTCTAATGGGTGAATTGATTATCATGAAAAATAAATTGTTTATTACTAAAACTTATGATCCGAATGTGAGCAATGTTTGCGGGATGGTGAAAGCAGTGCTAGTTTGGGTTCAATTTTATAATATACCATTTGTAGCTTGGTTTCCGACTAGAATCGATTGGCTAGCAAATTGGTTTGGGAAATTAATCTGTCTTGATGAGATAACGGAAAAGCTTGAAAGGTTGGCATATGCCAAGTGTCTGATTGAAGTCAAGCCGGACAAAGCTCTTCCAGATGACTTTCACGTTAAACTTTCGGATGGGAGACTCAGCACATTAAAGTATGCTATCTTTGGAAGACCCCACCTTTGCATGAAATGTAGTATCATTGAACACAATGACGATGAATGTGAACAACTCAAAGTGCAAAAGGATGCACAAAAAGATCTCAGCAAAGGTAAGCAAGTGCATGGGCAATCGCTAGCAGCCAAAGTTACACAAAGTTAGGATAAAGGCAAAGCAATTCAGAGTGACAATTTCAATGTGAACAAAAGGGGTAGCATGCAGAAAAAGAATGCGTATACGTACAAAGAGCCTGCATGGAACAAGATCGAGAGAAACAAAAGGACTGTAGCATTCAAGGCACAAAAGTCTGCTTGCAGAATTAAGCCGAATCCTAATCTAGCTTCAAGTTCGAAGAGGAAAGAGTTCTGCCTTGCTGATTATATATTAGAAGAGGGGGAAATGAACAAGAAAACCAATCAAGAAAAGAAAGGAAAATAGGATAAGGAACTCATCTCGATGAAGGGGCTTACTGTCTTCATGGTAGACCCACTCTTACTAAGAATAGTTTAACTTACTTGGGCAGAGGTGGACAACGCCATTGAAACGAATGGCAATGAGGGTACTGAAAATGGCATAGTGAAGGCAAGTCGTGATAATATGGTAGTAAAAGGTGATAGTGTACAACAAAAGAAACACCTGCTCAGTGAGGATTCTCTTCTTCAGGTTGCGAGCACTGAAAACGACATAAATGACAGCGTTCATGCGGAACTGCGTAATGCTAAGGATACTACCACTGAGTTTGAACCTCACTTGATAAGTTGCATGCCTGTATTAGGTGTTACCACCGTCTACACCTTGGATACCAATGATTTGATTGAGGTTTTTAATGAATATTATATTCATTCAAGTGAAATAATACATGAAAATGGAAATTGAATTTTTTTTATCCAAAACGATTTGGAAATGAAGATAAAATGATTTCAAATAATTATTGGAAAATGATGGAATGGATTTGAAAGAGTTTTGAATTAGAAAAGCTTGTTCGAATTTAAAATAGATTTTGAATAATAAATTCAAAAGTGTATTTGAGTTAGATATATAAACGATGTTTATAACTCGAATCAATTGTTCCAATGATCTTATTTATTTTTTTTAATGGATTTCAGGAAAGTTTGGATTTCAAAATATTATATTTTGACAAATATTATTATTTTAAGATTAGAATAATATAGTATATTCAATTTGGATTACAATTATTTGAAGTTAGAATTGTTTTTAAACGAGTTTATAAATGTTTTATAAAAGACTTTTGGAATGAATCAGTGAGTTTTATATTGAATTATAATACGGTTTGAATAGGACGTATCGCGCAGCGATAGTTCGCGAATTTCAACCATGAACTTCAAATGTTAGTTTTCTATTGATACGAGCTTCCAAATGAAAGAATAACTTTTTAATTCAACTTATAGATTTCAAGTAATGTTTAAATCTATTTTTGAAAAGGTCGCTGTAAACGCAACTTGATGACCATAATTGGAAATCGATTGAATTAGCCATATGAAAATTATTAAAAATATGGAAAAATTATGATAAATAATAAGTGTTTTCAAAGAGATTTGGTTAAGAAATATGAAATTTTGAACTATATTTCAATTTTTGTGCTTTGACCTAACTTATTGAATGCGGTAAAACGCCGTTTTCGAGTTTGAGTTAAATGAAATAAAGATTGCCAAATATTAGTTTATTGGATTTGAAAAACGAGTTTTGAGAAATCATTTAATTAAGATTAATTGGAATATGGATTTGGATAGAAATGATCTTCGGATATTCGGTATTGATTACCATTATGTAGACGTTTAATATTTTGAGGAATTCAGAAGATTTTTACATCGTTATTCCACTTAAAGTACTCGTTGATTATGAGAATTGGTGTTGAATATAAGTGGATGTAAATTCTGTTTAAGTCTTATATTTAATATCAATTGAGTTTGGGTTTGTTGTGAATGGTGTCTTCAATAACTGTAATGATTTGTATTTTTGGTGGTCAAATATTTTATTTTATTTATTATTTTAAATATTTTATTTGGGAAATTAATGGATTTTAATATTTAATTCATTACTAAAACGAAGTTTGAATGTTATATATTTATATAAATATAAAACGAGCTCGAAATGGCACTAAAGTTCGGAATATGATGCTTTGAACTTCAATTGAATATACAGGATAGATATAAATTGGATTTCTGTGAAACAAGAAATGTTGGGATCGTGTTGACTATAATTTTCATATAAAAGAGAAAAATCCAGATTCCGTGTTATAGATAGTTAATTATGGCCAAATTAAAATTTCAAAATAGTCGCTATGGAAATCGTTATTTAAAATATAGACCTTTAAAATAGCCATTTTTCAAACAGTCTCCGTTTTCGTTGAAATTAGTATCATTGGAATCGTAACGTTAAGTTACTGCATAATATTAAAATTCGTGGCAAACTGATGCCGTATGTGGTCACGGCAGCCGTAAACGCCCATTCATTTTCTATAGCGCGTAATTAAATAAATTTAATAGAGAAATTTTTGAGTGTAACATGAGAAGATGATTTATCCATGAAAGTAGTTCCGTTGAGTTCGTATCGACGATTAGAGTCAGGATAGGTATATAGCTTGTGATTTTGAAGACCGGGTAATTTGGTGTCCAAAATGACATTGTGGTGCGTTTGAAAATAGTGTATCGGGAAACACTCCCGGAATGCGACAAAACTGGTGTCGTTGGGTTCGTGTTAATTAATTATTATAGAAATTTCAATTTTGTGTCAATCGGACTTACTGTTTGATCGTGGAAATGATAAACGCCTTAATCAATTATATTATTTTGGTCAATTTGGACAGGGGTAAATTTAAACAAATAAACGACTGCCCAAATGGACTCCGATTTGAATGAAATAAACTTCATTGGATCTGTAAGGAAGAAGTCTAGTGAAATGTCAAGGATTCAAATTTATCGGGTTTTTCTGTAATTACAGGAATTTTAAAAGCTTGATTTTTCGTCGATAATTATAAAGGACTTTTCACAGACGACCTCGAAATTCGACGAAACATGTCCCATTGGGTCCGGAATATTTTTCTATGCTAGGATTAGCCATTTCATTCTGATTAGAGGTTATATGTAATGTTTTATTAGATTAATTCACAACTAAGTTTCATTGATAATAAAATAATATTTATTATACCCAATATATAATCCCCTCAAGACCTAATTCTCGCGTCAAAGTAAATCTGGTGGTCAACCCACAAAGGAGCTGCCTCTTACTCATGAACGGACGAAATCGTTCGATCTATTCCCTTCATTTCTTCGAATCCATCAATTTATACAACATTTCCCACTGTAATTCTACTTGCCTCTTTCAACATCGACTGGCTGTGATGAGTTCTGGACGCTAGTGGTGGCGGGAATTTGAGTCGAAAGCTGTTGACTTTCGAGTGGTTTTTGAGGAAACTGACGAGGCTGTGGGTTTCGAGAATTGGAGTGAATGTAGCGGAGGATCGGAGGCTGGTCTCGGTGGGATCCTATCATGGTTCGATCGATGGTAGAGGCGGCCAACAATGATTAGTTTCCTGCGGTGTGGGGGTATCGCGATGCAAGAGCAGGAAGATGGAAATTAAAAAGGGTTCGGACCTGTATAGATTTTTCTCCTTTAAAACCCTATAGTTGATTCAGACCAAAATTAATGTATAATACTTGATTTATAAACGTGGCAGGAGACGGAATCAAAGTGAGTGGAATAGTCAGGCAGTTTGGGTTTGTGAAGAACAGTGCGAAGCAGGAAGGAGATGGAAGCTGTTTGGCTTGTATAAAAACATCACAGAATTAGTTTAAAAATTAGTTAAGTAGTTAATTAGGAATATATTTATATTTAAAATTCGTATTAACTGAAGCATGGGTTTTATAGGCTTCTGCCATTTCTGAAGCATGCGAAAACATGAAAAAGAATACTATAATAAGGGATCGGCCTATCTTAGGGTAAAACAATAATTAGTTTATATAATTTATTAAGTAAGGGAGAACTATTTAGCTTAAATTATGATTTGGAACAAACGCAGGGTATGTACGTGGTCTTTTATTAGAGAAGCAGAGTGTTTTGCAAATATGGACGAGAGCAGAAACATCGTTCTGCAAACCGTATACCAATGTAATGATGGGCTATTAATCCAGAAATATAAGTAATTTTTAAGTCAATGAAATTTATTAACTGATTAAATATTGTTACCCATATTCCTTATGACTAGTGCAGAAAAGGGAACAAATATATAGATACGAGAAATAGAAGAGAACGACCTTAATTCATTTAACCCAAAAAATTAACGAAATAAACTTCATTGGGACCTAGCAGTGAATGCTATTTTTTGGAACTGCCTTGGACAAAGCTGGAATTAGTGAGGACTTTTTGTTAAATTAAACACCGTTTAATTTAACTGAAAAACCAAGCCACTTAAGCGACAGATGGAATCAAGGTGAGTTAAACTCACTGAGTTCTCCCCATTTATATTTTATATAAATTGGGTTTTTATTTGTGTGCTCTAGTTGCTAATGGTTGACTGTTAGCTAGTTATATATTTATTGTTGATTTAACTGATGAAATTAAACTGAGTTTAATTTCAGTGAACTACCAAATCGTTATTTTAACGATTAGATCCAATGAAGGTAACTTACATTATTGGTCACGTTCATTATTAAACGTGTTTAATTGTTCGAATTGTTCGAATTGTTTTCTTGATTGGTTGATGTTAAATAGTCATTATTTGTTGTTATTGAAATTATCAGTTAAATGGAACTGATCGACCTGATTTGAGATAACCATTTGAATACAGGGAAGAACAGGTTAGAGGGATCCAACGGGATTCCTCAAATAGATTATTTATTTTCATATTATCATATATGAACTGACCCGATTGGGTGATTGATCTGATTGCTGATTGTTGACTGAAAATTCAACATCTGTTTAGTTTAAACCAATGGGCGGTATTGGTTGAGTATTTGGCAACATATGGTCTATGAAATCAATTGTTTTATAAATAATGATTTACCGTCCGGCAAATCAACAGAGATGAAGTTATAAAATTTAAATTGCATTATATTGGAAATATGTTTGTAAAAAGGAAATAAATATTTATTATTTATTATTTAAACTTAGAATTAATCATTAATTGATTTTATAAGGAAATTTCTAGTGTTAATCAGATTTATAAATGAATAGAAAATTAACTCAACAGTTAAATTTGTTATTGTTTTATTAAATAATAATTAAATGGAATTATTTAAATTAATTATATCATTAATTAGTTTAAAGGGAGAACAAACTGGAATTGGTCAATAAGATAACCATGATTTGAGTGACTAAATTGACCGTTTTAAATTGGGGATAATGATTAAATTAGTGTATTTAAAATAAAATAGTTCAATGAATATTATTTAATTTTAATAAGGTTTTAAAAAGTATTTACTATTTATTTTAGTTAATACAGGAATTAACCACTGAAGTAGTTGATGATTAAAGTAAGTAAATTATTATTTTAATTAATAATAATTTAGGAAATTACTTTTTATGGAAATTCATTTAAAAGGTAATTGAATTTGAAAAGAAATCTAATTGAATGGTGAAAGGAGTTTATGAACAGGTATTATTTCAAACCTGAGTTTTTATAACAGAGTTACAATAGAAATTTTAAGCGAATACAATAGTGAAAATAAATGCTACTTAATTATTGAATTAAGTAAAAAGGGAATTAAGATAAAAGGGTTTATAATAAACCGGAGTTATATAAAAGAGGTTTGAGGTATTATATCGTTAATTCTAAATCAATGTTACTAAATGGTGGGATTAAGCGAAAGTGAGGAATTGAAATAAGATTTCCAAAGCAGGAAGGGTTGAATGAATTTGAAAAGGAATTAGTGAAAGTGAATTTTGGTAAAGGAAGTGGATCGTTAGATTGTGTAATCAAATCTGAATTATAAAAATAGATTTGTTTAAAGAGGTCGAGGTTAAAATATGGCATTTTACAAGAAATTATTTAATTATTGAATTAAGGAATAATAAGGAAGAGATTTTCAAAAGGATAAGAAGGTTGTATGAAACTATATTTTATAGAATAGTTAAATGGAATTTGAATTTATATTAGAATGAAATGTGGGTTTGGATTACAAATTGTATTTATCTCCAGATATGAACGTTGTTGATCAAGGTCTGAGAGGTAATTAAAATACCCCAACTTAAACGACATCATGATTATCTGTGGATGATATTAGTTGTAATTGTAAAAGAGGTTAGTAAATATGTATTATTTCCATTAGAGAAATAATAGTGCATCGGTTAATGGAAATGCGGGGAATATATAACGAGAGTTCCAAAGTAAAAGAGAAATAAAAAAGATTTGCCAAAACTATAATGATATTTTTGAGTTAGAAAGGAAATGTAAAGTTGAGTTTTATTATATAAGAATAAGCATGAGTACTGTAAAGAAATGAATAAAAGATATTTCGTAACGTTTATTTTTAGGAATAAACAAGTTTCAACTGATTAGATAATAACTGGCAAATGTTTTTAAAGTGAAAATAGGAAACTGGATATATAAAATTGAATTTATTTAAAAAAAATCTTATGTTAAATAAGTAGCGAAAAAACTATATTTAAAATCTCAATATATTTAAGAGTTTTAAAATTTACATTTGTTCTAATTAAAAGGCCAATTGATGCTGAATACTAAACTAGTGAACTCATTGAATTTTCTTGATTGAATCACTGTTTATTTTGATAGTTAAATCATCGACTATCAAATCTGTCCAATACGGTTGTTGGTACGGGAAGACCGGGATCGAATTTATATTCGAAAACCATTCCGACCGACAAATACGTGAAGATATCAGAAGATGATCGATACAAAGAAATTGAAGACCGTGGATCTTCATAAAACGGTAGAATTACTTATAATCTCTGGTTTAGCGACCAGAGATATACTGTGACTCTATCGTGGTTGAAATCAACGGATTTGCAAGGACTACTCGCTACCAATCTGTAGGGTGATTCCTTGGATGTGGTAGGAGGGTGCCTTTGGTTCATCCTGTTCCTGGATGACTTGTATGGACGGATGCCTGGCAGAGTATTTCCAAAGGGATCGCGTACGTTGATTTCTTCAAACGTACCATAGTTGATGGCGGAGAAATGGTTTTTCTCTAGCCAAATAACTAGAGTATTTTTGTGGACGTCAATTAGTGATATCTGGCAGATCTGATAATGTGGCATTCAAAGTGAATAGTGACCAGATGTTCCAAAAGTAAATTCTGACCTCAAGCCTTATCAGCCGGGAAATGGAAAAAATCGGGCAGGCAGCATGGCTATGTGGGTCGCTCCCATTAGGGTATATAATCACTTGTCTATAGAAATTCCTTTTGCTTCTTTAATCTATCGATACTGTCCCTTTTGGGAAACGGTGGTTTGAGCCCAACCATTGGTGATATACATTCGATACACTCAAGCGAAACGAGTGGTCGGTTATGTGTGCACTGGGTTGCAAGACTTTCTTGTTGAACCTAGTGTATTCCCCTCTAGAGGTACACTATCGGCAGGTGATTCCATACCTTGTCATAGTCGGAATCCAATCTCCAATAAGCGTCCGCGGTTTTCATTGTATGCTATACATGTGGAGCGTGAGATGCAAGCGTTCCACTAATATTTACTTGTATTTAGACATTATTATAATATCCGAAAAGATATTGATTTCAAAAATGTTTTGGCTTATCGTAAGGTAAAAACCGTCCGTATTTATGTGTGGATTTGGTCTTACGATTATCCTTTTATTTCGAAAAGATTTTTGAACTTTAAAATCAGGTTGGATGATCTCCCTTAATATTGTGCGAGTTTTTCTCACTCTGGTTCACCAGACTGAACCGGTATTTTGTAAATGCTTGGGTTAGACCGGGGTGTACAGGTCCAGGTAATCGGATTTTACGAAGTCCAGAGATGAGCTGGAGGTGTTCAGACATATGCTATTATATAACTACTATTCCGTTGTGTGTTGTATATGAGGACAGGTTATTATAACTGTCCATAGGTATTGATGTACTCTTGTATTGTAAGTGTTTTTAAAAGGCTCTCAATAAAGATTTATTTCTATATTATATTTTGTTCCGCTGCGATGTGAGACTCTGTGTTGTGTTGGTTCTTCTTATTGTATTCTAATATTTCTTTCTTTCTTATCTCACCCTTTAATTTCTTTCTATTAAGTATCCAGTGTTTTCGGTGTTTGGAAGGTCGGCAAGTGATACAGAATTGTATTTATGTCGATATTCGGGCCAAAAATCCTTGGGTCGTTACAGTGGTACCAGAGCTATTGGTTTAGTAACCTTGGCTCTGTGGTATAACTCGATAGAGATATGGTATTAATACCCTAGATCGAGATTGAGTGTATATATATATACATATGAGAGCGTATTTGTAAATTTTATATATAAATGTTTTGTATTGTATTGTTTGATCGGTTCAAGTGTTGAGAAGCGTTGAATTATCAATGGATACAATATTGTTTTGTCAAGAGGGTAAATGCAATAATTTTGCCCAAATTGTATTTTTGTATAGAAAAGAAATAATTTTATCAAATTATTGAGATATCAGTGTGTTTGATCGATTCGAATGGAATTCAAATCGGATTGAAAATTTGAATTGAAAACTTAACCTAGTTAAATGAGAATTAAATTAAGAATGATATCAAAATTAAATAAAATAGATTTGGAATTTGGAATTTGAATGTATAATAATCAAATAGAAGTCAATCGGATATTAGTCGATTGATGTTCAAGTATGTGAAACCAAAACAAAATATTAATATTGAATGTAAATTTAATTGATTTGGTTGTGCATTGGTCATTGATTGTGAATTGTTTGTTATTGGATGATAGTTTGTTTGAATGAGAATAATCAACAATTCAATGGAGCCAAGTGAGTTATAAACTAAAGGATAAACTCCGGTATAATTTAACTGGAATGAAACTGCATATGAATTGGAATTTATGATTTAACCCTGTATTTGACAATGAATGGATGCTATCGGTTTGATTCTTGGAATTGGTCAGGTAATACTTGTTGATTAGTGAAATATTATCTCAGAATTTCATAAATTTATTACTTACATGTGGATTGAATTATATACAGGCGCCACATGGCTAGGCAAATTGATACTGGTCAAGTAAATTGCATATATGTTGAGCAGGCATGCTCAATAGCGCTCGTAAAAGGTACTCCTACACGAAAACTTGAAATTTTGGGTTTTGATTTTTGGTTCCGACCATAGGGGTCGATGTATATATATATTATGTGTTCCTGCGACATCGCAGATGTCACTCCGTGCAGGGGAGACTCTGCCGAATTTTTCCGAGAATTTAATGTGTTAGAAAATTTTCAGTATTTTTGAAAATATTTATTTACGATATTTAATTGATTTTTGATTTAAACTAAATTGGATTTGGAAATTAATGGAATTTATAGCATTTTTCTTACCTTAGCAGTTTCGGGGACGAAATTATTTTAAGGGAGGAAGAATGTAACGACCCGTAGTTTTGGTGGTCAAATATTTTATTTAATTTATTATTTTAAATATTTTATTTTGGAAATTAATGGATTTTAATATTTAATTTGTTACTAAAACGAAGTTTGAATGTTATATATTTATATAATTATAAAACGAGATCGAAATGGTGCTGTAGTTCGTAATATGAAGTTTTGAACTTTAATTGAATATACAGGATCCAATATAAGTCAAATTTCTGTGAAATAAGAAACGTTGGGATCGTATTGACTATAATTTTCATATGGAAGAGAAAAATCTAGATTTCGTGCTATAGATTGTTAATTATGACCAAATCAAAATTTTAAAATAATCACTATGGAAATCGTTATTTAAAATATAGGCCTTTAAAATAGCCATTTTTCAAACAGTCTCCGTTTTCAATGAAATTAGTGTCATTGGAACCGTAATGTTAAATTATTGCACGGTATTAAAATTCCTGGCAAACCGATGTCGTATGTGGTCACGGCAGCCGTAAACGCCCATTCATTTTCTATGGCGCGTAATTAATTTAATTTAACAAAGAGATTTTTTTGAGTGTAACTTGAGCAGACGATTGAATTAAGCCACGAACAGTTCCTTTGAGTTCGTATCGACGATTAGAGTCAGGATAGGTATATAGTTAGTTATTTTGAGGACCAGGTAATTTGGTGTCCAAAAAGGCATTGTGGTGCGTGTGAAAATAGCGTACCGGGAAACAATCTCGGAATGCGACAAAACTGGTGTTGTTGGGTTCATATTAATTAATTATTATAGAAATTTCAGTTTTCGTATCAATCGACTTGCCGTTTGATCGTGGCAACGATAAACGCCTTAATCAATTATATCATTTTGGTTAATTTGGACAGGGGTAAATTTAAACGAATAAACGACTGGCCAAATGGACACCAATTTGAACCAAATAAACTTCATTGGATCCGTAAGGAAGAAGTCTAGTGAAATGTCAAGGATTCAAATTTTTTGGTTTTTCTGTAATTATAGGAATTTTAAAAGCTTGATTTTTCATTGATAATTATAAAGGACTTTTCACAAACGACCTTGGAATTCGACGAAACCTGTCCCATTAGGTCCGGAATATTTTTCTATGCTAGGATTAGCAATTTCATTCTGATTAGAGGTTATATGCAATGTTTTATTAGATTAATTCACAACTAAGTTTCATTGATAATAAAATAATATTTATTCTACCCTATATATAATCCCCTCAAGACCTAATTCTTGCGTCAAAGTAAATCTGGTGGTCAACCTACAAAGGAACCGCCTCTTTCCCATGAACGGACGAAACCATTCAATCTATTCCCTTTGATTTCTTCAAATCCATCAATTTATACAACATTTCCACTGTAATTTTATTCGTCTCTTCGAGATTTCAACATCGACCAGCTGTGATGAGTTCTGCATGCTCGTGGTGGCGGGAATTTGAGTCGAAAGCTGCTGACTTTCGAGTGGGTTTTGAGGCAACTGACGAGGCTGTGGGTTTCGAGAATTGGAGCGAATGTAGCGGAGGGTCGGAGGCTGGTCTCGGTGGGCTCCGATCATGGTTCGATCGACGGTGGAGGCGGGCAGTGATGATTTGTTTCCGGCGGTGTGGGGGTATCACGATGCAAGAGCAGGAAAATGGAAATTAAAAAGGGTTCAGACCTGTATAGATTTTTCTCCTTTAAAACCCTGTATTTGATTTAGACCAGAATTAACATATAATACTTGATTTATAAATGTGGCAGGAGACAGAATCAAAGAAAATGGAATAGTCAAGCAGTTTGGGTTTGTGAAGAACAGTGCGAAGCAGGAAGGAGATGGAAGGTATTCGGCTTATATAAAAACATCACAGAATTAGTTTAAAATTAGTTAAGTAGTTAATTAGGAATATATTTATATTTAAAATTCGTATTAACTGAAGCATGGGTTTTACAGGCTTCTGCAATTTCTGAAGCATGTGAAAACAAGAAGAAGAATACTGTAATAAGGGGTTGGCCTATCTTAGGGTAAAACAATAATTAGTTTATATAATTTATTAAGTAAGGGAGAACTATTTCGCTTAAATTATGATATGGAACAAACGCAGGGTATGTACGTGGTCTTTGATTGGGGAAGCAAAGTGTTTTGCAAATATGGACGAGAGCAGAAACATCGGTCTGCAAACCGTATACCAATGTAATGATGGGCCGTTAATCTAGAATTATAAGTAATTTTTAAGTTAATGAAATTTATTAACTGATTAAATATTGTTACCCTTATTCCTTATGACTGGTGCAGAAAAGGGAACAAATATATGGAAATGAGAAACAGAAGAGAACGACCTGAATTCATTTAACCCAAAAAATTAACGAAATAAACTTTGTTGGGACCGTAGCAGTGAATGCTACGTTTTGGAACTGCCTTGGACAAAGTTGGAAATAGTGAGGACTTTTCGTTAAATTAAACACCATTTAATTTAACTGAAAAACCAAACCACTTAAGCAACAAATGGAATCAAGGTGAGTTAAACTCACTCAGCTCTCCCCTTTTATATTTTATATAAATTGGGTTTTTATTTGTGTGCTCTGGTTGCTAATGGTTGAATGTTTGCTAGTTATATATTTATTTGTTGATTTAACTAATGAAATTAAACTGTGTTTAATTTCAGTGAAATACCAAATCGTTATTTTAACGATTGGATCCAATGAAGGTAACTTACCTTATTGGTCACGTTTATTATTAAATGTGTTTAATTGTTCGAATTGTTTGAATTGTTTTGTTGATTGGTTGATGTTAAATAGTCATTATTTGCTGTTATTGAAATTATCAGTTAAATGGAAGTGATCGACCTGATTTGAGATAACCATTTGAATACAGGGAAGAACAGGTTGGAGGGATCCAATGGGATTCCTCAAATATATTATTTATTTTCATATTATTATATATGAACTGATCCGATTGGGTGATTGATTTGATTATTGATTGTTGACTGAAAATTCCACATCTATTTAGTTTAAACCAATGGGCGGTATTGGTTGAGTATTTGGCAACATATGGCCTATGAAATCAATTGTTTTACAAATGTTGATTTACCGTCAGGCAAATCAACAGAGATGAAGTTATAAAATTTATTTTATAACTTGATAAAGATTTTGAATTGCATTATATTGGAAATATGTTTGTAAAAAGGAAATAAATATTTATTATTTAAACTTAAAATTAATCATTAATTGATTTTACAAGGAAATTTCTAGTGTTAATCAGATTTATAAATGAATAGAAAAATAGCTCAACAGTTAAATTAGATATTGTTTTATTAAGAAATAATTAAATGGAATTATTTAAATTAATTATATCATTAATTAGTTTAAAGGGAGAACAAACTGGAATTTGTTAATAAGATAACCATGATTTGAGTGACTAAATCGACCGTTTTAAATTGGGGATAATGATTAAATTAGTGTATTTAAAATAAAATAGTTCAATGAATATTGTTTAATTTTAATAAGGTTTTAAAAAGGATTTACTATTTATTTTAGTTAATAAAGGAACTAAACACTGAAGTAGTTGATGATTAAAGTAAGTAAATTATTATTTTAATTAATAATAATTTAGGAAATTACCTTTTATGGAAATTCATGTAAAAGGTAATTGAAGTTGAAAAGAAATCTAATTGAATGGTGAAAGGAGTTTATGAACAGGTATTATTTCAAACCTGAGTTTTTATAACAGAGTTAAAATAGAAATTTTAAGCGAATACAATGGTGAAAATAAATGCTACTTAATTATTGAATTAAGTAAAAAGGGAATTAAGATAAAAAGGTTTATAATAAACCGGATTTATATGAAAGAGTTTTGAGGTATTATATCGTTAATTCAAAATCAACGTTACTAAATGGGAGGATTAAGCGAAAGTGAGGAATTGAAATAAGATTTCCAAAGCAGGATGGGTTGATTGAATTTGAAAAGGAAGTAGTGAAAGTGAATTTGGTAAAAGAAGTGGATCGTAAGATTGTGCAATCAAATCTGAATTATAAAAATAGATTTGTTTAAAGAGGTCGAGGTTAAAATATGGTATTTTATAAGAAAATATTTAATTATTGAATTAAGGAATAATAAGGAAGAGATTTTCAAAAGGATAAGAAGGTTGTATGAAACTATATTTTATAGAATAGTTAAATGGAATTTGAATTTATATTAGAATGAAATGTGGGTTTGGATTACAACTTGTATTTATCTCCAGATATGAACGTTGTTGATCAAGGTCTGAGAGGTAAATAAAATACCCCAACTTGAACAACATCAGGATTATTTGCGGATGATATTAGTTGTAATGGTAAAAGAGGTTAGTAAACATGTATTATTTCCATTAGAGAAATAATAGTGCATCGATTAATGGAAATGCGGGGAATATATAACGAGAGTTCCAAAGTAAAAGAGAAATAAAAAAGATTTGCCAAAACTATAATGATATATTCGAGTTAGAAAGGAAATGTAAAGTTGAGTTTTATTATATAAGAATAAGCATGAGTACTGTAAAGAAATGAATAAAAGATATTTCGTAACGTTTATTTTTAGGAATAAACAAGTTTCAACTGATTAGATAATAACTGGCAAATGTTTTTAAAGTGAAAATAGGAAACTGGATATATAAAATTGAATTTATTTAAAAAAAATCTTATGTTAAATAAGTAGCGAAAAAACTATATTTAAAATCTCAATATATTTAAGAGTTTTAAAATTTACATTTGTTCTAATTAAAAGGCCAATTGATGCTGAATACTAAACTAGTGAACTCATTGAATTTTCTTGATTGAATCACTGTTTATTTTGATAGTTAAATCATCGACTATCAAATATTTCCAATACGGTTGTTGGTACGGGAAGACCGGGATCGAATTTATATTCGAAAACCATTCCGACCGACAAACACGTGAAGATATCAGAAGATGATCGATACAAAGAAATTGAAGACGGTGGATCTTCATAAAACGGTAGAATTACTTATAATCTCTGGTTTAGCGACCAGAGATATACCGTGACTCTATCGTGGTTGAAATCAACGGATTTGCAAGGACTACTCACTACCAATCTGTAGGGTGATTCCTTGGATGTGGTAGGAGGGTGCCTTTGGTTCATCCTGTTCCTGGATGACATGTATGGACGGATGCCTGGCAGAGTAATTCCAAAGGGATCGCGTACGTTGGTTTCTTCAAACGTACCATAGTTGATGGCGGAGAAATGGTTTTTCTCTAGCCAAATAACTAGAGTATTTTTGTGGACGTCAATTAGTGATATCTGGCAGATCTGATAATGTGGCATTCAAAGTGAATAGTGACCAGATGTTCCAAAAGTAAATTCTGACCTCAAGCCTTATCAGCCGGGAAATGGAAAAAATCGGGAAGGCAGCATGGCTATGTGGGTCGCTCCCATTAGGGTATATAATCACTTGTCTATAGAAATTCCTTTTGCTTCTTTAATCTATCGATACTGTCCCTTTTGGGAAACGGTGGTTTGAGCCCAACCATTGGTGATATACATTCGATACACTCAAGCGAAACGAGTGGTCGGTAATGTGTGCGCTGGGTTGCAAGACGTTCATGTTGAACCTAGTGTATTCCCCTCTAGAGGTACACTATCGGCAGGTGATTCCATACCTTGTCATAGTCGGAATCCAATCTCCAATAAGCGTCCGCGGTTTTCATTGTATGCTATACATGTGGAGCGTGAGATGCAAGCGTTCCGCTAATATTTACTTGTATTTAGACATTATTATAATATCCGAAAAGATATTGATTTCAAAAATGTTTTGGCTTATCGTAAGGTAAAAACCGTCCGTATTTATGTGTGGATTTGGTCTTACGATTATCCTTTTATTTCAAAAAGATTTTTGAACTTTAAAATCAAGTTGGATGATCTCCCTTAATATTGTGCGAGTTTTTCTCACTCTGGTTCACCAGACTGAACCGGTATTTTGTAAATGCTTGGGTTAGACCGGGGTGTACAGGTCCAGGTAATCGGATTTTACGAAGTCCAGAGATGAGCTGGAGGTGTTCAGACATATGCTATTATATAACTACTATTCCGTTGTGTGTTGTATATGAGGACAGGTTATTATAACTGTCCATAGGTATTGATGTACTCTTGTATTGTAAGTGTTTTTAAAAGGCTCTCAATAAAGATTTATTTCTATATTATATTTTGTTCCGCTGCGATGTGAGACTCTGTGTTGTGTTGGTTCTTCTTATTGTATTCTAATATTTCTTTCTTTCTTATCTCACCCTTTAATTTCTTTCTATTAAGTATCCAGTGTTTTTGGTGTTTGGAAGGTCGGCAAGTGATACAGAATTGTATTTATGTCGATATTCGGGCCAAAAATCCTTGGGTCGTTACAGTGGTACCAGAGCTATTGGTTTAGTAACCTTGGCTCTGTGGTATAACAGAGCTATTCGGGCCAAAAATCTCAATATATTTAAGAGTTTTAAAATTTACATTTGTTCTAATTAAAAGGCCAATTGATGCTGAATACTGAACTAGTGAACTCATTGAATTTTCTTGATTGAATCATTGTTTATTTTGATAGTTAAATCATCGACTATCAAATCTGTCCAATACGGTTGTTGGTACGGGAAGACTGGGATCGAATTTATATTCGAAAACCATTCCGACCGACATATACGTGAAGATATCAGAAGATGATCGATACAAAGAAATTGAAGACCGTGGATCTTGATAAAATGGTAGAATTTCTTATAATCACTAGTTTAGCGGCCAGAGATATACTGTGACGCAGTCGTGGTTGAAATCTACGGATTTGCAAGGACTACTCGCTACCAATCTGTAGGGTGATTCCTTGGATGTGGTAGGAGGGTGCTTTCGGTTCATCCTGTTCCTGGATGACTTGTATGGACGGATGAATGACAGGGTATTTCCAAAGCGATCGCGTACATTGATTTCTTCAAATGTACCATAGTTGATGGTGGAGAAATGATTTTTCTCTAACCAAATAACTAGAGTATTTTTTTGGATGTCAATTAGTGATATCTGGCGGATCTGACAATGTGGCATTCAAAGTGAATGGTGACCAGATGTTCCAAAAGTAAATTCTGGCCTCAAGCCTCACCAACCGGGAAATGACAAAAATCGGGCAGGCATCATGGCTATGTGGGTCGCTCCCATTAGGGTGTATAATCACCTATCTAGAGAAATTCCTTTTGCTTCTTTAATCTATCGATGCTGTCCCTTTCGAGAAACGGTGATTTGAGCCCAACCGTTGGTGATATACATTCGATACACTCAAGCGGAATGAGTGGTCGGTCATGTGTGGGCCGAGTTGCAAGACGTTCTTGTTGAACCCAGTGTTTTATCCTCTAGAGATACACTATCAGCAGGTGGTTCCATACCTTGTCATAGTCGGAATCCAAACTCCAATAAGCGTCCGCGGTTTTGATTGTATACTATATATGTGGAGCATGAGATGCAAGCGTTCCGCTAGATTGATATTTACTTGTATTTAGACATTATTATAATATCAGAAAAGATATTGATTTCAAAAATGTTTTGGCTTATCATAAGGTAAAATCCATCCATATTTATGTGTGGATTTGGTCTTACGATTATCCTTTTCATTCGAAAAGATTTTTGAACTTTAAAATCAATTTGGATGATCTCCCTTAATACTGTGCGAGTTTTTCTCACTCTGGTTCACCAGACTAACCCGGTGTTTTGTAAATGCTCGGGTTAGACCGTGGTGTACAGGTCCAGGTTATCGGTTGCTGCGAAGTCCAGGGACGAGCTGGAGGTGTTCAGACATATGCTATTATATAACTACTATTTCGTTGTGTATTGTATATGAGGACAGGTTATTATAACTGTCCAGAGGTGTTGATGTACTCTGATATTGTAAGTGTTTTAAAAAGGCTCTCAATAATGATTCATTTCTATATTATATTTAGTTCCGCTGCGATGTGAGACTCTGTGTTGTGTTGGTTCTTCTTCTTCTATTCTAATATTTCTTTCTTTCTTATCTCACCCTCTAATTTCTTTCTATTAACTATCCAGTGTTTTCGGTGTTTGGAAGGTCGGCATGTGATACAGAATTGTATTTATGTTGATTTTCGGGCGGAAAATCCTTGGGTCATTACAATAACATTTTTCTTAAACCCAGTTGAAGATGAAGTTTATGGAATAAATCGTTTAATTAAGATTAATGAAGTTTTCCAAAGTGAAGTTTTCCACTTAATTAATTTAATTGGAATTGAATAGAAATCGATCTAGTGAAAATCGAGATGGGTCTCTGTGGATGAAGACCTTTACTATTTATGGAATTTAAAAGGTTTGTTGTTGTTCAGCTTATAGTGTTAGTCTGATATGCGAATTCATATCGATTCTAAACTGATACGATTTCCACGAAGATCTCATTGTTAATAAAAGAAAGATTTTTGGTTCATCGTAAACGATGTTTTAAATAACATTTGTTCTTTAACCCATGAAAAGGAAAAAAATGATTTTCCAAAATTTGTTGAAGTGAAATCTTTATTTACTTTGCTTATAAAGATTTAATGAAAGAAGATAAGCGTGGTTTTCGCGTAAGTGATAAGATTAAGAAATCGTAAGCACGATTTCGGGAATGGGATAATGATTTGAGAAATTACCTTAGGTTTGATAGTCCCGATAAGGCTTATAGACCTTGATTTGAGTTAAATATGTGAAATGAGATTTTATAATCTTTTGAAATGATTTACAAGGAAAGATTTGAATAATAGTTTAAAGAATGTTAATCTTTGATAAGATTTAAGGGAGTAATTCCCAACGTAATGAATGATTTGCATAAATGGATATTCGCAAATGGAATGAGACTCATGATATTTTATATATCAATTGTGGTTTGTAAAGATGTGCTAGCTATTCGAAAAGACCGGGTTTCGACCCTTCTGAATAACTATACGACGAATATTGAAGATACTGAAGACGGTGGTTGAAGACCAAGGATCTTCACATCGTTCGGATTAATTGCTGATGTCTCGATTTGGGTGTACAACCAAGATGATATTTTATGTGGCAGTCATCTAGACGTACTTGGAGATTGTCCAGTTTTGCAAGGGCCTCTCTCCTTTATTGGATGAGGAATAAGGTGCCTTTGGTTTCGTTCCCAACCCAGAATGAACATGTAAACGGATCTGTGTCTGACGTGGTATTTTATGACATAACGAATAGGTTTCTTTTGATGTTATATCAGTTGGTGGCAGAGGATTTATCTTTTTATCTTAATACCCTACTCTGAGTCTTATGTACTCAGAAAGTTATATATTAATAGACACCGATTATATGTTGTGAATTGACAATGTGACATGCTAAGTACTGAGCCGATCTAAGCTTTTTGTTGAAAAGCTGAGCTTTGTGGATGATGATCAAATCATGGCTAACATAGCGTAGCTTTGTTTTGAAACATGACTTTAGAGCGTCACAACCCGTGAGTGGCCTAAACAGGATGATTGACAACAAAGATAGGGACATATGTTTCCTTCTAGAGTCATTTGAACTCGACTGCATAGCATATTTCGTAGGGCTGAGGAAGGCTTACGATGACGAATGTTTCTTGGAGGAACCAGACGTAACTATTATGTCTGCTGCGATATAGGGTCGAGGAAGAAATCCACAGAGCTAAGGTTGCTTATAGGTACATATATTTCCTGGGGGAACCAGGCACAATCATTGTGTACCTACGGTCCATAGAAAGAGATGTAACCATTAGAGTTACTAAAGATGGAATGGTTATTTGTTGAGTTGATTCTGGGAGATCTCGCTAGAGGTGTTCTGAACGGTTAAGTAAGATCCTTTGCTTTAATCATTGATTTAACCCAACTTCCAATACAAAACTTTATGGTTTTAGTTGTAATCTACGTATGTAGATGTAATATATGGTACCTACGTCTGCAAATATTTATACATTTACTTTTGAAAATGATTTCCACACTATGCACCAGTAATAATAAAAGTGACTTTCACGTATCAAGCATATTTGATTATCATATGGAAAAACTGCCCCTCTGGTGTGCGTTGCATTTTACGATAAGTTGCAGGTCTCATGGTAACTTCACTTTCAAAAAACATTGTGAGTACTTATGATCTGGTATTCATGTGGAGAAAACTCGTTCCATGTTATACGGTGTGGTCCTGTGATTTACCCAACTTTAAAATAAGTGCTAATAACTGTTTTAGTTCTCACACCAGTCCTTGTTTAGGATGCCAGGTAATAGGATGTGTAACACCCCACCTCCGCCAGGGTGGCTCTTGCAAGCACTCTGACTTTGGAGGGGCGT
The DNA here is from genome assembly GCA_030737875.1 of Allium sativum. Lineage (NCBI taxonomy): Eukaryota > Viridiplantae > Streptophyta > Magnoliopsida > Asparagales > Amaryllidaceae > Allium > Allium sativum. The sequence goes on along the minus strand of CM060915.1, from coordinate 249,715,533 downwards.
TTGTAGCGGGTAAACATGCATAATGATATATCAAGGCAGAACAAGAACATATGTATATATGTAAACAGAGTAAATAAGATAAGTAAAACAGCGGAAGATTTCAAACTATTTCAAAACAAGTCTGGTACAACATAATGTCAACTTTCCAAATACACAAGTCTAGATAAAAACAACATCACTGAAAAACTGAAATACATAAGTACTATCCCCAAAATAAGTGATAACCATAGCTAGCTTCATGTCAAGACCGTACATGAGCTAAAATCCCACAAGCAAGCGATCAGAAATCCAAGCGAAGCTCCAATATTCCCACCCTGAGAACCTGGGGGGGGGGGAAACGAAAGAAAAGAGGCAAAAGAAAAATAGGTCAGTCAAAAAGACTGAGTAAGCCCTACTACAATCAATGTAAACTGATAAAGTTAACTGGCATGAGAAGCAGGGATGAACATAAGAATAACAACATACTAGCATGAGGATTAACTAACAAGGTAGATAAAGGTTTCATCGCATAATCAGGTTTAAGGTTTTTCACCACAGGTGTACCAGCATTCTAACATGTCATGTATAAACAAGAATTTATCCCTTGGCCTAAACTTGGCCCAGTATCAGGTGTTTGACTTAAATCAAGATCCAACTTCTTGGTACCAATTCTAGTATAACAGGATTAGGTGTTACCCCATTGTTTACATCGAAACAGGACGGAATAGAATGGTCCATACAGAGATAGAGTTTGGGAAAAATGGGCTTTTACCACCCTAACAGACGGTACCACGCAGAAACAGACGGGTGTTACCACCCAACAAAACAGACGGTACCAACAGAACCAGACAGAGCTAAGTGTACCCTAAATCCTACCCAAGCGATCGGCTCCCTAATACATAAATACCCTATGTCGGCCCCACGATAGGGTGTATCACTCCCTAAAGTGGCAACCAATTGGCACAGGCATATTTACAGATGTCACGGCGTCTTACATCCTCAGAGGCAGACCGGGATCCATGCACGCACATGACCCGGTTGGAACGCACCATCAACACCCATCGCCATTATCAGAATGAACCACTTATAATTAGTTCAGTAAGCGTGCCCGGACCCTACCTACAGTTGGGTCAAAGTTTTGATACCAGAAAGGGTTACTGACTAATATGGGTCCCAAACAACAAATGACACAAGTATTCCCCCTTGTGTCCCCAGACTATCAGATTCAGATTAACTTATTAACAGAGTTCAGACATACAAAGTTCAGACGATCAGTTTTTAGACTAACGGATCAGATAACAGATTTACAAACTTGCCTAACTTGGTGTGGGTCCTACAGATCCGCAAAACAGGTTCGTTTAATTTATCAATCAAGTTAGTTTATCCAGACCAGGTATCAAATTGGTTCTCAGCCTTACCAAATTACTGAGTTGGATTGGTTAAGTATAGTTCAACTTAACCCCGTTAAATTACCGAGTTCAGATTGGTTAAGTGTAGGTTAACTTAACCCCGTTAATTTACCGAGTTCAGATTGGTTAAGTGTCATAAGTCAAATTTACTTAACCTTATCATGTAGCATTAATTAATTAATGTGCCTTAACCTCTCACATTAGACTTTGTTGCGGTTACTAGTTAAGCCGGTCGGTTCCGGGTAGCTTTACACCACAACTTGGTCTAACCTCGGGTTCAAGGTACCACATGACCAACTTCTCACATTGGGTCCTATTGTTTGTAGCAACTAGTTATGCCGGTCGGTTCCGGGTAGGTTTACGCTACAAACTCAACCCAACCTCGAGTTGGTCACACTTATATTTTCTAAGTGTCATGTCCATTATGTTTACAAAACATATTACAAGTTTTCAAGCATTTGGGTAGACCTAACTTAATAGGTAAATTCCCAATGGGTAGACCTAACTTAATAGGTAAATTCCCAATCTTATGTTTTTATGTCTTTTCAGTTTACCCAACCCCAAACGCAATCCCATCGCTTACATATCGCAACAGCGCATAAAGGATAGAAAGAGGGAACTTGGCATAATCATGACATAAAGGTGTTGAAACCACAAGTTTAACATGGTGGCATATGAAATGTACATATGTTCATATACTTGCATATTACATTTTTAGGCCTCAAAAGCATGCATAAAACCAAACTTAGCATATTGGTGATACATGGTGATAAATGACATGTAGAAATGGCCATAAGTTCGCATTTAGCCTCACATGCAAGTTATCATAAGAGATATGATAACTTACATGTTGCCAAAATGCAACCTTTAGCATAAAGCTTGAAGCTTTATGTTCATATACTCAAGGTAAGCTTGCATAACATGATAACATGAGTAAAATGATCCACCCAAACTTGCATACATAACATGACAACTTGCATATCATAACATGGCAAACTTGCATAACATAACATGGCAAACTTGCATATCATAACATATCAAACTTGCATAACATGACATAGTAAACTTGCATATCATGGCAAACTTGCATATCATAACGATCAACCAAACTTGCATCATTTATTTAACTTTGGAGTTTAAATATGAAAGTAGAAAAGGGCTTACAATGCTTATGAAGACACAAAAATATATATAGATTGAGACAAAGCCCTTATGCAATCAAATAAACCCAAAATGCAAGCTCCAATAGAAAAACCCTAGAGCCAAAATGATCAAAACCCTTGCTTTATGATGTAAATATGGAAACTTGACTTGAATGCAAGCTAAAGACACTCATACAAGCTTGAAAACACTTGTATGCATGGAAAATCTCTCATAGAAATAACTTAGAATTTTATGAAGAGAGTGGAGGCCATGAGAGGAATGATTTTGCCATAGTTTAGTTGTAGGGTTGAATAATGATGATTTAGGGTTAGGTTAGGGGCTTATTTATAGAGATTAGGATTAGTTTCAACCTTAGGATTAAACCCTAATTCCAATCTCAGCCCTTAAAACCGAATCTGGCCCCAAAACCTAACCAAAACCCCAAAATGGTGCACCAGGCAAAACTGCCTGTGCTGTCCATGTCGACACCCAAGTCGACAGGGCTGTCGACTTGGGCCTAACCATGTCGACTGCCCAGTCGACAGGGTTGTCGACATGGGTGGTCTGGCGGGAAATTTCCCCCACGCGCCCAGTTGTCCTAATCTCGAAATTTAAACCTGAATTTTAAATCTGTTTTTACTTTGGAATTTTCTGAGAACTTCAATGGGCCTTAATCGGGTCATACGGACTCCGATTTTCGAAAACTCGGACTCTATTTCGCGTATTTTTCCGAGACGAACGCACTGGCACAGCCCGTTTCCCTTGATTCAGATTTTTAAATTAAATTCTGCCTCGATTTACGTTATAACAGTTTATCAGAAATACGGGTTGTTACATTCTCCCCTCCTTAAAGGATTTCGTCCTCGAAATCTTCAAGTTAGGAAGAACGCATCCTACCATCCATCATCCATCTACTCAAATCATCATTCACGAGCAATCATTGTCCTTAAAGATTCTAATGCGGTATGAACATATGCAAAAGGTGTGTGTATATGTTGTTATCTAATGCAAAGATCATCAATGCAAAGTATGTTAGTGAAACGAATCCATTATGTATGCAAATGGTCCTAATCATATAATACTATATGTGTGCACAAACATTCGTCCATATGCAACATCCATGTGCTGAACTAACCATCTTGCAACCATAAGAATTGAAAATGTACACACGTCCATATGCAATATGAGAGTGTATTTCAAGCCGATCTAGTGCCTAGTGTGTGTTTATGCATCCACGAGCAACCACTAGCAACCACTTGCATCCACTTTCAACCATCAAACATAACATGTCTCAAACACTTGTTTACATCCATAGGATTCCTATCTCAACAAGATACAGTCGAGTGATGGAAGCGAGTACAGATAAAACAAAAACTTGGTACATATACTTACAGACTACTAGTACAGATCAGATTTCCCCAAATGATTCTTAGGAAACTAAGCATGGTAGAAACCCAGAATATATTCGTCATAGTCACCCTCATGCCCAACACAGATACTCTCAAACCCCAATTTATCACAAACAGATGAGTTATAACTCTCAGGGAGTTTGAGACTATTACCAGATCAGAAGCAAGACTAGCATTAAAGTACTGAGTTTCCATTACAGAATCAAAATACCAGAAAAAGAGTTTCAAACTGAAAATCAGACAAGGAAAATTAAACATCCTACAGACAAATTATTCTAGCCCTAATCTATTCACTCGCCATGCGAGTATTCACCGTTCCTTCCGATGTAGTCCCTTTCTTCTTTGGGCAGTCCCTAGTGAAGTGTCCCATCTCTCCACAGTTAAAGCAAGTGCCCTTCCTCTTTCTGCAATCCTTGTTTAGATGAGTTGAGCTTCCACAAGTAAAGCACTTCTTTTCCTTCTTATCTTCAGACTTCTCCTCCTTCTTTTGCATTTCCTTTTTTGGCCCCGTTTTCTTGTTTTGAGACTCATTCACCTTGACCTCCTTCTTTGCACTCTTGTTCTCTTCATTGAGCAGGGCCATATCTACCAAACTCTCAAACGTGCCCCCCATGGGCACATGAGACATAGCTAACTCCTGTAACGGCTCATTCAATCCTCTAGCAAAACGAAGAGCCTTCTTCTGAGTAGTACTCACCATATCCAAGCCAAAACGAGCTAACTGATTGAACTTGTTCACATATTCTTTGACAGACATGTCTCCTTGCTTCAAAGCAATAAACCTCTCCATTTGCAAATTCTCTTCAGCAGAAGACAGAAACTTAAGCCCGAATCTTGTCCTGAAATCGGCCCAAGTCTCAACGGGCCTAGTCGCGGTGGTGATCTCCCACCAATAAGCGGCTTCATCCTTCATAATCCAAACCGCCAACAAGATCTTTCTCTGATCATCTAATCAAAAGATAGCGAATAAATCATCGGTCTCTTTCAACCAATTCCGGGCCTCTACAAAAGTCTCGGTACCTAGAAAGTTCTTGCCACCCTTTGCTTTTAAGTCCTTGCAAATCTTCGTGAACTCTACTGGAGGATGCTGAGGGGGAGGAAGAGGAGGAACCTCAGCGACAGGAGGAGGAGGAACATTAACCACCGGAGGAGGAGTAACATTTGCGGGGCTAGCTTCAGTCGCCCTAGCCTCCATAAGTCTCCTATACCAAACAGGAACTTGCACTCCCTCTGGGATAACAAAGTTATCTGCCTTATTGAAATGAAGGAAAAGATAGATTTAGAACGAGGAAACTAAGAATAGATAACTAAGGATTGTGCTAATGGCTTTTGGGGAATAGCCTTTTTTTTAAAATACTAGACTTTTCTTTGGAAAATACTTTATACTTGATTTGAAAATAGTTTTTCAAAAGCTTTTGTTCCTTCTCGTAAACCATATGCTCTGATACCAAATGTAACACCCCACCTCTGCCAGGGTGGCTCTTGCAAGCACTCTGACTTTGGAGGGGCGTTTGTACCGGGTAAACATGCATAATGATATATCAAGGCAGAACAAGAACATATGTATATATGTAAACAGAGTAAATAAGATAAGTAAAACAGCGGAAGATTTCAAACTATTTCAAAACAAGTCTGGTACAACATAATGTCAACTTTCCAAATACACAAGTCTAGATAAAAACAACATCACTGAAAAACTGAAATACATAAGTACTATCCCCAAAATAAGTGATAACCATAGCTAGCTTCATGTCAAGACCGTACATGAGCTAAAATCCCACAAGCAAGCGATCAGAAATCCAAGCTAAGCTCTAATATTCCCACCCTGAGAACCTGGGGGGGGGGAAATGAAAGAAAAGAGGCGAAAGAAAAACAGGTCAGTAAAAAAGACTGAGTAAGCCCTACTACAATCAATGTAAACTGATAAAGTTAACTGGCATGAGAAGCAGGGATGAACATAAGGATAACAACATACTAGCATGAGGATTAACTAACAAGGTAGATAAAGGTGTCATCGCATAATCAGGTTTAAGGTTTTTCACCACAGGTGTACCAGCATTCTAACATGTCATGTATAAACAAGAATTTATCCCTTGGCCTAAACTTGGCCCAGCATCAGGTGTTTGACTTAAATCAAGATCCAACTTCTTGGTACCAATTCTAGTATAACAGGATTAGGTGTTACCCCAATGTTTACATCGAAACAGGATGGAACAGAATGGTCCATACAGAGATATAGTTTAGGAAAAATGGGCTTTTACCACCCTAACAGACGGTACCACGCAGAAACAGACGGGTGTTACCACCCAACAAAACAGACGGTACCAACAGAATCAGACAGAGCTAAGTGTACCCTAAATCCTACCCAAGCGATCGGCTCCCTAATACATAAATACCCTGTGTCGGCCCCACGATAGGGTGTATCACTCCCTAAAGTGGCAACCAATTGGCACAGGCATATTTACAGATGTCACGGCGTCTTACATCCTCAGAGGCAGACCGGGATCCATGCACGCACATGACCCGGTTGGAACGCACCATCAACACCCATCGCCATTATCAGAATGAACCACTTATAATTAGTTCAGTAAGCGTGCCCGGACCCTACCTACAGTTGGGTCAAAGTTTTGATACCAGAAAGGGTTACTGACTAATATGGGTCCCAAACAACAAATGACACAAGTATTCCCCCTTGTGTCCCCAGACTATCAGATTCAGATTAACTTATTAACAGAGTTCAGACATACAAAGTTCAGACGATCAGTTTTCAGACTAACGATCAGATAACAGATTTACAAACTTGCCTAACTTGGTGTGGGTCCTACAGATCCGCAAAACAGGTTCGTTTAATTTATCAATCAAGTTAGTTTATCCAGACCAGGTATCAAATTGGTTCTCAGCCTTACCAAATTACTGAGTTGGATTGGTTAAGTATAGTTCAACTTAACCCCGTTAAATTACCGAGTTCAGATTGGTTAAGTGTAGGTTAACTTAACCCCGTTAATTTACCGAGTTCAGATTGGTTAAGTGTCATAAGTCAAATTTACTTAACCTTATCATGTAGCATTAATTAATTAATGTGCCTTAACCTCTCACATTAGACTTTGTTGCGGTTACTAGTTAAGCCGGTCGGTTCCAGGTAGCTTTACACCACAACTTGGTCTAACCTCGGGTTCAAGGTACCACATGACCAACTTCTCACATTGGGTCCTATTGTTTGTAGCAACTAGTTAAGCCGGTCGGTTCCGGGTAGGTTTACGCTACAAACTCAACCCAACCTCGAGTTGGTCACACTTATATTTTCTAAGTGTCATGTCCATTATGTTCACAAAACATATTACAAGTTTTCAAGCATTTGGGTAGACCTAACTTAATAGGTAAATTCCCAATGGGTAGACCTAACTTAATAGGTAAATTCCCAATCTTATGTTTTTATGTCTTTTCAGTTTGCCCAACCCCAAACGCAATCCCATCGCTTACATATCGCAATAGCGCATAAAGGATAGAAAGAGGGAACTTGGCATAATCATGACATAAAGGTGTTGAAGCCACAAGTTTAACATGGTGGCATATGAAATGTACATATGTTCATATACTTGCATATTACATTTTTAGGCCTCAAAAGCATGCATAAAACCAAACTTAGCATATTGGTGATACATGGTGATAAATGACATGTAGAAATGGCCATAAGTTCGCATTTAGCCTCACATGCAAGTTATCATAAGAGATATGATAACTTACATGTTGCCAAAATGCAACCTTTAGCATAAAGATTGAAGCTTTATGTTCATATACTCAAGGTAAGCTTGCATAACATGATAACATGAGTAAAATGATCCACCCAAACTTGCATACATAACATGACAACTTGCATATCATAACATGACAAACTTGCATAACATAACATGGCAAACTTGCATATCATAACATATCAAACTTGCATAACATGACATAGTAAACTTGCATATCATGGCAAACTTGCAGATCATAACGATCAACCAAACTTGCATCATTCATTTAACTTTAGAGTTTAAATATGAAAGTAGAAAAGGGCTTACAATGCTTATGAAGACACAAAAATATATATAGATTGAGACAAAGCCCTTATGCAATCAAATAAACCCAAAATGCAAGCTCCAATAGAAAAACCCTTGAGCCAAAATGATCAAAACCCTTGCTTTATGATGTAAATATGGAAACTTGACTTGGATGCAAGCTAAAGACACTCATACAAGCTTGAAAACACTTGTATGCATGGAAAATCTCCCATAGAAATAACTTAGAATTTTATGAAGAGAGTGGAGGCCATGAGAGGAATGATTTTGCCATAGTTTAGTTGTAGGGTTGAATAATGATGATTTAGGGTTAGGTTAGGGGCTTATTTATAGAGATTAGGATTAGTTTCAACCTTAGGATTAAACCCTAATTCCAATCTCAGCCCTTAAAACCGAATCTGGCCCCAAAACCTAACCAAAACCCCAAAATGGTGCACCAGGCAAAACTGCCAGTGCTGTCCATGTCGACACCCAAGTCGACAGGGCTGTCGACTTGGGCCTAACCATGTCGACTGCCCAGTCGACAGGGCTGTCGACATGGGCGGTCTGGCGGGAAATTCCCTCCCCCCCACCCCCCCCCCCCACCCGCGCCCAGTTGCCCTAATCTCGAAATTTAAACCTGAATTTTAAATCTGTTTTTACTTTGGAATTTTCTGAGAACTTCAATGGGCCTTAATCGGGTCATACGGACTCCGATTTTCGAAAACTCGGACTCTATTTCGCGTATTTTTCCGAGACGAACGCACTGGCACTGCCCGTTTCCCTTGATTCAGATTTTTAAATTAAATTCTGCCTCGATTTACGTTATAACAGGTTATCAGAAATACGGGTTGTTACAGGATGTAACATGATAGGGGTTTCTTTCCATGTGGTTTCGTGGCAAGCAGTGGACTCTTACTTCTACATGTCCTATTGGGTTGGTTGATCGGTCGAGAGGCTACCGTTAAAATCAAGGAAGACTGGGGTACTGTGACGGCAAGGAATTCCGCTCGATCCGAATCAGTCGTTAAACCGATCTAGACCGTTCGAAACCCCTGAACGTTTGAGAACATGACAAATCAGGACACAAACAGAAGAACATTTCATTGCTATTACAACAATTCCATCAGTATACAAGAATATACAGAGTATACATGAATATTATACATTCGAATAAATATCAGAGATTACAATAAATTACATAGCAGCGGAAAATAACACAAAGCACAACTGAAGGTGATATACGGATACAGAGCTTTCCGGATATCATTTCAGCTGTAAACCAGGATCCTGTGAATATAAATCTGCAAAACCAAAACTACTAGCTGCCCGTGCGGAAAATAGGGGCACCCAGAGTTTAGGTTAAAACAATAAACTCCAGGTCAGTCATGTGACTGGTGTGAGAACTAAAACAGTGATTTAAAGCTTTACTTTAAAAGAGAGTAATTCAAGGGACCACGCTGTAAAACACGGAACGGGTTTCCTCCCAAGAATACCAGTGCATAGAATAAACAACGCAATGCTTTTTCGAAAAATGAAGCTATTATAAGACCCATGTCCCATCACACAATGCAACGCAAGCCGGAGGATAGGGTTTTCCCTTATAATAGCCAAACATGCTTGATACGTTTAAAACAAATCATTTGATACTATAATAAGTGTATAGTGTCAAAACAATTTCAATCATAAATATAAATCATAGACGGCATAAGTGCCCCATCCCACTATGTCGTCATACTAGGCTCTACAAATAAAGCCGAAATACACGTATTGGAAATTGGATTTCCGTCATGAGTCGAGGCAAGGGGCAAGCTCCTCTCCGCGTTCGAGACACTCTAGCAAATATCTCAGGGTTACGCACTCTGGGTAACCCCTGGATCTTCAGGGTCGGTCCTCACTTACGTTAGAGGATTAGTTATGCCTGAACACACGTTTCCCGGTCCTTACAGACCTATAATCGAGGCGCCTCGCATTCCAACAACCACATAGGTGAAAAGTATATAAATGTCAGGGCTGGAAAGTCACTGACACCACCAAAGCTAGAAAGAAACGTCGTGCTCTCCCTGTAGTCCGTATCCCGTTTTTGACTCATACCAATGTGTGAGGCTCGCGAATTCACGTTATACACAAAGCTGCCACGTAGGCCGTGCTTTGATCATCAACCACAGGACTCTGCTTTTCAACAAAAGCCTTGATCATTGCATCTTAGCGTGCCACACAGGCAATTCATGCCATGCGACTGATGTCCATCGAAATACAACCTCTGAGCTCGTACGTCTCAGAGAAGGGCGTTAAGCAAAAGAATAAATTCTCCGCCGCCAAACAGATGTATATTTAATAGAAATCAATCAACACAGAATAAAATCCAATGTCAGACACACAATCCATTTACAAGTCCGTTCTGGGTCTGAACAAAACCGGAGGCACTTTCCTCGCATATCCATCCATCTCCAGGTACGTCTGGACGACCACCAACTATTTCCATCCTCTTGGGTGTACAGCCCAATCAGGATCGTCAGTAATTACCCAAACGATGTGAAGACTTCCAGTCTTCGACCACCATCTTCATCTTCGACTTATCGTCGAATCGGTTATTCAGAATGGGTATAAACCCGGCCTTTCCTAACAACCCGCGTATATTAAAACAAATGTTACACAAACACAACATACGCCTCATTCCAATTCTGAATATTCTTTTATTCACAAAATCACATTTTTAGGGAAAGGTTCCCATTAATTTTATCCAAGATAAATTCTTTAAAATTTATCCTTAAATCTTCCTTTGGATGTCATTTCAAACCAAATTATGGTTTTCCAAACTAGTCGAGATTAGCGAACCACACCGAAGTAATTATTTATTTTATTTCCCAATCCCAACCTATTCATCCCATGAAGCAAAACTGGTAATACTCCACATCTAACTATTGTGTTATCGGTAAGATTAATTACCATTACACGTTCAAATCTAATTAAAGATTTAACTATCGCTTTGGAGCAAAACTGGCGATACTCCATTCTCGCTCATTTCTAAATTTGATAATTTAGATTATAGATTTACATTTCAATCTAATTGCGGATTCGTTAAAACTCCTTTTACTGGGTTAAAGAACTAGGTGTTATTTAAAACACAGTTCACGACAAACCCAAATCACATTCTATTTATTATCGGGTTAAAGAACTAGTGTTATTTAAAACACAGTTCACGATAAACCCACAGATCAATTCTAGTTCAATTCAAATCAAATATATTAGGAATTCCGATTATTTAAAACCCCTTTTTAAATCTAATTTATTTATTTAAAAATAAAAACCCGGGTTTTAAATTGAGTTCAAACTAGTTCATTTCGATAAAAATCTATTTTTATCTTTCCAAATATGGAGTTTTTCACCCCAATTTTTCCCAAATCATTTCTTATGATTTTACACAAATTATTACTATTTTTGATAATTTTATCAAGGCCCGTACAGTCGATTTCCAACAATGGCCATCGAACTGCACTTACAGCGACCTTTTTCAAATTTGATTTGGACGTAACTCCAAATCCAACCGTTAGATTTCAAATTTCTAATATTCGTTAGAAAGCTCTTTTTGACACGAACCCAACGGTTTCGGTTTTAGGAGAATCCGACGGTCGGATCTCCCGTAATGTCCGTTTGAAATAAATGGTCGAAATTCGCTAACTACCGCGGCGCGGCGCGTTCTATTCAGGCCATTATATAATATATATAATATATATTTCGTCGATTTCTATTTAAAACGAATTTTATAAATGGTTTTGAATTCGTTTCAAAAACATTTCCACTTCCATTTCAATTCAAATCAAAAATAATTTTTTTTTCTTATAAATTCGTTTTAAAATTCATTTCTATTCAATTCAAATTTTGAATTCAATTTGAATTCATTTCAATTCAATTCGAATTCGTTTTCTATTCAATTCGAATTGGTTTTCTATTCAATTCAATTCAAATTGGTTTTCTATTCGATTCAATTCAAATTGGTTTTCTATTCAATTCAATTCAAATTAGTTTTCTATTCGATTCAATTCAAATTCGTTTTCTATTCGATTCAATTCAAATTGGTTTTCTATTCGATTCAATTCAAATTGGTTTTCTATTCAATTCAATTCAAATTGGTTTTCTATTCGATTCAAATTCATTTTCTATTCAAATCAAATTCGTTATATATTCAATTGAAATCAAATTCGTTTTCTATTCAATTCCTTTCGAAATCGTTTTATATTCTATTCTTTTCGAAATCGTTATATATTCAATTCATTTTGAAATCGTTTTATATTCAATTCATTTCGAAATCGTTTTATATTCAATTCATTTCGAAATCGTTTTATATTCAATTCATTTCGAAATCGTTTTATATTCAATTCATTTCGAAATCGTTTTATATTCAATTCATTTCGAAATCGTTTTATATTCAATTCATTTCGAAATCGTTTTATATTCAATTCATTTCGAAATCGTTTTATATTCAATTCATTTCGAAATCGTTTTATATTCAATTCATTTCGAAATCGTTTTATATTCAATTCATTTCAAAATCGCTTATATATTCAATTCATTTCCAAATCGTTTTATATTCAATTCATTTCGAAATCGTTTTATATTCAATTCATTTCAAAATCGTTTTATATTCAATTCATTTCGAAATCGTTTTATATTCAATTCATTTCAAAATCGCTTATATATTCAATTCATTTCAAAATCGTTTTATATTCAATTCATTTCGAAATCGTTTTATATTCAATTCATTTCAAAATCGTTTTATATTCAATTCATTTCGAAATGAATAAAATCTATATAAATATCGTTCACGTCAAAATGGCGTCAATCTAATCAACACGGCTTCATATATTCTATTCAACAAATGAATATTTATTTTTGTCAACACACGACTAATCTCAACGAATGAGTACTGTCCACGTGTGACTATTTTTGTTAAATTATTTCGTTCAACACATGACTAATCTCAACGGATGAGTACAGTCAACACATGAACCTTTATATTACATTGATAAAGATGTAATTTTTATTATAAAAATATTTCGTTCAACACATGACTAATCTCAATGGATGAGTACGGTCAACACATGAACCTTTATTTTATATTGATAAAGATGTAAATTTTATTATTAAAATATTTCGTTCAACACATGACTAATCTCAACGGATGAGTACAGTCAACACATGAACCTTTATTTTATATTGATAAAGATGTAAATTTTATTATTAAAATATTTCGTTCAACACATGACTAATCTCAATGGATGAGTACGGTCAACACATGAACCTTTATTTTATATTGATAAAGATGTAAATTTTATTATTAAAATATTTCGTTCAACACATGACTAATCTCAACGGATGAGTACAGTCAACACATGAACCTTTATTTTATATTGTCCTTTATTTTCTAAATGGGAATGAGGCCCAATCAATCACCATATAAAATTAATTATATGGATTTTCATACAACACATGTATATAATAGCATTGAAAAATAATCAACCATCAACCAAAGTGCACTACACTGTATAAGCATCAAATATAGATATCTAACGCTTATACAGCCTGTCAACCAATCGATCGACATATTTAATCAATCAAGATGAGTGGACTTCATATTTCATCCCAACACACGTGTGGGGTTTCAAACAATCAAACGCATATTTTATTCGTGCAGTTGGGCGATGTGTAAAATTTATCGACCCAATCAATGTCCTTAAAATAGGTGTACATAAACAAGCCGTCGGGTTTGTAAATGAATATTTTATTTTATTCACTTTCAATATATTCATATTCACGTTAAAAATTATATTTTTAACGATAAAACATTTTATTTTAACATATGAATTTCTATTCAGTTCATTCTTTAAATAAAATGATACATTTATTTTACTAACTTATTTTAGAAAATTTCGGCAGCATAACGGCACGATACTAGAAACGGGACAAGGCCTAGCCTTATCCCCGGTCTAGTGAAGGCCCACGCCATTCACACATCAATCAATCCATTCCATTTCACCAAACAACTCAAATTTCAAATCTAGTCATCTAACTAATCTATGCAACCAAACAAACAAGTCCATGGTCTGTGGACGATTGTGTCGGGTGCTACTAAGCACCGTCTGCATCCTAGTATATAAATATAACTAGAAAAGAAAATTGAAGAGTGAGAAATTCTCACCGAAGCTACCCAATCATCTTGACTCTTCTTTGATAGAAATCTTCGTCGTTATCGCATCTTTGTCATCTTCGTTGCTGTAGCCACTACATATGTAAAAATCGAATTTTTACTTCGTTATTCCATATATAAAAATCGAATTTTTACTTTGCTATTCAATATATAAAAATCGAATTTTTACTTTGCTATTCAATATATAAAAATCGAATTTTTACTTTGCTATTCAATATATAAAAATCGAATTTTTATCTTGTTATTCAATCTATAAAAATCGAATTTTTATCTTGTTATTCAATCTATAAAAATCGAATTTTTATCTTGTTATTCAATCTATAAAAATCGAATTTTTACTATGATGTCATATAGATAAAAATTCCATTTCAAAAATATAGATTTCGCCTTTCTATAATATAGATTTTATATTTCTCTCGAAGTAAAAATCATATTTTTACTTCACTACTCATCTCAAAATATAGTCTTTTCATATCTAAAAATATCGTCTTTTCATATTTAAAAATATCGTCTTTTCACAACAAAGACTATATTTTTAACACGTTCTTTATGTTTCCAAAAATCAACTCTTTATAACTTCATAAAATCGCCTCTTTTCTATTTTAAAAATATGGCCTTTCTTATTTTTAGAACATCGCTAATTTCTATTTTGAAAACAAAGCATATTTCTATTTTAAAACAATCCTAATTTTTCTAATTTCAAACTGTATGACTTCAATAATTTCAAACAATATGATTTTTATAATCTCAAATAAAACAATGTCAATTTTATAATCTACAATCACACCAAATTTATTTTAAAACAACATTGTTCATTTTATATTTTACAAAGCATGTATATTTTTATATAGGAATATATTTTTAAACTGATTTTATATTTATTTAAGATTTTAAATAGAATTTTTTTCTAAAGTTTTACTAATTATAAGAATAAAATAAAAATTATAAAGAAAAGAAGAGGAGCTCACCGTTGTCCAAAGGCCACGATGCTTCTTCATCTTCTTCGTTGCCTAACAGGAGCTCGTCGAAGGGAGGGAGGAGGAGGGGCTGGATGGGTGCGGTGGCGGTTTTCTGGGGGAGGGGGGAGGGATCTGCGACGCATCGAAGAGGGGGGGAGTTGTCGCGTCGATGGATGAGGGGGGGTAGCTGCGGTGCGATCGCTCAGGGGGGGCGCGCCTTTCCGGCGACTGCGGCAGTTTAGGGGGAGGCGACGGAGAATTAGGTTTTTTTTTCCTTTTCAGTTTAAATGAACGAATGGATAAAAGGGGGGCAAGATAAAGGAAGGAGAGAGTGGAGGGTTTTAAATTTTAATTTATTTAATTTATTATTTTAATTGCAAAAAGTTGACTTTTACATACGACCTCGAAACGAGGCCCAACGCCTGTCGTCCATAGCTAATTACCCCCATTCCGAACACAATGGGATATGTATTGTAAGCTGATTTGATCGTTTCGATCAGTTTCCGTTAAAATCAACATATAACTCTATATATTGAATTTGAACGCGCATTTCAATTTACCGGGGTCACATACTAATTAGAAAAATTCCAGAAAAATAATTTCTAGCTTCGTATTGACGATACGCTCCTAACAAAACTAGTTTCGTCGAATTCCGAGACCGTTGGTAAAATGGCCATTTTCGAGTCGATTAAAATCAACTGAAACTGGTCAAACGTGTTTTCCTTTGCCACGCTCACATATTGATTCAGAAAATTATGAAAATTGGAATCTAACAATAATTTGACACTTCGGATCCAACAAAAGTGGTTTCGTCGAAATCCGAGGTCGTTTGCAAAATTCCCATTTTTAAGGGCTTGAATTCCATAGCGACTATTCAGAATTTTCAGCTGGACATATCTTTTGATTTCCGCTATGAAATTTTGATTTTTCGGATTGGTTGGAAAGATATCATCAATTAGATCCTATTGTTTTTGGTTTCACTAAAATCCGGATTGTTTTGCACCCGGTACATTCAATTGAAGTTTGAAATCGAATTATCGAACTACCGCGCCATTTTCAATTCCTTTTTATAATTATATATAATTATTTATATTCTAACGACGACGTATGTAATATATACGTTCGAATTATATTCAAAAATAAATTTCTCGTCGATTTTATTTAAAATAATTCATTTTAAATCTTCAAACTTCGCTAAAATTGCTAAAATAAAAATTTTAAACTGGCCCAGATTTTCCGGGTTATTACAGGTACCTTTGTAAATCCATGGAGGAGTGTAGCCATTGGTTGATGGTTGAGAAGCCTAGACCCTTTATATTTGGCAGGGTGGCCACCCAATTATGGTATAATGTTTTAACGGCGATCTGACTGTACTTGAAGCGTTTCGAATTGCAAGGACTTTCACATCCAGGCTGGGTCGTGGAATAAAGAGAGCCTTTAGTTTCGTTCAAAACCCAGAACAAACTTGTAAATAGATGCATGTCTGATGCTGTATTTTACTAATAATGTATTAGTTTCTATTGATGATATATCAGATAGGGGGCAGAGGACCTATTCTCTTAGCTTAACACCCTCCTCTCGGATATTTGTACTCAAAGGTTATATATTAATGGACACTGATTTCATGTTGTGAATTGACAATGTGGTATGCTAAGTGATGAGCTATTGATGTTCAAAGGTTTTGTTGAAAACAGAGCTTTGTGTGGAAGTGTGACTTCAGGGCCTCACAATAGGAATGACCCAAAACAGGATGAAGTACGGCTGAGTTAAGGACTAACGTGTCCTTCTAGTTGAAAAAGTGATGCTATGGTATGGAGCCCAGGAAATTTACTTAGTGGATGATGGAACGAGGTGCCTCGGATAATGGTCGGCAACGACCAAGAGACGTTATGTTTAGGAGAAACCTGAACTACACCTGGTATAGGTGGGCCAGCTTTGCTGCTATAGAAAGGAGCATTTGTTGATCTTGGGACATCCCGTCTACCCGAATCGCAGTAAAGGAAGATACTTTGCCTTAGTCATTGATGGAACCTAACTTCCAATAAGAACCCTTACGGTTTTAGTTGTAATCTATATATGTAGACGTAATATATAGGTACCTACATCTTCTAGGATTGACACATTTATTCTGAAAATGTTTTCATAGATAGACATTAATGATAATATCAAATGATTCTTGTGTATCAATCATGCTTGTTTATCATAAAGTAAAATTTTCTCCTAATGGTGTGTGTTTGTATTATGTGATGGGATGTGAGTCTTATGGTAGCTTCATTTTCCAAAAAGCATGCACGATGTTTTGAAACCCCTTTTGATGATTGTTTTAAGATATGTATCACTTGTTATCTATAGTTCTCAAGATGGTTAATCCAAGCCTGACTCAAGTGTTTGACACTCAGGTCTGATGCGAGTGTATTTTAGGTTTAGACAGGATTCGAGGAGTCCCCAGATGATTCCAGAAGAGTTAGTGATCTTTGCCAAAAGGCAGGGCATATTCTACTATCTATACTTTGATGTCGTGGTTGTATTACGTGAGGACAGTGTTTATAACTATCTGTGGTATGTTAACTCTGATATTTTAAATGTTTTCTGGTGTAAAGTTATATTGAACATTATATTTGTTCTATTTGGCTGTGAGATTCTATTCTTCTCTTTTGTTTTGTTCCGCTGTGTTTGCTCTTATAAAATCCCAATGGATTGAGTTTGCGAGATTTGGTTTTGCGGTACATAAATACCATGGATGTGTTAAGTATCGACTACCGAAGATCGAGAATTCGGTTTATTGCGGGACTTTTCATGGATACTTACTTTTTGGATTGGACATGTGTGGTTTATAGTCGGTTCAATGGGCAAGGGACTGCGGGCCGTTACATAAAATGATAGCAGAATCAAACAGAAAGTGCATAAAGCAAGTTATACCTACTAAAATAAAAGATAATACCACCAGAGAAAATTAACGTAGGTGGTATTGGCAAGTTTAACATGTACATCTCCAGCTCTCCTCCCTGTGAGTTAAATACCATTAAATTGGCAGCCAAAGTAAAAACTTTGCAATAATTAAAATAAAAGTAAGATGTGCTTTCAATTGAAGAAATATGAAAATTACCAAGATAAATGGCTATAGTATATTATACCCAATACCCATCATGTTCTACAAGACAAAGACGCCCATCACAGTGCCAGCTTCAAACCAATACCCTGAAGACATTTTATCTTCTTCTTCTTTTTTCCTGTCACAAATGCACAAAAGCATTCAAATAAATTACATATATTTTTATATTTCGGAGTACATAAATTAAACAAAGAAAATCTGTTATTATATTTTTTAATAAGCAAGTAATAAAAATTGGAGAAGTATATTAATGTTCGAGTAAAGAATGTATACCCTGAAGTTGAAGAACCCCGTAAACTACAAGATAATTTTATTACATTTTTTTCAATTATTCAATTCGGATTTTAAGTTGCAGACTCAGTTGCATCTCATGTTTTCTACGTCAATCTCTTGCAGAGCCTTTATTTTGGTCTTGCAAGCTTATAAGCCAACCTTTCATGATGTAGACTAGAGCTGAAACTACCTTTCAAGACATTAATTCATGGAGCTTGTCAAATCCCATATAAGAATTGATCCATGGATTCAAACCCACTGCAAACAACCATAGAAGGAGAACTTGTCAAATCCAACCATATAATAATAGTTCCGTAGATTCAAAGCCGATGCAAACAACTAAAGAAGGATTTTTTTTGTTTCTAAAAACCTTTTCATCTTCATTTATTCTCATGATACGAGTTTATATTATTACATATTTCATCGAAGATAAAAATTAGACATAGGTAGCAACATATGTAGAAACAATACGATTATCCTTATAAATAGTACACATGTTCATAATAATCAACAATTCTAAAGGTAATCACGTCTAAAACCGATCAGCTAAAACCAGATAAACTAATAGCTGTTCAAACAAGTTTTGTTGAGTTTAAAGCAACTACCAAGTTTTTTCGTGCATATCGACAGCTTCATCAGTTAAGTTTTCAATAAGCTTTGTCCAAACAGTTTCTTCTCTGCTTTCTTCACAAATTCGCTAGCTCTTGATGCTTTATCCACCATAATCGAACTAAATTAGATTTGAAGAGATTAAGTTATCGGTTTTGTAGACTAGGGCAACATAATTGTCCATGCTCAAACAAGCACAGAGTACATTTAAGGTGGCGACTCAGAGCTCCTGATGATAAAGCATGGTAGCAGCACAATCTTATCATGGTGAAAAAATATTTTTCTATAGAAAATTTGTTTTGATTTGGAGAGTTCGACTTTATGGGAGAGAAGAAAAGAATAGGGGGAAAGGAAAAAATAAGCGTGAACGAAAAGATAATGGAGAGAAAGGGACAGTGAAAAGTAAAATAACGTGGACGGTTTATTTTCAATTTTTTTTAAGTTAGATTTATATACAATGACTATTTTAATAGGTACTGTCTGTGAAAACTTTTATCATCAGTAAAAAAATATCATTGTTAAAAATTCCTTTAACATTGGTGGTTTTAGAATCCGATGATAAACCACCATAAATGATCTCATTGGAAACTTATTAAGCCCAATCAACTCGCTTTTCATTAAGGGGACTTAATGATAAGTAAGTTGATCATGCCGCTCCCTAACGAAGTTACCTACTCTCTGCACTCCGACCCCGACACTCTGGAATGACATATAGTAAGTCAGAATCTTACTATACCGATAATCGCCTCTTCGAGCCCTTGTTGGACCCCATCCTCTCACTCTCTGACATGAGGGCATAAGAATAAGTTAGTCCATCCGATCACTCACAAGCACTTTTAGCACTTCTGTCCCATCTCTTTAGACAAAACATACATCAATCCTTGCAAAGTCCAATCCACTCACTACGTGGAAAGAGGGCTTAACGACAAGCAAGCCAATTATGTCTCTCTCCAGTTAAGAGGCTTACTCCTTAATCTACGGTCCTGACTCTCCGATTGAGGCTAAATGTGATTAATGCTATACAATTTCATTTGCTTTCTCTTCAGAAAAGGGACTTGCATGTATTCTTAGTCCTTGAATATCTGGTTCTGGGCTTAATTCAAGCAACATAGGTCCATCTTCCTACCCTCTAGCCAGGGGACTTATATTTGTTTTCCATTTACATTTTGGTACCGACTCTTCAGTCGAGGCTTTTTATTATCTTCGTTTTTCGAGGACATCCTCTCACTCTTTGGTGAGGTAGCTTAGACATTACGGTTATCACATGTCTCTTTAGTTGGGGCTACCACGACATATTTTGCTCATCTTATTGTGGATGTCAATTTGTAGGGATCCATTTATTCGATTGTAGTTTAATAATCAGAAAATCAGATAATCTAAATTAATATTGTATCTTTGAGCAAAGAAGTTTGGTATTATATCAAAGCGTGCCTAGGGGCAGATCGCGAACCTATACACGTGTAAGTGACTTAGTCATTTTATTATAGAGTTTATTGTTTATTTTATTGATTCCATCACGATAATAAGATGACGATTTGTGATCTTGATCGATGATCGCTTTGATTTGGAGTGGATGACGACTGCTTATGTCCCGTTATTGCAACCTGGTTCCTTACATACTATAGCCGATTATTGCATCTGATGAGCTCCTCAACCATATCCCATAAATATCTGTAGTCATTTCTGTTGTGCTTATCCAGCTCACGAAATATGCAGTATATTACAGATGTTTACTCAAGTTCCATGGGCTCTCTTCCAGCCATTCTTAGGTACGCGAGCTTCCCTTTAGTGTCCAAGTAGATATGTTTTAACGTTTCATTTATGTCAGTAAGAAAAAGAATTTCAGTTATCTCCTTTGCTGTTCTGATCCTTCAAAGCCATTGTCCATTTTCTTCTTTCATTTATCCTTACTAGTGTGGATGCAATGAAAGTGGATCTTAAGGTAAACCTAACCCGTGCTTTGTTCCCAAGCTTGTTGCACTTTTTTCGGCGTACATCAACGCTATTGGGACTAGTGATGACTCCAGTTGTCCCTCCTATATGAGGGATTAACTATGTTCCCTTAAGTAGCTGAAGCACTCTGCTTCACTCTTGTTTTCTTTATTTCTTAGTGTACTGGCACTTCAAACCTGTGTTTCTAGTTGATAGGCACTCTGTTTATCAGCTATTGTAAAATGGTCTATTATTTGATATAATAAAAGTTATATGGATCACATTGAAAATCGGTCGGCCATGCCAAAAAAACACTAGAGGGTGGATGAATAGTGTTCGTGGAATTTATATGAATCTTTTTGAATTAGTTTAATTATGCTTATATAGCTAATAAAAATAACAGATTTATCATAAAAATAACAAAAAACAGAATCAAAACAATAGAAAGCAGTAAGTAAAGGAAAGAATACACTGGATTTTATACTGGTTCGGAGTTACCCTACATTCAGTCACACACAAAAACCCATATAAATTTTATTATCTTCAAAATATTTTACACTCCTTGATTAAAGGCTACAAGGAGATGCCCTCTAGAATTTCTGCCTCTAGGTACAATAGTCCTATATTTCCAGAACAACAAGACACACCCAATTTCTCTGTAGGTGCAATCACACCTAACTTGATTTAAGAGCTAACAAGTCACACCCTTTAAAGTATGTTTGTGAAGATTTTACTATGCAATGTAGACTTAATCTTGTGATCTTGATTAACATAGCCATATAACCCTGATTTTCACTATGATCTCGAGAAAGTATGATAGAGAATTAAAAACTAAGTAAAATCATTTTGATTCACTTTAGATTTTGGCAGAGTTTGAGTGTAATTTAATTAAGAAATAATAGTGATGAAAAAAGGGAAGAAGAAGACGATATTATGAATAAATTTCGTTTGGATGTAATTACAGAGAAATTACGGTCATACCCATTCGGGAAAGAAATGATTAGTAGACACTTATATTGAAAATTAATGGGTACTTTGTCAATAATCCTAAAGCGAGCATGTTAACATTCTTATGTAAAAAAAATTGAAAGCCAATTAAACTTTATTAACAATAATCACAAGTGATTACATGAGTTCAATGCAGCAATTAAAACCTATACAATAAACAACATTGAGAAAAAAACTATAAAAATTACAAGACAATGCCAAAAGAACTCAATGTTATTCAACAATTGCAAAAGATCAACCCGTAAATTATAGTATCTGCTAAAAGTATAAATGCCCCATATTAACATTGCTTCACTTATCAATCATCATTAATTTACTTTCTTCGTTATAGCATTGCATATCAGCGAGAATAACTGATCAACACTCAACATAGAAGAATTAAAAACTCTTCTATTTCTGTCTAACCAAATTTCAGATAAAAAATCTTTAACACCCTCAATAGCAGCAAACCTTTACTATTCTTCCACCTTGTTGCTTTAAAAAGAATAAACCATTCATCTCTACTAATATTTGAAGGTGTATGAAGCTTGCCTGTTAGTAATACACGTCTCCATAACTGAAATATAAATGGGCACTCAAAAATTAAATGTGTATTGCATTCAGTTTCTGACCTACAGAATACACACGAATCTTCAGCTATGATTCCCATCCTGTAAAGCTTATCCTTCGTGTTAATTGCATTGGACATTACTTTCCAAAGCAATAAATTTTGCTTTGCATTACTCATAAGGTTCCAAATCTTTTATGCCAAGGAAAATGAGGCTTATCCCCAACTATAAGATCATAAACACGAATAATAGAGTGGCTTTTCCCCATCCAAGTAATATCATCATAAACGAACTTGAAACTAGAAATAATATCCACCCATAAACCTCTCAACAAAGCTGAACTGCTGTGTGGTAAAATAAAATGACCATCATGAATCATATCATCAACAATAGCAGACTCAGACATGTCACTATTCCTTCTCAAATTGTAATTCACTACCTCACTTAAAATCAAACCACTACCTACCCAAGGAGAGTGCCAAAAAGATAAGCCTTTTAACCTTTTAGCATTACATCGAATAAAAGGTAACAATTGACGTCTAATATTCAGAATTTTCCGGCTACAAGAATTAGGAATAGGCATAGTCCAAAATTACTTCCTTCCAATCAAGTTGTTCTTTACATACTTAGCCCATAAACACTCATCTTTAGAAAACAGCTTATCAAAATAAACCAAAATAGCAGCCTTGTTCCATTGAAAAAGATTAATTAAACCCAAACCTCTACTCCTTTTGTCTTCACATAATTTTGTAAAAGTAATAGGAATGATTTTCTTCACAAATGGATCCCCATGCCACAAAAACTTATTCATAGCACTAACAATCATATTAATAAGCTTTAATGGAAGGATGTAATGCCTGGTATAATACGTAGTCATGGACATAACCATGTATTAAATGATAGTTAGTATTCCTGCTTGAGATAAATTGCAATTAGACCACTGCTTCATTCGATCAATTATCTTTTCATATATTGGCATACATTTGTCTTTGGTTATCCTACCAGTGAACAAAGGCAATCCAAGATATTTAGAACTATCAGGAAGATCCTTCAAGCCAGACAAAGTAGTCAGCTCTTGCTTCTTAATATGACTTAAACCAGCAATTTAAATATGAGATTTATTCAAATTAATCTCCAGCCCAGTAATCTCATAAAAATACTTAAGAATAGACAAAAGGCATTGAATATTCTTCATAGTTGGCTTGGTAAAAATAATAAGATCATCAGCAAAACACAAATGAGAAATTTAGAAACTTATTTTTTAATTTTTTTTTTGAAAATATAAAACTATATGACTAAATTTGAAACTCTTATAAACTATTATACGCTAAGAGATAGTTTAAAACATAGAAACACTTAAGAAAAATTATTAGGATGATTTCAAATAGTTTGAACTTAAATATATATTATATAGTTAAAAACCAATATAAAGCAAAGTCAAATTCAAAACTAAATACTCCCAACAATAAGGTTTAATATAGTAATATATAGTTCAAATAATGAAGTGTATAAAATATATGTATTCAAAAATCAAAGTATAATATCAAATATAATCAAAATTAAATATAATATCAATTATAACCAAAATAATAGTGAATATCAAATAGAAATAGATATAAATATATTGATTAGATTTGAAATGTAAGACATTAAACTTAAATCTTAAAACAATTTATAGAATATATTCTTTGATAATACTTTAAAATTTATTTTGGTAAATATTTGGAAACTAATTTGAAATTTATTTGAAAAACTTAGATGGAAAACCATAATAAAACTTATTTGAAAAATCATTTGAAAAGTTATTTGAAATTCATTTGAAAATTTATTTGAAGATTATTTGGAAACCATTTGAAAAGAGACCAGACGAGTACAATCGAGTTCTAATATATAACAAAGACTCTAAGGTATGTCTTCATTATTCTTGAACTCTTGATTACTCATGAGTATTTATTTACATCATTATTCTTCGTCAACATCACGGACAGTCTAGTTACCGTAAAGTCATGATACCTATCGTAAAGGCTGTACTAAATACTATATATATATATATATATTACAACTATTAGTATAATCGTTGTATCAACATAAATTTTTAAGAATAAATATTTAATTAATTTAAATATTTAAAATGAATAATGACTTGGAATTAATTTAAATGAGAATTTGTATGTTGATTTAACTTGAAATTTACATTATTGAGTCTAAAAATCCAAATTTGTGTAGTTTGAATTTATATAAAATTCTATTTGAGTATATCCAATAATAATAAATAATTATTAATGGAATTGACTATTTAGAGATCAATTTATATTTTATCTATAAAATTTAGTGCATGAAAATAGCCATTTTTCAAATGATCTTGGTTTCCAACAAAACTAATTTTATAAAATTTGTAATGGTTAATTATAGTAAGATTTCAAGTTTCATGTCAATTGGAGGTTTTGTCTGATCGTGCACGATATAAATATATATCGGTTTATGGTTTGAAATCAAAATAGTGTTGTTTTCGCAAATGGTCTCGAATTTCAATGAAACCAGTTTCGTCGAGTCTGAAATATCACAGATTGTCAAGTTTCGTGACGATCGGATGACAGATGTGGTCGGGCGAGCATGAAACATTCGATGTAAATTACACATGATTATAATTGAATATAAAATCAAAATATCTAGCCTATGAATTATCTCAAACTCCTAACCTAAGTCCTCACTCTCCTCTCCTGTAAATGAAATGAAGCTGTAACACTCCACACTTTTCTACACCCAAATTTTTAAAAAAATCAAAACTCAAACACATCCAAACATAGAGCGCATATCTGAAACCTACAATAAATGAGCATGAGCATAATCAGAGTATGATAAAATAACTCACAGCAGAAACAAAATAGGATAAATTAGTATTAACTTGAGCAACTACCTTTTTCAAAGTAAGTCACTTTGCCAATACCGAGAATGTGAGAGAACGAGAACTGAAAGACAAACTTAATCATTTGTGAGAACCCGACCTTCTCTATGAAACCTGGGAGGTTGTAATGATGAGGGGTCATAATAACTAAGAAATGTACAACACACACTATAACACAGATATATCCTGTTTGGTTCAACCCAAGCTGTATGCCTAATTAGGTTAATTCTGGTCCAACCTAGTAATATGTTTATGCACAACTCTACTACTCTTCCCAAAATAGTATTCCCAAATTATAATACCGAGATAGGACACTTACATACATTTTTGTGAAGCCTTTATACCAGAGCTTAACTGGTTAATTCTATCGAGAGTTGGCCCCTAATTACGGGGTTTCTATCTATATCCTCATTCAATTAATAATCCTCGATAATATATTCAACGTTAACATAAAACTAGAGGGCACTAGCTATGGGCCCTACTAGTTAATGCTTCTGTCATTCACACATATACCCTTTTCCCGCATAAGGTGAGTGGAGGTATTTTATTGTTCATTATACCTTCTAGATGAACTTATTGGATAACCTCCTTAGTCGCTTATTGCTTCCCGTAGGATAGACGGCCATATCTGGCCATTTCAATTTCCAGGTTTGGGTAGGCCAACAAACACCTACCATTTAAGATCTCTATACTGAAAAACCTATTCCCAGGTGGACTTATTAACCCTAGTCACTTAGCATTTTAGGACCCAACTATATTTTTAATACAGTTAATATTATCTTTCATTATTAACCTACTAAGTCCAACTATATGTTTTATTATCATAAATAAGGAAGGTTATATTCCCTTTTCTCTAGAATATTTATTTGACTACTTCCCTAATTTGGACTTAGTATTTAAACGATAATCAATATCCATTAATCCCTCTTTTGATTCCCATTTACTTTCCATTTCTTTGTTTATTTCCCTTTATGAACATAACGGTCATATTTTCCTACGACAACTATTAATCTTTAATTACAATTGATTTCAATTAAGGCCATTTGTGATCCTAACAACCATAATTTACCTGAGGCGTTAATTAGAATGGAATTTCCTTATTTTATCAGTCCCAAGTTATCTATTTGTTGTAACCCCAACGGACTATTTCTATTCTTATTTGTTTATTAGTTTATTTGATTATTGGTTATTATATATATATGTTGTAACAACCCGGAAAATCAGAGCCAATTTAAAATTTTTATTTTGGCAATTTTAATGAATTTTGAATATTTAAAATGAATTATTTTAAATAATAATGACAAGAATTTATTTTGAATAGAATTAGAATGTACTTATTTATTTGAATCGATTTTGGAATATAAATATTTATTTTAATTTTAAAAGGAGTTAGAAATAATGCGGCAGTTTGAAAATTCAACTTTGAACTTTGACAGAATGTACAGGATTCAAAATAAACCGGATTTTAGTGAAACCAAAAATATTTAAATCTGTTTAAAAATATCTTTCTAACGAATCTGAAAAATCGAAATTTCATAACGGGAATCAAAAGTTATGGCCAGTTGAATATTCAGAATGGTCACTATGGAATAAATATAGTCCGTAAATATAGACATTTTGCAAACGACCTCCGTTTTTCGACGAAACCACTTTGGTTGGATCCAGAATGTCAAGTTATTGCTAGATTTCAATTTCCATAATTTTTGGAAGTAATATGTGAGCGTGGGAAAGGAAAATGTGTTTGGTAATTTCAGTTTGAATTGGATCGACCAGAAAAGTCCATTTTTTTCAAACGGTCTCCAAATTCGACGAAATTAAATTTTTTAGCCCCGTATCGACAAAACAAAGCCAGATATAATTTTTCTAGAAGTTTTGAAATCAGTATGTGGCCCCGACAAATTAAAATGTACGTTCAAATCTAAAATTAAATGTTTTATATTTTAATTTGAAGAATAACTGACTGAAACAGTCAAATGGGTTTACGAAACATATTCCATTGTTTCCGGAATAGGGGTATTTAGCTAGGGGCAACAGTCGTTGGGTTTGAATTGGAGTTCGTATAAACGGATGGGTATTTTTGGAAATTAAAGAATTAAATAAATATAAAAATAAAAGGGGCCAGTCATATTCATCGTTGAATTTCTCTCTCCCCGACACCCTATATCACGATGGCGGAAAACACTCCTGGCTTCTCTCCTCGATCTCTCCAAATCCACTCAGCTAAATCGATCAATTCTTTAGAGGTTTTTGAAGAGAATTCAGAGAGCTTTAAATCTATATAGGATTCGAAATTTGTCATTGAGTATTTCATCCATATCGAGCTTCCAAAGTTCAGACCTTTAAGCCGCTGCCACCACATCATGTCGCCATCGATCCAGGCCCCACCACCATCAACCTACGCGCGATTCGGAGCCCTCCGTCATGGCAAAGTCTGATCGCCGAATCGTTGCTCAGATTTCACGCAAAATCGAAACCCAGTTTCGAACACAAGCTGAAGGTATACGGCTGTTCTAATTTAAACTGTTTATAACGCTTTAAAGCGCTACGAATTTTGATTTCACTATAAAAATCATATTCTTTTGCTATGTTGTCGAAATCCAGTGAAACAAGATACATTGGACTCGTGGCGACGTTCTCTACATTCTAGTAGAGACCGGAGAATTTTTGGAGCTTCCTACAATTTTTGGAGGAGTGGAACCCAATGTAAATTCAAAACTGGAATGGAATAGCGATGTATAATTTATATAAGCAAAGTATAAATTATATACGCGTTGTATACCCCATATATGGGCATTGTATAAATTATATTAGCGATGTATAAATTGTACATGCGTTGTATATACCATATATAGTTATATGGAATTGAAATGAAAATATATACGCTTATATACACACACACACATATATACATACATATATATATATATATATCCCCCTCGTCCACAAACCATGAACGATATATATTGGTTGTGATTATTTGGATTGTGGTTTGGAATTGATTGATTGTGGTTGCAACAACATCGGTTGTGTTTGTGGTATATTTACATTGTTGTGAAATGAAATTGGGGCGGGAAAAGAAAGTGGGTAGATGGGTAGAAAAATTGTATAGGAAAAATGAATTACCCCTTGTAAACGCCTCGAGGCCTAAGGTAGTGCAAGGAGCCATACATCGGGACGGTGCCGGTTTTAATTACCCTACCATTATGCTGTCGAAATTTTATGAAATATTCATGTGTTTGAATTTTATTGATGAATAGAAGTATATTCATGTGTAGAATAAATTGTTTGAACAATAAAATTAGCATTTTTATTGTGTATATGAATCGCTAGATATATTCATATGTTGGGAAAAAATATTGGAATGCTAAAAATCATATTTTTATCATATATATGAAGTATATAAAATATTCATATGTTGGGAAAAATATTGGAACGATAAAATCACATTTTTATCATGTATATGAAGTATATAAAATATTAATGTTTGAAATAAATTGTTTTTAACAATAAAAATCACATTTTTATTATATACATGAATCGCTAAAAATATTCATGTTTGAAATAAATTGTTTTAACAATAAAAATCACATTTTTATTATACATATAAACTATATAAAATATTCATGTTTAAAATAAACTTTTTTAACAATGAAAATCACATTTTTATTATATATATGAATGGCTAAAAATATTCATGTGTTGAAATAAAAATTTGTTAGTTAAAGATATTATTTTCAACACGTATATGAATTGAAAATGGTTTAGAAATCGATGAACGAATTACATACATAGATATATATATATATATATATTAAAATAAAATGAATGACGACGCTGTAGTTTGCGTTTTGAAATTGTAATTTTAAATGATTATTATGGAAGATCCGACCATCGGATTTTCCCAAAACTGGAACCATTGGGTTCGCTTTGGAAGGATCTTTCCAACGTTTAAAATTCGTTAAGATCCAATGGTTAGATTGTGTAAAATGTTTAATTCAAATCTGAATAAAAACAGCGCCAGAATGAATTATAGTTATATATATAAATGTAAATTAAAATAAAATGAATAACGACGCAACAATTCACGTTTTGAAATCGTAAATTTAAACAATTATAACGGGAGATCCGACCATGGATTTTACCAAAACTAGAACCGTTGGGTCTGCTTTGAAAAAATCTTTCCAATAATATAAAATTGGTAAAGATCCAGCGTTTAGATTTTCAGATATGTGTAAATCAAATCTGGAGAAAAACAGCGCCATGGTCGCGCTATGGCCGGAAGCATCGTTTAAATAAAATGGGACATTTTTAAATAAATAAAAATAGCGATAAATCGTTTAAAAATATTATAAACGATATGAGATAGAATTAAACCGAATTTACTTGGTTTATTGGATATTTGATGGCTGAATGTGTTTGACATGAAAATTGTATTAATGAACTGAATTATGGATGTCAAATAATTTAACCATAGAAAGAATTTATTTAAATTCTATGTATACATGAATTATTTGAAAAGGCCGAGTTAATTCTCATTCCAAATAATTGATCGACGATGAGATGTCGAAGATACGAAGACGGTGCAAGACCGATGATCTTCACATCGAATGGATAGCTACTAATGCCTTTGATGGGAGTTGCTGCCCTAAAGGGGTTAAAGTGGTGGTTGTTCGGACGTACTTGTTGATTGTTCGGGTGTGCGAGGGCCTCTCTCCTGTATTGGACATATGGGACGAGGAATAAGGTGCCTCCGGTTTCGTTCAGACCCAGAATGGACTTGTAAATGGATGTGCGTCTGACGTTGTAGGTTGACGACGTGGCATATAGAGATGCTATGATCAAGGATTTTGTTGAAAAGCAGAGTCTTGTGGTTGATGATCAAAGCACGACTTTAATATAGCTAGCTTTGTGTATAGCGTTGATTCGCGGGCCTCACACCCCAGTATAAAGCAGAAACGGGAGAGGACATCAGGGAGGACATACGTTTCCTTCTAGCTAGGAGTGGTGTCAGGGATTTGCACGCCCTGATGGTTTACTTATGTGGATGATGGAAAGCAAGGCGCCTCGGTTATTTCGGTCTTTGTAGAGCCGATGGATGGTTTGGTAGATATACCGGACAGTTTGACGCCCCATAGGGCGGGAAAACGCAGTGTTCAGGACTTTTTAATCCACTCCGTGTGGATCGGCCCTGACGATCCTAGGTGTAGTTGCGGTTGTATCCTGAGGGGCGGGCTAGACCATCTTGAATTTTATAAGGACGACCCTTTGCCTTGGTTCATGACGGAAATCCAATTTCCAAATATGACATCGTGCGGTTTTGACTGTAAACCTATATATTGGCGACATAGTGGCATGGGACGCTCATGTCGTCTATGATTGATATTATGAGTGAGATTGTTTCAAAACCTATAAACACTAATAATAGTATCAAATGATTTGTTTCATTCGTATCAAGCATATTTTGGCCATTATAAGGTAAAACTCTATTACTTGGCTTGTGTTGCATTGTTTGATGGGACCTGAGTCTTATAATGGCTTCATTTTTGTAAAAAGCATTGCGATATTTAAATGATTTACTTGTTTTAAGAACTGGCAATCCAATGGAGTAAACTCGTTCTGCGTTAGCGGCATGGTCCTGTGATTGGCCTTATTACCAAATAAGTTAAGTAGATTTCTCAAACCAATCCCATGACTGACTCGTAGTTTGTTTCACTTTGCAAACTCAGGTACCCCTATTTCTACACGGGCAGCCTTGTGTTCAGGTTTTAGCAGGCTCATTCTGGATAGATATGGAGTTGAAGATGGATTCTATCATTTCTATTTTTTTGTTCAGACTTTATTATGTATATTATGTTTGATTCATCTGCAGACAATTTATATAAAGCTGAAACTGTATTTTGTACTAAGTGAGGTCCTGTTATACTGTGTAACTCTGATGATTATATTTTTCCAGTGTATTCTGTTGTACAATGTCTGGTGTAATGATATATTTTTGTTCTGCTGTTATTGTTTATGTGTTATATTCCAAAGAATATCCTTGCCACCATGGAACGGGGGTTTAGGGTCATCACACGTGGTATCAGAGCTTTGGTTAACCTAGTTCCGGAATATAACATATTAAAGAACTCGTCAGAAATAGAACCAGTAGTGTTCTAAGACGAATTACTCATTATAGAAAGGATCAGTAATATCCTTGAAGGAGTAAAGCAGAATAAAATACACCCCAATTAACACATATACATTCAAATATATGTCTCTATGTTGTACAGTATCTTTTCTGTTGGCTGGACGCTTTGTCTGCTATTTGCAGACATAGAAAAATGAGTGGCAAAATCAGAAGAAGTAATTCTATGGTTCGACAATTTAATGAGCCATTTGTGCTCCCATAGCTAGGATCATATATAGAATCCCTATTAAAGAAGTATCGAAATCTGGGTGGAGTACCATTCTTGAGCAATGAATCCATTATTCAAACTCAAGCTTGGATGCGTTCTGCTAAGAGAATTTTTGAAGGTTTCAAGCAGAGGGATGACCAGAAAAGATTACTGGCATCTTGGGAACTCAAAGACAAGCTTTAATCTTGTGGGAATTTGTTACTAAGGACAATCCAGATGGTAATATTACCTGGGATAGATTTAAAGAAATTTTCAATGAAAGATTTATTCCTCCAGAATCAGCTAATCCGCTATATGTTGAATTATACTATCTGATACAAGGAGATATGACCATTCTGGAATACCATAAGAAATTCAATGAACTTTCTCGTTTTTCCCTGCATCTAATTCAAAATCCTAAGAGGAAGAATCTGAGGTTTATTAATGGACTCCAAAGAAAGTACCAAAGTAGTGTAACTGCACATGTGAAGCTTCCTTTTTCTGAAATGATATACATGGTTTACCAGTATGAAGATCTTGATAAGCAAGATCTTTTGGACGACGAAGAGGAAGGCAGTTCTAGCAACAAAAGGAAGTTTGAAACTGATAGCCCAAAGGTAAGTATGCAGCCTGAAGCAAGTACGAAGTCTGAGGTCAGTAAGAAGCCTAAAGTCAATCGGAAAAAGGTCAAATCTAAGAAAGAACCAATAATGACTGCCACATGCTCAAGCTACAATAGGCAAGGACATTTAGCGATAAGTTGCAAATCTTGGAATAAACGAGAGAAGGATAAATTTAAATCCAAGAACAAGTTTCAAGAGAACAGAAAATGCAATCTTTGCCATCAGGCTGGTTATATAAAGCAAGATTGCCGGCTATTAAAGAAACCTGAAGTAGTGCATGTAAATGAAGTGGCAGAGGTTTATGCATCCTCAGCCAGTCAAGGAAGGCCAGACGTTTTGGAAGGCGCGCTTACTGTCAAAAATATTCCAGTTAAAGTACTATTTGATACAGGCGCGTCACGAAGCTTTATTGCAAGTAATGTGGTTAAGAAATTGGATTTGAAATTGAAAAAGCTCAAAGAACCCATCACTGTCCATAATCCGGTTGGGGGTTCCCTCAATCTTAGTTGGATTTGTGGGGTTCCGGTTTCTTTTTCCCGCTATCGGTTCCCTACCATCTCGATCGTCATGAATTTTGTAGAATTTGATCTTATTTTGGGATTGGATTGGTTAACCAAATATGAAGCTAAGGTTAAATGCGCCAAGAGAGTTGTTAAGGCAAAGATTAAATCAGGGATTATGTAACCACACCATGCGAAGGTCCGAATTTGGATAGAAAAGACTTTTGGTCAACTCTAGATGTTTCTCCTGCTCAAATAGGAAATAATGTTGTTGTTACAGAGAATATTCCAGTCGTCATAGAAAATATTTCGGTCGTCAAGAATTATGCTGATGTGTTTGAAGAAGTTGTTAGCTTACCTCCGCATACAAAAATTGATTTCAAAATCGCTTTGATTCCGAATGCAAGGCCAGTAGTGCACGCTTTTCGAAGAATGACCTTGAAGGAACAAGAAGAATTAGACAATCAAACTGGACAGCTTGTATGGAAGGGTCTGATCAGGCCTAGTTTCTCTGATTGGGAAGCAACAGTGGTGTTTGTCCCAAAGTCAGACGGTACTCTCAGACTATGTGTGGATTATCGTAACTTGAATAAGCAGATATTAAAGAATAAATATCCATTGCCGCGAATTGATGATTTGTTGGATTGATTAAATGGCGCGCAAGTATTTTCACGAATGGACCTATCTACAGGTTTCCATCATCTTCGTATTGCCGAGGAATGTGTTCCTCTGACATCATTCAGAGGTCTAGATTTATTCTACGAGTGGTTAGTAATGTCGTTCGGCTTATGTAACGCTCCAGCGTATTTTGTTGATCTAATGAACAGCAGAGAGGTCTTGAATAAATTTGTACGGGTCTTCACTGATGACATATTGATCTTCTCTAAGTCAGAGAACGAGCATGCAAAACATTTGGAACAAGTGTTGGAAATTCTTAGAAAGAATGTTTTAAAAGCCAATTTTCCAAACGTATATTCTGGCAAGAAGAAGTCAAGTTCCTTGGTCACGTCATGTCAAAGGAAGGAATTTCCGTGGATTCCAGTAAAATCACTGCTATTCAGGATTGGAAACAGCCTAGTACTCCCACAGAAGTCCGAAGTTTTCTTGGATTAGCTAGTTATTATCAGAAGTTTGTTAAAGATTTCTTGAAACTATCTAGTCCAATAATGCAGCTTACTAAGAAGCACGCAAGATTTAAGTGGACCCCAGAATGTGAGGCAGCTTTCCAAGAGCTGAAATTAAGATTGACAACTGCTCCAGTATTAACGATTATCGATGGCAATCAGGATTTGACGGTCTGGACGAATGCTTCTATTAAAGGTCTTAGTGCGGTACTAATGCAAAGAGGCCAAGTTGTTGCTTATGTTAGCCGTCAGCTGAAGCCCCATGAAAAAAGATACGCTACTCATGATCTTGAGTTGTTATCTATCATATTTGCTCTGAAAATCTGGAGACATTATCTATTGGGTGAGAAGTTCAAACTATATACTGATCATCAATTGTTGAAGTATTTATTCACCTAGAAAGATCTGAATCTGAGGCAGTAGCGTTGGCTAGAATTTCTCACGGCATATAATCTTGATATTTTGTATACACCGGGGTGTTAACCTGCTTTTTAGTCAAAGTCATCACACATGAAATCTCTGGTTAACAATACGCACAAGTATGGGGAATATCGTTAGAAGATAGGGAGCGATTTGGTTGAAGTTGCATCACCAACAAAGATTGGCCCGAAACTCCTACCAGACGACCTCTTTATAGCCCGAAAACATCGATTATGGAGCTGAACTCTAAAAATCTTGTAGCCCTCTGAATCAGGTTCAAGTCGAGCTTTCGTTTGGGCAAAACGGACTTACAGTTTAGAAGTTACGCCCGTTTTCGTGAACGCATGCAGAATCAGAATCCTGGATTTTGGGAATTGGCTTGACCTCTCGGTTCGGATCGGAGATGACGGCTCGGTTCAGAACAAGGAGAATCCAACCCGCTTCATATCAGCTGCTCAGGAGAGCACAACGTCTTCGGCTCGAAGGCGTTGCCCCTGTTCGGATCGGAGAACCGATCTGATCCCCCTTCACCTGCTGCTACACAACTGTTTTGACTGCTTCTTAAGGAGTAACAACTCCTACAAATGTGGATCAGACTCCACTTGGGACTCCACGATCAAACACCACTACTCCACTTACTTCCAAGATCACCTCGGTGCTCCCCACGTGGCACACCCGATCCGAATTGCTCATGAGCTCCTCTACGTCTATAAATACACCACTACATGGACATTTGAAGGGACTTTTGGCACTTGTTCTTCAGAACATCCACCATTGCTCCGAGATATGAACTTCGTGCTTCTTAAACAAGATCAACACGGGGATTTCGTGTATACATTCATTCTCCTTTCTCTACTTCTTCATAAAATACAAGGACGTTGTATGTTAATGAATCTTACGGATTGTAAGACAACATTGTACTTGTATCTTTCTCAGGACTTAAGAAACTATAAAGTGGACGTAGGCTTGGTTTGAGCCGAACCACTATAAAAACCTCGCGTGTCTCCTATTATTTACTGCTTTTTCTGCATTTTTTCTGTGATTATGAGGATTTCACACCGCATTTGGGTGTTAGGCCCAGATTTTGGTCTAACACGGGGAAAGCCAATATTGTGGCTGATGCGCTTAGCAATAAGGATGTGATCATTGCCCATCTTATCATTACGCCTTCGTTGATTGATAAAATATCTATTCTCCAAAAATACGATGAATTTATATGAAGAATTAGCCAGCTAATTCAGGAAGGCAAATCTTCAGATTTCAGTCTTGATAGCAAAGGGGTTCTGAGATTATAAGGGCGAATCTGTGTTCCATATGTTCCAGAACTCAGAAGATAGGTACTCGATGAATGTCACAAATCCTAGCTGAGTATCCATCCAGGTGTGAGCAAAATGTATAATGATATTAAGTGAACATTCTGGTGGAAGTCGTTGAAAAGGGATATTTCAATATATGTTAGCAAGTGTTCTACTTGCCAACAAGTCAAAAGCGATCAACAAAAACTTGCCAGATTGTTGCAACCATTGGAAATTCCGAATTGGAAATGGGAACAAATTTCCATGGATTTCATAGATGGTTTGCCCCGAACCAAGAAAGGAAACGACAGTGTATGGGTGATCGTAGATCATTTCACGAAGACCACCCATTTTATACCTGTCAGATCAAATGGAATGGCTCAGAACCTGGCACAGATTTATTTCAAGGAGATCATTAAAATGCATGGAGTTCCAAGTAGTATTGTCAGTGATTATGATTAGATATTCACTAGTAAATTCTAGGAAGCATTCCAGGTAGATTTGGGAACAAAGTTAAACCTTAGCACCGCATATCATCCTCAAACAGATGGCCAAACTGAGAGGGTGAATCATATTCTAGAAGATTTATTGCGGGCATGTATTATTGATTTTGGCGGATCATGGGAAGATCACTTGCATTTGGCTGAGTTCTCATACAACAACAGCCAACATGCAAGCTTGAAAATGTCACCATTCGAAGCACTGTATGGTCGACCATGTAGATCTCCCGCATGTTGGCTAGAACCCGGCAATAGACTTGTATTGGGACCTGATATGATTCACGAAGCTTCAAACAAATTCGATTTCATTAAGAAACGATTACAAACAGCTAAAAGCTGACAGATGAGTAACGCAGACTCGAGAAAAAGAAATTTAGCATTTGTTGTTGGTGACTATGTGTATTTGAGGGTTTCTCCGATGAGAGGAGTAGTCCGATTTGGCAAAAAAGGGAAGTTGGCATCTAGATTTATTGGTCCATTTCCTATGCTCGAACGGATTGGAACTCTTGCTTATAAGGTTCAATTGCCTGATTGGTTGGCTAGAGTACATGATGTGTTTCACGTGTCTCGACTTCAAATCATGTACATGATCTAGACTTGGTTGTTGAGGAAGTAGCGCAATAAGACTTGGAAATTACTCCAGAATTAGCTGTGAGAAGAGAGCCGATAAAGATTATTAGCAAAGAAACTAAAGAGCTGAGGAACAAGAAGCTTCACTTAGTCAAAGTGCAGTGGAGTGGTGATCCTAGGGATTGTACTTGGGAAACTGAAGAGAGCATTAAACAAGCTTATCCCAATTGTAGAGTGGACATCTATGATTAGCTCTGTTGCAAGGTACATTTACAATATTTTGCATTTCCGTTTTGTTTCCTACTTACGGTTGTTGCTTACTTCACTATTGTTTCCTTTTCTAAGATGAGTAGTTTTAACTATATATGAGCCGATCATTGCAAATATGATTTTTATGTATATATATTTAAAGAAACTATATATTTAAAAAAGTTAATCAATAAATTGATTGCTGGATGTGTTGCGTGATTGTTAGTTTAAATAATTAGTAACATTGGAATAATAAAACTAACATGTGAATGAAAGGTAAATTTAGCCAACTCGATCAAGTATTAAACTAGATTGAAATTTTGTTCGAGTTTCCTATATATATATGCATATATGTTGAACAGGTAAATGGATTTGCTGTTGAGTAAAGAATTTATTTGTGTGCTCGACAAGTAGGTACACCTTAATGAGTTGGATGTGCAATTTTATTTATTATACAAACTACTGTGAATGCCATTGGATGCGGAGTGCTGGTTGTTCTGTGTAAGATTATAAACGTCGCCATAGGATAGTAACAATTAATTGTACACTACATGGCATACTGCGCGAAGATAGCATACTCTATCATATACCACATAAGCACATGGAGCTTGTGTGACGAGGTTGAAGATTTACCATACAAGCGAGAGGCTTGTATGGCGATGACTATATTTCAGGTTGAACCAAAAACTGATATGGACTATATAAATTGTAACGGTAAATAGCCAGATTAATAAAAAAACCATACGGGTCTGGAGTTGATAGTAATCACGTCAATCTAGTCATTAAGGCACAAAAACTATTTATAGGGTGATGATAATTTATTCTTTGGAGTTATGATCTAAACACACTCCCCTGTGGACACAAAGTTATATCACTAAAAATATGTGTAGACTTTTTAGGATTTATTGGGTGCCTAATACGGCCCAATAAATACCCAAACCCCTCTCCGTACAAAGGAGGTTATGGCGAAATTTTTCGAAAATTTAGGGTGTTAGCCAAATTTTTGAATAATTTGAAAAGTTTTAAGAAACTGAAAAGTTGAAGAACTTAAGCCATAATTAAAATTATGAAACTTGAGTTAGTTAGTTAAACAACTTTCAGCTCCGTTCCTTTTCGAGGACGAAAAGATTTTAAGTGGGGGAGATTGTAACAACCCGAAAAATCAGCGCCAATTTAATTTTTTTATTTTGGGAATTTTAATGAATTTTGAATATTTAAAATGAATTATTTTAATTAATGACGACAAGAAATTTATTTTGAATAGAATTAGAACGTAAGTATTTATTTTAATTTTAAAAGGAGTTAGAAATAGCCCGGCAGTTTGAAAATTCAACTTTGAACTTTGACTGAATGTACATGATTCAAAATAAACTGGATTTTAGTGAAACCAAAAATATTTAAATCTGTTTAAAAATATCTTTCTAACGAATCTGAAAAATTGAAATTTCATAGCGGGAATCATAAGTTATGGCCAGTTGAATGTTCAGAACGGTCGCTATGGAATAAATATAGCCCGTAAAGATAGACATTTTGCAAATGACCTCCTCTTTCGATGAAACCACTTTGATTGGATCCGGAATGTCAAATTATTGCTAGATTCCAATTTCCATAATTTTTGGAAGTAATATGTGAGCATGGCGAAGGAAATGTGTTTGGCAATTTCAGTTTGAATTGGATCGACCAGAAAAAGTCCATTTTTTGAAACGGTCTCCAAATTCGACGAAATTAATTTTGTTAGGACCATATCGACAAAACAAATCATGATATAATTTTTCTAGAATTTTTGAAATCAGTATGTGGCCCCGACAAATTAAAATGTACGTTCAAATCTAAAATTGAATGTTTTATATTTTAATTTGAAGAATAACTGACTGAAACAGTCGAATGAGCTTACAAAACGTATTCCATTGTGTCCGGAATAGGGGTATTTATCTAGGGGCGACAGTCGTTGGATTTGAGTTGGAGTTCGTTTGAACGGGTGGGTATTTTTGGAAATTAAAGAATTAAATAAATATAAAAAAATGGGGCCAATCATATTCATTATTGAATTTGTCTCTCCCCGACACCCTATATCGCAACGGCGGAAAACACTCCTGGCTTCTCTCCTTCATTTCTCCAAATCCACTCAACTAAATCGATCAGTTCTTTAGAGATTTTGGAAGAAAATTCAAATAGCTTTAAATCCATATAGGATTCAAAATTTGTCATTGAGTATTTCATCCGGACTGAGCCTCCAAAGTTCAAACCTTTAAGCCGCCGCCGCCACGTCATCTCGCCATCAATCCAGGCCCCACCACCATCATCCTGCACGTGACTCAGAGCCCTCCATCGTGGCGAAGTCTGATCATCGAATCGCTGCTCGGATTTCATGCAAAATTGAAACCTAGTTTCGTACGCAAGCTGAAGGTATACCGCTATTCTAATTTAAACTAGGTATAACGCTTTAAAGCGCTACGAATTGTGATTTCACTATGAAAATCATATCCTTTTGCTATGTTGTCAAAATCCAGTGAAACAAGAGACATTGGACTCGTGGCGACGTTTTCTACATTCTAGAAGTGACCGGAATTTTTTTGGATCTTCCTACAATTTTTGGAGGAGTGGAACCCAACGTGAGATTTCTAAATTCGAAACTGGAATTGAACAGAGATGTATAATTTATATAAGCGAAGTATAAATTATATACACGTTGTATACCTCATATATGGGCGTTGTATAAATTATGTAAAAGATGTATAAATTGTACATGCGTTATATATACCATATATAGCGATATGGAATTGAAATAGAAATATGTACGTTTATATATATACACACACACTCCCCTCGTCCATAAACCACGGACGATATATATTGGTTGTGATTGTTTGGATTGTGGTTTGGAATTGATTGATTGTGGTTGCACCAGCATTGGTTGTGTTTGTGGTATATTCACATTGTTGTGAAAAGAAATTGGGGCGGGAAAAGAAAGTGGGTAGATGGGTAGAAAAATTGTATAGGAAAAATGAATTACCCCTTGTAAACACCGCGAGGCCTAAGGTTGTGCGGGGAGCCATACATCGGGACGGTGCCAGTTTTAATTACCCTACCGTTATGCTGCGGAAATTTTCTGAAATATTCATGTGTTTAAATTTTATTCATGAATTGAAATATATTCATGTGTAGAATAAATTGTCTGAACAATAAAATTAGCATTTTTATTGTGTATATGAATCACTAGATATATTCATATGTTGGGAAAAATATTGGAACGATAAAAATCACATTTTTATCATATATGTGAAGTATATAAAATATTCATATGTTGGGAAAAATATTGAAACAATAAAAATCACATTTTTATCATGTATATCAAGTATATAAAATATTCATGTTTGAAATAAATTGTTTTTAACAATAAAAATCACATTTTTATTATATATATGAATCGCTAAAAATATACATGTTTGAAATAAATTGTTTTAACAATAAAAATCACATTTTTATTATATATATGAATGGCTAAAAATATTCATGTGTTGAAATAAAAATTTGTTAGTTAAAGATATTATTTTGAACACGTATATAAATTGAAAATGGTTTCGAAATCGATGAACAAACTATATATATATTAAAATAAAACGAATAACAACGCTGCAGTTCGTGTTTTGGAATCGTAATTTTAAACGATTATTACGGGAGATCCGACCGTCGGATTTTCCCAAAACCGGAACCGTTGGGTTCGCTTCAGAAAGATCTTTCCAACAATATAAAATTCGTTAAGATCCAAAGGTTAGATTGTG
Source organism: Allium sativum (assembly GCA_030737875.1). Lineage (NCBI taxonomy): Eukaryota > Viridiplantae > Streptophyta > Magnoliopsida > Asparagales > Amaryllidaceae > Allium > Allium sativum. Next base: position 249,674,565 of record CM060915.1, on the reverse strand, counting down.
TGAAATGTTTAATTCAAATCTGAATAAAAACAGCGTCAGAATGAATTATATATATATATATAAATTAAAATAAAACGAATAACGACGCTGTAGTTTGTGTTTTGAAATCGTAACTTTAAACGATTATACCGGAAGATCCGACCATCGGATTTTTCCCAAAACTTGAACCGTTGGGTCCGCTTTGAAAAAGTCTTTCCAATAATATAAAATTGGTAAAGATCCAACGGTTAGATTTTCATAAACATGTAAATCAAATTTGGAGAAAAACAGCGGCATGGCCGCGCTATGGCCTGAAGCGTCGTTTAAATAAAATGGGCTATTTGAAAAAAATAAAAATAGCGATAAATAATTTAAAAATATTATAAATGATATGAAATGGAAATAAACCGAATTTACTTGGTTTATTGGATATTTGATGGCTGAATGTGATTGACATGAAAATTGTATTAAGGAACTGAATTATGGATGTCAAATAATTTAACCATAGAAAGAATTTATTTAAATTCTATGTATACATGAATTATTTGAAAAGGCTGAGTTAATTCTCATTTCAAATAATTGATCGACGATGAGAAGTCGAAGATATGAATATGGTGCAAGACCAATTATCTTCACATCGAATGGATGGCTACTGATGTCTTTGATGGGAGTTGCTGCTCTGAAGGGGTTACAGTGGTGGTTGTCCGGACGTGCTTGTTGATTGTTCGGATGTGCGAGGGCTTCTTTCCTATATTGGACATATGGGACGAGGAATAAGGTGCCTCCGGTTTCATTCAGACCCAGAACGGACTTGTAAATGGATGTGTGTCTGACGTTGTAGGTTGACGACATGGCATATAAAGATGCTGTGATCAAGGCTTTTGTTGAAAAGAAGAGTCTTGTGGCTGACGATCAAAGCACGACTTTAACATAGCTAGCTTTGTGTATAGCGTTGATTCGCGGTCCTCACACCCCGGTATGAACCAGAAACGGGAGAGGACATCAGGGAGGACATGTGTTTCCTTCTAGCTAGGAGTGGTGTCAGGGTTTTGCATACCCTGATGTTTTACTTATGTGGATGATGGAAAGAGAGGCGCCTCGGTCATTTCGGTCTCCGCGGGGTAGATGGATGGTTTGGTAGATATACCGGCCAGTTTGACTCCCCATAGGGCAGTGAAACGCAGTGTTCAAACATTTTAATCCACTCCGTGTGGACCGGCCCTGACGATCCTAGGTACAGTTGCGGCTGTATCCTGAGGGGCGAGCTAGAGCGTCTCGAATTCGGTAAGGACGATCCCTTGCCTTGGTTCATGACAGAAATCCAATTTTCAAATACAACATCGTGCGGTTTTGATTGTAAACCTATATATTGGCAACGTAGTGGCATGGGACGCTCATGTCTTCTGTGATTGATATTATGACTGAGATTGTTTTTAAAACCTATAAACACTAATAATAATATCAAATGAATTTTTTTATTCGTATCAAGCATATTTTGGCCATTATAAGGTAAAACTCTATCCTCCGGCTTGCGTTGTATTGTGTGATTGGACCTGAGTCTTATAATGGCTTCATTTTTGTAAAAAGCATTGCGATGTTTAAATGATTTACTTGTTTTAAGCACTGGCAATCCAATGGAGTAAACCTGTTCTGCGTTAGAGGCGTGGTCCTGTGATTGGCCTTATTACCAAATAAGTTAAGTAGATTTCTCATACCAGTCCTATGACTGACTCATAGTTTGTTTCACTTTGCAAACTCGGGTGCCCCTATTTCTACATGGGCAGCCTTGTGTTTAGGATTTTGCAGGCTCATTCTAGATAGCTATGGAGCTGAAGATGGATTCTATCATTTCTATTTTGTTGTTCAGACTTTGTTATGCATATTATGTTTGATTCCGCTATAGACATTTTATATAAAGCTGAAACTGTATTTTGTACTAAGTGAGATCCTGTTATACTGTGTAAGTCTGATGATTATATTTATTCAGTGTATTCTGTTGTACATTATCTGATGTAATGATATATTTCTGTTCTTCTGTATTGATTATTTGTTATATTCCAAAGATTATCCTTGCCACCGTGGAACGGGGGTTTAGGGTCATCACATATGTGCACTAGGCCTCTCAAATTAAGTTGAATATCTGTGGACGCTGGATTTGCCGGTCGGTTCTGGGCAGACTCCTACCACAAGTGAACTTAACCTCGTGCCGTAGTTCATTTAGTTTTACGCATTAGACCCCTCACATTAAACTGACTACCTGTGATTGCTGGATTTGCCGGCCAGTTCCGGGCAGGCTTACACCACAAGTTAAGTTTTACCTCGTGTATAAATGCAGTTATAATTTAAATTTCCTAATTGGGGTCCACAATAATAATCTTAATTGATTTTAGGAATTGTAACCATTTTCCAATCACTTCATTTTTCCCCTATCAATATTGGTTATAATGGTTATTTATTGATTTACGGTCTCATTGCAATTAATTATATTGATTGCTCCAAATGGTCACCACAAATTTATTAGTTTAAAATATATTATATTCCCTTATAATTCCATAATTGAACCTTATCCAAACATTCCATACAATTTATATTTCATCGTTTTTACGCTAATTTGGACAGATAATATGTATATATTCATTTTTATGTTTCCGTGCGGTCAACATAGTTATTAATATTTATTTATCATTTATTATTTTGCGATACTTATTTTTAAATTAATGATTTGGTCTAATCAATTAATCAAACATTCCCTTTTTATATTCAATCTTGCCAAAAAGGTTTCAAGTCTCACTGGGACCGTTAGGCGCAATCATTGTAAATCATGCCTATTTTGAGGAATTGATATATTTCCAAATCACAAGAATTATATATAATATATTTTTATTTTCGAATAGTCGGTGAAAATTACATACAAAATATGTTTTTATTTTTATATGTACCTTTGCACCACTTTCCCATTTAAATTCTTTTTTTCATACTTCTTGTGATTCTAAAATAATGCTTCTTAATTTAAAAATGAGGAAAACGACATAATTTACGATGCTTATGCCAAAAACCCAACAATATTGAATATAAACAAGGTGTATTTCTTTTATTCTTATAATCACATAATGCACATATTCATCTTTTTACCCAAATTTACATACTTCATATTTTTGCATGGAACTAAAGATCTGGAACATAACTACAAAAAAAATTATGTTTAATGGGACTGATTTCCGATCCATAGTGCTATGTAACATGTACAACATATTTCATATTTCATGACATAACTGTAGGAATATATGGAAAAAATTATAAAAATCCTACAATTCATGTTATACATAATCACAACTTATCATTTGCAAATTTTTAAACATATTCATAATAAGATCTGATGGTTGCCACAATTTACAAATATTTAAATAAACAGATTTGATAGGCGTAAAACATAGATTGGATTCAAACAAAATAGATAAGTCATTATAATTGTATTAGTAAATTTCCCACTTACCTTACAACTTCCAATTTCTCTGTTTTGAACCTTTTTAGGCTTACAATCCCCAAATTCTTATATATCAACATATTATCTAGATAGGGGAAAATTCTAGATCTGTAGAAATGAAGAAAAACGGAAGAGAGCGAAGAAATCTATCGTTGAGCATCTTCTACCATTGAATATATTGTCTTCCCAATTCCATATGAATTTTATTTGATTTTCTATATGTATGAATATGTTTTATTTAGAATTTAGGTTAGAAGAGTAAGAAAAATGGCAGAGCTCCGCTGCCTCTATAGATTTGAATGGAAAATGAGTGAAGCTCTACCCCTTTATTCATAGAGGTGGAAATGGCCTAGGACCGTCAAATTAGTTTTAAGTTATAGCCATCCATCCATTATAATAATATAATAAAACAACAATCATAACCTAGCCGTCACTGAGCAGTTTGACGCATAGTAGGTCGACCACCGGTCGACCCCCATGTCGACCGCCGGTCGACCCCCATGTCGACCGTCTAGGCATCAAACTCCCCAGGTCGGCTTGGTTAATAGTGGTAAGTTATTAATTTAATATTTTGTTATTTATTTTCCATTTGTTTTCATATTCCATCCGTAACTTTTTCATACGGACTTCGCTCGCAAAACTCCAAACATGAAAGTTAACCAGAATTCCGAGACAAACGCAACGGTTAAAGTTTCATGGCTAAATTCCATTGTTTGCAGAAGTTCCTATTTTTGAAATTCTAAAAATTAATTTATATTGCCAAAATGTCGGGTTGTTACATTCTTCCCTCCTTAAAAGGAATTTCGTCCTGAAATTCTGACGCCAATAATCCTATGTTATACAACGAATTTGTGTACATACACTTTGCAACCATGTCTACATGTGCATAGTGTACATAATGCAATTTCAACCAAAAACATGCATGCAAGATGATTCTAATCGGATCCTCCTACATGCTTGCATCCTAATTTTTGAAATATTTTCAAAAACATGATAAAGAATATCATAAATATACTGACAGTTCTATATGAATGCAAATTTTGAAAATTCTTCTTCATCCATAACCTTCACACAACTATGAATAGAAGTGCGAAGCAACCAATTTTGCATCCAAACCCTACCATCCAAAACGTACGCAATCCAATCGTTTCCTATTTAATCTCTCCTAAACCCGAAAAAGGAAATTAAGGCGAAGAAATTTAGCATTCCCTTCGCTTTCAAATATTCCATTTCCTGACCTACACTGGAATTTTCACCTCGGTTACCCAAAATATCCCAAAAAATTACAACTGTAGACTATAAAGGAGGCTTAAAACAAGCTCTAAAACGTAAAACGGGTTAGTTAATAGCTCGCACGCATCGTTGACAAGGTATGAAAACAATGTTTCCAAGGCTAAACCAGCCTTTTCCTTGTTACCATTAACGTTTTTATCGCATCGTCAATCCTATTGCACCAATAAAATGCGCATACAAAGCATCCAAAAATCTTTCTTACACCATTCGTGTGACCAAAATCGAATTATTTTTATAAAAATAAATTTCTGCTTGAAAATTTGTCATATTTATTTTGAAAATTTTCTTGTAAAGCCGTCTCATTTTGCTATAAAATAAGAAAATGATAGAATTTCTTTTTCAAACAACATTTTCCATAAATGTTTAAAAATGTGATCTGCGGAGAATTAAACGATTCATGTCACATGTTGGCGAAGAAGGAAGTCGGTCATGCCAAAAATGTGAAAACTGAAATCACACAAAAGACAAAAATTAATTTTAGTTTTGACGAGGAATGGTGGTTTATTTATTTATATACCCATGACGAAAGTAACGCAAAACCGGTCCTTTGCTAAAATTTATACAACACAGAATTCTATTCTTTCTACCCCCGAGACAACTGTTAGTTTAGATAAGAAAAATGAGATTTCATTCAAACAGGCACGCGTGAATGAAATAAAAAGTTTCCAAACTTAGAAATATAATTGACCTAAGCGTGCGATTTAAACAACACTAACAGTTACAAGCACGAATCACCACAAAGCCAAGAACCCGATGCTGGAAAGGGATAACAACAACACAACACCAAGACTCACAAAACAATGGCTATAAACAACGAGTTGTCTTGCTCTGCGGTTGGAGCTCAAACCATTTTTATGATCTTTGATTAACCATACCATGGTAGCAAAAATGCTCAATCTCGTGTTACAAACACTGTTGGTGTTGTTAGAAGTTTTCACATCACCATTTCTGCTAAGAGAGAATTTATGATGAGAAATTAAACCTACCACAAAACTGCTTCTCATGGAAATCCAAAAAATATTATCTAAAGACAAAAATGTGTAGTCGAAATTGCAGAAAGTAACCCCATTAGATAACATACAAAAACAACAAGCTGAATCGAATATGATGCGGCACTAAATGATGGTTACGCCACCGATCAAGCAAAGGATGAAATTCCCGCATAATGAGACAAATCTAGTTATAACTTCCCATTTATAGAACGATGTGCTAAATTGATAAATGTCTACGTAGGCAGTTCGAACATAGATTCCCAAACACAAAAACTGATACTGAGAAAAAGAGATTTGCTGCAAAATCTCCAAAACCGGTCAACAAAAGATCGTACATGTCTGCAATAAACGCGGATGCCTCTAAAACTCTCATCGAGATCCTTCTCAGAAAAATCATCCAAATATAGCATAATCCTCATCTCCAAAACGACGATCGCCTTCGAAAGAACCTATTCGAACAAGGTATAACAAAGGAGGATGCAGCACAAACACAAATCCTATTCTAAGATCCCGAGAAATGGGCCGGCGCAAGCCCAACTGCCTTGTCCAATTTTCTTTTCCCTAAGGTGGTAAGACCGTTTTGCTCATTCTGATCCAACCAAATGATCTCTATCCAAGGATGAGACTTAAATGGTGTGAGTAAGATCAAATAATGCAACTAGGTGTTATAGGCCAAGAAATGTTCTGAGAGTAGAAATTAGATCTTGGAGTACTAGCGAGGCAAGATCTAATTTGCGAACAAGCATGAGAAGAGGAGACGAGGTGACAACAAAGAATGAGAAGAAGGATAGAGATGTGGTTATGCTAGATGAGGAAGAAAGGACGAAAGAAGGAATTTAAGGGGTAATTTGGATGCAACCTTTATGGTTGAGTTCTCGGTCCAAGTTGTACCAAAAATCATCAACTAATTGAATGTCCTAATATAGCACTAAGCGATCAACAGCTAAATAGGCTTTGGACAAAGGTTGGACCTTGACCTTATTGGCATAGATTAAAATATTAATCATCCTGTGTTATATTTTAAGATTTGATGCGATCCAAAAAATAACTATCTTCATCACCGCGGTATTTAAAGACCATAGTTAAAATCCGAACCAACTCCAATGATTTATAGTCTCAACAACGATGCTGCAACTACACAACGAACGAACGAATTCCAAAAATTCAGCTAGAAATCCATAATAAAATTCTAAAACGGATTTTGCCCCTTACTAGCTGACATAATCTAAGCGATTCAAATTCAAATACCCCGATAACCAAAATGAAAGATTTTCCTTAGCCTTTCCAAAGAAAAATGTAAAACTTTTCCAAAAAGGGGATTTATTTATAAACTAACGGTTACATATTTATGAATCCATTTTACTATTACTATATATATTCCAGTTTTATATTTTAAATTAGAAAAACCCTTTCATGTTTAAAAATACTGGAGCTTTAAAACAATTTAGATTAATTTTTGCCAACTTTAATAAATTATCCAATATATATATAGGAAGATGGATACTGAAAATCTCAAGGAATAGATATTTATTATTCTTGAGTTCTAGTGGCACATTACTTGTTATTTTTAATTCCTTCTTTCCTATCAATAAGACCATATTTATTAAAATTATTGAATGAACCCAAAAACTTTAAAACACGAATAGGTTAAGAATTTAAAACCATATCTTTACAAACTATTTTCCGAAATCGTATTTCAAAACTGTTGAAATCCATTTTTATTTTTAAAATAGTTTTGAAAATAAATTTCCTCGAATACAAGGCTAAGAACTTAATTGAGTATTTTAACAAAGGTAGATTCGGAATTTTAACGAAGTATATTTCTGAAATGGATACGACATATTAACGTAGGCTTTTTCCCCGTTTTCGATCGAGTAATGATCTTAATTGGAACTCCTAACAAAACCGTACTAGGAATTTATGACTATCTCTGTTGTAGCTAGCTTTATATATTAACGTATATATGTTATTCCAGTTTCCGATCTCGAATCAATGGAATCCACCATATGTCGTCTCATGCTCTTCTTAACAAGATTGCCAACCTACTATGGGGTAAGAGAGAATCGACTAGAAACCCGATCTCGACATATTTCAACTCTTAGTCGCTCAAAGCCCATTATATGTAATTAGGGCCACGACCAATTTATATAGTAGGGATAAATTAAAGTCGAGTAAGAAAGACGAAGAAAAAAAACAAAAAATAAAATTGAATTATGTTCTCTCACGATTCCTAATTTAACTAATTCCTCTGATCGTTTAACCTAGTCTTTGATACTGAATGTAACATCTCACACTTTTCTGCCCCATAATTTTGATAAAAAAATCAAAACTTGAACACATACAAGCATAGAGCGCATATCTGGTACATACAATAAATGAGCATGAGAATAATTAAAGAACGATAAAATAACTCACAATGAAAAAAAATAGAAAAAGTTAGTATTAACTCCAGGAACTACCTTTTTCAAAGTAAGTCACTTTGCCAATACCGAGCATGAGAGAGAACGAGAACCGAAAGCCAAACTTAATACTCTATGAGAACCCGACCTTCTCTATGAAACCTGAGAGGTTGTAATAAGGAGGGGTCAGAACAACAAGTTCTGGTGACTAAGAAATGTACAGCACAGACTATAACATAGATATATTCTGTTTGGTTTAAACCAAGCTGTATGCCTAACCAGGTTATTGGTTCTAGCCCAACCTAGTAAAATGTTTACGCACGACTCTACTACTCTTCCCAAAGTAGTAGCATTCCCAAATTATAATACCGAGATAAAACATTTACATACATTTTTGTGAAGCCATTATACCAGAGCTTAACTGGTTAATTCTATCTAGAGTGGGCCCCTAATTACGGGTTTCTATCTATATCCTCATTCACTTAATAATCCTCGATAATATATTCAACGTTAACATAAAACTAGAGGGCGCTAGATACGGGCCTTACTAGTTAAGGCTTCCGTCATTCACGCATATACCCTTGCGCCACATAAGGTGAGAGAAGGTATTTTATCATTTGTTATACCTTCTAACTGACCTTATTAGGTAACCTCCCAAATCGCTTACTACTTCCCGTAGGATAGATGGCCATAACTGGCCCTTTTAATTTCCAGGTTTGGGTGGCAACCGCACACCTGTCATTTAAGAACCCTATACTAAAAAACTTATTCCCAAGTGGACTCTTTAACCCTAGTCACTTGACCTTTTGGGACCCAGGAAGCGGACTATACGCGAAGGTTATTAGTTCGTCTCCCATTTGCCTTTAACACCTTTCTCTTTTTGGGACAAATTAGGCTACATTTATAAGTCATCCCTATTTAATTCCTTTATGTAGAAATACTATACATACACCTTTTATTTGCGTCACAGGTTTATATGGTTAATAATATCTTTCATATTAACCTACTATGTCCAACTATATCTTTAATTATAAGTTTTATTTTCATAAATAAGGAAGTTTACATTCCCATTTCTCTAGGATATGTATTTGACTTCTTCCCTAATTTGGACTTAGTATTTAAACGACAATCAATATCCGTTAGTCCCCTTTTTGACAACCATTTACTTTCCATTTCTTTGTTAATTTCCCTTTACGACAATAACGGTCATATTTTCCTAGGAGAACTATTTATCTTTAATTATCGCTGATTTCAATTAATGTCATTTATGATCCTAACGACCATGATTTTCCTAAGGCGTTAATTACAATATTTGATCAATCCCAAGTTATCTATTTGTTGTACCCCAATGGACAATTTCTATTCTTATTTATTTATTAGTTTATTGGTTATTATATATATATATATATGCACTAGGCCTCTCACATTAAGTTGACTACCTGTGGATGCTGGATTTGTCGGTCGGTTCCGGGCAGACTTCTACCACAAGTGAACTTAACCTCATGCCTTAGTACATTTATTTTTACGCATTAGACCGCTCATATTAAACTGACTACCTGTGGCTGTTGGATTTGCCGGTTGGTTCCGGGCAGGCTTACACAACAAGTTAAGTTTAACCTCGTGCCTAAATGCGGTTACAATTTAAATTTCCTACATGGGGTCCACAACAATTATCCTAATTGATTTTAGGAATTATAACCATTTTCCTATTACATTCATTTTCCTCAAATCAATATTGGTTACAATGGTTATTTATTGATTTGCAGTCTCGTTTATGACAATTAATTATATTGATTACTACAAATGGTCACCACAAATTTATTAATTCAAAATGGATTATATTTACTTATAATTTCATAATTGAACCTTATCCAAACATTCAAACATTCCATACGATTTATATTTCACCGCATTCGGTGATTTGGACGGATAATATGTATATATTCATTTTTATGTTCTCGGGCGGTCAACGTAATTATTAATATTTATTTATCATTCATTATTTTGTAATACTTATTTTTAAATTAATGATTTGGTCTAATCAATTAACCAAACATTCCTTTTTTATATTCAATCTTGCCAAAAAGGTTTCAAGTCTCACAAGGACCGTTAGCCGCAATCATTGTAAACCATGCCTATTTTTTGGAAATGACAAATTTCCAAATCACAAGAAACATATGTAACATATTTTTATTTTGGAATAATCGATGAAAATTACATAAAAAATATGTATTTATTTTTATATGTACCTTTGCACCACTTTTCGGTTTCAAATTCTTTTTGTCATACTTCTTGTGATTCTAAAATAATGCCTTTTTATTTAAAAATGAGGAAAACAACATAATTTACAATGCTTAAGCCAAAAACCCAACAATATTGAATATAAACAAGGAATATTTCTTTTATTCTTACAATCACATAATGCACAAATTCATCTTTTTACCCAAATTTGCATACTTCATATTTCAGGACTGAACTAAAGATATGGAACATAACTATAAAAATTTATGTTTAATAGGACTGATTTCTAGATCCACAGTGCTATGTAACATGTACAACGTATTTCATATTTCATGACATAACTGTAGGAACATGTGGAAAAATATATAAAAATCCAACAATTCATGTTATACATAATCACAATTTATCATTTGTCAATTTTTAACATATTCATAATCAGATCTGATGGTTGCCACAATTTACAATTATTTTAATAAACAGATCTGATAGGAATAAAACATATATTGGATTCAAACGAAATAAATAAGTCATCATAATTGTATTAGTAAATTTCTTACTCACATTATAGCTTCCAATTCTCTGTTTTGAACCTTTTTAGGCTTATCATCCCCAAATTCTTATAAATCTATAGTTTATCTAGAAAAGGGAAAATTCTAGATCTGTAGAAATGTAAGAAAAAGGGAAGAGAGCAAAGAAATCTATCGTTGAGCATCCTCTTCCATTGAATCTATTATCTTACCAATTCCATATGAATTTGATTTGATTTGGTATATGTACGAATATATTTTATTTCAAAATTAGGTTAGAAGAGAAAGAAATATGGCAGAGCTCCGCTGCCGCCATAGATTTAAACAGAAAAAGAGTGAGGCTCTACCCCTTTATTTATAGGGGTGGAAATGGCCTAGAACCGTCGGATTAGTTAAAAGTTATATCCGTCCATCCGTTATAATAATATAATAAAACATTACATCAATACCTAGCCGTCACTGGGTAGTTTGATGCCCAGTAGGTCGACCTGGGCGGTCAACCGCTAGTCGACCCCCATGTCGACCGCCTGGGTATCAAACTGCCTAGGTTGGCCTGGTTAATAATGGTAAGTTGTTAATTTAATATTCTATTTATTTATTTTCCGTCCATTTTCGTATTTCGTCCATAACTTTTTTATACGGACTCCATTCGCGAAACTCCAAACGTGAAAGTTGACCAGAATTCCAAGTTGAACGCAACAGTTAAAGTATCGTGGACAAATTACATCATTTGTAGAAATTCCTATTTTTAAAATTTTAAAAATTAATTTATATTGCCAAAATTTCGGGTTGTTACAGAAGCCGCCATTTCATCCATTGTTCAATCAACTAAATATCATATGTAGTTAATAGAGTCATGCGATGTTAGATTCGCTGAAACCGTATGCTCGAGAGCTTCGCTGTAGTACCATCGATATTTGTTGCACACCAGTTTGGGAGTTCGATTTTTTTCCTACAACCGATTCTCATCGTTTTTGTGTTTGTGGTGGAGAGTAGTTCGCTTTTGAAATTTTGTGGATTATTGTTTTAAGAACTATCGCACACCTGTAGGAGATGGAGGCATGGTCGCGAATGGCTATAAGGTGTCGATCTTAGGTGTTGGTGTGCATCGTGAAGAGCATGAGGACAGTTGATCACTGGAATTAACAATGTGGCGGATAGTTAAGTGTTCAGGGTGATAGGGTCGTAAGTTATCTCGACGGTGGTGGGCTAGTAGCAAGAGCAGAAACGAGGTTGCGTTCTGAGGAAGAAGTATTTGGGAAATGATTTGGTAGTTAGTTAGAAATTTAATTGTGTCAATAACATTTTAAGTTTATATAAAATATATGCAAACTTGTTATAGTTATAACTTTTTCGTATGAAATCAAATTGAGGCGAGACAAGATCCATAGGAATTATATCGGCGAACACTACGCATATGATTTTTTTTGAATATTTTGGAGCTAATTGAAATTTTTTCTGATTTTAAATATTAGTTTAAATTTTGATAAAACGATGCGAAATCGTCAAATTGGAATGGATGGTGAGTTAACTCTCACTCTTTCTAAAATACTGTGAATATTTTTATTTTATATTATAATATTCGTTGTTGTTTGTATAGATTGTGTGTTTGGACGATTGGACGATTTATTGCTAAATTGGTTGTTTGTGGTTATATATTTCCATTTATGAATGGATGACCTTTAACACTATCTGCTTTTAAGCAAAGGATTCATTTTTAATGAATTAGATTAGAAATTCTATTTCATATGCATATATAAATGATAATGTGAGCTATGATGCAGGGGGGATATATTGGAGCCATCCAACGTGATTCCTCAAATGTTTTGAATGTTACTTGCTTTTATATTATACATATATGAATTGTCTAACATAAGTAACATTAAAATTGATTTGGATGTAGTCTGCTGAATTGAATTCAACGTTGATGTGTTATTAATCAATAAACAACATTGATTAGGTGATTGGCAGCAGATGGCCTAAAAACCCATACTTGCAAGACGTTGATTTGCCGTCAGTGAATTGATTAAGTTGAACTTAGAAATTTTATTTTTGTAACTGAAGCAAGGTTTTAAATTTTATTTTATATAAGTTATCTAAAATAAGTGTTTATAAATAAGTCAATATTTATAATTGGGTTTTGTAAAGAAATTATAAAATGATCTATATAGCAAATTTCTATGTTTTAAATAAGTTTTATAAGCAAGTAGTTATTTATAACCTAAGGGTTAATAGTTTGGAATAATTATTTTAAAAAAATAATTAAGTGGGACTATATTAAATTAATTATGATATTAATTAATTTAAAGGGAAGAATTAACTAAAATCAGTTAAAAAGGTAATTGTACTTCCAAGTTGACATAGTCAAAAAATCAATTAAAATTGCTTGTTAAATTAGTATTTTTTTTCAGTTAACTTAATAGAAATAGTTTAACATATAATTGTTTAAACTTAATAAGATTTTTTAAAAGTTAGTTAATCACCTAATTAAATGTGATTAAAGATAACTATCGAGGTGATAATCATTAGAAAAGTTATTTATCATATTAATAACTTCTTAAAAGTGATTAACAATTTTATTTTAGTTAATAATGATGTTAACTGCTTTTACTTTAGTTAATGTTGAAGTTAATTATTATTTTTATTAATAATAATTCAATTGATTTCCTTTTTAATTGGAATTCATTTAAGGAAGTTATTAAGTGTAACGAGTTTTTAATTAAAAGTTTATAAAGAATTTTATAAAAGAATTTTATCAATAAATCTAAGTCTTACGAAGTTTATAAAAACCATGTTTCATAAATGAAGGAGTTTTATAAGTGTTTTCAACTATTGGAACGATTTTTATAAATTGATTTATAAAATCAAGAAAATGGCCTATAAATGGAGTTAAAACTTAGAAGTGGAAAGGTGTAAAGTTTGGAATTCTAAACGAGAGTCTAAAATTGTTTGAATTTGATTATACAAACTAAGTTCTAAATAATTTGATTTAAATTCGAGAATTTTAAGTGAGAAATGAAGTTATATAAGACAAAACTAAAGTAAGTTTTGAGATAAGAATTATAAAGGACTTTTATAAAAGATTTATTATATAATGAAATCTAGGCTTTCCAAACAAGGTTTATAAAATAAATTTAAAGCTAATGCAATGCTTTTAAATAAGCGTTTACTTAATAATTGAATTAAGTAAGCATGATTTGAAATTGAAAGGAGATGTTCAAATTTTCAAAGGAAGGACGTTTAATGGATTTGTGTAAAGGATTTGGGAAATGGATTTTTGAAATAAATCCAAGTTGTAAACGAAATTATATTAAAGAGGTTTAAAGATAAGGGTTTGTATTTTCGTTAGGGTTTACTAAATAGACGGATTATGCAAAAGTGGTTATAATTGAAAAGAAAATTTTCAAACGCAAGGTATGGTTTATAAACCATATTTAAATTGAATAGTCAATAGTACTTGTGATATAAATGGATATCAGGTTTTGGGTTACTGACTTTGATCTATCTTAAAATAACAACGTTGTTGAGACAAGGTCCGAGAGGTAAATAAAATACCCTAACTTGAATAGCTTGTTATCCAAGAGACAATACTGGTTTGAAACTAGAGTGGTGTTAAAAATTAAATGATTATTTCCATAAGTGGTAAAATAAACTTTAATTTGCAAAGTTTAGAAGTTAAATAAAATCTGTTTGGTGTTTTATATCAAACAATGTACCATATGACATTGTTCGGGTCATATATGAATTGTGACTATACTTTCTAAGTAGAGAAAATAATATGGCTTTGTGAGTATGCTTATTCTAAAGAGATAAGTGTATGACTATCGTTTTCAAAGTAACGAAAACAACAGGTTTGTGAATATACTTATCCAATTGAGATAAGTATATAAAATAGATTTTTAAGAATCGGTTTTAATAAAAAAAAATTAATTAAAAGGGCATGTGCTGCTAATGTACTTGACGATACTTCTTGATTTGATAGTTAAATAATCGACTGTCAATAATTCCCTTTTGAATTATAACGTGTAGATTCGAGGAACCGGGATTGGAAGCGGACCCAGAACCACTTCGAACCGACTTTGCGTTTGAAAACTAAATTTGCAGGTATGCTTATTCGCATTAAGACGACTTGAAGGGGTAGACCTTCAGAGAAAAAAGGGGTTCTCATTGATGTCTGTGATCAACTACCAAGATTATACATGTAGCAATAACCCATACGTTCTGGGTTCTACATGATGCAAGGACTACTTGTTAGTAATCCTAGGGATTATCCTGACAGGGTATAGTAAATGAGTACCTTAAGTTTGTCATTATCCTAGACAACTTGTATGGATGGATGTCTGACAACTTAGTTCCAATAATCATATACATTGGCTTTTACATATACAATGAGAATGCTAGAAGAGAAGGAAACTTCTTTTAGCTTAACACCCAGAGTATGTTTGTGCAAATCAATTAGTGATTTGACGGATCTAACAATGTGGCATTCAAAGTTGTATGTGATGTCTCAAAAGGTAACTGTAGCTTCAAGCTTCATCAACCAGGAAATGACTGAAATCATCCAGGCAAAAGAGCTATATGGGTCATACCCATTAGGGTATATCATTACCTAATCTAGAGAAATCGTTTGAACCTTTTGTACGCTTGGAATGAATATGGTTGATTGGCCCAAACCATGGTGGTAATATATTCGGTACACTTAAGTTGAATGAGTAGTCAACTCCGTGTGGTCATATTGCAAGATGTCCTTGTTGAACCCCAGTGGTTTTATCTCTAGATGAACACTATTCGGAAGGTAGTTCCTTACCTAGTCATGTATGGAAATCCAAATTCTATATGAGCACTACGGTTTTAGATGTAAATGAACCAAGTTGAAAAGTAAGATGCAAGTTTTTTGGCTATATTCCTATTTTATTTGTGGATTATATACATTATTATAATCTCATTATAGTTATAATAAAAGTGATTTGGTTGTCCTTAGAGAAAAACATGTGTCATGTTTATGTGTGGTCATGTCCTGTGAGAGTTGTAATAACCCGAAAATCTGGGCCAGTTTAAAATTTTTATTTTGGCTATTTTAGCGAATTTTGAATATTTAAAATGAATTATTTTAAATAAAAACGACGAGAAATTTATTTTGAATAGAATTCAAACGAATATATTTATATAGATCGTCGTTAGAATATAAATAATTATATATAATTATAAAATAGAATTGAAAATGGCGCGGTGGTTCGATAATTCGATTTCAAACTTCAATTGAATGTACCGGGTGCAAAACAAACCGGATTTTAGTGAAACCAAAAATAATAGAATCTAATTGAGAATATCTTTCCAACGAATCCGAAAAATCAAGATTTCATAGCGGGGATCAAAAGATATGTCCAGTTGAAAATTCTGAATAGTCGCTATGGAATTCAGGCCCTTAAAAATGGAAATTTTGCAAACGACCTCGGATTTCGACGAAACCGCTTTTGTTGGGTCCGTGGTGTAAAATTATTGCTAGATTCCAAATTTCATAATTTTTCGAATCAATATGTGAGCGTGGCAAAGGAAAACGCATTTGACCAGTTTAAGTTGATTTTAATCGACTGGAAATTGGCCATTTTTCAAACTGTCTCAGAATTTGACGAAACTAGTTTTGTTAGGACCGTATCGTCAATAAGAAGCTAGGAAATATTTTTCTGAGATTTATGGAGTTCGTATGTGACCCCAGTAATTTGAAATGTGCGTTCAAAATCAATATATAGAGTTATATGTTGATTTTGATGAAAACTGATCGAAACGATCGAATCAGCTTGCGATACATATCCCATTGTGTTCGGAATGGGGGTAATACGCTATGGACGACAGTCGGTGGGTTCGATTTTGAGTTCGAAATAAAAGTCAACTCTTCAGAGAAAATAAAATAAAATAAAATATATATAAATTAACATATAAGCCCCTCCACCTTTTCTTTCCTCCCGTTACTTTCATTCTGAAATAAAAAAAAATAAAAAAAATAAAAAAGGGGAATCGATCGCAGGCGATTTTCCCCCGCCTCCCTTCGTCGTGGATCGCCGACGCCTCAGCCAGGCGTTGCCTCCGTCACATCCTCCTTCTTCCACCCCCCCCTCGCGCCTCTCCTCCTACCTTTCCCCCTTCTTCCACCGCTACAGCACGCACCCCATCGCAGCCTCGCAACCCTAGCCCAGAGCAGCTGCCACCCCTGAAGATCCACCCTCCGACCAATTGAAGGCCGCCACCCGACGTGAAACCCCCCCTAAATTCAAAAGCCACGAAACCCTAGCAACCGCACCACCTGAAGACCGACTCCATGACCACCAGAGGGGCCCACCGCCGCCGCGTCCCAGCAGGCCGCCACCCTCCGTCTCCGTTCGTAGCAGCGACCCCCCTATCTCCAGTTCGATCTGCAAGTTTCCACCCCTCTGGAGAACACAGTGAGTTTTATTATTCGATTTTAATTTCAGTTTTAAAATAAAATAGCATTTTAAAAATCTGGTTATTTGTATACAGGAAAAGTTTATTTTTATTAGTGAAAGTTTATATTTTTAATTTATGAAAGATTTGAATTTGAATTTTATAAAAGATTAGATTTTTAAATCTTTGAAAGGAGAGATTTTATAAATGCGAAAAGTTGTGATTTTTAATAGCAAAAAGATAAGATTTCTAAAAGTAAAAAGATTGGATTTTTAATGGCATAAAAATCCAATTTATATATATAAGTTAGAACGATAAAAATACGATTTTTATATATTGAATAGCAGTGTAAAAATACGATTTTTACATGTGTTGTAGCAGTGTAAAAATTCGATTTTTCTATATTTGAATGTGAAGTAAAAATTCGATTTTTACATTATAGAAGTAGCGATATAAATTCTATTTTTACAAATATGAAATAGCGATGAAATTTCTATTTTTACATTATAGAAGTAGCGAGATAAAAATATGATTTTTAAATAATAGAGAATATAAAAATGCGATTTTTACATATGTAGAGAATACGGACGATGAAAAGGGCAGAAAGCGAATATGATGAAGATTTCCTACCTATAAAGAGTCGAGGTGAATGGTTTAGCTAATCTGTGAGAATTTCTCACCTTTCAATTTCATTTTCTAGTTATATATATATATATATATACTAGGATGCAGACGGTGCTTAGTAGCACCCGACACAATCGTCCACAGACCATGGACTTGTTTGTTTGATTGCAAAAATTAGTTGGATTATTTGATTGAAATTTGAATTGTTTGGTGAAATGAATGGATTTGATTTATGTGTGAATGGCGTGGGCCTTCACCAGACCGGGGATAAGGCTAGGCCTCGTCCCGTTTCTAGTATCGTGCCGTTATGCCGCCGAAATTTTCTAAAATAAGTTAGAAAAATAAAGATAACATTTTATTTAATAAATGAACCGAATAGAATATTCATAGGTTGAATAAAATAGTTTGATCGTTAAAAATATAATTTTTAGCGTGAATGTTAACAAATAAATATTCATTTACAAACCAGACGGTTTGTTTATGTACACCTATTTGAAGGACATTAAATGGGACGATAAAATTTTACACATCGCCCAACTGCACAAATAAAATCTGTGTTTGATTTTTTGAAACCCCACACGGGTATTGGGATGATATTTGAAGTACACTAATCCCGGTTGTTTAGTTGTATGTCGATCGATTGATTGACAGACTGTTATAAGCGTTGAATATTTATATTTGATGCTTATACAGTGTAGAATGCACTTTGGATGATGGTTGATTATTCATCGTTGTTGATATATACATGTGTTGTAGAAAATCCATATAATTAAAATTATATGGTAATTGATTGGGCCTCATTCCAGTTTTAAAATAGAAATATTTGAAAAAGAAATATTTGAAATAGAATATTTGAAAATAGGAATATATGAAGCCGTATTGATTAGATTGACGCCATTTTGACGTGAATGATATTTATATCGATTTTATTCATTTTATAAGGAATATCGAAAGTGATTTCAAAATCTGATATTTTGAAAAGAAATTGAATATAAACGAATTCGAATTGAAATTGAATATAAACGAATTCGAATTGAAATTGAATATAAATGAATTCGAATAGAAATTGAATATAAACGAATTCGAATTGAAATTGAATATAAATGAATTCGAATTGAAATTGAATATAAATGAATTCGAATTGAAATGGAATAGAAATGAATTCGAATTAAAATTGAATAGAATTGAAATCGAACTGAAATTGAATTAGAAATCAATTCGAATTGAAGTGGAATAGAAATGAATTCGAATCGAATTGAATTGAATTGAATGTAAAACGAATTCGAATTGAATTGAATATAAAACGAATTCGAAGTGAATTAATTTAAAACGGATTCGTATTGAATTGAATTGAAAAGAAAATGAATTCAAATCGAATTAAAATCGAAATGGAATTGAAATCAATTTGAAATGAATTTAAAAGGGATTTATATTGAAATACTCAATTTTGATTTGAAATTGAATATGAAGTTGAAACCGTTTTAAATTGAAATCGACGAAGTATATATTATATATATTATATATATAATATAATGGCCTGAATGGAACGCGCCGCGCCGCGGCAGTTCGCGAATTCCGACAATTGACTTTGAACGGATATTGCGGGAGATCCGACCGTCGGATTCTCCTAAAACCGGAACCGTTGGGTTCGTATCGAAAAGGGCTTTCTAATGAATATTAGAAATTAGAAATCTAACAGTTGGATTTGGAATTATGTCCAAATCAAATTTGAAAAAGGTCGCTGTAAGTGCAGTTCGATGGCCATTGGTGGAAATCGACTGTACGGGCCTTGATAAAATTATTAAAAATAGTAATAATTTGTGTAAAATCATAAGAAATGATTTAGAAAGAATTGGGATGAAAAACTCCATATTTGAAAAGATAAAAATAGAATTTTATCGAAATGAACTAGCTTTGAACTAGAATTATAATTCTATTTATTTTTAAATAAATAAATCGAATTTGAAACGGTTTTGAAAATAACCAGAATTTCCAATAATTATATTGGAATGGATTTGAATTGAAATTGTCTTTGGATTATTTCGATGTTGGATTTCGTGATGATACATATATTGTTATGGGAATTTGAAAGATATACATATCGTTATTTCCAATACGATATCTGTTAGTCGTAGAATTTGATATTGAATATAAGCCGGTATATTTTCTATTCAGAGCCTTGTGTTTAATATCAAATGTGATTTGGGTTTGTCGTGAATGGTGTCTTGACTAACACTGTTCTTGAACCCAATTGAGAAAAGATTAAATCTTTTTACTTAGATTTAATAAAGTGTACCAATTAAATAATATTTAATTGGAATTGAATTGATATTGATTTTTGGGTTTATCGTGGACAGTGTTTTAAATAACACTCGTTCTTCAACCCGATAATTAATGGAATGTGACTTTGGGTTTATCGTGAACCATGTTTTAAATGACACTGATTCTTTAACCCAGTTAAAGATTAGAACTAAGTGGAGTTTTAATGAATTTTTAATTAGATTGAAATGATCCAGAATGGAGTATCACCAGTTTTTCTCCAGGCGATAGTTAAATCTTTAATTAGATTTGAACGTGAAATGGTAATTGAATTTACCGATAACACCGTGGTGTTAGATATGAAGTATAACCAGTTTTACTTCATGGGATGAATAGGTTGGGATTGGGAAATTAAAACAAATGATTACTTCGGTAAGGTTCGTTAATCCCGACTAGTTTGAATCGATATTCAAAAATAGATTAAAGAATAAATTCAAGAAATTTATCTTGGATAAAATTAATGGGAACCTATCCCTATGAATGTGAAATTTAGAAACTAACTGTCGGTTAGCTAAGCAGAATGGTTTTCTGGATATTGATCTGATGTTGGTTTCGGCCTTCGGGGTTAATATTTGGCGAATTATTCTCTTGATTAATTTACGGTTAGTGACTGATGAATTGGAATGAGGCGTATGTTGTGTTTGTGTAACACTTATTTAAAATATACGCGAGTTATTCGGAAAGACCGGGTTTATCCCATTCTGAATAACTGATACGACGATAAGTCGAAGATGAAGACGATGGTCGAAGACCGGAGGTCTTCACGTCGTTTGGGTGATTACTGATGATCTTGATTGGGCTGTACACCCAAGAAGATGGAAACAGTTGGTGATCGTCCAGACGTATTTGGAGATCGATGGATATGAGGGGTACTAGGTGCCTCCGGTTTTGTTCAGACCCAGAACGGACTTGTAAATGGACTGTGTGTCTGACATCGGATTTCATTCTGTGTGACTGATACCAGTTGCATAGAGTGGCTTGTCTGTGTGGCATGCTAAGATGCAAATGATCAAGGCTTTTGTTGAAAAGCAAAGTCTTGTGGTTGATGATCGAAGCAAGGCCTTTGTGGCGTAGCTTTGTGTAACGTTTACTTCGCGAGTTTCACACCCAGGTTGTGAACCAAAAACGGGAGAGGACCTCAGGGAGGGCATGCGTTTCTTTCTAGCTAGGGTGGTGTCAGTGACCTACCAGCCCTGACATTTATATACTTTTCACCTGTGTGGTTGTTGCTGTTGCGAGGCGCCTCGGTTTGATCGGACGATCCGGGTCCGATGGAGTCATTCGTTGGCTCATTTACGCCCCAAAGAGCGGGGAAACGTAGTGCTCAGGAATTTTAATCCACATCGGTGGACCGGCCCTGACGATCCAAGGGTCGATGCGCTCTGACCCTGAGGCTCGGGCTAGAGAGTCTCGAAGACGGTGAGGACGATCCCTAGCCTCAGTTCACAGACGGAAATCCAATTTCCAAATACGTGACATTTGCGGTTTTAATTGTAGAACTAGTATGGCGACATGATATATGGTACCCATGCCGTCTATGATTGATACTTATGATTTGAAGTTGTTTTATACACTATGCACTTATAGTAGTATCAAATGATTTGTTTTAAAACGTATCAAGCATTCTTTGGCTGTTATAAGGGAAAACCCTATCCCCCGGCTTGCGTTGCATTGTGTGATAGGACATGGGTCTTATAACAGCTTCATTTTTCTTTATTTAGCATCACGCTGTTTGTTTTATGCACTGGTATTCTTGGGAGGAAACCCGTTCCGTGTTATACGGCGTGGTCCCTTGATATATCTGATTTAAAGTAAAGTTTTAAATAAAGATTACTGTTTTTAGTTCTCACACCAGTCCCATGACTGACCTGGAGTTTATTGTTTTGACCTAAACTCTGGGTGCCCTTATTTTGACACGGGCAGCTAGTAGTTTTGGTTTTGCTGATTTATATTCACAGGATCCTGGTTTACAGCTGGAACGATATTCGGAAAGCTTTGTATCCGTATATCTACTCTAGTTGTGTATTGTATTATTTTCCGCTGCTATGTATTTAAATGTAATTTAAATCTCTGATATTTCTGTGTAATATTCATTTATACTCTGTATGTTCTTGTAATCTGATGCATTGTTGTAATATACAATGAAATGTTCTTTTATATGCGTTCTGTTGTGGCTTGTTCTCGAACTATCCGCGCTTTCCTCACCGGGGAAGTTTCGGGTCGTCTCATCGTGGTATCAGAGCTTTGGTTTACAAAGCTAGAGAACAAGACACATTAGAACCGAACGAAAGAATTCATCAGATGATTGGATTAGTAATATCCAATGGGGATGACCCGTTAGAGATGGGATCAGTAGTATCCTAGAACGAGTGTGAAGAGTATATTTTTAAAAATGAAAACAATTTTGTTTTGAAAATTTAAACCAACTATTCGTATTTGATTATTTATTCTATATTGATCGGGACAAACCGATATATAAAGATTTTGCATATATGTCTTGCAAACGTGTATTCGAAGTTTTAATATACTGGATAGTTATAGAATCATACTCTAGTGCCCGGGGATAATTCTGGTAACGAGGCACCGTCGCCAGTATGTATCTTCGAGTAACGAAAGTGAGATTTCTATAGGTTTCCAATTGACTGGTGTGAGAACCAAAATTAGATAGGGCTTATCGTTGTGAATTGGCATCAAGAACATGATTTTCTGTATATGTATCAAAATTATGAATTTGAAACTCTAATTCACTAATTGATTGATGTTTGTGTTGTTTGTTTATTTGTTTGATAATTTTGAACCATTATGCCTAATAGAATCAAATATTGAATTGTATTGAAATTTGGTCGCATTTGCTTGCATATACTTGTACTTACATTGAACAGGTCATAGCAAGGAGGCTAGAGCAGAGAATAAAATTTGTTTGCCCGACAAATAGGTACATGTTTACTACATAATTTACTGTTTTGTTTGGGTGATGATGATTTTATGAGCCTATTGGCTAGCCGCTTGGCTTTTTCTTTTTCTTTTTGAGATTAGAAGGACCGGGGAAGCTATTTGAAATTCCCCGATGCTCCCGGTGTAGGGGAGGTTATGGCGAAATTTTTCAAAAATTTAGGGTGTTAGCCAAAATTTTGAAATTTTGAAAATTCTCATAAACTAAAGAGTTGGAGAATGGAAGCCAGATCGAGCGTAGAGTTGATTAATCAAACCACTTTCGACTTTGTTCCTTTTCGGGGACGAAAAGTTTTAAGTGGGGGAGATTGTAATAACCAGAAAATCTGGGCCAGTTTAAAATTTTTATTTTGGCTATTTTAGCGAATTTTGAATATTTAAAATGTATTATTTTAAATAAAAACGACGAGAAATTTATTTTGAATAGAATTCAAACGAATATATTTATATAGATCGTCGTTAGAATATAAATAATTATATATAATTATAAAATAGAATTGAAAATGGCGCGGTGGTTCGATAATTCGATTTCAAACTTCAATTAAATGTATCGGGTGCAAAACAAACCGAATTTTAGTGAAACCAAAAATAATAGAATCTAATTGAGAATATCTTTCAAACGAATCCGAAAAATCAAGAATTCATAGCGGGGATCAAAAGATATGTCCGGTTGAAAATTCTGAATAGTCGCTATGGAATTCAGGCCCTTAAAAATGGAAATTTTGCAAACGACCTCGGATTTCGACGAAACCACTTTTGTTGGGTCCGTGGTGTAAAATTATTGCTAGATTCCAAATTTCATAATTTTTCGAATCAATATGTGAGCGTGGCAAAGGAAAACGCGTTTGACCAGTTTCAGTTGATTTTAATCGACTGGAAATTGGCCATTTTTCAAACTGTCTCAGAATTTGACGAAACTAGTTTTGTTAGGACCGTATCGTCAATAAGAAGCTAGGAAATATTTTTCTGAGATTTATGGAGTTCGTATGTGACCCCGGTAATTTGAAATGTGCGTTCAAAATCAATATATAGAGTTATATGTTGATTTTGATGAAAACTGATCGAAACGATCGAATCAGCTTGCGATACATATCCCATTGTGTTCGGAATGGGGGTAATACACTATGGACGATAGTCGGTGGGTTCGATTTTGAGTTCGAAATAAAAGTCAACTCTTTAGAGAAAATAAAATAAAATAAAATAAAATATATATAAATTAACATATAAGCCCCTCCACCTTTTCTTTCCTCCCGTTACTTTCATTCTGAAATAAAAAAAATAAAAAAAATAAAAAGGGGGAATCGATCGCAGGCGATTTTCCCCCGCCTCCCTTCGTCGTGGATCGTCGACGCCTCAGCCAGGCGTTGCCTCCGTCACATCCTCCTTCTTCCCCCCCCCTCGCGCCTCTCCTCCTACCTTTCCCCCTTCTTCCACCGCTGCAGCACGCACCCCATCGCAGCCTCGCAACCCTAGCCCAGAGCAGCCGCCGCCCCTGAAGATCCACCCTCCGACCAATTGAAGGCCGCCACCCGACGTGAAACGCCCCCTAAATTCGAAAGCCACGAAACCCTAGCAGCCGCACCACCTGAAGACCGACTCCGTGACCACCAGAGGGGCCCACCGCCGCCGCGTCCCAGCAGGCCGCCACCCTCCGTCTCCGTTCGTAGCAGCGACCCACCTATCTCTAGTTCGATCTGCAAGTTTCCACCCCTCTGGAGAACACAGTGAGTTTTATTATTCGATTTTAATTTCAGTTTTAAAATAAAATAGCATTTTAAAAATCTGGTTATTTGTATACAGGAAAAGTTTATTTTTATTAGTGAAAGTTTATATTTTTAATTTATGAAAGATTTGAATTTGAATTTTATAAAAGATTAGATTTTTAAATCTTTGAAAGGAGAGATTTTATAAATGCGAAAAGTTGTGATTTTTAATAGCAAAAAGATAAGATTTCTAAAAGTAAAAAGATTGGATTTTTAATGGCATAAAAATCCAATTTATATATATAAGTTAGAACGATAAAAATACGATTTTTATATATTGAATAGCAGTGTAAAAATACGATTTTTACATGTGTTGTAGTAGTGTAAAAATTCGATTTTTCTATATTTGAATGTGAAGTAAAAATTCGATTTTTACATTATAGAAGTAGCGATATAAATTCTATTTTTACAAATATGAAATAGCGATGAAATTTCTATTTTTACATTATAGAAGTAGCGAGATAAAAATATGATTTTTATATAATGGAGAATATAAAAATGTGATTTTTACATATGTAGAGAATACGGACGATGAAAAGGGCAGAAGGCGAATATGATGAAGATTTCCTACCTATAAAGAGTCGAGGCGAATGGTTTAGCTAATCTGTGAGAATTTCTCACCTTTCAATTTCATTTTCTAGTTATATATATATACTAGGATGCAGACGGTGCTTAGTAGCACCCGACACAATCGTCCACAGACCATGGACTTGTTTGTTTGATTGCAAAAATTAGTTGGATTATTTGATTGAAATTTGAATTGTTTGGTGAAATGAATGGATTTGATTTATGTGTGAATGGTGTGGGCCTTCAGCAGACCGGGGATAAGGCTAGGCCTCGTCCCGTTTCTAGTATCGTGCCGTTATGCCGCCGAAATTTTCTAAAATAAGTTAGAAAAATAAAGATAACATTTTATTTAATAAATGAACCGAATAGAATATTCGTAGGTTGAATAAAATAGTTTGATCGTTAAAAATATAATTTTTAACGTGAATGTGAATAAATAAATATTCATTTACAAACCAGACGGTTTGTTTATGTACACCTATTTGAAGGACATTGATTGAGACGATAAAATTTTACACATAGCCCAACTGCACAAATAAAATCTGTGTTTGATTGTTTGAAACCCCACACGGGTATTGGGATGATATTTGAAGTACACTAATCCCGGTTGTTTAGTTGTATGTCGATCGATTGATTGACAGACTGTTATAAGCGTTGAATATTTATATTTGATGCTTATACAGTGTAGAATGCACTTTGGATGATGGTTGATTATTCATCGTTGTTGATATATACATGTGTTGTAGAAAATCCATATAATTAAAATTATATGGTAATTGATTGGGCCTCATTCCAGTTTTAAAATAGAAATATTTGAAAAAGAAATATTTGAAATAAAATATTTGAAAATAGGAATATATGAAGCCGTATTGATTAGATTGACGCCATTTTGATGTGAATGATATTTATATCGATTTTATTCATTTTATAAGGAATATCGAAAGTGATTTCAAAATCTGATATTTTGAAAAGAAATTGAATATAAACGAATTCGAATTGAAATTGAATATAAACGAATTCGAATTGAAATTGAATATAAATGAATTCGAATAGAAATTGAATATAAACGAATTCGAATTGAAATTGAATATAAATGAATTCGAATTGAAATTGAATATAAATGAATTCGAATTGAAATGGAATAGAAATGAATTCGAATTAAAATTGAATAGAATTGAAATCGAACTGAAATTGAATTAGAAATCAATTCGAATTGAAATGGAATAGAAATGAATTCGAATCGAATTGAATTGAATTGAATGTAAAACGAATTCGAATTGAATTGAATATAAAACGAATTCGAAGTGAATTGAATTTAAAACGGATTCGTATTGAATTGAATTGAAAAGAAAATGAACTCAAATCGAATAAAAATCGAAATGGAATTGAAATCAATTTGAAATGAATTTAAAAGGGATTTATACTGAAATACTCAATTTTGATTTGAAATTGAATATGAAGTCGAAACCGTTTTGAATTGAAATCGACGAAGTATATATTATATATATTATATATATAATATAATGGCCTGAATGGAACGCGTCGCACCGCGGCAGTTCGCGAATTTCGACCATTGACTTCGAACGGATATTGCGGGAGATCCGACCGTCGGGTTCTCCTAAAACCGGAACCGTTGGGTTCGTATCGAAAAGAGCTTTCTAATGAATATTAGAAATTAGAAATCTAACGGTTGGATTTGGAATTATGTCCAAATCAAATTTGAAAAAGGTCGTTGTAAGTGCAGTTCGATGGCCATTGGTGGAAATCGACTGTACGGGCCTTGATAAAATTATTAAAAATAGTAATAATTTGTGTAAAATCATAAGAAATGATTTAGAAAGAATTGGGATGAAAAACTCCATATTTGAAAAGATAAAAATAGATTTTTATCGAAATGAACTAGCTTTGAACTAGAATTATAATTCTATTTATTTTTAAATAAATAAATCGAATTTGAAACGGTTTTGAAAATAACCAGAATTTCCAATAATTATATTGGAATGGATTTGAATTGAAATTGTCTTTAGATTATTTCGATGTTGGATTTCGTGATGATACAGATATTGTTATGGGAATTTGAAAGATATATATATATATATATATATATATATATATATATATATATCGTTATTTCCAATACGATATTTGTTAGTCGTAGAATTTGATATTGAATATAAGCCGGTATATTTTCTATTCAGAGCCTTGTGTTTAATATCAAATGTGATTTGGGTTTGTCGTGAATGGTGTCTTGACTAACACTGTTCTTGAACCCAGTTGAGAAAAGATTAAATCTTTTTACTTAGATTTAATGAAGTGTACCAATTAAATAATATTTAATTGGAATTGAATTGATATTGATTTTTGGGTTTATCGTGGACAGTGTTTTAAATAACACTCGTTCTTCAACCCGATAATTAATGGAATGTGACTTTGGGTTTATCGTGAACCATGTTTTAAATGACACTGATTCTTTAACCCAGTTAAAGATTAGAACTAAGTGGAGTTTTAATGAATCTTTAATTAGATTGAAATGATCCAGAATGGAGTATCACCAGTTTTGCTCCAGGCGATAGTTAAATCTTTAATTAGATTTGAACGTGAAATGGTAATTGAATTTACCGATAACACCGTGGTGTTAGATATGAAGTATAAACAGTTTTACTTCATGGGATGAATAGTTTGGGATTGGGAAATTAAAACAAATGATTACTTCGGTAAGGTTCGTTAATCCCGACTAGTTTGAATCGATATTCAAAAATAGATTAAAGAATAAATTCAAGAAATTTATCTTGGATAAAATTAATGGGAACCTATCCCTATGAATGTGAAATTTAGAAACTAACTGTCGGTTAGCTAAGCAGAATGGTTTTCTGGATATTGATCTGATGTTGGTTTCGGCCTTCGGGGTTAATATTTGGGGAATTATTCTCTTGATTAATTTACGGTTAGTGACTGATGAATTGGAATGAGGCGTATGTTGTGTTTGTGTAACACTTATTTAAAATATACGCGAGTTATTCGGAAAGACCGGGTTTATCCCATTCTGAATAACTGATACGACGATAACTCGAAGATGAAGACGATGGTCGAAGACCGGAGGTCTTCACGTCGTTTGGGTGATTACTGATGATCTTGATTGGGCTGTACACCCAAGAAGATGGAAACAGTTGGTGATCGTCCAGACGTACTTGGAGATAGATGGATATGAGGGGTATTAGGTGCCTCCGGTTTCGTTCAGACCCAGAACGGACTTGTAAATGGACTGTGTGTCTGACATCGGATTTCATTCTGTGTGACTGATACCAGTTGCATAGAGTGGCTTGTCTGTGTGGCATGCTAAGATGCAAATGATCAAGGCTTCTGTTGAAAAGCAAAGTCTTGTGGTTGATGATCGAAGCAAGGCCTTTGTGGCGTAGCTTTGTGTAACGTTTACTTCGCGAGTTTCACACCCCGGTTGTGAACCAAAAACGGGAGAGGACCTCAGGGAGGGCATGCGTTTCTTTCTAGCTAGGGTGGTGTCAGTGACCTACCAGCCCTGACATTTATATACTTTTCACCTGTGTGGTTGTTGCTGTTGCGAGGCGCCTCGGTTTGATCGGACGATCCGGGTCCGATGGAGTCATTTGTTGGCTCATTTACGCCCCAAAGGGCGGGGAAACGTAGTGTTCAGGAATTTTAATCCACATCGGTGGACCGGCCCTGACGATCCAAGGGTCGATGCGCTCTGACCCTGACGCTCAGGCTAGAGAGTCTCGAAGACGGTGAGGACGATCCCTAGCCTCAGTTCACAGACGGAAATCCAATTTCCAAATACGTGACATTTGCGGTTTTAATTGTAGAACTAGTATGGCGACATGATATATGGTACCCATGTCGTCTATGATTGATACTTATGATTTGAAGTTGTTTTATACACTATGCACTTATAGTAGTATCAAATGATTTGTTTTAAAACGTATCAAGCATTCTTTGGCTGTTATAAGGGAAAACCCTATCCCCCGGCTTGCGTTGCATTGTGTGATAGGACATGGGTCTTATAACAGCTTCATTTTTCTTTATTTAGCATCACGCTGTTTGTTTTATGCACTGGTATTCTTGGGAGGAAACCCGTTCCATGTTATACGGCGTGGTCCCTTGATATATCTGATTTAAAGTAAAGTTTTAAATAAAGATTACTGTTTTTAGTTCTCACACCAGTCCCATGACTAACCTGGAGTTTATTGTTTTGACCTAAACTCTGGGTGCCCTTATTTTGACACGGGCAGCTAGTAGTTTTGGTTTTGCAGATTTATATTCACAGGATCCTGGTTTACAGCTGGAACGATATCCGGAAAGCTTTGTATCCGTATATCTACTCTAGTTGTGTATTGTATTATTTTCCGCTGCTATGTATTTAAATGTAATTTAAATCTCTGATATTTCTGTGTAATATTCATTTATACTCTGTATATTCTTGTAATCTGATGCATTGTTGTAATATACAATGAAATGTTCTTTTATATGCGTTATGTTGTGGCTTGTTCTCGAACTATCCGCGCTTTCCTCACCGGGGAAGTTTCGGGTCGTCTCAAGAGTTCCATTCTTTCAAAGGATTTCGAAAAAATTAAGTAAGTTGTTTGTGATGTGGGTTTCCTCACTGAATGTACTCCAAACAGATCGAATTCGGGTGATTTTTTTTCTCAAAATGTGCTCTGTTAGATTGAGTATAATTTTCAAGTTGCATTAGGTTTGCTTGGAGTTTCAAAAGATGAACCAGAGTCTAGATGTATTTCCGTATGTTCTCTTATAATTTATTTTCCTGTGTGTTGTATTTATCGGCATTGTATAGGCTGATCTAGTTGTGTACTTTGATATTGTAAGCATGTATATATAGTTTTCTCTTTGGGTAAAAAAGTGTTGGTATATTATATTTTTTTTCATTCTGTCGTGAGATTTTATTCTTCTCTTATTATGTGGTGTTGGTGTTCTTCTTCTTTATTTATTCTAACACTTCTTTATTTCTTCTTCTCACCCTCTAACTTCTTTCTTTTAACTATCTGGGTCTTGATACTTGAGTTTTGGAAACAGAATACAAATAAGGTGTTAGTGTCGAAATTCGAGCACCAAAAATCCCCGGGTCATTACAGTTGGTATCAGAGATGAAGGTTAAGTGATAATCTTGGCTTTGTGGTGTAACTCAATAGAGATGAAGGTTAAGTGATAATCTTGGCTTTGTGGTGTAACTCAATAGAGATGAGGTTAGTAATACCCTAGATTGATTTTGAGTGCATATGTATATATGTGAGAGAGCGTACTTGTTAGTGTTATAAAATGTTTCATATTATATTTGTTTATCTATTGAGTGGTATATAAATTCCAAAATTGTTGCGTTTGGCCGCCGTTGATAGGGACTTCTAAACACTTGAATGAGGTAGATCGACATTATATTGGTTTAAAGAGTTAATAAACGATATAATTTTACCAAGATTTAATATGTAAAAGAATTTTCAAACTAAATTTGGTTTATGGATGATTAGTTTGATTGGAAATGATAATATTATATTATTTTCATTTATTGTTAAGTCGTGCTCACTTATGAGCATTAACTATTGGTGATTGATTGGTAGTGAGCTTGACCAGTTTATGGGTATTAGCTACTTGTGGGGATAAGAGAAATCATATCACTCTTTTGCATGGGTTGGGTTAAGAATTTTACATTAGTAAAGAGTTTAATATGAATTTGAAAAAGGATAAATTATGTGAAGTAATCTTATATAAGACTAGAATTATGTAAATGAAAACTAGAAATGAGGTTTACACATAGGAAGTTGATTTGAGTTGAGAATGGAAGGATCTGAATTTCCGGTGAATTTGGAAATGTTTTTTCAAACAAAATAGAATGTTTATTTCAAAAGTGTTTATAAATATAAATGGATTTTAAAATATACAAAAGCATAGATCTTACTTTGATCACCGGAAAATAATTCTGATAATGACTACAGCATCATTGATGTTCATTTTTGGGTTTCTGAGTAAGACTTGCTACCATGGAAAAATGTTTTGGGGTTAAATGAAATTCTGTTAAACCAAGATCTATGGTTTTGATATCCGGGCTTTGGGTCCAAAATTTTCTATTAGATTATAATATGAATGCATTTATATTATAAGTATTAGAATTATTTGATTATGCATTTAACTTGATGTGATGTTTCATACGTTTAAAATGAAATATTAGATGATTTTGGGTAGTCAAAATTTTCATGTTAGATTTGAAAACCTTGATTAGTTTATATTAACAACTTACGTTAATATGGGTATAATTTATTAATTAAATGAAGTTTGGATGTATAATTAAAATTTAAATTAACAAACTTGTCACACAGCAATGGTTCGTAATTTTACGATTTGAACTTTAAATGAGGATATATGATCCAATATAAGTCAGAATTCTTTGAAAGAAGAATCTTTCGGATCAACTAGATTATAGATTTCTACTAGAAGAGAAAATTGAGATTTTATCTTCTAGATTTTGAGTTATGTTAAAATCAATTTTTTAGAAAAATTGATGTGTGGTAGTCTATAAACTATAACGATTTATTATATAAAATGGAAAATTTTAAGAGAATAAAATTCGAATTTCCATTAATAAAATATACCTGGTTGGTGTATTAATTTGTAGTAAGTTTGGATTTGCATTTTAAGTTGCTCGAGGTGGCATGAATGATCGGTTATGTAATAACCTGAGGCTGTTGAGCGGTTGATGATGCCTAACAGGTTGTTTATCATTCTTGTGTGATAATAAGATTTATATTCTGAATAAATATCGAGATAAATTTTTTAGTGTTTATAACACTGTACGATAATGACGTCTGTTGATTGATTGCGGTTGCATGTAACATTATGTTATATATGTGTTTTTTTGCGAACAAATTGAATAATTGTAAACAACTATTTAATTCGTTTGGCTTTCCTAAATAACAAGGGTTATTGTAAATGGTGTCGAACTCTAGGACCAAAATTATTTTCACTAATAAATCCAATCAGATTATTCTGAAAGTTTGATTTTTGAAAACAACAGAAAATCAATAAAAAGTGAGTTTTTTAAAATATATGAAAGTAATTATGGAATAATGATATAAACTGGATTAATAATCATCAATAGCCAAACAGGTTAATATAGATCTAAATCATGTTCCTGTCACAAATATGAATAAAAAATAATTAGATTTTTAGAAACAAACATGTGAATAACAACAAACATAACCTATGCAAAAGCTAAGCTCTTAAACAACCATTGGTTATTAGGAAAGATTCACTACTTTATTCTAAAACCCTAAAAATTAGATCTGAATCTGAAAAGTGTTAGATCGAACTCGAATATTTTCTGTGAAGGAGCACAGCTCTTATACGACACAAAGTATTAAGGTTCAGATCCAGTTCTATATGCATAAGTCCTAATCTTCTTGGCTATGTGATTCATATTGAATCTAGTCTATAAGCGTTATCACTCCCTAATAAAAGGGGATTAGCTAGACATAGCTAAATGAGAAGAAGAGAAAAAGAAAAGAGAAAACATAAATAAAATAAAACAAAAACTAAAGAGAAAAGGAGAAGAATAGGTGTATTCCAAAAATGAATAAAAAATTTCAAGCTAAATCGTAATTCCTTGATAACACTGTAATTGCCTGGAAGATTAGGAGCGTGGTGTCAACCAAAATTCTACAAATCGACAACGTGCACCCAATCATTTTTTTTTTTTTGAATAATTTTGCACCGGTGTAACTATAATGTAGTGTATGTGAGTTACGCATAGATAAAGGAAAATTCTGTAAGTTCTAAATATAATATAGATAAGAGGACAAGTGTATTAGTTGAACTTCAAGCTACAAAAGATAAGTAATACTAAGGCACATATGGATGTATTATTTCCTTTCATCTCCTCTACTACAATCCTCGCTTCTAAGTACGGTGTGATGAATGTGGATGAAATGGAAATGAATGCATTATAGTCAAGAATGACTATTTTATTCTTAGAGATTTTCTGTTTATTGCAAAAAAAAATTGAAACTCATGATGAATTACGTATGGAGATGGAATGGAATGATACCGTTTATTATTTCATTTGATTCCTCCTCTACTAAGCAAATCATAACCAACACTTTATGAAAGGAAAATTTTGTTCCTTAGATACTCTACTTCTATAACCCTAATTCAACACACAAGTCTAGATTGATGTTATATAAAAAACTAAAAGGAAAGATAAGAAAAATTTTGTAAGATATATAACCCATATAAAATAAGATGTGGTATATGGTTATCCTACCTTAAAACAAGTACGAAGTGTGTAGTGTAATATTGGTATACAGAGTGACATTTTTTAACCTTCAAACAAAAGGTTCTTAAGTATACCGATATAAGAAAACATGTCGAAACATGGATGTAAATCGACTAAAACTTGGGTTGGAATAATGTAGGATATCGAAGAAGAACGCTACAACGAGTCATTTCTCCTTAAATAGGCCATGTGGAATTTAGAACTTACGAGTTTAAAAATTTGAGTGAAAAAAATATTATGCATGAAAACGATCTCAGAAATTCCAACAAATGTACGTGCAA
Organism: Allium sativum; assembly: GCA_030737875.1. Lineage (NCBI taxonomy): Eukaryota > Viridiplantae > Streptophyta > Magnoliopsida > Asparagales > Amaryllidaceae > Allium > Allium sativum. The sequence continues at coordinate 249,640,410 of CM060915.1, read as the reverse complement.
AATCATTTATATTTGACTTTTTTTAGGATGATTTTTTTACTTGCACATTCTAACATGTGTAACAAGGGTTGACACGCTTACTCCAGAACACGACCGAGGTCTACACAATCTCAAACTAGCATCTTAAAAAGACATATTACAACTCAATAAATAAATATTGTTCATTCCATCACCTAGCAATTCAACTTACCAATAAAGAACCAAGGTGTTATTTATGAATTTTAAGTTAGTCCTTTTTCAACAAATGACCTAGTTCATAAAATTTGAGTGTTGATGTAGTGTAAATTCCCCATCACTCTTAAAAATTGACTGTGTCCTCACAGTCGTCAATCAGACATATCTTAGTGAAAGGGAAAGAAAATAAGAGGGTAAGAGCGGCTTACTGGATGCGCGTGCAGAAAATATACCGTCATCGAATAGATGAACCGGTCCACAATGGACCAATGGATCAGCCTCATTAAGATTATGAGACACAGCTTAAGCATAGAAAACTAAATCATAAAGGATTTTATATTACGTTTCAGATTTGGAAAAACAAATTTAGTTTTTTCAAAAGTTTTAGTTGCTAATTTAAAATTTTGAACTTACAATTGATCCTAAAATCGAATTGAATTTCTGTAGCAACTAAAGAGAGGTCATTGAGCCGGGGTTTAGTAAAAGTTTCAAAAACAAAGTTTGATTTGTTCAGATGATGTACAAATTGGTGCATCATTCTCACCCCCACACTTGTTTTGAGAAACATTGTTCAGTTTTTCTTTGATATTTTAAATTTTGTTGACTAATTGTTCATTCGTAAACCTAAAGTTAAAACCAAACAAATGAATTCTTGGTAAATTTTGAAATTGTTTTTTCGCAAAAACCATGTTGTAACAAAAAGAGTTCATATACTTCAGAAATTTATCATTGAAAAACAAGTGATCATAGTGAGGTTAGTTGAAACGATCAAGTCGTAAGGATTTTCAATAGTTTTAAAAAATCGTCATTGTGTTTAAGATCACATTCAGCGGTTTCGTTTTTTTCCAACCTCAAGAATTTCTCAATTTTCAAATTATAACGGCCCGAGGGTTTATGACCCTGAAAATCGACACAAAAACATCATGTCAAACATTCAAGCATCGAGAATACCGGACCGTTAATAGAAAGAAGTTAGAGGGTAAGATAAGAAAGAAATAAATATTAGAATAGAAGAAGAAGAAGAACCAACACAACACAGAGTCTCACATCGCAGCAGAGAAAAATATAACATAGAAATAAATCTTTACTGAGAGCTTTGAAAATACTTACAATCATCAGAGTACATCACACATTTAGACAGTTATAATAACCTGCCCTCATATACAATTACACAGCGAAATTATCATATCATACATCTGAACACTTCCAGTTCGACTCCCTAAAGTATCCAATAACCTAAACCTATACAAACCCGAGCATTACAAACGTCGGATCAGTCTGGTGAACTAGAGTGAGAAAAACACATTAAGATTAAAGGTAGCACACAACTTGATTTTTAAGTCAAAATCTTTCCGAAAAAAGATAATCGTAAGACCAAATCCACACATAAATACAGATGGTTTTTACCTTACGATGACCCAAAACATTTTTGAAATTGATATCATTTCTAATATTATAATAGTGTCTAAATACAAATAAATATCAATCTAGAAGAACACTTGCATCTCATGTTCCACATATATAGTATAAAATCAAAACCGCGGGCGCTTATTGGAGAATGGATTTCCATGGAAAGGTATGGGCAACCACCTTTCCGACAATGTACCTCTGTAGATGAATACATTGGGGTTCAAAAAGAATATCCTGCAACCCAGGCTAAACATGACCAGCCCCTCACTTCGCTTCAAAGTACCGAATATATCATCACCACGATTAGGGGCTAGCTAAACGAACCTGTAGCATATAAATAAAATAAAGGGGCAAACAAAGGCATTTGACTTCTCCAGATCAGGTAATGATATACCCTTTTGATGGGTACAACCCACATAGCCATGCGACCTACCCGATTTTAACAATTTCCCGGTTGATGTGGCTTGAGGTTTAAGTTTACCCTTCAGAACAACACATCTCCATTCACTTTGAATGTCACATCATCAGATCCGTGGGATGTCACTAATTGATGTCCACAAAAATACTCTATGTGTTCAGCTAAGAGAAGGAGTACTGCCTTCTCCACCATCAACAGAAATATGTTCTGAAGAAATTAATGTACATGATCCTTTAGGAAAAAATTTGTCACACACTCGTCCATACGAGTCATCTAGGAACAAGATGAACCGAAGGCACCCTCTGTAACACCCCATAATTTTGTTAACATTAAAAAGGATAAATTAAATAATAATTAATTTAATATTAAGAATTAAGGGAAATTGACAACGTCAATACGTCCGTCTCGGAATTCTGGTCAGGATAGACACCTAGTTTGCGTAAAACGGATAACATATGAAGAAGTTAAGGACGATAAAAGTTTGAAAATCAAAACCAGGTATAACTAGCGCACTTGCCAAGTGCGCCAAGGCAATTTTGCACTGGCGCACCTGTAGAGTGCGCCCAAAGTAGTTTTTGGGTATTCGGGCCTTTTCCAAGAGGGAGGCGGCCCAGGACCTGATTTACCCTAGGGCATAGGTGGCATTCGGTTCCAAAGGGTTTTGCAACTATAAATACATAGCTATTTCACATATTTCTTCATTAGAAATCATGGCAGCCAAACTCTGCCCGGAGTCTGAACTGAACTAGGGTCTCTCATCTTCATCTATCAATTAAAGCAAATCAAATTTCGAGATTCAAGCATAGACTCAGCATCAACTTCTTTTCTATCACCTTAGCAATCCAATCATAGTGAGTTTCTAGTTGCTTTTAGGTTTAGATAAATAAAAGTGAATTATGAAAGACTGTGATTTGGATACGTTGTAAACCATGAATCTATGTTATTGTTAGATCTTATGCTATGTCATGATAGATTTATTTCTCTAGATCTAATTAAATTGTGATTATTCTACTTTGTTATTATTGCGGATCTTGGTTTGTAACTATATTGTGGTTAATATAGATCTGTTAATTTGGACAGTTATATCATTGGATAGATCTAATCATTTATGTAAATCATGAACATATGTCACCTTGAATTGGTTAGGATTGGATCTAAATCTTTATCTTAATTGTAACTTTTATGACATGCTATGATGTGGGTTTGTGTAGATCTTTTCTAAACTAGTAAATCTAATTTATGTGGACATTGAGACTGTTAGACAGATCTAGATTATCAGCATATATTATCATGTTAGATCTATTTTATGTCATCTAAATTATCACCTTATGTTGTCATATTAGATCTATTTTATGTGATCTAATTTATCACCTTGTGTAATCATGTTAGATCTATTTTAATCTCTAAATTTGAATTATGTGATCTAAATTATCACCTTGTGTCATCATGTCAGATCTAAACCGATTGGACATCTAAATTGCTTTAATTTAGATCTTACTATGCTTATTGTGACATTATAGTTATGGACTCCCAACCGTTCATCAGTTTTATGTCCACCTTGTTATGATGACAATTTCATGTCCATGCCAGTATGTATGTTCACCTTATTATCATGCTAGTTTATGTTTATGCCAAGATGATTATTTTAGTTATATTCCCATTAGTTTCCCTATTATCGTTTATGACTAGGATATTGTCTAGTCTAGGCATGTTGCCAATTTTTTGAGGGCGCTAGTTAAGGAACGGGGGAAAAAGGGTTAAAAATGGCATAATTTGAATATGAACATTTTTTGACATGTAATTCAAATTATTAAGTAAAATAGGTATTGACACCTATAAAAGGAAAGGATTAATTAATTGGTAAATTAATTAAAAACGGAATGCCTAGTAATTACAATTAGGAATTGTAATTGTACTTATGACACGAGGTAAGGTTGCATTAGTGATGGAAGTCTGCCCGGACCCGACCGGCCTATCCAGTAGCCACTAGTGTTGAACCTAATGTGGGAGGTCTAAGTACGCAAATACGAATCGGGATAAGACACGAGGTTAGGCCCAACTGTAGAATAAGACTGTCCGGACCCGACCGACATATCCAGCATCCACACATTGTAGGCCTAATGTGGGAGGTCTAGCCCATTATAAACCATAAATGGACATGGTAATGAATTGGGCTACTTAACCAAATCTAATCCATAGGGATTTTATGATTGTGAACTAAGGTTAGGGTTAAGTAAATTGATTGGATAGTGGATGGGTTAAGCAAATCTAGAAGGGGTGGGCAATATATACATATAGGCCTACAACTTAACCTGATAAGGTTATGTAATTAAAGACACCTAGTGGTATACATAACCAGAGAAAATAATAAAGTTATGTAATTAAAGACACCTTTTAGGTTATACATAACTGAATAGGGCTATGTAATTAAAGACACCTAGTGGTATACATTGTCGATGAAAAACCTAGTGGGGGATATAAGACAAAGGGGAGAGCTTGTATCATATTGTGTGGGACCCATTTCAGTCAGTAACCCGGAGTTAGTATCAAATAAAGTACTCTGTACTAGGCGGAGAAGGGACACACTTACTGACTGATTGTAAGACATCCAAACGTGGAGGACGGTGTGGGCGGCGCAAACCGACTAGGCCATGTGCGTGCATGAGCCGGGAAGAGGGGGATAAGACGACTGTGACACCAGTAGATACGTGGATGTGCATAGCAGTAAATGGTTTCCACTGTAGGACGTGATACATCCTACCGTGGGGCCGGCACAGAGTATCTACGAAGTAGGGAGCCGATCGATTAGGGTAGTGGTTGGGGTAGTGGTTAGGGTATATTTTGGACATATTCCCTCAATCTACCACCTTATAGTGTATGGGATCATCTCATTCTAGTTATACTAGTAATTGTGCAGAGTAATCATTAGAGAAGTGTAAACACCTTACCCTGTCTACCCTGTCATCTCATTCTAGTTATACTAGTAATTGTGCAGAGTAATCATTAGAGAAGTGTAAACACCTTACCCTGTCTACCTTGTCACACCTGCCATTTACGTAGTGATCTCTCTTATCCACTTTATATGCCTATCATGTTACTTTTATTTATTTACTGGCTAAAAGTAACTAGACTCACTAGACTTTATGTCTCACCCTTTTGTTTCTCCTTCTTTCTTCCGTTTCCTCCCAGGTTCTCTGGGAGGAAACACCAAGGCTTGGTCAGGACTCAGATATCACCTTGCAAGGAGCTACTTCTGAAGTATGGCTCAAGTTCTTGTCTCTACTATGGCTTAACTCCTTCAATTGGGAATAACGATTTTATATTCTTATGTACTCTGATGATGCAAGACAGAAGTTATTTTATTGCAATGGTTTTTGTGTCTTATGGTATTGTGGACCACTGTATTATGATTTATGTTGAAATAAAAATTTAAATTTCCGCTGCTATCTTATTTAATATTTGTCTTGTAATTATTTTGTGTCTGCTTACCTATAACGCTTCACGGAAATTAATGATTCCCTTAGTGAGTGACATTAACGGACGTGGGGTGTCACACTTTGTATTAGAGCTGAAGGTTACCAGATTGGATAAAAGTTTATGAAAATTATTTTCAAAAAGGTTTTAAAAGGCAACATTTTCAAAAAGAAAAGTCTGTTTTGAAAAACATTCCCCAAAACGCCATATGTAGTATCTTTCGGTCCTTTATCTAAATTTCTTCCGTTCTCCTTTTTCAGCATGTCTGGGGAGCAAAACATTCTTAATATCCCAGAGGGCGTCATAATACCCGGATGCTTCCGTATATATTTAGAGGCTATGACATCTGCCGAAGGCCAACGAAATGTTCCTCTCCCAGTCGCACCAGTCATTCCTCCTCCTCCCCTCTAAGAGCAGATAAATTTGCCAAGATCTGCAAAGACTTCCTTGCTATGGGTGGGAAGCCATTCCATGGGAAAGATACATTCGTAGAAGCTCAGAATTGGCTCAAGGAGACCGAGGATTTATTCGTAATCTTTGAAGTAAAGGATAGAAGGAAGGTTCAGTTAGCCACCTGGCTACTAAAGGACGAAGCCTCATTTTGGTGGGAAGTCACTCAGGTTGGACGTCCGGTGGAGACATGGGAAGATTTTAGATAGAGGTTTAAAATGAAATTTCTTTCCCAAGATGAAAGCAGCATGCAGATGGAGAGATTCTTATCACTCAAATAGGGAAACTTGACCGTAAAAGAGAATGTGAATAAATTCAACCAGCTAGAAAGGTTCAGTTTAGAGTTGGTGGATACGTCGAACAAAATGGCTTTGCAGTTTGCTAAAAGGCTGAATGTGCCTCTACATGGTTTAGCCATGTCCCATATTCCAAAGGAGGCTACTTTTGAAAAGCTTTTTTATATGGCCTAATGCATGAGGAAGACAAGGGAGAAAAGAAGGCTGAAGAGACATTGCAAAATAGGAAGGTTTGGCCCAAGAAGGGGCAGCAGCAACAACAGAAGAAAGGAGGGAAAATGATAAAGGCAAGGATAAGAGAAAATGTCACCATTGTGGGAAGGAAGGTCATCTGGTTAAAGACTGTAAGCGAAGGAAGAACTCTTGCTACCACTGTGGAGAGACCGGACACTTTGCTAAAGAGTGCCCGAAGATACAGGGATCACAGGGACAAGGTTAAAGGGCAGGAAATTCTGAAGGATAGGTGCATGCTCTCGCGACCAGTGCTCCTGACAGAGGTAGAAAAATTTATGTGGAAGGTTTAATTTCTCTTTCAAACCATCCTATTAGAACACTTTTTGATTCTAGCGCTTCACATTCATTTAAATCAAGTTCTATAGTTGAATCTCTGCACTTAATTACTAGTATGGTAGTGGATCCCATAGTTGTTTCAAACACCATTGGTGGTTCGGCTCATTTATCTATGATCGGGGTTTGAAAATATCTGTGTCAGGCGTCGAGTTTGAATGCGACGTGTATGTACTCGGATTTATGGGCTACGGGTTGATTCTAGGAATGGATTGGCTTACCACGTATGGTGCCATTCTGGATTGTGAGAAGAGGGTTGTTACGCTTCTGACTTTTCATGGGAGAACCCTCGAGATTTCATGTGACCCACAAGGGTCTATTATGCTTAGTTTCCTAGAGTCTCTTGATGCATTTATCGACGATCGGCAATCTGTTCCAATAGTGCGGGATTTTTCCAATTTTGTTGATGAGGTTTGAGGTATATCTCCAAGGCGTGAGATCGACTTTCGTATATATCAGGTGGACAATGCAAAGCCAGTTGCATTTCCAGTGCGCCATATGGCTCCAAGGGAAAGGAGGGAGCTGAGTAAGCCAGTAGGGGAGCTACTTGAGAAAGGGTTTATCAGATGAAGCATATCTGAATGGGGTGCTCCAGTAGTATCCGCAACTAAGGTGGATGGTTCGCTTCGTTTGTGTGTTGATTATAGAGAGCTGAATAAACTCACTAAGAAGAATAGGAACCCGCTTCTAAGGATTGATGATTTATTTGATCAGCTTGGTGGTGCCTTGGTATTTTCTCAGTTAGACTTGGCCACGGGGTTCCATCAGTTGAGGGTGGCTGAGTACAACATAGATAATACTGCCTTTAGGACTCTGGACGGTTTCTTTGAATGGCTAGTTATGCCTTTTGGGCTGACGAATGCACCAGCGTATTTTGTTGATCTGATGTGTAGGGTGTTTCGGGAGTTCCTAAATAAATTTGTTGTAGTCTTTGTCGATGATATTTTAAAATCTTCTCCAAAAGCAAAGTAGAGCATATCCAACATTTGAGAGAAGTTCTGAAAACTCTCCGTGACCATCAGCTTAAAGCAAAATTCTCCAAATGCCATTTTTGGAGAAAAGAGGTGAGATTCTTAGGGCATGTGGTCTCCAAAGAAGGGATAGCGGTAGATCCTGCGAAGGTGGTTGCAGTGCTAGATTGGCAGGTTCCTAAAAATGCAGCTGAGTTGAGAAGCTTTCTTAGTTTAGCAGGTTACTATAGGAAGTTCATTAAGGACTCCGCAAAGATACCAGCCCCACTCACCAAACTGACAAAGAAGAACTTGGCATTCTCATGGGATATAGACTGTGACGTTGCTTTCCAACGAATGAAGAGGGCTCTGACAACAGCCCCAGTCTTGGCCTTACCTGACGGGAATAAAGTGTTCACTATTTACACGAATGCATGCGGTACAAGGCTTGGTACGGTTCTAATACAAGAAGAGAAAGTAGTGTGTTATGGGGGCAGACAGCTGAGAGTTCATGAAAAGAACTGCCAAACCCATGATCTAGAGCTAGCTGCCATAGTGTTTGCGTTAAAGACGTGGCATCACTATTTACTTGTAGAGAAGTTCAAGTTTTACACCAATCATAAATCTCTCAAGTATTTGTTCTCACAGAAGGATCTCAATTTAAGGCAACAGCGGTGGATGGAGTTTCTAGCTTCTTATGATTTTGAGATTTCTTATACCCCCGGCAAGGGTAATGTGGTGGAAGACGCACTAAGTAGGCAGAGGGTGGCCCTGAGTCCTCTGTTTATGGAAAGAAGAACTTGGAGTTCATATGATCTTTTAATTTTAGACCTTCCACGATATTTTGTCTGATTTGTTTGCATCCTTGGAGATACGACCGACTCTTATGGACCAGATAGAAGCTTCGCAATAAGGTGACCCACAGATTCTAGACATCATGGATAAGCTCAGAAGAGGAGAGACTTCTAGTCACCTCAGCAGATATGCTATAGATGAAAAGGGGGTTGCGACGAGATGGAAGGCTTTGTGTTTCTCAAACTGGAAGATTGATAAAGGCAGTCCTAAAAGAAGCCCACCATTCTAAGATGACCATTCATCCAGGTGGTGATAAGATGTACAGGGACATGAAGAGGGATTTCTTTTGGGATGAGATGAAGAAAGATGTGGCCGAATTTGTTTCCCAATGTTTAGTTTGCCAGCAAGTCAAAGCTAAGCAAAAGAAGCCCGGTGGTTTCCTTCATCCTTTGGAGGTTCCTCAGTGGAAATGGGAGAGCCTCTCTATGGATTTCATAGATGGTTTGCCTAGATCGAAGAAAGGCAACACTAGTATCTAGGTTGTGGTAGATAGACTTAGTTTTTATCAAATTGTCACCTCTGACGAATGTGGTTCGCTTCAGATCAGTTGAGAAGTTGGCACCTAGGTTTGTAGGACCATTTCCCATAACCGAGAGGATGGGCCAACTGGGCTATAGAGTAAAACTCCTAGACAATCTATCCGGCGTTCATGATGTTTTCCACGTTTTCCATCTGCCGAATGCCTGCATGACATTACAGTAATCGTTGAGCCGAGTTTATTGGAAGAAGTCGAAGTGGAACGGGAGGCGACAGTCAGGCGAGTCCATTCCCGTATTCTGGGATCAGAAGTTAAGAAGCTACGCAATAAAGAGATCAAGTTGCTAAATGTAACACCCCACCTCCATTAAGGTCACTCGCAAAGGGAATGCCTTAACTTCAGTGGAGCGTTTTAAGTGAATATAGAACAAAAAATCACAACAAGACAGATATAAAGCAGTACTTGAAAATTTAAAACTTTATTTATTGGAGCAGAAGATAAATATGTTTGGTTACATCATCAAAAACCATAAACCAAAGTCAAGTACATAATATCCATCTTGATAAAACAAAGTACATAATCCCACAACTATAAGTAGCCATAAAGAAAATGATTGGCTGAGCTTTTCTTCGGCAATCCAAATCCAAGTTCTCCCAAAGAGATCCCAATCAAGCTCCACTAGTACTAGTCCCACCCTTAGAACCGGGGGGGGGGAGGAAGAAAAGAGGTGGAAACAAAGGGGGTCAGACATAAAGTCTGGCGAGTGCGATAACTCTAACAACGTAATTATTAAAGCAATATGATAAGATATAAGCTGGAGAATAAGGTAATGACTATGTGAACCACATGGGTATGGCAAGGCAATCAAGAGAAACAAAGATAACATAAATGGCGCTTCCTAATCTATATAGGATAATTACTATACTCTACCGTACTGTACTAACACTAACTGCACCCCTACTAGTCACTCTAGAAACTTAATCCCTCTTGGTTAAATAGAACGATGATAGCTTCGTGTACTACTAGATGTACCCACTATCCTCCACGTTTGACTGTATATCTCTAGTTGCTATCATAGGTACCCAGCGTGTATCTATCCCTACTAGATGTACCCCCTTCAATAAGTAATAATGGTAATTCTATGTACTCCTATCTGACGTCATAGGTGTCGCCTGCTCCTATCTCCACTAGGTGTACCCCCTTAGTAATTATTAATAAAAGTGGTAGCTTCATGTACCCCTAGCTGACTACATAGGTGCCGTCTGCTCCTATCTCCACTAGGTGTACCCACTACCCTACCCCATTTGATCGGCTCCCTAACTCGTAGATACCCGTGCTGGCCCCACAGTGGGGTGTATCACTCCCCAAAGTGGCAACCCGATACCACAAATAATGCACGGCTTATACCAACACGATGCAACAACGTCTTACCTACCAGCCCGGGTCCACACACGCATATGAACCCGTTGGACTTGCATTGCCACCGCTAACCCGGTTTGGCCTCTTACAGTCAATCCCAGTATGCGTGTCCCGTCCTCGAATTGGGTCGAGCCCACAAAGATACGTATGGGTTACTGGTTGAAATGGGCCCCCATGACTTGACAAAAGCTATCCACCTAAGCTTGGTCCCCTCTAGTATATCCCACTTAACCCCACTTCTTATTCATGTTTCAATTACATGTTTCAATCTTGGTTAAGGGTTTCTATTAGTAATTCCACATGCCACCCAAGGCACCCACTTAACCCCTATGTCCCACTTACATGTTTTACCTTGGTTAAGTGTTTCTAATCGTATTTCCTCATGCCACCCAAGGCACCCACTAGATTCCACATGCCACCCAAGGCACCCACTTAACCCCCTCATGTCCCACTACATGCTTATCTAGTTAAGTGTTTCTTAATTCATTAAAACCGTAATCTCATAAAGACCTCTCACATTAGGCTGACATTTGTGGCAGCTGGATTTGTCGGGCGGGTCCGGGCAGTCTTACACCACAAACGAGCCTAACCTCGTGTCTTTACAACTGTTACGTATTTAGTTTACGCCTAAGACCTCTCACATTAGACTGACATTTGTGGCAGCTGGATTTGCCGGGCGGGTCCGGGCAGTCTTACACCACAAAAGAGTCTAACCTCGTGTCTTAGACGATTAATTACTCCTAATTAATCATTCCCCAATTTGAATTACTTTCCCTATTCAAATTATCAATCAATTCCAAATTTAACGATGTCCATACTTGCATAGTCTTTGTATTATCAAAGAGGAATAAACGTCACAAATTCACATACACACAATAATAGATCTAATTTGCATCAAACTTGCAATTAAGAATTTCAACATACTTGCATAGTCTTTGTATTATCAAGGATCAAAAATCATAGATCTAAAAGGTGTGGGGTTGCATGTATGAACATAATTTTACACCCAACTAGCCTAAGTAATTATCACAAACTTACATGAACTGTGTATGTTGTCAACCTAAACATAAAGGTGTCATCTTACATTACTATGGATCCAATAAAGGTGTTAACTTGAGTACACTATGGATCCACATAAAGGCGTAAACTTTCATAACTAGGCATGTCATAGATTCAACATAAAAATGTCAACTTGAATATGGATCTAAACTTTAAAGGTGTGAACTTTTATATATACATATGAATCCAATTATCACTTAAAATTGCACATGAACATAATACCTATACGAACTAGCATATGTTCCCCATCCATATTCGTATAAAAACTAATGTTATAAACCTAGGCGGTTGGATTATAAAAAGGGATTCATTAACACAAGTTAACATCATGAACTACTAGCATATATTTTAGATCCAAACTTACATAACATCATATAAAAAACTTTCATAACATCATATATAAAACTTGCATAACATCTTATATGAAACTAGCATAACATCATATATAAAACTTGCATAACATCATATGTGAAACTTGCATAACATCGCATATAAAACTTTCATAACATCATATAATATGAATTAAGTTAACATACATGATTAAACATATGAATTAGATTCACAACCACAACTTATAATCCAACGTATATCACATCATAACTGATTTAGCAATTATTTTGTTAAGGTGATCGAACTCACAACTCAAAAGCAGTCTTGAGTTCTGAATTCTGATTTCTGGAGTTGAATTAGCGCTCCTTTGATGAAGAATCGCTGTTAGGGTTGAATAGTTCTGATTTGGTTATTGTTCTTCCTCTTTAATTTGGTGGCGGCTGCTCTAGGGTTCAAGACAACAGCATGACGGCCATAGGTTTAGTTTTAATTCTAATTTAGTGTTTGAGTCTATGGGTCTTTTTATAGAGTTATGAATTAATTTAAGCCGTCGGATGTTCTTAGGGTTAATCAAAACCATTCAGTCCAGATTAGAACTATCCAGAAACCATAATGACTCATTAACTAGTCAGAAATGACTCAGCACTGACTCACCGTTCGAACCAGATGGCTGTGCAGGTTTTCTCTCGGCCTGGGTGCACTTGGGAAGTGCGCCAATGCAAATTTGTACTGGCGCACTTCCCAAGTGCGCCAGTGCATTTTTTTTTCAAACTTCGTTCGTCCATATCTTCTTCATACGATATCCGTTTTACGCAAACTCGGACTCTATCTCAAGAAGAATTCCGAGACGAACGCAATGGAACGACCCATTTCCCTTAATTCCCACATTTGAAATTAAGTATTCTTAAAATTAGTTAACCTGATTATTCGAAAATTCGGGGTGTTACACTAAAGGTTCAATGGGGAGACAATCCAGGGGATGCGACTTGGGAGACCGAAGACAAGATTCGTGCTTCGTACCCTTTTCTTTTCGAGGGTATGTTCTTAACTCCTTTTCCCAAAGCTTTATAAGTACTTGTTTCTATCATTTGAGTATATCTTATTTTTAGTATTTTTTGACCTTTAGATAGGAATCCTATGGATGTAGACATGTGTTTGAGACATGTTATGATTGAAGGATGCAAGTGAATGTAAGTGTTTGCTAGTGGTTGCCTGTGGATGCATATACACACACATTAGGCACTAGATTGGCTCAATCACTCTTATATTGCATATGGATGTTTGGGCACCTTTTTTTGATGGAAATGGATAAACTAACATATGGATATTGCATTTGGACAAATGAGTGTGCACGCATATAGGGCTTACATGTTATAATAGACTTATTTGCATACATATTGGATTCATGGCACTAACATACATTGCATTAAGGAGGTCAACTGAATCGGTAGACCTCCTGATCTTCGCATTAGTGTTTGGACATATACACACACCTTTGCATATATTCATGAAAGCATTAGAAATCCTTAAGGACAATGGATGCCAGTGATTGATGGATGAGTAGATGGATGATGGATGGTAGGATATGCATTTTCTAAACTTGGAGATTTCGGGGACGAAATCCTTTAAGTAGGGGAGAATGTAACATCCCATAATTTTATTAACATTAAAAAGGATAAATTAAATAATAATTAATTTAATATTAAGAATTTAGGGAAACTGACTACGTCATTACGTCCATCTCGGAATTCTGGTCAGGATAGACACCTAGTTTACGTAAAACGGATAACATATGAAGAAGTTACGAACGATAAAAGTTTGAAAATCAAAACGAGGTATAACTGGCACACTTTCCAAGTGCGCCAAGGCAGTTTTGCACTGGCACACCTGTATAGTGTGCCCAGAATAATTTTTGGGTATTTGGGCCTTTTCCAAGTGGGAGGCGACCCGCAACCTGATTTACCCTAGGGCATATGTGGCAGTCGGTTCCAGAGGGTTCTGTAGCTATAAAAACATAGCTATTTCACATATTTCTTCATTAGAAATCATGGCGTACGAACTTTGCCGGAGTCTGAACTGAACTAGGGTCTCTTATCTTCTTCTATCAACTAAAGGAAATCAAATTCTGAGATTCAAGCACAGACTCAGCACCAACTTCTTTTCTATCATCTTAGCAATCCAATCATAGTGAGTTTCTAGTTGCTTTTAGGTTTAGATAAATAAAAGTGAATTATGAAAGACTGTGATTTGGATACGTTGTAAACATTGAATCTATGTTGTTGTCAGATTTTATTCTATGTCATGATAGATCTATTTCTCTAGATCCAATTAAATTGTGATTATTCTACTATGTTATTATTGTGGATCTTGGTTTGTAACTATATTGTGGTTAGTATAGATCTGTTAATTTGAACAGTTGTATCATTGGATAGATCTAATCATTTATGTAAATCATGAACATATGTCACCTTGAATTGGTTAGGATTGGATCTAAATCTTTATCTTAATTGTAACTTTTATGACATGCTATGATGTGGATTTGTGTAGATCTATTTCTAAACTAATAGATCTAATTTATGTGGACATTGAAACTATTAGACAGATCTAGATTATCACCTTATGTTATCATGTTAGATCTATTTTATATGATCTAAATTATCACCTTATGTTGTCATGTTAGATCTATTTTATGTGATTTAATTTATCACCTTGCGTTATCATGTTACATCTGTTTTAACCTCTAAATCTGAATTATGTGATCTAATTTATCACCCTGTGTTATCATGTTAGATCTAAACCGACTGGACATCTAAATTGCTTTAATTTAGATCTTACTATGTTTATTGCGACATAATAGTTATGGACTCCCAACCGTTCATCGGTTTTATGTCCAGCTTGTTATGATGACAATTTCATGTCCATGCCAGTATATATGTTCACCTTATTATCATGCTAGTTTATGTTTATGCCAAGATGATCATTTTAGTTATATTCCCATTATTTTCCCTATTATCATTTATGACTAGGCTATTGTCTAGCCTAGGCATGTTGCCAATTTTGTGAGGGCGCTAGTTAAGGAACATGGGAAAAAGGGTTAAAAATGGCATAATTTGAATATGAACATTTTTAGACATGTAATTAAAATTATTGAGTAAAATAGGTATTGACACCTATAAAAGGAAAGGATTAATTAATTGGTAAATTAATTAAAAATGGAATGTCTAGTAATAACAATTACGAATTGTAATTGTACTTATGATACGAGGTTAAGTTGCACTAGTGGTGGAAGTCTGCCTAGACCCGACCGGTATATCCAGCAGCCACTAAGGTTGAACCTAATGTATGAGGTCTAAGTATGCAAATACGAATCGGGCTAAGACACGAGGTTAGGCCCAACTGGGGAATAAGACTGCTCGGACCCGACCGATATATCCAGCATCCACATGTTGTAGGCCTAATGCAGGAGGTCTAGCCCATTATAAACCATAAATGGATATGGTAATGAATTGGACTACTTAACCAAATCTAATCCATAGGGATTGTATGATTGTGAACTAAGGTTAGGGTTAAGTAAATTGATTGGATAGTGGATGGGTTAAGCAAATCCAGAAGGGGTGGGTAATATATACATATAGGCCCACAATTTAACCCATAAGGTTATGTAATTAATGACACCTAGTGGTATACATAACTATAGAAAATAATAAAGTTATGTAATTAAAGACACCTTTTAGGGTAAGCATAACTGAATAGGTACATGTTTATCATAATTTACTGTTTTGTTTGGGTGATGATGATTTTATGAGCCGATTGGCTAGCCGCTTGGCTTTTTCTTTTTCTTTTTGAGATCTGAGGGCCTGTATGGCAATTTCGGGATTTTCCCGGTGCTCCCGGTGCAGGGGAGGTTATGGCAAAAAATTTCGAAAATTTAGGGTGTTAGCCAAATTTTTGAAAAAATTTGAAAGGTTCTTAGAAACTGAAAAGTTGAAGAACTTAAGCCGTAACAAAAATAATGAAAGTTGAGTTGATTAGTAAAACAACTTTCGGCTTCGTTCCTTTTCGGGACGAAAAGTTTTAAGTGGGGGAGATTGTAACAACCCGGAAAATGCGAGCCAATTTAAATTTTTTATTTTGGCAATTATAATGAAGTTTGAATATTTAAAATGGATTATTTTAAATAATAACGACGAGAAATTTATTTTTGAATGAAATTCGAACGTATATATTATATAGATCGTCGTTAGAATATAAATATTTATTTATAATTATAAAAGGAATTGAAAATGGCGCGGTAGTTCGATAATTCGATTTCAAACTTCAAATGAATGTACAGGATTCAAAACAAACCGGAATTTAGCGAAACCAGAAATATTAGAATCTATTTGAAAATAAAATACAGTTTTTTTAATAACATATATAAGACTGTTTTTATAATATATAAGATTGGTTTTATAAAATATAAAAATTTGAAATAGGAAATGTTTTCTTTTTAAAAATAAATAAATATACATGGCTTTTGAAATAAAATTAGCATAGAGATTTTTTAAACTATAAAATTTTCTTTGTCTTAAACTACAAAATTTGCATTGTTTTGAACTATAAAATACTTTGTTTTGAAAATATAAAGATCAGATTTTTGAAAATATAAAAATGAGATTTTTATGTAGATAGTATAGGAATAAAAATCTGATTTTTATATAGGTATGATAATAAAATACGATCTTTATAGAAGAAGTAGAAATATAAAAATATAATTTTTATGTACAAAGAACCGTCGAAAGAAAATATATATGAACATTTTTGATTTGAAAATATATATGAACATTTTTTATTTGAAAATATATATGAACATTTTTTATTTGAAAATATATATGAACATTTTTTATTAGAAAATATATATGAACATTTTTCATATGAACAGCAGGAAAGGGTCGCATTGGAATTTTTGGCATTATTCGAACCATTCAGGAATAGATAATGGAGGAGTGGATCTCCAAGGTGAGAACTCCTCACTTTTATTTTAAATTTCTAGTTAATATATATACTAGGATGTAGACGGTGTTTAGTAGCACCTGACACCCGTCCTCCACAGACCATGGACGGCTTGTATGCTTGGTTGTTTGATTTTGATGTATAGTTGATTGTGTGATGTGATGTGAAATGAAATAAAATAATTATATATTTAAAAATATTTTATAGTTAAAAATAGAATTTTTAACGTGTATATGAAATAAAAATAAACAAATCGGACGATTTGTTTATATACACACATTTGACTGATATTGATTGGGACGATAAATTTTACACATCGCCCAACTACACAAATAAAATATGTGTTTGATTGTTTGAAACCCCACACGAGTATTGGGATGATATTTGACGTACACTAATCCTGATTGTTTAGTTGTATGTCGATCGATTGATTGACAGACTGTTATAAGCGTTAAATATTTATATTCGATGCTTATACAGTGTAGAATGCACTTTGGATGATGGTTGATTATTCATCGTTGTTATTATATACATGTGTTGTAGAAAATCCATATAATTAACACTATATGGTAATTGATTGGGCCTCATTCCAGTTTTGAACAAAAATATTTGAATAGAAATATTTGAATAGAAATATTTGAATAGAAATATTTGAAGAGAAATATTTGAACAGAAATATTTGAATAGAAATATTTGAATAGAAATATTTGAAAAGAAATATTTGAACAGAAATATTTGAAATAGAATATTTGAATATAGAAATATATGAAGCCGTATTGATTAGATTGACACCATTTTGACGTAAACGATATTTATATCGATTGTATTCGTTTTATACGGAATATTGAAAAGTGATTTCAAAATCGAATATTTTAAATTGAAATTTGAACCAAATTGAAACGAATTGGAATTCGAATTGAAATAAATAGAAATGAATTCGAATTGAACGGAATATAAAGTGAATTCGAATTGAATTGAATATAAAGTGAATTCGAATTGAATTGAATATAAAACGAATTCGAATTGAATTGAATATAAAGTGAATTCGAATTGAATTGAATATAAAGTGAATTCGAATTGAATTGAATTGAAAAGAATTCGAATTGAATTGAATATAAAGTGAATTCGAATTGAATTGAATATAAAACGAATTCGAATTGAATTAAATATAAAGTGAATTCGAATTGAATTGAATATAAAGTGAATTCGAATTGAATTGAATATAAAGTGAATTCGAATTGAATTGAATATAAAACGAATTCGAATTGAATTGAGTATAAAGTGAATTCGAATCGAATTGAATATAAAACGAATTTGAATTGAAATTGAATAGAAATGAATTCGAATTGGAATTGAATAGAATCGAATTTGAATTGAAATGAATTTGAAATGAATTTAAAAAGAATTTATATTGGGAAAATTTCAATTTTGATTTGAATCTGAAATGAAGTTGAAATCGTTTTGAAAACGAATTTTAAACGATTTATAAAATTCGTTTTAAATAGAAATCGACGAAATATATATTATATATATAATATAATGGCCTGAACGGAACGCGCCGCGCTGCGGCAGTTCGCGAATTTTGACCATTGACTTCGAATTGGCGTTGCGGGAGTTCCGCCCGTCGGATTCTCCTGAAACCGAAAACGTTGGGTTCGTATCGAAAAAAGCTTTCCAATGATTATTAGAAATTTGAAATCTGACGGTTAGATTTGAAGATATGTCCAAATCAATTTCAGAAAAGGTCGTTGTAAGTGTAGTTCGATGGCCGTAGATGGAAATCGACTGTACGGGCCTTGATAAAATTATTTAAAATATCTATAATTTGTGTAAAATCATAAGAAATGATTTGTGAAGAACTGGGATGAAAAATCCCACATTTGTAAAGATAAAAATAGATTTTTATCAAAATGAACTAGTTTTGAACTAGAATTAAAATCAATTTATTTTTGAAATAAATAAATTGAATTTGAAATGGGTTTTAAATAACCAGAATTTCTAATATATTTAATTGGAATTGAAATAAAATGTGATTTGGGTTTATCGTGGACTGTGTTTTAAATGACATTAGTTCTTTAACCCAGTAAAAGGAGTTTTAGTGAATCTTTAATTAGATTGAAATGAGAATTGGTAATTTAAATCATCAAAATTTGGAAATGGTCGAAAGAGGAGTATCACCAGTTTTGCTCTGAGCGATAGTCAAATCTTTAATTAGATTTGAACGTGAAATGGTAATTAAATTTATCGATAACACCGTGGTGTTAGTTATGGGGTAATAACAGTTTTGCTCCATGGGATGAATAGGTTGGGATTGGGAAATAAAATAAATAATTTCTTTGGTGTGGTTCGCTAATCTCGACTAGTTTGGAAAACCATAATTTGGTTTGATATGACATCCAAAGGAAGATTAAAGAATAAATTTTAAAGAATTTATCTTTGATAAAATTAATGGGAACCTTTCCCTATGAATATGAAATTTAGTGACTGATGAATTGGAATGAGGCAAATGTTGTGTTTTTTGGTATTTGATTATAAGATATGCAAGTTATTCAGAAAGATCGGGCATAACCCATTCTGAATAACTGATTCGACGATGAGTCGAAGAGATGGAAGACGGTGCAAGACCGACGATCTTCACATCGAATGGATGTGTGCTACTGATGCTCACGATGGGAGTAGCTACCTTGAAGGGGGCTGAAGTGGTAGCCGTCCGGACGTACTTGTTGATTGTACGGATATGCGAGGAAAGTGCCTCCGGTTTCGTTCAGACCTAGAATGGACTTGTAAATGGATGGTGTGTCTGACATTGTATTCCTTCATGTTGTGTTCGTTGATCTCTGCTAAATATATATTTGTTTGGCGGTGGAGAATTTATTCTCTTGCTTAACGCCCTTCTCTGAGACGTACGAGCCCAGAGGTTATATATTGGCAGAAATCAGTGGTACGATATGGATTGATAGTGTGGCATGATGAGATGCAGTGATCCAGACTTTTGTTGAAAAGCAAAGTTTGGTGGATGATGATCAAAGCGCAGCTTTAATATAGCACGACTTTGTGTATAGCGTTGATTTGCGAGCCTCACACCCCGGTATGGTGGTAAACTGATGGTTTGATCAGTATGCTTTTTAGAGGATGGGCACCTTAGTGGTGTCGTGGATTCGGTCGACCGAGATTGAGCTTAGTGCTCAGAGGGATAGGGTAAGCGGTGTTTTCTCTCGCCGAGACGTAAGCCGCAGTGATACTCGATTTCCCAAAAGTGTGGATGTGCATTACGGTGTTTTCTCTAGCTGAGACGTAAGCCGTTGTAGATGGCACTACGCGATCGATCTTTCGAATCAGGAGCCACCATGATGGAAATCCAATTTCCAAATATGACATTTTGCGGTTTTGATTGTAGAGCCTAGTATTGGCGACATGATATATGGTACCCATGCTGTCTATGATTGATATATTTATATTTGAAGTTGTTTTCTTCACTTATAGTAATAATATAAGATGAAATTTCGCGTATCAAGCATATTTGGCTATTATAAGGGAAAACCCTATCCTCCGGCTTGCGTTGCATTGTGTGATGCGATCTGGTTCTTATAATAGCTTCATTGTTCTTTATTTAGCATTGCGCTGTTTGTTTTCTGCAATGGTATTCTTGGGAGAAAACCCGTTCTGTGTTATACGGTGTGGTCCCTTGATTTACCTAACTTTAAAAACAAAGATTAATAACTGTTTTAGTTCTCACACCAGTCACATGACTGACCAGGAGTTTATTGTTTTAACCTAAACTCTGGATACCCCTATTTTCCACACGGGCAGCTAGTAGTTTTGGTTTTGCAGATTTATATTCACAGAATCCTGATTTACAGCTGGAGCGATATCCGGAAAGCTCTGTATCCGTATACCTCTTCTAGTTGTGCTTTGTATTGTTTTTCTGCTGCGATGTATTTAAATGTAATTTAAATCTCTGATATCTTTATGTGTAATATTAATTCATACTCTGTATATTCTTGTATTCTGATGGAATTGTTGTAATTTACAATGAAATGTTCTTCTGTTTGCATTCTGATTTGTCGTGTTCTCAAGGTAATCCGGGCTTTCCTTCACGGGGAAGTTACGGGTCTTCACAGTTGGTACCAGAGCTATGGTTTACAGAGCTAGAGAACATGACACATTAGAACCAAACGAAAGAATTCATCAGATATTGGATTAGTAATATCCAATTAGAATGACTCGTTAGAGATAGGATCAGTAGTATCCTAGAATGAGTGTAAAGAGTATGTTTTTAAGTAAAACAAACTTTGTTTTGAAAATTAAAATCGAGTATACGTATTTGAATATTTTAGTTGTATTAGATTTGGACGATTCAGTATATAAAGATTTTGCATATACGCGTCATGAACGTATATTCGAAGTTTTAATATACTGGATAGATACAGAATCGCATTCTAGTCGCCCGGGGATGGTTCTGATGATCGCTATAGTACGTACATCATCAGAATTTATATTCGAGTTTCGAAAGTGTGATATCTATATATTTCCATTAGGCTGGTGTGAGAACCAAAACTAGATAGATTTATTGTTGTGATTTGGCATCAAAAACATGATTTTCTGTATATGTAGTAAAATTATGAATTTGAAACATTAATCCACTAATGTATTAATGTTTGTGTTGTTTGTTTATTTTTTTGATATTTTGAACCATTTGGTCTAATCGAACCGAATATTGAATTGTATTGAAAATTGGTCATATTTGCTTGCATATACATGTACTTACATTGAATAGGTCATAGCAAGGAGGCTAGAGCAGAGAAATAAAATTGTTTGCCCGACAAATAGGTACATGTTTATCATAATTTACTGTTTTGTTTGGGTGATGATGATTTTATGAGCCGATTGGCTAGCCGCTTGGCCTTTTCTTTTTCTTTTTGAGATCTGAGGGCCTGTATGGCAATTTCGGGATTTTCCCGGTGCTCCCGGTGCAGGGGAGGTTATGGCGAAATTTTTCGAAAATTTAGGGTGTTAGCCAAATTTTTGAAAAAAAATTGAAAGATTCTTAGAAACTGAAAAGTTGAAGAACTTAAGCCGTAACAAAAATAATGAAAGTTGAGTTGATTAGTAAAACAACTTTCGGCTTCGTTCCTTTTCGGGGATGAAAAGTTTTAAGTAGGGGAGATTATAACAACCCAGAAAATGCGAGCCAATTTAAATTTTTTATTTTGGCAATTATAATGAAGTTTGAACATTTAAAATGAATTATTTTAAATAATAACGACGAGAAATTTATTTTTGAATGAAATTCGAACGTATATATTATATAGATCGTCGTTAGAATATAAATATTTATTTATAATTATAAAAGGAATTGAAAATGGCGCGGTAGTTCGATAATTCGATTTCAAACTTCAAATGAATGTACAGGATTCAAAACAAACCGAAATTTAGCGAAACCAAAAATATTAGAATATATTTGAAAATAAAATACAGTTTTTTTTAGTAACATATATAAGATTGTTTTTATAATATATATAAGATTGGTTTTATAAAATATAAAACTTTGAAATAGGAAATGTGTTCTTCTTAAAAATAAATAAATATACATGGCTTTTGAAATAAAATTAGCATAGAGATTTTTTAAACTATAAAATTTGCTTTGTCTTAAACTACAAAATTTGCTTTGTTTTGAACTATAAAATACTTTGTTTTGAAAATATAAAGATCAGATTTTTGAAAATATAAAAATGAGATTTTTATGTAGATAGTATAGGAATAAAAATATGATTTTTATATAGGTATGATAATAAAAATACGATCTTTATAGAAGAAGTAGAAATATAAAAATATAATTTTTATATAGAAAGAACCGTCGAAAGAAAATATATATGAACATTTTTTATTTGAAAATATATATGAACATTTTTGATTTGAAAATATATATGAACATTTTTGGATTAGAAAATATATATGAACATTTTTGATTTGAAAATATATATGAACATTTTTGATTTGAAAATATATATGAACATTTTTCATATGAACGGCAGGAAAGGGTCGCATTGGAATTTTTGGCATTATCCGAACCATTCAGGAATAGATAATGGAGGAGTGGATCTCCAAGGTGAGAATTCCTCACTTTTATTTTAAATTTTTAGTTAATATATATACTAGTATGCAGATGGTGTTTAGTAGCACCCGACACCCGTCGTCCACAGACCATGGACGTCTTGTATGCTTGGTTGTTTGATTTTGATGTGTAGTTGATTGTGTGATGTGATGTGAAATGAAATAAAATATTTATATATTTAAAAATATTTTATAGTTAAAAATAGAATTTTTAATGTGTATATGAAATAAAAATAATCAAATCGGACGATTTGTTTATATACATACATTTGACTGATATTGATTGGGACGATAAATTTTACACATCGCCCAACTACACAAATAAAATATGTGTTTGATTGTTTGAAACCCCACACGGGTATTGGGATGATATTTGACGTACACTAATCCTGATTGTTTAGTTGTATGTCGATCGATTGATTGACAGACTGTTATAAGCGTTAAATATTTATATTCGATGCTTATACAGTGTAGAATGCACTTTGGATGATGGTTGATTATTCATCGTTGTTATTATATGCAAGTGTTGTAGAAAGTCCATATAATTAACATTATATGGTAATTGATTGGGCCTTATTCTAGTTTTGAATAGAAATATTTGAATAGAAATATTTGAATATAAATTTTTGAATAGAAATATTTGAACAGAAATATTTGAATAGAAATATTTGAATAGAAATATTTGAAAAGAAATATTTGAACAGAAATATTTGAAATAGAATATTTGAATATAGAAATATATGAAGCCGTATTGATTAGATTGACACCATTTTGACGTAAACGATATTTATATCGATTGTATTCGTTTTATACGGAATATTGAAAAGTGATTTCAAAATCGAATATTTTAAATTGAAATTTGAACCAAATTGAAACGAATTGGAATTCAAATTGAAATAAATAGAAATGAATTCGAATTGAACGGAATATAAAGTGAATTCGAATTGAATTGAATATAAAGTGAATTCGAATTGAATTGAATATAAAGTGAATTCGAATTGAATTGAATATAAAGTGAATTCGAATTGAATTGAATTGAAAAGAATTCGAATTGAATTGAATTGAAAAGAATTCGAATTGAATTGAATATAAAGTGAATTCGAATTGAATTGAATATAAAACGAATTCGAATTGAAATAAATAGAAATGAATTCAAATTGAATTGAATATAAAGTGAATTCGAATTGAATTGAATATAAAGTGAATTCGAATTGAATTGAATATAAAGTGAATTCGAATTGAATTGAATATAAAACGAATTCGAATTGAATTGAATATAAAGTGAATTCAAATTGAATTGAATATAAAGTGAATTCGAATTGAATTGAATTGAAAAGAATTCGAATTGAATTGAATATAAAGTGAATTCGAATTGAATTGAATATAAAACGAATTCGAATTGAATTAAATATAAAGTGAATTCGAATTCAATTGAATATAAAGTGAATTCGAATTGAATTGAATATAAAGTGAATTCGAATTGAATTGAATATAAAACGAATTCAAATTGAATTGAATATAAAGTGAATTCGAATTGAATTAAATATAAAACGAATTCGAATTGAAATTGAATAGAAATGAATTCGAATTGGAATTGAATAGAATCGAATTTGAATTGAAATCAATTTGAAATGAATTTAAAACGAATTTATATTGGGAAAAATTCAATTTTGATTTGAATCTGAAATGAAGTTGAATTCGTTTTGAAAACGAATTTAAAACGATTTATAAAATTCGTTTTAAATAGAAATCGACGAAGTATATATTATATATCTAATATAATGGCCTGAATGAAACGCGCCGCGCTGCGGCAGTTCGCGAATTTCGACCATTTACTTCGAATTGGCGTTTCGGGAGATCCGACCGTCGGATTCTCCTGAAACCGAAAACGTTGGGTTCGTATCGAAAAAAGCTTTCCAATGAATATTAGAAATTTGAAATCCGACGGTTAGATTTGGAGATATGTCCAAATCAAT
This sequence comes from Allium sativum, assembly GCA_030737875.1. Lineage (NCBI taxonomy): Eukaryota > Viridiplantae > Streptophyta > Magnoliopsida > Asparagales > Amaryllidaceae > Allium > Allium sativum. The sequence continues at coordinate 249,615,448 of CM060915.1, read as the reverse complement.
TTCAGAAAAGGTCGTTGTAAGTGCAGTTCGATGGCTGTAGATGGAAATCGACTGTACGGGCCTTGATAAAATTATTAAAAATATCTAGAATTTGTGTAAAATCATAAGAAATGATTTGTGAAGAACTGGGATGAAAAATCCCACATTTGTAAAGATAAAAATAGATTTTTATCAAAATGAACTAGTTTTGAACTAGAATTAAAATCAATTTATTTTTGAAATAAATAAATTGAATTTGAAATGGGTTTTAAATAACCAGAATTTCTAATATATTTAATTGGAATTGAAATAAAATGTGATTTGGGTTTATCGTGGACTGTGTTTTAAATGACATTAGTTCTTTAACCCAATAAAAGGAGTTTTAGTGAATCTTTAATTAGATTGAAATGAGAATTGGTAATTTAAATCATCAAAATTTGGAAATGATCGAAAGAGGAGTATCACCAGTTTTGCTCCGAGCGATAGTCAAATCTTTAATTAGATTTGAACGTGAAATGGTAATTAAATTTACTGATAACACCGTGGTGTTAGTTATGGGGTAATAACAGTTTTGCTCCATGGGATGAATAGGTTAGGATTGGAAAATAAAATAAATAATTACTTTGGTGTGGTTCGCTAATCTCGAATAGTTTGGAAAACCATAATTTGGTTTGATATGACATCCAAAGGAAGATTAAAGAATAAATTTTAAAGAATTTATCTTTGATAAAATTAATGGGAACCTTTCCCTAAGAATATGAAATTTAGTGACTGATGAATTGGAATGAGGCATATGTTGTGTTTTATAGCATTTGATTATAAGATACGCGAGTTATTCAGAAAGGCCGGGTATAACCCATTCTGAATAACTGATTCGACGATGAGCCGAAGAGATGGAAGACGGTGCAAGACAGACGATCTTCACATCGAATGGATGTGTGCTACTGATGCTCACGATGGGAGTAGCTACCTTGAAAGGGGCTGAAGTGGTAGCCGTCCGGACGTACTTGTTGATTGTACGGATATGCGAGGAAAGTTCCTCCGGTTTCATTCAGACCTAGAACGGACTTGTAAATGGATGGTGTGTCAAACATTTTATTCCTTTATGTTGTATTCGTTGATCTCTGCTAAATATATATCTGTTTGGCGGCGGAGAATTTATTCTCTTGCTTAACGCCCTTCTCTGAGACGTACGAGCCCAGAGGTTATATATTGGCCGAAATCAGTGGTACGATATGGATTGATAGTGTGGCATGCTGAGATGCAGTGATCCAGACTTTTGTTGAAAAGCAAAGTTTGGTGGATGATGATCAAAGCGCAGCTTTAATATAGCACGGCTTTGTGTATAGCGTTGATTCGCGAGCCTCACACCCCGGTATGGTGGTAAACTGATGGTTTGATCAGTATGCTTTTTAGAGGATGGGCACCTTAGTGGTGTCGTGGATTCGGTCGACCGAGATTGAGCTTAGTGCTCAGAGAGATAGGTAAGCGGTGTTTTCTCTCGCCGAGACGTAAGCCGCAGTGATACTCGATTTCCCAAAAGTGCGGATGTGCATTACGGTGTTTTCTCTAGCTGAGACATAAGCCGTTGTAGATGGCACTACGCGATCGATCTTTCGAATCAGGAGCCACCATGATGGAAATCCAATTTCCAAATATGACATTTTGCGGTTTTGATTGTAGAGCCTAGTATTGGCGACATGATATATGGTACTCATGCCATCTATGATTGATATATTTATATTTGAAGTTGTTTTCTTCACTCATAGTAATAATATAAGATGAAATTTCGCGTATCAAGCATATTTGGCTATTATAAGGGAAAACCCTATCCTCCGGCTTGCTTGCATTGTGTGATGGGATCTGGGTCTTATAATAGCTTCATTGTTCTTTATTTAGCATTGCGCTATTTGTTTTCTGCACTGGTATTCTTGGGAGGAAACCCGTTCCGTGTTATACGGCGTGGTCCCTTGATTTACCTAACTTTAAAAACAAAGATTAATAACTGTTTTAGTTCTCACACCAGTCACATGACTGACCTGGAGTTTATTGTTTTAACCTAAACTCTGGGTGCCCCTATTTTCCACACGGACAGCTAGTAGTTTTGGTTTTGCAGATTTATATTCACAGAATCCTGATTTACAGCTGGAACGATATCCGGAAAGCTCTGTATCCGTATACCTCTTCTAGTTGTGCTTTGTATTGTTTTTCCGCTGCGATGTATTTAAATGTAATTTAAATCTCTGATATCTTTATGTGTAATATTAATTCATACTCTGTATATTCTTTTATTCTGATGGAATTGTTGTAATTTACAATGAAATGTTCTTCTGTTTGTGTTCTGATTTGTCGTGTTCTCAAGGTAATCCGGGCTTTCCTTCACGGGGAAGTTATGGGTCTTCACAGTTGGTATTAGAGCTCTGGTTTACAGAGCTAGAGAACATTACACATTAGAACCAAACGAAAGAATTCATCAGATATTGGATTAGTAATATCCAATTAGAATGACTCGTTAGAGATAGGATCAGTAGTATCCTAGAACGAGTGTAAAGAGTATGTTTTTAAATAAAACAAACTTTGTTTTGAAAATTAAAATCGAGTATACGTATTTGAATATTTTAGTTGTATTAGATTTGGACGATTCAGTATATAAAGATTTTGCATATACGCGTCATGAATGTATATTCGAAGTTTTAATATACTGGATAGATATAGAATCACATTCTAGTCGCCCGGGGATGGTTCTGATGATCGCTATAGTACGTACATCATTAGAATTTATATTCGAGTTTCGAAAGTGTGATATCTATATATTTCCATTAGGCTGGTGTGAGAACCAAAACTAGATAGATTTATTGTTGTGATTTGGCATCAAAAACATGATTTTCTGTATATGTAGTAAAATTATGAATTTGAAACGTTAATCCACTAATTGATTAATGTTTGTGTTGTTTGTTTATTTGTTTGATATTTTAAACAATTTGGTCTAATTGAACCGAATATTGAATTGTATTGAAAATTGGTCACATTTGCTTGCATATACATGTACTTACATTGAACAGGTCATAGCAAGGAGGCTAGAGCAGAGAAATAAAATTGTTTGTCCGACAAATAGGTACATGTTTATCATAATTTACTGTTTTGTTTGGGTGATGATGATTTTATGAGCTGCTTGGCTTTTTCTTTTTCTTTTTCTTTTTGAGATCTGAGGGCCTGTATGGCAATTTCGGGATTTTCCCAGTGCTCTCGGTGCAGGGGAGGTTATGGCAAAAATTTTCGAAAATTTAGGGTGTTAGCCAAATTTTTGAAAAAATTTGAAAGGTTCTTAGAAACTGAAAAGTTGAAGAACTTAAGCCGTAACAAAAATAATGAAAGTTGAGTTGATTAGTAAAACAACTTTCGGCTTCGTTCCTTTTCGAGGATGAAAAGTTTTAAGTGGGGGAGATTGTAACAACCCGGAAAATGCGAGCCAATTTAAAATTTTTATTTTGGCAATTATAATGAAGTTTGAACATTTAAAATGGATTGTTTTAAATAATAACGACGAGAAATTTATTTTTGAATGAAATTCGAACGTATATATTATATAGATCGTCGTTAGAATATAAATATTTATTTATAATTATAAAAGGAATTGAAAATGGCGCGGTAGTTCGATAATTCGATTTCAAACTTCAAATGAATGTACAGGATTCAAAACAAACCGGAATTTAGCGAAACCAAAAATATTAGAATCTATTTGAAAATAAAATACAGTTTTTTTAATAACATATATAAGATTGTTTTTATAATATATATAAGATTGGTTTTATAAAATATAAAACTTTGAAATAGGAAATGTGTTCTTTTTAAAAATAAATAAATATACATGGCTTTTGAAATAAAATTAGCATAGAGATTTTTTAAACTATAAAATTTGCTTTGTCTTAAACTACAAAATTTGCTTTGTTTTGAAATATAAAATACTTTGTTTTGAAAATATAAAGATCAGATTTTTGAAAATATAAAAATGAGATTTTTATGTAGATAGTATAGGAATAAAAATATGATTTTTATATAGGTATGATAATAAAAATACGATCTTTATAGAAGAAGTAGAAATATAAAAATATAATTTTTATATAGAAAGAACCGTCGAAAGAAAATATATATGAACATTTTTTATTTGAAAATATATATGAACATTTTTTATTTGAAAATATATATGAACATTTTTGATTAGAAAATATTTATGAACATTTTTGATTTGAAAATATATATGAACATTTTTGATTTGAAAATATATATATGAACATTTTTTATTAGAAAATATATATGAACATTTTTCATATGAACAGCTGGAAAGGGTCGCATTGGAATTTTTGGCATTATTCGAACCATTCAGGAATAGATAATGGAGGAGTGGATCTCCAAGGTGAAAACTCCTCACTTTTATTTTAAATTTCTAGTTAATATATATACTAGGATGCAGACGGTGTTTAGTAGCACCCGACACCCGTCCTCCACAGACCATGGACGGCTTGTATGCTTGGTTGTTTGATTTTGATGTGTAGTTGATTATGTGAAGTGATGTGAAATGCAATAAAATATTTATATATTTAAAAATATTTTATAGTTAAAAATAGAATTTTTAACGTGTATATGAAATAAAAATAAACAAATCGGACGATTTGTTTATATACACACATTTAACTGATATTGATTGGGACGATAAATTTTACACATCGCCCAACTACACAAATAAAATCTGTTTTGATTGTTTGAAACCCGACACGGGTATTGGGATGATATTTGACGTACACTAATCCCGATTGTTTAGTTGTATGTCGATCGATTGATTGACAGATTGTTACAAGCGTTAAATATTTATATTCGATGCTTATACAGTGTAGAATGCACTTTTGATGATGGCTGATTATTCATCGTTGTTATTGTATACATGTGTTGTAGAAAATCCATATAATTAACACTATATTGTAATTGATTGGGCCTTATTCTAGTTTTGAATAGAAATATTTGAATAGAAATATTTGAATAGAAATATTTGAACAGAAATATTTGAATAGAAATATTTGAATAGAAATATTTGAAAAGAAATATTTGAATAGAAATATTTGAACGGAAATATTTGAAATAGAATATTTGAATATAGAAATATATGAAGCCGTATTGATTAGATTGACACCATTTTGACGTAAACAATATTTATATCGATTGTATTCGTTTTATAAGGAATATTGAAAAGTGATTTCAAAATCGAATATTTTAAACTGAAAATTGAACCGAATTGAAACGAATTGGAATTCGAATTGAAATAAATAGAAATGAATTCGAATTGAATTGAATATAAAGTGAATTCGAATTGAATTGAATATAAAGTGAATTCGAATTGAATTGAATATAAAGTGAATTCGAATTGAATTGAATATAAAACGAATACGAATTGAATTGAATATAAAGTGAATTCGAATCGAATTGAATATAAAGTGAATTCGAATTGAATTGAATTGAAAAGAATTCGAATTGAATTGAATATAAAGTGAATTCGAATTGAATTGAATATAAAATGAATTCGAATTGAATTAAACATAAAGTGAATTCGAATTGAATTGAATATAAAGTGAATTCGAATTGAATTGAATATAAAGTGAATTCGAATTGAATTGAATATAAAACGAATTCGAATTGAATATAAAGTGAATTCGAATTGAATTGAATATAAAATGAATTCGAATTGAAATTGAATAGAAATGAATTCGAATTGCAATTGAATAGAATCGAATTTGAATTGAAATCAATTTGAAATGAATTTAAAACGAATTTATATTGGGAAAAATTCAATTTTGATTTGAATCTGAAATGAAGTTGAAATCGTTTTGAAAACGAATTTAAAACGATTTATAAAATTCGTTTTAAATAGAAATCGACGAAGTATATAATATATATATATATAATATAATGGCCTGAATGGAACGCGCCGCGCTGCGGTAGTTCGCGAATTTCGACCATTGACTTCGAATTGGCGTTGCGGGAGATCGACCGTCGGATTCTCCTGAAACCGAAAACGTTGGGTTCGTATCGAAAAAAGCTTTCCAATGAATATTAGAAATTTGAAATCTGACAGTTAGATTTGGAGATATGTCCAAATCAATTTCAGAAAAGGTCGCTGTAAGTGCAGTTCGATGGCCGTAGATGGAAATCGAGTGTACGGGCCTTGATAAAATTATTAAAAATATCTATAATTTGTGTAAAATCATAAGAAATGATTTGTGAAGAACTGGGATGAAAAATCCCACATTTGTAAAGATAAAAATAGATTTTTATCAAAATGAACTAGTTTTGAACTAGAATTAAAATCAATTTATTTTTGAAATAAATAAATTGAATTTGAAATGGGTTTTAAATAACCAGAATTTCTAATATATTTAATTGGAATTGAAATAAAATTTGATTTGGGTTTATCGTGGACTGTGTTTCAAATGACATTAGTTCTTTAACCCAGTAAAAGGAATTTTAGTGAATCTTTAATTAGATTGAAATGAGAATTGGTAATTTAAATCATCAAAATTTGGAAATGATCGAAAGAGGAGTATCACCAGTTTTGCTCCGAGCGATAGTCAAATCTTTAATTAGATTTGAACGTGAAATGGTAATTAAATTTACCGATAACACCGTGGTGTTAGTTATGGGGTAATAACAGTTTTGCTCCATGGGATGTATAGGTTGGGATTGGGAAATAAAATAAATAATTACTTCGGTGTGGTTCGCTAATCTCGACTAGTTCGGAAAACCATAATTTGGTTTGATATGACATCCAAAGGGAGATTAAAGAATAAATTTTAAAGAATTTATCTTTGATAAAATTAATGGGAACCTTTCCCTAAGAATATGAAATTTAGTGACTGATGAATTGGAATGAGGCATATGTTGTGTTTTATAGCATTTGATTATAAGATACGCGAGTTATTCAGAAAGGCCGGGTATAACCCATTATGGATAACTGATTCGACGATGAGTCGAAAAGATGGAAGACGGTGCAAGACCGACGATCTTCACATCGAATGGATGTGTGCTACTGATGCTCACGATGGGAGTAGCTACCTTGAAGGGGGCTGAAGTGGTAGTCGTCCGGACGTACTTGTTGATTGTACGGATATGCGAGGAAAGTTCCTCCGGTTTTGGTCAAACCTAGAACGGACTTGTAAATGGATGGTGTGTCTGACATTGTATTCCTTTATGTTGTATTCATTGATCTCTGCTAAATATATATCTGTTTGGCGGCAGTGAATTTATTCTCTTGCTTAACGTCCTTCTCTGAGACGTACGAGCCCAGAGGTTATATATTGGCATAAATCAGTGGTACGATATGGATTGATAGTGTGGCATGCTGAGATGCAGTGATCCAGACTTTTGTTGAAAAGCAAAGTTTGGTGGATGATGATCAAAGCGCAGCTTTAATATAGCACGGCTTTGTGTATAGCGTTGATTCACGAGCCTCACACCCTGGTATGGTGGTAAACTGATGGTTTGATCAGCACCTTAGTGGTGTCGTGGATTCGGTCAACAGAGATTGAGCTTAGTGCTCAGAGGGATAGGGTAAGCGGTGTTTTCTCTCGCCGAGACGTAAGCCGCAGTGATACTCGATTTCCCAAAAGTGCGGATGTGCATTACGGTGTTTTCTCTAGCTGAGACGTAAGTCGTTGTAGATGGCACTACGCGATCGATCTTTCGAATCAGGAGCCACCATGATGGAAATCCAATTTCCAAATATGACATTTTGCGGTTTTGATTGTAGAGCCTAGTATTGGCGACATGATATATGGTACCCATGTCGTCTATGATTGATATATTTATATTTGAAGTTGTTTTCTTCACTTATAGTAATAATATAAGATGAAATTTCGCATATCAAGCTTATTTGGCTATTATAAGGGAAAACCCTATCCTCCGGCTTGCGTTGCATTGTGTGATGGGATCTGGGTCTTATAATAGCTTCATTGTTCTTTATTTAGCATTGCGCTGTTTGTTTTCTGCACTGGTATTCTTGGGAGGAAACCCGTTCCGTGTTATACGGCGTGGTCCCTTGATTTACCTAACTTTAGAAACAAAGATTAATAACTGTTTTAGTTCTCACACCAGTCACATGACTGACCTGGAGTTTATTGTTTTAACCTAAACTATGGGTGCCCCTATTTTCCACACGGGCAGCTAGTAGTTTTGGTTTTGCAGATTTATATTCACAGGATCCTGATTTACAGCTGGAACGATATCCGGAAAGCTCTGTATCCGTATACCTCTTCTAGTTGTGCTTTGTATTGTATTTCCGCTGCGATGTATTTAAATGTAATTTAAATCTCTGATATCTTTCTGTGTAATATTAATTCATACTCTGTATATTCTTGTATTCTGATGGAATTGTTGTAATTTACAATGAAATGTTCTTCTGTTTGCGTTCTGATTTGTCGTGTTCTCAAGGTAATCCGGGCTTTCCTTCACGGGGAAGTTACGGATCTTCACATTGCTCTACCTCGTTCTTGCAGCGGTGGGATCACGAGTGCTTGAAATTGTCCCCTTGCGTGCTCTGGTGCCATGAGAGCCTGCACCTGTCCTCCCGAGGTAGACCCTGCCCTCTGCCCTTTCATTGGGCAGTCCTTAATCAGATGTCCCACTTCGCCACGGTGGAAACAGCCGGTCTTCTTTTTCTTCCTACAACCTTTGCTTAGATGGCCTGGTGTCCCACAGTTAAAACATCTCTTCTTTCCCTTACCATTGTTGCCTTTACCACCTTTCTTGTTCTGTTGTTGCTGTTGTGGTTTCTTTTGATGTCGTTTCTTCTCGGGTGCCTTATTAGCATTGGCGCCCTTCTCTTCTTCATGCGTAAGCGCCATATCAACTAGTCTCTCAAAGGTAGCCCCCATGGGGACGTGGGTCATAGCTAACCCATGAAGCGGCTCATTCAAACCCTTAACAAATCTCAGGGCCTTCTTTTCGGGTGTATTCACCAAGTCCAAGCCAAATCTCGCCAATTGATTGAACTTGTTGATGTATTCTTTCACCGATAGATTCCCTTGCTTCAATGCCAAAAATCTTTCCATATATAAATTTTCTTCAGCCCGTGAGAGAAACTTCGCCTCAAACCTCCGCCTAAAATCTGGCCATGTATCGATTGGACGTTCTCCATTAGTGACCTCCCACCAAAACGAGGCCTCATCCTTCATTAGCCAGGCAGCTAACTGGACCTTTCTTCCATCATCCACTTCAAGGATTCCAAACAATTCTTCCACCTGCTTTAGCCAATTACAAGCTTCAACAAATGTCTCCGTCCCATGAAAAGATTTTCCACCCATTGCCCAAAAGTCCTTACATATCTTAGCAAAAATATCGACACGAGGAGGAGGAGGGGGAGGAGGAGGATTTACTAGACCTGCAGTGGTGGCCCTAGTCTCCAAATACCTCCTAAACCATCCTGGTATCGTTATCCCCTCGGGTATCTCGGGAATTCCAGACATGCTGAAACGAAAAAGGAAAGATTTAATACAAAAGAACCGAAGGAAAGATATATGGCTCTTGGAGTTATGCTTTCTAAAATAAGCTTTTCTCTTGAAAATACTTTTCTTAAAACATACTTTTGAAGGTGCTTCTTTATAAAAGTGTTTTTGAAACTCAGTTTTTCAAAATTCATATCTGTTCTGGTAACCTTCGGCTCTGATACCACGTGTAACACCCCACTTCCATTAATGTCACTCACAAAGGGAATGCATTAACTTCCACGGAGCATTTTAAGTGTGTATAGAACAGAAACTTAACAACAAGAAAGATATAAACAGTACTTAAAACTTTAAAACTTTATTCATTGCAGCGGTAAACACATAAGTTTGATTACATCATCAAAAACCAGAGTCAAAGTACATAATATCCATCTTGACTAAATCAAAGTACATAAACTGAAAGACATAACCACAGTACAAAATAGCCATAATAAGAGAGGTTGAACTTTACTTCAGCGATCCAAGCAACTTATAAAAGCAAGAGATACAGCTATCCAAAATCAAGCTCCACTGGTGCTAGTTCCAACCTGAGCAGCTGGGGGGGAAAGGGAAGAAAAGGAAACAAAGGGGGTCAGACATAAAGTCTGGCGAGTGCAATAACTTTAACAATATAATTACCAAAATAACTAGGCTAAGGCATAAGTTGGAAAATAAGGAAATGACTGTGAACAATTGAGTATGGCAGAGTAAACAAGGAAATAAGGTTGAACTAAGATAACGTTAAAGCGCACCTAAACCACTACTATACTGCACCTCCACTAGTCACCCTAAGGTTGATCCCGCCTACAGAACTTAAACAATGATAATGGTAGTTTCGTGCACCCCAGTTGCCTTCATAGGTGCCGCCTACCTCTATCTCCACTAGGTGTACCCACTACCCCCAAGCGATCGGCTCCCTAACTCGTAGATACCCGTGCTGACCCCACAGTGGGGTGTATCACTCCCTAAAGTGGCAACCCGATACCACCAATGATGCACGGCTTATACCTAGACGATGCAACAACGTCTTACCTACCAGCCCGGGTTCACACACGCATATGAACCCGTTGGACTTGCGTTGCCACCGCTAACCCGGTTTGGCCTCTTACAGTCAAGCCCAGTATGCATGTCCCGTCCTCGACTTGGGTCGAGGCCACAAATATACGTATGGGTTACTGGTTGAAACAGGCCCCCCATTACTTGACACAAGCTATCCACCTAAGCTTGGTCCCCTCTAGTACATCCCACTTAACCCTCTTCTTATTCATGTTCACTTACATGTTTCGATTTTGGTTAAGTGTTTCTAATCGTATTTCAAATGCCACCCAAGGCACCCACTTAACCCCCTCATGTCCCACTACATGTTTATCTGGTTAAGTATTTCTTAATTCATTAAGACCGTAACCTCATAAAGACCTCCCACATTAGACTGGCATTTGTGGCAGCTGGATTTGCCGGGCGGGTCCGGGCAGTCTTACACCACAAACGAGTCTAACCTCGTGTCTTTACAATTGTTACGTATTTAATTTATGCCTAAGACCTCCCACATTAGACTGGCATTTGTGGCAGCTGGATTTGCCGGGCGGGTCCGGGCAGTCTTACACCACAAAAGAGCCTAACCTCGTGTCTTAGACGATTAATTACTCCTAATTAATCATTCCCCAATTTGAATTAATTTCCCTATTCAAATTATCAATCAATTCTAAATTTAACTATGGCCATAATTGACTCAATTATTTCCATCTATTTATGGTATGTAAAATCATACCAATTTTCATCACAAATTTATTTTATGCCATTTAAGGCATTTATGCCAATTCTTAATATTAAATCTTTTTTTAATATTATCCCAATACCCCACGTTGTACGTTCGTTCGTTTAACGTAAAATATACGTTAGACTCGAATAGTCTAACTCATGGAATAAAGAGAAAACATCACAACATACATATAACTAAAGATAGATCTAAACATAAGGGGTGAACTTACATGTGTGAATGATGTTCTACATCTAAATCTTGCATAGGCCAAAGTTACAACTTGCATAAAACTACATATGTCATAGATCCAAATCTAAAGGTGTAAACTTGTTTAGGTAATGGTCACAACTTGCATAAATCATGTATGTCATGGATCTACATCTAAAGGTGTAAACTTGCATAGGCAATAACCACAAACTTGCATAACATGATTCATATTCCAAACTCATATATTTATATAAACTTGCATATGTGATTTATGCAACATAACAATGGTGTAAACATACATCTAAACATGTAAACTAGCATGTAGAATTTATCATAGAACTCACACATGTCATAGCCTAACTTTAGATCAAATTTTCACATATACTAGATGTCATGAAACATGTAAGGTTACATATAATTTTCCCTAACTTGCATATGATTCATGTCTAAATCAAAATCTAAACTTGCATACATACATATGATTTATCATATGAATCAACATAACCAAACTAGCATATGAACAACATGATGATTTGATTATACATAAACCAATCATAGAATTACAACATAGATGGTAGCATCATAACTTTACAACATAGATGATAACATCACAACATAACATCATAATTATAACATATATGATAACATCACAATTTTACAACATAATTATAACATGCGGTCAATAATTCACATCATATCCATATAATCCACATCATAACTTAATCCAATTAAATTGCTAATTATTTTATTAAAGAAATCGAACTCACAACTCAAAGAGGGTCTTGAGTTCTGAATTCTGAGTTCTGAAGTTGAATTAGCTTTCCTTTGAAGTAGATTCGTTGTTAGAGTTGAACAGAATTGAATTTGATTAGCTTTCTTCCTCTCTAATTGGTGGCGGCTATTCTGAGTTGCAAGGTGACGGCATGGAGGCCATGAATCAAATTTTAATTTGATTTTAGGGTTTGAGTCTATAGGTGTTTTTATAGAGTTTAGGATTAGTTTAAGCCGTCCGATCAACCCAGAATTAATCCCAGCCAATCAGAGCAGATCAAAAACCCTAATGAGTCAGCACATAGTCATTAATAGGTCACTAATCAAATCTTCCCAGGGGGGGCGTAGGTCGACCCTATGGTCGACCTGGCCCTGGTGGGAATTTTCCCGCCTAGCCTGTCTGACTCTGAAATTTGAATTTTTGAAATCTGTTTTGAATTTTCTGAAACTTCCGATGGCCATAACTTCTTCATACGAAGTCCAATTCACGCAAACTCGGACTCTATCTCAACCAGAATTCCGAGACAAACATAATGGCACAACCCGTTTCCCTTAATTCTCCCATCTGAGATTATTTATTCTTTAATTTGTTACTTTAGTGTTAACAGAAATACGGGGTGTTACAAAAATAGTGTTATTTTTGCAAAAGATCATGGATTTCGATCAAAACAATTTCATCGAGTCTGGAATAATAAAATATAGCAGATGTCAAGTTTTGTGCCAATCAGATGGAAGATGTGATTGTGGGAAAGTGAAACATTCAACGTAAATTACGCGTGATTATAATTGAATATAAAATCAAAATATCTAGCCTATAAATTATCTCAAACTCATAACCTAAATCCTCACTCTCCTCTCCTGTAAATGTAATGAAGCCACCACTTCATCCATCGTTCAGTCAATTAAATCTCGAGTTGTAATTAACGAAATCGTATAATGTTAGATTCGTCAAACCGTATGCTCGAGTGCTTCCTATAATACCTTTGATATTTGGTGTGCACCAGTTTGAGAGGTCGGCTTTTTCCTATGACCGTGCTAAGGATGGATCATGTCAGAGTTTGAGAGGGAGTTGGATCCGTTCATCGTCACTTTGATGTTCGTGGTGGTGAATAGCTCATTGAAATTTTGGTAGATAAATGTTTTGAAAATTGTCGAACGACTATAGGAGGTGGAGGCATGGTCGTGAATGGCTTTGAGGTGTTGGGTCTTAGGTGGTAGTGTCCATCGTAAAGTGCATGAGGATAGTTGATCACTAGAATTTATGGTGTGACGAATAGTGAAGTGTGGAGGGTGGTAGGGTAGGAAGTTATGTAGTGACCCAAAAATTCCCGCCTTTCAAATCGACTATAAACCACACAAGTGTGATACAAACAGAAAATTTCCTCAAGACTCTAGGTATACAACTAATAAGAACTGAAACAAACAACATTTTTCATTATCATTACAATAATTTTACATCCGAGTATAAGAATATATCAGAGTACATTAATAAATACAATGCTCATCAGAAATAACAAAATTAGAGTATAACAAATATAAATACACAGTGGAAATACACAAACTACAGCGGAAGAAATAAAATGTTCTGGACACAGCTTTAGCTTCAACCCAGCACCTGCTCTATAAAATATCTGCAAACCAAAACTACTAGTGGCTCCTATGGAAAATATGGGAACTCAGAATTTAGGTAGAAAACAATAAACTTCGGATCAGTCATGAGACTGGTGTGAACTAAAGCTGCTATTAAACTTTATTTTAAAGTTAGGTAAATCATAGAACCACGCCATATAACAAGGAATGGGTTTTCTATATATGAATAAAAATCATAAACTATTCACGGTGCTTTTGAAAAATGAAGCTATTATAAGATTCAAGTCCCATTACACAATGCAACGCAAACCGGAGGAAAGATTTCTACCTAATAATAACCAAACATGCTTGATATGGAAAAACAAATATTTTTGATATTATTACAAGTTCATAGTGTCGAAATCACTTTCACAAATAAATGTATCAATCTTATATGGCATAATGCTCCATCCCATGATGTCGCCATATAGTTTACAACTGAAAAACGCGAAGGCACTTATTGGAAATTGGATTCCTGAATGAACCAAGGCAAGTGATCTTCCTTAACCACATTCGGAACACCTCTAGCAAGATGTCCCAGGAGTCGACCATTGAGTCCTTCGTAGCAACTGAGTCAGTCAACACTAACTAGTTGACTAGAATCTTTCCTGAACATAACATTCCCCCGGTTGTATTTGACCGTCATTTGAGGTGCCTCTCCATCATCAACATAAGTACACCTACCTGGCTCCATATCATGGCATCACTTTTCAGCTAGAAGGAAGCATTGGTCCATATCTCAACCGTCCATCATCCTATATTTGGATCATTCTGGGGAGTGAGGCCCTAGAGTTAACGTCCGCAAAACTCTACTTTTTCAATAGCAGCTTTGATCTATCTTCCCGCAACATTTTGCGTGCCACATTGTCAATTCACAACATATAATCAGTGTTTATTAATATATAACCCTCTGAACATCGAAGTCTCAAAGGAGGTTGTTAAGGAAAAGAATAAATTCGTCGCCACAAATTGATATAACATTAATAGAAATGTAACGACCTACGATAATTCGACGCCCGAATTCCGACAATAATACATAATCCCATATTACTTGTCAAGACTCAAGAATTGAAAACACCAGATAGTTATTAGAAAGAATTTAGAGAGAAAGATAAGAAAGAAAGAAATATTAGAATAGAAGAAAGAGATAAAGAACCAACACAACACAAAGTTTCACATCGCAGCAGAATAAAACATAATATAGAATAAATCTTTATTGAGAGCTTGAAAAATACTTACAATCATCAGAGTACATCCACACACCTGGATAGTTATAATAACCATTCCTCATATACAACACATAGCGGAATAATATCCATATAACAGCTTACGTCTGAACTCCTCCAACTCGTATCTTCATAGCGTCCGATAACCCGAACCTGTACAACTCGGTCTAACTCGAGCATTACAAAACCTGGACCAGTCTAGTAAACCAGAGTGAGAAACCCAATAAGTTTAAAGGTATCATCCAACTTGATTTTAAAGTTAACAAATCTTTTCTAAAAGAAAAGGATAACCATAAGGCTAAATCCACACATAAATACAGACGGTTTTTACCTTACGATAACCCAAAACATTTTTGAAATCGATATCTATTCTGATACTATAATAATGTCTAAATACAAATAAATAACAATCTAGTAGAACGCTTGCATCTCACACTCCACATACATAGTATACAATCAAAACCGCGGGCTCTTATTGGAGAATGGTATTCCATGGCAAGGTACGGGCAAACACCTTTCAGATAGTGTATTTATAGAGAGGAATACACCGAGTTCAACCAGAACATCTTGCAGCTCAGGCTAATAAGACCGGCCATTAATTTTTCTTGAATATACTGAATATATTGTCACCTACGGTTGGTACCAGCATAACCATTCCAGGGAGATACATAAGCGAAAAGAGGAACAAATATGAATATTCTCTAGATGGTAACTATGCACCCTAATGAAAGCGACCCACATAGCCGTGCAACCTACCCGATTTTTTCCATTTCCCAATTGATGTTGAGGTTTAAATAATACTCTAGGTATAAAAGAAATGCCCTTCTTTGCCACCAACTCGGTATGTCTGTAAAAATCAACATACTTGGTTTTTAGGAAATACTCCGTTAGACATTCGTCCATACAAGTCATTCAGGAACATGATGAACCGAAGGTGCGCTCCTACTGCATCGAATATAGGAAGCACCCCATGGATAAATAGCGGGAAGTCCTTGCAATCCACCGATTTCAACCACGACATGATCACCATTAGAATATCTCCCGGCGCGATTCCAAAGAATTCGACAAATAGTCCTTTCGCTTATGAAAATCCATAGTGTTCGTTGCTCCTCCATCTTCAATCAACATATTCTACGTATCTTCTGGTCGGAATGGCTTTCGAATATAAATTCGATCCCGGTCTTTCCATACAACAATCGTACATGCCAGATTTGATAGTCGGTTATTTAATTATCAAATAAATAATCATGAGAATAAAATGAGTCCACTGATTCCGTACTTAGCATTACTCAGCCTCTCTAATTGAAAATAAATGACGAAAGTTAATTAAAAACTGAAAGAACTTTCAATACTGCGAACATAGGTTTTCGCCTCTTATTTGACATAAGATTTATGTTCACAGCTATTCTATTTTCATACTGAGGGAAATAGTCTACAATCATATCAAATCTTCTATCTTATTATCATTTACGAAACATCTACTACATCCTTTCTCATTATCTATAATTTGGAAAATCCATTCAACTTAACATTCATAAAATAATGTTACGAAATCTCATTAGGGTATTTATTTGAAAACAATAACCAACCCTTATTCTTTTAGAATAATCCATTCCAAACTCTACTCTCCATTTCCTTTTTCCTCGAAAATACCGTTATAATTTCACACAATCTCCTTTTATTTTCTTTTACTTCGGAAATATCATTATACGTATATTCTTAAATATTTCCACTTCCGTTGCTTAGGAAATCCCATTATATATTGTCAAATCTTGCAATTAACATTGCATTATTATTTCTCGTATGGAAATAATAAATTATTCTTAACCTATTTCCCATTACAAACTAGTATCATCCTCAGATAATCCTGTAGTCTTCAAGTTGGGGTATTTATTACCTCTCAGACCTTGATCAACAACGTTCCTATATTAAGATAGATATGAGTTGTAATTCAAAAATCGATATTTATTTTAACCTCAAACAAAATCCATTTAACCATTTTACTTAAACCATTATTTTATAATCCATCTCTTATTTTTGAAAATCTCCTTTCCAAATACAACTATCATTACTTAATTCATTTATTAAGTAAATGCTTATATAAAACTTTCCCTTTTACTTTAAATTCCTTTAACCAATTTATTTAATAACGCAGATTTTTATTACAAAATCCTTCTTAAACCCTTTACACATGCTATTTCAAAAATCCCTTTAACCATTTCCACTTTTTAAGAATCTTATTTCAATGCCATCCAATTTACTTAATTCCATTATTAAGTAACGTTAATTTTAAAATTAATGCTTAAACTCCGCATCTCTTTAATAAATCTCATTTATAAAACTCGTCTTTAATGTAAACCCCTTTTGTCTAAATTTCTTTTTTTCTAACTTCAAATATTAAGTAACCATTCGATTAGGCTATCGTATTCGTTTAAAATTCCTCTTATAACTTCGTTATAAAAACTCGGATTTCAATATAAAACCCGTTCATAAACTCCTTTCACCATTCAATTAGATTTTATTACAACTACACTTAAATTATTATTAATTAAAATAATAATAATTTACTTCCTCATTAACTGCTGTAAAAGTAGTTAACTTCTTTATCAAATAGCAAATTTATTTTTTTAAAATCTTATTAAAAATTAAAACAAATATTCGTTAAACTCTTTCATTATATTTATTCAAACAAACTAACTAGTAATCACTCTCACTTAAAACAGTTGACTTAGTCAACCCAAAACACAGTTATCTCGGTAACTGATTCCAATTAGTCCTTTCTTTAAATTAATTAGTAATATAATTAATTTAAATAATTCCATTTAATTGTTTTCTTAAAAAAAATATACAACTCTTTACTGTTAGATTAATTTCTGCTCATTCGTTTATAAATATATTAACATCAGAATTTTATTTATAAAATCATTTAATAATCACTTATAAATTTAAATAATAAATATTTATTTCCTTTTAACAAACTTCCATTCAAATTAATAGATTTCAACATCTGCCATTAGGGAAATTTTTATAAATTCATTCTCGTCGATTCACGTGACGGTGAATCCACAAGTCAAAACGATTGATTTATAGGCCATATGCTGCCAATTACTCAACCAATACCGCCCATTGGTTAAAACAAAGCAACCGTTGAATTTCCAGCCAACGATCAATAACCAAATCAATCATCCAATCAAAACTGTTCATATAATGATAATATGACATTAAATAACATTTAATGTATTTGAGGAATCCCATTGGATCCCTCTAGCCTGTTTTTCCCTACATCCAAATACATTATCTCAAATAACATTATTAAATAACAATTATTAAATTTTAAACTAATAATTTCTGTAACAGTAAATAACAACTATTTAACATCAACTAATTTATTTAATAAACAATTTAATTAAACACGTTTATTTTATAAACATGGCCAATAAGGTAAGTTGCCTTAATTGGGACCAATTGTTAAAATAACGATTTGGTGTTTCACTGAAATTAAACAACGTTTAATTTCACCGGTTCAATCAATATATGAATATTTATTTAACAAACGTTCAAAGCAACCATAGCACACAATAAAAATCCAACTTATATAAATATAAGTAGGAAGAAATGAGTGAGTTTAACTCACTTTGATTTCCTTTTATCGCTTAAGCAATTAAGTTTTAATTAAATTAAACATATGTTTAATTTAATCAAAAAATCTAGTCGATTCTAGCTTTGTCCAGAATAGTTTCAAAATGTAGCGTTTCCTGAGGGGTTCCATCGCAATTGGTTTTGTCCAATTCTGATGATAAATGTGAGAGTTATAACTATTATAAGCATATATGGTTTTAAATAAACAATTTTTTTCTTTAATCAAAAACTAATTGCGTTGGTCACTTAGGTTATCCACTAATAGGCTTATCCAATTCATGCTTCCTTTTGTTCTTTGTTTACGAATCCTTCTGCACCTACTATAACATTTATAATTAATAGATTTAGGTTAAAACAATGATTTCTTTAATTAGATAGTTAATTAAATTAATTACTTTACTTAAGTTAATTACAGTCAGGCCAAAACGTTTCCTTCCTAGTTTGATCTCGTTTGCGTTGTTCCCTCCAGAACGCATCATTGTGTCCCCATTGACCTGTGCAGGATTTAAGTTAGACTTAAAATTCCTTAATTTTATTTAATTAAAACTAATAATCCCTTAATTTACTAATTGTATTACACTAATTACATAGGTTAAACTACCCAGGCCAATTGATTCTTCCATGTTCCCTTTCATTTCCTTACTCTTCAATAACTGCTCCTTGTCCTATTTCCCGAACCACACAAGCCAGAATGTAACGCCACTGCATCCACCTATGTGCATTGGAATTGGATCAACCACCACCAGAGCCTGTGCCAAGACCCCTCCCTCCAACATTGGACTTGAACAGAATCTTGCCAATCCCCTCCTATCTCCGGCACAGAGCCATGAACCGTCGCATGGTTCAATGAAGATTCCGACAGCCGTGGGTCACTAGAGGCGGTCTTAGCCGTTCAGTACGAAGATCTCGACAAGCTCGATAGATTTGTTGTTGAGGAGTTTCAGATTCAGTGCGTGGATTTGCAGAAATTATAGGAGGTAGACAGGTGTTTCTCATTCATTCATTGTATTTGTGGAGGTAGTCAAACCAGTTGAGCACAAGACAAACGAAAGTAGGGTTTTACACTGTGAAACTAATGCTGGTATATGTACATAATGTAATTTATTATTATTTTAATTATAATGAAACTTGTCGGAGAAATATTATGTTGAATCAAGCACATATGACCTCCGATTGAGATGAAACTCCTAATCCTAGCTTAAAATATATTCCGGACACAATGGGACAGGTTTCGTCAAATTCCGAAGTTGTTTGTAACAATCTCCTTATAATTCACAGGTGAAAAATCTCACGTTTAAATTTTCCAATATCACAAAATAAATCCAATCAACTTGAAGCTTTGAAATACTACTAGTCCTTTTCCTTACGGATCTAATGAAATTTGTTTAGTTAAAACCGGAGTTCGTTTGGCCAGTCGTTTATTCCTTTAAATTTACACGTGTCTAAATTGGCCAAAATAGTATAACGAGTAAACAAAAATCTAAGCGTTTATCATTGCCACGATCAACGGTAAATCCGATCAATATGAAATTTGAAATCCTACTATAACTAACTAATACTAATCCAACGGAACATGTTTCATCACATTTCGAAATTATTTCACGGTACGTTTTTTTATACGCCAAACAACGCTAGTTTGGACACCAAAATACCGATGTCCAAAAATAACAAACTACTTACCTATCCTTACTCTAAATGTCAATACGAATTCAGTGGAATATGTTTCGTAGTTTAGTTCGATCGTTTGCTCAAGTTATACAAAAAAAAACCAACTTTTAAGTAATATTAATTTAATTTATGCGCTATATATAAAACAACTGTGCATTTTTTGTTACCGTTGTCACATACACCATCAGAATACCACGAAATTTGGTTTTCTACAATAATTTAACGTTACGGTTCCAATGAAACTAATTTCATTGAAAACCGAGGCCATTTGCAAAATGGCTATTCTTAAGGCTTATATAATATCGATAAAATATTATATAAATTCCAAAATAAATCCAATTGAATAATAATAAATTATTTAATCGTAAATGTCCAAATTAAAATGTGATATATCTCCAAATATAAATTTTTATGGGTTTTAAACTCAATATAACACATTTCACGTTCAACGATATCCAATTTATAGTAAAATCCTTATTAAAACTATTAAATAAACGTTATCGTTTATTAACGATTTCCGTAGCGAATATTTGAAAATTTGATTTGGACATAACTAACAATCTATAACATGAAATCTGGAATTTTCTCTTTCATATGAAAATTGTTTCACATAAATCCAACTTATATCGGATCATGTATATTCAACTAAAGTTCAAAAATCAATATTACGAACTACCACGCCATTTCGAGCTCGTTTTATATTATATATAAATTATATGTTTAAACTTTGTTTTAATAAACAAATTCAATATTAAAATCCATTAATATTCCAAATATAATACTTAAAATAACAAAATAAATAAAATGTTTGACTACTAAAAATACCGGACATTACATTCTTCCCCCCTTTATAGAATTTCGTCTCAGAAATTACTAATGTAAGAAAAATGTTACAAGCCCATTAATTTTCAAAAAAAATACAATTTATTGTAAATTAAAACCCAAATTATTATAATCAATGTAAATTTTTAAAAATATCGAAAATTTTATTACACTTTAAATTTTCGGAATGTTCGATAGAGTCTCCCCTGCACGGAGTGACATCTGCGATATCGCAGGAATGAATAATATATATACATCGATTCACATGGTCGGAAAACAAAAATAAAAACCCAAAATTTATATTTTTGCATAGGCATACCTTTTACGATCGCTATTGAGCATACCCGCTCAATTTAGCAAACTGTGCATCCAAAATCAATCCTCATAGCTATCTGACACCTGTACTCAACTCAATTCAACATGTAAATAACCAATACATGAAATTATAAATAATATTTTATTTATTAACTAGAATAACTAAACAAATCTCCATAATCAAACATATAGCATCATTCATATGCAAATACAGTACAATATTATTCAGTTTCAATCCATATGTGGTTTCATTCCAATTTATAATACTGGAATTCATTTTCTTTAGTTTATAATTCATTTAACCTATATTAAATCATTGATGAATTTTATTCAAACGATCAATGACCCATACACAACCAATTCAATCAATTGAATTTACTTTCAATATTAATATTTACTTTGGTTTAACATATTTGAACGTAGATCGATTAATATTCGATTGATTTCTACTTAATTACTATCCATTCAATTTTTAAATCCCAAATCACTTTTATTTGATTCCAACATCATTCTTAATTCAATTTTTCTTAACCAAGTTAAGTCACATCTCCAATCCAATTTACTAATTGATTTTTCTACCCAAATTCAGACTTTGTTTCAAAAATCATTCGATTTCCTTTCAATCGAATTTGAATTTCATTCAAACCAACCAAACACACACATATATATGTATATATATGTGTGTGTGCATACATATATACATATATATATATATCAATAATTTAATAAAACTATTCATTTTCTATACAGAAATATATTTTGGGTAAAATTATTTCATTTACCACCTTCATAAAACAATATTGTATCCATTTCTAGTTCAATGCTTCTCAAAACTTAAACCGATTAAACAACACAATACAAAATATTTGTATATAAAATCTACAAATACGCTCTCATATATACACTCAACTCAATCTAGGGTATTAATGACCCCATCTCTATCGAGTTACGCCACAGAGCCAAGCTTATTACTATACCTTATGCTCTGATACCACTGTAATGGGTATAGGCTTTTTAACCATAAACCATTGGCCTAAACTGCCACTGTGGTACTACAGAGATACCTCAGAACTGGTTGTACGGCCAATCTCGTGATTGTCGCACACATCAACTAACCCAACATTTCCCATTGGAATGTGTAGGGGTAAGAGAATCCTGCTCACCACCAAATAGTCGAGCGAGAACCCCCTATCACGTTCTCCTAACCAGCTCTGATACAACTGTAATGACCTACGAGAATTCGACGCTCTAATTTTGACAGTAATACATAATCCTATATTAGTTGTAAAACTCAAGTATCGAAAACACCAGATGGTTATTAGAAAGAATTTTAGAGGGTGAGATAAGAAAGAAATATTAGAATAGAAGAAAGAGATAAAGAACCAACACAACACAGAGTCTCACATAGCAACGGAATAAAATATAATATAGAATAAATCTTTATTGAGAGCTTGAAAAATACTTACAATCATCAAGGTACATCCATACATCTGGATAGTTATAATAATATGTCCTCATATACAACACACGACAGAATAATATCTATATAACATCATACATCTGAACTCCTCCAGCTCGTCTCATCATTGCGGCCGGTAATTTAAACCTGTATAACTCGGTCTAACCCGAGCATTAAAAACGTGGGATCAGTCTAGTAAACAAGAGTGAGAAACCCACTAAGTTTAAAGGTATCGTCCAACTTGATTTTAAAGTTAACAAATCTTTTCTGAAAGAAAAGGATAATCGCAAGACCAAATCCACATATAAATGCGTACGGTTTTTACCTCATGATAACCCCCAAACATTTTTGAAATCAATATCTATTCTGATATTATAATAATGTCTAAATACAAATAAATGACAATAGTGGAACGCTTGCAGCTCACACTCCACATACGTAGTATACAATCAAAACCATGGGCTCTTATTGAAGAGTGGATTTCCATGGCAAGGTATGGGCAACCACCTACTCGATAATGTATCTCTAGAGAGGAATACACAGAGTTCAATAAGTACATCTTGCAACTCTAGCTAAACATGACCCGCCATTCATTTCGCTTGAATGTACCCAATATATTGTTACCTACAGTTGGTACCAACATAACCGTTCCTAGGAGAAACAGAAGAAAAAAGAGGAACAAATATGAATATTCTCTAGATGGTGACAATAACCCTAATGGAAGTGACCCACGTAGCCATGCTACCTACCCGATTTTTTCCATTTCCCGGTTGATGAGTTTTGAGGTTTAAATCTTATGTCTAGAACATCTAGCCACCATTCAATTTAAATGCCACATCGTTAGATCCATCAAGTCACTAATTGACATCCATAAATATACTTCTGGTATAAAAGAAGTTCCCTTCTTTTTGCGCCAACTCGATATATTTATAAAAATCAACATACTTTTTTTAGGAAATACTCTGTCAGAAGTTCATCCATACAAGTCATCCAGAAATAGGAAGAACCGAAGGTACTCCCCTACTGCATCCAATATAGGAAACACCCCATGGATAAACAGCGAGTAGTCCTTGCATCCATCGATTTCAACCACGACAGGATCACCATTAGAATATCTCCGGGCACGACTCCAAAGAATTCCATAGGTAGTCCTTTTTCTTATGAAAATCCGGATCTTTCCGTACCAATAATTGTATAGGCCAGATTTAATAGTCAGTTATTTAATTAGCGAACAAACAATCATGAGAATAAAATGAGCTCACATATTTAGTACTCGACATTACTTGACCTCTTTAATTGAAAATAATTAACGAAAGTTAATTAAAAACTCTTAGATCTTTCAATATTACGAACATAGGTTTTCACTTCTTACTTAATATAAGATTTATTTTCACAGCTATTCTATTTTCATACTTAGGGAAATATTCTATAATCATTCGAATTTTCTATCTTATTGCCATTTACCAAACACCTACTACATCACTTGTCATTATCTATAATGTGGAAAAATCAATTCAACTTATCATTTGTAAAATAATGTTACGAAATCTCATTTGGGTATTTATTTGAAAAAAATAACCAACCCTTATACTTTTAGAATAATCCATTCCAAACTCCACTTTCCATTTACTTTTTCCTTGAAAATAACGTCATACTTTCACATAATCTCTTTTTATTTCATTTTACTTCGGAAAGATCATTGTACCTATATTCTCAACTCTTTCCATTTCCGTTGCTTTGGAAATCCCATTATATATTCTTAAATCTTGCAATTAACGTTGCATTATTATTTCTTGTATGGAAATAGTAAATTATTCTTAACCTCTTTCTCATTACAAACTAATATCATCCTCATATAATCCTGAAGTCATTCAAGTTGGGGGTATTTATTTACCTCTCAAACCTTGATCAACAACGTTCCTGTCTTAAGATAGATATGAGTTGTAATTCAAAAATCGATATTTATTCTAATCTTAAACAAAATCCATTTAACCATTTTACTTAAACCATTATTTTGTTATCCTTCTCTTAATTTTGAAAATCTCCTTTCCAAATACAACTATCATTACTTAATTCGTTGATTAAGTACATGCTTATTTAAAACATTCCCTTTTACTTTAAATTCCTTTAACCAATTTATTTAATAACATGGATTTTTATTACAAAATCCTTCTTAAACCCTTTACACATACCATTTCAAAAATCCCTTTAACCATTTCCCCTTTTAAAAATCTTATTTTAACGCCATCCAATTTACTTAATTCCGTTATTAAGTAACGTTAATTTTAAAATTAACGAACTCCACATCTCTTTTATAAATCTCGTTTATAAAATTCGACTTTAATATAAACCCTTTTTATCTAAAGTTCTTTTTTTCTAACTTCGAATATTAATTAACCATTTGATTTAAGCTATCGTATTGTTTAAAATCCATTCATAAACTCCTTTCACCATTCAATTAGATTTTATTACAACTACACTTAAATTATTATTAATTAAAATAATAATAATTTACTTCCTCATTAACTACTGTAAAATTATTTGACTTCTTTATTAAATAGCAATTTTTTAAAATCTTATTAAAAATTAAAAAAAATATTTGTTAAACTCTTTCATTAGATTAATTCAAACAAACTAATTAATAATCACTCTCACTTAAAATGGTTGACTTAGTCATCCCAAAACTTAGTTATCTTGGTAACTGATTCCAATTAGTCCTTCCATTAAATTAATTAATAATATAATTAATTTAAATAATTTCATTTAATTGTTTTCTTAGAAACAATTATCCAACTCTTAACCGTTATGTTAATTTCTGCTCATTCGTTTATAAATCTTATAAACGTCAGAATTTTCTTTTTAAAATCATTTAATAATCACTTATAAATTTAAATAATAAATTATAAATATTTATTTCATTTTAATAAACTTCCACTCAAATTGATAGATTTCAACATCTATCTTCAGGGAAATTTTTTATAACTTCATTCTTGTCGATTCACCTGACGGTGAATCCATATTTCCGAATGATTGATTTATAGGCCATATGCTGCCAACTGCTCAACCAATACTTCCCATTGGTTGAAACAAAACAACCATTGAATTTCCAAACAACGATCAACAACCAAATCAATCATCCAATCAAAACTGTACATATAATGATAGTACGACATTAAATAACATTTAATGTATTTGAGGAATCCAGTTGGATCCCTCCAACTTGTTTTTCCCCACATCCAAATATGTTATCTCAAATAAAATTATTAAATATGAATTATCAAATTTAAACTAATATTTTCTATAACAGTAGATAATAACTATTTAGCATCAACTAATTTATTTAACAATCAATTCAAACAATTTAATTAAACACGTTTATATTACAATCGTGTCTAATAAGGTAAGTTACCTCAATTGGTTCCAATCATTAAAATAACGATTTTGTGTTTCACTGAAATTAAACAATGTTTAATTTCATTGGTTCAATCAATATATGAATATACATTTAACAAACGTTCAAAGCAACCATAGCACACATTAAAAAACTAACTTATATAAAATATAAGTGGGAAGAACTGAGTGAGTTTAACTCACTTCGATTTCCTTTTATCGCTTAAGCGATTCAGTTTTAATTAAATTAAACTGTTTAATTTAATCAAAAATTCCAATCAATTACATCTTTGCCCAGAATAGTTCTAGAATGTAGTATTTTCCGAGATGGTTCCATTGCAATTGGTTTTACCCAATTCTGATTACAGAAGTGAGAGTTATAACTATTTCTAGAACCTTCTATGCTGATGTTTTGCTGATGTGTCTTCTAAGGATGAGATTAAAAATCTAAAATCCTAAAGCCTAATCTATCCTTTCAACCTATAAATAGACTGCTACTCTTCACTTTTTCCCGACACTTCTTCTTTATTTTCTTATCCACCACTCCATTTTGTTCAAAATGAAATAAAAGTAGGGAATAAGTCAAAGTGTGGTCAAATTGTAGATCTAAAAGGATATTCTTTTTTTAAGGCCTTTTTCTGGATATACAATATTTCTCTGTTAGTTTTACGTTATTTCTTAATCAATTAATTTTATAAGAAGGATTTGACAGTAAAATAGTTTGGATCTACAAGTTTTACAATTACGGTAATTTTAAGTTTGTTTCTACAAGTTATTATGCAACCTATTTACTGTCTATTACTCATCCCTTTTCAGTTGTTCATTTTTTGAGTCTAGGCCTTACGAGTAGCCTAGACCAATTTCCTCTTTTTATTTATTTTTTCATTGAGCCTAGACCAATGAGAGTCTAGGCCTTTATCGTTGAAACTGCATAAAAATGGGAATAACATTGAAAGAATGACAAAAAGGGGACTTTGGGCATGTTAAGAACTGGTGAATACTACATTCAAATTATGGAATGTAAATTGGGATAAATTGTAATCGAAGAATATTCAAACTTATGAAGTGGAATAAGTTATACTTAATTGGACATCAAATAATATATGATTAGTAAACATGTGAATTGGGATAAAATACATTTAATTAAACATTAAGTGACATGTAATTGTGAAACATGCAAATAGTGATAGATTAGATTTAACTGGATATTAAGCGACATGGGGAAGGGTTGTATAAAAAGATTACATTCAATAAAAAAGGTTAATTACAATGTAGGAATATCACACATGGTTATATTGGGCGTATTAATGAACTTAAATATGTTAAGTTCAAATTGTGAGATTAATAAGCTAAAAGGGAGGGGGTCCGTTCTAGAGGGATATAAGGGGCTCGTAGAAATTCTAGTTATAAATTAGGGACAAAGCCTAGGGGTGACTTGTGTTAAATGCATTTTTGTGTAGGAACCCGTATCAATCATTATCCCTTTGTTATCACGGAGTCTCGCACTAGGTAAAGGCTAGGGCACGCTTTACTGAACTGGATAGTAAGAGGTTGAAAACGAGGTAGGTAAGGGCGCGTTTCGGCGAAACCATAAGCGAGTATTGTTCCGAATAGGGAAGATAAGACGTTGTAACGTCTGTGATTAATAATGTGTCTTTTTATTGACGGGCTCGGGACTGATAACCACGAATTCCATAGCTGGCACAGGTTATTCACATCTGGGTAAAGAGTCAATCGATGGGTCGAAATTAGGTAAAGCCTAATTATGATATTTTGGCTGTTGGTGCATAAAATTTCAGATATGAATGAGGAGCCTATCTTATTTTGTATTTTCTACTTTACTATATTTTCATGTCAATTACTATTCATCCGTCTAAATACTTCCTTATCTTATGCACATGCTAGAAATTACTAGAACTCACTAGACTTATGCCTGACCTAGTTTGTTCTCTCTCTCTTTCTTCCTTTCCCCCAAGTTCTCAGGGTGGAAGAACATAGCAGTGGCTCTTGATATTTTGACTCAGCTTGGATTTGGACATTTTCTTGCTTTATGTATTGCTTCAGTACTTGCTTTATGACAATTGTAATGACTTAGAGGGAGATGACTTTTGTGGTTTTAGTATTATAGTCTGATGTTTTTTTATCCACGATACATTTTTTTGTTTATAATAATGATTCTATGGTATTTTATAATGTAACAAATGCTGCGATATGATTGGCTCAATTTAATAATAAATGTTTTTTAAAAAGAGTTTCTGCGGTGTTTTAAATTTCTGTCTTGTGAATTTTAGTCTCTGTGTTATTACTTTATACCTTAGCTCTTCACAAAACGTAACGCATCCTCATATGGGTGACGTTAAGGAATGTGGAGTGTCACATTTGTTATCAGAGCATAAGGTTACGAGATCAAAGAAAATATTTTGAAAAAACGTTTTCAAAACTAAAGAATTTTCAAGTGAAACCTATTTTTGAAAAATATATTCCCTCAAGTCAATTACAATATTCCTTTAATCTCTTTTTGAATCCTTGTCTTTTCTTATTTTAACATGTCTACGGATTCCAATTTCCCAAAAGGCATTCCCATTCCGACATGGTTCTATAGATATGTAGAAGCTACAGTGCTTGCCGAAGCGTAAGGAAATGCCACGCCCTAGCTGTAGTCGTGATATTTCCACCTAATCAAGTAGTGAACTTCTCTTAACTCTATAAGGTTTTTTGTGTGATGGGCGGCAAGCCATTTCTTGGATAGGAGAGTTACATAAAGGCTCGCAACTAGCTTAGGGAGACAGATTGTGTGTTTGGGTTGTTGGAGCTAGATTACAGGAGGAGGATTCAATTAGCTACTTGGCAACTGAAAGGTGAAGCATCCTATTGGTGGGAGGTAGCTCAGGTAGAGCGGGCAGTGGAGACATTGGATGAGTTCAAGGATGGATTTGAGAAGAAGTTCTTATCACAAGCTGAAGAAGGAATGCAGTTGGAAAAATTCTTGACTCTGAAACAAGGAAGTATGTCGGTAAAGGAGTATGCGAATAGCTTTAATGAATTGGCAAGGTTCGGCTTGGATTTAATTAATACTGCACAAAAGAAAGCTTTGAGATTTGCGAGAGGGCTGAACCAACTTCTCTAAGGACTAACGATGACACGTATCCCTATGGTAGCTACAATTGAGAGGCTAGTGGATATGGATCTGATGAATGAAGATGGATAAGTGAGTAAGCAAGATGATAAGAGTGAGGAGGCCAAGCCCAATACTGGAAAGAAAAAGTGGTATCCTAAGAAGGGTGCAGTGAAGAAGGGAGAGAAACCTGAGAAGGCGCAAATCAAGAAGGAAGTTAAGTGTCATGGCTATGGAAAGATGGAATACTTTTTCAAAGACTGTAGGAAGACTAAAAATGCTTATTTTTAGTGCTAGCAGAAGGACATTACAACAAACAATGCCCTCAAAAACAGGTTCAGGGGGTAGGATTATCCGGAGCATAGGTTCATGCGCTTGAGGAGACCCAGACTAGTGGTGGCGGTCAAGACTGAGGCAGGAAAGTCACCGTAGAAGGTCTGATTTCTTTTTTCAACCTTCCTATTAGGACCATGTTTGATTCTGGGGCTTCTCATTCTTTCATTTCCAGCTCTGTTGTTGATAGTCTGCACCTAGATACTTCTATGGTTCCTGATCCAGTAGTTGTCTCAAACCCCATAGGAGGTACGACTCACCTATTTATTATGTGTAGAGGTTTGAGGATTTCTACTCTTGGATTCAAGTTTGAGTGTGACGCATACGTACTGGGTTTTATGGTTTACGGGCTTATTCTAGGGATAGATTGGCTAGCCATATATGGTGCCATCCTTGATTGTGAGAAGAGCGTTGTTAGGTTTTTGACATGCCATGGTAGGACTCTCAAGAATTTTTACGACCCATAAGGGTCGGTCATACTCGGTTTCTTAGATTCCCTAGATGCATAGAGAGTTTCCGGATATATGCGAGGAGGTGAGAGGGTTACCTCCCAAGTATGAGATAGATTTCCAAATATACTTGGTGGAGAACGCTAAGCCTGTCGCTTTTCCAGTGCGCTACATGGCTCCTAGAGAGAGGAAGGAGCTCACTAAGCAAGTAGGTGAGTTGCTCGAGAAGAGATTTATTAGACGGAGTATTTCTAAGTAGGGAGCACCAGTCATCTTTCCAACTAAGAAGAAAAGACACCCAATTTAATACCCCATATTTATTTATATTCGTCCATATCCGTGGATTTAGATATCCGACATCCGGAAATGATTACGAATGCGGATCCAGATATAACACTATCTGCATCCGAAAGCATCAGTTGACATCCCTGGTGTCACAACAAAATATAAGATTTAATCTATTATTGAATAATATGAAATAAATGAATTGGTTCATGTATAAAACATGAATAGGGACAATTTCATAATGAGAATTAAATGGTTGTAAATTCAAACCTTAATTGTTAAGTTAATTTGATTTATATTTTTATTTGAATGTAAATTCATTCTAAAAATTTAAATTTAAATAACAAACTTGTAATATTGATTTATGTAGTTGTTAAATCTATTTAAATAGAACTTTTTCTAAAAAAGTCAATTTTGGTCAAAATTTGAATTTGAATTGAAATGTTAAAAGTTTTGAAAATAAAAAAGTTAGATTTTTTTACGATCTACTCTGAATTTTGTGTTATCCTTGTCTAGAATTTTTTATTTCGTTAAAATCCATATTTGCTTGCTCTAGATATGAGTTTTCCAGTAAAAAAATGAGCAAACAAATGGTATTTGTGTGATTTACACTATTACTCTTTTTCTGAATAACTTATAGTATTCTTTTTTTTAGCTTCTTTGGCAAGCTTTCGCATGTCACACCTCATTAATATTTCACCTTTAAATTTTAAGAAATTTTGATAAGTTAAGTATATGTTTTCTTTCTCTACGCTTCTCATTTATTTTTCGCCGAGATAATATCTTTTACTTCCCCAATCCTCTTCCCTAATAAACTTATTTCTAAAAATTTCCATGGTTTCCCTCTCTATCTAAATTATCAAGTCAAAATAAAATTTATAATTCATATTCTCCTCTTTATTTCTCATTTTCCTAAACCTAATCATCATCTCTTCTCTTTAATCTTTCTTCTACCCTGCAAATTTTCTCTACAAATCCCTAAACCTCTCTCTTAGAACAAGTTCTAAAACTTAATTTTCAATCTCTCAGCAATTATTATTTTCTAAACCTAGTTCACCTATTTACAAAGCCATATGTTTTATCAAAACTTATCTCATTTTTCACTCTTTCCAAAAAAAGCTTGTCTTCCCACTTCCTAACAACCAAATCCTACCACCATCTAGCCTTTACACCATAAAACCAGCTCCAATAAACACCTAAGCCGTGTTGCACCCACTTGTCGCACATCACATCCATGATTCAAACCCAAAATCCACAAACCAAACCCTATTACGCAAGTTTCTATTTTTTGTTTTTCCAGATTTAACCTTGTATTTTTGCGGTCATAACTTGTCTCATGGGAAACATGAATCCACTTTTTTCATATTTGATGTAATTGAAAGAACCACAACTTTCATGTTGATAATTTTTTCATATTTTATACTCTTTTGTGTCGAAATTGTGAATCTTCTAGACCTATTTTTGCATCCAAAAACACCCACTACTGTTTTAGACAAGTCTTCCTCAAAAATAATTAAAACTAGTTTTTTTTTAAATGAAGATAAAAGAATTTGTTAAAACTTTGTTGTTGACCACTTTTATAAATTTAGTTGTTAGCCTATCCAAAAACCTGTTTTTAAAATGTCAAAAATTTGGTTATGTTTTCTAAAATTTGTAAAAAAATGAAAATCCAACTTCCCTAGCCTAAACCCCTCAATTTTCTTATTTTTAAATTTCATGGAGTATTATTTTGTGAATTTATTTATACCATAGTGTTAAAGAGTGTGTGGTTGTGCTTATAGTTGGAGTTGTGCGTCTTACTTCAAGTGTCCATTCATTTATCGTCTACATTCAATGCCACAAAAGGTGAGTTTATCTCACACTTGACTACCATTTTGTAAAAGTATTATTTAGTACATATGAGTGATTAAATTAAACTATTTTTGGACTATTTTAGTTGACGTGATTGTTGTGTTAAATTTAAATTTGCATTCATATCATGAAACTGTGCTTTTTTGTGATATATAATAATTTATATAATAAATTATTTTAAAATGATTTAAATTCAAAAAAAAATTATTTGATTTGAAAGATTTGATTTAAAAATTTAACATATTATAAAATTTTAATCTAAAATAATAGCTTTAATAAATGTAATTTTAAGAAATAATTCAATTTAAGATTTGTTTAAATGAAATGAATGGAAGCATTATGCAATAAATAATGCACAGTTGAAGCAACAGGTACTAATGAAGATAAGAGATGGAATCGGCATGATTCATTTCACATTTGATCCAGACATTTGGATTTGATACTTGGTCTTACTGGTTCTCTCTATAATTATGTTGAGTTTTGTTCGTCTTCTTGTGTTTGATAACCTTTGTCTACTCTGTTTTTCTTTTATTTTGTTTATGCTTCCTTGTTTCTATGTATTCTTCCATTGGTTATGAATAAAGTGGTAGGGGACTACTCAACCGCGTCGGCTTTGCTAAAAAATTGAATGGAAGCATTGATTTAAAGATTTAAATTGGTAATTTGTTAATTTAATAAATTGAAGAAATTTGGTTTAAGGGATTAACTTGACAATTAAACTTTGAATGTCTCTAAATAATAAATGAGATGAAATGAATTTTTGAATATAAACTTTACCCCAAATTGGAGTAATGGTTTAAAATTGTGGTTATACTTGTAAATTAATAAATTATAAATTGTATCAATTCATTTAAGTTAATTTGAACGGAAATTTGAAATCTGAATTTTTGATAAGTCAAATTTGAAATACATCTATTTGGTTCAGATTGGATTTTATTTGAACTATTTTGTCTATTTTAATTTTATTACTATTTTTAATAAAACTATTTTATATACATTAACTATTAAAATTTTAAACTATTTTCATAAAACCCATTTTGAATAAAACAATTTTTATATTAAACTTAATTATATATATTCAATTATTTTAAAATTAAGCCATTTTAGGATATATTTTGCTATTCCAAACTAAAGTCTACTTCCAATCCGAGCTATTATTCTCGAATTGATTTACATTAGGATTTCGATTTATAATGATATTTGTGAAATAGAATATAAAATCAATATTTGAGTTTTATAATGAATTCGTTAACAATATGGAATTTGAAATTCGAAAATGAATCCAATCCTTAATATTCAAAATAAATGATTATAAAGAATTCATTACTCAAAATTAAATTGATTTATGATATTGAAATATGAATTTTAAATAAAAATGACCATGTTGGAAAAAACATAAATGTTTTAAGGAGACCGGGGCCAGATATTGTTATACTCTCTACCAATACCGGGAATCACTTTAACAAATGTGTCCGTGGTGGAGAATCCAAAATGAAGTAGGTTGGTATGGCAAACGTTAGTGGAATGAAGTAAGAGAATGATGATGGATAGCTTTGACCTTCAGGTCATAATTAAAATGGCTAAAACAGGAGCTATATCCAAGCCAATTGAGTTGGGTCCTCTTCGCGGGCATGCTTCTTTGATACTGCATATCTTACTCTATGATTGATTGGGAGCACCTTTGATTTTAGGAGTATTGTTTGAGATGGATAGTAGTTGTGGTTATGCGTTACCACTGGTCTGGGTCCACAGTTCGATAGAATCCTACCGTGGGCATAGCCTCATGTGCCTTATCGTATTATCCTGATCGAGGCCCTACAATTTTAATTTGGTGTTGTCATATAGTGGCACATCCCTATCCACTGATCATTTAACCGGTGTTTCATATGAATTTTTTACGATAATGTTTATAAACAACGTAATGGTAAAAATGTAATCCTGCTTAGGTTATTTTCAATAATATATTTACCGTAAACACTATTATAATAGTATATTGTATTATATAAGGGGATTGTTAAAGGGACTCCACTTTTGGTTAAGGGGAGAACAATTTTAAGGGGACTCCACTTAAAAAGAAAATTGTTAAGGGATGGTTTGGTTTATTTAATTTTAGAAAAAAGATGGACTAAACTACCCCTTGTCACAACATACAATCACTATCGTTCTTTTTTGATCGAAACATACAATTAAGGTTTACATCATAAGAACCCATAATTCATGATTGAGAACAATATTTTATTTTCGTGTTTTCAAAGTACAAGAAGATGGTTCATAAACATTATGAGGACAACAACGATACTTCAGTAGCTAAGAACAACAATATTTAGTAAAATGACGCTCTCTTGAAATATGTTATAAAATCAGTAACTGCTATTGAGTTCTATAAACGTTTCCTTCATGTTTTCACCTTCAATGTGTATTTTTTTACTTGTAGAATATAAAAGAGATGTGCGCTAAACGAATGCATAGACTATATGATTTGTAAACATGAACAGGACTTTGAATTTGCTATTTTTTTTTTTTTTTTTTGAAAATTAATGAAAATTATATGCCACTTTATATACCCATTTATAATTGATAAATTTTATCGTTTACATTTCAAGTTTGCAATGTAAAGTAAATATTGTGTACATATATTTGCAATGAAATCTTCAAATTCGGCCAACGCATGCCCTTTTAAAACACATATTTCAGCCATATTTTGCGTTTAATTTAATGTAACAGTTCAACGCTCTTGTACATAACACGGTGTTGAGCCACCGCATATTTTTATATTCCGCGTTGTTTTGCATACGCACGAATACAATTTCTTATCATTTCCAGGACGCAAAAACATCCGCATCTCAATTAATGTTCCGATTATACAGATTCGATCAGATTTGTTCATGAATATTTAAGTATTTTAAATTGAACCATCGAATTACAAAACAATATTCATTAACTTACTTAATCTGATATCTTTTGATTACCCACACAAATTTCTTGTGTCTCCATTATGTTAATTATATCCCTTTTTTATTTCATTAAATTGTGCTCATTAATTAGGGGTTTAGGTTTTGAAGTTTACATTAAATATGATCATGGGGTTAACATTGGAATATTTAATTAAATGTTTAAGGGGAGGCTAATTTTTTTGGTCCTCCCATTAACAATTGAACAATAATTTAAAAATTGTCCTCCCCTTAACCAAAAGTGGAGTCCCTTTAACAATCCCCTTATATAATATCTAGTTTAATGGATCCTTGGAGGATGAGAATCCAAACATCCATTAAGTTACATCTGCATTTCATTTGACCAGTTTACTTGAATTGGTTTAATTTCATGAGAATGTTAATCCTGATCTCCGAATGTTTTGCTTTGCATTATTGCTCGTGTTAGATTGAGTATTGCATTATTGAGAGTCCACTTTTTAGAGATAGATACTTATTGAAGACGTCGTCTCTAGCTATCGGTTCCAGTTATGTCTTTTGTATCAGAAATCCTTTGCTTTAGACTTTCGTTGTATTAAATTTTGTAACTTTGATATTATGTACAAATTTTGAAATTTTGTATTTAGTAGCTTCATGAGCTACTATTGTTTTTTTATTCCGCTACGAGGTATTCTACTTTTCTATGTCTGTGATTCTGTATTGATTTTATATTTAACCTCATAGCAATAACAATATGCTATTTTGAATGATTTGAGTTAGTTTTATTATCGACTCAAAATGGTCGAAATATAGGGTCATTATATTAAATTAATTTTCATTCTCAAGCACATACGTTATACATATCTTGAAAGTATTATGCACCACCATTTGCTGCCAAAATCATACTTTCTAATTGATCTCTCTTAATCATTTCTAAATCAGATATTTTCCCTTTCTGCACCAAGTTAAAACTCAATAACATGTTATCTTACAATTACTAGTTTAATTTTTCTTTCTCTCCATTTCAATATAGTAAAGTTCATTTTTTAATAAAATTACTTTTGGTTATCATTTAATATTTCGCAATGATGTTCATTTTTTCACTATAACTACTATCAGATATGGGTTCTTGCTTTATCTAATGAAATGCATTGATTATATACCTATGAACAATATACTAATTCCTTTGCATTTTTTTACTTATAGTTAGTAGTATGAAAATTATGGCTATCACTGAATTCAAAACTTTGGACATATTTTTAGATAACTATTTGTCATGGATATTAAATGTTGAGATCCACTTATCGACTCAATGCTTAGAAAATGCCATTGAAAATGGTAATAATGTGTCCGCGCAAGACTAAACAAAAGCTCTGATATTTTATGAAATCATATAGCGATCCAAAAATAGAATATTTAACTGAAAATGACATGTTCACTTATAAAGCTCTTAAGACCACTAGAAGACAGTCATACATCCAAATAATAAGCAATAATGGTTGAATATGAGGCTTCTATATTTAAAAATTTTTAGGGAAATACAATTCTACTATGTTTCGAATAACTACTAACCTGAAACTATAAGGAAAAAAGGTCGATAATGCTTGAATCTTTTTTTTTTTTTAATATTTCATGCCTTGAGTATACTCCTACAACAACAATATTATGACCTCAGGTATTAAAATATCATGAACACATATAATGTTTATTAGCTGCTAAGCAATATAATTGATTGTTTATTAAAAGTTACCCATCAAGGTCTATTGGTTCAACAACACTACTTGTAGTTATTGCTAATTTGCCAACTGTAGAAAAGGTCAAGGTCGAGATAAAGGATGTGATCGTGGACATGAATATAACTCTGAAAGAGATGGTTACAGTGGTTTTAAATGCTAAAATTGACCATCTTTTTAAAGCAACAAAAAAATGAGTCTAAAGGATCAATGATTCGACTTTACATGTAACGGCCCGCCCCGCACCAGCCTGCATTTCCTCCGAAAGTGCGCTGTACACATGCCCAGCTAGCACAGAACGGTCATCAAAAGAAAAGAAAGAAGGGAATGAACTAATCAAGGAACCTGTAGAATGTCTCACAGCGCATGGAATAAAATATATTAACAACATACTTGACATAAAACAGGTGAGACAGTGCATAAGCTGATAACTAAAATCAACATCAATCATCAGAGCAGCGGAAATCCATATACAGCTTATTACAATTTTCCAAATTTACTGTCTCTAAACAAAGAAAGCTAAAGTAGAAGATGCACCACCAACGCCCAAGCAGTGATCTTCAACAACACAGGGAGAATATTATATATATATATTACGTGGAAACCTCCTGCTCGTCTCCGGATCATCTACCCGTGCATCATCAGCTAACCTGTCTCTAGTCTGCTCGTGTGAGCACCCAGAGTAATAAGAGGAGACATAAAACTCTGGGTCAGACATAAAGCCTGGTATGAGCGATAAGCATCTAAACAGAACAATAACAGGTATACTAAACCATACCTGAACCTGGACCTGCAACCAAAGAGTTAGTACCACATACCGTACAATACTCCAAGGCGCCATAATGAGTAGTGTAAGAATACGGGGGTGGGGTGTGCATGTCACAATGATAGCAAACAAATCATCCATAGCAACCATCCTCACATCTCTCACTCAGTGCGCAAAGCGTACGGCATCTCCACTTTGGAACACTAGACAAACTGAGGTAACGACGAATCCCGACTTGTAGAAACCCTGCTATGACCAAGCTAAACATATGGAGTCATGACCAAACATTTCAATGACCCACTTCATTGGTTGTAGCCCTTGGTCCTACCTATGCCATAATGGCCCTGGATCCGCCTTCGTACCTCCTACCATAGTGGTCCAAAGCTATAGACGTCGATAACTCCTTGGCACGCGTCCCGCAGCAAAGCCCAACCATGAAGCGAACTCGTTGATTCCCATCTGAATCTTGAGCTCTAACTTCTCATTTGGACTTCCTTTGCATCTCGGGTTATAGTCTTCACTTCCGGATCGGTCTTCATTCAGTCTTCTCCTCGGATCGTGCTCCCTTGAATGGTTCGGTTCGTGACGCGCCTCCCCAATCGGATCGGTTCGTTCTCCCTTTGTCGGATCGGGTCGCACCTCTCTAGGTCGTGCCCTTCATCTCGCGGCGTCCTCCCAAGTGCAAAACTCCGGTTCGGATCGTGCTTCTGAAGTGGATCGGGTCGGAAAGCCAGTTCAGTTCGTGCCTTCTATTTGGATCGTGGTCTCCAGTTTCCATTGGATCGGATCGTGCACTTCAGACGCGAGGGATCGGTTCGTGGTCACCATCCATAGGCGGATCGGGTCGTGTCGTGGCGCGAGTTCCAATCGGATCGTGCTCATAGGGGCGATCCGATCCGGGTAAATTCCTGTACTTCGTTCCAGCGACAGTCTTTCGCCATTCGACGGCGTTTTTGACCAAACTAACACTTCTAATCAATCTTAAAACATGTCAAAAAGTCATAGCAACGTAGCAAACTAACCACAAACATCAAAACAATGAATTTACATGTCAAATTAGATCAAAGGTGCCCAAAATCCCATTTTTCCCTTAAGCATTTTTTTTAAGTAAATCTAACCATAGGGTTAACAAAACTTAATCAAATCGAACCAAATTTCTAACAGAGGCATAAAACATTATTTTCGAATTTCTAAACATTTTTCCAGAATTTATTAGTGTATAAATTCGCTAATCTTCACTAATTACCCTTAATTACCGTAATTAGTGCAAAAACTATGCAAATCACTCACCTTTGCCACAATAAAACTTTCAGATCTGAATTGAACCTCTGATTTGCACGAATTCCAATATATAACAGCAGCTCTACCTCGGTCCTTGTGCTAATCCTCCTTGATTTGATGCCTCTAAGCCTTAATCCTTGATTAGGAAGTGATTTTGGGTGTTTTAGAGAGATTTAGAGAGTGGAGGCCATGGCTAGGTTAAGAGGAATGAAAGTGGCGGCTGGAAAATGTCTAAAGAAATGTTTTCTAACCCTAATCAGCCCCTATATACCCCTAAACCCGAAATTCCCCTCTGGGCCTAGCTGCTAATCACCCGGTTAAGCCCAATTAAGCTGTTTTTCACCATCTGAAACTTGTTTCAGCCATATCTCCCAAACGGTAAGTCCGTTTGGCTAATGTGACCACTCTACGGAAAGAGAAACCATCATCCGAAGCCAATGGAAGTGGTTTCAGATCAAAATTTATTTCCAGTCAAAAGTTATGGCCAAAACAGTATCAACCAGGGGTAAAATGGTCATTTAAAAATCGGGAAAAATCATGAACATGGGAAATGACCCCAATAGTCGTCTCCCAAAGTTGCATGACCATACGACTTCGTATGTGAAAGAAATAAATATCCTACGATCCTATGATGCGTAGAATACGGGTCGTTACACTCTCCCCTCCTTAAGAAATTTCGTCCCCGAAATTCCTTAACCCAAAACATACAAAGGATCCCGCATGCCTAACAACCACATACAACAATCAAACATGAAAAACAAGCAAACAAGTCTATCCTAGCATGCGGAAAACTAAATTGAAGTCAAAATCTTACCAGGCAAAGAGTTCTGGGTATGTCTTCCTAATGTTCTCCTCTGTCTCCCAAGTACAATCATTCTCGTCCTCGCTCCACTGTACCTTGACTAGCTTCACCGCCTTCCTTCGAAGTTGCTTCATGTCGTGCGCGACAATACGGGCCGGCTTGCGGTTCCCAACCGCCTCGGGTTCTACTTCGAAGTCCTCTAACTGATCAGGTGAAATAGTCATATCTGAGTCGTGAACGAACTTCCTTAGTTGGGAAACATGAAATACGTCGTGAACTCCTGCCATCTTCTCTGGTAAGTCAATTCTATATGCCAAATTCCCGACTGGTTCAAGAACAGGGAATGGGCCAACAAATCTTGGTGCCAACTTGCCTCTCCTGCCGAATCGTATTACGCTCTTCAACGGAGAAGTCTTGACAAACACCAAGTCACCAACGGAGAATTTTAGGTCTCTTCTTCTCTTATCGGCATAACTCTTCTGCCTATCTTGGGCTGCCTTCATTCGTTGTTGAATGATCTTGATCTTATTTGAAGTTTCCCTCACCACATCTGGTCCAAGCATAAACTTCTCGCCAGTCTCTATCCAACATGATGGTGAGTTACACGGTCTTCCGTACAAAGCTTCAAACGGAGCCATACCGATACTGGATTGGTAGCTATTATTATATGCAAACTCTACTAGATGCAAATGGTCATCCCATGATCCACCAAAATCCAATATACATGCTCTCAAGAGATCTTCCAAAATACGATTCACCCTCTCCGTCTGACCGTCGGTCTGAGGATGATATGCGGTACTGAGATGTAATTCTGACCCTAGAGCCTCTTGTAAGCTCTTCCAAAACCCATTAGTGAACAACGGGTCTCGGTCGCTCACAATGCCTTTAGGTACTCCATGAAATCTCACTACCCACTTCATATACAATTCTGCTAACTTAGCTGCCGTTCTGGTCGATTTGACTGGTATAAACCTCGCACTTTTAGTCAGTCGATCTACAATTACCCAAATGTTGTCATATCCCGATCTAGTCCTTGGTAAACCATCGATGAAATCCATCGAGACTTGCTCCCATTTCCATTCGGGAATTTCTAAGGGCTGTAACAACCCACTAGGCTTCTTTTGCTCGGCTTTAACTAGCTGGCAATTCATGCACTTGGATATAAACTTCCCAACGTCTCTTTTCATCCCTTCCCAGTAGTAAGTCTGCTTCATATCTCGATACATCTTGTTACCACCGGGGTGTATAGTCAGCTTTGAGTGATGACATTCTCTAAGCACTTCATCCCTCAATCCATTGACATTGGGTACAACAAGCTTTCCATTCTTTCTAAGCCATCTATCTCGATCAAGCCCATACTTGTTCATCTCCTCATCGATACCCATCTCTAACTTGGAGATGATTTCCAATAGGTTAGGATCGTCCCTCTGACTAGAGCCGATCCGCTCAATCAAAGTGGGTCTGATCGTCAAACTTGCTAACATTTCTGGATCCAATTCGCACTTTGGTCTGAAATCAAACCCCGCGATAAACTCCAGTTGCTTCCATTCAAGGAACATAGCCCCTAAGCTGGCATATCTTCTACTCAATGCATCAGCCACCGCATTGCCCTTTCCCGGTGTGTATGCGATGTCAAAATCATATGAAGCTAAGAACTCTAACCATCTCTGCTGACGGAGATTTAAATCCTTCTGGGAGAATAGATACTTCAACGACTTATGATCTGTAAACAGCTCAAATCTTTCTCCCAAGAGATAGTGTCTCCACATTTTTAACGCGAACACGATCGCTGCCAATTCTAAATCATGGGTAGGGTATCTTCTCTCGTGCGGTTTCAATTGCCGACTTGCGTAAGCTAC
The DNA here is from genome assembly GCA_030737875.1 of Allium sativum. Lineage (NCBI taxonomy): Eukaryota > Viridiplantae > Streptophyta > Magnoliopsida > Asparagales > Amaryllidaceae > Allium > Allium sativum. The sequence continues at coordinate 249,573,674 of CM060915.1, read as the reverse complement.
AACCCTACCGCCTTGCATCAATACAGCACCCAGTCCGGTACCACAGGCATCCGTGTATACCGTCATCTCTTCATCCCCCTTAGGAATGACTAACACTGGTGCGCTTGTCAACTTGTCCTTTAGATTTTTAAATGCATCCTCGCACCTTTCATCCCAGACAAAAGCTTGATTCTTCTTGGTCAACTGGGTCAATGGTGCTGCTATCTTGGAGAAACCTTGGATAAACTTATGATAATATCCAGCTAATCCCAAGAAACTTCTTACATCTGTTGCGTTCTTGGGCGTAGGCCAATCCTGTATCGTAGCCACCTTTGCTGGGTCCACGGCAATACCATTCTCTGATACAACATGGCCCAAGAACCTCACTTCTCTCTTCCAGAAGTGACACTTAGAAAACTTTGCTTTCAATTGGTGTTTTCTCAACACCTCCATCGCTACTCTTAAATGTTCCTTGTGTTCTTCCTCTGTCCTCGAATAGACCAAAATATCATCAACGAACACAAGGACAAACTTATTCAACTGATCTCTGAATACCCTATTCATAAGATCCACAAAATATGCTGGGGCATTAGTCAGCCCAAATGGCATAGCCAACCACTCATAAAATCCAGACGGCGTTCGAAATGCCGTTTTAGCTATACTCTCAGCTTCCACTCTAAGCTGATGAAAACCTGTCGCGAGATCCAACTGAGAAAATATCCTCGTGCCACTCAACTGATCGAACAAATCATCTATCCGCGGTAGAGGATACTTATTCTTCCTCGTCACTTTATTCAACTCGCGGTAGTCTACACACAAACGAAGGGAACCATTCGCCTTGGTAGCAAACACAACTGGTGCTCCCCATTCAGAAACACTCCTTCTGATAAATCCCTTCTTCAAAAGATCGCTGACTTGCACCTCGAGCTCTCGCTGCTCCCTTGGTGCCATATGACGAAGTGGCATCACTATAGGTCTGGCATCTTTTACCAAATCAATACGAAACTCAATCTCTCGGTGTGGTGGAAGTCCGGTCACTTCTTCGAAAACATCCGGATACTGGCCAACCACGGGCAAACCTGACAACTCACTATGCGGAATGTCGAGGGAGTTTAGAAAACTAGCCAATACCCTCTTACTGGGTAGACCACCAAACACTATCCTCCGCCCATCATCCGCTCTAGCTGTCACTAAAAAGCCCTCACAGTCTACCACCACCCCGTATCTTTGGAGCCAATCTACTCCCAAAATAATGCCAAACCCAGTAAAGCCCAAAACAAAGCAATCACAAACAAACATGCATCCATGACTCGATAAGACCACATTACGACAAATCATGCTAAGGCTAGTAGAACCACCAATCGGGTTCGTCACTACTAAAGGTCTATCGACAATCTCGGGCTCCAGTCCCAACCTATCTACCAGGTCACTAGATACGAAAGAACTGGAAGCTCCGGTATCAAACAAAACTCTAACAGGAACATCATAAACAGAAAGCATACCTTGAATGACGACATTCTTTCCTTTCTCCGCCGCAGTTGGGGCATTCGACGAAGAAGGAATAGCATTAAGAGCATATGCTTTCACCATTTGCTTTTCCTTAGGGGGCTGTGGACACTTGTCCCTGTGATGCCCCATTTGGCCACAGTTGAAGCACTTCCTATCCGCTGGCTTGGCCCGACAATTACTAGCATAATGGCCCTTCTTACCACAGCTGAAGCACTCCACATCTTGCTTATTCTTTTTCTTCTGGCCATCCTTAGCTTGGTTCTGCTTTCTCTTATTCTGGGAACCACCCTTGCCTCCACCACTTGCTTGTGGTTTTGGCTCTTCTGCAGATGCAACCTCAGTCTTCGACTTAGGGTAGAGACTTTCTGATCTTAGCGCTTTCCCCACAATCGATTCAAACGTCTCATCGATGTGGTTAATAAGTTTTTCCCCCAAGTACTGATCCAAACCAGTTATGAATTTCTCATTCTTTTTCTCGGCAGTATCAATAAGAGATAACCCATATTTTGACAAAGTGTCAAATTCAGCAATATACTCCGAGACAGCTCTGCCATTCTGCTTGAGCTCCAAGAATTTCTTAAACAGCACTGACTTCTGAGCAGCTGGAATGAACTTCTCGCTAAAGCGAGCCTTAAACTACTCCCAAGTAATCTGATCTTCGGGAGTAGCTGCCTTTATAGCATTCCACCAATTCATTGCCCGCCCTTGCAGCTGACGGGACGCTAGCTTTCTCTTCATCGCATCCTCGATACCCAAATCCTCGAAGATACGTTCGCAACTATCCAACCAATCTTGAACATCCGTAGCCGACTCCGTTCCGTGGAACGGCTTCCCACCAAGGCTAGTATAATCCTTATTCAGCTTGGCGAAGTCGACTCTTGGCGCCTGCACCATTGGACCACCACCATTTCCACCATTGGGAGTTGCCCTCTGTACATCTCTAAGCATCTCTCTCATGAGGTCAGTAAACATCGTCCTCATGTCAGCAGCATTCCCATTATTGGCTCCCCTACCAGCACCTCTTGTATATCGGCTCATCGTCAATCTGAAAAAGGAAACGATTAACGACTCCATAGTGGTGCTAGTGCAGTACGACTTCATCCTTATACTAGTAATAGTATATACATTTAGCTTTTAAAAATCAAAATAATCACAAATACGCTCTCTCGTATACGTATATTATCTCTCCCTGATAACTTCCCTAGGTTAACTACGCAACCTTGAGCTCTGATACCAAGTGTAACGGCCCGCCCCGCACCAGCCTGCATTTCCTCCGAAAGTGCGCTGTACACATGCCCAGCTAGCACAGAACGGTCGTCAGAAGAAAAGAAAGAAGGGAATGAACTAATCAAGGAACCTGTAGAATGTCTCACAGCGCATGGAATAAAATATATTAACAACATACTTGACATAAAACAGGTGAGACAGTGCATAAGCTGATAACTAAAATCAACATCAATCATCAGAGCAGCGGAAATCCATATACAGCTTATTACAATTTCCAAATTTACTGTCTCTAAACAAAGAAAGCTAAAGTAGAAGATGCACCACCAACGCCCAAGCAGTGATCTTCAACAACACAGGGAGAATATTATATATATATATTACGTGGAAGCCTCCTGCTCGTCTCCGGATCATCTACCCGTGCATCATCAGCTAACCTGTCTCTAGTCTGCTCGTGTGAGCACCCAGAGTAATAAGAGGAGACATAAAACTCTGGGTCAGACATAAAGCCTAGTATGAGCGATAAGCATCTAAACAGAACAATAACAGGTATACTAAACCATACCTGAACCTGGACCTGCAACCAAAGAGTTAGTACCACATACCGTACAATACTCCAAGGCGCCATAATGAGTAGTGTAAGAATACGGGGGTGGGGTGTGCATGTCACAATGATAGCAAACGAATCATCCATAGCAACCATCCTCACATCTCTCACTCAGTGCGCAAAGCGTACGGCATCTACCACTTTGGAACACTAGACAAACTGAGGTAACGACGAATCCCGACTTGTAGAAACCCTGCTATGACCAAGCTAAACATATGGAGTCATGACCAAACATTTCAATGACCCACTTCATTGGTTGTAGCCCTTGGTCCTACCTATGCCATAATGGCCCTGCATCCGCCTTCGTACCTCCTACCATAGTGGTCCAAAGCTATAGACGTCGATAACTCCTTGGCACGCGTCCCGCAGCAAAGCCCAACCATGAAGCGAATTCGTTGATTCCCATCTGAATCTTGAGCTCTAACTTCTCATTTGGACTTCCTTTGCATCTCGGGTTATAGTCTTCACTTCCGGATCGGTCTTCATTCAGTCTTCTCCTCGGATCGTGCTCCCTTGAATGGTTCGGTTAGTGACGCGCCTCCCCAATCGGATGGGTTCGTTCTCCCTTTGTCGGATCGGGTCGCACCTCTCCAGGTCGTGCCCTTCAGCTCGCGGCGTCTTCTCAAGTGCATAACTCCGGTTCGGATCGTGCTTCTGAAGTGGATCGGGTCGGAAAGCCAGTTCAGTTCGTGCCTTTTATTTGGATCGTGGTCTCCAGTTTCCATCGGATCGGATCGTGCACTTCAGACGCGAGGGATCGGTTCGTGGTCACCATCCATAGGCGGATCGGGTCGTGTCGTGGCGCGAGTTCCAATCGGATCGTGCTCATAGGGGGCGATCCGATCCGGGTAAATTCCTGTATTTCGTTCCAGCGACAGTCTTTCGCCATTCGACGGCGTTTTTGACCAAACTAACACTTCTAATCAATCTTAAAACATGTCAAACAGTCATAGCAACGTAGCAAACTAACCACAAACATCAAAACAATGAATTTACATGTCAAATTAGATCAAAGGTGCCCAAAATCCCATTTTTCCCTTAAGCATTTTTTTTAAGTAAATCTAACCATAGGGTTAACAAAACTTAATCAAATCGAACCAAATTTCTAACAGAGGCATAAAACATTATTTTTGAATTTCTAAACATTTTTCCAGAATTTATTAGTGTATAAATTCGCTAATCTTCACTAATTACCCTTAATTACCGTAATTAGTGCAAAAACTATGCAAATCACTCTCCTTTGCCATAATAAAACTTTCAGATCTGAAGTGAACCTCTGATTTGCACGAATTCCAATATATAACAGCAGCTCTACCTCGGTCCTTGTGCTAATCCTCCTTGATTTGATGCCTCTAAGCCTTAATCCTTGATTAGGAAGTGATTTTGGGTGTTTTAGAGAGATTTAGAGAGTGGAGGCCATGGCTAGGTTAAGAGGAATGAAAGTGGCGGCTGGAAAATGTCTAAAGAAATGTTTTCTAACCCTAATCAGCCCCTATATACCCCTAAACCCGAAATTCCCCTCTGGGCCTAGCTGCTAATCACCCGGTTAAGCCCAATTAAGCTGTTTTTCACCATCTGAAAATTGTTTCAGCCATATCTCCCAAACGGTAAGTCCGTTTGGCTAATGTGACCACTCTACGGAAAGAGAAACCATCATCCGAAGCCAATGGAAGTGGTTTCAGGTCAAAATTCGTTTCCAGTCAAAAGTTATGGCCAAAACAGTATCAACCAGGGGTAAAATGGTCATTTAAAAATCGGGAAAAATCATGAACATGGGAAATGACCCCAATAGTCGTCTCCCAAAGTTGCATGACCATACGACTTCGAATGTGAAAGAAATAAATATCCTACGATCCTATGATGCGTAGAATACGGGTCGTTACATTACAAAACAAAAAGAATTATGTAAAAGTTTTTTATAGATGTGGACGTTCCAGTCAATGGTCACATACACTAAATCATAAAGAAAATAGTTGTAGAATTCCAACTCTCAAAGAATATTGAGGTAAATTGTGTTGGAAGATTGTTTGATAATATTAAATGAACTTAGATGATTTCTCGTTGATGAAATTTCATCAATGATGAAAATCTAAGTATAATGATTAAACTGTATGACCGAGTTGATCAACTAGATGCAGTTTGAAGTTTGTTAAATGGTTCCTATCTATTTTATTTTAGTTTATTTTCTTGCATTAATAAATCAGTTTGAAATAGGTGTTTGTCTGTTCTCCTTTCTAGAACTCGTTGAAATAGTAGATGGTTGTTGGTTTTGGTCAATAGTTTATTTTTAATTTTTTTAGAAAGTATTAACATTTATTTATGCTTGCAAATTTTAGTTGTTAGCTAACTCTACTGTCTTTAATTTTTAAGGCATGGACCATCAATATTTGAATGATTATATATGCCTACTAAGAGGGCAACTACTCGTACAATTTCAAAGAACCAGAAGCTTTTGTCTAGATCATCTAAAAAATTCAGTTAAAATTTCAACTATAGCAGGATCTACTAATATAATTGGAGGATCCGGAAGATCCCTTATAGTATTGCTAAATGGTACATATATCTTTACTCACAATGCATTATACTTAAGAAATTTTAAAGAAACTTGCTATGTTTTAAAGATACAAGAATGAATTGTTACTATATCAAGACTATAAATGAAACAACAAAGAATATCTTTGCATTATTTCTAGAATTAAAAAAAAAAGCTTACTTTAGAAAAAATTGACAAAATTTCAACTGGATTATATTTCACGTAAATTGGTATAGTTGAACCTCATTCTGTAAACATGAGCTAGAAGCTCACAAATGCAAAGTCATTAATTTTTTGGCATCATTGCTTGGTCAACCTCTGTCTATTATGATGCATAAAATGGCTAAAAAAATAATCAAATGTGCATGATTTACCAAATTGGTTGAATGAATAAGGTTATTATTTATATGCTCCATGTGCATAAGGTAAATTGATCACACAAACTTTGTATAGTGAAATGCCTCTTGAATCTCCTACATTTTTTTACAAATAATTCAAGGTGATATATATGATCCAATCCACACTGCATATGGGCCATTCAAATATTCTATGTTATTAATTAGTGCATCAACTCATTGGTCACATGTGATATTTTCCAAATCATTTGCTTAGATAATCAGATTAAAAGCACACTTTCCTCATTTACTAAATATCATAGGAGAATTTTTCTTCTCAGTTATTAGATGACTAGAATTGAAGTTGAACATCCAATAGCTCATGCTTACGCTCAAATGGCCTAGCATAATTGTTAATTAAACGTTTGCAACTTATAATTGCAAGATTATTGCTTATGCAATCAAAATTACCCATTTTCAGCTTGGACGCATGCAATTTTTCACGCATAAGTTGATTAAAGTTAGACACATCATCAATTTCCACCATCATAGCTTTTAACCAGGTCTCAGCCAAATGTAGGGTTGTGAACGGATAATTTCAGATATGGATAGTGTCACATCCATATCCGCGGATATAGACGGATATCGAATAATTATCCTATCCGCTAGCGATTGATAAATTAAGAAACATAAATGATAAAAATAAAGTTTAATATAAATATTTTACCATCCTATTGGTTATTAAAGTTTTAAAAAATAACAAATATAATGATAATAAATAATTTTGAGCAGTTAATATGTATTCTGAACATAAAATATGAACTTCAAACTTAATAAAATAATAAATTTATATCATTCAACGTACTATATATAATTTAAGCTATAATTTTGAAAATGTCCGAACGGATAATCTTCGGATGCGGATGTGTTTTTATTCGCATCAACATCCTTTTTTCAGACATCGGATATTTACTCACTTTTCGAATACGAATGCGAACGGATTTCATATTTTTGAGTATCCATTGACAGCCCTAGCTAATGTTCCACATCTACAAAATTCTCTTTGTGTTTTGTACGTGTCAACCGGTCCCTCACTTTGTACTTAAATGGACCCTCAACGTAGGTTGGGAATTTATGTGAAATTTGATTTACTATCGATACTCTGTAATATTGGACCGCTTACAGGTAATATCTTCATCGCAAGGTTTTTAGACTGTAAGTTGGTGGGTCAATTCTCCTACGGTTAGGAGGAGGAAAGACCATCTCAATGGAATGATGTGAAATATTCTATCTATATCTCATTTGGTTCCACATTCCAAAAAATGCAAGTATAAGGTACAAAGAATCTTGCATTTTACTAATATTGCAAATCAAATATAAAAAGCATTCAGTGATGCCGCAAAAATAACTAATTCGCACATCCGAGCAGTCGATGCTCCAATCAGAATTTAAGTCGTAGAAGGACCAAAGTTGAATACAACAGCTAACAAATCTAAAGTAAAATAAAAGCATGGCTAGAAAAATAACCTAATGAAAAATTATTAATTAATAAATCTCCCAAAGAGAGTGTAAATGACCCAAAAGATTAGTTAAATGAAAATCCAATTCTCTTATAAATGTCGAATAAATTGTTATTTTAAATGAAATAATAGAAGATTCCAAAAATAAAATGGTACCTAATAATAATAGGATCCTAACATTTTATACGAAGTTGAGAAATATGACATTGAAGTGAAATAATAATTAATAATGTATTTTTATTTGCCATGGTTCTCGAAATAATTAAAAGTCAGGATTATAATGAGAATAGTGATAGTGAACAAGTTAAAATAAATGAATGTTGAAAAATACATGATTGACCAAAATTGAAAGAGGTCATCCAAGTTGAGCTAGATTCATTTCAAAAATATGGTATATTTAGATCGATAGAGAAAACATACAAAACTATTAAATGATTAGGTTATAAATGAATATTTGTTAAAAAACAAAATTATAAAAATGAAGTCATGGGATACAAGACATGACTTGCCACATAAGGTTACCTATAAAGACATGGTTTTAATTATAACGAAACATACGCACTTGTTGTGGATGTCAAAACATTTAGATATTTCATATACCTGTAGTTTCTCAAAAGCTTAAGATAAATTAACTGATGTTATGACAATTTATGTTTACAGTGAATTAGACACCGATATTTATATTAAAATTCTAAATAGATATAAGTTTCCCAAAGAGGAATCAAAGACAGTGTGCTCATTAGAACTAAGAGGGTCAATATATGGTTTGAAATATTACAAAAGGATGTGGTATAACCGTCTTAGCGAATTTTGGTAAAAGCAGAATATCAAAACAATTTATTGTACATGTGCATTTATAAAAAAATTGGTAAAAGAATTTGCTATTTAATAGTTTATTTCGAGGATATAAGTATTCCGAAAGAGATCGATGAAACAAAAAATCATTTAAATAAGAATTTTGAAACAAAAGATCTTGGCAAAACTATATACTGTCTCCATCTACAAGCTGAGCATAGTAATAATTGTTTAATTTAGATGATACAAAATCACAAACTGATTGGAACAAATTTGCAAAAAATGGAAAGTCAATATTTTTATAATGGGAATGCATTGATTGCATTTGATGAGATGGTAGAGAAATAAATGAAGGAATTAATTTCTTCCATCTATGCAAAAGAAATGGATTGATTTACTTTCTATCTTTGCAAATTTGTTGCTATGGTAATTTTCCTCCATCATATTATTATCATATGTTGGTTGGTAATGTAATTGATGACTCACATGGATTTGCACTGGCTATATATTGAGGGGTAGAGTACTTTAGTGTAAACCCATCCTGGCATGGAGCCAGCGATCCCCAAATGGAGTGTCTCTTCTTGTTAAGCCTATATGAGGTTTGGATATGTAAACTCTTATTTTGTAATCTCTTGTAATTCTCTCATGTGGAATAAAATCTCTCACTTTTGGATTGGACGTACACTATCTTATGAAGGATAGTGGAACCAGTATAAATATTGTGTCTTTTTTTTTCATTATAGTTATTTACTATTTGTTTGATGTAATAGAATAATTGTTACCAGATTAGGTTGATGTTCAATTGGCAAATCTAGATCATATTTATTGCGCTTCCGCATTCGCGCAATTTTTGCATAACATATTGGTATCAGAGCAATTTTCACATAACAGATTGGTATCAAAGCGAGGCAATTTGTTTTAAATTGTGCATCAATTATTTCTATAAAGGATGATAGATTCAGTGGTAATAATGCTATTACTATTTTGGGGAAATAAGGAAGACTTTGATGGAGGAGATTATGTTGAGAGTGAAGAGCGTTCCAATCTGGGAACTTTGACATGATATGGAGTTTACTGCGTTGAAGGGACCATGGAATTTGGGACCTTTTGATCATGTTTTAGACAGGGTTCTTCATGTTGATGATGCTCGAGGGATCCAAGATTATTAGGAAAGGAGCTTAGGTCAAGTCATAGACGGGTGTCGAGACAGAGATCATTGTGGTTTAGACAGGGGTCTTCACGTTGATGATGCTCGAGGGATCCAGGGTAATCGATGAAGGAACTCAGGTCAGGTGTTAAACTGGTGTCGATTTTAATGCAAGCACTTTTAGACCGTTGGTTTATGCGCGGTGCAGCTCATGGTGGTAGATGCATTTTTGCAGGCGATGGGTAAAGTTTGTAATAATTAAGTGGCAGGAGAGAGATTTTTTTGTGCGTACAGAGATTTAAATTTTGGCTCTGTATTTGAATTGGTGATTGAAAGAATTATTTTTGGCATTGGCGTGTTGAGATTACTTTGGTGTCTGCCTTTTTTTTATTTTGGATATTTGCGACATTCTGTTGGCGGCGAGGACGTAGTCTGAGCTCGTTAACATGGTGTGATGGGTGGTAGCTTTTGTTGGAACCCATCAGGAAAATATTCATTTTTGGTTTCTATCTCATTGTGAGATTTTGATTGAAGGTGGAGTTCTGTTGAAGAGTTTTATGATGTAAAGAGAATTTGATTCGAGATGGGGTGTTGCAGATATGTCATTTTGCATCAAGGTGGAGTGTTAAATTTAGGTGATACAAAATCACAAATTGATTGGAACAAATTTGCAAAAAATGGAAAGTCAATATTTTTATAATGGGAATGCATTGATTGCATTTGATGAGATGGTAGAGAAATAAATGAATGGATTAATTTCTTCCATCTATGCAAAAGAAACAGATTGATTTACTTTCTATCTTTACACATTTGTTGCTATGGTAATTTTCCTCCATTATATTATTACCATATGTTGGTTGGTAATGTAATTGATGACTCACATGGATTTGCACTGGCTATATATTGAGGGGTAGAGTTTAGTGTAAACACATCTAGGCATAGAGCCAGCAATCTGCAAATGGATCTCTTCTTGTTAAGTTTATCTGAGGTTTAGATATGTAAACTCTTATTTTGTAATCTCTTGTAATTATCTCATATGGAATAAAATCTCTCTCTTTTGGACTGGACGTACACTACCTTATGGAGGATACTGAAACCAGTACAAATATTGTGTCCCTTTTATTCATTATAGTTATTTATTATTTGTTTGATGTAATAGAATAATTGTTACCAGATTAGGTCAATGTTCAATTGACAAATCTAAATCTTATTTATTACGCTTCAGCTTCGCGCAATTTTTGCATAACATATTGGTATCAGAGCAATTTTTGCATAACAATAATGACATACTATCCATCAGTCGGACTTCACTGAGAAAAATCCTAATGCGTGTTCAGATGAACAAAACATTTTCACTTAGTATGCCTGAAACTTAGATCTTTAGATATTATAAAAGAATCTTTATCACTGAAAAGAAAATGATGGAAATGTGCTTGGTCCAGAAATATTATATCCGTGTTATTGTTGCATTATTATATTTGGTCTAATATTTGAGACCAGATATTACATTCTCGATCGGAAAATTTTCTAGCAAGATATGGTTGAGTACAAACAAAACTAGAATGGTGTAAAGCATATCACTAGATATCTTTACAAAACTTCAAATTTGGTTTTATCTTATTCAAAAAAAGACAATCATATGAATCTAGTTGCTATGCTAATGTAGATTATCTATCTGACCCACATAACACAAGATTACAAACTGAGTATTTGTTTAATAACAATAATGATGCAATTTAATTGTGGTCTACGAAGCAAACATTGGTAGCAATATATTTGATTGAGTTCACTTATTGAGCATATTCCTACATGTAGGAGAAAAACATTTCTCTAAATTTTTTTTTCATATATGAAGCCCACAAGAAAAAGATAGAGGTAAAACATGGTTTATTCTAAAAAAATTCATTATATTTTTTCATAAAAACACATCAAAAGTCAACATTTCAGAAAATAATGTGTAGTATTGATATGCGTTGATCGCGTCAAATCGATTGAATAATGCGTTATGAATTAGAAAAAGCATATAAAAGTATATATTTTTTCTTCACTAATACTTTTTTTATTGGGTTTTATTAGTAAGATAAACCTAAAAATAGAACAGGAACCGGAAAAAAAGAAGAATTAATATTAGAGTGATATCCTGCCGTGGAATTATTTATGAGCTAAAGTTGGAACGCTGGTTTGAAATGAAGTTGGAGAAAATTCGAGTGCTACAGCATTAAATCTACTGCTAACTTGTATGAGGCTTTACTGCTTTAGCCAGTGAATCCAAACAAAAGCTGCAGAGACTGAGCTCCCAGAAGTAAGACAGAAATGCTCGACTACACACAATGATCAGATACACACTGTATCTCATATCGAAGAAGCTCCCTCTTTTGCATTCAACAGTTCCATGAACAGTTAAACTTTAATCCTGACGCATTTTCTTTTCACTGTTTCTAATTTGAATATACCTGGTTTTTGTTTTTGTTTTTTTGCACTTGTGTGTAGAGTATCTATCACATGTCCAGATATATGCAGTAGCAAGTAGCAGCCATGATCAAATTTGAACTTGACATTACTATCCAATACAACTATATGATACGGACAACCAATATCTTAACAAAACAGCTAACATACAAGCATCTAACAAAGCCAAAACGTTCAAGTTATACATGGTCTACCTCCTCTTCCACCTCCTCAATGTCACACAAACAAGAAACAAAAGAAGACGACGATAGAGAAGCCGCAACCGAAGGAGTGGAAGAAGAAGAAACAAACGAGCTTACAGTACTACTAGCACTACAACTGCCACTACTACTATTACAAGACGACTCATACACCTCCATTACCAAGTCCCAGTAAGCCAAAACGATAGCCTCATGCGTGCATCTCTTGTTCATCTTCAAGTACCATGTCAGCATTTCCTCGAGCCATTCGAAATCCTTGATCGCTTCTCCGTTTTTGTCGCTGACCTCCATCATCTCCTTCATGGAATCATAGAAGTCTCTGTACAGATCCTTAGACTCCACCTTCACTGCAACGCTGCCTTCTATAGGAACCTCCACCACAAGTTCTTTGCTTGCCTTGTCAAGGAACAGTCTGTTTGTGCTCATTGCTTGCCTTGCCGCCTCGATCGAGCATTCTTCCAATACCTGATTATCTCTTGGTTCGTTGGTGAAATTTTTAGGAGGAGGAAGGAGGGCGGTTCTGGTTTTCTTGAACAGGGACTTGAGGGCCATTTGTGAAGTATTGTGATAGCTTAGAGAGGGGATGAGTTGTATGGGAAGTGAATTGCTGGGGCGAGTTTTGAATGAAACGACATGGGAGGGAGGGAAGATGAATGAAAAGCGAGAATCTCATGTCTGCATTTATTGTGATTTAGAGGTTGAATTTATGGATATGTGGATTTAATGCAATGTATTTTATTATATGTTTTCACTTTTAGTATGGTCAAAACTTTAAAAGTACTCTTAACTTAGGTACCAGTTTCACAGATTACAATTGTCGTTTGGATAAACTCCATTACTTGCACTGTTTGGAGTCAACATGCTTTACTGTAAGTGTATACATATTTCTACTAACTGCTCACATTTATGTTGTTCATATGGAAAATCCATGGATTTCATCATAAATTGTGGAGAACTGAATTAAAGAATGAAGGGTAGAAGAGCAAGTCTGTCAGTAGAGTTTTCTTCCTGCACCTTGGTTTATTTTCCTTCAAAAATAAATTAAAAATAATCAAATAAAGAGATAGAAGATGCTATAGTGGTAAAAGAAATGATTTTTAGCAAAAAAAATTATTTATTTTTCCTTAACAACTAATAAAGTTTAACGAAGTACTTTGCTTTATTTCTCTGTGCAGTATTGTCAATTAGCCAGCGCTGTAAAACAAAAATAATGCGTTGGATGCACAGGGATGAGGAGGAGCAGCGGCTGAAGCAAGGGTAGCGTATAGCTTAAACAATAATCCCATGGATATGACTGCACACTGAGAGTTGTATATAAGCTTTAGTGGCGATAGAACGTTTATGTTTATGTCTTTTTGACTGCTCTCTTGTTTTGTTTAGGACATGTTTGACAATTTAAAAGCATAAGTGCTTATGTTGATACGGTAGGTAATTCTACTATTGGATAATCAAAAAGTTAAAATGCTTGTATGGTACAATAAAGAGGGTTTGAAAAAGTGTCCTTAATGACGATATGGATTCGATTTCGTTCACCTAATTTTATTTCGAATTCTTTCTCTCTTCCTTAGATCCACTCACAATTTCCCCTCGCCTCTCTCATTCTCTCTCACTCCCACAGGTCTTGAACCAAATGCTTTCGCCTGCGTAGCACTTTTCCAAAACCTCTATTTTGATTTTAGATCTGAACCAGATTTTCCTTGTATTTTTGAATTTCTCCCTCCTGCATTAGAATCTGTAACCCACTAGTGTTACAGCAGCCGTTCCGCTTTGCTGCGTTGTGGCATTCTGAGTCTTTAGGCCTCACTGTGGTACGGATCTAGAAAATCTCGTGTTTCCATCCTCTAGGATAACCAATAATGTGCTCCACGAGGTTCCATGGCGAGTTTTTGCTACATTGCCAAGTAGTGTTTTTGTCCCGTCAGAGTCTGGCCTCTACAGGAGGTTTGGGGATGGTGTGGAACTGTGATCTCTTGTGCGTGTTACAACTGAGCTTCTAGACGTGCTTGAATTGGTTTCGGCTTGCTCAAAGTTGAAAGTTTGCTATCAACGTAGAGCTTCAATCGAAGGCAGCAACTACTCGTTTCTAGTGAGGTTTCACGTTTCCCTTACTGTAATGGTATGCAATATCCCTTTTGTGGTAACCTCAAACTTCCGTAGTACGAAAGCAAAGATAATCATTGGAATATAACACTACAAAAATATATTCATTTGCAGACTGAAATTTTAAAACTGAAACTTTTGGGTCTCTACTCAGAGGCTGATTACAAACTGGGAAAACCAAGTCTTAAGATTTGAACAATAAAGACAGAAAACCAGCCTTTGATGGGTCTGTAAAAGTTGAAACTGTATACCGACTGTATTTCAGTCTGTTTATGAACCACTAATATAGATTTAGAAAACAAGAAAATCAAGGATTGAGGCTCTTTTTGTAGTCAGAGTCTGATGGTTGAAATTCATGATCCATTTGATAGTTCTCAGATTTATATTAAACATAAATATTGCAGTTGTATGCCTTTTCCGAAATTTTGGGTTCATCTCATGCCACCTCACCACCTTCTCCACTAAACTACAGTCGTTCTTTCTCTGTTTAAAATCAAATCAAGTTCTCCTTCCAACTTTTATTCCCTTATGCACGGTTCACTACAAACCACCGAATATATATATTCCAATCCCACTAATTAATCCAATAATTTTAAATAGCTAACCATAATAACAGAATAGTTTGTTTTTCCTTTATACCAGCGCCAGTGGCAAGTAGATTTGAAAATCTTCTCGAAGTACATAGTTGCTGCTCATGATGAAGACATCCCTCTATTTCATACTCCGCATACTCTATCAAGGCAAATAGTCGCACAAGCTAATCATCATAATCGGAGTTGTTGTTTTGGACTCGTGAACTGCTACATGGAGCAGGCTAGAACATTACAAGCCATGGAGGAACTGAACAAGAGTTTATGAATGAGGCTCTTGTAAGTGCGTAAGCTTATATGGCAGTGGTAAAATTGTGCAAGTTACTGTAACCAATATATTGGTCCATACATGTAAACTAAAGAAAATTTGACAAGTTTTTTTATTTTTCGCATCTATTTTCATTATTTTGAAGATACTGGAACAGAGTTGAGGGTTATTAGTTTGTTCATTGGTGTTGATGAGCTCTATAAGTTGATGTGAGTTGGCTTTTAGTTAATTTTGATCTTATACTTCTACATCTAGGCCTTTTTATTTTACATAATTTCGTTGTCTTCTTTTGCTGTTCACATCTGGATGTTAATTTATATGTCATTTTGATGATTTTATCTTTTTGTGCAGCTATTAGCCGCACGAATCTAAAGTCTTAAAGGAGAATTTCTACTATCTATTTCTGTAGACTACGATGGAAGTTTGAGAAGTATCAGAAGTGGGCCAAATTAGTGCAACTTTGGGCTCTAGATTGCGAGTTAACCAACATTGTTCCTATTGTATATAACTGTGTACATTCTGAGTCTAGTACCCCACTTGAAAGGGGAAGAAAAATCATAATGTTTCGAGTTGGGTTTAGTTGGATTAATGACGATGTAAAGAGAACTGTATACTATGTCCAAATTTTCAATTTTCGTATATCAATGAAGACATGTTAAGAGTTCTGATGTGATGGCATTAATCTGTGATATATTCATATAAGTTTTCTTTTGCTTTCCTACGTAAATTTAATCTTTGTTTGTTCTTTTCAAAACAATTCAAGGAAAGCACGGATTACGTTGTAAATAAAAATATACGTTATAGTAAAATGTAGCATAATATAATATGCTATTGTATAAATAATTTATTTTAAATTTGAGACAGACTAGCAACCGTATCTCAGTGACTAAAATTCGGTCTTTATAAGTATTTTAAGACTGTCTTTTCAGTCTGTAATTTAAAGACTGAAATTCAGTTTCAATTTTTTTTAAGATTTGACAATTAGTAACTGAAACTGTGAGTCTTTATTCAGTTTTTAAATGTCATTTAAAGACTGAATCGTTCAAGTAAAGACAGATATTTCCAGTCTTTAATCCTTTTTTTTTGTAGTGTAACACATGAACAATAACAGTAGAACAGAAATATAGAATTACAGCAGATAATGTACATCAAATTACACTAGGAATAATATATCATCAGAGTTTCACAGTATAATAGAATCATACTTAGTACATAATACAGTTTTCAGCTTAATATAAAATGTCTGCAGCGGAATCAAACATAATATACTAAATGAAGTCTGAATAACATAATAGAAATGATAAGATCCATCTTCAGCTCCATAGCTATCCAGAATGAATCTGCTAAAACCTGAATACAAGGCCGTCCGTGTGGAAAGAGGGCACCCGAGTTTGCAAGGTGAAACAAACTACGAGTCAGTCATGAGACTGGTATGAGAAATCTTATTTAACCTATTTAATAATAAGACTAATCACAGGACCACGCCGCTAACGCGGAACGAGTTTACTCCATTGGATTGCCAGTGCATAAATAAAGTAAATCGTTAAACAACACAATGCTTTTTAGAAAAATGAAACCATTATAAGACTCAAGTCCTATTGCACAATGCAACGCAAAGCAGATGATAGAGTTTTACCTTATAATGGTCAAAAATGCTTGATACAATAAAACGGATTTGATATAATTATTAGTGTATATATATTTTCAAAACATTTCAATCATAATATATCAATCATAGATGGCATAGCTACCATATACTGTGTCGTCATACTAGTTTTACAATCAAAACCGCATGGTGTCGTATTGGAAGTTGGATTTCCATAATGAACCAAGGCAAGGGATCGTCCAAACCGAATTCGAGGATCTCTAGCCTGAGTCTCAGGATCAGTCGCAACTGCACCTTGGATCTTCAGGGCCGGTCCACAAATAACTTAGTGGATTAATAATGCCTGAACAATACGTTTCCCGTTCCTATTGGGCGTAAATATGGGGCCACTAGGGACTCAAATCCAAGGCACCGCATTCCATCATCCACATAAGTAAAAATATCTGCGCTCCATACCATGACACCACTTCTAACTAGAAAGAAACGTATGTCCTCCCTGCAGTCTTCTCCCGTTTCTGGTTCATACCGGGGTGTAAGGCTTGCGACGTAAAGCTATACACAAATCTATGCTAATTAAAAGCCGTGCTTTGATCATCAACCACAAGGCTCTGCTTTTCAACAATAAGCCTTGATCATTTGCATCTTAGCATGCCACACTGACAATTCACGCCATGTGACTGATGTCTAACAATATATTACCTCTGAGTTCGTACGTCTCAGAGAAGGGTGTTAAGCTAGAGAATATTCTCCGCCACCAAGCAGATATATATTTAATAGAAATCAATCAGCACAGAATAAAATCCAATGTCAGACATACATCCATTTACAAGTCCGTTCTGGGTCTGAACGAAACCGGAGACACCTTATTCCTCGTTCCATATGTCCAATATAGAAGAGAGGCTCTCGCATATCCGAACAATCAACAAATACGTCTGGACAACTACCACTGTAACCCCTTCGTGAAAGTTAACTAATGTAGGGCATCAATAGTCATCCATTCGATGTGAAGATCGTCAGTCTTCAACCACCGCCTTCAATATCTTCTACTTCCAATCATCGTATAATTATTTGAAATGATATTTAACTTGGCTTTTTCAAATAATTCACGAATATATATAATTCAAATCAATTCTTTTCATTCCATATCGTTTATAATATTTTATAACGATTTATCGCTATTTTTATTTATATAAAAATAGCAATTTTAATTAAACGACGCTTCGAGTCATTACGCGGCCCTGGCGCTGTTTTCATCAAAATTTGATTTACACATTTCTCAAAATCTAACCGTTGGATCTTAGCAAATTTTATATTATTGGAAAGATTTTTCCAAAGCGAACCTAACGATTCCAGTTTTGGGAAAATCCGAAGGTTGGACCTCTCGGTATAATCGTTTGAAGTTACGATTCCAAATCGCGAACTGCAGCAGCGCGATTCATTTTATTTTAATATGTGTGTGTGTGTATATATATATATACACGATTTCAAATTATTCATTCTTTAAATAATTTTCTACACTTTATACGCATGTTAAAAAGAATATTTTATCTAATGAAATTATATTTTCACAAATGGCTCTTTTTCTAACTTTGCTAATATGTCAACGATTAATGTTTTTGATTTAACAAAAACATATTTACCAAATGATGATTTTTCTCCTTACATTAAAATGTAAATTTTTAATGTTAACATATTCTTCAAACTCTTTTCCCTATGAATCATCTTTACATTAATAACGCAAATTTTTAATGTCAACATATTTTTAATTTTAACATATTTTTAATTTCTAGAGTCTTTTTAGATAATTCATTCTAACATAAAAATGTAAATTTTTATGTCAACTCATTTTATCAAACAATGGATCTTTCTAATGATTCATTTACAATAAAATGTAAATTCTATGTTAACTCGTTTTATTAAATAATGGATCTTTCTAATTATTCATTTACAATAAAATGTGAATTCTAATGTTAAATCATTTTATTAAACAATGAATCTTTTCATTGAATCATTTATATCATATTGCACATTTACAATGAACATGTAATCTTTTTATTGTTAACTTCTTTACATTAAACAAATGTTGCATAAGAATATAATCCTTTTTATATTGCATATAAATATAATCTTTTTATTTTGCATAAAAATATAATATTTTTATATTACATAAAAATGTAATCTTTTTACATTGTATAAAAATGTAATCTTTTTATATTGCACAAAAAATGTAATCTTTTCTATTGCACAAAAAAATGTAATCTTTTGTATATTACATAGAAAATGTAATCTTTTCTATATTACATAGAAAATGTGATCTCTTTATATTTAGCACAAAGATATGTAATCTTTTCTATATTACAAAGTGAATGTAATCTTTTCTATATTACATAGAAAATGTGACCTTTTTATATTTTGCACAAAGAAATGTAATCTTTTCTATATTACAAAGAAAATGTAATATTTTCTATTGCCCAAAAAAAAATGTAATCTTTTCTATATTACATAGAAACTGTAATCTTTTCTATATTACATAGAAAATGTGATGTCTTTATATTCTGCACAAAGAAATGTAATCTTTTCTATATTACAAAGAAAATGTAATCTTTTCTATTGCACAAAAAAAAAATGTAATATGTTCTATGTTACATAGAAAATGTAATCTTTTCTATTGCACAAAAAGAAAATGTAATCTTTTCTGTATTACATAGAAAATGTAATCTCTTTATATTTTGCACAAAGGAATGTGGGCTTTTCTATATTACATAGAAAATGTAATCTTTATTTGTTTAACAACTTTTCTATTCCACTAATGTTCATTTCCATATATTCTGTATATACAATAAAAAAATGAGATTTTTATTATTTGCCTTTTTATTTAAACAATGAATCATTTTCCATGTTTTCTTATTTACAATAAAAATGTAACTTTTGATTGTTTAACTTTTCAATGCAACAAATGAATAGTTTTTCATATATTCTCTTTTTACAATAAAACTGTAAACTTTTTATTGAACTCATCTTTACATTAAAAATGTGAATTTCTATGTAAGAACAAATTTCATTTCAAATAATGATCATTTCTCATGTACAATAAAATGTGCATTTTTATTGTTAATGAATTTTCATTTCAAATAAATAAATATTTGTAATCTTTCATTTACATAAAAAGAAATGTAAATTTCAATGTAAAGACATTTCTATTCAAAAATGATCATTTTCTCAGAATTCATTTACATTAAAAATGTAGATCTCAATGTCAACGCATTTTTATTTTAACTAATGATCATTTTATAATTTTATATATACCATAAAAATCCAATTATGATTGTTCAAACAATTTTATATCATAGCATGAAAATTTCACAACACATAAATATTTCAGAAAATTTCGGCAGTATAACGGCAGGGTAATTAAAAACCGGCACTGTCCCTAGTACGGGTCCTCGCGCTAACATAGGCCTTGCGGCGATACAAGGGTCATATTTTCCTAATACAATTTTTTTCTACTATACAATGAATTTTTCACAAACACGATCAATTTCATTTTAACCAAAATCAAATAACCGCAATCACAATCAAATTCACCACAATACAATCAAGTCGTCCATGGTCTGTGGACGACGGGTGTCGGGAGTTTCTAAACTCCGTCTCCAACCTAATATATATAATTTTTATTTATTTAATTTGGATTCAGAAATCTCATATCGCTTGTTATTTCTTCTAAAATTGTAGAAGGCTCCGAAAATTGTGCGGTCTCTTCTGAAATGTAGTGTTCGTTTAAAGGATTCCAACGCTTCGAAAATCATCAAATTTTGTTTTGATTTGGATAAGATACAACGTTTTAAACAATTAATTACTTAATTAAGATAATATAATTTAATTAATAATAATGATCCCTTCTTCCTACCTTTTCATTCAGTAACCTTTCAGAACCTCTTCGTACCCGACTTCAACCCCTAGGGTTACTTATGCACGCTCCAAGAAACCGCCGGAAGATGATCAACGACTGCGCCTCCAACCGCCTTGGTCTCCTCCACTGGCGCGCCAAAAAGGGTGCAATTCGCACCTCTCTCCTGTTCGAAACTTGGGTTCGAACTCAATAGGTTGGAGCTAGAAATTCTCACAATTTGTTACACGAAAACCAATCTCAACCGTATGGATTTGAAGAGATTAAAAATCTCTATAATTTTCGCTTAGAAACCTCGATTTAATCTTGAATGATTTGAGAATGGATGAGGATCGAAATTGGGAGTTTCGTGGCCATTAAAAGATTAGAGGTGGCGTGTTCTATTTCTAAAGAGAATTAGGGTTTTCTAATATAATATATACATGAATATTATATTTAATAAAAATTAATTCGTAAAATAGTGGTTTAACACATCGAACTACAAATCAAACCCAACGACTATCGCCCCCAGGCAAATACCCGCATTCCGAACACAATGGAATATGTTTCGTAAGCCTATTCGACTGTTTCAGTCAGTTTTTCTTTAAATTAAATAATAGAACATTTTATTATTTAATTTGATCGTACATTTTAATTTATCGGGGCCACAGACTGACTCCAAAAATTCTCGAAAAATGAATCTAGCTATGTTTTGACTATACGGTCCTAACAAAATTAATTTCATTGAATTTGGAGACCGTTTGAAAATGGCTATTTTCTGGTCGATCCAAATTGAAAAAACACATTTTCATTTGCCATGCTCACATATTAATTCTAAAAATTATGAAAATTGATAATATGACATTCCGGATCCAACCAGGATACTTTCATCGAAAACGGAGGTCGTTTGCAAAATGGCTATTTATAAGGGCTATATATTATATTAAATTCCATAGTGATTATTCTGAATATTCAACTGGCCATAACTTTTTATTCCCGCTATGAAATTTCAATTTTTCAGATCCGTTAGAAAGATATAATTAAATAGATTTAAATATTTTTGGTTTCACTAAAATATGATTTATTTTGAATCATGTACATTCAGTCAAAGTTCAAATTTAAATTTTCAAACTGCCGCGCTATTTCTAACTCCTTTTATAATTAAAATAAATATATTCGTTCAAACTTCGATTTAAATAAATTTTTAATCATTATTATTTAAAATAAATTATTTTAACTGTTCAAAATTCAATAAAATAGCCAAAATAAAATTTTTAAATTGGTTCTGATTTTCCGGGTTGTTACAATCTCCCCCACTTAAAAACTTTTCGACCCCGAAAAGGAAACAACATTAAAGTAGGAAACAAAACGGAAAATGTAAAATATTGTTAATGTACCTTGCACCATAGCTAATCAGAGCTATCCACTCTGCACTGGGGCTAAGCCTGTTTGATGCTATCCTCGGTCTCCCATGTACAGTCTTTAGGATCTCCGCTCCACTGCACTTTGACTAGATGAATTCTTTTGTTCCTCAGAACTCGGGTTTCTTTGCCAGTGATCTTTACCGGTTCCCTTCTTACTGCTAAGCTCGGGGTAATCTCCAAATCTTGTTGTGCAGCTTCCTCCACAATCAAGTCTGGATCATGTACATACTTTTGAAGTTGAGACACATGAAATACATCATGTACCCCTGGCAACAGTCAGACAACTGAACCCTGTAAGCGTGAGTTCCAATTCTTTTGAGAATCGGAAATGAACCAATAAATCTAGGCGCCAACTTCCCAATCTTCCCGAAACGAACTACTCCTTTCAATGGGGAAACCCTCAAGTACACATAATCGCCAACAGCAAATTCCAAAACCCTTCTTCTTGAATCTGCATAACTTTTCTGTCGGCTCTGTGCTGTTAGTATTCGCTTCTTAATAAAATCAACTTTATTCGAAGCTTCACGAATCATGTCGGGACCCAATACTATTCTATTGCCTGGTTCCATCCAACATGCAGGAGATCTACAAGGCCTGCCATACAATGCTTCGAATGGAGACATTTGCAAGCTTGCTTGGAAACTGTTATTATAAGAGAACTCAACCAAATGCAAGTGGTCTTCCCATAATCCCCCAAAATCAAGAATACATGCCCGCAACAAGTCTTCCAATATACGGTTCACCCTCCCAGTCTGGACATCTGTTTGAGGATGATATGCGGTGCTCAGATTTAACTTTATCCCCAGCTCTTCTTGGAATGCTTCCCAGAATTTACTGGCGAATATCGGATCTCTAACAATGCTATTGGGAACTCCATGTAGTCGGACAATTTCTTTGAAATAAATTTTCGCCAGACTTTGAGCTGTTCTGATTGATCTAACAGGAATAAAATGAGCAGACTTCATGAAACGGTCTACAATCACCCAAATACTGTCATTGCCTTTCCTGGTTCGGGGCAAGCCATCAATGAAATCCATAGAATTTTGATCCCACTTCCAACTTGGAACTTCTAGTAGTTGTAACAATCCGGTAGGTTTTTGCTGATCACTCTTGACTTGTTGGCAAGTATAACACCTGCTGATATAAATGGAAATGTCTCTTTTCATATATTTCCACTGGAACATGCGCTTGAGATCATGATACATCTTACTCACCCCTAGATGAATACTAAGCTTGGACTTGTGACATTCATCCATTACTTCTCTTCTGAGCTTAGGAACATTCGAAACACAAATTCGGCCTTTTAACCTCAGAACTCCCTTGTCATCAATTTGGAAACTCGAGGGTTCGCCTTCCCGAACTCTTTTACTAATTCTCTGAATAAATTCATCATCTTTCTGAAGAGCAGAGATTTTGTCAATCAATGAAGGTGTAATGATAAGATTGGCAAGGACCACATTCTTCCTGCTGAGCGCATCGGCTACAACATTAGCTTTCCCTGGAGTATACAAGATGTCCAGATCATAGGCCGCAAGAAATTCTAACCAACGTTGTTGCCTCAAGTTCAAGTCCCTTTGGGTGAACAAATACTTCAATGACTTATGATATGTATGTAATTTGAACTTCTCACCCAAAAGATAGTGCCTCCATATTTTTAAAGCTAACACGATGGCCATCAACTCAAGATCATGAGTGGGGTATCTCTTCTCATGCGACTTCAACTGATGGCTAGCATAAGCAATACTTAGCCTCTTTTCATTAACACCGCACCAATACCTTCAATAGAAGCATCAGTATAGACTGTCAAATCTTGATTACCATCAATAATGGTCAACACGGGAGCAGTGGTCAACCTCAATTTTAGCTCTTGGAAAGCTGCCTCACATTCAGATGTCCAATTAAACTTTGTGTGCTTCTTGGTAAGCTTCGTTAGTGGACAAGATAGCTTCGAAAAATCTTTCACGAATTTCCGATAATAGCCAGCCAATCCTAGGAAACTTCTAACTTCTGTAGGAGTGTTAGGCTGCTTCCAGTCTTGAATGGCAGTGATCTTACTTAGATCCACCGAAATTCCTTCCTTCGATACTACATGACCAAGGAACTTTACTTCTTCTTGCCAGAATATGCATTTAGAAAATTTGGCTTTTAAAACGTTCTTTCTCAGAATTTCCAAAACTTGTTCCAAATGTTTCTCATGCTCGGCAGTTGACTTAGAGAAGATTAAGATGTCGTCAATAAAAACCAGCACAAATTTATTTAGGACATCACGGAATACTCGCTCGACAAAATAAGCAGGGGCGTTGCACAAGCCGAACGGCATTACTAGCCACTCATAAAACATGTCTGGACCTCTGAAAGCTGTCAAAGGAACACAATCTTCGACAATATGTAGTTGATGGAAACATGTAGCTAGGTCCATTCTAGAAAATACTTTTGCTATATTCAAATGATCCAATAAATCATGTATACGGGGCAATGGATATTTATTCTTAAGTGTCTGCTTATTGAAGCCTCAGTAATCAACACATAATCTGAGAGTAGCGTCTGACTTTGGAACAAACACTACTGCTACTCCCCAATTCGAAAAGCTAGGCCTGATCAGACTTTTCCATAAAAGCTGTTTAGTTTGATTACCCAATTCTTCTTTCTCTTTCCATGTCATTCTTCGAATATGATGCATCACCGGCCTTGCATTCAGAACTATATCAATCCTGAAATCAATTTCTTTTCGTGGAGGTAAGCTATCAACTTCTTCGAACACATCTGCATAATTCTTGACGACAGGAATATTCTCAAGAGAAGTTGGGGTAACTTCAAGTGCAGATCAAAATTCTTTTCTATTGGAATCTGAGCCGTGGCATGGTATAATAACATTTCCGAGCTTCATTTTAACTTTAACGATTCTTTCGGCACATTTAACCTCGACTTCATATCTCGTTAGCCGTTCCATCCAGAGAATAACATCAAACTCAGAAAATTCCATGATGATCAAATTAATAAGCAGTTGGTAACAAGAAAAAGAGATCGGCACTCTACAATATAAACCAAGAACAAGGGAACCACCGACCAGATTATGGAAACTAATCAATTCTTTAAGATCCCTCGTTTTTAGATTTAGCTTTTTACTATATTATTCGAAACGAAACTTCGTGATGCACCTGTATTAAATAATACCGTGAAAGGAATATTTTTAGTAGAAAGAGTACCTTCCAAAACATCTGGCCTTTTCTGACTAGCTGAGGGTGTTGGAGCTTCTGCTGTGCTATTGACTTGAGCCTCCTTGGTTGTTTTCAAAAGCCGGTAATCTCACTTTACATAACCTGACTTATGGCAAAGATTGCATTCCCTGATCTCTTGAGACTTCTTATTGGATTTAGATCCATCATTCTTTCGTTTCTTCGAAGATTTTCCATTTATTGAAAAATATCCTTGCCTATTACAGTTAGAGCACGTAGCAGTCGTTAATGGTTCCTTCTTGGATCTAACCCTTGTCTTATCAACTTTAGGCTTCTTACTGACTTCAGGCTTTGTACTTGCCTTAGGGCTATCAATTTCAAACTTCCTTTTGCTGCTAGTGCTGCTTTCCTCTTCATCTTTCGAACCATGTTTCTTATCAATATACTCATAGCGATACACCATTTGTATCATCTCCGAAAAAGGAAGATTCACATGAGCAAGTACTCTACCTTCATATTTATTTTGAAGTCCTTTGGTAAATCTCAGATTCTTCCTTATAGGATCTCGAATTAGTTCTGGGGCAAAACGAGAAAGTTCATTGAATTTATTCTGATATTCCTGGATGGTCATATCTCCTTGGTTCAGATTGTAAAACTCATCATATAGTCGCTCAGTTGCTTCTGGAGGAATAAATTTTTCTACGAACATTTCTTTAAATCTATCCCAGGTAATACTACCTTCTGGATTTTCTTCAGTAAAAGTTTCCCACTAGATTAAAGCTTCGCCTTTAAGTGCCCAAGATGCTATTAGTCTTTTCTGATCATCTCTCAGCCTTAAGCCTTCAAAAATTCTCTCAGAAGAACGCATCCATGCTTTTGGTTCAATAATGGACTCTTTGCCCGAGAATGGCACTCCACCCAGATTTCGATACTTCTTTACTAGAGCTTCTATTCTAGTTCTGGTTGTGGGAGCATGACTGGCTCATTAGATTGCTGAACCATGGAACAACTTCTTCTGTTTCTGCTACTCATTTTCTACTATGTCTGCAAATAGCAGACAAAGAGTCAGACCAACAGAAAAGATATTGTAAAGTGTAGAGACATATATTAAAGTGTAAATGAATCCATTGGGGTGTATTTTATTCTGCTGTACTCATTCTAGGACATTACTAGTCCTATCTATGATGAGTGATTCGTCTTAGAATACTACTGATTCTATTTCTGTCGAGTTTGCTAATATGTTATATTTCGGGGCTAGGTTTAACCATTAGCTCTGATACCAACTTGATAACCCCAAACTTCCTTAGTACGAAAGCAAGGATAATCATTGGAATATAACACATAAACAGTAACCGCAGAATAGAAATATAGAATTACAGCAGATAATGTACATCAAATTACACTGGGAATAATATATCATCAGAGTTTCACAGCATAATAGAATCATACTTAGTACATAATACAGTTTTCAACTTAATATAAAATGTCTGCAGCGGAATCAAACATAATATACTAAATGAAGTCTGAACAACATAATAGAAATAATAGGATCCATCTTCAGCTCCATAGCTACCCAAAATGAATCTGCTAAAACCTGAATACAAGGCTGCTCGTGTGGAAAGAGGGCACCCGAGTTTGCAAGGTGAAACAAACTACGAGTCAGTCATGGGACTGGAATGAGAAATATTATTTAACCTATTTAATAATAAGGCTAATCACAAGACCACGTCGCTAACGCAGAACGGGTTTACTCCATTGGATTGCCAGTGCATTAATAAAGTAAATCGTTAAACAATGTAATGCTTTTTAGAAAAAGAAACTATTATAAGACTCAAGTCCCATCACACAATGCAACGCAAACAGGAGAATAGAGTTTTACCTTATAATGATCAAAAATGCTTGATACGATAAAACAGATTTGATATTATTATTAGTGTATATATGTTTTTAAAACATTTCAATCATAGAACGGCATAACTATCATATACTATGTCGTCATACTAGTTTTACAATCAAAACCTTATGGTGTCGTATTGGAAGTTGGATTTCCATAACGAACCAAGGCAAGGGATCGTCCTTACCGAATTCGAGACTCTCTAGCCCGAGCCTCGGGATCAGTCGCAACTGCACCTTGGATCTTCAGGGCCGGTCCACAAATATCTTAGTGGATTAATAATGCCAGAACAATACGTTTTCCCATCCTATGGGGCGTAAATATAGAGCCACTAGGGACTCAAATCTGAAGCGCCTCATTCCATCATCCATATAAGTAAAAATGTCTGGGCTCTGTACCGTGACACCACTTCTAGCTAGAAAGAAACGTATGTACTCCCTACAGTCCTCTCCCATTTTTGGT
Organism: Allium sativum; assembly: GCA_030737875.1. Lineage (NCBI taxonomy): Eukaryota > Viridiplantae > Streptophyta > Magnoliopsida > Asparagales > Amaryllidaceae > Allium > Allium sativum. The sequence goes on along the minus strand of CM060915.1, from coordinate 249,545,950 downwards.
TCATATCGGGGTGTGAGGCTCGCGACGTAATGTTATACACAAAGCTATGCTAATTAAAAGCTGTGCTTTTATCATTAACCACAAGGCTCTGCTTTTCAACAATAAGCCTTGATCATTTGCATCTTGGCATGCCACACTGACAATTCACGTCATGCGACTAATGTCTACCAATATATTACCTCTGAGCTCGTACGTCTAAGAGAAGGGTGTTAAGCAAGAGAATAAATTCTCTGCCACAAGCAGATATATATTTAATAGAAATCAATCAGCATAGAATAAAATCCAATGTCAGACATACATCCATTTACAAGTCCGTTCTGGGTCTGAACGAAACCGAAGACACCTTATTCCTCGTTCCATATGTCCAATACAGAAGAGAGGCTCTCACATATCCGAACAATCAACAAATACGGCTAGACAACTACCACTATAACCCCTTCTTGGAAGCTAACTAATCTAGGACATCAGTAGTCATCCATTCGATGTGAAGATCGCCAGTCTTCAACCACCGTCTTTAATATCTTCGACTTCCAATCGTCGTATAATTGTTTGAAATGAGATTTAACTCGGATTTTTCAAATAATTCGCGAATATATATAATTCATATCAATTCTTTTCATTCCATATCGTTTATAATATTTTATAACGATTTATCGCTATTTTTATTTATATAAAAATAGTCATTTTAATTAAACGACGCTTCGAGTCATTACGCAGCCCTAGCGCTGTTTTCATCAAAATTTGATTTACTCATTTCTCAAAATCTAACCGTTGGATCTTAGCAAATTTTATATAATTTGAAAGATTTTCCAAAGCGAACCCAACGGTTCCAGTTTTGGGAAAATCCGACGGTCGGATCTCTCGATATAATCGTTTGAAGTTATGATTCCAAATCGCGAACTACAGCAGTGTGATTCATTTTATTTTATTTATATATACGAGCGTAACGGCACGCGCTTCGTGCATGGTATTGGCACGCGCTTCGCACGTTATCGTGGCATGCGCTACGCGCATGATCGTGGCACGCGCTTCACGCGTGGTGTTGACATGCGCTTCGCACGTGAACTGTTGTTCCTTGGATATATAGAATGGGTATCTATCAAACCTTTCATGATCGATTAAATGTTAGGGCTACAGAACTTAAGCTATATAACTATTTGTATTCTTATTAGTGCAAATATTAAGCAATAAATTTATATTTACAAATTAATTGATTGATTCTGGGATTATATGTTCAAAAAATGATTTTTAAACATGTGAATGTATAATCCGGATTTATCTTTATGTTATATAATAATGGTCATATTATGTTTATTTTAATTTATTGTGGATCACCTTATTTTGTTGTTTCCCCCTTATTTTGTCTACATTGATTTATTTACGCATTTTTCATGCTATTTCCCACTCCTCCCCCCCCACAAATCTCTCTCTCTTTATATGTTATTCATTTCTATTTATATTTACATATGCTTATTCCTTTCCTTTGGCCAGTTGCCTAAAATTTTGCATTTGTTGCCTCATTTGTTTTAATGTTGAACCCATTAAATTCTTTTATGATAAAAAAGATGCATTATTTAGGTCTATTTTAAAATTGACATTAATTTTGTTAACTTGATTGGAATCTTTCAGTTTAAAAAGAATTGTACGTTAATTATAATCAATGATTGATTGATATAGTATATATATATATATATGTTTATGTTAACATAAAAGGAAAGTTTAAATAAATTAATTATTTGATTTTGGGATTATGTGCTAAAAAAGGCGATATTTAAACGTGTGAATTTTAGTCTAGATTTACCATTTTTGTCTACATTGATTTATTTTCGCTTTTTTCATGCTATTTCCCCTTGTCGCTCTCTCTCCCCATTTTCTCTCTCTATATATATATATTATTTATTTCTAATTATATTTAGATATGCTTATCCGTTTTTTCCTCACATGCATATTCTTTGGACAGTACCTAAAATTTTGGACAATTATTTATTTGAATATGTAAATTAATTATTTGAAGGGCAATTTGGATACTTCACGGTCGAACCAAAAAGTAACAGCAAAATATAATGTACACGTAAGTATGAAAATATAGAGAAATTGTTATAAATTTACTTGAAATTTTGAACTGATATGAACACCACAGCTGCAAAAAAAATCTCCTAAAAAACACGAATTAAAATAAAAAATATATTATTATATAATAATAAAATGTGTTATTTGTAATATGAAGGCATGCAATCCAAAGTTGTAGTGTCTCATATTGTTCATGAAGTCAAAGTTGCAGTGTCCCATATTGTCCACCTGCAAAAAAAGGAGGATAAAACAACTCTTAGTGCATATTTTATTCTAAGGATATCAAGTTATGAGTTAATGCCAAGTGCCTACATACATGTCATAATACCCATTTTAAGTCTATAGATTACAAATAGCACTGAAGCTACAAAACCACGTAGAAACTTTTGTTTCAATAACATGCTATATGAAACCATTTGTATTTGCTATGATAGTTTTAGTGCCCACTGTTGTACATACATGAAATAAAGGAGGTCTCATCACTCACATGTATAAATACAACAAAATGTTCAATGAAAAAATAACCTTTAACAAATCAAAATACAAACTGTCTGCATAATAACACGTCAGCGTGCAAGGATCATGCATCAAAATGGTAGATATTACCTGGAAAGATATTTGAGGCATTTGACTTGTTCTAAATTACACACGCAACCCTAATATATAATTAGGCTGAATTGTTCATTTCATCATAGATTTGCGGAGAGATAATAGTTGCATCTGGATTGTTTTAAAAATAGCTTAATTATCCAGCGTAGATCTACGGAGAATAAAAGTTCCATTTTGGGTTGTTTTAAAAATAATTTAATTAAGCGAACGCAACATGCCTGCACACACCGTATGCATCTTGCCTGTAGACAGCTTCTTTGTTATCATTCATGTTTCTATTTCACAAAAGAGTACCCAAGCCTTGCTTCTACTATTTGTGCATTCAAACATATAAACAAAAAGCATATTGTGTATAGAAACTCAAAAGTTGTAAATCATAGAAATTTGAATAATAAAATAAAAAAAGCATGATTTGAAAACTGCAAGTAATTGAAAGCACAACCGCTATCTATTTATCGCTCGAACCTCGTCTAGATTTCAAATCTGACTTTCTATTCTTCTAACTCAGCATAATCATTTTTGCTGTTATATTGCTATCTAAAACACGGTAGAAACAAACAAAATCATTACCCAACTGTAGAATATCGAACATCTTAGACAATTTAATATACCTACTGTAACAACACGCATTCTACACATCGGAGGATCGTAGAATATTTATTTCTTTCGCGTACGAAGTCGTATGGTTATGTAACTTTAGGAGACGACTATTGGGGTCATTTCCCATGTTCATGATTTTTGCCGATTTTTAAATGACCATTTTGCCCCTAGCTGATCTTGTTTCGGCCATAACTTTTGATTGGAAAGGAATTTTGATCTAAAACCACTTCCATTTGATTTGTTTCATGGTTTACCTTTCCGTAGAGTGGTCACATGAGGAAAACGGACTTATCGTTTGGGTGATATGGCTGAAATAAGGTTTGAAAGGTGAAAACTGCTTAACCGGGCCAAATAGGGTGATTAGTGAATGGGCCCATAACCCATTTCGGGATTAGGGATATGGGGAGGCTGAAAAGAGATAGGATTTCATTCCATTTCAGTTTTCTAGCCTCTTACCTCCTAGAAACCCTAAAAATGGCCTCCAACCTCTAAATCACGTCCAAATCACTTTCTAATCAAGGATTAAGCTTAGCAACATCAAATCAAGGGAGATCTTCACCAAATCAAGATTAGAGCTGCTGATTTGCATTGTTATTCACGCCCAAACAGAGATTTATTTCAGATCTAAAGTTATTTGTGGCTAAGGTGAGTGATTTGCATAGTTCCTCACTAATTATGGTTAATTAAGGGTAATTAGTGTTAATTAGCGAATTTAAATATGATAAAATTCTGGAAAAATATTTATAAATTCTTAAATGATGTTTTAGACCTCTGATATGAATTTGGGTTAATTTGGTTAAGTTTTGCTAATCCTATCATTAATTATAGTTGGACATGCTTAAGGGAAAATATGGGGTTTTGGCTATGTTTGATCCATTTTAACCTATCATAATGATGTTTTGGTGTTTGAGGTCACTTCTACTTGTTGCTATGACTTTGTGGTATGCTTTGTGATTGTTTAGAGTAGTAAGAATGGTCGAAAACGTCGTCGAGAGGTGTATAAACAGTCGCTGGAAAGTTACAGGAAAATGCAGGATATTGGACCGGATCGGATCGGCTATGGAGACCCGAACCGAACTGATATTAGACCCTTCCCCACGATCCACCATCAGCTCCAACCCGATCCGTTCAGAGATGGTAAGCACGAACCGTTGTACTTGGCCTGGAGGAGAGTACCCCGAACTGAATCGCCAGAAGGACCCCGGTCCGAACCCATAGATGGAAATGGAAATGGACTTGGAGACCCGACCCGACCTGATGCGAGTGATGACGATCCGAACCGTGGCGTGCTGGAGATCCCATTCCGATCCAGTGAAGGATGTTGAAGGCCGAACCGAACCATGTTGATGATGGAGAGCTGATGGCCGAACCGAACCGATTGTTAAGAGGAAATCCGAACCGATCCGGTGATGACCAATAACCCAAGATGCAAAGGTAGTCCAAATGGAAGTTAGAGCTCAGGATCCAGTTGGGAACCAATGAGTTCACTTCATAGTTGGGCTTTGCTGTGGGACATGTGCTAAGGAGTTGTCAACGTCCATAACTTCGATTCACCACTGAAAGGGAATGATGGGCTACGTATCAGTGCAGTAGAGTCATCACGACTCGAGGGGCAAAGTGATCGTAGCAGGACTACGTATCAATGCAGTAGAGTCATCACGACTCGAGGGGCAAAAGTGATCGTAGTAAAACTATGAGCCAGTGCAGTAGGGCCATTGTGACTCCATGGGGCAGAGTGGACATAGTAAAGGATTAGTAAGGCTATGAGCCAGTGCAGTGGGGTGTGTACGACTCCATGGGGCAAAGTGGACATAGCGAAGGATTAGTGTCTATGGATCAGTGCAGTGAAGCCGTTGTGACTTCATGGGGGCAAAGTGATCATAGCAAAGTATTGGGTGATTGAAGTGGTGGATATCGTATTCTTTACGCACTGAGTGAGAGATGTGAGGATGGTTGCTATATTTGATTGTTTGCCAACACTATGACATGCACACCCCCACCCCTGTATACTTGTACACCACATATTAGTGGCACCTCAGAGTGTTGTACAGTATGTAGTACTAACTCTTTGGTTGTAGGTCCATGTTCAGGTATGGTTTAGTATACCTGTTATTGTTCTGTTTAGCTGCTTATCGCTCATACCAGACTTCTTGTCTGACCCAGAGTTTTATGTCTCTTCTTATTACTCTGGGTGCTCACACAAGCAGACTAGAGACAATTTAGCTGGTGATGCGCGAGTATTCGGAGGCGAGCAGGAGGCTTCCACGTATGATATATAGATATTCTCCCTGTGTCGTTGCTGGTCACTACTTTGGGCATTAGTAGCGTACCTTTCTTGTTTAGCTTTTTGAGATAGTTTTAAAAGTTGTAATAATGTTGGCTTTGGATCATAAGCTGTACTTTGGATTTTCCGCTGCTATGATAGTTTATTTCCAGCTTATGCACTGTCTCACCTATTTTATGTCAAGTATGTTGTTATTATATTTTGTTCTATGCGTTGTGAGACATATTACCGGTTCCTTGTTGATTCTTCGTCTTCTTCCTTTCCTTTTCTAACGACCTTCCCGTCCTAACTGGACATGTGTACAACGCACACTTGGAGTAAATGTCGATTGGTGCGGGGCGGGTTGTCACATTTGGTATCAACGCTCTAGGTTGCGTATTAACCTAGGAAAAGACACTAGGGAGAGATAGTACGTATATGAGAGAGCGTATTTGTGATTACTTTGGTTTTCAAAAGCTATATATTTATACACTATTAGTATAGCTAAGGATGAAGTTGCACTGCACTAGCACCACTATGGAGATGGTTAATCGTTTTCTCTTTACAGATTGAACGATGAGCCGATACGCAAGAGGTGCTGGCAGAGGAGCCAATAATTGGAATGCTGCTGACATGAGGGCGATGTTTACTGACCTCATGAGAGATATGCTTAGGGATGTGCAAGGGGAAGTTCCCAATCCCGGAAATGGTGGTGGTCCAGTAGTGCAGGCGCCTAGGGCCGATTTCGCCAAGTTGTCCAAGGATTACACTAACCTTGGTGGGAAGCCGTTCCACGGAATCGGCTACAGATGTTCAGGACTGGTTGGATAGCTGTGATCATATCTTCGACGACTTGGGTATCGAGGATGCGATGAAGAGAAGGCTAGCGTCTCGTCAGCTGCAAGGGAGAGCGATGAATTGGTGGAATGCTATTAAGACAGCCACTCCAGAGGATCGGGTTACTTGGGATCAGTTTAAGGCTCGCTTTAGCGACAAGTTTATCCCAGCTGCTCAGAAGTCGGAATTGTTTAGGAAGTTCTTAGAGCTTAAACAGAGTGGTAGAGCAGTCTCGGACTATATTGCTGAGTTCGACACTTTATCGAAATTTGGATTATCCCTTATCGATACTCCTGAGAAGAAGAATGAGAAGTTCATTATTGGTTTGGATGGGTACTTGGGAGAAAGGCTTATCAACCACATCGATGAAACTTTTGAATCGATTGTTGGGAAAGCTTTGAGATCAGAGAGTCTTTACCCCAAGTCAAAGACTGAGGTTGCATCTGCAGAAGGGCTGAAGCCGCAAGCAGGAGGTGGAGGCAAGAATAACACTCAGAACAAGAGGAAGCAGAACCAAGCTAAGGATGGCCAGAAAAAGAGCAAGAAAGATGTTGGGTGCTTCAGCTGTGGAAAGAAGGGCCATTATGCTAGAGAATGTCGGGCCAAGCCAGCGGATAGGAAGTGCTACAACTGTGGCCAAGTGCGACATCATAAAGATAAATGTCCACAACCTCTTAAAGAGAAGCAAATTGTAAAAGCATATGTTATCGGTGCTATTCCTTCTTCGTCGAATGCCCCAACTGCGGCGGAGAAAGGAAAGAATGTTGTCATTCAAGGTATGCTTTCTATTCATGATGTACATGTTCGAGTTTTGTTTGATACTGGGGCTTCCTGTTCCTTCATATCTAGTGACCTGGTAGATAGGTTGGGACTGGAACCCGAGATAGTCGATATACCGTTGGTTGTGACGAACCCGATTGGTGGTTCGACTAACCTTACTATGATTTTCCGAAATTTGGTCTTATCGAGTCATGGATGTATGTTTCTTTGTGATTGCTTTGTTTTGGGCTTTACTGGGTATGGCATTATATTGGGAGTCGATTGGCTCCAAAGATACGGGGTGGTGGTAGACTGTGAGGGCTTTTTGGTGATAGTTAGGGCGGATGATGGGCGGAGGATAGTGTTTGGTAGTCTACCTAGTGATGGGGTAATGGCTAGTTTAATAAATTCCCTCGACATCCCGCATGATGAGCTGTCAGATGTGCCCGTGGTTGGCCAGTATCCAGACATCTTCGAGGAGGTGACCGGGCTTCCACCACACCGAGAGATTGAGTTCCGTATTGATTTAGTGAAAGATGCCAGACCTATAGTGATGCCACTTCGTCGTATGGCACCAAGGGAGCAGCGAGAGCTCGGGGTGCAAGTAAGCGATCTTTTGAAGAAGGGGTTTATTAGAAGAAGTGTCTCCGAGTGGGGAGCACCAGTTGTGTTTGTCACTAAGGAAGATGGTTCCCTTCGTTTGTGTGTGGACTATCGCGAGTTGAATAAGGTGACGAGGAAGAATAAGTATCCTCTACCGCGAATAGGATGATTTGTTTGATCAACTGGAAGGAGCAAGAGTGTTCTCCCAGTTGGACTTCGCGACAGGATTTCATCAGCTTCGAGTAGCGGCTGAGAGTGTTCCGAAAACGGCATTTAGGACGCTGTCTGGATTCTATGAGTGGTTGGTCATGCCATTTGGGTTGACCAATGCACCAGCATATTTCGTGGATCTTATGAATCGAGTATTCATAGATCAGTTGAATAAGTTCGTTCTTGTGTTCGTAGACGACATCCTTGTTTTCTCGAGGACAGATGAAGAACACAAGGGACATCTGAGGATAGTGATGGAGGTGTTGAGAAAACACCAATTGAAAGCGAAATTCTCTAAGTGTCACTTCTGGAGGAGGGAAGTGAGATTCTTGGGCCATGTTGTTTCAGAGAATGGTACTGCCGTGGACCCTGCGAAGGTGGCTACGGTACAGGATTGGCCTATGCCCAAGAATGCAACAGATGTGAGAAGCTTCTTGGGGTTAGCGGGATATTATCGTAAGTTTATCCAGGACTTCTCCAAGATAGCAGCACCGTTGACTCAATTGACTAAGAAAAATCAAGCCTTCGTCTGGGACGGAGTGTGTGAGAATGCATTCAAGAGTCTAAAAGAAAAGTTGACGCGTGCACCAGTGTTAGTCATTCCTAAAGGGAATGGAGAGATGACGGTATACACGGATGCTTGTGGTACCGGACTAGTTGTTGTATTGATGCAAGGAGGTAGGGTTGTAGCTTATGCTAGTCGGCAACTAAAGCCGCATGAGAAAAAGTATCCTACCCATGATTTGGAACTGGCAGCGATCGTGTTCGCGTTGAAGATGTGGAGACATTATCTCTTGGGAGAAAGATTTGAGTTGTTTACCGATTATAAATCGTTAAAGTATCTCTTCTCCCAGAAAGATCTGAATCTCCGTCAGCAAAGATGGCTAGAATTCTTGGCTTCGTATGATTTTGATATCGCATATACACCTGGGAAAGGCAATGCGGTAGCCGATGCCTTGAGTAGGAGAAATGCCAGTTTAAGGGCTATGTTTCTTGAATGGAAGCAACTGGAGTATATCGCAGGGTATGATTTCAGACCAAAGTGTGAATTGGATCCAGAGATATTAGCTAGTTTGACGATCAGACCTACTTTGATTGAGCGGATTGGTTCCAGTCAGAGGGACGATCCTAATCTATTAGAAATCGTCTCCAAGTTAGAGATGAACATCGACGGTGAGGAGATGAGTTTGTATGAGCTTGATCGAGAAGGATGGCTTTGAAAGAATGGAAGACTAGTTGTACCCAACGTGAACAGTTTGAGAGATGAGGTGCTTAGGGAATGTCATCACTCAAAACTGACTATACACCCCGGTGGTGATAAGATGTATCGAGACATGAAGCAGACTTACTACTGGGAAGGGATGAAAAGAGGCGTTGGGAAGTTTATATCCAAGTGCATGAATTGCCAACTAGTTAAAACCGAGCAAAAGAAGCCTAGTGGTTTGTTGCAACCATTTGAAATTCCCTAATGGAAATGGGAGCAAGTCTCGATGGATTTCATTGATGGTTTACCAAGGACTAGATCGGGCCATGATAGTATTTGGGTAATTGTTTATCGATTGACTAAGAGTGCAAGATTTATACCAGTCAAATCGACCAGAACGGCAGCTGATTTAGCAGAATTGTATATGAAGTGGGTGGTGAGATTTCATGGAGTACCTAAAAGCATTGTGAGTGACCGAGACCCGTTGTTCACTAGTGGGTTTTGGAAGAGCTTACAAGAGGCTCTAGGGTCGGAATTATATCTCAGTACCGCGTATCATCCTCAAACTGATGGCCAGACAGAGAAAGTGAATCGTATATTGGAAGATCTCTTGAGAGCTTGTATATTGGATTTTGGTGGATCATGGGTGACCATTTGCATCTAGTAGAGTTTGCATATAATAATAGCTACCAATCAGGTATCGGTATGGCTCCATATGAAGCTTTGTATGGAAGACCGTGCAACTCACCATCATGTTGGATAGAGACTGGCCAGAAGTTTATGCTTGGACCAGATGTGGTGAGGGAAACTTCAGATAAGGTTAAGATCATTCAACAACGGATGAAGGCTGCCCAGGATAGGCAGAAGAGTTATGCTGACAAGAGGAGAAAAGACTTAAAATTCTCCATTGCTGACTTGGTGTTTGTCAAGGTTTCTCCATTGAAGAGCGTGATATGATTCGGAAGGAGAGGCAAGTTGGCACCAAGATTTGTTGGCCCATTCCCAGTTCTCGAGCAAGTTGGGAATTTGGCGTATAGAGTTAACTTACCAGAAAAGATGGAGGGAGTTCACAACGTATTTCATGTTTCCCAATTAAGGAAGTTCGTGCACGACCCAGATTTGACTATTTCACCTGATCAGTTAGAGGACTTCGAAGTGGAACCCGAAGCGGTTGGAAACCGCAAGCCGATTCGTATTGTCGAACACAATACGAAGCGACTTCGAAGGAAAGCGGTGAAGCTAGTCAAGGTTCAGTGGGGCGAGAACGAGAACGACTGTACTTGGGAGACAGAGGAGAGCATTAGGAAGACATATCCAGAACTCTTTGCCTAGTAAGATTTACTTTGCAATCTAGTTATTCCACATGCTAGGATAGACTTGTTTGCTTGTTTTGCACGTTTGATTATTGTTTTATGCTGGTAGGCATGTGGGACCCTTTGTGTGTTTTGATTAGGGAATTTCGGGGGCGAAATTTCTTAAGGGGGGAAGAATGTAACAACCCGCATTCTACGCATTGGAGGATCATAGAATATTTATTTCTTTCGCGTACGAAGTCGTATGGTCATGTAACTTTGGAAGACGACTATTGGGGTCATTTCCCATGTTCATGATTTTTGCCGATTTTTAAATGACCATTTTGCCCCTAGCTGATCTTGTTTCGGCCATAACTTTTAATTGGAAAGGAATTTTGACCTGAAACCACTTCCATTAGATTCGTTTGATGGTTAGAGTGTTCAAGTGAGGAAAACGGACTTATCGTTTGGGTGATATGGCTGAAATAAGGTTTGGAAGGTGAAAAACTGCTTAACCGGGCCAAATAGGGTGATTAGTGAATGAGCCCATAACCCATTTCGGGATTAGGGATATGGGGAGGCTGAAAAGAGATAGGGTTTCATTCCATTTCAGTTTTCTAGCCTCCACTTACCTCCTAGAAACCCTAAAAATGGCCTCCAACCTCTAAATCACCTCCAAATCACTTTCTAATCAAGGATTAAGCTTAGTAACATCAAATCAAGGGAGATCTTCACCAAATCAAGATTAGAGCTACTGATTTGCATTGTTATTCGCGCCCAAAAAGAGATTTATTTCAGATCTAAAGTTATTTGTGGCTAAGGTGAGTGATTTGCAAAGTTCCTCACTAATTATAGTTAATTAAGGGTAATTAGTGTTAATTAGCGAATTTAAATATGATAAAATTATGGAAAAATATTTATAAATTCTTAAATGATGTTTTAGACCTCTGATATGAATTTGGGTTAATTTGGTTAAGTTTTGCTAATCCTATCATTAATTATACTTGGACATGCTTAAGGGAAAATATGGGGTTTTGGCTACGTTTGATCCATTTTAACCTGTCATATTGATGTTTTGGTATTTGAGGTCACTTCTACTTGTTGCTATGACTTTGTGGTATGCTTTGTGATTATTTACAATAGTTAGAATGGTCGAAAACGCCGTCGAGAGGTGTATAAATAGTTGCAGGAAAATGCAGGATATTGGACCGGATCAGATCGGCTATGGAGACCCGAACCGAACCGATGTTAGACCCTTCCCGACGATCCGCCATCAGCTCCGACCCGATCCGTTCAGAGATGGTGAGCACGAACCGTTGTACTTGGCCTGGAGGAGAGTACCCCGACCCGAATCGCCCGAAGGACCCCGATCCGAACCCATAGATGGAAATGGACTTGGAGACCCGACCCGACCTGATGCGAGTGATGACGATCCGAACCATGGCGTGCTGGAGATCCTGTTCCGATCCAGTGAAGGATGTTGAAGGCCGAACCGAACCGTGTTGATGATGGAGAGCTGAAGGCCGAACCGAACCGATTGTTAAGAGGGAATCCGAACCGATCCGGTGATGACCAATAACCCGAGATGCAAAGGTAGTCCAAATGGAAGTTAGAGCTCAGGATCCAGTTGGGAACCAATGAGTTCACTTCATGGTTGGGCTTTGCTGCGGGACGTGTGCTAAGGAGTTGTCGACATCCATAACTTCGATTCACCACTGAAAGGGAATGATGGGCTACGAATTAGTGCAGTAGAGTCATCACGACTCGAGGGGCAAAGTGATCGTACCAGGACTACGTATCAGTGCAGTAGAGTCATCACGACTCAAGGGGCAAAGTGATCGTAGTAAGACTATGAGCCAGTGCAGTGGGGCTATTGTGACTCCATGGGGCAGAGTGGACATAGTAAAGGATTAGTAAGGCTATGAGCCAGTGCAGTGGGGTGTGTACGACTCCATGGGGCAAAGTGGATGTAGCGAAGGATTAGTGGCTATGGATCAGTGCAATGAAGCCGTTGTGACATCATGGGGCAAAGTGATCAAAGCAAAGTATTGGGTGATCGAAGTGATGGATATCGTATGCTTTACGCACTGAGTGAGAGATGTGAGGATGGTTGCTATATTTGATTGTTTGCCAACACTATGACATGCACACCCCCACCCCTATATACTTGTACACCACATATTAGTGGCACCTCAGAGTGTTGTAAAGTATGTAGTACTAACTCTTTGGTTGCAGGTCCAGGTTCAGGTATGGTTTAGTATACCTGTTATTGTTCTGTTTAGCTGCTTATCGCTCATACCAGACTTTTTGTCTGACCCAAAGTTTTATGTCTCTTCTTATTACTTTGGGTGCTCACACGAGCAGACTAGAGACAGGTTAGCTGGTGATGCGCGAGTAGCGGATTTGGAGGTGAGCAGGAGGCTTCCACGTATGATATATAGATATTCTCCCTGTGTCGTTACTGGTCACTACTTTGGGCATTAGTAGTGTACCTTTCTTGTTTAGCTTTTTGAGACAGTTTTAAAAGTTGTAATAATGTTGTCTTTGGATCATAAGCTGTACTTTGGATTTTCCGCTGCTATGATAGTTTGTTTCCAGCTTATGCACTGTCTCACCTATTTTATGTCAAGTATGCTGTTATTATATTTTGTTCTATGCGCTGTGAGACATTTTACAGGTTCCTTGTTGATTCTTCTTCTTCTTCCTTTCCTTTTCTGACGACCTTCCCATGCTAACTGGACATGTGTACAGCGCACACTTGGATTAAATGTCGGTTGGTGCGGGGCGGGTTGTCACACCTACCATCCGTCCTTATTCTGCAGGTACTTACAAATAACAAAACCATACCATACAGGTACTATATAGAAAAAGTAAATAAAAGATAAAAGATAACACAAAAACTGGTAATGGAGAGCTACAGATAAATTTTTACAAACCTATAGGAGAAAGCTAAGCTAAAGCTTTGAAAGGGGCAGCAATGCAGATATCAAGAACAAAAATGAGGTGAATAGAAGAACGGTGAGAATGGAATATATGAATGTGAATGGGTGGATATTTAAATGGTCCAACATTATTCTCTAGAACCCAATGTTCATGGATAACACAGAATGAATGATTCTACGCTGACGTGTATACGTAATCTTACAATGTTTTAAATAAATTGGGTTATGATGCCTAGTCCATCGCTAATGTCGTATGTGAAACATATTTACTATATTATAGAACTTGAATCGAGAACCGACTAGAGAGGATATAAGATACATATTGACCTTTAAGCATCAAAGAACTACCATACCACTTACTTATTTAGAAGCTCTGCCCAACAATCGCATTGTTCTCGAGACAGAGAATAAATTAAGTAATTTTAAGTATGATTAATTCTTTGTGTGATGTCCGCATGGAATTATGCAACATTGGATAAAAGAACTTAAATGTGTTTGCCATTTGTTTATGTAACTTCATGATAATCGAGTTATAAGCTCTAAACTAACATGTAATCTAATTGTGCAAGTCACTACAAGAAAATGGGGTCTTTACCTACCAATTGTAGGTGTAGGTAAAACTAATCTAATGGTGGGTAATATATTTTAGCTACCAATGTTGAATTGGTAGACATTGGTAGGTAAAGGTTAGTGGAGAAACAATCTTTACCTACATTTATTAATATTGGTAGGTAAAAGAATCCGTGGACCCCACTAAATTGTGAATCAAATGATGAATTCAGTTGATGCGTTTGATGATGTGTCATCCTATGTGGTTGTTGACATGGTTTCCACATTAACACATACGTGGCATACATAATTGCTGCCACCTAGCATCTTATGGTTGGTCCATGTATCAAATAACGATTTGCCCATGTGGCATCATTATTTATTTTCTATTTTAATAATTAAAATTCATAATATTGATTAATAATTATTAACAATACAATTTAAATATAAATTTCAATGTTGTAACACCATTTATTGCATCAAAAGTGGAAAGAATAACAAACTAGAAATTAAATAAGCATAAATATATTAATGAATGTTCAACAATTACGTATAATGGTATTTTATTTTTTTGAATAAAAGGATACTTATATTACAATAATACAAGGTACAAAGAGAGGAAAAAACTGGATACAAATAACAACCTAACATAAAACGAATACTATACAAAAATAAAACAAATCTACCTCAATCCTTTTAAACAATACAACATAGCAAAATAAGAACAACCAGAAAATACAACATGCAAACAACCCAAAAGACACATTATACACTAGAAGGACCAAACTGGAGCCAAACAAATAGCTCCAAAACCAAAAAAGCATCAGCAAAGGACAAAATCGATCCAAGAAAGTCATCAACATAACTTCACATGCAAGAATCCCTACATGCATTCAACTCAAGGACACCCAACTGACTCTAAAATAAAGCCAAGAAGAAAATCCAACATAAACAGGTCTACTACAGATCAAAAAACAACTAAAGGAACAGAAGATCAGCCCAGATATATGTCATAAGAGAATGCACCAGTGCATACAAACTCCCGAAGCCATTAACTCCAAAAACAGGAGACACAAGACAAGCTCCAAATTATACACAAAATTTCAAACAACTATGGCAGACCATCATACAAACTGCTACTAGACAGCAATAAAAAAGAAATTAATGATGTGATATTGGCAATAACAAAGAGATAACCAAATAAAAATGTGGCCTACTAAACTTACCTTGACAAAGGAATCGAGCTCATTAACTGTAAAATGCAATCAGTTGTGCAAGTTTCAACTTGCTATGTCTTTTTTTTAATCTCAAGTACTTGATAATTATATAAATGCCAATTGTTTACTGATAATATAATACAAGAATATATACATGGGTACCATGACATCTTGGAAAATATGACCTAAAGGATAAAACAACAACCAAAAGAACAACTGAAGAACATAAGCCTAATAAGAAAACCTACTATCAGTTGCAATTTGTGGCGGCGTTTGACAACCGACTGTAAACATTAACGTAAAGAACATAAAAATAAAAAGCATGAACGCTGTTGCACCTATCTAGCCAACATTTTTAGTGAATTTTTACTTCGTTTGCTTTTCCATTTCACCTATTCCACTAACTCATGTTCAGGATAAACATGAAAAACCCCTAAATTAATCTTCTCTCCGAATGAAACAACAATTCTTCCTCTCAACTCCATTCACTCAGATTTCAAATTTATTATGAAGATTTGTTGTCATTCAAGATTCTTTAGGTTCTGGATCTCTCGAAGTTGTCGACCACTAATTGGAAAATTATCTCATAAAGGTATACATGCGATGATTCATTATCCTTTTACTTTGATAACTTTTTGCTAGCTTCTAGATAAAGTGCTTGCTTTTTGAACAAAAATTTTGCTTGTTAAATTGAATGAAATTTATAGTTTTCCCAGTTTTGTATTTTTTTCTATTAGCTATTCTCGAATTTTTGGTTCAATCATGGAATACGAAAAATAATGAAGTAAATAACTTATTCCATTGCATTAGGAACATGAAAAGAGATTATGGTAAATAATTTATCTAATCTAAGAATGTTGAACTAGTGTACCAACTTTTTGGTTTCTTTTAACCAAAGAGTAACCATCTTCTTCCAATGGTTTAATGTACAATTTTCAGTAAAATTGTCTTACGATAAACATCTGAAATTATCTCTATTAATTATAAGGGAAGTGATGATCATATTTTAAAGTATATTTTGTAACATTCAGTTATTTATTCTTAAAATATTTTTTTAGGAAGGTTCACACACATTTTAGAAACCTTTAAACCCATGCCAAATTGTCGCGACCTCTTTACGATGCAAGTAACATTTAGAAACTTGTGTTTCTCATTTCACTTATAGTCTGTTTCGTGACCTGAGCATGGCTTGGACGTGTTATTTAAATAGACTATAATCATATATTATTTTGTTACTACCAGAAAAGTTACCTAGCCAACCTATATAAATTACATGTACTATGGAAAAGTATTAGTTGCCAGTATGTTGAACCATGTCTGGATAACACGTTTGTAACAACCTGTCTTTTTGACCGCTCCAAGTCAGTAAATAAACCAACTCAAACCGTTCAAAAGGACAGATTGTTATTGCTTATGAAGTTGAAATGCAAATCATCAGAGAATCACAAACACAGAACATAGAATGCCTCACAGCGGAAGTAAAATTTATACAATATTACAAAAATTTTACATGATATCAGAGTATAGAATAAATATAGAAACAGCGGAAGGATAAATATAGAACCATACTAATATTCAGTAGTCTGTGAGTCTGAAACGCACTTGCCAACTAGTAGACTATTTATAAGAAGCTTACGTTGTATACTGTTTGCTGATTGTTTTATTACGGAAACCATGATTTAGTTTTATTGTTGAAATAAATGTAGAAAAATCTTTGGTATACAATTTTACTATTAATTAGAAAAGTTTTCAGTATTGACGTATTTTCTATGCTAGAACTTTATCTCCTCCTTCAAGTAAGAAAATCATTTTGAGTTTTATTTAAAAAAAAATTAGAGTTATGGTTAATTAAGTTTTATTTACTAAACACAATAAGAGTTTTGTTGCAAATGCAACTAAGCCTAATGCTCAGTTTGCACGGTGCAAAGTTGCATTTTAAACAACAAAATCCAGGTATGCTCGAACGAATTTTTTATGAATTTAGACATTGGTCTCCATGTTAAGTATTACAGTTGAAAAGTTAGTATGTGACTTAGATAAGATCTTTATATGGATATAGAGGAAATGTAAATGATAAGCCAACTTGTAAGCTACAATAGCTATGCAAATAAAACTAAGCTATAGAGATATATCACAAATAAAATAAAATGTAGTAAGTAAAGACACCAGGAAATTTATACTCGTTCGGACTTCCTGCCCTACGTCCAGTACTGAAACTCTTCTTTGGAATTCACTATCACGTCCTCTCTTAACCCGGAGGAATAGGTCAAAATACACCCGAGCACCAATAAGGATGTCCACGCCTTAGCACCCACACAAGACTTCACAAACTACAAGAGTTTTGACTTTTGAATGTGTTCTCGAATCAACACTGAATAGTCACGATGAAGTACACCCTTCCTATAATCTTATACTCAAGTATTTGATGTGTATGTAAAGGTTGAAGGAAGTATGTTGCTTATTGAATCACAGGATTTGAAATAAAATCAAAGATTCAATAAGTAACATGAATTTAAGAAAGCTTTTAGAATGCGATGAGTATAGAAGTGCAAATCATAAATTAGAATAGAATATATGATAATCGGTGATTTGGAAAACATGTTTGCAGTGCTTATATAATTGTAGAAGAGTAACATTCTTTCATGAAAAATTTCAGCAAAGAGTTGCACCCATTTCTATTCAAAACCGAAGAGGAATCTCTTCATGAAAGGAAATTACGCTTCATAAAAATGACTGTTAATCTCTGATCAGTCGACTAGTATGAAAATCATCAGTCAACTTGTTAAGAATAAAAATTGAATATATATTTAAATATGCTCAGCAACTTGCCGTTACTAGGCTTTTGCTCTATGACCAGTCCACTGGTCCTTTTTATACCAGTCGACTGATTAACAGAACCAGTCCGGTATCAGCTAGTTTTTAGAGCTTATACTCATATATATATATATATATATATATCTGAAAATCTGTGCATTCATGTTATATTTTGAGGATAGATTTTAACATAAATCTAACACGACTCAATACTTATATATATATATATGTATATGTATATGTATGTATATATATATATAGAAACTTAGCTCCTTGATATGATTTCCATTGCTCTTCTCTTTATTGTCATTAATCGAAAGTCTCGTAAATCAACATTCTCCCCTTCTTGATTGATGACAACATATTGTATTCTTGTTTAAAAAATTGAATTTCTCCCCCTGAGTATATGCTTATATACATATTTCGCTCCCCCTGAATTTCTGCAACATTTTTTTAGTTCATAAATATATGAACTTTCTGTTCGAATTCCTACAACAAATGTTAGCGTATATATATTTAATGCATAAATGAGTAAATCCGTCATTATGAACATAGAAAATATAATCTCCCCCTTTGTCATTGGTTAAAAAGCATTAAATAATATGTAATATGATAAAGCAGTAGTCGAGCACAAATAAGAGAAAACAAGCATAAATAGTTTTCAAAGAGCATACGAGACTATTTATTATACGTCCGATAGAGATACCAAAACAACCTTCTCTTTGTTGTCGTGTACCTGCAAAAAATATGATGTATATACTTTGGTACCCACTTGTTTCATTTGGGTCCAGGGGTTAGATGAAAGGTAACCATACCCAAGAGGGTTTGTTAGAACCTTTAAAGATAAAATTTTCATTATTAACTAGTAAATCAAAATAATCATCGATATATTTTTCTCTGTTATTCCATTTTACAGGAACCCAAATACTTAAATAATTTATACTGATATTTCTTTTTGTACTTCTAGATTTATTATGAAGATCTCTAGTCATAGAAGTGCTTGAATATCTATAATGATTAGATCTTGGATGTGCATAGGTTTTATTATATCCTAAACCACTTTTGACGGGTAAAGGTTGAGATCTAGATAAGATCATATTTAAATCATTTTGACCTTTATTAAATTTCGTGAATTTATTTGTAAATTTTTCAGATTTGATTCCACAGTCGCAATTGATATTTTCAAAAGAAACTTTGTTATCAATATCCTTATTTAATTGAGGACTTTCCTTTTTAAAAGTACTATTCTCATTTTCGAGATGACTAATTTGAGATTCTGGATTATCTAAAGATTATTGTAATTTTTCAACATTTTCTTTTGATTCAAAAATTGCTTTTTGCGAAAAATTATTATTAACTTTTAAAATATCACATTCTTTAGATAATTCTAAATTCTCTTCTGTTAAAGCCTCATTCTTTCTTTCAAGAGACAAATTTAAAGAACCAGAATTATTTAAAGAATCTTCTAATGAAGTATTTTTATTTTGGAAATCATCGATTACCTTTAAAAGGACATTGTTTTTATCTTCTAGTTGCTTATTTTCTTTTGGAAGGAAATATTTTTGAAAAACAAGCTCCGCTAAGGAATTTTCAAAACATTTGACTTGTTTAATTTAATATTGGTTTTCCTCTTTTAGTTTGGATTTTTTTTGCTCACAATCTTTATACTTGGCTAAAATAACTTCATTAAGTTTACCTAATCTTTTAACAATTTTTCATGGTCTAACAAAAGATCTTTATATAATTAATCTACACATACCGATTGTGATCTGACTTTAGCCATGAGACTTTTTCTTCCTTGCTCTCTTGATTCTGCTTTGTTGCTCTTCCACTTTCTAATTCCTTGACTAGATTTCTTTATTGCCATTTGTTCTAGGATGTTGTTACAAACTCTAAAACACTAGGCTCTGATACCAAATGAAAAGTCGGTGTGTGACTTAGATATGATCTTTATATGGATATAGCGGAAATGTAAATGATAAGCCAACTTGTAAGCTACAATAGTTATGCAAATAAAACTAAGCTATAGAGATATATCACAAATAAAATAAAATGCAGTAAGTACAGACACCATGAATTTTATATTGGTTCGGACTTTTCGCCTACGTCCAGTCTCGAAGCTCCTCTTTGGAATTCACTATCATGCCTTCTCTTAAATCGGACGAACAGCTCACAATACACCCGAGCACCAACAAGGACGTCCACGCCTGAGCACCCACACAGGACTTCACAAATTACAAGAGTTTTGACTTCTGAATGTGTTCTCTAATCAGCACTGAATAGTCAGGATGAAATACACCCTTCAAAATCTTATCCTCAAGTATTTGATGCGTATGTTAAGATTGAAGGAAGTATGTTGCTTGTTGAATCACATGATTTGAAATAATATCAAAGATTCAACAAGCAACTTGAATTTAAGAAAGCTTTTAGAATGCGATGAGTATATAAGTGCAAATTAGAAATTAGAGTAGAATATATGAGAATCGGTGATTTGGAAAACATGTTTGTAGTGCTTATATAAGTGTAGAAGAGTAACATTCTGTCATTAAAAGTTTCATCAAAGAGTTGCATCCATTTCTTTTAATAATTGAATAGGAGTCTCTTCATTAAAGAAGATGATTCTTCATAAAAATGACTGTTAATCTATGATCAGTCGACTAGTATGAAAATCATCAGTCAACTGGTTAAGAATAAAAATCGTATATATATTTAAATATATTCAGCAACTAGCTGTTACTGGACTTTTGGTCTATGACCAGTCGACTAGTCCTTTTTATAGCAGTCGACTGGTTACAGAACCAGTCCAGTATCAGTTGGTTTTTAGAGCATTTATTCATATGTGTGTGTGTGTGTGTATATATATTCATGCATTCGTGTTATACTTTGAGGATAGATTTTAGCATTAATCTAACACGACTCAATACTTACATATATATATATATATAAACTTAGCTCCTTAACATGATTTCCATTGCTCTTCTCTTTGTTGTCATTAATCGAAATTCTCGTGAATCAACAACAGTAATGCATTTATGGGCATATTTTCCTCCATCAGTTTTATGACCTCACGGCACTCATACATTGACGTTTATTTTGATGTTGAGATCTGTTATGTTTGCTTTGCATGTTCGTGCATATAAAGATTTCTTATTTTGCAAAAATAAGATCAAGGTGTGCTATTTGGACAAAATGTGCATAACAGCTTCCCTGGCATTTATTTATGACCATCTTGTTAAAATATGAGACTTATTTTTCATTAGTATGAATTAAATACTATGATTGATACAACGAAGAGAAGTAGCTAAAGAATCCGACAAGGTATAGAAAATCCAGGAGCTTTGCTGTTTTCGCTCCACCCACATTACTTGTGTAGGTAACCGTAATGCGTTATAGCATTCTTGGACTTAGTAACATACCTCTGTAAATTCAAATATATGGTATGTGACATGTTATGTAGATGAGTATGTGAGAAGGAAATCCTAGTTTTAGTTTCTTTTATTAAAAACCAAGTGAACCAAACACTATGCATAAACTTCTTAGTATGTATTTTTTAAAAATAGGTTAATATGCCAACATGGTGGTCAGAGTAGGCCTCTTACTTCTTATTATGTATGTAATAAAGAAACTAGAAGAAAGATAGAGAAGGTTTTCATATCATACAAGAATATCTATCACAATACGAGGCATGCTTAGTGGCTTGAGTATGTAGTATGTAATTCTAGTGAGGCACATGATGAATGCAATCTGCAACATGAGAAGTGGGAATGGAAATATGAGAGGATTGTCCTCTAAGAAGTAGCCAAATGAGTGTACCCTGAATTCATTGTCATCATGATGCATGCACATATTGTGACCTTTTTGCAGTTAACACAGTAGGTTGCTGCCAAGTGCCAACTATGAATTTCAATTTGAGATGTCCTAAAGTTTAGTGATATTTCTTCTCCCATACCCCACTCTCACTTCTCTAAATACCTTCATAACATTTCTAGTTTCCTTAACTTATTGAACAAACTTTAGTATGGGAAATTGCAATTATTTAACCTTTGTGTATTCTTGGCTTTGTATTGGTATTGCTGATGGTCCTTGTATTATACTACCGTGGAAGCAATATTTCTTTTTAAAGCATGGCTATATGTTTGGTATCAATCCCTGCATACGGCTCCAGGTATCTTCTTGGTGTTATTTTCTTACCTTCTTGCAGAAGCATCTTTTTTATTGGCTTTAATGACACTTACGGTATCATGGTAGAATGCAGGTTATTCACTGTTTTTCGATCTAAGCATTGGTATTTGCAAGACCTCAGGTTATAATCGATTTTTTTCTTCGTGTTTCAATTTTAATTTTTCGATAGAATTTGGCGTTAAATTCATTCAATTTTAATGCTCAAGTTTCAGAATATGTTCATTCAGTGTTAGCGGAATCTAATGACTAATTATATGTTATTGTTGACACCTATGTATGTTGGAAATAAACTTGGTTTTAAGGAAACATTTATTGCATTAATGGAAATAATTATTAGTGAGATTATGTTTGCATTTGTGAAAAGGGGAAAATCTAGACTAAATAAATACATAATGTGAAAACTATTTAGAAAGTATAAAATTTAGGAAGAATCTAGAAAAGAATAGTCTAGAGATTTTCCCTAATATAAATTGAGATGTACTCATTCATTTGTAATCAAGTTGAATGAAGAAAAATGAAGCAATAACAATATAGTCATTCTATTATTCTATCTTTAATCTCTCTCCTCCTCTCTATATCTAAATTCCAACACGGTATCAGAGCTAGGTTAGAGAGGAGAGGGAGAAAAGAGTCTCAATGAGTTTTTTATTTTGTTGCTTTGTTTCATAAAAAACAACCGATGAAAATTGCTAATGCATCTGCAAATTTCGAGATCTGGATGTGGATGCTTTGAGATCTAAAGAAAACAACGAGATGGGTGACAATGCACGAAGGAGATACAGAAGGTGGAAAATGGCCGTCGAATGGTTCTGCATAAGACGAAGAGCAAGAGAACATGACACAAGTGGCTGTGGAAGAGAATTTATTTTAGAGTTGTGGGTGAGAAGTGCACCATAGAGAGAAGTGCTCCAATATTCAAAGAGAAAGTTGAAGAGATGTGCTTCAACAATTGAAGGGGATGAGAAGTGCATCACAACTATAAAAAAAGAGGAAAAGAAAAAAAAAAGTGAGTTGAAGAGACGTGCTTCAACAATTGAAGGTGATGAGAAGTGCATCACAAATCAAAGAGAAGAAGAGAACCAACGAATCTGCTTGGAGTAATAAAACCAAGTTTATGGGGGAATGTTGGAAATAAATTTGGTTTTAAGGAAACATTTATTGCGTTAATGGAAATAATTATTAGTGAGATTATGTTTGCATTTGTGGAAAGGGAAAAATCTAGACTAAATAAATATGTAATGTGAAGAAATATTTAGAAAGTATAAAATTTAGGAAGAATCTAGAAAAGAATAGTCTAGAGATTTTCCCTAATATTAATTGAGATGTACTCATTCATTTGTAATCAAGTTGAATGGAGAAAAGTGAAGCAATAACAATGTAGTCATTCAATTATTCTACCTTTAATCTCTCTCCTCCTCTCTATATCTAAATTCCAACAGTAACAGCATCGACTTCTGAAGGAGAAGGGTGCCAATATTGTGTGATTTGTGATAACATTATTTCTCTCCCAACCTAGTTTTCCTTCCAGTTTGATTTTCATGTGAAGAATGCAATATGGTAACGTAAACATGAATATTTGCTAGGAAATTGACCTCAGTAGCATTGCCCATGTAGGTTACTATCTACATCTTTTTATTGAACAACAAATAATTGCACCAGTACCTTTAATCAACGTATGACTTGAATTTTAGTGCTTCAAGGTTCGTAAAATGTGTTACCATTGGTGATTGTAACACCCCACCTCCGCCAGGGTGGCTCTTTCGAGCGACTCTGACTTTGGTGGGGCGTTTTAAAACAAGGTGAACATGCATAATGACATAGCAAGGCAGGACATGACATATATATATGTAAATAAACAGAGTAAGTAGATAGATAAAACAGCGGAAGAATTTTAAACCATTTCAAAAACAAGTCTGCTACATCATAATGTCAATTTCCCAAGTAAACAAGTCTAGTACATAAAATAACATCATCTGAACTTGAAAAGGAAAAAAAACATAAAAGTAGCTATCCCCAAAGTGGAAGAAACCATAGCGAGCTCAAGTCCAAAGCATACATGAGCTATCCAAGAAAGCAGCTAAGATCCAAGCTAGGCTCCTGTATTCCCTCCCTGAGAACCTGGGGGGGGGGGGGACGGAAGAAAAGAGGCGAAAGAAAACAGGTCAGTCGAAAAGACTGAGTAAGCCCTGCTACGATCAGTCTATAAACTAATAAAGTTAACATCATGATGGGAACTGAGATGATCATAGATAACAACATACTGGCATGGTAAATTAACTACAAGATAGATAGAGGTGTCATCGCATAAAACATGGCTAAGTTTTGCACCACGGTGTACTAGCAACCCAACATAACAGGTATTGATCCCTTGGCCCAAGCTTTGGCCCAATAACATGAGGTGACCTTAATACAAGGTCCAGCCCAACGGTCTAGTCGATCGGCTCCCTATAAACCTAACACGTCAAGTGTTGGTGTCCATACGGCCCACATGGATGTAGTTAGACTGTGCTGGGTCCACCTTTGGGTGTATCAAGCCCTCGGGTGTCAACCCCAGACACTTAAGCAATAATGCACAGTCTAAGCCTACTGGTACCCGTGCCTCGAGTTTGTCCAACATCGGACTACGTGCACGTCCGTAGCCCGCCGGACCCGCACCGCTGTACCACTCAGCCGTCGCTTTGGTCGCTTACATCAGTCCAGTAATCGTGCCCCGCCCTAGCCTAGCCTCTAGGGTTGTGAATGATACCAAACTGGGATTACTGCTGGAACAGACCACGCTGCTAGGGTTTTCTAAGAGGGTTAAGTGCGATTTAACCCTTCACTAATCACGGATTAAATTGGTTAAGTGCAACTTAACCCCATTCTAATCCCTCGAACCCCCAATTGGATTAAACTGGTTAAGTGTAACCAATAGTTCACACTTAACCCCATTTCAATCTCTCTAATCCCCAAGTTGGTTAAGTATTAGTGGACCCTGACTTAACCCTAATCATGAGGCATTAATTAATTTAATGCACCTTAACCTCTCACATTAGACCTTGTTGTGGTTACTAGTTAGGCCGGGCGGGTCCGGGTAGCTTTACACCACAACTTGGTCTAACCTCGGGTCTTGGCACCCCATGACCAACTTCTCACATTGGGTCCTATTGTTTGTAGCCACTAGTTAAGCCGGTCGGTTCCGGGTAGAATTACGCTACAAACTCAACCCAACCTCGAGTTGGCCACACTTATGTTTTCTAAGTGTCATGTCCACTTTATTTCAAAACATAATTACAAGTCAACAATTACTTGGGTAGACCTAACTTAATAGGTAAATTCCCAAGGGGTAGACCTAACTTAATAGGTAAATTCCCAATCTTATATTTTCATGTATTTTAAGTTTACCCAAACCCCCCAACGTCATTCTATCGCTTACATATTCGTAATAACGCATAAAGGATCGGAAGAGGGAACTTGGCACAACATACATGATGGACTTGCATATCACAACAAACACACATAACATGTTAGACTTGCACAACTTAGCATCGTGAACTTGCATATTACCATAAACGTGCATAACATGTTAAACTTGCCTAGCTTAGCATAGTGAACTTGCATATTGCCATAAACATGCATAACTTGTTAAACTTGCCTAACATGGCATAGGGAACTTGCATAAACATGCATAACTTGTCAAACATGCACAACTTGTCATTTTAAACTTGCATAAGCATGCATAACTTATTAAACATGCATAACAT
The DNA here is from genome assembly GCA_030737875.1 of Allium sativum. Taxonomy (NCBI): domain Eukaryota; kingdom Viridiplantae; phylum Streptophyta; class Magnoliopsida; order Asparagales; family Amaryllidaceae; genus Allium; species Allium sativum. The sequence continues at coordinate 249,520,056 of CM060915.1, read as the reverse complement.
GGCATAGTGAACTTGCATAAACATGCATAACTTGTCAAACATGCACAACTTGTCAAACATGCACAACTTGTCATTTTAAACTTGCATAAATATGCATAGCTTGTTAAACTTGCAAATCATGACTTGGTGAACTTGCATAAACATGCATAACTTGTTAAACTTGCAAACCATGACTTAGTAAACTTGCATAAACATGCATAACTTGTTAAACTTGCAAACCATGACTTAGTAATCTTGCATAAACATGCATAACTTGTTAAACTTGCAAACCATGACTTAGTAATCTTGCATAAACATGCATAACTCAATAAACATACAAATCATGGCTTAGCAAACTTGCATAAACATGCATAACTCAATAAACATACAAATCATGGCTTAGCAAACTTGCATAAACATGCATAACTCAATAAACATACAAATCATGGCTTAGCAAACTTGCATAAACATGCATAACTTATCAAACATGCATAAACCCCAACTTTCATTACACATTAACTTTAGAGTTTCTAAAATGAAGGTAAGAGGGCTTACAATGCTTAGGCGGACTCAAATGAGTATAGCAAATGTAAGAAACCCCTTATGCAACTAATTTAAAACCCCCAAATGCAAGAAAACTTGATCAAGACTCCTCCTTTATGATGCCAATAGAGAAACAAGGCTTTAATGCAACCTAAGGAGGATCATACAAGCCTAAATACCCTTGTATGCATGGAAATCTCTTAGGGATTTGTTTAGGAATTGTATGAAGAGGGTGGAGGCCATGAGAGGATGGATTTTGGCATAGTTTAGTTGCTAGATTGAATAATGAGTGATTTAGGGTAGGTTAGGGTCTTATTTATAGATTAGGTTAGTGATTTGGACCATAGGATTAACCCTAGATTCAATTAGGTCCATCAGATCTCGGAACTCTCTAGAACCAAGCCACAAGACCAAGCCCAAACCAAAATGGTGCGCCAGGCAACATTGCCTGGCTACCCCCTGTCGACAGGGCAGTCGACATGCCAAGACCCCTGTCGACAGGCCTGTCGACATGGGGTCCTGGGCGGGAATTTTTCCCGCCTGCCGAGTTTGCCCTATCCCTAGTTTCTTACTTTAAAATTTAAATCTGTTTTTACTTAGGAATTTTCTGCAAACTTCAATGGGCCTTAACTGGGTCACACGGACTCCGATTTTCGAAAACTCGGACTCTATTTCGCGTATTTTTCCGAGACGAACGCAATGGCATAGCCCGTTTCCCTTGATTCCCATTTTATAATTTAATTCTGCCTCAATTTATGTTATAACAGATTATTAGAAATACGGGTTGTTACATTCTCCCCTCCTTAAAGGATTTCGTCCCCGAAATCTTCAAGTTAGGAAGAACGTATCCTACCATCCAATCATCCATCTACTCAAAGCATCATCCACGAGCAATCATTGTCCTTAAAAGATTCTAAATGTGGTATGAACATATGCAAAAGTGTGTGTATATGTACTTACCTAATGCAAAAATCAGGCGGTTACTGATACAGTAAACCTCCTTAAGGCATATGTATGTAAATCAGGCGGTTACTGATACAGTAAACCTCCTTAATGCATATGTATGTCCGTGAAATGAATCCATATGTATGCAAATTCCTAAATTCATAGTATCTATATGAGTGCACATAACATTCACCCATATGCAACATCCATGTGATAACACACAATTTCCATCCATGAATAAGCATAAACACTCATGCATATGCAATATGAGGAGTGTGCGAGCCGATCTAGTGCCTAATCGTGTATAATGCATCCACGAGCAACCACTTGCAAACACTTGCAACCACTTGCAACCATCAAGCATAACATGTTTCAAATACATGTTTCATCCAAAGGGTTTCTACCTAAGGTCCTCATGACAAGATAAACACGATAAACTAGATAAACATGGACAGAGAGAGATATGCATCCTTTCAAACTCTGACATATAATACTAACCGATGAGCCATAACCCCCTTATGGGGTTTACAACAGAGATAAGATCGAGAATGGGACCGAGAGGGTATATATACAAAAGATAATTTTGCAAGCAAGCTCCCCAGGAAAACAAGGATCAAGGATGCACTCCTACAAGGATATGATGCGTGTATCTAGTCTTTACTCTTCTTAGTCACGTTTCCTTGAGCTTAACTCCACTGTGCTTTGACCGTCTTTTACTTCATGATTTCTTGGCTTCCTAACTCCTATTTCCCAAATTCGAGTTGGAACTCATTTCATTATTGCCTCTCGTCTTTCTTTTCCACTTATTCTTCCTTCTGTATCCTTGGCTTAAACACACTATAACCTCATGATTTCATGCAAGCTCTCCAAAATTCACTAGTGAATCCTGGATCTCGTCCACTTACTATACCGTATTTCACGCAGCAGAACTTTCCTTGAAAATACCAATCCACGTTGCTAGTTGCCCTTATAAACGTGATTTTCTATAACTCATGCTTAAATCGAAACGAACCATCTGCCTATGAGTGATAGGCCATACCTAGATTCAGTTGCCTACCCATGGCTTCCTGTAGGCTATTTCAAAACTGGCCAACTTCTTGAGGATAAACCGTTGCTAACCATGATGCAGTCCTCTCGCTCTTCACCGGACTGAAATGAGCACTCTTCGTGAGTCTATGACCCACATACCCGTATTCCCTTTCTTTGATCTAGGTAGTCTATCCACATAATCTATCGAGATGTTTTCACACTTCCCTTGCGAAACCTCCAATGGAGGTAATGGCCCGCTGGGCTTCTATGACTTAGCCTTAACCTGGTGGCACAACATGCATCCTGAGACCAACTCGGCCACCTCCTCGAGTGATGCGCATCTTCAAGAACCTTCTTTACCAAGTCTTCCACTCGAGGAACACATAATCTCTCATCGCGCCTTAGTCATCCCTTGTCATCTATAATATATCTAGCGAGGTGACTTAACATCTCGCCTCGAATCAACTGGTCCATGTTCTTGACTAACTGCGGATCTTCTTCCTGTGAAACCCCCTTCCTGATCCAGAAGAGTAAGTCTAAGCTCAGGGAATGCTAACTAACTAGCCAAACGGAGAAAGCTTCTTACTTCAATTGCCCTCCTCAGGGTTTTCCGGTCTTAAACCGCAACCACTTTAGCGGAATCCACCGCTAAGCCTTACTTAGGAACTATGTGCCCAAGAAATCCAACTTCTTTCCTCCAAAGTGACATTTGGAGAACTTGTCCTTCAACTGGTGGCTCTAAGCGTATCCATCACCTCCTTGAGATGTCTAGCATGCTCTTCCTCGTTCTTTTAAGGAGATCAAAATATCGTCTACGACGACCACGACAAACTTGTTCAAGGACTCCCTAAACACCCTACCCATCAAGTTCACGTAATATGCGGGTGCATTAGTCAAACCAAATAGCATGACTAGCCATTCTAAAAAATCCATCTAGAGTCCTAAACGCAGTCTTGTCAATTCCATCCTCAGCCATCCTAAGCTGATGGAATCCAGTAGCTAGATCAAAAGAAAACAGATGCTCCTACAAGCTGATCAAACAAATCATCAATCCTTGGTAACGGTTGTCTATTCTCCTCACGAAAATCAACACATAAACGAAGCAAACTGTCCATATTAGTAACGAATACTACTGGAGCACCTTACTCGAAAAGGCTTCGTCTCAGGAAGTTCTTCTCAAACAACTCCTTGACTTGCTTTCTTAATTCTCACCTCGTGAGGTCATGTGCCTAACCGGCCACGAAACTGGCTTGGTATTACCAACCAGATAATGCGGAAATCTATCCCACGTCTAAGGGTAACCCCTTCACTTTTCCCTAAGATATCAGGATATTCTCGGACCACCCTCACAGATTGCAAACTATCGATAGATGAGTTGAGGGATTCAAGATAACATAACATGACGGGACCCATAGGATTGCTAGAAATTTCTAGGGTATTACCGAGGCGAGTCATGAGCCTCACACCCCTATATACAAAAACCAAGAATGGCTCCAAAACAGTACAACCATTCCATGCCCAAGACCAACCCATATCCCCTGAAACCGAGAATAAAACATCCCACGAGAATTCTATACCCAAGATAGAAATTTTCAAATCCACTCAGACCATAGACAAACGGGCAGAACCCCCAATTGGATTTGAAACATATACGGGATCATCAACTAGACTAGTACTTAGGTGCAAACTTTCAACTAGATCAGATGAAATAAAACTATGCGATGTGCCAGAACCAAACAAAGTACGAATCAAGGAAAGTCAGAAAATGTAAACAAGATTTCCACAGAAACACTACCTCTATCATAAGCTGGAAGAACGGTGCTGAGGGGATGAACTCGCCCTCCAGATAGTCCTGCACACTGAGTCTGGCCTTGCCCTTGTTTCCTCGGGCAATCCTTGCTGAGATGTCCAAACTCACCACAAATGAAGCATTCGCCCCGCTTTCTCTTTTCCTTCTTCCTACATTCCCTGGCTATATGTCCAACTTTACCACAGAAGTTACATTTTCTATTCCCTCTTGGCTTGTTCTTGCGGTTGTGGTTATTCTTGCCCCGTTTCCCGGAATTTACTCTCTTGTCTTGAGACTCATTCGCCTTGACCTCTTTCTTGTCATTGTTATCTTCTTCTTGAAGTAGGGCCAAATTCACCAAATTCTCGAAAGTCGCCCCCAAGGGTATATGAGACATGGCCAAACCATGTAATGGCTCGTTTAATCCTAGAGCAAAGTGTAGGGCCTTCTCCTGAGCTGTATTAACCAAGTCTAAATTGACACGAGCCAGTTGATTAAACTTATCTATGTATTCCCTAATAGTCATGTCCCCTTGCTTCAGTGATAAGAATCTCAGTCCAAACCTTCCTCTAAAGTCATCCCAAGTCTCAATTGGCCTGGTTGCGGTGGTGACTACCCACCAACATGCAGCTTCTTCCTTTAGCAACCATACTGCTAATAAAACCTTCCTGCGGTCACCTATATCAAAGGTGGCTAAAAGATCTTCGGTCTCTTTCAACCAATTCCCTGCTTCTACAAAAGTCTCTATTCCATTAAAATTCTTGCCACCCATCCTCTTAAAGTTCTTGCAAGTTTCCGAAAAATCCGCTTGTGGAGGCTGAGGGGGAAGAGGAACATCAGCTACGGGAGGAGGGGGAGGAACAGCGGCCTCGACTGGGAAGACAACATTAGGGACACCCGGGACCGGTGCCGTGACTTCCAAGTACCGACGAAACCAATCGGGTATTGTTACTCCTTCGGGCAAGATGAGATTATCAGACATGCTGGAAATGAAAAGAAAAGAGTTCAAACGAGGGGTCAAAGGATAGTGCTAATGGTTTTTGGGGAATAGCCTTTTAAAATAACTAGACTTTTCTTTGGAAAATACTTTATACTTGGTTTTGAAAATAGTTTTTCAAAAGTTTTAAAAACCTTTTTATCCCTTCTCATAAACCATATGCTCTGATACCAAATGTAACACCCCACCTCCGCCAGGGTGGCTCTTTCGAGCGACTCTGACTTTGGTGGGGCGTTTTAAAACAAGGTGAACATGCATAATGACATAGCAAGGCAGGACATGACATATATATATATATGTAAATAAACAGAGTAAGTAGATAGATAAAACAGCGGAAGAATTTTAAACCATTTCAAAAACAAGTCTGCTACATCATAATGTCAATTTCCCAAGTAAACAAGTCTAGTACATAAAATAACATCATCTGAACTTGAAAAGGAAAAAAAACATAAAAGTAGCTATCCCCAAAGTGGAAGAAACCATAGCGAGCTCAAGTCCAAAGCATACATGAGCTATCCAAGAAAGCAGCTAAGATCCAAGCTAGGCTCCTGTATTCCCTCCCTGAGAACCTGGGGGGGGGGGGGGACGGAAGAAAAGAGGCGAAAGAAAACAGGTCAGTCGAAAAGACTGAGTAAGCCCTGCTACGATCAGTCTATAAACTAATAAAGTTAACATCATGATGGGAACTGAGATGATCATAGATAACAACATACTGGCATGGTAAATTAACTACAAGATAGATAGAGGTGTCATCGCATAAAACATGGCTAAGTTTTGCACCACGGTGTACTAGCAACCCAACATAACAGGTATTGATCCCTTGGCCCAAGCTTTGGCCCAATAACATGAGGTGACCTTAATACAAGGTCCAGCCCAACGGTCTAGTCGATCGGCTCCCTATAAACCTAACACGTCAAGTGTTGGTGTCCATACGGCCCACATGGATGTAGTTAGACTGTGCTGGGTCCACCTTTGGGTGTATCAAGCCCTCGGGTGTCAACCCCAGACACTTAAGCAATAATGCACAGTCTAAGCCTACTGGTACCCGTGCCTCGAGTTTGTCCAACATCGGACTACGTGCACGTCCGTAGCCCGCCGGACCCGCACCGCTGTACCACTCAGCCGTCGCTTTGGTCGCTTACATCAGTCCAGTAATCGTGCCCCGCCCTAGCCTAGCCTCTAGGGTTGTGAATGATACCAAACTGGGATTACTGCTGGAACAGACCACGCTGCTAGGGTTTTCTAAGAGGGTTAAGTGCGATTTAACCCTTCACTAATCACGGATTAAATTGGTTAAGTGCAACTTAACCCCATTCTAATCCCTCGAACCCCCAATTGGATTAAACTGGTTAAGTGTAACCAATAGTTCACACTTAACCCCATTTCAATCTCTCTAATCCCCAAGTTGGTTAAGTATTAGTGGACCCTGACTTAACCCTAATCATGAGGCATTAATTAATTTAATGCACCTTAACCTCTCACATTAGACCTTGTTGTGGTTACTAGTTAGGCCGGGCGGGTCCGGGTAGCTTTACACCACAACTTGGTCTAACCTCGGGTCTTGGCACCCCATGACCAACTTCTCACATTGGGTCCTATTGTTTGTAGCCACTAGTTAAGCCGGTCGGTTCCGGGTAGAATTACGCTACAAACTCAACCCAACCTCGAGTTGGCCACACTTATGTTTTCTAAGTGTCATGTCCACTTTATTTCAAAACATAATTACAAGTCAACAATTACTTGGGTAGACCTAACTTAATAGGTAAATTCCCAAGGGGTAGACCTAACTTAATAGGTAAATTCCCAATCTTATATTTTCATGTATTTTAAGTTTACCCAAACCCCCCAACGTCATTCTATCGCTTACATATTCGTAATAACGCATAAAGGATCGGAAGAGGGAACTTGGCACAACATACATGATGGACTTGCATATCACAACAAACACACATAACATGTTAGACTTGCACAACTTAGCATCGTGAACTTGCATATTACCATAAACGTGCATAACATGTTAAACTTGCCTAGCTTAGCATAGTGAACTTGCATATTGCCATAAACATGCATAACTTGTTAAACTTGCCTAACATGGCATAGGGAACTTGCATAAACATGCATAACTTGTCAAACATGCACAACTTGTCATTTTAAACTTGCATAAGCATGCATAACTTATTAAACATGCATAACATGGCATAGTGAACTTGCATAAACATGCATAACTTGTCAAACATGCACAACTTGTCAAACATGCACAACTTGTCATTTTAAACTTGCATAAATATGCATAGCTTGTTAAACTTGCAAATCATGACTTGGTGAACTTGCATAAACATGCATAACTTGTTAAACTTGCAAACCATGACTTAGTAAACTTGCATAAACATGCATAACTTGTTAAACTTGCAAACCATGACTTAGTAATCTTGCATAAACATGCATAACTTGTTAAACTTGCAAACCATGACTTAGTAATCTTGCATAAACATGCATAACTCAATAAACATACAAATCATGGCTTAGCAAACTTGCATAAACATGCATAACTCAATAAACATACAAATCATGGCTTAGCAAACTTGCATAAACATGCATAACTCAATAAACATACAAATCATGGCTTAGCAAACTTGCATAAACATGCATAACTTATCAAACATGCATAAACCCCAACTTTCATCACACATTAACTTTAGAGTTTCTAAAATGAAGGTATAGCAAATGTAAGAAACCCCTTATGCAACTAATTTAAAACCCCCAAATGCAAGAAAACTTGATCAAGACTCCTCCTTTATGATGCCAATAGAGAAACAAGGCTTTAATGCAACCTAAGGAGGATCATACAAGCCTAAATACCCTTGTATGCATGGAAATATCTTAGGGATTTGTTTAGGAATTGTATGAAGAGGGTGGAGGCCATGAGAGGATGGATTTTGGCATTATTTAGTTGCTAGATTGAATAATGAGTGATTTAGGGTAGGTTAGGGTCTTATTTATAGATTAGGTTAGTGATTTGGACCATAGGATTAACCCTAGATTCAATTAGGTCCATCAGATCTCGGAACTCTCTAGAACCAAGCCACAAGACCAAGCCCAAATCAAAATGGTGCGCCAGGCAACATTGCCTGGCTACCCCCTGTCGACAGGGCAGTCGACATGCCAAGACCCCTGTCGACAGGCCTGTCGACATGGGGTCCTGGGCGGGAATTTTTCCCGCCTGCCCAGTTTGCCCTATCCCTAGTTTCTTACTTTAAAATTTAAATCTGTTTTTACTTAGGAATTTTCTGCAAACTTCAATGGGCCTTAACTGGGTCACACGGACTCCGATTTTCGAAAACTCGGACTCTATTTCGCGTATTTTTCCGAGACGAACGCAATGGCATAGCCCGTTTCCCTTGATTCCCATTTTATAATTTAATTCTGCCTCAATTTATGTTATAACAGATTATTAGAAATACGGGTTGTTACAGTGATGGAGCTGTAGAAAAACGCGCATGCTGATATCCTACACAAGCAACCCTTCTGCAACCGTAAGTGATGATACATTCATGTAGAAAGCCTTTTTTATGAATTAAGCCAAAAAAGTTAAGTGAATTTGCAGAATTCAGTGCTATTTTGATTGCTCCAATATAGTGCTTTTCTTATTAATTAATACACTAGATTGTTTTGTGTAGAAAACACATAATATATAGTAGAGCTTTTCAAAATCAATAATTATTGAACTGGAACGATGTGGCAATATTGAAGTGAACTGATTTTAAAAATTAAAATTTCATATCAAAAAGAACTTAAGCAAATGTCTAGCATAACCTATTTCTCATGATCATGCTAATTTGACTATTATTGGACATGAACATGCATATGACCAAATTTTGGGTTCAAACTTAATTTTAGACTATATCTTAGTTAAGACCACTTAAGCTTTTACATAAATTAGTGATTATTTTGTATAATGACTTTTTTCCAATTCACATATGGAACATGGATCATTACTTATGTGGATTACCTACGTAGCCCATTAACAAATGCTTAATGGACTATTGCGCATTTATGCAACTTTAACTATTTTATCCTCGAAAATGTAACATTGGATTTTGAAAAACTAAATAAAAAGTCATGGGAATTAAGATACCATTTCTTGATGAGAACATCTTGTATTAAGCCCAGGATGCTAAGCCAACTTATGGTTTGTTAGCAGGCTTTAAACCACCCAAACTACGCCACTTAAATAATATAGCAAGTTTTAAAACCCCTTTTTGGTTCAAGATGACAACAAGGATATTATACTAAAATAATTTTAAGTAATTTCAGATATGCGTTTATAATGCATCACTTATGCTATGAAATAATTGTCACGTTATAGTTTTTATTTCATAACGAACATTCATATTTTAATTTTAAAATGTAGCCATATCTATTTTACAGTCGACAATTATAATAGTCATTATTTAATAAGTAATCTATGGTATATTTCAGAAAAAATAGTTCTTCATAACTCATGCAATCACTAACACATTATCACTTTTTATGTCATTAATTCTAGGTCAAAATTTATCGTCCGAAATTCCAGACAATTACCGTAACTAAGAAAGTCAGAAATAACATATTTTATCCCTACAAAGCAATGTTTTTATAACCCGGTCGTGAATCGAACCGTGAGGACTTAGGGTCCAAGGTTTTGAAGGTCTGACCGGTCGAACCATCAAGAACCGCACGTGCTTGTCAATGGTGGAAATGTGGATAATCAAGTTTTATGTGTACTCAAACAAATAAATAGTAAAATTTAAAATTCATTTATTTATTCGTTAACATTAAAAGATTGCATGATATAATCAAATAGTAAGGGCACAAACAAACACATGTTTTTAAAATAAAGTGGTAAAGTTTACGGTTTAGATGTTGTAACAGTTATGACTTTTTAAAATATTTTAGTTGTTATTTTCAAAATAATACAAAAGATGAAATGATCAAAGAGAATTACACATTGAAAATTAGGGGAAAAAAAACAAAAAACCGTGGTTTAACTGTGTTAGCCTACTTTGTGAACTAGGCTACACAAAGAGCAAATAGTGATAAAGACACCAATCGGTTCGGATCGGAGGAAGATAGTGCAGGAGGTGAGTAGAGATCAGAGATGCAGAGGTCATGTCGGATCGGATCGGAAGAACACGCCAGCAACATCAGATAATGAGTGGACTCATCGGTTCGGATCGAAAGAATATGGAAGCGACATCATACAACAAATGGCCTCATCGGTTCGGATCGGAGGAACATTTCAACGGCATCAAAAGAAGGCAAGCAATCCCATCGGTTCGGATTGGATGAGTACGTCAGCAACATCAAGGGACAACAAGTTGCATCACCAGATCGGATTGGAGGCACCGATCTGAACCCCTTTTTCCCCTCGAATCGGTGACCGTTGTTGCGCATATCCCCTGAAGACTCGGACAAGGCCTGACCATTTCTCCCACGATCTCCTACTAAATCAATGCGTTGTAGCCATCTTGGAGCCTCCGAACTCGACTTTCAAAGGATGGATGCCACGCAATTTCGAACCGGAGCCACTTCGAGGAGATTTTTCACCTATAAATACACCATCTAGAGGCATTTGAAAGTATCTTTTGGCAAATTCTCAGTCCATACTTCCTCCATAGCCGAATTCTACAAGCATATTCAGAGCAAAATCATCTCTTAAAGTCCATTTTTGAGAGATTTGAGTGAGTTTATGCATTATAATTGTGAAGTTGAGTGAGAATCATTGTTGTATTTGTATTCAAATCATCAATTAAAAGAAAACAAAGTGGACGTAGGCTCGTTAACGCCGAACCACTATAAATTGCATGTTCTTTATTGCTTTTTGATTCTATTTCGTTGAATTCATATCTAATTTGGGTGTTAGAGCCAATTTTTGGTCTAACATTTTAGTGCTTTCACTGAGAATCTTCAAATTCTAAGCCTTTTTGGGATTATCATTCTACTGTTTGGACCTTCAAGTTCAAAGAAGTTAATCCCCTTTCTTTGACATCTTTCATTACTTGTTGACTAACCGTTGAAGAATCAAGTATTATGGCTAAGACCAAAGGAAAAGAAGTGCAAGGCGCTATGGGAAATGATGCTAGAGAAAATCGGCAAGCTATCGTGTTAACAAGGTCACGCGCTCAAAGCTCTGGAGCAGATCACTCCAACCAGGAGGATCCAAAATGGATCGGATGTGCCGATCCGAACCGAGAGGAAACGAACCGGATCGTGTTAACACCGATCCGAACTGATGATCCGATTCGAACTGATGGCGTCGGGGGCTCTCACTCTCTCCATCCGAACCGCCCCGACCAGGCCGTTGTGAGCCGATCCGATCCGAATCAGAATGAAGCTGGAACTTCTACTCGAGCGCCCTCCAATGCTCCGATTCCAGTCACGATGACTAATGTTCAGCCTGATCCATCTACACCCATTACTCAGGGAGATTTTTCACGTTTTCTTAACATGCTTCAGAGCATTAAAGAAGCATTGGAAGCCCAAAGGCGTGACAACCTTCGCATGCAGGAAAACATGATCACCATGGGTAGAGAACTACAAGAGCTCTGGAGGCAAAAGACTCCTTCCCCACCATGCCGCATTCCTACAGATGATTCGTCTTCTTCGGAGGAGGAACGTCCTCGTGAGAGAAGGCCGCTTGAACGACCTCAGAACCTAGATCAATTGACTTTCGGATCTTTAGGATCCCGAGAAGATGTTGCTCGTGTATTGGGCTCTGATGACCTGAGTCTGCAACAACCTATCTTACTACCTATGCGCGGATCCCACGTCTTACCCAGGGATCCTAATATTACTAACCCCACGCAGCAACAACTTCTCCAACCTCTATCTCCAGAGGTCGACCGGGACCGCAGAGAGCAACGTAGAGTGGCTGCCGCCAGAAACAGAAGGTTATCCGCCGATCAGGAACCTAGGGGTAATCCGAACATCAGATCTAGAGATCCTGTGCAGACATTAACCAACGCCGATGTATGGGCAATGGTGTGCCAGATTATGTCTGAAAGTCGGCGATATACTAATGAAGATTGGGGCATTGAGCGAAGTCATACCCCTTTCACAGATGACATCCTGAATTTCCAGTTCCCCCGACGATTCAACTTGCCTCAGATGGATCGATATTCAGGAAGAACGAACCCAGGGCAGCATCTGATGAGATATGCATGGTTCATGAACGCGGCAGCATCTCCCGATGCCGTAAAATGCAAAGCTTTTCGCATTTATCTTGAAGATGTAGCGTTAATGTGGTTCACTTGACTTCCTCCTCGGTCAGTGTCAAATTTCACAGAATTGAGTGAGCGTTTCATGATTCAGTTTCGACTCCATGCCCTAAAGTCCAAGACCGTCATAGAACTGTCACGAATTAAACAGGGCCCAGGAGAATCTTTGAAGTCATATTTGGATTGCTTCAACCTGGCCGTCACCGAAGTCACTGATCCCCATGAGCCCACTATCCTGATGGCCTTGATAGAAGGAGTAGATCAAGACCCAGATTCCAGACTTTTGAAAATTACATGCCGTTAAATGATACGTTGGAGAACATTTATCTAGACACATACAGCATATTGCAGTACAAAAAAGCACCACCCAGAGATTCTACTATGAAGGAGATTGAAACAGGAAAGTTTTGCTTGTTTCATGGTACACACGGTCATTCCATCAATGAATGTCGTCATTTGAGGGATATCGTCGAAAAATTGCTGCGAGAAGGGAAGTTGGATAAGTACAAAGCCGCCCTAAAGGATAGAGGGCAAGGGGGACAAGCCCCGAACCAAGAATAGCCTGCTTCAAAACCCACAGCTTAGCAAAAAGGTAAGAGGATCGTCATTAACTCCATTATAGGCGGACCTCACTTGGTTGGTCATAGTTTTAAAGCAATGGACCAGTATGTCAATGCCGCTAAGCATTTTGAAATAGGAGAATGCAACAGCCTTGAAGACGTCACTCCAATAAAGTAGCAAAAAAACGATGTCAAATGATGTCATATTCCGCAATAGAGGTGATTTTGGAGTTCAATCTCTAACCGATGATCCATTAGTGATTACCACGACAATTGGTCCTGCCTTATTCCATAAAGTGTTAGTAGACAATGGAAGCTCGGTTAATATCCTCTTCAAGAAAGCTTTCGAACAAATAAGGCTCGAAGCAAAAGACTTAAAGCCATGTCAAGGATGGATACGTGGTTTTAACGGAGTATCTACAGCTTCGATGGGTTTTGTGGAATTACCAGTCCCTCTAGGGCAGGGAGATCGCCAGAGAGTAAGGATCCTGCCGTTTGTAGTTCTGGATTTGGAGTCGCCTTATAATGCCTTCCTAGGCCGACCAGCCCTTGCCGAAATTAGGGAATGTATTGCACCTTGGTGTTTGCTGCTAAAATTCCCGACTGACTCGGGAGTTGGGACGATGAGAGGCGACCAAGCTACGGGACGAGCTTGTTACATGGCAGAGTTAAAAATGCTAATGAAGGGGCTGAATATAGATGCTAAGGACGATTCCGCCTCTCCAAAGGGGGCCTCAACATATCAACGAAGAGGTCCTGCCCCAAGAGAGTCGCCCTCCGACGTGCTCGAGGATATAGATCCCAGAGAGGATGGAGAACCTGGGGACATGAAGGCAACTCCCAACGAAATAACAGTTGATATACCTATTGATGAAACGGATCCAATAAAAGTAATAAAGATCGGCTCGCAAATGGATCCAGTTAGAGCAAGGTAATTGGCTGATTTCTTAAAGGCAAATCTGGATGTGTTTGCCTGGACTCACGCTGACATGTGTGGGATTTCGCCTACCATCATGAGCCACTCCTTGTGTATCAATCCAAAGCACCCACCAGTCAAGCAGAAGAAACGGATGTTAGGCCCAGAGCGGTCAGCAGCTTTGAAAGAAGAAGTAGAGAAGTTAAAAGGTAACAGATTCATTAAGGATTCGAAATATCCCGACTGGATATCGAATCTTGTCCTAGTCAAAATGTCAAATGGGAAGTGGAGAACGTGCATCGACTTTTCTGATTTGAACAAGGCTTGCCCGGAGGATAGCTTTCCTCTCCCCAGAATTGATCAACTAGTAGATTCAACTGCCGCGCATGAACTTTTATCCTTTATGGACGCTTATTCCGGATACAATCAAATTTCCATGCACATACCAGATCAAGAGCATACAAGCTTTATTACAGAATTGGGATTGTATTGTTACGTTGTAATGCCGTTTGGATTAAAAAATGCGGGAGCCACATATCAGCGTCTGGTCAACTGCACGTTTTACAATCAAATTGGGAAGACCATGGAAGTTTACGTAGATGATATGCTAGTGAAATCCAAGAAATCTCCCAATCATACGAAGGACTTAGCAGAAATGTTTGGCATACTACGAAGGTATGGGATGAAGTTGAACCCTTTGAAGTGTTCTTTTGGTGTGGCATCAGGCAAGTTCCTTGGCTTTATCGTGAGTTCCAGAGGAATCGAAATCAATCCGGACCAAATAGCAACAATCCGGAATATAGAGGAGCCGCGAAAGATTAGGGATGTTCAAAGCTTAGCTGGAAAGATTGCAGCACTGGGCAGGTTCATCTCCAAAGCAACAGACAAGTATGTGCCTTTCTTCGATCTCATAAAACGGGGAAAGCGAAATTTTGAGTGGACTTCCGACTGTGTGGAGGCGTTCCAGAATCTGTTAGACTTCTTAGAAAAGCCTCCAGTATTATCAAAGCCCGTGCAACATGAGGATTTGTTCGTCTACTTGGCGGTATCATCCCACACCGTCAGTGCATCACTAGTACGTGAAGAGGATAAAGTCCAGAAACCTGTGTATTATGTAAGCAAAAAACTAGCTGCTGCAAAACATAACTACCCAAAGATAGAGAAGCTTGCTTATAGCCTCCTGATTGCTTCCCGCAAACTCCGCCATTATTTTCAGGCACACCCAATAGTTTTGTATACCGACCAACCTTTGAGACAAGTGTTGCAGAAACCTGAAGCATCAGGGCAAATACTTAAATCGAATATCGAGCTGAGCCAGTTTGATTTGAACTTTCAGCCGCGAAGATCAATAAGGGGGCAGGCCTTGGCTGACTTTATAGCAGAATTCACAATTCCTTAAGAGGAAACGGTGGGTGATAAGGTAGTTGCTTTGGATCAAGAATTAGAGCTTAGTCCGTGGAAATTATATACGGACGGAGCCAAGAATGATAGAAAGTCCAGCGCCGGAGTTGTTTTAATAACTCCTGAAGGATGATCTATCTACTATGCGTTGCGGTTAGAGTTTGCTACTACTAATAACGACTCCGAGTATGAAGCCCTGATTGCCGGGCTGAAACTCGCCAAAGATTTGGGAGTGAAGACACTAGATATATATTGCGATTCCAAGGTAGTTATATGTCAAGTTCGGGAAGAATTTGCTGCTAAAGGACCTCGACTTATCACTTATCTCAAGAAGGTAAAGGAGTTGTTGGAAGATTTGGAGCATTATAGCATAATGCACATTCCAAGAGCGGAAAATCAGAAAGCAAATCGATTGGCGAAGCTAGTAAGTTCAGATAGTCTTAAAGAATCCGAAATGGTTCCGATAGAGGTGTTGGATTCACCAAGTTTCGATCTAATGGAAACAGAGCTAGCCCTGGAAGTTGAACCAGAAAGAGAATCCTGGATGACATCAATTAAGAATTTTCTCAAAAATGGAACCCTCCCGTTGAAAAAGAGCGAGAGACGAGCTGTAAGACATAAGGCCACAAGGTACGTTTTACAGGACGACGTCCTTTATCATCAAGGGTTTTCAATGCTCCTGCTACGGTGTATCGCACACGATGACATCAAACGTGTACTGCAAGAGGTGCATGAAGGTGAGTGTGGAGATCACACTGGGGACCAAACCCTAGCAAAGAAAGTGTTATGGTACGGATATTTCTGGCCTACCGTGAACAAAGACGCGGCTGCTTATTCACGATGCTGCAACATATGTCAAAGATATGCCAAAGTACCCAGGGCGCTTCCAACTCAGCTCAAGTCAATGGTAAGTCCGTGGCCGTTTTCCATGTGGGGAATTGACATTATTGGAGTGCTACCCATTGCCAGAGGAGGAGTTAAGTATGCAATCGTTGCCGTGGATTACTTCACGAAGTGGGTGGAAGACGAACCTCTAACAATCATCACGGCAAGGAAAGTGATCAGTTTTGTGGTGAGAAACATTATTTGTCGATTTGGGATTCCAAAGACCATCTTAACCGATAACAGGACACAATTTGACAGCATTGAGTTCAAAAACTTCTGCCAGAAATATAAGATTGATAAACGATATACTGCAGTAGCTCATCCGTAGTCAAATGGACAGGTCGAAGCTGTAAATAAAGTCATTAAATCAATTCTAAAGAAGCGGCTGAAGCAGGCCAAAGCTAGATGGGTAGATGAGTTGCCGTTAGCTTTATGGGCATACAGGACGACCTTTAAGACGGCTACCGGCCATACTCTCTATTCACTTTCATTTGGGTCTGAAGCGGTGATCCCGGTAGAATTGGAAGTCCCTTCTCATCGAGTTGCGTACTATGACCCGATGACGAATAAAGCGCTCCTCCTAGAGTCTCTTGATATGATTGAAGAAAAAAGAGATAAAGCCGACTTGCGTGCCTCAAGACATCGACATCAAGTAGCACGTTATTATGACCAAAAGTTTCGCCTCAAAACCTTTGAACCAGGAGACCTAGTATTGAAGCGAGTCTTCCCGCCTTCAACCCAATTGGGTCCAAAATGGGAAGGACCGTACACCATCCAACGGAAGCTTGATACAAAAGCCTTCAAGCTAACGACCATGGACGGTGAAGAGATTCCCAGAGCCTGGAATGCTCAGCACCTACGACGATATCTAAGTTAAATATGAAATGTCATTTCTTTTGTTTTCATAAGCTACGTAAAAAGGCACGACTTGCCTTAAAAAGTCTGTTTATGTGAACAAAAGATTATAAAGTGGATGTAGGCTACGACTTAGCCGAACCACTATAAAAATATCGTGTGTCATTTACTTTCCTGCATTATTTATATCTTCGACTATTATTCTATTATGACTGTGAAACACGAAATGATAAACTAAAGTTGGAGATGACCTATATGCGGGGACAAACAAAACGACTATTTGTACGATAAGACATAGAAGAATGGGAAGACGACATTCTTAACTCTAACTCTCAAGAATCGAGAGAGAGTATAAAGGACGGGAAGATGACGTCCTCTGAAGCGTGAAGGTGCACCCAGATGAGAGACCGCCTCAACGAAAACTCTAACCTGGATATGAGACAGGAGAGTATAAAGATGCCAGAAAGATCAAGCATCAATGACGAAAGGAATATGACCTCATCAGAGAATCAGGGACATTTGGACTTTTTATTTTAATTTAACCTTGAATAGTATTTGCTCGGTTATCTGAGATTGACTGGGGCCATACATGTGCACACATACTCCCCTCCACCATGACCACATTACATTACTTTAGTATGACATACTTTTGTATTTTTACTTAAGTGCTGAACTAACGACTATCAGGCATTGCAGGAAATAAACTATTTTTATTTACAAACGTGTGAGTTTGTACAAGGAAAACAAGCAAAAAAGAAGATGTGAGGGCCGCACTCGCTACAACAATTGCGAACCAATTAAATTCCAAAATAAAACGAAGCATTTCATCATTTGAGCTTCGGATCAAACTTGGATTTTTTGGCAGCTTTCTGAGCAGCCTTAGCTTCCTTTTCAGCTTCAGTCATAACGCGTTTCAACTTTTTCTTCCCTGTAGCCGAAGTGCTGGAATCAGTCGATTTTTTCCCAGGAGTCGCAACGCTGGAATCAAGAGAAGACTTTTTAGCAAGCTCTTCTGTATTAGATCTAGTTGAAAGCTTAACAACTAACCTTGATCCAGGGTCCACCACTACAAGAGGCTTAAGGCTTTCAGGGTCCAGGTCTTCAACCTTTAGCTGCATACGTTTATCTTGTTCGGCTTTCATTTCAGCCAAAGTGATGTCTTCAGCGCTTTTTGGATCCCGGACTATAGCACATCAGGGTCTTCCTCATGCCCCTCGCTACCGCCATCATCTTTCAAGGCGTCTGTCATCTCATCATCATGAGGAGCATCAGCCTTATCCTTTTCTCCTTCAGCCTTCTCCGCGGATTCTGCTCCGGCGGCGGTTCCCAGAGGCTCGTCTGTCTTCTCGGATGGTTCAACACCTACAGAATGAGAAGCAACAGTTATCAACTTGGGAGAAAATAAAGGGCCCTTCATCGATTGCCCGATTATGTGATGAAAAGTGGAGACGTCTTTGACGAATTTGGGTGAAAAGGTAGAAATACCTTTTGATGATTTCTCAGCTGGAGTGACTGCCGTCTCTGACGCCGTCTCAGGAATGGGGGATAAAAGAGATGCCTGAGGGATCTCCGGGTTTTCGGGATCCCTCAACTTCAGAAGTTTCAGTGGTAGTAGAAGAAGAACTAGCCTCGGAGATATACTTTTGTTTGGTATCCTCTTTTCCTCCTCCATAGCAGCAGCGATGAGGTGCCTCCCCTCAGCCAGACGTGTCGGCTCATCATCTCTTAGATATTTTTCCATGAGCTTCTCTCCGTCGACGGAATCTATCTTGAGTTCCTCTTTCTCCCATTCAATAATTTGGCTCCATACGTGAACCAAGGTAGTCGGATAATCTTCAATCCAAGAGATGTTTCGGCGACGAATTATATGCACAAAAAATTCGATCACTAATTCGCCGAAACCACGCACATCCTCCTGGGCCTCTGACAGCTGCTTGTGGGTCTCTTCGGCGGACTTAATAATACTTTCAACATTACCCTCCGCTAGGGCAGCCTTGTTTTCGGCCTCCATCAACTTGGAAGCCAAGTCAGCATTTTTCTTCTCTAATTCAGCGTTCTTTCTCGCTAACTCGGCCTGTTCTCGCTCAAGAGCAGTGTAAGCAAGTTGCATTTTGGCGTTATCCGACTTAGCGTCTTCTGCTTGCCTTTTTAGCTCCAAGCGCTCTTGACTATGAGACTCGAGCAAGTCGTGATAACATTTTTGTAGCTCTTCAAGTTGCTGCTTGAAGTTGGTAGCATCCCGTTGGGCAATGACAAGTTGGGCATGTGTATCCTCAAGGTCTTTCCCTAAAATTTTCAAGGCTTTTGCGTCGGCTTCTGCAGTCTTTTTCATCGAGTTAGTATCCGTGATTAGAGTTCAGATAATTCTGGAGAGGTTACGTGAATACTTGAACATCTTTGAATAGTGTTTTTTGACTGCGTCAATCTTCGCTTTGGCCTCGTCTGCCCACCTCGAGGAAATAGGCTCAAGAGCAGGCAAAAAAGTTAAATTTTCAAAATAGTGTTCGAGGAATTGTTTCTCCAGATATGCCCGTTTAACTTTAGCTTCAGCATCCAATGGTGGAGGTGCACTATATGTTAGCTCAGTATCCTTATGATGAGCGGGCACAATGGCCTCCTCACCCTTCTTAGGGCGCTTAGCAGAAACCTTATGCTTGCCTCATGAGTCGGTATCTTTCGGCGGGCTCCTTTCCATACTGCGTTTTTCTTGAGGAGTGGTTTGATCTTTTGACTGCGGCGTGTCTTCTCCTCGACGACCTTGGTAGCTTTTGTATCGTTCTGGATCCGAGCAAACGGGGGAGCGAGAGCGTGAGGTCCGCGACTGATAAGAGTCATACGGCCTTCTATCCTCTCTACCCCGGCTTTCGCGGCGATCATGCTCAACGTCAGAAGGGGGCCTAGTCATGCTGCGATGAATTTTCCTGATGTCATAATGAGGGCGAGACATTGTACCTGCGCAACAATGCAAGTGGAACTCAGAATCAGTATTCTCATGAGAAGTAAGTGCTGTGAAGTGTGGTGCTATTGTGTTAAGTGCATCCTAAGTGGTGTGCCCGCCGACAAACCCGAGTCCGAAGCCAAGCCAGTGTGAGTGGGCTCTTTGGCCTTAATAGGAGTAGTCTCCTCTGAAGATGTAAAAACTAAAGGATTTGTGCCAAAATTCTTGGAGGTATAGATAGTTTTGGGTAGGGGAAGATCTCCTAAGCCCTGAAATGTAGGATCATCGGTAGTAGGGGCATCTCCTTGGGAAGCGTCTGTTGGCAGCTCTCTAGGAGATAAAGATTTCTTAGGAGAAATAGCGTCCCCAGGGACGATGTACCTTTCTCAATGTTTCTCGGCTATGTTGATCAGCTCATCGTCTTGAGTCAAAGATGGCGAAGGTGAAGTTCGAAGTGGCATTGTGGGGCTTTTCGAGCTCTCGCCCGTTCCTGGAATTACATCCACTGGGGGGATGTATACATATGGACCCGACCCGTGACATATGCTACGGGTAATGGACAATAGCCCATGATGAAGGTATTCATCCTTAAGGACTTCATCGATGGTTAGAAATTTTTGGTTGCTATTAAGGAGCTGATGCATCCGATCAAAGTACACTTGACCCGATATTTGTTTTGGATTATCAACTGCAAACAAAAAGAAAATGGATTAATTTGTTGGCGTGAACATTCAGAGTTGAGATCTAGAAAACCAATGCTTTACTTGATTTTGTCCATCTCCTGGCACATCCCGGCTGTTGCCTTATATAAAACCATTCCAGCTTGGAATCGCCGGCCTTGCTGCTGAACGACGCTGAAATTATTTTCCTTTTTGGGACTGATTCGAAGTAAGAGAAAGAAGGAGTTTCTCGAGTCCGATGCTTGAAGTTATAAAAGAAATGAACGTCGTCAAAAGTGAGCTCTGTACCTAAAATCTCGCGGTATGCTATATATAAGGTATATAGGTAAGCATAGGAGTTGGGATGTAGCTGCATGGGGGCAATCCGCATCTGTCTTAGAAAGTCGACAACAAAAGGCGAAAAAGGTGGAATAGCACTGACCATGCACATCAGTCGCATAATTGCCATAAATCCTTCTGGGGGATTGTGAGGACGGTCAGTTTTCGACGGCACCAGGGTATCCCTTTTTAGTATCCCGTGCTTTAGACATATGCGAACAAGTCTATCATTGTCGATCGTTGATTCAACAGAGTTTGTGGATGATTCCAAGATAATGGCTGACTCAAATTTGTCAAGAGCTCGGTAATCTCCAATCCCTCCTTCCTCCTCATAGCCCAAAGAAACTTCGCTGTCAGAAGGCATTTCGTTGTTATGCGCTCCTATTTCATAATCTGGGCCCTCGTCGTCCCATTCAGGGTTTGAAGAAGAAGATATGTCATCAATGGTAACTTTCTCAGAAGTTTCTTCAACTTCCATCTTCTTTGTCAATCTAGATGAACATCTTTCGGCCATGATCACTAGACTATCGAAGAAACAATAGCAAGAATTAGAGTAAAGTTGCTCGTGTCCCCCATGTGTGTACGTGAACTAAAGTGTGTGCTATGTGTAACAAAAATGCAGAGCGAATACATGAAAGCATAGTGTAAAGGTCCAAGGAAGCAGTAATGTTCAGAACAATTCTTGATATTTGTTTATATTCGCAAGGCACTATCCTAACTATCCATTAAGTTGAAGATTATATTAAGAATTGAATTAACCAGCTAAGCAAGGTCTTATGTGCAATCTTGGACTGTTTTTCGGTTCGGTTCGGTTACACGCACTAGGGTCGGATCAGAGAGAAAGACTTGTGCTAGCCTGGGACAAGAGTTGGTGCCCAGTGACCAAAGTCGGATCGGTTCGGAGGTGAGTACTTGGACGGTCCGGATCGAATTGAACATCCATGCTTCTCCCCTTCTTTGTTTCACATTCCGACCCGGTCCGGTCAAGTAAGTCTTGTTCTTCTCTTGGCTTGGAAGACCGACCCGAACCGGTCATTTGAACCCCATTTTCGTCTCTCTCTTGTCACCGAACCGATCCTCTGCACTTCTCCTCTCCCTTTTTTCCTCCTCTTTGGGGTCAAGCTCGATCCTATGTTGAAAGTCCCAACTGAAATCGAGTACTGATGCATTCCAACGCTCAACAAAGAATCTTAACCCCCTCCACCGCCGCCTCGAGAGAGATTTAATGCCATTAACGACGATGGCGGAGTGGAGGAGGTCATGACGATGAAATCCATTGAATACCTCGCTGGAATTGTTCAAGGAAACTACGAATATAAGCTAAAAGCAATTATAAAGATGAGATTCAAGATCATAAAACTACCTATGTGTTGGATTCGGGGATTAAAACGAGAGAGTTTCAGAGTTTTTAAAATTCTAGGGTTTTGATGCAAATTTCGTTAGAAGAGGACAATAAAAAAGGAAGAGGAAGAATGAGACGGGGGGATACTTATATGAAATCATAGTGACCACTCGTATTCCCAGTTTCCCCAACCCGCTCGGACCGGAAGTCAAGCCTACAAAGGCCCTATGGCCTGTTGATCCATGGGGAAGTGATACCAGTGTATTTGTTCGGATGTGCCACTGGAGGAAATCCATTTGGATCGGATTCCGAACCGAAAGAGGCTATATACACTGATTTGACATGCAGGGTGAATTTGAGGAAAAGTAAAGAAAAAGCTTACGTGGAAGAATCACTGGACGTTAAATAAAAGCTCTCAAAGTTGTTTGAAAATGAAGAAAGTAATTCATATGGATTATGGATATATATAAGCAGCAAAAGCCTGAAGTGACACTACAAGTAGATGGAAGTGATCATTCAACGGTTCTAATTCAAAGGATGTTTCGTGAACTGCTTTGAAGCACACTTTATCTCAGATAAGAGTGTACTTCGAGGGGGCAAAATGTTAGCCTACTTTGTGATCTAGGCTACACAAAGAGCAAATAGTGAGAAAGACACCAATCGGTTCGGATCAGAGGAAGATAGTGCAAGAGGTGAGTAGAGATCAGAGACGCAGAGGTCATGCCGGATCGGATCAAAAGAACACGCCAGCAACATTAGATAATGAGTGGACTCATCGGTTTGGATCGAAAGAATATGGAAGCGACATCATACAACAAATGGCCTCATCGGTTCGGATCGGAGGAACATTTCAGCGGCATCAATAGAAAGCAAGCAATCCCATCGGTTCGGATCGGATGAGTACGTCAGCAGCATCAAGGGACAGCAAGTTGCATCACCAGATCGGATTGGAGGCACCGATCCGAACCCATTTTCCCCTCGAACCTGTGGCCGTTGTTGCGCATATCCCCTGAAGACTTAAACAAGGTCTGACCATTTCTCCCACGGTCTCCTACTAAATCAATGCGTTGTAGCCATCTTGGAGCCTCCGAACCCAACTCTCAAGGGATGGATGCCACGCAATTCCGAACTGGAGCCACTTTGAGGAGATTTTTCATCTATAAATACACCATCTAGAGGCATTTGAAAGGATCTTTTGGCAAATTATCAGTCCATACTTCCTCCATAGCCGAATTCTACAAGCATATTCAGAGCAAAATCATCTCTTAAAGTCCATTTTTAAGAGTTTTGAGTGAGTTTATGCATTGTAATTGTGAAGTTGAGTGAGAATCATTGTTGTATTTGTGTTCAAATCATCAATTAAAAGAAAACAAAGTGGACGTAGGCTCGTTAACGCCGAACCACTATAAATTGCGTGTTCTTTATTGCTTTTTGATTCTATTTCATTGAATTCATATCTAATTTAGGTGTTAGAGCCAATTTTTGGTCTAACAAACTGTATAAAATTGAAGGTTGGACCGCTGGCTTGAAGGTCCGACCAGGGTTCATGCGTGAATGAGGTCTAATTGAGTTCTGCGCCGTGATGGTCCAAGGCTCAGGGTTATTGAGGTCGGACCGTGGCAGGGTCGGGTTATGAAAACTATGCTATAAAGCACTGTCGAATTAAATATATTGTGTATTCGTGTCATGGACGTCATCCCTCCAAGGAAGCTATATTTTTGTCTGGTATGATATGATTCAAAAAATAAAGGATTAAAAGTAAAGATCCCTTTGAACTAAAAATTTTGACATATAATTATAATCCATTTCATTATGAGTGAAGGATCATAAAATCAATGTTTTTATAACCCGACGGTGAATAGAACCATGAGGACTCAAGGTCCAAGGTTTTGAAGGTCTGACTGGTCGAACTTTCAAGAACCGCACGTGCTCGTTAATGGTGAAAATGTGGATATTGTACTTAGATGAATAAATAGTAAAATTTGAAAGTCATCTATTTATTCATTAAAATTAATAGATTGCATGATATAATCAAATAGCAAAAGCACAAACAAACACATATATTTTTAGAGTAAAGTGGTAAAGTTTATGGTTCAGATGTTGGAACAATTATATTTTTTGAAATATTTTAATTGTTATTTTCAAAACAATAAAAAAGATAAATGATCACAGAGAATCACACAATGAGAATAAAGAAGAAATAAAGAATCGTGGTTTAACCATGTAAAATTGGAGGTTGGACCACTGGTTTGAGGGTCCAACCAAGGTTCATGCATCAATGAGGTCTGATTGAGTTCCGCGCCGTGATGGTCCAAGTTTCAGGGTTATTCGAGGTCGGACCGCAGCAGGGTCAGATTATGAAAACTCTGCATACAATAAAACAAACTCGTTTTCTTAAAATTGGCAAAAGAACATTCACATGCAACATGCATAGGGCTTGTTATCATTATGTAAGCCATATTACAGTAACTTGTACTCAGGCCTAGTCCAACTAGAAATTAGGTCCCTGACAATGGTAATTTAAAGCAGAGTCAGCTCCAAATTTGGATTCCCATTTAGGATAAAGATAATGTTTCGTTAAAAAATTAAAAGAAACACTCAAACCTAGCATGCTTAATTCATGCGGTAAATATTTTGCCACATAAGCAATACATGCTTCTTATTAGAAATCTACATGCTATAATCTTCATAACAAAAAATTTATATGCTTGAGCATATGGATGTGGTAATATGGGGATATAGTAGAGTTGTTCTTATTAGTAACTGTAGTCTTAGTGACATGATGTCCAGTGAAACGATGTGTTTTAACCAAGTCATCTTTTTATTATAGTTGTCCAGTGACACGACGTGTTGACATTTTTGAACTGATAACTCATATGCATACCATTATTTGAAATTGTAGTCAAAATAGACTGGTTCCAAGAAATAGTTGACACCAATCGATCTACACTGGTGGACCGGTGTAGGCAACCTGGAACCATTTCAGTTCCAGGAGCAGTTTGGCCACTTGTTGGTTGCATTGTCTTTTTCTTGTCTACTTCTCATTCTTGCTTCCTAGGTTTATTTTCACCGCATTTAGATGGATATCAAGCCGAGAACTTATCTGTTATATATATATATATATATATATATATATATATATATATATTTCGGAAGCCTGGAGTTAAACTGTTAAGTGTTTCAAATGATACCGTAATGTCTTATTAGATTATACTGGCTGTCAACTTGGTAAAGGAGTTGCATGGATTAATTATTTGGTTAGGCGATTTTACAGAACCTAGAAAGTGTTTTTTTTGAAGAACCTTGTAGTATTTTTGTACCTTATGCCTTGGGTTAGGCTTTCTAGTTAGTACAACCTATGTTGTGTGTGTGTATTGTAGGGATTATAAAGGAAGGTCAAAGATGGTTCATACATTAGTACTTCTGTTAGTAGAGTCTAGTATCATATAGGAATAACACTTTGTTCTTTTTTAGTTTTCCTTGTCCTTTGGTATTAAAATAAGAGCTACGATTGTCTACTTTGAGAAAGCAAAGTGTACACGCATGTTGTTCTATTGGTTAGAAATTGAGTTCACCCCATACATTGTTGGCTACTAATTTTTGCTTGTTATTAGCGTGCCATCACTTCTATTTAATTATATTTTGTATTAAAAAGAAAAGAGAGCTATATAAATTAAAAATAATGCTTTGGTTATCCTATCTTTCTTTTGGACAAATGCCTAGTTTTCATTGAATGCACAGTAATCCCAGTTTGCTTAATGATGTTCACATGGTTTAGAGCTTGCAATTTTATATTACTAATAATGTTCTAGATCCTAATTAGGGATTTGGGTTTTATTTGATTGATCCTGTTTGGTATTTGTTAAGCAAATTCAGGTTGTGGCTTCATTAGAAAATATGCATCAGATATTGAACCTTGATTTACGAGTAATTAGCCTTTTTCTATATTGACCCAAAATTTCTAATAAAAATTTATTTTAACATGGTTTAAAATGATTACTGGATTTAATTTGGAATTAGTGGTGTTTTGGAATTCGTGTGCATATATGAGTGTGTGCGCACATGTGTACAATAAGGGACATGCACAAGGGCGACACCATAATTCTAGGATATATAATATGATTCATGTATGTATACACGTATTTCCAGTGGCAACTAAAAATTAAATCATATGGACTGATTTAGTGCATAATATAAAGGAAGTTGGAAATAATACATGCACATGTATATGGCAAAGACAAGTGCATCGAGATTAAATGGTGCATAGACAGATTTAGAAAAGGAGGTATTATTATTTTGTCATGACTTGTTATGGAGGGAAAATGGTTTGAAAACATTTTCTTTATTTTTGAAAAAGGTATGTAGTTTTACACCTGAGCACTATAAATAAAATAAAGAAAAACAATGTGAATAACACTCACACAAATAGCATGATCTGATAAATGGCAAAGCTGACTTTGTATAACCTGCGAAACCTTAGAAAATATGATGCTATAGGTAAGGGTGGCCGAGAAAAATTGAACTTCCTAGTGAAAATAAGGAAAGATACAAAAAAATTATTTTAAAAGGAAGAAGGAAATATTGGGGGCAAAGAAAGGGTTCTCTAATTTTTCTTTAGCTTAGAAGAAGGAAATTTGGCGAGTATTATCACTTAAACAAATGGCATTAACTCTTGAGATTAAGAAGCAGTCAATATTTTCTATGTTCAATGTATTTTGAATTTATATTCTCTGATCGGTTTATATGATTATATGTGTTTGAATACCTTATTGGTTTTATTTAAAAATGGATTGAGTTTCACAACATGAGTTCATATTTAATTGAGTCTATTTGATTTTATGATACCCTGAAAACATTTTTATGATACTTTCGTTAAACTTTATAAATCTGGATATATATACATTGTACTGATATATGGCAATCTCTCATAAAAATGCATCTGAGCTGCAATATACTTGTGTATAAGTGTGAGACTCTGTAAAATGGTTGATTTAGAGAGCTACAGGATTTTCTATATGTTGATCTCTAGTCAGGAATGCAAACATTGTGTCCTAGCTTGGTTTTGAAATTCATTTGAAACCGGTTTATGCATAGTGGCAAAATCTCTCAAATTTATTCATACAAGCCATAGATTATTACCAGATGCATATTCATACAAGCACATACACTAGTGTAGTAGTCATATTTTAAGAAAAGGATTGTATCTCATTAAAACCCCAAGATAATTAACTTCCTGGAAAATCTGTATGTATTCTGGATGATTTACATTCTTGCTTAGATGATTTATGTTCATGCCTGAATGTTTGTTTTGATTGTTTGGGTGATTTCTATGAAATCCATGGCATTGCGAAGTGATTCTAGTTGTGTTAATTTACCATATTTAGGTAAATAGTCACTTGAAAATACAAGGAAACACTTAGTAATTTAACTAAGGTATTTCTAGTCAAGATGTTGTGGAATGACTTGCACTTGAGTTGTAAGTTTGACACATGGCCTAATTTTGGTCCTGAGATCTTTGTGTAGTAATGTGAATTAGATTACTGCAATGTGTCCCAGTGATTAACTTACACAGATGAGACTAGGGTATTTAAACAAAATGATATTTGCTTGGAAATAATTACAAGGGACTTGATTTTTCCTGGTAGGTTTCCTAGGCCAGTTATGGATACAAATCATATTGTTATCAGGATGGATTTATCTGTTATGCACATGTGTATGATTGATTTGTATGTATTTGAACACAGACGGTAAATATTGCACAAATCAGTGAAAGTGCAATAGCACAAGATTATTAATTAATTTTGCAAGGAATATGTCTTTTTAAAATATGAGTTCTACATAGACCTTATCTTAATTTTTATTAATCAGTTTAATTAAGATGCTCATACCAGACACATTAGTCTGACCTTGTTCGCTCATGGCAAATGGGGTGTCTCACTATATGGTGAGGTAACCTCTAAGGTTTTTCAGGAAATGATGGAGCTAAGTAAGATCTGGGTTAGGAGTCTGGCTTGTTTTCATAGATGATTAGCTTGCTTAAGTAGAAAATAAAAGCTTTGAATTATTGTATCTACATGAATCCTTTAGGATAGCTTTATGAATTAGTTTTGTAAATATTAAGCTAGGTCCTGGAAAATTATGTTTAGATAATAAGAAAATTAAGTGCATTGTGTTATGTTGATGATTGAGCTGAAGCAGTATTATATATGATCATTTTGCAAACTGAAATTGAGAAAACATATGTTTTGAATCATGGAAAGTTACTAATATTATTTGTATTAGTCAATCCGAAGTCATTTTAGAAAAGTAATGTGCGCATGTGCAAGTTTGTATGCTGGTTTATTGGTGTATTCATTCAGTAAATTCAAATACAAAAGTGGTGCACATGGGTACACTTATTTCAATTCAGATCAGAGATGGACTAACCAGGGGTGCAATGTTGACCATGCACCAAGGATCAGAATAGTAAACATGCACATGTTACACACATTGATTCAAAAGTATCATTTATGCATGCATAAGGTTATCAGTTTTGATAACCCCATTTTGAAAAGTATCATTTATATAACCATAAGAGTATCAGTTTTGTTATCATCATTTTAAAGGTATCATTTATGTACGCAGAAGAGTACCATTTTTGATAACATTATTTAGAACAGATCATTTTTGTATGAACCAGAATATCATTTTAAAAGGTACCATTTCTGCAAGTACCATTTCTGCATGTATTTGGATGTCATTTTTGAAGGTATCATTTCTGTAGGCACAGCAGTATCATTTTTGCAGTTACAAGAATATCATTTTTATTGGTAGTCACAGAAGTATAATTTTTGCATGTGTAAGAGTATCATTTTTAGCCCTATGATACAAAAGTATCACTTTTGTAGGCATAAGGGAATCAGTTTTAAATCTATGTTTAACATTGATCTATAATGAGGTCAGTGGATCTCTTTCTTTCTAATCTGATTTAAAGCAAGAGGGATATATATATCTTCTTATATATATATGTATACGTATATCAAAATATTTT
Organism: Allium sativum; assembly: GCA_030737875.1. Lineage (NCBI taxonomy): Eukaryota > Viridiplantae > Streptophyta > Magnoliopsida > Asparagales > Amaryllidaceae > Allium > Allium sativum. The sequence continues at coordinate 249,490,593 of CM060915.1, read as the reverse complement.
CTGTATGAACTGATATTTTTATATTGGTAAAATTTTGGATCCTGGATTTTTGATTAGGATAGAATGGCTCTGGCTAATAACTTTAAAATTCAGAAATCCATTTTCATACAACAGTAAAAAAAACCAATACCAAAATTCTGGTTAAATGCAGGATCATTCCATTGTGGTATCAGAGCTTTGTTAATTGAAAACACAGATAATATTTATTACTATGTGATAGAATAATTTAACTAAATTTGTATGATTGATTGCTTGTGTGTGACTGATTATTATATACATATTTAGGGGAATAATACCATATATGAGTAGGAAATTTATCTAACACAAATATTCCTTTTACTTAAGAAATATGGCAGGAAGACCAAGAGTACCACCTATGGTGAATATGCAAGAATTAGTGAATGCTTTGAGAGAAGGAATGGGGCATAGACCTGAGAATCCATATAAAGAGCTCTCCAAATTATTAAAGACCTATACTCATTTAGGAGGCAAAAGCTTTGAAGGGACTGAAAGTGTAATGGAAATCTAGGTTTGGCTTAGAACCTTGGAAAGGATTTTTGGAGACATGCAATTAGATGATCAAAGGAAGAGCCAAGTAGATTCTAGACATTTGAAAGGAGCAGCTTTGAGTTGGTGGGAGGTAGTCATAGCTGGAAGAGTTGAGAATGACATTAGTTGGAACCAGTTAAGGAGTTGACTGAAGCAAGATTTGTGCCTGCATCTGCCAAGGCAACTTCGATTGAACAGTTTATAAGATTTAGACAAGGGAATTTAAGTGTCATTGAGTACACTCAAAAATTTGAAGGACTGTCAAAGTATGGAGCTATGCTAGTTGTTGATGAAGCTTCTAAAAATAGCAGGTATATTAAGGGGTTAAGTCTAGGCTTAAGTAGAGCTATGATACCCTATGTAAACAAAACTTTTGATCAAGTCATAGATTTGGCTTTAAGCTTTGAGCAACATGATAAAGAAAGGAAAAAATTCAGGAATTTTAAGAACAACAATAATAAGGGAAAGTACCATCCATATGAAAAGAAATAGGAAGATGCTGGAAGTAAGAAAACCAGTGATGCCAAAACCGATGGAAAGAAGAAATTGTTATGTCATCACTGTGGCAAAGAGGGACATATAAAACCAAAGTGTCCATAGTTGAAGGGTGGAGCATTCAAGTGTTATACTTATGGGAAGGAAGGCCATTTGAAGAGAAATTTCCCTAAGAATAAACAACAAGGATAGTGGCAACTCTAGAGACAAAAGGAAAATCCATTGTGGAATCTAATGCAGAAAACCTTGGACAAATGGATGGTATATTATTTATTTTTCAAGTGCCTATATCAGTAATAATTGATACAGGAGCAACACACCCTTTGATCTCCCATGATATAGTTAAACGCTGAAACTAAATTGCATTTTCATAGAGAGACCTTTACTTATTAAAAGCCCTCTCGGAAGTTCTTGTGTCTTGGATATGATGTGTGTGGATGCAGAGTTAATTATAGAGGAAATGTTTTCATTTCTAATTTATATGTTTTAAATTATCCAGATATAGGTATTATATTGGAAATGGACTGGCTAAAGTAGTATAAGGCTATAATTAATTTAGAAACATCTACCATTCCATTCCAAAACAACAAGAAACAAAGAATTACAGTTCTTTGTGAATCTGCTAAGGAAAGGAGGTTATTTCATTTATGCGGCCTAGGTGATGAAATTTCTGAATTTTCAATTGAGCACATACCCATAGTAAATGAATACTTGGATGTTTTTTGGGAAGTTAAAGGTATCCCACACAACAGGCCAGTGGAATTTCAAATTAATTTAATTCCAGGAGCATCTCCAGTTATTAAAATGCCTATAAGAATGGGGCTAAGGGAACTCATAGAACTGAAGAAACTGTTAGAGAAGTTAGAAGAAAAAGGTTTTACAAGACCAAGTAATTCTTGTTGAGGTGCACCAGTGGTTTTTGTGAAGAAACAAGATGGTTCTTTAGGGTTGTGTATAGATTACAGGGAATTAAATAAATTAACAATAAAGAACAAGTATCCTTTACCAAGAATTGATGATCTTTTTGATCAATTGGCTGGATCAATAGTATTTCCTAGACTTGATTTAGCCTTTGACATTCACCAAATGAAAGTGGAAGAGTCCAGCATCAAATACACAACATTCAACACTAGATATGGGTTATATGAATTTTTAGTAATGCCCTTTGGACTGACTAATGCACCATCTTATTTTGTTGACTTGGTGAATAGAATATTCAGGGATTATTTGGATAAGTTTGTGTTGGTTATTATAGATGGCATTTTGATATATTCAAAAACAATGGGGAAACACAAAAATCATTTGCATTTAGTTTTGAGTAGATTAAGGCAAACAATTTAAAGGAAAAATTCTCTAAATGTACCTTTTGGAGAAAGGAGGTAAATTTTCTTGGACATGTAATCTCTGCACAAGGGATTTCAGTGAATCCAAGTAAAGTGATAGCCATACAGACTTAGCAAATACCCAAAACAATGAGTGAAGTTAGATCATTCATGGGGATGGCTGGATATTATAGAAGATTTATTAGAGATTTTTCTAAGATCCAAGAACCACTGACTAACTTAACTAAGAAGAATCAAGCCTATGTTTGGACTGAAAAATGTGAGAAAGCCTTTGAAGCATTAAAGAATGTGACGACTTCCCACAGCCCCCGCACTACAAGAGGAATAATGCGCTAAAAGGTGTGCCAGACAGCTATGGACGATCATCAAGGTATGATAGATAAACGAAACCTATCGTAAACTCATAGCGCAAGGAGAAAATATAATAGACTATATACAATAGGTGGTGACAGTGAAGCAGAAAACACTAAACTTTCATGACAACTAGAAAGTATTTCCCTTACATGTGGATAGCAACAGTAGTGTTTAAACAATTTGCCTCACTACAACACTCATAGAAATAGCCCACAATAGAAACAAATACTAGATAGTAGTAAAGATAGTACGCTAGCCTCCTGCTCGCGTCCGAACAGCAACACCATCCTCACTTAAGCTATCATATGTCACCTGCTACTTAGTCTGCCCATCCAACAATCGGATGAACAGCCCAAGGCAATAAGAGCAGACATAAAACCTTGAGTTAGACAATAGTCTTAGTGAGCGATAAACAGCTAATAAACTTCAACAATAAAGTATGTGAGAAGGGATAGAAAAACATACTAATCTACCAAAAACATCAAAGAAGAAGTCAACCCTATGTTCCCCACATTGGACAGTGATATCCTTTACTTTAAACCATTCAACCATTCATCCATGGAAACCATAACATCCATTCAATCATGGCAAAGCACTTATAACATCCAAATTATAAGTATCTCATGTAAACCATCCTAATCGAATTTGATATCCCCCAAGCACAAGCCCCAAAGGCCTAAACCAATATCAGGCAAGCACCCAAGGAACATTTCCTTTGATGTAGGACAACCTACATGAGACGGTACAAAAAAAACAACCAATCATCCATGACTGACTCTGGCTATCACCGTCAATCCCTGCATTGAAACCATCGTTAATCATATGACGACCAACCTTGCCACATGCCAAGGGCTAATGGTAACCCCAGTTCTAGCATAAACTCTATATGTCCAACCTTGATAACTAGGCCTTTCAACGATTCCCAAGGTACTCGACCAGCAACCTTCCGGTCTTTTGGGTGCACCCATTGTACCCCTGCTTTGAGCCTGCTAGAACTTACGACAACGATGACTTCTCGGCCTTTGCATTTCTAGTCATCTAACCTTGATGACATTTCATAGCTTAAGCAACCTTCTCGAGCAACCATTATCCACCAACTCACGACCTTAGAGTTGTTACCTCATTCGCTGTTCTATACCAATCAACGAACACTTTCCAACAATTGAAATATTCCCACTTGAATTCTTCTCGAAGTTACACCATCACCGAGCCAATTACATCACTACGGCTAGGGTTCGGGGGGGTTGCCCCCAAAAAATATATTTTTTCAAGCTCTTTTCTTAAAATACAAGTCGTACCCAAAAACGTACTTTTTTAGAAAATGATCCTACTGGAAACAAACCATACCATCATCACTATCAACCACAGCGTTTAGGAGCGTTGTTGAAAACATAACCGGTCAGGATATAGGGCAACCCGATTAGTTCAGCTCGACCCGACCCAATTGCACCCCACGACCAACCTGATCCAACTCACCCCTCCCTAGGACATGACCGACCCGATCCTATCACCAGTATGACTAACCCGATCCGATCACCAATATGACTAACCCGATCCGATCACCAACATGACTGACCTGACCCGACATTTCATCGCCTCAACTTCTGTACCAACCCGACCCATCTTGAATGGACCGACCCGACCAGACATAGCCTGACCTGACCAGTCCTTCATTCCGACCAACCCGTTCTGACTTATTCTCCAAGACAAGATTTATGACCAACCCGATCCACTTCCTGCACATCTCCAATTCTACTCCGATTTCGACCAAAACTTCGCCAAACGACGAATCCAATGAAACCGACTCAACCAAAATCATCAAACATAATCATAAACATGTCATAACATTGCTAACAACATGAATACGACGATTACCACAAAAATGATGTAAATATCACCTAAAACCATTTAATCGAACATATGATCAAAATGAGGTATCTAACTAACATAAACATGTGAAATGACATGAAATTAATGGGTAAAACTTGCTAAATTATATCATAGGGTGATGCATATGAAAATGGACATATAATGGTGTAAATCTATGGTGATACACTTGAATTTGATGAGAAACATGCACAAACACTCACATACTTCGTTGCATTCATGTGAGAGATGTAAATCACTCACCGATTTGCTAAAACAATCTAAAATCAATGAAAAATGATTCCGGACAACAAGCACCTTGCACCAAGCAACTTGATCCGATGAATCCTTGCTCCACTTGTTGTAGAGCAAGCCTCCAATGGTGTAGATCTATGATTTCCCTCCTTAGATTTGGATTTTTAATGGTGGAAAGGTGTTAGAGGAGGAAAGAGATCAATGCCTCCAAATGAGAGAATGGAAAAGTAAACCTTTTCCCTCCACTCTCACTCCCTATTTATAGGATTCCACCAGCCCGCCAATGGGCCTCCCCATTTCAGCCCATTAGGCTCTCCAAACCTAAACGACCAACTGAAAAACCTTAAAACAGCGGTTTCTCCCAAACCACTGAGCCAAATCTTTAATGTAACCACTCTACGGAAAGGCAATCTTCAATTCCTTTTCAATGGCACAGGTCTCACCCTCTGATTCGACCTGAGTCAAAAGTTATGCCATGTACAAGACTGACAAGGGCCAAATGGTCACAAACGAAATCAGTAAAAATTATGGATATGTCTCACATCCCCATAAGCAACATATTAAACAATGAGAATGATCCAACCGTCAAGGAATAAAATAAAAATATTTTACAATCTTCTGATATGTAAAAATGCGGGCTGTTACATTCTTCACCCCTTAATAATTTCTCCCCCGAAATTCCAAGCAAACACAAACAACCACAACAATTCTGCATGCGTATCATCCATGAGAAGCCAGTTCTATCACCAAACTAGCAACCACCAAGCCATGCATCCATAGTCTTATCTTAGAATGCGGAATTCTATCAAACAACAACAAAATACAATGAAATAACAATGATACAATTAAAGGGTCCTATCGACGAAGATTTCTGGATGAGTGGCCTTCATACTCTCTTCCGTCTCCCATGTACAATCATTGCCATCTTCACTCCATTGTACCTTGACTAGCTTAACCATCTTCCTCCTAAGCTGTTTCGTGTCATTTCCCACAACAGAAGCGACTTACGAGGTTCCGCAACTGCGGTTTCAACTTCTAGGTCTTCATACTGCTCTGGAGATACCACTACATTCGAATCATGCAACACTTCCATAGAAACGACACGTGGAACACATTATGCACACTCGACATCTTCTCGGTTAACTCTAATCTATACGTGAGCTTTCCAATTCGGTCGACTATGGGAAATGGTCCAACGAACCTAGGAGCCAACTTTCCTTTACTTCCGAATCTCACCATATGCTTCAACGGTGAAATCTTCACGAAAACTATATCTCCCACGTCGAATTCCAAGTCCTTACGATGCTTATCAGCATAACTCTTCTGACGATCTTGGGTTATCTTCATTCGCTACCGAATGATCACAATACAATCTGAGGTCTCTCTTATCATTTCTGGCTCAAGTACCAACTTATCTCCAGTTTCTAACCAATAAGCTGGAGAATTGCACGGTCTCCCGTACAATGCCTTGTATGGTGTCATCCTAATGCTGGAATGGTAGCTATTGTTACACGCAAACTCAACCATATGTAGATGGTCCTCCCATGATGTCCCAAAGTCCAACACACAAGCTCTTAGGAGATCTTCCAAAACTCGATTGAATCTCTCTGTCTGAACATCAGTTTGGGGATGATATGCCGAACTTAAGCATAACTCGGTTCCCAAAGCTTCTTGCAGACTCTTCCAAAATCCGCTAGTGAATAACGGATCTCGATCGCTCACTATACTCTTTGGGACTCCAAAGTCCATTTCACATAAAGTTCAGCCAGCTTCGACACTATCCTAGTCGATACAGAAATGAATCTTGCACTTTTGGTCAAGCGATCCACAACCCAAATCTCTTCATTTCCTTTCCTGGTTCTCGGTAGTCCATCGATAAAATCCATCGATACTTGCTCCCGCTTCCATGTAGGAACTTCCAATGGTTGAAACAAACAACTCGGCTTCTTCTGTTCAGCTTTCACTAACTGACAGTTCATGCACTTGGAAATGAACTTTCCAATATCTCGCTTCATCCCCTCCTAGTAATAGACTCGCTTCATGTCTTGATACATCTTGTTACCACCGGGATGAATCGTCAACTTCGAGTGATGACATTCTCTCAGAACCTCATCTATCAATCCATCAATATCAAGAACAACTAACCATCCTTGCTTTTGAAGCCAACCTTCTTGATCGACTTTGAACTCTTTATTCTCCGGTTCCTGCCTCTGGATAAATTCGACAAGGATAACATCTTGGTTTTGGGTATCGCCAATTCTTTCGATGAGAGTAGGCCTTATCGACAAGCTTGCCAACATTTCAGGTTCCAACTCACACCTTGCCTGAAATTGAACATTTCCAAATAGTCAAGGCTCTTCCATTTCGAAAACATCGCCCCCAAACTTGCATGTCTTCGACTCAACGCATTTGCAACTGTGTTACCTTTGCCAGGAGAATAGGCTATATCAAAATAATACGATGCTAGAAACTCTAACCATCGTTGCTGCCGAAGATTCAAATCCATTTGGAAGAAAAGATACTTCATCGACTTGTGATCCGTAAACAACTCGAATCGAACTCCCAATAGGTAATGTCTCCACATCTTCAGAGAAAACACAATCGCTGCCAACCCCAAATCATGAGTTGGGTAATTCTTCTCATGCGGCTTTAGATGTTGACTCGCGTAGGCCACAACCTTATCCTTCTGCATTAGCACTGCTCCAAGCCCAGTACCATACGCATCAGTTTATACCACTATCTCTTCATTCCCATTTGCAATGGTCAACACAGGAGCACTCGTCAATCTCTCCTTCAGGATTCCAAATGCTTGTTCACACGTTGCATCCCATTGAATACTTGGTTCTTCTTCGTCAATCCTGTCAATGGTGCAGCTACCTTAGAGAAATCCTTGATAAACCGTCGGTAATAATCAGCCAACCCAAGGAAATTTCGAACATCCATCGCATTCTTAGGACTATCCCAGTCCTGGATGGCTGCCACTTTAGGGGGGCCAATCGCTTTCCCATTTCCAGAAACAACATACCTAAGAACCTCACTTCATTCTTCCAGAAGTGGCACTTGGAAAACTTAGCCTTCAGCTGATGCTTCCGCAAGATCTCCAACACAACTCTCAAATGCATCTTTTGTTCTTCCTCATTCCGAGAGTAAACCAGAATATCATCCACGAACACAAGCACGAACTGGTTCAATTGATCTCTGAACACTCTGTAACACCCCGTATGTTGAATAACTTGTTATAATATAAATCAGGGCAGAATTAAATTTTAAGATCTGAATCAGGGGAAACGGGCTATGCCATTGCGTTCATCTTGGAAAAATACGCGAAATAGAGTCTGAGTTTTTGTAAATCGGAGTCCGTATGACCCAGTTATGGCCCATGTAAGTTTTCAGACAATTCTAAGTTCAAAACAGATTTAAATTTCAGGTTCAAAATTCGAAAATCAGGCCAGGCGGGCTGGGCGGGAAAATTCCCGCCAGCCACCCCAAGTCGACTGGGGAGTCGACTTGGGAGTCGACACAGCAGGACCCAAGTCGACTGCCCAGTCGACTTGGGAGTCGACACAGGTGGCCAGGCAGGTTTGGCCTGGTGTAACAACCCGAAAATCTGGGCCAGTTTAAAATTTTTATTTTGGCAATTTTAGCGAATTTTGATTATTTAAAATGAATTATTTTAAATAATATCGACGAGAAATTTATTTTGAATAAAATTCAATCATATATAGTTAGATAAATCGACGTTAGAATATAAATAATTATATATAATTATAAAAGGAATTGAAAATGGCGCGGTAGTTCGATAATTCAAATTTCAAATCTTTTCAATATTCATTTTAAAAGTGAATAAAATCGATATAAATATCGTTCACGTCAAAATGGCGTCAATCTATCAACGCGGCTTCATATATTTCTATTTTCAAATATTCTATTTCAAATATTTCTATTTCAAATATTTCTATTTCAAATATTTCTGTTTTCAAATATTCTATTTCAAATATTTCTATTTTGAAACTGGAATGAGGCCCAATAAATTACCATATAATGTTAATTATATGGATTTTCTACAACACATCCATATATCAACGATGACAAATAATCAACCATCATCCAAAGTGCATTCTACACTGTATAAGCATCAAATATAAATATCTAACGCTTATAACAGTCTGTCAATCAACCGATCGACATACAGCTAATTATTGGGACTAGTGTATGTCATATATCATCCCAATACCCGTGTGGGGTTTCAAACAATCAAACACAGATTTTTATTTGTGCAGTTGGGCGATGTGTAAAATTTTATTGTCCCAATCAATGTCCTTCAAATAGGTGTACATAAACAAACCGTCCGGTTTGTAAATGAATATTTATTTATTCACATTCACGTTAAAAATTATATTTTTAACGATAAAACATTTTATTCAACCTATGAAAATATTCTATTCAGTTCATTTATTAAATAAAATGATTTCTTTATTTTTCTAACTTATTTTAGAAAATTTCGGCGGCATAACGGCACGATACTAGAAACGGGACGAGGCCTAGCCTTATCCCTGGTCTAGTGAAGGCCCATGCCATTCACACAACAATCAAATCAATTTCATTTCACCAAACAATTCAATTCAAACAAAATATTCTAACTAACCACACAACAAACAATTTAACAAACAAGCCATCCATGGTCTGTGGATGACGGGTGTCGGGTGCTACTAAACACCGTCTGCATCCTAGTATATATATATTCACTAGAAAAAGAAATTTCGAGTGAGAAATTCTCACCAATAGCTATCCAACTTCACGACACTTCATTTATAGAAATCTTCATCGTTATCGCATCTTTGTCATCTTCGTTGCTGCAGCCACTACATATGTAAAAATCGAAGGTGCACTGTTTTGGCTGTTGGGCTGTGTTTGGGGGCTTGTGACGAAATCTGGTGGCTCTAAACTAATCTAGGGTTAATCTAAGGGCCTAAACTACATCCTAAATCTATAAATACACCCTAAGACTACCCTAATCCATACTAAAAATAGATACAACGTCATCATGCCGTCAAAATGCAACTTAGAAGGAGCCTCCACAAATTAGAGAGGAAGATAGCTTCTCAAATCAACTTCTAATCAACTCTAGCAACTAAATCTTCTTCATAAGAGTGCTAATCAACAAGTTGTGAGTTTTTATGCCTTTAGCAAGCAATTGCTAAACTAATTATGATAGGATGTAATGAGGTTATGGTTATGAATGTGGATCAATGCAAGTTATGTTATCATATGCTATGTGCTCATGATGTTAGTTATGCAAGTTTTATGCTATATGTCCATGATGCTAGTTATGCAAGTTTTATGCTATATGTTCATGATGCTAGTTATGCAAATCACTATGATAAACATTGATCCATTATGACACCATGTTATGCAGGTTTGGTGTTTGATTATATGCAAAGTTCATATATGACATGTTATGCAAGTTTGGTGTTTGATTATATGCAAGTAACATGTGCAAGTTTACATCTTTGTATGATATGCATACATATGCAAGTTTACCCCTTTGTATGTCATGCATATATATGCATGTTTACCCCTTTTTATGATATGAGTAACATATGCAAGTTCATCCCTTTTTAGACCTATGACATGTATGCAAGTTTATCCCTTTATGATAGGTCTATGACTTGAACATCTATGCAAGTTACCCTCTTTATGACATATGTGATTCATGCAAGTTTAGGTTGATTATTTATGCTAGTTGGGTTTGATGCTATGGTTATATATGCAAGTTGACACCTTTAAAACCCATTTCGATGCTAATGTTATGCTAAGTTGAACCCATTGTATTTGTGAGGAATCTTCCCTTTTAAGTATGTCATGTTAGCGTATTACGTGGGGAACGATGGGGTTAATATTCATGTTAACAAAATTGTGGTGAAATTGGTATGATGTTGCATACCATAAGTGGATGGACATAATTGAGTCAATTATGTACATCATTAAATTGGAATTAATTAGGAAAATTAATTCAAAATATGGGGGTGATTAATTAGGTGTAATTAATCGACTAAGACACGAGGTTGGACCATTTTGTAGCATAAGACTGCCCGGACCCGACCGGCAAATCCAGCGGCTACAAATGATTGGCCCAATGTGAGAGGTCTTAGGCATAAACTAAATACGTGACAAGTGTAAAGACACGAGGTTAGACTCTGTTATGGCGTAAGGCTGCCCGGACCCGACCGGCAAATCCAGCTGCATAAAAGACAGTCTAATGTGAGAGGTCTTTACAAAGGTTACGTTCTTAATCAATTAAGAAACACTTAACTAGATAAGCATGTAGCGGGGCATGAGGGGTTAAGTGGGTGCCTTGGGTGGCATGTGGAAATCTAGTGGTTTCCTTGGGTGGCAATAGAAAATACGATTAGAATACTTAACCAAAGTGGAAACATGTAATTAAACATGATTAAAGGGTTAAGTGGGATACACTAGAGGGAACAAGCTTAGGTGGGTAGCTTGTGGGGGCCCATTTCAACCAGTAACCCATATGTATCTTTGTGGGCTCGACCCATGTCGAGGACGGGACACGCGTACTGGGCTTGACTATAAGAGGCCAAAACGGGTAGCGGTGGCAACGCAAGTCCAACGGGTTTCATATGCGTGTATGGACCCGGGCTGGTAGGTAAGACGTTGTTGCATCGTGTAGGTATAAGCCGTGCATCAGTGTTGGTATCGGGTTGCCACTTTGGGGAATGATACACCCCACTGTGGGACCAGCACGGATATCTATGTTAGGGAGCCGATCGCTTGGGGAGTAGTGGGTACACCTAGTGGAGATAGGGGCAGACGACACCTATGTGTTCAGCTAGGGGTACACGAAACTACTAGTTATATTTTCTAAGTCCATAGGTGGGATCAACCTTTAAGTAGGAATGACTGGTGTGGTGTAGTGTAGTAATTATCCTTGGGTGGGTAGATGCGTCTTTACCGTTATCTTCGTTCTTCCTATGTCTAGTTTGCTGCTTAGTGTAGTCATTTATCCCCAGTCGTTACCGTACCAAGTTTATATCATACCCTAATTACTTTAATGATTGTATTGTTAAAGTTATAGGACTCGCTCAGATTTATGTCTGACCCCGTTGTTTTTTTATCTTTTTCCCAACCCTCAGGTTCTCAGAGTGGGCCTAGCACTAGTGGGCTTTGATCAGATTGCTTTATCTATCTTTTGGAGCTTGGACCATTGATGTAAAGCTCAGCTTATCTTTTCTATTATGGCTATTAGTTATGTAGTGGGATTATGTACTTATGTTTTTATCAGGATGGATATTTAGTACTTGACTCTTGTTTTATGGTTTTGTTATTGTAACCAAACATGTTTACCTTCTGCTGCAATGAAATGATGTTTTAGTTAACAAGTATTATTTATATCTGTCTTGTTGTAATTTTTCTGTTCTATATTCACTTAAAATACTCCACTGAAGTTAAGGCATTCCCTTAGTGAGTGACCTTAGCGAGTGTGGGGTGTTACACGTGGTATCAGAGCTGAAGGTTACCAGAACAGATAAAATTTTTGGAAAAACTATTTTTCTAAAAACATTTTTGGAAGAAGTATTTTCAAAAACATGTCTTTTAAGAGAAAAGTTTTTGAAAGAAAAGCATAATCCTCAATAGCCATATCTTTATCTTTCGAATTCTCCATTTTGAATCTTTCCTTTTTCGTTTCAGCATGGCTGAAGATCTTAACTTTCCGGAGGGTGTAGCGATACCAGTATGGTATAGGAGGTTGATGGAGGCTAGGGCCGCCGCTGTAGGTCCAGCAAATGTTCCTCCACCAGATGCACCCATTCCTCCTCCTCCTCCTCGAGCGGATACTTTTGCTAAGACTTGCAAGGAATTTAAGGCTATGGGAGGGAAACCTTTTCAAGGATCAGAAACTTTTGTGGAAGCTAGGGATTGGCTTAAGGAGACGGAAGAGTTGATAGACATCTTTGAGATGGAAGAAGGAAAGAAAGTCAAGCTAGCTGCTTGGTTAATGAAGGGAAAGGCCTCGTTCTGGTGGGAGGTCACTAATGGAGAGCGCCCTGTTGACTCTTGGGTGGATTTCAGACAAAGGTTTGTGGCAAAGTTTCTCTCAAGGGTGGAAGAAAATCTGTATATGGAAAGGTTCTTGACTCTAAAGCAAGGAAACCTATCAGTGAAGGAATATGTCAATAAGTTTAATCAGTTGGCAAGGTTTGGCATAGACATGGTGAATACACCGGAGAAGAAGGCTTTGAGGTTCGTTAAAGGCTTGAATGAACCGATGCGTGGATTGGCTATGACTCACATCCCTATGGGGGCCACCTTTGAGAAGCTATTAGACATGGCACTTATGCATGAGGAAGAGAAGGGTCCCAATGCTAATAAGGCACCCGAGAAGAAAGGAGATCAGAAGAGACCTCAACAACAACAGCAAAACAAGGGTGGAAAAGGAAACGGTGGCAAGGGAAAGAAGAAGTGCTTCAATTGTGGGACACCAGGCCACCTAAGCAAAGATTGTCGGAAGAAGAAGAAGATTGGCTGCTTCCACTGTGGCGAAGCAGGGCATCTAGTGAAGGACTTCCCTAAGAAGGGGCAGAGGACGGGATCTACCTCAGGAGGACAGGTGCAGGCTCTTATGGCACCAGGTCAGGCAAGGGGGCAAGTTCAGGCTCTTGCGGTTCCACCGATTCAGGAAAGAGGTAGAACTATTTCCGTTGAAAGTCTGGTTTTTCTGTTTGATCATCATGTCCGTACTTTATTCGACTATGGCGCATCGCATTCGTTTATCTCATCATCATTAGTTGAGTCACTGCACTTAGACACCAGTCTAGTAGATGATCCCTTGGTTGTTTCAAACCCAATTGGGGGCTCCACTTATTTGTCCATGATATGTTTGGGTTTTAAGATTTCCATACTTAGCGTTGAGTTTAGATGTGATGCTTTTGTTTTGGGCTTCACGGGCTATGGGTTAATTTTGGGCATGGACTGGTTATCCAGTAATGGTGTCGTTCTTGATTGTGAAAGGAGAGTGGTTAGGCTCATGACCCGCTTGGGTAACACTCTCGAGATCTCTTGTAATCCCATGAATTCTGTTATGCTAAGTTATCTTGAATCGCTTGAAGCTTCGGTCGAGAGTTTGCGATCTGTTAGAGTGGTCCGGGAATACTCGGATGTGTTTGAGGAGGTGAAGGGCTTACCTCTGAAGCGGGAGATAGACTTCCGAATATATCTGGTTGACAATGCTAAGCCAGTATCTTTGCCAGTGCGCCACACGGGTCCTCGTGAGAGGAGGGAAGTCCATAAGCAAGTAGGGGAGTTGCTTGAGAAGGGGTTCATAAGACGAAGTATATTGGAGTGGGGTGCTCCAGTAGTTTTTTCCACGAAGGCGGATGGGTCCCTCAGACTTTGTGTAGACTATAGAGAACTCAACAAACTTACAAAGAAGAATAGACACCCATTGTCGAGGATTGATGATCTCTTTGATCAGTTAGTTGGCGCCTCAGTGTTTTCGCTATTGGACTTAGCCACGGGTTTTCATCAGTTGAGAGTGGCTGAGGATAGTATAGAGAAGACTGCCTTTAGGACTCCGGATGGTTTCTATGAGTGGCTGGTGATGCCCTTTGGTTTGACGAACGCCCCTGCATACTTTGTTGATTTGATGAGTAGGGTGTTCAGGGAGTACCTTAATAAGTTCGTGGTGGTCTTTGTGGATGACATCTTGGTCTTTTCTAAGAGTGAAGAAGAGCATGCCCTACATCTTAGGGAAGTGTTGGAGACTCTTCGAGCGCATAGCCTTAAGGCTAAATTATCTAAATGTCACTTTTGGAGGAAGGAAGTGCGGTTCTTAGGGCACGTGGTCTCTAAGGAAGGGATAGCTGTGGATCCCGCGAAGGTAGTGTCCATCCAAGATTGGAAGGTTCCGAAGAATGCTACCGAGGTGAGGAGTTTCTTGGGGTTGGCTGGCTACTATAGGAAGTTTATCAAGGACTTCGCGAAGATATCAGCCCCATTAACTCGCTTGACAAAGAAGAATCTAGTCTTCACATGGGACGTAGATTGTGATGATGCGTTCCAATGGTTAAAGAGAGCTTTAACCACAGCTCCAGTAAGCCATTTGTTGTTTATACCGATGCTTGTGGGACAGGACTAGGCGCAGTCTTAATGCAAGAGGAAAGGGTAATGGCCTATGGGGGAAGGCAGTTGAGAGCGCATGAGAAAAATTACCCTACACATGATCTAGAGTTGGCCGCTATTGTTTTTGCGCTTAAGACTTGGCGCCATTATCTCCTTGGCGAGAGGTTCGAATTGTTCACTGACCACAAATCATTGAAGTACTTGTTTTCTCAAAAGGATTTGAACTTAAGGCAACAAAGGTGGATGGAGTTCTTAGCATCCTATGATTTTGAGATAGCATATACCCCTGGCAAGGGTAACGTGGTGGCAGACGCCTTAAGCAGAAAAAGGTTGTCCTTGAGTCCATTGTTCGTGGAACGACGAAGCTTGGAATTTATCTCGATGTTTGATTTCAGACCTTCCGTTGACTTTATACCCGGTTTGCTAGCATCCTTAGAGGTCAGACCTACTCTTTTGGGACGGATTGGTGAGGCACAGCGGGACGACCCACAGTTGGTTGAGTTAGTGGAGAAGCTCATAAGGGGGGAGTCGTCCAGCCATTTGAGTAGGTACACCCAAGATGGTAAGGGGTGGTTGCGTAGAGACGGTAGACTTTGTGTACCGCAAGACGAGGGTTTGAAGAAGGCTGTTCTAGATGATGCACATCGTTCGAAGATGACCATTCATCCCGGTGGGGACAAGATGTACCAAGACATGAAGCGAGTTTTCTTTTGGGCCGGTATGAAGAAAGATGTGGCCGAGTATGTCGCTAGATGCTTGGTGTGCCAACAAGTGAAAGCGGAGTAAAAGAAACCTGGTGGGTTGCTTCACCCATTGGAAGTTCCGCAATGGAAGTGGGATAGCGTCTCGATGGATTCTATTGATGGGTTACCGAGATCGAGGAAGGGTAATACGGGAATTTGGGTTGTGGTAGATAGACTTACTAAGAGCGCCCATTTCATACCCGTGAAGAGTAAGAGGACTGCTCCATCGCTAGCTTCAGTTTACCTTCGAGAGATAGTTCGATTGCATGGTGTACCTTCTAGCATAGTGAGTGATCGAGATCCCATCTTCACTAGCGAGTTTTGGAAGAGTTTGCAGGAGGCGGTAGGGACTCAGTTGTGTTTGAGCACCGCATATCATCCTCAGACGGACGGCCAGACCGAGAGGGTGAACCGTATTCTAGAAGACCTTTTGAGGCTATGTATCTTAGATTTTGGAGGTACATGGGAAGAGCATCTTCCATTGGTGGAGTTCGCGTATAATAACAGCTTTCAGTCTAGTATTGGTATGGCTTCATTCGAAGCTCTTTATGGAAGGCCTTGTCGGTCACCTACATGTTGGTGGGAATCTACGGATAAGATCTTGCTTGGGCCCGATATGGTTAGAGAAACTTCGGAAAAGATTGATTTGATTCGAAGAAGGATGAAAGCGGCGCAAGACAGACAGAAATCTTATGCGGATAAGAGGAGAACAGATCTTGAGTTTGATGTTGGGGACATGGTCTTTGTCAAAGTATCTCCATTACGAAATGTTGTTCGCTTCGGGTCCGTTGGGAAGTTAGCACCAAGGTTTGTAGGACCATTTCCTATTAAGGAAAGGATTGGACAGATGGCATATAGAGTGGATTTACCCGAGAGACTTAGTGGTGTACATGACGTATTCCATGTGTCGCATTTGAGGAAGTGCCTACATGAGACCGCGGAGGTGGTAGAGCTGAGCTTGCTTAGAGAAGTGGAGGTAGAGCGTGATGCGACGATCCGTCGAGCTCCTACTCGCATCCTTGGGTCAGAGACTAGGAAGTTGAGAAACAGAGAGGTTCAACTAGTCAAAGTGCAATGAGGAGATGATGACAGCAACGCTACTTGGGAGACAGAAGTGAAGATGTGTTCATTGTACCCTTTCCTTTTCGAGGGTATGTCTTTTAACTTCTCCTTTATCGCTTATCTTGTGCTTATCTTATCTTTAGTATGTCCTCTCGTTAGTACTTTTGACCTTTATATAGGGTAAACCTATGGTTGAAACATGTGTTTGAGACATGTTATGATTGATGGATAAGTGTGGATGCAAGTGTTTGCTAGTGGTTGTTCGTGGATGCATGTACACACACTTTAGACACTAGATCGGCTCAGTCACTTCATATTTCATGTTGCATATAATTGTGTGTAGGTAGTTATATTAATGGATGTATAATGGTTGTGTTATCATATGGATGATGCATTTTGGTGTATGGTTGTGCACACATGTAGAAATAGTATTTGTCGATAGGGTTCTTTCGCATACATATTGGATGCATGGCACTATCATGGTTTGCATTAAGGAGGTCAACTGAATCAGTAGACCGCCTGATTTTGCATTAGGCAGGGAACATATACACACACTTTTTGCATATGTTCATACATCATTAGAAATTTTAAGGACAACGGATGCCAGTGTTTGATGGCTTAGTAGATGGTTGTTTGGTTGGTATGATACGTTCTTCTTGACTTAGAGATTTCGGGGACGAAATCCTTTAAGTAGGGAAGAATGTAACACCCCGTATGTTGAATAACTTGTTATAATATAAATCAGGGAAGAATTAAATTTTAAGATCTGAATCAGGGGAAACGGGCTATGCCATTGCGTTCGTCTCGGAAAAATACGCGAAATAGAGTCCGAGTTTTTGTAAATCGGAGTCTGTATGACCCAGTTATGGCCCCTGTAAGTTTTCAGAAAATTCTAAGTTCAAAACAGATTTAAATTTCAGGTTCAAAATTCGAAAATCAGACCAGGCGGGCTGGGCGGGAAAATTCCCGCCAGCCACCCCAAGTCGACTGGGGAGTCGACTTGGGAGTCGACACAGCAGGACCCAAGTCGACTGCCCAGTCGACTTGGGAGTCGACACAGGTGGTCAGGCAGGTTTGGCCTGGGTGCACTGTTTTGGCTGTTGGGCTGTGTTTGGGGGCTTGTGACGAAATCTGATGGCTCTAAACTAATCTAGGGTTAATCTAAGGGCCTAAACTACATCCTAAATCTATAAATACACCCTAAGACTACCCTAATCCATACTAAAAATAGATACAACGTCATCATGCCGTCAAAATGCAACTTAGAAGGAGCCTCCACAAATTAGAGACGAAGATAGCTTCTCAAATCAACTTCTAATCAACTCTAGCAACTAAATCTTCTTCATAGGAGTGCTAATCAACAAGTTGTGAGTTTCTATGCCTTTAGCAAGCAATTGCTAAACTAATTATGATAGGATGTAATGAGGTTATGGTTATGAATGTGGATCAATGCAAGTTATGTTATCATATGCTATGTGCTCATGATGTTAGTTATGCAAGTTTTATGCTATATGTCCATGACGCTAGTTATGCAAGTTTTATGCTATATGTTCATGATGCTAGTTATTCAAATCACTATGATAAACATTGATCCATTATGACACCATGTTATGCAAGTTTGGTGTTTGATTATATGCAAAGTTCATATATGACATGTTATGCAAGTTTGGTGTTTGATTATATGCAAGTAACATGTGCAAGTTTACACCTTTGTATGATATGCATACATATGCAAGTTTACCCCTTTGTATGTCATGCATATATATGCATGTTTACCCCTTTTTATGATATGAGTAACATATGCAAGTTCATCCCTTTTTAGACCTATGACATGTATGCAAGTTTATCCCTTTATGATAGGTCTATGACATGAACATCTATGCAAGTTACCCTCTTTATGACATATGTGATTCATGCAAGTTTAGGTTGATTATTTATGCTAGTTGGGTTTGATGCTATGGTCATATATGCAAGCTGACACCTTTAAAACCCATGTTGATGCTAATGTTATGCTAAGTTGAACCCATTGTATTTGTGATGAATCTTCCCTTTTAAGTATGTCATGTTAGCGTATTACGTGGGGAACGATGGGGTTAATATTCATGTTAACAAAATTGTGGTGAAATTGGTATGATGTTGCATACCATAAGTGGATGGACATAATTGATTCAATTATGTACATCATTAAATTGGAATTAATTAGGAAAATTAATTCAAAATATGGGGGTGATTAATTAGGTGTAATTAATCGACTAAGACACGAGGTTGGACCCTTTTGTAGCATAAGACTGCCCGGACCCGACCGGCAAATCCAGCGGCTACAAATGATTGGCCCAATGTGAGAGGTCTTAGGCATAAACTAAATACGTGACAAGTGTAAAGACATGAGGTTAGACTCTGTTATGGCGTAAGGCTGCCCGGACCCGACCGGCAAATCCAGCTGCATAAAAGACAGTCTAATGTGAGAGGTCTTTACAAAGGTTACGGTCTTAATCAATTAAGAAACACTTAACCAGATAAGCAGGTAGTGGGGCATGAGTGGTTAAGTGGGTGCCTTGGGTGGCATGTGGAAATCTAGTGGTTGCCTTTGGTGGCAATAGAAAATACGATTAGAATACTTAACCAAAGTGGAAACATGTAATTAAACATGATCAAAGGGTTAAGTGGGATACACTAGAGGGAGCAAGCTTAAGTGGGTAGCTTGTGGGGGCCCATTTCAACCAGTAACCCATATGTATCTTTGTGGGCTCGACCCATGTTGAGGACGGGACACGCGTACTAGGCTTGACTATAAAAGGCCAAAACGGGTTAGCAGTGGCAACGCAAGTCCAACGGGTTTCTTATGCGTGTGTGGACCCGGGCTGGTAGGTAAGACGTTGTTGCATCATGTAGGTATAAATCGTGCATCAGTGTTGGTATCGGGTTGCCACTTTGGGGAATGATACACCCCACTGTGGGACCAGCACAGATATCTATGTTAGGGAGCCGATCGCTTGGGGAGTAGTGGGTACACCTAGTGGAGATTGGGGCAGACGGCACCTATGTGGTCAGCTAGGGGTACACGAAACTACTAGTTATATTTTCTAAGTCCATGGGTGGGATCAACCTTTAAGTAGGAATGACTGGTGTGGTGCAGTGTAGTAATTATCCTTGGGTGGGTAGATGCGTCTTTACCGTTATCTTCATTCTTCCTATGTCTAGTTTGCTGCTTAGTGTAGTCATTTATCCCCAGTCGTTACCGTACCAAGTTTATATCATACCCTAATTACTTTAATGATTGTATTGTTAAAGTTATAGGACTCGCTCAGACTTATGTCTGACCCCGTTATTTTTTTATCTTTTTTCCAACCCTCAGGTTCTCAGAGTGGGCCTAGCACTAGTGGGCTTTGGTCAGATTGCTTTATCTATCTTTTGGAGCTTGGACCGTTGATGTAAAGCTCAGCTTATCTTTTCTGTTATGGCTATTAGTTATGTAGTGGGATTATGTACTTATGTTTTTATCAGGATGGATATTTAGTACTTGACTCTTGTTTTATGGTTTTGTTATTGTAACCAAACATGTTTACCTTCTGCTGCAATGAAATGATGTTTTAGTTAACAAGTAATATTTATATCTATCTTGTTGTAATTTTTCTGTTCTATATTCACTTAAAATACTCCACCGAAGTTAAGGCATTCCCTTAGTGAGTGACCTTTGCGGGTGTGGGGTGTTACACACTCTATTCATAAGATCCACGAAATACGCTGGTGTGTTAGTCAACCCGAATGGCATTGCCAACCATTCGAAGAAACAAGATGGTGTCCAAAAAGGAGTCTTTGGCACACTATCCTTAGCCACCCTCAACTAGTGAAATCCCATTGCCAAATCCATCTGAGAAAACACTTTGGCTTCGTGAAGCTGATCGAACAAGTCATCATTCCTTGGCAACGGATAGTTGTTCTTCTTAGTCACCTTATTCAGTTCACGATAGTCCACACACAACCTTAACGAGCCATCTGCCTTGGTTGCGAATACGACCAGTGCACCCCATTCGTATACACTCCTCTGAATAGATCCCTTTCCCAAAAGGTCTCTAACTTGCACCTCCAACTCTCGCTGTTCCTTGGGCGCCATCCGCCTAAGAGGCATAATGATTAGTCTAGCACCTTCGACCAAATCGATCCTAAACTCGATCTCGCGATGCGGCGGCAACCCTTTGACCTCATCAAAGACATCTACATACTGATCAGCACTGATGACAAGTCTTCTTGTGAAATCCCAAGCATATATATATATAACTCACAAAGACCCCATCTTCGCACTTACATCTAATCAACACCTTTCGCCCTTCCACATCCCCGACCCTCACCTCTAGCTTCTCGCAATTCACCCTTGTCGCATACCTCTTGAGACAATCCGTGCCCAAGATGATCCCAAACCCAGCGAAGTTAAGAGCAAAGCAATCACATACAAAAGAGCAACCATGACTCGACAAGAGTATACCATGGCACAACATGCACAAACTCGACGAACCCCTAACTGGATTAGTCACGATTAATGGTCTATTACAACTTCATGTTTTGAACCCAGTCAACATACAGTCTTATTATAGGTAAAAGAAGACGATTCTCTAGTACCAAATAGAACTCAAACAACTTCACTGGCTAGAAGCATATCTAGAAAACAACTTCTCCTAGTTCTCATCAGGAACACAATAAGAAATTGAATAACTTCCACAACACATGCTTCCTCCAGTTGCTTATTCTTCGGAAGGTCCAGACAGTCTTTCTTCTTATGTCCAGGCTTGCCGCATTCAAAGCACTTCCTTTTGGTTTTCGGCTTCTCATAATCGTTGGCATAATGACCCTCCAATTGACAATTAAAGCAAGCGACATTCTTCTTAAATCTCTTCTTCTTGCTTTTCTCCTTATTAGCACTGGGGCCAATATAGGTTTCTTCATCTGTAGGAGAATATTCCCTCAATCGCTGAACATAATCCCTTTTGGGTACTTGCGCAGGAACACCATACTCTACTGACGCTTCTAGAACGAGCATCCTTAACATGCCTACTGCCATCATGGCCTCCCCAAACATAATTAGATATTCCGGTGCAACAACTAATGCTTCCAATCGGCTTCTTCCATCTCCTACTCTTCTACTCTTAGGTTCCTATAGGTTTAACGACTCATTCTAAATCTAAAATAGAATGATTAGTCCGCTTACAAGATAAACTGCTAAAGGAAAACTACATCTACTACTATATATGCTAATGTATATAGTAAGCATCCAAATGAAATCTACATGTACGTCTCTTATACGTGATTACGTCTTTGAACTTTGGGTAAAATCGTTAACCAGAGCTCTGATACCAAATGTGACGACCACCCACAGCCCTCGCACTATACAAAAGGAATAATGCACTGAAAGATGTGTCAGGCAGCTATGGACGATCATCAAGGTATGGTAGATAAACGAAGTCTATCGTAAACTCATAGCGTAAGGATAAAATATAATAGAATATATACAACAAGTAGTGATAGTGAAGCAGAAAACACTAAACTTTCATGACAACTAGAAAGTATTTCCCTTACACGTGGATAACAACAGTAATATTTGAACAATTTTGTCTTACTATAACCCTCATAGAAATAGCCCACAGCGGAAACAAATACTAGAGAGTAGTAAAGATAGTACGCCGGCCTTGTGCTCGCCTCCAAACAGCAACATCGCCCTCACTTAAGCTATCACCTGTCACCTGCTACTTAGTCTTCCCATCCAACAATCGGATGAACAACCCAAGGTAATAAGAGGAGACATAAAACCTTGAGTCAGACAACAGTCTTAGTGAGTGATAAAACAGCTAACAAACTTCAACAATAAAGTATGTGAGATTGGATAGATAAACATACTAATCTACCCACAACATCAGAGAAGAACTAAACCCTATCTTCCCCACATTGGACAGTGATAGCCTTTACTTTAAACCATTCAACCACTCATCCATGGAAACCATAACATCCATTCTATCATGGAAAAGCACTCATAACATCTAAATTATAAGTATCTCATGTGAAACATCCTAATCGAATTTAATATCTCCCAAATACAAGCCCCAAAGGCCTAAACCAATATCAGACAAGCACCCAAGGAACATCTCCTTCGACGTAGGACAACCTACATGAGACGGTACAAACAAAACAACCAATCATCCATGACTGACTCTGGCTATCACCGCCAATCTTGCTTTAAAACCATCGTTAATCGTATGATGGCCAACCTTGCCACATGTCAAGGGCTAATGGTAACCCTAGTTCTAGCATAAACTCTATATGTCCAACCTTGACAACTAGGCCTTTCAACGATTCCCATGGTACTCGACCAGCAACCTTCCGGTCTTTCGGATGCCCCCATTATACCCCTAATTTGAGCCTGCTAGATCTTAGACAATGATGACTTCTCGACCTTTGCATCTCTAGTCATCTAACCTTGACAATGTTTCATAGTTCAAGCAGCCTTCTTGAGCAACCATTATTCACCGACTCATGACCTTTGAGTTGTTACCTCATTCGCTGTTCTATACCGATCAACGAACACCTTCCAACACTTAGAATATTCCCACTTGAATTCTTCTCGGAGTTACACCATCACCAAGCCAATTACATCAAGCTCTTTTCTTTAAACATAACGACCCGACCTGGCATTTCATCACCTCAACTTCTGGACCAACCCGACCCATCTTGAATGGACCGATCCAACCAGACATAGCCCGACCCGACTAGTTCTTCATTCCGACCAACCCGTTCTGACTTATTCTCTAAGACAAGATTTATGACCGACCCGGCTCCCTTATGGCCGACCCGATCCACTTCCTGCATATCTCCAATTCTACTCCGATTTCAACCAAAACTTCACCAAACGATGAAACCGACTCAACCAAAATCATCAAACACAATCATAAACATGTCATAACATTGCTAACATCATGAACATGACGATTACCACAAAAATGATGTAAATATCACCTAAAACCATTAAACTGAACATATGATCAAAATGTGAGATCTAACTAACATAAACATGTGAAGTGACAAGAAATTAACGGGTAAAACTTGCTAAATTAGATCATAGGGTGATGCATATGAAAACAGACATATAATGGAGTAAATCTATGGTGAAACACTTGAATTTGATGAGAAACATGCACAAACACTCATATACTTCATTGCATTTATGTGAGAGATGTAAATCAGTAACCGATTTGCCAAAATGATCTAAAATCAATGAAAAAGGAATCTGGACAGCAAGCGCCTTGCACCAAACACCTTGATTCGATAAATCCTTGCTCCAATTGTTGTAGAGCTAGCCTCCAATAGTGTAGATCTATGATTTCCCTCCTTAGATTTGGATTTTTAATGGTGGAAATGTGTTAGAGGAGGAAGGAGATCAATGCCTCCAAATGAGAGAATGGGAAAGTAAACCTTTTCCCTCCACTCTCACCCTCTATTTATAGGATTCCACCAGTCCACTAATGGGCCTCCCCAATTCAGCCTATTTGGCTCTCTAAACCTGAATAGCCAACTGAAATACCTTAAAATAGCGATTTCTCCCAAACCGCAGAGCAAAATCTTTAATGTGACCACTCTATGGAAAGGCAATCATCAATTCCTTTCCAATGGCACATGTCTCACAGTCTGATTCGACCTGAGTCTAAAGTTATTCCCTGTACAAGACTGACAGGGGAAAAATGGTCACAAACAAAATCGGTAAAAATTATGGACATGTCTCACATCCCCATAAGCAACATATTAAACGATGAGAATGATCCAACCCTTGGGTAATAAAATAAAAATATTTTACGATCTTCCGATACGTAAAAATGCGTGATGTTACAAAGGAAGCATTGGTAAATGCACCTGTCTTGAAAGTACCAGAAGGAAACCATTATTTAACAATATACACAGATGCATGTGGATATGGTTTAGAAGCGGTATTGATGCAACAAGGTCAAGTAGTGGCATATGCATCAAGGCAATTAAAACCACATGAAACCAGATATGCAACACATGACTTGGAATTAGCTGCAGTTGTGTATGCCTTGAAGCTATGGAGACATTACTTGTTATGAGCCAAATTTGAGCTCTACACAGACCACAAATCTTTGAAATATTTATTTTCACAAAAACATTTAAATATGAGGCAACATAGATAGGTGGAGTTTTTAGCTGCATATGATTTTGATATACTCTACACATCAGGAAAGGCAAATAAAGTAGTTGATGCTTTGAGTAGGCAGCATGCTAAAATAAGTTTAATGATGACAAAAGAATTCAAGAATTTAATGATACTCACTGATTTGGAAATAAAAGAGAAAAATGATGTGCACACCGAGGTGCAAGATGCACAAGAAAATATGGGAAGATTAAGTATGATTACCTTGCAGTCTGATTTAATTCTGAAGGTAGGAAACATGTAAAGTCAAGACCCCATCTGTAACAGCCCGCATTTTACATATCGGAAGATTGTAAAATATTTTTATTTTATTTCTTGAGGATTGTATCATTCTCATCTTTTAATATGTTGCTTACGGGGATGTGAGATATGTCCATAATTTTTACCGATTTTGTTTGTAACCATTTTTCCCCTGTCAGTCTTGCACAGGGCATAACTTTTGACTCAGTCGAATTAAAGGGTGAGACCTATGCCATTGGAAAGGAATTTATGATTTCCTTTCCGTAGAGTGGTAACATTAATGATTTGGCTCACCGGTTTGGGAGAAATCGTTGTTTCAAGGTTTTTCGGTTGGCTGTTCAGGTTTTGGAGCATTTGTGGGCTGGTGGAATCCTATAAATAGGGGGTGAGAGTGGAGCGAAAAAGTTTTGTAACAACCCAGAAAATCTGAGCCAATTTAAATTTTTTAATTTGGCTATTTTAGTAAATTTTAGATATCTAACTTTGAAAAACAGAACAAGGCCTGAAATGGCGTGGCAGTTTCAAAATTTGAATTCAAACTTTGACTAACTGTACGGGGTTTTGGGATCGTCATAAGTTTACTTTCCCATTCTCTCATTTGAAGGCATTGGTCTCCTTCTTCTTCCTACACCTTTCCACCATTAAAAATCCCAAATCTAAGGAGGGAAAACGAATATCTTAACCATTTGAGGCTAGATCTACATCGTTTCAAGGGAAAATTCATCGGATCAAGGAGTTTGGTTCTGTAATGACCCGGATTTTGAGCGACTTTGGTTATCGACATAAACACGATGTCGATAACCAAAACATCGAAAAATCCTGGTAATTAGTGAAAGAAATTAGAGGGTGAGGAAAGATAAGATAGAAACTTAGAATAGAAGAAGAAGAAGAAGAACACAACATCAGAGTAACACGAATCTCACAGCGGAACGAATAACATATAATATATAACATATCCTTGAAATACAAATATGTACTTGAATATACATATCATTATCAAAGTACATCACTTACAACACAGCGGAAATAACTATAGCTATATGATCCTGAAGCCTCCTGCTCCAGCTCTTCAATGTATCTGTAAAATCCCGACTACTTGACTTCCCATACAAATTTAGGCACCCAAGAGTTTAGGGAAAACAACAAAGTAAACTTCGGGTTTGTCATGGGACTGGTGTGAGTAAAATAGTTTAAAACAGTTCAAGCAGATAATCGATATCTCATAAGACCACGCCGTATAACGGAACGGGTTTTTCCCTTATGAGAATCCAAAATATCTTTATATCAAAAACCTTTTGATATTATAATAATGTCTATCAACCACAATATATATATATATAATCATCTAGCAGAAACGCTTTCATCTCACGTTCTACATATATAGTATACAATCAAAACCGCAAGCACGTATTGGGTAATGGATTTCCAACTATGACAAGGTATGGAACCACCTTTCGCTCGTGTACCTCTAGAGAGGAATACACTGGGCTCAACAAGAACATCTTGCAACCCGGCCACACATGACCAACCACTCATTTCGCTTGAGTGTATCGAATGTATATCACCAACGGCTGGGATCAGCAACCGTTTCCCGAATGGGACAGCATCAACAATAGATTTTTAGAAGTAAATGAAACTCTAGATCAGGTGATTATACACCCTACTTCGGTGCGACCGACTTAGCCATGCTGCCTGCCCGATTTCTGTCATTTACCGGATGTGAGGCTAGAAGCTACGCTTTATTATCATACTAGATTCACTTTGAATGCCACATCGTCAAGTCCATCAAATCACCGATTGACGTCCTTAACAATACATAATGTGTTAGCTAAAAGAAGTTTCCTTCTCCGCTTCCACTCTTGGTATGGTTGGAGAAATCAATATATGTGATCGTCTGGACATACTCTGTCAGACATCCGTCCATACAAGTCATCCAGGAACAGGATGAACCGAAGGCACTATTTCTGTAAACAGGATAGCCCTTGCATAACTCCGTCTTCAATTTCCTTTGGCATATATGATTCACAAAAAGCTTATGCCAATACAGAGTGGTTCTTTGGATAATAATCCAACCGGTCTCTCCATATTAACAATGTTAAAATGGTCAAAACTTCGATAGTCTGTGATTTAACTATCAAATAAAAACAGGTGTGCAAACAACGATATTATTTCCAAATGGAAATTATATCGATCAAACATCATTCAACATTTATCTCTTTATTTCATAAATTTACTTATCTCCTGTTTCCCTATATTCAATATTTCTTATTTTCTAAATTTGGAAAATATACGTTATTAACAAATGGAAAACATTTCCATTTCTTGTTTTCTTTATTAGAAAACATTTCTGGTTTCTTATTTGGAAAACATTTCCAAAGCTTCTTCATTGGACTTAGACAGATGTTTAAAACAAACATCGCTATGCCAACTCAAACCATTTCCTTTACTGCCGAACCTTAACTATTCCCTAGTTAAAAACGAAGCCAATCAAGTTGGGGTAGAACTACCTCTCAGATCTTAACTGAACAACATTTCTAACTTTGAAATAGACAAAGTTCACTTTATATCCCTTTACTAACTTCCTTACTTAACCCTCCTTCGAATGGCTATATTCGATTGACTCTTTTCACTTAACTCTATTCGATTAACCCTTATCAATTAACTCTATTGGACTAACACTATTGATTTATTTATTTCACTTATTCGATTTAACTCCTTTCGAATAACTTATTCGATTTAACTCCTTTTACTTTCTTCGAATAAACTATATTCGATTAACTCAATTTATTTTAACTCTAATCGATTTACTAACATCGATTAACTCCTTTGCTTTAACTCTAATCGATTAAACTAACATCGATTAACTCCTTTTAACTTTAACTCTAATCGATTAACTAATATCGATTAACTCCTTTTAACTTTAACTCTAATCGATTAACTAACATCGATTAACTCCCTTTTAACTTTAACTCTAATCGATTAACTAACATCGATTAACTCCCTTTTACTTTAACACTAATCGATTAACTAACATCGATTTACTCCTTTATTCTATTCGAATAAACTATTCATTTATAAAGATTTACTTTTTAACAACGTTTTTTCATTTTTAAAGATTTACTTTTAGTAACGGTTCTTCACTTTAAAAATGATTTCCTTTTTATAAAACTCTATTCGTTTTAAAAACATTTTCCCTTTTATTTATTTTCGAAATATTTCCTTTCATAAAATCTGTTGATTTTATAAAATCCCTTTATTTCAATATACATTGAAATAATTCTTTTTACATCCCAGGGTCTTTATGATATTTTAAATATCGAATAAAAATGATCAATATCACTTCAACACCCATAATCCATAACAGATTATATAACACATCATATATCACAATATATGAAAACAGTAAAATACATGTTGAGGAATCCAGTTGGATTCCTCCAACCTGTTTCCCTGCATCACAGAAGTTAAACAATATAGATAACATCACTTTTCAGTTCCATATGGTATATTCTGTTAAACAGAATCAAATATAGAAATTCAACTAACTGACTAGCAGTTCAATCAAACAGTCAACACACAGTCAAACAACCAATATCTAACAGTTCTAAAAATACAACATGAAATTATAAACTGTTCAAAGTTAGTGAGATTTACTCATATCATCGTTAAATAATGATAATTGTCGCTTGATTTCGATGGACAATTTATTTTGCAATAAATTGTAACAAGCTCGGATGGACTTCCAGTCAGTGTCATCGTGAAGTGTCCGTCCATACGATCCCAACGCAACTTACGGTTTTTGATTCTGATTCAGTATGTACAAGTTATGGCTTAAACAAGTATATACACTATTTTAAATTTAATAACTAAACTAAATTCTATTATGTAACTGGGCTCACCATTTAGGCCCAAACCCAACTTAATATATCCACACCCGCTCCATTATTTTCCCCTTCTTCCTCCGTTCAGCAAACCCACTAAACCGCTCCTTCTTATCCTTCTTCCATCGATCCGTTTTGCCACTACTCTCTACGGTTTTCAATGATACGACCTCCAAACCACTCGACGTCCAAAACCGCATCTCTCCACATCATCTTTGTTGAACTCGCATCCCAATTTCTCGGTTGCGATGAACAGTTTTGTTCCGCTGTCAGTGATTTCGATCGACAGTTTTTAACACCAAACTCCCCGAATTTGCATACACATAAGTGGTTTTACCCCCACTAATCCTGATATACCTTTCGATTTCCACATTGATGTACATAAACTCCAAAACTTGGAACCCTAATCCTCGCTGTTGAAACCCAAGGATCCGATAGTGACGCCGAGCTCAACAATATATACACCAACGTGAAGAGGATTTTATGCAGATTACATACACATATACTTGAGGATTGTTAGGATTTTATTTTTATATTTCATTGATTTTAGAAGGTTGCGTTTTGGGTTTTGAGAAAAAGAATTTTGCTGGCGGCTCGTTTGATTTTATACAGCGATGAAATTTGTGTGTGGCTGTAATGGTGAAGACGTGGCTTTATTTTGGTCCACTTACACATTCAAGATATTTTATTAAATTTCATTTTATATTTGTCTTATCACTATGAAAATCCCTACGAACCCACACGACGCTTAAAAATCATGAAAATTGACATGCAGCTAGAGTTCGACATTACGGTCCCAACGAAACTGATTTCGTCGAATTCCGACTTCGTATGCTCACACAACGTATTTTTAACCATCGAAAAACTGACTGTTTTTCACTTTAAAAATCCATACGACCACACAGTGACTCTAAAAATCACGAAACACGAAATCTAACAACTATTTGACATTGCGGATCCAACAAAATTAGTTTCGTCGAATTCCGACTTCGTTTGCAAAAGTGGCTATTTTTAAAGCTCTGGATGACCCATTTAAATATATAAATATATTTAAATATAATTAAATTAAATACAAATAAATTTATATTATCGTATATACCCACAGTGGAATACCATACAGCTCTAGAATATTCCTATATTAATTTCTAACTCGATATTCACTTCTGGGTCAACCTATTCAATTTATATTGAAATTCCTATTAAAAATATAAATAATTCCTTTATAAATTATAAAGGAATTCCACAGCGACTTTTCTAAAATTTGATTTGGACATATCTCAAAATCTACATGACAAAATCCCGATTTTCCTCTTCCACTAGAAAGATATACTCCACCAGCTCCACACATTTCTTGTTTCACAGAAATCCGGCTTCAAACGAATCATGTACATTCGGTTGAAGTTCGAATCGCCAATTTACGAACTGCAGCGCCATTTCGAGCTCGGTTTTAATTATAATATAATTATACGTTCAAACTATCGTTCAAATAATATATTCGTTATTCTACTTCAAATTCTAAACTGAATAAAATATCACAGATGATCCAGTTCACACCATATCGTCATTTCAGCCAATTCTGATTATTTCAGAATTAAATATATTATTTTATTTATTATTTAAATTAAATGTTCACAATTATTTAATTCCACGACCATTAAATTCACTACATCTCTATATATATAATTAAATAAATTAATCATAATACCTCTGCCAATGCGGGTCATTACAGGTTCGAAGTATTCGCTGTTCAGATTCTTATTTCTACCATTTTATCTTGTTTTGGCAAATCGGTGAGTGATTTACATCTCTCACATGAATGCAATGAAGTATATGAGTGTTTGTGCATGTTTCTCATCAAATAAGGATGTTTTACTATAGATTTACACCATCGCATGTCCATTTTCATATGCATCACCCTGTGATCTAATCTAACAAGCCTTACTCATTGATTTCATGTCATTTTACATGTTTATGTTAGTTAGATCTCTCGTTTTGATCATATATTCATTTTAATGGTTTTTGGTGAGATTTACATCATTTTTGTGGTAATAGTCATACTTATGTGGTCAGTAATGTTATGATATGTTTATGATCATGTTTCATGATTTTGGTCGAGTCGGCTTCGTCGGATTCGTCATTTGGCGAAGATTTGGTCGAAATCGGAGTTGAATTGGGATATGCAGGAAATGGGTCGGCCAGAAGTGGACCGGCTAGAAGTAGATCGGCCAGAAGTGGATTAGCCAGAAGTGGATTGGCCAGAACTGGAACGGCCAGAAATGGATCAGCCAGAAATGGGTTGGCCTGAACTGGATCGTCCTGAAGTGGATCAGCCAGAAGTGGATCAGTTAGAAGCGGATCGTCCAGAACTAGATCGGCCAAAACTGGATCGGCCTGAAGTGGATCGGCCAGAAGTGGATCACTCAGAAGTGGATCGGCTAGAAGTGGATCGACCATAAGTGGGTCGGACCAAAGTGGATCGGACCAAATTTGGATCAGACTAAACTTGGATTGGACCAAAGTTGGATCGGACTATTCTGGACAGCCAAGTCTGGTCAGCTATTTTTTTCATTTCTGGTCGGCTATTTCTGGTCGGACATTTCCGGTGATGATGTAATTTCAAAGTAAATTCAATTGGGAAGTTAGGAAGTGCTGAAATGGTGATATGGATTGCTTTGAACCTTATAAGGATGTTGGTTGGTTCAACGATGATGTGGCTTCGACGAGAGTCCATGAGGGGACGTTCGAAATGTTGGAGTATTCGTTGGTTAGGGAGATGCAACGAATGTAGTTTCAACTCAAAGGTCGTGAGTTGGTGGATAATGGTTACTCGAGCTAGGGAAAGTCGTCGGATTGGATGACTAGAAATGCAAAGGCCGAGAAGTCATCATTGTCATAAGTTCTAGCAGGGTTACAATGGGGACACCCAAAAGAACGGAAGGTTGCTGGTCGAGTACCTTGGGCATCGTTGAAAGGCTTAGTTGTTAAGGTTGGACATTGTCAAGGTTGGACATATGGAGTTTATGCTAGAACTAGGGTTACCATTAGCCCTTGACATATGGCAAGGTTGGCCGTCATACGATTAACGATGGTTCCAAAGCAGGATTGGCGGTGATAGCCAGAGTCAGTCATGGATGATTGGTTGATCTATTTGTACTATCTCACATAGATTATCCAAAGTCGAGGGAGATGTTCTTTGAGTGCTTAACTGATATTGGTTTAGGCCTCTGGGGAGAGTACTTGGGGATGTTAAACTCGATTAGGTTTGTCTGTATGAGACTTGTATAATCTGGATGTTATGAGTGTTTTCCATGATTGAATGGGTGTTCTGGTTTCCACGGTTGAATTGTTTATAGTAAAGGCTATCACTGTCCGATGTGGTGAAGATAAGGTCGAGTTCTCCTCTGGTATCGTGGGTAAATTAGTATGCTTATCTATCCCTTCTCATACACTTCATTGTTGAAGTTTGTTAGCTATTTTATCACTCACTAAGACTGTTGTCTGACTCAAGGTTTTATGTTTCCTCTTATTACCTTGGGTTGTTCATCCGGTTGTGGATGGGCAGACTAAGTAACAGGTGACAGATAATGCTTTAGTGAGGATGACGATGTTGATCGATGGCGAGCAGGAGGCTCACGTACCAGTTTTACTACTATCTAGTATTTGTTTCCACTGTTAGCTTTTATAAGTGATGTAGTGAGGCAACTTTGTACAAACACTATTTCCAAGTTGTAAATATTACTATCTGATTATATGAAAGTCTAGTGTTTATGCTTCACTATTACTACCTTTGTGTATGTTCTATTATATTTTATCCTTGCGCTATGAGTTTACGACAGGATCCGCTTGTGTTTACCTACTCTAATAATTATCCATGACTGCATGGCACACCCTTCAGTGCATTATTCCTCTTGTATAGTGCGGGGGTTATGGGCGGTCGTAACACCATCATTTTAGAAAAGAAAACCCTTTTAGAAGCAGGAGAAGAAGTGAAAAACCTGCACATTGATGGGAAGGGATATATTAGAAAAAAATTGAATTTGGGTACCTGGAAATTCAGAATTGAAGGAGGAGATATGGAATGAATACCATAGGAGAAAATACTCCATACATCCAGAAAATACCAAGATGTATCATAATCTTGAGAGGAATTATTAGTGGAAAGGAATGAAAAGTGATGTAGAAAAATTTGTGGCCAAACGTGTAATTTGCCAACAAATAAAGGCAGAGACATAAAGACCCTCAGGTTTACTTCAACCCTTAAGTATACCTCAGTGGAAATGAGAGGATATCTCCATGGACTTTATAGATGGTCTACCAAGATCAAGAAGAGGAAATACTAGTATATGGGTAGTAGTTGATAGGATAACTAAGGTAGAACATTTCATTCCAGTGAAGTCCGAAAGAAATGCACAAAAACTGGCTCAAATATTCGTGAAAGAGATAGTAAAATTGCATGGTATATCTAAGAATATTGTGAGTGATAGAGACACTATCTTCATGTCCAAATTTTGGAGAAGTTTTCAGGAGGCTATGGGAAGTGATATTTGCATGAGCACTACTTACCATTCTCAATCAGATGGGAAAACTGAAGTGGTTAACAAAGTGATTGAGGATTTGTTGAGAGGACGCGTTTTAGACTTTAGGGGTAACTGGGAAGAACACCTCCACTTAGTTGAATTTACATACAACAACAGTTACCAAAGCACTATAGGGATAACACCATTTGAATCTTTATATGATATACCATGTTCATCTCCAGTATGTTGGGTTGAAACTGGGGAAAGAGCAATTTTAGGCCTGGAATACATAATGGAAACAACTGAAAAAGTTGCATTGATAAGGAAACGAATGGCAGCTGCACAAGACAGACAAAAGAAATATGCAGATAAGAAGAGGAGGCAAGTTGAATACCAGGTGGGGGACTTTGTCTTCATCAAAATTGCACTAATGGAAAAGGTTTTAAGGTTTGGGAAGCAAGGCAAACTGATACCGAGGTATATATGACCATAAAAAATTCTTGAAAGAATTGATTCTTTGGCTTATAAATTAGAATTACCTGAAGATATGCAGGGGATACATAATGTCTTTCATGTATCACAATTGAGAAGGTGGGTTCATGATAAGCAAAATATTATGGAATCACCATCACTGTTCCAGATAAATTCTGTTTTGGTTTATGTAAAAGAACTAGTAGTGATTTTAGCAAAAGAGTAAAGAAATTGAGAAATAAAACCTTGAAGCTTGCGAAAGTGCAGTGGAATATTGATCCAAATGATTGCACATGGGAATTAGAAGACAAGGTTAGGGTGAATTATCTTAAGCTGTTTGCAAATTAAAGGTATCATGATTTTTTTTAGTGTACGTCTTATATTTGATGAGCCAATTTAATTAATTGGATGGATGTGTTTAATCAGTGTTTATAATCTCTGAGTTAAATTGAAAATTTTCTTCAATTATGAAGAAAATTGTGAGGACAAAATTCCTGAAAGGTAGGGTATTTGTAATGACCCAAGATTTCTAGTAAAAAATTATTTTAACATGGTTTAAAATGATTACTGAATTTAATTTGGAATTATTGGTTTTTTGGAATTTGTGTGCATATATGAGTGTGTGTGCACATGTGTACAACAGGGGACATGCACAAGGGCAACACCATAATTCCAGGATAGATAATATGATTCATGTATTTCCAGTGGCAATTAAAAATTAAATCACATGGACTGATTCAGTGCACAATATAAAGGAAGTTTGAAATAATACATGCACATGTATATGGCAAAGACAAGTGCACCAAGATTAAATGGTGCATAGCCAGATTTAGAAAAGGAGGGATTATTATTTTGTCATGACTTGTTATGGAGGGAAAATGTTTTGAATTTTTTTTTCTTTATTTCTGAAAAAGGTATGCACTTTTACACCCGAGCACTTTAAATAAAATAAAGCAAAACAATGTGAATAACACTCACACAAATAGCATGATCTGATTAGGGGCAAAACTGACTTTGTACAACTTGTGAAACCCTAGAAAATCTGATGTTATAAGTAAGGGTGGCTGAGAAAAATTGAACTGCCTAGTGAAAATAAGGAAAGATACATAAAATTTATTTTAAAAGGAAGAAGGAAAGCTTGAGGATAAAGCAAGGGTTCTTTGAATTTTATTTAGCTAAAAAGAAGGAGATTTGTTGAGTATTCTCACTTAAACAAATGGCATTAAGTCCTAAGATTAAGAGGCAGCCAATATTTTCTATGTTAAATGTATTTTGAGTTTACATTCTCTGATCAGTTTATATGATTATATGCGTTTGAATGCCTTATTGGTTTTATTTAAAAATGGATTGAGTTTCACAACATGATTTCAGATTTAACTGAGTCTATTTGATTTTATGATATCCTGAAAGGCTTTTTATGATACTTTGGGAAAACTTTATAAATCTGGATATATATACATGGTACTGATCTATGGAAATATCTCATAAAAATGCATATGAGCTACAATATACTTGTGTATAAGTGTTGAGGTTCTGTAAAATGGTTGACCTAGAGAGCAGTGGGATTTTCTGTGTGCTGATCTCTAATCAAGAATGCAAACATTATGTCTCAGCTAGGTTTTGAAATTCATTTGAAATCAGTTTATGCATAGTAGCAAAATCTCTCAAAAATATTCATACAAGCCATAGATTATTACCAGATGCATATTCAGACAAGCACATACACCTGTATAGTAGTTATATTTTAAGAAAAGGATTTTATCTCATTAAAACCCCAAAATAAATAACTTTCTGGAAAATCTGTACCTATTCTGGATTATTTATATTCTTGCTTAGATGATTTATATTCATGCCTGAATGTTTGTTTTGATTGTTTGGGTGATTTCTATGAAATCCATGGCATTATGAAGTGATTCTAGCTGTGTTAGTTTACCATATTTAGGTAAATAGTCATTGGAAAATACAAGGAAACACTTAGTAATTTAACTAAGGTATTTCTGGTCAAGATGTTGTGGATGACTTGCACTTGAGTTGTAAGTTTGACATATGGCCTAATTTTGGTCCTGAGATCTTTGTGTAGTAATGTGAATTAGATTACTACAATGTGTCCCAGTGATTCACTTATACAGATGAGACCAGGGTATTTAAACAAATTGATATTTGCTAGGAAATAATTACAAGGGACTTGAGTCTTCCCGCAAGATTTCCTTGGGCAGTTATGGATACAAATCATAATATTATCAGGATGGATTTATCTGTTATGCACATGTGTATGATTGATTTGTATGTATTTGAACACTGATGGTAAATACTACATAAGTAAGTGAAAGTGCAATAACACAAGATTATTAATTAATTTTACAAGGGGTACGCCTTTTTGAAATATGATTTTTGCATAGACCTTATCTTATTTTTTATTAATTAGTTTAATTGAGATGCTCATGCCAGACACATTAGTCTGACCTTGTTTGCTCATGGAAAATGGGGTGTCTCACTATATGGTGAGGCAACCTCTAATGCTTTTTTAGGAAATGATGGAGCTAAGTAAGTTTTGGTTTAGGAGTTTGGCTTATTTTCATGGATGATTAGCATGCTTAAGTAGAAAATAAAAGCTTTGAGTTATTGTATCTGCATGAATCCTTGAGGATAGCTTTATGAATTAGTTTTGTAAATATTAAGCTAGGTCCTGGAAAATTATGTTTAGTTAAAAGGAAAATTAAGTGCAATGTGTTACGTGGATGAATGAGCTGAAGTAGTATTATATATGATCATTTTGCAAACTGAAATTGAGAAAACATATGTTTTGAATTATAGAAAGTTACCAATATTATTTGTATTAGTCAATCTAGAGCCATTTTAGAAAAGTAAAGTGCACACTTACAAGTTTGTATGTTGGTTTATTGGTGTATTCATTCAGTGAATTCAAATACAAAAGTTGTGCACATGGGCACACTTTGTTCAGTTCAAATCAGAGATGGACTAACCAAGGGTGCAATGTTGACCCATGCACCAAGGACCAGAATAGTAAACATGCACATTTTACACACATTGATTCAAAAGTATCATTTATGCATGCATAAGGTTATCAGTTTTGATAACCCCATTTTGAAAAGTATCATTTATATAAGCATAAGAGTATCAATTTTTCTATCATCATTTTAAAGGTATCATTTATGTACGTAGAAGTATATCATATAATATTTGATAAGATTGTTTTGAAAGGATCATGTTTGTATGAACCAGAATATCATTTTAAAAGGTACCATTTTTGCAAATATCATTTCTGCATGTATTTAGGTGTCTTTTTGGAAGGTATCATTTTTGTAGGCACAACAGTATCGTTTTAGCAGTTACAAGAATATCATTTTTATTGGTAGTCACAGAAGTATCATTTTTGCATGTATAAGAGTATCATTTTTAGCCTTATGATACAAAAGTATCACTTTTGTAGGCATAAGGGTATCAATTTTAAATCTGTGCTTAACATTGATCTATAATGAGATCAGTGGATCTCTTGCTTTCTTTCTACTCTGATTTAAAGCAAAAGGGATATATATATATATATATATATATCAAAATATTTTCTGTATGAACTAATATTTTTATATTGGTAAAATTTTGGATCCTGGATTTTTGATTAGGATAGAATGGCTCTGGCTTATAACTTTAAAAATTAGAGATTCATTTGCACACAACAGTAAAACAAAACATACGAAAATTCTAGTTAAAAGCAGGGTCATTCCATTGTGGTATCAGAGCTATGATAATTGAAAACACAGATAATATTTATTACTAGGTGATAGAATAAGTTAACTAAATTTGTATGATTGGTTGCAGAACTGAGTCATTCCATTGGTTGCAGAACTAAGTCGAGCAACTCAGTTTTGTAACTGGCAATTGACTCAGTTTTGCAACCGGGTTTTCCAAACTGAGTTGCAACTCAGTTTGCAACACTGAGTTGAATTTGCAGCTCAGTTTGAATTTGAATGTTGAACTTGTGCATCATTTCTTTGAGCATTGACTTCTTGGGTTTAACTGATAATTTTAATGATATTGAATGCATGTAGATACTTCTAGAAGAAGTGAAAGAAAAGGGTAGTGTAGTGGTAATAATGGAGCAGAAGTCTTGTATTTTTAGACGGAGGCTTCATTATATGGCCCAAGTTTCATATTGTATTTGTAATATTTACGATGGATAGCATATTGTTTTTTGGTATTTTAGTTTGACATGCATGATTATGGAATTGATTAATTATGTACTAAACTTATTAACTTAATTATGTATGGTACTTGGTGTTTGTTAATTGATTTTCTATGTTATTATCATGATTATGAATGTTGTTTGTTGATATTGATTGAGTTATAATTTTTCAAATTAGTATATTTTGAGTTCATATTAGATATAGTCCGCGTTATAATCATGCATGCTAGTTGCAACAATAATTAATGTTAGAATATGGAAAGTACCAACACTTATTTATGCTACAACTTTGTTTTTTACTGACACTTATGATGAATTCGCCATCGTTTGTAACCATTGGAACAGAAAATGTCCTAACACTTATAAAACTGGGGAAAGAAATTCTAATAACGCTTGTAAGCATTAGGAAAGAAATTTTGCTAGTGCTTATAAGCGTTAGGACATAAAAATGTACTAACACTTATAAGCATTGGCAATAATTGCTAACGGCCCTACAACGATACTTATAAGGGATGCTGAAATTTCTTATGACACTTAAACCCATTGGAAATCACCTGTTTTTGTTTAGTGAAAAGAATGATAATATGATGTTACTATTCATTGCAATTAGAGTCTGATCAGAAACTGATGATTGGCTTTAGGATGGCATCAACAAGTGAAAGAACGGGTTTCTTAAAAACTAGAACATAATTTAGATTGAGAAACGGACCCTCTTTGATGATGAAACAAAACTGAGAAGAGAATGGGTAAATTTTACTGAGAAGATTGATGCAGAAATCACTACGCCATAAATGGCGTTCTGCAACATACAAAAAATGTTAGGTCAAGCCCAAAAAATGTTGCATAGGTCTTTGGCAACACTTTTCCTGTGTTGCAATTTTTGTCGTTGCCTTAGACCTCAAAGGTAACATGTTGACTATCTAAGGTAACATAAAAAATATTGTTGTAATAGAACCATATTTGGGCCTATAGCGACATCCATATGTGTTTGTAGAAACATTCCAAAAATGTTACTTTAGATATTAACTTTCTAAATTTGTTTGGGTCACATCTTGTATACAATACTATTTTGCATCTCATATAATAATATATATTGATATTGAATAATAATACTATTGCAAATAATTTAAATGAAACAAACAATATTTCATTCAATATAGTATTTCAACATTTAAATAGTACAATGTTTTGCATCTCTCTATAATACAATTCACATTCACACCATACTACATAAACTCAAACACTCAATACATTGTTTTCTTTGTATTTGCTCCACACTTCTGGTCCAACTCCCGCTTTCACTCTGTCTATTGTTTACCTATACAATAAACAAATAGAGCGGTAATCTGAAAATAAACAAATTTAAATTTACAAAAATACAAAATTTGTTTATGTTTTTATTTTCCTTAGGTATTCGGGTCATTTGTCATCATATTTTGATTGTGCAGTATCTGTTTCTTTATCAGTATTCACATGGACAAACGAATCTCAGGAGCAAGCATGTATACATGTATACACTGCCACAACATCCTAGAAGCATTCTCATGGCAGTGTAAACAACTGAGGAGCAACCACGTGGACCAACTCAACCTGGTGTCTTCCTGCTCGTGCAAAACAAGAACAAATCCAGGTTCATAAAACATCAAAAATGTGATTCAATCTCAGGTTCTATTCATAAAACATACATAATAATTGTCCATTTTCAAAAAAAAAATCCCTAAACGTAGCAATCTATTAAACTATAAGTGTGAAATATCCAACAATGACATACCTTTGTGCATGTCCGAGCATTAGCAATAATAGAATTCTAAACCCATAAAACAAGGCAATTCGTTAGGAGATTTAACCAATACCCTTGCCATTTAAATATATAAGGAGAAAAAATCTGGAACAAACAGTCTAAATATCATGAGATATTGTAACATGCGCATATTGTTACCTCTTCTTGTGATTTCCTTCTCATTTCAATATGAAACCACCATTGCTGCTTTTTCTTCTCCATCTCCTTGCTATTAATGTCTGTGCCGATTCTGCATTGTTTGATGAAGGAAATGTAACCATTACCATCAGCGGTGTTTTGTTGCGGTCGATTCTGATTGGGTTGCCATGATTTTGTCTGTTCAGTCCTCGTAAGATATATCCCTTGTATACTTTGATGATTATATATATAGGGACGGTTATTGGTGATTTCGCTAATTTGTTGCTTTGTTGCCATTATCCTGTGAAGGTTGATTTATTTCAAGAACAATGTAAATTTATAATTATTTCATGGTATGTATTCAAGGAATTTATAAAAAAAATAATGAGAAGTAGTGTTTCGTTCGTCTACAAAGAGCTTTTCTGCTCAAAAGACTGAAACACCAAAAATACGGTAACAAGGTATAGATGCATACTATTCTAGAATATTCAGGAATAGTGCCAAGTTTATCTAGGTTAAAAACATAATGAATGAAATCTTTGGTTTCTTCTGAATTATGTACTCTTTGTAGCCATGAACAAGTAACATTATGATCAAAATATAAAATAGAACTTATATTTGGGTTCCACAAACTGAATTACAGGCACAATATGTAAGCATTGACCCATCATATCTCA
Source organism: Allium sativum (assembly GCA_030737875.1). Lineage (NCBI taxonomy): Eukaryota > Viridiplantae > Streptophyta > Magnoliopsida > Asparagales > Amaryllidaceae > Allium > Allium sativum. The sequence continues at coordinate 249,449,672 of CM060915.1, read as the reverse complement.
AATGTAGCAAGTTAGAATGCCAGCAAACGATAGAAAACAAGTGCATAATTAAAACATGCAGTGGTTCAATAACCTTTCATTATGTCAGTATAAGAACAAATTTAGTGTTTGTGTTCTTTGCTGGAGGATTCGAGATGCCTTGCATTCTCAAAAGATCCGATCCCTTGAAGTTCTCGAACCTAAATAAACCTTTGTATGCATACCTTTCCAGTGTGGATTCTTTTGGAACATCAGTATGTACACTTTGCATGTAGCCTGGATCGTGCTCTCTCACTAAAGCAATGGAAAGTGAGGTTGAAGTAGGTAATGTGGATTCCATTTTCCACATAGGGGATATAAGTTATGCGACATGTTTTTTTGGTGGAATGGGACTTTTTTCTTCATCAGATTTCTCCTGTTTCTTCTCGTATTTCCTACATGACTGCCAAGAATTCTTAGGTTTAAGAATGGATTACAATGTCAGGACATATAGCACATTATTCCACTAAAAAAACGATAGTACCAATACCATGATACCAGCTAAGCCTCAAATAAACTTTCTTTTGTAGGTACACTAATAAAAACAAGACCTTGATTTGATGGAAAGATCATTAGAACATCGCATTATAATTATAAAAAGCTTCAAAATGAATCTATATTTTTACATATGTACCTAACACTTGACTGAACCACACCAATTGAGAACATCCACCAAAATTTGTATCCACTCTGGCACATTGCTCACCGCATTTCTTCCTTCTGTGAATGCCACAGTATTTGAACAATTGCCAGTAGTTTCTCACTTATTTCCATATCACCAAGCACTTGAAATATATAATTCACAAGGCCCAATTCGATAACATACCCAACGTTCGTATTACAAATTGACAAATTATACATTGACTTTACCGAATCAAATCTTAACTGAGTACCAGGATTTAAAGTTTTAAATGTTTTCACTAGAAATAAACAAATCAAATTGTGCCTCATGCGCTCATCCGAATTGACTCATCCAAATCACGTTCATGTGCCTCCATGCGATGATCCTTCCCTATGGGCAGTCGTCGACACCGCTTTAAACATCGCGATTTCTATCCCGATAGATTTCCACCATCGACTTTTTTCCCTTCTCTCTTTCGGTGCTCATTGATTTTCTCTACTGAGAGAGATTTAGGGTTAAGGCACAAAAAAGGAGAATGGGTTCACAGGTTAAGTCGGGAAGCGGTATGATTTTGGAAATTTAGGGGTGAGAACGAAATGTAAAGGAACACGGGTGAATGAAAATAAAAGAGGAAAATAGAAATAGCGGAGATGTAGAATGATGGTTGAGATTTTGTTTTAAATGATGGTATGGATCGCTGAGGTGTAAAAAAATTAATTTTTTAAATTTGAATATATTTATAGCTACTGCAACATCTTGCTGATATCTACGCTAACATCTTAAAGCGAATATTGTAATAGACAAAAATTGACATAGCTATCATTCATTGTAGCTAGCAACATCTTGTAATTTCGTTGCAATAGGCCATCTATGGCGTAGTGAATTGAATGTTTTATTGTTAGTCATTGTATTGCTATGATACCATAATAGAAAATGTAAAATGATTTTATTGTTTCTATCTAATAAATGATACAATGATAATGTTCATGTATACATTGGAGTTACAGTGAAACGTTAAGTAATGTTAGTATTTGAAGAGATTAATATACCCCTGTAAACCGAGAGTATATAATATCTCTGAACACTAAAAAACCATTGAATTAGAGACTAAAAATTTCAGTTTTTAATCATTCAGTTCGGTCTAAATCATAATTAAAGACTGATAAAATAGTGAAATTTTAGTCTTTGAATTCATAGTTGTAGAAAATATTAAGACTGGGATTTCAGTCTCAAAATGTAAAGACTGATACTACAGTCTTAGTTATGTTTGAAACTGAGAGTCTGGATCCTCATTTTCATAGTCATCGACATTAATTCTTCGTATAATGTCTTTATAGGACGTCCTTTTCTTGTAGAGTTCTGAGTCTACATGGCACTATGGTCCCTTCTCATGAAGTTTCCATCTGAGAACGGGATCAGAACCATCAAGCGTGACCAAGCCACAGCGAGAGCCTGCTACCTCACCAAATGGAAGGACGCCATCAATAAGGAGATGGGCAAGAGCGCAGAACCAGTCCACTATGCCAAAACCTCCAGTGCATAGCAGCCACTAGACTCTGGGTCCTAGCTCAAAGTCACTATCATCTTTTTGACGATCATGATCCAAGGGAAGACGAAGAGCTTAATTTCGAAAGGGCTACCCCGGTAGAGCCGAATGTCGACATTCCAATCAATCCTACTGACCTAACTAGGGCATTGAAGATTAGATTATATATCCACTTAGTAATAAAGGAAGAGCTCGTCGACTTCTCAAGGGCCAACCTCGATGTATTCAGTTGGACCCATTCAGATATGTGTGGTATTGACCCAGGAATTGCTGCCACATGCTCAATATTAATCCAAATCATCTTATAGTCAAACAAAAGTGCCAAATCTTGGGATTAAAGAGATCAAAAACACTTAAAAAGGAGGTGGATAGACTGCTTGACAACGACTTTATATATGACGCCCTCTACCCTGAATGGGTATCCAACCCAGCCTTGGTCAAGAAATTAAATGGGAAGTGGTGAACGTGTGTTGACTACTCATACTTGAACAAAGCTAGCCCAAAAGATAGGTTCCCGCTTCCAAAGATCGACCAACTCATTGATTTGACTATGGCTACCATCTTTTCTCTTTCGTGGGCGTGTACTCCGGCAACAATCAAATTCCAATTTACCTACCAGATCAGGAGCACACTTCATTCATTATCGACCTCGGGTTCTATTCCTATGTTTTTATGCCCTTCGGTCTTAAGAACGCTGGAGGCACCTATCAGCGATTGGTCAACCACATGTTCAAGGACTAGATCGGGAGATCCATGGAGGTCTACGTAGATGATATGCTCGTGAAAACGAAGGTGTCGAATGACCACATCAACAACCTCACAGAAATGTTTGACATTCCCCATAATATGGCATGAAACTCAATCTCTTGAAATGCTCTTTCGACATTGCTTTGGTAAAATTACTGGGTTTCATTGTCAATTCACGGGGAATTGAGGCAAATTCAGAAAAAGTCTAAGCTATCCGAGATATTCAAACCCTTCAGAGAATTGAAGATTTTCAATGCTTAAATAGGAAATTGGCAGCCCTAAGTCAGTTCATATCAAAAGCTATTGATAAGTCCATTCCCTTTTTTCGACTTTCTTATGAAAGGGAAGCACAATTTCTCATGGACACCAAAGTGTATTGTCGCATTCTAGAACCTCTTGAATCACTTAAAGTGACCATCTATCTTATCCAAACCTATGGATTACAAAGAGTTATTTATCTACTTGGTTGTTTCTATGCAGGAAATTAGGTTGTTGCTAGTGCACGAAGAAGATAATGTCCAATGGCCCGTTTACTACATTAGCAAGAGGTGAATAGGCCTTGAAAAGAACTATCTGAAGCTTGAGAAGCTTGCTTACTACCTATTAATCTCTTCCTAGAAGCTACGACCATAAATTCAGTCCCATCCAATTAAAGTCTACATTAACCAACCGCTACGACAGGTCCTACAATGACCTGAGGCATCTGGGCGGCTATTAAAATGGAATATAGAGCCAAGTCAAATTGAGATTGCATTTGTTCCTCATTGAGCCATCCTCGGACAAGCCTTGACAAACTTCATTGCGGAGTTCACTATTCCCGAAGAGCCTCCTCCATAAGACAGTGAACCTCCCAACATTCAGTGGAAACTATTCGTGGATGGTTATTTAGCAATCAGTGTTCTAGCGCTAGAGTTATACTTATTAATCCTAAGGAAAGCTTGATTTGTTATGCTCTGAAGCTCGACTTCCCCTGCCATCGATAATGATGTAGAATATGAAGCCTTGATTATTGGACTTAGAATTACAATCAAACTCAATCTCAAGGCTATCTAGATTTACTTCGACTCACAGTTGATTGTACGTCAGGTGCAGGGCGAATATCAAGCCAAGGGGGATAACTTGCTCCCTACCATGCTTGGGTTCACGAACTACTTACCAGCTACGACTAGCACATCATCACATACATTCCTCGAGAATAGAACGAGAAAGCCGATTTATTGTCTAAGCTAGCAATTTATGGGGCTGCGAAACTCTTGGAACTAGTTCTAGTCGAAGTACTCGACCCTTCGAGTATCGATCAGATGTAGACTAATTCGAAATCAACAATTGAGAATGAGCCAGAACCTGAGTCTTGGACAATACCGATCAAGAATTACCTACTTTAAGTGATCCTCCTTAATAACTCAAAGAAGAAAAAAGCACTTGTCCGTAAGTCATCACGCTACATCATTCAAGATGGAGTGCTCAACAATAGAGGATTCTCTATTCCGTTACTTTGGTGTGTAGCCCACAATGACGCTGATTGTGTACTGCTGGATGTGCCCGAAGGCGAGTGCGGTGACCACACTGAGGGAAAAACTCTGGCCATGAAGATTCTTCAATACGGCTATTTTTGGCCAACACTTAAAGGTGATGCAGTAGACTATGCCTGCAAGTGCACAAACGCAAGAATTTTTCCACAATTCCAAGAGCCCTGCCTACTGAACTTACGTAGATGGTCAGTCCTTGGACATTCGCTATATGGGGAATCGATATCATCAAAACCCTTCTGATGGCCAGAGGAGGCGCACGATATGTTATAGTCGCGGGTGATTAAATTACCAAATGTGCCGAAGCCGAGCCCCTCACTCTAATTAATACTAAGATAGTGATCAACTTCATTGTCCGCAAAATAATCTATCATTTTAGAGTTCCCAAAGGTATCATTTCTGATAACGGGACCTAATTCGAGAGTGTTGAATTCAAGACCTTCTGTCATCAACACAACATTAAAAAAAATCTCGGTAGTGGCTCATCCTCAAGCCAATGGGAAATCCGAGGTTGTGAACAAGGTGATTAAATCCATTATCAAAAAGTGTTTGGAAAAGGATAGAGGCTTATGGGTAAATGAACTCCATCTAACCCTTTGGGCTTATCGGACCACTTACAAGTCAGCGACCTATCACACTCCATTTGCCCTCTCATATGGATCTGAAGCCGTAATTCCCATAAGTATCAAGCTTCAATATCATTGAGTCACAAACCATGATTCGAAGAACAACCAAGAAATTATTTTGGAATCGCTTGACTTACTCGAAGAAAAAAGGACGAAGCTTACTCAGAGCCGCCACTCAACGAGTCGCCCGGTACTTCAACTCTAAAGTCCACCCAAAGCACTTTGACATCAGCGACCTCGTCCTGAAGCAGATCTTTCCCACACTGACCAATTTCGGTCCTCGCTTGGAAGGTCCGTACACCATACAACGGAGGCTTATTGATGGAGCCTTCAAGCTAACAACCGTTATTGCACCGAGCTACCATGATCATGGAACAACGAAAACCTTCACTGCTGCTTCACGTAGTCTATTTTATAGATTTACTGCTTTCTACTAATGTTTTGTTTTCAAAGTTCAAGACATTGTTTAGAAAAGACCATTACTACAATTATAAGTAAATAAATTTCAAACGTCCATGTACTTAGTGTGTTTACTTTCTGCGTAGTAAGTTGGAGCTATTATGACAACCAGCTTGCACATACGAGCACACAACATAGGATCGACACCTCAAATCTTGGCATTGATAAACCTACTCGAGTCTTTACAAACGCTCAAACCTTGTGATGTGGCCCCCCCTTTACAAGTAAACTTGAGTCTCGATTCAACGACGAGACCAAGTATAAATAACCCGCGACACTCATTAATTTGAGTGTCCAATCCTATTCCCAGGTCTCCGAACTTGGAGGCAACCCACCTGCTAAGTGAGTGTGACATCGACCGCTCGCTCAACTCCCCCGACCCACAGGGCCAGGATTTGGGTACAAAACTGGCGAACTAATGATTCCCTCGAACTCTAACCCGAAATAAATGACAGGAGAGTCTAAAGGATGAAACAACGAAGTCCGCCCCACCTCCTCACAAATCAGGATCAGTGACCGCAAGGAGATCTTAAGAAGGGAGTCACCAAGCCCAAACTCCGCATGACTCAAGGCTTCCAACTGAAGGAAAGTCCAGGGAGCAGAGTCAGCCCATACAAGCTTTGCACGACTTGAGCATCTCAAGAGCGAAGCTGCATACAGTGTTTGCTTAAGTGTAATGAAGAGTACATTTACACAAGTACAAAGATTGGAAAGCATAGACGAAAGTTCAAACACTTAACAAAACATGTGATATTAGCAAACTCAGCTAAACTTTCATCCACAAAAGAAAACTACGACTATCTATTTCTTTCTAATGACGTGATGTACATAAAAAAACCACAACACGCCTAAAAAACAAGGGTCGTACTCGTGCACCTATCAGCCTACATTACCGAAAAGTTTCCTATAACCATCACTTAGATGTGCCTCCCCTCTTCTTCTTATTGGCTTAGCACTGGATGACTCATCACCAACATTTGTCTTCCTCTTTCAAGAGCCACTCCCTCTGCTTCCCTTCCCCCTTGTCGAAGTACTTGACTCACAGGGCACTACCCTGAATTTCTCCTCATGGTTGTCACCACTTGAGATCTCAGTTGTCTGCTCATCAACGGGCACAATCAATCTCAAAGGTTTGGGTGTGACTTCGCTGGCGAGCACTAGTATTGCCGAGGTGTCCTTCCCGCCCTCCTTAGATTTTCGCATCCCTATCGGCCTTTCTTTTGGACTCCTTATCCGCTTTCTGCTGGGCCAGGCATTCGGCCTTGAGCTTCTTACTCTCTACCTCTTGCAATTTTTTGAATGCCTCTTTACCTCGCTCCTTGCAGGGCTTATCATCATCTCTCTTCTTGGCGGCCTCATCATTAGCTTTCTTCTTGGCCGCCTCCTACATCTTGGCCTGAGCTTCAAGCTCAGCTTCCTTCCTGGCCTCCTAAGCCATCTGTAGGACCGCGCCATCCACTTTCCTTTTCCCCACCTGCTCCTTAGACTTGGTGAGTAGCTGCGCCTTTTGCTTTTTGACCACTTCATGCGTGGTATGTCCTCCCATTTCCATTAGTCCAGTCACTTGCACATCCTCACCATCCTTCTCTTCCAAGTGGAGGTCCCCCACTCTAAAATCCCCAAGATCCAAGTCCGAGAATGTGTCTAAGTGATGGCCTCCTTCCCTGAGCTTCTCCCTTCTAATTCTTACACTAAACCCAGACATTGCAGGCAGTGTTGGCGCGAAGCTCATTGTCACCTCTTCTCTTGAGGAACCTGCACGATGAAAAGGAAGATGAATTAGTCTAATTCGACCTCGTGTTACTATCCTTTTAAGCACTCATGAAAATGAGACTTTACCTTCCAATATTTGTGGCATGGTTTCAGCAGGCATAGTGCTCCCATCTGTTGGCTGGTGAGAGCTTCAGTGTCCCAACCTTGGATAATCAGGATCATACTCGGTAGTGATGTGGCAGGGACCAACCGACCCCTTTTAGAGGCGGATGGAACAACCTGTTGCTGCTAAGAGCTACATCCTCCAAATTCGTGCAACTATCACGTTCTCTGTTTCTAGCAATTTTCCTTTCGCACTAGCAAGTTGCGTCACCCTCGCCTTCTTAACATCCTCCCTCAACAACGACCTTCCTTTAGCCAACACTTTGCACTCCTCCTCGGTCAAACATTCAAACATCAAATCAATTTCATCAACTGAGTCCACCGGTCGTAGGCTAGATTCAAACTGCATTGGCCTCTCCCAAGTCTGAACCATGGTTCGGGGATAATCATTGACCCACAATGGAATCGTAGTACTTTGACATACAAGACCCAAATATATGGCTCCAGAGACTCGTCTACTCTAGCCTCAGTATCTGCAATCTCATTCTTGAGCTTTCCACCCCAACTTGGTTCTAGGCTTTTCCACTGTACACTTGGCTCAGGACCTCCTTGTTCAAGGCTTCAATGTCTTCCTTCTCCTTCATAGCTTAAGAGAGCTCATAATTCTTCAAGTTAAGAAGCTTTCTAAGCTCGGTATTCTCATTGATGCATCGTTGCGCTCGCTCATTCTCTTCTTTTAGCTTCCTGTTCTACTCAATTAGGGTGTCATTACTTTTACTGAGTTGGTGCACCTCCTCAACTCATTCATCAGTCGGGTGTTCTCCTCTACTAAAGCCTCATTATCCTTTTTGAGAGTCATAGTCTCGTATGAAACTGTGGCCACAGTATCTTTGAATGACTTTCAAGCCTTATTCGCCTCATCCTTGACCCTTTTGAACTCTGTTTGCGTCTTACCTCTTTTAACGACTAGAGAGTTAGCACATAAACATGTTACTTGAATATATGGAAATGGATGAGATTGAGCGTTGTCTTACTCAATTCAGCCTCCCGATTCTTAAGGCTTACCATTTCAGCCTTAACATCCAGTTTTGGATTCTGGAATGCTACATTCTTCTTGAGAATAAACTCCGAGAGATGCCTTGCATACCTATAAATTTCCCTATACTGAAAGTAGACGTTGTACATTTTTTCGCAAACATCTTTGTCCACGTCCACCTAGATCTGATGAATGTTCGGTAACCACAGCAGCTTGTCAAAATAGAAGCCATGGAATGACTACTTAAGTATCTCTTTCTTCTCTTCGTGATCAAGATGACCACCGACATATTAGGAAACGGTGGGCCCCTCTTTGTGACTACATTTTTCCCGTGTCTCCACTCCCCAGTGCCAGCTCCTTACTTCCAAATGTTGTCACAGGCACCACGAGTGGAACATAAAGAGGAATCGCGATGTTTTTTGCCTTGTGCTTACATTTTCAAGCCTTAAGTCTGTTCCCGATGATCAGACGAGGGGTGGTTGATATTTCGAGTGCTAGGATTGACATCAATAGCATCATTCATTACTATGATCATAAGAATGGGAGGGGTGTGTAAATAAGTTTGTTCCTCTTTTGAAACTACTCACGACCCTGCTCTTTTGAGGCTACTGACCTCCTGACCCTCGACCTCGTTCTATATCGCTATCTCGCTCCATTTCACCTGCATGTAACAGATTCAAAGTTAGAATCAAACATTCCCCGCACACAAATAAATGTTGTGTTATGTAGTGTTTATGAGGGTGTGTCCTTAGCGTTCTCTCCACGGACCAGATCTGAGCCTGCTTGAAGGTGTGAACTCTCTATTGTTCATTGTAAGGCTTATAGTACTTGTGCTATTGGGCCAAAACATTGTAATATCAATTAGGACATTGTGCATGTCTTTAAAATGTCCATCCATTTCTAGCGATGCGATGGTCCTAGAGGTAGAAACTAGAGAAACTAGCCTGGGTAACGCTCCCGACCTCGTCTCAGCTGTCGGACACGCGACAGGATGATCGGTAGACCCTTTTCTCTAGTAATTATCTCATCTTTGCTAATGTTGTGGTCACTAGATTCTCCCTGAGTTCTGACGATCTTGCGTCGTTTGGACGCGACATGGGGCACTCTCACTTGCAGACCCGGAGGTCATTTCCTTCCTCAGCTTCCACCTCTTTTTCTTCTATAACACCGGACGACCTATTAGGCAATTTGAGGGAAGTAAGCCCATTTGATGAAGGAGTTGGTCAACCAGAACATTTTTGGTGATGTAAGACTTGGCTAGAATAGCCTTCAATGCTTCAAGACGCTATTGGTACACTTTGCCTTGGGGTACTGGGGGATACTTTCGCCCAAACCACAAGATAGTCTTGATCTTACGACTCGATTAACTGCTAACCTCAAGACAAGAAAAAGATACTTACTTCCAGCTAGCCATTGCCTCGCGAATCCTAGGTCGCAGCGGACATAAAACCAATTATACATAAAAACACTAAGCTTTCTCCATGCCCCCAGGATGAATCAGGTGTTGGCTTGTGCCTCTAAGTAGACAAGAGAGGGAACAACATTGGTTCTCATCTTCATCTAGAAAAGAAACCGAATGTCCACCCCAGTTGGTACTTTATGAAGGTTGTAACACCCCGTATGTTGAGTAACTTGCTATAATATAAAACAGGGCAGAATTAAATTTAAAAATCTGAATCAGGGGAAACGGGCTATGCCATTGCGTTCGTCTCGGAAAAATACGCGAAATAGAGTCCGAGTTTTCGAAAATCGGAGTCCGTATGACCCAGTTAAGGCCCGAAGAAGTTTCAGAAAATTTAAAACAGATTTTAAATATTTAAATTTCAAAATTTCAGAAGTGGCGGGAAAATTCCCGCCAGACCCATGGAGTCGACCTGGGGGTCGACAGGGGTGTCGACCTGCTCACCAGGTCGACTAGGGTGTCGACCCTAGTGTCGACCTGGGGGTCGACCTCCCTGGTCGAGCCCAGGTGACCTGGGTGCATCAGTTTGGCTTTTGGGCTGTGTTTTGGTGGCTAGGACGAGATCTGACGGCTATAATCTGATTTAGGGTTAATCTAATGGCCTAAAACACCTAACTACTCTATAAATACACCCTAAGACTACCCTAATTAATACTAAAAATAGATACAATGCCGTCATGCCGTCAAAATGCAACTTGAAGGAGCCTCCCTCAAATTGTAGAAGAAGATAGCATCTCAAATCAACCTCTAATCAACTCTAGCAACTTAATCTTCTTCATAAGAGTGCTAATCAACAAGTAGTGAGTTTTCTATAGCCTTAGTGACCAATTGTTGAAACGATTATGATAGGATATAATGAGGTTATGGCCATGAATGTGGATCAATGCAAGATTATGTTATCATATGCTATGTGTTTGTGATGTTATGCAAGTTATGTGTTATGTGTTCATGATGTTATGCAAGTTATGCAAGTCATATGCTACATGTTCATGATGTTATGCAAGTTATGCAAGTCATATGCTACATGTTCATGATGTTATGCAAGTTATGCAAGTCATATGCTACATGTTCATGATGTTATGCAAGTTATGCAAGTTATATGCTATATGATCATGATGTTATGCAAGTTATGCTAGTGTTAGGCTATGTGTTCATGATGCTAGTTATGCAAATTGCTATGATAAACATTGATCCATTATGACACCATGATTATGCAAGTTTGGTGTATGATTATATGCAAGTTCATATATGATATGTATGCAAGTTTGGTGTATGATTATATGCAAGTTCACATATGACATGTTATGCAAGTATGGTGTTTGATTATATGCAAGTGACATGTGCAAGTTTACACCTTGGTATGATATGCATACATATGCAAGTTAACCCCTTTTGTATGTCATACATACATATGCAAGTTTACCCCTTTTGTATGACATACGTAACTTATGCAAGTTAACCTCTTTATGACATATGTGATTCATGCAAGTTTGGGTTGATTATTTATGCTAGTTGGGTTTGATGCTATATGCATGTTGACACCTTTAAACCCATGTTGATGCTAATGTTATGCAAGTTGAACCCATTGTATTTGTGATGAATCTTCCCTTTTATGTCATGTTGGCGAATTACGTGGGGAACGATGGGGTTAATATACATGTTAATGAAATGGTGTGAAGTTGGTATGATTATGCATACCATAATGTGGATGGACATAATTGAGTCAATTATGTACATCGTTAAAATTGGAATTAATTAGGGAAAATTAATTCGAAATATGGGGGTGATTAATTAGGTGTAATTAATCGACTAAGACACGAGGTTGGACCCTTTTGTAGCGTAAGACTGCCCGGAACCGACCGGCAAATCCAGCGGCTACAAATGATTGGCCCAATGTGAGAGGTCTTAGGCATAAACTAAATACGTGACAAGTGTATAGACACGAGGTTAGACTCGGTTATGGCGTAAGGCTGCCCGGACCCAACCGGCAAATCCAGCTGCCATAAAAGATAGTCTAATGTGAGAGGTCTTTACAACAGTTACGTTCTTAATCAATTAAGAAACACTTAACCAGATAAGCATGTAGTGGGCATGAGGGGTTAAGTGGGTGCCTTGGGTGGCATGTGGAAATCAAGTAAGCGCCTTGGGTGGCATGTGGAAATCTAGTGGGTTGCCTTGGGTGGCAATAGAAAATACGATTAGAATACTTAACCAAGTGGAAACATGTAATTAAACATGATTAAAGGGTTAAGTGGGATAAGAGACAAACTTAGGTGGGTAGCTTGTGGGGGCCCATTTCAACCAGTAACCCATATGTATCTTATTGGGCTCGACCCATGTCGAGGACGGGACACGCGTACTGGGCTTGGCTATAAGAGGCCAAAACGGGTTAGCGGTGGCAACGCAAGTCCAACGGGTTTCATATGCATGTGTGGACCCGGGCTGGTAGGTAAGACGTTGTTGCATCGTGTAGGTATAAGCCGTGCACCATTGGTTGTATCGGGTTGCCACTTTGGGGAGTGATACACCCCATTGTGGGGCCAGCACGGGTATCTACGGTAGGGAGCCGATCGCTTGGGGAGTATTGGGTACACCTAGTGGAGATAGGGGCAGACGGCACCTATGTAGTCAGCTAGGGGTACACGAAACTACTGGGTAAACTTTCTAAGTCCTTGGGTGGGATCAACCTTTAAGTAGGAATGACTGGTTTGGTGCAGTTAGTAATTACCCTTGGGTGGGTAGATGCGTCTTTACCGTTATCTTAGTTCATCCTATGTCTAGTTGGCTACTTAGTGTAGTCATTTATCCCCAATCATCCCGTACCAAGTTTATATCATACCCTAATTACTTTAATGATTGTGTTGTTAAAGTTATTGGGCTCACTCAGACTTATGTCTGACCCCGTTGTTTTTATCTTTTTCCCCCTCAGGTCCTCAGGTTGGGCCTAGCACTAGTGGGCTTTGATCAGACTTCTTTATCTATCTTTTGGAGGTT